>CM061134.1:114121963-117023429 GCA_030789695.1 Scilla litardierei
CGTTGAGCACTTTGGATGATACATCTAGTTGTGAGAGAGTGGGGCTATGATAGTTGGGTGGTTGTTTTTTATGTTTTGTATGTTTTGTGATACTTTTTGATGAATGTGAGGTTGTTGTATGGTGTGCACTTTATACTGCTATCTGCTGATGTTCGATACTTTTTGTTGTCTGGATGTATCCTTTTTGCTGTATCTATATATGTATATACATCCTGTTGCAGTTTGTATTTTTGTGCACATTGTACTTTGTCTCTGTTGTTTACTTCGTCGCTCGTCGACTATGTTGGTTATATAGCTTTGTTTGTATGAAAACATGAATTGTTTTCCATGCACTCAATTTGCTAGAATGTTGATATTGGAGAGATTGTTCCTCTAATCAATCATATGATTTGATGGTGTCTTGATGATTCCTCTCTTTGTTTTTCGACTATGGTCTAGTTGACACACCTTGTTTTCTTCTATATTTTCCTTGGTGTCATTTGGACCGTTGTCATATTCTTCGACTCTCTTGTTTATATTTTTGTTTAGCCAAGGTTGTTGTCGTTGCCTTCCTCCCGCTCTTTTTGGATAATGTCAAAGGGGGAGAGAATTAATAATGACCTTGTGCTAATTGATAATTTAAGCAATTACCGTGAATCTAATTTCATATGTTAGATTTAGAGGGAGTGAAGATATAAAAATCTATGGATTCTGATCACATATTTCAATAGTTGGATCATGTTTTATGCTTTTCTCTTCTGCTTGATGCTTATGTTTATTATTTAATATGGAACTAACGAGTCATCAATGCAGGGGGAGCAAATAAATTTCATTTATCTCAATATTATTGATTTATATTTATGTTGGTTTGTCATCACCAAAAAGGGAGAGAATGTTGAGTATTGATTCCCCTGATTTGGTTTTGATGATGAACAAACATAAATATCGGTACTAATTCTCTTTGAGCACAGTTATGGAGATCGTCATCAAATTACTTTGTAGATCTCAAGCAACGTCCCAAGACTTCTTTAGAGAGCGTGATCGTTGTGCCTGAAGCTTCGTTGAAGCTCAAGGAGTTATTAATGAAGTCAAGGGATTCAGACTCATCATGTTGAAGCTTTGAAGACGGTTTGTCATGTTTATTTATATTGTCTTTTAGCTTCGTCTCATAGAATGTTAAGCCTTGAGTCTTACTTGCCTGTTTATTCTCATATCTATCTTAACTTATTACTAAGAATGCCCTAGAAGCCATTAGATAGGGTTCATTGTTTATCATCCTTGATTTGGCTTTCTAGTGCATCTTAGTTTGTTCAAGAAGGATGATTAATCGATTAAAAGTAAATCTAATCGGTTAGGAAGTCTTCTTGAACCGACTAGTCTTCGTTGAGATTTTTGGCCTATTCACTGTTGACCAATTAGTCGGTCCAAGAAGGTTCACCGACCGACAAGTTGTCAAACTAGTTGGTTAGTGTTTCATCTTAGACCGACTAGTTTACCCTTCTTATTTCGCTAAATTCTCTGTCGACCATCTAGTCGGTCCAAGAAGGTTCACCGACCGACTAGTTCCCAAACTAATTGGTCAGTGGTCCTTCTTAGACCGATTAAACTGCTTTAATTTTCCAGCTGTTGGAGATTTTATTTCCACGATTTTTCTTGATCTGTTTTGATTCTTTCCATATATGTTTGATACGTTTCAAACATGGAAATTTCTCTAATATAAGAGTGATTTCAGATCTATTTCGAAATGAATCGATCATCAATTGCTAAGGGCTCTCTCTCAAAAAATCTCTCTCTCACGTTTTTGACCTAAATCCTTCCAAGAGATTTTCAGATCTTGTGCGACATCTTTCTGAAGGATTGAATCACAATCATCATCGTCGTCCTAGCCATCTCACGCTGTTCATCTTGGTGGTACTAGGGTTTCGTGGTCATCTCTTCTCATCATCCTTCCTTGCCCTAAATTCATAAGTATTTCTCAAGGCATAGGAATTTATGGTGAGTTCTGTTTATTTCATTTAACTCTTTATTATAAGTTTACTCTCGCGTTGTGAGAGAAGTTCGCGATCCTGGTTTGTGGGAGTCACGATTCGTTTGTTGTATTGATTGATCTTGTAGTAGTTTCTACAAGAGGGTTTTTAGTGAAAACATGAGTTAGTGGATTCTAACTCAAGTAGCCGGAAGGGATCCGGGTGTCTGGGACGTAGGATCACCGGGAACAAGTCGGGGAGACTTGGATGGATCCGAACCCATTATATCTATTGTTTGCATTGCATTATTCTTGGTGTTCTTATTTATTTCGCATAGTTGTTTGTGACTGCAAAATAATTAGGAATTATACTCTTAATTATTTTAAAGTACTATTCACCCCCTTCTATTACTTGTGCAGTAGCTTTCAGGGCATTACATATTTAACATATAAAAGATTTGGAATCTATACGAATATGTATTTGTTCATATGAATTCCAAGCAAAATGTTCTTCAAGCATATGAATTTTAAACTCTTTGAATAGACATAAGCATAGAGAACGAAAATCAAGCATAACACAACAAATATTAATTTCTCACACGAGAAAGCAAAATTACCGAGAAAACAACATAGAGTTTCACAATGTCACACACCAAGGTGACATAGATGTCAAGCACAAATATTACAAACCATGTTGTTTTAAAAAGTCATGCAAACATAAAGTCCGCACAAAATAAAGTCCACACATAATAAGAGTCCATAGTCATGACATTGCTCATCCACATTAAATTGCTTTCTTGATTTCCTTCAATTCATCATGAATCTCGTAAATGACTCCATCGATCTAGTCAAGCCTACCCTTGATAGCTTTATTCATATGATCCATTCTTACCAGTAACTCTTCCCTAATAGAGTCCATCTTTTGCGTCATCTTTTGAGTCACCTCGAGCTTCATCTTTTCGAGACTACCGAACACGGCTTCCTAAAAGGCGGTCATGTAGGGAGGAATCTCCATGGACGATGAAGATTATCAATGTTCCATCTTCTCTTCTTCTTCTTCTTCAGCTTCTTCTTCATCACCATATTTTTCGATGGGGTTCTTGTCGGTGTCCCAACTAATACCCATCCTATTAAGAGCACTCGAATCAAACCTAGTCATAGGCTCATGAAGTGGGTTTCACCATCGACATCTTGTTGGATATTGGACTCCCCGGATTTGGTTTTGGATGATGAACAAACATAAATATATCGTGAACTAACTCCTTGTGAGCGCAGTTATGGAGATCGTCGCCAAATTCATGTGAACATCCAAAGCGACGTCTCAAGACTTCTCAAAGCGCGTGATCGTATGCCTAAAGCTTCGTTGAAGCTTATGGACCATTTTAGAAGTCATGAATATTCGGATCGAAGCTTTCGAAGACGGTTCGTCAAGTTTTATTTATAGTCTTTTAGCTTCATTCCGTAGAATGTTAAGCCTTGAGTAGGTCTTACGTTTTAATCTTCATAACACTCCTATCTTATAGCTAGGATCTTAGTAGAAGTCCATACGAACTTTCTCGAAGCATCGCGCTTCGATTCGCAACTTCTTGTGCATGTTAGTTGGTTCAAGAAGAAGAACCAACCGACTAGATGGTGATCTAGTCGGTCGGCAATGATTCTTGGACCGACTAGTTTGCCTTCTCAATTCTAAGCTCTTTACTTTTTACAGTTAGTCGGTCTACGTTGACTCACCGACCGACTAGTTTGTGAACTAGTCGGTCAGTGATGCTTCTTAGACCGACTAGTTGATCTTTTCCTATACATGCCAAGTTACTGTTTATCGTTAGTCGGTTTATGTTCATTTGGCGACCGACTAGTTGATGAACTAGTCGGTCAACATTTGTTTTTGGACCGACTAATTCAATTTGTACTCAAACTATTTGTTTTATCTCTTAGTCGGTCTATGAACACTCACCGACCGACTAGTTGTGAAACTAGTCGGTTGGCAAGTCTTCTTGGACCGACTAGTTCTATAAATCTGAAACTTCATCTATTCACTGTTCACCTCTTAGTTGGTTCATGCTGTTTGACCGACCGACTAGTTGATGAACTAGTCGGTCAGTGGTTGTTCTTTGACCGACTAGTTTGGTTCAGAATAGAGCCGTTGGAGCTTTAATTGAAACGTTTTTCTCTCTCTCTCTTTCCTCTAACCTATAAATACTTGGTATGCTGCATTCATTGTACTCAAGGCTGATTTTAAGAGAAGTTTAGAGATCAAAGAGAAAGCATTCAATCTCTTTTAAAGCTCATTCATTTCCATTCAAGAATCTCTCCCTCACTCTTATTTCAAAAGAGAGATTCATTGATTGTGAGCCTTCCAAGCCAAGTGCTTGATTCTAGGTCACCAACATCCACCTAGGACTCCATTGCTGGTCATCTACTTGTAGCTAGGGTTTGGTGCCTCTTAATCTTCCCCAAAATCCGTTTTGCCCTAAATCGTAAGTTATACTCAAGGCATAGGATTTTGTCGGTAAGCAATTTCGTATTTCATTTACTTTCATATTGTAAGTGTTTCACTCTCGGTTGTGAGAGTTTGTTTGTGATCCCGGGTTGTGGGAGTCACAATTTCCTTTGTGTATGATTTGACTTTGTGAAGGTTCTTCACAAGTATTTCATAGTGCAAATCTTGAGTTAGGGTTTCTAACTCAAGTATCCGGAGGGGATCCGGGTGGTTAGGACGTAGGATCACCGGGAACAAGTTGGGGAGACTTGGGTGGATCCGAACCCAGTAATATTGCTTGTTTGCGATTGTCTTCTTTGTTGTCTAATATTTACATTTCCGCATTTCCGCATTAATTGGTAGAGTTTGCAAGATAATTAGGAATTATCTTCTTAATTATTTTAAAGTACTATTCACCCCCCCTCTAGTACTTGTGCAGTAGCTTAGCAGGGCATTACATTTGGTATCAGAGCCAAGTCTATAGCTATGTCTGCCAACGACAACAATACTGTTCGTCCACCTTCAGATTACAGCACCTTCAAGAATCGTGAAGGAGCGTCTTCGGTGATGGAAGGACACTCCTCAACGAGGCCTCCCTTCTTCAACGGTACCAACTATGGGTACCGACGGCCGCAACCCCACCGGACGGGGGGCAGTCTCGCCCAGGACTCCTAGTGTCTTTTTGTTTGTTTTCCTCCAAATGTTCTGCGCTGTGGGATGAAGAAGAAAAAGAAGGAGCCTTATTGATACAAACACGGTCTCCTTTTCCGCTTTTTGATGAATGGCACGATTGGGAACTCGATCTCCTCTCCCAGAGGGACTGCTTCAACTCGACAGACTGGAGGCCCCAGATCGAGACAATCGGCCGTAAGGTTGGGGGCAACTCCCCCAGCAGGCCGATCTATAAACCCGCTCGTAAGGCTGGGGGCAACTCCCCCAGCAGGCCGATCTATAAACCCGCTCGTAAGGCTGGGGGCAACTCCCCCAGCAGACGGGGACATCGGTCGGTCGTAAGCCGAGGGATAGCTTCCCTCACCGACCGAACGACCCGCCCGCTCGTAAGGCTGGGGGCAACTCCCCCAGCAGATGGAGACATCGGTCGGTCGTAAGCCGAGTGATAGCTTCCCTCACCGACCGAACGACCCGCCCGCTCGTAAGGCTGGAGGCAACTCCCCCAGCAGACGGGGACTTCAGTCGGTCGTAAGCCGAGGGGTAGCTTCCCTCGCCGACCGAACGACCCGTCCGCTCGTAAGGCTGGGGGCAACTCCCCCAGCAGACGGGGACATCGATCGGTCGTAAGTCGAGGGATAGCTTCCCTCGCCGACCGAACGACCCGCCCGCTCGTAAGGCTGGGGGCAACTCTCCCAGCAGACGGGGACTTCGATCGGTCGTAAGCCGAGGGATAGCTTCCCTCGCTGATCGAACGACCCGCCCGCTCGTATGGCTGGGGGCAACTCCCCCAGCAGATGGGGACATCGGTCGGTCGTAAGCCGAGGGATAGCTTCCCTCGCCGACCGAACGACCCGCCCGCTCGTAAGGATGGGGGCAACTCCCCCAGCAAACGGGGACTTCAGTCGGTCGAAAGCCGAGGGTTAGCTTCCCTCATCGACCGAACGACCCGCCCACTCGTAAGGCCGGGGGTAACTCCCCCGGCAGGAGGTGACGTCGGTGGTTACAAGCCGAGGGGCAGACCCCTCGCCGACTTAAGAACCCACACGCTTGGAAGGCTGGGGGCGACTCCCCCCGGACGAGGGACTCGGCGGATCTTAAGCCAAGGGGCAGCCCCCTTCGCTGAACGGCCGACCCTACTGACCACGAGACGGGGAACAGCCCAGCCTCCTGCGGGGCGACTATTTAAGCAAAACGTAACGGCTAAAAGAAAGACTATGGCGAAAATAAAGTAAGGAGCAAAAAAGGCTAAGGGTCCCCACGGGGCGGAAAACCCCCAACAGCGAAACTATGTAAATAAAGTCGTTGAAAAATTACAGGCCCAAGAAAAAAAAGGAACAAAAAGGGACGGCGAGATACAAAGGCCTAAGGCCCTGGGGCACGGGAGGAAGCATCCTCTGGCACCTCGCCCTGCTCGGAGCGCGGGTGATCAACGGGCAGAAGTGGATGTCGGGCATGCTCAGTAAACCGGTGGAAGGAATCCCGGATGACGTCAACGATCTGAGGGGCGAGAAGGTCCTCGTAGGAACTGAAGGCCTCCCTAAGGACCGCCGTGATCCTTTCCCCCAGGACCCCGCCGGCACCCCGCTCCACCTCATCGATGAACCGGGTCATCTGGCACAGGTCTGCCAGCTCGCTCCGGAGATCGTTCCTCTCCTGGCGGAACGCCTCCTCTGCCTCTCGGGCTGACCTCTGAGCATCGTCCAGCTCGCCCCGGAGATCCATCACCTGACCGGTAAGCTCGTCCACCCGGCGTCGCAAGTGACGAGCTTCCATGTGCACCTCTCGGAGGGCCACCTCGGCGTCCCCGGCCCTTCCTCGCTCTCGGACCAAGGTCTCTTCCAACTCCCTCGCCGGCCGCACAACGTTGCACCTCGACGGCCATCGTGGTGGCATGCGCAAAGAAAGAAGTTAAACGGGGAACAATCGAGAGACTGATTCAAAAACAGCAGGGCTGTAGAACCTGTTGAAGCTGCCAGACCAGGGTGTCTGACAGCTTGTCGGTAGGATCTCTTTCCAGCAGAGCTCGATCCCTCAGGAGGACCGAGCCGTGCGCCAGCTGGTTAGCCACGGTCCGGTCGACGAACACCGAGTCCCCAGGGGCAAACTCGGGGACCGCCAGGGCATTCGCCAGCATACCGCCGGCCCCCACCAGGGAAGGTTCGGCCGAGACAGTGGCAGTGGTCACCAAGGTCAGCGGGAGGGCCTCGTCGGAGGTCGGCGGCACCCCGGGGACCGCCGGGGCGCGGGTCTCCCCACCCTCCTTCCGTCTCTTCCTCTCGCTGGGACCGGTGAAGGTAGGAGGGGAACGCTTATGCCCCGCCCCGCGACCCCCCGAGGGCGCCTGGGGGAGGGGATCGGCACCCGTATCTCTCCCCTCTGTTGGGGCAGGGCGGGGAAGCTCGGCCCCCGGAGCCTCGCCTTCGGGAAAGTTCTCCACAACCGGGGGAGGGTGATCGCCACTGCCGCGGGCTCCACTCTACCCACGGTCGGCTCGGCCTGACGCACCTCTTCGTCAACGATGCGGCGAGGCGCCTGGCCTGAGGGGTTCCCTCGGTTTCGGCTCGAACCCCTCTGGATGAGTTCATCAACTTTGTGGGTGAATTCGCGCCCGGCCATATCTGCGGAAGAAGAGAAAATCAGGGTAAGCAAAAGGGGGAACAGAAAGAAGGGAAGGGCCTACCGGGGGACCAAAAAACGGTCTTGAGAAGTAGGTCGTCCAGCAGGGGCCAGACCAACTTCTCCTCTAAAGTAAGAGACGATAGCAGCCGAGCAGCTGCCTGGTCGGCCTCGGAGAGGGCCAACGACAAGTCGTGCTGACATAGCCCTCCCCAACCCGTCAATATCTCGGCATCCTCAGGAAAGACGACAAAGACGTAATTCGAGCTCCAGTCCCCCACCCAACGGGACAGACCGAGCAGGCATTCCCTCCCCGCACGAGCCCGGAGGTGCTGCCACGACCTTTGGCCGACTGTCTGGACCCGATAGTAATGAAAGAGAAGTGGAAGGGACGGTTCAATGCCATGGTCACAGCAGAGCATGATAAACCCGGTCAGCACCACCACGGAGTACGGGGTCAGCTGCCACAAGGATACCGTCAGGCGCTCCATGAATTGGATGATGAAGGGATGAAGGGGGAAACGGAGGCCCATGCGAAAGCTCTCGACATAGACACCGACTTCGTTACCCCGAGGAAAGCAAATCCGATCGTCATAAAGGGGACCCGGACGTCGTACGGATGACACAAATACCTTTCCTAGATTTCCGCGACCGCCGGGAAAGTCGCCTTAGACGGTGAACTAAGGACTACCGGGGAACATCATATCTATCAACGGCCCGGGCCACGTCGTCACCGACAGGGTCCGTTAAGAGTTTTCTTTTCCCCTTATCCCGAACTGGATTGGCCCCCAAAGGGGCTCCGGGCTCCGAAGGACGGATATCACCAGACCCGGGCGCCGGGGGACCCATAGGCCCTGACACCGACCTGCCAATTCTAAGTGTGGCCATGAGACCAAAAGAAAAGAAGGGGGTTACCTTGAAAAAGAGTCGCAAGGAGAAGGGTGATGAAAGGAGGAAGCCTATGAAGACGAGATTAGAAGAGCGCGAAGGGATTGAAGTCTGGGAAGCCGACACCTTATATACGGGACAATCCAGGAATACAAACCGTCTGGAGAGGGACACGTGGCGGCATCCAAGGGTCGACGGCGTTTCGAAACCCGCGCCGAGAGAAGATCAAACCGGCAGCGTCATGATGGCCCCCATTTAATGGTCTGGCCTCGACTGACGTGACTGACAAATCCCCAACAGTCACATCGCCCGAACCGGGCCGGCTAAACCCGAATGGCTCAGACGATGGGGGTAATTGATACGAATATTGTTGACGAGCCTGCTAGCAAGATTGGGCCGCACCGGATGAGGCCCACGGGGAAAACGCGGCCCAATCAATGAGGCCCCCGGGAACTCTCAAACTCGAACCACCCACGGACCGGTCCACGATCTATGGGAGAAACCACTCCCCTGAAGAATGGGGGCATTAAATGCCCGTCAAGGAGCTCCGGAATGGGCTGGCCAGCAACACTGGCAGGCACCATGACGGGTGTTATGGTGGACGGCGAACGGCGTGACGGCGTGACTGGGGACAAGCGGCTCCCCCATGACGCCGGCAGGCGCCATCGTGGGAATGGCATGGCGACGTGGACGAGAGGTACTGATCACGGCAGAACCACCTATAAAAGGACCAGTGGATCAACGGAGCAGGGGATCGAACCCCAGGTACTCTAACCTGTCACGCCCCGCTTCCCAAAAATATGGAGGCGAAGCGTGAGAAGGTCCGCTCAGACTTGAAGCTACAAAGCTGCAAGTCCGATAAGCGTCAATCAAATTTTAAAACTGCAGGTCCTTGCAACACGAGCGAAACAAGATAATAATAATGAAATGAGACAAAAGAATAATCTCAGAATATCCATAAATATAAATTCCAACATCGCAGAAAAGCCACCAGGCTGAAATAAAAGAGAGTCTAAAGGCCCAAACATGGCCAACAAAAGTACAATGTACAAAGTATAGGTGCCACGCACCAACGACTAACAAAAGGCCTAAAACAAAAGAAAGATCAACAAAGACTCAAGAATGGTCACCGGTGTCCACAAAATCCTCCTGTGCAATCATGGACTTAGACTCAGCATCAGCAAAACGCCACGTACTCAGCAACGGTTCCTGGCTCAGGATTTAACATGTGACACCCAAAAGAGCAAGGGGCACATGTCAGCAAGTCTACAAGAGACTTGTGCAAGGAAACTGAAAGTAGGCAAAAGTAAAGCAACCTAGCAGTTCTAGCATGAATGCGATGACATGGCAGTTAAAGTATGAGTGCAACAAGTAAGGTAAAGTAAAGTACGAGCATGGCATTTAAACATGGCATGGATGACAAGTATTACATGAATCATTCACAAGACAAGTACAAGACAAGAAAAGTAAGCACCTCGTGCACAGAGATTCCGTCTTTTGGCTAGAGGGCTGATCAGGCCACTCCTAAGCTCAAGCGACCGTTTATCCCTACCCCTCCACGTGTATCGAGCCAGGGCCTTACCCCCGAACTTGGAATGCTCGCTTCTGGATCACGAGCCAGGAAGTGTTTTAAACAAGTATGGCGTAGGGGTGCACCTAGCCAGACAAGGAGTACGAGTACAAGTATTGTAGCGTGTGCTACGAATGCGACATTCAATGCATGGATGACATGACATGACAAGTAGTAAGGCGTACAGGTAAGGAAAGTAAACGTGACAGTTTAGTATGCATGAACAACAGGTTTAAAGGGTTGGATCTAACTTCGTTGTCACGCTAAATCAATTAGGTGACGGATCTAGTTTCATTGTCAAACTAGATCAAGTAGGCGTCCAGCCAGCTATCATTTCACTGACTAGTCTCTTTTACGCTGAAAACAAGGAAGTGGCCTAAAAACATGGCCCTACACAAGAGTTGGCAAGTTTCACTTGCCTGCAAGTACGACGTCTGAGAAACACCGTCCAAGAGAGTCCAAAATCACAATTATCCTACGTGCACAAGTCCACCGGCCTAAAGTCCATATTATTAATCTTGATTAGTGAATTTAAAACATTTAAAATACTTTAAAAATACTGATTTTAGTCTTGATTAGCATGCATTGGGTTGGGGGTCCTAAGGGTGCAAAGCGTTACCTCAACACGACGCGAAAGCTACACCGGCGTCGGGTAGCGACGCCGGGGGTTGGAATAAAAGATCGCGCTCCAAGTCCAGATTCCAATTAGATTCCTCGCTGGAAATTTCAGAGCAATCTACCGGGGTGACGATTCCAGATTCCAAAGCTAGCACGTGCGACGACGGGCTACGACGTGCGACGACGTCGTACGCAGCAAATCGTCAAAGAGAACGCACCTAGGTGGGGCCCACAGTAGTCCTAGGGACCTTTGGGGGACCCACAATACCTCTGGAGAACTTGGGGGGCCCACGGAGGCAAGTGGTGCGACGGATGCGGGGTTGCGACGAGTGGCTCTCGGTCGTACACAGCCAATGCGGGGAAATCTCTCGGTCGCTGCGGGGAAACGGGGCTGTGCACCGTTTGGGTCGGTCGCAGCAGCGGGTGCGGGGGCCTCCTTCGGTCAGAGCGGTAGGGCGGGTCGGTCGTAAGCTAGGATGCGAGGCTACGACGTTGCAACGTTGCAGTGTTGCAATCGTCGGTCGGTGCGGGCGGCCCGATCGGTCAGGCGCGAGCGGAGGCAAGCGAACGGGGCGGGGGTCGATGCGGAGCGCTGTGCGGAGCGGGGATGCGAGCGGGGTGCGGCCAAGCCCTCGGTCAGACCGAGGGAACGGAGCGGGGCGATGCACCGCGATGCGGAGCGGGGTTGGGTGCGGAGCGGCTAGCGGTCGGAGCGGGAGATTTGCGGTGGTTTTCTCGGTCGGTGTGGGGACTGAACGTCGCAACGTTGCGACGAATCGTCGCAACGTCCAATTTGGGTTTTGGAAGAGGCTAGGGCTAATTTCTTGCGAAAATAGGTCTTCTTAGGGGTTGCTTATATAGTATAGATGGGTTGACTTGGTCTAGGGCTAAATCTAATAGGATTAGAAGTTTAAAATAATTTAAAATTTGAAATTCAACTTCTCCAACTCACCCAAGGATTTGACTTGGTCCAAATGTGCTGGAAATTGGCTCAAAAATTCTTTAAAACGTTTAAAACTCAAATAAATTTTATTTGGCCGAAATTAATTTAAAAATTAATTATTAAAAATATTATAAAACTTGTTAAAAATATAAAAGTGGTCAAATGAACTCCAAAAATTATAAAATAAATATCGGGGTAATCGTGTTGTCGAAAGTGAGCTAACTAAGAAGACGGATCTCAATTTCGACGTCGGACGACGAAACTAAAATTAGAAACGTCTCCCGTCAAAAGTGAAAATCGCCGCGTCTCATCGAGTAAGATTAAATTGTGGGAAAACGACTCGAGAAGTGTCGTTCCAAATTAGTGCCACTATTTAATACTCTCAGAGACGTTCACTACGGCATATCACACGAAAGTCTTCACAAACGAACAAAGTCTAAAACAAACACGTGCACGGCCAAAAGCACGTGCACGAAAAACGTACAACGAAAAGTGGTCGTTACATCCTCCCCACCTTAGAATAAAGTCCGTCCTCGGACTTTCTAATATAGCTAGTCGTTCTAGTAACTACCCCAATCAAGTCATATAATAGTTCAACCCGGTATAGTCATTACAAGTGCTTATATATGCACTAGGTAGTCAAACATTAATACTACCAACACGTACATATATTTATATATTCACGTACGTTATACATTTATACCCATTATAGCCAGACAATTTCATACATGTATTTCAATCATATATATAAGCATACTTTCCTTATATCGCTACTACTTACCTAAACACAAAACAATATTTCAGATACTCATATAGGATAGTCTCACACTTAGCAAATACAATCATTGCTCTACGTATAGATAGCTACCTATGCACAACATCAAGGGTATACTACCCTCTAATATTTTCTAGTATTCATCCAACACTAAACACATCAATACATGCAGTCACACCATACCATTATTAAATCAAATTTTACTATATATATATATATTCACTTATAGTTTCACAATATATATAGTCATTCAATGCATTCAAATATTTCACCGTACATTCACATTACGTACGGTCCTATAACTGTATTTACGACACGCCATATATATCATAGTCATCAATTCCTATAACTAAGCACATACTTACCCGTGCATGGTGCACACCCACACATGCTAACATTTTATTTACATACACCAATCATACCATTTTATAACTAGCACACATACACACCTAGTTTTAGCTAGTACACATACGTTCACATGAGCAAGTCCTTAGTAAATAGCTATACCTCAAGACCAACCCCTATAACTATATACTGGTATAGCGACCCACAATCATGTGTGTAACACAACCAGGCACATACACTTCTATCACTATACATACATCAAGCATTGCTATATTCAAACTACAAACATTCATTCAATATACTTAGAGTATACCCACTCAAGCTTGAGTGAGACTCAATACATACATCAGAATATTCTATATCCGTAACACGGCATTCATACCTATACCAATACCACTCCAATATTTATACGTCTATCAATACAACCATATACATACCATAAGTCATTCACACTTAATATTTAGTCAGGTAATACTCACATAGTTCAATCACTCTATATACCATAATAATAACATTACAAACATTAGCACTCACATATTTATAATACCCTCCCTAGTACAAACATCCACCGTATAGTCACACATAAGTAATGTATATATTCACACCATAGCCTACTACCTATATTTAGTATACAACACATCCACACATACATAATTAAGATGTGCAATAGTCGTGTATACCTCACGGTATGCACGCATGCAACATCCCGTAAAAGCAAGCAATACCAATCAAAATTATAATCCTACTACCATATGTATATCACCTATATACTCATGCAACGAAACATAACTACTTACATATAAGCACATTTCATATCCACGTACGAGCACATACTCACACGTACTAATATATGGGTCACTCAATAGGCCTGCTTACTAACTATACGTGCGCCTATTATTATCACACCTATCATACACATAGCTTTACCAATCATTTATTTCAACCATCACAAGTATCTCTAACTTCATACACTCCATTAGACATTCCAACGCTAACTCTTATATACACAGGCATCCCTAGTATGGTATAGCTAGCCACACACAAATCTATAAACACTAACACACCAACAACTTCATAATATCACGAATAACTCCGAGTATATATATATATATATACCACACAATAGGCAAGCATTGATATACTATGGGGGGTATACTCATTCAAGCTCACGTACGTAACTCAGGTACATGCACTACGACTACCTCACAAGGTCCAAGGGCCTACTATCAATTAAGAGTTGACACAGACATTGACGGACACTAAAGCCTAAGCAATAGAGGGAGGTCGAGGTCGAGGGCGTGACGAGGGAAGGATCGATAAGCACGAGTTCAGATAGGACGAATACAAGGAGACGGCTTGGTTAGGGAAAACATTGGCTCAATGGTGATGTTTAGGTTGAGGGAAAAGGAGATGTGGAGATGCTTAAATAGGATACAGAAGAGATAACAGGGTGAATAGCATAAGCTAAAATACGTGGAGTTTGAAAACTGTTGTACCTCAAAAGTTAAAATCCTCGTCTGTAAAGAAATATTTGGAGGTCGATAAAACGA
Source organism: Scilla litardierei (assembly GCA_030789695.1). NCBI lineage: Eukaryota > Viridiplantae > Streptophyta > Magnoliopsida > Asparagales > Asparagaceae > Scilla > Scilla litardierei. The sequence goes on from CM061134.1 coordinate 114,136,365, forward strand.
GTTGTTCAAAAATAAGTTTGGGTCGAATATTCATAATAAGAGAAAATGGTCTATTGGGTTAAAAAAATTTATAAAAGGAAGTAAAATCATTTACACGAATATTAAGGATGTGGTTTAGAAAATTTATACGTCAGTAATTTAATATAATTTTGTCAAAAAGTTTTGGAAAGTCGAAGAATGAAATCAAGTAACGGAAAAATTTAAACTCAGGTTAAATGCCTTCAAAACTCTAGGCTATGGAAAATTTAAAATGATCGATTTGAAACTACTTTTAGAGAACCAGGGTTTGCCAGAAATGAGAAACTGATTTACATAAGGTTCTTAATATACGAGCACAACAAGTCTGGTACGGATATAAAAATAGTTGAAAGTATGTATGGTGCACGGAAAAATAATATTAACTTATTAGTAGAATTATCGAAATCGAATAGAAAGTCTTTAAAATCAAATCATGGAGGGTCTAAATCAGGAAGTGGTTATGAAAATAGTAATTTTGCAAAAATATTAAATAGCGGAAACAACGAGCAAAAACCAACTTGCTGAAAGCTGAAATTCCGTGTGTCTTGAAAAGTATATGAATGGCATAAATCAGGAGGTAAAATTACAAGTTGAAGAAAAGTACGATTCAGAATAAAATTAATATATGAAGTAATGACGCATTTGCATAAGTACGAAAAACATAGGCTGGGAAAATACTATAAGCTAGTATTCAAAAATTCCGACAAACGTTTTTAAAAATTAAATCAATGAAGGAGTATGAAGTATAAGTATATTAAAATTTTGAACAAAGTTAAACTTAGTGGAAGAGGAGATTGAAAAAAAATACTTTCAAAAGGTTCAAGTTTTGCAGTGGAGATGTTTGAAAATTGACGACGATCGTCACGAGGCGATCTCGTGAATCGAGGCAAGGAAATTGGTCGGATGATCAAATCATACATACGCCTAGGATATGAATCAGGAAAGTCTACGGAAACTCCTACGGTCGACCAACTAAAGATTTGGAACTAGGCACTAAGACTTTCTAAGGAGCTAGACGGTAATGAAATGCGTTCAGCTTGGTCCGAAATCGATGGACCCAAACGAACGACGGAAGGAAATTCTAGGAGGTCTAATAGGGTCAGGGTTAGACAAGAACCCCTAAGGTAACTCCTACGACGATTAAATCAATTGCTAGAAGGAAGTCTAACTACAATCAGGGGCCTCTAATTATCAAGCACAGACGTCTAACTAAGCCTTCTTATCACCTAGTGTCATAAGAAAACGACTAGACTCAGGGCTTATGACTCGGATGTTGCAATTTATTTAATGGACATTCCGTTATTATCATTGTTTCGTTAATTCGCAATTGCAAGACTGGACCTGCATGGGCCACCAACAAAACCTGTCACGCCCCGCTTCCCAAAAATATGGAGGCGAAGCGTGAGAAGGTCCGCTCAGACTTGAAGCTACAAAGCTGCAAGTCCGATAAGCGTCAATCAAATTTTAAAACTGCAGGTCCTTGCAACGCGAGCGAAACAAGATAATAATAATGAAATGAGACAAAAGAATAATCTCAGAATATCCATAAATATAAATTCCAACATCGCAGAAAAGCCACCAGGCTGAAATAAAAGAGAGTCTAAAGGCCCAAACATGGCCAACAAAAGTACAATGTACAAAGTATAGGTGCCACGCACCAACGACTAACAAAAGGCCTAAAACAAAAGAAAGATCAACAAAGACTCAAGAATGGTCACCTGTGTCCACAAAATCCTCCTGTGCAATCATGGACTTAGACTCAGCATCAGCAAAACGCCACGTACTCAGCAACGGTTCCTGGCTCAGGATTTAACATGTGACACCCAAAAGAGCAAGGGGCACATGTCAGCAAGTCTACAAGAGACTTGTGCAAGGAAACTGAAAGTAGGCAAAAGTAAAGCAACCTAGCAGTTCTAGCATGAATGCGATGACATGGCAGTTAAAGTATGAGTGCAACAAGTAAGGTAAAGTAAAGTACGAGCATGGCATTTAAACATGGCATGGATGACAAGTATTACATGAATCATTCACAAGACAAGTACAAGACAAGAAAAGTAAGCACCTCGTGCACAGAGATTCCGTCTTTTGGCTAGAGGGCTGATCAGGCCACTCCTAAGCTCAAGCGACCGTTTATCCCTACCCCTCCACGTGTATCGAGCCAGGGCCTTACCCCCGAACTTGGAATGCTCGCTTCTGGATCACGAGCCAGGAAGTGTTTTAAACAAGTATGGCGTAGGGGTGCACCTAGCCGGACAAGGAGTACGAGTACAAGTATTGTAGCGTGTGCTACGAATGCGACATTCAATGCATGGATGACATGACATGACAAGTAGTTAGGCGTATAGGTAAGGAAAGTAAACGTGACAGTTTAGTATGCATGAACAACAGGTTTAAAGGGTTGGATCTAACTTCGTTGTCAAGCTAAATCAATTAGGTGACGGATCTAGTTTCGTTGTCAAACTAGATCAAGTAGGTGTCCAGCCAGCTATCATTTCACTGACTAGTCTCTTTTACGCTGAAAACAAGGAAGTGGCCTAAAAACATGGCCCTACACAAGAGTTGGCAAGTTTCATTTGCCTGCAAGTACGACGTCTGAGAAACACCGTCCAAGAGAGTCCAAAATCACAATTATCCTACGTGCACAAGTCCACCGGCCTAAAGTCCATATTATTAATCTTGATTAGTGAATTTAAAACATTTAAAATACTTTAAAAATACTGATTTTAGTCTTGATTAGCATGCATTGGGTTGGGGGTCCTAAGGATGCAAAGCGTTACCTCAACACGACGCGAAAGCTACACCGGCGTCGGGTAGCGACGCCGGGGGTTGGAATAAAAGATCGCGCTCCAAGTCCAGATTCCAATTAGATTCCTCGCTGGAAATTTCAGAGCAATCTACCGGGGTGACGATTCCAGATTCCAAAGCTAGCACGTGCGACGACGGGCTACGACGTGCGACGACGTCGTACGCAGCAAATCGTCAAAGAGAACGCACCTAGGTGGGGCCCACAGTAGTCCTAGGGACCTTTGGGGGACCCACAATACCTCTGGAGAACTTGGGGGGCCCACGGAGGCAAGTGGTGCGACGGATGCGGGGTTGCGACGAGTGGCTCTCGGTCGTACACAGCCAATGCGGGGAAATCTCTCGGTCGCTGCGGGGAAACGGGGCTGTGCACCGTTTGGGTCGGTCGCAGCAGCGGGTGCGGGGGCCTCCTTCGGTCAGAGCGGTAGGGCGGGTCGGTCGTAAGCTAGGATGCGAGGCTACGACGTTGCAACGTTGCAGTGTTGCAATCGTCGGTCGGTGCGGGCGGCCCGATCGGTCAGGCGCGAGCGGAGGCAAGCGAACGGGGCGGGGGTCGATGCGGAGCGCTGTGCGGAGCGGGGATGCGAGCGGGGTGCGGCCAAGCCCTCGGTCAGACCGAGGGAACGGAGCGGGGCGATGCACCGCGATGCGGAGCGGGGTTGGGTGCGGAGCGGCTAGCGGTCGGAGCGGGAGATTTGCGGTGGTTTTCTCGGTCGGTGTGGGGACTGAACGTCGCAACGTTGCGACGAATCGTCGCAACGTCCAATTTGGGTTTTGGAAGAGGCTAGGGCTAATTTCTTGCGAAAATAGGTCTTCTTAGGGGTTGCTTATATAGTATAGATGGGTTGACTTGGTCTAGGGCTAAATCTAATAGGATTAGAAGTTTAAAATAATTTAAAATTTGAAATTCAACTTCTCCAACTCACCCAAGGATTTGACTTGGTCCAAATGTGCTGGAAATTGGCTCAAAAATTCTTTAAAACGTTTAAAACTCAAATAAATTTTATTTGGCCGAAATTAATTTAAAAATTAATTATTAAAAATATTATAAAACTTGTTAAAAATATAAAAGTGGTCAAATGAACTCCAAAAATTATAAAATAAATATCGGGGTGATCGTGTTGTCGAAAGTGAGCTAACTAAGAAGACGGATCTCAATTTCGACGTCGGACGACGAAACTAAAATTAGAAACGTCTCCCGTCAAAAGTGAAAATCGCCGCGTCTCATCGAGTAAGATTAAATTGTGGGAAAACGACTCGAGAAGTGTCGTTCCAAATTAGTGCCACTATTTAATACTCTCAGAGACGTTCACTACGGCATATCACACGAAAGTCTTCACAAACGAACAAAGTCTAAAACAAACACGTGCACGGCCAAAAGCACGTGCACGAAAAACGTACAACGAAAAGTGGTCGTTACATCCTCCCCACCTTAGAATAAAGTCCGTCCTCGGACTTTCTAATATAGCTAGTCGCTCTAGTAACTACCCCAATCAAGTCATATAATAGTTCAACCCGGTATAGTCATTACAAGTGCTTATATATGCACTAGGTAGTCAAACATTAATACTACCAACACGTACATATATTTATATATTCACGTACGTTATACATTTATACCCATTATAGCCAGACAATTTCATACATGTATTTCAATCATATATATAAGCATACTTTCCTTATATCGCTACTACTTACCTAAACACAAAACAATATTTCAGATACTCATATAGGATAGTCTCACACTTAGCAAATACAATCATTGCTCTACGTATAGATAGCTACCTATGCACAACATCAAGGGTATACTACCCTCTAATATTTTCTAGTATTCATCCAACACTAAACACATCAATACATGCAGTCACACCATACCATTATTAAATCAAATTTTACTATATATATATATATTCACTTATAGTTTCACAATATATATATAGTCATTCAATGCATTCAAATATTTCACCGTACATTCACATTACGTACGGTCCTATAACTGTATTTACGACACGCCATATATATCATAGTCATCAATTCCTATAACTAAGCACATACTTACCTGTGCATGGTGCACACCCACACATGCTAACATTTTATTTACATACACCAATCATACCATTTTATAACTAGCACACATACACACCTAGTTTTAGCTAGTACACATACGTTCACATGAGCAAGTCCTTAGTAAATAGCTATACCTCAAGACCAACCCCTATAACTATATACTGGTATAGCGACCCACAATCATGTGTGTAACACAACCAGGCACATACACTTCTATCACTATACATACATCAAGCATTGCTATATTCAAACTACAAACATTCATTCAATATACTTAGAGTATACCCACTCAAGCTTGAGTGAGACTCAATACATACATCAGAATATTCTATATCCGTAACACGGCATTCATACCTATACCAATACCACTCCAATATTTATACGTCTATCAATACAACCATATACATACCATAAGTCATTCACACTTAATATTTAGTCAGGTAATACTCACATAGTTCAATCACTCTATATACCATAATAATAACATTACAAACATTAGCACTCACATATTTATAATACCCTCCCTAGTACAAACATCCACCGTATAGTCACACATAAGTAATGTATATATTCACACCATAGCCTACTACCTATATTTAGTATACAACACATCCACACATACATAATTAAGATGTGCAATAGTCGTGTATACCTCACGGTATGCACGCATGCAACATCCCGTAAAAGCAAGCAATACCAATCAAAATTATAATCCTACTACCATATGTATATCACCTATATACTCATGCAACGAAACATAACTACTTACATATAAGCACATTTCATATCCACGTACGAGCACATACTCACACGTACTAACATATGGGTCACTCAATAGGCCTGCTTACTAACTATACGTGCGCCTATTATTATCACACCTATCATACACATAGCTTTACCAATCATTTATTTCAACCATCACAAGTATCTCTAACTTCATACACTCCATTAGACATTCCAACGCTAACTCTTATATACACAGGCATCCCTAGTATGGTATAGCTAGCCACACACAAATCTATAAACACTAACACACCAACAACTTCATAATATCACGAATAACTCCGAGTATGTATATATATATATATATACCACACAATAGGCAAGCATTGATATACTATGGGGGGTATACTCATTCAAGCTCACGTACGTAACTCAGGTACATGCACTACGACTACCTCACAAGGTCCAAGGGCCTACTATCAATTAAGAGTTGACACAGACATTGACGGACACTAAAGCCTAAGCAATAGAGGGAGGTCGAGGTCGAGGGCGTGACGAGGGAAGGATCGATAAGCACGAGTTCAGATAGGACGAATACAAGGAGACGGCTTGGTTAGGGAAAACATTGGCTCAATGGTGATGTTTAGGTTGAGGGAAAAGGAGATGTGGAGATGCTTAAATAGGATACAGAAGAGATAACAGGGTGAATAGCATAAGCTAAAATACGTGGAGTTTGAAAACTGTTGTACCTCAAAAGTTAAAATCCTCGTCTGTAAAGAAATATTTGGAGGTCGATAAAACGAGTTGTTCAAAAATAAGTTTGGGTCGAATATTCATAATAAGAGAAAATGGTCTATTGGGTTAAAAAAATTTATAAAAGGAAGTAAAATCATTTACACGAATATTAAGGATGTGGTTTAGAAAATTTATACGTCAGTAATTTAATATAATTTTGTCAAAAAGTTTTGGAAAGTCGAAGAATGAAATCAAGTAACGGAAAAATTTAAACTCAGGTTAAATGCCTTCAAAACTCTAGGCTATGGAAAATTTAAAATGATCGATTTGAAACTACTTTTAGAGAACCAGGGTTTGCCAGAAATGAGAAACTGATTTACATAAGGTTCTTAATATACGAGCACAACAAGTCTGGTACGGATATAAAAATAGTTGAAAGTATGTATGGTGCACGGAAAAATAATATTAACTTATTAGTAGAATTATCGAAATCGAATAGAAAGTCTTTAAAATCAAATCATGGAGGGTCTAAATCAGGAAGTGGTTATGAAAATAGTAATTTTGCAAAAATATTAAATAGCGGAAACAACGAGCAAAAACCAACTTGCTGAAAGCTGAAATTCCGTGTGTCTTGAAAAGTATATGAATGGCATAAATCAGGAGGTAAAATTACAAGTTGAAGAAAAGTACGATTCAGAATAAAATTAATATATGAAGTAATGACGCATTTGCATAAGTACGAAAAACATAGGCTGGGAAAATACTATAAGCTAGTATTCAAAAATTCCGACAAACGTTTTTAAAAATTAAATCAATGAAGGAGTATGAAGTATAAGTATATTAAAATTTTGAACAAAGTTAAACTTAGTGGAAGAGGAGATTGAAAAAAAATACTTTCAAAAGGTTCAAGTTTTGCAGTGGAGATGTTTGAAAATTGACGACGATCGTCACGAGGCGATCTCGTGAATCGAGGCAAGGAAATTGGTCGGATGATCAAATCATACATACGCCTAGGATATGAATCAGGAAAGTCTACGGAAACTCCTACGGTCGACCAACTAAAGATTTGGAACTAGGCACTAAGACTTTCTAAGGAGCTAGACGGTAATGAAATGCGTTCAGCTTGGTCCGAAATCGATGGACCCAAACGAACGACGGAAGGAAATTCTAGGAGGTCTAATAGGGTCAGGGTTAGACAAGAACCCCTAAGGTAACTCCTACGACGATTAAATCAATTGCTAGAAGGAAGTCTAACTACAATCAGGGGCCTCTAATTATCAAGCACAGACGTCTAACTAAGCCTTCTTATCACCTAGTGTCATAAGAAAACGACTAGACTCAGGGCTTATGACTCGGATGTTGCAATTTATTTAATGGACATTCCGTTATTATCATTGTTTCGTTAATTCGCAATTGCAAGACTGGACCTGCATGGGCCACCAACAAAACCTGTCACGCCCCGCTTCCCAAAAATATGGAGGCGAAGCGTGAGAAGGTCCGCTCAGACTTGAAGCTACAAAGCTGTAAGTCCGATAAGCGTCAATCAAATTTTAAAACTGCAGGTCCTTGCAACGCGAGCGAAACAAGATAATAATAATGAAATGAGACAAAAGAATAATCTCAGAATATCCATAAATATAAATTCCAACATCGCAGAAAAGCTACCAGGCTGAAATAAAAGAGAGTCTAAAGGCCCAAACATGGCCAACAAAAATACAATGTACAAAGTATAGGTGACACGCACCAACGACTAACAAAAGGCCTAAAACAAAAGAAAGCTCAACAAAGACTCAAGAATGGTCACCTGTGTCCACAAAATCCTCCTGTGCAATCATGGACTCAGACTCAGCATCAGCAAAACGCCACGTACTCAGCAACGGTTCCTGGCTCAAGGTCTAACATGTGACACCCAAAAGAGCAAGGGGCACATGTCAGCAAGTCTACAAGAGACTTGTGCAAGGAAACTGAAAGTAGGCAAAAGTAAAGCAACCTAGCAGTTCTAGCATGAATGCGATGACATGGCAGTTAAAGTATGAGTGCAACAAGTAAGGTAAAGTAAAGTACGAGCATGGCATTTAAACATGGCATGGATGACAAGTATTACATGAATCATTCACAAGACAAGTACAAGACAAGAAAAGTAAGCACCTCGTGCACAGAGATTCCGTCTTTTGGCTAGAGGGCTGATCAGGCCACTCCTAAGCTCAAGCGACCGTTTATCCCTACCCCTCCACGTGTATCGAGCCAGGGCCTTACCCCCGAACTTGGAATGCTCGCTTCTGGATCACGAGCCAGGAAGTGTTTTAAACAAGTATGGCGTAGGGGTGCACCTAGCCGGACAAGGAGTACGAGTACAAGTATTGTAGCGTGTGCTACGAATGCGACATTCAATGCATGGATGACATGACATGACAAGTAGTTAGGCGTATAGGTAAGGAAAGTAAACGTGACAGTTTAGTATGCATGAACAACAGGTTTAAAGGGTTGGATCTAACTTCGTTGTCAAGCTAAATCAATTAGGTGACGGATCTAGTTTCGTTGTCAAACTAGATCAAGTAGGCGTCCAGCCAGCTATCATTTCACTGACTAGTCTCTTTTACGCTGAAAACAAGGAAGTGGCCTAAAAACATGGCCCTACACAAGAGTTGGCAAGTTTCACTTGCCTGCAAGTACGACGTCTGAGAAACACCGTCCAAGAGAGTCCAAAATCACAATTATCCTACGTGCACAAGTCCACCGGCCTAAAGTCCATATTATTAATCTTGATTAGTGAATTTAAAACATTTAAAATACTTTAAAAATACTGATTTTAGTCTTGATTAGCATGCATTGGGTTGGGGGTCCTAAGGGTGCAAAGCGTTACCTCAACACGACGTGAAAGCTACACCGGCGTCGGGTAGCGACGCCGGGGGTTGGAATAAAAGATCGCGCTCCAAGTCCAGATTCCAATTAGATTCCTCGCTGGAAATTTCAGAGCAATCTACCGGGGTGACGATTCCAGATTCCAAAGCTAGCACGTGCGACGACGGGCTATGACGTGCGACGACGTCGTACGCAGCAAATCGTCAAAGAGAACGCACCTAGGTGGGGCCCACAGTAGTCCTAGGGACCTTTGGGGGACCCACAATACCTCTGGAGAACTTGGGGGGCCCACGGAGGCAAGTGGTGCGACGGATGCGGGGTTGCGACGAGTGGCTCTCGGTCGTACACAGCCAATGCGGGGAAATCTCTCGGTCGCTGCGGGGAAACGGGGCTGTGCAGCGTTTGGGTCGGTCGCAGCAGCGGGTGCGGGGGCCCCCTTCGGTCAGAGCGGTAGGGCGGGTCGGTCGTGCGCTAGGATGCGAGGCTGCGACGTTGCAACGTTGCAGCGTTGCAATCGTCGGTCGGTGCGGGCGGCCCGATCGGTCAGGCGCGAGCGGAGGCAAGCGAACGGGGCGGGGGTCGATGCGGAGCGCTGTGCGGAGCGGGGATGCGAGCGGGGTGCGGCCATGCCCTCGGTCAGACCGAGGGAATGGAGCGGGGCGATGCGGAGCGGGGTTGGGTGCGGAGCGGCTAGCGGTCGGAGCGGGAGATTTGCGGTGGTTTTCTCGGTCGGTGCGGGGACTGAACGTCGCAACGTTGCGACGAATCGTCGCAACGTCCAATTTGGGTTTTGGAAGAGGCTAGGGCTAATTTCTTGCGAAAATAGGTCTTCCTAGGGGTTGCTTATATAGTATAGATGGGTTGACTTGGTCTAGGGCTAAATCTAATAGGATTAGAAGTTTAAAATAATTTAAAATTTGAAATTCAACTTCTCCATCTCACCCAAGGATTTGACTTGGTCCAAATGAGCTGGAAATTGGCTCAAAAATTCTTTAAAACGTTTAAAACTCAAATAAATTTTATTTGGCCGAAATTAATTTAAAAATTAATTATTAAACATATTATAAAACTTGTTAAAAATATAAAAGTGGTCAAATGAACTCCAAAAATTATAAAATAAATATCGGGGTGATCGTGTTGTCGAAAGTGAGCTAACTAAGAAGACGGATCTCAATTTTGACGTCGGACGACGAAACTAAAATTAGAAACGTCTCTCGTCAAAAGTGAAAATCGCCACGTCTCATCGAGTAAGATTAAATTGTGGGAAAACGACTCGAGAAGCGTCGTTCCAAATTAGTACCACTATTTAATACTCTCAGAGACGTTCACTACGGCATATCACACGAAAGTCTTCACAAACGAACAAAGTCTAAAACAAACACGTGCACGGCCAAAAGCACGTGCACGAAAAACGTACAACGAAAAGTGGTCGTTACATAACCAGAGGTATACCATCAACGACCTTGGTCTTTCGTCATTCCTTTTCCCTCCCCCTGCTCGCGCCGTGTGTCAGCGTATCGATCTCCTCTCGAGTCGAGCCTACCCCGCCGAGTATCTTTCAGACCCTGATCTGGCTTAGGAATCGGAGGGGATACGGCCGGAACCAAGGTCCGGCCACCCTGACGAGTTTCTCGTCTATTCAGGGAGAAGCAGACCGAGGCACCGAGGAAACCCCTCGACGCTCGTCCGACCGAGGCCGAGTCCACAGAAACCTAGCCTAGGCTTCCCCTTTGCTCCGCTTCAACCAGGAGCCGACGCCCTGCTCGGATCCGGCGCTCGACACCGACGCCATCTCCAACCCGCACTGAGTGCACGTGCGCTCAGCACTTCCAAGGGGCCAACATCGACCCCTTGACCACGGTGACCACACAGTCTCTGGTCAACGATCCTGCGGTGAGAAAACACCCGTAATCACCTGTCAACATTCAAATGCCACAGAAAGTGTGTTTTTGTTGTTATGTCATTGAATAAATAAAAGCTAGAAAGAAGAATATGTCAAAAGGTAGCCCTTAAGTTGTGATATAGGTATCAGCTCGGAGACGGACCAAAGCTTTGGTAACTCCATCAGACTCTGTTTGTTCAGTAGGAGCGTGCTTTGAGCTTTGGCAGCCTCATCGGATTTGCTTGAGCTCGGAGCTCAGTAGGAACTCGGATCGGACATCGACGAGGTAGGGCGAGGTCGATCGAGGCTGTGCGAGCTTGTACGACCCATGGCAGCTTGGATCAGACACCGAAGGGTGAGGTCGATCTGAGGCTTGGCGAGCTCGTACGGCCCTTGGCATTTATACTGATGACCTTAGAGGTTGAATTTTCATCAACCCGACTTTTTAGATCAAGTTGACGAGCTGATGAAATTTAAACAAAAATAGAAATATGAGAGGATATGAGGAGTCTTGGAGAGGAAGGCCTTCACCTCATCAATACGAAATGATCCGATGCGCTTATGCTAGGCTTTGATTGTTTCGAAATGAAACAGCTCCTTGGGGCCGAATTTCGGTCGAACTTTGACGAAGCTCCGTTGATGAGCAGTCGGGCCTCGTCAACGACCAGTCAACGGCCCATAAAGCTTCGCTGACGACCGATCGGATCTTGTTGGAAGGAGAAACTCAAGGATTGGCAGAGGAAGCTCTGGGTGATCTGAAGCTCGGCAGCTTGATGGAGGCAAGGAAACTCCATTGGACCTTCGATTGGGATCTGACGAGCACCGGCCAAAGGTCATGTTGACCCAAGATCGATGCTCCTCCATCTCGAGGATCATCGATTTATTGCGAGGGTCGGACCGAATGCCTTGCTGGGTCTAATGCGAGCTCAGATTAGGCATCGACAAGGTCGAATGAGGGAACATCGAGTTTGTATGACCCACGTCTTCTTCGGATTAGGCATCGGCAAATTCGATTGCAAGATGGTGTGCTTGTGCGACCCATGACAGCTTCGGATCAGGCATCGACGAAGTTGATTGCAAGATGGCATGCTTGTGCGACCCATGGCAACTTCGGATCAGGCATCGACGACGTCGACTGCACGATGGTGTGCTTGTGCAACCCACGATAGCTTCAGACCAGGCATCAACGAAGTCAGTTGCAGGATGGCGTGCTTGCGCGACCCACGACCGCTTCGAACCGGGCATCGACTGAGTCGTTTGCCTGATGGGGTGCGCATACAATCCATGGCAGCATCCGATTAGGCGTTGACAGTGCACGGTGAGGTCAAACTACCCTTGGTGCCTCAAAGCAGGCTCCCATTATGTGTGGCGAGTTAGGTTGAGGCGTGGTGAGCTTGATCGACCTTCAGCGGCCTGTATCGGTCTTCCATGAGTCTCTGTTTGAGCACACTGAAGCGTCCCTGCGGTCGAATGTCTTCGTGCCCTGGGGTCGAATCATTGGAGGAGGGTTGATGATGCCTCAGGGTCGATCCTCGATGACCCATCTGGGTTGTATCGACCCAAGTGATCGGACAAGCTTTCTGATCAGATGGAAACTCTGCCGAAAAGCATCATTCATCCCAGAATGAGGATGGGTCGAGCGAGCTGTCCTCGACCTTGAAGAGGTGTTGTCTTTGTTGTGATTCTCACTGATCACTAGAAGACTTACTGATTACAGTAAAACAGTAAAATACTGCTCACGGTAAAACAGTAAATACTGGAGAGTAAAAAAAAGTTTTCACTATTTCTCACCAGGAAATAAATTACACACTAAGGTAAACACCAAACAAAAACTCACTACAATTTTACCTCTCTGGGGTAACTTCCCTCTCTGGGGTAATTTCCTCTCACCGGAGAAATCCCTCACTCTTACACCTCTCTGGGTAATTGCCTCTCTTCTTTCTCTTGAAGAAGAGAACTCGATTTTTGGGATGCTTTAATCCTCTGCCATAACCCCCCCTTTTATAGTGCTCTAATACTCTAAGAAACGTCACTGGTGACGTTCCTAAGAAAGGGACATTGTTGAAAAAAAAAATCAACAAAGGGAACATGTGGTAGGTGGAGTTAGGCAGCTGGACCCTTCAATTCTCCCCCTCCAGCTGCATCCAAGATGATTGTCATTTAACAACCATCCCAGCTATGTCTCTGCACAGCTCCAGCTTCTCCCGTGTCACCACCTTCGTGAACATATCTGCTGGATTCTCCTTCGTGTGGATCTTCACTAGTCTCAACAGCTGTTGATCCATCACCTCCCGTATCCAATGATACCGAATGTCAATGTGCTTTGTCCGAGCATGATACATCGAATTTTTGCTCAGATCTAAAGCACTTTGACTATCACAATGTACCATGTACATTTTCTGCTTGATCCCTAATTCTTGGAGAAATCGCTTTAACCACAACATTTCCTTACCAGCTTCTGTAATTGCAAGATACTCCGCCTCTGTTGTGGATAGCGCAACGCACTTCTGCAATCTTGATTGCCATGACACAGCTCCCCCTGCAAAAGTGTAGACAAATCCTGATGTAGATTTTCTACTATCAAGATCTCCAGCCATATCTGAATCTGTATAGCCCTCCAAGATTAGATCAGCTTCTCCGTAGCACAGACATGCCTTTGAAGTACCCTTCAGGTATCGGAGAATCCACTTGACCGCCTCCCAGTGTTCCTTTCCTGGATTAGAAAGGAATCGGCTCACCATTCCCACCGCATGGGCAATGTCAGGACGTGTACACACCATTGCATACATCAAACTCCCAACTGCTGAAGAATAAGGTATCGATGACATCTCCTCCGCCTCTTTCTTGGATGAAGGGCTTGATTTCCTGCTCAACTTGAAGTGGTTAGCCAGTGGAATGCTAACTGGTTTGGCATGATCCATCTTGAATCTCTTGATCACGCGTTCAACGTACTTCTCCTGAGATAGCCATAGCTTGTTGTGTTTCCTATCTCGGACTATCTGCATTCCCACAATTTGTTGAGCCGGACCTAAGTCTTTCATATCAAAAGACTTAGAGAGTTCCTTCTTCAGCTGGCCGATTTTTGTTGCATCTTGTCCAACGATCAACATATCGTCGACATATAAAAGCAATGCAACAAAGTTACCGTCTGGAAACTGCTGTGTATAAACACATTGGTCGGCAGCGGTCCTTTTGTAGCCTTGACTCATCATGAATGAGTCAAACTTCATGTTCCACTGTCGTGGCGCTTGCTTGAGGCCGTACAGACTCTTCTTCAGCTTGCATACGAGGTTTTCTTTGCCTGAAACCTCGAAACCTTCTGGCTGCTCCATGTAGATTTCTTCATGTAGATCACCATGAAGAAACGCTGTCTTGACATCCATTTGTTCAAGCTCTAAATTCAACCTGGCTACCAATCCGAGGATGACGCGGATTGAAGCCATCTTCACAACGGGTGAAAAGATCTCGTCAAAGTCAATACCTTTCTTCTGAAGGAATCCTTTGACCACCAGCCGAGCTTTGTGCTTCACCATCTTTCCGTTGCCATCTTTCTTGAGCTTGAACACCCATTTGTTCTTCAGCGCCTTCTTTCCTTGTGGAAGCTTGACCAACTCATAAGTAGAATTCTTCTGCAGAGATTCCATCTCATCGTGCATAGCTTGCAACCAACTTTCTTTGTTCTTGTGAGATATCGCTTCATGGAAACTCTCTGGCTCCCCTTCTTCAGAAAGTAGAAGATATTCAGCTTCTGAATATCTGGTTGATGGAATCCGGCCTCGTTCAGATCTCCGTACTTGTGAGTTGTTGACTTCAGGAGGCATACCATCATCTGCCTGTGGTGATGGTGGTGCAGTATCTGCTGGAGAGGGTTGTGGCTCCCCCTGCTCAGCATCCGCCTCTTCTTCCACGTCTTGTTCAACAGCCTCCTCCTCTTCTGGTATTTCTTCATGCACCTCTTCATATTGCAATGGTGCTGGGTCTGGAACAATGTCTTCAGCACTTGAGCTTGCAGTTGAAGACGCCATGGGCTTTTCAATGTCTTCCAATGTCTGATTTTCTTGGAACAGCACATCCCTGCTCCGAATAACCTTCTTCGTCTTTGGGTCCCACAACCTGTACCCAAATTCTTCATCTCCATAGCCGATGAAGATACAAGGAATGGTCCTTGCATCAAGCTTCTGCCTTTGCTCCTTGGATACATGTGCAAAGGCTAAGCAACCGAATACCCTCAAGTGGGAGTAAGAGGGATTCTTACCAGACCACACCTTCTCTGGAATTGCGAAATCCAAAGGTACGGATGGTGATCTGTTGATGAGGTAGCAGGCAGCACGAACAGCTTCTCCCCAGAATGGCTTTGGTAGCTTAGCCATACTGAGCATGCTTCTGACCTTCTCCATGATAGTCCGGTTCATCCTTTCAGCTACGCCGTTGTGTTGTGGAGTGCGAGGAACCGTCTTCTCATGTCTAATGCCTTGAGTTTTGCAGTAGACATCGAATGCTCTGGAAGTGTATTCGCCTCCATTGTCTGAGCGGAGGCACTTTAACTTCTTTCCTGTCTCACATTCGACCATGACGTGGAACAGCTTGAAGAAGTCGAGCACTTGATCTTTCGTCCTCAAGAAGTAGACCCACACCTTTCGAGAAGCATCATCAATGAAGGTCAGAAAATACCTATTGCCACCCAGCGATTCAGCCTCCAAGGGACCGCAAACATCAGAGTGTACCAGACTGAGTAACTCTGATCTCCTTGTTGAAGAAGAACTGAAGGAGACTCGATGTTGCTTGCCAACTAAGCAATGCTGACAAGGATCTAGTCCAGCATCCTTAGTGATTGAGATCAGCTCCTTCTTTGTCAAGAGAGATAACCCTCTCTCACTCATGTGACCAAGTCGTTGGTGCCACAGACTTGGAGTAGCCTCACGTTCCACCACGTTAAGGCTATCGGTACATATCTTCACATGAGTTTTGTATAACGTACCGCAAATGTGCCCCTTTGCGATAATCATGGCACCTTTCGTCATTCTCCATGTGCCGTTGCTGAAGTGGTTGTCGAAGCCCTGTTTGTCAAGGGCTGTCCCAGAGAGCAAGTTCAGCCGGAGATCTGGCACATGGCGGACATCCTTCAGCGTGATTGTGCAGCCGACGTTCGTCTGAATCCGAACGTCGCCAATTCCCACGATCTTGCAGGAACTTGTATTCCACATCTTCACAATGCCAAAGTCTCCTGCCTTGTAGTTGGTGAAGAAGTCACTTCGAGGAGTGGCGTGGAATGATGCTGCTGTATCAACCACCCACTCGCTGTCCTGGTTGGAGACGTGAAGGCATGTCTCTTCTTGGATAGAGCAAATAGCCACTTCTCCGGTGCAAGTGACTAACGCCTCTCCATCCTTCGTCTTCTGTTGAGAACCATTTTGACCTTGTTCTCGCAACAGCTTCCGGCAGTTTTTCTTCATGTGGCCCTCCATGCCACAATGGTAACACTTGTAGGTAGGCCTCCTCCCGTCTGTGGACCTACCACGGCTTTTGCTCCTGCCTCTGCCCCAGCTGCGACCACCTCCTTGTTGTCTTCCTCGAGTCTCTGTCACGAGGGCATGCGATTGGTCGGTGCCGGCTTCTTTTCTCCTGGCCTCCTCGTTGAAGAGTGCATCCTTAACCATAGACATGGTAAGTTTGCCGTTTGGGGCCGAATTGCTGAGGGAGACCACCAACGTCTCCCAGTTGTCCGGAAGAGAACTGAGAAGAAGAAGAGCTTGCTCTTCATCTCCAAGCTGTAACTCCACCGCAGATAGTTGATTCACCAGGCTCTGGAACTCGCTCGTGTGCTCCGCAACGGAAGTTCCACTCCGCAGCTTCAAATTTACCAGTCGCCTCATTAACAAGGCTTTGTTTCGAGCGGTCTTGGCTTGGTACATGTCCTCTAGCTTTTGCCAGAGGGCATATGCGTCCGTCTCCTGCGCAACATGGTGGAAGACGCTGTGATCGATCCATTGTCGGATTTGACCGATCGTCTTTCGATTCATCTTCTTCCAGTCAGCTTCTTTGGTGGATTCTGGCTTTACTCCTTTGACCTCCAATGGGTCAAATAAATCTTTACAACTGAGGAGATCCTCCATTCGAGGTCTCCACAGTGTGTAATTTATGGCCGTCAGTTTGACCATAGCTCCCGACGAGGATGATTCTTCCATTGAAATTTTGAAGAGGAAAAAAAAGTAATGGTAGAAAAAAAATTTCCCTCCCCAAAAATTTCTCCCTTTTTTACTCTCTCACAGACAGCTCACCTGGGCTCTGATACCACTTGTTGTGATTCTCACTGATCACTAGAAGACTTACTGATTACAGTAAAACAGTAAAATACTGCTCACGGTAAAACAGTAAATACTGGAGAGTAAAAAAAAGTTTTCACTATTTCTCACCAGGAAATAAATTACACACTAAGGTAAACACCAAACAAAAACTCACTACAATTTTACCTCTCTGGGGTAACTTCCCTCTCTGGGGTAATTTCCTCTCACCGGAGAAATCCCTCACTCTTACACCTCTCTGGGTAATTGCCTCTCTTCTTTCTCTTGAAGAAGAGAACTCGATTTTTGGGATGCTTTAATCCTCTGCCATAACCCCCCCTTTTATAGTGCTCTAATACTCTAAGAAACGTCACTGGTGACGTTCCTAAGAAAGGGACATTGTTGAAAAAAAAAATCAACAAAGGGAACATGTGGTAGGTGGAGTTAGGCAGCTGGACCCTTCAGTCTTTGACCTCGAGGACGGTCGGAAATGACCGTATTCAGCGACATGTGCATCGAAAAGGCCGGCGTCCACCCAAAGGAAGGTCGGAGATCACCGTCTTCAATGAGAAGGAGGTGCTCGGAAGGTCGAAGGTCTTATAGGATCGTCTGTATACACAAATACACTAGAAGCTAGGGGTTGAATAGTGTATTATTAAAACTTGTTGCAAATAAAACGTTACTAAAATTTTCAAAGATGGTACAGAAATTAAATGACAAGTATTGAAAATAAACCAATCGCAAACACAAAGATATATCCTGGTTCAGATCCTTTTGATCCTACTCCAGTCCTCTACTCCCCGTAGAGATTTTCAATCCAATATAATCACTTGTCCCACAAGCATCAACTTACAAAAATGGCGACACTCCCCGTGTCCCAAACTTTGTAAAATCTCTATAACTAGAGATTCAAAACATTGTTAAGGAAATGATAAAATAAGAAAAAACTTATAATCTTGGTATGAATATCAAAATGGATTAAAAGGATTGTGTTGAAAATGAGAACTTCAATGTTTCTAGATGTGGAATTGTGAAACATCCTTGAAGTTCTTTAGTTCTCAAATGAAGAAAGAGATCAGAATTTCTTCTTACAAATGAGAACAATAAACAACTTTTCCCAGGAGAATTAAAGTTTTAATTTTCACAAATGAAAACAAAAAAAAGGAAAAGCAGTGAATGAAAAGAGATGGGGTACCCCTCCTTTTGTAGTGCTCAAAAACGGTTATGGAGTAAGTTTCAACGACTAGAAACTGTCCAGGAAGTTCTGACGCAAACGGTCGAAAAAACAATTTAGTCGACTACAAAAAATTTTAGTCGACTAATTTTGAAACGGTCATAAACTGACCATTTGAAGATGATGATGTGGATCGGTCAACGAATAGATTCTTGTCAGAAATTTTCAGGCAAAAAGTCATAGAAAATATTTTTAGTCGACTACGAAAAATCTTAGTCGACTAAATATGAAAAATGGGAATTTTGACTTAGGATTAATTGGGTTGGAAGATAATGTAATTTGGAGCTTAAGGATATATGATATGTTATAGCCAAGGCCCTGAAGCTAACTAAAAAATAAAATTGCATTATTCTGAAGATACGTTATCCGAACTTAATATGAGTAGCGAAGCTTCTTTCGCAGAAAATCCTTATCAAGTGAACATATGCATAAATTGAGTAGAATAATCTTTATGTCTGCAAATCTGCATAGATATAGTTAGTAACAGAAAATATATTGATTGTCACATCAAAACCTTATTGAATAGAAGATGGAATATACCAAGTTCCAACATTCTCCCCCTTTTTGATAATGACAAACAATTAAAAGATATATTGTGATTATTACTCCCCCCGGAATATATTCCTTAAGTTCTCCCCCTTTGTCATCCATAAAAAGTGGAAAAACAGAATTAGTGGGCTACGAAATGTCGTAGTCGACTAATAAATTAAATGAGAGAAATTCACATGTAAACCAAACAGAAGAAAGTAACATTCAACAAACAGGTAATTAAACATATACTGGTACAAAACAGACTTTTAGTACATTAACCAACGAAACAAGACATACATCCAACAAAATGAAACGTAGACATACATCCAACATCAGTAGCCTAGAAACCGAGGAAAACCAAAAGCAGCCTAGAAACCAAGGAAAACACAAAAATAGATCAACTGCAATAACCCAAACAGAACTGAGAGCATCTGAGAGCATCATGAAAAGGCAGGAGCAAAGCCAAAACAACCATACGACCTAAGGATGATAGGAGGAGGATCCAGGGGACGAAGGACGAGGATGGGTACGACGCGGAGGAATGACATGTTGGGCTTCAAGAACAGACACAAGTTGAAATTGGTTGGTCTGAATTTGATCAAGTAATTCAGACTGATGTTTTAAGGTCGTATCATAATTACTGAACTGCAACTGAACGCCTGCAAATCCATCAGAGACGATTGTGTTAAGCTTCTAAACGTCGGTGGAAAGACGACGAATGAGAATGGCATTAGTCTCATAGGAAGGGGAAATGCCATCCTTTGAAGCAAGAGCCTTTGGGCAGGATTTGCGGATGGTAGAGCTAGGCATGGCAGTAGGCGTGGGAAAGGGAAACTGCAGGGTCTTAGTATGAGCCGCATTAGATTCATCATCATCAGTATCTTCAGCATCTTCAGCATCCTCAGATTCAGAAGGAGGAGGATTCGGAAGTCGCATGTTGGTGAGGGTAAGGTCGTCAAAGTGAACGTCACTGTGGACGAAGTATTCGTCATCGGTGGGGACGGAGTAAGCACAGAGGATGAAAGTAATCAAACAAGGAAGATATAAGTGAGTAGAAACACGTTTGGCAAGAGTGAAAAATAGAACATTACCCCAGTGAATGCGAAATCCACCTAAGAGAGCATAGAGACAATGTTCTAGAGAGGTGCTAAGGTAATTGAGAGACCTTGATTTTGGCATGAGATTGTGTACGATGAATTTGAGAAGGAGCCGTGCATCAGGATGAAGACGAGAGTGGACTTGTGAGAGACAAATTTAGGTGCCAATTTTGAATGAAAAGTGGATCTGTCATCTGGAAAGAGATAGAATTGCGGAAATCAGGGGGTTGATTGATGATCTTTGCAATTGTTTTGCCAGAGACAATAAAGGAGATTCCTTTAACCATGGTGGTGAGGATCTTTTGCCCACGACAGACTGACGTATCAAGATTAGCGTAGAATTCCTTTACAAGCGAAGGATAATAGGGAACCTTGTTATCAATAGCCCAAAGATTGTGAAGACCTATTGTTTCGAGAATTTCACGAACGTTGAAGGCGTAGAGAGTGGCATAATCGAGGAAGCGTTCGGGATGAAAACAGGTGGCTTCGAAGGAGTGGTAGTGGGCTTTGGCGGCAGATGACCGGAAACAGGATGGAAGCTCGGAGTCGGCCATGGTGATGGGAAGGAACAAGATGAAGAAATGAAGAGGAAGATTAAAGGTTAAAGAGGATGGAGGAAATCTGAGAATAGAGATGAAAAATAATATAGAATGACTTTAATATAAATAGAAAGAGGAGGTAGTTGCTGATACCGAATGGATGCCATGATCAGATTCAAGTTAGGGAGTTGCAAAAACTGAATGGGTTACAGAAACTGAATGCTTTCAAAAGATATCTGAACAGACATGAAGAAGAAGAGACACACCCACACACCCACACAAATCCGAAAAGGCAAAAAAAGAAAACGGTTGAGAGAGTCGTTTAAATAACCAAAAAAATCAAACAGGATGACCATTCAAAATTATAAGAATGAGACAAAATTTAAAAAGAGTGGTTAAGTTTGTCCAGTCAAAAACGTGAATGGTGGTTTGTCCAAGGACATTGGAAAAGACAAAAAAATAGGTGATGGGAATTAAGCCAAAAATGGTAGTCAAAGCCAAATTTAAGTGGAAAGGACGGGTTGGTGAGTCTTTGCAATAAGAAGAAGACATATGGCATGTAATCTTCATTCCAAGGAAGAGACATAATAGCAGGAAAAATTCCAAGATACAAAGTAAAGAGAGGTCAATTCTTCTGACCGAATTTAAGAGCGTTAAATAAATATTTTATTGATGTTGGTTTTGTTTTTTAAAAAAAAATCGTATGCGTATATCGTATTTCAAAGTACATTGGATGAAAAAATTGATAACACACGGGTCAAAATAGTAAAAGACAAAAAGATAGCCATAAAAAATACACGATAAATGAGTTTTAAGAATTAGTCGGCTACAAAAATATGTATTCGGCTAAAAACAAATAATAAATAAAAAATTATAGAAAAAAATTCTCAAAAATTAAAACAAATTAACATACTTATATATCAAATTCAGATTCACTGATGATGCCAAAATTCTTCTAAGTTTAATGAAAGATTCCTCTTTCAAAGGCTTAGTCAAAATATCGGCAATTTGATATTCAGTGGAAATGAATTTTAATATAATATCACCTTTCTGAATATGATCATCCAAAAAATGATGACATATGTCAATATCCTTAGTTCTTGAGTGGTGAACATGATTTTTGGATAAATTAATTGCACTAGTGTTGTCACATATAATAGGACATGTGGAACACTGAATACCATAATCTGATATAGTTTGTTTTATCCATAAATTTTGAGCACAATGCTAAACCAGCGGCAATATATTCTGCCTTTGTGGTAGATAATGAAACACAATTTTGCTTTTTGCTAAACCAAGAGACTAAAGCATGTCCAAGAAAATGACATGTGCCACTAGTGTAGGGATTTTCAAGGTCCCTTAGAGCTAATTTTAAGATTAGTCGTCCTAAGTCAGACGAACAAAATAAAATAAACAGCGGAAAAACAATTTATTAAACTATTTAATAAATATAGCCCTAAGGAAAAATTCCCTAAGCCAGGAAATCTACTGACTCGAGTTGGGTCTGACCAACTCGAGAAAGTTCTAACTACTAATTTAAACTAAATGCATATTAAATTGACTCACCCGGAATCTTTCCCTGGAGCAGGCAAGATGTTCCGCACCGTCTTGTGCTCCATGATCTGAGCCGCCTCCCGAACCGCGTTGCGTCGCTCCTCCTCGCGAACTGGATCAGCTCCCGAAGCGCACCTTGCCTCCAAGCCCATCACTAGACGTAGAAAGTTTCACTTGAGTAAACCCGTTTCGTAGACTTCCGAATCAGATTCGGACCTCCCCGTTGCCTTGCTAGGACTCGGTTAGAGGACATGAAAATTTATAGAGGAAGAGAATAAATTTAAGTCTCGATTAAGTTTGCTCAAAAATTTCCGGAGCTCCTTAATCGGTGACTTGGTGCAAGAAACAAAGAAGGGAGTGCCCACCTATTTATATAGGAGGCCGGCTCCGCTTCTTTTGTCATGAGCAATGTGGGACAAATAGTTAGGAAGAAGTTTCAGGATTTAATTTAATTAAGTTAGAATAGATTTCACAAAGTCTAATTTCAATCAATTAATCCTCACTCACCATTGAGCTTCAGAGATGATACAAGTTATCATTTCGAAGGGCTAGTAATGGTGAACGCGTAGGAACAAATGGCGACGAAATCCGAGTTCATTTGACCCCTCAAACAATTGCTCAAAGTTGAGCAAAAACCCATGTTTCGTAGCCGTTAAGGGTTTCACTTAAACCCTAATGAAACGACATAAGTTACGGGTGGCCCGCTAAGCTTAGCGGGTGCGCCCGCCTTAGGCAACTGGGCGCGCCCGCTAGGGCACACCGACGCGGGCACGTAACCCGCTGCACCCAACGGGCCCGCCCGCTCGGTGCAGCGGGCAGCGCCCGCTGGGTGCACCCAGCGGGCGGGCCCACTGGGTCAGCGGGCCGCGCCCGTTTAACCCTAGTGGGTTTATCCCACTTCCCTTTGCGCTTTTCATGCGTTTCTGGGCTCATCCGAGCTCCGATTCCTACACGGTTTGATCCCCTGGATTCCACACGAAATCCCCTCCATTCCCAAATGCTCTAAATTCACAACCAACTTATGAATTTAACATTCTCATTACATCTCATGATTTCCTCTATACAATCTATCTATTACTACGACGTGAATGTTACTCGGTGTGAGACCCTACAGCCTAACCCTTACTACAGGCCGAGACTCGAAGTCTCAAGACGACAGTGAACACTTGCAGTAGGTGTCGTCCCTGTTTCAGGATCATCGATTACGTGATTGGTTCGTTGGCAAGAGTGCCGACGGGATCACTCTGACTGTGACTGTGATAATTTTCGCAGTTTTAGTTCCTTCGTCATAACTATGTCACTTGACTAGCCTAGGGTATGATAATCTATCAACCCCATTAGCTAGCCGTGGTTAGTATACGTCGGTCTCTGGTACATACATGTTGTACATGTTACAACATACATTGGCCAAGGTTATACCAAGAGCCATACTAACCTGCGACACTAACTTCTCATTAACGGAAGAGACGAATCCTCTGTTGACCACTACTTAGCTCATATGCTTTGAGTGTCACCCAGCCTACGATCTTTCAGCAGGCCTAGCCTCGAAGCTAGATCTTTAGACCTAAGTGACACTGTTCACACATAGCTTCATACAATGATCTCAAGTCCTAAGGACCAACTTACCTATTATCACTTAGAGTTATTAATGATAGATTAGTTAATGTTGAACCATTTAATAACTCTTTGTTTGGGTCGTTCAGTGGACTCATTCTCTAGTGCGCACCTGCGTCCTATCTCCGACTTCGTCAAGCCGTATGGTTATGAGGCCAACCAGATCAAGACGCAATGGTTTGTCCGATGTGCCGATATCCCTTATCTCGATACATCTATGACCACAAATGCTTTTAAGATTCAAGCTGCTATCGGTCAGACATTTCTCATAATCGTAATCTACGTTGCGAAACATGTGTGACCTAACTTTGAATCCAAGGGAATAATCCAAGTAATAAATAACTCAGACAATATTTTTACCAGAAAGAATACTTTCATTTAATGATCAAGATGTTTATTAAGATAAATAGCCACGAGGGCATACATTTCTCTACATCTCCCACTTGCACTCAGGCCTATTTATTTTGGTATCTCATACCATATTTACACGCTAGTTTCTCTAAACGATCACGTGCCAGCACCTTCGTGAATGGATCTGCTAAGTTGTCTTCTGAAGAGACTCTAAGTAGTTCTATATCGTTCCTCTGCTCTATCTCCCGTATCAGGTGATACTTGCGAAGAATATGTCTGGATCTCTTGTGGAATCTAGGTTCTTGAACCAGGCTGATGGCTGCATTGTTGTCGCAATACAACAGTATTGGACTTTCAACGGCAGGAACCATCCCGAGCTGGTTGATGAACTTCCTCATCCAGACTGCTTCCTTTGCTGCATCGTTGGCAGCTATGTATTTGGCTTCCATCGTGGAGTTTGCAATAGTGACTTGTTTGGAACTCCTCCAACTGAATGCTCCTCCGTTGAGAGTGAAAATATATCCTGAGATCGATTTGCTATCATCCATATCACTCTGAAAGATGGAATCTGTGAACCCTTCAACTTTCAGGTGTTCACTTCCATAAACCAAGATCAAGTCTTTAGTCCTTCTCAAGTACTTAAGAATTGTCTTGACGGCTTTCCAGTGCTCTTCTCCAGGGTTAGATTGATATCTACTTACTACACCTAGTGCATAAGCGACATCGGGTCTGGTACAAATCATGGAATACATGATAGATCCCACAGCAGAAGCATATGGGATCTTGGTCATCTGTACCCTTTCCAAGTCAGTTTGTGGAGACATATTCTTGGTGAGGGTTATCCCATGATTGGCTGGTAATGAACCACCCTTACTGTTTTCCATGTTAAAATGCTTTAACACGGTTTCAATGTACC
Source organism: Scilla litardierei (assembly GCA_030789695.1). Lineage (NCBI taxonomy): Eukaryota > Viridiplantae > Streptophyta > Magnoliopsida > Asparagales > Asparagaceae > Scilla > Scilla litardierei. The sequence goes on from CM061134.1 coordinate 114,161,571, forward strand.
TTGTTTGGGAGAGTTCTAGCATCCATTTAGATCTATCTCTATGGATCTTGACACCCAGTATGTAGGATGCTTCGCCCAAGTCTTTCATGGAGAAATTGGTTGATAGCCATCTTTTAACAGACTTCAATATCTCTATGTCGTTGCCTATTATCAGAATGTCATCCACGTATAGAACGAGGATGACTAAAGAATTGTTGTTACTGTCCTTTTATAGATGCATGGATCATCCTCGTTTCTGACAAAACCAAACTCTTTGACTGTTTTGTCAAAGCGGATGTTCCAATTTCTTGAAGCTTGCTTAAGCCCATACATGGACCTATGTAGCTTACATGCTTTTCCTTCACTCCCACTGGCTTCGAAGCCTTCTGGCTGACTCATGTAAATATGCTCATCTAAATCACCGTTTAGGAAACCAGTCTTCACATCCATTTGCCAGATTTCGTAGTCGTAGTAGGCAGCAATAGCGAGTACTATCCAAATAGACTTGTGCATGGCTACTGGTGAAAAGGTTTTGTCATAATCTATTCCTAGAATTTGACGATATCCTTTTGCAACCAGTCTAGCCTTGTACGTTTCTACTTTTCCATCCGCACTAATCTTCTTCTTGAAGATCCATTTGTAGCCTATGGGAACATTTCCCTTGGGCACGTTTTCTAAGGTCCATACCTTATTCATGTGCATGGAATCTATTTCGGATTTCATTACATCTAGCCATTTGTTAGAGTCTATACTCTTAATGGCTTCCTGGAAGTTAACAGGGTCATCATCTACTATGATGATATCCTCAATTCCCCCGTCTACGAGAAAACCGTAGTACCTTTCGGGGACTCGAGGAACCCTATTAGACTTCCTACTGACTGGTTTGGAGATGTCAGGTTCTGACTCTCCCACTGGTTCCGACACTTGTTCCTGTGTAAGTACTTCCTCCGGGCATTCATCCAGATTAATTACCTCGCCAGTGGATTCCTTCACAAGGAATTCCCTTTCCAGAAAAGTGGCATGTCTAGAGACAACAATCTTTTGTTGTTCTGGATGGTAAAAGACATAACCTAATGAATGTCTCGGGTACCCTATGAATTTACACAGTATAGATCTGTCTTCCAATTTGTCTGGATTTTGTCTTTTGACATATGCAGGACAACCCCATACCTTCAAGTGATTAAGGCTGGGTTTCTTCCCGGTCCATATCTGATATGGTGTCAAATGCACAGATCTTGACGGAACTTTATTTAGAATGTATATAGCAGTTTTCAGGGCATAGCCCCAGAGGGAAGTAGTTAACTCAGCTTCACTTAACATAGACCGAACCATGTCTAACAAGTTCCGGTTTCTCCTTTCTGATACACCGTTATGTTGAGGTGTGTAAGGAGGAGTGACCTGAGAGAGAATCCCATTCTCTTTTAAGTAAGTAAGGAATTCATGGCCTAAGTATTCTCCTCCTCGATCTGATCAAAGAATCTTAATACTTTTCCCAGTCTGGTTTTCGACTTCGGCACGGTACTCTTTGAATCCCTCAAAGGTTTCGGACTTATGTTTCATCAAGAACACATGTCCAAACATTGAGTGATCGTCAGTAAACGTGACGAAATATGAAAATCCACCTTTGGCTAATGTAGACATGGGTCCACATACATCGGAATGTACTAGACCCAAGAGTTCGATAACTCTCTACCCTTAACTTGCAAAAGGAGTTTTGGCCATCTTACCTTTGAGGCAAGACTCGCAAGTATCGAATGACTCATAATTCGAGAGGCCCACGAGCCCCTCTTTATGTAACTTGCTGAGTCTCTTCTCTCCGATATGGCCTAGTCTACAATGCCAAAGATAGGTTTCATTAAAACTAGATTCCTTACGTTTTCTTGTATTAACGTTTAATACAACTTCATTGCTTAAAGTGTATATTCCATTACTGAGTGTCCCAAAACCTAGCAACTTTCCATCAAGGGCAATGTTCATGACATTTCCGCTGATAGTAAAATTATAACCATCTTTAACCAAAGCTGAGACAGATATAATATTGCATAGGAAATTTGGGATATAGTAACATTGCTTCAAAAGCAAGTTAGCTCCACCAGCTAATGTGTGTTTAAGATCTCCTACGGCTACAACATCAACATTTGCTGCGTTTCCGACTTGGAGAATTATCTCATTCTTTTCAAGTTTTTTAATGATTCTCATTCATTGTAACTGGTTACAGATGTGAGAACCTGCACCGGTGTCTAACACACATGCATTAGAATTAACTGAAAGAACTACACTTTGTATTTTAGAAGTTTAGGCATAAACTTGCCCTTCCTTCATTTGTTCCCCTGCTGCTATAGATTTCTTAGAACAGTCTTTATTAATTTTATAACCAGTTAATAAGTTCTTATCTCGGATATTATTTATCTTACTCGTCATGCTGCAAAGATTAGAACTCCTAATTAGCATGTGTTCAAAATATTTTTTTAAAATATAATTAGAATGGTTTTTATCCAATTATACTCTCCCATTAATATACAGATCGTTTAATCCAAAACATTATTAAATGGGAGCAGGAATCCAACAACCTTGAGTCGCCCGACCTTGAGTGTAGCTCAACAAGTCGTTCGACTCGGCTGTAGGTAGACGAACTCTTAGTCGATCATATCGAATATGACTCCCTATTCGATTTTACCCCTAGTCATTTGTGATCATGAGTGTGCTCATCTGGATCACAATGGCTAGCCTAATCGGACCCTTGTTTTCGTGTCTAGCCTGACTTGCCCCGCCGCTCGGTGTATGCACGCCACGTCGGTTTGCGTCAGGAATTAGACTACATTCTTAGTTAGACTTACGCCGATTCTCGGAGGATGAGACAATGGTTTCAGTCAGGTCAAGATGTTTATCAAGAAATCGATTTCTATAAGATTGACATGTCACGGCTTGAGTGTAGCTCAACAACCGTAACATGTTTCTTACAGTTGCCAACTCCTAAAACAAGGAGGGCTACGATTTATCTTGAACAAGATTATTATCGTATTGACTTAGGTATAGTCGATGGACTTACACAGTCATGAATCGACACCTTGCAGTCCAGCGGACGCGGCCAGGGAATTGACTAAGTCAGGACCACTTGTTACCTAGACTAGCTAGGTTGGTCCAGCAAACTTAGCCAAGCACATTGGCCGACATCATGATCCATTGAAGGTGTTTTCATCAATTCTATGTTCGTCGAACAACTAAATGACTTTTAATTAAAAATAGTTAATCCTTATCAACTAGTGGATCCCTCAAATTCAAAAATTTTGGGTTTGTTAGACGATTTTTATTAAGTCCTTATCAACTATAAGGATTTGGAAAAATATGCGATGCTACCCTAATCGTCCAATAGGTATACTTAAATAATTTAAGATATAGCAGAGTATCAAAGATTATCACATAAAATTTGAGGAAAGAATTTTAATGGCTATCCTACTAGTCCATAAGGCAATTTTAAAAAATTTAAAATTAGCATGGTGTCAAAATTTATCTTATAAAATTTGAGATTAATATTAATGGCTAACCTAGCAAGTCCTTCTTGTGTCATCAAAATAAAACAAGAATATCCATTAATCCTAATTATCACATAATTAAAACATGCAGTTTAAAAAGTAGTATAAGAACAGAGTAGATCTGGCTCTGATACCACTGTAGGGATTTTCAAGGTCCCTTAGAGCTAATTTTAAGATTATTCGTCCTAAGTCAGACGAACAAATTAAAATAAACAGTGGAAAAACAATTTATTAAACTATTTAATAAATATAGCCCTAAGGAAAAATTCCCTAAGCCAGGAAATCTACTAACTCGAGTTGGGTCTGACCAACTCGAGAAAGTTCTAACTACTAATTTAAACTAAATGCATATTAAATTGACTCACCCGGAATCTTACCCTGGAGCAAGCAAGATGTTCCGCACCGTCTTGTGCTCCAAGATCTGAGCCGCCTCTCGAACCGCATTACGTCGCTCCTCCTCGTGAACTGGATCAGCTCCCGAAGCGCACCTTGCCTCCAAACCCATCACTAGCCATAGAAAGTTTCACTTGAGTAAACCCGCGTCATAGACTTCCGAATCAGATTCGGACCTCCCCGTTGCCTTGCTAGGACTCGGTTGGAGGACATGAAAATTTATAGAGGAAGAGAATAAATTTAAGTCTCGATTAAGTTTGCTCAAAAATTTTCCGGAGCTCCTTAATCGATGACTTGGTGCAAGAAACAAAGAAGGGAGTGCTCACCTATTTATATAGGAGGCCGGCTCTGCTTCTTTTGTCATGAGCAATGTGGGACAAATAGTTAGGAAGAGGTTTTAGGATTTAATTTAATTAAGTTAGAATAGCTTTCACAAAGTCTAACTTCAATCAATTAATCCTCACTCACCATTGAGCTTCAGAGATGATACAAGTTATCATTTCGAAGGGCTAGTAATGGTGAACGCGTAGGAACAAACGGCGACGAAATCCGAGTTCGTTTGACCCCTCAAACAATTGCTCAAAGTTGAGCAAAAACCCATGTTTCGTAGCCGTCAAGGGTTTCACTTAAACCCTAATGAAATGACTTAAGTTGCGGGCGGCTCGCTAAGCTTAGCGGGCGCGCCCGCCTTAGGCAACTGGGCGCGCCCGCTAGGGCGCACCTGTGCGGGCGCGCAGCCTGCTGCACCCAACGCGCGGCGCCCGATGGAGCAGTGGCCGGCACCCGCTACACCCAGCGGGCGGGCCCGCTGGGTCAGCGGGCCGCGCCTGTTTAACCCTAGTGGGTTTATCCCACTTCCATTTGCGCCTTTCATGCATTTCTGGGCTCATCCGAGCTCCGATTCCTACACGGTTTGATCCTCTGGATTCCACACGAAATCCCCTCCATTCCCAAATGCTCCAAATTCACAACCAACATGTGAATTTAACATTCTCATTACATCTCATGATTTCCTCTATACAATCTATCTGTCACTACGACGTGAATGTTACTCGATGTGAGACCCTACAGCCTGACCCTTTCTACAGGCTGAGACTCGAAGTCTCAAGACGACAGTGACCACTAGCAGTAGGTGTCATCCTCGTTTCAGGATCATCGATTACGTGATTGGTTCGTTGGCAAGAGTGCCGACGGGATCACTCTGACTGTGACTGTGATAATTTCCGCAGCTTTAGTCCCTTCGTCATAAATATGTCACTTGACTAGCCTAGGGTATGGTACTCTATCAACCCCATTAGCTAGCCGTGGTTAGTATACGTCGGTCTCTGGTACATACTTGTTGTACATGTTACAACATACCTTGGCCAAGGTTTTACCGAGAGCCGTATTAACCTGCGACACTAACTTCCCATTAACGGAAGAGACGAATCCTCTGTTGACCACTACTTAGCTCATATGCTTCGAGTGTCACCCAGCCTAAGATCTTTCAGCAGGCCTAGCCTCAAAGCTAGATCTTTAGACCTAAGTGACACTGTTCACACATAGCTTCATACAATGATCTCAAGTCCTAATGACCAACTTACCGATTATCACTTAGAGTTATTAATGATAGATTAGTTAATGTTGAACCATTTAATAACTCTTTGTTTGGGTCGGTCAGTGGACTCATTCTCTAGTGAGCACCTGCGTCCTGTCTCCGACTTTGTCAAGCCGTATGGTTATGAGGCCAACCAGACCAAGACACAATGGTCTGTCCGATGTGCCGATATCCTTTATCTCGACACATCTATGACCACGAACGCTTTTAAGATTCAAGCTGCTATCAGTCAGACATTTCTCATAATTGTAATCTACGTTGCGAAACATGTGTGACCTAACTTTGAATCCAAGGGAATAATCCAAGTAATAAATAACTCAGACAATATTTTTACCAGAAAGAATACTTTCATTTATTGAACAAGATGTTTATTAAGATAAATAGCCACAAGGGCATACATTTCTCAACAACTAGTACTCGTTCGGTCTGATTTACAACCAGCAAAATATGCGTCATATGTGCTAGTTTTAGGATAAAATAAACCAAAATCAGATGTATTTTTAATATATCTAATAATTCTTTTCACAGCAGTTAAATGTGAAAGTTTTGGATTGGATTGAAAACGAGCACATAAACATACTGAAAACATAATATCTAGCCTACTTGATTTAAGATAAAGTAGAGAACCAATCATACCTCTATAGAGACGTTGATCAACATTCTTACCATTTAAATCTTTGTCAAGAGATGTTGATGTGCTTATAGGAGTATGCTTATCTGAAGAATGTTCAAGTCCAAAGTGTTTGATGAGTTCTTTTGACTACTTGCTTTGGTAGATGAATGTGCCTTCCTTCATTTGCTTGATTTGAAGACCAAGAAAGTAGGTGAGTTCACCCATATGACTCATTTCAAATTCTTTCTGCATAATGTTAGAAAAATCTTGGAAAAATGATTCATTAGTAGAACCAAATATAATATCATCAACATATATTTGAATAATAATTATATCTGAACCTATATTTTGAATAAATAAAGTAGAATCAATTTTACCAATAGAATAACCAGAATTCAAAAGATAACTTTTAAGTCTTTCATACCAAGCACGAGGTGCTTGTTTAAGACCATATAAAGATTTTCTTAACTTGAAAACATGGTTATTTAGCTTTCATGATGGAAACCCGGAGGTTGTTCAACATAGACTTCTTCTTTAAGAAATCCGTTGAGAAAAGCACCCTTAACATCCATCTGAAATAATTTAAAATTTCTAAAACATGCATAAGATAATAACATTCTTATAGATTCAAAGTGAGCAACTGGTGCATAGGTTTCTTCATAATCAATACATTCTTCTTGATTAAAACCTTGTGCAACCAATCTTGCATTGTTTCTTATTACCTGTCCAGATTCATCCAACTTATTTTTGAATAATCACTTGGTACCAATAACTGGATGATCTGAAGGTCGAGGAACTAATTCCCAAACATCATTCCTTTGGAATTGGTTGAGTTCTTCCTGCATCGCCATGATCCATAAACTGTCATTACAAGCATTATTAAAGTTCTTTGGTTCAATGGATGATAGAAATGTACAATGTGCCATTTGTTCTATCTACAGGCGAGTTTTCACTCCATCTGTGATGTCTCCAATGATTAAGTCTGATGGATGATTTGAAAGTTGTGGAAATGCTTTTGGAAGATGTCACGACCCGCTTCCCTAAAATGGAGGCGAGACGTGAAAAGGTCCGCACGGGAGTGGAGCTGTGAAGCCCCAAACCCGATAAGCGTCAATAAAACATAAGCAGGTCCCTGTAACCACAACGGAACAACAATAATAACACAAGGAGAGACTGAAATAAAATCTCATATCTCATAAATTGTCCAACATGAAAATAAGTCCAACATCCAGAAAAGCCACCAGGCTAAAAGAAAGAGTCTAAAGGCCCAGAACAAGGCCAATAAAAGCGACGACATAACAAAGTATAGGTGCTACGCACCGACAACAAAACAACTGTCTAACAAAAGTAAAGCACAACGAAGACACTAGGACTGGTCCCCAGTGTCCACGTACTCCCCGTTAAACACAGGCTCGGGCTCGGCGTCAGCAAACACCTCGTCCTCAACAAGGTACTCAGGCTCAGGATCTAACATGTGTCACCCAAAAGAGTAAAGGGGCACATGTCAGCAAGTCTAAAGACTTGGGCAAGGAAACTGAAAGTAAGACAACTAGCAACCTAGCAGTTAAAGTATGCATGACATGGCAGTTATAACATGAGTGCACAATCAAGACATGGCAAGACAATTTGTACAAGAGAACAATTATCGGGACAAGACAAGACAAGACAAGAGTAGCCAAGCTACTAACAATCTCAATCAATTCACTATTCACGTTTCACGTTGTTTGTAGATGTTTACGCCTTACGGTTGAATGGTACAACATTCACGCCGATTGGCCGCTTAACAACTACCCCACCCCAGAGTTTACGCCTTACCACTGCAGTTGCTGATCAGGCAGACTCCCAGTTGATTGGCCGCTTAACTCTTACCCCCAATACCCACACGTAATGGAGCCAGGGTCCCCGTACATGAGCTCAGCAAGTGAGCCGGGGCTGCCCCGCACATGAGCTCGCATTCTTAAACATTTGGCGTAGGGGTGCACCTAGCCGGAAACAAGCAATTCGGGCATTGGCTATCAACCAACACATGGCCCGCTTCTGGAACACGAGCCAGGAACACAAGCAATGTAGCGAAGCTACGCAATCACTGAAACACATAAAGGATGCAATGACATGACAATTAATTTGCGTACCGATAATGGAAAGTAAACGTGACATGGTAATTGTGCAACATGCTAAATGTCGGAACTAGCTTCGTTCTCAAGCTAGTTCCCCAATTTGCGCCTAGGCGAGTATCATTTCGTCGCCTAGCCTCTTTTACGCCTACAACATGCAAATGGCCGAAAACATGGCCCAAACCCTAAGTGGCAAGTTTCACTTGCCTAGCACCGGGGATGACGATCAACCTCGTCTCTCGGATGCTAATCTACGGGGAAACCGCTGTTATGGGGGAACAATCAACAAACAACATGAAATTTTATTAGGGTTTCATAAAAATACAAATAGGTTATAAAAACACCAAGGGATCGATTTCTTACCGAGAGGAAGCGGAAGAAACACTCCGGAGAACCCTAGGATCAGATCTGGAAAAGATTGGAGAAGTTTGGAGAACTAGGGTTTTTGGGGGATTTTGGGGATTTGATGGAGATTTGGGGAAGATGAGAGGTATATAGAGTGAATGGATGGTTTGGATGATGGATTTAGGGCTTGGAATGAAGGAATGAAGCTTGGAGGAAGATGGGGGCTCAATGGGGGAGATTTTAGGGTTTAGGGTCGAGTGGAGGAAGATGAAATCGTTTGGGATGGGTTTAAATAGGATGGGCTGGCGGCTGCCCAGAAATTAGGGTTTTAACACAGGTTAGTCGGTCAAAGAGCAACCACTGACCGACTAGTTTGGCAACTAGTCGGTCGGTCGACCAACGCAGACCGACTAAGTGTAAACAGTAACTTCTGAACGAAAATAGGATTTAGAATTAGTCGGTCCATGAACAATTACTGACCGACTAGTTTGATATCTAGTCGGTCAGTGAACGTTCGTTAACCGACTAAGAGTAAACAGTAACTCGACTGTACAGAAGAACTAAGAATTAGTCGGTCTGAGTACAAAACTTAACCGACTAGTTTAACAACTAGTCGGTCGAAAGATGAACTTAGACCGACTAAGAATGAACAGTACTGATACTAAAATTTAGATGATGTGTAGTCGATTAAAGAAGCATTGCCGACCGACTAGTTTGCAACCTAGTCGGTCAACCAACGTTCTTAGACCGACTAACGATAAACAGTAACTCCTGAGAAATTTAGAAAGCAAACTAGTCGGTCCAAGAAGGATTGCCGACATACTGGATCGTCATCTAGTCGGTCGGTGCCCCTTCTTATACCGGCTAATGAGCACCAAAAGTTCCGATACGGAGCGCGGGGCCCCGGGATCGATTCCTAAGACTCCTAGGCTTGATCTAATAGTAAGATACGACCGTTATGAAGTCCGTCACGAATGACATACTTCGAAATCGACAATCCTAAGGAAGAAACGAGAAAACACGAAGAAACGATTCGAAAACGAAGTTACGGAGACGAAAACCACACATGAGGAGAAAATCCACCAAAACATATATTATATTATAATAAATCCAGATACATGAAAAGCAGTCGTTACAGAAGATCTGAAGCATACTCGACAGAAGGGTTAGTAGCACCATCATCGTTAAGTTTACCATTATCAAAAGATTTAATTACAGGTAATAAATTCTCTTCATCATCGATGATTCGAGAATTAGATGTGGGGTTCTCATCAAAAGTGATATGTAATGATTCTTCAACTGCTGAAGTTCTTTGATTGAAAACTCTGTAGGCTTTACTACATGTTGAGTATCCAACAAAAATTCCTTCATCATATTTAGAATCAAATTTGTTAAGTGCATCTCTAGTGTTAAGAATGAAACATTTACATCCAAACACTTTAAAATAAGATACTCGGGGAAAACGATCCAAGAATAATTCAAAACAAGTTTTGGTTAGAAATGGTCTTATAGGAACTTTGTTCAAGATGTCACAAGCGGTTGCAACAGCTTCTACCCAAAAATATTTTGGTAAGTTACTATCACAAAGCATCGTTCTGGCACATTCTTGAAGAGTTCTATTTTTCCTTTCTACAACACCATTTTGTGGTGCAGCATGTGGAAAGAAAAATTATGAGTAATACCATTTTCATTACAAAACTTAGTAAAGGATTCATTCTCAAATTCTCCCCCATAATCACTACGAATAGTAACAATGTTTGAGGATTTGATCTTTTGAATCTTTTTACAGAAGATGAAAAATTCTTCGAAAGCTTCATTCTTATTATGCAAGAATAAAACCCAAGTATATCGTGAATAATCATCAATAATAACAAATGCATATCTACTTTTATTCAAAGAGGTTACTCTTGAAGGACCAAATAAATCCAAGTGTAGGAGTTCTAAAGGTCTCTTTGTAGAGATGTTCTCCTTTGATTTAAAAGAAGATTTGTGTATTTTTCCTTGTTGACAAGCATCACAAAAATGTTTGTGTTTGAACGAAATATTTGGCATTCCAATAACTAACTTGTGTTTTGAAATGTGTGCAAGATTTTTGAAATTAGTGTGTCCAAAACGTTTATGCCATAAAAGTGTATCGTCTGATGAAATCATCAAACAGTGATTGTGAGTGTCAACTGACATGTATAAGATATAAATATTATTCTTATGCTTTCCACGAAATAAAATAGAACACATGTCAAAATTTTAAATGATACAGTCATGTTGTTCAAAAACAATTTTAAAATCTTTATCACATAATTGACTAATGGAAAGTAAATTATGTTTCAAACCATCACCAGGAGTACGTTCTCAATGATAGGTTGATCGGAGTTTCCAGCTGTTCCAATGCCTATGTTTCTTCCTTTGTTGTTATCACAAAAGGTTATTGAGCCTCCATCTCTATTTGAATGGTTGAGAGTAAGTTGATGTTTCCTGTCATGTGTTTTGAACAGGCACTATCTAAGATCCATCTTTCTTTTCTTGGTACCTTAAAAGAGAAAACATGAAACATTGGTACCCCTTTTCTTTAGGGTCCTTGGGATTAGATCTTAGGTAGCCAAACCCAAGCAGAATTTGGCTTTCTTAAATAATTAACAGAATGAACAATAGATTGCATATAATCAAAAATGTATGATTTTCTATTATCTAAACATGTATCCTTAGGAACCCATATACTAATTGTATTAGGTTTCTTAGGAGATGAAATTGAAATGTTTGAAACATTTCTTTGTGAAGAAGATGTAGAAGTGTTTACTATCTTCGTGTAGATGAATGCATGATTCTTCTTTTGTGGTTTTACAAAATTTGTCTTTCCAACAAATGAAGATGTGTTAGAAGGTTTGGATATATTCTTAATAGAATACCCTAATCATTGCCTATGATTTGCTGGATATTGAAATTGAAGCAAATCATTTAGATTAGTCTTGCTTTTGTTAAATTTATTAACATTAGAAGACATCTCATCGTACTTCATCTTTAGTGATGAAATACTATTACCAATTTTGGATATTTGTGCATGCAATTCTTGATTCTTAGTTTTGAGAAGATCATTCTCTTTACTAAGATCCAAGATTTGAAAAGATGTATTCTCAGTGTTTATTGCATCAAATGAAGTGCATTTTGACGTAAATTCTTGATGTTCAAGAATAAGATCATCATTGCTTTGTTTCAAAGACTTGTGTTGTGCATTTAGTCTTTTGAAACGAACAAAGAGGTCATTAAATACATATAATAATTCTTCATTGTCAATAGTACTTACATTGCTTTCATCATTTTGTGCCATAAAGTATATTTTAGCATTTTCTTCATTGTTGTCTTCTTCATCTGAAGAATCCCATGTTGATGCGAATGCTTTCTTCATTCTATCAAACTTTCTTTCCTTCTTGGAATGATCATTGTTGTAGTTGTGGGAAGTTTTGTTCTTTGCTTTGAGAAGTGGACAATCCTTCTTTATATGTCCTGGCCTATTACAATTAAAAAAGAGAAGGATCAGAATTTTTAGATTTGAAATTGTTATACTTACCTTTCTTAATAATTTCTTGAAGTTTCTTGTGAGGAAAGCAACATCATCATCATCCATTTCTGAATCTTCATCATCTGATGAAGCTTTAAAATCAAGTAATTTCTTCTTTTGGTGTGTTTCTTCTTTCTCGTCTTCCAATTGAACTTCAAAGGCCATTAAATAACCAACAAGACTTTCAACAGATAAAGTTGAGAGATCGTTGGCTTCTTCAATTGCGGTGATCTTTGGATGCCGTTCTAGAGTTATGGCTTTAAGAATCTTGCGAACCTATTCAAGTGAAGAGTAAGTCTTTCCAAGAGCATTTAAAGAACTTATAATATTAGTAAACATGGTGTTCATTTCTCCAATTGTCTCTTTGTCCTTCATCTTGAATAACTCATTTGTGAACCAAAACGGAAATCTTAGTTTCCTTATCTAAGAGTTACCTCGAGTATGTGCCAAATATCTTTAGCAGTTTTGGCCTGAGATACTCGATTAAACTCATTCTTATCCATGGCACAGAATAGAGAATTCATAGCCTTTGAGTTGTTGGTTGCTGCAATTTTGTCGTTCGCAGTCCAATCAGAGAAGGGAGTTGTTGGCTTCTGATATCCTACCTCTATGCTGTTCCATAACACATCATCCATACTTTGGAGATGAATCTCCATTCTAACCTTCCAGTATGAAAAATTGGAACAATCAAATAGAGGACGAACTTGAGAGTTGCCTTCTGTATATTGTGATGAATAGTTGTGCGGGACTGCTGTCATGTTTTGTTCTGCCATCTTAATCTTGCTTTGATACCATATGTAGGATCGCCTGTATACACAAATACACTAGAAGGGGGGTTGAATAGTGTATTATAAAAACTTGTTGCAAATAAAACTTTACTAAAATTTGCAAAGATGGAACAAAAATTAAATGACAAGTATTGAAAATAAACCAATCGCAAACAAAAAGATGTATCCTGGTTCGGATCCTTTTGATCCTACTCCAGTCCTCTACTCCCCGTAGAGATTTTCAATCCACTATAATCACTTGCCCCGCAAGCATCAACTTACAAAAATGGCGATACTTCCCGTGTCCCAAAGTTTGTGCAATCTCTATAACTAGAGATTCAAAACTTTGTTAAGGAAATAATGAAATAAGAGAACACATATAGCCTTGGTATGAATATCATAATGAATTCAAAGGATGGTGTTGAAAATGATATCTTCAATGTTTCTAGATGTGGAATTGCAAAACACCCTTGAAGTTCTTTAGTTCTCAAATGAAGAAAAGAGATCAGAATTTCTTCTTACAAATGAGAACAATAAACAAGAGAATTAAAGCCTTAATTTCCACAAATGAAAACAAAGAAGAGGAAAAGTAGTGAATGAAAAGAGAGGGGGTACCCCTCCTTTTATAGTGCTAAAAACGGTTATGGAGGAAGTTTCAACGGCTAAAAACTGTCCAGGATGTTTCGACGCAAACGGTCGAAAAAATGATTTAGTCGACACAAAAAATTTTAGTCGACTAATTTTGAAACGGTCATAAACTGAACATTTGAAGATGATGACGTGGATCAGTCAACGAATAGATCCTTATCAGAAATTTTCAGGTCAAAAGTCAAAGAAAATATTTTTAGTCGACTACGAAAAATCCTAGTCGACTAAATATAAAAAATGGGAATTTTGACTTAGGATTAATTGCGTTGAAAGATAATGTAATTTGGAGCTTAGAGATATATGATATGTTATAGCCATGGCCTTAAAGCTATCTAAAAAATAAAATTACATTATTCTGAAGGTACGTTATCCGAACGTAATATGAGTGGTGAAGCTTCTTTCGCAGAAAATCCTTATCAAGTGAACATATGCATAAAGTGAGTAGAATAATCTTTATGTCTGCACATCTGAATAGATAGAGTTAGTAATAGAAAATATATTGATTGTCACATCAAAACCTTATGAAATAGAAGATGGAATATACCAAGTTCCAACAGGTCACCGTCGACCCAAAAGGAGGGTCGGAGATCAATCAAGACCTGATGTCAAAGAAGAATATAGCTCGATGAAGGTGGCGTCAGTCAGAGCACGATCGACCCAGATGACCGTCAACCGAGAATTGTCGAGCTTGATTGGAGCCCGATTGATCTAGGTGGCAATCCCACATAATTTGATGGAGCTCTCGCGAGCTAGAGAGGTGTTGACCTGTTCCCGATCGGTAATCTCGATGCTATTGCTGGGTTGGTCAGACGTCGATGGAGGCTAAGAGGTCGTCTTGATTGTAAGCTGGGTCGATCGGATTTTTATGGAGCTTAATCGATCATCTCAATGCTATCTCTGGGTCAATCGGACGGTACTTTGTTTGATCGATAAAATGTTCTATCAAGGAGGAGCTTGCCTCAGAGACATGGCTTATTTTCCTCTGATTGAAAAATGATGTGACCAATTTGATGGAGAAAACCGATGATCGGCCTCAGCTTAGGAGGAATCCCTAGCACATCACCGCCTCAGGACCGAATTCTTCTTGCAAGTTTGTCGCCATTTGGATACCCAAGATGTTGGGGCTTAAGCTACCCCTCAGGAGGGTATGGACCAGGGTTCACATCTGCCATCGCAAAGCAGCACCAGGAAGCCCACATACATAATAGAATGTTCACCAAATTGATCGATGACGGGAAAGTGAAGCCTTTTGTGAAGCAAGAATACAATGGTTAATGATTTCAAAGCTAATTGTAGTCACCTCTGTAACCCCGCTTCTTTTTGAAAGAAGATGAGATTTACGCAAGGTTGCGTTATGAGAAGTCTTAAGATTAATTACTTTTTCCCACTACTCAAACCAACAGTGGCGTTTAATAGGGGTACTTGGTGGAAAAAAAATAAAAACTTTGAATATTACTGCTAAAATAACACAACATAGAAATTTGAGTAAGTGAATGGAGTAAAAACTCATTAAAATAGGAGAGATGAAGGAAGGGTTTTCCTTTCGACTCTTGATGTTGGCCTCTCGGGCCTTTTATTGGTGGGGCGAGTCGACATCGTCAATACTTAGAGAATTATGGGGATGTTGACTCTAAACGTGTTTCCCACAGACGGTGCCAACTGTTAAGACCAAAATTGACCATAACGATATTTGGACTGAAGATGGCTCCTTCTTCGGGCCGGAGCCATGCAATCAGATGGAAATGGGACCCATGAACGAGCATCTTTAGATAGGGGTCAGTTGGGATCAGACTCCACAGATGGATGTCGGCCTAGCTTCGCTATGTCTCTATTATTCTTCATCACGAGAATATCGTTAAGGGGTTTGGGGCCCGACCGATTCCCATCCGACGCTCAAGTTAGTCTGCAATGGATGAAAACATATTAGGCAAGCTCCCTAACAAGAGATTAGAGAAGGAAATGAATGTATATTGAAGTATGGAACTTAGCCTTAGGTGAAGATTTGGCCTCCCCTTTCTCCTTAGAGCCTGGGAGTATTTATCCCACTCATTTGCCTTGTCACCTTCCTCCACAAAATGTGGCCACTAATTGCTCAATTAGTGTGCCTTGAATTAGGCATCTAGGAGTATAACCATCCCCCATTATCTAGCCATTAATTACCCCATTTAAGGCTATTAAAGTGGCCCTTTTTAGAGGTGGGAGTTTGACTTATTCAACCCAAATATATTGGAAAGATGACAAATCAGTTGGCAATTTGACACGTTAAACATTTACTCTTCTTAGCAGGCCTCGGGGCTATTGGGCAAAGGCGTACTATTCTTAGTAGGTCTTGTTCATCAGATAGAACTCGTCAACTCATTTCGTGGGCCGGACCCATGACGAAATTGGTATCAACACCTTGGGTTCGGATGGAGCTTCCTTTAAAAATTCCTTTTCCAATTCTTTGATCTCTTGTGCAAAAGTGAAATCTTTGTAGGAGATTAAGAGAGAGGAGGCTATGAGTTGAAATCAGGGAGATGTGTAAAATTTAGGGTTTTACTAAATTACCAATTGATTCTAGCCCTAAAGATTGAATCAAGGGTGAGGATTAACTCCCCTTAGTGGGTATGAGTGAATAAAGGTAGACAAAACCCATTAAGGTGTCAAAACCCAGTAACCAAAATCTAATAGTCGAGTGTTTTAAGATACTGAAAATCACCTAGATAGTCAGCTATCCACCCAGATAGTCGGCTATCTGCCATTTTGAGCATTCTTAAGTAAAAATCAATCTATCTTGCATCTCACTTATTTCTAATCATTTCTAACAACATTATAATGCATAAGAAATAAGTTCGAACATATTAATTTATTTTATAATATTAAAAATTATTTTCTTATGGATTTTTTCCCTCTTTTGATTCTCTTCAATCATGTGTGTGATCAATTCTTTCAGAAAAACGCTTCTTGCTAACCCTTTCATCAGTTGGTGCCTGAAAAGTAAACAAAATTTTGGTAACCTTTTCATTTGGGTCCGAGGGATTAGAAGAGATAAAATTTCATCTTAATGGAAGCCAAACCCAATTTGGTTTAGTACTGCCGTTATTAACGTAAGTATAATTTTTATTACAATGGATATTTAATATAAAATCATCTACATACCTTTCTTTTGCATTGATCGATCCATTTTTAGGGATCCACATCTTGATGAACCTGGTTTTCACATTAACATCCCTAAAATGCTTTTCTACATGCTGAGGGTTGGATTTCTCATATCCTACGCCGGTTTTATTCCCCGAAGCTTTTTGTGTATCAAGGATGTCATCGAGCTTCCCTTTTCGTTTATTGAATATATCCACAATTTCGAGAGATCATCAAATTTTTCTTTGTGTTAATTATGATATCATCTAAGTCATTTATCCTAACTTTCATTCCATTGACCTCATCCAAAAGAGATTTACTCTTATTAATTAATTCCTCATTTTTCTTTTCGATGTCTTCTTTTTTCGTGGTGCATATCCTAAATTTTTTCCCCAATTTATAATTTTCGCCAATGAATTTTTCATGGGCATTTCATAGTTCGTTATAAGAATATTTTACATCAAAATCACAATCGATATCACTATCACTATCACTATAACTACTACTAAAGAGGTCGTAGTTGTCACGCCCCGCTTCCCAAAACTACAGAGGCGAAGCATGACTAAGGCCCGCTTGGGCCGGAGCTGTGAAGCTCGGACCCAATAAGCGCTTGTAGGGGTACCAAAGATAGAAACAAACAGGTTCTTGCATATATAAAAATTCGTAACAACAGAAAGTACTGAAAGGAAATACATTCATTTTATTCCATCAAGATATCCAGAAGTACATGAGTCTAATAAAGGAAGTAATGCCCAGCATGGCAACAACGCAGAAAGTAAACTACTGGTGCAAGCACCCAACCTAGGAAAAAAAAGTAACCGGTGCTACGCACCCGAAATAGAAAGCAGGAAAAACTCTGAACTGCAACGGTGAGGGACCTCTAGGACTGGTCCTCGTCAGGCACGTACTCTGGGTCGACGTCCTCGGGATCCACGTACTCAGGAATGTCCGGCTCGTCCACGCGCTCTTGCTCAACACCTGACGTACATCACCCAAGAGAAAAGGAACTGTACGTCAGGTAAATTCTACAAAAGAGGGTTAAACTCTACTGCAAGTGTACTGTAATTTAAAACAACGATTTACTGGTAGATTAACATGCTGGGGTTATAACATGGAAGTTAAAGAAAGTAAAACGGTGCAGGAAAAGTAAACACGACACGCTATAGCAGTAGTGTGTGCTACCGACTACGGGACTAACCTAATCGAGACAAGACAAGACAAGACAAGACGAGACAATACAAGAAGTGTGTCACTAAGGTTCACACCTTTTGGTCTGTACCAAGGGAATGCTCAACCTTGTGCACGGGACAAGACAAGACAAGAAGTGTGTCATTGAGGTTCATGCCTTTCGGTTAGAAGGCGGCCATCACCTTCTCAACCAAGGGAACGCTCAACCTTGTGCACGGGACAAGACAAGACTGAGGAGTGTGTCACCAAGGTTCACGCCTTTCGGTTAGAAGGCGGCCAGCACCTTCTCAACCGAGGGAATGCTCAACCTTGTGCACGGAAACAAGACAAGACTGAGGATGATAGGAGAGATTCATGTCTTTCGGTTTGTGGGTAGCCAAACCCGCCAAGCTGAGGGAACGCTCAACCTTCCTCCACCCAAAGTGCTTAAGACAAGACAGCCAGAGATCACCCTCGCATGGAGGGCACCTGAAACGCCCGTAAGCTTTCGTGACATGACATGATAGAGTTGAGGGAAGGTTCATTCTAGGGTGTCCACACGCACGCACACACAGAATAACCCTAAGGTGTCAGTTGTTGTTGTTGTTGTGCTTAGACTTTGTAGTCAAGTCTAAGCTGTCAAGGGGGGTCCCGGACGCTATCTTTTCACGTCCGGTTCTCTTTGCTTACGTTTTAACAGTTCTAAGAGTCTATGGCCTACACACAGTCGAAAGTACAAGTGAGTACACTTGCCTGCGGTGGCGAGTGCGTCGTCTGTCCGGAGCGTACCGTCAAAGCGTCGCGTCGGTGATAGTCCGTCTGAAATAGGATCACGGCGATGTTAGATCGCACTTTTTGTCAATCCTAGTACGGTTTGTTTCTAAATTTGGTGGGACTACCCTAACAATCAAAAGTCACGTCTTTTTGATGATTTGTTCAGTCTAGATCGACGTCTACCTTATGTGCCCAGAAAATTAGTCCGTTCGTCGATCTTTCCTACGGTGGACAACGTTTTAAAGATGCAAAAAATAACTTTAGTTCACGTTGACCAATTTTAGATTAGGTTTTGATGAGCTACGATGTGGGTATTAGTACTCGTTAGGAAAACCAACCTCGTGATGTCATCCAACAAGCGAAAGTCGGGTCTGAACGGCGAAACGTCGGTGTCGTTTGGAACTCCTCGGCCACGGGTAGCGCAGCGAGTTACCTTTGGACAGCGGGGTGATGGCACGAAATCAGCGAGTTAACAGCGATCCTCCTCCCGTTGCGAGTAGCGCAACAGATCTTCATGATAACGACGACGTCGGCTAAAAACACGTGCGTGTGGAAACGCACGGGAACTTTGAAAGTCCAAAGGGGTTGTCGATAGATGAAGTAGGACCAGTGGAAGATGCTCAACCCGGTGGGTGGCTGATGGCGTGAGCGCACGGCGGTGGCTGACCGTGAGAAGCCGGAGAGGACAGATTCGCGCAACGTTTGTTGTCGCGCGTTTCAGCAGAATTCCAGCGATGAACAGTCGCAACGGGAAATTGCAGAAGCCAAATGACTTCAAGAAGAAGCCAATGGTGGTGGATTTGACACCGGGGGTGGTCCGAGGTGATCGTGAGCCAGCGTTGAAGTTCTGCTCCAGATCTGTCAAAAATAGCCGATATTGCGTGTTCTGTCGAGGTTTCACGGAGCTACATGTGGGCTATGAGCGTGATGGAAGTTGCAGATTAGAGAGGGGTCAAAGGGGAACAAAGTGGGGTGGTGGTCGCCGACGACGGCGGTGACCGGCGGCTGGCCGTGAGCAAGAAGGACGGCGGCCAGATCTGTGTACAGCTTGTGGCTACAGGGCTTTTAGAGAGAGAAAATGGAGGAGACAGAAGGGGGCCGGAGGTAGATGGGTGACCGACGGCCAGTGGAGGTCGAGGGCGGCCTAGGCTAGCCTGAGGAGAAGCAGAAATTTGCGTGGAGGTGGGTTTGCGTGGGTACCTTGTAGCTGGCCATGTTTTCCTATTAGAAGAGGTAGGGTTTTGCTATTTGGGTTTTGTGATTTGGTTAATTGGGAGAGAGAGATAGAGATAGGAGATTGAGATAAGGGAGGGTGACAGTAGGGCTGAGATTTATTCCCATGATACGTATGAGGCAAATGAGGGATATGATTAGATTTGAATTTCAAATTGATTAGAGGCTAATCAACGGTTGCAAATCGATTAGGGGATATCTTCCACTACGGGCATCGGAAAAATAATCCGAAAATACCGGGACGATCGTGGAGACGAGAAGTACAGGGCTACGGGGTCTGATCACATGCTACACCTACCAAAAATCATCGTAAAATCAGGAAATGAGTATTGGTGCCAAAAGACCAAAACGCCCATCCATTCAAAGCTGTTTTGCGAGAAAACGAGCCGTGAAATGACGTTCCCAAAAATTACTATAAAATTCTACACTTCCATACGGTCACAACGGCATATCACATTGTATACACTGAAACCAAGAAAGAGCCAAATAAAATACGTGCACGTAGGAAATACGAACGGCTGGAAAGCGGCCGTTACATTCTACCCACCTTAGAAATGATTCCGTCCTCGGAATCACTTATACTAATAGTAATAATATCAATAAACACTTATGCCTACAACTTCCATATCTCACATAATGATCGCTAATCCTATAACTTCAAACAATGTTCCCCAAATAGTCCATCATAACCCGTCTTTCCACTGGCTAATGCTACAACTAGAATCACACCTTAGCACTTAACTATAAATCCACATTATCGTCTACCAGTCATCATTCATCTCGCCCCAATATA
This sequence comes from Scilla litardierei, assembly GCA_030789695.1. Taxonomy (NCBI): domain Eukaryota; kingdom Viridiplantae; phylum Streptophyta; class Magnoliopsida; order Asparagales; family Asparagaceae; genus Scilla; species Scilla litardierei. The sequence goes on from CM061134.1 coordinate 114,182,197, forward strand.
TCATCCATCATATCAACTCATAAATTCATCCTTCATAATCACTGAACCATCAATCCATATCTATCATTACCCTATCATCTAATCTCCTAATCAAACTAAATCCGTCCACCTAACTATCCATTCATCTCAACATGTTGTGTTATCTCCAAGGTCTTCTCACTTCAACTTAATAACCAAGTCTTGATGCTTTAAATGTTCTACTCATTCTCATGACCACTCTAAATCATACTATACTCCGAAGCTACTCCTATCTACCACTCGTTCAAGATTCAAGTCTGATAAGTTATCATCTCCCCGCATATAATTTCATCCAATCAGAGTTCTCCATTGAATCCTTCACACACTGGTATTATAACTAAGTCTTGGACACCTCATTCTTTTCCTCTGAAAGAAATCTAATCTAATATCCTAGTTATTCAAAATCAATTAATCATCGCTACGACATATCTCACCTCACTCTAAGCCTACCCGCAATCGTAACCCTATAACAAAAATAGCTAGTCCTGATAATATAACAACAATAATAACACTTCGAAGAGAGAAAGAAGAGAACAGAAAGTTTAAGTCCAATGACATATTTTAAAAATGTTGGAAGGAAAAAATAACGTGTGGGGTTGGGGTATTGGATGCGGGAAGATATGTGGGTTGTGATCTCGTTGACTAGTTTCAAAACTTTAAAGATTTGATTTGAAAGGAAACAAAAAGTTTTGAAACATATATATGCAGCCAAAAAAATAAGCTAAACTATAATATGAAAGACTAAAACTATGGAGTTACCGGTAATGATGCCATCCACTGTTGTCATGATATATGCTCCACGGACAACAGCTCCTCTCTGGGTAGGGGCAGACGCTCTACTCTACAGTGTGGCTGGTGCTTCGCCTTCCACATGGCGATACCTCGGGCAATCTCTAGTGACGTGTGTGGCGGCTCCACACGCCAGACACAAACCCAGCCTCTTCCTGCAATCGTTCTGACGATGTCCCAGCTTGCCACAGAAAAGACATCGCTCTCTGGCCTGGCTCTGAGCAGGTGCTCTTGGCCTCTTGAAAGGTGCCTCATCTCAAATGATGTGAGAACTACTCCTCAAGCGCAGGAGATTATGCAAGTAAATCCTGATGAGTCCAGGTATCGAATCCGCGGGACAACTGACCTGCAAAACTACGAACGTCAATTTGTAAAGAGTAATAATACGAAGATAACCAACCACCTTTCAAGTATATGCAAAGGTATCAAGAGTTTGGAAAAAGAAAAGAAAATCCTACGATATTTACGGTGACTTTGATGGGGGTACGAGTATGAAGAGTATGTGTTGGGTTTGATTTCGTTAGGGTGTATGCAATCAATGATTATCAATACCTTTTCTATAACTCAACGTTCCGTCCGATCAGGGCACGAGAACGTCGGAAAGTATGGCGATCAAGTATATAAAAACGTGCCAAAGGATTAATCACGTGCAACGTCAACTTCATAAGGAAAATAAACATGCAGCACGACTAAGTCTGCAAAGATCAGATTCGTCTCAAGCATGCACACGTCTCCGTATAACATACTCAAACAATAAATGACTAGAAATTGACGAAGCACGCAATTATACAATTAAAATAGGGCGAAAAGATATAGGAATCAATAATCACGACACCCTAACTACGTCAACTCCAACACATATGAGATGGATGTGCTACAGTTGTGATTTCATTAGGAGTTTATAATCGCTGAAATATCATGTCTTTTATATGCTCAACGCTTCACCCGGTCAAGGCGTAAAGACGTCGGAAGATAGAACGATAAAACTAGTCAAAATAGCCATATACGTATCACTTAGCATCATTGATTTCATTAAACGATAAATGCAACGATAAGTTCAGATTAGTGAACATGAATAAGCTAGCCTTATCAGGGCCTAGCCATATAGGATGTAAATAATATCGACAATAAGCAATACCCAACAAATACGTTGTAGAAATCAATGTTACGAGCAATTTTGACATGATAATAGGGCTAAAGACATGAAATTTAGCGACTACATACTCCTAATTGCATCACAACCATAGCACAAGGAGATTAGCCACACATGGTGCAAGGAAAATCAATTTTCATAGCCAAATACATCGTTTTAATAGCCAAATACAATGAAATACACCAAATACGGGGTATAAGTTCAAGAATTTATCACCAAATCTCCACTTTAGAACCCAAAACTCACTGGAAAGTAGAAGAATATCCTATGGGATTTTTTAGAATTTTTCCCTGGAGAAATACGCACAGTAGCCGCTCCAAAAGTCCCAAAATACCCCAGAATACGCCCCAAAACCCTAGAAATACGCTTATATAATAGCATTGCGGGTTTGGGGCGCTTAACGGGTCGCAACCCTCATGCAAATGCTTAAAACCCAAACCCAATCAGCCGCCATCGATCTCGGCCATTGATTACATGCGGGATCGGCTCTCAGATCGCCGCGTGGCCGTTACAATTCGTGCGCGCCCGAATTCGCTTTTAATACTCCGAGTTCGCTTAGGAATTACATCCACCGTTGGATCTTAATCCAACGGTCAAGATCGCGGCCCAATCGAATCCGCAGCGGCGTCGTCCACGACCGTTGGATCAGCATCCAACGGTCGACACTCAGCCACGTCGCCGCTTCGCATCTCGCTGCCCTTCGCATTGTAGCCGTCGGATGACGATCGAACCGCTACGGATGAGCCACGTCGCCGCTTCTCTTGCTGCGGCCGGGGAGAATACGGTCCGTTGGATCAGGGGTCGACGGCTCCGATGGAGCCACGTCGTCCCCCTGTTAAATTCGAGCGGGAGTGATGGTGGCCGTTGGATTTCAATCCAACGGCCCTTATTAATTCGCGCTGTTAATTTCTGCTGCCGTTGGATTTGAGCGGGAACGGCCTGATCCACGCCACGTGTGCACCAAGATTCGTGCGGCCGAATTTTCTTTTTATTTCTTCATTTTAAATTGTATTCTGCATTCAAAAATTCATAGTAATTAGCACAGATATAAGAAAAATACAAATAAATAGTCGTTGGAATCGTGAGATCGAGACCTTGCCATGAAAAATATAAAAATGCATAAATACTCAATAAAATTTACGTTTTATGCACAAAACAAGTAATTTCTCTAATAAATGATGACGTTAAAAATACGAACGTATTAGAGACCAATTAAGCATCATATGAGCACAAAATAGGACTAAATAGGGGGTTAAATATGCAATATTCAACCCGAATCAAAAGGCACTGACTGAACTGGTCCCACTATAGACCTAGCAGAAGGCCTATGCTGCACCATCGGTCGCTTTCCTCCATCATCAAAAAGATCAGGTAGACGTGCCACGATCTCATGATTCCTGGTGGCATTCAGCACAGCTCCCATGGTTGAAAAATCTGCCGAGGACATGGAAGCTTGAATCTTCAGACACAGACCCTAACGAAACCGATCAGCTCGGTTCTCTTCCTTCTTCACTATATGAGGGGCAAAACGACTCAGCATCTCGAACTCCGCCTTGTACTCATCGACGGTCATGTCCCCTTGCTTCAGATCCACAAATCGGCTCAAAAGCACCCTCTTTGTAGCCTTGGGGAAATACTTCTCCTTGAACATCGACCTGAAGGTATTCCACTCCACTGGCTTCTGCAGGCGCCTCTCCTCAATGCGCCACCAGTTCCTAGCATTCTCGATCACCTGCATCTTCGCTATCTCAACTCTGGTATCCTCAGGTATCTTCTCAGCTACCAGCTTCTCCTTCATTCTCTGGATCCACTCATCAGCACCTAACAGTCCTTCTTTCCTAGAAAAAGTCTTTGGCTGAAGCTCATTGAACTGCTTCACTCCTGGAGCAACTCTCGGGGCAGGTGGCGGCGGTGGAGCCTAGACGGCTCGGGCAGCCTGATGGGACTGCTGAACCAATTGATGTTGAACGTCCAACATGTCCCTCATGAGGCCCATAAACTGACGGAATTCACCACCCTGGTCTCACGGAACTCCATCTGTTGATCTCCCGGCTCGGGCATTGCGTCGTCCAGCCATCCTATTGACAAGGAAGACCCAAATTAGACTCGTGCATGATAACTGGATAAATAAAAAATGAATGCGAGTAATACTATTACTACGAACTTTTATAATTACAAGACCTGCATGGGCCACCACTAAAACCTGTCACGCCCCACTTCTCAAAAATACGGAGGCGAAGCCTGACTAATGCCCGCTTGGGCCGGAGCTGTGAAGCTCGGACCCAATAAGCGTCTGTAGGTGTACCAAAGATAGAAACAAACAGGTTCTTGTATATATAAAAATTTGTAACAACAGAAAGTACTGAAAGGAAATGCATTCATTTTACTCCATCAAGATATCCAAAAGTACAAGAGTCTAAAAAGGAAGTAATAACCAGCATGGCGACAACGCAGAAAGTAAACTACTGGTGCAAGCACCCAACCTATGCAGAAAAGTAAATGGTGCTACGCACCCGAACTAGAAAGCAGGAAAAACTCTGAACTGCAACAGTGAGGGACCTCTAAGACTGGTCCTCGTCAGGCACGTACTCTGGGTCGACATCCTCGGGCTCCACGTACTCAGGAATGTCCGGCTCGTCAACGCACTCTGGCTCAACACCTGGCGTACAGCACCCAAGAGAAAAGGAACTGTACGTCAAGTAAAGTCTACAAAAGAGGGTTAAACTCTACTGCAAGTGTACTCTAATTTAAAACAAAGATTTACTGGTTAATTAACATGCTGGGGTTATAACATGGCAGTAAAAGAAAGTAAAACGATACAGGAAAAGTAAACACGACACGCTATAGCCGTAGCGTGTGCTACTGACTATGGGACAAACCTAATCAGGACAAGACAAGACGAGACAAGACGAGACAAGACAAGAAGTGTGTCACTAAGGTTCATGCCTTTTGGTCTTTACCAAGGGAACGCTCAACCTTATGCACGGGACAAGACAAGACAAGAAGTGTGTCACTGAGGTTCATGCCTTTCGGTTAGAAGGCGGCTAGCACCTTCTCAACCGAGGGAATGCTTAACCTTGTGCACAGGACAAGACAAGACAGAGGAGTGTGTCACTAAGGTTCACGCCTTTCGGTTAGAAGGCGGCCAGCACCTTCTCAACTGAGGGAACGCTCAACCTTGTGCATGGGAACAAGCCAAGACTGAGGATGACAAGAGAGATTCACGCCTTTCGGTTTGTGGGTGGCCAAACCTGCCAAGCCGAGGGAACGCTCAACCTTCCTCCACCCAAAGTGCTCAAGACAAGACAACCAGAGATCACCCTCGTATGGACGACACCTGAAATGCCCGTAAGATTTCGTGACATGACATGACAGAGTTGAGGGAATGTTCATTCTAGGGTGTCCACATGCACGCACACACAAAATAACCCTAAGTTGTCAGTTGTTGTTGTTGTTGCCCTTAGACTTCGTCGTAAAGTCTAAGCTGTCAAGAGGGTCCTGGACGCTATCATTTCACGTCCGGTTCTCTTTGCTTATGTTTTAACAGTTCTAAGAGTCTATGGCCTAAACACGACCGAAAGTACAAGTGAGTATACTTGCCTGCGGTGGCGAGTGCATCCTCAATCCGGAGCGTCCTGTCGAAGCGTCGCGTCGGGGATGGTCCGTCTAAAACAGGATCACGGCGATGTCAGATCGCACTTTTTGTCAATCCTATTATGGTTTGTTTCTAAATTTGGGGGGACTACCCTAACTGTCAAAAGTCATGTCTTTTTGATGATTTGTTCAGTCTAGATCGACGTCTACCCTATGTGCCCAGAAAATTAGTCCGTTCGTCAATCTTTTCTACGGTGGACAACGTTTTAAAGATGCAGAAAATAAATTTAGTTCACGTTGACCAATTTTAGATTAGGTTTTTATGAGCTACGGTGTGGGTTTTACTACTCGTTAGGAAAACCAACCTCGTGACGTCGTCAAACAAGCGGAAGTCGGGTCTGAACGGCGAAACGTCGGTGTCGTCTGGAACTCCTCGGTCGCAGGTAGCGTAGCGAGGTACCTCTGGACAGCGGGGTGATGGTGTGAAATCAGCGAGCTAACAGCGATCCTCCTGCCGTTGCGAGTAGCGCAACGGATCTTCACGATAACGACGACGTCGGCTAAAAACACGTGCTTGTGGAAACGCATGTGAACTCAGAAAGTCCAAGGGAGATGTCAGTAGATGAAGTAGGACCAGTGGAAGATGCTCGACCCGGTGGGTGGCCGATGACATGAGTGCACGACGGTGGGTGACCGTGAGAAGCCGGAGAGGACAGATTCGTGCAATGTTTGTTGTCGCACATTTCAGCGGAATTCCAGCGATGAACACCAACAACGGAAAATTGCAGAATAGAAAGGACTTCAAGCTGAAGCCAACAATGGTGGAGTTGATGCCGGGGGTGGTCGGAGGTGATCGTGAGCCGGCGTTGAAGTTCAGCTTCCAGATCTGTCTAAAACAGCCGATACGGCGTGTTCCGACGAGGTTTCACGGAGCTACAGGTGGGCTATAAGCGTGAGGGAAGTTGAAGAGCGGAGAGGGGTCAAAGGGGAACAAAGTAGGGTGGTGGTTGCCGGCGGCGGCGGCGGCGGTGGTTGGCAGCTGGCCGTGAGCAAGAAGGCCGTCGGCCAGATCTGTGTACAACTTGCGGCTAAGTGGCTTTTAGAGAGAGAAAATGGCGGAATGAGAAGGGGGCCGGAGGTAGATGGGTGGCCGACGGCCAGTGGAGGTCGGGGGCGGCCTAGGGTGGCCGGAGGAGAAGCAGAAATTTGCGTGGAGGTGGGTTTGCATGGGTACCTTTTAGCTGGCCATATTTTCCTATTAGAAGAGGTAGGGTTTTGCTATTTGGGTTTTGGGATTTGGAAAATTGGGAGAGAGAGATAGAGATAGGGAGAGTGGAGATTGAGATAAGGGAGGGTGACAATAGGGCTGAGATTTATTCCCATGATACGTATGAGGCAAATGAGGGATATGATTAGATTTGAATTTAAAATTGATTAGAGGCTAATCAACGGTTGCAAATTGATTAGGGGATATCTTCCTGTAACGGTCGCTTTCCGATCGTATCTTCTTCGTGCACGTGCTGTTGACCGTGCACGTATTCGTTTTAGACCTTGTTTGTTTTTGAATACTTTGGTGTGATATGTCGTTGTGATCGTCTCTGAGAGTATTAAATTGTGGCGCTAATTTGGAATGACATTTCTTGGGTCGTTCTCCCACGATTTGATCTTATTTGAAGGGACGTCACGATTCTCACTTTTGTCGCTAGACGTTTCCATTTTTAATTTCGTTTCTCGTCATCGAAATTGTGATCCGTCTTCTTGGTTTTGTTTCTCTCGTCGTCCCGGTCATCCCAGTATTTATCTTACGTTTTTAGAGCTCTGTTTGACTCACTTCCCCTATTTTGCCATACCTCTTACATTTTTAACCCTAAGTTTAGATGTATAATCCACTGATTATATTTAATTATATGTATATTCCTTTCACAGGTTAGCCTAGCCACCAATTAATATAGGGCCAAACCCACTACGCACGCACACTACATCACCCACACTCACAGTTTTAATTGGGCTTTTGTTTTTAAAACTTTTATTAAAAAAATGATGCAACCTTTATAAAAGAAGACCAAGCCCATTCCCCCACGTTCCTGCCTCTCACGTGAGCCCTCATCCCTTCATATAATAAGCCCTAGGTCTTCCCTCTTATTTTCACAGCAAATCGAGCCGCCGCCTCCTCAACTTCTTCAAGCCCGCAACCCATCTCCCAGCACTCGACCTCTGCCCTCCGGCCTTCCCAGCGGCTGCTCAGCCGCCACCGCCGGCGTTCCCGTCCACCGTCACCGACCCACAGCACCGCTTAGCCCTCCATTGCTCCGCCAGCATCGCGCAGCAACCGCTGCGATCGCAGCAGCGACAGACCCTGTCCTCTCCGGCCGTCCCTCGATGGATCTCTTCGGCCAGTAACCGCCCTGTGCTGCTGCACTTCGCCCAGGCCGTAGATGGCTGCTTCAGCGAGCAGCAGCACCACCCACGACGTCGCTCGATGCCGCCAAGCAGCGGCAGGGCCCCACGACAACCCAAACGCCGGCGCCTCTTGGAAGATTTCTCTCATCCATCATCACCCCTCGACAGCCTCCCGTTGAACGCCGACCACCTCCCCTGTTTTCTATCAATTCCTCTACTCGGAACAGAGCCCCTTCCGCTGTGCTCGCCCCACCAAACGGTCGCAGCTCCTCCCTTGGACTCCGACCACCGCATCGAAGCCCAACGCCTCCTCAGCCTCGCACACCCTTCTGTTCATCTCTCAGGCAACTCCCCGCCTCAAAGCCCTGACTCCACACCGACATACACCCCGACACCATCCTCCTCCCTCCGGCCAATCTCCAATCTTGCGGCCTCCTCCATCACCGGAGCGCCCTCTCTCAACTCCCCATAGTCGCCGCCATTGCGCCGCCTCCCTTCAGCATCCCCAGGTTGTGCATCACCGGACCCCCACCACACATGCCGCCCCCTTGCTCCCCTAGACCGTCGGAAACCACCCTAGGTCTGCCTTCTCCCTGCTATTTGAGGATAGAACGACGTAGTAGAGGGGGGAGACGTGGAGGGATTAGAGAAAGTAAGAATTCCTAGTTCATTATTTATATTCATGTGCCTTTTATACCTGTGGGTCGGTAATGTAGAATGTATAGGATATTAAGGGTTTGGTTAGTTTATGTGGATGATAGTTAGTTTATTTAGTGCCTTAGTCTATACTTTTAGGTACTATATTTTATTTGTATGTTGGCAGTGCTTATGCGCGGTATAATATGGCACGAGATATGGTTGGGCTAATACGATTATTGGTTGGTAATATTTTCCGCTGATAACTTAGTATTGCAAACCCATGTTACAGATAAACTACGTTTTTCTTCGCGACCCGAGCCGACGACATTACCTTGCACGATACCAAAGATCAACCCCTGACGTCGCTACCCGACGTCAGTGTAGCTCTCGCGTCGTGTTAAGGTATATCTGAACCGTAGGAACTCACACCTGCATGTTAACAAGATAAAAACTGTGTTTTTACTGCTTGTAACTCACTAATCCAACTTAAAAATACGGGACTGTAGGCTGATTGTTGGACTGAGCGTGGGAGCTCTAGACTTGGTAAATCTGTGATTGGACTTGAGAATTATGATACCAACATGTATTTCAGGCAAGTGAAACTTGCCACCTATGGTTTTAGGCCATGTCATAGGCCATTTGCTTGTCGTAGCGTAAAAGAGACTAGCCAGTGAAATGATAGCTGGCTAGAAGCCTATTTGATCTAGTTTGACAACGAAACTAGATCCGTCACCTCAATTGATCTAGCTTGACAACGAAGCTAGATCCAACCCTTTAACTTGTTGTTCATGCATATAAAACTTCCATGTTTAATTCTTTATCTGTACGCCTTACTACATGACATTCCATCCGTGTTGAATGTCGCACTCGTAGCACACACTACAATACTTGTGTTTCCTGGCTCGTGTTCCAGAAGCGGGCTAAATGAGTTGCTAACCCCAACGCCCGGATTCGTGAGGCTAGGTGCATCCTACGCCAGAAATACTTATTGATTGTGAACTAGAAAACAAGCTCTTGTGCGGGGCAACCCTGGCTCATTTACTGAGCATCGTGTGCAGGGACACTGGCTTGTTTACATGTGGGAGGGGTAAGGGTTAAGTGACCATTCAACTGGGAGTCTGCCCGATCAGCAACTTCAGTTGTAAGGCGTAAACTCTGGGTTTTGGGGTAATGTTAAGCGGCCAATCAGTGTGAATGTCCAACAGTTCAGCTGTAAGGCGTAAACATCTACAAATAACTTGAAATCGTGACTAGTGAGAAGATTGAGATTGTTAGTAGCTTGGCTACTCGTGACATGCCATGATAATTGTTCTCTTGCACTTTTTGTTACACCATGTCTTACTTGTGCACGACGTGCTTACTTGACTTGTCTTTGTACTTGTACTTGCCCATGTAAAACTTGTCATCCATGCCATACTTGTCACTTGCACTTTACCTTACTTGTTACTTCCATACTATACTTGCCATGCTATGCATCATACTATAACTGCTAAGTTGTTAGTTTACTTTCCTTTCAGTTTCCTTGCCCAAGTCTCTTGTAGACTTGCTGACATGTGCCCCTTGCTCTTTTGGGTGCCACATGTTAGACCCTGAGCCAGAGACCGTTGCTGAGTACATGTTGTTTATTGACGCTGAGTCTGAGTCCATGTCTGCCCAGGAGGAGTTTTGCGGACACCGGTGCTGAGTTTCCTTTTGTTTTAGGTTTTCTGTTAGTTGTCGGTGCGTGGCACCTTTACTTTGTACGTTGTACTTTTGTTGGCCATGTTTGGGCCTTTAGACTCTTTTCTTTTAGCCTGGTGGCTTTTCTGCGATGTTGGAATTTATTATTATGGATATTCTGAGATTGTCTTTTGTCTCATTCCCTTTATTATTATATTTGTTTCATATCGCGTTGCAAGGACCTGCCAATTTAATGTTGATTGACGCTTATCGGGCTTGGAGCTTTGCAGCTTCAAGTCTGAGCAGACCTTCTTACGCTTCGCCTCCACATTTTTGGGAAGCGAGGCATGACAGGTTTTATTGGTGGCCCATGCAGGTCCATTTGCAAATGCGAACTATCGGAACAACGATAATAATGATAGAATGTCCATTAAATAAATTGCAACATCCGAATCATAAGCCTAGTTCTAATTGTTTTCTATGTCATTAGGTGGTAAGGAGACTTAGTTGGACATCTGAGCTTGCTAGCTAGAGGTCCCTGATTGTTAGTTAGACTCCCAGCTAGGAATTGATCTAATCATCTTAGGAGTTACCTTAGTGGTTCTTACCTAACTCTGGCCAGAGTAGACTCCTAGAATTTCTTTAGTCGTCCGCCCGGGGTCCATCGATTTCGGGCCAAACTGAATGCAATCCATTACAGACTTGTTCCTTAGGAAATCGTAGCTTCAAGTTTCCTAATCCTTAGTTGGTCGACCGTAGGAGTTTCCCCGTAGATTCTCCTGGGTCATAACCTAGGCGTATGTATGTTTTGATCATCTGACCATTTTCCTTGCATCGATTCACGAGATCGCCTCATGACGATCGACGTCAATTTTCGAACCTCACCGTTACAAATCTTGAATCTTCTGAAAGTTATTTTCGATTTCCCTTATTGAAAGTTTCGCTAAGTTTAAATTTTGTTTTAAACTCTCTACGTACATATTTAAAATTCCTCACTTTTGATCGAGTCAAAAAAATTCCTTGTAGATTTTGAAGTCTATTGGTTGTAATTATAATTACCATCTCGTAGCTACTTGCTAACCAATATTCCTCGCATTTTGGTTTTAAACTTTTAGTACTATTTTAATAGTTCGATATACCCTCTTTTTCTAAACTACGAAATTCATTTTAGCCATTTACCATATATACTTTAGAATATCTTCCAAGATGAATAGAATTTCAATTATTTATATATATATCAGTTCTAGGTTCGTTAAACTCATACTTTAAGATCTTTGAATAAATCAGTTTCTTTTGGCAAGTCCGGGTTTCTCTAAAAGTATTTTCAATATTATTTATTTGAAATTTCTCTCCAGTTTTAAGACTTGGAAAACATTCCCTACCCTATAGTTGATCTAATTTCATTCTTTTAATTTCAAAATTCTTTTGCCGAAATTATATTAAATTACTGCCGTATAATATTTACTAAACTACGTCCTTAATGATCGTGTGAATGATTTACTTCCTTTTCATAATGATTTTCGATAAGCCAATAAATCATTTTCTCTTATTATGTATATTCGACTCAACTTGTTTCGAACAACTTGTTTTATCGATCTTCAAATATTTTATGCAGATGAGGACTTTAACATTTGAAGTACAACAGTTTTCAAATTTCACGTATTTCAGCTTATGTTATTTACACTATTTTCTTTCTGTATCCTATAAAAGTATCACTACATCCCCCCTTTCCTCTACCTAAACATTCACAATTAAGTCATTGTTTCACCTAACCAAGCTGTCTCCTTATAGTCGTCCTATCTGAACTCGTGCTTATCGATCCTTCCCCCGTTACGCTATCGACCATCGTCTCCTTCTAATGCCTAGGCTTTAGTGCTTGTCAATGACTGTGTCAACTCTAATTAGTTGGTAGGCCTTGGACCTATGTGATGTTGTCGTGGTGCTTGTACCTAACTGAGTATGTGGGCTTGAATGAGTGTACTCCCCTATAGTATATTAATGTTTGCCTATTGTGTGATATATATACTTACTCTGAGGTATTCATGATGTTATGAAGTTGTAGGTGTGTTAGTATTTATATATATGTGTGCGGATAGCTATATCACTTAGGAATTTGTGGTGGAATATCTGTTAGTTGAGTATGTGGTTCGAAGATACTTGTGAATGCTTGATATGGATATATATAAATATATTAGTAAGTCAGGTGAATGTTAGGTGTAATAATACTAGGATACTTATAGTTAAATGTGCATGCTTATTATTTGACCTAAATGTTAGTACGTGTGAATATGTGCTCGTACGTAGATACGTATTGTGCTTAGACGTAAGTAGTTATGTATTTGCTGCATGAGTATATAGGTGATATACATATGGTAGTAGGATTATAATTTTGATTGGTATTGCTTGCTTTTACGGGATGTTGTATGTGTGTATACCATGAGGTATACACTACTATCGCATATCTTAACTATGTATGAAGTAGATGTATTGGTTTACTAATTATAGGTGGATGGATATGGTGTGAATATATATGTTACATGTGTGTGACTAATCGATGAATGCATGTATTAGGAAGTGTATTATGATTATACATGTGATGATATCCGTAATATTATTACAGTATATAAAGTGATTGAACTATGTGGATGTTACCTGACTAAATATTAAGTGTGTTTGACATATGGTATGTATATGGTTATATTGGTAGATGTGTATACATTGGAGTGGTATTGGTATAGGTATAAATACCGTGTTACGTATATAGAGTATTCTGATACGTATTTCGAGTCTCACTCAAGCTTGAGTGGGTATACTCTAAGTATATTGTTATGAATGTCTGTAGCTGCATATAGCAATGTTTGATGTATGTATAGTGATAGGAGTGTTTGTGCCTGGTTGTGTTACGCACATGATTGTGGATCGCTATACCAGTATATAGTTATAGGTGCTGGTCTTGTGGTATAGTTATTTACTAAGGACTTGCCTGTGTGAACGTATGTGTGCTAGCTAAACTAGGTGTGTAGATGTGATAAGTATATAGTGGTATGATTGGTATATACGAATGAAATGTTAGCGTGTGTGGGTGTGCACCATGCATGGGTAAGTATGTGCTTAGTTATAAGTATTGGTGACTATGATAGGTGTGGCGTGTCGTGAGTATAGTTATAGGGCCGTATGTGATGTGAAGTTATGGTGAAATACTTGCATGCATTTGAATGACTATACATCGTGAAATTTTAGTAGTGGTGAATGTATGTTAGATATTGAAACTTGATTCAATAATGGTATGGTGTGACTACATGTGTTGAGATGTTTGGTATCGGATGAATATTAGGGATTAGTATATCCATGTTTGCTTTGTGCATAGGTAACTATCTATACGTAGAGCAATGATTGTATTGGCTAGTGTGAGACTAATCTTATGTGAATATCTGAACTATCGTTTTGAATTAGGTAAGTAGTAGTTATATAAGGTATGTATGCATATGATTGAAATCCGCACGTGAATATATACACATGTTAGTGGTAATATTGTTTGACTACCTAGTGCATGTATAAGCATCTGAAATGACTATACCTGGTTGAATTATAATGTGATATGATCGGGATAGCTACTAGGCTAGCTAGAATTCTAATTATAGTTAGAAAGTCCGAGGACAGACTTTATTCTAAGGTGGGGAGGATGTAACGGTCGCTTTCCGATCGTATCTTCTTCGTGCACATGCTATTGACCGTGCACGTATTCGTTTTAGACCTTGTTTGTTTTTGAATACTTTGGTGTGATATGTCGTTGTGATCGTCTCTGAGAGTATTAAATTGTGGCGCTAATTTGGAACGACATTTCTCGGGTCGTTCTCCCACGATTTGATCTTATTTGAAGGGACGTCACGATTCTCACTTTTGTCGCTAGATGTTTCCATTTTTAATTTCGTTTCTCGTCATCAAAATTGTGATCAGTCTTCTTGGTTTCGTTTATCTCGTCGTCCCGGTCACCCCAGTATTTATCTTACGTTTTTAGAGCTCCGTTTGACTCACTTCCCCTATTTTGCCATACTTCTTACATTTTTAACCCTAAGTTTAGATGTATAATCCACTGATTATATTTAATTATATGTATATTCCTTTCCCAGGTTAGCCTAGCCACCAATTAATATAGGGCCGAACCCACTACACACGCACACTACATCACCCACACTCACAGTTTTAATTAGGCTTTTGTTTTTAAAACTTTTATAAAAAAATGATGCAACCTTTATAAAAGAAGACCAAGCCCGTTCCCCCACGTTCCTACCTCTCACGTGAGCCCTCATCCCTTCATATAATAAGCCCTAGGTCTTCCCTCTTATTTTCACAGCAAATCGAGCCGTCGCCTCCTCAACTTCTTCAAGCCCGCAACCCATCTCCCAGCGCTCGACCTCTGCCCTTCGGCCTTCCCTGCGGCCGCTCAGCCGCCACCGTCGGTGTTCCCGTCCACCGTCACCGACCCACAGTGCTGCTTAGCCCGCCATTGCTCTGCCAGCATCGCGCAGCAACTGCTGCGATCGCAGCAGCGACAGACCCTGTCCTCTCCGGCCGTCCCTCGATGGATCTCTCCGGCCAGTAACCGCCCTGTGCTGCTACACTTCACCCAGGCCGTAGATGGCTGCTGCAGCGAGCAGCAGCGCCACCCACGATGTCGCTCGGCACCGCCCAGCAGCGGCAGAGCCCCACGACAACCAAAACGCCGGTGCCACTTGGAAGATTTCTCTCGTCCATCATCGCCCCTCAACAGCCTCCCGTTGAACGCCGACCACCTCCCCTGTTTTCTCTCAATTCCTCTGCTCGGAACAGAGCCCCTTCCACCGTGCTTGCCCCACCAAACGGCCGCAGCTCCTCCCTTGGACTCCGACCACCGCATCGTAGCCCAACGCCTCCTCAGCCTAGCACACCGTTCTGTTCATCTCTCAGGCAACTCCCCGCCTCAAAGCCCCGACTCCACACCGACAGACACCCCGACACCATCCTCCTCCCTCTGGCCAGTCTCCAATCTTGCGGCCTCCTCCATCACCGGAGCGCCCTCCCTCAACTCCCCACAGTCGTCGCCATTGCGCCGCCTCCCTCCGGCCTCCCCAGGTTGTGCATCACCGGACCCCCACCACACATGCCGCCCCCTTGCTCCCCTAGACCGCCGGAAACCACCCTAAGTCTGCCTTCTCCCTGCTATTTGAGGATGGAACGACGTAGTAGAGGGGGGAGACGTGGAGGGATTAGAGAAAGTAAGAATTCCTAGTTCATTATTTATATTCATGTGCCTTTTATACCTGTGGGTCGGTAATGTAGCATTGTATAGGATATTAAGTGTTTGGTTAGTTTATGTGGATGATAGTTAGTTTATTTAGTGCCTTAGTCTATACTTTTAGGTACTATATTTCATTTGTAGGTTGGCAGTGCTTATGCACGGTATAATATGGCACGAGATATGGTTGGGCTAATACGATTATTGGTTGGTAATATTTTCCGCTGATAACTTAGTATTGCAAACCCATGTTACAGATAAACTACGTTTTTCTTCGCGACCCGAGCCGACGACGTTACCTTGCATGATACCGAAGATCAACCCCTGACGTTGCTACCCGACGTCAGTGTAGCTCTCGCGTCGTGTTAAGGTATATCTGAACCGTAGGAACCCACACCTGCATGTTAACAAGATAAAAACTGTGTTTTTACTGCTTGTAACTCACTAATCCAACTTAAAAATACGGGACTGTAGGCTGATTGTTGGACTGAGCGTGGGAGCTCTGGACTTGGTAAATCTGTGATTGGACTTGAGAATTGTGATACCAGCACGTATTTCAGGCAAGTGAAACTTGCCACCTAGGGTTTTAGGCCATGTCTTAGGCCATTTGCTTGTCGTAGAGTAAAAGAGACTAGCCAGTGAAATGATAGCTGGCTAGACGCCTATTTGATCTAGTTTGACAACGAAACTAGATCCGTCACCTCAATTGATCTAGCTTGACAACGAAGCTAGATCCAACCCTTTAACTTGTTGTTCATGCATATAAAACTTCCATGTTTAATTCTTTATCTGTACGCCTTACTACATGCCATGCCATCTGTGTTGAATGTCGCACTCGTAGTACACGCTACAATACTTGTGTTTCCTGGCTCGTGTTCCAGAAGCGGGCTAAATGAGTTGCTAACCCCAACGCCTGGATTCGTGAGGCTATATGCATCCTACGCCAGAAATACTTATTGATTGTGAACTAGAAAACAAGCTCTTGTGCGGGACAACCCTGGCTCATTTACTGAGCATCGTGTGCAGGGACCCTGGCTTGTTTACATGTGGGAGGGGTAAGGGTTAAGCGGCCATTCAACTGGGAGTCTGCCCGATCAGCAACTTCAGTTGTAAGGCGTAAACTCTGGGTTTTGGGGTAGTGTTAAGCGGCCAATCAGTGTGAATGTCCAACAGTTCAGCGGTAAGGCGTAAACATCTACAAATAACTTGAAATCGTGACTAGTGAGAAGATTGAGATTGTTAGTAGCTTGGCTACTCTTGACATGCCATGATAATTGTTCTCTTGCAGTTATTGTTACACCATGTCTTACTTGTGCACGACGTGCTTACTTGACTTGTCTTTGTACTTGTACTTGCCCATGTAAAACTTGTCATCCATGCCATACTTGTCACTTGCACTTTACCTTACTTGTTACTTCCATACTATACTTGCCATGCTATGCATCATACTATAACTGCTAGGTTGTTAGTTTACTTTCCTTTCAGTTTCCTTGCCCAAGTCTCTTGTAGACTTGCTGACATGTGCCCCTTGCTCTTTTGGGTGCCACATGTTAGACCCTGAGCCAGAGACCGTTGCTGAGTACATGGTGTTTATTGACGCTGAGTCTGAGTCCATGTCTGCCCAGGAGAAGTTTTGCAGACACCGGTGCTGAGTTTCCTTTTGTTTTAGGTTTTCTGTTAGTTGTCGGTGTGTGGCACCTTTACTTTGTACGTTGTACTTTTGTTGGCCATGTTTGGGCCTTTAGACTCTTTTCTTTTAGCCTGGTGGCTTTTCTGCGATGTTGGAATTTATTATTATGGATATTCCGATATTGTCTTTTGTCTCATTCCCTTTATTATTATATTTGTTTCGTGTCGCGTTGCAAGGACCTGCCAATTTAATGTTGATTGACGCTTATCGGGCTTGGAGCTTTGCAGCTTCAATTCTGAGCGGACCTTCTCACGCTTCGGCTCCACTTTTTGGGAAGCGGGGCATGACACTTCCACAACGGGCATCGAAAAAATAATCCGAAATTACCGGGACGATCGTGGAGACGAGAAGTACGGGGCTACGGGGTCTGATCACATGCTATATCTACCAAAAATTATCGTAAAATCGGGAACACAGTCTTGGTGGCAAAAGACCAAAACGCCCATCCATTCAAAGCTGGTTTGCGAGAAAACGAGCCGTGAAATGACGTTCCCAAAAATTACTATAAAATTCTACACTTCATACGGTCACAACGACATATCACATTGTATATACCGAAACCAAGAAAGAGCCAAATAAAATACGTGCATAAAAAGTACGTGCACGTAGAAAATACGAACGGCCGGAAAGCGGCCGTTACATTCTACCCACCTTAGAAATGATTCCGTCCTCGGAATCACTTATACTAATAGTAATAATATCAATAAACACTTATGCCTACAACTTCCATATCTCATATAATGATCGCTAATCCTATAACTTCAAACAACGTTCCCCAAATAGTCCATCATAACCCGTCTTTCCACTGGCTAATGCTACAACTAGAATCACACCTTAGCACTTAACTATAAATCCACATTATCGTCTACCAGTCATAATTCATCTCGCCCCAATATATCATCCTTCATATCAACTCATAAATTCATCCTTCATAATCACTGAACCATCAATCCATATCTATCATTACCCTATCATCTAATCTCCTAATCAAACTAAATCCGTCCACCTAACTATCCATTCATCTCAACAAGTTGTGTTATCTCCAAGGTCTTCTCACTTCAACTTAATAACCAAGTCTTGATGCTTTAAATGTTCTACTCATTCTCATGACCACTCTAAATCATACTATACTCCGAAGCTACTCCTATCTACCACTCGTTCAAGATTCAAGTCTGATAAGTTATCATCTCCCCGCATATAATTTCATCCAATCAGAGTTCTCCATTGAATCCTTCACACACTGATATTATAACTAAGTCTTGGACACCTCATTCTTTTCCTCCGAAAGAAATCTAATCTAATATCCTAGTTATTCAAAATCAATTAGTCATCGCTACGACATATCTCACCTCACTCTAAGCCTACCCGCAATCGTAACCCTATAACAAAAATAGCTAGTCCTGTTAATATAACAACAATAATAACACTTCGAAGAGAGAAAGAAGAGAACAGAAAGTTTAAGTCCAATGACATATTTTAAAAACGTTGGAAGGAAAAAATAACGTGCTGGGTTGGGCTATTGGATGCGGGAAGATAGGTGGGTTGTGATCTCGTGGACTAGTTTCAAAACTTTAAAGATTTGATTTGAAAGGAAACAAAAAGTTTTGAAACATACATATGCAGCCAAAAAATAAGCTAAACTATAATATGAAAGACTAAAACTATGGAGTTATCTGCAATGATGCCATCCACTGTTGTCATGACATATGCTCCACGGACAACAGCTCCTCTCTGGGTAGGGGCAGGCCTCTACTCTGCAGTGTGGCTGGTGCTCCGTTTTCCATATGGCGATACCTCGGGCAACCTCTAGTGACGTGTGTGGCGGCTCCACATGCCAGACACAAACCCAGCCTCTTCCTGCAATCGTTCTCTGGCCTGGCTCTGAGCAGGTGCTCTTGGCCTCTTGAAAGGCACTGACTAAACTGGTCCCATTATAGAACTAGCAGAAGGCCTATGCTGCTCCATCGGTCGCTTTCCTCCATCATCAGAAGGATCAGGTAGACATGCCACGATCTCATGATTCTTGGCGGCATTCAGCACAGCTCCCATGGTCGAAAAATCTGCCGAGGACATGGAAGCTTGAACCTTCAGACGCAGACCCTAACGAAACCGATCAGCTCGGTTCTCTTAATTCTTCGCCATATGAGGGGCAAAATGACTCAGCATCTCAAACTCCGCCTCGTACTCATCGACGGTCATGTCCCCTTGCTTCAGATCCACAAATCAGCTCAAAAGCTCCCTCTTTGCAGCCTTGGGGAAATACTTCTCCTTGAACATTGACCTGAAGGTCTTCCACTCCACTGTCTTCTGCAGGGGCCTCTCCTAAATGCGCCACCAGTTCCTAGCATTCTCGATCAGCTACATCTTCGCTATCTCAACTCTGGTATCCTCAGGTATCTTCTCAGCTACCAGCTTCTCCTCCGTGCTCTGGATCCACTCATTAGCACCTAACGGTCCTTCTTTCCCAGAAAAAGTCTTTGGCTGAAGCTCATTGAACTGCTTCACTCCTGGAGCAGCTCTAGGGACAGGTGGCGGCGGCGGAGCCTGGATGACTCGGGTAGCCTAATGGGATTGCTGAACCAATTGATGCTAAACCTCCAGCATCTCCCTCATGAGGCCCATAAACTGACGGAATTCACCGCCCTGGTCTTACGGAACTCCATCTGTTGAGCTCCCGGTTCGGGCATTGCGTCGTCTAGCCATCCTATTGACAAGGAAGACCCAAATTAGACTCGTGCACGATAACTGGAAAAATAAAAAATGAATGCGAGTAATATTATTGCTACGAACTTTTATAATTACAAGACCTGAATGGGCCACCACTAAAACCTATCACGCCACACTTCCCAAAACTACGGAGGCGAAGCGTGACTAAGGCCCGCTTGGGCCGTAGCTGTGAAGCTCAGACCCAATAAGCGTCTGTAGGGGTACCAAAGATAGAAACAAACAGGTTCTTGTATATATAAAAATTTGTAACAACAGAAAGTACTGAAAGGAAATGCATTCATTTTACTCCATCAAGATATCCAGAAGTACAAGAGTCTAATAAAGGAAGTAATAACCAGCATGGCAACAACGCAGAAAGTAAACTACTGGTTCAAGCATCCAACCTATGCAGAAAAGTAAACGGTGCTACGCACCCGAACTAGAAAGCAGGAAAAACTCTGAACTGCAACGGTGAGGGACCTCTAAGACTGGTCCTCCTCAGGCACGTACTCTGGGTCGACATCCTCGGGCTCCACGTACTCAGGAATGTCTGCCTCGTCCACGCGCTCTGGCTCAACACCTGACGTACAGCACCCAAGAGAAAAGGAACTGTACGTCAGGTAAAGTCTACAAAAGAGGGTTAGACTCCACTACAAGTGTACTATAATTTAAAACAACGATTTAATGGTTGATTAACAAACTGGGGTTATAACATGGCAGTTAAAGAAAGTAAAACGGTGTAGGAAAAGTAAACACGACACGCAGTAGCCGTAGCGTGTGCTACCGACAACGGAACTAACCTAATCGGGACAAGACAAGACAAGACGAGACGAGACAAAAAGTGTGTCACTAAGGTTCATGCCTTTTGGTCTGTACCAAGGGAACACTCAACCTTGTGCACGGGACAAGACAAGACAAGAAGTGTGTCACTGAGGTTCACACCTTTCGGTTAGAAGGCGGCCAGCACCTTCTCAACCGAGGGAACACTCAACCTTGTGCACGGGACAAGACAAGACTGAGGAGTGTGTCACTAAGGTTCATGCCTTTCGGTTAGAAGGTGGCCAGCACCTTCTCAACTGAGGGAATGCTCAACCTTGTGCACGGAAACAAGACATGACTGAGGATGACAAGAGAGATTCACGCCTTACGGTTTGTGGGTGGCCAAACCCGCCAAGCCGAGGAAACGCCAACCTTCCTCCACCCAGAGTGCTCAAGACAAGACAACCAGAGATCACCCTCTCATGGACAACACCTGAAACGCCCATAAGCTTTCGTGACATGACATGACAGAGTTGAGGGAAGGTTCATTCTAGGGTGTCCACACGCACGCACACACAGAATAACCCTATGGTGTCAGTTGTTGTTGTTGTTGTGCTTAGACTTCGTCGTCAAGTCTAAGCTGTCATGGGGGGTCCCGGACGCTATCATTTCACGTCCGGTTCTCTTTGCTTACGTTTTAATAGTTCTAAGAGTCTATGGCCTAAACACGGCCGAAAGTACAAGTGAGTACACTTGCCTGTGGTGGCGAGTGCGTCGACTATCCGGAGCGTCCCGTCGAAGCATCGCGTCGACGATGGTCCATCTGAAACAGGATCACGGCAATGTCAGATCGTGATTTTTGTCAATCCTATTACGGTTTGTTTCTAAATTTGGCAGGACTACCCTAACAGTCAAAAGTCACGTCTTTTTGATGATTTGTTCAGTCTAGATCGACGTCTACTCTATGTGCACAGAAAATTAGTCCGTTCGTCGATCTTTCCTATGGTGGACAACGTTTTAAAGATGCAAAAAATAAATTTAGTTCATGTTGACCGATTTTATATTAGGTTTTGATGAGCTACGGTGTGGGTTTTACTATTCGTTTGGAAAACCAACCTCATGACGTCGTCAAACAAGCGGAAGTCGGGTCTGAGTGGCGAAATGTCGACGTCGCCTGGAACTCCTCGCCGATGGGTAATGCAGCGAGGTATCTCTGGACAGTGTGGTGATGGTGCAAAATCAGCGAGCTAACAGTGATCCTTGTCCCGTTGCGAGTAGCACAACTGATCTTCACGATAACGGCGACGTCGGCAAAAACACGTGCGTGTGGCAACGCACGTGAACTCCGAAAGTCCAAGGGGGTTGTTGGTAGATGAAGTAGGACTAGTGGAAGATGCTCGACCCGGTGGGTGGCCGACGGCGTGAGTGCACGGCGGTGGGTGACCGTGAGAAGCCAGAGAGGACAGATTCGTGCAACGTTCGTTGTCGCGCGTCTCAGCGGAATACCAGCGATGAACAACGACAAGGGGAAATTGCAGAAGCAAAAGGACTTCAAGATGAAGCCAATGGTGGTGGAGTTGATGCCGGGGGTCGGAGGTGATCTTGAGCCGGCGTTGAAGTTCAGCTTCCAGATCTGTCAGAAACAGCCGATACGACGTGTTCCGACGAGCTGTCACGGAGCTACAGGTGTGCTATGAGCAAGAGAGAAGTTGCAGAGCGGTGAGAGGTCAAAGGGGAACAAAGTGGGAATGTGGTCGTCGGCAGTGGCGACGACCGACGGCTGGCCACGAGCAAGAAGGCCGGGGACCAGATCTGTGTACAGCTTGCGGCTAAGGGGCTTTTAGAGAGAGAAAATGGAGGATAGAGAAGGGGGCCGAAGGTAGATGGGTGGCCGAAGGCAGTGGAGGTCGGGTGCGGCCTAGGGTGGTCTGAGGAGAAGCAGAAATTTGCGTGTATGTGGGTTTGCGTGGGTACCTTGCAGCTGGCCATGTTTTCCTATTACAAGAGATATGGTTTTGCTATTTGGGTTTTGGGATTTGGTTAATTGGGAGAGCGAGATAGAGATAGGGAGAGTGGAGATTGAGATAAGGGAGGGTGACAATAGGGCTGAGATTTATTCCCATGATACGTATGAGGCAAATGAGGGATATGATTAGATTTGAATTTCAAATTGATTAGAGGCTAATCAATGGTTGCAAATTGATTAGGGGATATTTTCAACTACGGGCATCGGAAAAATAAACCGAAAATACCGAGACGATCGTGGAGATGAGAAGTACGGGGCTACGGGGTCTAATCGCCTACTACACCTATCAAAAATTATCGTAAAATCGGGAAATGAGTATTGGTGCCAAAAGACCAAAATGCCCTTCCATTCAAAGCTGTTTTGCGAGAAAACGAGCCATGAAATGACGTTTTCAAAAATTACTATAAACTTCTACACTTCCATATGGTCACAATGGTATATCACATCGTATATATCGAAACCAAGATAGAGCCAAATAAAATATGTGCACGAAAAAGTATGTGCACGCAGAAAATACGAACGGCCGGAAAGCGACCGTTACAGTAGTCGCTATAGTGATGCAGAGAAATAAGAAGTGTGTGATTTCTTACCTTCAAGAAATTTGACACCATGAAACACATGTGCGCTCGTTCTTCCATTTATTCTTATTCATCGGATGATGTCAAAGAGATCGACACATCGCTTTGGTCGAATGCCACAAACGCATTTTTCAATGGCTTCACGAACCTTTTGTCCTTGTGTCTCCTTCTTCTATCATTATCCTTTTCCATGTCCTTTCCTTGATCACGATTCTTTTCTAAGGGGCAATCTCTCCGGACATGTTTGGTTTGTTGCATCCAAAACAAATAACTTCGTCAGTAAAATGAGATTTCTGTTTAGCGAACTTACCATGGAGGAGTTTCTTGAATTTTCTCGAGATTAGCGCAATTTCTCTAACTTCATTGTCAGAGTAATCTAAATATGTGCCCTCTTCATTGGATTTGAATGCCAAGTTCTTCTTCTTTGTCTTTTCTTCGATCTTTTTATCTTCCTCTAGCTCTATCTCACAAGCCATTATACTTCCCATTAGTTCTTCCAATGTGATTGTCTTCATGTTGTGTGCTTCTCAAATGGCGGTGGTCATTACTTTCATTCTGGTCAAAGTAATCGTACTATTTTCATCACCTGGTCATATTCAGAAATTCTATTTCCTAATCTTACAAGCTCATTTGTGATGTTAGTAAACCGAGTATTAACGTCGCTAATACTCTCACCTTCTTCCATTTTTAAATTTTTGAATTTAGAATGCAACATATTTCTTCTAGATTCATTTACCTTTTTAGTACCTTCATGACTTACCTCGAGAGTGTGCTAAATCTGATGTGCGGTCTCACATTGAGACACACGGTTGAATTCTGCATCTGTAACTGCACAGAATAATGCATTCATAGCTTTAGCATTTGGGTTACCTTTCTTCTTTTCATCAGCTAACCATTTTTTGGTGTCAACCTCGGTAGGTGGGTTGTACTGATCTTTAGTGACTTTCAACGCATCAATGTCCAAGGATTGTAGATGTGTCTTCATACAGATCTTCCAACTAGTGTAGTTGGTTGCATTGAACAGTGGTGGTCGCATGGTGTTGTGTCCCTCTGAGTGGTGTAATGTTGATGACATCGCCTTTATCCTTGGTTTGATACAAAGTGTTGGATCGTGTGGATGGTAGACAACACTAGAAGGGTGGTTAAATAGTGTTGTATAAATAAATAAAGACTTATCGCATAAAAAATCCTTTCTTAAAGTTGCCTAAGTCTCCAACTAGAGTTACCTCGATTGGTACTTAATCAACACAAAATTATATGCTTGTAAAAATTAAGAATACAACAAAAATAAACGTCACAAGCAAGTAATGAATAATGAAGAGAAATCACAATGCATATATAATAATTTATCCTGGTTCCCCACCCTGGGTACGTCTAGTCCCCGACCTCCCTCGGGATTTATTTCTCTATTGCAACAAGCAATACAAATACCTAGCTTCACTCGCTAGGAATTTCCTAACAGACCCTAGTCACAACCAACTAGGAATTTCACAAAGCCTTCCATTCATGTAGGAATTACAAACACCAATTCTTCTTCAAAAACTTTACAATATGTATGAAATTAAGTACATGATTTCTTAAAACCAAAAGTATATCAGTGTATATGTGGCTTAAGAAATCGAAAAAAATTTGATTAAATAAAATGATATAGTTGAGCATAATTTGATCAAATAATTGTCTTGAAAATTGTGTTGAGTAATGGACTTCTCCCTACTTGGTTTTGATGATAAAAAACATAAATACTTATAACTAATCCCTTACTTGCAGTTAATCCATTGCATAAGCATATCATGAAGATCAATTAGCAATGTATGTCACTCAATAATCAATCAAAGCTCGTAAAGTGGATTGGATGATCGAAGATGAAGATTGTATCTTCTTGAAGACTGCAAGATCATTCAATACAAAGAAGGCAAAAACAAATGTATTTTTTTATTCTCTTCTTCATTATTTCTAAAATATAGCTTAGAAGTAGAATTATGTTGGAGCACACACACATGTTTGATTCTATCCTAGGAAAGCATTAGAACTCAATTCATAGGCCTACAATTCTTTATTCTCAAGCATATGCAGTTTGGAGTTCATACAGGAGACTGCTGAAGGATTTACAGGCGCATGATATTTGTTCTCCAGTTGCCTGTTATGCACATACTTTTTCACTTGCTCTCCTAGACTTTCTGCTATAAATATCTTCAGTCAACTATGTACTATGTACATGCGCCTGTCCAGCTACATGTACCAGTGACTTGTTAAGCCGTCGACTGTCTATCCTAGCTCAGTTTTCCAAATTTTTGTTAACTTTTGCACTTGCGTCTGTAGGTGATGTAAGAAGAATTTACAGGTGCTTGCCCAAGGCACAGTCGCCTGAATATGTTCTACATTTGCCTGTCCTGTCCTCCTAATATTCATGAGTTTTCACCACTTACACACTTAGGATGTCAGTCGCCTGTTGTTTACAGGCGCCTGTCAAACCTTCATCAGTCGACTATCCTACGTGGTAATTTACCGTTTAAATTCTCACCTACCCTCTACCACAGTGCAGCAGGCGACTGTGAGTTATTCATCAGTCGACTGTCTGGCACGTATTTTCTATCTACGTTGGTTTTTTCCAGACTGATTTCAAAGAGGGTTTTGGGTATTTTGCTTGAGGGGTTTAAAGAACTTATAAAATGGTCTCCTACTGTTCCATTGGAGCTCTCTTGAATACTTTGCATTTCATTCCCGAGCTCAATCTTTCAAGTTCTCTCTTCCCCTAGTCTCAAGCCCTAGAAATCTCAACTACAATCTTGTCTTCCTACTTAAACCAAAAATGAGCTTCAAGCTTTGGTGAAGACAAGTACAACGGCTTTCTCTCATCTTGGAAGAGACATCAACACACACACACACACACACACACACACACACACACACACACACACACACACACACACACACACACACACACACACTTGGTCTTTCAAGTTCTATTTCAAGGCATAGGTGTTTGTAAGTGTTTTTCATTTCGAATTTCATTATCTCGTATTTTGATTTCACTCTCGGTTTATGAGAGTGGGTTTTCTTGATCCCAAGTTGTGGGAGTGAAGGACGTCGATTGTTGTTCGATTACACTTGTAGGGTTGCTACAAGTGGGTTTAAAGGAAACATCAAGTTAGGGTTCTAACTTGAGTATCTAGAGGTATACGGGTGGAAGGGACGTAGGATTACCGGGAACAAGTCGGGATTGGACTTGGGTAATCCGGCCCCTAGAAACATCCTTTGTGTTAGCTTGTTTCATTTTGGGTTAATTTATATTTATGCATTTATTTTTGGTTGGGGATTTAAATTGGTATAACTATCATTTAAATTTTATAAACACTATTCAACCCCCCTTCTAGTTGTTTCCTCAAGCCAGTGTCCTTACAATTGGTAGCAAAGCACAAGGTTTATAGCTATATCATCCAACAACAACAACGTTCTGCCACTCCTTCGTACAACAATCACGATCGTGATGGTTCTTCTACCGTTTTGAAGGACAATCAATGGTTCATCCTTCATGTTTCAATGTCACAAATTTCGGCTATTGGAAGTGCCAGATGGAGACATTCCTAATGAGTTCTTCGGTTTGGAGAACTCTCCACAAGGGGTATGTTGAACCCACCTAATATGATTTTGACAAATGGATTCTCGTGGAGAAGTCCGCCGAGGTGAACAATACCAAAGCAATGAACGCTCTTCATTGCGCATTGGCTCCGGATGATTTCAATAAGATATGCACATGTAAGAGTGCATATCAAATATGGAACCCTCTCATCGTCACCTACGAGAGAACGATCAATGGTAAAATTGTCAAAATTATATGTTGCCATTGAGGAAAGTGAGAACATTGCAAAGATGTGCGGTCGTTTCACTGACATCACCAATGAGCTTGAAGCTCTTGATCAAGTATACACTCAACAAGAAAAGGTGAGAAAAATAATCATAGGAATGACCTCAAAATGGGAAAGAAGGGCTATTGCTATTGAGGAGGTCAATGCCATGAAGAACTATACCGTGGTGAATCTCATCGGTACTCTCATGTCTTACGAAGTAAGAATGGAGAACCGAATGAAGATTAAATCTATGATGAACCGAGCGGAGGCAAAGAAGAAAGTGTTAGTCTTCAAGGCTACTTCTTCGTCCTCCGATAGTGATGAATCCGAGAACGAAATGGATTTGGAAGAAATGGTGCAAATGGCGAAGAAGTTCCAATGCTTCTTTCACAAAGGTAAATTTCCTACCAAATCTAAATTTGATTCCACTAACATTTCATCTTCTCTTTGTTTTAAGTGTAACAAGGCAGGGAACATCAGGAAGGATTGCCTAATGCTAAGAAACAAAGAAAAGTGGAAAGCATCAAAGTACCACAAGTCCAACAAATTTAAGAAGGACAAGAAGAAAGGATTTGTTGGGACTTTCGATGACTTAAGTGAAGATTCCTCGAGTGAATCTGAGGATAAGAAGGGTGAGAGTGCACATACGTGCTTTATGGCCCGAGAAGATGCATTCTCCGATGGAAACGATAGTGAGAATGATGAACCCGAGGTGACCATGGATGAACTTCGTATTGCTAACGAAGACTTATTTTCTAAGTATCAATCTCTTATGCTTAGATATACTATTTTGAAGAAATCTAATGTTAGTAAATCATCCATGCCATGCATCCCCAACAATGACACCATTGTTGGCACACTTACACTTAAGAAAGCCAATTTGGTTTCTCAAAATGGCACCATGAGAAATGAGATGAATTCCCTCAAATATCAACTAGATCAAGGTTATTTTAAAGATAGTGTTGTTCTAGCTTCACAAAACACACAATTGGGTATTGAGAATGATTTTTTAAAAACCCAAGTGCACGAGATCAAAACACGTCTGTCCACTTTGGATACTAATATTTCTTCCTTAGGGAGAGATATGAGCGCATGTCCTCCCAAGTTAAGAGATTTAACAAAGGGAAAGGGAAATTGGTTGAATTGCTTTCAAACCAATTTTTGGCCACACATCGTGTTGGACTTGGTTATGTGGAAGCAAATGCATCCAAATATTGCACCTTATATAGTGGTGTAACTATAGATTTTGTGAGGCCATCCTCCGGTGCATCTACTAGTGGTGTCAAAAACAATATGGGTAGCAAACCTACCAAGAAGGCCACCACTTCATACTCTCCTTCTTTCTGCAAGAAACACACTTAGGGTGCAAACCAAAAGAAAGGACATGCATATATGTACACCAACACTCATATACGTAGGAAATCTCATACTTCACATGTGGACACTTATGACACATTTTATGCTTCACACCCATGAGCATGTGTAAACTCACACTTGAGAAATACTCATGCACATGCTCCCACACATTCATATTTCATACACATAATCCTACCATGTATGCTTATGCACATCCACCACTTCACACGCATACTCCATATGCTCCATATAATATGCATGCTCCTCAATTTTCATATAACCCATTTATGTCTCATGCTTATCCACATCCATCTTCATATGCTAGATCTCAAGATCCTAGGAAGCATGCACCACATAGATCTCAACCAAATGTGCATGCAACTAGGAAAAGGACATCCAAACATACACAATTTGGGGTCCTAAGAATACTAGCACAAATGATAGGAATGCTTATGTCAATTCTTATTTTAGCGATGTGATAAATAGTGGTAACTATGTTAGGAAGCAAAAGTCCACTTGGACTTGGGTTCCAAAGGGCTAATCCCCTTGGACCCAACAAAGCTTGGGTACCATGAGCTTATGGTATACTATGTAGGTACCCAAGAACAAGAAATAGAGCAATAATAGACATATTGTATCTAAAAGGAAAGGAGGGATACTCGATAGCGGATGCTCCAAACACATGACAGGAGATCCCACATTTCTCTCCAAAGTGGTTCGCATCAATGATGGTGCAATTATCACTTTTGGAGGCGATCAAAAGAGAACCATCATTGGAGTAGGCAAAGTCGGTAATCCTTCCAAACCACTTATTACTAATTTTTATTTAGTTAGTGGTTTATGTCATAATCTTATCACCATTAGTCAACTCTATGACAAGGGTTACAAGGTTAACTTTGGAGAGGGTATTTGTAATATTTTTGATATTAATTCGCATGTTTTATTTACCAATATTTGGCATAAAAAAATTTATAATTTGAGCTTGCCTAAAACCATAAAACATTATTTAGTTTCTAATACAAATGAACAACTATTATGGCATCTCTATTTTCGTCATGTTCATTTTAAGCACTTATATAAGTTAGCTAACCATGATCTTGTTAAAGGTTTTCCGAAGATTGCTTTTAGTAAGAAAAACTTTTACGATTCATGCCAAAGAGGTAAACTAAGTAAATCATCTTTTAAACTTAAAGATGGCATAACTTCTAAGAGGCCCCTATAATTACTTCATTTAGATTTATTTGGGCTAACTAGAACTGCATCTTTAGGTAATGCTCATTATAGAGTAGTCGTCATAGATGACTTCTTTAGATTTACTTGGGTTTCATTTTTAACCAATAAAAATGAAGCTTTTCCAGAGTTTACTATATTTGCAAAGAAAATTCAAAATTTCTTAGGAAATACCATTATCACTTTTCGTAGTGATCATGTAGGAGAATTCGAGAATGAATTTTTCACTAAGTTTTGTGATGACAACGAGATTACTCGCAACTTTTCTTTTCCTCGCGCACTACCTCAAAATGGTGTTGTTGAGAGAAAGCATAGGACCCTACTTGAGTGTGCTCGCACCATGCTCCATGATAGTTATCTTGGACTACAATTTTGGACGGAGGTAGTGCACACGACATGTTATGTGCTAAATAGGATCCTAGCGAGGCCTCGAACAAACAAAACTTGTTTTGAATTATTTTATGATAAGAAGTCGCAAGTTAAATATTTTCGTGTTTTTGGTTCAAAATGTTTTATAAAGAAACACATATGGTAACTTAAATAAATTTGAGCCAAGATCCGATGAAGGAATCTTTGTTGGATATTCCACACGTAGCAAGCCTACCGGATATACACCAAAACCTCTTCAACGATCAAGGAATCACTACACGTTTCATTTTATGTAGATTTTGATATTCCTCATGCAGTCGATGATAGTGCAGATGTTTTATGTGATTCCATAAGTAATGTTAAAATTAATGATTATATTATTGAGACTAACAATACTAATGAAAATGTCAAGGATGTTCCAAGTGATCCAGGTATTCACAAAGCTTATCCGACCGTTCATAATCACGCATTGGACCAAATAATTGGGATCATTGGTGTGGGTGTCGGAACAAGGTCAATGATTGATGAATTCTCTCATTATGCATTTGTCTCTACCATTGAGCCAAAGAACATCCAAGAAGCTTGTGAAGATAGCTCGTGGGTAGTTGAATGGAAGAGAAGCTCATGCAATTTGAAAGAAATGAAGTTTGCGAGCTCGTTCATCTTCCAAATGGTCACCAATCATTGGGCCAAATGATTTTTAAGAACAAGGCCGATGAGAACGAGGTCATCACAAGGAACAAAGCAAGGTTTGTAACTCAATACTACAGACAAGAAGAAGGTATTGATTTCGAAGAATCCGTTGCCCCCGTAGCTAGATTAGAAGCTATTATGTTTCTTTTATCTTTTGCATCTCATAAAAATTTTAAATTATTTCAAATGGATGTTAAAAGTGTCTTTTTAAATGGTATCGTTAATGAAGAAGTTTATGTTTCTCAACCACCCGGTTTCATACATGAAAAATTTCCAAACCGTGTTTTCAAACTTAAGAAAACCCGATATGGTTTGAGACAAGATCCTAGAGCTTGGTATGATCGACATAAACCCTTTCTTTTGGATTTAGGTTTTAAAATGGGTGAAGTTGATTCAACTCTTGTCATTAAAGACTATGAAAATGACATCCTTTTATTTCAAGTGTATGTAGACGATATAACATTTGGTTCTACTAACTTTAATCTTTGCCAAGAATTTTCTAAGTCTATGAAGGATGAATTCGAGATGATCCAAATGGGTGAGCTCATATACTTCCTTGGACTACAAATTTGGAAAATGAAGGATGCGACTTTCATGCATCAAACAAAGTACACTGTGGAGCTTATCAAGCGATTCAGGATGGAATTGTCTTCAAGTAAGCGGACTCATATGAGTACGACAACCCATCTACACAAGGATGAGAACGGAAAAGATGTAGACATTCGTCTATATCGAGGTATGATCAGTAGCTTACTTTACATAACTTCTAGTAGGCTCGATATTATGTTCTCCGTATGTCTTTGTGCTAGAAATCAAGCTAGACTTAAGGATGCACACTTGATTACAATTAAACAAATTTTTCGTTACCTTAATCATACACTAGATTATAGGTTACTTTATCCTAAGTCTAGCACATATGAGTTAATCTCATTTAGTGATGCCGATTTTGCCAGATGCAAATTCGATATGAAGAGTACTAGTTGCACTTGCCATTTTCTAGGAAATTTCCTTGCTTCTTGATTTTCCAAGAAACATAACTCGGTATCATTGTCCATGACTGAAGCGGAATATATTTCCACGGGTCTTGCATGTGCACAATTTCTTTGGATAACACGCACTCTCAAAGACTATGGTGTCAATTATGATACTTGCCCTATCATGGTTGATAACCAAGTGCAATATGTCTTTCCAAAAATCCAGTACACCACTACCATACCAAACACATAGATGTGAGACACCATTTTATAAATGATCATGTAGCTAAGAAGGACATCATCTTAGAGTACATTGAAACCCAAAAACAAATCGTCGACATCTTCACTAAACCTCTTAAAGAAGACCCATTTATGAGGTTGCATGGAGAATTAGGGATTATATGTGAAACTGAGATTTAAGAGCTCATGTGTATATGTTAGAACCTAGTTTGAGCTCATCTAATCATTCTCATATCTCATGTTCATATATGTCATTTTTCACATATGTTTTAAATGAGATTTAATTGAGATTTTGGTTGATTTTATGATTGGATTCATACACTTCCTATGTATGTTAATCTATATGTTGATTATAGTGTTTCGATTCTTTTATAGTTATTAGAGTATAGGTTTAAGGGTGAGTAGTCTTATATCCTTTATTCTAACTTATTTCTAGATTTCACAACCAAGACAGTTGACTTTCATCTCTTCTACATTCGAGTGACCAATATCCAGATTTTTAGTCCTCATGCTCCATGCGCTGACATCCACTCCTCATGCGAAAGAAACCCATGAAGAGCCCCGCATCGAGTCTCAGGGAATTCCTGATACTCATCACCAAGGCCAGAATCCTTTCGGTGACTCTCCTTCAGCTTCTACCCCCTCTTGTTCCCATGTGTCGTGATGACGCATGCCTGGGAAGATTCCACCAAATGATTGGTATCAAGCTCCTCAGATAGCGTTTCATCGTATATTCGGCCTTCACCTCAAAGAATTTGTCTCAGCTCCTCTCTTCGACCAAATTGGTCGATTTGTTCCGCTACTCTCACGATGATTCTCCTCGATCATATCCCTTCTTCGTGAAGCTATTTTATGCTAACTGCATTCGCGGTGAGTATGCAGAGTCTGGTATACTAGATAATATGGTTCAGGGTACCCTCATCAAGCTTGATCCCACACTCTTATGGACCATCTTAGGATTCCCTCTACCAGTTCCATGCCTTCTGGTATTTCCATTTCGTTTGTTGCTGAGTTGGATCAGTCTGTCCTTAAGGACATTTTTAGGAAGATCCCTCACATTCTCACCTCGGGCATCAAGTCGTCCATGTTCACTGCAAGAGGTTGGGCTGTCCATCACGTGGTCATGTCCAACATCTTTCCTAAATATGGATCTTCTAAACAGCCATCCCATGAGATACTTAAGTGTATGTATGCTATATTCTCGGGGATTGAGGTAAATTGGTCTGGAGTATCCTTGATCGCATGTAACATGTAGAGATCACTTCCTCCTCCTCCCATATTCCTTATGGTGGTCTGCTTACACTTGTCTTTTTCCACTTCGGCATTGATTTGGATCCTTTTGATCCTATTCCTCTTGGCCCTCTTCTTGATGCATCAGCAAAGACGATGTCTGCTTCGGCTCTTTTAACTGCATTTAAAAAGAGTCAATCTACTTCAGGCCCTTCCTCATCCACTGCTACATCTGTTGATCAGCCCTCATCATCTACTGCACCCTCTGTTAATCCCTCTCTTGTCCAGTTGGACGAGAAAGTATCTTGTCTTTATGAACAGTTCTATTTACCGTTCCAGCATCAGGGCATACCTTTCCTGCCCACCTCCAGTCGTTTGTTCCATTTGCTGCTGCTCAGCATACTCAGCCTCCTCGTTCGATCATCTCTGAGATTCCTCATCCTTCAGTTGATGCTGCTTCTAAGCCGATTGCTTCTCAGGCTCCTCAGGGTGTTTCGTCTGCTGATGCTGTTGCTCCTCCTCCCTAGGACGTTTCTGTTGATCAGGAGCCCCAGGATGTTTGTACTGAGTTGGCTACTCATATAGACTCCTCTGTCGCTAATCTGGATTGATGTTTCTTGTAGACTGTTCACCCTTGGTCTTAGATGTTTCTTGTAGACTCCCTAGGACGTTTCTCTTAGATTTCCGTACTGAGTCTATTTTTATATCTGTTTCGTAACGGTTGTATTGATGTATTGGCACATTACTTTTGGTTGTTGTATGATGATGGTCATACTTTTATTTGTATGTGGAGTGGTTAGTCATTTTTGTAGTCCATGTATTTCTTATATATATTTGAAATCACATTTTGTCTTTTTACTCTCTGATGTGATCCATGTGTATATGTTGTGCAATTTTGCTTCTCTGTGTGCTCTTATATATATATATATTTATATTTATATTTATATATGATGTGATATGAGACATTTTGCATATGTAATGTTGATATTGGATTCTCATTCCTTTAGTCAACTAAAATTTCTTTTGTTGATAAGTATTTGATATATATCAGTGTGATGCACCTTTGTGTTTTCTCGATTTTATTTTGGTATCACATTGAATATGTATCACATTCTTTATCCTCTCATGATTGTTTTAGTTCTTATTTAGTACTATTGTTGTTGTTTTTCTACTCCCTCTTTTTGGATAATGCCATAGGGGGAGAGAAATAAACAAATCATAATTTTGTGCTAAGTATAATCTAAACTTGAATCTAAGATTGAAGTTGCCTTAGATTCAGGGGGAGTAAGATATAATGAACTTTGATTCTAAAATCCTAAATTTCTAATCTTGAAATCATTTCAATGATGCATATCTTACATATTTGCTTTAATTGATCAATAGATGCCTTTACTTATATTGACTATCTTGATTAGAATCTATGTAGTGGGAGTAAGTATTCTTTAAGCACAATTATTTATCTTTTTGTTTATGTTTGTTTGTCATCACCAAAAAGTGGGAGAATGTTCAGTATTGGACTTCTCCCTACTTGGTTTTGATGATGAACAAACATAAATACTTATGACTAATCTCCTACTTGTAGTTAACCCATTGCCTAAGCATATCATGAAGATCAATTAGCAATGGATGTCACTCAATGATCAATCAAAGCTCGTAAAGTGGATTTGATGATCGAAGATGAAGATTGTAGCTTTTTGAAGACTTCAAGATAATTCAATAGAAAGAATAGAGGCAAAAAAAATGTATTCTTTTATTCTCTTCTTCTTTCTTTCTAGAATGTAGCTTTGAAGTAGAATTATGTTGGAGCACACACACATCTTTGATTCTTTCCTAGGAAAGCATTAGAACTCAATTATCTGGCCTCCAATTCTTTATTCTCAAGCATGAGTAGGTTGGAGTTCATACAGGCAATTACTGAAGGATTTACAGGTGCATATCTCCATACAAGTACCTAAGATTTGTTCTCCAGTCGCCTGTTATGCACATACTTTTTCACTTGCTCTTCTGGACTTTCTGCTATAAATATCTTCAGTCGACTGATGTACTATATACAGGCGCCTATCCAGCTACAGGCACCTGTGACGGTTTAAATTCTCGATTGTCTATCCTAGCTCAGTCTTACATAGTTTTGTCAACTTTTGCACTTGCGTCTGTAGGTGATGTAAGAAGAATTTATAAT
The DNA here is from genome assembly GCA_030789695.1 of Scilla litardierei. NCBI lineage: Eukaryota > Viridiplantae > Streptophyta > Magnoliopsida > Asparagales > Asparagaceae > Scilla > Scilla litardierei. The sequence continues at coordinate 114,217,602 of CM061134.1, forward strand.
CGTCTGCCCATGGCACAATTGCATGTATATGCACTTGTCCCAGCTTGTCAAACTACCCAAGTTTTGACAAATTTTGCACTCGCTTCTATAGGAGATGTAAGAAGGTTTTACAGGAGCCCTTCCATTGCACAGTCGCATGAATATGCTTCTACAATCACCTGTCCTATCCTCCCAATATTTCCTGAGTTTTCACCACTTACACACTTAGGATATCAGTCGCTTGTAGAAGGTATCTCAGTCGCATATTGGTTTACATGCACCTGTCAGACCTTCATCAATCGACTGTCCTATATGTTAAGTTACCATTTGAATTCTCACCTACCCTTTGACACAGTGCAGCAGGCGACAATGAGTTCTTCATCAGTCAACTGTCTGGCGTGTATTTTCTAACCGTTGGCTTTTTCTAGACGGATTTCAAAGGGGGTTTTGGGTATTTTGCTTCATGTGTTTAGAGAACTTATAAATGGGTCTCATACTGTTCCATTGGAGCTCTCTTGAATACTTTGTATTTCATTCCCAAGCTCAACCTCTCAAGTTCTCTCTTTCCCAAGTTTCGAGCCCTAGAAATCTCAACTACATTCTTGTCTTTACACTTAAACCAAATCTGAACTTCAAGCTTTGGTGAAGACAAGTGCAAGGGCTTTCTCTCTTCTTAGAAGAGACATCAACAAACACACTTGCTCCTTCATGTTCTACTTCAAGGCATATGTGTTTGTAAGTGTTTTTCATTTCAAATTTCATTATCTTGTATTTTGATTTCACTCTATATTTGTGAGAGTGGGTTTGCTTGATCCCAAGTTGTGGGAGTCAATGACATCGATTATTATTCGATTACACTTGTAGGGTTGCAACAAGTGGGTGTAAAGGAAACCTCAAGTTAGGGTTCTAACTTGAGTATCCGGAGATATCTTGGTGGAAGGGACGTAGGATTAACAGGAACAAGTCGGGATTGGACGTGGGTAATCCAAATCCTTGAAACATCCTTTGTGTTAGCTTGTTTCATTTTTGGGTTAATTTATATTTCTGCATTTATTGTTGGTTAAGGATTTAAAATTTTATAACTATCATTTAAATTTTATAAACACCATTCAACCCCCCTTTCTAGTGTTTTCCTCATAGCCAGTGTCCTTGCAAATTGATTTTCTAAAATATGCACTTCGGCTTTAGAGATCAATGATCTAGTTTTTAATCTTTGAGAAAATATCAATTTAAGAACAAAAAGATTAAAAAGAGAACTTGAAGTTTGAATCTCAATATGGAAAATCTATAAGCTTTGGAGATCAAATCAAGTTGTAAAACTCTAAAAATAATCATAAATATAAACTGAGAATTTAAGTATAAAAGAACTTAAATCAGTAGCCTTAAAAAATTGAAGAACTTTTGAAAGCTTGAGCACTTTGAGCAAAGAAGAATTTTGAATTATATGAACTTTATTGTATGAAACCCTTTTAACCCTTAGCTAGTTATAGATAATAAAATAGTTTGAAATCAGCTAAAATAGTTTTCTTTAACAGCTAGCACAAATCAAGTCCAATTGCCAAATCTGTCAAGGGTTGACTCAGATAGTCGGCTATTCTGGTGGATAGTCAGCTATCCTACTCAGATAGTCAGCTATTTTCAATAATAGTAAGCTATTATTTTAACAGAGAGTTGTAGGCAAAATTCAGCTGACAGTGGTCAGCTATCTGACTAAGATAGTCGGTTGTCTCTTGATACTGGAGCTTTTCTACTAGAAAATACTTGAACATTAACTTATAAAAAATATTTCAAAGTACTATATGATATAGTATATTTAAAAACTAGTTTTCCAGAAATTTTTTGTGTGTGTATGAAATATACTTTGGCTTTTACATTCTAAGTATACATCTTACTTATGCACACATCATTTGCTCTCGTTTTTCTATCTTTGACTTGATCCATCTAGTCTTAAGCTTAAGTTTTCATATGCTTAATATGGTTGAGCCATCATTTGCTTCGTTTCTTGGCTCGAAGGTAGACTTCCGATCATGGCTTCTAAGTCCTTTATTTAGCTTTATAATGCGCTTAAACTGCATGGCTATAAAATAATACATTCATGCCTATATAAACTAGAATTAATCATATTAGAATACATATCACTTGTGCACATAATCAAAATCCACTGGGGTGTGTCTCAATATACCAACAAAGACTACCCACACCTACACAGACCACACATACAGACTACGCAAACATAGCATACACACACACATCAGACTACACATACATAAACAAACAAACTACACACATGCACAAACACGGACACACTGACTACATATACTGTTAGGCTCTTTTTACGCCTTTTTCCATCCCTTTTCGTCCTACATTTTCCACATTTGTTCCATGTCACTCTTGTTATTTCCCCTACTTTTACACGTGTTTATCCGTTTGATGCTTTGGGTATGTATTTCGTGCATTTCAAGGAATTCACACATAAACGATGCAAAGCTCTGATTTGGGGAGCATGTGAGAGAGGAAGACAAAGATTGGCATAGATCGAAGCTCAAGGAGGGGAGAAACTGTCAAAGAGCATACAACAACGCCATTTGTGTAACCACACGGCCGTGGCATACAATGAGGTCAAGGGAAGAGCTCTAAGGTCATTGACATGGCTGTGTTGACTTACGGCATGGACATGCTTTATTCCACTAAGCAAGGCAGAGAGCTCCCCGGCAGCACGGGTTTTTCGCACGGTCGTACCACCTGGAGCTAGAGAGGGCTTGGAAAAAGATTGACACTGTCGTCGACTTGCGGCACGTCCGTGCTCGAAGTAGTAGCTACTGTCGTGCCCTAGGTCATTTAGCGGCGACACGGCCGTGCCATTATGCGACCCCAAATTTCTGTAAGAACTATAAAAATATAAGTGCGATTTGAGAGAAGGGCCTTCGTCTTTTTCTGTGATTTTTCTAGGGTTTTCACCCCCTTTTAGGTGTTGTTCCTCCATGGGTTTAAGAACTTTAATTTCCATTTTGATACGTCTATTTTGCGGAGGCCCAACACCATAGGCCCAAAGGCGCAGCCTACTACGCGAAATCATAGGAGGTCCAAGCCCACTAAACGAAGCCCAACAGACACGAGCCCAGATACCCGACTGCCGATCGGAAGCCCATCTGCGCGATCAGGCCCGCCCGACGAGGACCCACAGTGGACCCCCAAATATCGATCCGACCCGGCCCCGATAACGCGTAAGTCACTCGCCCACTCCAGCGATAACCGTTCCCCCAATCCCGTTACCACTTAATGGCCGATTATGGGGAGGTGCTGGCATGGCGCAGGGAGTGGCGACGGGGAGGCGGATTGTGGGGGCACGATCGGGGGCGGACGAGGGACGTGAGTCGTGGGTAGTCACGACGGGAGGCCTATAAAAGGGCTAGGAGGGCGACTGGACTGGGGACCGCATCTCAGGTAACTAAAACCTAAGGTACTCCATCAACGACCTAGTTCCCCCATTTCTTCTCCTTCCTCCCCCGCTCGCGCTGGTAGACGTCGTTCCGATCTCCTCTCGAGTCGAACCGTCTCCGCCGAGCCTCCTCTTTCAGATCATCGTCTGACTTAGGCATCGGAGGGGATTTGGCCGGAACCAAGGTCCGGCCCCCCTGACGAGTGTTCTCGTCTGCGCAGGAGGAAATCAGATCCGCGGGCCGAGGCTTCCCCTCCGCCCCACACCGGCCACGTATCAAGCAAGACGACGGAGGCTACCCCTCGTCGTCCGACCGACCGAGGCCGAGCACGTCCGCCCGAGCCGAGGCTTCCCCTCCGCTCACGAGGCGCCGAGGCTATCCCTCGTCATCAGACTGTCCGAAGCCGAGCGTCTCACACCGGGTCGAGGCTTCCCCTCACCCCCCTTGTGGCCGAGGACCCAGACCCGGCCCAGCCGACGCGATCCACGTCATCTGCAACACCGAACCGCGCCGCGTCTGCATAGACTCGACGCACCCGAGGGACCCAAGTCGGCCCCTTGACCACGTTGACCGGGCAGTCCACGGTCAACGCTTTTTGTAGTGAGAAAACACTCTGAAACATCTGGCGCCGTCTGTGGGAACGAACTGTCCCACGAAGAAACAAACCGCACCTGCAATGGCACGAGCCTGCAACGGAAAGAGACGCATGCCCCCCATCCCGGAGGAGGGGAATGGCACACCCAACGACAACCATGAGGACGCACCCGACGACAATCACCCCGCCCCCTCAACCGAAGAGACTGGCGGGTCGGAACTAGCCACGCAGGGGCAGCTCCACGCCCTGGCCCAAGAGACCAACGCGAGCATCCAGACGTTGGTCGCGACGGTACAGCAGCTCGTCGGCGCTGCGCCAGCCAACAGAGACATGTTGGGCGACGGCCATCGTTGGGCGGGGGGCCCCCGCTCTTACGGTCTGCTGTGGTCGATGACCACGGGAGCCGAAGACCGTACATGGAGCGTCGGTTCACATTACCCGGCTCCCATCAGGCGAGATCACGCGCCTCCTCCCCTTATCGTGAAAGGAGCCGGAGGGAAACCGATGCACGGGGGACGAATCGGTGACCGCGTCGTCTCGTCGGCCACGATCACCCCACCGCAGAAGAAGCGATCGACACCACTCGAGAGACCGATCACGGCGAAGCGGAAGCTCCCGCCGGAGGAGCCGGGAACGCCGGGTCAGCCCGACCCCCAGTGTGGCGAGGGCCGTGGAGCCAGCCCCGCCGGCGCCTGTGCCCCCTCCACCACCGAACGAGCCGGAGGTAGGCGGGTGTCGGACCCCCGGGGGCATCCACGGAGACCGGTGCCCCCTGTCGTGGAGGATAACCGACGCGCGGGTCCCCTCTTGATTCAAGATCCCGACGCTGGGGAAGTACGACGGGATAGGAGACCCGGGAAACCACGTGATGGACTACGAGGGGGACATGTCCTTCCAAGGAGCCGACGATGACCTGCTCTGCAGGGGCTTCTATTCGACCCTCAGGGGAGCGGCGAGAACCTGGTACCGCAGCCTACCCAGCCGCTCCATCGACAGCTTCGAGGAACTCACCCAGCTGTTCTGCAAACAGTTCATGGCAGGGCGACAGGTAATGCCTAATGCTGAACATCTGTTTAACATAGTGCAGGGCCCGACCGAGCCGCTCCACAGTTCATGCGCCGCTTCAACGCGGAACGGCTGAACGTAAACAGCCCTCCCGACCTTGTTGTCCAAACGGCCCTAAAGAAAGGGCTGCGCCATAGAGGCCTGAAGAAATCTCTGCACAACGATCCCCCGAAGGACCTCCCTGTGATCATGGAGAGGGCCGAGCGCTTCATGCTGACCGAGGAGACCTTGTCCATTGAGGCAGGAAAGGCCAGACGAGGGACCAAACGCGGCGATAGCGAGCGCCGCAGCCCCGAAGGGTACCGGACCGAGAAGAGGACGAGAAACAGGAAGCAGGGAGAGGGTACGAGGGACGCCACCCCAGACGCCGTCCTCGCTCAAGTGCAGAAGGAAGAGCGCGCCGATCGCCCCCCACCAAAAACAAAAAGAGGGGGGAAGAATGTGGAACAGTACTGCAAATACCACAAGGACAATGGCCACGACACTGAAGACTGATGGCACCTAAAGAAGGACATTGAGAAGCTGATGAGCCGAGGGCACGCAAGGAATTTAGCCGACGAGCCAGACCACGGAGAAGGAACCTCCATGCAGCCGGACAAGGGGAAGAAGGTCAACACCGTCCAAGGACCCCTCCGCATCATAGAGTGAGCAGGCGAGGCCCCTCCCCCCAATCGCAGCCTAGTCCGGAGGAGATTATCTAGGTTTACATCCCTCTGTCTAGCTTTATTTCCTTTTTCTTTCCTCCAAATGTACTAGCCCAATAGGACCCTTAAGAGTACAAATGCATTCCCTCTTATCTTTTCTTTATCTTCGACGGAATCAACATTTCACTAAGGGTGCATTAGAGTGAAGACCGCCGCCTCACCGGATGGGGGGGTCAGACAAAACCAGTCCTAAGCCGAGGAGCTTTGCCCTCGCCGACCGACTCCTGCGCTCGTAAGTCTGGGGGCAATTCCCCCAGCCAGCACGGACGTCGACCGGTCCTAAGCTGAGGAGCTTTGCCCTCGCCGACCGTCTCCTTCGCTCGTAAGTCTGGGGGCAATTCCCCCAGCCAGCCCAGACGCCGACCGGTCCTAAGCCGAGGAGCTTTGCCCTCACCGACCGACTCCTGCGCTCGTAAGTCTAGGGGCAATTCCCCCGGCCAGCGCGGACGTCGACCGGTCCTAAGCCGAGGAGCTTCGCCCTTGCCGACCGACTCCATCGCTCGTAAATCTGAGGGCAATTCCCCCAGCCAGCTCGGACGCCGACCGGTCCTAAGCCAAGGAGCTACACCCCCGCTGACCGACTTCGCTGCTCATAAGACCGGGGGCAGCCCCCCTAGTCATCGAGGACGTCAACCGACTTGTCCACTCGGAGGGCAAGGGACAACCTCCCGAAGAAAGGAGGCGAGCGACCACCGTCAGCAGAGGAGCCGAGGTCGCAGCAACAAAGCAAAATATGCGAGAAGTTCGAGTAAGTCAATTTCATTTCCAATGATTAACCAAGGTACAAAAGTGTGTCTTATTTACAGGAAATAGAAGTGGAGAAACCTCCCTACAAATAATCCGCTCTCGGCGGACAACAAAATTCGTCACCTACAGAAACTAGGGTAACGTCGGCAGAGCAAAACTTGCCGACCAAGATCACAAAGTTGTTGGCTTAGGCGATCCTCCTTGCAATCAGCAATTGTTCGCTCCGAAGCAAAGAACCGGTAAAGAGGCCAATGGAGATTGCGGGGCTGGGGATCCATTTCAAGTAGACCGGCCCAAAGCGAGGCGGATGCTAAAAAATTCGAGGATAAAAACAAAGGTGACATGCCAGGAAGGACGACCTAGGGGGCCCGGGCTCGAGAGAACGCATCCTCGGGCGCCTCGCCCTGCTCGGAGCGAGGGGGATCGACGGGCGGGGGAGCTTGCCGGACACGCTCCGTGCAATCCCGGAAGGAGGACTGGATGACTTCGACGATCCGGGGGCCGATAAGGCCTTCATATGTACCGAAGGCTTCCCTGAGGACCTCGAAGATCCTCTCCCCCAGAGTCCCGACGACGCCCCTCTCCACCTCCTCCGCAAACCGCGCCACCTGACGACGATCCGACAGTTCCCTCCGAAACTCATCCCTCTCCAGGCGGAACGACTCCGCCGCTTCCTCGGCCAACCGCCGAGCGTCCTCCAACTTTCCCTGGAGGTCGTCCACTCGTCCCTCCAGCTCGGTCACCCGGAGCTTGAGTTGCCGAGACTCCATCTGGGCCGCCACCATGGCTACCTGTAGAGAAATGTATGCCCTCGTGGCTATTTATCATAATGAAACATCTTGTTCAATAAATGAAAGTGTTCTTTCTGGTAAAGTATTATCTGAGTTGTTCATTGCTCGGATTATTCCCTTGGATTCAGAGTTAGGTCACACATGTTTCGAAATGTAGATTACGATTATGAGAAATGTCTGACCTCTAATAGCTTGAATCTTAAAAGTGTTCATGGTCATAGATGTGTCGAGATAAGGGATATCAACACATCAGACAGACCATTGCGTCCCTGTCTGGTTGGTCTCATAACCAAGCGACTTGGTGAAGTCGAAAACAGGACGCAGGTGCTCAGTAAAAGCTGAGTTCACTGAACGACCAAAACATGGAGTTATTAAATGGTTATGCATTAACTAAACTATCATTAATAACTCTAAGTGATAATAGGTAAGTTGGTCCTTAGGACTTGAGATCATTGTATGAAGCTATGTGTGGACAGTGTCACTTAGGTCTAAAGATCTAACTTCGAGGCCAGGCCTGATGAAAGATCTTAGGCTGGGTGACACTCGAAACATATGAGCTAAGTAGTGATCAACAGAGGATTCGTCTCTTCCGTTAATGGGAAGTTAGTGTCACAGGTCGGTACGGCTCTCGGTAAAACCTTGGCCAAGGTATGTTGTAACTTGTACAACCTGTATGTACCAGAGACCGATGTATACTGACCACTACTAGCCAATGGGGTTGATAGTATACCATACCCTAGACTAGCCGAGTGACATAGTTATGACGAAGGGACTAAAACTGCGGAAATTATCACAGTCACAGTCAGAGTGATTTCGTCGGCACTTTTGCCTAAACGAACCAATCACGTAATCGATGATCCCGAAACAGGGACGACACCTAATGCTAGTGGTCACTGTCGTCTGGAGACTTCGAGTCTCGACCTGTAGTAAGGGTCAGGCTGTAGGGTCTCACACCGAGTAACATTCACGTCGTAGTAACAGATAGAATGTATAGAGGATATCATTAGATGTAAAGAGAATGCTAAATTCACAAGTTGGTTGTGAACTTGAAGCATTTGGGAATGGAGGAAATTTCGTATGAAATCCAGAGGATCAAACCGTGTAGGAATCGGAGCTCGGATGAGCCCAGAAACGCGAGAAAGGCGAAAGGGGAAGTGGGATAAAACCCACTTAGCATAACGGGCTAGGCCCGCTGGGCGCAGCGGGCCCGCCCGCTGGGCGCAGCGGGCGCGGCCCGCTGTAGCAGCGGGCCCGCCCGCTGCCACAGCGGGCGAAGCCCGCTGGGCGCAGCGGGCGCAGCCCGCTGTCCCAGCGGGCCCGCCCGCTGGGTGCAGCGGGCGCAGCCCGCTGCTCCAGCGGGCTGAGCCCGCACGGGCGTGCCCTAGCGGGCGCGCCCAGTAGCCTTAGGCGGGCGCGCCCGCTAAGCTTAGCGGGTCGCCCGCCACTTAAGTTATTTTAGGGTTTTTTCGTGGAAACCCTTGACGGCTACGAAATTGGGTTTTTGCTCAACTTTGAGCAATTGTTTGAAGGGTCAAACGAACTCGGATCTCGTCGCCGTTTGTTCCTACGCGTTCACCATCACTAGCTCTTCGAAATGATAACTTGTATCATCTCTAGAGCTCAACGATGAGTGAGGATTAATTGGTTGAAGGTTAAGGCTTTGTGTAAGCTAAACTAACCAAAATTGAATTAATCCAAATCCCTCTTCCTACAATTAGTCCCACATTGCTCATGACAAAAGAAGGGGAGCCGGCCTCCTATATAAATAGGTGGGCACTCCCTTCTTTGTTTCTTGCACCAAGTCTCTGATTAAGGAGCTCACGAATATTTTGAGCAAACTTAATCTAGACTAAATTTATTCTCATCCTCTATAAATTTTCCTGTCCTCCAACCGAGTCCTAGCAAGACAACGAGGAGGTCCGAATCTGATTCGGAAGTCTACGACGCGGGTTTACTCAAGTGAAATCTTCTACGGCTTGTGATGGCTTCGGAGGCAAGGTGCGCTACGGGAGCTGATCCAGTCTGCGGCGAGGAGCGATGCAACACGGCTCGGAAGACGGCTCAGATCAATGAGCGCAAGACGGTGCGGAACATCTTGCCTGCTCCAGGGCAAGATTCCGGGTGAGTCAATTTTATATGCAATTAGTTTAATTAGTAGTTAGAACTTTCTCGAGTTGGTCAGACCCGACTCGAGTCAGTAGATATCCTGGCTTATGGAATTTTTCCTTAGGGCTTTATTTATTAAATAGTTTAATAAATCATTTCTTCCGCTGTTTTATTTATTTTGTTCGTCCGACTTAGGACGAATAGCAATAAATTAGCTCTAAGGGACCTTGAAAATCCCTACAGTGGTATCGGAGCCAGATCTACTCTGTTCTATACTACTTTTTAACTGCATGTATTAATTATATGATAATTAGTTTAATGGCTCATTCTTGTTTTATTTTGATGTCACAAGAAAGACTTGCTAGGTTAGCCATTAAATGACTCTTAAACTTTATGTGATAAATTTTAACACCATGCTTAATAATTTTTAAATTGTTTAAAAATTACCTAATGGACGATTAGGTTAGCCATTAATTTCCTCAAACCTTATGTGATAATTTTGAGACACTGCTATGAATTTTAAATTGTGTAAATTGCCTATTGGACGATTAGGGTAGCAGCATATACTTTTGAATCCTTATAGATGATAAGGACTTAATAAAAATCGTCTAACAAACCCATAAAATTTTGAATTTTAGGGATCCACTAGTTGATAAGGATTAACTAGTTGTAATTTAAAAAACATTTAGTTGTTGAACGAACATGGAAATGATGACAACACCTTCAATGGATCATGATGTCGGTCAATGTGCTTGGCTAAAGTTTTTGGACCAACCTAGCTAGACTGGGTAACAAGTGGTCCTGGCTTAGTCAATTCCCTGGCCGCGTCCGCTGGACCGCAAGGTGTCGATTCATAACTATGTAAGTCCATCGACTATACCTAAGTCTAATACGATAATAATCTTATTCAAGATAAATCGTAGCCCTCCTTGTTTTAGGAGTTGGCAACTGTAAGGAACATGTTTTGGTTGTTGAGCACACTCAAGCCGTAACAGGTCAACCTTATAGAAACCGATTTCTTGATTGACATCTTAACCTGACTGAAACCGTTGGCTCATCCCTAGAGCATCGGCGTAAGTCTAACCAAGAATGTAGTCTTAAGCTCTGACCCAAACCGGCGTGTCGTGCATACACCGAGCAAAGGGGCAAGTCAGGCTTGACACGAAAACAAGGGTCCGACTAGGCTAGCCATTGTGATCCGGTTGAGCACACTCATGATCACAAATGACTAGGGGTAAAATCGAATAGGGAGTCATATATTGATATGATCGACAAAGAGTTCGTCTACCTACAGCCGAGTCGAACGACTTGTTGAGCTACACTCAAGGTCGGGCGACTCAAGGTTGTTGGATTCCTGCTCCCAATTAATTTTAATCATGTTTTGGACGAAAACGATCTGTTTATTAATGGGAGAGTATAATTGGACAAAATCCATTCTAGTTATATTTAAAAAATATTTTGAACACATGCTAATTAGGAGTTCTAATCTTTGCAGCATGATGAGTAAGTTTAATAATATCCGAGATAAGATTTTATTAACTGGTTCTAATATTAATGATAGCTGGTTGGAGAAGTCAATAGCAGAAAGGGCAATATTAAGGGAAGTCTATGCATTAACCTCAAAAATACAAAGTGTAGTTCTTTCAGTTAATTCTACTGCATGGGTGTTAGACACCGGTGCAGGTTCTCACATTTGCAACCAGTTACAAGGATTGAGAATCAGTAGAAAACTTGCAAAGAATGAAGTAATTCTCCAAGTGGGAAACGCAGCAAATGTTGATGTTGTAGCCATAGGAGATCTTAGACACACATTGGCTGGTGGAGCTAACTTGCTTTTGAAGCAATGTTACTATATCCCAAATTTCCTATGCAATATTATATCTGTCTCAGCTTTGGCTAAAGATGGTTATAATTTTACTATCAGTGGAAATGTCATGAACATTGCCCTTGATGGTAAGTTGCTAGGATTTGGGACACTGAGCAATGGAATATACACTTTAAGCAATGAGGTGGTATTAAACGTTAATACTAGAAAACGTAAGGAATCTAGTTTTAATGAAACCTATCTTTGGCATTGTAGACTAGGCCATATCGGAGAGAAGAGACTCAGCAAGTTACATAAAGAGGGGCTCTTGGGCCTCTCGAATTATGAGTCATTCGACACTTGCGAGTCTTGCCTCAAAGGTAAGATGGCCAAAACTCCTTTTGCCAGTCAAGGGGAAAGAGTTATCGAACTCTTGGGTCTAGTACATTCCGATGTATGTGGACCCATGTCTACGTTAGCCAAAGGTGGATTTTCATATTTCGTCACGTTTACTGATGACCACTCAAGATTTGGACATGTGTTCTTGATGAAACATAAGTCCGAAACGTTTGAGCGATTCAAGGAGTATCGTGCCGAAGTCGAAAAACAGACTGGGAAAGGTATTAAGATTCTTCGATCCGATCGAGGAGGAGAATACTTAAGCCATGAATTCCTCACTTACTTAAAAGAGAATGGGATTCTCTCTCAGATCACTCCTCCTTACACACCTCAACATAATGGTGTTTCGGAAAGGAGAAACCGGACCTTGTTAGACATGGTTCGGTCCATGTTAAGTGAAGCTGAGTTAACTACTTCCCTCTGGGGCTATGCCCTGGAAACTGCTATATACATTCTAAATAAAGTTCCGTCAAGATCTGTGCACTTGACTCCGTATCAGATATGGACAGGGAAGAAACCCAGCCTCAATCACTTGAAGGTATGGGGTTGTCCTGCTTATGTCAAAAGGCAAAATCCAGACAAACTGGAAGACAGATCTATACTGTGTAAATTTATAGGGTACCCAAGACATTCATTAGGTTATGTCTTTTACCATCCAGAACAACAAAAGATTGTTGTCTCTAGACATGCCACCTTTCTAGAAAAGGAATTCCTTGTGAAGGAATCCACTGGTAAGGTAATTGATTTGAATGAATGTTCGGAGGAAGTACCCACACAGCAACAAGTGTCGGAACCAGTGGGAGAGTCAGAACTTGACATCTCACAACCAGTCAGTAGGAAGTCAAATAGGATTCCTCGAGCACCCGAAAGATACTACGGTTTTCTCGTAGACGGGGGAATCGAGGATAGCATCATAATTGATGATGACCCTATTAACTTCCAGGAAGCCATAAAGAGTATAGACTCTGACAAATGGCTAGATGCAATGAAATCCGAAATAGATTCCATGCACGTAAATAAGGTATGGACCTTAGAAAACGTGCCCAAGGGAAATGTTCCCATAGGCTGCAAATGGATCTTCAAGAAGAAGATTGGAGCAGATGGAAAAGTAGAAACGTACAAGGCTAGACTGGTTGCAAAAGGATATCGTCAAATTCTAGGAATAGATTATGACGAAACCTTTTCACCAGTAGCCATGCACAAGTCTATTCGGATAGTGCTCGCTATTGCTGCCTACTACGACTACGAAATCTGGCAAATGGATGTGAAGACTGCCTTCCTAAACGGCGATTTGGAAGAACAGATTTACATGACCCAGCCAGAGGGTTTCGAAGTCAGTGGGAGCAATGGAAAGGCGTGCAAGCTGCACAGGTCCATCTATGGACTCAAGCAAGCATCAAGAAGTTGGAACATCCGTTTCGACAAAACAGTCAAAGAGTTTGGTTTTGTCAGAAATGAGGATGACCCATGCATCTACAAAAGAACCAGTAATAAGAATTCTATAGTCATCCTAGTACTATACGTAGATGACATTCTCATAATAGGCAACGACATAGAGATGTTAAAGTCTGTTAAAAAATGGCTATCAACCAATTTCTCCATGAAGGACTTGGGAGAAGCATCCTACATACTGGGTGTGAAGATCCATAGAGATAGATCTAAACGGATGCTAGGACTCTCCCAAACAAGGTACATTGAAACCGTGTTAAAACGTTTTAACATGGAAAACAGTAAGGGTGGTTCATTGCCAGCCAATCATGGAATAGCCCTCACCAAGAAGATGTCACCGCAAACCGACTTGGAAAGGGCAAAGATGACCAAGATCCCATATGCTTCTGCTGTGGGATCTATCATGTACTCCATGATTTGTACCAGACCCGATGTCGCTTATGCACTAGGTGTAGTAAGCCGATATCAGTCCAACCCGGGAGAAGAGCACTGGAAAGCAGTCAAGACAATTCTCAAGTACTTAAGAAGAACTAAAGACTTGGTCTTGGTTTATGGAAGTGAACACCTGAATATTGAAGGGTTCACAGATTCAAGCTTTCAAAGTGATATGGATGATAGCAAATCGATCTCAGGATATGTTTTCACTCTCAACGGAGGAGCAGTCAGTTGGAGGAGTTCCAAGCAAGTCACTATTGCAGACTCCACAATGGAAGCCGAATACATAGCGGCCAACGATGCAGCAAAGGAAGCAGTCTGGATGAAGAAGTTCATTAACCAGCTCGGGATGGTTCCTGCTGTTGAAAGTCCAATACCGTTGTATTGCGACAACAATGCAGCCATCAGCCTGGTTCAAGAACCTAGATTCCACAAGAGATCCAGACATATTCTTCGCAAGTATCACCTGATCAGGGAGATAGAGCAGAGGAAAGATATAGAACTCCTTAGAGTCTCTTCAGAAGACAACATAGCAGATCCATTCACAAAGGTGCTGGCACGTGATCGTTTAGAAAAACTAGCGTGTAAATATGGTATGAGATACCAAAATAAATAGGCCTGAGTGCAAGTGGGAGATGTAGAGAAATGTATGCCCTCGTGGCTATTTATCATAATGAAACATCTTGTTCAATAAATGAAAGTGTTCTTTCTGGTAAAGTATTATCTGAGTTGTTCATTGCTCGGATTATTCCCTTGGATTCAGAGTTAGGTCACACATGTTTCGAAATGTAGATTACGATTATGAGAAATGTCTGACCTCTAATAGCTTGAATCTTAAAAGTGTTCATGGTCATAGATGTGTCGAGATAAGGGATATCAACACATCAGACAGACCATTGCGTCCCTGTCTGGTTGGTCTCATAACCAAGCGACTTGGTGAAGTCGAAAACAGGACGCAGGTGCTCAGTAAAAGCTGAGTTCACTGAACGACCAAAACATGGAGTTATTAAATGGTTATGCATTAACTAAACTATCATTAATAACTCTAAGTGATAATAGGTAAGTTGGTCCTTAGGACTTGAGATCATTGTATGAAGCTATGTGTGGACAGTGTCACTTAGGTCTAAAGATCTAACTTCGAGGCCAGGCCTGATGAAAGATCTTAGGCTGGGTGACACTCGAAACATATGAGCTAAGTAGTGATCAACAGAGGATTCGTCTCTTCCGTTAATGGGAAGTTAGTGTCATAGGTCGGTACGGCTCTCGGTAAAACCTTGGCCAAGGTAAGTTGTAACTTGTACAACCTGTATGTACCAGAGACCGATGTATACTGACCACCACTAGCCAATGGGATTGATAGTATACCATACCCTAGACTAGCCGAGTGACATAGTTATGACGAAGGGACTAAAACTGCGGAAATTATCACAGTCACAGTCAGAGTGATTTCGTCGGCACTTTTGCCTAAACGAACCAATCACGTAATCGATGATCCCGAAACAGGGACGACACCTACTGCTAGTGGTCACTGTCGTCTGGAGACTTCGAGTCTCGACCTGTAGTAAGGGTCAGGCTGTAGGGTCTCACACCGAGTAACATTCACGTCGTAGTAACAGATAGAATGTATAGAGGATATCATTAGATGTAAAGAGAATACTAAATTCACAAGTTGGTTGTGAACTTGAAGCATTTGGGAATGGAGGAAATTTCGTATGAAATCCAGAGGATCAAACCGTGTAGGAATCGGAGCTCGGATGAGCCCAGAAACGCGAGAAAGTCGAAAGGGGAAGTGGGATAAAACCCACTTAGCATAACGGGCTAGGCCCGCTGGGCGCAGCGGGCCCGCCCGCTGGGCGCAGTGGGCGCGGCCCTCTGTAGCAGCGGGCCCGCCCGCTGCCACAGCGGGCGAAGCCCGCTGGGCGCAGCGGGCGCAGCCCGCTGTCCCAGCGGGCCCGCCCGCTGGGTGCAGCGGGCGCAGCCCGCTGCTCCAGCGGGCCCGCCCGCTGGGTGCAGCGGGCGCAGCCCGCTGGTGACAGCGGGCTGAGCCCGCACGGGCGTGCCCTAGCGGGCGCGCCCAGTAGCCTTAGGCGGGCGCGCCCGCTAAGCTTAGCGGGTCGCCCGCCACTTAAGTTATTTTAGGGTTTTTTCGTGGAAACCCTTGACGGCTACGAAATTGGGTTTTTGCTCAACTTTGAGCAATTGTTTGAAGGGTCAAACGAACTCGGATCTCGTCGCCGTTTGTTCCTACGCGTTCACCATCACTAGCTCTTCGAAATGATAACTTGTATCATCTCTAGAGCTCAACGATGAGTGAGGATTAATTGGTTGAAGGTTAAGGCTTTGTGTAAGCTAAACTAACCCAAATTGAATTAATACAAATCCCTCTTCCTACAATTAGTCCCACATTGCTCATGACAAAAGAAGGGGAGCCAGCCTCCTATATAAATAGGTAGGCACTCCCTTCTTTGTTTCTTGCACCAAGTCTCTGATTAAGGAGCTCACGAATATTTTGAGCAAACTTAATCTAGACTAAATTTATTCTCATCCTCTATAAATTTTCTTGTCCTCCAACCGAGTCCTAGCAAGACAACGAGGAGGTCCGAATCTGATTCGGAAGTCTACGACGCGGGTTTACTCAAGTGAAATCTTCTACGGCTTGTGATGGCTTCGGAGGCAAGGTGCGCTACGGGAGCTGATCCAGTCTGCGGCGAGGAGCGATGCAACACGGCTCGGAAGACGGCTCAGATCAATGAGCGCAAGACGGTGCGGAACATCTTGCCTGCTCCAGGGCAAGATTCCGGGTGAGTCAATTTTATATGCAATTAGTTTAATTAGTAGTTAGAACTTTCTCGAGTTGGTCAGACCCGACTCGAGTCAGTAGATATCCTGGCTTAGGGAATTTTTCCTTAGGGCTTTATTTATTAAATAGTTTAATAAATCATTTCTTCCGCTGTTTTATTTATTTTGTTCGTCCGACTTAGGACGAATAGCAATATATTAGCTCTAAGGGACCTTGAAAATCCCTACACTACCTCTGCCGCCCCGGCCCGCTCGTGGTCCTTCGCAGAAGACTCCTCCAGCTCCCTCAAACAGACAACTCGACGCTGTGCCTCGACAGCGAGTGTTGAACCCTGAAAGACAAGACATGAGCCAAGAAGAGAGCGAAGGAAAGGAGAGGACAGCAGGATAGCCAAACCTGTTGAAGGATCCAGACCAAGGAGTCTGACACCTTGTCGGCGGGGATCATCTCGAGGAAGCTACGGTCCCGGGGGAGGACGGAGCCCTCGGCGAACTGCTGGGCCAGGGCTCGGTCGACAAACACTGAACTCCTGGGGGTGACCTCGAGGGAGGCCGAGCTGCTCGCCAACAGGGCACCGATTCCCGGTAATGGAGGCGAAGACGCTGCGACGGGGGTGGTTGTCAGGGCCACCGGAAGGTCCCCGGCGGTCGCCGCCGGGGGCACGGAGCACACCGGACTGGAGGGAGCCTCGCCTTCCCTCCTCCTCTTCCCCTCGTGAGGCTCGGCAGGCGTCGAAGGGGAGCGCTTCCGCCTCGTGCCACCTCCACCCTCGGGGACAAGAGGGGGCACGCCAAGCGCAAGGGAAGCTGCACCGGACCCGTCGTTGCCCCCGCCTCTTGGGCTGGCGGGGCGGATCCGGCCCTTGCAACCCCCCCAGGGAGGAGAATGCCAGAAGAAGAGGCGGGAGGCGTGGCCACCACCTTGCCCACGGAGGGCTCGGCTCGGCGCACCTCCTCATCAACGGTCCACCGAGGCGCCCTTCCAGAGGTACTACCTCGGCTCCGAGCGGCTCCACGACGGATCAGCTCATCGACATCACGGGTGAACTCGCGACCAGCCATTCCTGCAAGGGAAACCGAAATCAGGGTAAGCCACGGGGCAATCCAGGACTGAAAGAGCGACCTACCCGGAGACCACAAGACGGCCTTCAGGAGTAGGTCGTCCAACAAAGACCAGATGGACTTCGCCTCCAATGGAAGGGTCGACAGCAGCGCGACGGCCGCCTGATCAGCCTCAGAGAGGGCTAGAGTTGGGCGAGGCCGGACCGACCTGCCCCAACCTGTCAAAATCTGGGCATCCTCCAGGAAGACCACGAAGACATAATCCGAGCTCCAATCCCCCGACCAGCGGGGTATCCCGATCAGGCATTCCCTCCTCGAGCGGGCTCGGAGGTGCAACCATGACCCTGGACCGACCGTCTGGATCTGATAAAAGTAGAAGAGAAGGGGGAGAGATGGCTCCAGACCATGAGTACAGCAGAGCATCACGAAGCCCGTCAGTACCGCAATCAAACAAGGGGTAAACTGGCAAAGGGGCACCATGATATACTCCATGACTTGGATGAAGAAGGGATTGAGCGGGAAATGAAGACCCAGGCAGAACATCTCGACGTAGACGCCGACTTCATTGCTCCTCGGAAGACAGATCCGCTCGTCGATGAAAGGCACTCGAACATCATACGGGTAACAGAGATACTTTCCCCGGATCTCCGCAGCCGCCAGAAAAGAAGTCCTCGACGGCGTTCTAAGGACAACTGGAGGAACGTTGAGCTGCACGGCAGCCGGCGCCACATCATCGCCGGCGTAGTCTGGGAGGAGCTTTCCCTTCCCTTTATCTCGGAGGGAGCGGCTCCCTGAGGAGGAACCGGATCCCGCAGATCGAGCCCCGCCCGCCTGGACTCAGGAGGATCCCTTGCCCCTTGGCCAGAGCCACCTATCCTAAGAGCAGCCATAATATGAAGATGGGAAAGGAGTTACCTTTTTTCTATTTGAAGAAGACGATGGAACAAAGGCGGCGGGAGACTCCGAGTTTGTGGAAAGCCCGAGACAGATGGAAGAGCAAGGAAGAAGCTAGGATCAACGCAGCCAGGGCACTTATATACAAGGCCCAGGGGCGAATTCGAAACGCCTGACAGGAACACGTGGCAGGCCTCAAAGAACCGGCGGCGTTTCGAAATCGGCGCCAAGGGAAGTCCAATCGATCCACCTCATCATAACCTTCATTTATGACCGCGCCTCGACTGACGCGCCACTCAG
The DNA here is from genome assembly GCA_030789695.1 of Scilla litardierei. NCBI lineage: Eukaryota > Viridiplantae > Streptophyta > Magnoliopsida > Asparagales > Asparagaceae > Scilla > Scilla litardierei. The sequence goes on from CM061134.1 coordinate 114,236,171, forward strand.
AACCCCAGAAGTCACATCGGTCGAACCGAGCTGGCCAAGGCCGATCGGCCCGACCGATGGGGGCAATTGATACGTCTATTTTGCGGAGGCCCAACACCATAGGCCCAAAGGCGCAGCCTACTACGCAAAATCATGGGAGATCCAAGCCCACCAAACGAAGCCCAACAGACACGAGCCCAGATACCCGACTGCCGATCGGAAGCCCATCTGCGCGATCAGGCCCGCCCGATGAGGCCCCACAGAGGACCCCGAATATCGATCCGACCCGGCCCCGATAACGCGCAAGTCACTCGCCCACTCCAGCGATAACCGTTCCCCCAATCCCGTTACCACTTAATGGCCGATTATGGGGAGGTGCTGGCATGGCGCAGGGAGCGGCGACGGGGAGGCGGATTGTGGGGGCACGATCGGGGGCGGACGAGGGACGTGAGTCATGGGTAGTCACGACGGGAGGCCTATAAAAGGGCTAGGAGGGCGACTGGACTGGGGACCGCATCTCAGGTAACTAAAACCTAAGGTACTCCATCAACGACCTAGTTCCCCCATTTCTTCTCCTTCCTCCCCCGCTCGCGCCGGTAGATGTCGTTCCGATCTCCTCTCGAGTCGAACTGTCTCCGCCGAGCCTCCTCTTTCAGATCATCGTTTGACTTAGGCATCGGAGGGGATTTGGCTGGAACCAAGGTCCGGCCCCCCGGATGAGTGTTCTCGTCTGCGCAGGAGGAAATCAGATCCGCGGGCCGAGGCTTCCCCTCCTCCCCACACCGGCCACGTATCAAGCAAGACGACAGAGGCTACCCCTCGTCGTCCGACCGACCGAGGCTGAGCACGTCCGTCTGAGCCGAGGCTTCCCCTCTGCTCACGCGGCACCGAGGCTATCCCTCGTCATCAGACTGTCTGAAGCCAAGCGTCTCACACCGGGTCGAGGCTTCCCCTCACCCCCCTTGTGGCTGAGGACCCAGACCCGGCCCAGCCGATGCGATCCACGTCATCTGCAACACCAAACCGCGCCGCGTCTGCATAGACTCGACGCACCCGAGTGACCCAAGTCGGCCCCTTGACCACGTTGACCGGGCAGTCCACGGTCAACGCTTTTTGTAGTGAGAAAACACTCTGAAACACATTTTATTATCATGAATCTTTATTTCTTTCTCTTGTATTGTTATTGATATGTCATTCCATGTTATCTACATTGTTTATTTCCATATTTAGCTTATTCTATATTGATATGCTTAGAGAGTAGATTTTGCTCCTTAGGGCTTAGCAAAACCCTAGTGTAGGTTGTTCTTGTGGGTGGATCACCCCAAATATCGTTTCAATTAGGGTTTTAGTCTTACGAATAGGTTTGGATGAGCTGAATTCATCCCACCTCTAAGCTGAGGAGGGCTGACCGTCTAGTGCTAGGTGCCGACTAACCATTGGGCACACTAAATAGAATTACAATTACAGTAGTGACTGACTAACCATTGGGTGCTACGAAAAGGGGTTTAACCTATTCTCTGAGTCCTCTCTCATGGTTAGACATCGAGGGGACAAGGATTGAGATTCGGCTATCATCTAGGGCTATGACCTGTTGGCTTGAGAAGCAAGATCAACTTGCATGCTCAATTTACACTAGCGGTAACGCTTGGCCCTTGGCACCTTTCTTTATTTTAGTATTTTTAGTGTAATTACCCCTTCTCTATTTTTATTTACATAGCTAACTAGATATACAATTAATCGATACTCATACAATCGCCTCCCTTTGTTCGACACCCGTTGCATATGATCTGTATTGCTTGCGGTTACTATATATCTTTTGCACGTCAATGCAAAGACCAAGAAAAATGGCACCGTTGCCAGGGAGGCAATCAGCTTGATATCGATTTATTGTGTATTTATTAGACTACGCATATTTAAAAACATATAAAAGATATTTTCTTACCCCTCCACCCATTTACTATTCATTTGTATTACTGACGATCTTTCTTTAGTTCTTATACTTTTCTTATAGCCAGGTGAATTTTGGAGTTGCGATGTGGATTCCATACGGTACATATTCTTATGATTTCGGTGTCTCAGCAAACCATGATGTTCAGATGGGAGCGCAAAATCATTTTCTATAGCTTGCAGGGAATTGCGAGATATGCGGTCTTCTGGGGCACGTCGCCAATGTTTACATGTATTATGATAGCCCATATGACCCAATCCCAAATACCCACAACCATTACTCAAACCATTCCCATTCAAACCCTCCACCATACATGCCTCCATCAGAAGCTGAGTGAAGCCTTATAACTAAGATGGAAAATTTTATGGCAACCAACAACTTGTTTGCCACTCCTTCCCTCACCACTATGACCTATTCCCATCCTAACCTGATCGCCCAACCATCCTACCAATCATATAGGCATCTTAAGCAGCACTCATGGGGTAAGGTCTATGGTACCACGGCACAAAAGGAGGAGCATATGGAAGGATCATTTGGCTTGAAGAACACTGCTACCACCCTTCCATGGCTTGGCAGAGGAGAACCCATGCCCATAGTGGAGGGTAGTTATTGGCCCAACATGTCGCCGGCCACTTGCATTACGGGAAGTAATCTATTTTCTCAAAATTCATTATTTTCTAATAAGTTTGCCTCCCCAACTACATGTGGTACCATTGGCATATATCATGCTGGCGGCATCATCCTGAGCTGTGCCCCAATAAGGAATGAGAACCCTAATGGGGCGTTGGCCATGATTGAGGGGCTCCTAACACAATTCATAGCAGAAATGCGTGAGATTTGCATGTGCGAGGAGAAGAAGACGCCAGGCATCAAAAAGCACGTGCCAACCTTCACCTTTCTCAGGTCCCCGAGTTGGAGCCATGCATAAGCATTGATGAGACTGTGACGCACGTGCATACGTTCGAATAGTAAATGAGTTTTGCAACAGGCGCAAATGATTGATCTCAGCTGGTCTGAACCGTGTCCACTCCCTCCATTTGCATAGAAGCCACTCCTTCTCCCACCAGAGCCCGAGCATCGGCACCACATCAATCAAAGAGATTTTTTAAACCTTACGTACTCCATTTCTGAATCTCGTGTTTTATTCAACTCATTCCTAGATTTAGATTTCTCTGATGCAATGTGTCTCCCGTAGGACATAGGTACATATGCAACTGAGGCATGCTTGGTTGTGCAAGCACCTAACCACACAGAAAATGAGGAGAACGAGGATCCGATAGCACCCACCTCCGAGAGTAGCGAGGTTCCTCCAAGGAGTATTCTTCAACATGCTTTAGAATTTCTTATGCATTTTGATGATTATCTCTGGACTAATTTCATTACTGGTAATAATTTCTCTCATCGGGCCGACATGGCTCGTTCCCATCAGGTTACTTGTGAACACCTACAGGGAATGCTGGGAGCTATGTTGCTTGGGTCCGATGACATTTGTGGAGTAAAGCTGCTTGGTAAGCCACAAAATCAGCATGAGGAATAGATTCCTACACCAATAAAGATCAGAGATCTGCCTTTCGAACAGGTTTATCCTAATCTAATAGTGTATATATTTTAGTTGCTTTCTAGTGTAGCGTTTTAATAATCTTGTCTCCTCTCGACAGCGGGAGGAGCGTAGTAATGTTTAGATTTCCTTTAAAAAGATTATCTCTAAGTCACCTCACATTTTTATCATTTTACCCCCATGACCCCTCTTAGCTTCAATCTTTCCATTAACCCCCCCAATCACACTTGAGCCCATATTATTCACATCACTATTTCGTTAGGGCTCTGCATCACACTAGCTTGTGGGAGACTCTCCCATAAACTCCACACATTTCCATTGAGCCTAATGCTATCATGTAGAATCCCCATTTTCACCACACCCACCCCTTGCATTTCTCCCCACATATCTCATAGTCCTCAAGCATTGAGGAGAATGCTTATTTTTATCTTGGGGGAGAGGCGTTTCACTCATTGAGGCACACCTTTTCCCCTTATTTTCCTCCATTTTTCTTTTCGTTTCTTCTCCCTTTTTCCATAGGAGATGATCCCTTTAGTAGAACCACACTCTCGTGTTAGTTTTGTATACACTTGGTTAGGGTCGGTTTTTTCGCATGCACTCTTATTACCTTTCGGTGGTATATTTGTTGGATTTGGATCCTATCCTAGAGGGGGGTGAATAAGCTAATAAATAATTCTAGCGCAACCGACGAGAAATCACATGCAATTAAAACATAAGCAGTGTAAATAAAATGCAAGCACAGAATACGCAGCAGATTTACCCTGGTTCGGTCGCAGCAACGACATACTCCAGCCCCCAAGCAAATACTAGCATTAATAAGTTCCTTCTGTACACCTACAATAGGGTCCTAGCTCCAACTCCCCACCTAGACTATACCACACTCAACAAAGTGCAGAACCCTATCAACCTAGTAAATGCGTATTTGTTTGCTACAAACGTCAAGATCCTCTTGTCTAGTTCCAACCAGACAAGTCCCAAAATGGTGACAAATACTGGTAAAGTTTTCCTTACAGAGATCTACACACAATCACAAATATATAGATAAAGTAAAGGATTTAGAAATGCTTAGATTGTGATGGTGTGTTATCTATGTCATTTAACATGGCGTCAGCTTTAGTCTGGGGAAAACGGTGTCTCGATGTGACTCCTGGATATCAAACTGTGCCTCAAATAGCACTCTGGTTTATGTGTAAAGAAATCACAGTTCAAATTCAATTTGCTTCGGTCAATGCGCAAGCAAATCCTTAATTTCTTTTTCCACGTCAGAAAGCCTATCTCCATTCGTTTTCATTCCCAGCGTCGAGTTGCCCTAGGGCATGCAGCGTTCTCCGACAACCCAACTTGACGGGGATTACCTCGGCGGTAGGCTTCGTGATCTTCTCCGACTGCTCCCCTTCGACATCGGGCAGATAACGGCGACGGGATCTTCTGCAGTGGCAACTTCAACGGGGTAATCAACTGCAATGAGGCGAGAAGGTGGAGCTTTGTCGGCACTCTGTGACTTCTCCGACAACCCAAAGTGACGGCTCCGGTGGCATGCTGCGTCCTTCAAACGACGACTTGATGGACGAGCTATCGACTCAACGGCGTGGGCTTCAATATCTCCATCTTCGACAACGGTGGGCAATGTTTTGACCAGCGACAATCAGCTCCGATGGGTCCTCTCCAATATCTCGACGGCAGCTACTCCTTGGCTCTCTACGGCGTCGACTTCGTGGGCTTCATGATCTTATCCGATGAGACTCGACTACAACGGCGGCTTCACCGAGCGACTCGACTTCGACGACCCCAGCAAGGGAACTCCGACAACGCTCAGAGATCACAGCGGGCTCTTCGACTTCTGTGTTTTCGTTTACACGTCAGTAACTCTCCATGCAGTGCCCTCTCTTTTGACTAGGGGCTCGACATCTCCGACGGTGCTCTTGGACGGTAGAGGGCAGATCTCCACGACTCGCCTACGAGAGTCGATGGCAACACGATGAGAGGTGGCTGCTTGTCCTCATCGACGTGTACAATGGCAGGTAGGAGCTCGACGACGAGTTGTGCTCTTGGTGTTTTGCTCGGAGAGAATTTGTAAGGCATCAGTTGATGAGAGGAACGTGCAGTTCTCCACCCAAAATTTTTTTGATGCTTGCAGTCCAAAGTTGCGTCCTCAAATTCTTCTTCTCTTTGATGTTGTAGGCCAACTGATACCCTTGGTCTTTGAACAGGGTGTGTGAGTTCCTAGCCTTTGAAAAAATGGCCGACATCTTTTTTAATTTCTTTGTTGCCTCTCCTGCACCATAGTTTGTTGATAGGGTATATATATGACCTTGGAGTATGTATGGGCTTTGGTTTAGGTTGCAGCACAAATGAGAAACCCTAGATTTGAGATTTTGGTTGGCTAGAGTTATAGATGGATGGCTAGGATGCTAAGATCAAACCCATAGAAGATATGAGAGCAAATTGACTTGAGATTTGTTTCTATCTCTTGCAATACAAATAGGATTTGAGACATTGAATGGAATCTGATTTGACTCAATCCAAAGTGATCCTCTCCATCTCATCCCTTAGTTGACCAAGTCATCATTGCTATGTTTATAGCTCTTTGATAAGATCCAATTGCTATGTTTCTAGCAATTTCGCTAACGAAAGACTTAGACATCACTTTGAAGAATTACGTCATTACCATCACTGAAACACACTGAGCCCACATGTTAAATAGCAACACACGCTTGTCATCATTAAACTAGAGATCATAGATCGTTTCATCCAACAATCTCCTCCTTTTGATGATGACAAACCCATAAAAGATTTGAGCAAATAATAAATGTGCGTGTGTGAAGTGTGATGAGAGATGTAATGCAATATGATGTAAACAATGAGATATTCAAGCATTACAAGCATGCACAACAATGTAGGACATAGATATAAGCATGCTCCCCCTTTTTCCAAGCTCCCCATATTCATGTATTATCAAGCTCACCCTTCAACAAATAATACCATATTATAAACAATACCAACTCTTTTTGTTTCTCCCCGTTTGTTATCATCAAAAGTGGACTAATGAAGTCAATAAATATCACATGAAAAAATAAAGCATTATAAAGTATAGCTTGCAATTGCATGTATTTTCTCTAAAGTAAGCAATTCAAGTTCATAGAAAATCATAATATAGACTTCACCACCTTTGTGTAAGTGTAATAATATAAACATTAAAGTACAAAGGTAAATTCAATTTAGAATACCAACCAAATCAATCCACATTTTCCATTTAACATGAATATCACTAGGATTGATTTTTCCCACCTCATCAAAGATGAGTTCAAGTTACCAAACCCCAAAGCATAGCCTAAAAGGACTTTTAAATGAGGGGTTGGCATTGCCTAACGAGTAAAGTATACCAACGCTAAAGATTACCCATAAAGCATATGTTGGATACTCGTGGGTAGTGTCTTTGCCATGAATTGTATCCATTTTACATACGAAACAATTTTCATTATTATTTTTTTCATATTCATTTTGTGCTCAATTTTTATTCATGGTAATACACATCATATCCCTTAGATTATTCAGTTTTTATTCATCCTACATTCACTTTCACATATTCATAAAAAGAATCTCCAAAAGTACAACAAGTTTAATATTCGTGGAAGTGCGTATGTAGGTGTAGAAATCAAATTAATCATTTCATGAAGCATGACATGGCTACTAAATAGATTCTAGCATGCGCATGTAGCTATAACAATAATACAATGATTTCTACAAGGGATATGAGTCATCATTCAAAAAGTACCACTTATAAAGATTCATAAAGAGGTATTCGTTAAGCACAAACTTTTTTTACTTTTGGGTTTTCATTTTTTTGTTTTTATTTTATAAAGAACTAAAACAAACCTAAAAAGAAAAATAAACAAGCACACAAACAAAAATTAAGTCAAGCACACATAAAATCTACGAAGGTATGCAAAGAGGGCAAATAGGGCAAAGAAATATAACTTCGCGTCGCTATTTGACTAAGGGGCTAAAAGAATGAGACTTTAAATTCATCGCTCCTAGCCAAATCTTCACCTCACCTACATGAAAGGTGTTAAGTGTGACCTTAGAATCCAACAAGGTCCACTAGTGTTAGTCATCAAAGCTTTAGGAATCCATACTTGTTTGAACTTTATGTTCGTGTTCCTAAACTTACAATAATAGAATGTGTGACCAACACTATCACAAGTAAAGCACTTTGCAGGCATATTTTTCACAATAGAAGTCACATTGTGGAATTTCTTAAATTTAGGCTTTTCAACATTTTTCAAACCAAATCCAAGTCCTCTTCTATTATTGCCATATAATTGATTTTCAAGTATGGTATCCAACGAATGTTTACCAATTGAAAATTTCTTACTGAAAATTCTAGATTAGAAACTTTTGATTTTAATAATTTATTTTCATCCACAAGAAAAGTACCTTTACTTATAAAAGCTCTCTTGTTTTCCTCCTCCTCCTTTTCAAATTCAACCATTTTCCTTTTAAGATCGTTATTTAACATGCACATTTTATCATATGCTCTCTAATCATATAATCATTTTCAGTTTCGAGCTTAATTAAATCTTGCTTAAGCATTCTAATATTATTCAATAAGGAAGGACAAGAAAGACAAGTAGCTTTTTCAGGCATGCTAGCTTTTTCTTTTTATAGTGACACAATTTTAGCGTTACATGCAACAAGTTTCTCTTTAAGAATATCTACTTCATCAGAAATGTCATAGTTTTCTTTTTGTAATTTAAAGCTAGTATTCCTATAGTCATTTAACATGAGTTCTAGCTCATTAATCTCATTTTGCATTCCTTTACAAACATCTAACAATTCAGCTTTAGTGAAGGAATTTACCTCATCGTTATTTGTCATTAAGCAGACGACAGCGGAATGTGCTACCACCTCTTCATCCTCATCCTCAGCTTCGTTGTCCATGTCCCAGGTAAGCATCTTGGCATTTCCTTTATCTCTAGCAACCTGAGCAATCTCTTGTCTACATTGCTTCGCGAAGGGTCCCTTTTTCCTGCATTTGAAGCATTCAACTCTATTAGCAGAATCTTGATCAGAAGAATATTTATCATAATTAAAAGTGTTAGAGGGAATGAACCTTCTATGCATGTCTGATCTTCCTTAAGGAGTTATGACGTACTTGCTGAAATTTCTAACCATTAGCACTATCTCCTCATCATCATCTTCATCTTCGCTAGCTTTCAGAGCAAGTGGCTTTGAAGATTTTTCCTTCTCCTCAGGTTTCTCTCTTTCATCAATATTTTGCAATTCAAGCTCATGGGACATTAAGTTACCTATCAAGTCCTCCACCCTCATCTGTGACAGATCTTTTGCTTATCGGATGGCGGTGACTTTAGGCCTGAAAGAGCTTGGCAATGCTCTTAATATCTTCCTCACCTGTTCAAGGATAGAATATGGCTTACCGAGCGAGCTAGACTTGTAGATGATGTTGGTGAATCTCGCAAACTTCTCTGATATGCTCTCTGATGGTAGCATGCAGAAGCTCTCGTATTCTGTGCTCAGAAGTGCAAGTCTAAACTCTTTCACCTGTGATGTTCCCTCGTGCATAATATACTCCGTTAAATCTAGGGAGACGAGATATGGACTGACCCCTCAACAACAACACTATTAATTGGATTCATGGTCAATCCGAGGCTAGATCCTAATACCCGCTCTGATACCACTTATTGGATCTGGATCCTAGACTAAAGGGGGGTGAATAGGCTAATAAAAAATTCTCGTGCAACCGACGAGAAATCACACGCAATTAAAACACAAGCAGGGTAAATAAAATGCAAGCACAGAATACGCAACAGATTTACCCTGGTTCGGTCGCAGCATTGATCTACTCCAGCCCCCAATAAAATACTAGCATTAATAAGTTCCTTCTGTAAACCTACAATAGGGTCCTAACTCCAACTCCCCACCTAGACTATACCACACTCAACAAAGTATAGAGCCCTATCAACCTAGTAAATGTGTATCTTGACTGCTACAACACGTCAAGACCCTCTTGTCTAGTCCCAACCAGACAAGGCCCAAAATAGTCACAAATACTGGTAAAGGTTTCCCTACAGAGATCTACACACAATCACAAATATAATGATAAAGTAAAGGGTTTAGAAATGCTCAGATTGTGATGTTGTGTTGTCTCTGTCGTTCAGCACGGCGTCAGCTTCAGTCTGGCACAAACGCTGTCTCGATTTGACTCCTGGATATCAAACTGTGCCTCAAATAGCACTCTGGTCTGTGTGTAAAGAAATCACAGTTCAAATTCAATTTGCTTCGGTCTATGCATACAGCAAATCCTTAATTTCTTTTTCCACGTCAGCAAAGCCTATCTCCCTTAGTTTTCATTCCTAGCGTCGATTTGCCCTAGGGCATGCAACGTTCTTTGACAACCCAACTCGACGGTGATTACTTCGACGGCAGGCTTCATGATCGTCTCCGACTGCTCCCCTTCGACAGCAGGCAGATAATGGCGGCGGGCTCTTCTACAGCGGCAACTTTGATGGGGTGATCAACGGCAAGGAGGCGACAAGGTGGATCTTCGTCGGCGCTCTTCGACTTCTCCGACAACCCAAAGTGACGGCTCCGGTGGCACGTTGCGGCCTTCGAACGACGACTTGATGGATGAGCTGTCGACTCAACGTCGTGTGCTTCAATTTCTCTATCTTGGACGGTGGCAGCTGATGTTTTGAACAGCAACAATCAGCTCTGGTGGGTCCTCTCTGATATCTCGACAACAGCTACTCTTTGGCTCTCTACGGCGTCAACTTTGTGGGCTTCGTGATCTTCTCCGATGTGACTCGACTACGATGGCGGCTTCACCGAGCGACTCGACTTCGACGACCTCAGGAAAGGAACTCTGGCGATGCTCGGAGATCACGGCGGGCTCTTCCACTTCTTTACTTTCATTCGCATGTCAGCAACTCTTTATGCAGCGCCCTCTCTTTCGACTAGGGCTCGATTTCTCCGACGGTGCTCTTGGATGGCAGAGCGCAGATCTCCACAAATCGACGGCGAGAGTCGATGGAAACATGATGAGAGGTGGCCGCTTGTCCTCGTCGGTGTGTACAATGGCATGTAGGAACTCGACGACGAGTTGTGCTCTTGGTGTTTTGCTCGGAGAGAATTTGTGAGGCGTCAGTTGATGAGAGGAACGTGCAGTTCTCCACCCAAAAATTTGTTGATGCTTGCAGTCCAAAGTTGCGTCCTCAAATTCTTCTTATCTTTGATTTTGTAGCCCAACTGAAACCCTTGGTCTTTGAAGTGGGTGCGTGAGTTCCTAGCCTTTGATAAAAATGGCCGACACCTTTTTTTATTTCTTTGTTGCCTCTCCTGCACCCTAGTTTGGTGATAGGGTATATATATGGGCTTGGAGTATGTATGGGCTTTGGTTTAGGTTGCAGCATAAATGAGAAACCCTAGATTTGAGATTTTGGTTTGCTAGCGTGATAGATGGATGGCTAGGATGCTAAGATCAAACTCTTAGATGATAGGAGAGAAAATTGACTTAAGATTTGTTTCTATCTCATGCAATACAAATAGGATTTAAGACATTGAATGGGATCTCTAATTGATTTGACTCAATCCAAAGTGACCTCTCCATCTCATCCCTTAGTTGACCAAGTCATCATTGCTATGTTTATAGCTCTTTGATAAGATCCAATTGCTATGTTTCTAGCAATTTCGCCAGCGAAAGACTTAGTCGTCAGTTTAAAGAATTACGTTCTTGCCATCATTGAAACACACTGGGCACACACGTTAAATAGCAACACACGTTTGTCATCATTAAACTAGAGATCATAGATTGTCGTATCCAATAATATTTCCACACTAACCCTTTACGATTTCATTTTTAACCCTCATCAGTGCGTGAGATAGAGCTAGTTCTCGGTTCACTTTCGATGGGATAAGCTAGTCGCCTAATCAACCCTCTAATCACGCAACCATCGACATCTCCAAATGTAAATGGTAGACTTGGCCTCGACTCAGTTTGACTTTGAATTCGGGTATGCTTCCCTCTACCATGGTATCGACATGTAAAAAAGGAGAGAATATGAGTAAATACAAAAAAAATGAAGTACAAAATAAATGCACCTTTCTCTATATTTCATCGAGTATCCGGGTCTTCGGGGCTCGGGAATCTCTGAGATACGCTTCAAAAGATGGGGTTTGGGGGAGTGCATATGAGTAGCGGGATCTAGGCGATTCCAGGGAATAGGCCCGAGGGGCCTATTTTGACCCAATGCCCTAGACTCGTCTGGGTCGGGCCCTTTTGACTCAATGCCCAAGACTCGTCTGGGTTGGGAGTCATTGGCCGAAATCTCGCGACATGATTCATCTAGACTCTATATGAGAATAAATGTATAAACATGCTTGCCACCATGGTTTACGCGGAGCAACCTCGACATTGCCAACTTAGGAGAGACTTAGACCCTACCATATGCTAACGTGATTTCCGCCTTTGCGAGCTTGTGATTAGAATTGATTCCAACTAGCCTAAGCCCATCGAAAGGACTTATTCGGGGATAGCCCTACACAGACGTTTGTGTTAGACTTGACGTCGTGATGAGGGTAGTGTTCTAATCACTTGCCATGCTAGGTAGATTTGGTGCATGTGTGGAATGTGACCCCTAGCCTTGTCGTATGCATGATTCTTGCACCTGAGTGGTTTGAGGGGGGTGATCCTCAAACTCTCCTAACAAATCTCTCCGCGTATTTTATGTCTTGTCTTGCTCGGGACAAGCAAGAGTTTAGATTGGGGGATTTTGTTAGGCTCATTTTTACGCCTTTTTCCACCATTTTCGTCCTACATTTCTGCATGTGTTCCATGCCACTCTCGCTATTTCCCCTGCTTTTACACGTTTTATCTGTTTGATCCTTTGGGTATGTATTTCATGCATTTTAGGAAATTCACACGTAAATGATGCAAATCTATATTTTGTGGAGAATGGGAGATAGGACAGCAAACCTTACTAGAGATCAGAGCTCAAGGAGGGGAGAAATTGGCCAATGTCCAGACAGCACAGCCATGTGTGCAACCACACGGCCGTGTCATACCATGAGGACAAGGGAAGAGCTCCAGTGTCATTGACACGACCGTGCTTATTTGCGGCACGACCATGCTTAATTCCACTATTCAGGGTAGAGAGCTCCCTTGTAGCACGGTCTTTTCGCTCGGTCGTACCGCCTGGAGCTGGAGAGGGATTGGAGAAGGATTGACATTAACGTGCCGACTTGAGGCACGGTCATGCTCGAAGCAGCATCCGCTGCCATGCCCTGGGTCATTTAGCGGCGACAAGACCGTGACAATCTGTGGCACGGCCTTGTGCCCCAAAATTTCTATAAGAACTATAAAAAGCTTAGTGCTATTTGAGAGAAGGGGCTTCTTCTTTTTCTGCTTTTTTTAGGGTTTTCACCCCCTTTTTGGGGGTTGTTCCTCCATGGTTGTAAGAACTTTAATTTCCATTTTATTATAATGAATCTTTGTTTCTTTCTCTTGTATTGTTCTTGGTTTTTCCTTCAATGTTATCTATGTTCTTTATTTCCATGTTTAGCTTGTTCTATATTGATATGCTTAGAGAGTAGATTTTGGTGCTTAGGGCTTAGCAAACCCCTAGTGTAAGTTGTTCTTATGGGCGAATCACCCCAAATATCGTTTCAATTAGGGTTTTAGTCTTAGGAATAGGTTTGGATGGGATGAATTCATCCACCCTCATAGCCGAGGATGGTTGACCATCTAGTGCTAGGCGTCGACTAACAATCAGGAACACACTAGAATTACCACTACCATTGCGACCGACTAACCATCGGGTGCTATGAAAAGGGGTACAACCTATTCTCCAAGTCCTCTCTCACGGTTGGACATCGAAAGGACAATGATTGAGATTTGACTATCATCTAGGGCTATAACCCGTTGGCTCGAGAAGCTAGATCAACCCGCATGCTTAATTTGCACTAATGGTGACGCTTGGCCATTGGCACCTTTCTTTATTTTAGTATTTTTAAAGTAATTACCCCTTCTCTGTTTTTATTCGCGTAGCTAACTAGATATACAATTAATCGATACTCATATCATCCCCTCACCGTGTTCGACACCCGCTGCATATGATCCGTATTGCTTGTGGTTAATATATATCTTTTGCACGTCAATGCAAAGACCAACCATATACAGTCTATCCACACACCCACACCCACAGACTACACATACAGACTACTTACACCCTCACATACTGTTCAGCTCCCGGGCTCACACCCAGAGGCGTGAATCACCTCAAGTGCACGGGGTTCATAGTATATAAAGATTGTCGAACTCTGGGGAGGCAGTTGTTTAATGTTTAGCTTGTTGGAAGAGGGATAATTTGTGGTCAGTGGTTGTCACATAGAAATTGATTGTTAGAGAAATGGGTTTAACTAGTTAATAAAAGTCCAGGTCATTCGGGGTTCCATGCTAGGCCTTTTGCTCATGGCTATCAGGTCAAGGGTCTTTTCGTTGGACAAAGGGAACGAGTGTTTAACTTTCGTTGTCATACTCGTCTAATGCCTCGTTATGCGCAATTCTGCTTTCACAATCGGCTTCGCACAGGGCCACGTGCATTATGCTTGACACTGGGTCCCGCATCGCAGTCCATATCCACTCACGTGATCTATGAATTGTGACACCACACTACGGTTGGTTCAAGCAGTCGGGCTACTTTTGTAGTCATCGATTAGTGGATTGAGGATTAGTGATCGCCCCTAACACTCGAGTCACTTTTGCATTCACAAGCCCTAGAAAGTGGCCACCAAGCCCAATAGGATTCGTGGGGGTTCTCCCTAGGATATGAAGCAGCTTTCGCAATCCTCCAATCCTAAGACTAATCCCCCAAACCCCTTGTTCAAACCACCATAGAGCAACCATAGATTCGCCTAACTGAGATTAACCTAACATCCAATCCCAAGGTCTTATGGTTCATCCCTAAGCCCAAGATTCACATTACTCTAACATCATAATGGCTACAACAATGAGGGAAATAGAGATATTCATCACAAACTGAGCAAACATAACAAAACTTATATCAAAATGTAGAGAATGCAATGCAAAAGTGGAAAATGTAAAAATTAACGAGTAAGAACCATTCACCAAAGAGTAGATCGAAGAAATAAACACAAGGAACTCTCTCCCTAATGATGGAAAAAGAGTTTTCTCAGTAAATAAAAGCTTAACCTAATAACTAAAATGATTCAGGGTAAAAATTGTATATTTATCCCCCCATTTCAGTGCTTTTTGTGCATGTATTAATCATATCTTAGCTTTGTTACATATATATTTTTTATATCTCTTAAATTTGGAGCTTATCGTTTACATATGCATAAAACACAATTTTTACAACTTATTATCATCTTCATCTTAGTCTCCTATTATTTTTCAGTCAAATTTCATGAAGTCCCGATTCCAATGCATATTTTTCCAGAATTTTTGGAGGTCGGATCAATTTACTGCATTTTTGGAAGACAAAGTTTATGTTTTTCTTAGAGAAATCTTGGTGAACTCTTTCCCTTTCTTTGAATTTGATTGAGGAGAAGCAAAAATTAGCTCACAAAAACCACATTTTATGTATAAAATAGAGATATGCTTAAATAAATCACGATATCACAAATACGCATGTATCAAGCCACAATAAGCACAATATACACATAAAATGACCGAAAATGGGGGGGGGAATATGCAATTTATATCCCGAATCACACCCCCCAACTAGCTTTTTGCTAGTCCCTAGCAAAATATGCGATAAATTCGAATTAAATGGAAAAACATGCACCAACTCAAGATATCTTCATGGCACACCCCAAAATGATATTTCCAAATGATTTCAAAGCCAATATACCAAATGTATGAAAGTAAATAACAAATGAAACTCACATCAATCCAATTCAAAAAAAAGTAAGGAAATAAGCACAGTATCACACGTATCTGGAAAATATCACGATGTCAAAATTTCCAATTTTCATGGAAGTGGCCAAAACAAAAGAAATTCATCTAAGTTGTGGGAGATGAGATTGCATCACTCATGTTGATTATTCTTTCATATATGCTTTCATTTTTCTTTTTCCATCAAAAATTGTGAACGTAGAACGAATTGTCCCTGTGATCCGACCCGGTACTCACCGGTTATTTTTATATTGCATTGACACTCCTACGCTTGGGAGTGGAAGGCGTGCACTTGCGCGTCCTTCCGAGTCAACCAGAAAAAAATGTTCACTTATATACAAAACCCATTTAGTTGCATGTTTCCCAAAAATCCAAACCGAAACCCTTTAAAAATGCCCTAGATTGTAGTCTACCGATGTCGCGCTCGATCGAGCGAAGTGATCGCTTGGCCAAGCACTGTAGGATCTCCTGGCACACCAAATACACTGGAGGGGGGGTGAATAGTGTATATCACGATGAAATTGCAAATTTAAAAGTTAATAAAAAGATGCAATAAAAATGCGGAAGTAAAGAAATACAATACAGAGAATGGCAATCGCAAACACCAAGATTTATCCTGGTTCGGATACTGGTGATCCTACATCCAGTCCTCTACCCCGTAGAGATTTTCAATCCACTATAACACTTGCCCCGCAAGCAACAACATACAAAAATGGCAACACTCTCAGTGTCCCAAACGCTGTACAATTTCTACACCAAGAGATTCAACTTACAAAAGAAATGAAAATAACACCTAAAGCCTTGATGAAGATTTCGAATGAAATTCAAGAAATAAGTGAAAAAGAAAGATTCAAAGTTTCTAGATTTTAGAATGGAAGAAACAAACTTGAATCTTTTAGTTTTCAATTGAAGAAAGAAAATTTCAGAAAATATTTCTTCAAACTGAAAGTAATGGCAGTATTTTTGCAGAAATTCTCTCTTGGAAGAGATAGAAAATGATTTCTAGAGAGAGAATTTGTAAAAGAGATGTGTGAATGAAGGAGGGGGTACTCATCTATTTATAGGATTGGAAAGGAGTTATAGAAAATGATTTCCAACGTTTAGAAACCACCCCCAACGGAAAGAAAAAAATCGGTTCTGAAAACTGCAAAAAACGGCATTAGCCTGCCAGAAAAAAGTGCTAGTCTGCCAATTTTCAAACAACAGAATTTGATCGTTAAATTTTATAGACGTGGATCAGTCATGAAAAGAAAGATACCTGTAAAATTTCATTGTCTAATTTGAAAAGAAAAATATTAGCCTGCCAGCCAATTTTACCTGGTCGGCTAATATTTTAAAGAGGAGTTTTGAGAAACGAAAACGACAGTTTGTAGATAAAAGTTAGGAGAGAACCTAGGTATCTAAGGTGAGTCATCATAAGGCTTAAAACCCTATAAAAGAAAAATCACATCAATTACATAAAGTCCGTAGAAATAACTTCATCTTGATATTGAGTAGACTTTGTGCAGATAGCTGTTATAGTTGATAATGTCCATGTTGCACATGCTGAGAAGTCTTACGTCACGATGTATATGTGGAAAATCTAGTATTCTGCAAAAAGGAGTTAGTAACAAATAATAAAGTTAAGTTTGTCACATCAAAATAATATAGAGTAGAAATATGGAATTATGGAATTCCAACATTCTCCCCCTTTTTGATGATGACAAACTTTCATTAAAGAAAAAATTAGTAATCATTGGTTTAGTAATTACAAATTGTAATTTAGTGAAAACGACAAAAATTCTTGCAAAGTAATACTCCCCCCTGAAAGTATGCATATGGTATATTAATATAATACATGCTTGGTATAGTTTTCTCCCCCTTTGTTATCCACAAAAAGAGGGTAATTTATGAGAAAAAAATCAGGGAAAATAATAAAGTGAACAAACTAATAAGGTGCATATGGAAGAGCATACTGAACATATATGGGGAACACAAAGTGTGGGTGATAAATACAAATTGTCTTTAAAACATGAACACCTGGGATTCAGAAAAGAAACAGTAACAACATGGAGAGTTAACAAACATGAAATAATGTGAAACGTAACATACTGAAAAACCCAACACAGAGCATCATTTGGAAAAGTCAAACTAAGCAACAGAACAGAAATAAAGGTGGAGACATAAAATATAAACACCAACTGAAGCATAGGTTAACATAACAACAGAATGACATATAAAAAGGGTTTTAAAACATACTATAGCAACCACATCGAACCAAACTGCATCAAACATACTAAAGCAACACCGACACTAGACTTGACAAAGTAACAAAACACTACATCAGAGGCCTATGATTGGGCCTATACAACCGAAACTATTGAAAAACAACAAGTAGCCAAAAGAAACTTCAGGGAGCATCTTGGGACAACAAGCAGATAAGGCAAACTAACGACGACGGCCGGGAGAAGTCAGGTGACGGGACGACGGTTGAGGACGGGCAGGGTGAAGATCATCAAAGAGTGAGAAAATCTGCGCCTGTGATGCTTGGATTTCTCCAAGAGTGCACGCATGTTGTTGAAGAGTTTGATCATACGTGCTAAACTGCTCTTGGATCCCAGTGAAACCATCGGTAACCTGTTTGGTCAGGGCATCAACATTAGTATTCAGACGACGAAGGAGAGAAGAGTTGTTCTGCCGACGTGAATAAACATCATCATGAGTCACGCACACTTTCTTGCGACGACGACCGGATGAACCCGGGGTCGTCGAAGCAGGAGTGTCGGCCAAATCTGTCTCATCGTCGTTGTCAGAAGGAGAATCTGGAATGTCCAACTTCATACTTGCGAGAGTAGATGCATCAAATTCAATCGGATTGATGACCGGAATGTCATCGGTAGGAGGGATGCGAAAATGACACAAGATGAGGGTGATGAGGCAAGGCAAGTAGAAATGTTGGTGAACGGGTTTGGCAAGGGTATGAAGAAGAACATCTACCCAATTGACAGGAAAACCACCCATGACAGCGTACAAGCTTTTCCGCAAACGAGTGTTGAGATAATTTCTAGAGCCTGACTTCGGAATAAGGTTGTAAACGAAAATTTTTACCAAGAGGCGCGGGGTTGGGAGAAGTCGGCTAGCACTCATCTTAGGAGAAAATGTGGTGGCCATTTTGGAGAGAATGACAGAATCATTCAGAGGAAAATCAAGCCCTTCGTCATTTGAGGGAGGAAGGTGAATCAAATCGGCCAAGCTTTGGGAAGTGAGGATAATTGGGAAGCCCTTAATTTGTGAGAAGACAGTGAGGATGCCTTGATCATCTTGATACATGAGGTTTGCATAAAATTCACGGACGAGGAGAGGATAATATGGAACCTTGTTGTATGAATGCCAAAGAGGAGCAAGACCCACGTCAGACAATAGGCGCTGGACATCGAAAGAAGAAAGAGAGGCGAAATTGATGAAGCGTTCAGGAATGATAGTGACGGATTCGAACGCGTGAAATTTTGCTTCACATTCGGGAGAACAAAAACGGGAGGAGAAACCGGGGTCAGCGAAATGAGAAGAGGAAGCCATGGGGAAAGAGGAGAGTGGTTTGAGGAAGAAGATGAAAAGTGAAGAACCGTGAGATGGTGAAGAACCGTACGATGCCTTTTAAAGAAAAAATGAACGGTTGTTGAAAACTGAATGAGAAGTTAGAGAAACTGCTTGAAGTTGAAATGGTATTTTAAAAACTGAATTGGTTAGAGAAACTGTTCAGAAAGATAGGAAGGCGGGAAGAAACTGAATGGACATAGTTTGAAGACGAACGGACAAAACTAAAAATTAGTCGACCAACAGTTTTTGGTTTGCCGGCCAAAAAGAAGAACCCAAGCCGTGTGAAAAGTTGAGGAAGAAAAAAAATAATTAGAAATTAAAAAAAATTAAAATGAAGTCAAACCAAGTTATTACCTGCATTGGAAAAGATCAAAAGAGCTTTGAAAGGACAATGGTAATAAAGAGGGTAGGTGGAGTAGGTGAGACAAAGGAATGAGATGAGGACAAGTGGCTTGCATTGAAAAGAGAGATAAAATATCTAAGAATAATAAATAATATATTAAATCCATAATATCCCAAAAGATGCGATGGTTGCAAAAAAAATCAAAAAAAATAGAAATAAAAAATTCACAAGAAGACATAGAGAATATGTTAAGAAATTTTTTTTTTAAGTTAGTCGACCAGAAAAATTTGGATGGCCGGCTAATTGTAAATAAATGTCGAAAAAATACGAAATAAATCAGAAATTAAAAACAAATAAATATAATGATATATCAAAGTTCAGATTCACTAATAATGCCTAAATCTCTCCTAAGTTTAATGAAAGAATCCTCTTTCAAAGGCTTAGTTAAGATGTCGGCAATCTGATGTTCAGTAGAAATGAACTTTAAAATAAGGTCACCTTTTTGAACATGATCATCCAAAAAGTGGTGACGAATGTCAATGTGTTTTGTGCGAGAATGATGAACATGATTTTTAGATAGGTTAATTGCACTTGTGTTATCACACATAATGGGACATGTGAAACACTGAATGCCATAGTCTGATATTGTTTGTTTCATCCATAAAATTTGAGCACACGCTAAACCAGCGGCAATATATTCTGTCTCTGTGGTAGATAATGAAACAGAATTTTTCTTTTTGCTAAACCAAGAGACCAAAGCATGTCCAAGAAAATGACAGTGCCACTTGTGCTTTTTCGGTCAGATTTACAACCAGTAAAATCTGCATCACTATATGATAATAAATCATATGTGCTGGTTTTAGGATAAAATAAACCAAAATCAGACATATGTTTAACGTATCTTATTATCTGTTTTACGGCAGTAAGATGAGAAATCTTAGGATCTGCCTAAAAGCGAGCACAAAGACAAACAGAAAACATGATGTCTGGTCTACTAGCAGTAAGATAAAGTAACGAGCCAATCATACCTCTATAAAGACGTTGATCGATACTCTTATCGTTTAGATCCTTGTCAAGGGATGTAGAAGTACTCATTGGAGTACGTTTTTCTGCAGAACTTTCTAGTCCAAAGCGCTTGATAAGTTCTTTTGAGTATTTGCTTTGGTGGATGAAAATACCTTCCTTCATTTGTTTGATTTGAAGACCAAGGAAGTAATTAAGTTCACCCATGTGACTCATTTCGAATTCCTTCTGCATAATCTTAGAAAAATCTTGATAAAGAGATTCGTTAGTAGAACCAAAAATAATGTCATCAACATAAATTTGAATAATAATAATGTCAGAATCTATGTTTTTAACAAATAGGGTTGAATCAATCTTACCAATTGAATAACCTGAATTTAATAGAAAACTTTTAAGTCTTTCATACCAAGCACGAGGTGCTTGCTAAAGACCATATAAAGCTTTCTTTAATTTAAAAACATGGTTATCCAATGTTTCATGATGGAATCCTGGGGGCTGTTCAACATAGACTTCTTCTTTAAGAAATCCATTAAGATAAGCATTTTTAACATCCATCTGAAACAACTTAAAATCTTTATAGCATGCAAAAGATAATAACATCCTAATAGATTCAAGACGTGCAACTGGTGCATAGGTTTCATCATAATCAATACCTTCTTCTTGATTATAACCTTGTGCAACTAGTCGTGCCTTGTTTCTAATTACCTGTCCAGATTCATCCAACTTATTTTTGAATACCCACTTGGTACCAATAATTGGATGATTTGATGGTCTGGGTACCAATTCCTAAACATCGTTTCTTTGAAATTGATTGAGTTCCTCCTGCATTGCAATAATCCATGAACTGTCTTCACATGCTTCGATGATGTTCTTTGGTTCAATGGATGAGATAAATGCACTATGTGACATTTGCTCCATTTGACCACGAGTCTTCACACCATCTGAAATATCACCAATTATCAAGTCTGGTGGATGATTGCGAACTTATGTATATGCCTTAGGAAGATCTGTATTATCTGAAATAGACTCAACACAGGGTTTAGTAGCACCATCATCATCAAGTTGAATATTGTTAAATGAATCAGATAAAGGTAATAAATCCTCACTATCATCAATAATAGTAGGAATAGATGAGGGATTCTCATCAAAAGTGACATGTAAAGATTCTTCAATTGATGAAGTTCTTTTGTTGAAAACTCTGTAGGCTTTACTACGTGTTAAGTAACCAACAAAAATCCCTTCATCAGATTTTGAATCAAACTTGTCAAGTGAATCTCTAGTGTTAAGAATGAAACATTTACATCCAAACACACAAAAATATGATACACGAGGAATGCGATCAAAGAATAATTCAAAACAAGTTTTGTTAAGCAATGGTCTTATAAGAACTCTATTTAATATATAACATGCCGTTGCAACAGCTTCTGCCCAAAAATATTTCGGTAAGTTACTATCACAAAGCATTGTTCTAGCACATTCTTGAAGAGTTCTATTTTTCCTTTCTACTACGCCATTTTGTGGAGCAGCTCTAGGAAAGGAGAAATTATGAGTTATACCATTATCATCACAAAACTTGGAAAAAGATTCATTTTCAAACTCTCCCCCATGATCACTACGAATAGTAATGATGGTTGAAGATTTGATTTTCTCAATCTTTCTACAAAATATGGAAAATTCTTGGAAAGCATCATTCTTATGTTGTAAGAATATAACCCATGTATATCGTGAATAATCATCAACAATGACAAATGCATATCTACTTTTATTCAAAGAAGCTACTCTTGAAGGACCAAATATATCCAAATGAAGAAGTTCTAATGGTCTCTTTGTTGAAATAATTTCCTTTGATTTAAAAGAAGATTTGTGCATTTTTCCTTGTTGACAAGCATCACAGAAGTGTTTGTGTTTGAATGATATGTTTGGCATTCCATTAACTAAATTGTGTTTTGAAATATGTGCAAGATTTTTGAAATTAGTGTGTCCAAAACGTTTGTGCCATAAAAGTGTATTGTCTGATGAAGCCATCAAACAGAGATTGTGAGTGGTAATAGACATGCATATGATATAAATATTATTCCTATGCTTACCACGAAATAAAAGAGATGACATATCAGAATTATAAATAATACAATCATGTTGTTCAAACATAATCTTAAAATTCTTATCACATAATTGACTGATAGATAATAAATTGTGTTTCAAACCATTAACCAGAAGTACGTCTTCAAGGGTAGGTGATCTGGATTTCCAACTGTTCCAATTCCAATAATATGTCCTTTGTTGTTATCTCCAAAGGATACTGTGCCTCCATCTTTGAATTGAACGGTGGAAAGTAAGTTAATGTTGCCAGTCATATGTTTAGAACATCCACTATCTAAGATCCATCTTTCCTTTTTGGGTACCTGAAAGATAAACATGAAACAATGGTACCCTTTGCTTTAGGGTCCTTTGGATTAGATCTTAGGAAGCCAAACCCAAGTAGAATTTGGCTTTCTTATATAATTGCACGAATGAACAATAGATTGCATATAATTTGAAATAAACAAATCTCTATCATATAAACAAGAATCCTTAGGAACCCATATACTTAGAGTATTAGATTTCCTAGGAGATGCATTCGAAATATTTCTAATGTTTGAAACATTTCTTTGTGAAGAAGAAACAACAGGATTAATTTTCTTTGTGTAAATGAATGCATGATTCTTCTTTTGTGGTTTAACAAATGTTGTTTTTACCACAAAAGGAAGATGTGTTACAAGATTTGGATATATTCTTATTTGAATAGCCCAATCCTTGTTTATGATTTGCAGGATATTGAAATTGAAGAAAATCATTGAGATTAGTCTTACCTTTGTTAAACTTATTAACATTAGCAGACATCTCATCG
Organism: Scilla litardierei; assembly: GCA_030789695.1. Classification (NCBI taxonomy): domain Eukaryota; kingdom Viridiplantae; phylum Streptophyta; class Magnoliopsida; order Asparagales; family Asparagaceae; genus Scilla; species Scilla litardierei. The sequence continues at coordinate 114,259,417 of CM061134.1, forward strand.
TATTTCATCTTTAGTGATGAAACACTATTATCCATTTCGGATAGACGTGCATGCAATCCTCGATTCTGATTTTTGAGAATTTCATTCTCTTTATTTAGACTCAAGATTTGAGAGGATAACATATCTTTCTCAGTGTTAATTGCATCAGATGAACTGCATTTAGATGAAAGTCCTTGATGTTCAAGGATATGAGCATCATTGCTTTGTTTCAAAGACTTGTGTTGTGCATTTAGTCTTTTGAAACGAATGAAAAGATCATTAAAAGCATCTAATAATTCTTCATTATCAAAATGACTTACATTGCTTTCATCATCTTGTGCCATGAAGCACATATTGGCTTTTTCTTCATTATCGTTGTCTTCTCCGTCAGAAGATGAATCCCAAGTTGCCGCGAAGGCTTTCTTCATTCTATTAAACCTCCGTTCTTTCTTGGAATGTTCATTGTTGTTATTGAAAGTTTTGACCTTTGATTTGAGAAGAGGATAATCCTTCTTGTAATGTCCTGGTTTATTACAATTGAAACAAAGAGAAGAATCAGTATGTTTAGATTTAAAAATTTTATACTTACCTTTTCTTAAGAACTTTCTGAAGTTCCTAGTAATGAGGGCAACATCTTCATCATCGTCTGTGTCTGAATCATCGGTATCTGATAATGCGTTGAAGGCAAGAGTTTTCTTCTTGAATCTGCTTGTTCTTTGCGGTCTTGAAGTTGAACTTCGTAGGCCATCAAATTACCAACGAGGCTTTCAACAGTGAGTGTTGATAAGTCATTGGCTTCTTCTATTGCTGTCATCTTTCTTTCCCATTCTGGTGTGTTAAGGCACGAAGGATCTTTCTGACTTGTTCTGTTTGAGAATATGTCTTTCCAAGAGCAATTAGAGAGTTTGTTATATCTGTGAATCTAGTAACCATCTCTCCAATTGTCTCGTTGTCCTTCATTCTGAATAGTTCAAATCTGTGAACAAGAACAGAAATTTTAGTTTCTTTAACTTTATTAGTACCTTCATGTGTTACCTGAAGTGTATGCCAGATGTCACAGGCAGTTTTGGCCTGGGATACACGGTTGAACTCATTCTTGTCCATGGCGCAGAATAAATCATTCATTGCTTTGGAGTTGCGAGTTGCGACGGTTTTGTCATTGGTCATTGGTAGTCCATTGGGTATAATGAGTTGTAGGCTTCTCGTATTGAGTTTCCAACATGTTCCAAAGTTCGTAATCGATGCTTTGAAGATAGATTGTCATCCTTGTCTTCCAATAAGAATAGTTGGAACCATAGAATAGGGGAGGCCTTGTGTAACGACTGGTTTCCTTGTATCTGAATTTATTATAATATAATATATGTTTTGGTGGATTTTCTCCTCTTGTGTGGTTTGCGTCTCCGTAACTTTCATTTTCGATCGATTCGTCGTATTTTCTCGTTTCTTCCTTAGGATCGTCGATTTCGAAGTACGTCGTTTGTGACGGGCTTCATAACGGTCATATCTAACTATTAGATCAAGCCTAGGAGTCTTAGGATTCGATCCCGGGGCTCCGCGCTCCGTATCGGAACTTTTGGTGCTTATTAGCCGGTGTAAGAAGGGGCACCGACCGACTAGATGACGATCCAGTCGGTCGGCAATCCTTCTTGGACCGACTAGTGATATTTTCTAAATTTTCTTAGGAGTTACTGTTTATCGTTAGTCGGTCTAAGAAGAGCTGTTGACCGACTAGATTGCAAACTAGTCGGTCAGCAATGCTTCTTTAACCGACTAACACATCATCTAAATTTTACTATCAATACTGTTCATTTCTTAGTCGGTTTAAGTTCATCTTTCGACCGACTAGTTGTTAAACTAGTCTGTTAAGTTTTGTACTCAGACCGACTAACTCTTGGTTCTACTGTACAGTCGAGTTACTGTTTGCTCTTAGTCGGTCTAAGAACGTTCATCGACCGACTAGATTCTAAACTAGTCGGTCAGTATTTGTTCATGGACCGACTAACTCTAAATCCTATTTTCGTTCAGGAGTTACTGTTTACACTTAGTCGGTCTGCGTTGGTCGACCGACCGACTAGTTTCCAAACTAGTCGGTCAGTGGTTGTTCTTTGACCGACTAGTCTGTGTTAAAACCCTAATTTCTGGGCAGCCGCCAGCTCAACCTATAAATACCCAACCCAATCGTTTTCTTCTTCTCCAACACGACCCTAAGCCCTAGTTTCTTCCCCTCTAAGTCCCCATCTTCCTCCAAGCTTCAATCCCCCATTCCAAGCCCTAAATCCATCATCCAATCCATCCAATCACTCATTCCACCTTTCATCTTCCCCAAAACTCCATCGAAATCCATCGAATCCCCAAAATCCCTCAAAACCCTAGTTTCCCCAAACTTCTCCAAACTTTTCCAGATCTGGTCCTAGGGTTCCCCGGAGTGTTTCTTCTGCCTCCTCTCGGTAAGAAATCGATCTACCGTTGTTTTTATAACTTATTTATAATTTTATGAAACCCTAATAATATTTCATGTTGTTTGACGATTGGTCCCCCAAAACAGCGATTTCCCCGTAGATTGACATCCGTGTGACAAAGTGATCGTCATCCCCGGTGCTAGGCAAGTGAAACTTGCCACTTAGGGTTTAGGCCATGTTTTAGGCCATTTGCATGTTGTAGGCGTAAAAGAGGCTAGGCGACGAAATGATACTCGCCTAGTTGCAAATTGGGGAACTAGCTTGACAACGAAGCTAGTTCCGACATTTAGCATGTTGCACAAATACCATGTCATGTTTACTTTCCCTTAACGGTACGCAAACTAAATGTCATGTCATTGCATTCTTTAAGTGTTTCTGTGATTGCGTAGCTTTGCTACGAATGCTTGTATTCCTGGCTCGTGTTCCAGAAGCGGGCCATGTGTTGGTTGATAGCCAATGCCCGGATTGCGTGTTTCCTGGCTCGTGACCAGAAGCGAGCATAATGAGTTGGAAACCCCAACACTCGATATTGAATCGTGAACTAAGAAACAAGCTCCTGTGCGGGGCAACCCTGGCTCACTAGCTGGGCTCATGTACAGGGACCCTGGCTTGTTTAGTGCGGGATGGGGTGAGGGTTAAGCGGCCATTCAACTGGGGGTCTGTTTGATCAACAACTGCAGTTGTAAGGCGTAAACTCTTTGGGGTGGGGTAGTGTTTAGTGCCGATCGGACTGAAATGCTATGCCATTCAGCGAAGGGCGTAAACATCTACAAAACAGCCGTGAAATGTGAATTGTGTTTAGTGCCGATCGGTCTGACATGTTTTACCATTCAGCGAAGGGCATAAACACTTGCAAAACAATGTGGATTGATTGATAGTAGCGTAGCTACTCTTGTCTTGTCTTGTCTTGTCCCGATGATTGCTCTCATGTACAAATTGTCTTGCCATGTTTTAAATTGTGCACTCATGTTGTAACTGCCATGTCATGCATACTAAACTGTTAGGTTGCTAGTTGCCTTACTTTCAGTTTCCTTGCCCAAGTCCTTTAGACTTGCTGACATGTGCCCCTCTCTCTTTTGGGTGACGCATGTTAGACCTTGAGCCTGAGTTGCCAGCTGAGGGTGAGGTGTTTGCGGACGCCGAGCTTGAGCCCGTGTTGGACGGGGGGTTCGTGGACACTGGGGACCAGTCCTAGTGTCTCCGCTGGGTTTTATTTTTTTTGACTAGACAGTTGCTTGTTATCGGTGCGTGGCACCTATACTTATTTATGTCGTAACTTTTGTTGGCCTTGTTCTGGGCCTTTGGACTCTTTCTTTTAGCCTGGTGGCTTTTCTGTGATGTTGAATATTTTGTGGACAAACTTTGGGATTGGTATTTCATATCCGTCTATTATTATTGTTGTTGTTGTTTCGTTTGTAATTACAGGGACCTGCTTATACTAAATTGACGCTTATCGGGTTTGGGGCTTCACCGCTCCACTCCCGTGCGGACCTTTTCACGTCTCGCCTCCATTTTAGGGAAGCGGGTCGTGACAGGTTTTAGTGGTGGCCCATGCAGGTCTTCTGTAACTGTGATTATCGGGATAACGATAATAATGCAAGATTGTCCAACAAATAATTTCGACATCTGAGCCCTAAGCTATGAGTCTAATTGTTTCGTTTTCTGCGTCATTAGATGGCAGGAAGGCGGATCACCCGTGGTGGTGGTAGTGGTGCGCCCCCTCATGACGAGGAGCCTGAGCGGGAGCCCACTAATGGGGAGATGATGAGGATGATGTTGCAGATGATGCAGGTTCAGCAGGGTGTGCTTCTGCAGGTGCAGAATGCTCCGGTGACTCGAGCTGCTCGGGTGGTGGAAGCCCCTCGCCCTGAGCCCGGGGCGAAGCAGTTCAGAGAGCTGGGTCTTGCGTATTTTGATGGAACCGAAGGTCCATTAGCTGCTGATGAATGGATGAGGAATATTGAGGACAATCTGAAGATATCCAAAGTCAACGAAGTTAGTTGGGTTGACTTGGCGAAGCGCCAGCTGAAGGATAACGCCAGGAATTGGTGGGATGCTGAGGAAAAGATGTTGGTTGAGCCGATCGTCTGGGCTACCTTCAAGGCCAGATTTGATGGTGAGTTCTTCCCGAAGGCTGCCAGGGAAGAGATGCTGCAGCGTTTTATCGATCTAAAGCAGGGGAACTCGTCGGTGGACATGTACCACCAGGAGTTCATGAGGCTGAGTCGGTTTGCACCAAAGATGGTGCAGGACGCTGAGGAGAGAGCTCAGAGGTTTCTGCAGGGGCTTGCTTCAGAGCTCCAGAGCTTTGTGACCTCTTCTGACCGGGAATCTTATCAGAAGGTTTTGGTCGCTGCCAAGAGGCAGGAGCTGCTTGTGAACCAGAGGAAGGGGTCTGTTGTTGGTGCTGTGAGGAGGCCTGTGGAACAGGCGAGAGCGGTGGTTAGACCTGGATTCAGGCCTAATCAGTCCGCTCAGTTTAAGAGGCTGGGAGGGCCTATTCTGAAGTCTTGCCATTTCTGCGGCAAGCCTGGCCATATCAAGGATCAGTGCCGGAAGTTTTTGGGCCAGTGTCTGGTTTGCGGTGATGCCTCCCATGTCGCGAGGGATTGTCGGCATGCGGGTCCGCTGCAGAGGGCACATATTGCTGCTCCGCCGTTGCAGCAGAGAGCCCCGGTGCCCGCTGGTCGTGGGATGCCCCTCGTTCCACAGGGGCAGGCTTTTCGGCAGGCTGCTCCGCCGAGGAGGCAGGCATTTCTGATGACCGAGGAGGAGGTTTTGGCCATGGATGAGGTTATTGCAGGTAACTTTCGATCTAGATTGTTCCTTCCTTAATTAATTGATTGTTAAATTATGCTGGATGCTTGTGTATGAATGTTGCTAGAGTAAGATTTGATCGATTAGAATGTTTGTTAGGTGTGGTTTTGGTTTGCGCGTTCCCTGCCCGAGTCCTCTTTGACTCAGGTGCGTCAATGTGCATTTTGGCCCAGAGCTTCGTGGAGAAGCATTCCTTGTCGACGTCCCCTCTCTCTAGGAGTTGGAATATCGTCACAGGGAATGGAGTAGTCACGGTGCATCGTGGATGCAGTCCTTGCTCTGTGGTGGTTTGTGGACATGAGCTTTATGCTGATTTTATTGTCCACAACATCACCAACTACGATGCGGTCTTTGGGATGGATTGGCTTGCGAGCTTCTATGCTACGATCGACTGCAGGAGGAAGAAGGTGGTGTTCGAGATTCCCGGACATCCAGTATTTGAGTTCAGTCGTGGTAGCAGTTCGCTTGGTCCTGTCAGATTTCGGGCCAAGCCGGTGGAGGCTGTAGCTATGCAGATGGAGCTGGAATGGCCAGCTGTGGTGCGGGATTTTGGCGACGTCTTCCCCGAGGAGATGTCTGGTTTGCCGCCTGATCGAGCTCTGGAATTTTCTATTGATCTCGTTCCAGGTGCGCAGCCGATTTCGAAGGCGCCGTATCGTATGGCACCTGCAGAATTGGAAGAGTTGCGGAAGCAGTTGGATGAGCTGTTACTGAAGGGTTATATTAATCCTAGCGTGTCTCCGTGGGGATCACCGGTGTTGCTGGTTAAGAAGAAGGATGGTTCGCGTCGCATGTGCGTGGACTATCGGGGATTGAATGCGGTAACCATTAAGAATAAATACCCGTTGCCTCGCATCGATGATATTTTTGATCAGCTTGGAGGTTCGAGGGTGTTTTCCAAATTGGATTTGAGGAGTGGTTACCATCAGTTGAAGGTGAAGAAGGGAGATGTTCCGAAGACAGCGTTCAGGACGAAGTATGGACACTATGAGTTTGTGGTTATGCCTTTCGGCGTAACTAACGCGCCCGCAGTTTTCATGAATCTGATGAACCTGATTTTCTACGACTTTTTGGATAAGTTTGTCGTTATCTTTATCGACGACATTCTGATTTATTCGAAGTCGGAGGAAGAGCATGCATCGCACTTGAGGACGGTATTGGAAATCTTGAGGAAGCATCGTTTGTATGCTAAGTTTTCGAAGTGCGAGTTTTGGCTGGATCGAGTTGCTTTTCTTGGGCATGTGGTGACTGGAGATGGTATATCTGTGGATCCCGAGAAGATTAGGGCCATCCGGGAGTGGCCTGTTCCGTCGTCTGCGTCTGAGATTCGGAGTTTCCTTGGACTTGCTGGTTACTATCGGCGATTCATTAAGGACTTTTCCCGTATTGCTGAGCCGATGACCAGGTTGACGCAGAAGGATGTTTCTTATGTTTGGTCGGGTGATTGCGAGAGCGCTTTTGGTGTTCTGAAGGAGAGGTTGACGAGTGCCCCTATTCTTGTCGTGCCTGATCGCAGCGGTGGATTTGAGATCTTTTGCGATGCTTCTGGCAAGGGTCTCGGTTGCGTGTTGCATCAGCACGGGCATGTTGTGGCGTATGCGTCTCGTCAGCTTAAGGTTCATGAGAAGAATTATCCGACGCATGATTTGGAGTTGGTTGCCGTTGTGTTTGCTCTTAAGATTTGGAGGCACTTCTTGTTGAGTGAGAAAGTGAAAATCTTCACCGATCACAAAAGCTTGAAGTATATTTTCACTCAGAAGGAGCTCAACATGCGACAGCGTCGATGGTTGGAGCTTATGGCGGATTATGAGATTGATTTGTAGTATCACCCTGGCAAGGTGAATGTGGTTCCAGATGCTTTGAGTAGGCTTCCAGCGGTGATGATTTTGACCTCGCAGTGGAGATTGCAGCAGGATTTTTACGAGTCTGGCGTGGAGATTGTTCTTCCTGGGGAGGCTCCTTCGTTGAGGTACATGCAGGTACAGTCGACGATCGTGGATCGGATTAAGGCCGGCCAGACTGAGGATCCGAAGCTGGTGAGTATTCGGGAGCAGGTGGAAGCCGGTCTGCGGACTGACTTTTTGATTCATGAGGATGGCTCGCTGAGGTTTGGAGCCAGGTTGTGTGTGCCAGCTGGGGATATCAGAGAGGAGTTGATGGTGGAGGCACACAGTTCACCGTATTCTGTGCATCCTGGTGGCACCAAGATGTACCAGGATCTTCGTCTGAATTATTGGTGGCATGGTATGAAGAGGAGCGTGGCTCGGAGTGTGGCTAAGTGCTTGGTTTGCCAGCAAGTGAAGGCGGAGCATCAGCGTTCGGCCGGGTTGCTACAACCGCTTCCGATTCCGGAGTGGAAGTGGCAGCACATCACTATGGATTTCGTGACTGGACTACCTCGGAGTCCGAAGCAGAATGACGCGATTTGGGTGATCGTAGATCGATTGACCAAATCTGCGCACTTTATTCCATTCCAAGTGGGACAGTCCACGGAGGTGCTAGCGAGGAGATATATGGAGGAAGTTGTGCGACTTCATGGAGTCCCCGTGAGTATTGTTTCTGACAGAGACACGAGGTTCACATCTCAGTTTTGGCAGAGTTTGCAGAAGAGCTTGGGTACGCGTCTGAGTTTCAGCACGGCGTACCATCCGCAGACGGATGGCCAGTCCGAGAGGACGATTCAGATTTTGGAAGACATGCTGAGGGCATGCATGTTGGATTTCAAGGGTTCGTGGGAGGACCATCTACATCTGGTAGAGTTTTCCTACAACAACAACTTCCAGGCGAGTATTGGCATGGCGCCTTTCGCCGCTCTTTATGGGAGGAAATGTCGATCGCCATTGAGTTGGGATGACGTTGGTGATCGGGAGATGTTGGGGCCTGAGATGATCGTGGAGGCCGTGGATATTGTCAGGAATATTCGGGAGAGGTTGAGGATTGCTCAGGACCGTTTTAAGCATTGGGCGGATGCTAAACGTCGTCCTTTGGAGTTTCAGCCGGGCGACCATGTGTTCTTGAAGATTTCCCCGAATCGTGGTGTGATTCGTTTCGGGAAGCGTGGGAAGTTGAGCCCGCGATACATTGGACCATTTGATGTTTTGGAGAGGGTTGGCGAGGTAGCTTATCACTTGGCCTTGCCGCCATCTTTGGAAGGAGTTCACGAGGTTTTCCATGTGTCGCAGCTTCGTCGATACATTAGCGATCCGTCTCATGCGGTGGATTTTTCGGAGATTACCGTTCGCCCCGATATGACGTATGACCAGCTTCCAGTGTAGATTCTGGACAGGCGTCAGAAATCGCTTCGGAACAAGATTGTCAATCTTGTGAGGGTGATGTGGCGACACGGTTCGCCGGGAGAGTCCACTTGGGAGAGAGAAGATGAGATGCGAGAGCGTTTCCCACTTTTGTTTCCGGACTCGTGAGTTTTTGGAAATTCCGAGGACGGAATTTTTCTTAAGTTGGGGAGGATGTAACGACTGGTTTCCTTGTATCTGAATTTATTATAATATAATATATGTTTTGGTGGATTTTCTCCTCTTGTGTGGTTTGCGTCTCCGTAACTTTCATTTTCGATCGATTCGTCGTATTTTCTCGTTTCTTCCTTAGGATCGTCGATTTCGAAGTACGTCGTTTGTGACGGGCTTCATAACGGTCATATCTAACTATTAGATCAAGCCTAGGAGTCTTAGGATTCGATCCCGGGGCTCCACGCTCCGTATCGGAACTTTTGGTGCTTATTAGCCGGTGTAAGAAGGGGCACCGACCGACTAGATGACGATCCAGTCGGTCGGCAATCCTTCTTGGACCGACTAGTGAGCTTTTCTAAATTTTCTCAGGAGTTACTGTTTATCGTTAGTCGGTCTAAGAAGAGCTGTTGACCGACTAGGTTGCAAACTAGTCGGTCAGCAATGCTTCTTTAACCGACTAACACATCATCTAAATTTTACTATCAATACTGTTCATTTCTTAGTCGGTCTAAGTTCATCTTTCGACCGACTAGTTGTTAAACTAGTCGGTTAAGTTTTGTACTCAAACCGACTAACTCTTGGTTCTACTGTACAGTCGAGTTACTGTTTGCTCTTAGTCGGTCTAAGAACGTTCATCGACCGACTAGATTCTAAACTAGTCGGTCAGTATTTGTTCATGGACCGACTAACTCTAAATCCTATTTTCGTTCAGGAGTTACTGTTTACACTTAGTCGGTCTGCGTTGGTCGACCGACCGACTAGTTTCCAAACTAGTCGGTCAGTGGTTGTTCTTTGACCGACTAGTTTGTGTTAAAACCCTAATTTCTGGGCAGCCGCCAGCTCAACCTATAAATACCCAACCCAATCGTTTTCTTCTTCTCCAACACGACCCTAAGCCCTAGTTTCTTCCCCTCTAAGTCCCCATCTTCCTCCAAGCTTCAATCCCTCATTCCAAGCCCTAAATCCATCATCCAATCCATCCAATCACTCATTCCACCTTTCATCTTCCCCAAAACTCCATCGAAATCCATTGAATCCCCAAAATCCCTCAAAACCCTAGTTTCCCCAAACTTCTCCAAACTTTTCCAGATCTGGTCCTAGGGTTCCCCGGAGTGTTTCTTCTGCCTCCTCTCGGTAAGAAATCGATCTACCGTTGTTTTTATAACTTATTTATAATTTTATGAAACCCTAATAATATTTCATGTTGTTTGACGATTGGTCCCCCAAAACAGCGATTTCCCCGTAGATTGACATCCGTGTGACAAAGTGATCGTCATCCCCGGTGCTAGGCAAGTGAAACTTGCCACTTAGGGTTTAGGCCATGTTTTAGGCCATTTGCATGTTGTAGGCGTAAAAGAGGCTAGGCGACGAAATGATACTCGCCTAGGCGCAAATTGGGGAACTAGCTTGACAACGAAGCTAGTTCCGACATTTAGCATGTTGCACAAATACCATGTCATGTTTACTTTCCCTTAACGGTACGCAAACTAAATGTCATGTCATTGCATTCTTTAATTGTTTCTGTGATTGCGTAGCTTTGCTACGAATGCTTGTATTCCTGGCTCGTGTTCCAGAAGCGGGCCATGTGTTGGTTGATAGCCAATGCCCGGATTGCGTGTTTCCTGGCTCGTGACCAGAAGCGAGCATAATGAGTTGGAAACCCCAACGCTCGATATTGAATCATGAACTAAGAAACAAGCTCCTGTGCGGGGCAACCCTGGCTCACTAGCTGGGCTCATGTACAGGGACCCTGGCTTGTTTAGTGCGGGATGGGGTGAGGGTTAAGCGGCCATTCAACTGGGGGTCTGTTTGATCAACAACTGCAGTTGTAAGGCGTAAACTCTTTGGGGTGGGGTAGTGTTTAGTGCCGATCGGACTGAAATGCTATGCCATTCAGTGAAGGGCGTAAAGATCTACAAAACAGCCGTGAAATGTGAATTGTGTTTAGTGCCGATCGGTCTGACATGTTTTACCATTCAGCGAAGGGCATAAACACTTGCAAAACAATGTGGATTGATTGATAGTAGCGTAGCTACTCTTGTCTTGTCTTGTCTTGTCCCGATGATTGCTCTCATGTACAAATTGTCTTGCCATGTTTTAAATTGTGCACTCATGTTGTAACTGCCATGTCATGCATACTAAACTGTTAGGTTGCTAGTTGCCTTACTTTCAGTTTCCTTGCCCAAGTCCTTTAGACTTGCTGACATGTGCCCCTCTCTCTTTTGGGTGACGCATGTTAGACCTTGAGCCTGAGTTGCCAGCTGAGGGTGAGGTGTTTGCGGACGCCGAGCTTGAGCCCGTGTTGGACGGGGGGTTCGTGGACACTGGGGACCAGTCCTAGTGTCTCCGCTGGGTTTTATTTTTTTTGACTAGACAGTTGCTTGTTATCGGTGCGTGGCACCTATACTTATTTATGTCGTAACTTTTGTTGGCCTTGTTCTGGGCCTTTGGACTCTTTCTTTTAGCCTGGTGGCTTTTCTGTGATGTTGAATATTTTGTGGACAAACTTTGGGATTGGTATTTCATATCCGTCTATTATTATTGTTGTTGTTGTTTCGTTTGCAATTACAGGGACCTGCTTATACTAAATTGACGCTTATCGGGTTTGGGGCTTCACCGCTCCACTCCCGTGCGGACCTTTTCACGTCTCGCCTCCATTTTAGGGAAGCGGGTCGTGACACCTTGTTGTGGAGTGCCCTTCTAGAAATTACGATGAAGATGTTGAATTGTTCGTCGGATAGGTGTAGGCAATCTTGACTGTGCTCTGATACCAAATGTAGGATCTCCTGGCATACCAAATACACTAGAGGGGGGTGAATAGTGTATATCACGACGAAATTGCAAATTTAAAAGTTAATAAAAACATGCAATAAAAATGCAGAGGTAAAGAAATATAATACAGAGAATGGCAATCGTAAACACCAAGATTTATCCTGGTTCGGATCCTGGTGATCCTACGTATAGTCCTCTAGCCCGTAGAGATTTTCAATCCAATATAACACTTGCCCCGCAAGCAACAACATACAAAAATGGCAACACTCTCAGTGTCCCAAACTTTGTACAATCTCTACACCAAGAGATTCAACTTACAAAAGAAATGAAAATAACACCTAAAGCCTTGATGAAGATTTCGAATGAAATTCAAGAAATAAGTGAAAAAAAAGATTCAAAGTTTCTAGATTTTAGAATGGAAGAAACAAACTTGAATCTTTTAGTTTTCAATAGAAGAAAGAAAATTTCAGAAAATATGTCTTCAAACTGAAAGTAATGGCAGTATTTCTGCTGAAATTCTCTCTTGGAAGAGATAGAAAATGATTTCTAGAGAGAGAATTTGTAAAAGAGATGTGTGAATGAAGGAGGGGGTACTCATCTATTTATAGGATTGGAAAGGAGTTATAGAAACTGATTTCCAACGTTTAGAAACCACCCCCAACGTATAGAAAAAATCGGTTCTGAAAACTGCAAAAACCGGCATTAGCCTGCCAGAAAAAAGTGCTAGTCGGCCAATTTTCGAACGACAGAATTTGACCGTTAAATTTTACAGACGTGGATCAGTCATGAAAAGAAAGATACCTGTAAAATTTCATGGTCTAATTTGAAAAGAAAAATATTAGCCAGCCAGCCAATTTTACCTGGTCGGCTAATATTTTAAAGAGGAGTTTTGAGAAACGGAAAACGGCAGTTTGTAGATAAAAGTTAGGAGAGAACCTAGGTATCTAAGATGAGTCATCATAAGGCTTAAAACCCTATAAAATAAAATTTACATCAATTACATAAAGTCCGTAGAAATAACTTCACCTTGATATTGAGTAGACTTTGCGCAGATAGCTGTTATAGTTGATAATGTCCATGTTGCACATGTTGAGAAGTCTTACGTCACGATGTATATGTGGAAAATCTAGTATTCTGCAAAAAGGAGTTAGTAACAAATAATAAAGTTAAGTTTGTTACATCAAAATAATATAGAGTAGAAATATGGAATTATGGAATTCCAACAAGCATGACCCTTTACTGCATCTCGCTGAGCGCTTGGAGAAGGGGCCGCTCAGTCGAACGGGGTAGCCGCTCGACCGTGCGCCACCTTAGTGGAATCGATGTCGCTCGGTCAGAAGTGGGGCCGCTTGGTCGAGCGGTTGGCCGCTCGATCGAGCAAATTAAGCCAAAGTTTCGCAAAGAGTTTGAATGTAAATAATGAGCTTCCTACAGGGCTAGCTTGGTCGAGCGAAGTGGGTCGCTTGGTTGAGCAAGTTGGGTTGCTCGACCGAGCGACCCTTTACAGCTTGACCATCCTCTTCAGGGTCCCAGCTCAGTCAAGCAGGGTAGCCACTCAACCGAGCGACCTGGCAACTCTGGCTGTGATTTCTCTTCTCCTCTCTTCTTTCCTTGCTGTTCTTTCTTTCTTCTTTTCCTCCTTCTCTTCTTTATCTTCTTCTCTTCTTCTTAGCTCTCCTTATTCTCTTCTTTCTCTTCTTTCTCTTCTTTCTTCTTTCGCTCTTTCTTCTCTTCTTTGTCTTCTTTCCTTAGCTTCTTGAAGTCGTCAAGCATGGCGACGTGAGCTCTGGCATCCGATATAGTGTCCATCATCCATTATTATTCTGGTTCGCGCCAAAGTTCCTGAAAATCCATAAAACATAGCAAGAATGAAATATATCGTGAAAAGTGCGATAGAATGTAAAAATGTGAACTTCGGTCGATCAAAATACTATGGAAATGCACTGTAAAAACATGAAAAATATGGACCAATCAAAATCTGCCAAGCTTACCTCTTACTCGTCCTCGAGGAAGACGAATAAGAAGCTCACCGGAGAGTAAAAATAAGAAAGTGAAAAAGAAGTTAAAGATAAGAAAAAGCTACTAAATCGTCTCCTTATCTCATAAGCACGCGGGCAATTAAAATATACAACTCACATGAATTTATCAAGTCTAGCATCGATTATATAGGATGGATTTTTAACAAATAACGCGAGAACTCAAAAATCGATTATACGATATGAAATAATTAGACGGGGATTCCTATCATAGCTTATAATTTATATACCAAATCCATTATTCGAATTCAAGTCTCCACAACTCATTCTCTATCCAGTGTATAATATCATGATCAATCTTTCAAGCATGTAAGATAAATCTTTTTAATTGATTTTTCATAAATGGAGATAATAAATTCAATTGAATTTGGAAATCACCACACTAAACTCTTTCGTGAATCCTAGTAATCTTTGACCTTGCCATGTCCCTATTCTACATAGAAAGTGGGGTAAGGAAGTCGGATTTTTCTTTTTACAATTGTTTTGGCTATACATTTTTACTTTATATATTTTTTTCCCTATATACATGAGATAAACTCAATTTATATAAAAGGCGGCCTATGCATCCCAAACCAGACGATCTTAGGGCATCAGATTACGAAGAACTGCTCGGGGCTTTATTTAGGAACTAATTTTTTTTATTTTTTATTTTTCTTATGTTTTTGGGATTTTTGCAAACTCATGTAAATGCGATGGAATGCAAAGCACGATCAAAGATCGTAATTTGCTATATATACAAAAAATAAAGAGAAAAAGATAGAATTCGAGACATGGCTTAGTACCAGAATCTCTAATCAACGCTACTCAAGGGTCTCGTGTTATCCAAACTCTATTGAATTACCATTCATTATAAAAATGTATCGTTACTTACACAATCATGCAATTAGTCATTCAATTTTCAATTAATCACGCAATTTTCAGCTTAACTGTTTCGAGAATACTCAACGTGGAGAAATGAAATCAAATCATGAAATAGAATATTAAATCACATTCTAATCAAGGAAGTATCACTAATTCATCAACACATGGAGTTCAAAAATAAAATCCATTCTATATCTGCAATGAAGTGCAATAGAGTTGGAAATATTATATATGAGTGTGTAGAGCAATCAGCTGAGTGTGCGTAGCTTATAGTGCAATCATAGGAGAATCATCTCTAGTCTAAAAAGAAAGAAAAAAAGAAAAAAAGAAAAACATGGACATCACTCAAAAGAGAAAAAATACGATGATTCTAAAAAAAGAAAAATGGGGTGAAAATGGAAATAAAATAAAAAAGAAAAAGAAATATAAATCTGTAGAGCTTATCCCCCAAGCTAAACGCAGCAGTGTCCTCACAACTGAGAACACGCGTGTAGAGAGGGAGAGTGATGCTAAGGGTGGGTGGGTGGAATAAACGTAAATAAAAATACTATAGAAAAAGGAAATAAAAATGCAAATGCATGATCTTAATATGTATATGTACAAGACTTGCAAATGATGATGATGATGATGATGGACACCTCAAAATGTGTCTCCCCCAAGCTATACGAAGCTGGGCAGATGTGCACCAAAATAAATGGGGGAGTCTAGGGAACATCGAGAAGGGAGAATCAGGTAGCACCACTGCCCGGTGGGGGTGGTGGTGTTGCCTGAAGAATATCAAAGATACGATCAAACTTCTCGTTGTTTTGCTGCTCAATACGCTCAAGTGCATGAATGGATCTGCACAGCCCTACAATAGCATGCTAAACTCTGTATAATCTAGTAGAAATATCGGTGTGCGAGAGATGTTTGACTTACCTCTCAACGGGGGCCTACATTTAGGGAAAATATGATGCAGGGGAGTGTAGGTTGCGCAGAAGCAGGAGCTGTGGTGACAGGAGCAGTGGAAGCAGGGGCAGACACTTGTGCAGATACGACAGGGGCAGACGTGCCAGAGGTGGCAGCATCAGAAGTGTGGACAAAACCAGTACACACTCTCTAAATATGGCAGATAAGGTGGTGGAGACAGATGTAGATGATGGGGTAGGAACTGACGTGGTCTCGGGAAATGGTGATGTGGGGACAGAAAGGTCGACGCTCACATCAGAAGCAAAGATCTCAGCAGATAGTGCGGGGCCCTCAACAAAAGTGGGGACAGAATGGGCTGTTGCTGGCTTAGGTAAGGGCTCACTGGGGTGCAGCTCCTCTACGTGTGGTGGGTCGGGGCTCGGCTATTGAGCAGGCTACTGAGCAACCTGCTCATCATCGGGCTCCAGCTCATAGATAAGAGGAATGTGTGGCTCTATGTGGAGGATCTAATCTACGTACTGGGGGCCAATAACGGTCTAAGCAGGATTCAGGAGGACCATGAAATCGGCATTAAAATGCTCGTGTAGGTACACCCCGTGACCGACACCATGGGCCCTAATGATATGCATGTGAGGGAGCACGCTAAGTGATATGGTGATAGGGCCCGATGCCTCTAATAAGTCATCGGGGAGAGCAAAATTGATCCGCTAGGCGATGAGTGTAAAGAAGCCACCATAACATATGGGGCCCTTCTGCAAGGTAACGATGAAAATCAGCCAGTCACAGAAGACTTGGGTGTGGTCTATATGGAATACAGGAAGTGAGGGTCCATCTGACCAATCCTCAAAGGAGAGAGTAAGGGCCCACAAGAGGACGAGCTGAATGATAGACAGGGTCCCAGGCTCGTTCATGCAAATGATGGTGGTATCTATATGACACTGGGCAACTCGCATGCAATGATGAATAATGGATGACGACTTAGAGCAGCTGGTGCTAAATACAGGTAGGCTAGAGATTCTCTCCCAGAAATGTGTGGAGTAAATGGCAGTGGGAGTCCCCTTACTAGGATGATAGGCAACGGGCCACCAAAATAATTGACGGAGTGCACCGTAGGTGAACTTTAGCTCCCTGTTCAGTAAACATAATGCTATCCCTCTATTGGTGTAATGCATAAAGCTGAGGGCCTCCAGGCTGAGGCGAGTATAGGTTTTCGCCATCACCCCCAAAGGAGTGGTCCCTGCCCAGATTTCTATATAGAAGCCTAACACCTAGCAAAAGACATAGCTGCTCTAGGGCCCCTAGGGCGGTAAACTTGGTGGAAATGATTTGGCACCTAGAGAGTTCGGTAAATTTGTAACGATGTGCGTCGTCAATGAATGTGATTTAGTAGGTCTCTAAGGGCATGCCCTCAGGCTGAGTGGGTGGGGTGGGCGGGTGGAGGTGGTGGGGGTGATGGGGGTGGTTGTGGCTCACTTGCAGGGACACGTGTCCTAGACAATGAGCTAGAAGCCGTGCGCTTCTTCTTGGCAGGTGGGTGTGTAGGTGATGGGGGTGGTGATGGTGTGGGATCACGTGTGGTGGTGTGTGCCTAGGGAAGGTACCCTTCAAGTTCTTCTTCCATTTAGGCGGTAGTGGTGGAGGGGCGGTGGTGGTGGTGGTAGGTGGTGGTGGTGTATAAGAGGGTGTGCAGAGGCATGCCCCTGTGGGGCATTGCGCTCGTGCTCAAGCCAACTAGTAGAAACTACAATAAAAATGATATATAAATAAAAATAGCGAGAGTGGAAGGAGTATACCCGTTCGGCGATGAGTGAAGTTCGAAATCCATGAGCCCAAGCCCGTGATGTCCCCCAACCTTGTTAAAGAAATCCCGCGAGCTTGTCGATCACTTTTTCTCAAAGTTTGGGCCTGATTTTTGATATTTTTTGAATTTGGGGGCGATTTGGGAATTTAGGGATTGGAAAATTGGGGAGGGGGAGGTAGGGTGTGGTAGTTGGGAGGAGGTGAGGTGGTTTGGGCAGTGGAGGTGGTCAGAATCGGGAGGGGGAGAGGAGTTTGGGTGCTCGATCGAGGGCAATGGGAGGGAAAGGCTAGGTGCTCGCTCAAATCTCTTGGAGGAACACGAGCGAGCGCCCCGAACTTAATTTAAAGGGGCCTGGGCGGTTGGTTGCTCGGTTTAGCGACCAACCACTCAGGCGAGCGTAACTAAGGCGCACCACCCTTTAATGCATCAAATCAGGCTTCAGCTGGCTGGTCGCTCGATCGATTGAGCTAGACGCTCGACCGAGCAGCTTGAAATTCTTGGGTAGCTGGGCTCCCACTGATGGAATCATGCTCAACAAAGTGGGGCTCCCACTCGATCAAGCGGCTGGTACAGGCATCCTGCTTCTCCATCTTTGTCGTATTCCTCCTCGAGCATCGACTCTAGCTAAACTTACACACTTCCCCTCTTTGTTTGACGTCCTGACCGTCGAGTCCCTGCGAGAGTTGAATTGCATCAGATATTATTTGGTTTTAAAAACTTTTATTCTAAAAATCATGAAGAATCCAATTAGAATCAAAATAACGAGGACATAGGTCTGGTTGCCTCCCGCCAAGTGCTTGTTTACTATCATTAACTCGACCCCTGATACTTAGTAAGGCTAGATGTTGGGTGCACACGAGATGTGCCCGTCGTTCTTTCCGACCAACCCATGTGGAGCCGATTGGTCAAACGCCTCCATTGGACCTTCATCGGTCCTCTCGTCTTCTCTCATCTCCAGACCTTTCTTCTTTTTGCAGTGCACCGAGGACGCTGCATCAACTAACTCCTTAATCTTCACGACATCCGGGTCGTGATCCTCCAAGGTAAGCATGGCGTGCTCATGCGTGTTTAATCCCGCATCTGGGTCCTCGTCGAGCACCTACAGGTAGGCTGCCACTGCCTTGTCGTGCAGTGGTTTTATACCTTGATCCTAGCTCTGCAGTAAGGGGTCAGAAAATATTTCCTCGGTCATGAACTCTTCAACGAGCTCATATTCTATCAACTCCAAATAACCGACATCTGTAGTAGGCGCTATCTCCCTCATCGACTTGGGTAGCTGAAATTCCATCTCAATGTTTTCCACATTGAGGGAAAGAGTGCACACTCTAACATCAATCAGCACCCCAATTGTTACCATAAATGGGCGACCAAGTATTAGCTGGGATCCGCCGTCCTCCGACATGTCCATGACGATGAAATCTACATGCACACTCACCCCATCGGGAATCTACAGTATGATGTCCCAAGCCACTCCGACTGGAAGCATCACTGATCTATCTGCTAGCTAGATTGTCATCGCCGTCGGCTCTAGCTATATCCCAGTATTAAGGCGTTCAAAGATGGATAACGGCATCAAGCTGATGCTGGATCCCATGTCTACTAATGCCCTTCTGATGGGAACAATGCCAATGGAGCATGGAACAGTGAAACTCCCCGGGGCCGGGAGCTTCTTTGGCAATTTGTTGCTCCTCAATAATGACGATGGCACTTCTGCCAATAGAACTTGCTTAGACTTCCTCTTTGTTGAAATTAGTTCCTTTAGGAACTTTGCAAACGAGGGTATCTCAGTCAAGGCATCCATAAATGGGATATTGAGCTCCACTCACTTCAGCAATTCTATGAACTTGGCATACTTTTCTGCCATCTTGGCCTTTTCCAATCTACTTGGGAATGGTACTGAAGTAAGACGAGCCTTTTCCTTCTCGGCTGGCTTCGCCTTCTCTTTAATCGCCTCCTTTTCCCTGGAGGGCTATTTTCCTCAACATTCACAAGCTGCTCCTCAGCCTCATCATCACCATCATTAGAAGCTGCTGGCTAATCATCTATGACCTCCTCATGTATTAGAGTGACTGGAATCATCATCGGAGGCTATGGGTACTTTGTCGTTAAGCCGCTCCGGATGCTAATGGTGCAAGCACTCTCCCTTGGATTCTTATCCAGTTAGGCTAGAAGCTTGCCTTGAGCCCTTGCAAGATGACTCAGCTACTCCTTTAGATGTTCCACTGTGGTAGAAAGCTCCTTGGTGTGAGCTGTGTTGTCACGGTTGAGCTTTGCTTGCTCCTCTATAAAATTCTCCAAGGTGGATTCCAAGGAGGATTTCTACTGAATTGGTGGCGGTGGAGGCAAAGCTAACGGCTGCTGACGCTGCTGATATCCTGGTGTCCTGTAAGGGAAAAATGGCCTTGCCCGCATTGCTGATGCTACTATTACTGCTAATAGGGCTGCTGCTGAGCTCTACTACTATTTTCGTACGGAAAACTGGGATGATTTCTCCAAGCTTGATTCCCGTATGCACCACTATTGCCTCCTATATCATCGGAGGTGTAATTGGCCTCCTCAGTTGTTACAGGAGGCATGTGGTAGGAGCAATTTATACCATGGAACCCTTGCTCAACGCACTTCTCACAAGTGGTGTATGGTGTGGCAGGGGGTGAACTATGCCTAGCACCTAGTCTGTGCTCCAAACGGGCCATCTGCTGAGTGAGAGAGTCGAGACGGCCATCAAAGTTCACCTCCTCGCTAACTTCAAATCTACCTCCTCCTGATGCCTTAGCAATAGTTGAGGCAGACCTGTCGTCTCCCCAAAGCTGATTGTTGGCTGCCATATCCACCAAAATTTTCAGGGCCTAAGCTGGCTCCTTTCATGCGATAGCACCATTCGCCGTGGCGTCAATCATCATTCTGGTGTCCGAACGCATCCCATTGTAGAAGGCCAATACCAAATCCCATGTCGGGATGTGATGGTTCGGGCACTTATGTTAGAGGTCCTTGAAGCGCTCCCAGGCTTCATACAACGTCTCATGTCCTACTGTTTAAAATTCGTGATCTAGTTCTGAAGACAGATCATTTTCAAAGGAGGAAAGTAATTGGTGATAGCGGCATCTACCAGCTGTTCCCATGCTGTAAACGTGTTGGGCCCTTGGGACTTCAGTCAACAATTGACATTCTCCATCAAGGTGAAGGGGAAGAGACGCAGCTTGATTTCATCGTAACTGATCCCTTACATCTAGAACGTGGCACACTTCGCCAAGAATGCCTCTACATGATGACTTGGGTTCTCGTGTGGAGACCTGTGGAAGAAGTCCTGCTGCACCAACAAGATAAGCCTCATCTTCAGTTTGAAGTTCCCTTCGTGGATTGACGGTATGGCCATGGAAGAGGATGAGATGATGTCGGGCTTCATGTAATCCCAGATCAACAACTGTGGACGAGGAGGTGGTCCATCAGGAATATAAACCATCGATTCCCATCTCGTTCATTCGGCTGCGAGTCACCACACGGTTGCTTCTATTTTAGGATACAAGGGCAAGATATTATCTGCTCCTTATGAATGCATTAGCATGCAAAATAGAAGAACTCAAGAAAACTGTGGAACTCATTAGAAAAAAGAGAGAAATAGTAACAATAGAATTAAAATAAAAAGAGCGGTGGAAGATGAAGTGTGGGTGGAAACAACACTCTCTAACTCCAAGATAAAACAGACCGTTGCCTCCCCAACAATGGCGCCAAGAACTTGTTCGGCTCTCGGGCTCTCACCCAGTGGAGCAAATCACCACAAGTGCATGGTGGTCGTAGTATATAAAGATTGTCAAACTATGGGGAGGCAGTTGTTTAGTGTTTAGCTTGTTGGAAGAGGGAGAATGTGTGGTCAGGGGTTGTCACATAGAAATTGATTGTTACGGGAAATGGGTTTAACTAGTTTATAAAAGTCGAGTGCATTCAGGGGTCCCCTCTAGGCCTTTTTATTAAAGTCCAGGGCATTCGGGGGTCCCCTCTAGGCCGTTTGGTCATGGATATCAGGCCAAGGGTCCTTTCTTTGAACGATGGGTAAGGGTAGGAGTGTCACATCCGGAGATGGAAACTAGTGTTTAACTTCCATTGTCATACTCGTCTAACGCCTCCCTATGCACAACTCTTCTTTCACCATCGGCTTCGCACAGGGACACGTGAATTACGCTTGACACTGTGCCCCACATTACAATCTGTATCCACTTGCGTGATCTACGGATTGCGATGCCACACTATGATTGGTTCTAGCAGTCAGGCTACTTTCGTAGTCATCAACTAGTGCATTAAGGATTATTGATCGCCCCTAACGCTCGAGTCACTCTCGTAATCACAAGCCCTAACATCCAATATTATGGCTAATCCCACAAAACCCGTGCTTAAACTAACATAGAGCAACCCTAAATTCACCTAACTGAGTTTGACCTAACATCCAATCATAGGGTCCTATGGTTCATCCCTAAGCCCTAGATTCACACTACTCTAGCATCACAATGGCTACAACATTGAGGGAAATAGATATATTCATCACAAATTGAGCAAACATAACAAAACTTATATCAAAATGTAGAGAATGCAATGCAAAAGCGGAATTTATAAAAATTAACGAGTAAGAACCATTCACCAAGTAGTAGATCAAAGAAATAAAAACAAAGAACTCTCTCCCCACTGATGGCACAAGAGTTTTCTCCGTAAATAAAAGATTAAACTAATAACTAAAACAGCGTTCGCTTATATATAAAACCAATTTAGTTGCGGGTTTCCCAAAAATCCAACCCGAAACCCATTTAAATGCCCTAGATTGTAGTCTTCCGACGTCACACACGGTCGAGCGAAGTGGTCGCTCAGCCAAGCACGACCCTTTACTGCATCCTGATGGGCACTTGGAGAAGGGACCGCTCGGTCGAGTGGCACGACCGAGTGCCACCTTAGTGGAATCGATGTCGCTCAGTCGGAAGTGAGGCCGCTCGGTCAAGCGGTTGGCCGCTCGATCGAGAAAATTAAGTCGAAGTTTTGTAGAGAGTTTGAAGGCAAATAATGAGATCCCTGTAGGGCTAGCTCGGTTGAGCGAAGTGGGTCGCGAGTCGAGCGAGTTGGGTCACTCGGTCGAGCGACCCCTTGCAGATTAACCTTCCTCTTCGGGGTCCCAGCTCGGTCGAGCGGGATACCTTGGAACTCTGGCTGGGCGTCTCTCTTCTCCTCTTTTCTTTCCTTAATCTTCTTTCTTTCTTCCTTTCCTCATTCTCTTCTTCCTCTTATTCTCTTCTTCTTAGCCATCCTTCTTCTCTTCTTTCTCTTCTTTCTTCTTTCGCTCCTTCTTCTCTTCTTTCTCTTCTTTCCTGGGCTTCTTTAAGTCGTCAAGCGTGGCGACGCGAGCTCTGGCATCCGATATCGTGTCCATCATCCATTACTGCTCCGTATCGTTCCAAAGTTCCTGAGAATCCATAAACCATTGCAAGAATCAAATATATCGTGAAAAGCGCGATAGAATATAAAAATGTGAACTTCGGACGATCGAAATGCTATGGAAATGCGCGGTAAAAACATGGAAAATATGGACACATCACATACATAGTAGCCACATGCTCCCCCACCCACGCACACAGAACATACATATAGACTATACAAACACATCATACACATCACTATACACAAACATAGACACAGAAACACATACTGCACAGACACAGACACCAACACAATGACTACACGAAAAAATGAGACTCAGATATGTCAATTATAATTACTAAACAAAATGGCTGCAAGATGGTTGTCTACCCCACATCTGTGTCTGTTTGTAATTTATATGTATGTATGTGTCTCGTGTAGTTTGTGTGTCTGTGTCTGTGTGTAGTCTGATGTGTGTGTATGTTGTGTCTGTGTCTGTGTGTAGTCTGTTTGTGTGGGAGGGTATGAGTAGTCTGTGAATGTAGTCTTAGTGTGTGTATAGTCTGTATGTGTAGTCTGTGTTTGTAGTCTGTATGTGTTGGTAGTCTATATTTAGTCAGTGAGTGTCTGTGGCTATGTTTGTAGTCTCTCTCTCTCTCTCTCTCTCTCTCTCTCTCTCTCTCTCTCTCTCTCTCTGTGTGTGTGTGTGTGTTTGCCTCTGTGTCTGTGTGTGTTCAGATATACCAAGTATACACTACTACAAAAGGGATCTTTAACAGCGCTTAAATAAGGTCTTTAATAGCGCTTCTGTGTGATGTCTATCTCATCGTTGCTAAAGGGGTGTTGGTTTTAATAGCGCTTTACAAGCGTTGTTAAAGGTCCTAATAGACAGCGCTTTTTAGTACACGCGCTGTTAAAGGTCCTCCATAAACAGCGCTTGTACTAAAGAAGTGTTGTCTTTTGGAACATTTAACAACGCTTGTTTAGTACAAGTGCTGTTAAAGGTCTCAATAGACAGCGCTTCTTTAGTACAAGCGCTGTTAAAGGTCCACCATAGACAGCGCTTTTACTAAAGAAGCGATGTCTATTGGAACCATAAACAGCGCTTGTTTATACAAACGCTGTTTATGGTGGACCTTTAACAGCGCTTGTTTCAAAGAAGTGCTATCTATTGGAAACTTTAACATCGCTTGTTTATACAAATGCTGTCTATGGTGGACCTTTAACAGCGCTTGTACTAAAGAAGCGCTGTCTATTAGAACCTTTAACAGCGCTTGTATTAAAGAAGAGATGTCTATTGAGACCTTTGATATCGTTTGTACTAAACAAGCGCTGTTAAATATTTTGAGCTTGCAACTGCATCGGCTCTTTGGCCTTCTGACCTTCAAATCTAGAGAATGCCAGGAATAAGCAGTTGATTGCAATGAAGTGAAATGCGTATGGTTTTCTCAAATCTCGTGAGAAACAAAGGGGGAAAGAGCCGTACATGCTGAAAAGGAACTAAATCTGTAAATAGATGGAAGGCGGGCTGTACGTTGCTGTGCACTTAATATCTCGTCAATCTGTAATAGATGGAATGATCTTTTTTTAACAATGTTGTGTAAAACTTATAAAGAAAAACTACCGACCAATGCCTTCAACTGATCAGATCTTCCATCTGTTTGCTTTAAAACATTTCATGTTACATTGTAAATCCTGAACATTTCATGCTGCTCCTAACCGAACCTCCGGCCTCGACCTCGGACCGTGGTGAAGATAAGCCATTGCTGCAGTGACGAGCAAGCCAATTCTGACTGTCGCGCACACGACGCCTCCCACCAGCTTCTAACATCTATAGAAAATAAGGTTGCTGACTGAATAAGATTGTCCACAGTGATGGCTGCCAACAATTCAGTGCTCAGTTCAGTGTAAAGCTTTTCCCTGTAATCATTGATCAGAGACATGGTAGTTTAGTTGCAATATCCTAGAATAGTAGTGTCGACGATAATTAGCAGAAACTGCAACTGAGAACAAAAAGAACATAGTTCAGCAATCACTTGATGAAGGAACTAAATGCTTCTATGACCAAACAACCGTGATATCATTAGCGTTGATCAAAAGCCTTAGCACGTAAACAGGGTGGAAAGAAAAGCAGCATGATCACATTACATGAATATGCCCATATCACTAATTTTTTTAGCTAGGACCTTTTATTATTTGGACCCCCTTTGCATCCATTTTCCCAACAGAAAGGTGCTCAACAACTAAAATCTCAGGCTCTTATGATAAATTATGACAATAATTGGAAAAATATGGCTGATTAAGCCTTTTAAAATGCATTCAACAATGAATTAGAGATAATTTCAAGACCTCAACAACAAGATATGTAAAATATAATTTAAACGAAAATATTTGCTCACGTACGGATGCCCATCAAATGATAATGATCCACGAGGAATAGCTCAAGAATAGTAATTAAATGCCAGAATATTCAAACGTATTGACCCCTGCATTGTCCACCATTTTCCATATTCCATCCAAATCCTGAAGGGGAAGGTCTACAGGTTTGCAAAAATTAGGTCAGTCGTCACTTTCAGGATTTGTGGCCAATTTGTGGCCTATTTGGATCCAGGTACGTGATCATGTTAAAAGAATCGGGCACGCATATGCGATAAAGCTATCGGGTATTTATCTGATAAGATTTGTGGCCTTTTTCGAAGAATCAGTGCACATATCGGAGGTTACCATGGCCATAATTAGACTCCTGATCGTTCTCCTTGGCCACATGATACTCATTTTTCTCTAATAAAGAGGTTAATGGGGTCAGGTGGCCAAATGATATAATCCATGTTGTCAAAACTTGCTACATCTCTGTACTAGGAGATGTACAACTCTAACTCACAATTTAACGAATAATTAGTCCTGGCCAAGTTCATAACCCTATCTTTGATGCCAAACTTGAATATCTCCAGGTTATTCATAAGTAGTAAGACTACAACAATGCCCCCACATTTCAATTGCCATCTCTTTCTTGAAGCGCCGGCCTCAAGACTTGACACTCATTTCCGGCTTTGAAATCTGACGCAACAGGAAAGTTTGCTACCCACCAAACATCACAATCTACTGACCAATCTCCCCTCCTCCCTCCACCTATCTTTTCTCATTCCTATATATTCCCCCGTTTGCTCAGCAACAATTCAACACAATTTATGCCTCTTCAAGAAACGCGCATGGATTCGCAAGCGCGTCCCCAGGGAAAGTACACTAATGCATGTCGGCTTAGTGAAGGTTAAAACACTAATGCATGTCGGCTCCGACTGATTTAAGTTCTCAATTCATGTTCAGGAGAAGCATGCACCATTCATTGCAAGTCTATGTTATTCTCAAAGATAGCTTGAAATTCATTGTTCCTCTTCCTCTTTGCATACAAGTAACCTCTAATTGAGCTATTCTGACTACTGGATAATTAAATGTTGTCAGCAAATTCACACCAAAAAGTTGACTAGAATACATACTGAATGCAAACTAAATTTTAGTTCCAAGCATGTGAAGGTACTTGATATCCAGTTAAATAAATCGCAGATTAACAGCAATATGAACCAAGAAATTGTGAACCTAATGGACCTTTTGAATCTCCTTAAACAGTAACATGACTATTAAGATAAGCAGTTTAATGCTAAACCTTTTGTGTTAAAAACTTGGAAACAGCAAGAATGATGCTATTAACGGCAACATATTACCGTTTTCCTCAGGCAGCTTTTCCTGACAGCCTCCCGATTCTGAGCAAGCCGACGATGCATCTGCATCCCAATTTTCCCCCACAAAAATTAAAAACATCAGAATTTTTACTGAGAATTCATCTAAATAACACTTGCATCAAAATAAGTATAAACAACAGAAAGTTAAATGCACCGTGTGATCCCTTGTTTTATCATGCAACACAACGGAACAATCAAGAGAGACAATGGCCCCATGCAGAGCACCTCTAAACTGAAAGCATAAGATCAGAATGCGCCTCAATGAGACAAAAGCATTGGATTTACAAGGAAATAAGTTCAGCTATGAAACTAGGCAGATAGAAACATACAGCTCGATTCGGGCCGTCAGCGTCGACATCAGTGAATGTATCAGTGGCAGGGCTAGCTACCGCGACGCCAGAATCTCCCCAGTTATCCAGCTGCAGCTGTTGCTGCTGCCAGCCCCTAAAGGAGAATCTGCAGTCATCTGCAGCTGATGATGCACCCATTTCCAATGATGCCACATTCTGCAAAAATAGCCATGAGACCAAGGAAATCAGCTATCAACCCTAATGTGGTTTAAAATCCTGTCAAAAATTAAGTAATTATATCCAAGAGAAATTAAATTACTCCATGAGAGCGGCGATGCAAATGACACCAAAAGTCAACGAAGAATGGGATACTCACTGGGTTGAGGTTGAGATACTCCAGCGATGCAAATGGCACCAAAAGACCCAAAATGTGAGGTCCGTCAAAAAAACAGCACCCGTGCTAGCCTGTTTCAAGGAAAGCATAACGATTTACAACATAAAACAAATAAGATTCATCATCCATATCAATTTGCCATGGCTTGGAATCCAAGTTGCATCTTACTTGGTATACAATTTGCATCGCTTACCTCCAGAACCGAGCAACCTCCTCATTCTCCCCTAGCTCGTGATAATCGTGCAACTTGATCCCGGCAGATTCGCTTCAAAGATCTCCCGGCAACTTGATCATGGCTGATATCATGCGTTCTGGATGTCAAGATCTCCAGCAGATTTGCTTCGAAGTCCCTTTCCAAAAGCCTTCTCACCGCATGCTCATTTTCGGTGGAATGCCGTCTTGAGTGCATCCAGCAGCCATGAATTGAAACCAAGGTTGCAATCTACAAGCATGCAGTGTCATTGAACGCTTTGCAACAAATTAACAATGACAATGCCCTAAAATTTCAAGAGGAGCATACCATAAAATAGATGTTGTCCAATGCAAATGTCCACCTGCAAATCAGAGAATAGAGAATCAATATAAATCTATGGTAACTCTTTAAAAATTGTAGCTTTTCAACAATTTATCTACGATTTTCGTTTGTAAGAATGCTCAACGCAATAGAATTCCACAATTTATCGAGTTTTATAGCCACAGCTAGATGTATCTGATATAAAATTACGCATTTTCAGTGAAATGCAACAAAATTCAGGCTAGAACAATTCTAATTTGGGGAGAATTCTCACTGGGTGTAGAAATAGAACATCTTCCGGCCGCGATCATGAAGCATGTCGATCAAAGGGTAGGACATTGCGACGCAGGCGATGGCTCGGTAGACGAGGAGCCACTGCAGGTGGAGCCGCCTCCAGCAGGGCTTCCAAAGATCTGAAGCCCTTACCGGCTCGGATTCGGACCGGAAGATCAGTGTCGCGGCCGCGGCCGCAGGGGCGGCGACGACGATGGCGCATACGGGAACCTGCCAACACTCTGCCCAGTAGCCGTTGTCTGAGAGCAGCAGATGATTCTTGAGCGGCGGCAAAGTTAACGAAGAAGCAAACCCCTTAATCGATCACACGAAGAGAGAAGATGCAAAATTTTTCTGGGTTTTGGCTGCTTGGTTCACTCGATCGATCGCACGAAGCGGGAAGACGCTGAATTTTTATGGGTTTCGATCGATTGGTTCGCTTTATCGAGCGCACGAAGAGGGTTTCGATCGATGGTTTTTCCCTATAGGGTGTTGATGATTTCGATCGATGGAGAAATTTTGATTTGATCGATGGTTAATGCTAACAATTTTTCTGGATTTCAATCGATGCAGAAATTTTTGCTGGTTTTTCCCTCTAGGACTTGGGTTACTCGAGTGCACGAAGATGGAAGAGGGAGTAGAGCTGGGTTGCTCGAGGAAATGAAGCTGCTGGCTCAATTTTTCTCCTATCAATTTTTCTATCCTAAACTTTCATTTGATGTGTGAATTTCATTTGATGTGTGAATATTAATGTATAATACCTTTAACAGCGTTTGTATTAAAGAAGCGCAGTCTGTTGGGACCTTTAACAACGCTGTCTAAGGTCCCAGATTGATAGTGCTTGCTTGGTACAAGCGATATCTATGGTGGACCTTTAACAGCGCTTGTACTAAAGAAGCGTTGTCTATTGGGATCTTTAACAGCGCTTGTATTAAACAAGCGCTGTCTAAGGTTCTAGATAGGTAGCGCTTATTTAGTACAAGCGCTGTCTATGGTATACCTTTAACAGCGCTTATACTAAAGAAGCGATGTCTATTATTTAACCTTTAATAGCGACTGTAGAAAGAAGCGATGTCTATTATCTGACATTTAACAGCGCTTGCAGAAAGAAGCGATGTGTATTATCTGTTTCTCTAATAAACAGCGCTTGCAATAACAATCGATGTCTATTGTGACCTTTAACAGCGCTTGTAAAGCGTCATTAAACCCAGCCCCCCTTTAGCAGCGCGAGATAGACATCGTGCAGAAGCGATGTTAAAGACCTTATTTAAGCGCTGTTAAAGGTCCCTTTTGTAGTAGTGTAACAAAAGTTCTTTAGCTTCAAATTTTGGGTGTGTTTCTGCAATTTTGAAAGTATCTGGTATTCTGTTGGAAAATTCTGCCTTGAAATCAGTACGGAGTCGGCCTTGCTGTCCAACTTTAACAGCGCTTGCACTAACAAACGTTGTTAAAGGGGTGCCTTTAACAGCGCTTGTTAGTGCAAGCGCTATTAAAGGTCCACCTTTAACAGCGCTTAGACTAACAAGCGCTGTTAAAGGGGTGCCTTTAACAGCGCTTGTTAGTGCAAGCGCTGTTAAAGGTGGACCTTTAACAGTGCTTGCACTAAAGAAGTGCTGTTAAAGGTGCACCTTTCACAGCGCTTGTACTAAAGAAGCGTTGTCTATTGGGACCTTAGACAGCGCTTCTTTAGTACAAGCGCTGTTAAATTTCCACCATAGACAGTGCTTGTACTAAACAATCGCTGTTAAAGGTCCTAGATAGACAGCGCTTGTTTCAATTCATTTTATTGTTTCTCCCTACGTTTTATATTTAAATAGATCCATTTAATGTGCAAAATGCTTAAATAAACCACCAATAACATTAAACTACAAGAAACAATCATTACAAGAAACAATCAAATTAAATTACTTTTATTCAACAATCACATAAATTAGACGATGTGCATTGATATTGGAAGATGATCTGTAATACAAATAAGAAACATTATCGCATATAAAACTTATCAGTCATTATCCATTAAATCACTCATTGAACAATACATTTCCCGACAAATTGCAACTACTGATTCTGAAACAACTCACTAATGCATTTGTTTTCAACCCAACGTTGAGGTATTTGCATGGTTCTCCTTATCACAGATCACATGCCTTAACTAACTTGACACTTCCATCATTATCACTTGATAAAAGGTACATAATTCCACCATTTACACTGCAAACCTTTACAACGAACTAGGTCAAAAGACATGCTAATTCCTACAACAATCAGAAATCAAGCAGCCTGAGCTGCAAGAGCAGCACCCCGCTTCTTATCTTTACCGTCCAAGCAGCACCCCGCTTCTTCTCTCTACCATCCAAGTACTCCCCATAAGAGTCGGATGCCAACCCCCAGAGCGACAGGCCAAGTGTCACGCCCTTCTCGATGCCAAACTTCTCACGGAAGAATATGACACCCAAAACTTCTGTCACCGGGATGAACACCGCAATGATGATCCCCCAAGCAATGTATTGACATAGAAGATGACATCGACTACGCCCAGGAAGAAGAACTGTCAGAATATGGCCGAGAACACGAGGACCATATAGTACTTGGTCTTCCCAATTGCATAACGACTGGCCTCCCTTGGAATTGCGTGCAATTAGAATATTGTTTCTTGTATCATAAACTAATTTATCCAAAAAGAGAGCACGCTCGTAGCATATATATCCAGCTTTCATGCAATAGGTAAAATTGTTTAGATTTAAAAGGAGAACACTTCCGATCCGTAGTGAATCAGAGACTATGAGTGAATTTAGTGTGACCCAATTCACAAATTCCAAGTATCAATGAAATTTGATCAGAAAGCAAGAGAGTGAGAGCTGATCATCAACATATAAATAACAGAACAAAGATGATGCATGGTTAACAATTCGACAAATGAAACCTGGTAGATTCAACTGTTACTTGAATTTCTGATGTCTAATTAGAATACCAAGAGTAGATTTAGAATGATAGAATTTAATTTTTTTCTAAAGGACTGATGTCAGGTAGGTCTGTTCGTAACTAAGTCATCCATTAACCAAAGGAAACATAATATATGCAATCAACAACAGACCAATATTTTTAAGAATGCCAGGGTTTTGGACGGTTACACTTAAGATGCAGCAGCACTAGTCACCTCCCCAATTCTTTGCTGGTCAAAAATTTCGATCCAATAGCCATCTAGATCTGTAATAACTGCAATTCCTTTCATTTTTCCTGCAAAAGAAACATAATATAAACTTTGTGATATCAGCTTCTGAAAAATCAAAGTAAAGAGGGAAAATGATCATATGTGCAACCTAGGATTAAATTTGCCCAGGTCATGCAGAAATAAGAAATATCCCGCTTATGGAGAGACTAACAGTAGATTGAATTAAGTTCACAAAGTGTGCAAAAGGAGTAAAATGATAATAAACTAAAATATAAAAGAGAAAGATCTAATAACCTCAAAGATGCATATGCGACACAGTAGAATATATGTATGAAGTTGCGTGCAGAAGTTCTTTTATTCTTCTCTTTTTTCTTTTTTTCTTTTTTGGAGTAACATGGAATCATGGATAACTTATACATGTAATATGAGTCATACATCTTGATTGGCATAACATCTGGAATTAATTCAAACCGATAAATCTTCCCAAAAAACAGAAGGTAAACCCATAAAATAGAGTAAAATAGTTCACAACCACAGAGAAACAAAGAATTAGCAATAAACATAGATGAGAAACTTAAGACACACATCAGAAATGAAGAAAATGTAGCTATTAGAAAACAAAGTTTTCTGGGTCAACATAGAGAATGTCTGTTATTCATTGCAATCCCTTTATTGAATCAAAATTACAGGAATATCCACAATTTGAGTTGATGCAAATGGAAGACCATGCTTTAAATTGATCAACAATAATAAGAAATAAGTTCTTCAAACCGAGCATCATGGTAATCACCACTAAACTTATACTCCATATTCCACCTAGCTTATACAGCTCCGTTTTTTGAAAAAATGGAAGTGCTCTCCCAACAAAAATATAAGTGTCCTAAGTCTAACTATATCGCATATAAAACGCTACAATAGACATAAAACTTGTAAGCAAATCTGAAAACAGATCTGCATACATTGAAGCTAAAATTTGTAAGCAAACCTTTGCAGACAGTGAAGCTAATCCATCAGATATCCTGGACTTATCCCTACAACAAATCTGCATGGATACATATTGAGTCATTGGTCCCAGGTGAACAAATTATACCTTCAATTCTGTGGAGCAGTCAATTCACTTCAAATGAAGTTCTAGTATCAGATATCTTACATCCAAGAGAACACACAAGTTGATTAAACCAAGAAATGGACTGAAACACATCAGAATTATCAAGTTTGCCTTAATACATTTCATGTTATATTTAAAGAAAAGCATCATAAAACCAAATAATCAAGGCAATTGAACAAAATGCAAAACATAATATAAATACAATATGCATGTGATAATCGTGAAGTACTCAGTGAATGTTCCAAGATACAAATCCATGTTCCCTGTCACCCTCCTTATTCTTGCTTGCCACCTCACATGCTGGTGGTGCCTATGGACACAAGACATGCAACAAAAATACAATGTATGTAATTTATTAACTAAACAATTAACTAAGCATGTAATTTATTATCCATACTCCTTCGTCCTTACTAATAGAATATGGCACTAAACGCCTGAAAAATGCTCTTCAGATTCTTTTCATTAACCACTTACAATTGCAAAAGTGACCTATAATTTAAACTGAGTATATCAAAAAATGGATAAGCATTTGTTATAAGAACCAAAAAGGGTATCTAGTGCAAGAACAGAATCATGTATTGTTTGTGCATCACGTAACCAATTTATCCATTCTAAGAAAACATGATGCAAAGCATAAGTACTCACGCTTAAAGATTTCCATTTGGCCTATATTCATTTGATGACTCATGACGTCATGCCTATAAGAATGGTAGAATTGTAAACTCTGTCAGTGGCCTTGCTTGCCTAAAAAAGCAAAAATTATATGAAGCTTAATGCATATATCTAGCAATTAAAAAACATAGAGAAAATTAGTAGTTTTAGTTGTCTCTGCATTTATTTGAAGAACCAAATGTTAAATTTGTTACGGAATAGAATTAGAAGGTAGGCTATAGAAGGCTGAAGGATTGCAATCTTGCATACAAAGTTGATTCTTAAGTTGATTCTTGAATTCACGCTCAACTCTGGACAGTGGTTTTTTGTTTGCTTCAAGCAACTTTCTGAAATTCTGTAAGCGCTGCTCCAAAAGCTCATAAACCTTGAAAGCCCGACTACTACTATCCGTTATGCCTTGTTGTTTTTCTTCAACATTCAAAAGCAACTAACTTGCTTCATGCAAACGTTTATTTAGGTTATTAATA
Source organism: Scilla litardierei (assembly GCA_030789695.1). Classification (NCBI taxonomy): domain Eukaryota; kingdom Viridiplantae; phylum Streptophyta; class Magnoliopsida; order Asparagales; family Asparagaceae; genus Scilla; species Scilla litardierei. The sequence goes on from CM061134.1 coordinate 114,292,539, forward strand.
TTCATCTTCAGATAATCCTCGTTGTTTTCAAGCTCACAAAGACCTAGGAAACCAACCACAAGCAGACCGTAGGATAACAATATTCTGGTTCAAAAAACCATAATGAACTTGACCTTTACTGTGTCAAAAAGACAGAAAATCTACAAAAAATGTCAATTTAAGGTCATAAACACTCTGTTCATAGAAAAAACAAAAGCCTAACCACAAAAGACATAAGAAGAAATTTCTCAGAAAAAACAAAAGCCTAACAACAAAAGACGTTCGATTTTTGGAAAGGAGCCCCTTTTAAGATCCTTGGAATTTATTGTGCTTGGTGCTTTGGGTTTCCAGAAGTTTAGTTCCGATTCTTTCTCTTCTCCGTTGCCCTTGGAGCTGCATGAGAACAGATTCGATGGTTCAGTATTAGAACATGCCAAGATCAGTAACAGCTGCATAAATATTTCTATGAATTATACACAGGCTCTAAATTACCTTGATGTAAGGTACTGACTCATGTTAGTGTATGTATCAATGTTCTGGAAAGTATATAGATAAATAGAATGCTGGTGCATTTAAATCTGTTTTGGAAAATAAATCGACTAACTCATACAAGGCAGCAACCATTCAATCTAATGAAAAAATTTCAATATGGATTATATGATTCTATGAATACTAATTAGTGATGGAAAATTTTACTATTCGGTGACCGTGATGTTCAATTGCATCCCAGGAACAGAAGATTCAAACTAAAATCCCTCTTTATGCAACATTTAAAGAGAGTAGAACTGAATCTGTTAGCATAGAGGGTGGTTTCAGTCCATTCGATCCTCTATAGCACAAGCATTTCTATCATGAAGCCGTGTCGTGTTGGACATCTAGAATGTGTATTTTTATATTAGCAATATGACTTTATCAAAGGGTAAAAAACAAAGTTTCACTGAAAACCGACCTTTAGGTTTGACATCTATACTAAATGACATATTTCTGGACCACATAACGATACCAATCTTACTTGACTTCCGCTAGTTGATCAGGAGAGTAAGTACACATTTGTAGTCAGGGAAGTACTACAAAATAGAATTTCATAGCAAATAGCAAATATAAGTTATAATCAAATATTAGCAAATATAAATAAAATGCGATAAATATAAATTAAAACTAAAACTACATACCGTATCTGGGATGATGTTTTCAATTTGTGAAAGGATTTCTTTCATGAATCTCATAACATAATAACCACAATCAATTGTGTTGGTCTGAAGGGGGCACTATACAATTCAAAAATAAAAAATTAAATGAATGGTGTGTAATCCTTGTTTGATCTAGATTTGAGCAGCATATTAAATTAGAAGAGACTGTTGTACATACATTTATATGGATCCAAGTGGTTTTGTTTGATCTAGATTTCGGGACCCTGGTTCCCTTAGAAACATGATAAATGCACAAAGCTCTAACAAAATAAAATAAATTTAGTCAACTCGTTATATTCAACATATATCATATTTACATATTGACCTAAAACACAATTAACTTACTTGCACTACAAGAAAACCGATTATTGGCAACAACAAAAGTCGTTGCCAAAAGTCCAAAATCGTTGCCATAGATATCTATGGCAACGACAATTTGTCGTTGCTATGTTGTAGCTGTAACCTCCGTTACCAAAGATATTGGCAACGACGAAATAGTCGTTGCTATAGGTACTATTGGCAACGATATTTGTCGTTGCGAAAGGCTTTCAAGAATTGTGAAGAGGGGTCGTTGCCATTGGGTGTCAGGCATAGGCAACGACATGTGTCGTTGCCATTACCGTCAATGGCAACGACATGTGTAGTTGCCATTGATGGCAATGGCAACAACACGGGTCGTTGCCATTGACGAGCCGTCAATGGCAACGACCCATTGATCTCAATGGCAACGAGACAAGTCGTTTCCATCGACAGCAATGGCAACGACACAATGTTGTCATTATTGGTCAATGGCAACGACACATGTCGTTACGGTCGTTTCCATTATCGGTCAATGGCAACGACACAGGTCGTTACGATCGTTGCCATTACCGGTAATGGCAACGACAGAGGTCGTTGCCGTTGTCGGCCCGACAATGGCAACGACCAATTGATCTCAATGACAATGAGACAAGTCGTTTCCATTGACAGCAATAGTAACAACACAAGGTTGCCATTGACGACAATGACAACGACATTGCTAACGACCGTCTCGTTGCCATTGCCGACAATGGCAACGACAATGGTAGTTGCCAATGCCGGTAATAGCAACGACACTGATATATAGTTGCCATTGATAAGATTGACAACGACAAATAAAATTCCATAAATTCCCAGAATGTTTGGCAACAAAATTCCCCAAATGTAACCAGATAGAAGACTTTCATGAGCAAGCACAAGTTCAATTTGAATTCAAAACAATCCAATATCAATGAGATATAGCAACAAGCATTATGAAAGATTAAAATTATAAATTGTTTATTACGCAAACAAAACAAATTTAAATTCAGCTCAATTAAGCTACAAAGCCATACACACTCTCAACCAAACAATCCACACTATCAGTGAGCATGAGATGGTTGATAACCAAACATGTTCAGGGAGAAATTAATTTATTAAGAAAAATACCACACCACATGAAATGAACATGTTCAGTGGGCATCATACATGAAATGAACATGTTCATGGATCCTCTCTCTCCCTCTTCCTTCTTTGCCTTGGATTTCCTCGACCAGCAGCAGCAACAGCACCATGATGGCCAACAGTCGCATGTCATCTTCGGCCGCTTATGAGTCTTTGCATCATAGCCGTAGAGGGCTTGCATGTTGAACACACATCCAGTTCTGATATACTTGGATCCCATCAAGACCTTTGATGATGGTCTAAACACACAAACTCAACTCAGCAACGGAAACATATATATATACTGTATGCAGATGCTTGGTTGTTGGTTTGTGTAAGCTTACATCAAAGAATACCCGACCGTGGCGATCGATGCCATCGAATCTGTGGGAACTGGACGTAGCACAGTTTCTTCCCCAGGAAGCACATAGCCTCCATGCCTTGCTGTTATTGATGTAGTGATCGCAGTCGAGATTCAGCATGAAGGGTGCGTTCGTTAGTACTGCAGAAACACGGACCAGCGCATTCATCGCCCCTGCCTTCTTGTGGTGCTAGTAGCCAGGGAGTTTTTCTATGGAGACGTACACCATCTTTGCCTCGACATCAAGTGCCCATGCAATTCCCAAATATACCTACAGGATTTTTCGAGTTATTTCCAGAAAATAATGTCCATTTCAGTAGTAAGTTTTTATTCCTGTTATACATCAGAATGCTACTATATATGCACTTATGTGTCCAAAGAATCTTATAACATAAATGACTCAATATTACTAAATGCATGTCCAAGTATTTTCTTGCACAAGTATGATTTATGAGTTATTTGATTCTCAGACCTGAATCATTCCAGGATGATCCCTGGTGTTGTTGCCAGGCCATGGAGTCCCATCCTACATTATCCGCCCTTCCTTAGGTTTCTTCTAAGCTTTCGCTACCAAAGCATTGATCCTCACATTGAATTCTTCATACTCTCTCTGCACACCAATATCATTAGTTAATTAACTGATGCAATTCACCATTACTTTCCTAAAATTCCAATATTAGCATGAACGTAAATTTCTTTATTCATCGAGGGTTATAATATAGTCATAATAGTGGTGGCAGCTTAAGTTTTAACTAATTCTGTCATACCCAGACCACTAGCTTTTATATCGCAAAACATTTCACCTATCATCCACTAAGATTGCCACAGATACATCCAATTATTCAAGTGAAATTATTTCATGTATGATGCCCACTGCTCCAATACATCTCATATTTAAAAATTTGTATATTGCGTTAAACAGGACAGTTGACCATTGCAATACGTTAAACATGACTGGTGATGCAATGATTTAAATGGATAGAACGTATGACAAGTTTACGAAGCAAAAGCTACACTAGCAAACACAACATATTCGAAAAGCATATAAGAAAGGGTACTCCCCAGCCTGTGTGAACCAACTATGTTCAAGTAAAAAGAGTCTTAAATTCTCACTGTTCAGATGATTAAATTTCCAAAAAGCACTATTGAGAGCACACAAAAATTCACCATTCAATATGATGAAGTTGCATGCACTAATTTATGACATTATTTGCTATATATCTTACACAGCTTGTCATATTCAAAAATAACTTGAGCAGCACCGTGCATACCAAATGATACTATTCGGAGCGCATTGCCATAAGAAATTTGGTTGATGATAAAAGAGTGATAAATTATATAATCATCATTAAACAGAAACAGATATTACTGACCATGTTGAGAAGTTTTTATGAAAATTTTCAGGCTTCAACTGCTGATTATATAAGTTCTATGCTGACTCTAGTATACATGTATTTATGTAAGCATGCATTTATATATGTATGCAAGAGAATATTATGTATCATATGACATATGAACACTATTACCATGCAGCGCCTGAAAAGTCTATTCTCCACATTTTGTGAACAATCCGCTCCATTCATTTTGATCTTCATATTTAAAAAATCAAACCCATCAAAGATCTAGTGAGTATAAAATTTTATTGTTGTAAAACAATTAACGTTCAAACAAACAGCTCAACGAGAAAAGTTTTGATTTCACTGAATCTTGAGTGTAGTTGGGCTTTAGAATGTGAAGATCGAATTAAAAACTACTGATCGTTCAAAAAGTGGAGTGTAATTTTGAGGATACCATGACACAAGTACTCATACAAACGTATACAATACATACATACATACATGTGTGTGTGTGTGGTGTGTGTGTGTATGTATGCATGACATATACATATATGCATAGTATACATATGTATGACATGTATATATGTATATGTAAGTGTGCATGTGCGCGTGTATGTGCGTGCGTGCAAGTATATGTCATGTATATACAAGATGAAGTAATTCACTATGTAACATGTGTACTTCTATCATGAAGTTGTTCAAGTAACAGACATGCCGACACCTATATTGGACACCGGCACTTCCGAACACTTCTCAAACACATGTCATACACTTTCAATACCTACCAGATACTTTTCGGAAATGATTACTTCTATATTTGTAATTTGATGGGAGGTATACTTGCAATTTAATGGGGCATACATGTGATTGCATGGGTTATGCTTGCAATTTATGAAAAGCTTAAAACAACTAGAAAATATAAATACAAGATAAAACAAAGAACTTAGTTAAATTGTGTTTAAAAATTATATTCTTTGAAGTGTTTGTGTGCATGTGTGCATGTGTACATGTGTACATATACATGACATGTATAACATATATATAATATACATGTATGTTTATATCATCCTTATTCAGTATGCCACTTTGTGATTTACTATGCAGCATAGGTTGTTTTGTCATTAAGTTGTATCTGTGCCAAACATACAGATACATATAATGAACATCGACACTTCTGAACACTTCTGAACACTTCTCAAACATGTATCATACACTTTTTAATATCAATCGGATACGTGTCAAAAATGGTTACTTCTATATTTATAACTTGATGGGGGCTTGTCTTTTTATGATGCATACATGTAATTTCATGGGTTGTGCTTGTGATTTATGTGAACTTAAGACAACTAAAATCTGTAATTACATGATGAAGCAATGAACTTGTTTAAAATTATGGGTTTAAAATTATATTGTTTAAAGTGATGAAGTGATAATACACGCACAGTCATACATGACCGCATATGTGTATATCATATGTGCGCGAGCGCGATCATATGTGCTCCAATATATCACAATATATCATTTGTAAAAAATTCCAAGTGTTAAAAGTTACATGCCTCTTCCCAGCACCCAGAAGCTATGTTCAAAGGGGAATGGCCATAGACAATGCTCTGCAATCTGGATTAATTAACTTCACATACTACAAGGTTACAAATAAAACAACAAAGAATAATATGTTATGAGATGGAAGAGAAACAACCGCTTACTTAAGTTATAGTATGCCTCTGCATATGAAGAATTTGCAACAATTTGCAATCAACCGCTTATAATTTGATGTTGTCTGGTTGTCCACGCATACAAGCCTGGGGTCTGATTACATCAAAAAGCAAAATTCAAAATTCAAAACCCTATATTTTGTTCAATCAAATGGACAGTTAAATACCCAACAAATCGTGCTCAGATGAATCAAACATGTTATTAAATTATCTTATCTACCACAACCATAGGGTGTATATTTTTAATTCGTTTCAGCGTCAGATGCCTAATCTAAGCTTACCTGATAACAAAAGTCCCCAGCTTTGTCAAGATTGTCCCTGTCCTGGTATATAACTCCTAAATTGTTGCACGCCTCGGTACATTGAGTATTGAATTGCAATGCAAGCTCATCATAGTGTCAGTGATGAAGGTTTAAGCTCTAGCCTGCAATGAAATTGGAGACACTATTAGAGCAGTTAGGTGCATAGCTACATTCTAACAAAACAAAGAACAAAAAGAACTTTCATTATAAAAGTAGAAAAATGATACAAAACACGCACACAGAACACGCTGTGAACATAGCTACATTAACCCTGAGCCCTGGCTCTCTGAAGCTCCTATTCTAGCTGAGTTAGCTTGATCCTACTCGTCTCTAGTTGTTGGACATAAGCCTGTAGTATAGATTAATGCCAAAAAAAATATAAAGACATGATGAATAAAAAAAGCAAAATGATATAATTAAAAAAACATACTTTATTCTCGCTAAATGATGTTGGTTAGTTCACAAACCTTTTTTCTGAGCCTGCTTTTCCTAATCAAAAAGCATAGATCTCGCAAGGAGAGAAAGCAAGTGCATTTGTTATAGAACGAAAAACATTAGAAATTAATACAGAAAGATACCTTCTTTATCTTATCATGTTTCAAACTCATCTCTCAAACCTCCGCTTTTCACCAGTCTTGATCCTCCTATAAAGCATAATCCTAGGAAACTATAGATAATTACACAGAATAAATATGTTATAGGCCGAAACATAGAGAAAAATATCATTGAACTCAAAATTCACAAGAACAGAGAAGATTTGATCTACTCTGAAATCACATGATAAAATTAAATCCCCCTCGTCAAATACCATTAATCGGACTATTATATCAAATAAATGAACATGCAAAAGAAAATTGGAAAATTTGATGCATGATCCCAATGCAAACCGCAAGATCAAACCTGTCAGAAAACCATGTTGCAGATCATGAGATTTTCAATTAAAACCTTAGAATTGGAAACATCCCATTTGATTAAGGAGGCAATCAGAGACAACCACACCACCACTACCAACATCATCAACAACAAGAACAAAATGTTACCAGAATCACCAAGAACAAAAAACAACCTCCAAAACCTGCAAATCAGAATCCCAACCTGGAATTATCAACCCAGAACACCAAGCACATACAAAACAAAAACCAAGTAGACATCACGCAATTCCCAATAAAATTCTTTGAGAGAGAGAGAGAGAGGACAAGCATCTGGAAGTATAATATCCACATTAATTGGATCCTCAGGTCTGATAATCATGACCCTGTGAAATTTAAAGAAAAATGTTAACAAAATCGATGATGAGTAGTGTATGTATTCTAGCGTTTGATAATCTCATAATAAACATTTTCAATTCAGATTTTAATGTGACCCTTTGTATAGTATGGAAGATCCACAATTCCTATTGAAACTTCAAATACATTATATTCTACATATTAAGGGACGAGTGACACTTACATCATACTCAAGGCTGAGAAGGCATTGATTGGATGAATTCTTCTCTAAAAGCTGCAAATGCATCCTGTACCCTCCTGTCTTGATCAGCACGGAGCTCTTCAATTTTCCTTTCATGTTCCTCCTTCATTTCTGCCATTGTTCTCTTCAGGGTTTCTATTTCAGCAACTTGATCTTCTTGGTGGTTGGAACGTTTTGAATGCCCTCGATAGCCAGTTCCTTTTCCCCTAACATAGCCTGATCGTGGCTCCAGCACTGTTGTAAGTATCTCCACATCAGTCATGGGGTTTGATCCATCTTGACTAGATTGTTCAACAAGCTCTTGAAGTTTAGCCTGATTTAACAACATACATAAAACAATAAGTTTAAAAACATGAAGATGTTATGTATATAGTTATAGTTAATAAAACATACATGTACTTCTTGCGATCGCTGATCATTGACCCACCGATAGCCATCCTCATCTCTATGGGTATGCTGTGCTAGCCATATAACATCAGCAGGCGGCTTGACATTGTTGTTTTGTTGGGTCTGACAAAAACAATACCTTGGTTAAAATTCAAATAAAAGTCATATTTGTGAAAGTTCACATGTCCTAACCAGTATTTCTTCCACTTCAGCAAAAGAGAGAGGGCCAGTGGTGTGCTTAATCCACCTTTCTGAATTGCGATTCCGAGAATTTCTTTCACTAACTTTCTGCATAGACAATTGTTAAAACATTATATTACGAGCAATATATGTGTAAAATTGAATGTGAACGATACAGAAAATACTAAATATCTATTTAATACCTTGAATTTATCTGAAGAAAACCTTTCAACGCAATGCTTCCAATCACGTTCACTCACTGATATGGGACAATGCTGTAATGGTTCCCAGCCTTTTTAAGGCATTTTTTGTAATGTCTGCTTAATCGTCCCTTCCAACCTTGAAACAAGCGTTTGAATTCTTCCTCACAAAAATCTCGAAGCCTTCTTTTCTCACAATCTGGTGGCTGAAATTTATCCTGATTTCAAAAGAATTAACATTAGATAAACACTGGTAATATAAGTATTTTCATGATAAAATGATAGTTATGACTTATCATTACTTTCAGCCACATTCTCTCACAGTACTCCTCCTTAACAAACGCCCATTTATCTATAGTTAAAGGAACTGTATTCCTAAGAGTATATCCACAAAAGTTCACAAATTGACGTGCATTATTACCAAGAACACGTAGGACATATTCAGGCACATTGACATGAAGTTTCCCGTTTTTAGTTTTCTTATAAATCACGTCTGATTTGTACATGCCACGAGTTTTCATAACTCCTTTAGTAAATGAACCTATACACAAATAGAAGATGTATGATCATCATAACATATAAGCATTTGGAGTTTAACGAAATAACATGCAATGCTACACATACCTTCAGCATCCTGGTTATGTGTGAGGCCATTGTCCTGCAAGAACTCGTCAAGTTCATCTTCTCCACTAGAATCAGAATGTTGTTCATGATTTACCGGGGATGCAGGTGGTAGAATTGTTTGAGCCACCAATATATCTTTCATTCTTGAGGCAATATCCACCCTACTAATTTTCTTCTTATTATGCTCACATGTATTACAATATGACAATTCAAAATGAGTTACAAAAACAGTGAGCCAGATTCAAAATTGATCATAAACACATGTTTCTAAGACAATATTGATCTGAAATACAATAAGCATAGCTAAATATAATCATCTTACCTCCAATTGACGCATGTTGTTGTTGGAGTTGCTCTTGCGAGGCAACACTCCTGCTATTACATCCATTTGACGCATTTGTTTGTTGAAGATGCTCTTGCGAGGCAACATTGTCGCTATTATCCTCTTGGTGAACAACTGGTTCTTGTAGAACACTTGAAACTGTACGGTACATGTGCCTCTTACCCATACCCGACCTCGACATTCCTGTAATAATGGGATGACAACGAATGTAATATCTGAAATACAAGAGAACATAGCTAAATCTAATATTCTTACCTCCAGTTGACGCATGTTCTTCTTGAAGTTGCTCTTGCACGGCAACACGGCTGTTACTATCTCTGTTTGATACATTTTCTCGTTGGAGGCGCTCTTGCGACGCAAGACGGGCGCTATTATCCTCTTGTGAAACAACTTGTTCTTGAAGAACACTTGAAATTGTACGGTACCTAGTCCTCCTAACCGTACCCCATCCCGGCAATCCTGCAATAACAAAGAACATATATACTATTACAATTATGTCAAAAACTATATATATGTATATAAGTTCTTTTGGATATATCATTGAGCTTTAAAAAAATTGTATGCTCTGCAAGGCAGAAGATTATATGTTTGTAATCTTCTGCCAATGGGATCTGACTGGTATCTTTTGTAAAAATTTGTATGCTCTGCCAGGCCAACTTTGTATCTTTTGCCTGTAAAATCTTCTGCCTTGAGTTGTCAAAAATATGTAAGCTATGCATTTCTTATAAGAATTAGATACCAAGCACAGTACAAAAATTTTTAAAAGAAAATTAACAGAATAAATCTCTATTTGATATCTGTAGAGATATGTGATGTTTGATGATTACGGCCTGAAGTTTGGTAGAATTGTTGTTATGGATGTTTTGTGCTATGTAACCTTATGAATGAATGAAAGATGTTAAAGATATGAGTACAACTGGAATTACATAAAGATTTAAGTACATCTGAAAGATATTAAAGACTGACATCAAATATGCACACTAGAAAAAATAAAAAAAATCATGGCTATGACCATAAAACTCAATTTCAGTGTTTTTTTTCTTTTGAATTCCTGAAACTTTCTTCACCCGTCATTCCCAGTAGGAGCTAGAATTGATTTCTATGCAAGCTTCTACGCAATTTCATACTTTTACATATATATGTGATCTTAGTCTTGTCCCTTTTTTCTGGACTTCTCCAAACAACTTTCAGAGGCGAAATGTAGAAGGTCATTTATACTATCCATTGTCCCTTGCGGTTAATTTAATGTTATTCCTCATTGTTCTTGTCCTTTCTACAGAAAACACATAGGAGAAAATGTAAAAGAAGTTAACAGATGGTTAAAAATGACAACAGTATGTATAAACATAAACTGAGGGTGTCCACACCATCTATGTATTCGTCTGAAGTCCTATTTTTCCTCATCCATTCTTTGTCCAAAGCCATTTCCTTTCATAATCATAGAAAAATTAACATAAATCAATAGTTTGTACCAGTAACATAATAGCGGGCAAATAATAAAAGTCACAATGCCAATACATTGATAATGGTAGTGGGATTTAAATGAAAAAGATAACCTCATGACATAGGTGCACAATAATAAAACAATTGTAGTGGGATTTAAATGAACCAGTGAAGAAAGTGCATAATGTACAATATTTAAGTAGTATTTTGTGAAAGTAATAGCTCATACTAACTTTCATGAACCCACCATATTCATGCATTCAGTATTAAGTTTTATTTTATTGCAAACAATTAGAATGTGTCAAGTACCTAAAAAGCCAGTTTCATTAGAGTAATTATGTTGGAACTGAGTCGAATAGCTTCTCATTTGTTATGGCTTGGGCCTTGCTAATTGGGGGTTGATTTGAGACATGTGTAGTCTCTTTTCCACGGTCATACCTCGGATAACGTGGAGTACACAATTTTCTTATTTCTTATATGGTAGATAGACCAATGACATCATTGTTGCTAATAATGATCCAAAACAGGCAGAGAGACAAAAAAAATTTGGCTGTTGATTTTTAGAAAAAGGTCGGTGTGAAAATATGTTACAAAATTGAACTTGCTGCAATTTATGTGTTTATGTAAAGTTTCTAGTGCAAGGAAATGTGTGTAATTCTCATCATATCATTTATAGAACTTTTGCCTCCTTTAGAATGCATATAACCAAAAGGGATACATGAACAATGATGCCCATTAAACTACTACTGCAATTTTCCTCTCCTTTAGAGTGAATAACCCAAAGATGAAATATAATCCTAAGTCCAAACGTGAAACTGCTAAATATTCATGAACGCATGGTACCAAAAAAGGGAGAGAGAAAAAGAGGAAAACAAGCTAATGTGCACAATCCATAACCTGGCTTATGAAAAAATTTTACCCTTGTAAACATATTGTTGATTTATTTTGCATGCCATGTTCATGATTCCTAGTTGTTGGCATAAGAGTTAAGTCACCCGATGCTGAATGCTCTAGCACCATAGAGCTAAGGTAATCTACTTGGTATGTAAGGAAGTGAGATCTTGTTGATTGCATATGCAATGAATCATACCAGACTATTTCAGGCTTCATATTCCAAGCTATTCGGATAGGTCATCTTGAGACTATCTGTAAAGAACACCCAGAAACATCTACAGGTCTACAGTATATGGTCAAAACTTGTTCTAATGATGCAAGCAGCAAGACTATTCACTGCAAATTTTGTTTTTTGCACAGGGTGATGTTCCACAATGTGCAAGAACATATGCAGCACATCAAATAATCAACTATTCTAAGGCAAAGCCCACTTGTGCACAATATGCATCACTGTAATGAGCCAATGTGGTCATTGTGTATGGGCACAGGTTGGCTCAAACACTTCTTTAAAGAAAAATCCATATATAGTGACACACACAGATAACACCAAAATATGAACAAAAGCATCATAAAACGTGATAATGGAGATAATATACATGCATGCATAAGAAGAACCATTATCTTGCTTGTAAGACGTAATGTCCATAAAAGGCTATAGATCTGCATTGTGGAACTCAACATCAACAAATGCAGGACAAAAACTGGAAGCCCATACTTAAAGGACGTGAGAAGTAAAATATAGTGCAAGATATATTTATTACCTTTCCAGACGCACAGATCTGATAAAAGCAGTGTTAGTTTCTTTCGGGATCTGCAATTTGCACCACCCGAGATCTTTCCAAGAGGTAGGTTCTAATAGCAGCACCAGATAACCTACCACTTCCGTCAAACTGAATCTCGACAAATTTACCAAAACGACTGCATGCGAAACAACATAAGAATTCACCTTTATGCTCAAAAATCTAAATATCTAGCTGGTGACATAGGGGGGTGTGCAGAATTGGTAGTTCGAGGTGTGTATAGTGTGTAGTGTGGTAACCGGCTAATATAACTACCATGAACTATTAATAAAATACCCCCGACAAAACAGGATCACACATACACGAATGAGATAATTTGTGAAGAAAATAAACTCAAAAATATAAATTACATGGCATATTGTTTGATGTGCCTTTGTCGTGTAAAGCAGTTTACTACATCAAGAAGGCACAGATCTGGATAGATGAGACATATAATGTTTGCTCATGCTATATATGATGTCATTTCAAGTTTTTTTTTGATTTCTTATATAGTGGTTCTCTCTGCCTCATTAACAAGCTCCTTCCACTCTCTCTGACTCATTTCAGGATGAACTGGAGCATGATCGTTTACTGTCAAAATTTAAGTTGAATGCTTGAAAATATTGGAAATACCAAATGACAATGAAGTATTGTTCTAATGCTATCCAAATATATACTATTAATGTAACTCAGCTATACTCGATCAAGATTCAACTGAGCTTTTGCTTGTTTGATATTCATATACTTTTGGATTTTGAATGTATATCTAATGTACCCTTGGATTTTGAATGTATACATACTTGAAATCTAGTACTTTTAGATATTGATATGCATATACTTTTGGATTTTTCAAATACAGGATAAACAATGTACATTCATACCTGTTCCCACAATTTAGAAGTCCACAAGGTGGAAATCCAGGCTTATCCCAATTGAAAAGCTTCACAAATTCATCATAAGGGAAAAGAATCTGCAACATGTAAGTCACATGCGCAAAATAAGTATTGATGTTAAATTAACTTGGGTGGAAAATTAACATGTTGGAAAAAAACGAGAAGTAATTCTCAACCTTCTTCGGTTCTTGGAGCTCCTTACAGCTTCCGCGAGCAAGCACCAGTGAGATAGAGCCAAACCCAGAAGATTTCCTTCTTCTGTATACACCACCTCCGGAAGAAACACTATCGACTTTATCAGAAGATCTCACTTGTTTGCACTTTAACTTATGTTCTTCCCAATGTTTTGATTGGCATTCCGGTGAACTGGAAAAACATGTGATTAGTTTTCAACATCAACTTCGGAAAAATACTGTGATCGGAATAATTCTCAAACAGTAAATCCACATAGAGCTGTCCAAACACAAAAGTCAGTGTGTTTATTAAAAATAAACATTACCATTTTATGACCATACGCAAAAACAAAGTAATCTAATAATTAAAAATCTAAGAAAATAAGCCAGCAACTACAAACTTAGCAATAAAGTAGAACATAGCACATAGCTTGCTGGCGAAACTATTAAAGAGTTTTATCAATAGCGTAATTATTAAAAAGCTGAGTGTTTTTGTCTTTCGGGAGCTCATGCATCATAGAGTTGAAAAGGGCCCAGAGTGCAGAAAGATGGATGCCGCACATGTATAGAATAAGTAAATTGATGTCTGAACACAGAAGTCAGTGTGTTTATTAAAAATAAGCATTACCATTTCATGACCATATGCAAGAACAAAGTAATTTAATAATTAGTAATCTCATGAAAATAAGCCAGCAAATGCAAAATTAGCAATGAAGTAGAAAAGTTGCTAGTAAAATCATAAAAGAGTTTCATCAATAGTGTAATTATTAAAAAGACTGATAGTTTTTGTCTTTTGGGAGCACATGCACCATAGAGTTGAAAAGGGCCCATAGTGCAGAAAGATGGCTGTCGCACATGTATAATGTCAGAAATTAGGCAACATGTTATAGATCAAAAGTTACAGACTAACACAAAATAATCATCTTTATTTCTTTACAACCAATTCAGTTCCCCCGTAATTCAATTCCTTCTCTACCCTTTGCATTTCTTCTACCATCAATTTTGCAAAAGATATCAGATCTTCCGCTGCTATTGCAACCACATACCCACCTTGCTAGTGTCACACCTTCACACATGGACACATATATTTTGCCCATCAAGTGCATCCTTTCTAAGGTCAATAGTAAGATTCCCCATTTCAGTTTACATTTCTCTCCCCAATTGATTTTTTTTCCTTGGTTCCCAATTCTCATGATAACACTCACATTATGCACATGTATAAAAATTTCTACTCATGCCCGGCTGTTAGCCTATTGCATTTATATTCAATGTTTTTTCTCAGTCTACGAACTTAACCTTCAACTCCCCCAGTATTCGCTTAACAGCGCACATGCCAAAGCACATGCCAAACTTGGAACTTGGAAGATCTATGATCATCAGTGTATGTAAGGCAAAAAATCAGGCAATATTGAATCATAGATCTATGTATGTATATCCAGAGTTCTTATTGATATTGAATCATAGAGATTTCAAGTTTTCTACATTCAATATCAATAAGAAAACAGGATAAAAACTATTTCTTTAGGTTAAGGCAAAATAGTTTTGTGAACTCAAATGTTAGTACAATAAAAGAATTTAGGTCGATTATGCTGAGATAATGGTTTACCCACATAGTAAAATTGAGACTATGTGGATGCCACCTGCCTTATGCTGAGATAATGGTCAAACCTACAAAAAGTTTATAAATAAAATTGTTTGATGTGACATGATGACTATATTAACAAATTGTTTGATGTGGAAAAAAATCTTGCTTTTTTGGAAGTGTCCGACATGGATAGACATGCATATCTTGCCTGTAAGTATCAGCCAAGCAAAATTTGACAAGAGAAATATCCTACATAATGCATATCATAGCATATAAATCACAGTCCTGTGTCACCTATTTACCACAATGATTATGACAATATTTGAATCAGAATCAACAATAAGACAACAAAAGTAATTTTATAACTACAAAATAAAGAAAAGAACCATGAAGGAAAGAAATATGGGAAGAAAAAGGGAAATTGTAGGCATAGGTACTCTGATAACACACCGATACAATCCAATGATGAGAAAAGTGAGAAAACAAACACAAATCCAGGGGAATATAACTAGGCCGAGTCTGATAAAAGTATACATTGAGCAAACCAGACACCCAAAATTCAAGGAATCCATTCACCGAACCTATGATTCTGTAGGTGTTAAAAGACCCATCAAGAAATATACCTACCAAAAATTTTGCATCAGGGCAGGCAAATCATGTTGTTGCACTTCACCCTGGCTCTTTTTCTCTAGTTATGATTCAAGCTTGATATAAACACTTTAAAATAATCGGCCATTCACTAAAGACTAAGCACAACCCTTCCATCACTTGGCCCTTTTGTTGGCTTTGTACAGATATTAACAAATAAAACTAATCTAAACACTTAAAAAAGAACCTCGTAAATTATTCAAAAAAAGTGACAAACAACTGACCAAATCACATATGAATTAAGCAGAACAAACAAACCACATTGTTACTAAGAACTGACCAAATCACAAACAACTGACCAAATCACAAACAAACCAAATTATATTACTAAGAACTGAATCACATATGAATTAAGCAGAAATCCTGACAAATCTAAGTATTAGAAAAAAAACAAGAATAGCATGCGGCTAGCCATAGGATAAAATCTGCTCGATCCTATGCCTCCACCATGAATGCAAGATGCTCACCGTTCAAAGTGATCCACATGAACATGAGCATTCATATAATGTCTTTGCATAGATTGATGCCAAACTATAATCTTCTGAAATTTATAAATAAAACTAATATTTGTATGCATCCTCCAAATCCACAAAAGCTTAGATGCTAGTATGTACAAATGATTCAAATTGAGAAACATAAAGAATGAAAAAACAGCAGGAGCAACCAGTATTAAGAAATTGGAGGTGAAGGAATAACAAAGAAAATTCATAGCTACCAGTATTGGAAAGTGCATCTCAAACTGTGTAAATATATGTAACTTGTGATCATGCTATCCAATATTTCAAACCTTAGAAGGGATGCAAGTAATAAAATTTAACCTAACAACAAGAAATTCGTCAGCTACCTTCTATAATAACCTAGTTAGTCTTCATTTATATAATAATAATAATAATAATATAACTAATATCCCAACTAACAGTCAGAAAAAATATATACAAAGCTGAAGAAAACATAGCTTACTCAACGCAGCAGAACACAACAAACACTAACAGACAGGAACAAATTAACAAAAGCATACACTCATACCCGTATAAGGAATATCCCAGATCTAAATATAAAATAACGCAACCCCGAATCTCGACTCTTACGTCAAAAAGCTCCAGATACAAGAACAAGAAGACACATGATAGTAGTTTTAAGATTAAAATGCAGATTGAAAAAGGCATCCAGTGTATTATTTATGGCTCAACGAGAGAAATGAATTACATTTAACAAACTATTAATAATTTCATAAAAAGATGGACAATTCTCAAATCATGAACACACATAGACAATTCTCAAATCATGAACACACCTCAATATGATTTTGATATCATGCAAGCATATTTTTTTAAAAATAGAAAAAATACACCCAATCAGCAAAAAAGAACTGTCAATTCTTTAAAAACCCAGATCATAAAATTAAATCCTCGAAACAATTAAAAATCACAAAACATCAGTGGAAACAAACAAACCCGCGTGATAAAAAATCAAAGCCATCGAGCGAACGAGTGCGCCCATCAAGATTTCCAGCGACACGACAACAAATTTATGCAAAATAAAAGAGAAATAATCTCACTTGGCAGTCGAAGACGAGGATCCCTTCGGCGGAGAGAAGCAAAGGAACGGCTCAACTCTGAAGGCCAATCTCTTCAATCGATTTGCCTTCAAATTAAAGAAACAGAACAAAATTAATCAACGCAACAAAATCAAATCATCGGGGCAGACCCAAACCAAATCAGAAAAGGAGGAAGAGAGAGAAAGGCACCGGATCGTGGGTTTCGTCGACGGATCGTGGAGCTCTTCGACTTGGGATGAAGGAAAAAAACTGGGGATTAATTGAGGAGTATGAATCGAGCAGCGGCAAATTAAATTTGGGAGGGTTTTTCGTGACCTAATGTAGCGACTGCAGGAGATTTCGCGCGGGGGAAATTTCCCTTTCGCGGTAAAGGAATTTGGGGGGGAAGGAATTTTCGCGAAGATATTTATTTTCGAGTTTGCTGCCCACGACCACGAGAGAATGAAATATTTATTTTTGAGTTTGCCGATCCTTGCCATTTATTTACAATTTTACCAGTACAAAATTATAGCTTGTTTTCATTATTTCCAAAAGCTACGGCAACAAGAATTTGTCGTTGTCAGTGTTACAAATGATATTAACAACAACATTTTGCTGTTGCCGTTAGTTTAATAAGCAACTGCAACGACTTTTTTCGTTGCCATTGTTTTTACATGGCTATGGCAACGACATTTAATCGTTGCGATAGTCTCTGAGTATTGGCAACGACTTATAGCAACGCCTACTATTTACCTTGTTACCATTGCTATTTTTAGCAACGTCCAGAAGAAAGTCGTTGCTAAAAGTCGTTGCCAATAGTCACATTTCTTGTAGTGTTGTCGAATATATCCTTCATGGTTCGATTATATTTTGGATCATGATGTAAGGAATCCAAATAATATATTGTCTCTGATGTGGCATTGATGACTAACACCACCCAATGACCCCTACAAAAGTAGTTAGCAAATTCTAAGTAACTACATTCTTAGGAATTCATTAAAGTAAATAAAATATATTAAAAAGTTATTTACCCTGTATTAAATGGTGCCAAGAATAACTTCCCTGGCTCGTTATATTCAATAAGTGCATCGGCTATATACTTCGTTGGCTCATCCACTAAAGAAGATGTATTATGTGGGCATAAGAATGAGAATCTCCTTGTGTTTTATCTGTTGTGAACCAACTCATAGTACAAGTACCTTGAATGAAGATTGAAAATAAGTTATCAATAATATCAACGTTTAATTGAAAAGAAATTCTAAAAATTGTTTACTTAAAGTTCTTGATATACACACAGATTATCAGACAATCCAACCATTCGTGTTGAAGAAGTTCATTGACAATTTGATGACTAATTAACTCCAAATGTGATATACCAAAAATTTCTCTCTCCATGTCTATTTGTAACAGCGCACCACCTTGAAGCTTTTGTGTAGCATATATCTGAATAAAATTGCAATACATAGAGATATTATTTGGAGCAACTACAGGAGAGGACTCCTGATGTTTTGACTCTACTTTTTCTTGTTTCTTTTTAGTAGTTGCATGAACATCATGGGAGGGCTCCTGATGTTTTGACTTTACTTTTTCTTGTTTCTTTTTAGGAGTACCTGACTCCTTTGTTTTAACCGACTCTTTGCCATTAGATTTTGCGGGCGCCTGTATGGGAAAGCATTTAAGTGAATCATTTAGGTAGAAAATAATGAAACAACAATATAAGAATCTAATGTATACCATAAGAAGTCTTACCATAGAGACCAAATCAATAAGGTTGGTTGGCCATGCAACAATAGTACCAATCGCATCACCTACTATCATGACTCCAGCATCCTCTATAGGTATTGGTAGTGGTGTATCTGACTCTATCACATGTTCAATCATTACTTTCATATGATTCATGGGTAATGATATATTGTGTAGCTTTCTATCATCAGGACGATTGAAGACATTTTCCTTCCCAACTATGCGATGTGTTGGGGATGATAAGTAGAAACGACATGATGAGATGTCCTAAAAGAAAAATTTCAAAAAGAAAACATCAATTAATGTTGTTAATCATACAGGAATGTATTTTGCTCATAATATCTTGAATCAATTATTTGTAAATGCAATAAGTTAATAGGAAAACACTTACTTCAGGAATATTACATCAAAGAAGCGTGCAACTACCACTTTTGCTGATTGTAGCTAATTCTTTGTTGTGACCCATACTCTCCAATACTTTCATCTTCTCTAAGAGAAATGCCACTGTTTCTCTCAAGTCCGCGTTATCATTATTTCTTCTGCGCTTTTCACTTGGGAAACAATCTTTTACTTACAGCCCGAATCCATAGCCTCTAACCTGTCCAGGATACTCTGGAACATTTAAGACTCGAGAAAGTATATCTTGTGAGTCCTGTAATTGCTCCTGTGATATAGTTTGTGAAATGGTCTACTGGCACATAAATTTGAAAAGTAACATATACATCATTAGTGCTAAAATAAGAAAATAATAAAAGAACTAGAGTAAAATGATATCATACTTACAATTTTCTCACACACTTGCTGAACGTTTTCATTAGCAACCGCTCCTAACTTATTTACACGAGCACCCTTCCACAAATCATGACGGGCTATGGATGTGTCATTTGATCCTGACTCCTTTAACTGTACATTCAGACAATTAAGATAATTAATTAACTGATTGAAAATCATTTCTGTCATCTTGTATGTTATATCTTTTTGCATACTTACCATATTTTGCTCAAGGCGTGTGTAACCCATACGTCCCTTACTATATGGGTACATATGATTTAATGCTCTTTTTCGATTTTAAGTGCTTCGCATCTATTTAGGCACAAAGCAACTATATAATACAAAGTAATATGTTGAGTCAGATTCCTCAAAATGAATAACATTACCTTAAATTCATCGCACTAATGTTTAGCAACAAACGCTCTCCATTGATCTTCAGATATGAATGGATACTCATGTGGAGGATGCTCAATAACACTATCGCTTTTATCATAAACATAATTCTTTGTTAAGTAGGTTCTGAAATTTCTACAAAGTTTGCCTGCTTCTTCAAGAATATATCTCCGATGACTATCATCAGCAATGAAAGATGTCTACAAAAGTGTGCTCAATTGTGTTAGTAAGTTTGTATAAAAATAAAAAAAAGGTGAGAGTATGTATATTACATGTATATCCTTCCAGATGTTTTCTTTCACTACATCTAAAGCCGACGATTTCCAGTTATCACATGTTATTGGCACCACCCGCATGAACCCTAACTCATCAATTTGAACCACATTATTGTTGTCTGCCCACTTACAACCAAACACAGCCAATCGAAACATATTATAATCCAACTCCCATATGCGTTCAATAACACCAAAGTATGACATATTTGCATATATGGTATTTCTGTCTTTTGAACTAAATATGTGCATAGATTCAGCTACAAGAGTCACACCACTATTTTGCATTGTACTTTGATCATCATGATCTTTAGTGTAGAATGTATACCTATTAATAAGGTAACCATTGTGAGAAAAAAACGTGTACACTTGGACCATTTGCTAACCATCTCAATCTATCTGAAATTGAAGCTCTATTTATAGCCAACTCTCCAAAGACTTGTTCTTTCAGCCATGTTATAAAAGACCGATTGTGTTCTCTTGTTATCCAATTCTCATTCCTATTTGGGTTTGAATTTTGAAGTAGTTCCTTGTGTCTTTCAGCATACGGCTCAACTTCAACATCATTGTGCAAAACATATAAATGTGCTTGCTCCCACTCTATCCTTGATTTGAGCACTACATCACCTCCCTTAATCCTTTCCCCTAATATTCTTCCTGTGTGACGAGACCTTGGAAGCCCTATGTAATCAACATTTCTTAGGTACTCTGTATAAAATTCAACAGCTTCTTCAACTATGTAACGCTCAACCATACAACCTTCTGGTCGACTACGGTTTTTCACATACCCTTTTAATATCTTCATATAGCGGTCGATCGGGTACATCCATCTCATATAGGCTGGTCCACACAATTGTGTCTCTCTAACCAGGTGAATAGTCAGATGAACCATTATGTCAAAGAAAGATGGTGGTAAATACATCTCAAGCTCACACAATGTGACAACAATTTCTTTTTGCAATGCCGGTAACTTTCCAGGATCAATTACTTTACTGCAAATTGCCCTGAAGAAGAAACATAGTTTTGTGATGGTCACCCTCACCTTTTTTGGCAAAATGGAACGCATACCCACTGGTAATAAATGCTCCATCAAAACATGATAATCATGAGATTTTAGACCTTTTAACTTGAGATCTTTCAGTGATACAAGGCTTCTAATGTTTGACGAGTATCTGATGCGGTCGCACCATCTTCGGCAGTCACGGGCCCAGACGGGTCCCAAGGAGGATGGGTCACTTGCTATCGGAGGCGTCGAAGGGCAGATTAGTCTTTCTGTTAGGTTGCTTTGTTTCCTAGGTTTTCTATTTATATCTAAGGTTAGCCGTCATGAGGGGGGCATGCTTATTGTGTGAGAAACATCGTAAGTGTCTTTTGTGAGGGATTTAGACTTTGATCCGTTCATCAAAGTTAGGAGAGCGAGTTCCTCTCGAAAGGGCTCAAGTTATCTTGCTATTAGTAGTTGTTTCTTCCCAAAAATCCAATAAAAATCCCATCTTTCCCTATTTTTATTCCTTTTGTCGCTGATTTTCCATTGATACGATCCAAATCGTATCAAATTGGTATCAGAGCAATAAATCCAATGGCGGAAGGCACTAGATTCAAGACGGAGATGGAGGCGCTGCGAAAGGAGATTCGGGAAGAGGTCAGCAAAAAGGTGGGAGCTTTGGAAGTCACGGTAGAGATGCTATCCAATTCCCAAAAAGAGATGGAAGCCCGGTTGTTGAAGAAGCACGAGGAGTCGGACGCCACTCAAGTTCAGATTTTGAAAATTCTTCAAAAACTAGAGGGGAAGGGAAAGCATGTGGAGTTCGGAGGGGAAGAGTCCGAGGCGGAGAATCATCATGCGAAGGCGGACGATCCGAAGTTGATGGCGAACACCTCCGGGGCACCTCCGGGAACCAAAATCACAAAGGAAAAGGAAGATCTAGGGTTCCGGGAGGAGCCGTGGGTGGAGGAAGTGCATCGGGAGCGACGGCGGCGCGAAGGAGATCCCCTAGGGTTTCTTGCGGAGGCGAAGGGACGCGGCATGCAAGGGGAAGGGAGGCTAGGGTTTTCAGACCCCATAGGAGGCGGCGGCTGGGGAGGGGGAAACCCTAACCCCCTCCCGCGCGGGCCGCCAGGGCTCCGCGAGGGCTCGGGAGGCCTCGCGGCCCACCCCCGAGCCCACGCGGGCACCTGGGAAGGCCAGGCGGGCCCGCGCGAGGCGCTGGAAGGGCCGCGCGGCCCGCCTGGGCCCAACCAGGCCCCCGCCGGCCCCCAGGGGGGCTTCGCAGCCTACCCTGGGGTCGGCTGGGCTCCGGCGGCAGGATTTGGGGCCCGGGGGGGCCCAGTAAACCCCCCGGGTCAGTTTTTCGGCCCTTCGGGCGGCGATCAGGGCCCGGCAGGAGGCTACCGCGGGATTTTTGGGGCTACAGAGGAGGAGAGACAGAGGTGGCCTATGGAGGAGTACACGGAAAATTTTGGGGGCCCGCGAGGGTTTCCCGAAGAGGCCTACGGCAGAGGCAGGGCCGAGTATGGAGGCCACGGAGCTCAGGGAGGAGGACACCCGACCATGTACCCAGACAGGAGGATGGAGAAGTTGAAGATGCCCATTTTTGAGGGGACGGACCCCGACGGATGGATAGTGCGAGCGGAGCGGTATTTTAAGGTGATGCGGATCTCAGAGGGGGAGGTATTGGAGAATATCATTTGCTATCTGGAGGGACAGGCGCTGAGCTGGTATCGTTGGAGGATGTCCCGAGCCCCTTTTCAGACTTGGGAGGAGTTGTCAGCTTTCCTACTTGACCGTTTTCAGGCCAAACCGGGGGCGAATTTCTACGAGCAGTTGCTGGAACTACGGCAGGAGGGGACGGTGTTGGACTTCCTGGGGAAGTTCGAGGTGTTGGCAGGCAAGGTGAAGGGAGTGTCGGAAGACGTATTCTTGGGGGCATTTATGCAAGGGCTGAAGCCCTCGATACGAGCCGAGTTATGGATGCAAAGTCCCAGAGACCTAGAGCATGTGATTCGTCTGGCGTTAAGGGCGGAGGAGAAGCAGGCGGAGGAGCGGAGGATCAGAGGGACGTGGGAGGTGCCACAGCAGAGGGTCCCATCTACAGCAGCCGCCCCGAGACTACCGCCGGCCGCCTCAGCCGAAACGGGGGAGAAGGCAGGAGAAGCACGCCCTGCGGGACAAAGGCGGAGGATGACCGAGGCCGAGATACGGGACAGGAGAGCCAGAGGGTTGTGCTTCCGTTGCGACGAGAAGTTCACCCCGGGCCATCGGTGTGCGAGCCGGTTGCTGCAGATCACTATCGAGCCGGACGAGGAGGAATACATCGAACCAGAGGAGCCAGAAGAGGAGGTCGGAGTGCGATGCGACATGGGAGCGGTATGAGGCGATACAGGAGCAGTACCCTGATTTTCACCTTGAGGACAAGGTGGCTCTTTTAGGGGCGGGTATTGATGCGGTCGCACCATCTTCGGCAGTCACGGGCCCAGACGGGTCCCAAGGAGGATGGGTCACTTGCTATCGGAGGCGTCGAAGGGCAGATTAGTCTTTCTGTTAGGTTGCTTTGTTTCCTAGGTTTTCTATTTATATCTAAGGTTAGCCGTCATGAGGGGGCATGCTTATTGTGTGAGAAACATCGTAAGTGTCTTTTGTGAGGGATTTAGACTTTGATCCGTTCATCAAAGTTAGGAGAGCGAGTTCCTCTCGAAAGGGCTCAAGTTATCTTGCTATTAGTAGTTGTTTCTTCCCAAAAATCCAATAAAAATCCCATCTTTCCCTATTTTTATTCCTTTTTGTCGCTGATTTTCCATTGATACGATCCAAATCGTATCAGTATCCCTCTGGAACTTTAACTCCATCGAGAAATTTACAAAAAACTTTTTTTCTTTCCTAGATAGAGTATGAGCTGCAGGAGGTAGATATGTACACTTTCCCTTCTTTACCGGTCCCAATTCTATCCTCATTCTCATACTTACCATGTCCAACCTCGCATTTATCCCATCTTTACTCTTTCATGGAACATTAAGCAACGTCCCGATAATACTTTCAAAAACATTCTTTTCAATATGCATCACATCAAGGAAAAGTCTTACATATAATGACTTCTAATATGGTAAGTCAAAGAAAATGGAGTTTTTCTTCCGCCCACTGGTGACAAGTTCTCCTGCAAATGGCTTTCCAAAATTATTGCTTAAATTATTTACCTTTTCAAACAGCTTATCACCGGTCAATGGCACAGGAGCTCTACATTCCTATGTATTCCCGTTGAATGCTTTCCTCTTCCACTGGTAACGATGCCTCAAGGGTAACAATCTACGATGTTCGAGGAAGACATTCTTCTTACAATGTTCCAACCGCATCCAATACATACTCTCTTCACAAAAAGGGCATGCACACTTTCCTTTGATACTATATCCTCACAGATTACCATATGGTGGAAAATCATTAATTGTGCCAAATAACATAGCCCTCAAGTTGAAATTCTCTTCCTTGTACCCATCATACACCTCTACACATGTGTCCCATATTTGTTTCAAATCTTCAATTAATGGAGACAAGTATATGTCTATATCATTTCCTGGTTGTTTAGGCCCAGAAATTAACGTAGACAACATCATGTACTTGTGCTTCATGCATAACCATGGAGGTAAATTATAAGTCACCAAAATCACTGGCCATGTGCTATGAGAACTACTTTTAATACCATGTGTGTTCATTCCATCGGTAGACAATGCAATTCGTAGGTTTCTTGCTTCTTCCTCAAATTCAAGATAATCGTGATCAAATTTTGTCCATTGTGGAGAATCTGCTGGGTGACAGAACATGCCATCTTTAATCCGTTCATTTGAATGCCACGTCAAATGTTTTGCATCTTCTGAACTGCGATACATGCGCCTAAATCTCGGTATTATGGGGAAATACCATGCCACCTTCACTGGAGTTGATTCTTTTCTTTTATATCGTGAGGCATTACATTTAGGACACATGTTTAATGATGCATATTCATTAGGAAATAAGATGCAATCGTTAGGACAAGCATGAATCCTTTCATAGCTCATGCCTATAGAGCATAACATTCGCTTAGCCTCATATGTTCGACTAGGAAGCACATTATCTTCTAGCAACATATCATTTAGAATTATAAGTAATTCTGTGAAGCTCTTATCAGACCATCCATTGCTCGCTTTCAAGTTATACAATTTTAATAGCGCCGATTGTCGGTTGAACTTAGTACAACCACTGTACAATGGCTTCTCTGCATCACTTACCAACCTCGTAAACATTTCAGGACAATCCCGAAGATCCTGTTCAACCATATTTGCCATCTTTTCTAGGCGATCGTTGTCATATGTATTTGTGTTTGTATCACTTGTAGCATACCTCTCTGTACTTCCAAATTCACTGCACTCTTCTATTGTCTCACCATGCCTTGTCCAACATGTATAACTTTGATCAATTCCATTGCACACTAAATGTTATTTCAACTCATCCTCGCTAACTCCCCTTGCATAGCAACATTTTAAATAGTGGCATGTGATTTTCCTTGGATTTTCTGCATGATCATTTGCAAATCTAATGAACTCTTTCATTCCATCCTCGTATTCTTTCGATAAACGATTTGCAGACATCCATTTTCGATCCATATTTATCAATCTAACAAAAAAAAGTATTAACATTAGTTATTTTGTTATTTGAGAGGTTAAGGTCTGAACGCAAGTAGAAGGCTAACCTGGAGATAAAACAAGCAGATGTCAATGGCACCGTTATAGCAAAGTAGGCCTTAGAGAAGACCAATCACAAGTTCTAGATGTACTGAAAAGTGAAAAGACAGACTGAAAATGAGCCAATGCATAGGAAAAAAAACACAGTTATAGTCATAGGCTGAAAAAATTAATGAAATCACAAAAAAGTAATATACAGATTATTTAAGTTATCTCATTTCTAGAAAATATAAAAATTCTAAGTTATATTTCCTTTAAAATATAAATACTATATTGCCAATTGCTATATTTCAATTTAAAAAAGAAGCATAGACATTGGTAGAGGACCTACTTGTCTTGCGATCACAAGTTCTAGAATTGCAGCCAGTTCAGTTGCAAAAATTTGTAGTTGCATCGAAGACTTTTGTTGCGGTTGAACTGTTAAAATCGGTTGGTTGTTTAGTCCCAAAGTTGAAGATTTGATGCAAACTTTCAGTAAATTCAAATATTGCAGCCTGATTTATATTTCTAATGTTACTTCGGTGGAAATGGAGTTCATCAGAAAATGTCGTTTAATTTCTATTTCTTATAAGGTGTTGCATATAACACCAGAAATAGGAGCAAAAAAATTGACACAAAATAGTAAATTTTTGTCACAAAGGCTGCAACTCTTGGAAATGGTTTGGGGGCATTTTAGTGTTCTAAACCATGCAACAAAACATTGTAAACACCCAAACCCTAGGGTTGTCCCTATCTCAAATCATGGCATGAACTGTTCGAATGTCACATTTGCTAGGGAATCAGCAATATATGAATATACCAGTATGCTAGAAAAAGAAGAGTGTCTATGTCGTTCATGGTTTAGTCCGTTGCTTCCATGATATTTGTGTTTTTGTTGGGCACATCTCAATATCCATTTCTAGAAGAATTTGGTTACATTCCTTTTACGTTTGGTTATTTTCAATTCGGGAGGTTTAAATTTTGTTCATTTAAATTTGAATATGCTAGTGGTAAGGTCTTTACATCTCCATGAATAGCAATCAAAAGGCATAGATTATCAATGTAAAATGACATGAATCAACAAGACCATACTAAACTTTTTAAAAAAATTAGTAAACACATTAATTGTGCTTGCAATGTTATAACAAGTGAGATGTGTTCCTCTAGTTAAACTGTACGTCATATATGAATGTGTGTGTATGAGTGTGTGTATGTGAATGTATGTGCATGTATGTGCGTGTATGCATTTGTGGGATACGGGAAATGTATACCAGAAATGGTGTATACCAGAATGTAGAAGAAATTCTGTTGATTATGCAGAGAAATACAATAAAAATGGGATGTTTCTAAAATTTCAGGCGTGCACACATGAAAACAAATCAAGCCAAACAACTATTATCTAGAACATGATTCAACATGCAAATAAACAAAACAGATTATAGGTATGAGTGAACAAAGTATCAGTGTCCAACAATTGATATCAATTTATGACACATGTCTCGAGATTTACATGCATGAAACCAGTAACTCATTACAATCTAAATCTAACAGCAATCCATCCTATTCAAGCATACACCACATTGATTCTATTCATCGACATATGGGCAATTCACCACTGGAATCAAACATAAAACATTCACATGGACATCTTTAGCAAATAAATAGAGGAATATAGTTATTAAGTAGATTAAAAAAATAAAACATTTATCTTTAGCAAATAAATAGAACATAGTTTTAACAGGCGTTTTGCTTGTACAAAAAATATATGCACATCTCATATACAACAGAACTGGCACTAGGAGCATTCCCATAGCCCAAAAAAGCTTAATTTTCCCCTGAGAGACTACTGAAAGTGGAATAGTTCTAAATGTATTATAGACACTTCTGCTAAATGCAAAATATGCTTCATCATAGAAGCTAAAGGCGAAAACTAAATAAAGAATATGTATTTCATTATAAATGAGAATCAAATTATCTATACATATTGGCAGCCGCCACACATGACTACATAAGCAACAAGAACATAACATCTTCCACCACATTACATAGCATGCATCATCACCTATAACCTATGGGTGGCATCATCACCACATTACATAGATTTATGAAGCATGTCACTAAATGCTCTAAGAACTACAACATATTCATTGGTTCATAGGCATACTAATAATCATGAACTTCAAAATACATCAGTTAAGTTCTCAAAAAATTGGTGATTTTACTACTAATTAACTGGAGAGTGTCTGATACCGTGAACATGTTTTGGACAGTGGAAGCACAATTTTGGGCATTGGTTCGCCAGATCCCCCACAATTCATTTATGATGATGATGACTACAAGGATGTGTTTGTATCAAGTATGATCATCTGATGACACCTCGGATAACTTTTATCTTTTCATCTCTGCTCTTCAAAAATATTTGCTTGCACCATTATCTTATAAATCACTGTGACAATCTTAGGATACACATTCAATGCACATTAGAATAATTTGTTTGCTGCATCACTCTTCAACTAGTTCATGAACTTGATACCATTATTAGTCAAGCATATGTGTGTATTGAAAGAAAACATATGGTTTTCTGTTTTCTATGTCATCGGTGGATGTCATTGAACACATTGTAGAAAATCAAGCTCGTATCTTCCAGTAGCGTGGGAAATACTGGAGCTGGGTAATAGTATAAATTCATATACACAACACATTTTGGCACACCCTGCATCATATTTTGGAAATCTGTTATATGATTAAGTTCGCAATTTTTACTGTCATCTGTTATATGATTAACTAGGCAATTTTTACTGTCATCAAGATACACCAATTTTTTGAGAACTTCAAGATACATCAATTACAGTGCTACACAGCATACACCCCACAAACACATTATTCCATCTTCAAATCATGCCAAAAATCCCAACTTTAACACGAAAATACTATATAAATGCATGCGAGATCAGATGAATGCATGCGAGATCCGTTACATAATCAGTTCCAAATAAATGCATGCGAGATCTCGCCCCAATCACTCCATCCAAAAGATAAAAAACCAAGCAAAATTCTTACCTTGAAGACTCTCCCCCAGATCCCCAGAAACCTTTCCTCAAGAGCGTAAATCCACAGCAATTTCCTCGCGATTTGTCCCAAATTCGGAGCGCACAGATAGAGAGAGAGTATGGCTTCAGGAGGGCAAAAAAACTTGTGAGCGGCAGAGATCAATTCATAGTCGCTAGGGTTTAGAGGGGGATAAGGGAAAAAAAGCTTTGGGCGGGGATGAAAACTTTGGATGAAAACTTGCGAGCGGCAGAGATCAATGCCTAGTCGCTAGGGTTTAGAGGGGGATGAGGGAGAATAAAGCTTTGAGCAAGGATGAAAACTTTGGGGGGGGGGGGGGGGGGGAATGGATGAGGGGCGGAAATTTGTTAGCGGTGGAACTAAAAAAATTAGTTATTTTCTATTAAAATAATTATGGTCTTTAACAACGCTTGCAGAAAAGAAGTGTTGTTTATTAGATGACCTTTAATTGTAGAAAGAAGCGTTGTCTATTATCCGACGTTTAACAGTGCTTGCAGAAAGAAGCGTTGTCTATTATATGTGTCTCTAATAAACAGCGCTTGTAGAAAGAAGCGATGTCTATTATCTGACATTTAACAGTGCTTGCAGAAAGAAGCGTTGTCTATTATCCAACTTTTAGCACCGTTTGCAGAAAGAAGCGCTGTATATTATATGTGCCTTTAATTAATAGCACTTATATTTGCCAAGCGCTGTTAAAGGTGTGCTATTAAAGGTCCTTTTTGTAATATTGTTATATGCATTACATTGAGATACAGTTTGTGCCAGCGCGAAGTTAACGACGTACTTATCGACGAGGACTATTAAATCATTATAAACTTAGTGCTCTAAACTCTTTTGTCTTATTTTTATTTGCGATCAAAGTGTTTTAGATCCTATGTATTTCATACTTTCGTTTTTGGAGTTATTATAGGCTCTTGACTTGTTGGGACAAGTCAAGAGAAAGTATTTGCTAGAATAGTAGTGTTCGATACTTTTGGGAGTAAGGTACAGACTTGATGAGCTGAGTCTTGGGACACGAAGTTTCGTGTGTGTGTGTGTGTGTGTGTGTGTGTGTGTGTGTGTGTGTGTGTGTGTATCTTGACATTATTATTCTAGTGATTACCTCCCCCTCTAGGCTTACATCACGATCTAACAAGTTGTATCAGAGCAAGTTAGAGAATCTAGGCTAGAGAAAATAAATATCTCTGATTCAGCTTTTGCTGAGGGCATGTCCACAGTGAGACCCCCTAAATTTAATGGCACATACTTTGTATATTGGAAATCTAGGATGAAAATTTATCAAGTATCAGTTGATTATAATATCTGGAGTATTGTTGAGAAAGAGAATAAACCTCTCATGATTGAAATTGAAAATTTCGAAATTCCAAAACCTGAAGATAAATGGGATGACCCTGATAAGAAACTCAATTCTTTGAATGGAACAGCTATAAATAATATAATATGTGCTTTAGATAAATCTAAATTTAATCGTGTTTTCCCATGTTTAACAGCTTAGGAAATTTGACATATGCTGGAGGTGACACATGAGGGAACATTTCAAGTAATGGAGTCTAGATTGGCCCTTCTGAGCACAGAATATGAAAGCTTTTGCATGCTACCCAGTGACTACATCAAGGAGATGTATACAAGGTTTACAGATATTGTGTACAATTCTAAGGCTCTTGGAAAAACATACTCGAGCCTAGAGCACGTA
Organism: Scilla litardierei; assembly: GCA_030789695.1. NCBI lineage: Eukaryota > Viridiplantae > Streptophyta > Magnoliopsida > Asparagales > Asparagaceae > Scilla > Scilla litardierei. Next base: position 114,323,645 of record CM061134.1, read on the forward strand.
AGAAAAATATTTACAGTACTACCAAGCTCTTTCCGCCCTAATGTCACAGCTATCCAAGAGGCTAGAGATCTTACAAAGATGAGCATGGAAGAATTAATAGGAAACTTGATGTCCCATGAGCTTTAACTGAATACCATTAAATCAAGGGAGAAATCTGAGACCAAGAACCCAAAGGCATTAGCTTTTAAAGATGATGAGAGAGTGATGATAGCTTAATGAGGATCAAGCACGGATGGTTAAAGAATTCAGGAGATACATCAAGACTTATCAAGGAAGAGCAGATGTGTCCAAAAGGTTCAATCATTTTAATAAATTTAATCTTACAAATAATTCATCTGAACAGAATACTACTAAGTCTGTACATTGCTTTCAGTGTAGGAAACATGGACATTTCATGAAAAAATCCACCGATGAAGAGCAACTCTGTAGAGAAGAAGGGAAAATCATTGGCAATTACTTGGGATGACAATGATGAGGATGAGATTTAGGATGAGATTGCCCACTTGTCTTTGTGCTTAATGGGAGATGTTGAGGAAAATAAATCCGAAGTATAATCTTATTCTATGGCTGAGCTAGTAAATATTTGTGAAAACATGCATGAGGAAATAGATAGATTGGAATCTACTGTTGAGTCACTAAGAGTAGCAAACTATAATTTGCAACAGGAAAATCATCGTATGTCTCTAAATGATGAAAGTCTGAAAGGTGAAAATGATACACTTAAAGCTACTATTGCAAAGATTAAAAACGAAAAATATAGTATGCATGGGACATTATAGTGTAAAGCATGTCCTAGGCTAGAGACTGAGAATAAAGCTTGTAAATAAAACATTATTGACCTATAGAAGAAAATGATAAATTATAAAAAGATTGAAAAATAAAATAAAAAAGCTTTTATTAGTATGTGCACCTTGCTTGTAAATAAGAACATGTATTTGAAATCAAAAATCTCAGACATAGAGTTGGCCATTAAAAAAATTTGGAGTTGGAAAGCAATCACTAGAAAATATTCTTGGATATCAAATGCATGGCAACAACAGGCGTGGTCTAGGATATGGATCTAAAATGTAGAAAAGCCTAAACAAACAAAAAGATTCAAAAAAACTACAGAAGGAAGAAGCATGTTTCCTAAGTGCTATACTTGTGGGTGTGTTGGTTATACATATTACAATTGCAGGCATATGAACAAAAATATAAGGTTTAAACAAATATTGGTTCCAAAAGGCACGGTGACTAACATGGGTGGACCTATTTGGATTCCTAGGTTACACATATCTTGTTCTTCCTATGTATAGGTACCTATCATTGCTATGGGACAATGGTGTGAGTGGTACTTAGGCTCTGACTGCTCAAGACACATGACTGGAAATAGCAAAAAGTTCCTTAGCCTTGTAAAGTAAGAAGGAGGTAATATTACTTTGGGGAACAATAGAAGATGCAAGGTAATTGAAAAGGGTGTTGTAAGTAACGACACTTTCCAACTCACAGATGTTCTTCTGTGAGTAGAAAATCTATTGCACAATCTCATTTCTATTAGGCAATTGTGTGACAAAGGTATGAACTTGGGATTCAGTTCAAAATTTTGTAAAATTATTGATAGTTCCACAGGTGATGTTCTTATTACAGCTAATAGAAATAATAATGTTTATTCAATCATGATTGAAGAGCTAACTATTTCTAAATGCTTGCTTGTCAGGGAAGAAGAAGCAACTTTTTGGCACATGAGATTAGCACTTGTAAGCATGGGATTATTGAAGAAGCATGAAAATAAAAACCTAGTAAGAGGACTACCGCATCAAACCTATGAGAATGGTAAATTATACGTGGCATGCACAAAAGGTAAGGAAACAAGATCTACATTTACTAGCATAAGAGAAATTGCCACTACACGCATACTAGAGTTAGTGCACATGGATTAATTTGGACCAACTGATATTGCTAGCCTAGGTGGTAAATAATTTTTGCTTAGTATTGGTTGATGACTACTCTACGTACACATGGGTCTACTTCCTAGACAAAAAATCAGAATCGTTTGAGAACTTCCAAAATTTTGTACACAAGATTCAAATGAGAAAAATATTTACATTTAAAAAAATAGAAGTGATCATGGTGGTGAGTATGCAAATGCTATCTTTGAAAATTATTGTCTTGAAAAAGGAATTTTACATGCATTCTCTTCTCCTAGAACACGTCAACAAAATGGGTGGTCGAGAGAACGAATCAAATATTAAAAGAGATGGATATGAGTATGCTAACTGAATATGAATTTCTTATGTCTTTTTGGGCCGCGGCAATTTATACTGCGTGCTATATATGCAATAGAGTTTTGATTATTCCTATGATGAGTAAACTTGTTATGAACTGTGGCATGGAAACACTCCTAACATTTCATATTTTAAAGTATTTGGATGCATGTGCTACATACTAAACAATGGAGATCAACTTGGCACATTTGAAACCAAATTAGATGAAGGAGTGTTCGTGGACAATTCATCTAGGAGATAAGCATACATGATTTATTATAAATGCACCGTGACTATCATTGAGTCTATTCACATTAAATTTGATGAAACAGAAAAAGATTCTTTGGATTGCAGGGCAAATGAAGAAGGATAAAACTTAGAGCAAGAGAGCAATCCAAGGAACCATGAGGAACAACATGAAAGACAAGAGGATGTTGGCATGCAAGAATCCTAAGAGGAAGCATTGGACAGAGGAGATCTTATGTTTGATCCCAATCACCCACTTGACTTAATTATGGGTGATCCTACGACAGTTATACACACTCGCTCCTCTTTTAGAGGTCATTGTGCTCTACGTTTTTGTGGGGATTTTAATTTTGAAAAAGAGCCTAAGGACATATAAACTGCATTAGGTGAGGAGAGTTGGGTTATTGCCATGCAAGATGAGTTTAACTAGTTTGTTAGAAATAACATCTGTAAACTAGTTCCACGACACATAGATTATCCTGTTGTTGGCAGAAAATGGGTTTTCAAAAATAAGCTTGATGAAACTGGAAAAGTTATTAGAAACAAGGAAAGATTGGTAGCCAAATGGTATAATCAAATTGAGGGAATGTATGTTGATGAGACTTTTGCTCTAGTTGCTAGGTTAAAGGGCATTAGAATTTTGCAAGCTTTTACAAGTTTTAGATGACTCAAACTAAAATAAATGGATGTAAAAAGTCCATTTTTGAATGGCTACCTAAAAGAAGAAGTGTATGTTGAACAACTCCCTAGATTTGAGAGTAATGATTTTCCATACCATGTCTAGAAATTAGAAAATGCTCTGTAGGGTCATAAGCAAGCTCTTAGGGCTTGGTATGACCATCTTAGCACATATTTGTTAGAAAATGATTTCAAAAAAGGTAGTGCAGACAACACATTATTTCTCTTACATGATCATGATGACTTTCTCATTGTACAAATATATATTGATGACATTATTTATGGGGCTACTAATGATCTACTATGTCAATAGTTTGAGAAGGTTATGTAGGATCAATTTGAGATGAACCTTGTGGGAGAGCTGAAGTAATTTTAGGGACTCCAAGTAAAGCAAGGAAAAGAAAGCATCTTCATATCTCAAACTAAGTACATCAAGGAGCTTCTAAAAAGGTTTAGGATGGAGAAGTCTAAGGGAATTGGAACTCTTATGAGTCCTTCGATAACGATGTACAAAGATGAGAAAGGAGTCGATATGGATCAAAAGCTCTATAGAGGTATGATTGGTTCCTTATTATATTTGACTGCTTCTAGGCCAGACATCATGTTTGCGGTATGCTTATGTGCACGCTTTCAAGCTAACCCAAAAGAATCACATTTGAAATCCATCAAGATGATCTTTAGATATCTCATTAGAACACCATCTTTAGGCCTTTGGTATCCCTCTGGTGGTAATTTTGACTTGATGTGTTACTCTGAGGCAGACTATGCAGGTAGTCTAGTTGATAGAAAGAGCACTAGTGACACATGTTTTATGCTATGACACTTTTTGGTTTCTTATTCTAGACCTAAGCAAAATAGTGTTGCACTTTCCACCACCGAAGCAGAGTATATTGCCCTAGGTAGTTGTTGTGCCCAAGTATTGTGGATGATACAAATATTATTAGACAACTGCTTAGTTCTCAAAAGAGTCCCTCTTAGATGTGATAACAAGGGTCCGTATATTTTTCTAACAACCTTGTACATCACTCTCGTACTAAGCATATAGACGTTATACATCATTTTCTTAGAGATCATCTTACTAAAGGGGATGTGTCAATTTAGTTTATTCCCATAGATTCACAGTTAGCAGACATATACATAAAACCTTTAGAAGAAGATCATTTTTATCGTCTACGTTTATAATTGGGCATTATTGATAAAAATTAGTATGATAATTTTTTGTGTTGTGTGCTTGTTTTTATTTGTGTGATAGGATATTTTAAAAAATGAAATAAAGGAACAAACATTTGCAAAATTTAAAAAAAATTGAAAAATTGCTAAATTATAAAAATTGAGCTTTGTGAGTATGTTTCTTTTGATTATCAAAATTGCACTTTTGAATGATATTCATATCAGTGTAGAAATATTCCATTATTGTCATGACTATAATTGCATATTATGATTTTAAAAATCTTGCCATGTTTGATTAATTGAATAACTTGATTTCTACATATTCACCTTACACTTTCATGATATCTACTGTTATTGCACATTATGGAATTTTTTTGTGATGAAAAATGGTTATATGTGGATGAATTAAAAATTAAAAAAATGTTACTCTACGGGATATGAAGTGTCATGACTTGGATTAATAACATAGCTCATGAAATGAAAAGAAAAAAAAATGGAGAAAGTGAAAAAAAATGATGCTTATTATTAAAAAGAAAAGAAAGAGCTTCGTATGAAAAATGGATACGGTCCATGGAAATGATACAACCCACAGATATCCAACTTATGCTTTAAGTTAAATCTTTAGTGTTGGTGTTATATCCGTCAAGTAATGAAACCCATGTCTATGTGTCATAATAGGCTATGTATGGGTGTGGGTAACTTGAACTCATGCTTCATGAGGTAAGAAAACTCAATCCTAAAAGAGTTAATGTTATACGGAATGTTGGTTTGATTGGTAGATTTTCATGAAATTTCTCCCTATATGTTTTAACTTTTGATCATTACACAAGCAAGCAGATGTTTTAATCATTGTTGTAAAATTAATTGAGGCTAGGGCAATAGGAGTCACCACTAGGATCGTCAGATGTCGATGCTAGGTTATAATTCATACGATGAATTAGTTTTTTAGGGAGAGATTGTCGCATCTAAAATGTGGAATTCATGGCCAACTATCGTTTTACCACTCATCTAACGTATCTCGTACTTAGCCCCACCATCATGGATGGCCTTGCACACGATCCGTGCATTACAAACGACAACTATTCTCAATCTCTACTCACACCACCATCGTGGATTAGAGCTTCGATCTGTGATTTAATGGCTCTCATTGATGTTACTATCGTTGATCATCAATTAGAAATATTGGACACCGATGGAAACCATCAAAGTGTGTGCCACTATCGTGGATCACGGACTTTAATTGAATTCACTAACGAGCCTAATTAAGTTCATATGATAATATATCTAGGATGTGTGCCAATATCATGGATCACAAACCCTAAATAGGATCTCCTTCAAACTTGGCTAGATCAACCAAATCATATCACTGTCATACCAAAACAACGTAAAAATCGTCACTTTACATCTAAATCCTAATATCATAGGGCTCATCTATTAGCCCGAGAAACGAAAACTCGCAATTCCTGGAAATATCAACAAAAACGATAGCAATAACAATAGTAGTCAACATCACAAGAATAGACATCAAAACTAAATAAGAGAGACGCGAAATCGTTACCAAACCAATAGAGATGAAGAACAAAACTCAGAGAATTAAGATCCAAAGATTCCAAAACAAATGTAATAGTAAAAATCCAAACTTTGTCTGCAAACAATAACGACGGCTCAAAAACTCTCTCTAAAACTAAAACTAGAATAATAAAGTAAGCTCTCTAAACCTAGAGTAGAAAATAGGTTTATATACAAAAGGGGTGGACCCACAAAATTTCCGTAAAAGGCCCAACTCGACCGAATCTTTGGCTATTGCGTCGCCCTACTCGGTCGAGCTACGATGCTGCTCGGTCCGAGCTTAGGCACCACCGCTCTGTAAAGGCTTCGTTTTCATGCTGGGGAGTTGGGATGCATAGAACGAGTGGATGTCCCACTCGATCGAGCTGCAGGGGCTACTGCTTGACCTTGAAAAGTTTTTCTGCCTTCAGTTCAGCTCAATCGAGTAGGGAAGCTACTCGGTCGAGCTGTAGGAGGTTAGGAAGGCTTCAAAATTTATCACTCTGTTATGCATTTAGCGGGTCTACTCGATCGAGAAGCTTCTTCGCCTTCGCTCAGCGGCTAAGTGTTGGAAGTCATCATCTCTAGCGCATCTACTCGACCGAGAAAGGGAGCTACCCGGTCGGCTCTTGGACTTCGCTGGGAAATTATGTTACGGTCGTTGAGTTTGGTTGACCGAGTAGCGTGGCTACTCAGTCCGAGTGATGCAGTGGCTTTAGCATTGGAGTCTCTTCTTTTGGGTGCAGATGCTCAGCTCGAGTGGACAAGTCCACTCGGTCGAGTTGAGTGAGAAACCTGAGTAGCATTTGTGAAGACTCGTCTTTTTGCTCTCTTTCCTCCTCCTTCTCTCTTCTGCTCCTCCAATCTTCTTCTCCTCCTCGTCAAGAACCTAGTGGACCTTGCCATTGAAGCTCCGGCTAGCTTGGATGTGTCAATGTCTAAGATTTGATCTGAATCGCTCCAAAGTTCCTGAAAATCCACAAATCTCCACGAGAATCAAATATATCATGAAAATCGCGATAGTGTATTGAAAAGAGAACTATGGACGATGAAAATGCTATGAAAATATGCAGCAAAAGTATAGAAAATCTAGACACATTCAAATCCCCCAAGCTTACTTTTTACTCGTCCTCAAGGAAGACGAATATGAAGTTCACTAGGATGTAAAAATAAGAAAAATGGAAAAGAACGCAAAGAGGATGGGGTCGCTAGATTATTCTCTCAGATCTCGTGCCATTCACCCTACATCACAACTACTCAGAAAATAGATCACATGCTATCAAGAGATTTCATATTTGACGTCCCCTAGATTTGAGCATACAAGTGCAATATGATTGGGGATACCAGATTTAAATATTTATACCGCAAGCGCACGGTGTTGTAGTGTGGCTTGGGGGTCGAACTCAGGGAGGTGTGGTTGTGCTTGTGTCAGAGAGGAACCGGTTCACCCAATGGGTGAGCTAGCCCGAACAATCGATGGTTTGTCATAGAATATAGATACGAAGGATAAACGTTATAAAAGGAAACCTAGGACTTTGGTTTCCACCCTATCGTATGCTCTCACCATTACGACCGACGGATAGGAGTATGATTGGATTTAGGGTTTAGTGGTGAGACGTTGCCTCTAAAAGTGATACCTAGCATCCCATGGGCCCGATATTCCGGTCGGTGCCCAGGATGATATGTTAGGTCTACCCGGGTTCGGTCGGTGGGCATTCCCATGTCCATTAATACTGACCGACTCCGGGAGCACTAAGCTCGCAACGATTACTCTCAACATCTCATCCTACCGTTCCCATGCACTAGGATTCGATGTCTACGCTAAGGGCGTGAGCTGTGGCTAGGGAGTCAACCGCCAAGTTTATTCCCCCTTGGCCCGACAGTCATATGCGGTCTTTCTCCCACCAATGACAATGAAACACCCCGTGTAACCATCTAAATTCCTAAACCCTATCGAAATCCTAGTCCTATGGACGCATTAGGGAGAACCCACGAAGGGATTTCTACCAAAATCCCAGATTTGGGAACTACTCACAAATTATAGCTAAAACGCAATCTAAACAAAAATGAATGGTAGAAATCATGATCAGGTAATTAAAATGAGATACTAGCAATGGCATTAACATAATATCAAAGTCTGGAGTCAATCGGAACACTTACAAAACAGGAGAAAATTCCAGCCGTCGCAATACAAAAAAGACAGAAAAAATTACAAGATCCGTTTTCAGCAACCCTAGGTCGACTATTTATAGAAATCGATGTCACCCGATCGGTTGAAGCATCAACCGATCGGGTGAGCTCTTGGCACTTTGCTATTGGGCTTCAGAACTTCAACCGGGCGTTGATGAGAGCGGGTGGTGCCGTCGGGTCGTCGATTTGAGAAATACGGCTTCAGCTGAACCGATCGATTGAGTTATCAACCGATCGGTTGGAATTATGCCAAAAAGACAGAGAGTTCTGTCGATCTCACCCGATCAGCGAACCGATCGGGTGAGCTGCTCTTCTCTTCAGCTCTTGTCTGGGTGAGATACACGTGCATCAACGATCGGTTGGCTCTGTCCAACCGATCGGTTGAGGGCTGAAATATAGCAATCTTCATCGTTTGACCCTCTGGATCACGCGTGACTCCTCCCGTTGCTCCGGGGACTCATGATATCTTCTTTATACGTCCCCAACGCTGGCAATCTCCTGCATATACACAAAAACACAAAAAAGTAAAAGAAAACTAGAAATCACAAGAAAATGGGTACGGGACGACGGAAAACAACGGAAAAGCACAAAGAAGACGTGCGTGAATATATAAAATATAAATGCACGTCAAAATCCCCCAAGCTGAACCCTTCCTCGTCCTCGAGGAAGACGAGTGAGAGTAGGAGCTCGGAGGGAGAAAATAGAGAGAGAGAGAGAGAGAGAGAGAGAGAGAGAGAGAGAGAGAGAGAGAGAGAGAGAGAGAGAGAGAGAAATCAAAATCCTATATCGCCCGTCAGGGCCAACAAAATCAAACACGCCACACTAAGCAAGCATACGACAAATCATAACACTAAACCAAGGAATATGAGTCCAAACAAGTGTCGTGGGCCCACGCGATGAAGCGTGAGGGAGTGTGGTCGTGTGCTAGCATGCATTATTACTATCTACATTGTGCAATAAGGCTCCATATACACATATCCAAGGAAAGACCCAAATATCGATTCGATTTGAAATAAGCGGTGAATAAATAGCTCAAGCATGCATGGAACGGAGTAAGAATCGAAGCGTGTCATGTATCTGAAACTCCACAGCTAGGGACTAGGAAATCACCACACTATCGCCTAGATAATCGCTGGAAAGTTCCAATGCCAAGTGTTTTCGAAAACGATAGAGGTTGAGAAGGTGTGGAGACGAACACTCGGTGCAAATTCTCGCCTTCCCTTTATTCTCGGTAGGTAGGAAAATATTCACACTGGAATTTTTTTGGGTTTTGGGTATTTGTATCTTTTTTGGATTTTTGGCTATGCATATTTTTTTATTTTCTCTTTTCTTTTATTTATTTTCTCTTTTCTATTTCTTTTTTTTGGGGTTTTGGAATTTGGGGTATATACATGTGTACTCTCCTAAGTGGGAGAACGGTACACGACGAGGGGATTTGTACCAAGTAAAATAAAAAAGAAATCGGATTCTAAACACTTGGGCAAAGGAGATTTTTCTCGCTAATCAGAGCATAGGCTAAATGGGTTATCCTAGTCCTATTTGTGGAATCCCAACACATGCGAATTGAAGTATAAGATATAAATATATTCATGCATATAGAAGCAGACAGTAGAAGCAAATACCGCATATTCAAATTGAAGCATGATAATCTAGAGGTCAACCAAGGACAGGTATATAAATCAAAATCACAAAGTAGAAGCACACCAAACAGCTAGCTACGACACACGACTCACAAAAAAGCAAAGTGAACACACGATGCATGAAATGCAATAGGACTCGGCTTCATAGGGTTAGTGAAAGTGATAATCGTGTTTATGCTAGGTGTGTGTGTGAGTTTCTATGGCAATTCATCATATGGGGTCATCTCTAGGAGAGAGATGACAAAAGATGGGAAGAAAAAAGAAAAACACGAAGGAAGACGATTCGAAAACGAAGAAAAAGACACAACTGACGCACAAAGTGCGACTCCCCCAAGCTGAAAATTGCATTGCCCTCAATGCAATAGTAGTGAATACGGGAGGGTAATAAAAATGGGGGGGGATACGCACCGACACAAAAAGAATGAAAAACAAGAAAAACACACATACGAAATAGGAAAAATAAAAAGAAGGAAAAAGAAACATAGAAATTAAAAGATAGAAAAAACACACCCATACGACACATATAAACAGGCACACCATAAAGACATTACACGACAGCACATATAAAAAATGACTTTCCCCAAGCTGGACATGACGATGCTAGTAATATAATATGATCATGGAGATGCAGAAATATGTTAGGGGGAGGTCAATCAGAGCCGCTGTCGGTAGAATGGTAGGGAGATGGTGAAGATGGAGGAGAAAAGTGGACGAAAGAATCTTGTGAAGACGAAGGAGAGGGTGTGTCGACAGGAGAAGGAGGGGCAACCGGGTGGAAAACTGGTGGATCGAGATTTATCGGTGGATCGTGGTGGATAATGATGGCATCGGGTGAACCCACACACGGGTGCCAATCAGGGGGGTCCAAGGGTGGAAAATGTACGAGTGTGGCATACCAAGGATCCGGGTAGAACTCCCATGGTAGATGTGAAACACGAATGGGGAGTCGCTCTGTCACGCCCCGCTTCCCAAAATGGACGGAAGCGAAACGTGACGAGGCCCGCTTAGGCCAGAGCTTTAGAAGCTCGGACCCAATAAGCGTCTGTAGGGGTACCATTTTAAAAGTCTTTTCAGGTTCTTGCATTATTATAGTTCGAAACAACAAAAGTACGGAAAGGAAATTTGCATTCATTTACATTAGAGTTATGATATCCAACAAGTACAAAGTCTAAAAGAAGCCTAAGCATGGCAACAAAAGTTTAAAGACAAACCGAAAAGTAGTGACCACTGAAGTGGCGACTAAAAGACCACAAGGTCTGGTCCTCGTCAGGCACGTGCTCTGGGTCGACATCCTCGGCTCCTCGTACTCCAGCGAGTCTGCCTCGTCCACGAACTCTGGCTAAATACCTGACGTACAGCACCCAAGAAAAAGGAACTGTACGTCAGGTAAAGTCTACAAGAAGGGTTAGACTTTACTGCAAGTGCACCGAACTTTAAACAACGGTTTCCTGGTTGATTAGCATGCTGAGGTTCTTTTACACAACAGTTTACTGGTTGATTAACATGCTGTGGTTATAACAGAGTAACACGACAGGAAGTAACGCAGCAGGAAAGTAAAAACGGGACAAGTAGTAGTCGTAGCGTGTGCTACCAACTACGGGACTAGCCTACAGGTGTCAAGACAAGACGTGACGTGACGGAAGCAAGGCAGGACAAGACAAGTGAGACACGAAAGGGTTCACGCCTTACGGTTCGAGGGGGATCAGACCCTCTTACCGTGCGCACGCTCAACCCAACCCCAAACCCCAAGACAAGACAAGACAAGATATCCGTACAAGGGATCACTCGCTCTAGCTTGGCGAGTGCCCTATTGCCCGCAGGCTGAGAATCCGTACAAGGGATCACTCTCTCTAGCTTGGAGAGTGCCCTATTGCCCTCGGGCTGTGTATCCGTACAAGGGATCACTCTCTCAACTTGGAGAGTGCCCTATTGCCCGCAGGCTGTGAGTCTGTACAAGGGATCACTCGGCGAGTGCCCTATTGCCCCGCGGGCTGTGCAAGATGGGACGTGACGTGACAAGACGGGAAGGGTTATTCTAGGGTGTCCACACACACGCACACACATGATAGCCCAATAGCATGAAAAAGTTGTTGTTGTCAGGCTCAGACTTCGTCGTCAAGTCTGAGCCGTCAAGAGTCGTCCCGGACGCTATCATTTCACGTCCGGTTCTATTTGTTCACATTTAACAGTTCTAGCAACCTATGACCAAAGCACGGTCAAAAACGCAAGTGGGTACACTTGCCTAAAACGGCGAGTGCGTCGTCCTCTCGAAGCGTCTCGTCCGAGCGTCTCGTCCGAGCGTCTCGTCCGAGCGTCTCGTCCGAGCGTCTCGTCCGAGCGTCTCGTCTGCAGAAGTCCGTCTGAAATATCGCCACAGCGACGATGTCAGGTCTCAAATTCATCAAGTCCTATTAGGTTTCGTTTCTAGGTTTTCGGGACTATCCTATTTGTCAAAAGTCACTTTTTGATGTATCAACCTAATCGACGATCTATCCTATGTGCACAGTCAAATTAGTCCGTTCGTCGATTTTCTATGTTCGTACAACGTTTTACAGGAGCTGGAAAGTAAATTTAGTTCAAGTTGACGGTTTTTAGTTTAGGTTTCAGTCAGCTATTGTGGGGGTTTCTACGAGTTTCGGGGAACCAACCTGAACCGGAGTTTGTCGTAGAATGGATGTCGTGTCTGATCGGAGCACTCCACAACTTCAGATCTGGTCCTCGAACGATTCTCCAAAAGTCCAAACTTGCGACGAAGGCCTACGACGTGTTGCAACGTCGTAGACGGCAAATCCGCGAAGTAGCACGTCCAAGTGGGGTCCACAGCAGTGCTAGGGGTCCAAGGGGGCCCACAACACCTCAGGAGCACTTGGGGGGCCCACCACAGGAGTTGGTGTGGGAGAAACCAACTTGCGACGAAGTTTGGTCGGTCGGACACCGTCGGTGCGGAGAGTTCCCTCGGTCAGACCGAGGGGAGCTCTCGGTCGGACGCTGATGCAGCGCAGCGGGGTCGGTTGCAGCGGGGGTGCGAGGAGAACCGTCGGTCTGACCGACAGATCCCATCGGTCGCAGCGGGTGGGCCAAGTTGCAACGTTGCAACTTGCAACGAGGCGGTGCGGAGAGCGGGTGCGGGGAGGCCTCTCGGTCGGAGCGGGGAGCGGCTTCGGTCAAGCGCTAGCGGGGTGCAGCGGAGCGGGCCAAGCGGCTGTGCGGAGCGGGCGCTCGGTCTGACCGAGCGGTGCTCTCGGTCGGAGCGGGCGACAGCGGGGGAGGCGATGCAGCGGGCGCTGCAAGCGGTGATGCGGGGGCTTGCTCCGGTCGTGCGCTGGGAATTGCGGGGGTGGCCGTCGGTCGTGCACGTTGCGATCGTCGCAACGTTGCGACGAACGTCGGGAGGGGTTTTTGACGGCTAGGGTTTGTGTGGCTGCGAAAATAACCTAGCCTAGGGTTTATTTAAATATAAAAGAGTTAGGGTTAGGGTTTGGGTTAAGAAAATCGTAATTAAAATAATTAAAATAATTAATATAATTTAAAATTGCTCTCCTCTCCCTCACGCAAGATGGGTGCGGCCAAAAATTCTGAAACTTTGCCAGAAAATTCTTTAATACGTTATTATAATATAGCAATTTTATCGTAATTAAAAATTTTATAAAAATAGGTTTTAAAATTATTTAAAGCTTTCAAAAAAATAGAAAATAGGTCAAATTAAGTCCAAAAATTATAAAATAATTCTGGGGTGTTCGGGATGACTAAAGAATGAGTGTGGAGAAGACGGATCTAAATTTCGACGTCGAGAGACGAAACTAAAAATAGAAACGTCACGCATCAAAACAGAAAGTCGCGACGTCACGTCAAATAAGTTAGTATCGCGGAAGAGCGACTCGAGATATGTCGTTCCCAAGTTATTCCACAATCTAATATTTTCAGAGACGATCACGACGATATATCACGCAAAATCGTTTAAAAACAAATAAAGTCTAAAATAAACACGTGCACGATCAAAAGCACGTGCACGAAGAAGGTACGATAGAAACAGACCGTTACATTCTACCCACCTTAGAAATGATTCCGCCCTCGGAATCACTCACACTTGTAATAATATTACCCATATAACCTTATACCCGCAACTATCATATCTGCTCATAAAGATTTCTAATCCTGTAACTTCGAACAACGTTCCTCAATAATCCATCATATCCCATCTTTCCACTGGGCAAAGCCACGACTAAACTCACCTCCTAATAATATAGATCCATCATTACCGTTCCAATTTCCAACTCCAAGTTCTCATAGAAATAATAACATCTTCTGATATCGTACCACTCCACTAAGCATCATCATCGCTCATTAATATCTTTTGAATTTCTAAATATTTTCCCAACATTAATAAATCTCCAAAAAAATGCGATTCTAGTCATCCACCAATCCAAGACAAAACATTTGTCTATACTATAATACCTTCACCAATCAGCAATCGTCGTGTCTTCAATACATTTTCGTCATATCTCCCCATAAATTCACCCACCAAATATTTTGATCTGTCAGAATTACCCCTCATCCTACTCACTATAACTAATCCCAACTAACATTAAGTCCGACTGCCTAATCATCCATTTATCTCCACTCGTCGTATCATTCTCAAAGCCTTCTCACGTCAACTCGACAACCAAGTCTTGATGCTTACAAAGTTCTACTAATTCTCGTGATCATCCTAACTCATACTATACTCTGCAGTTACTCCTATCTACTACCAGTCTAAGCCTCAAGTCTGATGAGTCATCATCTCCTCGCATATAATTTCATTCGACCAGAATTTCCCATTGTGTCTGCCACACTCCGGTTTTATAAATAAGTCTTTGGACAGTCCATTCTTTTCATCCAAAAGATATTCTAATCCATCATCCTTGTGTTCCCAAAATCAATTAATCATTGACATAATAAATTTCATCTCACTCCAAGCCTACCTGCAAACAAAATCCTATAACGATAATAGCTAGCCCCAATTAATATAACAACCATAAACACGAAAATTTTTGTTTAAGGAAGAAAGAAGAGAAGAGAAGGAGAGACTTTAAGGCCAAAGGAATATTTTAAAACATTTGGAAAAACGTGTGGTGTTGCGGTAATGGATGAGGGAAGTTAAGTGATTTGTGATCTTGTGAGCTAATTTTAAAACTTTAAAGATTTGGTTTTTTTTTAAAAAAACAAAGTTTTGATATGATTCACATACAACCAAGATAAACCATTCATTAAAATTAAAACTCAGTCTATGGATCTGCCTGCGATGACACCATTCATATAAGTATGAATACCGTCATTCAGACAACTTCCAGCTTACCATGGTTAACGCCGAGTACTCATTCAAGACACAGGAGACAAACATCAGGATCCTAAAGATGACACACTCATACAGGTCTACACACTCTACCTATACTCAGGCACTGCAACGACATCACCTACCAGATGGCCTACTCCTAAACTGGAGATAGCATGGATAACTACAAGGTCTAATGTCTAGATAAAAGAAGGAAGGAAAACTAAATCAAAAGCGGAACGAAATGAGATCGGAAGGAAGGAGTTCAAATAAGGCAAGATAAAGAGGTAGTTGGTTGGGTGGTAAACGATTGTTTTGCAAATGGAAATAAGTTTTCACAAAGATTTTGAAATGTGGTCACGAGGAACATAGATCAGATATGATAATAATAATAAAAATAATTGAAGTTCCACCTAGTCCAGAAAATATTTTAAAAGTATGAACTGTAAGTGATTTAGAAATAGATCTGGTAGCCCAGAAAAATATAAATTAAATTATCAAAATGTTAACACGGTTTTTAAAAATGAAAATATGAAAAATACCGATTTGAAATAATTTCCAGATAGTAACTTGAAAATTGACGACCAAGGAGATTTCAAAATCTAAGAAGGAACTTTTAATCGAAAAGCAATAAATTTTAAATATATATAATAAAGGGTTTTCAAGGGAGTTAAACCGAAAAAAGAATTTAATAATGGGGTTTGAAAACAAGAAATAAAAGGAATAAGAGTGGGATGAAAAAATGATATATTGAATTCCCGAAATGATAACAAAGTTTTAAAACTAAAATTCGATGGATACTGATTCGAAAATAAGTACGAGGTCGTAACTTAAACCTTTTACGACCGAAAGGTTTCAAAATTCGCGAAAGAATTTTAACTTAACCGAAAATAAGAAATTTTAAATAATTAATAAAAGTTTTCAAAGAAGTCAAATTCGGCGGAGAATTTACTAATGAATTTCGAAAATACTTTTAAAGGAAGCAGGTTTTGGGAAAAGGGGAAATTTTGAAAATAAATACAAGATAGTAGAAATATATTGTGTAGTTTATAAAAGTAATATATATATTTTGGAAACAAGGCAAATAATAACTGAATTTGAGGAATAATGATTTAAAACGAGTGCGAGATATTGACTTAAATTTTTTTTTTTACGTCCAAGAAAGCTCAAAGTCAATTAAAAGTTTTAACTCGATCCAAAATAGCAAATTTTAAATATATAATATAGGGGTTTTCAAAGAAATCAGGCTAGAGCGAAAACTTAATAAGGAAAGTCAAAAATAATTTTGGGGAAGGTAGAATTTGTCAAGGAAGGGATTTGAAAGATCGATGATGATCGTCAGGAAACGATCACGAGAATCGGGAGGAAGGAAAAGTGATCGCATGAAGATTATGCGTAAGATATGAATCGTGAAGAGCTACGATGGGACTCCATGGTCGATAGCACAAAATTTGCAAGGATCAGAGGGATGCTAGTGGACAAGGGTTCTAATCATCGGGTTGTCTAGAGATTTAGGATAACTCAGCTCTAAGACTTCATAATGAGCTAGACTATAATCAGGATCTAAAGGGAAAGTTCCTAAGAGAAACAAGGTTACGTTCTGCTGGGCCCGAAGTCGATGGAGTTGGGCGAGCGACTAACTAAAAGAAGGACTCTAAATATCTAATACGATCAGAATCAAATGGGGATGCTAAAATAGTCTAGGACGAGGACGACTAAATCTTAACCAAGGCATCCGACTATCAACCTGGGACGTCTACCTAAGTCTTCCTACTATCTAAGTCTGGGAAACTAATTCATACTTGTACGTGGATATCAAATGAATGCGGTACTTTTATTGTTCCGAACTTTTGCAAGACCTGCATGGGCCACCACTAAAACTTGTCACGCCCCGCTTCCCAAAATGGACGGAAGCGAAACGTGACGAGGCCCGCTTAGGCCAGAGCTTTAGAAGCTCGGACCCAATAAGCGTCTGTAGGGGTACCATTTTAAAAGTCTTTTCAGGTTCTTGCATTATTATAGTTCGAAACAACAAAAGTACGGAAAGGAAATTTGCATTCATTTACATTAGAGTTATGATATCCAACAAGTACAAAGTCTAAAAGAAGCCTAAGCATGGCAACAAAAGTTTAAAGACAAACCGAAAAGTAGTGACCTCTGAAGTGGCGACTAAAAGACCACAAGGTCTGGTCCTCGTCAGGCACGTGCTCTGGGTCGTCATCCTCGGCTCCTCGTACTCCAGCGAGTCTGCCTCGTCCACGAACTCTGGCTAAATACCTGACGTACAGCACCCAAGAAAAAGGAACTGTACGTCAGGTAAAGTCTACAAGAAGGGTTAGACTTTACTGCAAGTGCACCGAACTTTAAACAACGATTTCCTGGTTGATTAGCATGCTGAGGTTCTTTTACACAACAGTTTACTGGTTGATTAACATGCTGTGGTTATAACAGAGTAACACGACAGGAAGTAACGCAGCAGGAAAGTAAAAACGGGACAAGTAGTAGTCGTAGCGTGTGCTACCAACTACGGGACTAGCCTACAGGTGTCAAGACAAGACGTGACGTGACGGAAGCAAGGCAGGACAAGACAAGTGAGACACGAAAGGGTTCACGCCTTACGGTTCGAGGGGGATCAGACCCTCTTACCGTGCGCACGCTCAACCCAACCCCAAACCCCAAGACAAGACAAGACAAGATATCCGTACAAGGGATCACTCGCTCTAGCTTGGCGAGTGCCCTATTGCCCGCAGGCTGAGAATCCGTACAAGGGATCACTCTCTCTAGCTTGGAGAGTGCCCTATTGCCCTCGGGCTGTGTATCCGTACAAGGGATCACTCTCTCAACTTGGAGAGTGCCCTATTGCCCGCAGGCTGTGAGTCTGTACAAGGGATCACTCGGCGAGTGCCCTATTGCCCAGCGGGCTGTGCAAGATGGGACGTGACGTGACAAGACGGGAAGGGTTATTCTAGGGTGTCCACACACACGCACACACATGATAGCCCAATAGCATGAAAAAGTTGTTGTTGTCAGGCTCAGACTTCGTCGTCAAGTCTGAGCCGTCAAGAGTCGTCCCGGACGCTATCATTTCACGTCCGGTTTTATTTGTTCACATTTAACAGTTCTAGCAACCTATGACCAAAGCATGGTCAAAAACGCAAGTGGGTACACTTGCCTAAAACGGCGAGTGCGTCGTCCTCTCGAAGCGTCTCGTCCGAGCGTCTCGTCCGAGCGTCTCGTCCAAGCGTCTCGTCTGCAGAAGTCCGTCTGAAATATCGCCACAGCGACGATGTCAGGTCTCAAATTCATCAAGTCCTATTAGGTTTCGTTTCTAGGTTTTCGGGACTATCCTATTTGTCAAAAGTCACTTTTTGATGTATCAACCTAATCGACGATCTATCCTATGTGCACAGTCAAATTAGTCCGTTCGTCGATTTTCTATGTTCGTACAACGTTTTACAGGAGCTGGAAAGTAAATTTAGTTCAAGTTGACGGTTTTTAGTTTAGGTTTCAGTCAGCTATTGTGGGGGTTTCTACGAGTTTCGGGGAACCAACCTGAACCGGAGTTTGTCGTAGAATGGATGTCGTGTCTGATCGGAGCACTCCACAACTTCAGATCTGGTCCTCGAACGATTCTCCAAAAGTCCAAACTTGCGACGAAGGCCTACGACGTGTTGCAACGTCGTAGACGGCAAATCCGCAAAGTAGCACGTCCAAGTGGGGTCCACAGCAGTGCTAGGGGTCCAAGGGGGCCCACAACACCTCAGGAGCACTTGGGGGGCCCACCACAGGAGTTGGTGTGGGAGAAACCAACTTGCGACGAAGTTTGGTCGGTCGGACACCGTCGGTGCGGAGAGTTCCCTCGGTCAGACCGAGGGGAGCTCTCGGTCGGACGCTGATGCAGCGCAGCGGGGTCGGTTGCAGCGGGGGTGCGAGGAGAACCGTCGGTCTGACCGACAGATCCCATCGGTCGCAGCGGGCGGGCCAAGTTGCAACGTTGCAACTTGCAACGAGGCGGTGCGGAGAGCGGGTGCGGGGAGGCCTCTCGGTCGGAGCGGGGAGCGGCTTCGGTCAAGCGCTAGCGGGGTGCAGCGGAGCGGGCCAAGCGGCTGTGCGGAGCGGGCGCTCGGTCTGACCGAGCGGTGCTCTCGGTCGGAGCGGGCGACAGCGGGGGAGGCGATGCAGCGGGCGCTGCAAGCGGCGATGCGGGGGCTTGCTCCGGTCGTGCGCTGGGAATTGCGGGGGTGGCCGTCGGTCGTGCACGTTGCGATCGTCGCAACGTTGCGACGAACGTCGGGAGGGGTTTTTGACGACTAGGGTTTGTGTGGCTGCGAAAATAACCTAGCCTAGGGTTTATTTAAATATAAAAGAGTTAGGGTTAGGGTTTGGGTTAAGAAAATCGTAATTAAAATAATTAAAATAATTAATATAATTTAAAATTGCTCTCCTCTCCCTCACGCAAGATGGGTGCGGCCAAAAATTCTGAAACTTTGCCAGAAAATTCTTTAATACGTTATTATAATATAGAAATTTTATCGTAATTAAAAATTTTATAAAAATAGGTTTTAAAATTATTTAAAGCTTTCAAAAAAAATAGAAAATAGGTCAAATTAAGTCCAAAAATTATAAAATAATTCTGGGGTGTTCGGGACGACTAAAGAAAGAGTGTGGAGAAGACGGATCTAAATTTCGACGTCGAGGGACGAAACTAAAAATAGAAACGTCACGCATCAAAACAGAAAGTCGCGACGTCACGTCAAATAAGTTAGTATCGCGGAAGAGCGACTCGAGATATGTCGTTCCCAAGTTATTCCACAATCTAATATTTTCAGAGACGATCACGACGATATATCACGCAAAATCGTTCAAAAACAAATAAAGACTAAAATAAACACGTGCACGATCAAAAGCACGTGCACGAAGAAGGTACGATGGAAACAGGCCGTTACACGCTCAGAAGATGAGGGTCGGAGGATGGCAAAGGGAGTGTTGGCAGGACTGTAGAGATAGACTGCACGCTCCTCACCAAAAGGAGTGAGCATACCGATATCGATCAGGTAGTCACGATTGATACGGCTGCGTCCCGGTAGAATAGGTAGGTGGGGCGGCAGCCTCAAAACACAAATGACAATAAGAGTGATCATCCCACCACAGCAGATAGATCCAGAAGTTGCGTGGCTAACAGATAAGATCTCGTGGATGATCTAATGAACGGTGTTTATGGGTAATGGGATACGTCCATGAATCCTGTCGTGGGACATGGCGTAATGAAAGAAGATCTCATCCCTAGACACCGTGGAAACATCAACGCGGGAGAAAATGGTGTTGGCAAGGAAGAAATGGGTGAAGCGGTAGCAAGGATGTATGATGTAGGAGGCAAGAGCTACCGATGGAAAGGTGGTATACCGGGTGAACCGTTGCCAAACACCATCGTCCCGAAAGTAAGAAAAGATATCAGACCGATCGTGAGTAGAACATTCAACTTGACGATCGGGGTGAGGGAAATTCAGATTATTGTTAAGCTCGGCAAAACTCATGGAAAAATCTCCATTGAAGGCGCGGAAGGTGAAACCACAATCAGACACTTCGAGAGAACTGAGGAACTCGAGTGTGAGATTCCGGTGTGTGTGTGCATGGGCGCACAGAAGGAAATCGCAACCAATGAAGCCAAAAAGTGTGCAGACGCCCCTAAAGAGCCCAAGAGATTCGAGAGTGGGGGAATCAGCGAAAAGAGTAGGTCGCATGGGTGCAGACGAGCGGATTGCTCTTCAGAAATTGGGTTAATGCCCAAGAATGATGGGGGAAAAGGGCCGTGTAGAGGATGTCTGCATGATGATGAGGCAATCTCTTTTCCCTTCCTAGACATGGTAATGACGTGGGGGATGAATGATAAAGTGGGGAAGGGTGATTATGATGAGGGTAATGCCGATGAAATAGGTAGACACAATATCAAGACATTGCATATACGGAAATAAATATAAAGAGTGGAAAGAGGTTACCCATCAATAATGCAAGACCAAGCACCCGAAAGATCCCATGCCGTATTTGGGAGCGATTCTGGAAGCCGCCGCTCGCTGATCCGTCTAGAAATGAAATTTTGAAAATTGGGGACTAGGGTTAGGGTTTGGATGATTTGCAGATGAATGTGGTCGATGGGAAGGGTATTGATGGTGGGGGAGTACAGTAATAAGTGAGGGTGTGATTTTAGGGGCGTGGGGGGGGGGGGGGTGATGGGAAGGATCAATTCAGAAGAAGGAGAAAGGGATCGTGTGGAATGGGAATGAGGGAATTGGGGAAATGAGATCGGGTGATGGGTGGCTTATATAGAGGGGTGGATGAACCGATCGGGTGAGATTTCACCCGATCGGGTGGGTTGTTTTCCAAAACTTCTTGCGAATCAACAGCTACAGGTCAACTGACCAGGTGAGACTTCACCCGATCGGTTGGCCGCTCCACAAATCTTTCCCGAGAGCGTTGTAAATTTCACCCGAACAGCCACCCGGTCACAGCTTTAGCTCAACCAATCGGTTGATTTGATCACAAAATTTCCCGAGAGCTCTGTTGTGTCAACCGATCTTCCACCCGGTCAGCATCATATGCCACCCGATCGGTTTGCAGATGCACTGATATGTGCCCAATCTTCAGATATAGCTCAACCGATCGGTTGATGTTGATGTACCAACCGATCGGTTGAGGGCAGTTTCGCACAAAGATAAAAATCGTTTAAGTTTTTCAATGATTAACCCCCATAGCAGTATTTATTCATCAAAAATAAGAAAACTAATCCTAAAAAATAACGAAACGATATAAGTTTAGAACATGGGTTGCCTCCCATGAAGCGCTTGGTTATAGTCGGTAGCTCGACTCCTCAGTTGGTGATCTATTCGGATCCGGTGGATTTGTAGATGAGACATCGGTCGTTGAGACTCCGACCGGAGAGATTGCTGGTTCGCTGATCGCATAATGTTTTAGACTGTAACGACCGGTTTTTGTAATGACTATTATATGAATAATATTGGATGTTCTCTCCTTGTGTGCTTTTCCCTGTCAGACATTCTTACGATGAGCTTCATAGCGTCCATATTTTAGAGCTAGGGTAATCCTAGAGGCCATAGGAATCTTTTCGAAGCTTCGCGCTTCAATTCGGCACTTTCCGTGCATCTTAGTTGGTTCAAGAAGGAGAACCAATCGACTAGATAGCAATCTAGTCGGTCGGCAACCCTTCAGGAACCGGCTAGTTCATCTTGTATATTTTCAGCTAAGTTACTGTTTACGTTTAGTCGGTCTATGCACATTCTTCGACCGACTAGTTCCCAAACTAGTCAGTCAGAACTTGTACCCAGACCGACTAATTCTGAGTTCTTCTGTACAGCCGGGTTACTGTTTATGGTTAGTTGGTCTAAGAACATCTACCGACCGGCTAGTTCTCAAGCTAGTCGGTTGACGAGCCTTCACAGACCGACTAAATCTGTCTACCCTGTACAAACCCTGTTCACTGTTTGCTTTTAGTCGGTCTCCATTGGACGACCAACCGACTAGTTCCCAAACTAGTCGGTCGACCACTCTTCACTGACCGACTAAATTGCCCAGTAACCCTAGGTTAAGTCGTAGCCGCCGCTATTTCTTTCTATTTAAACCCTATACGTTTTTCATTTCTTCTTCACTTCTCTTAGCCGATCCTCTTCCCCAATCATCTCCCAATCTTTCCCTAGCCTTCCCGTATCTTTCCGTGCTCCCTCTCACCCTCCTTTGCGCCGGCACCACCCCGTAGGCCGCCGGCCGACACCAAAAAAACCCCAAAAATCCTCTTTTGCTCCAGATTTGCCCTATATCCCCCATTCTTCAGATCCATTTTAGATCAGCCGTAGGAGATCCCTTCAGCCGCAAATTCTCCATCGGATCGCTTTTCCGTTGCCGTGCTAAGCTCGAATTTAGCGACAGCAATCCGGAAATCGCCGAGATCTTCTTCTACCTGCAGTTCGTAGGCATCGTGATCGTCGTTCTTCCGCTACAAATAGGGTTAGTGGATCTACCTTTAATCTCTCCATAACCCTCACCGTAATTAGAAAACCCTAATAAAATGGATTAATAGACGTTATAGGATTCCAATGCAAACCGGATTAGAACTCTCAATCTGATTTTCTGTTTTGCCGTAACAGCGAACCCAATTCCCGTAGAATACCGATCTTGACTCGACGATCAACAACCTCGGTACCAGGCAAGTGAAACTTGCCAACCCTTGTTTAGGCCATGCTTTAGGCCATATTCTTGCTTTTAGCGTGAAAGAGACTAGACCGTGAAATGATAGCGATCTAGGCGTAAATTTCAATGTTCTAGCTTGACAACGAAGCTAGAATTGTCTTGTCATGTCATATCATGCATTTGCCTGTCACGTTTATTTTCTTTAACGGTACGCAATTTAATTAAATATCTGCCATGTAATTGCTTTCCTACATGCCATTTGACTTATATGTTGCATCGTAGCACACGCTACAAATCCATGTACAATCCGTGTTTCTGTGTTTCCGGCTAGGCACCCGTTATGCGGGCATAACCCTACGCCATACTTGTTAAAACACTTCCTGGCTTGTGATCCAGAAGCGAGCATTCCATGTTCGGGGGTAAAGCCCTGGCTCGATACACGTGGAGGGGTAGGGATAAACGGTCACTTGAGCGTAAGAGTTGGCCCGTACAGCCACTCTAGCCAAAGGGCGGAATCTCTGTACACGACGTGCTTACTTTACTTGTACTTGTTCTTGTGAGTGTTACATGTACCATGCCATGTTAATCGTTTCCATGCCATGTTTACCTGCCATGCTATAATCCATGCCATGTCATAAACTGCTGTTACTTTACCTGTTGTTCTCCTTGCATAAAATGTCATGTCATACTATACTCTAGAACTGCTTGGTTGTTTCTACTTTTCTTTAGTTTCCTTGCACAAAGTCTTGTAGACTTTGCTGACATGTGCCCCTTCTCTTTGGGTGACGCTTGTTAGTTGCTGAGCCGGAGTCTGCTGTTGAGGGTGACGAGTTCGTGGAGTACGTGCCCGATCCCCTTGCTGACGTTGAGTACGAGGACACCGGTGACCAGTCCTAGTGTCCCTTCGCAGTCCTTCTTTAGTTGTTGTTGTTGTCGGTGAGTAGCACCGTTTGTTGTTAGTTTCTTTGTTGGCCATGCTGGGCCTTTTCTTTTAGACTCTTTTGTTGCCTGGTGGCTTTTCTACGGTTGTTGAATTTTATTTGGACAATTGAGATTGATAATTTATTATTTTCCTCTTTTTCTATTATTCTTGTCTTTGTTCCGTGTCACATTACAGGGACCTGCCAATTATTGTTGATTGATGCTTATCGGACTTGCGGATTTGTAGCTTCAAGTCTGAGCGGATCTTCTCACGCTTCGCCTCCATATTTTTGGGAAGCGGGACGTGACAGGTTTCTTTGGTGGCCCATGCAGGTCCATCTGTAATTGTGACTTAATCAGAACAATGATAAGAATTATAGAATGACCGATAAATAATTTCGACACCGAGTCATAGGCTGAGAGTCTGATTTTGTTTCGTTTTCTGTGTCATTAGATGGCTGGAAGACGGAATACCCGTGCTGGTGGTGGTATGCCCCCTCGTGACGAGGAGCCGGATCGGGAGCCCACCAATGGCGAGATTATGCGGATGATGCATCAGATGGTGCAGGTGCAGCAGGGGATGCTGCAGAATGCCTGGAATGTTCCGCCTGCTCGAGCAGCGCAGCCTGTCCAGAATGTCCCCTCGCTTCGAGCCAGGAGCGAAGCAGTTTCGGGAGCTGGGCCCCGCTTACTTCGTTGGGACCGAATGACCTTTAGCTGCGGATGAATGGATCAGGAACATGGAGGACAATTTGAAGATGTCGAAGGTCAACCTGACTGGATGGTTGACTTGGCGAAGAGGCAGCTTAAGGATAATGCTCGGAACTGGTGGGATGCAGAGGAGGAGTTGCTGGAGGAGCCGATATCTTGGGCTACTTTCAAGTCCAGATTCAATGAGGAGTACTTTCCGAAGGCTGCCAGGAGGGAGATGGCACAGCGCTTCATCAACCTGAAGCAGGGTAGCTTGACGGTGGACCAGTACCACCAGGAGTTCACCAGGCTGAGTCGTTTCGTACCGAAGATGGTGCAGGATGCTGATGAGAGAGCCCAGAGGTTTCTGCAGGGGATTTCTTTGGATCTTCAGAGCTTTGTGACTTCTTCTGATTTGGAGTCCTATCAGAAGGTTCTGGTTGCAGCGAAGAGACAGGAGCAGATCATGAACCAGAAGAGAGGATGCGCTTCTGGAGCTAGGAAAAGGCCTGTGGAGCAGGCCAGGGCAGTGATGAGACTAGGGTTCAGGCCCAATCAGCCGGTACAGTTCAAGAGGCCCGGAGGACCTCCTACTCCGAAGGCTTGCCATTTCTGTGGCAAGACTGGGCATGTCAAGGATCAATGCCAGAAGATGTTGGGACAGTGCTTGGTTTGTGGTGACCCTGCGCATACCATGAGGGACTGCCCGAAGTCCAAGCAACCGTGGAAGGGACCTGTTGTAGCTCAGCCGTTGCAGCATAGGGCACCTGTACCTGCTGGACGTGGAGCACATCTCGCTCCACAGAGGCAGGCTGTTCAGCAGGCTGTTCAGCCGAGGAGGTAGGCTTTCCTGATGACTGCGGTGGAGACTGAGGCAGTGGATGAAGTTATTGCAGGTAAATCTCAATTTAGTTGTTCGTCTCTTAGTTGGTCTTGTTTGTTGGAAATTGTTTGATTGCTTGTTATGTATGCTAGAATAGAATTTGATTGTTAGACCGCCTGTTAGGTGTGATTGTGGTTTGCACATTTCCTGCACGAGTCCTCTTTGACTCAGGTGCATCGATGTGCATTATTTCTCGGAGCTTCGTGGAGAGGCATTCCTTGTCGACTTCCCACTTCCCAAGAGTTGGGATATCGTTACAGGGAATGGTGTGGTCTCGGTGCATTGTGGTTGCAATTCTTGCCCTTTGGTGGTCTATGGACATGAGCTCTACACTGATTTCATCGTCCATGACATCATCAACTATGATGCCGTCCTCGGGATGGACTGGCTTGGGAGTTTCTACGCCACGATCGATTGTCGGATGAAGAAGGTGGTGTTCGAGATCCCTGTACATCTGGTGTTCGAGTTCAACCGTGGCAGTAGTTCGCTTGGTCCGGTCAAGTTTCGGGCCAAGCCGGTGGAGATCGTTGCTTTGCAGTTGGAGCTGTGTAGACCTGCGGTAGTGCGTGACTTCGACGACGTCTTCCCTGAGGAGATGTCTGGATTGTCGCCCGATCGAGCTCTCGAGTTTTCGATCGATCTTATTCCGGGAGCGCAGCCTATCTCGAAGGCGCCTTATCGTATGGCACTAGCAGAATTGGAGGAATTGCAGAAGCAGCTGGACGAACTTCTTCAGAAGGGTTACATTAATCCTAGTGTGTCTCTGTGGGGAGCACCGGTGTTGCTGGTGAAGAAGAAGGACGGTTCGCGTCGCATGTGTGTGGACTATCGGGAGTTGAATGTGGTGACTGTCAAGAATCGATATACATTGCCTCGTATTGATGATATTTTTGATCAGCTTGGAGGATCGAGGGTATTCTCTAAATTGGATCTGAGGAGTGGTTATCATCAGCTGAAGGTAAGGAAGGAAGATGTTCCGAAGACAGCATTCAGGAGGAAGTATGGACACTATGAGTTCGCGGTTATGCCTTTCGGTGTAACCAATGCGTCTGCAGTTTTTATGAATCTGATGAATCTGATCTTCTATGACTTTTTAGACAAGTTTGTCGTTATTTTCATTGACGACATTCTGATCTACTCGAAGTCAGAGGGGGAGCATGCGTCGCACTTGAGGACTGTATTGGAAATCTTGAGGAAGCATCGGTTGTATGCTAAGTATTCCAAGTGCGAGTTTTGGCTGGACAGAGTTGCTTTTCTCGGGCATGTGGTGGCAGGAGATGGTATTTCGGTGGATCCCGAGAAGATTAAGGCTATTAGAGAGTGGCCTGTTCCGCGGTCAGCGTCTGAGATCCGGAGCTTCCTTGGATTGGCTGGTTATTATCGGCGTTTCATTAAGGACTTCTCCCGTATTGTCGAGCCGATGACCAGACTGACGCGGAAGGATGTATCTTATGTTTGGACAGGTGATTGTGAGAAGGCTTTTGGTATTCTGAAGGAGAGGTTGACGACTGTCCCTGTTCTTGCTATGCCTGATCGGAGTGGAGGATTCGAGATCTTTTGCGATGCTTCCGACAAGGGTCTCGGTTGTGTATTGCATCAGCATGGGCACATGGTTACGTATGCTTCTCGTCAGCTTAAGGCTCATGAGAAGAATTACCCGACACACGATTTGGAGTTGGCCGCTGTCGTGTTTGCGCTGAAGATTTGGAGGCACTTCCTGCTGAGTGAGAAGGTGAAGATCTTCACCGATCACAAAAGCTTGAAGTACATTTTTACTCAGAAGGAGCTCAACATGCGACAGCATCGGTGGTTGGAGCTCATGGCTGACTACGAGATCGACTTGCAGTATCACCCTGGTAAGGTGAATGTAGTTCCGCATGCGCTGAGTAGGCTTCCAGCGGTGATGTTGTTGACTTCACAGTGGAGATTGCAGCAGGATTTTTGCGAGTCCGGTACTGAGATTGTTCTTCCTGGAGAGGTCTCTTCGTTGATGTGTATGCAGAAACAATCGACGATCGTGGATAGGATCAAGGCTGGACAGGCGGGAGACCCGAAGTTGGTGATGATTCGGGAGCTGGTGGAAGCTGGTCTGCAGACTGATTTCGTGATTCATGAGGATGGCTCGTTGAGATTTGGAGCCAGGTTGTGTGTGCCAGCTGGAGACATCAGAGGGGAGTTGTTGGTGGAGGCACACAGTTCGCCGTATTTTGTGCATCCTGGTGGGACCAAGATGTACAAGGATCTTCGCTTGAACTTTTGGTGGCATGGTATGAAGAGGAGCGTGGCTCGGAGTATAGCCAAGTGTCTGGTTTGCCAGCAGGTAAAGGCGGAGCAACAGCGTACGGCAGGGTTGCTACAACCGCTTCCGATTCCGGAGTGGAAGTGGCAGCACATCACTATAGACTTTGTGACTGGACTACCTCGGAGTCCGAAGAAGAATGACACGATTTGGGTGATCGTTGACTGATTGACCAAATCCGCGTACTTTATTCCCTTCAGAGTAGGACAGTCCACTGAGGCACTGGCGAGGAGATATATGGAGGTAAATCTTTTACACTCCGTTTTTATTTCTTTTCTCTGGTTTAGATAGTGATGTAACGTGAATCGTGCAGGAGATCGTGCGACTTCACGGAGTCCCTATGAGTATCGTGTCAGACAGATACACGAGGTTCACGTCTCAGTTCTGGCAGAGTCTGCAGAAGAGTTTGGATACGAGTCTGAGTTTCAACACGGCGTACCATCCGTAGACAGATGGCCAGTCCGAGAGGATGATCCAGATCTTGGAGGACATGCTGAGGGCATGCATGTTGGACTTCAAGGGTTCTTGGGAGGATCATCTCCACCACGTGGAGTTTGCCTACAATAACAGCTACCAGCCGAGTATTGGCATGGCACCTTTTGCCGCGCTATATGGGAAGAAATGTCGATCGCCACTAAGCTGAGATGACATTGGTGATCGGGAGCTGTTAGGACCTGAGATGATCGTGGAGGCTGTGGATGTTGTGAGGAACATACGGGAGAGGCTGAGGATTGCTCAGGATCGTTTTAAGCATTGGGCTGATGCTAAACGGTGTCCTTTGGAGTTTCAGCCAAGTGACCACGTGTTCCTGAAGATTTCCCCGAATCGAGGAGTGATTCTCTTTGGGAAACGAGAGAAGCTGAGCCTAAGATACATTGGACCGTTTGACATTCTGGAGAGAGTTGGCGAGGTAGCCTACCACTTAGCCTTGCCGCCATCTTTGGAAGGAGTTCACGATGTCTTCCATGTGTCGCAGCTTCGTCGGTACATCAGCGATCCATCTCATGCTGTGGATTTCTCGGAGATCACCGTTCGCCCCGATCTGACGTATGACCAGCAGCCAGTGCAGATTTTGGACAGGCGTCAGAAGTCACTCCGGAACATGACAGTCGATCTTGTTAGGGTGATGTGGCGACACGGCTTGCCAGGAGAGTCTACTTGGGAGAGAGAGGACGAGATGAGAGAGCGTTACCCACTTTTGTTCCCTGACACGTGAGTGTTGGGAAATTTCGAGGGTAGAATTTTTATTAAGGTGGGGAGGATGTAACGACCGGTTTTTGTAATGACTATTATATGAATAATATTGGATGTTCTCTCCTTGTGTGCTTTTCCCTGTCAGACATTCTTATGATGAGCTTCATAGCGTCCATATTTTAGAGCTAGGGTGATCCTAGAGGCCATAGGAATCTTTCCGAAGCTTCACGCTTCAATTCGGCACTTTCCATGCATCTTAGTTGGTTCAAGAAGGAGAACCGACCGACTAGATAGCAATCTAGTCGGTCGGCAACCCTTCAGGAACATGCTATTTCATCTTGTATATTTTTAGCTGAGTTACTATTTACGTTTAGTCAGTCTATGCACATTCTTCGACCGACTAGTTCCTAAACTAGTCGGTCAGGACTTGTACACAGACCGACTAATTCTGAGTTCTTTTGTACAGCCGAGTTACTGTTTATGGTTAGTCGGTCAAAGAACATCTACCGACCGACTTGTTCGCAAACTAGTCAGTTGACGAGCCTTCACAGACCGACTAAATCTGTCTACCCTGTACCAACCCTGTTCGCTGTTTGCTTTTAGTCGGTCTCCGTTGGATGACCGATCGACTAGTTCCCAAACTAGTCGGTCGACCACTCTTCACTGACCGACTAAATTGCCCAGTAACCCTAGGTTAAGTCGTAGCCGTCGCTATTTCTTTCTATTTAAACCATATACGGTTTTCATTTCTTCTTCACTTCTCTTAGCTGATCCTCTTCCCCAATCATCTCCCAATCTTCCCCTAGCCTTCCCGCATCTTTCCGTGCTCCCTCTCACCCTCCTTTGCGCCGGCACCACCCCGTAGGCCGCCGGCCGACACCAAAAAAACCCCAAAAATCCTCTTTTGCTCCAGATTTGTCCTATATCCCCCATTCTCCAGATCCATTTTAGATCAGCCGCAGGAGATCCCTTCAGCCGCAACTTCTCCCTCGGATCGCTTTTCCGTTGCCGTGCTAAGCTCGGATTTGGCGACGGCAATCCGAAAATCGCCGACATCTTCTTCTACCTGCAGTTCGTAGGCATCGTGATCGTCGTTCTTCCGCTACAAATAGGGTTAGTGGATCTACCTTTAATCTCTCCATAACCCTCACCGTAATTAGAAAACCCTAATAAAATGGATTAATAGACGTTATAGGATTCCAATGCAAACCGGATTAGAACTCTCAATCTGATTTTCTGTTTTGCCGTAACAGCGAACCCAATTCCTGTAGAATACCGATCTTGACTCGACGATCAACAACCTCGGTACCAGGCAAGTGAAACTTGCCAACCCTTGTTTAGGCCATGCTTTAGGCCATATTCTTGCTTTTAGCGTGAAAGAGACTAGACCGTGAAATGATAGCGGTCTAGGCGCAAATTTCAATGTTCTAGCTTGACAACGAAGCTAGAATTGTCTTGTCATGTCATATCATGCATTTGCCTGTCACGTTTACTTTCTTTAACGGTACGCAATTTAATTAAATATCTGCCATGTAATTGCTTTCCTACATGCCATTTGACTTATATGTTGCATCGTAGCACACGCTACAAATCCATGTACAATCCGTGTTTTCGTGTTTCCGGCTAGGCACCCGTTATGTGGGCATAACCCTACGCATACTTGTTAAAACACTTTCTGGCTTGTGATCCAGAAGCGAGCATTCCATGTTCGGGGTAAAGCCCTGGCTCGATACACGTGGAGGGGTAGGGATAAACGGTCACTTGAGCGTAAGAGTTGGTACGTACAGCCACTCTAGCCAAAGGGCGGAATCTATGTGCACGACGAGCTTACTTTACTTGTACTTGTTCTTGTGAGTGTTACATGTACCATGCCATGTTAATCGTTTCCATGCCATGTTTACCTGCCATGCTATAATCCATGCCATGTCATAAACTGCTGTTACTTTACCTGTTGTTCTCCTTGCATAAAATGTCATGTCATACTATACTCTAGAACCGCTTGGTTGTTTCTACTTTTCTTTAGTTTCCTTGCACAAAGTCTTGTAGACTTTGCTGACATGTGCCCCTTCTCTTTGGGTGACGCTTGTTAGTTGCTGAGCCGGAGTCTGCTTTTGAGGGCGATGAGTTCGTGGAGTACGTGCCCGATCCCCTTGCTGATGTTGAGTACAAGGACACCGGTGACCAGTCCTAGTGTCCCTTCGCTGTCCTTCTTTAGTTGTTGTTGTTGTCGGTGAGTAGCACCGTTTGTTGTTAGTTTCTTTGTTGGCCATGCTGTGCCTTTTCTTTTAGACTCTTTTGTTGCCTGGTGGCTTTTCTGTGGTTGTTGAATTTTATTTGGACAATTGAGATTCATAATTTATTATTTGCCTCTTTTTATATTATTCTTGTCTTTGTTCCGTGTCACATTACAGGGACCTGCCAATTATTGTTGATTGGCGCTTATCGGACTTACGGCTTTGTAGCTTCAAGTCTGAGCGGACCTTCTCACGCTTCGCCTCCATATTTTTGGGAAGCGGGGCGTGACATAGACGCTGCCCATTGACTTTGAACGGTTCATCTCTTCCCATTATCTCAATTGCTCCGTGCGGGAAGACCGTGGTGACTCGGTAGGGTCCCGACCACCTAGTCTTGAGCTTTCCAGGAAAAAGCTGATCACTCCGTATTTTACACCTTTTTTTCTGCATGTTTACATGCCATTTAGATCGCTCAAATCGTGTTTTTCACGTTTATTCAACAATATTGCGATGCTTTTCATGATTTGTTATTTTTGTCGTATTTCAGGAGATTTTGAGCGATTTGGAGTGATTCTGAGATGCACCCACTCCGGAGTGTCACCGACGACTCTCTTGAGGGGTATTCTACGATTGGAGAGGAGTGGAAGAAGAAAGAACGTCGTAGGAGCGATGAGGAGGCAAAAATACGAAGAATGTGCATTTTCAGCATGCCACTCGGCCGAGTGAAGGAGTCACTCGGCCGAGCATAGACAGCCCGCTCGGCCGGCCAGATCGGACACGCAACAGAGCTAATATCATCGTGCACTCGGCCGAGCATCGCCAGACCACTCGGCCGAGCACCGAGTCATCCCTCGCCCGTGTGGAGCCAAGATGACAGCAACCAAAAATGTTGAACTCTCTGGAATTCGTCAGTCAAACCCAAAGATCGACTCGGCCGAGCAAAGAAAGCCGTCCGCCCGAGTGAAGAACGCCCATCGGCCGAGTGAAGAAAAGTCACTCGGCTGAGTGACTCCCGAGGAGACGACCCCCAAGACCCCCAACTCTCTGGAATCCGTCAGGGTCTCTCACTCGGCCAAGTGACATTTGTCACTCGGCCGAGTGAGCCGCACTGCCTGTAGCGTAAGTTGCGATTTTGAGGCTGCGCAGGGGTAGTTTCGTCACAGTTTTTTGGGCGATTTTGGGGGGTATTTAACCCCAGTTTTTAACCTAGTTTAGAGGGCTTTTTCCTGAACTTTTGGCAGCCTTTTTGATTAACTTTTAGGAGATTAGATTTGGATTATTGGAGAGGAGAGAAAAGTTCCTTTTTGTTGGATGCTATTGGAACTCCATTGGTTTGTCTTTCTCTCTATTAAAAACCCTATTTTTTCTTGATATCTTGATTATTGCAATGAATTCTCTTGTTATTTCCATTGAATATCTAATGATTTGAATGATGAATTGTGAGTAGTGTTATCGTCTTAGGGCGTAGGGATGAACCCTACGAGCCCAATTTCAAATTTGTGATGAATAGGTTAAATTCTTGCTAGGATTGATTAGGGCTAGTTTGGGATTGATTTAATACGAATAGCTAGGGATTCATACCGATTGGGATTCGCAAGAGATTGGATCCCAATTCAATAGGAAGCCCTAGAAATTCGAATTGGGTTGCAGTTGGATTCCCCTAGGATTGGTTTGCAAGAGATTGGACCAATACTAGGGGTTTCGATTGCAATTCCATACCGGTACCCGTTTGCAAGAGATTGGACGGGTAGGAACTATCCCAACCTAGGTCGTAGCTCGAGTTTGCACGAGAGTGGGCTCGAGATACGATTGAACGATGATGTTGTTCTTCACGCTAGTTTGCCTAGGTTAGGGTTTGCAAGAGATTGGACCCTACCCTAGGTTTGCTATAGACCGGCAATAGCGAGAGAGCGTGAGCTTGGTTCTACATTTAGTTGCAACTAGTTCACCTGAATTTCAAGTCTAGCAATTGTGAAACCTACGGATCACAATGATGAGATACGGCAAGTAGCATGGATTCCCTATCCCTAGGCGTCTTTATTAATTTGATATTTTCTTTCGTATAATTGAACGACTGTGACCGCATTGCTGCAAACATTTCTCTACTGTTCCTATAGCCAGGTTGACTGAAGAAGACACTGTCATACGTCCTCCTCGTGTTCGATACCCGCTCGCCGCTACACCGTGTGCTTGCGGTAAGACTACAGTGTCGCCGTCCAGGGACGTGTATCCGGGGCGCGATCAAGTTTTTGGCGCCGTTGCCGGGGAAGGCGATAGTGTTTGATTCTTATAACCTAGCTATTTCTTTCTTTTTGTTCTATCATTTTTTATTTTATTTCACCCTTCCATTGTGCTAACTATTTCTTTGAAACTCTGTTTTCCCTTGCATGTACACGAGATCCTCAGCGAACCCCGAAGAAATATTATACGATCCGGAGATCGAGCGTACATTGAGGAGGATCCGAGCGGAGAGGAGACCCGTTACGGAAGGAAATTTTATGACCCATCCCGAGACACCCGAAGAATTGGCGGAGCGAATGGCGAGGATTATTTCCATAAGAGATAGGCTTCGGCCTAAGACTTCTTCCACGACCTCGTCCATAACCATGCCGGAGTTGGCGGCCGACAAAAATTTCGAGTTGAAGACCGGATTGGTGGTTCTTATGCAACAAGATCCTTTTCATGGGAACTCCCATGAAAACCCTCATTACCACATCTAGCTCTTCCTATCAAAATGTGCCACCTTCCAAATGCCGGGCGTCTCTGTAGATGCTATCAGACTGCGCCTCTTCCCTTTCACACTCAAGGACAATGCCTTATATTGGTTGAGGACGCAAGCTGAAGGAATCTTCACCACTTGGGATGAATTGGCGAGTGCCTTCGTCGACAAATTTTACCCGCCCTCCAAGACGGTGAAGATACGAAGTGCTCTCATATCCTTCAAGCAAGGACCACAGGAGACTCTCTAAGAGGCATAGGATCGCTTCAAGGACTTGCAACATCAATGTCCCCATCATAGCATTGAGGATTGGGAGCTTGTCCACAGTTTCTACAATGGACTCCAACCAGGGACTAAACAGATTATCGATGCCACCGCAAATGGAGCCATTTTTTCGAAGACTCCCGATGAAGCTACGGCCTTGCTTGAGGAGATGGCCTCGAATAACCAACAGTGGGGCGACGAGTGAGGACACTCTTCGTCCTCCTTGAAGCCGTCTAGCATTTATGAGGCCAAGGCCGTTGCGGAGCTACCCAATAAATTTGATTAACAAATTTGATTCTCTCCACAAGGTAGTGGAGAGATTGGAGAAGTACATTACGGAGCCTCAAGGAGCCCCTTCTACATCCATGCCGACAAATCATAAGAGCGATTGGCAAGACCAATCCCATGCCATGTATGTAGGAGGAGAGCATGGAGAAGGAGCGTTGGAGCAAATTTAATATGTTGCGGGGAATTCTGGATATTGGGCCAATCCGGCCGCTAGAAACCATCCGGGTTTCTCATATGCCAATAATGATGGTGCATTGAACCCCCCGCAACAACAACCTCCTCAAGCTCGAGCTCCACCACCACAACCGAATTATCCACCAAGGGGGCCACCGCAACAAAACTTCCCACCGAGGCAACAAGTGGACCTTATAGGCCACCCGGGTACAATCAAGGTTGGAGAAATCCCAACCCTCCACAAGCACCACAACGTTCGGAATTTGAAGCTAAGGTGGAGGAGTTTATGGTAGAGCAGAGGAAAATCAATGCTTCGTTGAAGGCGGGACAAGATTCTCTTACCACCGCCGTCACTCAAATTGGGGAGCAACTTGCGTTGCTCAATAGAAACAATCAACAGTTGCTGGCTCAACCCGAGCAAAATACATGGGGCAACACCGGCCATATCAACGTCGTGGTTGTGGTTACTACAAGAGGCGGGAAGGATACCACTCCCATCATGACTCAAGTCAAGGAGCCCGTGGTGGAGATTCTACAAGAGAGCGAGCCGACAATTGAAGTTGAAAAAGAGAAGGAGCCGCAAGGAGAAGTGAAATCTAGAAGGGAGGAGCTTATTGATGAGCGCCGATTTATACCACCGATGCCCTTCCCTCAACGGCTAGCTAGAGCCAAGATGGAGAAACGGCTAGCCAAGTTTCTCGAGTATTTGAGAGGGGTGAGCCTCAATATCCCCTTCCTCGACGCTATAGTGGAAATCCCATCCTACGCCAAGTTCTTAAAGGACTTGATTACGGGAAGGAAGAGGAAGGAGAAGATCATGCTCGCGGAGGAAGGGACTTGGTTTACAAAGAGGGAAAAGGAGCCCACCAAATTTAAAGATCCAGGGAGTTTCCAGATTCCTTGCACTCTAGGCGGCGTCCCCCTACAAAAAGCATTGGTAGATTTGGGGGCTAGTGTTAGCCTCATGCCTCTTTCTATGTTTCGGAAGTTGAATACCGGCACGGATTTAAAGCCTACCGACATGCGGATTCAACTAGCAGACGGTCAGATTACAAGGCCGGTTGGGATCGCAGAGGACATCCCACTCCAAGTTCAGGGAGGCATATGTTTACCATGCGATTTCGTGATAATGGACATCAAGGAGGAGGGCAATACATCGCTCATACTTGGACGCCCATTCCTCGCCACCGCCGGTGTCATCGTCGATGTTCGGGAGGGGACTCTTACCTTGAACGTCGGCAACATCGAAGTGGATTTCCATATACCGAAGGCAATGAAGCACATGCCGTATCATGAGGAGCTAGATTACATGGATCTCCTCGACGAGGTCATCAAAGAGGCGATCCCCCACTCCATCGGTGCACCCCACGAAGATAGCTTCGAAGAAGGCCTAGATTTGGCCGAGGAAGAGAAGATGGAGCACTCCCCCGATATCTCCATGGCGATTGATGATGGCGACGTTGATGTCGTAAGAATACGGGAGCTCTGCAAGCTCTCAAAGTTGATGACTCCGAAGAAAGCTCCACCGATACGACGATCGGTGTCACCGGTAAAGTCGAAGACCGGAACAAGCTCTAGCTTGGGGGAACCACCCCCCAATATTGCCTATGACAAAGGGGCACTGAGGAAGACCACACACCACCATGATCCAAATCTGAGCGGTCTTCCCGGTAAATTCAACGGGTGCATCTCATATGCACCCAACATCCTGCGCTAAATTGAAAATTTAAAGGGGTCGAGCTCAAGACCATAAACGAGCGCTTGTCGGGAGGCAACCCGACGGTTATCACATTATTTCTATTTTAGTTTTTATTTTTGTTTTAGACTTTATTAGTGTTTTTGAGTCGTTTGCCCGAAAAATTGTGACAACGGGTCCTATTTTCTTTGACAGGAGGAGGAGGAAAGGATATCTATCATATGGAGGATGACCGAGGCGAAGAAGAGCACTCCAGGAATGCGATTGAGGCTTAGGAGGAGGAAGAAACCACCTGGAGGAAGAGAAACAGAGAGTAGAGCCAAAACGGAGCCCCGAAGCAGGAAACAGAGCCTCACTCGGCCGAGTACCATAGTCACTCGGCCGAGCAAAGAAAGCCATCCGCTCGAGTGGCGTACCAACGAGGGAAGTCTACTATACCCAACTCTCTGTCTTTTTTGTGATTTCAGTATAAACTGCCACTCAGCCGAGTATATTTCTTCACTCGGCCGAGTGAAACTGATACCCTCCTAGGGCAAGTGCTGTCGAGTAGCTTGTGCCACTCGGCCGAATGGACTTTCTCTACTCGACCGAGTGTGGCAAAGACACTCGACCGAGTCATAAGTGGCGAGGAGGTTTTAAAATTTTTTCCGTTACGTCACTCGGCCGAGTGATAGAGTCAATCGGCCGAGTCGTAACCACTCCTATATAAGGTGCTACGGGCTCGGCACGATTTTCGAAACACCCAAATCTCATTCTCACCCAAGCCCGTGTGACCTTTCAGCTCCCGCCCACTGCGATCAGAGCCCACTCTCTTGAATCGCTCCGACCACCGCCTCCGCTCGCCCGACCGCCGTTGGCCGAGCGCCGGCAACCCAAAATTCGCCCCTTTGCTCCTTTTCCCCCTATTTTTGACGATCCGTACGCCCATTGAGCCCCTAACTCAAATTGACTTCTTTACTTATCTGTTATACTCCATATTCCCCATGTATTTTGAATTTTATAAGCTGATATCATTGTTTGATGTGCATGCTATCTTGGGGGAGCTTAGGGGAGCTTTCGGACGCGCTATTGGCTTCGTGGAGGCGGCGTCTTCGCACTTATCTGCTGTTTTGCTCTCGCGGCGTGTTCAGTTACCTTCATTCCATTTTTTAGCACGCCGCATTTTTCATTAGTTGGGTGAGCACTCGGGGCACACATGCCGCCCTGTACACGGCCACGCACTCGGGGAGCTTCCGCCAAGCGGAAGCGGCCGGATGAGCCCGGCCCCTCCCATGCTAGGGAGGACTCCCCTCCATCTTCATCACCTCACCCCACACAGCCACTTCCAGCCGACCACATCCATCCGCAGCCACTTCCAGCCGATCCCATTCATGCACAGCCGCCACCGGCTCCAGCCGTCGGGCCGCTAGGCATCACGTTCAGAGACGACGCACAGCGCGTCTGATTTGAGCGTATCGCCCAGCGCCCGATAGTACCCTCCAGGTTCGCTCATTTAGCAGACCTAGACCGCCTGGGGGTACTTGAGGGGATGCTCACGTTGTACAACAACGTGGGTTGGTGAGATTTTTTGTCTGTGTCGGCGGACACCTACGTCCGTCCGACACTCGAGGTACTTAGCTCGATTGACCGGACCGCTGAAGGATGCTCCTTTAGACTCATGGATCGAGAGTGTCAGATCACTCTTGATATGCTTAGAGCATTCTTTCAGTGGCCCGCAGTCCCCGCGCCCGACCAAGCTTACGCCCACACACACATCCCTCCGCCATCTTTCGATTCCCACGCCTTTTGGGCCAGGATCACGGGTTTACCACACGCCTTTGACCCTAGTAGGGCCAAGGCCTCAGCCATAGTCCACACCTACCTCCGCATAGCACAGGGCCTTATGGCGACCACCTTTCTAGCGAGGTACGAGCCTGGGACGATGTCTACGCCTGAGCTCTATATGCTCTACGCGATGACTCGTCCCAGATTTCTGGATAGGGATGGTGTTGCGATGGTCCCTGCCGTTGAGATTGACGTCGCTAGCTGGTTTTTGGACCGCATCATAGTATCGGTGGGTGCTCGCTCCCTGATATGTTACGGCGGCCTGATCACCCTGCTAGCCCTGATGACCGGTGAGGACCTTCTGGCCGACCTGCGTCGACCTTTGGGCCCCACTTCACTTTCGATAGACGTCATGGCCCGGATGAAGATGCTTCGTCCCCACGGCCAGTTGCACTGGGTATGGTTACACGGTCCCTTCGGTGCTGACTACATGATCCCCCCGAGCCCCACTCGGACACACATAGGACCGGCACACGAGGACTGGCTTCCGGCGATGGATCTCCTGATCCCCGTCGCCTACGTGCTTGAGGCCGAGGAGGTTGAGCAGGCACCCCCTACACCTGTAGACCCTGTGATCCCTCAGCCTGAGCCTGCACTTTCTGCCGCTCCCGACACCACTGTCCACACTTCTGTCGGTGTCGGGAGTACACTTGCTGAGTCGTCCTCCACTTCCACCACGTCTACCACCACCCCCACCACTGCTGTGCCCCTGTCGGTTGAGTGCCTCACCTCTTTGCTACCCGAGCATCCACCTTCTATTGTTGAGAGCGGCGAGTCTTCCTTCGCTTCCGTCGTGGAGACACTATCCACTTTGATCTCCGCTGGGGTCTCACCTTTTGTTTCCCACAATTCCTCCCCAGCGGTCGACCTTTCTGTCTCCACGGCAGCCGTCCTATCCGAGAGTGTCGTGACGTCTATTCCCATGTCTGTGTCATTGACCTCTCTTGCTGCCTCGTCACCGATTTTGTCTTTCACTTCCACTACTGCTGCTTCCACCTCACACCAGCCTGTGTCCCAGCCTCGCACTGAGGCTGGGCATCCACTAGTGAGCACAGCCCCCTTTCCACACATGCCTGCTGGCCCGATTGTTTACACCGCCTATGTCCGACAGCCCCGTCCTTCACAGCCTAGACATGTGCGTCCCTCTGCCCCACCTCCCCCCGACACTGTACTTCAGAGCATTCGTGCTCTTGAGGGGGCAGTGAGTGGACTCAGAGGCGACCTTAGGACTCTGTCTGCCATAGTCACCGCCATGCAGCACCGCTTCGAGCTACTTCCCGGCATTCACTTTTGCCTGACCCAGATTCTCGAGCGACTGCCACGACCACCACCACCCACCCAGCAGCCACGTCCACCACCCACCCAGTAGACACGTCCACCACCACCACCACCCCCACCTCCACCTCCGCCACATGACGGAGATGGTGCAACACCACCAGCTTAGGCACACCCTTGATGCCATTGATCTTTTTTTGTCGTTATGCTGCCCATTCTCTGCTATGTCCTGTCAATATATTTTTACCCCCCTCCTCCCCGCACTATTTTTGTCCCTATCTTGCTCACATCATTATATATCTTTTTTGGGAGAGAGGGAGAGTTATTTTTGGTGACACATTATCTGCATCACTCCGATCTTGGCTTGCATCATTCACATCATCATATCTTCTTTTTATTTTTACCTTTACTTTTTTTATCATGCATGCATCCCCATCCCCCACCCATTACACGTCTCTCGGTGTGCCACACTTTGCACATTGAGGACACTGTGCACTTTAGCTTGGGGGAGTGAGTTCTCACGCTTTTTGCTTTTGTCACCTTTATTTTTAGTTTTTTCACGTTTTTCCGCTTTTGCACCCATTTTTCATCAATTTTTCTTTTTTTACCATGCATCACGTTTTTCTTATTTTCCTTGTGTGCCGCATTGTAAATATCTTTGTTTTTCCTTTATCTTTATTTCTTTCATCTTCTGCTAGAGATGACGTTTCTGTGATGATGATGATGACGTGGTGTTAGCTTTTCTCTATATGCATGCTATATTTATCGTGTCATAGCTTTTTATTTCTGATATCATATGCTATGTTCTGCTTTGCATTTGAAATAGTAACCAACTCTCTTTTGCTGTATGAAAATGGATGAAATTCTATTATTAGCTGATGTCTGATGATTCATATGTATGCTATCGTAGAAAACACACCAAGATTCACGCATTGATTGCTTATATCTGGAGTACTGTTTTCTTTTCTCATATCACTTCTTATTGCATGCTTGGTACGCTTCACTTCGGGTTGATTGAATTATTGCTAGCAATGATAAATCTGGACAAGTTTACTTTTTGAGATTAAACTGAGTAGATTATATTACCATGCTGAAGTTGTCATGCACGTCCTATAGAGTGAACTGAGAGATACATTTATTTCTTTCTCCACATATCTTGAACATTATTTCTCTATTTTTAATTCATTGGTGAATCTCCCCTTAGCGATTCTATTATTGGCACCCCCCGTTATTGTATCCCATGCTCCAAATTCCCCAAAGCCAAAAAGAAAAATACTTGTATATCCTTCTCTTTTGATTTGGGTTCATTTGTGTATATATGTTAAAAAAAAGAAAAAAAAGAGAGAAAAGAAAAATAATTGAAAAAAAAGAAAAGAGAGGAGAAAAGAAGTTCGAAAACGATCCCATCTCATACACTTTCTCTCTTTCTTCTCTCTTTTTGTTTTTGTTTTTTTTCTTTCACTTTCGGAGCTACAAAAGGAAACGGGGATGTAAATATTGTTTTGTATATGCCACCACGCTTATAGATAAGCTTGGGGGAGAGAATCTAATGATGTGAGAGAGAGTGACTACCTGACGGTGCATGACAACCTAGGCTAAGTAATATTTTATACTCGGTGAGATTGCTAAAGTTTCACGAAATCCAGAAATCTACGCTTAGCATTCATTTCATGAAAACCACACTTTTTCTATTCTTACTACTCTATCGTGTGATATCTCTTATACTCCTTATAGAAAGCTTTCAATTGAAAAGTGTGTGATATACGATATTGTATACCGCTTTAGATGCTTCAGACGATGTTAATCTTAGAATTATTCCATTTTTCATGCTATATTGATATTCTTGGGTTTTCTATTTCAAATGCACCATTATACTATGATATCAAAATAAAAGTCTTTGACATGTGTTTTATATTCGATGCATGCTATATGAGTAAGCAAAACCCACGTCCTGAGAAAAATGATCTAGCAACTTCCCTCTTCGTTTTCTACTTTGTTTTTCATTTTTCATTTTCCATTTCTCCATCGTTTTTCTTTATCTTTATCCACCGGGTTCGCTTTTTACTCATCTTCCTCGAGGACGAGTAAGAGGTAAGCTTGGGGGATTTTGATCACTCCGTATTTTACACCTTTTTTTCTACATGTTTGCATGCCATTTAGATCGCTCAAATCGTGTTTTTCATGTTTATTCGACAATATTGCGATGCTTTTCACGATTTGTTGTTTTTGTCGTATTTCAGGAGATTTGGAGCGATTTGGAGTGATTCTGAGATGCACCCACTCCGGAGTGTCACCTTGAGGGGTATTCTGTGATTGGAGAGGAGTGGAAGAAGAAAGAACGTCGTAGGTGCGACGAGGGGGCAAAAATACGAAGAATGGGCATTTTCACCATGCCACTCGGCCGAGTGAAGGAGTCACTCGACCGAGCATAGACAGCCCGCTCAGCCGGCCAGATCAGACACACAACAGAGCTAATATCAACGTGCACTCGGCCGAGCATCGCCAAACCACTCGGCCGAGCACCGAGTCATCTCTCGCCCGAGTGGAGCCAAGACGACGGCAACCAAAAATGTTGAACTCTTTGGAATCCGTCAGTCAGCCCCAAAGACCGACTCGGCCGAGCAAAGAAAGCCGTCCGCCCGAGTGAAGAACGCCCATCGGTCGAGTGAAGAAAAGTCACTCGGCCGAGTGACTCCTGAGGAGACGACCCCCAAGACCCCTAACTCTCTGGAATCCGTCAGGGTCTCTCACTCGGTCGAGTGACATTTGTCACTCGGTCGAGTGAGCCGCGCTGCCTGTAGCGTAAGTTGCGATTTTGAGGCTGCGCAGGGGCAGTTTCGTCACAGTTTTTTTGGGCGATTTTGGGGGGTATTTAACCCCAGTTTTTAACCTAGTTTAGAGGGCTTTTTCCTGAACTTTTGGTAGCCTTTTTGATTAACTTTTAGGAGATTAGATTTGGATTATTGGAGAGGAGAGAAAAGTTCCTTTTTGTTGGATGCTATTGGAACTCCATTGGTTTGTCTTTCTCTCTATTAAAAACCCTATTTTTTCTTGATATCTTGATTATTGCAATGAATTCTCTTGTTATTTCCATTGAATATCTAATGATTTGCATGATGAATTATGAGTAGTGTTATCGTCTTAGGGCGTAGGGATGAACCCTACGAGCCCAATTTCAAATTTGTGATGAATAGGTTAAATTCTTGCTAGGATTGATTAGGGCTAGTTTGGGATTGATTTAATACGAATAGCTAGGGATTCATACCGATTGGGATTTGCAATAGATTGGATCCCAATTTGATACAAAGCCCTAGAAATTCGAATTGGGTTGCAGTTGGATTCCCCTAAGATTGGTTTGCAAGAGATTGGACCAATACTAGGGTTTTCGATTGCAATTCCATACTGGTACCCGTTTGCAAGAGATTGGACGGGTAGGAACTATCCCAACCTAGGTCGTAGCTCGAGTTTGCACGAGAGTGGGCTCGAGATACGATTGAACGATGATGTTGTTCTTCACGCTAGTTTGCCTAGGTTAGGGTTTGCAAGAGATTGGACCCTACCCTAGGTTTGCTATAGACTGGCAATAGCGCGAGAGCTTGAGCTTGGTTCTACATTTAGTTGCAACTAGTTCACCTGAATTTCAAGTCTAGCAATTGTGAAACCTACGGATCACAATGATGAGATACGGCAAGTAGCGGGGATTCCCTATCCCTAGGCGTCTTTATTAATTTGATATTTTCTTTCGTATAATTGAACGACTGTGACCGCATTACTGCGAACATTTCTCTACTGTTCCTATAGCCAGGTTGACTGAAGAAGACACTGTCATATGTCCTCCTCGTGTTCGATACCCGCTCGCCGCTACACCGTGCGCTTGCGGTAAGACTACAGTGTCGCCGTCCCGGGACGTGTATCCGGGGCACGATCAAAAGCCTCAGTCTTGAGTTGAATAGGAGAACTAAGTCTCCTTCCTTGAATTCTTTCTTCAGAATGCGCTTATCGTGCCACGCTTCAACTTTTCCTTGTAGATCCGGACATTTTCATAAGCATTGAGTCGGATCTCGTCAAGCTCATTCAGTTGTAGCTGTCGGTGGCTTCCTACCTCCTTGGAATCGAAATTCAGATTTTTAACAGCCCAAAACGCTTTGTGCTCCAATTCCACAGGTAGATGACATTCCTTCCCGTAGAG
Organism: Scilla litardierei; assembly: GCA_030789695.1. Lineage (NCBI taxonomy): Eukaryota > Viridiplantae > Streptophyta > Magnoliopsida > Asparagales > Asparagaceae > Scilla > Scilla litardierei. Next base: position 114,367,520 of record CM061134.1, read on the forward strand.
AAGTCGGTATGGGGTTGTGCCGATCGGAGTCTTGAACGTAGTCCTGTAAGCCCAGAGTGCGTCTGAAAGTTTCGATGACCAATCCTTCCTAGAGTTAGCCACCGTCTTCTCCAGTATGCACTTGATCTCTCTGTTTGAAACTTCCACTTGGCAGCTCGTCTGTGGGTGATAGGCACGTCCGATTCGGTGTTGCACCCCGTACTTCTTCAAGAGAGCTTCGAATTTCTTCTCTATGAAATGGCTCCCTCCGTCACTGATTAAAACTCGAGGCACGCCAAATCTCGGGAAGATATTGATTTTAAAGAATTTGGCGACCACCCGAGAATCATTAGTAGGGCTGGCTATCACTTCTACCCACTTGGACACATAATCCACGTCCACCAAGATATATTGATTTCCAGAGGACGAGGGGAACGGTCCCATGAAGTCGACTCCCCATACATCGAAGATCTCGACCTCTAAAATATAGTGCTGAGGCATTTCATTCCTCTTAGAGATGTTTTCCGTCCTCTGGCACTTGTCGCAAGCCTAGACATAAGCGTATGTGTCCTTAAAGAGGGTCGACCAATAGAATCCACTCTGGAGGATCTTCGCTGTGGTCTTATAAGCGCTCGCATGGTCTCCACACTGCTGATCATGGCAATGAGAAATTATGGAGGTCGCCTCGGTTTCGGAAATGCACCTTCATATCACCCCATCATTACAGGTCTTGTACAAATAAGGGTCGTCCCAATAAAATTTCCAGACCTCGTGAAAGAATTTCTTCTTTTGTTGATAGCTCAGGTTGTGGGGGACGATGGCACATGTCAGATAATTGACGATGTCGGCATACCATGGAGTCCAAGCGGAAGAGATGGAGAAGAGATCCTCGTCCGGGAGCGAGTCGTCAACGGGAGTAGCATACGAATCGAGAGTAGGCATTCTGGACAAGTGGTCAGCAACGACATTCTCCGCCCCTTCTTGTCCTTGATCTCCAAGTCGAATTCCTGGAGGAGGAGAATCCACCTTATAAGCCACGGCTTAGCCTCCTTCTTGCTCAAAAGGTATTTGAGAGCCGCGTGATTCGTGTGCACGATTACCTTGGCACCAACAAGATACTGCCGAAACTTGTCCATGGCGTAGATGACAGCTAGCAATTCTTTTTCAATGGTCGTATAGTTCCTTTGGGCTACATCGAGGGTCTTGCTCAAATAGTATATAACATGTAGATTTTTATCCTTTCTTTGCCCCAAGACGGCTCCAACTGCATAATCGCGAGCATCGCACATTAACGCGAAAGGTAGACTCCAGTCCGGCGGCTGAATCACGGGTGCAAAAATAAGGGCTTGCTTCAGAAGGCGGAAGGCTTCCATACACTCGTCGTTGAAGAAGAAAGGTGCATCCTTCACAAGGAGTTGAGTCAAGGGTCTGGAAATCTTGGAGAAGTCCTTTATAAAGCGACGGTAGAATCCCGCGTGCCCTAAAAACCCACGGACTCCTCGAAGATTAAGTGGAGGCAGAAGTTTTTCGATCATCTCTACCTGTAACGACTGCTTTTCATGTATCTAGATTTAATATAATATAATATATGTTTTGGCGGATTTTCTCCTCTTGTGTGGTTTTCGTCTCCGTAGATTTCATTTTCGATCGATTCGTCGTATTTTCTCATTTCTTCCTTAGGATCATCGATTTCGAAGTATGTCACTCGTGACAGACTTCATAACGGTCGTATCTAACTATTAGATCAAGCCTAGGAGTCTTAGGAATCGATCCCGGGGCCCCGCGCTCTGTATCGGAACTTTTTGTGCTCATTAGCCGGTATAAGAAGGGCCACCGACCGACTAGATGACGATCCAGTCGGTCGGCAATCCTTCTTGGACCGACTAGTTAGCTTTCTAAATTTCCCAGGAGTTACTGTTTATCGTTAGTCGGTCTAAGAACGTTGGTTGACCGACTAGGTTGCAAACTAGTCGGTCGGCAGTGCTTCTTTAACCGACTAACACATCATCATAAATTTAGTTGAGTTACTGTTTACTCTTAGTCGGTCTAAGAACGTTCATCGACCGACTAGATGCCAAACTAGTCGGTCAGTATTTGTTCATGGACCGACTAACTCTAGAATCCTATTTTCGTTCAGGAGTTACTGTTTGCATTTAGTCGGTCTGCGTTGGTCGACCGACCGACTAGTTGCCAAACTAGTCGGTCAGTGGTTGCTCTTTGACCGACTAACTAGTGTTGAAACCCTAATTTCTGGGCAGCCGCCAGCTCAACCTATTTAAACCCAACCCAAACGATTTCATCTTCTCCAACACGACCCAAAACCCTAAAATCTTCCCCCTTGAGCCCCCATCTTCCTCCAAGCTTCATTTCTTCATTCCAAGCCCTAAATCCATCATCCAAACCATCCATTCACTCTATCTACCTCTCATCTTCCCCAAAATCTCACCAAAATCCATCAAAATCCCCAAATCCCCCAAAACCCTAGTTTCCCCAAACTTCTCCAATCTTTTCCAGATCTGATCCTAGGGTTCCCCGGAGTATTTCTTCCGTCTCCTCTTGGTAAGAAATCGATCTACCGTTGCTTTCATAACCTATTTATATTTTTATGAAACCCTAATAAATTTCATGTTGTTTGTTGATTGTTCCCCCAAAACAGCGATTTCCCCGTAGATTGGCACCCGTGTGACGAAGTGGTCGTCATCCCCGGTGCTAGGCAAGTGAAACTTGCCACCTAGGGTTTAGGCCATGTTTTAGGCCATTTGCTTGTTGTAGGCGTAAAAGAGGCTAGGCGACGAAATGATACTCGCCTAGGCGCAAATTGGGGAACTAGCTTGACAACGAAGCTAGTTCCAACACATATAGCATGTTGCACAATTTCCATGTCATGTTTACTTTCCATTAACGGTACGCAAATTAATTGTCATGTCATTGCATTCTTAAGTGTTTCTGTGATTGCGTAGCTTTGCTACAAATGCTTGTGTCCCTGGCTCGTGTTCCAGAAGCGGGCCATGTGTTGGTTGATAGCCAATGCCCGAATTGAGTGTTTCCGGCTAGGTGCACCCCTACGCCAAATGTTTAATAATGCGAGCTCATGTGCGGGGCAACCCCAGGCTCACTAGCTGAGTTCATTGTGCGGGGACCCTGGCTCCATTACGTGTGGGTATTGGGGGTAAGAGTTAAGCAACCAATCAACTGGGAGTCTGCCCGATCAGCAACTGCAGTGGTAAGGCTTAAACTCTTGGGTTTGGGGTAGTTGTTAAGCGGCCACTCAGCGGATGTGAAACCATTCAGCTGTAAGGCGTAAACATCTACAAACAACGTGAATAGTGAATTGATTGAGATTGATAGTAGCGTGGCTACTCTTGTCTTGTCTTGTCTTGCCTTGTCCCGATGATTGTTCTCTTGTACAAATTTTCTTGCCATGTTTTAATTGTGCACTCATGTTATAAATGCCATGTCATGCATACTAAACTGCTAGGTTGCTAGTTGCTTTTCTTTCAGTTTCCTTGCCCAAGTCTTTTAGACTTACTGACATGTGCCCCTTTACTATTTTGGGTGACACATGTTAGATCCTGAGCCTGAGTACCTTGTTGAGGACGAGGTGTTTGCTGACGCCGAGCCCGAGCTTGTGTTTGACGGGGAGTACGTGGACACTGGGGACCAGTCCTAGTGTCTTCGTGTGTTTTACTTTTGTTAGACAGTTGTTTTGTTATCGGTGCGTGGCACCTATACTTTGTTGTTGTTGTTGGTTTTGTTGGCCTTGTTCTGGGCCTTTAGACTCTTTTTCCTTTAGCCTGGTGGCTTTTCTGGATGTTGAACTTACTTTCTTGTTGGACATTTTATGAGATGTGAGATTTTATTTCAGTCTCTCCTTGTGTTATTATTGTTATTCCGTTGTGGTTACAGGGACCTGCTTATGTATTTTTGACGCTTATCGGGTTTGGGGCTTCATGGCTCCACTCCCGTGCGGACCTTTTCACGTCTCGCCTCCATTTTAGGGAAGCGGGTCGTGACAGGTTTTGTTGGTGGCCCATGCAGGTCCCTCTGTAACTGCGATTTTTGGAATAGCGATAATAATATTAGAATGTCCAATAAACTAAGTTCGACGTCCGATGTCATAAGCTATGAGTCTAATCTGATTCGTTTTCTGTGTCACTAGATGGCAGGAAGACGTTTCACCCGTGGTGGGGGTAGTGGCGCGGTCCCTCATGATGAGGAGCCTGAGCGGGAACCCACCAGCGGTGAGATGATACGGATGATGCTCCAGATGATGCAAGTGCAGCAGGGCGTGCTTCTGCAAGTCCAGAATGCTCCACTTGCTCGAGCTGCCCGGGCTCTTCTGGATGTTCCTCGCTCTGAGCCAGGAGCGAAGCAATTTCGGGAGCTGGGTCCCGCATATTTCGATGGGTCTGAGAGTCCTCTGGCTGCCGATGAGTGGATTCAGAACATCGAGGACAATCTGAAGATGGCCAAGATCACCCCGGCTGGATGGGTTGATTTGGCAAAGAGGCAACTCAAGGATAATGCTCGGAATTGGTGGGATACGGAAGAGAAGATGTTGGTGGAGCCGATAGCTTGGGCTACCTTCAAGGCCAGATTTGAGGGTGAGTTCTTTCCGAAAGCTGCCAGGGAGGAGATGCTGCAGCGTTTTATCGATCTGAAGCAAGGGAACTCGTCGGTGGACCTATATCACCAAGAGTTCATGAGGCTGAGTCGGTTTGCACCAAAGATGGTGCAGGACGCTGAGGAGAGAGCTCAGAGGTTCCTGCAGGGGCTTGCTTCGGAGCTCCAGAGTTTTGTGACCTCTTCTGATCGGGAGTCTTATCAGAAGGTTCTGGTAGCGGCTAAGAGACAGGAGCTGCTCGTGAACCAGAGGAGGGGGTCTGTTGTTGGTGCTAGGAAGAGGCCTGTGGAACAGGCGAGAGCTGTGGTTAGACCTGGATTCAGGCCTAATCAGTCTGCTCAGTTTAAGAGGCCAGGATGGCCTATTCTGAAGTTTTTCCATTTCTGCGGTAAGCCTGGCCACGTCAAGGATCAGTGTCGGAAGTTTTTGGGCCAGTGTCTGGTTTGTGGTGATGCTTCCCATGCCGCGAAGGATTGTCGGCATGCGAATCAGCTGCGGAGGGCTCCTGTTGCAGCACCGCCATTGTAGTAGCGAGCGTCTGTTCCTGCTGGACGTGGAGCAGCTCTTGTTCCGCAGAGGCAGGCTTTTCAGCAGGCTGTCCCGCCAAGGAGGCAGGATTTTCTGATGACCGCTGCGGAGAGCGAGGCTGTAGATGAGGTTATCGCAGGTAATCCTCAATCTAGCTGTTACTTTCCTAGCTGGTTTTGATTGTTAGATTATGTTGTTTGCTTGAACATGGTTGTTTGCTAGACTAGGGTTTGATTTTTAATTGCTTGATTAGGTGTGGTTTTGGTTTGCACATTTCCTGCACGAGTCCTCTTTGACTCTGGTGCATCGATGTGCATTATTTCTCGGAGCTTCGTGGAGAGGCATTCCTTGTCGACGTCCCCTCTTCCCAAGAGTTGGAATATCGTTACAGGGAATGGTGTGGTCTCGGTGCATCGTGGTTGCAATTCTTGCTCGTTGGTGGTCTGTGGACATGAGCTTTTCGCTGATTTCATTGTCCACGACATCATCAACTACGATGCAGTTCTTGGGATGGACTGGCTTGCGAGCTTCTATGCTACGATCGACTGTCGGAGGAAGAAGGTGGTGTTCGAGATTCCCGGACATCCAGTATTTGAGTTCAGTCGTGGTAGCAGTTCGCTTGGTCCTGTCAGATTTCGGGCCAGGCCGGTGGAGGCTGTGGCTATGCAGATGGAGCTGGAGTGGCCAGCTGTGGTGCGAGATTTTGGCGACGTCTTCCCCGAGGAGATGTCTGGTTTGCCACCTGATCGAGCTTTGGAATTTTCCATCGATCTTGTTCCAGGTGCGCAGCCCATTTCGAAGGCGCCGTATCGTATGGCACCTGCAGAGTTGGAAGAGTTGCGGAAGCAGTTGGATGAGCTTTTGCAAAAAGGTTATATTAATCCTAGCGTGTCTCCGTGGGGAGCACCGGTGTTGTTGGTTAAGAAGAAGGATGGTTCGCATCGCATGTGCGTGGACTATCGGGAGTTGAATGCGGTGACCATTAAGAATAAATACCCGTTGCCTCGCATCGATGATATTTTTGATCAGCTAGGAGGTTCGAGGGTGTTTTCTAAATTGGATTTGAGGAGTGGTTACCATCAGTTGAAGGTGAAGAAGGGAGATGTTCCGAAGACAGCGTTCAGGACGAAGTATGGACACTATGAGTTCGTGGTTATGCCTTTCGGCGTAACTAACGCGCCCGCTGTTTTCATGAATCTGATAAACCTGATTTTCTACGACTTTTTGGATAAGTTTGTCGTTATCTTTATTGACGACATTCTGATCTATTCGAAGTCGGAGGAAGAGCATGCCTCGCACTTAAGGACGGTGTTGGAGATCTTGAGGAAACATCGGTTGTATGCTAAGTTTTCGAAGTGCGAGTTTTGGTTGGATAGAGTTGCTTTTCTCGGGCATGTGGTGACTGGAAATGGTATTTCAGTGGATCCCGAGAAGATTAGGGCCATCAGGGAGTGGCCTGTTCCGTCGTCAGCGTCTGAGATTCGGAGTTTTCTTGGACTTGCTGGTTATTATCGGCGATTCATTAAGGACTTTTCTCGTATTGCTGAACCAATGACCAGGTTGACGCGGAAGGATGTTGCTTTTGTTTGGTCGGGTGATTGTGAGAGTGCTTTTGGTGTTCTGAAGGAGAGGTTGACGACTGCCCCTATTCTTGTTGTGCCTGATCGCAGCGGTGGATTTGAGATCTTTTGCGATGCTTCTGGCAAGGGTCTCGGTTGTGTGTTGCATCAGCACGGGCATGTTGTGGCGTATGCGTCTCGTCAGCTTAAGGTTCATGAGAAGAATTACCTGACGCATGATTTGGAGTTGGCTGCCGTTGTGTTTGCTCTTAAGATTTGGAGGCACTTCCTGCTGAGTGAGAAAGTGAAGATTTTCACCGATCACAAAAGCTTGAAGTATATTTTCACTCAGAAGGAGCTCAACATGCGACAGCGTCGATGGTTGGAGCTTATGGCGGATTATGATATTGATTTGCAGTTTCACCCTGGCAAGGTGAATGTGGTTCCGGATGCTTTGAGTAGGCTTCCAGCGGTGATGATTTTGACCTCGCAGTGGAGATTGCAGCAGGATTTTTGCGAGTCTGGCGTGGAGATTGTTCTTCCTGGGGAGGCTTCTTTGTTGATGTACATGCAGGTACAGTCGACGATCGTGGATCGGATTAAGGCTGGCCAGGCTGAGGATCCGAAGCTGGTGAGGATTCGGGAGCAGGTGGAAGCCGGTCTGCGGACTGAATTTTTGATTCATGAGGATGGCTCGCTGAGGTTCGGAGCCAGGTTGTGTGTGCCAGCTGGGGATATCAGAGAGGAATTGATGGTGGAGGCACACAGTTCGCCGTATTCTGTGCATCCTGGTGGCACCAAGATGTACCAGGATCTTCGTCTGAATTATTAGTGGCATGGTATGAAGAGGAGTGTGGCTCGGAGTGTAGCCAAGTGCTTGGTTTGCCAGCAAGTGAAGGCGGAGCATCAGCGTATGGCCGGGTTGCTACAACCGCTTCCGATTCCGGAGTGGAAGTGGCAACACATCACTATGGATTTCGTGACTGGACTACCTCGGAGTCCGAAGCAGAATGACGCGATTTGGGTGATCGTAGATCGATTGACCAAATCTGCGCACTTTATTCCGTTCCGAGTGGGACAGTCCACTGAGGCGCTAGCGAGGAGATATATGGAGGTAAAATTCTTTTACTCTCCGTTTTATTTCCTTTTCCTAGTTGGATAGTGATGTAACGTGAATCGTGCAGGAGATTGTGCGACTTCATGGAGTCCTCGTGAGTATCGTGTCTGACAGAGACACGAGGTTCACATCTCAGTTCTGGCAGAGTTTGCAGAAGAGCTTGGGTACGCGTCTGAGTTTCAGCACGGCGTACCATCCGCAGACGGATGGCCAATCCGAGAGGACGATTCAGATTTTGGAAGACATGCTGAGGGCGTGCATGTTGGATTTCAAGGGTTCGTGGGAGGACCATCTACATTTGGTGGAGTTTTCCTACAACAACAGCTTCCAGGCGAGTATTGGCATGGCGCCTTTCGCCGCTCTTTATGGGAGGAAATGTCGATCGCCATTGAGTTGGGATGACGTTGGTGATCGGGAGTTGTTGGGACCTGAGATGATCGTGGAGGCCGTGGAGATCGTCAAGAATATTCGGGAGAGGTTGAGAATTGCTCAGGACCGTTTTAAGCATTGGGCGGATGCTAAACGTCGTCCTTTGGAGTTTCAGCCGGGCGACCATGTGTTCTTGAAGATTTCCCCGAATCGTGGTGTGATTCGTTTTAGGAAGCGTGGGAAGTTGAGCCCGCGATACATTGGACCGTTTGACGTTTTGGAGAGGGTTGGCGAGGTAGCTTATCGCTTGGCCTTACCGCCATCTTTGGAAGGAGTTCACAATGTTTTCCATGTGTCGCAGCTTCGTCGATACATTAGCGATCCGTCTCATGCGGTGGATTTTTCGGAGATTACCGTTCGCCCCGATATGACGTATGACCAGCAACCAGTGCAGATTCTGGACAGGCGTCAGAAATCGCTTCGGAACAAGATTGTCAATCTTGTGAGGGTGATGTGGCGTCACGGCTCACCTGGAGAGTCTACTTGGGAGAATGAGGATGAGATGCGAGAGCGTTTCCCACTTTTGTTTCCGGACTCTTGAGTATTTGGAAATTCCGAGGACGGAATTTTTCTTAAGTTGGGGATGATGTAACGACTGCTTTTTATGTATCTGGATTTAATATAATATAATATATGTTTTGGCGGATTTTCTCCTCTTGTGTAGGTTTCGTCTCCGTAGATTTCATTTTCGATCGATTCGTCGTATTTTCTCGTTTCTTCCTTAGGATCGTCGATTTGGAAGTATGTCACTCGTGACGGACTTCATAACGGTCGTATCTAACTATTAGATCAAGCCTAGGAGTCTTAGGAATCGATCCCAGGGCCCCGCGCTCCGTATCGGAACTTTTTGTGCTCATTAGCCGGTATAAGAAGGGCCACCGACCGACTAGATGACGATCCAGTCGGTCAGCAATCCTTCTTGGACCGACTAGTTCGCTTTCTAAATTTCCCAGGAGTTACTGTTTATCATTAGTCGGTCTAAGAACGTTGGTTGACCGACTAGGTTACAAACTAGTCGGTCGGCAATGCTTCTTTAACCGACTAACACATCATCTTAAATTTAGTTGAGTTACTGTTTACTCTTAGTCGGTCTAAGAACGTTCATCGACCGACTAGATGCCAAACTAGTCGGTCAGTATTTGTTCATGGACCGACTAACTCTAGAATCCTATTTTCGTTCAGGAGTTACTGTTTGCACTTAGTCGGTCTGCGTTGGTCGACCGACCAACTAGTTGCCAAACTAGTCGGTCAGTGGTTGCTCTTTGACCGACTAACTAGTGTTGAAACCCTAATTTCTGGGCAGCCGCCAGCTCAACCTATTTAAACCCAACCCAAACGATTTCATCTTCTCCAACACGACCCAAAACCCTAAAATCTTCCCCTTGAGCCCCCATCTTCCTCCAAGCTTCATTTCTTCATTCCAAGCCCTAAATCCATCATCCAAACCATCCATTCACTCTATCTACCTCTCATCTTCCCCAAAATCTCACCAAAATCCATCAAAATCCCCAAATCCCCCAAAACCCTAGTTTCCCCAAACTTCTCCAATCTTTTCCAGATCTGATCCTAGGGTTCCCCGGAGTATTTCTTCCGTCTCCTCTTGGTAAGAAATCGATCTACCGTTGCTTTCATAACCTATTTATATTTTTATGAAACCCTAATAAATTTCATGTTGTTTGTTGATTGTTCCCCCAAAACAGCGATTTCCCCGTAGATTGGCACCCGTGTGACGAAGTGGTCGTCATCCCCGGTGCTAGGCAAGTGAAACTTGCCACCTAGGGTTTAGGCCATGTTTTAGGCCATTTGCTTGTTGTAGGTGTAAAAGAGGCTAGGCGACGAAATGATACTCGCCTAGGCGCAAATTGGGGAACTAGCTTGACAACGAAGCTAGTTCCAACACATATAGCATGTTGCACAATTTCCATGTCATGTTTACTTTCCATTAACGGTACGCAAATTAATTGTCATGTCATTGCATTCTTAAGTGTTTCTGTGATTGCGTAGCTTTGCTACAAATGCTTGTGTCACTGGCTCGTGTTCCAGAAGCGGGCCATGTGTTGGTTGATAGCCAATGCCCGAATTGAGTGTTTCCAGCTAGGTGCACCCCTACGCCAAATGTTTAATAATGCGAGCTCATGTGCGGGGCAACCCCAGGCTCACTAGCTGAGTTCATTGTGCGGGGACCCTGGCTCCATTACGTGTGGGTATTGGGGGTAAGAGTTAAGCGACCAATCAACTGGGAGTCTGCCCGATCAGCAACTGCAGTGGTAAGGCGTAAACTCTTGGGTTTGGGGTAGTTGTTAAGCGGCCACTCAGCGGATGTGAAACCATTCAGCTGTAAGGCGTAAACATCTACAAACAACGTGAATAGTGAATTGATTGAGATTGATAGTAGCGTGGCTACTCTTGTCTTGTCTTGTCTTGCCTTGTCCCGATGATTGTTCTCTTGTAAAAATTTTCTTGCCATGTTTTAATTGTGCACTCATGTTATAAATGCCATGTCATGCATACTAAACTGCTAGGTTGCTAGTTGCCTTTCTTTCAGTTTCCTTGCCCAAGTCTTTTAGACTTGCTGACATGTGCCCCTTTACTCTTTTGGGTGACACATGTTAGATCCTGAGCCTGAGTACCTTGTTGAGGACGAGGTGTTTGCTGACGCCGAGCCCGAGCTTGTGTTTGACGGGGAGTACGTGGACACTGGGGACCAGTCCTAGGGTCTTCGTGTGTTTTACTTTTGTTAGACAGTTGTTTTGTTATCGGTGCGTGGCACCTATACTTTGTTGTTGTTGTTGGTTTTGTTGGCCTTGTTCTGGGCCTTTAGACTCTTTTTCCTTTAGCCTGGTGGCTTTTCTGGATGTTGAACTTACTTTCTTGTTGTATATTTTATGAGATGTGAGATTTTATTTCAGTCTCTCCTTGTGTTATTATTGTTATTCCGTTGTGGTTACAGGGACCTGCTTATGTATTTTTGACGCTTATCGGGTTTGGGGCTTCATGGCTCCACTCCCGTGCGGACCTTTTCACGTCTCGCCTCCATTTTAGGGAAGCGGGTCGTGACACTACCTTTGCCTTGTCCATCTCAATCCCCCTCGAAGAAATGACGTGCCCCAATACAACTCATTCTTGGACCATAAAATGGCATTTTTCCCAATTCAGAACTAGCCCCTTATCTTGACACCTCTCCAGGACTTTAGTCAGATTGCCGAGACAAGAGTCAAACTCTGTTCCATAGACGGAAAATGTAGGATCCTGCCAAAACAGAGTTAGGATCGATAATTAAAGTTGAGACTTACGCTTGCGTATGCGGAACGGTAGTCTCGGAACTTTGCCTTCGGATTCGCCACGACGGATCGAGTCTTCTCACGAACGGAGTAAGGCTACTAATCCACAATCTAAATCTCTATTTTAGATTAAGAACTTGGAAAGAGAAAGAGAAAGGATTTCTGCAGAGCTTCGCTAGGATGAAGATGCATGCATGAATTTCATGCAAAAGGTGTAAGAAATGGCTAACCCGTGGGTCTTATTTATAGCCCCCAAGGTAGTTATTTTAGGGTAAGTTGTTCCTTTGGAACAACTTAATTAAGGTGTACCATGATACATGGCACATTATAAGCTTAAGTTGTACCATATGCATGGTACAACATAAGCTTAAGATATTCCCCCTTTATTAGCCATATGTCGCATGCACTTATGCATATATAATGCGACTTTCCCACTCATCCAGAGATCCTCTCCGCAAGGGAACAGATTCCCTTTGCACACGACTTCGTGTACGCGACGTTCGAGGTCCGTATTTCCTCGTACATCCCCCACAAGGGTGTACAAACGTCTTTCATATCCAACATCTCCCACTCACACTTGAGGGGATTGTAAGAGAACGTCTTTCTCTTAGTTCTTTCATCTATCATACCGAGAAATAGACCGTGCGACCGTCATGCGCGTAGAGTCTGTTGTTGTGCACTTGTTAGAGATACACAACGACCTCGAAGGTGCAAAGTTGAGTAGTTCAACGCATGCTTTACCCTAGATTATTTCTTCGCATTTCTTATACTTTATATTCAACAATTGAATCCCATCTGGATTACAATTGGCTGGCCAGCTTTGAATCATTAAAGTCCAAATGCGAATATGAAATCAATCTTCCTCTTCTTGCGAACCTTCTGATCTTGACTTGATTCGCTTTTCTAACGTGCCCCGCCGAGCCGAATTATCATAGCCCATTAGCAACACGCTAAGATAGCGATCATCTCGTCAAATCTAAAGGAACCAATTGGAGTCCTTGAGGGTAAGAGTTAAGACCCGTATGGCCTTTGAGTCTCACATAATAGCAAACACTATTGCTACTAACTCAGTGGTCAAAATGCATACGTGGTATGAACACGTATTACAACATCACTCCTTTCCCAGGGAGAGTATGTCTTAATGATGTTGTACGGATGAAAGATCAGACACCACAATGCCTATCTTTTTGAGTCCCCTTACTACTCGTGAAATATTCACGGACTCTCATCCTGCATAAGACAGATATGATTTAAAAATCCTATGAGATCTCTTCAAAATATCCTTGTGATACAGATCTCAGATCTTTTGTAAGCATCCATATGATGTAGATCTTTCATTCGACTATCTTGTTTAAGTCACGACTCTAAATCATTTGTCTAATGATTTTGACTTTAAACTAGTCTCATCTCTATCTTATCCATCTGATAAGATAAGGCGGTTGCTCATGTGAGAGAGCCAACCTTAATCTGTCCGACATACACACAAAAAATAGCTGAGACTTAAACACAAATGTACATAAAATCATTTGTAAGAAACTTATATGCAAATCAAATTTTGATCTTCTATAGACATGTGAAATATTACATGATACAGCTCAGCACCTACGCATTCCCATAGATGATAAGTGTTTGAAAAACACATCTCTGGGGATCGCCTTGGTAAGGGGATCCGCTATCATCTCATGCGTGGATATGTATCCTATGTCTACTTCCTTCCGTTTGTCATAGTCCTTCGCAAACTTGAATCGAATGTCAATATGTTTGGTCTTACAATGAAATTTAGGATCTTTGACATAAGCAATCGAAGCTTGACTATCACTGTATATGGGAACCGTGCTCGAGTCAGAGGCATTCGTCAACCTGTCTAAGAATTTCCTAAGCCAAACAGCTTCTTGGACCGCCATACTGAATGCTACGAATTCGGCTTCCATGGTTGATAAGGCGATGCAGGTTTGCTTCTTGCTGCTCCAGGATATTGCACCATTCCCGAGCAAGTAAACAAAGCCTGAGGTAGATCTTCGCTCGTCGAGATCACCCGCCCAATCAGCATCGGTATAGCCTTCGAGTCTCAAGGTATTGCCTTGATAGCATAACGCATAGTCCGCAGTCCCTTTGAGGTATCTTAATATCCTCTTCACCGCTTTCCAGTGTGCTTGTCCTGGGTTGGATTGGTAACGGCTTACCATACCAACAGCATAGCAAATGTCCGGTCTGGTACACATCATGGCGTACATCAGACTCCCGACAGCACTGGAGTATGGAACTTTTTCCATAGCTTTCTTTTCTTTTGGATCTTTGGGACACATTTCCAAACATAGACCCTCGCCTTTGCTTATTGGAGTATCAATTGGCTTGCAGTCCTGCATATTAAACCGTTCTAAAACTTTCTTTATATATGTCTCTTGAGAGAGAGAAAGAAGTTTCTTGGAATGATTCCTTGAGATCTTAACCCCAAGGATATATGCAGCTTCACCCATGTCTTTCATCTCAAAGACGGATGAAAGCCAGGCTTTGATATCCATGATAAGACGCTTATCATTTCCGGCAATAAGTATGTCATCTACATAAAGAGACATAATTACATACTTGTTTTTAATCCTCTTGATATATACGCAGTTGTCTTCGTCGAGCATGGAGAAACCATACGACAAAACGACTTCTTGAAAGCGCATATACCACTGCCTTGAGGATTGTTTAAGACCATATATGGATTTACGAAGTTTACAAACCTTATGTTTGTTTTCTTCTTGTACGAACCCGTTTGGTTGTTCCATGTAGATCTCCTCATCTAGTTCTCCGTTGAGAAAAGCAGTCTTTACATCCATCTGATGTAACTCGAGGTCCAAACATGCCACCATTGCCAGAATTAAGCGAATGGAGGTAAAACGCACGACATGAGAGAAAGTCTCTTCGTAGTCTATTCCTTCCTGTTGCGTGAAACCTTTCGCAACAAGGCGAGCTTTATATTTCTCGATAGAGCCATCAGCCTTATGCTTGATTTTGAGAACCCACTTGTTCCCAATGGCTCTACGTCCCTTTGGTAAATCAACCAAGTCCCAGACTTGATTTGTTTTCATGGATTGAAGTTCTTCTTCCATAGCCGCTATCCATTTATCTTTAGCAGGGCATGTGACGGCCTGTTTGAAATTTGCAGGTTCGTCATCATCTTGTAGTAATGTCATGAATGTTTGAGGAAATTCATCCTCAAATCTCAGAGGTGTTAGCCTCGTTCGATTACTACGTCTTGTTTGAGTTTGATTACTCCCACTTGGAATGACATCACTCCCACTTGGAATAATATCACTCCCACTCGGAATAGGATTGGTATCGTTCGTATCATCCATTGGTGAAGTTTGAAACGTATTTTCTTCTTCACCAAGAATTCTCCCACTCGAACGTTCCGATCCTTCTTGATCCCAAGTCTCAAACAAGGATAAGTCTTGACTTATCTCACCCTGTCTTGGAAACTCGTTTTCCAAGAAGACAACATCCCTCGATTCGAATTCTATAAGACCCCCATTGTCCTCTTGACCGACGAAAACATATCCTTTGGAGTTTTCAGCGTATCGTATGAAGATACACTTCTTCCCACGTGGCCCAAGTTTGCCATATTTGTGAGAGGATAAATGTGCGTAAGATGCACAACCCCAAGGTTTTAGAATGCTTAAGTCTGGAGTTCTATTGTTCCACAACTCATAAGGAGTAGAACTTACCGACTTCGAGGGTACACGGTTTAAGATGAATGCTGCCGTCAATAATGCATCACCCCAAAAGGTGATAGGCAAATTTGCCTGAGACATCATTGAACGTACCATTTCCATCAATGTCCTATTTCTTCTTTCCGCAACACCGTTTTGTTGTGGAGTATAAGGCATAGTTATTTGATGAACTATGCCTTTTTCATCACAGAGTTCCTTAAAACTCGTTGATTGATATTCCCCACCTCGATCGGTTCGCAAGACCTTTATCTTGCGATCTAGTTGATTTTCCACTAAACTCATATAGTTTTTGAAGCAAGTTAAAGCTTCATGTTTGTGGGAAATCAAATAAATATGACCAAAACGGGTGAAGTCATCAATGAAAGTGATGAAATAGGACTTCCCGCGTCTTGTCTTAACATTCATTGGACCGCAAATGTCCGAATGGATCAGCTGTAATGGAACTTCGGCCCTTGTGCCAGTTCCAAACGGCTTGCGACAAGTTTTCCCTACAAGACAATGTTCGCAAGTTGACATTTCAACTTTTGAAACATTAGATAGCAAGCCACTTTTGGCAAGTCTATCCATTCTAGTTGGTCCAATATGACCAAGTCTTGCATGCCAACAAATGATCTCAGATTCAGAGTTAGAAGCATTTGTCAAATGAAAACTTTCATTAATGGAAGAAGAATCATACATTGTGTTTAAAACATTTAATCCATTACAAACATTACCAGAACCAATCAAAGAATTATTACAAACAAGGTCAACATATTGTTTATAGAACCTCCACTCATAATCTAAAGACATTAGCATGACCACGGATATGATATTCCTTCTAATATCTGGAGCAAAGAGGACGTCGTGCAATAATAATGTCCGACCGTTGTCGAGAACTAGCTTACATGTTCCGACGCCTTTGACTTCAACACGAGTGTTGTTGCCGACGTATATCCACTTTGTTCCTTGAGTTATCTTTCGATACTCTACGAAGAACCTTCTGTCCTTCGCTACGTGGTCTGTGGCCCCCTGAATCAATCAACCAAAAATAGTTAGATTCAGCAATAAACATGGAACTAGAAACACATATGTAACTAGCCCTACAAGTTACCTTATCACTTCCATCCGTACATGTACGGGCGAAGTGACCGTACTTGTTGCACTTAAAGCACTTGATTTTCTTCAAGTTTTTCTTCTTTGAGTGCACATTCTTTTGCCACTTTTTGTTCTTAGTCTTCTTTGAGGTTTCCGGTTCTTGCTTTCGTTCGTTCACAAATCTTAAGCGTTTATTCTTCCGATTATTTCCCCCATGTGAGGAATTAGCGGCCATGTGCACTTCTGCACTAGGTTTTGCGGCTTGAATCCGCTCTTCCTCGAGTTCGAGGTGTTTCGATACATCGCTTAAAGTTTTAATGCACTCATTATGAGTGAGGTGCATTTTCATGTTATCCCAGCTATCTGGGAGTGAACGAATGACTGCTTGGATCTGCTGTTCGTCAGACAGCGTAACACCCGCATCCTTTAATTCAGATATGAGATTCGCCATGTGGCGGAGATGCTTTTTCATAGAATGATCTCGCCGCATCTTGTACGAATCAAATTGAATATTTAAGGAGCGGAGTTTGGTAACCGAAGTTCCACCAAACTTTACTTCTAGCTCAGACCATATGTCTTTGGCTAGATCGAATTCCCGAAATAGACGCATTATGTCATTGTCCATTGCAGACAGTAACGTAATACGTGCTATTTTGTTCTTTCGAGTCCAAGTATCATAAGCTTCCCGGTCCCTCTTGTGTTGGGCCGTATTGCCCAACTCAGGTTCTTCCATTATGTTTTGGAGTGTTTCGAGCACATCTTGCTCCTCCAAAACATATTGGATTTTTATTGACCAAAGTTTATAATTGTCGTCGTTGAGCTTTTCACCTTTGTTAAGCTCTGCGACAATGTTCTTAGAAGCGGTAGACATATTCGATTCAAAAAACTGCAAAGAAAATGAAAAACACGATCAAAATTCTATGCATAAAGTTTCGATTCTTTAAACACTTGATAAGTTCCTTGGATGCGTTGAAATGTTACTCTAGAATCGAGAAGTTCACTACGTTCCCAACTACCATCTAGAAGTAACTTTCAAAGTATCCCTCTTACTTATCTCAAGTAAAAAGAAATCAGAAATAATACCCGTATGGTATTAGCAGTGGAAAAATACTTTGAAAAACATATCTTTCAAAATGGAATAGGTGAGAATTTGCGCAAAGAATTTTAGCGCAACAATTGCCAAGTCACGAGACCTGTTCTACACACCCATGGGTTAGATAACCATGGCCGGATCGTGGTAGGACTTGGAATTCTAAATTGCGCTATCCCGATTAAGGACGGGACATAACCTATTTGAAAAAACATCTTTTTCAAAGAATTTGAAAGCACGTTGGCTAATCTCCGTAGAGTAGAGCACAACGTCACAAGTACATTGGCTAATCTCCGTAGAGTAGAGCACAATGACATGGCTAATCTCGCATGAAGTAGAGCACTATGGCTAATCTTCAAAGAGTAGAGCCCAATGAAAAAAAAACTTCATTAAAACGTTAGTCCCGTATGAACTAGTCGGCACTGTGGTTAGCCCCGTATGGGCTAATCGACACATTCGAGTTTGACCAAGGCCTTTTGTTACCCCGTATGGGTCATTTGACAAGTTTGCAATCGACCCAGACCTTTTGTCGGATTGGTCGACCAAAAACACTAAATTGGTTGACCAATTTTTGAATTGCAACTTCTTCCCGGCCAGGGCCTCTGCCCTGGCCGAGGCTTGGCCAAGGGCCGGCCAGGGCCTCTGTCCTGGCCGGCCAGGGGCCTTGGCCCCCTCGGCCAGGGCCTCTGCCCTGGCCGAGGCCGGCCAAGGCCGGCCAGGCCCTGGCCGAGGCCAGGGCATTGGCCCTGGCCTCTGCCAGGGCAGGCCAGCCGGCCCTGGCCACTGCCAGGGCCGGCCATGGCCGGCCTGGCCATGGCCGGCCACTGCCGGCCTGGCCATGGCCGGCCATGGCCGGTCATGGCCAAGGCCATTTGGCATTGGCCGGCCATGGCCCCTTTGGCCATGGCCGGCCACCCCCTTTGAATGGGGTTGCCGCACACATTCCTCCCCCTTGATGGGGTGGTCGCCGGTGGTTATTGGCCGTAGCCAACCCCCTCCGCTTGGGGAGGGGGGGTGCATAGCCTTCATAGCCCATTTGGCCATGGTGCACATGCACCAAATTTCCTCTTACCCGATGGAAATAACTACCATCATCTTCCTCGATGAAGCACCCGTTCGTCGATGAAGCACCCGTTCGTCGAGAAATTAGTTATTTCCTAATGGCCGTGTGCCAAAAATGAAAAATAACATACTACGTGAACGGTCGGTTCTTCCCGTCACGGAGAGTTCCTACCATATCCGTAATGATAGGAGACCCTAACGTGAAAAGAACAACCGTTGCGTTCTCTTCGTCACGAAGCGTTCCTACTATATCCGTAATAGTAGGAGACCCATTCGTGAAAAAGACAACGACTCGTTCATAGTTTCGATGGGGCGGTGGTTTGACCGGGGCGAACCCATATGGCTCTGATACCAATGTAGGATCCTGCCAAAACAGAGTTAGGATCGATAATTAAAGTTGAGACTTACGCTTGCGTATGCGGAACGGTAGTCTCGGAACTTTGCCTTCGGATTCGCCACGACGGATCGAGTCTTCTCACGAATGGAGTAAGGCTACTAATCCACAATCTAAATCTCTATTTTAGATTAAGAACTTGGAATGAGGAAGAGAAAGGATTTCTGCAGAGCTTCGCTAGGATGAAGATGCATGCATGAATTTCATGCAAAAGGTGTAAGAAATGGCTAACCCGTGGGTCTTATTTATAGCCCCCAAGGTAGTTATTTTAGGGTAAGTTGTTCCTTTGGAACAACTTAATTAAGGTGTACCATGATACATGGCACATTATAAGCTTAAGTTGTACCATATGCATGGTACAACATAAGCTTAAGATATTCCCCCTTTATTAGCCATATGTCGCATGCACTTATGCATATATAATGCGACTTTCCCACTCATCCAGAGATCCTCTCCGTAAGGGAACAGATTCCCTTTGCACACGACTTCGTGTACGCGACGTTCGAGGTCCGTATTTCCTCGTACATCCCCCACAAGGGTGTACAAACGTCTTCCATATCCAACAGAAAAATTGTCCATGAAAATCTCCATTATATCCTGGGAGTAATCGGAGAAGATTGCGGACATCAATCTTTGAAATGTAGCCGGGGCGTTGCAAAGCCCAAACGGCATTCTCCTGTAAGCATACATCCCAAATGGACAAGTAAAAGTTGTCTTCTCCTAGTCGTCATTATGGATAGGAATTTGCAGAAAGCCAGAGTATCCATCCATGAAGCAGAAGTAGTTGTGCTTCGCCAGCCTCTCGAGCATCTGATCAATGAAAGGAAGATGATAGTGATCCTTCATTGTGGCCTCGTTCAGTTTTCGGTAGTCGATGCACATCTGGTACCCCATAAAAGTCCTCATGGGTATGAGCTCGTTTTTCTCGTTACGAACTACCGTCATTCCTCCTTTCTTGGGTACAACGTGTACCGGGCTAACCCAGCGACTGTCGGAGAAAGGGTATATGATACCGACATGTAGGAGTCTAACAATCTCCTTCTTGACCACCTCCATCATGATGGTATTCAGTCTTCGTTGTGGCTCAATTGAGGAGGCTTGCTCATCTTCTAGCAGTATCCTATATGCGCAAAGCCCCAAGCTCACTCCCTTCAAATCTTCGATTGCATACCCGAAAACACTCTTAAATCTTCTCAAGACACCAAGCAGCTTGGTCATTTGATCTTCGGGCAGCAAGGAGTTCACTATGACTGGTAGCATCGAATTTTCTCCCAAATATTCATATTTCAACCCCGTAGGTAACTCTTTCATCTCAACTTCTTGAGGTCCTGACACATACTTTTCAAGCTGAGCATCCTCCAGTGAAAGGACTCCTTCTTGGGTCTCCTGGAAGCAACGTTCGAAACTTCACTTCCTTCTGTGGTTTCACATGGAAAACCCTTGTAAGTTAATGAAGGGATAACGGAGGAAGGCTCTGGGACTTTCTCAAGTTCATAATAATCATCCGGGAAGAAGGCTTCAACGCGGAAACTTGTCTCAACAGTTGACAGTCCTCCACCACTGATTTCAGGTTCCTCATGGTACCAAGATCCGGAGTTCTCTGTAGAGGTCTCCATGGATGAGATAGGTTCCTGCTCACTGCACTCGATAAACTCTGCCTGATGACCCCCCAGACCAACATCCCCATATGTGCATAGCTCTCCCCCACGGAAGTCGGTACTACGCATGTCAATAAGCATTGCTTCATCAGGAGGAAGGAATGCATTTCTTTCTTGATTTTCCACAGCAGCTAACAGAAATGATAGGATGCTCGAGGCGCTTAAAGATTCTGTCAAACTCTCGGCCAAACAGCTGACGTGGTGTGAATGTTTCTAGATATCGCCCAAGACGGCACACAACATCCTTGTTGTAGAGTCGAAAACCTGTAAGAAAATTTGAGAGGGAGAACTGCACGGATAGAGAGCACATTAATAGCACGTGTTGTATGAATGGAGAGATGAGGAGTAGTGATGGCGGTATGGCGACACAGTCTACCAATTCTATACAACAAATATATACAATATGTCCAAACAAAATCAAAAAGTATAGAAAGCGAAAATTATCGCGAGGTGAGGATGTGAACTAGACTCAAGGGTTCACTGGGTCCTAAAATGAACAAGCACGTTGCCTCCCCGGCAACGGCGCCATAAAGCTTGATGTCCCCTAGATTTGAGCATACAAGTGCAATATGATTGGGGATACCAGAGTTAAATATTTATACAGCAAGCGCACAGTGTTGTAGTGTGGCTTGGGGGTCGAACTCAAGGAGGCATGGTTATGCTTGTGTCAGAGAGGAACAGGTTAACCAAATGGGTGAGCTAGCCTGAACAATCGATGGTTTGTCACAGAATATAGATACGAAGGATAAACGATATAAAAGAAAACCTAGGACTTTGGTTTCCACCCTATCATGTGCTCTCACTATTACGACCGACAGATAGGAGTACGATTGGATTTAGGGTTTAGTGGTGAGATGTTGCCTCTAAAAGTGATACCTATCGTCCCATGGGCCCGATATTCTGGTTGGTGCCCAGGATGATACACTAGGTCTACCCGGGTTCGGTCGGTGGGCATTCCCATGTCCATTAACACCGACCGACTCCGGGAGAACTAAGCTCGCAACGATTACTCCCAACATCTCATCCTGCCATTCCCATGCGCTAGGATTCGATGTCTACGCTAAGGGCGTGAGCTGTGGCTAGGGAGTCAAACGCCAAGTTTATTCCCCCTTGGCCCGACGGCCAGAGGCGGTCTTTCTCCCGCCAATGACAATAAAACACCCCGCGTTACCATCTAAATTTCTAAACCCTATCGAAATCATAGTCCTATGGACGCATTAGGGAGAACCCACTAAGGGGTTTCCACCAAAATCCCAGATTTGGGAACTACTCACAAATCATAGCTAAAACGCAATCTAAACAAAAATCAACGGTAGAAATCATGATCAAGCAATTAAAATGAGATACTAGCAATGGTATTAAGATAATATCAAAGTCTGGAGTCAATCGGAACACTTACAAAATTGGAGAAAATTCCAGCCGTCGCAATACAAAAAAGACAGAAAAAATTACAAGATCCGTTTTCAGCAACCTTAGGTCGACTATTTATAGAAATCGATGTCACCCGATCGGTTGAGCTGCTAGGCGCTTCTCTATCGGGCTTCAGAACTTCAACCGGGCACTGAGGAGAGCAGGTGGTGCCGTCGGGTCGTCGATTTGAGAAATGCGGCTTCAGCTGAACCGATTGGTTGAGTTTTTAACTGATCGGTTGGAATTACGCCCAAAAAGACAGAGAGTTCTGTCGATCTCAACCGATCAGCGAACCGATCGGGTGAGCTGCTCTTCTCTTCAGCTCTTGTCTGGGTGAGATACGCGTGCATCAACCGATCGGTTGGCGGTGTCCAACCGATCGGTTGAGGGCTGAAATATAGCAATCTTCATCGTTTGACCCTCTAGATCACGCGTGACTCCTCTCGTTGCTCCGGGGACTCATGATATCTTCTTTATACGTCCCCAACGCTAGCAATCTCTTGCATATACACAAAAACACAAAGAATTAAAAGAAAACTAGAAATCATAAGAAAATGGGTACGGGACGACGGAAAACAACAGAAAATCACAAAGAAGACGTGCGTGAATATATAAAATATAAACGCACGTCAATATCTTAACTAAATAGAGTACTTGAGAGTTTAAGATCGAACAAAAGGGATCTCTCTAAAGTTCATGCAGACAACTTATATCTACATCATGTGTTTCATAGTATCAAATATACACAACATTGGCAACACACTTTTCAATCAAAAGCTATAACTGAAGAATGGAGAATTCACACCAAGCATGCAACAAAGAATAGAATAAGGGTCAAGACATGCACATACTCATATCAAATCATCAAATCATAGGAAATCCCCATAACTAAATTATTTCGCTAAGTTTCAGTATTATCAAACTTTCTCGTTTGTGCACAACTCCACTCTAATGTCATGCTCACTCATATGGTCAAAATATATTTCCACCCCCATGCTTGAACTGAGGCGTTACATCCGAAGAAATATTTGTGGGATATGAGATTTTGTTTTGGTTTTCCCAAAAGAATAAGTATTGCTCCCAATAATGAAACTTTGATATATTTTTTCAGTTTGATTTTTTGAAACTTTTGTTTCATCTTTTTATTGTTGAATTCTTGTAGGAGCAATATGATTTGTATCATTTGATTTTTTGTCTCCTTTTTGGCTTTATGTACTTTTCTGGAGTAAATTTTCGCAATATTAGAGATTTTTTTGGGGAATGGATGTGATAGAAATAGCTTTGTGGTGTAAAATCAAGTGACATGTAGAGAATAAAAGATATATGTGGAGAAGGAATAGATATAACGCTTGATTCACTCAAAAGTGTGAAAACAGTTAGGTAAGATAATACATCAACAAGACTCATATATGAGCATGTGTATTCCTAATCAAATCAATAAGCAGTGAAGTCAAGCAGTAAAATTTTCAAACACATCAAGAATGTAATAAGAGTGCGAGTAAGAGATGAAAGCAAGGCTTCAGATATGCTAATGATGCGTGAATCTTGGTGTATTTCCAATGAAAGCATACTGAATACTACTCTACACATTCAGTTTCAATAAGCTTAATGCTTTTACTCAGAGAGATCATCAAAAGAAATATAGTTGCAAATACTTATAGAGAGTAAGATTATGAAATAACTCTAAGTAGCATGTCATGGAAAATAAGCATCATGATGGCGGTGAGAGCATACGAGATATCATTACAAAGAATTCATCCTATCAAAAGAAAAGAAAAGAAAATAGAGAATAATGAAAACAAGCAAGCATGCACACAAAAGAGAAGAAAAATATGATGCTAGAAAGAAAAAATGTGGTGAAAAGGGTGGAAAAGTAAGGGGAAAATTGCTAAATAAGAGGAAAATAAATAAAAAGCGATAGCGCTCATCCCTAAAGCTAAACACAGTAGTGTCCTTACTGCTGAGAACACATATGAAAGATGGAAAATGGCGCTATGGAGGGGTGGGTGGGATAAAAGAAAAATCCTAGAAAAAGGAAAATTAATAAGAAAATCTAATGAATGCAAATGCATAGTCCTAATGTCTAATGCAAGAACAAGCATGCAAATGATGATATGAATGCGGTGGATGAAATGGGTTCTCCCCAAAGCTATGCAATACTAGGCCATGTGTGGACAGATGGGCACTAAAAATAATGAGATGTGAGAACATGAGAAAAAAGACGAATCTTGGCGGGCCACCACCCTCTAGAGGTGGAAATGGGTCCCGCTGCTATGGACCAAAAATAGCATCGGCTGGTGGTGTAGAAAGGTCACGAGGTGGAAGGAGCAGCTGGTGCAAGTGTGGCTGGTGGTGCACCTCGTGCTCGGAGGATACCAAGAATCTCTCTAATGTCCCGCTGCACTGACTGGTTGTGGGTAGTGACTGTCCGGGTGAAGGCGAGGAAATAAAGCCTCAGCCCAGCAACCTCAGCCTCAACCACTGTCAAGCGTGCATCAGTACTGGAGCACCGACCATGCTGTCGTGCACCATTAGGCTCATCTTTCTCTACCTGTGCTTTTGCATGTGGTGCACGAGGTTAGAAAACAAAATTAGAGAGGGTGACCTTCGCGGGATCTCGGTAAAAGTAAAAACAGTAATGGATGTGAGATCTGGTGCAGAGGTAGGGATAGGAATATTAATATGTAGAGACGTCGTGGAAACAGACGTGGTGACATATACCATGACGCTATCAGTGTAAATGGCTGTGGCGGGGACAGAAGTACTACCAGAAGGAGGTGTAGACACGATAGGTGCAGACTTGGAGGTAATAGGAGTGATATGGATAGAGGCCACAGATGTAGATACGACAGAGGTAAGGACATCAGCAGTAGAAGGCTCGGAAAGGACATGCTCAGTAGAGATGTGCTCTATGATGGGTACAGGAGCAATAGACACAGAAATGCCCTCAGATGAGGGACGTGAAGAGGGTAGTGTAGTGACCTCAGGGACAAAAGTCGGAGATACCCCTAAATTCTCAGATGGAATAGTGGAGGGTTTGGCGGTGGTAGGAGCAACAACAAAAGTGGGGACATAAGTGCTCTCTACTTGGGAAGAAGTGGTAAGGACGACTCTCTCAGGCTCCTCATCAGAACTGAGTATCCAATCATCATCTCCATCCTCAGCAGCCGGCACTATATGCTCCAGTTTGTGTATTGGTGGAATGGGGAGTACGCGAGAAAGTGTTGGATGCAACGATCTAGGACCTCTAGTTTGATGACGACAAACACGTATGAACTATTTAACGTGAGTGTTAGGTTCTTTTCAGTAGTGGCATACTCATAGTTCATCAAAGAGAGACTTGGTCAAAAAGATGAAGAAATTTCTATACATATAGCAAGTGGGGAGATGGAGATTATAGCTACAAGCATTGGACCAAGTCAAATTGGAGAGGATCTTGTTCAAATCAATTGAAGATTGATTCATATCAATTTGATATTGAACCACTATCCCATTGCCTTTCTAATCCAATTCAAATACAAATTCCCAATTCAAATCTCTTCCAAATCACGATCAAATCCCAATTACCATGTCAATTCCTATCTCTATTGGGATTCCCCTCCTTGCCGACCCAAAAACCCTAACTCATCCTATATTAACCACATCTCAAAGAGAGAGGTTGATTACAGCTTACACCAAAAAGAGAGAGAGGGGCCAAAAACATCACGCAAGGAAATAGGATAGCCAGCCATATTGAAACCTTGGCTTCATACACATCATAGCCGCAAGCCTAGGTTATCATCATTACCAAGCTCCTTTCCGCAAGTATTATCTCCTTTAAACTACAATCCACCAAGGTTAAAGAGTAAACAAGCAACATCCTCTCTCAAGCCACAATTCTTGACTATCATCTTCCAATCAATCTCCAAGCCGCAAGCTTCTATTTGTGCAAAGCTACAAGCCGAACTGTTTGACCACAAACAGCTCATTGCTGTAAGCCCATTGCTGCAAGCTATTGGAAAGGGAAGCCAATTCTTTTCTCATACACAACAAGTACTCGAATTTGTCTTTTTTGTTGCTCACCTAAATTTCTCTTGCATGCAAACTCTACTATCAATCTTGGACATCCGCATTATTTGAGTAGGGGCAAAATTCATAAGGGGCTGCCGACCAAGGATCATCATGGCCACATGCTTCAAGTTCCAAGGGGAGATTAACTTCTTACAAGGCTTCACCAAATCAAGCTCCTCAAAACACCCTTGTCGCAACTTGTTCCAAGAATCCAAGAGACAGCCGCAAATTTAAAGCATCATAAAAGAAAAAAAAGGGGAACACCGCCAAGAGACGCACGCACCCATGGAGAACCAAAAGCCTAGTATCAAGTTTCAATTTAATTCTTTTTTTTGTCTCTAGTATGTATCTCCTTTTTGCATGACTTGCAACTTATGCACTAATTAATATTGTGATTACGTTGCACAATTGTGGAGGCTTGAATCCTTATTTTAATTTATTTCCTTCTGTTCTCACGTGATTGATTTTTTACAGAGATATTTGATTCCTCGTTGAACACAAATATTAAGTGAGAATCACATTGTAGCCGTGAGTTGAAGACATTGCCACAAACACATTATCGCCGACCCTTAGGAGAAGCCCACATCAAGCCGCAACATCAAATGGTAGACCTAGCTGCAATATCAAACTGAATCTTCCAAGGCCGCAAGTTGAAAGAGACGCAACTTGAGTTGTGAAGCGAAAGAGGACGTGATGACGACAAATTGTCAGTTTTAGATCTGACCCACGCTGATTGGCAGAGACGACTACATGGTCACAAACTGAGCTATTCTAAACTCTGATTATTTTATATTTGTGATTTAAGTATAGCGATCTCTGTTGGAGAATCTTTACCACTTTTTGTGTGACATTTTGGGGTCGTGTCTAGTGGTGGTCTAGACAAGAGGAACTTGACGGGTGTTGTCAAGTGAGAGCATATATTAAGATTGATAGTGTTGAATACAGTGAGTGGGGTACTGAACCCGGTGAGTGTAGAGATGTTGGTTCTCCAGCTATTACGTTTGTGCCCGTACATTATTAATATAATATTTGCTTTCAGGAGCTGGACGTAGGTCGCGGTGATCGACCAAACAAGGGTAAATCTGCAGTGCATTTGTGATTGCATATTATTTACACTGCATGTGTTTATAACTGTGTGTGATTTCTCGTGGGTTGCACGAGAATTTTTTATTAGGCTATTCACCCCCCTCCCTCTAGGCTTAGATCCAGATCCAACAAGTGTTATCAGAGCAGGTTAGAGGATCTAGGCTAGATTGACCATGAATAACTCTATTGATTTTGCTTTTTCTGCAGGTCAGTCCATATCAAGACCCCCTAAAATTAATGGTGTAGATTATGCTTATTGGAAATATATTATGAAAATCTACTTGATATCTGTTGATTATAAAGTTTGGCACATTGTCAAAAAAGGTTATATGCCACTTGTTATTAAAATTGAAAATATTGATATGCTTAAACTTGAAGACAAGTGGGATGATATTGATTGGAGATTATATTCTTTAAATGGAAAAGCTATGAATGTTCTTATATGCTCTCTTGATAAATCTAAATTTAATTGTATCTCACATTGTCAAACTGCGCAGAAAATATGGCATACACTGGAGGTGACGCATGAGAGAACGTCACAAGTGAAGGAGTTTAGACTTGCACTTCTGAGCACAGAGCATAAGAGATTTCGTATGCTACCATCAGAGTCCATATCAGAGATGTTTGCGAGGTTCACCAACATCGTCTACAAGTCTAGATCCCTCGGTAAGCCATATTCTAGCCTTGAACAGGTAAGGAAAATCTTAAGGGCACTGCCAAGCTCTTTCAGGCCTAAAGTCACTGCCATCCAAGAAGCGAAAGATCTATTGCAAATGAGAGTTCAGGACTTGATAGACAACTTAATGTCTCACGAGCTTGAGCTGCAGAATATAGATGCTAGAGAGAAACCAGAGGAGAAGGAAAAATGTCACACCCCGCTTCCCATTATACTTGGGTGCGGGGGGCGAGCGGGTCCGCATGGGTTGGAGCGGTAAAACTCGAACCCAATAAGCGTCTGTGAAAATTAACCATTTGCAGGATCTTGCAATGCATTCAGAATAACAGAAATAATTACAAAATTTAAGCCAACATCAAGATAAGAGTACACAAAAATATTAAGGGCCCAAGCATGGCCAATACAGCAGAGTTCTACAATTGGATCCGAACCCTACAAAATAACATAAAAAGAAATTTAAGCTGCAGCAAGTAAATCTCAGCAATTAGTCTGCAACTGGGAGAACTCCAGGATCAGCGAATCAGTCTCCTCGATCAGCTTGTTGACCGCCCGCCCGTTTGGCACTCAAATCGGGACAGGGATACTAGGATTAAAATTTGTAACAGCAAGCGCACGGTGTCGAGGTGTGGCTTGGGAGTCGAACACAGGGACGCGTGTGTTGTACTTGTGAGCAATTGGGATCCTAATCACCCGGTGGGTAAGTTAGCTTAATCGCTTGATGGGTGTCACGATAGTAAATTAATGAAAAGGTGTGAGAGATAAAAAAAGGCAACCTAGGACCTTGGCTTCAGCCCTATCATGAGTTCTCGCTATTTCGACCGGCAGATAGGAACGTGATTATATTCTAGGGTTTAGCGGTGAGACATCGCATTTGATAGTGGTACCTAGCATCCCATGGGCCCGATATTCCGGTAGATGCCCATGATGATACACTAGGTCTACCTGGGTTCAGACAGTGGGCATTCCCATGTCCAGCACCCACCGACTCCGGGAGCACTATGCCCGCAATGATTGATCCTGACATTTCATCCAAGCCGTTTCCACGCGCGAGGAATCAATGTCTACGCTAGGGGGTGAGCTGTGGCTAGGGATTCAAACTCCCGTTTTATTTTCCATTGGCCCGACGGTCAAAGGCAGTCTTTCTCCCACCAGTGACAATAAAACGCCCCCGCGTAACCATCAAAATCCCTATGTCCTATCGAATCCCTAATCCTATGGTCGATCGAGGGAGAACCCACGAAGGGGCTTCCACCAAAGTCCCAGATTTAGAAACTACTCACTAATCATGGCAATAGATGCAACAAAACAGATTTCAGCCATCAAAATGAGAATCAAGCAATAAACTATAGTAGCAAATGGTATTATAAACACAATATTAAAGTATTAGAACGATTAAGAAACTTACAAATCAAAATAAATTCGAATCAGCCAAAAACCCCTAAAACAACTTAAGAAAATGGGGATTACATTTTCTGGGAAACCTAGGTCTATTTATACATTTTGGCAAGATGCCAGAGAATATTCCCACTAAAAGACAAAAATAAACGCTCACTCGATCGGTTGAAACATCAACCGATCGGGTGAGGCAGCGGTTGGACTTGGTCTTCGTCTTTGAATAACCTCACCCGATCGTTGAACCGATCGGATGAGTCCTTGAATTCTCGAACATGGAATCAGCTGCTACAGGTGACCCGATCGGTTGACAAGTCAACCGATCGGGTGAACTTTGCACTCAAAAACAGTAAGCTGTGTCGCATCCACCCGATCGCTGAACCGATCAGGTGGAGTTGGCTCTTCCTCTGGAAAGATACGCCCGCACGAACCGATCGGGTGGGTCTGTCCACCCGATCGGTTGAGAGCTGATACGTGGTTTCTCTTGATGATTTGCTCTCAGGATCTCATGCGACACCTCACATTACTCCGAGGACTCGTGATGTTAGCGTTGTATGTCCCCTGTGCCAATAATATCCTGCGAAAGCACAAAAATACAACGGAAGTGAAAAGGAACTAAAAATCACAAAAAGACGGACTCAAAATAACGAAAACGACGGGAAATCACGGAGAAGATGTGCATGAATATATAAAATATAAACGCACGTCAAAATCCCCCAAGCTGAACCCTTCCTCATCCTCAAGGAAGACGAGTGAGAATAGGAGCTCGGAGGGAAAAATAGAAAGAAAAAAACAGAAAAGGGAAAGGAAATCATAGATCACCCGTCAGAGCCAACAAAAACTAACATGCCACACTAAGCAAGAATGCGATAAGCATCGCACTAAACCCAGGAATATGGGTCCCTACTAGTGTCATGGGTCCACGCGGTGAAGCGTAAGTGAGTGAGGTCGTGAGCTAGCAGACGGTGTAACTATCTAAATTGTGTAATAAAGCTCCATATACACATACTCATTTGTAACTATCTAAATTGTGCAATAAATCTCCATATACACATACCCATGGAATGACTCAAATATTGAATCAATTCGAGTTAGCGATGAATAATAGCTCAAGCATGCATGAGAATAAAGTAAGAATAGAAACATATCACATGTCATGGACTCTACTGCTAGGAACTAGAGAATCACCGCACGATTGCCTAGATGATTGCTAGAAAGCTCCTATGCCAAGTGTGTTCGAAAACGAAGGGGGTTGAGTAGGTGTGGAGGAGATCACTCGGTGCAAATTCTCGCCTTCCCTTTATTCACGGCAGTAGGAGTAATATTCACAACATGAATTTCTTTTTTGGGTTTTAGATATTTGTATATATTTTTTTGAATTTTGGCTATACATATTCTTTCTTTTCTCTCTTCTTTTTTTTTGAATTTTTGGATTTTGGCAAAATTGTGTACTCTCCCAAGTGGAAGAACAGTACACGACGAGGGGATTTGCACCAAGTAAAACAAAAAGAATTCGAATTCTAAACACTTGGACAAAAGGAAAAATTTTCGCGGATCAGAGCGTAAGCAAAATGGGTTATCCTAGTCCTATTGGTAGAGTTCTGACACATGCGAATTGAAGCATATATATATAGATAATTCATGCATAAAGAAGCAGACAGTGGAGGCAAAATACCGCATATTCGAAATTGAAGCATGATATACTAGGGGTCATCCAAGGACATGCATATAAAAAAAATCACAACGTAGAAGCACACCAACTAGCTAGTCACGACACACAACTCACACAAAAGCAAAGTGAACCCACGGAGCATAATATACAATGTGACTCTGCTTCCTAGGGTTAGTGAGAATGATTATCGTGGCTAAGCTAAGTGTGTGTGTGTGGTTTCGATGCAGTTTTATCATGTGGGGTCATCTCTAGGAGAGTGAGAATAAAAGGGTGGAAAGAAAAAAACACGAGGAAAACGACTCAAAACGGTGAAAAAGACACGACTGACGCACAAAGTGCGACTCCCCCAAGCTGAACATTGCATTACCCTCAATGCAATAGGAGTAAGTGCAAGAGGTCAATGAAAGATGGGAGGGAGGTACGCACCGACAAATAAACGAGAAAAACATGAAAAACATACAAACAGAGACAGAAAAATAAAGAAAAGAAATACCAAAACGAACTATACAAAAGGACATACACATAAACACACAAAACAAACACACATCAAACAAGTGACAACACAACAAGCACAAAATATTGATTTCCCCCAAGCTGATCTCAATAATGCTAGGAAAAAGATATGATCAAGATGATGCAGAACAAATGGCTAAGTGGAAAATAAAAAAAGGGAAATCAAGGTGCATGAGCGGCAGGCTCCTCATCCTCCTCGAAAGAGGCTGGAGGGGTGTGGGAGGGAAATGTGATAGGCATGCGAAGAAGTGGAGAAAGGGGTGGAGATAGTGGACGGATGGGCTCGCTGGTGGTGTGAATGATGGGTGGAGTGTCGGTGGTAATGGAAGGTGGGAGGAATTCGACGACCGATGAGGATGGTGTGGGTAGTGATCTCGCGCGCACAACCATCTGCTTCTTGTGATGTGAGTAGGCAGTGGTGATGGATGTGAAAGGTGGTGGGAGTGGAGTGTCAACGGTAGTGGTGGTGGGAGGGGATGATCATCGAGAGGTGATGGGGTGGAGTCAGTGGTGGAGGACCGTGGACATGGGTAAGAAGGCGGAGAATGGCGGCGACGTTTCGCTCGAAAGCGAGGAAACGTGGATGTGATAGGATAGAAGTGGATGGATCTGAGGAGGTGGAGGAGGATGCACCAGTGTGCAAGGCAGCCATCTCGGCCTCGAGAGCGAGGTGAGCAGAAGTAGCACGGGGTATGGCAGAGTGTGTGCCGAAAGCATTGGGTATGTCGACATGAGAGGCCAGGCCATGCAGGGCCGTGATCAGGGCCTCAGAAGAAACGGTAGTAGCAGCCGGGGTGGTGACACTAGGTCTAGCCCTGGGGTCTCCTCTGAATGCAGGGATATCCTACTCGCCCAAGTGGACGACATGGGAAGGTGGTCTAGGAGCGTCAGGGAGGGCAAACTGAAGGTGTAGCCCCCCCAACAAACTCAGGATCTGCTGGAAAAGACCAATCTCCCGGAAGCTCGATGGTAACACGGTCAGGGTTGGTGAGAATGGTGTAAGGAGCAGGGGGATGGCCATAATGGAAAGCAAACCGACCACCGCCTAGCGGTTTGATCATATGGATGTGCCTCAGGACATCGATATCAAGTTAGGTGGATCCTGGGGGACGGGGCAGATTGGGGGGAATCACGATGTTGAAGGGAGGGTGTGTCACGACCCGCTTCCCTAAAATGGAGGCGAGACGTGAAAAGGTCCGCACGAGAGTGGAGCTGTGAAGCCCCAAACCCGATAAGCATCAAAACATATAAGCAGGTCCCTGTAACCACAACGGAATAACAATAATAACACAAGCAGAGACTGAAATAAAATCTCACATCTCATAAATTGTCCAACAAGAAAATAAGTTCAACATCCAGAAAAGCCACCAGGCTAAAAGAAAAGAGTCTAAAGGCCCAGAACAAGGCCAACAAAAGCAACAACAACAACAAAGTAAAGGTGCTACGCACCGATAACAAAACAACTGTCTAACAAAAGTAAAACACAACGAAGACACTAGGACTGGTCCCCAGTGTCCACGTACTCCCCGTCAAACACAAGCACGGGCTCGGCGTCAGCAAACACCTCGTCCTCAGCAAGCAACTCAGGCTCGGGCTCTAACATTTGTCACCCAAAAGAGTAAAGGGGCACATGTCAGCAAGTCGAAAGACTTGTGCAAGGAAACAGGAATAATGGTAAACTAGCAACCTAGCAATTAAAACATGGTGCATGGTAAGTAAAGTACAGTGGTAACAAGTAAGGTAAAGGAGAGTACAAGTGGCAAGTATCAAGTGGTAGGGGTGACATGTAATGTCAAGTAACAAGTAAAGTACAAGGGATCACTCGACGAGTGCCCTATTGCCCGCAGGCTGTGTTCAAGTATCAAGTACAAGGGGTCACTTCAACGAGTGCCTATTGCCCGTAGGCTGTGATGAGCTCGTCTTCTGGAACACGAGCCAGAAAGTGTATTTGATAAGTATGGCGTAGGGGTGCACCTAGCCGGAACAAGTAGCACTAGTATGTAGCGATGCTACGCAATCACGATGAGTATCCAAGCATGCAATGACATGAGCAGATAATTCGCATACCGTTAATTAAATTAAACGTGACAGGCGAAATGCAATGACATGAACATATTCGCGTACCGTTAATTAAATTAAACATGGCAGTTAAAATGCAATAGCAGGTAAGGATGCATGGATGACATGAACAGTTAATACGCATACCGTTTAGGGAAATTAAACGTGACATACAAGCATGATGAGGGTGACGGACCAAGCTTCGTTGTCAAGCTAGGTCAATGGTGTCTAGACGGCTATCCTTTCACCGTCTAGTCTCTTTTACGCTAAAGCAAGGTAAATGGCCTAAAACATGGCCTAAATCAAGAGATGCAAGTTTCACTTTCCTAGCACCGGGGATGGCGACTACTTCGTCACACGGATGCCAATCTATGGGGAAATCACTGTTATGGGGGAACAACCATCAAACAACATGAAATTTATTAGGGTTTCATAAAAATACCAATAGACTATGAAAACATAGAGGAATCGATTTCTTACCAAGAGGAGACGGAAGGAACACTCCGGGGAACCCTAGGATCAGATCTGGAAAAGATTGGAGAAGTTTGGGAAAACTAGGGTTTTGGGGGATTTGGGGATTTTGATGGGTTTTGGTGAGATTTTGGGGAAGATGAGAGGTAGATGGAGTGAATGGATGGTTTGGATGATGGATTTAGGGCTTGGAATGGAGAAATGAAGCTTGGAGGAAGATGGGGGCTCAAGGGGGAAGATTTTAGGGTTTTGGGTCGTGTTGGAGAAGATGAAATCGATTGGGTTGGGTTTAAATAGGTTGAGCTGGCGGCTGCCCAGAAATTAGGGTTTTAACACTGGTTAGTCGGTCAAAGAGCAACCACTGACCGACTAGTTTGGCAACTAGTCGGTCGGTCGACCAACGCAGACCGACTATGTGCAAACAGTAACTCCTGAACGAAAATAGGATTTTAGAGTTAGTCGGTCCATGAACAATTACTGACCGACTAGTTTAGCATCTAGTCGGTCGATGAATGTTCTTAGACCGACTAAGAGTAAACAGTAGCTGATACAAAAATAAGATGATGTGTTAGTCGGTCAAAGAAGCATTGCCGACCGACTAGTTTGCAACCTAGTCGGTCAACCAACGTTCTTAGACCGACTAACGATAAACAGTAACTCCTGAGAAATTTAGAAAGCTAACTAGTCGGTCCAAGAAGGATTGCCGACCGACTGGATCGTCATCTAGTCGGTCGGTGGCCCTTCTTACACCAGCTAATGAGCACCAAAAGTTCCGATACGGAGCGCGGGGCCCCGGGATCGATTCCTAAGACTCCTAGGCTTGATCTAATAGTTAGATACGACCGTTATGAAGTCCGTCACGAATGACTTACTTCGAAATCGACAATCCTAAGGAAGAAGCGAGAAAATACGACGAATCGATCGAAAATGAAAGCTACAGAGACGAAAACCACACACGAGGAGAGAATCCACCAAAACATATATTATATTATATTAAACCCAGATACATGAAAAGCAGTCGTTACATCCTCCCCAACTTAAGAAAAAATTCCGTCCTCGGAATTTCCAAATACTCACGAGTCCGGAAACAAAAGTGGGAAACGCTCTCGCATATCATCCTCATTCTCCCAAGTAGACTCTCCAGGTGAACCGTGTCGCCACATCACCCTCACAAGATTGACAATCTTGTTCCGAAGCGATTTCTGACGCCTATCCAGAATCTGCACTGGATGCTGGTCATACGTCATATCGGGGCGAACGGTAATCTCCGAAAAATCCACCGCATGAGACGGATCGCTAATGTATCGACGAAGCTGCGACACATGGAAAACATTGTGAACTCCTTCCAAAGATGGCGGCAAGGCCAAGCGATAAGCTACCTCGCCAACCCTCTCCAAAACGTCAAACGGTCCAATGTATCGCGGGCTCAACTTCCCACGCTTCCTGAAACGAATCACACCACGATTCGGGGAAATCTTCAAGAACACATGGTCGCCCGGCTGAAACTCCAAAGGACGACGTTTAGCATCCGCCCAATGCTTGAAACGGTCCTGAGCAATTCTCAACCTCTCCCGAATATTCCTGACGATATCCACGGCCTCCACGATCATCTCAGGTCCCAACAACTCCCGATCTCCAACGTCATCCCAACTCAATGGCGATCGACATTTCCTCCCATAAAGAGCGGCGAAAGGCGCCATGCCAATACTCGCCTGGAAGCTGTTGTTGTAAGAGAACTCCACCAAATGTAGATGGTCCTCCCACGAACCCTTGAAATCCAACATGCACGCCCTCAGCATGTCTTCCAAAATCTGAATCGTCCTCTCGGACTGGCCATCCGTCTGCGGATGGTACGCCGTGCTGAAACTCAGACGCATACCCAAGCTCTTCTGCAAACTCTGCCAAAACTGAGATGTGAACCTCGTGTCTCTGTCAGACACGATACTCACGGGGACTCCATGAAGTCGCACAACCTCCTGCACGATTCACGCTACATCACTATCCAAACTAGGAAAAGGAAATAAAAACGGAGAGTAAAAGAATTTTACCTCCATATATCTCCTTGCTAGCGCCTCAGTGGACTGCCCCACTCAGAACGGAATAAAGTGCGCGGATTTGGTCAATCGATCTACGATCACCCAAATCGCGTCATTCTGCTTCGGACTCCGAGGTAGTCCAGTCACGAAGTCCATAGTGATGTGCTGCCACTTCCACTCCGGAATCGGAAGCGGTTGTAGCAACCCGGCCGTACGCTGATGCTCCGCCTTCACTTGCTGGCAAACCAAGCACTTGGCTACACTCCGAGCCACACTCCTCTTCATTCCATGCCACCAATAATTCAGACGAAGATCCTGGTATATCTTGGTGCCACCGGGATGCACAGAATACGGCGAACTGTGTGCCTCCACCATCAACTCCTCTCTGATATCCCCAGCAGGCACACACAACCTGGCTCCAAACCTCAGCGAGCCATCCTCATGAATCAAAAAGTCAGTCCGCAGACCGGCTTCCACCTGTTCCCGAATCCTTACCAGCTTCGGATCCTCAGCCTGGCCAGCCTTAATCCGATCCACGATTGTCGACTGTACCTGCATGTACATCAACGAAGAAGCCTCCCCAGGAAGAACAATCTCCACGCCAGACTCGCAAAAATCCTGCTGCAATCTCCACTGCGAGGTCAAAATCATCACCGCGGGAAGCCTACTCAAAGCATCTGGAACCACATTCACCTTGCCAGGGTGAAACTGCAAATCAATATCATAATCCGCCATAAGCTCCAACCATCGACGCTGTCGCATGTTGAGCTCCTTCCGAGTGAAAATGTACTTCAAGCTTTTGTGATCGGTGAAAATCTTCACTTTCTCACTCAGCAGGAAGTGCCTCCAAATCTTAAGAGCAAACACAACGGCAGCCAACTCCAAATCATGCGTCGGATAATTCTTCTCATGAACCTTAAGCTGACGAGACGCATACGCCACAACGTGCCCGTGCTGATGCAACACACAACCGAGACCCTTGCCAGAAGCATCGCAAAAGATCTCAAATCCACCGCTGCGATCAGGCACAACGAGAATAGGGGCAGTCGTCAACCTCTCCTTCAGAACACCAAAAGCACCCTCACAATCACCCGACCAAACAAAAGCAACATCCTTCCGCGTCAACCTGGTCATCGGCTCAGTAATACGAGAGAAGTCCTTAATGAATCACCGATAGTAACCAGCAAGTCCAAGGAAACTCCGAATCTCAGACGCCGACGACGGAACAGGCCACTCCCTGATGGCCCGAATCTTCTTGGGATCCACTGAAATACCATCTCCAGTCACCACATGCCCGAGAAAGGCAACTCTATCCAGCCAAAACTCGCACTTCGAAAACTTAGCATACAACCGATGCTTCCTCAAGATTCCCAACACCGTCCTTAAGTGCGAGGCATGCTCTTCCTCCGACATCGAATAGATCAGAATGTCGTCAATAAAGATAACGACAAACTTATCCAAAATTTCGTAGAAAATCAGGTTCATCAGATTCATGAAAACTGCGGGCGCGTTGGTTACGCCAAAAGGCATAACCACGAACTCATAGTGTCCATACTTCGTCCTGAATGCTGTCTTCGGAACATCTCCCTTCTTCACCTTCAACTGATGGTAACCACTCCTCAAATCCAATTTAGAAAACACCCTCGAACCTCCAAGCTGATCAAAAATATCATCGATGCGAGGCAACGGGTATTTATTCTTAATGGTCACCGCATTCAACTCCCGATAGTCCACGCACATGCGACGCGAACCATCCTTCTTCTTCACCAGCAACACCGGTGCTCCCCACGGAGACACGCTAGGATTAATATAACCCTTCTGCAAAAGCTCATCCAACTGCTTCCGCAACTCTTCCAACTCTGCAGGTGCCATATGATACGGCGCCTTCAAAATCGGCTGCGCACCTGGAACAAGATCGATAGAAAATTCCAAGGCCCGATCAGGCGGCAAACCAGACATCTCCTCGGGGAAGACGTCGCCAAAATCTCGCACCATAGCTGGCCACTCCAGCTCCATCTGCATAGCCACAGCCTCCACCGGCCTGGCCCGAAATCTGACAGGACCAAGCGAACTGCTACCACGACTGAACTCAAACACTGGATGTCCGGGGATCTCGAACACCACCTTCTTTCTCTGACAGTCGATCGTAGCATAGAAGCTCGCAAGCCAGTCCATCCCAAGAACTGCATCATAGTTGATGATGTCGTGGACAATGAAATCAGCACAAAGCTCACGTCCACAAACCACCAACAGGTAAGAATTGCACCCACGATGCACCGAGACTACACCGTTCCCTGTGACGATATTCCAACTCTTAGGAAGAGAGGACGTCGACAAGGAATGCTTCTCCACGAAGCTCCGGGCCAAAATGCACATCGATGCACCAGAGTCAAAGAGGACTCGTGCAGGAAACGTGCAAACCAAAACCACACCTAACAAGCAATTAACAATCAAATCCTAGTCTAGCAAACAATCATGAGCAAGCAATCAATATAATCAAAATTTCAAACTAACTAAGGAAGATAAATAGCTAGAATGAACGTCACCTGCAATAACTTCATCCACGGCCATGCTCTCCTCCTCAGTCATCAGAAAGGCCTGCCCTCTCGGTGGAACAGCTTGCCGAAAGGCCTGTCTCTGTGGAACAAGGGGCGCTCCACGTCCAACGGGCACAGGAGCTCGCTGCTGCAACGGCTGTGCTGCAATAGGAGCCCGCCAAGGCTGTCTCGACTTCGGACACTCCCGGATGGTGTGGGCAGGATCTCTGCAGACAATGCACTGTCCTAGAAACCTCCTACACTGATCCCTGAGGTGTCTAGTCTTGCCACAGAAATGGCAAGTCTTCAGTATAGGCCCTCCTGGCCTCTTGAACTGCACCTGATGATTAGGCTTGAAACCAGGCCTAACCACCGCCCTGGCCTGCTCCATAGGCCTCTTCCCAGCTCCGGAAACATGTCCCTTCCTCTGATTCAAATTTAACTCTTGCCGCCTTGCAGCAATCAGAACCTTCTGATATGTCTCCAAGTCAGAAGAGGTCACAAAGCTCTGAAGCTCCAAGGCAAGTCCCTGGAGAAATCGCTGAGCTTTCTCATCGGCATCCTGCACCATCTTAGGTGCAAACCGACTGAGTCTCGTGAACTCCTGGTGGTACCGATCCACCGACAAGCTCCCCTGCTTCAGATCTATAAAGCGCTGCAGCATCACTTGCCGAGCAGCCTTCGGGAAGAACTCTCCATCGAATTTGGACTTGAAGGTAGCCCAAACGATCGGCTCCACCAGCATCTTCTCTTCCGCATCCCACCAATTCCTGGCGTTGTCCTTCAGCTGCCTCTTAGCCAGATCAACCCATCTAGCCGGGTTAATCTTCGCCATTGCCAAGTTATCCTCAATGTTCCTTATCCACTCGTCGGCAGCCAGAGGACCCTCAGAACCATCAAAATATGCGGGACCCAGCTCTCGAAATTGCTTCGCTCCCGGCTCAGAGCGAGGGGCATCCGGAAGAGCCCGGGCAGCTCGAGCAAGTGGAGAATTCTGGACTTGCAGAAGCATGCCCTACTGCACTTGCATCATCTGGAGCATCATCCGCATCATCTCACCGCTGGTGGGTTCCCGCTCAGGCTCCTCATCATGAGGGATCGCGCCACTACCCCCACCACGGGTGAAACATCTTCCTGCCATCTAGAGACACAGAAAACGAATCAGATTAGACTCATAGCTTATGACTCGGGCGTCGAACTTAGTTTATTGGACATTCTAATATTATTATCGCTATTCCAAAAATCGCAGGTACAGAGGGACCTGCATGGGCCACCAACAAAACCTGTCACGACCCGCTTCCCTAAAATGGAGGCGAGACGTGAAAAGGTCCGCACGAGAGTGGAGCTGTGAAGCCCCAAACCCGATAAGCGTCAAAACATATAAGCAGGTCCCTGTAACTACAACGGAATAACAATAATAACACAAGCAGAGACTGAAATAAAATCTCACATCTCATAAATTGTCTAACAAGAAAATAAGTTCAACATCCAGAAAAGCCACCAGGCTAAAAGAAAAGAGTCTAAAGGCCCAGAACAAGGCCAACAAAAGCAACAACAACAACAAAGTAAACGTGCTACGCACCGATAACAAAACAACTGTCTAACAAAAGTAAAACACAACGAAGACACTAGGACTGGTCCCCAGTGTCCACGTACTCCCCGTCAAACACAAGCACGTGCTCGGCGTCAGCAAACACCTCGTCCTCAGCAAGCAACTCAGGCTCGGGCTCTAACATGTGTCACCCAAAAGAGTAAAGGGGCACATGTCAGCAAGTCGAAAGACTTGTGCAAGGAAACGGGAATAATGGTAAACTAGCAACCTAGCAATTAAAACATGGTGCATGGCAAGTAAAGTACAGTGGTAACAAGTAAGGTAAAGGAGAGTACAAGTGGCAAGTATCAAGTGGTAGGGGTGACATGTAATGTCAAGTAACAAGTAAAGTACAAGGGATCACTCGACGAGTGCCCTATTGCCCGCAGGCTGTGTTCAAGTATCAAGTACAAGGGGTCACTTCAACGAGTGCCCTATTGCCCGCAGGCTGTGATGAGCTCGTCTTCTGGAACACGAGCCAGAAAGTGTATTTGATAAGTATGGCGTAGGGGTGCACCTAGCCGGAACACGTAGCACTAGTATGTAGCGATGCTACGCAATCACGATGAGTATTCAAGCATGCAATGACATGAGCAGATAATTCGCATACCGTTAATTAAATTAAACGTGACAGGCGAAATGCAATGACATGAACATATTCGCGTACCGTTAATTAAATTAAACATGGCAGTTAAAATGCAATAGCAGGTGAGGATGCATGGATGACATGAACAGTTAATACGCAAACCGTTTAGGGAAATTAAACGTGACATACAAGCATGATGAGGGTGACGGACCAAGCTTCGTTGTCAAGCTAGGTCAATGGCGTCTAGACGGCTATCCTTTCACCGTCTAGTCTCTTTTACGCTAAAGCAAGGTAAATGGCCTAAAACATGGCCTAAATCAAGAGATGCAAGTTTCACTTGCCTAGCACCGGGGATGGCGACTACTTCGTCACACGGATGCCAATCTATGGGGAAATCACTGTTATGGGGGAACAACCATCAAACAACATGAAATTTATTAGGGTTTCATAAAAATACCAATAGACTATGAAAACATAGAGGAATCGATTTCTTACCAAGAGGAGACGGAAGGAACACTCCGGGGAACCCTAGGATCAGATCTGGAAAAGATTGGAGAAGTTTGGGAAAACTAGGGTTTTGGGGGATTTGGGGATTTTGATGGGTTTTGGTGAGATTTTGGGGAAGACGAGAGGTAGATGGAGTGAATGGATGGTTTGGATGATGGATTTAGGGCTTGGAATGGAGAAATGAAGCTTGGAGGAAGATGGGGGCTCAAGGGGGAAGATTTTAGGGTTTTGGGTCGTGTTGGAGAAGATGAAATCGATTGGGTTGGGTTTAAATAGGTTGAGCTGGCGGCTGCCCAGAAATTAGGGTTTTAACACTGGTTAGTCGGTCAAAGAGCAACCACTGACCGACTAGTTTGGCAACTAGTCGGTCGGTCGACCAACGCAGACCGACTAAGTGCAAACAGTAACTCCTGAACGAAAATAGGATTTTAGAGTTAGTCGGTCCATGAACAATTACTGACTGACTAGTTTAGCATCTAGTCGGTCGATGAATGTTCTTAGACCGACTAAGAGTAAACAATAGCTGATACAAAAATAAGATGATGTGTTAGTCGGTCAAAGAAGCATTGCCGACCGACTAGTTTGCAACCTAGTCGGTCAACCAACGTTCTTAGACCGACTAACGATAGACAGTAACTCCTGAGAAATTTAGAAAGCTAACTAGTCGGTCCAAGAAGGATTGCCGACCGACTGGATCGTCATCTAGTCGGTCGGTGGCCCTTCTTACACCGGCTAATGAGCACCAAAAGTTCCGATACGGAGCGCGGGGCCCCGGGATCGATTCCTAAGACTCCTAGGCTTGATCTAATAGTTAGATACGACCGTTATGAAGTCCGTCACGAATGACTTACTTCGAAATCGACAATCCTAAGGAAGAAGCGAGAAAATACGACGAATCGATCGAAAATGAAAGCTACGGAGACGAAAACCACACACGAGGAGAGAATCCACCAAAACATATATTATATTATATTAAACCCAGATACATGAAAAGCAGTCGTTACAGGGTGTTATCCAATGATGGTGATGAGGCCACCGCAGCAATATTTTCCTTTGTTTGTGTGGCTAATATCAATGAGCTTTTGAATCAACCACGCACCGGCATTGATGCGTATGCGCGGTGCCTCGAAGGTAATCACCTCAACATCGGGAATGTAAGGAAAGGTCATCGCCCAAAGAATGAATAAATCTGGGATGGTCACACTACCGGACTTATCCCGTGGAAAGAATGTGCTCGAGATGATGCGATGGGCGAGAGGGAAGACCGGGTGGATAATAGAGGAGGCCTTGGCCTTGCCCCTTGGGTAATGGTCGTGCAATGTGAGGCGTCCCCAAAAGAAGTCGACATCAAAGCCGACATGTAATTCTTTGGGGAGGATCCGCCCTCTAGATTGGGAAAACCGAAAATATCGTTGATGGTGGTCACTGGGGAACGGAAGTTTTGGTTTCGAAGGCAAAAATCAATATTTAACCCCCTCTCAATTTTGATAGTTGAGAGAAATTCTAATGTGAGAGCAGGGTAGGATAAGGCATGTGAGTGGAAGAAACCAAGCCAACCTAAGTTTGCGAATAGGGGTTCGACTTCAGTGAAAACACCGAGTTTGTGTAGGGTTTGATCATGGGCGAACTTGGTGGCTAGGTGAGAACGTCGGCTGAGGCCAGAATAGAAATCTTTATGTGCTTGGCTCATAAAATGAACTCCCTATGGTCCAAGCATTGGGTCTACCACAGGCACGACAGGTTGGGGTTGTGGTTGGGTTGGCATGGCGGAGGAACACGTCCATGCATAGAACATGGTGCCCGTTGTCTCTTGCGAGACGGTTCCTCCACCACCATGATTTGCTTACCCTTGTCTCTGTCTTTTGCCATGATTTTGCGACGATTGGATGTGATTTGCAGGGTAATATATGGATGCACACAACAAATGACAAAGTGACAATCTAAAAATCCATGTGCAATGTAAAAATTAAGCTATGGAGAGAGTTTACCCAGC
Source organism: Scilla litardierei (assembly GCA_030789695.1). NCBI lineage: Eukaryota > Viridiplantae > Streptophyta > Magnoliopsida > Asparagales > Asparagaceae > Scilla > Scilla litardierei. Next base: position 114,410,612 of record CM061134.1, read on the forward strand.
GATGATGCGACTCCTAGCTCCCAAAAGACCTCACGATGCACGATGGAGTTATTCGGGGAGCCGCTGCATGCCAATCCAAAGAGAACAGAAATTTTTGAAAATTTGGGGTTAGGGGTAGGGTTTTTGGGCAATTTTTGGTTTGAACGTGGTCGATGGGAGGGTTCGGATGGTCAGAAAGTGGTGGAGGAAGTGGAAAAAGGCGATTAAGAGTAGTGGGAGTGGTGGGAGAGATCGATTCGAATGGAGTGGAAATGAACCGCTCGAATCAGAGATTGCAAGATCGGGTGAAATAAAGTTGGTTGGGGGGCATATATAGGGTTTTGGGTGAACCGATCGGGTGAAAATCACCCGATCGGTTGGATAAATTTTCAAAAATTTCTGTGGATCAGCGGATACAGGTCACCCGATCGGGTGAAATATCACCTGATCGGTTGACCGCTCTCCGAAAATCACCACAAGCTTCTGTTTTCACCACCCGATCAGCGACTCTATTGCTCTCTCCATCACCCGATTTGTTCACTCTCCGACTACAGCTGGCTACTTTCTGAAACGGTCCACTCGATCGGTTGATGTATAAACCGATCGAGTGGGGCAATTACTGTACAAAAATTAAAATCCTCTAAGTGCCCCAACAAAAATCCACATAGCAGTATTTATTCACAAAAATTAGTAAACTAATCCTATCTAAAACCGACAGAAGTTCAGAACATGGGTTGCCTCCCATGAAGCGCTGTTGTTTATAGTCGTTTGCTCAACTCTCGATATGATATTCAGGGGGGCTTAAACGGGTGACGCCCAACGATCAGCGTCCTCTCAGCTGTTGGGGGTAGAATTCCTGATTGTTGGCGGTGACGACAGATGGATGGTCTCGACAACTCCCCCATTGGTGATATCCGGGGGTTTCTCTTTGGTGCTGGTGATGCTCGCCACTCTTTTCAAAATCTGAACCTCGTCAGCGGTGAGCATCAGATGCTCTTTCCCTTTGCTCTTCGTCTGAGCTCTCTTTCCAGGTCCGGGGGGTTGACGGTGAGACACATTCCGGCTCAAGAACTTTCTCTCCATCTAGACTAGTCTGCTCCTCGATTCCATCCCAGTCTTCAGGGGGTTCCTTGAAAGAACTTTCCAAGCTCCTGCTTCATTCATCCTCTCTTCTTCCATTTCCAGAAGGTTGCATTTGGGTTCCTCCAGTGGTGACTTCATCGACAGCGCCAAGTCAAATTCTACTTTTTGATCCCCGATGTTTAAGGACAATTTCCCCTTCTTAACGTCGATGAGTACGCCAGCAGTTGCCATAAAAGGTCTTCCGAGGATAATCGGAGTGTGATTATCCTCAGGCATATCCATAACCACGAAATCGACTGGCACGCGCACACCGCTGACATTGACCGGCAAGTCATCGATTACTCCCACCGGGTACTTCACTGATATATCTGCAAGCTGCAGGGTCATCCCTGTGGGTTCCAGGTCACCCATATTGATCCTCTTGTACAGCGATAGGGGCATCAAACTTACACTCGCTCCTAGATCTACAAGTGCTCTATTAATTAATACCTCCCCTATGGAGCACATGATAGAGAAACTTCCTGGGTCCTTGAGTTTAGGCAGATTTACTCGTTGGATCAGGGCGCTACACTCTACTGTAAGGACCACTTTCTCTTTTCTTGTCCCCTTCGTTACCAGATCCTTGAGGAATTTTACGTACGAGGGAATGGTCTCGATCGCTTCCAGAAACAGGATTTGCTGACTCAGGTCCTTCACCATCTCGAATAACTTGCCATACTTTTCATCAATTTTGGCCTTGGCAAGCCTCTGTCGAAAGGGTAATGAAGGTTTGAAAACCCTCGAGTCGTCGCCCTCATTCTACTTCTTCTCTTCAGAAACTCCCTCCGGAGTCACGGGGTTCGATGTCAAAGCTCCATTGTTATTCATTTCCATATTTGGTTTCTCACTGACAATCGGTGCTTCATTGAATTTCTCGACCTCCTGCGCAGGAATCTTCATTCCACTCCTCAGGACAATGGCGGAGACATTTGCTTGACCATGTTTCAAGGCTAGAGTTTGGCTTGGTCCCCTTGTGTTCACCTCCGGCTGACCCGGCAGTTGACTTTGTGCCTTCTGAAGGTTGGCCACTTGTAACCCTAACTGGGTCACTTGATCGGCCAATGCCTTCTGCCCAAGCTGAAGTTGACGAGTGACATTCTCCTGATTCTCAATGTTGTCACACCCCGCTTCCCAAAATGGACGGAAGCGAAACGTGACGAGGTCCGCTTAGGCCAGAGCTGAGAAGCTCGGACCCAATAAGCGTCTGTAGAGGTACCATTTTAAAAGATTTTCCATGTTCTTGCATTATTATAGTTCGAAACAACAGAAAGTACGAAAAGGAAGTTGCATTCATTAAATAGAGATATAATATCCAACTGGTACAAAGTCTAAAAGAAGCCTAAGCATGGCAACAAAAGATTTAAAGACAAACCGAAAAATAGCAACCTCTGGATGTGGCGACTAAAAGACCTCAAGGTCTGGTCCTTGTCAGGTACGTACTCTGATGACGACATCCTCGGCTCTACGTACTCCAGCGAGTCTGCCTCGTCCACGATCTCTGGCTGAACACCTGACGTACAGCACCCAAGAAAAAGGAACTGTACGTCAGGTAAAGTCTACAAGAAGGGTTAGACTTTACTGCAAGTGCACCGAACTTTAAACAACGGTTTACTGGTTGATTAACATGCTGAGGTTCTTTTTGACAACAGTTTACTGGTTGATTAGCATGCTGTGGTTATAACAGGGTAACACGACAGGAAGTAACGCAGGAGGAAAGTAAAACGGGACAGGTAGTAGTCGTAGCGTGTGCTACCAACTACGGGACTAACCTACAGGTGTCAAGACAAGTTGGGACGTGGCGGGACAAGACAGGACAACCAGGACGGGACAAGACAAGACAAGTGTGACACGAAGGGTTCACGCCTTACGGTTCGAGGGGGATCAGACCCTCTTGCCGTGCGCACGCTCAACCCTACCCCAACCCAGGAACTCAGGACAAGAAGTACAGGGATCACTTCCGCTAGGGAAGCATCCGAAACGCCTGCAGGCTTTTTGTATAACATGGATCACTTCCGCAAGGAAAGCATCCGAAACGCCCGAAGGCTTTTTGTATAACAGGGATCACTTCCGCAAGGAAAGCATCCGAAACGCCCGAAGGCTTTTTGTATAACAGGGATCACTTCCGTAAGGAAAGCATCCGAAACGCCCGAAGGCTTTTTGTATAACAGTCACGGGGATCACTCTCGCATGGAGAGCATCCGAAACGCCCGCAGGCTTTTTGTGTAACAGGGACATGACATGACAAGTGGAAGGAATTGTTATTCTAGGGTGTCCACATGCACGCACACACAAGATAGCCCTACGGTGTCAAAAGTTGTTATTTGTCGAGCTTAGACTTCGTCGTCAAGTCTAAGTCGTCAGGGGCGTCCCGGACGCTATCATTTCACATCCGGTTCTATACATTCACAGTCTAACAGTTCTAGCAATCTAAGACCAAAGCACGGTCAAAAACGCAAGTGGGTACACTTGCCTGCGGTGGCGAGTGTGTCGTCCGTCCGTGGCGTCTCGTCCAGGCGTCGCGTTCGCCGTAGTCCGTCTGAAAAGTGTCACGGCGACGGTGTCAGGTCGCGTTTTCAGTAAATCCTATTTAGGTTCATTTCTAGGTTGTCGGGACTACCCTAATTGTCAAAGTCACAATTTTTGGTGTTTCATCAGCCTAAATCGACCACTATCCTATATGCACAGAAAAATTGTCCGGTGGTCAATTTCTACAGTGAGCAACGTTTTACTGGTGCGGAAAGTAAATTTAATTACAGTTGTCCGATTTTTAGTTTAGGGTTTGATTATACTACGGTGTGGGTTGCTACGAGTTAGAGGGGGCCAACCTGAATGATGTTCACGCGTAAATCTGGCGTCGAGTCTGAAAATAGTGGCGGTGCTCGTGTCCCCGACTGCGGGTAGCGCAGGGAAGGTCGCCTCGGGATCGTTTCGGCTTAAAAATAAATAATAGATCATTTTGTCAGATTCTCAACACTAGAACGAAGTTCATTTCAATTTCATGTTTTATGGCATGCTTGTGCAGTCTTATACTATCAATTAACAGGTTCGCAAGAGCTACAAGTTACTAGGCTACTGTCCATATTATAACATTGTTTATAATAAAAGACTTACAGTCTTTCTCTCTTTCACAAACTTATACCTATTATCCTATTATGATACTATGCTTACATGTAAATTGTACCTACTGTTCATTTGAGGATCTAACTACACACTCAAAACATGTTTGTTATGGATACACTTAAATTATAGGACATCATGTTATAGCTTTTCCCTAGGGTTCAGCTCATCAAGCCCTCTTCCTATAGAAGAAGAACATCTACAGTTTAATACAAAAGCCTACTGAACACCTATTATGAAAGAAAGCAGCACTATTGGAGGAGTTACCAACCCACGTTTCATTCGAGTTCCCTCTTCTTTGTTTCCAGATGGAGATCAGGACGACGGTGACAGCTCGGACGGTGGTCGAAGTGGCGAGGGGTAATGCGGGCGGCAGTGCCGAAGATGGAGCAGCGACTGCGGTTACTGGTAGACGAGGAGCGGCCAGCGATGAGGGGAGAGGAGCAAACGGCCGTCGTCGGCGCGGGGATCCGCGAGGGGAGCGCAGTGGCGCTAGGAAGCTTGTGCGGTGGACGAGGATGCTACAGGAGGCCGCGGACGGCGTAGGCGGTCGGGGAACCGTGAGGGTGGCGGCGCCGTGCGGGGGAGACGAGGGCGAGGGCGATCAGGGCGCCGTGGATCGTGGCGGGGTTCGCTTGGTCGCCGGCGGGGGCGAACGGGGAAAGATGAGGGCGGCCTCGCGAGGGGCAGGGCGGTCGGATCTCGATGGGGACGTCGGTGAGGGATGCGGTGGCGGTGGAATCGAACGGCGGCGGCGGTGATCGGGGGGCGCTGCACGGGGATCAGGGTGGCGTTTGATCAACGGCGACGGCGGAGCTCGCTGTGGTGGTCGGATGTGGGGAAAGGCGGTGGCGGATCGGAAGGAGGGCATGCGGTGGCGTTGGGCTGTCACGGCGGCGAGGACCGTGAGGGGAGGCTGCGAGATGCGTGGCGACGGCGGATCGCTGAACGGCGGCGGTCGGAGAGGCATCGCGGCGGCGTTGCGAGGGAGAGAGAGATGAGGGAGAGAGATCGGGGAAATTTGGGGTTTTTGTTTGTTAGGGGAGGCCGGCGGCTGAGGGATCCTTAGGGTTGGGTTTTGTTAGGGTTAGGGATTTATTATTATTAATAGGGTATAGGTTAACTATATAGACCTAAGATAATGGTAGAATGGGTGAGGGGCAAGGGATACAGGGGGTACAGGTTGGGTTAAGTCTAGAGGGAGTTAGAGAAAATGCTTATGGAAAGATTTAAAACGATTTAAGTAAGGGGTTTAGCCAGATTGGCTAACGAATTTGAATTTTGAATCTAATCAGGGCAAATCAACGGTCCAGATTTCTTCGGGCGATATCTTCCAATCCGGGCGTCAGAAAAAATAATTCGAAAATACCGGGGCGATCGTGGAGACGAGACGCACAGATCTACGGAGCCCGATCGTGCGTAACGCCTACCTAAAATTTACGTAAAATTGAAAACGGCGTTTCGAGTCAGATGACTAATACGCCCCTATCGTTCAAAGTCGTTTTGCGAGAAAACGATCCGTGAAACGACGTTCCCGAAAATTACAATAAAATCCAACACCCCGAAACGATCGCAACGGCATATCGCATCGCATATGCCGGAGCTCGGAAAAAGCCAAATAGAATACGTGCACGATAAGGCACGTGCACGCAGGAAATATGAACGGTCGGAAAGCGGCCGTTACAAATGTACTGAGTCAGGATGTTCTCAATTGGAGAGATCACTCGTTGCTGTTGGGGTGGAGGTTGCTGATTTCGAGGAGGGTACTACTGATATATTTGTTATTGAGGTGGATGAGGCTGATATAGCTGCTGCTGCTGCTGAGGTTGATGAAGTTGCTGGTATGGTGCCCTGTAGCTGAAATTGGGATGGGTTTCGGTTGTTGGGAGAATATGCGGGATTTGAACTCGTCCTCGGTGGATAGGGTGCATTTCCCACGGGATTGTAAAATAGGGCACTAGTTTGATCCACGGGCGCCGAGACGTCGCCAACGTTGAAATCTCCCATTACTTCAGTTTCTACTGCTGCTACATGCTGAGGGTTGGTGCCACCGGCTCCAACCATGAATGCTAAAATCTGAGCCGAAAGCAAATAAAATTTGCTTGATAGCTTATCTACTTCCTCAACTCGATGAATTCCTCCAGCTTTCGGTGTAGCACGTTCATTGCTCCACCTCTCATTGTTCGATGCCATGTTCTCTAGAATATTTCCAGCATCTACTTCATTTCTTGCCATGAAGGATCCACCCGCTGCGGTATCCATGGAGGACATCAAGTCGTCCCTCAGTCCATTGTAAAACAAGTTAATGATCTGCCAGCGGGGGAGCTCGTGGTGAGAACATTTTCTCTGCATTTCCTTGTACCTCACCCACGCTTCATGCAGGGACTCATGGCTTGCCTGGGAGAACGAGGAGATTTTGCTCCTTAGCTTCATCGTCTTCCCCGGAGGAAAGAACTTGTTCAGGAATACATTTGAGAGCCGATCCCAGGTTGTGACGTGTTGGGGTCCTTCCCCCTCAGCCATTGCTTCGCCATGTCCTGCAGAGAGAAAGGGAACAATCTCAACCGAATAGCCTCAGATGATACACCATTGATTTTGAACATCTCACACTTCTCCAGAAAAGAGTCCAGGTGCTCGATCGGATTCTCCATAGGAGCTCCAGAAAATTGGTCATGTTGGATCCAAGCCACGAGTGATGGCTTCAGCTCGAAGTTTTCGGTCGTAATGGCCGGAGGTTGGATGCTGGATGTGGACCCAATGGACGGCATCGAGTACTCAAGCAAGGACTTTTGAGGAGTGATATTTTCTGCCATGGCGGCAATTTCTTCTCTTCTTCTTCTCTCGGCGTTCAAATGCCTCATGGTGGCGTTGATCTCGAGATCTAGATGAACTAATTTGTCAAGACTTCTCAAGTTCCTGCGCATGAAAAATCAAGATATACCGAGAAGCGCATGTGGTATGTAACGTGCGTTTATATTTCATATATTTGCGCACGTTTTCTCCCGTGTTTTTCAATTATTTACCGACGTCTTGTATTCGTTTTCTCGTGTTTTCTCGTTTTCTTTCACTTTTCCGTGTTTTTGGTAATTTGCAGGAATTTACAGCATTTGGGACATAAAACGACGATATCATGAGTCCCCGGAGTAACTGGAGGGGTCACGCGTGATCCAGGGGGTTAAACGACCAAGATTGCCATCTTTCAGCCCCCACCTGATCGGTTGGACACAGCCAACCCATCGGGTGATGCACGCGTGTCCGACCCAGGCAGAAGCTGAAGCCAAGTGAAGATCAGCCGACCAGTTCGCTGATCGGTTGAACACAGCTGAGTTCTCGGGAATTTGGGTGTAATTCCAACCGATCGGGTGACTTATCACTCGATCGCTTCATCTGTAGCCGCATCGCCTCAAATATCGAACCGACGGCTCCACCCGCTCTCCTCAGTGACCGGTTGAAGCTCCCGAAGGCGACAGCCGAAGCAACAAGCTGCTCACCCGATCGGTTGACATTTCAACCGATCGGGTGGCCTTTTCGTCCCCTTTCGCGCACCGCTGCTCATTCATTGAAGATCTACTATCATTCCAAAAGGATTTTGGGTGATCTATTATTTTTCTAGCATCGGCATCATCGTTAGCTTTCCAACGATAGGTCGTATGCCCAAATCCGATTTTTCTAGATTTTTTTGGAATTTTCTGAGCGCAGCTGTATGCTGAAATTGGCTGCAGTCTGAATTTTCATTTCACTCGATCGGTTGACTTGTCAACCGACCGGGTGAGATCACTTTCTGCGGATTTGAGCTCTCTGTTTATTCCACCCGATCGGGTGAGTTTCCACCCGATCGGGTGGGCCGGTTTTGACAGTTCTGGACCCGAACCAAGAGGGTTTTTGAGGGGCTTATAAATGGAAGTTGGGGGCACGACTTGGGGGTGTTCTTCTTTAGTTTTTTAGGGCTTTTTGCCTCTACTCTTGTGAAGCTTAGGGTAGATTAGATTAGGTCTTTGCTCAATAAATCTTGTACCGGATTGTTGGATTCGAATCAAGATAAGTATTTTTCTTCAATCATTTTCTATTGTATTGTGTTGTTTTCATTTTGCTCAATGGTGAATGTTTGTATGTTATTTGTTTTGCTTGTTTTTATGTTTCTCACCATGGAGTAGTGTTGATGAATCCTAATACGGGTTAGGGTAGGATTGATGCTTGGGTTGTTTCGTTTGACTTGGTTGCATGGCATGTGTTCGATGAAATGCGTCAATGGGGATTTCTAGCAATCTGGGTCCAATTCGTACGACAACACACTAGTTGTGTTGGGGGTTGGGGTCCGGGTGCTTGTCTAGTCAAGACCCGCTTCGATGCATTGCTAGAAATCACATTCGACCTATTTGGCCATTAGGGTTACGCGGGGGTGTTTCATTGTCATTGGCGGGAGAAAGACCGCCTCTGACAGTCGGGCCAAGGGGGAATAAACTTGGCGGTTGACTCCCTAGCCATAGCTCACGCCCCTATCGTTGACATTGAGTCCTCGCATGTGGGAACGGCTTGGATGAAATGTTGGGAGTTATCATTGTGGCCTTAATGCTCCCGGTTGCAGAAGGTGTTAATGGACTGGGAATGCCCACCGTCCGGAACCGGGTAGGCCTAGCGTACTTGGCACCGACCAGAATATCGGGCCATGGACACTAGGTACCACCTTTTGGGGCAATGTCTCACCCTGGGTCAAGTCAAATGCCAAGTGTCATGAGTGCTCTAGCCCGTGTTAGCGGGGATTCATTTCGTGTCTTTTTATTTCTTCTCTTTATTTCTACACTTCCATCCATATTATCCGCGTAGCTAGCACACAACCTAGGCGAGACTAGTAGCCACTCAAGCCATCCACCTCCCTGAGTTCGATAAACCCGCACCCTACACTAACCGTGCACTTGCGGTAAAACGACACCGCGCCCAAACCGTAAACGGGGCGCTGGTCAAGTTTTTGGCGCCGTTGCCGGGGAGGCGTTCGGTTTGATATTAGCTTAGCTTGGGTTCGTTAGACTACGCATAAAAACAAAAAAAAATTTCTTTTTCTTTTTTTTTAAAAAAAATATTCAATAACCAAGAAATTTTCCCCCACTATTATATTATCTTTTTGTTATTCTCTTGTACTATTTACGCTCCTCTCTAGTTTTCTTATTTTTGTTATCCAGGTATCTTTGGTATAATCATGTGGAGATCAAATTTTGATGCTCAGATGAGAGGATATGATCCTTATTCGGTTGTGGTTTGTGAGACTTGTGGGATGGCGGGGCACATGTATTATGATTGCCCATTTACGCTTGAGAGCCTCCCCCTACATCAAAGCCAAACACTTCCCCACAACCATTACCCAAACACCTCCCATCCATTTCCTCAACCTTATATCCCTCCACCAACACAAGAAGAATCAAGCCTCGTGTCTCTCCTTGAAAGTGCCATGTTTAACCAAAGCCAATTATTACAAAACTTCATGGTACCAATCACCGAGCCTACACCGAGGAGAGAGGATGAAGGAGAGGATATACCCACTTTCATGGTTGAGAACACCATCACATCGACCACCATAGACACATCTCATGCCGATACCCCATTTTTCCAACTCTACCACTTGGATGACGAAGCATTTTTTGATGATGATAGTGAGGATGGGGAGATTTCTCTAGGATCTGTGGGAGAAACTTCTTGTCTTGATTTAGATACCCCACATGAGTCCTATGAGAGCACTGAGGAGTTTACAGAGATTATGCATACCGACGAGGAGGATGTGCGTGAGGACGAGGCACCACGATCATATACGAGTGGTCCGCTCTACATCCACCTCCACAGCCATCTCTGTCGCAGCTTCCTCCTTGGTCTGTGGTCAACCATGAGGATGTCATTCAGGACATCAGTCAGATGGTGGAGTATGAGCATACCATCGAGAAGGATGTGCATGAGGGCTTGGATACGATCGTCCACTCCATGGAGCCCAAGTCACATCTACCTTTACCGTCGCTCTCCACTTCTTCTGCGGCTGAGCATTTACTTAATCATATTGCCCCTATTCAGGGAGATTTTCATACTCACTCTCACTCCACATTTAAGTCTCGCTTTTCACGTCCTATTCCTTTAGACTTATATATTTTTGACACACCATATCTCTCGCAGGACACAGGATCGACTTCCCTTGAGGTATGCTACGGTGTGTCACCACCTGGAGAGCAACTTCACATGGAGATAGGGGATTTGATCGTCGCTAGCACAGAGGATAGCATACCATTTCCAGGGAGTGTTCGCCACATTTCATATATTTTACCATCATTTACCGGCGACTATCTCTGGGATACATTTATTTTAGGAAATAATTTCTTGCCATGGACTAATGCGCCTCGTCCTTTACAGGTCACAGGTGGACACCTACGAGGGATGCTTGGAGGTGCATTGCTTGGGTCCATTGGCACACGTGGCACAGCGCTTCTGGCGGAGCCACAGAAGGAGTAGTTAGAGCAGCTACCTGCCCCACTTCAGATCTTGGATCCGCCTATGCTCAGGTGTATCCTAATCCAGTAGTGTAAAAATTTACCGCTTTCTAGTTTAGATTTGAATAATATCGTCTCCTCTCATTAGCGAGGGGAGCGTATCTAGGATTTGCTTTTGCATCTTAATAACCCTTCAAGTCGTGCCCTTATATCATTTCACCCTCATCCTCTTCCGAGGAGAATGAGCACACCGTCTCTCCTGCATTTTGATTTCTTTCTTTTCTTTTCCGATCTTCCCCTTGCATATTTCTGCATCACATTGATCATATCATTTCGCTGGCATTGTCATGTTTAGCTTGGGGGAAATCGATTTGTGTGCATGTTTTTGCGTGTCGTTGTTGTGTGTCTGTGTCTAGGTGTTCTCTTGTCACGTTTTATATCTTTTATTTAAGTGTTTCTTTTTCTTTATTTTTTAGTTTCGCTCATGTGTTTTTCGTGTTTTTCATTTTTTGTGTCGGTGCGTTACTCCCCCCCATTTTCATTGCCCTCCCGTATTCACTACTATTGCATTGAGGACAATGCAAGTTTTAGCTTGGGGGAGTCGCACTTCGTGCGTCATTTGTTTCTTTTTCTTCGTTATTTGAGTCGTTTTTCTCCATCTTTTTCTTTTTCTTTTTCTTTTCTTCTTTTTGTCTCTTTCTCCTAGAGATGAACCATATGATGAATTGCCACGAAAATCACACACACACCTAGCATGTCATCGATAATCACACTCACTAACCCTAAGATATCGAGTCCTCTTGCATTTCATGCATCGTGGGTCCACTTAGCTTTTTGTGAGTCGTGCGTCGTGCCTAGCTGTGTGGTGTGCTTCTACTTTGTGATTTTACTTTATATACCTGTCCAGGAATGACCCCTAGATTATCACGCTTCGATTTGAATATGCGGTACTTATTTCTACTGTCTGCTTCTGCATGCTATATATATATATCATATGCTTCATTTCGCATGTGTCGGGATTCCACAATTAAGGACTAGGATAACCCACTTAGCCCATGCTCTAATTAGCGAGAATAGTTTCCTTTGCCTAAGTGTTTAGATTCCGATTTCTTTTTTGTTTTACTTGGTGCAAACCCCCTCGTCGTGTACCGTTCTCCCACTTGGGAGAGTACACATGTATATACCCCAATATCCAAAAATCCAAAAAAAAGGAGAAAAGAAAAGAAAAACCCAAAAAGAAAGAAATGAATAAAAAAAATTGTATAGCCAAAAATCCAAAAAAAATACAAATACCCAAAACCCAAAAAAATTCCCGTGTGAATATTTTTTCCTACTTGCCGTGAATAAAGGGAAGGAGAGAATTTGCACCGAGTGATCTACTCCACATCATCTCAACCCCCATCGTTTTCGAAAACACTTGGCTTAGGAACTTTTTAGCTATTATCTAGGCTATAGTGTGGTGAATTCCTTAACCCTAGTTGTGGAGTCCCTAACGCATGATATGTTTCGATTCTCTTTCTATTCTCATGCATGCTTGAACCATATATTCACCGCTTAATTCAATTCGAATCGATATTTGGGTCATATCTTGGATTTGTGTATATCGAGCTTTATTGCACAATGTAGATAGTGACACCGTTTGCTAGCACACGACCACGCTCACTCGCGCTTCACCGCGTGGGCCCACGGCACTCGTCTGGACTCGTATTCCTTGGTTTAGTGATGTGATTTGGCGTTCGCTTGCTTGGTGTGTCATTTTTGATTTTGTTGGCCCTAACGGGTGATCTAGGATATAGAGTTTTCTTTTTCTCTCTTTCTATCTATTTTCTCTCTCCGAGCTCCTACTCTCACTCTTCTTCCTCGAGGACGAGGAAGAGTTCAGCTTGGGGGATTTTGACGTGCGTTTATATTTCATATATTTGCGCACGTTTTCTCCCGTGTTTTTCCATTATTTACCGCCGTCTTGTATTCGTTTTCTCGTGTTTTCTCGTTTTCTTTCACTTTTCCGTGTTTTTGGTAATTTGCAGGAATTTACAGCATTTGGGACATAAAACAACGATATCATGAGTCCCTGGAGCAACGGGAGGGGTCACGCGTGATCCAGGGGGTCAAACGACCAAGATTGCCATCTTTCAGCCCCCACCCGATCGGTTGGACACAGCCAACCGATCGGGTGATGCACGCGTGTCCGACTCGGGCGGAAGCTGAAGCCAAGTGAAGATCAACCGACGGTTCGCCGACCGGTTGAACACAGCTGAGTTCTCAGGAATTTGGGTGTAATTCCAACCGATCGGGTGACTTATCACCCGATCGGTTCATCTGTAGCCGCATCGCCTCAAATATCGAACCGACGGCTCCACCCGCTCTCCTCAGTGACCGGTTGAAGCTCCCAAAGGCGACGACCGAAGCAACAAGCTGCTCACCCGATCGGTTGACATTTCAACCGATCGGGTGGCCTTTTCGTCCCCTTTCGCGCACTGCTGCTCATTCATTGAAGCTCTTCTATCATTCTAGAAGTATTTTGAGTGATCTATTATTTTTCTAGCGTCGGCATCGTCGTTAGCTTTCCAACGATAGGTCGAATGCCCAAATCCGATTTTTCTAGATTTTTCTGGAATTTTCTGAGCGCAGCTGTGTGCTGAAATTGGCTGCAGTCTGAATTTTCATTTCACCCGATCGGTTGACTTGTCAACCGACCGGGTGAGATCACTTTCTACAGATTTGAGCTCTCTGTTTATTCCACCCGATCGGGTGAGTTTCCACCCGATTAGGTGGGCCGGTTTTGACAGTTCTGGATCCGAATCAAGAGGGTTTTTGAGGGGCCTATAAATGGAAGTTGGGGGCACGACTTGGGGGTGTTCTTCTTTAGTTTTTTAGGGCTTTTTGCCCCTACTGTTGTGAAGCTTAGGGTAGATTAGATTAGGTCTTTGCTCAATAAATCTTGTACCGGATTGTTGGATTCGAATCAAGATAACTTCTCTCATTTTCTATTGTATTGTGTTGTTTTCATTTTGCTCAATGGTGAATGTTTGTATGTTATTTGTTTTGCTTGTTTTTATGTTTCTCACCATGGAGTAGTGTTGATGAACCCTAATACGGGTTAGGGTAGGATTGATGCTTGGGTTGTTTCATTTGACTTGGTTGCATGGCATGTGTTCGATGAAATGCGTCAATGGGGATTTCTAGAAATCTGGGTCCAATTCGTATGGCAACACACTAGTTGTGTTGGGGGTTGGGGTCCGGGTGATTGTCCAGTCAAGACCCGCTTCGATGCATTGCTAGAAATCACATTCGACCTATTTGGCCATTAGGGTTACGCGGGGGTGTTTCATTGTCATTGGCGGGAGAAAGACCGCCTCTGACCGTCGGGCCAATGGGGAATAAACTTGGCGGTTGACTCCCTAGACATAGATCACGCCCCTAGCGTTGACATTGAGTCCTCGCACGTGGGAACAGCTTGGCTGAAATGTTGGGAGTTATCATTGTGGCATTAATGCTCCCGGTTGCGGAAGGTGTTAATGGACATGTTAATGCCCACCGTCCGGAACCGGGTAGGCCTAGCGTACTTGGCACCGACCGGAATATCGGGCCATGGACGCTAGGTACCACCTTTTGGGGAAATGTCTCACCCTGGGTCAAGTCAAATGCCAAGTGTCATGAGTGCTCTAGCCCGTGTTAGCGGGGAATCATTTCGTGTCTTTTTATTTCTTCTCTTTATTTCTACACTTCTACCCATATTATCCACGTAGCTAGCACACAACCTAGGCGAGGCTAGTAGCCACTCAAGCCATCCACCTCCCTGAGTTCGATAAACCAGCACCCTACACTAACCGTGCACTTGCGGTAAAACGACACCGCACCCAAACCGTAAACAGGGCGCCGGTCAGTATGATGCCAATTAAAAAATAAAGAATAAAGAATAAAAATAAAAGTGTAGAATGTGAAAATTATCACGGGGTTATGATGTGAGCTAGTCTCAGGATGACAGGGTCCTAAATGTAACAAGCACGTTGCCTCCCCAGCAACGACGTCATAAAGCTTGACTGCCCGCCCGTTTGGCACTCAAATCGGGACAGGGATACTAGGAATAAAATTTGTAACCGCAAGCGCATGGTGTCGAGGTGTGGCTTGGGGGTCGAACACAGGGAGGCGTGTGTTGTACTTGTGAGCAATTGGGATCCTGATCACCCGGTGGGTGAGCTAGTTAATCTCTTGATGTGTGTCACGATAGTAAATTAATACAAAAGGTGTAAGAGATAAAAAAAGGCAACCTAGGACCTTGGCTTCCGCCCTATCATGAGTTCTCGCTATTGCGACCAACGGATATGAACATGATCGAATTCTAGGGTTTAGCGATGAGACGTCGCCTCTGATAGTGGTACCTAGCGTCCTATGCGCCCGATATTCCGGTCGATGCCCGGATGATACGCTAGGTCTACCCGGGTTCGGACGGTGGGCATTCCCGTGTCCAGCACCGATCGACTTCGGGAGCACTAAGCCTGTAACAATTGCTCCCGACATTTCATCCAAGCCGCTCCTACGCGCGAGGAATCAATGTCTACGCTAGGGGGTAAGTTGTGGCTAGGGAATCAAACTTCCATTTTATTTCCCCTTGGCCCGACGGTCAAAGGTGGTCTTTCTCCCGCCAATGACAATAAAATGCCCCTGCGTAACTATCTAAATCCCTATGTCCTATCGAATCCCTAATCCTATTGTCGTTTTAGGGAGAACCCACGAAGGGGCTTCCACCAATGTCCCAGATTTAGAACTACTCACTAATTATGGCAATAGATGCAACAAAACAGATTTCAGCCATCAAAATGAGAATCAAGCAATAAACTACTATAGCAATGGTATTAAAAAAGCAATATTAAAGTATTAGAACGATCAAGAAACTTACAAATCAAAATAGATTCAAAGCAGCCAAAAACCCCTAAAATAGCTTAAGAAAATGGGGATTACGTTTTCTGGGAAACCTAGGTCTATTTATACATTTTGGCAAGATGCCAGGGAATATTCCCACTAAAAGACAAAAATAAACGCTCACCTGATCGGTTGAAACATCAACCGATCGGGTGAGGCAGCAGTTGTACTTGGTCTTCAGCTCTGAATAACCTCACCCGATCGCTGAACCGATCAGATGAGTCCTTGAATTCTCGAGTATGGAATCAGCTGCTACAGGTGATCCGATCGGTTGACAAGTTAACCGATCGGGTGAACTTTGCACTCAAAAACAGTAAGCTATGTCGCATCCACCCGACCGCTGAACCGATCAGGTGGAGTTGGCTCTTCCTCTGGACAGATACGCCCGCACGAACCAATTGGGTGGGTCTGTCCACACGATCGGTTGAGAGCTTATACGTGGTTTCTCTTGATGATTTACTCTCAGGATCTCGTGCGACACCTCCCGTTGCTTCGGGTACTCGTGATGTTAGCATTGTATGTCCCCTGCGCCAGCAATATCCTGTGAAAGCACAAAAACACAACGAAAGTGAAAAGGAACTAAAAATCACAAAAAGACGAACTAAAAATAACGAAAACGCCGGGAAATAACGGAGAAGACGTGCGTGAATATATAAAATATAAAAGCACTTCACTTGTCCTCCATCTAACCTGTCTAGTGACCTGACATACATTCAGACAACATAAAATATATGTCAGCAAGGGTCCTGCAAGATATGGTTAAAAGAGAACCCTTGGCAAGATATATAACAGGTTGTATATGGCAGTTTAAAGCACTATAAGAATTTACACTAGCATTCAGTCCTATCATGAAGATGAAACATAGCAGTTCAATAAGGTAACAGCAGTTTTGAAAGTTAACATCTCTTTTCAAGTTATTTAACTATGTGTGCAAGTCCGTGACTAAGGCCCCCGTCGTTAGACAGCTAGTAAATGAGTCCACCTTCAAGTGCCCCCGAAGGCGACCCGTTTACTACCGGCTAGTGCCCAGAAACCCAACCCCACCCACGTGTACTTCCTGGACCACGAGCCAGGATGCTAAACCGTTATATACTCGAACACGAGCCAGACTAGTCACATGTGACCCTACTGGAACACGAGCTAGACTAGTCACATGTGACCGACGTGAATAGCCAACTATGAGCCAACGGCATGCATGTCCACGAGCCATGAGTTGCCAAACCGGCCATCATGTTTATTCAAGTTATTCATTTCACTGTATGTTCAGTCCATGTTGTAGCAAGGATGTTCATTTCCTAACGGTGTCCACACGCACGCACACGAGTACGAGTTTAACATTTAGTTATGGGTTCTATTATCAGAGTGTCTCATGGCAATTTTATGTACTTATAACACAGTTTAAGTCTACGAGAATAACATTTTAAATGAATGTAATAAACTGCAGGCTTTCCTTTTTCCGGTGTTTTTGGTGTCGACGGGTCCATACGTACGTTCCGATATCAGATTTAAACAAAAATGACCGATTAACCAATTAACATATTTATTCCATTAACTAAGGGTACTGTTTTATTGTTATTGTTAGGTTAATATAATAATCTATGTATACCATGGTTTCCATTTAATAACACATACTGTTATATGAAGTAGTGTACGAATACATGCTGTATGTGGAAGGGATGTACTGTTATTACATATAAATTATATTAGTACAATTTTTAATACAAGCTAAGTATAAAATTAACATATATCCTAGTATATACAGTGTGCCAACTTACAGGCAACATACACTTAACAGTATTCCTATCACTTGTAAATAAAAGATAAAACTTATATGAACTACTCTATAAACTATTTGTTAAACCTAGATACTGTCATTACAGGCTCCTCAAAAACATAACAGAAATTATATAGTCTTAATCCTAACAAACTAACCCTAACAAAAACAACCCTAGCAATTCTAACCACTAAAAATTGATAATAATAAACCCTAACAGTTATAATAGATGTACTATCCTCTAAGAGCTCTCCTCATGTTCTTGGTTGCGGATGAAGAGGGGAGGACACCGGCAGTAGTTCCTTCAGGCGACGGTTGCGGTGGACTCTGAAGGGCGTCGGAAGGTGGGGGCAGTGACACCGGAGGAAGGGTGGCTTGAAGGTGGAGAGCTTGAGGCGTGTGCGGCGAGCTGGGTATACCTGCAAGCGGACGGTGGGTTGAGGCCGGTCGGAAGAGAGAGAGACACCGGCGGCAGTTGCTGTAGGGCGTTGGGACATTGGGGGATGGTTGGAGAAGACGCCAGGGAGGTTGCAGCGGCGGAGAGGGGTGCTCGCATCGGTGTTGGGGTAGTCGACGTTGATGTCGGGAGTGGGTGCATGCGGCTTTTAGGGAGGTGGAGGACGGAAGCAAAGGTCGAGGGTGGCAGTTGTAGATGGTCGGAGTGGGGGAGGAAGAAGATGCAGACTGTGGAGGTAAGGGAGGCGTCAGCGAGGCCTAGGGAGGTGGCGTGCGGTGTTACTGCTGCGTTTTGCGCCGAGGTGTGCTAGGGTTTAGGGAGGGGTAGGCTTCGTAGCAGGTGGAGTTAGGGTAGGTAGCCTTAGGGTTTATTTTTTTTATCGGGGTGCGTGAGTTGTCTGGGTTTTTCCTATGGTTATGATATAGAGAGGGCATAGGGTTTGAAAAAAACATGATGGCTTGGGGTTTTGGTAGTAGGCTAGGGTTTGTACGGGTTCGGCTCATTATATGCGGCCTGGGTTTGCTACTCCTATGGTTATAGCTGGATGTGTATGTATGGGTTCTAATAGATTTAAGAAATATATGATAGGTTCTTATTAAGGGAGAGGGAGAGAGAAAAAAATGCCGTGTGTGTGTGTTTGGTGCGTGAGTAATCCTAGAGTGTTTAGGGTTAGGGAAGATTTTAGAAAATGATTTGATTTAATTATAATTATTAAGGAAAAGTTAAAAAGAGCAAGTGTTTCAAATTTTGTTTTAAATACTATTGATTTAAGAAATTAAGAGTAATAGAAAAAGGAAAGTTTTAAAATTAGAATTAATAGAGAGAGTTAATTGGTTTTAAAGGGGATAATTACTTCTAAATTAGCTATATATTAATTAGGATATAAAAGGAGAAACAATTTGAATTTGAATTTTGAAAGATATTTGAATTTCTTAAAGCATTTGAATTTTAAAGCCTCAAACATTAATACACTATAATAAATAACTATAAGTATAATCATGAGAGTTAGACATCCAGAGTTATTAATAGAAGACATATATAACAGAACTCCACTCGTGTGTATCTGGAAATTTGGGTCGTTACATTCTATCCACCTTAAAAGAATTCTGTCCTCGCAATTCCTATCAACCAAGATGCGGGGAATAAGTGAGGATAGTGCTCGCATATTTCCTCCTCCAATACCCACATCACACACTCTACTACGCTCATACACCACTCAGAAATAACAATCATGCCATTACACAAAACGCTCAATTATTAACACTAATAATAATAGCAGTAGTAATGCTACTACTAACACTAGTTAACAATCATACTTATAATAATATTAACACTCACCCATACTAATTATATATCAATAATAATACTAATATATCACCATTAAGAATTACACCATTCATATAATACAATCGTACATTACAATTAAAACCAATTTTATAATTAAACCAATAGTAGTACTTTACTATACACGCACATCAACCTACTAACTGCAAGTGTGTCATCACCTTGCACACTCACCTTCATATACTTACACATACACCATATAGTCACACACATAAAATACACATATACACATTATATACATATCTGTACTTACATTATTACACACCTATCTTATATCTACACAAAACATAGACATACATACTATATGTTCATACAAGTATACAAACCCATAGTAATTTACATAGAGCTAGCGTACTATTACATATACCCATCCATACATAGTTACAATCATACAATTACGTATACCTCCTGGTATATACATGCACATACATCATCCAGTAGAGGGGGTAACATAACATTATAATTCTACTACTATACGTAAATCACACGTATTCATACAATATGTATATACATACCTATAGCTAAGAATATAGCTATCCATGTATGAGCACACGTCCATACGCACTAATATATAGGTTAAACAATAGATGCGTACACCCAACTACAAGCACGCCTATTATCATATACTTTACGCTCAATATGTATATAACTTTATTAACATACAATTACAAACATTGACAAGTACATTCAAAATATATATACCCATAGTGGGTAGTCAAACACCAATGGGTAGTCAAACACCAATTCTAATACCCACGGATATCCCTATAGCACACATATGTATAGGTATAACACTTACTACCCTATATACGACTATATATATATCGCATATATCATCGCATATGCATATACCACACAATAGACAACCATAATTTACTAATATACTAAGGGTATGCTCACTCATACATGTGTGAGACACATAGATCCACACACCTGGGTCTTCACACACCATCTATAAGTACACCATGAACATCACAATTAATACTAATGGATCTACTATTCCTATACCATAATCTTGGTTCCACCTCTTACTCGACTCTTCATGAGTGGAAATATATCTCAAGCTTTGACCAGTTAGAAATGCCTCCAAATCTTCAGGACGAAGATGACAGCAGCTAACTCCAAGTCGTGAGTCGGATAATTCTTCTTGTGGATCTTCAACTGTCGAGAAGCGTATGCAACTACATGACCGTGCTGATGTATCCAAGACCATTTGCCCGAGGCATTACAATAGACCTCAAATCCTCCAGTCCTATCTGGAATAGCCAGAATTGGTACAGATGTCAGCCTCGCTTTCAAAGTCCCAAATGCCGGCTCGTAAAAGTCTGACTAAACAATTTGACGTCCTTCCTCGTCAGTCGAGTCATGGGCTCTGCTATCCTTGAGAAATCCTGAATGAATCGACGGTAGTAGCCCGCCAATCCTAGGAAACTCCGGATGTCTAATGCTGACCGAGGGGTAGGACAATCTCTGATTGGAGCAACTTTCTCTGGGTCGATAGGGATATCTTCACCTGATACCATGTGTCCAAGAAATGCAATTCGGCCTAATCAGAATTCGCACTTGCTGTACTTGGCATACAACTGATGATGACGAAACGTCTCCAAAACAGTCTGCAGATGCTCGGCACACTTTTCCTCGCCCTTGAATATGCCTAGTATATTACCAATGAATATCACTATGAAGTTATCCAGAACCTCACAGAATATAAGATTCATGATATTCACGAATGCTGCAGGAGCGTTGATCTCATCGAGCGGTATAACAACGAACTCGTAGTGTCCGTACTTGGTCCATGAAGACGTCTTATAGTTATCTTCATTCTCGACCTTCACTTGATGGTATTCACTCTTGAGATCCAACTTCGAGAAAACTCGTGATCCACCGAGTTGATCGATGTGAGGTAACGTGTACTTATTCCTTACAGTGACTTGTTCGGGTCCCGATAATCCATGCACATTCTTCTCGATCCGTCCTTCTTCTTGACTAGTAGTACAGGTGCACCCTAGGGAGACACACTGGGATGAATGAATCCCTTCTGCAACAAGTCATCCAACTGCTTCCGTAGCTCTTCAAGTTCTGCTGGAGCCATACGGTAAGGCACCTTTGAGATTGGCTGAGTATTCGGCATCAAATCAATACTGAACTCCAATGCTCGGTCAGGCGGCAATCCAGAAATGTCCTCTGGAAATACATCTTCGAAGTCTCGAACCACTGCTGGCTTCTCCGGTTTGACTTGCATGGATGCGAGGATCGCTACGTTCTACGGGGCCCGAAATTGGATAGGTCCGAGTGAACGACTAAATGAAACTCCAAAATCTAATATGGTCAGAGCTGGGCCAGAATCCACTAAGGTGACTCTAAAGATGATAATACTAAACCTTGGCAAGGATATCTAACTAATAAGCATGGGTGTCTAACTAACAAACAAGTGTGTAATTCTGATGTTGGGTCTCCCTACCGTGTTGAGACAAGGAACTCGGGTAAAATTTCGTGTACAAGTTAAATCAAGACATTTTGGCTATTGTTAGCATTTCCATTGTTCTGAGTTTTTACATAATGCATCGACCTACATATGCCACCACAAAAACCTGTCACGCCCTGCTTTCCATTGTACTTGGGAGCGAGGACGCGAGCGGGTCTGCATGGGTTGGAGCGGTAAAACTTGAACCCAATAAGCGTCTGTGAAAATTAACCATTTGCAGGATCTTGCAATGCATTCAGAACAACAGAAATAATTACAAAATTTAAGCCAACATCCAGATAAGAAGTACACGAAAATATTAAGGGCCCAAGCATGGCCAATACAGCAGAGTTCTACAATTGGGTCCGAACCCTACAAAATGACATAAAAAGAAATTTAAGCCGCATCAAGTGAATCTCAGCAATTAGTCTACAGCGGGGAGAACTCCAGGATCAGCGGGTTAGTCTCCTTGATCAGCTTGTCCTCCATCTAACATGTCTAGTAACCTGACATACATTCAGACAACATAGAATGTATGTCAGCAAGGGTCCTACAAGATACTGTTAGAAGAGAACCCCTTGGCAAGATATATAACAGGTTATATATGGTAGTTTAAAGTAGTATAAGAATTTACACTAGTATGTAGTCCTATCATGAAGATGAAACATAGCAGTTCAACAAGGTAACATCAGTTTTGAAAGTTAACATCTCTTTTCAAGTTATTTAACTTTGTGTGCACGTCCGTGATTAAGGCACCTGTCGTTAGACGGCTAGTAAGTGAATCCACCTTTAAGTGCCCCTAAAGGCGACCCGTTTACTACCGGCTAGTGCCCGGGAACCCAACGCCACCCATGTGTACTTCCTCAAAAAAGAGCCAGGATGCTAAACCATCATATACTCGAACACGAGCCAGACTAGTCACTTGTGACCCTACTGGAACACGAGCCAGACTAGTCACATGTGACCGACGTGAATAGCCAATTATGAGCCACGACATGCATGTCCACGAGCCAACGACATGTATTTCTATGAGTTGACAAACCGGCCATCATGTTTATTCAAGTTATTCATTTCACTGTATGTTCAGTCCATGTTGTAGCAAGGATGTTCATTTCCTAACGGTGTCCACACACACGCACACGAGTACGAGTTTAACATTTACTTATGGGTTATATTATCAGAGTGTCTCATGGAAATTTTATGTACTTATAACACAGTTTAAGTCTGCGAGAATAACATTTTAAATGAATGTAATAAAGTGCGCGCTTGCCTTTTTTCGGTTTTTTTGGTGTCGACGGGTCCGTACGGAAGGCGCGGACGTTTTCTGCGTTATACGGTTCCGATATCAGATTTAAACAAAAATGACCTATTAACCAATTAACATATTTATTCCATTAACTAAGGGTACTGTTTTATTGTTATTGTTAGGTTAATATGATAATCTATGTATAACATGGTTTCCATTTAATAACACATATTGTTATATGAAGTAGTGTACGAATACATGATGTATGTTGAAGGAATGTACTGTTATTACATATAAATTATATTAGTACAATTTTTAATAGAAGCTAAGTATAAAATTAGCCTATATCATAGTATATACAGTGTACCAACTTACAGGCAACATATACTTAACAGTATTCCTACCACTTGTAAATAAAAGATAAAACTTATATGAACTATCATATAAACTATTTGTTAAACCTAGCTACTATCATTACAGGCTCCTCAAAACCATAACAGAAATTATATAGTCTTAATCCTAACAAACTAACTAACCCTAACAGAATCAACCCTAGCAATTCTAACCCCTAAAAATGATAACAATAAACCCTAATAGTTATAACAGTTGTACTATCCTCTAAGAGCTCTCCTACTGTTCTTGGTTGTGGATGAAGAGGGGTGGACGCCGGCGGCATTTCCTTCAGGCGACGGCGACGACAGACTCTTCAGGGCGTCGGATGATGGTGGGCAGCAGTGTCGGAGGAAGGGTGGCTTGAAGGCAGAGAGCTCGAGGAGTGTGCGACGAGCTGGGTATGCCTACATGCAGACATCGGGTTGAGGCTGGTCGGGAGAGAGAGAGAGAGAGAGAGAGAGAGAGAGAGAGAGAGAGAGAGAGAGAGAGAGAGAGAGAGAGAGAGAGAGAGAGAGAGAGAGAGACCGGCGATAGTTGCTGCAGGGCGTTGGGATGGTGGGGGCAGGTCGGAGAAGACGCATGGGAGGTTGTAGCGGCAGAGAGGGGTGCTCACTTCGGTGTTGGGGTGGTCGACGTTGATGTCGGGAGTGGGTGCCTGTGGCTTATAGGGAGGTGGAGGGCGGAAGCAATGGTCGGGGGGTGGTGGTTGTAGATGGTCGGAGTGGGGGAGGAAGGAGATGCGGATGGTGGATATAAGGGAGGCATCGACGAGGCCTAAGGAGATGGCATGCGGCGTTGCTGCAGTGTTTTGCGGCGAGGTATACTAGGGTTTATGGAGGGGTAGGCTTCGTTGCAGGTGGAGTTAGGGTTGGTAGCCTTAGGGTTTATTATTTTTTTGTAGGGGTGCATGAGTTGTCTAGGTTCTTCCTATGGTTATGATATAGAGAGGGCATAGGGTTTGAAAAAAACATGATGGCTTAGGGTTTTGGTAGCAGGCTAGGGTTTGTACAGGTTCGGCTCATTATATGCGGCATGGGTTTGCTACTCCTAGGGTTATAGCTGGCTGTGTATGTATGTGTTCTAATAGATTTAAGAAATATAGGATGGGGTCTTATTGATCACTCCATATTTTACACCTTTTTTCCGCATGTTTGCATGCCATTTAGATCGCTCAAATCATGTTTTTCACGATTTATCGACGATATTGCGATACTTTTCACGATTTGTTGTTTTTGTCGTATTTCAGGAGATTTGGAGCGATTTGGAGCGATTTGGAGTGATTCCGTGATACACCTACTCCGGAGTGTCTCCAAAGACTTCCCTGAGGGGTATTTTGAGATTAGAGAGGAGCGGAAGAAGAAAGAACGTCGTAGGAGCGACGAGGAGGCAAAAACACTCAGAATGGGCATTTTCAGTGTCTCACTCGGCCGAGTGAAGGAGTCACTCGGCCGACCGACGAGACCCCGCTCGGCCGGCCAGATCGGACACGCACCAAGTGTGCACACGGCCGAGCATCAGAAGCCCACTCGGCCGAGTGACGTATCCCGTCCGCCCAAGTGGCACTCAGACGACGCCCATCAAAAACACCCGACTTACTGTTTTTCGTCAGTCTGAGCAGTCGAAGACCCACTCGGCCGAGTGGCAATTGCCGACCGCCCGAGTGAATATAAGCCCATCGGCCGAGTGACGACAACTCACTCGGCCGAGTGACGCCCGAAGTGAAGACCCCCTAGACCCCAGACTTACTGGAAATTCTTAGGGTCTTTCACTCGGCCGAGCGACTTTTGTCACTCGGCCGAGTGAGCCGAGCGCCTGTAGCGGAAAACACGATTTTGATGCTACGCAGGGGCAGTTTGGTCACGAATTTTTGGGCAGTTTTGGGGGGTATTTAACCCCAGATTCTAACCTAGTTTAGGGAGCTTTTTGGATTGCTTTTGGCAGCCTTTTTAGATTAGACTTTTTAGAGTTTTATTCTTGTGATTGGAGAGGAGAGAAAAGTGTTATTTTGTTGGATTCTTGGAAAGCTACATTGGTTTGTCTCCCTCTTCATTAAAAATCTTATTTTTATTGTTATTTTGATTATTGCTATGAATTCCATTGCTATTTCTATTGATTATTCTTTCATTAGCAATATGATTTGTGAGGAGTATTAACGTCTTCGGGCGTGGGGATGAACCCTACGAGCCCAATTTCCGATTTGTGATGATTTGGTAGAACTATTGCTAGAATTGCTATTAGGGTTAGTTTGGGATCGATATATTACGGATAGCTAGGTGTTCATATCGATTGGGATTTGCAAGAGATTGGATCCCAATTCGATAGGAAACCCTAGAAATCCGAATTGCGTTGAAATTGTGTTTCTGAGGTATCGGTTTGCAAGAGATTGGGCCGATACTAGGATCCTCGGTTGCAATTCTATACCGATACCCGTTTGCAAGAGATTGGACGGGTAGGAACTATCCCAACCTAGGTCGTAGCCCAAGTTTGCACGAGAGTGGGCTCGGGATGCGATTGAACAATGATGTTGATCCTAATGCTAGCTTGCATAGGCTAGGGTTTGCAAGAGACTGGACCCGAACCTAGGTTTGCTATAGACTGGCAACAGTGCGAGAGCATGAGCTAGGTTTTACATTCAGTTGCAACTAGTTCACCTGAAACACTACCCTAGCAATTATGATACCGATGAATCACAATGATGAGATACGGTGAGTAGCGGGGATTCCCTATTCCCTAGGCGTCTTTATTTGATTTTATATCTCTTTACATTATTTGACGATTGTGACAACATCGCCGAAAGGCAAATTCCTACTTTTCTGTCCCTATAGCCAGGTTGTTCGGAGAAGGCACTGTCATACGTCCTCCATGTGTTCGATACCCGCTCACCGCTACACCGTGCGCTTGCGGTAAAACTACACGGTCGCTCTTTAGGGTGTACGCCCTGAAGCGATCAAGTTTTTGGCGCCGTTGCCGGGGAGGACATTTTGACTGTGTTTGGCATCGACCACCCGGTTATTCTTTCTTTCTTTCTTTACTTTCTTCTATATCCTGTTCTAACTCTGTTTGCAGCCCTATTTGCATATTCTCCCCGTATTTTGCACAAGATCTTAACAGGTAGAATGGAGGATGGAATGTCGACAACAGAACTCAGTCAGGGAGATTATGACTCCTTCACAGACCTCCTTAAGGATCTTGTCGATGAGATCCATGCTACCGGAGCTTTTGCTATCGATATCAAGGACCCCGACGAACAATTGTTTGCTAGTTTTGTGATGGATCAAGTCTCCTAAGATGGGACTATCGGGGGCAATGTCAGAGTTGATGTGATAGACGACAAGTTATACTTCGAAGACGGTAGAACAAGTGTCGAAGAACATTATACTCCCGAAGAATCTTTCGAGCAAACCAATGTTCAGGGAGTTACACTCTATGACCCTCACTCTTGCTTTTATGAATCGTCTGATGTGTTTCTTGATTCCAGGAACGAACCGGAGCAGAGTGAAGGTTTTGACGATGCTAGCACATAATCGGAGAGCGTCTATTTCGATGCATCTCCTCACTAAGGAGTGAGTCTGAGTCTTCACATGAGAGCATGCCGCCTGAACATGAGCTAAACTCGGATGTCAAAGGAGAAGCCAAACTCATGCGAGCTGATGAAGTAGAAGGAACGGTACCTCTTGAGGTAGAACTTAAACAATTACCACCGAATCTAAGGTATGCTTTTTTGGGTAATAAATTAACTTTTCCGGTGATAGTTAACTCCCACCTCACGCATGATCAACTTGAGAGATTCCTAGACGTTCTTACGAGCCACAAAGATGTCCTTGGCTACACTATCTCCGATCTAAAAGGGATAAGCCCTAGGCTTTGCACACATAGGATCCATTTGGACGATACCGACGTCACCTCCATAAAGCCTCAAAGGCGGTTAAACCCGAACATGAAAGAGGTGGTTAAAAAGGAAATCCTAAAATTGCTCGAGGCCGGTATTATTTATCCTATCTCTGACAGTAGGTGGGTTAGCCCCGTCCACGTCGTCCCCAAGAAAGGGGGAATGACCGTTATAAAAAATGACAAAGGAGAGCCCATTTCTACACGCACTGTCACGGGATGGCGGATGTGCATTGACTATAGGAAATTGAATAAAGCCACCCGGAAAGACCATTACACGTTGCCCTTCATTGATCAAATGCTTGAACGCCTAGCTAAACATAAGTACTTTTGTTATTTGGACGGGTATTCGGGGTTTTTCCAAATCCCTTTACATGAAGATGACCAAGAAAAAACCACTTTCACTTGTCCCTATGGTACCTATGCTTACCGTAGGATGCCCTTTGGTCTTTGTAACGCTCCCGCAACCTTTCAGAGATGTATGCCATCCATTTTTTCCGATTACATTGAAAATATTATGGAAGTCTTTATGGATGATTTTTCCGTTTACGGAAGCGAGTTTGATTCTTGTTTGGCTAATCTCACTAAAGTTCTTAACAGGTGCCAACAAAATAATCTAACTCTAAATTGGGAGAAGTGTCACTTCATGGTGACCGAAGGTATAGTACTTGGGCACCTTGTCTCCTCGAGAGGGATTGAGGTAGACAAGGCGAAGATTGAGGTAATCGAGAAACTCCCTCCTCCTATTAATGTTAAGGGCATTAGAGGCTTTCTTGGTCATGCGGGGTTTTACCGCCGCTTTATCAAGGATTTTGCCTTGATTGCCCGACCTCTTACATCCTTGCTTGCTAAAGATACTCCTTTTATTTTTTCAGATGAATGCTTGCAAGCCTTCAATACCTTGAAGGAAGCACTAGTTTCTACACCCATCATACAACCACCGGATTGGAGCCTTCCCTTTAAGCTAATGTGTGATGCTAGCGACCAAGTCATCGGGGCGGTATTGGGACAAAGGAAAGATAGGAAGCTTCATGCAATATTCTATGCAAGCAAGACATTGGATGACGCGCAGAAAAACTATACAACTACCTAGAAAGAGCTTCTAGCGATCATCTATTCCATCGAGAAGTTTCGCTCCTACCTCCTTGGTTCCAAGGTGATTGTCCACACCGACCATGCGGCATTGAAATATCTCCTAAACAAGAAAGAGGCCAAACCGTGGTTAATTAGGTGGATACTCTTATTGCAAGAATTCGATCTGGAGATCAGAGACAAGAAAGATACGGACAATGTGGTAGTGGTTCATTTGTCTAGGCTTATTCGCGATAAGGAGGATGAGAGTATGCCTATCGACGACACCTTCGTTGATGAGAGGCTATACGCCGTAAGGACCGGAGAAGTGCCTTGGTATGCGGACTTCGTCAACTACTTGGCTTGTGGGATTAAACCATGCGGTATGCCCACACAACAAAAAAGGAGATTTTTGCATGAGGCACATAGCTATTTTTGGGAAGATCCATACCTCTTCAAGATATGCAAAGACAGTGTTATTCGGAGGTGTGTTTCTAAGGAGGAGGCAACGTCTATAATTTTGCATTGCCACGGTATGCCATGCGGGGGACATCATGCCGCCTCTAAGACAACCGCTAAGCTTTTGCAGAGCGGATTCTTCTGGCCAACAATGTTTAGAGACACCCACGACTTTGTAATGGGGTGCGATAGATGCCAACGGACTGGGAATATTTCCAAACGCAATGAGATGCCAATGAGGCCCATCCAAGAAATTGAGCTTTTTGATTGTTGGGGAGTGGACTTCATGGGACCATTTCCGTCGAGCAATGGTAACAAATACATCTTATTGGCCGTTGACTACGTCTCCAAATGGGTGGAAGCAATCACTACCCCTACCAATGATGCAAGGGTCGTCTCTAAGTTCTTCAAGCAGAATACCTTCACACGCTTCGGAGTGCCTCGTACTTTGATAAGCCACGGGGGGAGCCATTTCATAGAAAACAAGTTTGAAGCCATGCTGAAGAAGTACGGGGTAAACCATAGAGTTGGCATGGCGTATCACCCCCAGACAAGCGGCCAAGTGGAGGTCTCAAATAGAGAGATCAAGCAAATTCTTGAGAAGACTGTGGATCGATCTAGAAAGGATTGGTCAATGAAGTTAAACGATGCTCTATGGGCATATCGCACGGCCTTTCGCACTCCCATTGGCACCACACCGTTCCGACTTGTTTATGGGAAAGCTTGCCACTTGCCGGTAGAGTTGGAACACCACGCATATTGGGCCATCAAGACCCTCAATTATGATTATAAGAGTGCGGCGATGAGGCGACTCTTGGACATCAACGAGCTTGATGAGATAAGAAGAGACGCCTACGAGAGCTCAAGAATTTACAAAGAAAGGACCAAGATTCTCCACGATGCACGCATAACCGTTACAGACTTCAAAGTAGGAGACAAGGTCTTGCTATATAATTCCCGGCTCCGACTATTTCCCGGTAAGTTGAGGTCACGTTGGTCCGGACCTTTCACCATCAAGCACATACAACCGGGAGGGGCTTTTGAGTTGGAAAGCAAGGACGGAGCCACATTCAAAGTAAATGGTCAGAGGCTCAAGCATTATTCTGAGGGAGTCCCAACGGGAGAAATCAATAGAATATATCTGCTTAAGGGGCGGCTGGATGATCTTTCATACCTCCTTGACGAGGTTATTGAGGAGGCGATCCTCCATTCCATCGGCGCACTATTCGAGGAAGATTTTGAGGAAGGGCCGGATTTGGGCCAAGAAGAGATGATGAATGAACCCCCCAACCCCTCCATGGAAATTGATGAAGGCGACGCTGATGTCGCGAAAATACGAGAGCTCTACAAGCTCTCAAAGATGAAGACTCCAAAGAAAGCCCCAACGAGACGAAAATCGGTGTCACCGGTGAAGCCGAGGCCCGGAGCAAGCACTAGATTGGGGGAGCCACCCCTAACACTACCCGAGACGAGAGATCACCGAGGGAGAGCACGCCGCCACAACATCTGAATCCAAGCGTTCTTCTCGAAAAATTTGACGGGTGCATTTCATATGGACCCAATATCCCGCATTAAATTGAAAATCAAAGGGGGTCGAGCTTAAGACCTTAAACGAGCGCTTGTCAGGAGGCAACCCGACGGTTATCGCTTTATTTTTACTTTTTCCTTTATTTTTGTTTTAGAAATTATTAGTGTTTTGAGTCGTTTGCCTAAATATTTCGTGATAACGGGTCCTATTTTTCTTTGACAGGAGAGGAGAACGTGGTACCTATCATTAGGAGGATGAACAAGGCGACGAGGAGCGCTCCAGGAATGCGCTCCATGCTTAGGAGGAGGATGAAATCGACTGGAGGAAGAAAAACAGAGATTCGAGCCCAAACGAAGCCAAACAGCAGAAAACAGGGTTCACTCGGCCGAGCATACTAGTCACTCGGCCGAGTACATAAGTTCGTCCACCCGAGCGACACACGAACGAGGGAAGTCTGCTGTACCCAACTCTCTATTTCTTTTCTTGATTTCAGTATAATTGCCACTCGGCCGAGTATATATCTTCACTCGGCCGAGTGAAACTGATACACTCCTAGGGCGAGTATTGCCGAGTAGCTTGAGCCACTCGGCCGAATGGACTTTCTCCACTCGGCCGAGGGTGGCAAAGCCACTCGGCCGAGTCGTAAGCGGGGAGGAATTTTCAAAAAAATATTTCCGTTACGTCACTCGACCGAGTGACATAGTCAATCGGCTGAGTCGTAACTTTCCCTATTTAAAGCGCTGCGGGCTCGGGCGCGGAATACGAAGCGTTATTTTCCCCAGCGCCTGAGCCTGAGCCGCGAAATCCCCAGCGCTGCGATCTCTCACCCCACTCGCCCGACTGCCTTACCCGCCGCCGTGCTCGGCCGACCAGCGCCGGCCGAAGCTACCGCACCTCCGCCCGAGTCGCCGCCGGCGACCTTCTTGCCGGCCGAGCTCCGGTACCCCTATTTTTCCTATTTTCTCCTTTTTCTCGTATTTCTTGATGATCCGTACACTAATCTAGCCCCTAATTAAAATTAACTTCATTATCTATCCATTATACCCCTAACCCCCCATACATTTTGAATATTACCCGCTGATATCTTCGTTTGATGTGCAGGGTATATTGGGGAGCTTAGGGGAGCCCAGGGGAGCTTCTGGGGAGCGATTTTGGCTTCGTGGAGGCGTCGTCTTCGCACGCATCCACTTCTTTACTCTCGCGGCGTGTCACGGTATACTCGTTCTATTTATGTTTGCACGCCGTATTTTTACTACTTTTGGTGAGCACCCGGGGCCCACATGCCGCCCCGGACACGGCCGCGCACCAGGAGAGCTTCCGCCAAGCGGAAGCGGCCGGATGAGACCGGCCCCTCTCACGAGATGGAGGACTCTCCTCCGCCTACACCACCTCACCCTGCACACCCACAGCCTACAGACCCTGTTCACCCCACACAGCCACTGCCTGCAGACCCTGTTCACCCCACACAGCCACAGCCTACAGACCCCGTTCACCCCGCACAGCCACAGCCTGTAGTCCACGCTCACCCCGCACAGCCACTCCCTGCTGACCTACTGCCACCACCGGCTCCACTTGTCGGGCCGCTGGGGATTACGTTCCGAGACGACACACACCGCGTCGTCTTCGAGCGCATTACCCAACGCTCGATTGTACCCTCCAGGTTCACACACCTTGCCGACCTAGGACGCCTGGGGGTACTTGAGGGGATGCTCACGTTGTATGACAACGTGGGCTGGCGAGATTTTTTCCAAGTGTCGGCGGACACCTTCGTCCGTCCGACACTTGAGGTGCTTAGTTCTATAGCCCGGTCCGACGAGGGATGCTCGTTTAGGTTTATGGACCGAGAGTGCCAGGTCACTCTCGGTATGATGAGAGCATTCTTTTCGTGGCCCGATGTCCCCGGGGCCGATCGTGGTTATGCCCCCACTCACATTCCCCCATCTTCCTTCGATTCACACGCTTTCTGGGCCCGGATCACGGGTTTACCAGCTGCCTTTGACCCTAGTAGGGCCAAGGCCTCGTCCATCGTCCACCCCTGCCTCTGCATAGCTCAGCGCCTTATGGCGACTACCTTTTTGGCAAGGTATGAGCCTGGGACGATGTCCACGCCAGAGATTTATATGCTCTATGAAATGACGCGTCCCAGAGTTCTAGCTAGGGAGAGTGACGATTTGGTCCCCGCCGTCGTGATTGATATCGCGAGCTGGTTTTTGGACCGCTTCATCGTATCGGTGGGCGCTCGCTCACCGATATGTTGTAGCGGTCTGATCACCCTGCTCACCCTGATGACCGACGAGGACCTTCCGGCTGACCTGCGACGAGCACCAGGCCCCACTTCACTGTCCATAGACGTCATGGCCCGGATGAAGATGCTTCGTTCGCACGGTCAGCGGCACTGGGTTTGGTTGCACGGTCCCTACGGTGATGACTACATGATCCTTCCGAGCCCAGCCCGGACACAGATAGCACCAGCACAGGTGGACTGGCTTCCGGCGATGGATCTCCTGATCCCCGTCGCCTATGTGATTGAGGCCGAGGAGGCCGAGCAGGCTGGGCAGGCCCACGCTGCACACGCTGCACCCGTTGACCCCGTGGCCCCTCAGCCTGTCCCTGCACTTTCTGCCGCTCCTGACACTTCTGTCCCCACTTCTACCAGTGTCGGGAGCACAATTGCTGAGCCCACCACCACCACGCCTGCCACCACCACCACGCCTGCCACCACCACTCCCACCACAGCTGGCCCTCTGTCCGTTGAGCCCCTTTGCTCCGCACTACCCGAGCACCCACTTACTTTTATTGAGAGTGGAGAGCCTTCTTTCGCTGCGGTCGTGGAGACCATGGCCAGTATGATCTCCGCTGGGATTTCGCCCTTTGGACCCCACACTGCCTCCCCAGTGGTT
Organism: Scilla litardierei; assembly: GCA_030789695.1. Lineage (NCBI taxonomy): Eukaryota > Viridiplantae > Streptophyta > Magnoliopsida > Asparagales > Asparagaceae > Scilla > Scilla litardierei. The sequence goes on from CM061134.1 coordinate 114,443,741, forward strand.
GTCACTTCTGTCTCCACCGCAGCTGTACTTTCTGAGAGTGTCGTGACGTCTGTCCCCACTTCTGTGTCACTGGCCTCTCTTGCCGCCTCGTCGCCACTTTTATACTCCACTTCCGCTGTTGTTGCTTCCACCTCACGCCAGCCTGCGCCCCAGCCTCGCCCTGAGGCTAGGACCCCACTTGTGAGCACAACACCCTTCCTACACATGCCTGCTGAGCCCATCCACTACACCACCCGAGTTTACCAGCCCTGTCCTGTACAGCACAGACAGGTGCGTCCCTCTGCACCACCTCCCCCGACACTGTACTTCAGAGCATTCGTGCTCTCGAGGGGGCAGTGAGTGGCCTCAGAGGTGACCTCAGGACCATGTCTGCCACCGTCACCGCTATGGCCAACCGCTTCGACCTACTTCCGGGCATTCACTATTGCCTCACTCAGATTCTCGATCGGCTTCCCCGCGTACCGTCCCTACCCACACCCACCCAGCAGGTACCCACCCCTACTCCTACACCCACCCAGCCTGCTTCCACACCCATACCCACACCCACCCAGCAGACTGTTCCACCACCACCACCACCTCCACCTCCGCCTCAGGACGGAGACGGCGCAGCACCACCCTCTGAGGCACCCTTGATGCCATTGATCTTTTTTGCCGTCTTGCTGCCCGTCTCTGCTCGGTCCTGATGATTTTTACCCCCCCTCCCCTCACTGATCTTGGGTCCACATTTTGATCATATCTTTCTATATCATTTTTGGGATAGAGGGAGAGATTTTTGGTGTCACACTCTTATATCTGATTCACTCTTATATCTGCATGCATCATGTACGCATCATATTTTCATTTTGTTATTTTTATTTCTTTTTCATCATGCATGCATCCTAACATACCCCTACCATTACACGTCTCTCGGTGTGCCACACTTCGCACATTGAGGACATTGTGCACTTTAGCTTGGGGGAGTGAGTTCTCACGTTCTTTTCGATTTGCCACCTTTATTTTTAGTTTTTCCACGCCATTTTCCGCATTTGCACTCATTTTCATCACTTTTTCTTTTTTTTACCATGCATCACGTTTTTCTTATTTTCTTTGTGTGCTGCATTGTAAATAGTTTTATTTTTCCCTCTTTATCTTTATTTCTTTCATCTCATGCTAGAGATGACTTTTTTGTGATGATGATGACGTGGAGTTAGCTTTCTCTATATGCATGCTATATTTGTCATGTCTTAGATTTTATTTCCGATATCATATGTTGTGATTTGCCTTGCGTTTAGAGATAGTAACCCACACTTTTTCCGCATGAAAATGGATGAAATTTTATTATTAGCTGAGTCTGAATATTCATATGTATGCTATCGTAGAAAACACACCAAGATTCACGCGTTGGATGCTTATATCTGGAGTACCGTTTTCTTTTCCTATATCACTTCTATTTGCATGATTTGTACACTTCACTTCAGGATGATTGAATGATGTTAGCTATGATAAATATGGATTAGTTTTGCTTTTTTGTGATCGAAACTGAGTAGATTAGATTACCCTGCTGAAGTTGTCATGCACGTCTTATAGAGTGAACTGAGAGACATATTTATTTCTTTCTCCACATATCTTGAACATTAATTCTCTATTTTAAAATCATTGGTGAATCTCCCCTTAGCGATTCTAATATTTGGCATTTCCCCCGTTATTAAAATCCTAGCTCCAAATTTCCCAAAACCAAAAAGAAAAAAAAATTTCTTGAATATCCTTTTCTCTCTTTTGATTTGGGATCATTTGTGTATAAATGCTATTATAAAGAAAAAAAAAGAAAAAAAAAGAGAAAAGAAAAGAAAAAGATTTGAGAAAAAGAAAAAGAAAAGAGAAAAGAATCCCAATAAACGATCCCATCTCATATACCCTCTCTTTCTTCCCTCTTTTTGTTTTTATTTCTATTTTCTTTTGCATTTGGAGCTTCAAAAGAAATGGGGAATGTAAATACACTTTTGTATATGCCACCACGCTTATAGATAAGCTTGGGGGAGAGAATCCAATGATGTGAGAGAGTGTGACTACCTGACGGTGCATGACAACCTAGGCTAAGTAATATTCTATACTCGGTGAGATTGTTTTAGCTTCACGAAATCCAGAAATCTATGCCTAGCACTCATTTCATGAAATCCACGCTTTTCTATTCTTTCTATTCTATTGCGTGATATTCTTATACTCCTCATAGAAAGCATTCAATTGAAAAGTGTGTGATCTGCGATATCGTATACCGCTTTAAATGATTCAGACGATGTTAATCTTAGAATTATTCCATTTTTCATGCTATATCAATATTCTTGGGTTTTCTATCTCTATTTGCACCATTATACTATGATATCGAAATAAAAGTCTTTGACATGTGTTTTACATTCGGTGCATACTATATGAGTAAGCAAAACCCATGTCCTGAGAAAAACGATCTAGCAGCTTCCCTCTTCGCTTTCTTCGCTTTCTTCTTCGTTTTTCGTTTTCAGTTTTTCCATCGTTTTCATTTTCTGAATCCACCAGGTTCGCCTTTTACTTATCTTCCTCGAGGACGAGTAAGAGGTAAGCTTGGGGGATTTTGATCACTCCATATTTTACACCTTTTTTCCGCATGTTTGCATGCCATTTAGATCGCTCAAATCATGTTTTTCACGATTTATCGACGATATTGCGATACTTTTCACGATTTGTTGTTTTTGTCGTATTTCAGGAGATTTGGAGCGATTTGGAGTGATTCCGTGATACACCTACTCCGGAGTGTCACCAAAGACTTCCCTGAGGGGTATTTTGAGATTGGAGAGGAGCGGAAGAAGAAAGAACGTCGTAGGACCGACGAGGAGGCAAAAACACTCAGAATGGGCATTTTCAGTGTCTCACTCGGCCGAGTGAAGGAGTCACTCGGCCGACCGACGAGACCCCGCTCGGCCGGCCAGATCGGACACGCACCAAGTGTGCACTCGGCCGAGCATCAGAAGCCCACTCGGCCGAGTGACGTATCCCGTCCGCCCGAGTGGCACTCAGACGACGCCCATCAAAAACACCCGACTTACTGTTTTTCGTCAGTCTGAGCAGCAGAAGACCAACTCGGCCGAGTGGCAATTACCGACCGCCCGAGTGAATATAAGCCCATCGGCCGAGTGACGACAACTCACTCGGCCGAGTGACGCCCGAAGTGAAGACCCCCAAGACCCCAGACTTACTGGAAATTCTCAGGGTCTTTCACTCGGCCGAGCGACTTTTGTCACTCAGCCAAGTGAGCCGAGCGCCTGTAGCGGAAAACACGATTTTGGAGCTACGTAGGGGCAGTTTGGTCACGAATTTTTGGGCAGTTTTGGGGGGTATTTAACCCCAGATTCTAAGCTAGTTTAGGGAGCTTTTTGGATTGCTTTTGGCAGCCTTTTTAGATTAGACTTTTTAGAGTTTTATTCTTGTGATTGGAGAGGAGAGAAAAGTGTTATTTTGTTGGATTCTTGGAAAGCTACATTGGTTTGTCTCCCTCTTCATTAAAAATCTTATTTTTATTGTTATTTTGATTATTGCTATGAATTCCATTGCTATTTCTATTGATTATTCTTTCATTAGCAATATGATTTGTGAGTAGTATTAACGTCTTAGGCCGTGGGGATGAACCCTACGAGCCCAATTTCCGATTTGTGATGATTTGGTAGAACTATTGCTAGAATTGCTATTAGGGTTAGTTTGGGATCGATATATTACGGATAGCTAGGTGTTCATATCGATTGGGATTTGCAAGAGATTGGATCCCAATTCGATAGGAAACCCTAGAAATCCAAATTGGGTTGAAATTGAGTTTCCGAAGTATCGGTTTGCAAGAGATTGGGCCGATACTAGGATCCTCGGTTGCAATTCTATACCGATACCCGTTTGCAAGAGATTGGACGGGTAGGAACTATCCCAACCTAGGTCGTAGCCCGAGTTTGCACGAGAGTGGGCTCGGGATGCGATTGAACAATGATGTTGATCCTAATGCTAGCTTGCATAGGCTAGGGTTTGCAAGAGATTGGACCCGAACCTAGGTTTGCTATAGACTGGCAACAGTGCGAGATCATGAGCTAGGTTTTACATTCAGTTGCAACTAGTTCACCTGAAACACTACCCTAGCAATTATGATACCGATGAATCACAATGACGAGATACGGTGAGTAGCGGGGATTCCCTATTCCCTTGGCGTCTTTATTTGATTTTATATCTCTTTACATTATTTGACGATTGTGACAACATCGCCGAAAGGCAAATTCCTACTTTTCTGTCCCTATAGCCAGGTTGTTCAGAGAAGGCACTGTCATACGTCCTCCCTGTGTTCGATACCCGCTCGCCGCTACACCGTGCGCTTGCGGTAAAACTACACGGTCGCTCTTTAGGGTGTACGCCCTGAAGAGATCACTTATTAAGGGAGAGGGAGAGAGAGAAAAATGATGTGTGTGTGTGTGTGTTTGGTGCGCGAGTAATCCTAGGGTGTTTAGGGTTAGGGAAGATTTTAGAAAATGATTTGTTTTAATTATAATTATTAATGAAAAGTTAAAAAGAGCAAGTGTTTCAAATTTTGTTTTAAATACTATTGATTTAAGAATTAAGAGTAATAGAAAAGGATAGTTTGAAAATTAGAATTAATAGAGAGGGTTAATTGGTTTTTAATGGGATAATTACTTCTAAATTAGCTATATATTAATTAGGATATAAAAGGAGAAATAATTTGAATTTGAATTTTGAAAGATATTTGAATTTCTTAAAGCATTTGAATTTTAAAACCTCAAACATTAATACACTATAATAAATAACTATATGTATAATCATGAGAGTTAGACATCCTGAGTTATTAATAGAAGACATATATAATAGAACTCCACTCGAGTGTATCTGGAAATTGAGGTCGTTACAAAAAAGCTCCAAAGCCACGAACTCTTCAAGCTAGTGAAGACAACGATGATGAGGATGAGATAGTTTTGATGGTCAAATGCTTCAGAAAATACAACAAGACTCCTCAAGGAAGAGCTAACATGCAACAAAGGTTAATCATTCTAACCATTATAATCCTTCTAGTAATTCATCTGAACAGACTGCTATTAATAAAGTTAAACGTTTTAAATGTAAAAAGCAGTGACGCGCTATAAAGGATTGCCCACAAGACACATCTAATGGTGCAGAGAAGAAAGGAAAAGCTGTGGTGTGAATGTGGGATATGGATAGCGAGGATGAGAATGAGGATTGCACCCACTCGCCCCTTGCTTCATGGCAAAAGATGATAAGGTAAAATCTGGTAGTTATTCGGAACTTCTAATTATTTATAAAGCCATGGAAGAGGAAATTGTAGAGCTAGAATCCACCGTAGAAGATTATATAAATTCCAATGAAAAAATGCAACAAGACAACTACCACATGTCATTAGAAATTAAGGAGCTAAAAGGAAAGATTGTTGCATGTGATTTTACTATTGCTTCGTTGGTAAAAGAGAATTCTAGGTTGCATGAAAAAGCTAATTGTCATTCTTGTCCTTCTTTATTGACTGATATTAGCATGCTTAAGCAAGATTTAATTAAGCTTGAAACTGAAAAAGATTCTGTGATTAGAGAGCGTAATGATAAATTGTGCATGCTAAATTACAAGCTTAAAAGAAAAATAATTGAAGTTACAAAGAATGAAGAGGACAATAAGAAGGCTTTTATAAGTAAGTGCACTTTGATTGTGAATGAGAATGCTTCATTAAAATCCAAAATCACAAGTCTAGAATTGTCATTAAAGAAATTCTTTATAGGAAAACAATCGTTGGATATTATTCTAGAAAATCAACTGTATGGAAATAACAGACATGGTCATGGATATGACATGAAACATGCTTAAAAGACTATTTATAAGAAAATTCACAGTGAGCCATTGATAGTGAAAAATACTTATGCAAAGTGCTTTACTTGTGCTAGTGTTGGTCATACGTCCTACTATTGCAAGTTTAGGAACACATATATGAAGTTCAAACTAATATGGGTTCATAAATATGTGATGACTAACATAAGTGGACCTTGTTGGATTCCAAGGTCACACATAGCATCTACCGTGTAGGTACGATGGAGATTTGGCGAGGAGCTTTGGATTTAACGTTTTCATTATTTAAGCTTCCTAGCCAAACGACGACGCGAAGGTATGGTTTTTATTCTTCAAACTTAATGCATGCCTTCGTAGCAGTTTTTATGTTTCTTTTGCATGCTTGAACTGTTTTTTATGTGTGTTCTAGTTTGCTTGATTTGTTTGCTTGATTCATTATACATAAAAACCAAAAAATTTGAAAAAGATTAAAAAGAAAAAAACTTGTGCTTAACGTATATCTTTTCTCTTTGTATCATGCAAGTAGTATTATTGAATGTCATTCATATCCTTGTAGAAATCACTGTATTATTGTTATAGCTACATGCGCATGTTATAATTCTTAAATAGCCATGACATGTTTAATTAATTGAATAATATGAGTTTCTACACCTACACCTTCACTTCCACTAGTATTGAATATTGTTGCACAATTGGAGATTCTTTTATGAAATGTATGCATACGTGCAAGCACGTCAAGCGTTAGAGTGGTAGGCCCAGTTGCAACCAAAAGGTTGGCAGGAAGGTCGAGTCCTAGCATGAGATTGAAGAAGGTGAAGAAACCACCGCAACAAATCTCCTTCGAGGAGGTGGAAGTGGATACCAGGCGGGTACACAGCCAATGGGCCGTGTCTGACAAGTGGTGAGGATGGAGGGTACCATCATCATCACGTCTGATGATCCTAGTCATCCTACTAAGGTGGAGTAACTCTGGAAATGAGATAGTGCCAAGCTCAGGCCTAGAGAATATGGTCGTGGCGAGGTGGCACTGAGCATATCGAAGATATGGATGGAGGATGGAGGATGGAGGAAGACTTTGCCCAGCTGGGGCTGAAATGTGGGAGGCCAGCTATCCTACTCCAGAAATGGTCGGAACTAAAAGAGGATGGATCAGTACTAGGTGCATAAGCCTGAGTAGGATCTGGGATATGGGGCCAACTAAAGAAGGCTCGGATCATGGCGTAATTGACCTCTACGTCATGATTCAATAGCCTAAACGGGATGCCTTGGTCGGTCCACAAAATGGTACTCATCGCCTCGTAGGTGAGGTAAACATAGGTGGTCATGGTCATCTGCAGGAAGTGCTCCCATCATATGGCCTGATATAGACGATGTACCCCCTCTTGCAACCCTAGACTCTCCATGGCTGGGATGTCAGCAAATCTGGTGGGGATAATGGGGCGTCTATATATGGTCGTGAACCAGTCGCGATGCACGTCATCTTTAAAGACAATATAGTATGTCCTCAAGGTCCCCTATGGTGGCTTAGGTGAAGGTGGAGGCGTAGATGTGGGAATGGTAGCAATAGCCTATGGTCCCTTTAGTGCTAGTGGTGTGGGAGATGGGGAACGTGAGGGTGGTGGAGATGGAGATAGAGTGGGAGATGAACGTCGTCTGCATGTCCGGCGAGAAGAGGAAGCAACCGAATCATTGGCTTTCCTCTTCTTCACAGAGGGTTTCCTACCCCCTGTCCAAGGAGGCATGGTGTGGTGTGTGCGAATGAATGCAAGCACGAGATATGGTAATGTAAAAAGTATAAGGGAACGAGTGTACCAATTCTCGTGTAGCGAGACGATCATAATAGAAATGAATGTGCAAAGCCTCAAAGCGACAATCCTCCCCCAACCTAGCTCCCAAGTGGTCCAAGCCTAACGTAGTCTCCCAGTGCTCCAAGTATGCCAGCATGATAAGATAGGAAGAATATTAATTGTAGTTCAACGAAATTGATAGAGATTAGTGTTCAAATTTTGAAACTATTTAAATTTATGGTTTGAAATCGAGAGAGAGAGAGAGAGAGAGAGTGAGTGAGTGAGTGAGAGAGAGAGTTGTGGGTGTGAGGTGAGGTGGAGATGAAGGGGAGAGGAGGGGCAGACCGAGCAGACAGTGTCGGTTGGGATCAGGCGACGTGGAAGGTGGCAGGTCGAGCGGAGTTGGGAGGGGGAAAAGGTCAGCTCAGGCTGGGGTTTTCGGTTTGAGTGTAAGGGAGGTGATGAGCAGTCGGTTTGGGAATTATAAAGGGTCGACCAAGTAAGGGCTGCTCGGTTGATCCGTTCGCAGCTAATTGTTGTCCCCGCTCATAAGTCACTGCTCGATCGAGCATACTAAGTCTCTCGATCGAGCAGACATAGTCGCTCAAATAAGCTGAAATGAAAACAGACCGACTATTTTCCCTTATTCTGTAGGCACTGACGCTCGACCGAGAAGCTATTCTACTCGGTCGATCTGAAATATATAGCAGATTATTATTTCGTGCTATTTCTTTAGGGACTACTGCTTGACCGAGCTGCTTACTCAGCTCAGCCGAGCTGAAATATATCAGAGTTCAAATTTTTCTCTTTCTGCAGGCTGATTTGAGCTCGACCGAGTAGGGAAGCTACTCAGTTGCGTATGCTCCTCTTCCCCTTCAATGATAGAGCTTGCTCCTCTTCTCTTCTCCGTTCGCTTCCTCCTTCGTTTCTTCATCATTTTTAGCACTCCTTTCATCTATTACCTGCACATGAAACATATGCGTCAGAAATTTTTATATTTTTATATTTTAAAGGTTTTTAAAGGAATTAAAACCTTTTTATTTGGTTTTTGAATAATAATGAAAACTAATGAAGAAATAAAAAATTAAAAAAAAATTGCGTTGCCTCCCGATAAATGCTTGTTTAAAGTCGTAAGCTCGACTCCCTTAGTTCTTCACCGATGCTTTTTAATGTTTGGTGCAAAGGAGATGTCCTCGTCGTGCTTTCATATGAGGCCATGAGGTGGAAGTTGGTCCATCATGCTTCATTGACCTTCAGCGGTCGTATCAATTATATCTTCCGGTTGTTGTTGATGACGTGATGAATCTGGTAGCTCCTTGTCTAATACTTTCAAATAGGCGGCCAACGCCTTGTCATGTATGACGTCGACGCCATCATCTATATCCTTCCTAAAAGGGTCCATAAGGATCTCTTCAATGGTAAAATCCTATGTAGTTTTATCTTCAACTAGCTCCAAATAGTTGACATCTTTACGCGGGTGACGTGCGTTTATATTTCATATATTCACGCACGTTTTCTTTTGTGTTTCTCCGTGTTTTTCCGCCATCTCTTATTCGTTTTCGTATATTTTCCCGTTTTCTTTCACTTTTCTTTGTTTATCCATGATCGCAGGGGTTCGACCACGTAGGGGACGTTTAACGATGATATCCAAAGTCCCCAGAGCAACGGGAGAAGTCACGCGTCATCCAGGGGGTCAAACGTCGAAGAATTCATCTTTCAGCCCCTCACCCGATCGGTTGGTCATCTTCAACCGATCGGGTGATGCACGCGTGCACCACCCGGTCTCTGCCGCAGCTCACAAAGAAGTCACCCGACCGGTTCACAGACCGGTTCTGCGGGTGGCTGTTCTCTGTTTTTTCGAGCAGAATTCCAACCGATCGGGTGACTCTCACCCGATCGGTTCATCTGTAGCTGAAGAAGAAGAGCTGAAGACACGGGCGTCGAACCGATCGGTTCACCCGACTGCTCCAAGATCCAACCGGTCGCTCAAGAACTCACCCGACCGGTTCATGAGATCGGGTGAAAACTCGCTGTTTTCTGTTATTTATTTGTAACGGATCAACCGATCGGTTGACTTGTCAACCGATCGGTTGATGCGAAGTTCTATATATAGAACCCCTAGGGTTCCAGAAACGAGAGTTGCTGTTTTTCTACTGTTTTATTTCCTTGTGACGGCTGTAATTGTTGCTCTTTAGTAAGTTTTCAGATCTTTCTAAAATTTTAGTATTGTCTTTATTACTCTATTACTTCCGCATTGCAATTGTCCGATTATGATTTCAACGGTTAAATTTCATTTAGATTGCTTTTTCATGAATTTTTGTGAGTAGTTCCCAAATCTGGGACTTTGGTGAAAACCCCTTCGGGGGCTCTTCCTGATGCGTCCATAGGGTTAGGAAATCGATAGGGAGTAGGAATCTAACGGTTACGCGGGGTGTTTCATTGTCATTGGCGGGAAAAAGACCGCCTTCGACCGTCGGGCCAAGGGGGAATAAACTTGGCGGTTGACTCCCTAGCCATAGCTCACGCCCTTAGCGTAGACGCCGAATCCTAGCACGCGGGAGCGGCAGGATGAGACGTTGGGAGATATCGTTGCGGGATTAGTGCTCCCAGGATCGATCAGTGTTAATGGACACGGGAGTGCCCACTGATCGAATCCGGGAAGTCCGGTGTATCATCCTGGGCACCGACCGGAATATTGGGCCCATGGGACGCCGGTACCACTTTCAGAGGCAACGTCTCACCATTAGACCCTAATCCCGATCGCTATCCATACCCGTAGGCCGTATCGGCGAGAGTCTCTCGTCGGGTTGGAAACCAAAGTCCCGGGTTTACTTTCTTTTCGTTCACACCCTTTTATTTTCTTTCGTGACAACCATCTACCGATTCGGGCTAGCTCGCCCCTCGGGGTGATTTAGGTCCTACCTGACCCAAACACAACCTCGCCTCCCTGAGTTCGATATTCCCGCACCCTACACTAACCGTGAAACTTGCGGTAAACGACACCGCGCCGCCGCGACGCAAGCGGGGCGCCGGTCAAGTTTATAGCGCCGTTGCCGGGGAGGCAATGTGCTTGTTATTTTAGGATCTCTTGAACCCTCGTGTCTAGCTCACATCCCTACCTCGTGATAATTTTCGCACTCTCTACACTTTTAGATTTCACTTGGATATACTGTGGATAGTAATTGTATAGAGCTGATTGACTGGATCGCCGTGCTTCCATCGCAACTTGCGGTTCCCGTTTATGCAACCTGTGCTTTTGACGTGTTTGCCACTTATGCAGTTCTCTCTCTCTCCTTTCATTTAAGGTCCAGGCCCCACGGCAAAGATGTTGCATGCAGTTTCAGGAGACATCTGGGATCACTCTCACCATATCCGCTGTTTGGCGCGGAGCTTGGCAGAATCACTGAACACTTCGAATATACTATCCATCCTGTCTGCCGCCTTGGAAGGCCAGAGATATCGAGATGCGCAGGAGCACCTTGCCATGGCAACTCCCTTTCCCCACGGAGAAGTGGCGTATATCGACAACCATGGTCTCGAATGTAGTGAAGAAGAGTTAACCGCAGAGTTGTGTCAGGAAAACCACCCGACCAGGTTTGGAGGCAACGCCGAACAGGAATCAATCTATTCCTTACAGACTTCTATTGAGCGTCCCCGGTCTTTAGACAATGGAGAAAATGGAAACGGTTGCGGAGAACCGTCGATGACTGAAACCTGTTTTCACCTACAAGCCTTCTTCCCGGATAGTTATGATGAGCTCGGAAGAGACCCGATGCATCCCTCGATCGTTCCCACTATACCCTGCGAAACTTCGCCGTGCGGAGCCACGGCCGAGGATGAGATTCCAGATGCCGGCTTCAGTGAAATCCACGAAGAACTCTTTTCCCTTGAGGATGCTCAGCTTGAAAGGTATGCGTCAGGGCCCCAAGAAGTTGAGATGAAGGAATTACCGCCGGGGCTTAAATATGAATATTTGGGAGCAGGCTCGACCCTTCCGGTTATAGTCAATTCTTCACTACCCGAAGACCAAATGACCAAACTTCTTGGAGTCCTAAAAAGGTTTAAAGGAGTTTTCGGATATGCAATTGAGGATTTAAAAGGGGTTAGCTTAGGCCTCTGCTCGCACAGAATTCTGCTTGAAGTTGAGCAAGCCTCCTCGATTGAGCCACAACGGAGGTTAAACCCCATAATGATGGAAGTTGTGAAGAAGGAGATTGTTAGGCTTCTACATGCCGGTATTATATACCCTATCTCCGATAGTCGTTGGGTTAGCCCGGTGCACGTTGTACCCAAGAAAGGGGGGATGACGGTAGTTCGCAATGAAAAGAACGAGCTTGTGCCAACGAGGACCGTCACGGGGTACAGAATGTGCATTGACTATAGAAGGCTAAACAAGGCTACGAGGAAGGATCATTACCCCCTCCCCTTTATTGACCAGATGCTCGAGAGGCTGGCAAAGCATAATTATTTCTGTTTCATGGACGGGTATTCAGGATTTCTTCAAATCCCTATTCATAACGATGACCAGGAGAAGACGACTTTCACTTGCCCGTTCGGGACGTATGCCTATAGAAGAATGCCGTTCGGACTATATAATGCCCCTGCTACATTCCAAAGACTCATGTCCGCTATCTTCTCCGACTACTCCCAAGATATCATGGAGGTTTTCATGGACGACTTCTCGGTCTACGGAACTAAATTTGACACGTGCCTCAGTAATCTCACTAAGGTCCTGGAGAGATGTCAGGAAAAGGGACTAGTCCTAAACTGGGAGAAGTGTCACTTCATGGTCCAAGAGGGAGTTGTGCTGGGACACGTCATCTCTTCGAGGGGAATCGAAGTTGATAAGGCTAAAGTCGAAGTGATTGAAAAACTTCCACCACCGCACAATCTTCGAGGAGTCTGTGGTTTCTTAGGACACGCGGGATTTTATCGCCGCTTCATAAAAGACTTCTCGAAGATTTCCAGACCTCTGACCCAGCTCCTCGTGAAGGACGCACCTTTCTTCTTCAGCGAGGAGTGTATGGAGGCCTTCCGCACTTTGAAGCAAGCATTGATTTCCGCACCCATAATACAGCCGCCAAACTGGAAACTCCCCTTTGAGCTGATGTGTGACGCTAGTGATTATGCGGTTGGTGCCGTCCTAGGGCAGAGGAAAGATAAAAATCTTCATGTCATATATTATACGAGCAAAACCCTTGATGCCGCCCAAAGAAATTATACTACCACGGAAAAGGAATTGCTCGCGGTGATCTACGCCATGGATAAGTTCCGACAATATCTCGTTGGCGCCAAGGTGATCGTACACACGGATCACGCGGCTCTTAAATACCTATTGAACAAGAAAGAAGCCAAGCCACGACTCATTAGATGGATTCTCCTCCTCCAGGAGTTTGACCTGGAAATCAGAGACAAGAAGGGGGCGGAGAATGTTGTTGCCGATCACCTATCCAGGATGCCCACTCTCGATTTAAATGCTACACCGATCGATTATTCACTCCCTGACGAGCATCTCTTCTCTGTCTCTTCCTCCTGGACCCCCTGGTACGCCGACATCGCAAATTATCTTGCTTGCGCCATCGTTCCCCACAATGTGAGCTTTCAGCAGAAGAAGAAATTTTTCCATGAGGTCCGCAAATTCTATTGGGATGACCCCCACCTATACAAAACCTGCAATGATGGGGTGATACGAAGATGCATCCCTGAAACTGAGGCGACTTCCATCATTTCCCACTGCCACGGGCAGCAATGTGGAGGGCACGCGAGCACCTACAAGACCACCGCGAAAATTCTCCAGAGCAGATTTTACTGGCCTACACTCTTCAAGGACACACATGCTTATGTCCAAGCCTGCGATAGGTGCCAAAGAGCTGGGAATATCTCCAAAAGAAATGAGATGCCTCAACACTACATCCTTGAGATAGAGATCTTCGATGTATGGGGAGTGGACTTCATGGGACCGTTCCCTTCTTCCTCGGGGAACCAGTATATCTTGGTGGCCGTAGAATACGTGTCGAAATGGGTTGAAGCGGTGGCCAGTCCAACCAACGACTCCAGAGTGGTGGCCAAGTTCTTTAAAAGCAACATCTTCCCGCGGTTCGGTGTGCCTCGTGTCCTGATCAGCGACGGAGGAAGCCACTTTATAGAGAAGAAATTTGAGGCCCTCTTAAAAAAATACGGGGTACAACACCGGGTGGGGCGTGCCTATCACCCGTAGACCAGCGGTCAAGCGGAAGTCTCTAACCGGGAGATTAAAAGCATACTAAAAAAGACGGTGGCCAATTCCAGGAAGGACTGGTCATCAAAGCTCCCCGACGCGCTTTGGGCTTACAGGACGGCATTTAAATCTCCTATCGGTACCACTCCCTACCGGCTCGTCTATGGGAAAGATTGTCATCTTCCTGTGGAATTGGAACATAAGGCATATTGGGCGGTTAAGAATCTGAACTTCGACACCAAGAAGGTAGGAGTGCACCGGCAGCTACAACTCAACGAACTCGACGAAATCCGGCTCAACGCCTATGAGAACGCCAAGATCTACAAGGAGAAGCTGAAGCGGTGGCACGATAAGCGAATCTTAAGGAGGGAATTCAAAGAAGGGGACTTAGTTCTCCTGTTCAACTCACGGCTGAAGCTCTTTCCTGGGAAACTCAAGTCAAGATGGTCGGGACCATTCCGCGTCACCAAAGTTTTCCCACATGGGGCTATCGAGATAATGGGAAGGGATGAGCCATTTAAAGTAAACGGGCAGCGTCTGAAACACTATGCAGTAGGAGAACCAGAATTCTCTCCGGTCGGATCCCTCACGCGCGACAACTCTTCCTCTAACCCTCCGGATCCTAATTGACCACCGCTGCGGGCGTCGAGCCAACGACGTTAAACAAGTGCGCTTCATGGGAGGCAACCCATGTTCTAAACTTATGCTTCATTTTGTAGTATTTTTTCCACTTCATTTTTTCTCTATTTTTATAAATAAATCCAACCGAATCAACTTCTATGAAGGAACTCAGGCATTTCTTGGTTTTTGCAGGAAACAAGCTCCAACCGATCGGTTGACAACTCACCCGATCGGTTGGGATGTATCAGATACATACCGAGATCTGTCCCCATATGACCCGATCGGTTGAGTAATGAAGAGACCGGGTGGCAGACCGGGTGAGCTGGGAAGAACTCTCGGGAAATTTTGGGGAATATCAACCGATCGGTTGAGTTCGAGCACGATCGGTTGACGCAACCGGGTGAGCAGCCCTAAGCTCTCGGGAAAATGAGTGGAGCGGCCAACCGGTCGGTTGAAAAGTCAACCGACCGGTTCGCCTGTAGCATTTCTTCGGCAAAATTTTCGACCTAACCGTCAACCGATCGGGTGACAAGTCACCCGATCGGTTCGACTTAAAACCCTATATAAACCCCCCCGACACCCGCTCGTTTTCACCCTCGCCCGATCGCAAATCTCGCCGTCGTTTCGCCTTCCCCTCTCTCCCAACAACCGATCTTCCTCCCCCACGGCCTCTACTCCTCCATTACTCCTTCTCCCCACCAACTCCATCAATCCCTCCATCATCTCAACCCTCTCTCCCCTCCCATTCCAAATTTTTGACCTAATTTTCCCCAAACCACCCCCATTTCGAAAATTATTGCCGAAGGAGTTCGCCGCGGCTCCACGCCACTCTCGTTGAACAGTATGGGGCATCTACGAGCAAGCTCCGCTATTCCGTTTGGGTACACTCGTTCCGAAGCTCAAATTTATATATTTGCCCTATTAATTGTGCTTGCTCGTTTGCTTGTGTAGTGTGCATCCGCTGTTTTTACACTCATTCTTGCTCACACACTTACACATGGCTCATGATACGGATAAGGGGAAGGGAATTATGCGGGAAGAGGAGCCGTCTCGAAAGAGACGAAAACAAACACGCCCCCCCTTCCCGTACACGAGCACTTACACTTGGCCCTCCTCCGCCTGTTATTCCCCCTGTAGACCCAATGCTGGGCCCGCATGGGTATATTTTTCGGAACCAGGAGCACAAAGATTTTTACCGTAGGCTTGATGCTCGAGGGCATCTATCCACTAAGTTCCCGCACGCACGTACACTTGTCGATCTCGGTGTCTTCACCGAGGTCGAATCTCTTTTCGCTAACTTAGGATGGTTAGCCTTTCTTAATGCACATGCCATATCCTACCCGGCACTCACACTCGAATTTCTCTCTACACTTGTCTGGGAGTCCGGGTCGATCATTAGATTCAGGGTGCATAACCGTAGTGTCACCACAAATCTGAACACGATTAATGATATATTTGGTTTCCCCAATCTCGGGGATGATGCCATCCGACACTACGGGTACACGCCCGAGTTTGATGTCGATCAATTCTGGTTCCGCCTCACGCTGATCCGTGACTACCCCCGAGGAAGGGCCAAGGCCTCCTCCATCATTCATCCCGTGTTTCGATTGGCCCACAGAATCATTTCATCTGCATTCTTTCCTAGGGACGAGTCAGGCACTGTGACTATCCCTGACCTTTTTATCCTTTGGGCCATGACTTTTCCTTATGTCCGGGATGATGATGGAGTTAGCTTCAGGGCCCCTACCGTCCCCATCCATGGCGGCGATTGGCTTGTTTACAAGCTACTCGAGATCAGCCGGGCCGGTAAGGGGAAGTTTTGTTGCGGGGGCATCATCACGATCATCTGCTCTCACGCCCAATTCAATATTACCATCCCCGATAATCTTCCTGCTGCCGCAGGACCCTCACATCTTGATATTGATGTCCTGCGGCACATCACATGATCAAACCCCGCTCGGATGGCCGCTTCATATTTCATTATGGCCACCCCCAGCCCCTTACACCATTCTGCCCAACCCCGCTCGAATGACCCTTGCTCTCGTGGGAGATTGGACTTTCCCTCCTGATCCCGATTTCTTAGCGGGGTTGAATCTTCCTTTCCTTCCCGCAGGCGCCCGCAGATCACCGTCCCCTGCCGCCCACTTAGACGAGCAGGATATCCATGCGTCTGGGGAAGATTTAGGGGCTGGCCCGAGTCGTCCCGTTTCTGCTCCGGGACCGATCACGTCTGAGCACCTCTTTGCGGCCATTTCTGGCCTGGTCTCCTGTGCTGGCATTACCACTGCCGCCGGCACCTCTTCGACCTTACCTGGCGGCACCACCTCTGCCTCGTGTCAGTCTACGTCTTTTGGTCGCCGTCAGGTATCTGCCCGTCTGGGGCTTGAGAGGGAGGTCGCTGCCCTTCGTGAGCTCGCCATGTCCTCTGCTTCCTCAGACCAATCGCCATCCTCCTTTCTTACTCACCCACGTTTCCTCGCACTTGAGAGGAACGTGGCCGCCATTCTCCGCCTTCTTACCCATATCCACGGACCACCTCCACCTTCACCACCCCCACCTTCACCACCCATGCGATCTTCTCCTCCACCCACCCACACTTCTCCACATCCATCACCCCCCTCACCACATTCCTCCCCTCCCTCTTCACATCCCATCCCAGCATCCACTTCACCCCTCCCGACCACTTCCACCGCACCCACGCTACCTCACTCCTCCTCCGTCACTCCATACGTGCGCCGGAGGAAATTGCCGGTGCGCTCCAGATCCCTCCCACCACCTCCCACTACCGTCACCACCGCATCTACTTCCTCCACTTCTATTCCTCTCACCACCGCCTTGATCGCCTTCCTACCACCACCACCCACCACCACCGACACTCCTCCCATTGTTCACACCACCACTGCCCCTACTCCTTCGCCTCTTTCCCCACTTCTCAGCACACCCCCAGCCTCCCCCGACCACCCATCCACACCCTCTTCCGAGGAGGACGAGGACTCAGCTCCTCCTACTTTCTGACTTCACCTCTTTTGTTTTTGACTCCCCCTTGCACATATCTGGATTTCATTGATCATATCATTTCGCTAGCACTTTCTGGTCTAGCTTGGGGGACGTCTACTTTGGTGTGCTGTCGTGTTTTGTTTGTTTTTCTCATTTTTTTGTGTGTGTGCTTGTTTTTCATTTTTTGAGTGTCGTGTCGTATGCCTTTTATTTTTATTTTTATTTTCGTATTATTTTGATTTTGATTTTAATCTTTCTTTCTTTTTTAATTTTATCTATGTGTTTTCCTCGTTTTCATTTCTTTTTGTGTCAGTGCGTATTCCCCCCATTTTCATTGCCCTCCCGTACTCACTCATATTGCATTGAGGGCAATGCAAACTTCAGCTTGGGGGAGTCGCACTGTGTGCGTCGTTTGAGTCCTTTTTTTCGTTTTTTGTGTCGTTTTCATCGTGTTTTTATTTTTTTTTCTTTTCTTCTCTTTTAGCTCTTTCTCCTAGAGATGAATCCTATGATGAATCGCCACAAAGTCACACACACCTAGCATTGCATCGATAATCACACTCACTAACCCTAGGATTTGGAGTCCTCTTGCATTTCACGCATCGCGGGTACACTTAGCTTTTTGTGAGTCGTGTGTCGTGACTAGCATTGGTGTGCTTCTGCCTTGTGATTTTACTTTATATACCTGTCCAGGAATGACCCCTAGATTATCATGCTCCGATTCGAATATGCGGTATTTCTTTCCACTATATGCATGCTATATTTATATCGTATACTTCAATTCGCATGCGTCGGGATTCCACAACTAAGGACTAGGATAACCCATTTAGCCTACGCTCTATTTAGCGAGAATAGTTTCCTTTGCCCAAGTGTTTAGATTTCGACTTCTTTTTTGTTTTACTTGGTGCAAATCCCCTCGTCGTGTACCGTTCTCCCACTTGGGAGAGTACACATGTGTATAGCCAATATCCCAAAAATCAAAAAACAAAAGAGAGAAAAGAAAAGAAAAACCCAAAAAGAAAAGAAAAGAAAAATCTTGTATAGCCCAAAATCCAAAAAAAAATACAAATACCCAAAACCCAAAAAAATTTCCGTGTGAATATTTTTTTCATACTTGCCAAGAATAAAGGGAAGGCGAGAATTTGCACCGAGTGTTCTTCTCCACATCATCTCAACCCCCGTCGTTATCGAAAACACTTGGCTTAGGAACTTTTTAGCTAGTATCTAGGCTATAGTGGCGTGATTTCCTTAACCCTAGTCGTGGAGTCCCCGATGCATGATACGCTTCTATTCTAACTCTTCTTATGCATGCTTGAACTTATATTCGCCGCTTATTTCAATTCGAATCGATATTTTGGGTCATATCTTGGATTTGTGTATATCGAGCCTCATAGCACATCGTAGAAAGCATCACCATTTGCTAGCACACGACGACACTCACTCGCGCTTCACTGCGTGGACCCACGACACTTATTTGGACTCGCTTTCCTAGGTTTAGTGGTGTGATTTGGCGTTTGCTTGCTTGGTGTGTCGTTTCTGATTTTGGTGGCTCTGATGGACGATCTAGGGTTTAGAGTTTTCTTTTCCTTTCTTCCTCTCTATTTTTCCCTTCCGAGCTCCTACTCTCACTCGTCTTCCTCGAGGACGAGGAAGAGTTCAGCTTGGGGGATTTTGACGTGCGTTTATATTTCATATATTCACGCACATTTTCTTTTATGTTTCTCCGTGTTTTTCCGCCGTCTCTTATTCGTTTTCGTATATTTTCCCGTTTTCTTTCACTTTTCTTTGTTTATCCATGATCGCAGGGGTTCGACCACGTAGGGGACGTTTAACGATGATATCCCAAGTCCCCGGAGCAACGGGAGAAGTCACGCGTGATCCAGGGGGTCAAACGTCGAAGAATTCATCTTTCAGCCCCTCACCCGATCGGTTGGTCATCTTCAACCGATCGGGTGATGCACGCGTGCACCACCCGGTCTCTGCCGCAGCTCACAAAGAAGTCACCCGACTTGTTCACAGACCGGTTCTGCGGGCGGCTGTTCTCTGTTTTTTCGAGCAGAATTCCAACCGATCGGGTGACTCTCACCCGATCGGTTCATCTGTAGCTGAAGAATAAGAGCTGAAGACACGGGCGTCGAACCGATCGGTTCACCCGACTGCTCCAAGATCCAACCTGTCGCTCAAGAACTCACCCGGCCGGTTCATGAGATCGGGTGAAAACTCGCTGTTTTCTGTTATTTATTTGTAACGGATCAACCGATCGGTTGACTTGTCAACCGATCGGTTGATGCGAAGTTCTATATATAGAACCCCTAGGGTTCCAGAAACGAGAGTTGCTGTTTTTCTACTGTTTTATTTCCTTGTGACGGCTGTAATTGTTACTCTTTAGTAAGTTTTCAGATCTTTCTAAAATTTTAGTATTGTCTTTATTACTCTATTACTTCCGCATTGCAATTGTCCGATTATGATTTCAACGGTTAAATTTCATTTAGATTGCTTTTTCATGAATTTTTGTGAGTAGTTCCCAAATCTGGGACTTTGGTGGAAACCCCTTTGGGGGCTCTTCCCGATGCGTCCATATGGTTAGGAAATCGATAGGGAGTAGGAATCTAACGGTTACGCGGGGTGTTTCATTGTCATTGGCGGGAAAAAGACCGCCTTCGACCGTCGGGCCAAGGGGGAATAAACTTGGCGGTTGACTCCCTAACCATAGCTCACGCCCTTAGCGTAGACGCCGAATCCTAGCACACGGGAGCGGCAGGATGAGACGTTGGGAGATATCGTTGTGGGCTTAGTGCTCCCGGGATCGATCAGTGTTAATGGACACGGGAGTGCCCACTGATCGAATCCGGGAAGTCCGGTGTATCATCCTGGGCACCGACCGGAATATTGGGCCCATGGGACGCCGGTACCACTTTCAGAGGCAACGTCTCACCATTAGACCCTAATCCCGATCGCTATCCATACCCGTAGGCCGTATCGGCGAGAGTCTCTCGTCGGGTTGGAAACCAAAGTCCCGGGTTTACTTTCTTTTCGTTCACACCCTTTTATTTTCTTTCGTGACAACCATCTACCGATTCGGGCTAGCTCGCCCCTCGGGGTGATTTAGGTCCTACCTGACCCAAACACAACCTCGCCTCCCTGAGTTCGATATTCCCGCACCCTACACTAACCGTGAAACTTGCGGTAAACGACACCGCGCCGCCGCGCCGCAAGCGGGGCGCCGGTCAGCGGGAAGCGCTCCTTAATCGGCTTTTGCAAGAGAAACTCAATCTCAATGTTGCCAACATTCGTAGATAATGTCCCTTGACAGACATCTATTAAAACTCCAGCTGTGGCTATGAAAGGACATCCCAAGATAATTTGAGAACTCCCCTCCTCAGACATGTCCATAATTACAAAGTCCACAAGCACGCTAATCTCTCCCGACACTTGCAAGATAACGTTGCATGCAATACCAACCGGGTAGGTGACAGACTGATCCACCAACTGTATGCTCATAGCCATGGGTTCTAACTCTGTCCTGGTATTCAATCTCTTAAAGATAGAGAGCATTATGAGACTAATGCTTGCTCCCAAATCAACTAGCGCTCTATTGATGGGGATGCCGCCAATGGAGCACACCACCATAAAGCTTCCAGTATCAGGTAACTTCTTCTGTATGGTGTTCTTCAAAACTAAAGTGCAAATGTCAACTAGCATCACAGCTTCTTGTTTCCTCCTCCCTGCTATCAAATATTTTAAGAACTTGGCGTATGTGGGGATCTTCGTAAGTGCATCCATGAATGGGATGTTCAAGTGAGCACCATTGAGGAATCTATAAATTTCGCATACTCCTTTTCGAGCTTCACCAAGGCTAGTCTCTGTGGATATGGAGGTGCATGATTACTTCCCTTATCTTTGTCAGCATCCTTTTGCGTAGATTTCTGAAGTGTCTTCTCCACGAAGGTGGAGTGTCTACCGGTACCGTAGCAATAGGAATGGGTAATGGAGTAGGCAAAGTCCGCCTTTATGTATCATTAGATGGCTCATCAACATCTTTCTCCTCATTCACTGTAACGATAGGCTCAGAAACTATGGGATCCTCCTCATGAATAGTAGTCGACGATTGTGGGTCCACATGCTTGGAAACTGGTACCATCACTGTATCAGTACTCTTCCATCCTCTAGTTGTAACTGCCACTGTTCGGTACCCGGATTTGCACCACGGGGCATAAATCGTCGCAAGTGCACGGTGTGGTATAGTATAGAAAGATTGTCGAACTCAGGGAGGCGAACATTTAACACTTAGCTTTATATAGAAGGAGGAGAGTATGTGGTCGGGGGTTGTCACGACTAATTGATTGGTTGATTGTGGAAATCGAGAGTTAACTAGAAATTAAACGTCTAAGGATTTTGAGATTCCCCGCTAGGCCCTTCGATCATGGATGCCAGGTCAAATGGTCCTACGTCGGATGATGGATTAGGGTAGGAGTGTCACATCCGTAGATGAGAACGAGTATTTAACTTTCGTTGTTCCTACTCGCCTAACACATCCCTATGCAAAACCGTGCTCTCGCAGTCGGCTTCATACTGGAATGCATGCATAAAGCTTGACACTTGGTCCCGCCTCATAGATCCGCATCCACTCTCGTGATCTATGGAGTGTGACGCCATCCAATGGTTGGTTCTAGCAATCGTCGTGCTCTCGCAGTCACCGACTAGAGAATTGGGGATTAGCGGTCACCCCGGCTCTCGCGTCACTCTTGTAATCATGAGTCCTGGAGAACGGCCGCTAAGCCTAAATCGGATTCGTGGGGATTCTCCCTGGGATACGAAGCCGCCTTCGTGATACCCCGATCCTAAGGCCAATCACCCAAAATCCTTGTTCAAACCTCCATAGTGCAACCCTAGATTTATCCAACGGGGGTCTAACCTAACATCCGATCCCTAGGATCTTAGGGATCGTCCCTAAGCCCTAGATACACATTACTCTAGCATGGCAAAACCTCTAAATACAATTGCAATAGAGATATGCATATCCAACCGATCAAATTACATGAAGCTAATTTCACTAGAGAGAGCAAGAGAAATTAGAGCAATGATAAAGAAATCATGGAAATCCAACCACAAACAAAGAATTAGATTGCAAAAGGGTTTACTAAAAGAGCGCTCCCAAAATAGTTTTAAGGGTTTTGCTACAGAAAATTAAGGCTTAGCCTACTCTAAAAACGTTCATTATTTATATAAAACAGTTTGGGTTCGGGTTTTACAAGAAAACCAACCCAAAACCGACAATTTTAAATCAAATAAGAGTCTGCCGACCTACCACTCGACCGAGCGCAGTGCTTGCTCGGTAGAGCATTGCCTTGTGTAGTGCTCCGCTTGGCGCTCGAGAAGGGTCCGCTCGGGCGAGCAAGTAGATTTGCTCGCCCGAGAGTCATGTCGCTCGGTCGAGCGAATTAAGCTCCAAGAATTACAGAGCCCAAGTCCTTATTTTATTGGGCTCCTCTCTGACTGCTAGCTCGGGTGAGCAGGATGTTCGCTCGGCCATGTGAGCTTGTTGCTCAGTCGAGCGCCCAGAGGAAGAACTTGGCTGCTCCTTGGCGTATCACAGCTCGGTCGAGCACATCAGTGATCTGGCAATTTCATCCAAACTTCTTGTCTCCTCTTCTTTACTCATCTCCTCTTCTTCTCTCGTCTTCTACTCCTCTCCTTCGCTTCTTTAACCTCCTTGGATCGTCGTGGCAAGGCAAAGCGAGCTTTGGCGTCTATGTTGTGCCCAGAACCCTATATCGCTCCGAATCATGCCAAATTCCCTAAAAATACATAAAACATCGAAAGAATCAAGAACATCGAGAAAAGAACGATATAATACGAAAATATGGATTCGGGCGATCGAAACAACATGGGAATGCATGGCAAAAACATGGAAAATATAGACACAACAAAATCCCCCTAGCGTACCTCTAACTCGTCCTCGAGGAAGACGAATAATGAGTTTGCCGGAGGGTAAAAACAAAGAAGTGCAAAAGAAACCAAAAGATGTGAAAGGCGACTAAATCATCTCCTCATCTCATAGCACGCAACAAAACTTTAACTACATAAATTAAAAATGCACTACTCATGAGGATTCATCAAGTCTAGCAAAGAATATATATAGAATGGATTTTCAAATGAATGGCATTAACTCGAATATATGATATGAAGTTAGAGGGGGATTCCTATTATAGCATGCAATCAATATACAGAATCCATGATTCGAGCTCAAATCTACACAACTCATTCTCTATGCAGCGAATAGTAGCATGACCAACTAATTCAAGCATGCAAGATAATTTTAATTATTTTCATAAATGAGGATGGTAGGTTCAATTAAATCCAGAAATCACCGCACTAAACTCTTTCACACCCCTAGAAATCATCGACCTTGTCATGTCCCTATTCTATATAGAAAGTGAGGTAAATATGCAGGATTTTTCTTTTTGCAATTGTTTTTGGCTATACAATTTTCTTTATATATACATATTTGTATTTTCTTATAAACACGAGATAACTCAATGTGTATAAGAGGCAGCATATGCATCCCAAACCAGATGGTCTTAGGGAATCGGGTTACGAAGAACCCCTCGGGCCTATTATTTGTATGTAATATTTTTTGGTTTTTGATTTTTTTTCCATTTTTTTGGGATTTTTTCAAATTCACGTAAACGCGATGGAATGCAAAGCACGATCAAGGATCGTAATTGGCTATATGCAAAAAAAAGGCATAGAATTGGGACATAGCTCGGTGTCAGATTATCCAGTAGACGCTACTTAAGTGTCGTGGGTTATCCAAACCCAATTGAACTACCATCCATTATGAAAATAGACATTTTCACACAATCATGCAATTTTCACTCAATTTTCGATCAATCATGCATTTTCAAGCTTAACTGTTTCGAGAATACTCGTTGTGGAGAATATTAATTCAAAGCATGGAAATGCATATTAAAAAGAATCCTAATCAAGGAATATCTCTAACACACAGAAGCATAGAGTTCAAAAATCATAATCCATTCTATATAAATATGCAGTGACGCACAATAGAATATGACAAATCCTACATGAGTGTGTAAAGCGGATAAGTTGAGTGTATGCAGCTTATAGTGCAATCATGGGAGAATCATTTTTAGTCTAAATAAAACAAAAAGAGGAAGAAATGAAAAACATGCATACGAACAAAAAAGAAAAGAAAAATAAAACTGATAATAAAAAGGGGGAAAATGGGGCGGTAGTGGAACAACAAATGGGAATAAGGAAAAAGAATAAGTAAAAACCCCCAAGCTAAACGCAGCCATGTCCTCACTGCTAAGAACACGGGCGTATAGATGGGAGATGATGCTAAGGGGGTGGGTGGGAAGAAAGATAAAAGAAGGTATAAAAGATGCATATGCATATGTACAGTATGTATGTGCATACAAAAATGGAGATGATGATGATGTAGGTGATGATGATGCATATTATGTACAGTGTGGATACTATGGACAACAAAAATCGACGTCAAAATGTGACTCCCCCTAGCTGCAATAAGCTGGGTCTCAAAAAGACAGATGGGCACAATAATAGGAGGGGGAGACACTGGGACAACGAGAAGCTAAAAAATCAGGCAGCACCACCACTTACAAGGTTGGGTAAGGTTAAACATAAATAGAATTGGAATGGAAGTACCGGATTGGTGCGGCAACCCCCTCCCCCCAACCTAGGATGGAGTCAAGCAGGAGGGCTATCGACGAGGGCGAGGGATCCTCTCTTGCCAATTGGATCGACGGCCTTGTAGGGCTTTAACCTTTGTCCGTTGACCTTGAATGTTCCGTTATTGCCCCCCTCAATCTACACTGCACCGCTCGGGAATATATGGATTATTTTAAATGGGCCGTACCACCGGGACTTCAACTTCCCTGGAAAGGGTCGTAGTTTGGAGTTGTAGAGGAGTACTTGATCTCCTACGTTGAAACGCATTACAGTGATTAACTTGTCATGGTAGATTTTAGCATTTTCCTTGTAAATTTTGGCGTTTTCGTAGGCATCTCTCCTGAGTTCTTCTAACTCATTGATGTCCAGGAGGCGACGTAGTCCTGCATTTTTTAGTCGTAATTGAGTCTCATGATAGCCCAAAAAGCCATATGTTCCAGTTCCATCGGTAGGTGGCATGCCTACCCATAGACTAGGTTGTAAGGGGTTGTTTGATCGCGCCCCGGTATGCACACACAACTAGGACAAACGACTCGTAGTCTTACCGCAAGCGCACGGCGTAGTGGCGAGCGGGTATCGAACTCAGGGAGGAACAATGACAGTGTCTTCTTCTAATCACCTAGCTATCAAAATGGTCGAAAATAATTTGGGGTGAAATTGTCACAATCGTTTGTATATCGATAGAAATATCAATGAAATAAAACGCCTAGGGATAGGGAATCCCCGCTACGAATTGTATCTCATCGTTGTGATTCATAGGTTACATCATTGCTAGACTTGAATTTTAGGTGAACTAGTCGCAACTAAATGTAGAACCAAGCTCACTCTCTCGTGCTATTACCGGTCTATAGCAAACCTAGGTTAGGGCCAAATCTCATGCAAACCCTAACCTAAGCCGCTAGCGTGAAGAACGACATCATTGATCAACCGTTTCTCGAGCCCACTCTCGTGCAAACTCGAGCTACGACCTAGATTGAGATAGTTCCTACACGTCCAATCTCTTGCAAACGGGTATGTGTATAGAATTATGATTGAAAACCCTAGCCTTGGTCCAATCTCTTGCAAACCAATTCTAGAAAAGTCCAATCGTAAATCTAAATCGAATTTCTAGGGCTTACTATCAATTGGGACACAATCTCTTGCAAATCCCAATCGATATGAATCCCTGGCTATCCGTAATAAATCGATCCCAACCTAACCCTAATCAATTCTAGCAAGAATCTCACCAATTCATCACAATTCAGAAATAGGGTTCATAGGGTTCATCCCTATGCCCTAAAACGATAAAACTACTCACTAATCATCATGCAATTTATAAGAAATTCAATAGAAAATTCAGCACAATTCATTGCAATAGAGAAATCAACAACAAAAATAGGGGTTTTGACAAGAAAGGAGACAAACCAATGAGAATCCAATAGCATCCAACAAAAATCTCCTTTCTGATCTCTCAAAAAGCCTAAATCTAATTAACTAAAAAGCTCTCTAAAAAGGCTGCAAAAAGTATCAAAAAAGTTCTCCTAAACTAGGGCAAAAACTGGGTTTAAATACCCCTCAAAATCGCCCAAAAATCGTGACAAAAATGCCCTTGCGCAGCCCAGAAATCGCAGGTTACGCAGCAGGCGGGGCGGCTCACTCGGCCGAGTGACAAATGTCACTCGGCCGAGTGACAAACCCTGTAAAATTCCAGTAAGTCGGGGGATCTTGGGGGTCTGTCTTCGGGAGTGACTCGACCGAGTGGATTTACTCACTCGGTCGAGGAGCATTTCTTGCTCGACCGAGTCGGAACCATCAAAAGCCTGTAAATTTACAGTCAGTCGGCCTCTTTTGAAGTGGATTTTCCCATGCCACTCGGGCGAGGGGATTTCCGTGCTCGGCTGAGTGGACTCTCGTCACTCGGCCGAGTGCACGCCTATTTCCTTCTGTTGGTGTGTGTCCGGTCTGGTCAGCCGAGTGATCTTCTTGCTCGGCCGAGTGGGTGGTTCACTCGGCCGAGTGAGATGCTGCAAATGCCCAATCTTCGTCTTTTCGCTTCCTCGTCGATCCTACGACGTTCCTTCTTCTTCCACTTGTCTCCCATCGCCGTATAGTCCTCAGAGAAGCCTTGGGTGACACTCCGGAGTGGGTGAAAATCCCCTTGATCTCAAAACCACCCCAAATCGCTCCATATCTCCTGAAATACGACAAAAACAAGAAATCGTGAAAAGCATCGCAATATTGTCGAATAATCGTGAAAAATGCGATATGAGCGATCAAAGTGGCATGCAAACATGCAAGAAAAATGGTGTAAAATACGGAGCGATCAAAATCCCCCAAGCTTACCTCTTACTCGTCCTCGAGGAAGATGAGTAAAAAGTAAACCTAACGGGCAAAATAATGGAAAAGAAAGAAAATAAAAACAAAAATAGAATAGAAAGCGAAGAAGGGGGGTGCTAGATCATTTTTCTCAGGACGTGGGTTTTGCTTACTCATATAGCATACATCGAACGTAAAACACACGTCAAAGACTTTTATTTCGATATCACAGTATAATTGATGCATTCGAAATAGAAAACCCCAAAATATCAATATAGCATGAAATATGGAATCATTCTAGGATTAACATCGTCTGAAGCGTCTAAAGCGGTATGCATAACCATAGATCACACACTTTTCAATTGAATGTTTTCTATAAGGAGTATAAGAGATATCACACGATATGGAATAGTAAGAATAGAAAAGCATGGTTTTCATGAAATGAATGCTAAGTGTCGATTTCTGGATTTCGTGAAACTTTAGCAATCTCACCGAGTATAGAAGATTACTTAGCATAGGTTGTCATGCACCGTCAAGTAGTTACTCTCTCACACATCATTGGATCCTCTCCCCCAAGCTTATCCATAAGCGTGGTGGCATAAACAAATCAATATGTACATTCCCCATTTCTTTTGAAGCACCAAAAAAGGTAAAAATAAAACAAAAGAGGGAAGAATGAGAGAAAGAGTATGAGATGGGATCGTTATAAACTTCTTTTCTCTTTTCTTTTCTTTTTCTCAATTTTTCTCTTTTTTTTGAATAACAATATATACATAAGCGATCCCAAATCAAAAGAGAGAAGGATATACATGTGTATTTTTTTCTTTTTGATTTTGGGGATTTGGAGCATGAAAATTAATAGCGGGGGAAATGCCGATAATAGACTTGCTAGGGGGGATTCACCAATGAATATCGAAATAGAGAAATGATGCTCAAGATATGTGGAGAAAGAAATAAATGTATCGCTCGGTTCACTCTATATGACGTGCACGACAACTTTCAGCAGAGTAATATAATCTACTCAGTTTAACCTCAAAAGTAAACTAGTCCAGATATATCACCCTAGCAAACATTCAATCAACCTAAAAGTGAAGCGTACAATTCATGCAATAAGAAGTGATATGAGAGAGGAAAGCAGTACTCCAAATATAAGCAGACAATGCATGAAGCTTGGTGTGTTTTCTATGAAAAGCATACATATGAATCATCAGACATCAGCTAATAACAGAATTTCATCCATATTCATACATAAAAAGAGTGGGTTACTATTTCAAATGCAAAACAGGACATAACATATGATATCTGAAACAAAAGCTATGACGTGACAAAATAGCATGCATATAGAGATAGGCTAACACCACGTCATCATCATCACAGAAAAATCATCTCTAGCAAATGATGAAAGAACAGAGATAAAAGAAAATAGAACTATATACAATGCAGCACACAAAGAAAATAAAAAAACGTGATGCATGATAAAAAATGAAAAAGTGGTGAAAATAAGTGCAAAAGTGGAAAGAAAATGTGAAAAATAAAAATAAAGGGTGGCAAAAAAGTAAAAAGTGTGAGAACTCACTCCCCCAAGCTGAAGTGCACAGTGTCCTCAATGTGCAAAGTGTGGCACACCGAGAGACGTGAGATGGGTGGGGTGGGTGAGGATACATGCATGATGAAAAAAAGAAAGAAAATAAAATATGAATGAATGGGATGCATGCAAAGATCAGGATGGTGCGGATATAAGTGTCCCCAAAAGCTCTCTCCCTCACTCCCAAAAAGGTATAAAAATGATATGACAGGAAGGCATCAAAATAATACATGGAGGAGGGGGGAAAAAATCAATCACCAGGCCCAAGGAACAAACAGGCAGCAAAACGACAAAAAATATCAGAGGCATCAAGAGTGTGCCTAAGCTGGTGGTGGCACTGCACCAGCACCGTCCTGTGGCGGGGGTGGTGGTGGAGGTGGTGGGCATGGTGGCTGCTAGGAGGGTGTGGGTGGCGGAGGCAGACGCGCCAGTATCTGATTCAGGCAAACCTGAATACTAAGAAGGAATGTGACGTGGGTCTGCACAGTGTGGACTGTGGCAGAGAGAGCCCTAAAGTCTTCTCGAAGTCCACTAACAGCCCCCTCTAGAGCACGAATGCTCTGAAGTAGAGTGTCAGGGGGTGGTGGAGCAGAGGGACGCACAGGTCGAACAGGTGAGGTACGGGGCTGTCTCTGGCGGGCAGTGTATAGGATAGGGCCAGTAGGGTAGTGTGGAAGGTGTGTTGTGCTCGGTAAGTGATGCCCAGCCTCGGTGTGAGGCTGGGACGCAGGCTGGTTCGAAGCAGCAGCAACAGTAGAGGTGGAAGGCAAAATGGGTGACGAGGCAGCAGGAGAGGTCAGTGACGCAGAAGTGGGGACAGAATTCACGACACTCTCGGTAAAGACAGCGACAGTGGGGTCTGAAGGGCCAACGGCCGGGGTGGCCGTGGACAAAAGTGAAGTCAGAACCGCCACTGCGGCGGTAAAGGAGGTCTCGTCGCTCTCTAAAATGGTGGTGGGACGCACGGGGCTAAGAGAGGTGATAGGCTTGATAGACATAGGCTCGGTGTTGGGGGTGGTGGACTCAGCTAAGGTGCTCCCGACACTGACAGAAGTGTGGACAGAAGTGTCGCGAGGTGCAGACAGTGCAGGTGCGGGCTGAGGGATCACGGGGTCAGCAGGTGGTGTAGGGGGTACCTGCTCAGCATCCTCAGCCTCAAGCACGTAGGCAACGGGGATAAGGAGATCCATTGCTGGAATCCAGTCCCCGTGGGCCGGTCCAATGTGTGTCCGAGCGAGGCTCGGAAGAACCATGTAGTCAGCACTAAAGGGACCGTGCAACCACACCCAGCGCCTACGACCGTGGGGACGAAGCATCTTCATCTGGGCCAAAACATCTATCGAAAGTGAAGTGGGGCCCGGGGCTCGACGCAAGTCGTCAGGTAGGTCCACGCCGGTCATAAGGGCTAGAAGTGTGATCAGACCGTCGCAACAAATAGGTGAGCGAGCGCACACGAAATGATGATGCAGTGCAGAAACCAACTAGCAATGTCGATCTCGACGGCAGGGACCAGGTCGTCGCTACCCCTATCCAGAACCCTAGGGCGAGTCATCGCGTAGAGCATGTAGAGCTCTGGCGTAGACATGGTCACAGGCTCGTACCTCGCTAGGAAAGTAGTCGCCATGAGGCGCTGTGCAATGCGGAGGCAAGGGTGTAGGATAGCTGAGGCCTTGGCCCTACTAGGGTCAAAGCCAAGTGGGGATCCCGTGATCCGTGTCCAGAAGGTGGAGGTGTCGAACGACGGGGGTGGGATGTGCATGGGAGCGTAGGCACGGTCAGGGACAGGGACAGTGGGCCACTGGAAGAATGCTCTAAGCATGTCGAGAGTGATCTCGCACTCTCAATCCATCAAGCAGAATGTGCATCCTCCAGGGGTCCGGTCAATAGAGCTCAGGACCTCTAGTGTCGGACGGATATACATATCTGTCGACACCGAAAAAAAATTACGCCATCCCACGTTGTCGTACAACGTGAGAAGCCCCTCGAGTACCCCTAGGAAGTCAAGGTCAGCTAAGTGCGCGAACCTAGAGGGTACTATTGAGCGATGGCAGATACGCTCGAACCTGGCACGGTGTGCGTCATTTCGAAACGTGATCCCCATCGGCCCGACGGCGGGAGCGGGTGGAGGGACAGGATCAGCAGGGATCGGCTGTGTGGGTGGTGGTGGCGATGGCGGGCTAGGTGGAGGGGAGTCCTCCCTAGCGTGAGAGGGACCGGGATCATCGGTCCGCCTCCGCTTGGGAGCGGATCCCCGTGTACGCGGCCTAGTGCGCGGCGGCATGTGTGCCGCGAGACGTGTCCCAAACAAATAAATACAGCAACGTGCTAAATGATGGAACGAGTGTACCTGAATACGTCGTGAGAGCAATAAGTGGTGCGTGCGAAGAAACGCCTCCGCCGCGAAGCTCAATGCGCGTCCAAAAGCTCACCAAAGCTCCCCCAAGCTAGCCTGCAAATCAAACAATCAAATCAGCGAATAATATTCGATATGTATGGGGGAGATAGGGGATAATAAATAGATATGAAAGTTAATTTGTATTTTGGGCTCAACGAGCATACGGATCAAGAGAAACGGGGAGAAAACGGGGTTTTTGGGGCAAACCGAGGTGAACGGAGGCGGTGGAGGCCGGCGCCGGCGAGGGGGGGTGTCGGTCGATCATCGACAAGGGGTGGAAGAGTCGATCGCCGATGATCGGGGGTCCGGCTCGGGTGAGGCACGATTGCAGCGGGCGAGGGAGCTCAAGCGTCGCGGCTCGGGCTGAGAATTTGGGGTTTTTTGGTTTCGATTTTCGCGCTGCCCGCAGCGAATATATATATGAAATGTTACAACTTGGCCGAGTGAAAATGTCACTCGGCCAAGTGCGTAAACAGAAAAAAATTTCGAAAATCTCATTGCCACTTACGACTCGGCCGATTGGCTTTGGTTCACTCGGTCGAAGGGAGAATCTCCACTCGGCCGAGTGGCTCTGCCACTCCGCAATTTTTGAGCTAGGAGGGTATCTGTTTCACTCGGCCGAGTGACTAGTCACTCGCCCGAGTGACAATTAAAACTAAAACTTACAGAAATTAACAGAGAGTTGGTCCGCAGAAACTTCCTGATTGGTGCTCCACTCGGCCGAGTGGAATCTTTGCTCGGCCGAGTGGCATATGCTACTCGGTCGAGTGACGTGCTGTTTTCTGCATCGGCTCTCCGTTTTCGCTCTGGTTTCTGTTTTTCTTCCTCCAGTCTGTTTCTTCCTCCTCCTAAGGCCTGAACGCATTCCTGGAGCGCTCTTCTTTGCCTCGATCATCCTCCATATGATTGATCTCCCTTTCTCCTTCTCCTGTCATGAAAAATAGGACCAGTTGTCACGATTTTCATGGACAAAAAATTCTAAAAACTAACAAAAGGCTAAACCAAAAATGAGAATCAAATAAAAACAACGCAAAACCCGTCGGGTTGCCTCCCGACAAGCGCTCGTTTAAGGTCATGAGGTCGACCCCTTTAGATATTCGTTTAGCCCGCGATATTGGGCGCATACGAGATGCACCCGTCAAACTTGTCGGGAAGGCCGCTTGGATTAGGGTCGTGATGATCATCGGTCTTCCTCAATGCCTCCTCATCATGGGCAATGTTGGGGGATAAGTCCCCCAAGCTAGAGCTTGCTCCTATCTTCTTCTTGGCCGGTAACACCAATCTTCCATTCGGTGGAGCTTTCTTCGGATTCTTGTCCTTTGAGAGCTTGCAAAGCTCTCGTATTCTTGTGACATCAGCATCGCCTTCATCACCATCTGTGGAGTTATCTGGAGGGTCCTCCAACTTCTCTTCTTCACTTGAAGCTTGGCCTTCTTCGAAGCCATCGTCATGGAGAGCACCAATAGAGTAGGGGATTGTTTCTTCAATCACTTCATCGAGGAGAATGACATAATCGAACTCCTCATGATATGGCATATGTTTCATGGCCTTGGGTATGTGAAGCTCGACTTCTATGTTCCCGACATTTAAGGATAGAGTTCCTTCACACACATCGATGATAACACCGACGGTTGCGAGGAACGGGCGTCCAAGTATGAGCGAAGTGTCACCCTCTTCCTTGATGTCCATTATGACAAAATCACAAGGCAAGCATATGCCTCCAGGTACTTGGAGTGGAATATTCTCTGCGATCCCTACCGGCCTAGTAATCCGACCATCCGTAAGTTGAATCCTCATGTCAGTCGGCTTCAAGTCGGTGCCCGTGTTCAATCTCCAGAACATACTAATGGGCATAAGGCTCACACTAGCGCCCAAGTCAACTAGAGCTTTTTGCAAAGGGACGCCTCCTAGTGTGAAAGGGATGCGAAAACTCCCGGGATCTTTCAATTTCCTCGGCTCCTTCTCCTTCCGGGTAAACCAAGTTCCTTGCTCCGCAAGCATGATTTTTTCCTTCCTTTTCTTTCCCGAAATCAAGTCCTTCAAGAACTTCGCGTAAAACGGTATCTCAACAATTGCATCTAAGAAAGGAATATTGATGCTTACTCCCCTCAAGTATTCTAGGAACTTGGCGAGCTTTTTCTCCATCTTGGCTCTAGCTAGCCGTTGTGGAAATGGCACCGATGGCATGTAGCGGCGCTCATCAAGTGGCTCCACCACTTTAGAATTTCCTCCTTCAATTGGCTCCTTTTTGCACTCTTCTTCAATCGCCGTCTCTTTTTCTTCCAAAATTTCCACCACGGGTTGCTTGCTTTGGGTCAAAGCGGGAGTGGTATCCTTCCCGCCCCTTATTGTAACCGCAACCACCGCATTGATGTGTCCGGTGTTGCTCCGTGGATTGGGCTCGGGTTAAGCCGGTAATTGTTGCGCGTTCTTGTTGAGCAACGCAAGTTGCTCCGCAAGTTAAGCGACGACGATACTTAGTGACTCTTGCCTCACCGTTAATCTAGCGTTGATCTTTCTTTGCTCCACCATAAATTCCTCCACCCTAGCTTCGTGGTCCGATCGTGGTTGAGATTGAGGTGGGTTGGGAGCTCTCCAACCTTGGTTGTACCCGGGGGGGGGTCTAATGGTCCCACTTGTTACCTCGGCAGGTAATTTTGTTGCGGTGGCCCCCTCGGTTGATATTGAGGTTGTTGTGGTGGAGGTCGAGCTTGAGGAAGTTGTTGTGGCAGCGGGTTCAATGCACCACCATTGTTTGCATATGAAAAGCCCGGATGGTTTCTAGCGGCCGGGTTGGCCCAATATCCGGAGTTCCCCGCGACATATTGTACTTGCTCCAAGGCTCCTTCTCCATTGTCCACTCCTACATACATGGCTTGGGATTGTTCTTGCCAATCACTTACATTGCTTATCGGCGTAGATGTAGAGGGTGCTCCATGTGGGTCGGTGATATATTTCTCCAATCTCTCCACCACCTTGTGGAGAGAGTCAAATTTGTTTGAGAGCTCCGCCACGGCCTTGGCCTCATAAATGCTAGTGGGCTTCAAAGAGGACAAAGAATGTCCCCGCTCATCCCCCCATTGTTGGTTATTTGAGGCCATCTCCTCTAACAAGGCCATAGCTTCATCTGGGGTCTTTGATAGTATGGCTCCATTGGCGGTTGCATCAATAATTTGCTTCGTGCCCGGTTGGAGACCATTGTAGAAACTGTGAACAAGCTCCCAATCTTCTATATTATGATGGGGGCATTGGTGTTGTAAGTCCTTGAAGCGCTCCTATGCTTCATAGAGGGTCTCTTGCGGTCCTTGCTTAAAGGACATGAGAGCACTCCGTATCTTCACCGTCTTGGAAGGAGGGTAAAATTTGTCAACGAATGCCCTCGCCAACTCATCCCAAGTGGTGAATGTACCTTCCGCTTGCGTCCTCAACAAATACAAAGCTTTATCCTTGAGTGTGAAGGGGAAGAGTCGCAGTCGGATTGCATCAACGAAAACGCCCGGCATTTGGAAAGTGGCGCACTTGGACAAGAAAAGTTGGATGTGGTAATGCAGATTCTCATGGGCATTCCCATGTAACGGGTCTTGTTGCATCAATACTACCAATCCCATTTTTAGCTCAAAATTCTTGTCCGCCGCTAGTTTCGGTATGGCGATGGATGATGTGGTGGAAGTGTTGGATATGGACGACATGTATACACCCATGAGGGGATGTATGAGGGTCTATGGACCTCAAATGTCACGTGCATGAAAGCATGTGCGAAGGGAACCTTTTCATGTGTGAAAAGGACCACTCGATAAGTGGAAAAAGTCACTTTATAAGTATCATCTCAAGGATTGCGTAAGAGCTGAGTTGTATCAATGTATATTCCCATGTCTATGAAAGATCAAATTTAATAAAAGAATAAGTTCTTTTCGACATTGCATATACTTGAAAATGTTTATGTACATTTCTTTTTAAATCTCAACTATATTTTCTAGTATGTCGGACAGATTGAGGTTGGCTCTCTCCAATGAGCAACCGCCTTTATTCTATCAGACGGATAAGATAAAGATGAGACCTGTTTAAAGTCAAAATCGTCAGATGGATGATTTAGAGTCATGACTTAAACAAAAATGGTCGTATGAAATATCTGCATACAAAAGATCTAAGAGGATTTTTGAAATCTTATCTGTCTTATGTAGGATGTAGGTCCAGGAAATTAATGAGTATTAAAAGGGACTCAAAGTCAGACATTATGATGTCTGATCATCATCCTTACAACATCATTAAGACATACGCTCCCTGGGAAAGGAGTGATGTTGTAATACGTATTCATACTACGTATGCATTTGGCCATTGGGTTAGATAGTAATTTTGTTTACTATTATGTGAGACCCTAGGACCACATGGGTCTTAAACTTCTTACCCTTATGGACTGTAATTGGTTCCTTTAGATTTGATTGGGTGATCGCTGTCTTAGCATGTTGCTTATGGACTATGGTAAATTCGGTCCGACGGGGCATGTTAGAAAAGCGAGTCAAGTCAAGATCGAAAGGATCGCAAGAAGAGGAAGATTAATTTCATATTCACATTTTGACTTTAGAGATTCAAAGCTGGCCAGCCAATTGTAATCCATATGGGATTCAATTGTTGAATATAAAGTATAAGAAATGTGAAGAAATAATCTAGGATAAAGCATGCGTTGATCTACTCAACTTTGCACCCCAAGGAGTGTTGTGTATCTCTAACAAGTGCACAACAGCGGACTCTATGCGCATGACAGTCACACGTTCTATTTCTCAGTATGATAAACAGAAGAACTAAAGGAAAAGATGTTTCCTTATAATCCCCTCAAGTGTGAGTGGGAGATGTTGGATATGGACGACATGTATACACCCATGAGGGGATGTATGAGGGTCTATGGACCTCAGATGTCGCGTGCATGAAAGCATGTGCGAAGGGAACTTTTTCATGTGTGAAAAGGACCACTCGATAAGTGTAAAAAGTCACTTTATAAGTGCATAAAGGCACTTGATAAGTGCATAAGGAAGAGGATAAGGAATGGTGCTAATATAGGCTAATAAGCTTATAAGTAGTTATTTCCTACAATAACTACCCCCTTAGCCTATAAATAGGACCCAAGGGTATGGCTTTTAAGGCTAATCCTTCATGCTATAAGTTTGCATAAGGCAACTTATTTTTCCTCTCCTCCCTTCCATTAAGTTCTTCTTCCAAATAGAGATTTAGACGGTGAAACGCTGCTTTGATCCTCTGTGACAACGTGCCGACTGTTGTGGCGAATCCAAGGGCGAAGTTTAGAGATTATAGCAAAGCATACGCTAACGTAAGTCTCTTCTCTCTTTCGATCCTCTATCATCTAATGATGGGATCCCACGCACGGCCACGGCTTGACCCCGGCAATGGCCGGGGCAGGCCACTACCTCCCGCTACAAAATACGTTTGCAAAATACGTTTTCAAAATACGTTTTCAAAATCGCTTTTCCGCTGCAAGTACTATAAGAGTACTATTGTTTGATAAGTGATGGGGAAATATTGAAAGTTGTTCTAGATGGTGATTGGCATCGTAATGACCTTTCCGATTTTAGAGCAACATCTTCAATATTTTTCGAAAATAACTTATCAAATTAAAATTTTTTGCAATGTTTTTTGATCGAACTTTTTTTATGTCTTTTACAGCATTTTAAAGCTAAAATGTCTTCCGCTACTAAGAACATCGTCGCTGAGTTGAACAAAGGTGAAAAACTCAACGGTGATAATTACAAACTGTGGTCCATGAAGATACAATATGTTCTAGAGGAGCAAGATGTGCTCAAAACTCTGAAGAACATAATGATTGAACCTGAGTTAGGCACTACGGCCCAACACAGAAGAGACAAGGAAGCTTTCTATGCTTGGTCTCAGAAGAACAAAATTGCTCGCATTACGTTGTTGTCAAGTATGGCCGACGACATAATGCAAATCTTCCGAGAATATGACCTAGCTATGGACATATGGTCCAAGCTAGAGGAGAAGTTTGGTGGCACCTCGGTGACCAAACTTTGCTCTTTAACTATAAAATTCGATTCATACAAAAAAACGTCCAGATCATTCCATGGGAATGCATCTGTGACACATGGCGAATCTTATTTCAGAGTTAAAGGATGCAGGTCATATGATCACTGATGAACAACAAATCCAAGCGGTCATACGTTCCCTACCAATCGAATGGGACAACATGAAGATGCATCTCACTCATAATGAGAGCATCAAGAACTTCAACGATGTTTCTAAGCACCTCGAGTTAGAGGAAGAGCGGCTTGCGGCCGCCAAGCCAAGTACAGAAGTGCACATGGTTGCTAGTTCCTCACACGGGGGAAAGAAACGTAAACATCACTCGAAGTTTGCTCATGAACATAATAAGCAACCAGTGTCTACCCAGAAACCCAAACAAAAGGGTGGGAACAAGAAATGGCACAAGAAGAAAGACTTGAAGAAGATCAAGTGCTTCAAGTGCAACAAGTTATGTCACTTTGCCCGTTCATGTACGGATGGAGGTGATAAGGTAACTTGTAATAATACTAGTTACATATGTGTTTCTAGTTCAATATTTCTTGTACAATCTAATCCTTTTTGGATAATTGATTCAGGTGCCACCGACCACATAGCAAGGGACAGACGGTCCTTCGTGGAGTATCACCGGATACCCCAAGGAACGAAGTGGATATATGTAGGAAACAACACATGTGTTGAAGTGAAAGGCGTTGGGACGTGCAAGCTCGTCTTGGACAACGGCCGCACTATCTTACTTCATGATGTTCTCTTCGCTCCGGATATTCGAAGGAATATCATATCTGTGGTCGTCTTAATGGGTCTTAGTTATAGTTGGTTCTTTCATAATTGTAATGTGGATCTGTCTTGTAATAATTCTTTAATTGGTTCTGGGTATGTTTTTAAAGGATTCATTGTATTGAATACGATGTACGATTCCTCCAATTTTAATGAAAATTTCCTTGTTACAAATTCTTCGATTTATGAGTCAGATGTAATTTGTTGGCACGCAAGGCTTGGTCACATTGGACCAACACGTATGGATAGACTTGCCAAACATGGCCTTCCATCCAATGTTTCAAAGGTCGAAATGTCGACTTGCGAACATTGCCTTGTAGGGAAATCTTGTCGCAAGCCATTTGGAACCGGCACAAGGGCCGTGGTTCCATTACAGCTCATCTATTTGGACATATGTGGTCCGATGAATGTCAAGACAATACGCGGGAAGTCCTACTTCATCACTTTTATTGATGACTTCACCCGATTCGGACATATCTATTTGATATCCCACAAAAGTGAAGCATTAACCTGCTTTAAAAACTATATGAGTTTAGTGGAAAATCAATTAGATTGCAAGATTAAGGTCTTGCGAACCGATAGAGGCGGTGAATATCAATCAGCAAGTTTTAAGGAACTTTGTGATGAAAAGGGCATAGTCCATCAAATAACTATGCCTTATACTCCGCAACCAAATGGTGTTACTGAAAGGAGGAATAGGACTTTGATGGAAATGGTCCGTTCAATGATGGCGCAAGCTAACTTGCCAATCACCTTTTGGGGTGATGCATTATTGACGGCTGCTTTCATCTTGAACCGCGTACCCTCGAAATCAGTTAGCTCCACTCCTTATGAGTTGTGAAACCAAAGGTCTCCTGACTTAAGCATTTTAAAACCTTGGGGGTGTGCATCCTATGCACATATTTCCTCCCATAAGTATGGCAAACTTGGGCAAGGGGGAGGAAATGTATCTTTATACGATACGCAGAAAACTCCAAAGGTTATGTTTTCATTGGTCAGGAAGACAATGGAGGACTGATTGAATTTGAGTCGAGGGATGTCACTTTCTTGGAAAATGAGTTTCCAAGACAGGACGAGATAAGTCAGGACTTATCCCTATTTGAGATTTATGATCAAGAAGGATTACCTCATTCGAGTGGGAGAATTCTTGGTGAAGACGAAAATACATTTCAACCTTCACCAAGTGGGAGTAATTCTAATCACATTCCAAGTGGGAGTAATATTAGAATTGATCCAACTTCGAGTCAACAAGGACTTGAAGAATCTCAAATGCGACGTAGTAGTCGTACAAGGTTAGCTCCTCTAAGATTTGAGGATGAATTCCCACAAACCTTTGTGACTTTACTACAAGAAGATGACGAGCCTGCTACTTTCAAACAGGCCGTATCATGCCCTGCAAAAGACAAATGGATGGAAGCGATGGAGGAGGAATTAGAATCCATGAAAATTAACCGAGTCTGGGACTTGGTTGACTTACCCAGAGGACGTAGAGCTATTGGGAACAAATGGGTTCTTAAGATCAAGCATAAGGCTGATGGTTCTATAGACAGATATAAAGCTCGCCTTGTCGCGAAAGGTTTTACACAATAGGAAGGGATAGACTACGAAGAGACCTTCTCACCTGTTGTTCGTTTTACCTCGATTCGCTTGATTCTGGATTTGGTAGCGTTCTTAGACCTCGAATGACATCAAATGGATGTAAAGACTGCCTTTCTCAATGGATAATTGGACGAGGAGATCTATATGGAACAACCAACAGGGTTTGTAAAAGAAGGAAATGAACATAAGGTTTGTAAACTTTGTAAGTCCATATATGGTCTTAAACAATCCTCGAGGCAATGATATATACGATTTCAAGAAGTTGTCTTATCAAATGGTTTTACCATGCTTAATGAAGATAACTGTGTATTTATCAAGAGGATCAAAATCAAGTATGTTATTGTAACGACCACTTTTCGTTGTACGTTGTTCGTGCACGTGCTTTTGACCGTGCACGTGTTTATTTTAGACTTTGTTTGTTTGTGAACAATTTAGTGTGATATGCCGTTGTGAACGTCTCTGAGAGTATTAAATAGTGGCACTAATTTGGACCAACATTTCTCGAGTTGTTTTCCCACAATTTGATCTTATTCGATGAGACGTTGCGATTTTCACTTTTGACGGAAGACGTTTCTATTTTTAGTTACGTCGTTCGACATCGAAATTGAGATCCGTCTTCTTAGTTAGCTCACTTTCTTCATCACGATCACCCCGATATTTATTTTATAATTTTTGGAGTTTATTTGACTACTTTTATATTTTTAGCAAGGTTTAAAATATTTTTAAAAGCTAGGTTTTAAATTAATTTCGGCCAAATAAAATTTATTTGAGTTTTAAACGTTTTAAATAATTTTTGAACCGAATTCCAGCTCATTTAGGCCGCACCCAAGCCTTGGGTGAGTTGGAGAGGGTGAGATTTGAATTTTAAATTATTTTAAACTCCTAATCCCATTAGGATTAGCCCTAGGCCTAGTCAACCCACCTACACTATATAAACAACCTCTAGGAAGACCTATTTTCGCAAGAAAATAACCCTAGCCGCTTCCAAAACTCAAAATTGACGTTGCGACGAATCGTCGCAACGTTGCGACAGCCAACCCCCGCACGACCGAGGAAACCAAGCCCGTTCCCCCGCTCCGACCGTTAGCCGCCCCCGCACCAAGCCTGACCCGCACCGCTGCATCGCACCCTGCTCCGACCGAGAGGAGCCCTTGGTCTGACCGAGAGCTCAAGCCCGCATCCTGCTCCGCACAGCCGTCCGCACCAAGCCCGCTCTGTCGCCCCGCCTCCGCCCGTGTCTGACCGAGCGGATCGCCTGCACCGACCGAAGCCGCAACGTTGCAACGTTGCAAGCCCCGCATCTGCAGCGCCCGACTGGTGCTGTCCCCCACACCGACCAACGAATTCCTCCGCACCAAGCCTCCGCCCGCACCGCTGCAGCCCGCTGCGCTGCAAACCCCGCACCAAGCGTGCCCGACCGAGAGAACTCCTCGCACCGAGGCTGTACGACCGAGAGTCATTCGTTGCAACCCCGCACCCGTCGCACCACTTGCCACCGTGGGCCCCCCAAGTTCTCTAGAGGTATTGGGGGTTCCCTATTGGTCCCTAGGACTACTGTGGGCCCCACCTAGGTGCTTTCTCTCCGACGATTGGCCGTGTACGACGTTGCGACACGTCGTAACCGTCGTCGCACGTGCTAGCTTTGGAATCTGGACTCGTAGCTCCGGTTGATGCTCTGAATTTTCCAGCGAGGATTCTATATTGGAATCAGGACTTGGAGCCATTCTCTTATTCCAACCCCTGGCGTCGCTACCCGACGCCAGCGTAGCTTTCGCGTCATGTTGAGATAACGCTTTGCACCCCTAGGACCCCCAACCCAATTGCCTGCTAATCAAGACTAAAATTGATGTTTTTAAAATGTTTTAAATGTTTTAAATTCACTAATCAAGATTAATAATATGGACTTTAGGCCGGTGGACTTGTGGACGTAGATT
The DNA here is from genome assembly GCA_030789695.1 of Scilla litardierei. NCBI lineage: Eukaryota > Viridiplantae > Streptophyta > Magnoliopsida > Asparagales > Asparagaceae > Scilla > Scilla litardierei. The sequence continues at coordinate 114,485,553 of CM061134.1, forward strand.
ATTGTGACTTTGGACTCGTTGGACGGTGTGCTCAGACGTTGTACTTGCAGGCAAGTGAAACTTGTCAAATCTTGTGTAGGGACATGTTTTTAGGCCACTTCCTTATTTTTAGCGTAAAAGAGACTAGTCAGTGAAATGATAGCTGGCTAGACGCCTACTTGATCTAGTTTGACAACGAAACTAGATCCGTCACCTAAATTGATCTAGCTTGACAACGAAGCTAGATCTAACTCTTTAACTTGTTGATCATGCATACTAAACTGTCACGTTTACTTTCCTTACCTGTAGGCTTTACTACCTGCCATATCATGTCATCCATGCATTGAATGCCGCATTCATAGCACATGCTACAATACTTGTACTTGAACTTCCTTGTCCGGCTAGGTGCACCCCTACGCCATCATGAACAATACTTCTGGACTCGTGATCCAGAAGCGGGCCTCATGTGTTGGTCAAAAACCAATGCCCAATTTCCTTGTCCGGCTAGGTGCACCCCTACGCCATACTTGTTAAATACACTTCCTGGCTCGTGACCCAGAAGCGAGCATACGCATTTGGGGGTAAGGCCCTGGCTCGATACACGTGGAGGGGTAGGGATAAGCGATCACCTGAGCTTAGGAGTGGCCCGATCAGCCACTCTAGCCAGAAGGCGTAATCTCTGTGCACGAGGTGCTTACTTTACTTGTCTTGTACTAGTGAGTGTTTCTTGTAAAACTTGACATCCATGCCATGCTCGTGCTTTACTTTACTTTACCTTACTTGTTGCACTCATACTTTAATTGCCATGTCATTACATTCATGCTAGAACTGCTAGGTTGCTTTACTTTTGCCTACTTTCAGTTTCCTTGCACAAGTCTCTTGTAGACTTGATGACATGTGCCCCTTGCTCTTTTGGGTGTCACATGTTAGACCCTGAGCCAGAGACTGTTGCTGAGTACGTGATGTTTTGCTGACGCTGAGTCTGATTCCATGTTTGCCCAGGAGGAGTTTTGTGGACACCGGTGACCCTAGCTGAGCATTCTTTTGTTTTAGGTTTTGTTGTTAGTTGTCGATGCGTGGAACATTTTCTCTGTACGTTGTACTTTTGTCGGCCATGTTTGGGCCTTTAGACTCTTTTCTTTTAGCCTGGTGGCTTTTTCTGTGATGTTGAAACTTATTTTATGGATATTCTGAGATATCTCTTTTGTCTCATTTCATTATTATTATCTTTGTTTCGTTCGCGTTGCAAGGACCTGCTATTTAAAGTTGATTGACGCTTATCGGACTTGCAGCTTTGCAGCTTCAAGTTTGAGCGGACCTTCTCACGCTTCGCCTCCATATTTTTGGGAAGCGGGGCGTGACAGGTTTTGTTGGTGGCCCATGCAGGTCCAGTCTTGCAATTGCGAATTAACGGAACAACGATAATAACGGAATGTCCATTAAATAAATTGCAACATCCGAGTCATAAGCCCTGAGTCTAGTCGTTTTCCTATGTCACTAGGTGATAAGAAGACTTAGTTAGACGTCTGTGCTTGCTAGTTAGAGGCCTCTGATTGTTAGTTAGACTCCCTGTCAGCAATTGATTTAATCATCGTAGGAGTTACCTTAGTGGTTCTTGTCTAACTCTGACCATATTAGACTTCTAGAATTTTGTTAGTCGTTCGCTTGGGTTCATCGATTTCGGTCCAAGCTGAACGCATTTCATTACCGTCTAGCTCCTTAGAAAGTCTTAGCGCTTAGTTCTTAGTCTTTGGTTGGTCGACTGTAGGGGTTTCCACGTAGATTTTCTGGTTCATATCCTAGGCATATGTATGTTTTGATCATCCGACCAATTTCCTTGCCTCGATTCACGAGATCGCCTCATGACGATCGTCGTCAATCTTCGAACCTCTCCATTACAAACCTTGAATCTTCTGAAAGTTTTTTTCGATTTCCTCTTTCCCAAGTTTAAATTTGCTTAATTTTTAATATATATATCTTATATTTCATACTCCTTCGTTGACTTGAATTCTTAAAACTTTTGTCGAAATTTTGAATACTAGCTTATGGAATTTTCCCAGCCTACCCTTTTGTACCTATGAAAATACATTTTCCTTTCATATATTAATCTTATTCTGAACCGTACTTTTATTTTGCCCAACTCGATTTATAATTTTCCTTCCTGATTTATTCCATTCATATACTTTTCAAGTGACATGGAATTTTAGCTTTCAGCAAATCGATTTTATGCTTGTCGTTTTCTCCGCTTCAGATTTTTGTAAAATTACTATTTCATAACCACTTCCTGATTTAGACCCTCCATGATTCGATTTTAAAGCTTTGCTATCAATTTTGATAATTCTACTACTAAGTTTTTATTATCTTTCCGCTCACCCTACATACTTTTAGAATAATTTCTAAACTAAATTTCAATTATTTTTATATCCGTGCCAGGCTCGTTGTGCTCGAATGCTAAGAGCTTTGTGTAAACCAGTTTTATTTTGGCACATCCTGGTTCCTTTAAAAGTAGTTTCAATATTGATTATTTTAAAATTTTCCCTAGCCTAAAGGTTTTGAAAGCATTTAACATGAGTCTAAATTTTTCAGTTCATTTAATTTCATTCTTTGAATTTCAAAACTTTTGCCAACATTATATTAGAACTACTGACGTATGATATTTTCTAAACCTCGTCCTTAATATTCGTGTAAATGGTTTTACTTCCTTTTATAATGATTTTATATAAATCAATAGACCATTTTCTCTTATTATGAATATTCGACTCAAACTTATTTTGAACAACTCGTTTTATCGATCTCCAAATATTCCTTTTCAGACGAGGATTTTAACTTTTGAAGTACGACAGTTTTCAAATTTCGCGTATGTTAGCTTATGTTATTTATACTATTTCATTTCTCCATCCTATATAAGTGTCACTACATCTCCCTTTCCTCTACCTAAGCATTCACAATTGATTCGCTGTTTCACCTAATCAGGCTGTCTCCTTTTAGTCGTCCTATCTGAATTCGTGCCTCGTCACGCTTTTGACCTCCCTCTATTGTTTAGGTTTTAGTGCTCGTCAATGACTGTGTCAACCCAAATTTGTTAATTAGGCCTTGGACCTTTGTGATGTTATCGTGGTGCATGTACCTAAGTGGTGTATGTAGTTAGATGGTCGACCCCGGATATACACCCAGAGAACGGTTGTAGTTTTACCGCAAGTGCACGGTGTAGCAGCGAGCGGGTTATCGAACACAGGGAGGACGAATGACCGTGCTTGTTCCAATCAACCTGGCTATTTAAGAAGAGAGAAATTTTCCTTTGGCGATCCTGTCACAATCGTCAGACAAAGTACGGAAATATCAAATCAAATAAAGAACGTCTAGGGAATGGGGAATTCCCGCTACTCACCGCCTTTCGTAAGTGTGGTTCATCAGTATCAAAATTACTAGAATAAGATTTTGGATGAACTAGTTGCAACTGAATGTAGAACCAAGCTCACGCTCTCGCGCTGTTGCCGGCCTATAGCTATCCTAGGCTCGGGTCCAATCTCTTGCAAACCCTAGCATATGGAAGCTAGCATTAGGATCAACATCGTCGTTCAATCGTGCACCGAGCCCAATCTCTTGTAAACTCGGCCCACGACCTAGATTGGGATAGTTCCTACCTGTCCAATATCTTGCAAACGGGTATTGGCGCGGAATTGGAACCGGAAACCCTAGTATCGGTCCAATCTCTTGCAAACCGATACTACGGAAATTCGATTCCAACCCAATTCGGATTTCTAGGGTTTCCTATCGAATTGGGATCCAATCTCTTGCAAATCCCAATCGGTATGAACTCCTAACCATCCGTAGTAAATTGATCCCAATCTAATCCCTAATAGCAATTCTAGCAAAATTCCTACCAATTCATCACAATCGTGAAATAGGGCTTGTAGGGTTCATCCCCACGCCCCAAGACGTGGCGACTACTCACAATTCATAGCAAGATCACAAAAATAATCAATGAAATAAGCAATAGAATTCATCACAATATTGAGATATGTAATAAAAATAGAATTTTTAGAGAAGAGAAAACACAAACCAATGGAGTTCTTCAATTAATCCAACAAAAATCCAATTTTGTCTCCTCTCCAATCACAAGAATAAAACTAAAAAGCTAATCTAAAAGCTACAAAAAATCTAAGAAAAAGGCTCTCCCAAAACTAGGGTAAAAACGGGGGTTAAATACCCCCCAAAATCGTCCAAAAACTGTGACCAAAATACCCCTGCGCAGCCTGTTTTCCGCAATTTTCGCTACAGGCAGCGCGTCGCACTCGGCCGAGTGACAAAAGTCGCTCGGCCGAGTGAAAACCCTGTAATTTTCCAGTAAGTCTCGATCTTCAGGGGTCTTCACTTCGGGGGCGGCTCGACCGAGTGAGTTGTCGTCACTCGGCCGATGGCTTCTTGGTACTCGGGCGGTCGGGATTATCCACTCGGCCGAGTGGGTCTTCTGAAGCTCAGCAGCCGAAAAACAGTAACTTGGCGATTTTTGAATGGCTTCGTCTGGGCGCCACTCGGGCGGACGGGGTCTCGTCACTCGGCCGATGTGGTCTCCGTCGCTCGGCCGAGTGCACGTATGAATCGTGTCTGATCTGGTCGGCCGAGCGGTGTCTCACTTGTCGGCCGAGTGACTCCTTCACTCGGCCGAGTGGGACACTAAAAATGCCCAGATTGCTTGTTTTGGCCTCCTCGTCGCTCCTGCGACGTCCGTTCTTCTTCCGCTCCTCTCCAACAGCAAAATACCCCTCGGGGAGGTCGTCGGTGACCGTCTGGAGTAAGCGCATCTCGAGATCACTCCAAATCGCGCCAAATCACCTGAAATGCGACAAAAACAACAAATCGTGAAAAGCATCGCAATATCGTCGATATATCGTGAAAAACATGATTTGGACGATCTAAATGGCATGCAAACATGCGGGAAAAAGGTGTAAAATAAGGAGTGATCAAAATCCCCCAAGCTTGCCTCTTACTCGTCCTCGAGGAAGATAAGTAAAAGGCGAACCCGGTGGATTCGGAAAACGAAAACGGCGAAAAAAAATGAAAAATGAAAAACGGAGAAGAATGAAAAACGAAATAAAAATAAAGAAGAAAGAAAGAAGCGAAGAGGTAAGCCGCTAGATCATTTTCTCAGGACGTGGGTTCCGCTTACTCGTATAGCATGCACTGAATGAAAAACACATGTCAAAGAGTTTTATTTTGATAACATAGTATAATGGTGCAAATAGAAATAGAAAACCCACGAACAACAATATAAACATGAAAAACGGAATAATTTTATAATTAACATCGTCTGAATCATTTAAAGCGGTATACAAATCACAGATCACACATTTTTCAATTGAATGCTTTCTATCAGGAGTATAAGAGTATCACACTATAGAATAGAGAGAATAGAAAAGTATGGATTTCATGAAATGAGTGCTAGGCTTAGATTTCTGGATTTCGTAAAGATAAAAATAACCTCACCGAGTATAGAATATTACTTAGCCTAGGTTGTCGTGCAACGTCAAGTAGTCACTCTCTCACACATCAATGGATCCCCTCCCCCAAGCTTATCTATAAGCGTGGTGGCATAAAAAAATATTTACATCCCCATTTTTATAAAGCTCCAAAAGCAATGAAAAGAGAAGAGAAAGAAAGAAAGTGAGATGGGATCTTTTATTGAGGATTTTCCCTCTTTTCTTTTTCTTTTCTTTTTCTTTTTTTTCTTTTTTTTTCTTTTTTTTGATGCAATAGCATATATACACAACGATCCCAACTCAAAGAGAGATAATGATATACAAGAATATTTTCTCTTTTCTCTTTTTTTTTGAATAAGAAATTTGGAGCTAGGAATTAATAGCGGGGGAAATGCCATATAATAGAATCGCTAAGGGGAGATTCACCAATGATTTTAAAAGTAGAGAAATGATGTTCAAGATTTGTGGAGAAAGAAATAAATTTATCACTCGGTTCACTCTATAAGACATGCACGACAACTTCAGCAGGGTAATCTAATCTACTCAGTTTCGATCACAAAAAGGCTAACTAATCCAGATTTATCATAGCTAACATCATTCAATCATCCTGAAGTGAAATGTACAGTTCATGCATATAGAAGTGATATAGAAAAAGAAATCAGTACTCCAGATATAGGTATTCAATGCGTGAATCTTGGTGTGTTTTCTGTGATAGCATACATATGAATATTCAGACTCAGCTAATAATAAAATTTCATCCATTTTCATGTGGAAAAAGTGTGGGTTACAATCTCTAGATGCAAGGCAAGTCATAGCATATGATATCAGAAATAAAATCTAAGACATGACAAATAAAGCATGCATATAGAATAAGCTAACTCCACGTCATCATCATCACAGAAAAGTCATCTCTAGCATGAGATGAAAAAGAAAGAAATAAAGATAAAGGGAAAATAGAACTATTTACAATGCGGCACACAGAAAAATAAGAAAAACGTGATGCATGGCAAAATAAAAGAAAAATGATGAAAAATAAGTGCAAAAGCGAAAAACGGTGTGAGAAACTAAAAATAAAGGTGGCAAACCGAAAAAGATCGTGAGAACTCACTCCCCCAAGCTAAATGGCACAGTGTCCTCAATGTGCAAAGTGGGGCACACCGAGAGACAAGTAAAGGGAGGGGCAAGTGAGGATGCATGCATGATGGGGAAAAAGGAAAATAAACGAAAAATAAAGAAACGAAAAATATGATGCGGACATGATGCATGCAGGAATGGAGTGATACAGATATATAGAAGTGTCACCAAAAACTCACCCTCTCTCCCAAAAAAGATATATAAGGATACGATCTGAATGAGAAACCCAAAATAAGTGAGGGGAGGGGGGTGGACAAAAATGCAACAGGACCCAGCAGAAACGGGCAGCACAACGGCAGGAATAATCGATGGCATCAAGGGTGCCTAAGAAGGTAGTGCTGCGCCGTCTCCGTCCTGAGGCAGATGTGGTGGTGGTGGCTGGACAGGCCGCTGAGCGGGTGTGGAAGTGGTAGCAGGCTGAGTGTGTGTGGAAGTGTGGGTGGGAACCTGCTGGGTGGGTGGGGGTACGCGGGGGAGAGGCTCCAGGACCTGGGTAAGACAGTAGTGAATCTGCGGGAGCAGGTCAAAGCGGCCAGCCATCGCAGAGACGGTGGAGGACAGGGTCCTAAGGTCGCCTCTGAGGCCACTCATCGCCCCTTTTAGAGCACGAATGCTCTGAAGTACAGTGTCAGGGGGAGGTGGTGCAGAGGGACGCACCGGTCGGGGCTGTGCAGGGCGGGGCTGGCGTACTCGGGTCGCGTATGTGACGGGCTCAGCGGGGAAGGGAACGAAAGGCCCTGCGCTCGCAAATGTGGGACTGGCCTCAGTGTGAGGCCGGGGCACCGGCTGGTGAGAAGTGGAGGCAGCAGCAGAGAAAGAAGAGTGCAAAAGTGGCAGCGAGGCGGCCAGAGAGGTCAGTGGCACAGAAGTGTGGACAGACGCCACGACACTCTCGGAAAATATAGCAGCAGTGGAGACAGAGGGCTCTCCGTACTCAACTACGGTCGGCGGGCGCTCGGGTGGGACAAAAGAAACGGGCTCAGCAGACAGAGGGTCAGTGGTGGTGGTGACAGCCTCGGAAGCAGTGGAGGTGGGCTCAGCTAAGGTACTCCCGACACCGACAGAGGTGGGGACAGAGGTGTCAGGAGCAGTGGAAACATCAGGTATAGGCTGAGGGGCCACGGGGTCAACAGGGGCGGCAGGCTCGGCAGGTGCAACAGGGTCTGCGGGGGCAGCGTGGGCAGCGTGGGCCTGCTCGGCCTCGAGCACGTAAGCATCGGGGATGAGAACATCCATCGCAGGGAGCCAGTCCATGTGGGCTGGTGCAATCTGAGTCCGAGCTGGGCTCGGAAGAATCATGTAATCGGCACCGTAAGGGCCGTGCAACCAGACCCAGTGACGCTCACCGTGCGGACGAAGCATCTTCATCCGGGCCATAACATCAATCGACAAAGAGGTGGGGCCCGGTGCTCGTCGCAGGTCGTCAGGGAAATCCTCGCCGGTCATAAGGGCAAGCAAGGTGATCAGGCCGCCGCAGCATATCGGTGAGCAAGCGCCCACCGATACAATGATGCGGTCCAAAAACCAAGCCGCGACATCAATCACGACGACGGGGACAAGCTCATCGCCATCCCTAGATATAGCTCTGGGCCGTGTCATTGCGTAGAGCATGTAGAGCTCTGGCGTAGACATCGTGCCCGGCTCATATCTGGCCAAAAAGGTCGTCGCCATAAGGCGCTGAGCAATACGGAGGCATGGATGGACAATGGCCGAGGCCTTGGCCCTACTAGGGTCAAAGGCAGCGTGAAGACCCGTAATCCGGGCCCAGAAGGCACCAGCGTCGAAGGAAGGTGGGGGGATATGGGTGGGGCCGTAACCGCGATCGGCTCCGGGGACATCGGGCCACGAGAAAAATGCTCTCATCATATCGAGAGTGACCTGGCACTCCCGGTCCATGAACCGAAATGTAACGACCACTTTTCGTTGTACGTTGTTCGTGCACGTGCTTTTGGCCGTGCACGTGTTTGTTTTGGACCTTGGTTGTTTGTGAACACTTTCGTGTGATATGCCGTTGTGAACGCCTCTGAGAATATTAAATAGTGGCACTAATTTGGAACGACGCTTCTCGAGTCGTTTTCCCACAATTTAATCTTACTCGATGAGACGTGGCGATTTTCACTTTTGACGGGAGACGTTTCTTTTTTTTAATTTCGTTTCTCGTCATCGAAATTGGGATCCGTCTTCTCTGCCTTCTTTCTCTCGTCGTCCCGGTCACCCCAGTATTTATTTCACAATTTTAGGGCTCCGTCTAACCCGTTACCACTGTTTTCCCCAACCAATTATTTCTTTTAATCCTAATTCTCATATGACTAAACCTCTAATTATTTTGTTATAACAAATTATCACATCCTAATCAACTGTGAATCCTAGCCCACATTTTCACCTTGACCGCACACACATAAGTGGAGACAGGGTATAAGACCATGGGCTTTTAAATGCTTATAATAACAATCCTAGCCTAGCCGAGTATCAGCCCACACCCATTCAATACTTTTAATAAAACTCTAGGACAAACCAGTACCCTATTCCCTTATATCATAACCTAAGGCCCATACCCACGTGACCTAGCACAGCCCCCCTACTTAAAAGACCTAGGGTTAAACGATTTCACAGCAACCAAGAAACGAGCCGCCCTCTATATTTTCTCCCCACGCAAGTTTCTCACGGCGCCGCTCGACTTTGCTTCTTCGACGTGTCCTCTCCGCGGCGCCGCCTTCCCCCTTCAACCCCCAGGCCATCTCCAGCCTTCTTCGAAGTCGCACAGCCCTCCGCCACCGACCAGGGCTCCGTTCCGACGCGGTAGTGCGGTGTTCCCACGCTACTGCACCTCCAGGCGCAGAACACGACGACCGCAGCGTCGCACCGCATCGCGCTCACCCCCGTCGCCGCCGTGGGGCTCCAACCCTCGCCGGAGACCGCCGCTATCCGATGCGCTTCTGCCCTAGCGGCAACAGCGCCGCCCGCGGTGCTGAACGGCAGCGCCACCCGCAGAGTAGGCCCCGCCGGCGTCCCCTGATCCCCGAAACCCCTCCAGCATCTCCCCGACCTCCTCTCCGACTAGACCGCCCCGTGCGCCACTCGACGTGCTCCGGCCTTCACCTCCCCTCGCAAGGCAGCGCCCTCGCCATTGCCCCGCGCTCTCCTCCTCATCGTCGCCGGAAACGCTCATCGTCGCCACCGCCCAGCTGTGACTCATCCCCTGCAACGAAGTAACGAAGAGAGAGGTAAACACGTAAGTTTTAATGCATACATTGACTTTAGGATCTGTCAGCTAAAGTTATTAGTTAGTTTAACCCATGTGATTAGCATGTTAGTACGTTAGCTCCATTATTGCATTAGTTAGTATGTGCTAATACACCCGTAAGATAGTTAGGGATTTATTTCAACGTAGATTCGGTTATCTCATAAAGTTAGTGTTATAATTTATTAACAAATGGTTGGTAGTATATGTACTATTAGTGAGTATTGGTATTTATCATTGTATATTATTTTAATACAAGTAAGATATTAGTAAACTTTATGCAGTATATATTGGGTTGGGTTTAATGGTAATTTATTGGTTGAGCATTCCTTAGATTGATTATTAATCTGTTAACGCAGATGTGATACATTTCTTCGCGAACCATTACCGTTTCTGAGCCGACACCGTTACCTTATACGCTACCAGAATCCTACCCCGGGCGTCGCTACCCGACGCCAGAGTAGCTCCTGCGTCGTGTTGAGGTAAGATCTGCCCGTAGGAATCACCACTTGCCTGTTAAACAACTAAAATTGGTAATGTTTGATGGTTGTGCTTCACTAATCAAGATTAATAAATTGGGATGTAGGCTGGTCTGTGAACTGAACACATAGGTAGTTTGGACTCTGGTTGATCGTGACAACAGCTTGGTCGTTCAGGCAAGTGAAACTTGCCAACTCTTGTGTAGGGCCATGTTTTAGGCCACTTCCTTATTTTCAGCGTAAAAGAGACTAGTCAGTGAAATGATAGCTGGCTAGACACCCACTTGATCTAGTTTGACAACGAAACTAGATCCGTCACCTAATTGATCTAGCTTGACAACGAAGCTAGATCCAACCCTTTAAACTTGTTCATGCATACTAAACTGTCACGTTTACTTTCCTTAAACTGTACGTACTTTTAACTGCCATGCATTGCATCTTACATGTCATCCAAATTGATTTATTGCATCGTAGCACACGCTACAAAATACTTGTACAAATCCGTGTTTCCGTGTTCCTGGCTAGGTGCACCCCTAGGCCATACTTGTTTAAAACACTTCCTGGCTCGTGATCCAGAAGCGAGCATTCCAAGTTCGGGGGTAAGGCCCTGGCTCGATACACGTGGAGGGGTAGGGAAAAACGGTTACTTGAGCTTAGGAGTGGCCTGATCAGCCCTCTAGCCAAAAGACGGAATCTCTGTGCACGAGGTGCTTACTTTTCTTGTCTTGTACTTATCTTGTGAATGATTCATGCAATACTTGTCATCCATGCCATGTTTAAATGCCATGCTCGCACTTTACTTTACTTTACCTTACCTGTTGCACTCATTACTTTAACTGCCACGTCATTGCATCATGCTAGAACTGCTAGGTTGCTTTACTTTTACCTACCTTCAGTTTCCTTGCACAAGTCTCTTGTAGACTTGCTGACATGTGCCCCTTGCTCTTTTGGGTGTCACATGTTAGACCCTGAGCCAGAGACCGTTGCTGAGTACGTGGTGTTTTGCTGACGCTGAGCCTGAGTCCATGATTGCCTAGGAGGAGTTTTGTGGACATTAGTGATCTTTTTTGGTGACTTTGCTGAGCTTTCTTTGTTTTAGGTTTGTTGTTAGTTGTCGGTGCGAGGCACCTTTGTTTTGTACGTTGTACTTTTGTTGGCCATGTTTTGGCCGTTAGACTCTCTTTTCTTTCTAGCCTGGTGGCTTTCCTGTGATGTTGAAACTTATTTATGGATATTCTGAGATATCTCTTTGTCTCATTTCATTATTATTATCTTTGTTTCGTTCGCGTTGCAAGGACCTGCAGTTTTAAATTTGATTGACGCTTATCGGACATGCAGCTTTGCAGCTTCAAGTCTGAGCGGACCTTCTCACGCTTCGCCTCCCTATTTTTGGGAAGCAGGGCGTGACAGAAACGAGCATCCCTCGTCGGTCCGGGCGATCGAACTAAGTATCTCAAGTGTCGGACGGGTAAACGTGTCCGCCGACACTTGAAAGAAATCTCGCCAGCCCACGTTGTCGTACAACGTGAGCATCCCCTCTAGTACCCCCAGGCGTCCTAGGTCGGCAAGGTGTGCAAACCTGGAGGGTACGATCGAGCGCTGGGAGATACGCTCGAAGACGGCGTGGTGTGCGTCGTCTCGGAAAGTAATCCCGAGCGGCCCGATCAGTGGAGCCGGAGGTGGTGGCTGTGGAGCGGCAGGGAGTGGCTGTGCGGGCTGTGCGGGCTGAGTGGGCGCTGCAGGCTGTGCGGGGTGTGCGGGGCCTGCAGGCTGTGCTGGGTGGATGGGGTGTGTGGGAGAAGGCGGAGGAGAGTCCTCCAACTCGTGGGAGAGGCCGGCGTCATCCGACTGCTTCCGCTTGGTGGAAGCTCTCTTCGACCGCGGCCGTGTCCGGGGCGGCATATCGGCCCCGAGCGCGCGCCGAAAAGTGTAAAAAGTGCGGCGTGTGTAAAATAAAGGAAAGAGTATACCCCGACACGCCGCGAGTGCTAAGCAATGGAAGCGTGTGAAGACAGCGCCTCCGCGAAGCCCAAATCAGTCCGTAGAAGCTCCCATGGGCTCCCCTAAGCTCCCAAAAACAACCTGCGCATAAAATGGAGATATCAGCGGGTAATATTCAAAACGTATGGAGCATTAGGGGTGTAATAGATAGATATAGAAATTGATTAGGGTTTGGGGGTCGTTTAACACATGGATCCTCGAAAAATACACAGAAAGAGGAGAAAAAGGCGAAATAGGCGATACCGGAGGTGGTCGGAGCGGCGGCCGCCGGCGGCGACTCTGGCGAGGTGCGGCGGGTGCTCGGCCGGCGGTGGCTGGCCGAGCGGTGACGCGAGGTGGTCGGTCGGGCGAGTGGGGGCGCGAGCGAGGGGAACGGGCGAGGGGAGCTGAAGGGTCGGGCGAGCGATTGGGATTTTTTTCATTTCGAAAAACGTGCCTCCCCTCAGCCCCTTATATAATAAAAGTTACGACTCGGCCGAGTGACTAGGTCACTCGGCCGAGTGAGATCAATGGAAATATCCTCCCCGCTTACGCTTCGGCCGAGCGGCCTTGCCAGCCTCGGCCGAGTGGAGTAAGTCCATTCGGCCGAGTGGCTCAAGCTACTCGGCAAGACTCGCCCTAGGAGCGTATCCGTTTTACTCGGCCGAGTGAAAATGTATACTCGGCCGAGTAGCAGTTATACTGAAATCAGGAAAATAAACAGAGAGTTGGGTACAACAGACTTCCCTCGTTCGTGAGCGGCTCGGCCGGACGAACTTGTGTACTCGGCCGAGTGACTAGTATACTCGGCCGAGTGAGCCTTGTTTTCTGCTGTTTGTCTTCGTTTGGGCTCTAAACTCCGTCTTTCTTCCTCCAGTCGATTTCATCTTACTCCTAAGCATCGAGCGTCTTCCTGGGGCGCTCCTTGTCGTCTCGTTTATCCTCCTCATGATGGATTTACCTATATCCTCTCCTGTCAAGAAAAATAGGACCCGTTATCACAAAATTTTTGGGCGAACGACTCAAAACACTAAAAATTTCTAAATAAAAAATAAAGAAAAAGTAAAAATAAAGCAATAACCGTCGGGTTGCCTCCTGACAAGCGCTCGTTTAAGGTCGTGAGCTCGACCCCCTATGATTTTCAATTAATGCGGGATGTTTGGTGCATATGAGATGCACCCATCAAACTTTCCGGGGAGAACGCTTGGATTCGGAAGTTGCGGCGGCGTGTTCTCCCGCGGTGGTCTCTCGTCTCGAATTGTGTTGGGGGGAGGCTCCCCCAAGCTAGCGTTTTCCCCGGTCAATGGCTTCACCGGTGACGCCGATTTCCGTATCGGCGGAGCTTTCTTTGGAGACTTTAATTTCGAGAGCTTACAGAGCTCTCGAATCCTTGCGACATCAACGTCGCCTTCATCATTTTCAGCGGAGAGGTCGGGGGAATCATCTATCTTCTCATCTTGGCCTAAATCCGGGCCTTCATCAAAATCCTCATCGAAAAGAGCGCCAATTGAGTGGGGTATCGCCTCTTCTATCACCTCATCAAGGAGGTCCATGTAGTCAAGTTCCTCGTGGTAATGCATGTGTTTCATAGCCTTAGGAATGTGAAGCTCCACCTCGATGTTACCGACGTTCAAAGTTAGGGTACCTTCGCACACATCGACAATGACTCCGGCGGTGGCGAGGAACGGGCGTCCAAGTATCAATGAAGTATCTCCCTCCTCCTTAACGTCCATGATCACGAAGTCACATGGCAAGCATATTCCCCCCGGGACTTGTAGCGGGATGTCTTCGGCGATCCCTACCGGCCTTGTTATTCGCCCATCGGCCAATTGTATCCGCATGTCGGTAGGTTTCAACTTCGTCCCGGTGTTTAGCCTTAAGAACATGGAGAGAGGCATGAGGCTCACACTAGCCCCTAGGTCTACCAACGCCTTTTGAAGAGGGACGCCGCCCAAGGTGCAAGGAATCCGAAAACTCCCCGGGTCTTTAAATTTGGCCGGCTCCTTCTCTCTCTTGGTGAACCAAGAGCCCTCCTCGGCTAGCATAATCTTCTCCTTCCTCTTTCTCCCCGAAATCAAGTCCTTTAAGAATTTAGCATATGTGGGGATCTCCACGATGGCGTCGAGGAAGGGAATGTTGAGGCTAACTCCTCTCAGATACTCGAGAAACTTTGCTAGCCTTTTCTCCATTTTCACCCTAGCAAGCCTTTGGGGAAATGGGACCGGTGGCATGAAGCGCCTTTCCTCAATCAATTGCTCCGCTCTAGATTTCTCCTTTTCTTGTGGCTCTTTTTCCTTCTCAACTTCAACTACCGGCTCAATTGGCTCCAAACTTTCCTCCACGGGCTCCTCGGTAGGAATCATGGCGGGGGTGGTATCCTTCCCGCCTCTAGTAGTAACGGCAACTACGGCATTGATGTGGCCAGTGTTGCCCCGTGGGTTTTGCTCGGGTTGCGCCGACAATCGTTGAGTGTTCCGATTGAGCAACGCCAATTGCTCCGATATTTGAGCCACAACGGTATTAAGGGAGTCTTGCCCCGCCTTCAAGGTAGCATTGACCTTATTTTGCTCGACCATAAATGCCTCCACTCTAGCTTCGAAGTCGGATCGTTGTTGAGCTTATGGAGTGTTTTGATTTTGATTCCTCCACCCTTGATTGTATCCGGGCGGCCTATATGGTGGAACTTGTTGCTTCGGTTGGAAATTTTGTTGTGGAGGCCCCCTCGGCGGATAGTGTTGTTGTTGGGGTGGTGGTGGTCGGGCTTGTTGAGGTGGTTGTTGTGGCGGGTTCAAAGCTCCTTCATTGTTGGCGTAAGAGAATCCGAGATGGTTTCTTGTGGCCGGATTGGCCCAATATCCTTGGTTCCCCGTGACATATTGTACTTGCTCCAAGGATCCTTCTCCTTGCTCTCCTCCCACATACATGGCTTGAGATTGGTCTTGCCAATCACTCATTTGGTTCGTTGGAGCGGAGGTGGAAGGGGTTCCTTGGGGCTCCGTGATAAACTTCTCCAGTCTCTCCACTACCTTGTGGAGAGAATCAAACTTGCTCGTAAGCTGCGCTACGGCCTTCGCCTCATAGATACTAGTTGGCTTTAAGGAGGACGTAGAGTGTCCTCGCTCATCGCCCCATTGTTGATTGTTTGAGGCCATCTCCTCAATTAGGGCCGTAGCTTCCTCGGGAGTCTTTGACAAGATAGCACCATTCGCCGCGGCATCAATAATTTGTTTGGTCCCCGGTTGGAGACCGTTGTAGAAGCTATGAACTAGCTCCCAATCTTCTATGCTATGGTGCGGGCATTGGTGCTGCAGATCTTTAAAACGCTCCCAAGCCTCATAGAGTGTCTCTTGGGGTCCTTGCTTGAAGGACATGAGAGCGCTCCGTATCTTCACCGTCTTGGAGGGCGGATAGAACTTGTCAATGAATGCACTCGCCAACTCGTCCCAAGTGGTGAAAACACCCTCAGCCTGCGTCCTCAACCAATAGAGTGCCTTGTCCTTTAGCGTGAAAGGGGAAGAGACGCAGTCTGATGGCATCAATGGCGACCCCCGGCATTTGGAATGTGGCGCACTTCGACAAGAATAATTGGATGTGGTAGTGAGGATTTTTATGGGCATTCCCATGAAATGGATCCTGCTGCATCAGAACCACTAGTCCAGTCTTTAGCTCGAAGTTCTTGTCAGCCGCCAACTCCGGCATAGCAATGGATGAGGTCGTAGAGGAGGTCTTAGGCCGAAGCCTATCTCGAATAGAAATTATCCTCGCCATCCTTGCCGCTAATTGGTCCGCAGTTTCCGGGTTGGTCATAAACCTCCCTTCCGGATTTTGTCTCCTTTCCGCTCTAAGTATCCGCGCGGTACGCTCGATCTCGGGATCAAATAATATAGCTTCAGGGTCCGCCATAGATCTCGTGTACATGCACAGGGAAAACAGAGTTTCAAAGAAATGATTAGTACCGTGGAAGGGTTAGGTAAAAATAAAGAAATGGAAATAATAATAATAATAATAATAATAATAAAATAGCTAGGGTGGTAAGATCAAACGCAATCGCCTCCCCGGCAACGGCGCCAAAAACTTGGTCGACCCCGGATATACACCCAGAGAACGGTTGTAGTTTTACCGCAAGTGCACGGTGTAGCAGCGAGCGGGTTATCGAACACAGGGAGGACGAATGACCGTGCTTGTTCCAATCAACCTGGCTATTTAAGAAGAGAGAAATTTTCCTTTGGCGATCCTGTCACAATCGTCAGACAAAGTACGGAAATATCAAATCAAATAAAGAACGTCTAGGGAATGGGGAATTCCCGCTACTCACCGCCTTTCGTAAGTGTGGTTCATCGGTATCAAAATTACTAGAATAAGATTTTGGATGAACTAGTTGCAACTGAATGTAGAACCAAGCTCACGCTCTCTCGCTGTTGCCGGCCTATAGCTATCCTAGGCTCGGGTCCAATCTCTTGCAAACCCTAGCCTAGGGAAGCTAGCATTAGGATCAACATCGTCGTTCAATCGCGCACCGAGCCCAATCTCTTGCAAACTCGGCCCACGACCTAGATTGGGATAGTTCCTACCTGTCCAATCTCTTGCAAACGGGTATTGGCGCGGAATTGGAACCGGAAACCCTAGTATCGGTCCAATCTCTTGCAAACCGATACTACGGAAATTCGATTCCAACCCAATTCGGATTTCTAGGGTTTCCTATCGAATTGGAATCCAATCTCTTGCAAATCCCAATCGGTATGAACTCCTAACCATCCGTAGTAAATTGATCCCAATCTAATCCCTAATAGCAATTCTAGCAAAATTCCTATCAATTCATCACAATCGTGAAATAGGGCTTGTATGGTTCATCCCCACGCCCCAAGACGTGGCGACTACTCACAATTCATAGCAAGTTCACAAAAATAATTAATGAAATAAGCAATAGAATTCATCACAATATTGAGATATGTAATAAAAATAGAATTTTTAGAGAAGAGAAAACACAAACCAATGGAGTTCTTCAATTAATCCAACAAAAATCCAATTTTGTCTCCTCTCCAATCACACGAATAAAACTAAAAAGCTAATCTAAAAGCTACAAAAAATCTAAGAAAAAGGCTCTCCCAAAACTAGGGTAAAAACAGGGGTTAAATACCCCCCAAAATCGTCCAAAAACTGTGACCAAAATACCCCTGCGCAGCTTGTTTTCCGCAATTTTCGCTACAGGCAGCGCGTCGCACTCGGCCGAGTGACAAAAGTCGCTCGGCCGATTGAAAACCCTGTAATTTTCTAGTAAGTCTCGATCTTCAGGGGTCTTCACTTCGGGGGCGGCTCGGCCGAGTGAGTTGTCGTCACTCGGCCGATGGCTTCTTGGTACTCGGGCGGTCAGGATTATCCACTCAGCCGAGTGGGTCTTCTGAAGCTCAGGCAGCCGAAAAACAGTAACTTGGCGATTTTTGAATGGCTTTGTCTGGGCGCCACTCGGGCGGACGGGGTCTCGTCACTCGGCCGATGTGGTCTCCGTCGCTCGGCCGAGTGCACGTATGAATCGTGTCTGATCTGGTCGGCCGAGCGGTGTCTCACTGGTCGGCCGAGTGACTCCTTCACTCGGCCGAGTGGGACACTAAAAATGCCCAGATTGCTTGTTTTGGCCTCCTCGTCGCTCCTGCGACGTCCGTTCTTCTTCCGCTCCTCTCCAACAGCAAAATACCCCTCGGGGAGGTCGTCGGTGACCGTCTGGAGTAAGCGCATCTCGAGATCACTCCAAATCGCGCCAAATCACCTGAAATGCGACAAAAACAACAAATCGTGAAAAGCATCGCAATATCGTCGATATATCGTGAAAAACATGATTTGGGCGATCTAAATGGCATGCAAACATGCGGGAAAAAGGTGTAAAATAAGGAGTGATCATTAGAGATACTTGGAATGGTTGAAATAAAATGATTGGTAAAGCTATGTGTATGTTAGGTGTGATAATAATAGGTGGGCGTATAGATAAGTGAGTAGGCCTATTAAGTGACCCACATGTTAGTACATGTGAGTGCGTGCTCATACGTAGATATGTATTGTGCCTAGACGTAAGTAGTTAGGTATTTGCTGCATGAGTATATAGGTGTTATACCTATGGTAGTATGTTTATAATTTTGATTGGTATTGCTTGCTCTTCGGGATGTTGCATGCGTGTATACCATGAGGTATACACGACTATTGCATATCTTAACTATGTATGAAGTAGATGTGTTGGTGTACTAATTATAGGTAGTAGGATATGGTGTGAATATATGTTCCACATGTGTGTGACGATACGATGAATGCAGGCATTAGGGAGGGTATTATAATTATACGTGTGCTGATGTCTGTAATATTATTATGGTATACTAAGTAATTGAACTGTGTGGGTGTTACCTGACCAAATCTTAAGTGTGAATGACATATGGAGTGTATATGGTTATATTGGTATAAGTGTATATATTGGAGTGATATTGGTATAAGTATAAATACCGTGTTACGTATATAGAGTATTCTGATATGTGTTCCGAGTCTCACTCAAGCTGGAGTGAGTATACTCTAAGTATATTGATAAGTATGTCTGTAGCTGCATATAGCGATGTTTGATGTACGTATAGTGATAGAAGTGTTTGTGCCTGGTTGTGTTACACACATGATTGTGGGTCGCTACACCAGTATATAGTTATAGGTGTTGGTCTTGAGGTATAGCTATTTACGAAGGACTTGCCTGTATGAACGTATGTGTGCTAGCTAAACTAGGCGTGTAGATGTACTGGATATATGATGGTATGATTGGTGTATGTAAATGAAATGTTAGCGTGTATGGGTGTGCACCATGCACGGGTAAGTATGTGCTTAGTTATAGTGATAGGTGACTATGGTATATGTGGCGTGCCGTAAATACATTTATAGGACCGTATGTGATGTGAATATATGGTGAACTATTTGCATGCATTTGAATGACTATATATTATGAAACTATAGTAGTGGTGAATGTATATTAGATATAGTGAAACATGATATAATAATAGTATGGTGTGACTACATGTGTTGAATGGTTGGTATCGGATGAATATTGGGAAGTAGTATACCCACATTTGTTTTGTGCATAGGTAGTTATCTATACGTAGGGCAATGATTGTATTTGCTAGTGTGAGACCATACTTATATGAGTATCTGAAATATTGTTTTGGTGTTAGGTAAGTAGTAGTTATGTAAGGGATGTATGCTTATATATGTGATTGAAATACGTGTATGAATTTGACTGACTATAATGGGTGTAAGTGTATAATGTACGTGAATATATATATATATATATACATGTTGGTAGTGTTAATGTTTGACTACCTAGTGCATATATAAGCACTTGTAATGACTATACCTGGTTTGAATTATAATGTGACATGATTGGGCTAGTTACTAGAGCGACTAGATATGTTAGAAAGTCCGAGGACGTACTTCATTCTAAGGTGGGGAGGATGTAACGACCACTTTTCGTTGTACGTTGTTCGTGCACGTGCTTTTGACCGTG
Source organism: Scilla litardierei (assembly GCA_030789695.1). Lineage (NCBI taxonomy): Eukaryota > Viridiplantae > Streptophyta > Magnoliopsida > Asparagales > Asparagaceae > Scilla > Scilla litardierei. The sequence goes on from CM061134.1 coordinate 114,505,371, forward strand.
CACGTGTTTATTTTAGACTTTGTTTGTTTGTGAACACTTTAGTGTGATATGCCGTTGTGAACGTCTCTGAGAGTATTAAATAGTGGCACTAATTTGGAACAACATTTCTCGAGTCGTTTTCCCACAATTTGATCTTATTCGATGAGACGTTGCGATTTTCACTTTTGACGGGAGACGTTTCTATTTTTAGTTACGTCGTTCGACGTCGAAATTGAGATCCGTCTTCTTAGTTAGCTCACTTTCATCATCACGATCATCCCGATATTTATTTTATAATTTTTGGAGTTTATTTGACCACTTTTATATTTTTAGCAAGGTTTAAAATATTTTTAAAAGCTAGGTTTTAAATTAATTTCGGCCAAATAAAATTTATTTAAGTTTTAAACGTTTTAAATAATTTTTGAGCCGAATTCCAGCTCATTTGGGCCGCACCCAAGCCTTGTGTGAGTTGGAGAGGGTGAGATTTGAATTTTAAATTATTTTAAACTCCTAATCCCATTAGGAATAGCCCTAGACTTAGTCAACCCACCTACACTATATAAACAACCTCTAGGAAGACCTATTTTCGCAAGAAAATAACCCTAGCCGCTTCCAAAACTCAAATTTGACGTTGCGACGAATCGTCGCAACGTTGCGACAGCCAACCCCCACACAACCGAGGAAACCAAGCCCGTTCCCCCGCTCCGACCGCTAGCCGCCCCAGCACCAAGCTTGGCCCGCACCGCTACATCGCACCCCGCTCCGTTCCCCCGCTCCGACCGAGAGGAGCCCTCGGTCTGACCGAGAGCTCAAGCCCGCATCCCGCTCCGCACAGCCGTCCGCACCAAGCCCTCTCTGTCGCCCCGCCTCCGCCCGTGTCTGACCGAGCGGATCGCCCGCACCGACCGAAGCCGCAACATTGCAACGTTGCAACGTTGCAAGCCCCGCATCCGCAGCGTCCGACCGGCACTGTTCCCTGCACCGACCGACGAATTCCTTCGCACCAAGCCTCCGCCCGCACCGCTGCAGCCCGCTGCGCTGCAAACCCCGCACCAAGCGTGCCCGACCGAGAGAACTCCCCGCACCGAGGCTGTACGACCGAGAGTCATTCATCGGAACCCTGCACCCGTCGCACCACTTGCCACAGTGGGCCCCCAAGTTCTCCAGAGGTATTATGGGTTCCCTATTGGTCCCTAGGACTACTGTGGGCCCCACCTAGGTGCTTTCTCTCCGAGGATTGGTCGTGTACGACGTTGCGACACGTCGTAGCCATCGTCGCACGTGATAGCCTTGGAATCTGGACTCGTTGCTCCGGTTAATGCTCTGAACTTTCCAGCGAGGAGTCTATATTGGAATCAGGACTTGGAGCGCGTTCTCTTATTCCAACCCCTGGCGTCGCTACCCGACGCCAGCGTAGCTTTCGCGTCGTGTTGAGGTAACGCTTTGCACCCCTAGGACCCCCAACCCAATTGCCTGCTAATCAAGACTAAAATTGATGTTTTAAAAATGTTTTAAATGTTTTAAATTCACTAATCAAGATTAATAATATGTACTTTAGGCCGGTGGACTTGTGCACGTAGATTATTGTGACTTTGGACTCGTTGGACGGTGTGCTTAGACGTTGTACTTACAGGCAAGTGAAACTTGCCAACTCTTGTGTAGGGCCTTGTTTTTAGGCCACTTCATTGTTTTTAGCGTAAAAGAGACTAGTCAGTGAAATGATAGCTGGCTAGACGCCTACTTGATCTAGTTTGACAACGAAACTAGATCCGTCACCTAAATTGATCTAGCTTGACAATGAAGCTAGATCCAACTCTTTAACTTGTTGATCATGCATACTAAACTGTCACGTTTACTTTCCTTACCTGTACGCTTTACTACCTGCCATGTCATGTCATCCATGCATTGAATGCCGTATTCGTAGCACACGCTACAATATTTGTACTTGAACTTCCTTGTCCGGCTAGGTGTACCCCTACGCCATCGTGAACAATACTTCTGGACTCGTGATCCAGAAGCGGGCCTCATGTGTTGGTCAAAAACCAATGCCAAATTTCCTTGTCCGGCTAGGTGCACCCCTACGCCATACTTGTTAAATACACTTCCTGGGTCGTGATCCAGAAGCGAGCATACGCGTTCGGGGGTAAGGCCCTGGCTCGATACACGTGGAGGGTTAGGTATAAGTGATCACCTGAGCTTAGGAGTGGCCCGATCAGCCACTCTAGCCAGAAGGCGTAATCTCTGTGCACGAGGTGCTTACTTTACTTGTCTTGTACTAGTGAGTGTTTCTTGTAAAACTTGACATCCATGCCATGCTCGTATTTTACTTTACTTTACCTTACTTGTTGCACTCATACTTTAACTACCATGTCATTGCATTCATGCTAGAACTGCTAGGTTGCTTTACTTTTGCCTACTTTCAGTTTCTTTGCACAAGTCTCTTGTAGACTTGCTGACATGTGCCACTTGCTCTTTTGGGTGTCACATGTTAGACCCTGAGCCAGAGACCGTTGCTGAGTACGTGATGTTTTGCTGACGCTGAATCTGAGTCCATGTTTGCCCATGAGGAGTTTTGTGGACACCGGTGACCCTTGCTGAGCTTCCTTTTGTTTTAGGTTTTGTTGTTAGTTGTCGGTGCGTGGCACCTTTTCTCCGTACGTTGTACTTTTGTCGGCCATGTTTGGGCCTTTAGACTCTTTTCTTTTAGCCTGGTGGCTTTTTCTGTGATGTTGAAACTTATTTTATGGATATTCTGAGATATCTCTTTTGTCTCATTTCATTATTATTATCTTTGTTTCGTTCGCGTTGCAAGGACCGGCTATTTAAAGTTGATTGACGCTTATCAGACTTGCAGCTTTCCAGCTTCAAGTCTGAGCGGACCTTCTCACCCTTCGCCTCCATATTTTTGGGAAGCGGAGCGTGACAGTTATTATGTCTCTATATGTAGATGACATTTTAATAGCCGAAAATGACAAGGGCTTTGTAATGGATATCAAGGCTTGGCTTTCATCAGTTTTTGAGATGAAAGACATGGGAGAAGCCGCATATATCCTTGGAGTTAAGATTTCAAGGAATCGTTCGAAGAAACTTCTTTCTCTTTCACAAGAGACTCATATAAAGAAGGTTCTAGAACGTTTTAATATGCAGGACTATAAGTCCATTGATACTCCTATAAGCAAATGCGATAATTTATGTCTGAAAATGTGTCCAAAGAACCAAAAAGAAAAGGAAATTATGGAAAAAGTTCCATATTTCAGTGCAGTTGGTAGTCTTATGTACGCTATGATGTGTACAAGACCGGACATCTGTTTTGCCGTTGGAATGGTAAGTCGTTACCAATCCAATCCAGGGCAAGTACACTGGAAAGCGGTTAAGAGGATTATGCGGTATCTTAAAGGGACTGCGGACTATGCTTTATGCTATCAAGGAGATGCCTTGAGGCTCGAAGGCTACACTGATGCTGATTGGGCGGGTGATCTCGATGAGCGACGATCGACCTCAGGACATGTTTTTCTACTCGGATATGCTGCAATATCCTGGAGTAGCAAAAAGCAATCCTGCATCGCACTTTCAACTATGGAAGCCGAATTTGTAGCATTTAGCATGGCGGTCCAAGAAGCTGTTTGGCTTAGGAGGTTCTTAGACAAGCTAATTGATGCAAGTGACTCAGGTGCTGTAACAATATACAGTGACAGTCAAGCATCTATAGCCTATGTCAAAGATCCAAAATTCCATTGTAAGACCAAACACATAGATATCAGCTACAAATTTGCAAAAGACTATGATAAGAACAAGAAAGTAGACATTAGGTACATATCTACGCATAAGATGATAGCGGATCCGCTTACGAAGGCGATCCCCAGAGATGTGTTTTACAAACACTTATCATCTCAAGGATTGCGTAAGAGCTGAGTTGTATCAATGTATATTCCCATGTCTATGAAAGATCAAATTTAATAAAAGAATAAGTTCTTTTCAATATTGCATATGAGTTTCTTGAAAATGTGTGTGTACATTTCTTTTAATCTCAGCTATATTTTCTAGTATGTCGGACAGATTGAGGTTGGCTCTCTCACATGAGCAACCGTTTTTATTCTATCAGACGGATAAGATAAAGATGAGACATGTTTAAAGTCAAAATCATCAGACGGATGATTTAGAGCCATGACTTAAACAAAATGGTCGTATGAAAGATCTGCATCATATGGATGCTTACAAAAGATCTAAGAGGATTTTTGAAATCTTATCTGTCTTATGCGGGATGTGGGTCCATGAAATTAATGAGTAATAAAAGAGACTCAAAGTCAGACATTGTGGTGTCTAATCATCATCCTTACAACATCATTAAGACATACGCTCCCTGGGAAAGGAGTGATGTTGTAATACGTATTCATACTACGTATGCATTTGACCATTGGGTTAGAATAGTAATTGTGTTTACTATTATGTGAGACCCAAAGACCACATGGGTCTTAACTTCTTACCCTTATGGACTCTAATTGGTTCCTTTAGATTTGACTAGGTGATCGATGTCTTAGCATGTTGCTTATGGACTATGGTCAATTCGGTTCGACGGGGCATGTTAGAAAAGCGAGTCAAGTCAAGATTGAAAGGATCGCAAGAAGAGGAAGATTAATTTTATATTCACATTTGGATTTTAGAGATTCAAAGCTGGCCAGCCTACTGTAATCCAGATGGGATTCAATTATTGAATATAAAGTAAAAGAAATGTGAAGAAATAATCTAGGGTAAAATATGTGTTGATCTACTCAACTTTGCACCCTAAGGAGTGTTGTGTATCTCTAACAAGTGCACAACAGCGGACTCTATGCGCATGACGGTCACACGGTCTATTACTCAGTATGATAAACAGAAGAACTAAAGGAAAAGATGTTTCCTTACAATCCCCTCAAGTGTGAGTGGGAGATGTTGGATATGGACGACATGTATACACCCATGAGGGGATGTATGAGGGTCTATGGACCTCAGATGTCACGTGCATGAAAGCATATGCGAAGGAAACCTTTTCATGTGTGAAAAGGACCACTCGATAAGTGGAAAAAGTCACTTTATAAGTGCATAAAGGCACTTGATAAGTGCATAAGGAAGAGGATAAGGAATGCCGCTAATATAGGCTAATAAGCTTATAAGTAGTTATTTCCTACAATAACTACCCCCTTGGCCTATAAATAGGACCCAAGGGTATGGCTTTTAAGGCTAATCCTTCATGCCATAAGTTTGCATAAGGCAACTTATTTTTCCTCTTCTCCCTTCCATTATGTTCTTCTTCCAAATAGAGATTTACACGGTGAAACGCTGCTTTGATCCTCTGTGACAAAGTACCGACTGTTGTGGCGAATCCAAGGGCGAAGTTCAGAGACTATAGCGAAGCGTACGCTAACGTAAGTCTCTTCTCTCTTTCGATCCTATATCATCTAATGATGGGATCCTACATGAAGAAGTCTTAGGCCGAAGCCTATCTCTATTGGATATGATCCTCGCCATTCGTGCGGCTAGCTCCTCCGGTGTCTCCACACGGTTCATACAACTGTCCTCCGTAGCGTGCCTTCTCTCGGCTCTGATCCTCCTCACGGTATGCTCGATTTTCGGATCAAATAATATTTCCTCGGGGTTCACCGTAGATCTCGTGAACATGCAAGGGAAAACAGAGTTTCAAAGGAAATGTTAGCACGAATAAGGAGTAGAAAAGGTAAAAGTAATTAAGGAAAAAGAAAACACTAAGTAAAGAGAATAAAACACTGTCGCCTCCCCGGTAACGGCGCCAAAAACTTGATCGCGCCTCGGTATGCACACGCAACCGGGACAAACGACTCGTAGTCTTACCGCAAGTGCACGGCGTAGTGGCGAGCGGGTATCGAACTTAGGGAGGAACAATGAAAATGTCTTATTCTAATCACCTAGCTATCAAAATGGTCGAAAATAATTTGGGGTGAAATTGTCACAATCGTTCGTATATCGATAGAAATATCAATGAAATAAAATGCCTAGGGATAGGGAATCCCCGCTACGAACCGTATCTCATCGTTGTGATTCATAGGTTACATCATTGCTAGACTTGAATTTTAGGTGAACTAGTCGCAACTAAATGTAGAACCAAGCTCACGCTCTCGCGCTATTGCCGGTCTATATCAAACCTAGGTTAGGGCCCAATCTCATGCAAACCCTAACCTAAGCCGCTAGCGTGAAGAACGACATCATCGATCAACCGTTTCTCGAGCCCACTCTCGTGCAAACTCGAGCTACGACCTAGATTGAGATAGTTCCTACCCGTCCAATCTCTTGCAAACGGGTATGGGTATAGAATTATGATTGAACACCCTAGCCTTGGTCCAATCTCTTGCAAACCAATTCTAGAAAAGTCCAATCGTAAATCTAAATCGAATTTCTAGGGCTTCCTATCAATTGGGACCCAATCTCTTGCAAATCCCAATCGATATGAATCCCTGGCTATCCGTAATAAATCGATCCCAACCTAACCCTAATCAATTCTAGCAAGAATTTCACCAATTCATCACAATTCAGAAATAAGGTTCATAGGGTTCATCCCTATGCCCTAAGACGATAAAACTACTCACTAATCATCATACAATTCATAAGAAATTCAATAGAAAATTCAGCACAATTCATTGCAATAGAGAAATCAACAACAAAAATAGGGTTTTTGACAAGAAAGGAGACAACCCAATGAGAATCCAATAACATCCAATAAAAATCTCCTTTCTAATCTCTCAAAAAGCCTAAATCTAATTAACTAAAAAGCTCTCTAAAAGGCTGCAAAAAGTATCAAAAAAGTTCTCCTAAACTAGGGCAAAAAACTGGGTTTAAATACCACTCAAAATCGCCCAAAAAATCGTGACAAAAATGCCCTTGCGCAGCCCAAAAATCGCAGTTTACGCAACAGGCGGGGCGGCTCACTCGGCCGAGTGACAATTGTCACTCGGCCGAGTGACAAACCCTGTAAAATTTCAGTAAGTCGGGGGATCTTGGGGGTCTGTCTTCGGGAGTGACTCGGCCGAGTGGATTTACTCACTCGGCCGAGGGGCATTTCTTGCTCGGCCGAGTCGGAACCATCAAAAGCCTGTAAATTTACAGTAAGTTGGCCTCTTTTGAAGTGGATTTTCCCATGCCACTCGAGCGAGGGGATTTCCATGCTCGGCCGAGTGGACTCTCGTCACTCGGCCAAGTGCACGCCTATTTCCTTCTGTTGATGCGTGTCCGGTCTGGTCAGCCGAGTGATCTTCTTGCTCGGCCGAGTGGGTGGTTCACTCGGCCGAGTGAGATGCTGCAAATGCCCAATCTTCGTCTTTTCTCTTCCTCGTTGCTCCTACGACGTTCCTTCTTCTTCCACTTGTCTCCCATCGTCAAATAGTCCTCAAAGAAGCCTTGGGTGACACTCCGGAGTGGGTGCAAATCCCCTTGATCTCAAAACCACCCCAAATCGCTCCATATCTCCTGAAATACGACAAAAACAAGAAATCGTGAAAAGCATCGCAATATTGTCGAATAATCGTGAAAACGCGATATGAGCGATCAAAGTGGCATGCAAACATGTAGAAAAAGGGTGTAAAATACGGAGCGATCATTGTTCTGATGGGGGGTTTAAACGCCGTGCGGTATGCACATATCACATCGTTTAGCTTCTGGGACCAATCCCTCCGTGATGAGCTAAATGTCTTCTCGAGTATGGTTTTTATCTCCCTGATGAAGATTTCTACTTGTCCACTCGTTTGATGATGATATGCGAGTCCAACTTTATGATATACTCTGTACTTCTTGAGTGAGGCCTAAAACTTGCTTTCAATGAAATGAAATCCACCATCACTTATGACCGTCCTTGGTACCCCAAAATGACAGAAAATGATATTCTTGAAGAAGTTTGCGACAACTCGAGCAAGGTAGCTATGGCTTCTACCCATCTGGATACATAATCCACTACCACTAAGATGTATCTGTTCCTGCAACTTGTCGAAAACGGGCCCATGAAATCAATCCCCCAGCAGTCAAATAGTTCAATCTCCAGGATGCCCGTGAGGGGCATCTCGTCCATCCATGTAATATTTCCGGTCATCTGGCACCTGTCGCATCCCTTGATATAGTCATGAGTGTCCTTGAAGAGTGTCGGCCAGTGGAACCCACATTGGAGTATCTTCGTTGTGGTCTTCGTAACCGTCGTATGACCTCCAGATGGTTGGTCATGGCAATGCGAGTTGATAGAAGTGGTCTCTTCCTTGGAGATGCACCGCCTAATGATACCATCTGGGCATGATTTATAGAGATGTGGATCGTCCCAAAAGTAACGTCTGGCGTCGCTCAAGAATTTTCTTCTCTGATATGTGGTCATTCCATGGGGTAAGATCCCACTTACCAAAAAATTTACTATGTCGGCGTACCACGTTGTATTGGCAGGATCTGCTGCAAAAAGCTGCTCCCCGACGCATCGATGGGTAAACTATCGTCCTTGTCCCCACGAGTGAGCCGGTATAAATGATCGGCACTACATTCTCTGCGCCCTTCTTATCCTTGATCTCCACGTCAAACTCCTGGAGGATAAGTATCCACCTTATCAATCGAGGTTTGCCTTCTTTCTTGCTCAGCAGATATTTTAAGGCGTTGTGGTCCGTGTTAATTATGACTTTTGACCCCAGGAGATACTGTCGGAATTTCTCAATAGAGTATACCACCGTTAACAACTCCTTTTCAGTGGTGGTGTAGCTTCTTTGGGCCACGTCTAGTGTTTGCTAGCATAATAGATGGCGTGCTGTTTTCCTTCCTTCCTCTGGCCTAACATAGCCTCCAGAGCCTGATCACTCGCATCACACATCAGCTCCAATGACAAGTTCAAATCTGGTGGCTGAATAACTGGAGCGAAAATAAAAGCCTATTTTAATGTGATAAAAGCTCCAAAACATGCATCATAAAGAACAAATGGCGTGTCTTTTGTAAGTAATTCAGTGAGGGTGCGTTCAATTTTAGAAAAATCTTTAATAAAACGACGGTAGAACACAGCATGCCCAAGAAAACCACGAATTCCCTTAAGAATGGTCACCGGGGGAAGGTCCTTGATAACTTTGATTTTAGATTTATCGACTTGTATCCCCTTGGAGGAGATTACATGCCCTAAGAAAACTTCCTCGGTTACCATAAAATTGCATTTTCCCAGTTCAGAGTGAGGTTGTTCTCACGACACCGCTCCAGTACCTTGACCAAGTTCCCATGGCAAGAATCAAACTCAGTGTCGTACACCGAGAATTCATCCATGAAGACCTCCATAATATCTTTGATAAAATCTGAGAAGATAGAGGTCATACATCTTTGGAAGGTCGCGGGTGCATTACATAAGCCGAAAGGCATTCTTCGGTATGCAAAGGTGCCATATGGGCATGTGAAAGTCGTCTTCTCTTGGTCATCCTTGTGTAACGGGATTTGGAAATACCCCGAGTATCCGTCAAGATAACAAAAATAAATATTCTTGGCAAGACGCTTAAGCATCTGGTCGATCAATCGAAGGGGGAAGTGGTCCTTTCGGGTGGCCTTGTTAAGTTTTCTCTAGTCTATACACATGCGCCAGCCCATGACGGTCCTAGTTGGTATCAATTCATTTTTTTTCATTTCTAATGACAACTTAGACATGACTGACCCACTTGCTATCAGAGATGGGGTCGATAATGTCGGCTTCGAGAAGTTTCCTGACTTCCTTCTTAACAACCTATTTCATGTTTGGGTGTAAGCGTATTTGATGTTCTATGGAGGTTGCATTGCTATCTTCGTGGTGGATCCTATGCTCACATAGCCCAGGGCTAATGCCTTCAGGTCGGTGATACTATATCCTATAACATCTCTATGCTCCATGAGGACCTTTAGAAGATTCCCGAGTTGAGGTTCGATGAGGGAAGCATTGACTATAACATGATACGTGCGATTATCACCCAGAAATGCATATTTAAGATTGGCGGGAAGGGGTTTAAGTTCTACCTCAGGGGGTGTTGTACCCCCTTCAGTGCTCGCCTGTGACTGGAATGCCTCTTCCTCAGGTGCCGGTTCGTTTGGAACAGAGCCATCTGACGTCGTGTCATAGCTTGAGTCTGAGCTGGACGATGAGTGTGTTTCATAAAAGATATCATCAGGTTCTGCTTTCTGGCCCTTGCAGTTCTCAAGATCCCCCGCGGCTTGCTTGTCAACAAGGGGGCGTCGTCGTCTGACCATGCACTTCCTTGGAAATTATCCTGAAGCCCGTTAGGTACCATGGTCGAATCATCTTCTTGGAAGTCGTTGGTCTCTAGGGGACTTGTATATCCAAGGTTTATTTGCCCTTCTGAGACGAGTCATGCGATTATCTCTTCGAATGGGACATCGGAGGGGAAGAAGTACGTGCCATGAGCATCAATTCGTATGCAGATTCCTTCCGGGACGTTGTTGGCGTCAGCATAATATTCCGTCATGAACTCTGAGAGGCGCGGTGTGAATGGATCTGCTGACGAGGTGAACACTAGCCCGGTGCACCTGGCATGATCCACAATGTTATCCAAAGCAGTTGGGAGGGATACCTCGTTTGTTGTTTCGCAGAAGTTGGCCTGTGGGACATCCCTGATGCAGAATGAGAGTGTGTCCCCTTCGATGCTAACGTATACATCGTCCTCGAGAGCACATGAGTGGACTTGTTCTGCAATGTAGATCAGGACTTCAAATCTGGCTTCGTGAATGGCTTGGACGACCAAATAGCCGGCAGATCTCACATAGTCCAACATCCTGTCTAAGGCATATTGAGGATGCTCCCTCCAATACGGGTCCTGTGCAAAGAAGACTCGTCAGCACATTAGAGTCCTCTGAATATAAGACGCTCGAACGAAGATAATCTGATGAGGGATGTTAGCACGCAGAGAAGAAGCACTCAAGAAAATCGTGAAACTCGTTAGTAGAAAGATAAAAGATAGTAATAAGAGAACAAAAAAGGGAAAAATAAAATTAAAAAGAAGTGGTGGGGTGTTAAGTGTAGATGGAACCAACACTCACCAACCAAAAGCTAAAGAAAGCAATTGCCTCACTGACAATGGCGCCAAAAACTTGTTCGGCCCCCCGGGTTTGCACCACGGGGGTATGAATCATCGCAAGTGCACGGTGCACTATAGTATAGAAAGATTGTCGAACTCAAGAAGGCGATCATTTACACTTAGCTTTATATGTAAGTTGGAAAGTATGTGGTCGGGGTTGTCATGAGTGATTGATTGGTTGATTACGGAAATAGAGAGTTAACTAGAAATTAAACGTTTAGGCTTTCGGGATTCCCTGCTAGGCCCTTTAGTCATGGATGCAAGGTCAAATGGCCCTACGTCAGACGATGGATTATGGTAGGAGTGTCACATCCGCAAATGAGAACGAGTATTTAACTTTCGTTGTTCCTACTCGTCTAACGCATCCCTATTCAAAACCGTGCTCTCGCAGTCGGCTTCACACGGGAATGCATGCATAAAGCTTGACACTTGGTCCCGCCTCATAGATCCGCATCTACTCTCGTGATCTACGGATTGCGACGATATCCTATGTTTGGTTCTAGAAATCGTCGTGCTCTTGTAGTAACCGACTAGCGGATTGGGGATTCGCGGTCGCCCAGGCTCTCGCGTCACTCTTGTAATCACAAGTGCCGAAGAACGGCCGCTAAGCCTAAATCAGATTCGTGGGGATTCTCCTCGGGATACGAAGCCTCCTTCGTGATACCCCGATCCTAAGGCCAATCCCCCAAAACCCTTGTTCAAACCTCCATAGAGAAACCCTAGATTGATCCAACGAGGGTCTAACCTAACATCCGATCCCTAGGATCCTAGGGATCGTCCCTAAGCCCTAGATACACACTACTCTAGCATGGCAAAAGCTCTAAATATAAGAACAGTAGAGATAAGAATATCCAACCGGTCAAATTGCATGAAATTAATTTCAATAAAGAGAGCAAGAGAAATGAGAGAACTGATAAAAAATCAAGAAAATCCAACCACAAACAAAGAATTAGACTGCAAAAGAGTTTACCAAAAGAGAGCTCCCAAAATAGCTCTAAGGGTTTTGCTACAGAAAATTAAAGTCAAATAGGTGTCTGCTGACCTACCGCTCAGCCGAGCGCAGTGCTCGCTCGACCGAGCGATGGCTTGTGTAGTGATCCGCTTGGCGCTCGAGAAGGTGCTGCTCGGGTGAGCGAGTTGAGTCGCTCGCCCAAGCGTCATGTTGCTCGATCGAGCGAATTAAGCTCGAAGAATTCCAGAGCCCAATTCATTCGTTTATTAGGCTCCTCTAATGGCTAGCTCGGGCGAGTGGGCTGGTCGCTCGGCCGAGCAAGCTTGTCGCTCGTTCGAGCGCCCCGAGGAAGAACTTGGCTCCGCTCGGCCAAGCGCATCATGCGCTCGACTGAGCGATCGGGCAATTTCGTCCAAGCTTCTTCTCTCCTCTTCTTTACTACTCTTCTCTTCTTATCTCCACTTGTACTCCTCTCCTTCGCTTCTTTGGCCTCGTTGGGTCGTCGTGGCAAGGCGAAGCGAGCTTTGGCATCGATGTTGTGCCCAGAACCCCATATCACTTAGAATCGCTTTGAATTCCCTGAAAACGCATAAAACATCGATAGAATCAGGAATATCGAGAAAAGGGCGATTTAATACGAAAATATAGATTCGGGCGATCGAAACGACATGAGGAATGCATGGTAAAAACAAGGAAAATATAGAAACAACAGCCACCACCGCATTAACATGCCCCCCTTGGATTTTGCTCAGGTTGAGATGGCAATCTTCCTTGAGGCTTTGTAAGTTGGCTCATTTGGGCTGACAGACACTACTACATAAGGGACCTTTAACAATACTTAAATAAGATCTACAACAGCGCTTCTGCTTGCTGTTTATTTCACCGCTACTAAAGGGGGGACTGGTTTTAATAGTGCTTTACAAGCGCTGTCATATGTCCCAATAAACAACGATTCTTTAGTACAAGCGTTGTGAAAGGTCCACCATAGACAACGCTTATATTAAATAAGCAATGTCTATCTGGGACCTTAGACAACGCATGTTTAGTACAAAAGATGTCAAAGGTCCCAATAGACAGCGCTTCTTTAGAATTAAGCGTTGTTAATGGTCCACCATAGACAACGCCTGTACTAAACAGACGTTGTCTATCTGGGACTTTAAACAGCGCTTGTTTAGTACAAGCGATGTCAAAGGTCCTAATAGACAGCGCTTCTTTAGTACAAGTGATGTTAAAGGTCCACCATAGAGAGTGTTTGTACTAAACAAGCAATGTCTATCTGAGACCTTAGACAGCGCTTGTTTAGTACAAGCATTGTCTAAGGTCCAATAGGCAGTGCATCTTTAGTACAAGCGCTGTTAAAAGTCTACCATAGACAGCGCTTGTACTAAACAAGCGCGGTCTATCTGGGACTTTAGATAGCGCTTGTTTAGTACAAGCACTGTCTAAGGTCCCAATAAACATCACTTCTTTAGTACAAGCGCTGTTAAAGGTCCACCATAGACAGCACTTATACTAAAAAAGTGATGTCTATCTGGGACCTTAGACAGCGCTTGTTTAGTACAAGCGCTGTTTAAGGTCACAGATAGCCATCGCTTCTTTAGTACAAGCGCTGTTAAAGGTCCCAGATAGACAACGCTTGTTTCAATTCATTTTATTGTTTTCTCCCTACATTTTCATATTTAAATAGATTTATTAATGTTCAAAATGCTTCAATAAACCACCAATAACGTTAAATCACAAGAAACAATCATTACAAGAAACAATCAAATTAAATTGGTTTTATTCAACAATCACATAAACAAGACAATGTGCATTGATAGTGGAAGAGGATCCATAATACAAACATGAAACATTATCGCATATAAAACTAAGCAGTCATTATCCATTAAAACACTCCGAATAATACATTTCCAAACCAATGGAAACTTATGATTCTGAAACAACTCCCTAATGCATCTGTTTTCAGGCCAACAAATAAAACTAAGCATTAGTACATGCAACTTTTAGTCCACCAACAATTTTCATATAATGCATCTATTTTCAGGCCAAGATTTTAGTTGGTCTCCTCTGGAATGCACGCGTCTTATTCAATACAAATGTACTATAAATCTCATTGGTTTTGCTTCAATCCAATATGTGAAGTCAGCAAGTCAGCCTGAATTTGGCAAGCTTGAAAAAGACTGGCAAATCTGCATCCTTCCGGTATGCTCTTCCAACAGTAGCTGTCCCTTCAAAAGTACTGTTAAATTGAAGGAGCAATGTTATGCCCCCTGCATCAGAGTGGGGGGAGATGCCCATCACCTTTTCGTATTGGGCGCATGGTGGTAGTAATTTATCCTGATCGATTGTAGCTCCCCCAAGAGGTTCATAAGCTTACCGTCTTCGAGTCCCAGGTTCTTTCCCATGAACCCTATGATGCATCGTGCAACTCGCCTTGCCTACAGTGAGTACTTGTCCATTGTTTCCCTTAAAGTGCACGAGTGAACTGAGCCGCAAGTTTCTTCAATTGCTAGACGATTACACTCATGTGTTTATGTTGTATCTGCAATTCTTTTACCTGAAAGTTGGAGGATGAGTAGGCCATAACTTCATGTTCCTACGATGCTGCAGCAAGGTGTGAAGCACTAGCATGTCCCCGTAATCAAGTTCTTGCTCCTCAGAAACAACAAAGCTTGGCCATATCCTTCAACGCTGCCTGGTTCTTGAGCAAATGCCTCTTTATCTCACAACAGAAGTCGAAATAAGCCATCGACATCGGCCTTCACTTTCTCCATTAGCTCATCAGGTATCCCATGGTTTACCAACTGTTTAAGTATTTTACACAAATTTCACCAAAACCACTTTGAGGGGCATGTGGTAAATTAATTAGCAAACCCCCTTAGAATCAAAATTAATATTCATGAGTGAATTTATAACCTGGTAGAATCCCCACTCCTCGCAAGCGAGCTTGAGTTTGCTGGGTTCATACTCGAAGGATGCAGTGAAGTAATCAATACGAGCAGATTTTAATAAACAAGATTGCAGTTCAAATCATTATGATGCCCCCATCTCAAGCTATCAACTCCTCTCACTCCCATGCGAAGTAATCATCTCTTTGCGGTACCAAAACTTTGCAACCTTTGTTAATCGGGGACATGATCTCTTTTCTATGGCTAAGGATGCTTCCTCTCTCTTTTAGATCCAGGCGCATTCACCACTTGCAGAAACTTTCATGGTGGGTCATACTTTGAGATAAATCGTAAGAAGGAAACATGAAATGGTTAATGATACAAAAATACAAAGAAAAGTAATATGCAATAAGACTGTTTTTACCGCTTGGTTATCAACTAAAATTGTGAAGAAATCCATAAGGAAAACGGTGAAAACAATATTTTTTCTTATTTGATTTCTCGTTTGGAAAAAAAAATAGTTTGGAGTATTTTTGCTAAATTATTTTTAGGCTTTAATTTACGAATTATATGCATAGTCAGAAGTTAAGCCTTTTGGGAAAATAATATGGCCTAACATAAAATGATAAGATTATTATAATTTAGTTATTTAAAACAATTTCAAGAACATATCAATAAAGCCTACTTGCGGTACGCCTAGGATGAAAGTAATAATTTTGGTTATAAGTATCTTAACCAAAACCCTTACCTTTGAGATTATAATCTCGGAACTTTTTGACTATCTTTTTCTGCAAAAGAGAAGAAGCATTTCATATTAAAAGAGAAAAATAAATTAGCTCGATTCAAATTGAAAGAGACGAATATAAGTAATGAACATCAGCATTGCATTACATCTTAACATTGCAACGATAGGCCAAATAGAAATACAGAAACATTTAGTAACATCTATATGTCTTATACTAGACAACTCAACTATGATCAATTTGTCAGTAAACCCGTTTTAATCATAATATTAGAAAAAACTATTGCTAAAATCCAATATCTTGCTTGCAATATGTTTTCTTATTCTCAAATAGTTTGCATATCTTCCTAAAAAAAGATAAACCCAAAAATTGGAAAAGATGCAACCCCCTCCAGTCTAAAAATGAACTTGATAAATTATTCAATTTCATGTTGAAAAATTGCATGTAGATAGTCAAACTATTCAATTATCACCATTTTGAATTACACATTTTAAACAGGTACATGAAGACGGTGTATTTTTTGGAAAGCTCCCATACGTTCTCTTGACGCTGCACCCTCAGGCCAATTCAATCTACACCTCCTCAGATATTTCTCATCATGTTGACTGGCATATATAGGTTGGGAAAAAACTAGATCGCAAGAAATATACAACCATATAAAAATGCAGGACCTTACTTTTAAAAAGGTACGTACTCTGCTCATTTAAGCACATTATGAGGAAGAGGTCCTAATGCTCTCTCTATCATGGCCAGGTGCTCCAAGTTCTCAAGTGTCAATTTTAGTATTTGCACTGGAGTTGTGCAAAATGCAGTCTTCAGAACTACATTGAGACAGCTCTTCCAATTACATACCAAGCAAAGCTCCACAACAATACAACCAATGCTCCATATATTGCAGGGATAACTCCATCCAAGCCCTGAATCAATATCATACACACTTAGCAAACCAAGCAAAGGAACTTAATCTCATAATTATCAAACTACCTAGTATAACTTCAGGTATCTCACCTCACTAATTCCTGTAGAAATGCTACCACAATATAATCCAATGACTGCAACAAATTTAGGACACTTTTAGGTTTGAGGCAATTGATATGGTCTCCAATTCCCATCCATAACTCTGTTAACATAGCTTCCACTCTCAATATTTCTGCCCAATTTTTTTCCTTTAAATAAGGGAGATAATATTGAACTTTTATTGTTTCAATGAATTTATATGTAACAAATTGTAGAAATGCATGCAATATGATTTTCCCACGATGGCCATAACAACAAGTTGTAATGTCATGTGAAGAAATGCCAACGAGTTTAGATAGTCCTGGGATCATGCCTCTCCTCCTCTTTTTGTGCTTTCATGTACTCTGGCAAGAATCTTGGTTGGGTGAGACATGACAGACCTGATGCATGAAGGAAGATGGGAGAATGACACATAAAAAGCAGCCAAGTATTAATAAAAATAAAGAAGGACAAGCATTTTCATGATAAATAGTACACACAAACTTTCTCATTCTATAATACATACATATGTATAAACAGAGGGTTGACATTGGTCAGATCCGGTAGAACTGAACACAAGGCTGAGAAATAACCAGTGAGGAGATCCTTTTCAAAGCCATTGGCATTAAAAATTGTGCGTGTGCCGAGTGAAAACACATAAGGTACGGAATCATCATCATCGGGAACATAAAACGTGGTTGGCTTGGGGATAGTAATGTTAGTCCTGATCCTGAATTGGCCAGAACTCGAAGGCTCCAGTTTCTTGCTTGCCACCGGTGCCATTCTTATATGTTGGAGGTGGCAAACACACACAGATATGTTCACAGTTGAGGAAAGTCTGATGACTAGACCTGACAAGGGTGAATAGATACTACTATTGATTACAAAGATGAAAAATAAAGCAACATAAAATCCGTATACTTCAGCTTCAGAAATCACAAGGCCAATATCAGTGCTTGTTGTCATCAGCACTTTCAGCGAAGAAATAATGGCTGCTTGTAGCTCCATTCTTTGTCCGCATAACAACAATGCATGGCTTATAGTCTTCATAACAGTAGCAATGAATATCTGATCTTCAAGATATGAGAGTTCTATTCCTATGGCACGGCATACTTCCTTCCAGAAGCAATCAATTGCAAAGTCATCAACACTGCTTTTTTGAAATAGCAAGAAGCACATCTGTGTAAATTAATCATGAATATATTAATCAGATTAACCAAAATATTCACTAGTCGACACAACAATATATGTATAGTGTTTCATATATAGGGTTTAGGGAAAGAGGGAGATCGAGAAACCTGTTAAAAGGCCAAAATAGAGGGGTTCGGGCACATAAAGATATCACAATAAGTCTTATATAAAGCATATACAGATCAAGTTATAAAAATATTAATGCTTTTGGCACATCATTACTTGTATGTTTGTCAAACATATAAAGAACACCAACAAAGAGTCAATTACAACAAGGCAAATGCTTGGGTAGGGAGCTAGGGCATTAAATATTGATGTTAGCATAAAGAGAGTGTGTTAGTTCATTGATTATCTCTATGATTTTTTCATTATGTTAACTTAACAATCATAACGAAACAATTTACATACAGATTCACCCCCACCAGAAATCCATTAATTATGTCTCCAATTTTTTAATGCATAAGTCCGTTAGTTCACGTATTTGTATGCGGCATGGATATTTGTATTTGTGTTTAAGGGAGGCAGTGAGGAAGAGACATCTTGTTGGGGTGATTCCTGAGACAACAGATTTGGCGTGTGTATGTAAATATGTGCATGCATGTATACATCTGTCTCGTTGTAAATTCAGATGAGTCTGTATGTGTGGAAATTTTGCAAGAATGCATACAGAGGTATGTGTTGATCACGTAAACAAAGAAAGGTGTTGAGTGTTGGAATCATGAAAACACCAGAATTACCAGAAATCATATATTCTATGACATGGAGATTTTGATGCATAGAATTTAAACAAATTTCAGAATATGGCAGCATAGTTATGCAGTTTATGGAGCATACTACAATTAAAAAGAATCATGTCGCATTTATATCAAATTAGGAAACCATTATAAACTTGTAATTAAACGGCAATGGGAATAGAATTGGCCGGGACTAACTTATACCTCTATCTTTCCGCTGCATGAAGGCATCCTGGATCGCATTAAAGATATCCGGTGTAAATATATACACTAAACAGTTTATAAGATCACTTACCTGTGTAATAACAATAAAGGGACACACAAAAGGATGTTTTGACATGTAAGAAACCCACAAAACACATGCACAAGACATAGATCCATAACACAATAAATAGAAGATTTAAAAGTCCCACATATAAATACAGGAAATGACAAACAAGACTGAAATGAAGAATTGGTGCTTACAAAAGTTTCAGGCTTCTCAGTGTAATGAATCAATTATTTTGTGCTATGATTTGCCACTAACTCACCAAACTGGTTTGCTGACTCAGCAGATACCTGTTGCCAACAAAACCAAGATATATGGCTGTTATAAATTCACTTTATTTCCAAACGCAATGTTGAAGGCCAAAAACTACCAAAATGCCCAAAAAAAGAATAAAATGATTAAAAAGATTAAAAAAGACACAATGATAAAATTAATACTTTCAGTGATCCCATACAATAATTACTAACATTGTTCCCATCCCACCAAAACTCTTATAGGCCTCTGCAATAAAGAAGTTGAAACAAAAAGTAGTCAAAAGGAAATCCAACAAAGAAGGTCCTGAAGGATAAAATAGATGTTGTGGTTTAATGAATAAATTGGCAAAACATGCATTATCATGATGAGTAATTGGCTGCCCTTATAACGCTCCTTTACAACAATCACAGTTTTTTCCAAAAGGGGGAGGAAAAAACTATCACCACATCATGGGTTTTGATAATCTGCAATGGTCTTCCAAAGGGAGGATTTACTTCAGTGACTCAAACATTCTAGGCAAAATTGATTTCATGAGAAGGTAATAAGATTGCAGGACACTAAACTAGTAAGACATGAATCAGGATTCAGGAATGTCACATTTAAATGAGAGGATAGCTTATTTATACAACATGTTAAAAGTAATGGGCAACTTTGCAGTATGATTTTTATATTTAGTTCCATTAGGCAACATGGGGCAAGTATATAAATTATCTCTCTGATTTTTATATTTAGTTCCATTAGGCAATGTGGCAAGTATATAAATTATGTCTACGGGGCAAGTATATTAATTAGGCAACATGTGGCAAGTATATAAGTAATGGGCATTTTTACGGTATGATTTTTACAAGTAAATTTGTAAGTAAATTATCTCAAGTGAATCTGATTGTGTCCCCCGAGGTGAGGTAACGCGATGCTAATAAAAACCGCATCGCATTGGTTGTGTGTAGTCGCTTACGGGTCAAACATGAGGAGGCTGTCAGTTGAGTATCGGTTCTATGAGTCTTAAAATGAAAGCCATGCGATAGTCACTGAGATTGGTCGGTGATTGGTAGAAAAAGTGTGATCGATGAGTAAAACCTCTAGGGTGTGGGGAATCCCCACCATTTGACTAGAGTTAAGGTTAAACTAATAATCAAAAGGTTGCCAAGTTCATTGGGACTTGGGAGAGGTCGTGTGACCTAAGGGCATTTGCCTATCTCCCACTGTCGTTATGCATGATATGTTATTCCATTATGTCATGTCCTACCCCATGCTGTCGCAATGCAATGATAGGCCAACCCAACCTACATCGATGTCGGGGGTCTCCAATGCATCGGTGTACGTTGGGCTCATTAAACTCAACGAATATCCCAAATCTTCCACCCACCCACAATGGCGTTCGGGGATTAGACTTACAATGGGAGAGCTCTAATCGGTGCCTGCTAGTGTTCAGTCACACCGATAGTATGGATCGTCGTACGGATCGGATCCCCGGATCAGTCTCGACTTTTGATCGGCGGCCAACCTGTTACGACCTGCTTCCCATAAACGGAAGGCGAGGCGTGATGAGGTCCGCTCAGACTTGGAGCTGTGAGGCTACAAGTCTGATAAGCGTCTGAACAAAAAAACACTTCCAATAACCAGGTCCTTGCAACCACGAATCGAAACAAAGATAATAATAATTTAAAGCAATAATAAAACTCCACCAAAAACATCCAGATTTTTCCCAAACATTCAGAGTCAAGCCGTAAAGGAAAGTACAAGAGTCTGAAAAGATGCCTAAAGCATGGCCGACTTAATACATAACATCTATATGAAAAGAGAGGTGCTACGCACCGATAGGCTAACATCGACTAAGCAGAAAGAAACAACAACAAGAAAGAGCTCTAGGACTGGTCTTCAGTGTCCTCGAACTCAACACCTGTAACATGTTCGTCCTCGGCGACAAACTCTGGCTCACAACCTAACACGTGACGCCCAAAAGAGAAAAGGGACACATGTCAGCAAAGTCTCCAAGGAGACTTTGTGCAAGAAACCTAATATATGTAAATTAAGTGCATCTAGCAGTTCTATAAAGAATGAATGCGATGACATGGCAGGTATGTCATGATAGCAACGTGTGTGTAAACGAGACAAGCACGACAAGTGTAGCAGAGCTACTAAACAATATTATTTCACGATTAACTTGTTTTCACGATGTGCACAGGGTTTACGCCTTTTGGCTGAAGTAGCTGTACGGGCACACTTATATGCTCAAGTGATCGCTTAACCCTACCCCTCCCACGTGTATCGAGCTTTGGTTTATCACCAACAATGATGTGCTCGCTTCTGGATCACGAGCCAGGAAGTGTTTTTGGTATAGGGTTGTGCCTACAACGCAGGTGCCTAGCATTGGCCTAGGATTGTGCCTGCAACGCAGGTGCCTAGCCTTTTATAATCCAGGGACTAGCTTAGGATTGTGCCCGCAACGCCGGTGCCTAGCCTTTTATAATCCAGGGATTAGCTTAGGATTGTGCCCGTAACGCCGGTGCCTAGCTTTTCCCTAGATGCAAGCGTAGCGTGTGCTACGAACCACAACAACAAGCAGATGCAAGACGTACAAGATGCATGAACATGGCATGTAGACAGTCAAAAGAAGTGTGTACAAATATTTAAAGTAAACGTGACATACAGGTATGCATGAAATGATATGAAAAAGGGGTCGGATCAAGCTTCGTTATCAAGCTAGATCAAAAGTGGTGTCGGATCTAGTTTCGTTGTCAAACTAGATCAAAAGGCGTCTAGGCAGCTATCATTTCACTGTCTAGTCTCTTTTACGCTAACAAACAAATTGTCCTAAAAACGTGGCCTAAAACATTTACTGGCAAGTATCACTTGCCTGAAATACGTGCTGGTATCACAATTCTGAAAGTCCAATCACAAATTCACAACGTCCAGAGCTGCCACGCTCAGTCCAACAATCAGCCTACAGTCCCGTATTATTAAGTTGGATTAGTGAGTTACAAAGCAGTAAAAATAATCGTTTTTAATCTTGAATTAACATGCGATGGTTGGGGTTCCTACAGTTATAAATATACACTCACACGACGCGAGAGCTACACTGATGTTGGGTAGCGACGTCAAGGGTTGAATTAACAGAAGCGTGCGAAGATCCATTGCACGGAAGCGATCATCGTCAATGGCGGATGACAGCGACAACAAATGACGATCAGCCGGGTAGCGGCACGATCACCGAATAGTGACGCGGAGGGGAGGATAGCCGTTGACGTGCGTTTATATTTCATATATTCACACACGTTTTCTTTTGTGTTTTTCCGTTATTTTCCACAGTCTCGTATCCGTTTTCTCGTATTTTCTAGTTTTCTTTCACTTCTCCGTGTTTTTGCGTGTTTGCAGGAGTTTGCCAGTATATGTGACACATAACGAAGATATCATAAGTCCCCAGAGCAATGTGAGGAGTCATGCATGATCCATGGGGTCAAACGACCAAGATTGCAATCTTTTAGCCCCCACCCGATCGGTTGGATACAGCCAACCGATCGGGGGATGCACGCGTGCATGACTCGGACAGCTGCTGAAGCAAGAGAGCATCAACTGACCGGGTCGGCGACCGGTTCAGCCCAACTGTCTTCTCAGGAAATCGAAGCTGAACTCCAACCGATCGGGTGAAGGTCACCTGATCGTTTCATCTGTAGCCGTTTCCCCCCAAGTCACGACCCAGATAGCTCACCCGACGGCCAGCTGACCGTGCCAAAACGTCGCAACTTTCTATCTTTTGGGTGATGTTTCCAACCGATCGGTTGATTTATCAACCGATCGGTTCACCAGGTGACCGCATGATCTAAACGACTAGCTGCTTCCACCAACCGATCGTGTCGCCTGACTGGGTGAAGTTTCTGAAGATCGCTGCCGAAGATCACAGCAGCTCACCCGATCGGTTGATACTTCAACCAATCAGGTGACGTCGTTTTCTATATATATATACCCTATGTTTTCAGAAACGAGAGCTGTTTTTTATTTTCTGTTTTTCCTCTATTGCGACGGCTGGAATTTTATACTTATTTGTAAGTGTTCGGATCTTTATGAAACTTTGATATATTGTTAATTGTATTGCTACTACTTCATTTCTATTGCCCGAATATGTTTTTAACGGTCGATTTTCATTTAGATCGATTTTAAGATAAAATGTGTGAGTAGTTCCCCAATCTGGGTTTTTGGTGGAAACCCCTTCGTGGGTTCTCCCTAATGAGTCCATAGGACTAGGATATCGATAGGGAATGTGAATCTATTGGTTACGCGGGGTGTTTTATTGTCATCGGCGGGAAAAAGACCGTCTTTGACCGTTGGGCCAAGGGGGAATAAACTTGGCGGTTGACTCCCTAGCCATACCTCACGTCCTTAGTGTAGACATCGAATCCTAGCACGTAGGAGCGACAGGATGAGATGTTGGGAGTTATCATTGCGAGCTTAGTGCTCACGGAGTCGGTCAGTGTTAATGGACATGTGAATGCCCACTGACCGAACCCGGGTAGTCCGGCGTATCATCCTGGGCACCGACCGGAATATCGGGCCCACGGGACGCTGGTATCACTCTTAGAGGCAACTTCTCGCCATTAAACCCTAATTCCGATCGTTGTCCTATCCGCCGGCCCTATTAGCGAGAACACATGATAGTGCTGAAACCAAAGTCCCGGGTTTCCCTTTACATTGTTTATCCTTCGTATTCATTTTCCGTGACAATCCATCTATCGATTCGGGCTAGCTCATCCATATGGTGAATTCGGTCCCTTCTGACACAAGCACATCCACCCCTCCCTGTGTTCGACCCCCAAGCCACACTACAACACCGTGCACTTGCGGTTATAAATATTTAAATCTCGCGCCCCCAATCTCATATTGCATTTGTATGATCATACACATCGTGGGGACGTCAAGCTTTATGGCGTCGTTGCCGGGGAGGCAACGTGCTTGTTTTTTTTTGATCTTTTGAACCCTTGAGTCTAGCTCACTTCTCTATCTCACGATAATTTTTGCATTCTTCTTTTTCATTTTTATTTTCTTATTTTTATTTTTATTTTCTATTTTTATCTGTTTCTTTACACTTTTGCTTCACAGGTGTTTGTTGATTTTAATGCGCAGGAACACAAGGAGTCTTGACGACTTGATTCCTGTTGATCCTGAGATAAATGCCACCCTAAGGCATTTGGCCACAGAGAAGAGAAGAAGAGAAGAGTCTGAAGCCATGGGGGAGAATACCCCCACCGCATAAGTCCCTGCTGGAGTACTCGATGCCATCCATCGAGTCCACCTCCGCCATCTGACCTCCTGCTATTACGGCACAGAGCTTCGAGCTCAAGCCGTCCTTAGCGACGTGGATCCAGCAGGATCAATTCTCTGGGGCACCCATGGAGAGCCCTATCGAACATCTGGACTCCTTCCTAGAGAAGTGTGACACGTTTCGGATAAATGGTGTCACAGTTGAAGCAATCCGTCTGAAGCTATTCCCCTTCTCTCTGCGGGATAAGGCCAAGCAGTGGCTAAGGGGAAAGGACCCGAAAACTTTCAACACTTGGGAGAAGCTTTCGAATGCGTTCTTGACGAAGTTCTTTCCTTCAGGGAAGACTATGAAGTTGAGGAGTGAGATATCCTCCTCCTCCCAGGCCAGCCACGAGTCCCTGCTTGAAGCTTGGACGAGATATAAAGAAATGCAGTGGAGGTGCCCTCATCACGAGCTTCCCAAGTGACAGATAATTAATCTGTTCTACAACGGACTGAGGGATGATTTAAAATCTTCGATGGACGCCGCGGTTGGAGGGTCCTTTATGTCTAGGAGTGAAGAAGATGCCGGACAAATTCTTGAAAACATGGCATCGAACAATGAGTGGTGGTGTGACGAGAGAGACACACCTAGATCTGGGGGTATCCACAGGGTCGAGGACGTCGACAAATTATCCAGCAAGTTTGACTTGCTGTCGACCCAGATCTCAACGCTGATGGTAGGAGCCGGTGGTGTCGGTACACAACAAATTGCGGCGGTGGAAGCAGAAGTCATGTGGGGACTTCGAGGGTGGTGACATCTCACCACTGTTAGACCAAGAGAGCGCACTATTCTACAATCCTATGGGAAATGTGCCGTATCCACCACGGACTAGCTCCCATCCGTCCTACTCTCCAAATAACCGGAATCACCCCAATCTTAGCTACCGGGTGCCTTATCAGCAACCACAACCACAAGTATATCAGCCGCATATGCAACAGCAGCAGCAGTTTCAGCAGCAACAGCCCCCACAATCATACCCACAATATCCACCAAGGAACCAGCAGCCCATGCTGCAGCAGCAACAGCAGCAGCCGTACAGCCAGCAACGTGCTATCTCCCCGGTTGATTCCCTCTTGACTCAGTACATATCAAACTAGGAGAAGATAAATTTGAAGTTGGAAATGGGGCAGAGGGCTCTCACTGACCAAGTGACCCAGCTGGGGTTACAGGTGGCGAACCTTCAAAGGTCGCAAAATCTATTGCCGCCACAACCAGAAGTGAACCCGAGGGGAGCGAACCAGACTTTTGCACTCACGCACGAGCATGCGAATGTGTCTGCTATCGTCTTGAGAAGCGAAACACAAATCCCCACAAGAGTGCCCGCCAAGGAACCGGAAGCACCGTTGGTCGTATAGCGACCAATTAAAAAATCCAATGACAACGGTGCTTCATTCCCAAAGACTACGACTCCGGAGGGAGTCCCTGAAGAGGAGAAGAAGAAGGACGAGGAAGGGAGCCTCAAAGTATTCAAGCCCGTTGTGCCTTTTCCACAACGACTTGCCCAAGCAAAGATAGACGAAAAGTACGGCAAATTCTTTGCCATAGTCAAGGATCTGAGCTTGCAAATCCCCTTCCTCGAAGCCATTGAGACAATTCCCTCCTACGTAAAATTTTTAAAGGATTTGGTGACAAGGGGGTCCAGGAAGGAGTAGGTAGTTCTCACGGCGGAGTGTAGTGCTCTCATTCAGAGAGCGAATCCACCCAAGCTAAAAGATCTGGGAAGTTTCTCCATCCCTTGTTCGATTGGGGAAGTGAAAATCCAAAGGGCGCTCGTGGATTTAGGAGCGAGCGTCAATTTAATGCCCCGATCGCTATACAGGAGGATAGGGATGGGAGACTTGGAGCCCACGGGTATGACACTTCAATTAGCCGATAGATCGGTTAAATACCTGGTGGGAATAGTAGACGACCTACCTGTTGATGTCAATGGAGTGCAAGTGCCGGTGGACTTCATAGTGATGGACATGCCTGAAGACACCCACACACCTATCATCCTTGGACGGCCCTTTATGGCCACCGCCGGCGTACTAATAGACGTGAAGAAAGGGAAGCTTTCCCTTAACATTGGCAACGAAAAGGTCGAGTTCGACTTGGGGTTATCAATGAAGCACCCCAACCCCCTGGATGATCCAAGTTGTAATATGTTGGACTTAGAAGAAGAAAGAGCTGTGGAAGCCGGGGCCTGGGAAATTCTTTCAAGGAATCCCTCCGACAGCTTGGGGGACTTAGAAGAACATGTCGGCCTGAAGAAATATGATGTTGCTAAGAAAGCGGGTGCGTCACATACGGTCCCCCTGGATTCCAAAAGTCTCCTCCAACAAGGAGAAAAGGAAAGGAGCCCATGGGGCTCATCGGAGAAGAGATCCGGATCTTGAAACGAGTGGCGATAGACGCCAATATAAGGGAGAAGCCCCCGGATTTCATCAACGAAGGTAGGGTCGTCGAGCAAGTCTACTTGTCACCGCCGACGACACGAAAGGCCACCAACTCTGAATCTGAAGCGATGCCAATCTTAGGGCATCACCCCCGTCCAACAGGAAGATCATCTACGGGCGTCGAGCAAACGACGTTAAACAAAAGCGCTTCATGGGAGGTAACCCATGCTCTAAACTATTATCTTTGTTTTTGGGATTATTTTTAGCTTTATTTTTCTTATTTTAATAAATAAATCTATTCGCGGGAACTTCCGTCGAGAGACTTAGGCCATTTGCGAATTTTTGCAGGAAGCAAGCCCTCACCCGATCGGGTGACTACTCAACCGATCGGGTGAGACGTATTAGACAATGGACGTATCTGTTCTTCAGTGAACCGGTCGGGTAAAGCAAGCTGAGACCGGTTGGCTGACCATGTGGGAACGACTGAAGTCTCGTAAAATTTGGGATTTGATCAACCGATCGGTTGATATGAAGCGTGGTCGGGTGAACGACCGGATGAGCTACACTGAATTCTCGGGAAAAAACTGTGAAGCGACCAACCGATCGGTTGATTTCTCAACCGATCGGTTCGCCTGTAGCCTCTTTTCAGCAAGTTTTTTTGACCTATTAGTCAACCGATCGGGTGATTTTTCACCCGATCGGTTCGACTTAAACCCTATAAAACCCCAGCGCCCTCACCTGTTCATCTCCCTTACCTGATTTCGATTTTCCTCGCCGTTTCGACTTCCTCTTCCACCAACCGGTGTCAATCCTCCCTCAACCGGCCACAAACCCCCTAGACCTATCCCTCCACTCACCATCTCCTCCATCGATCATTCTCTCTCCATCTCTCATTTTCACACCATCCAAACCCTAATTTCCGCCCAACTCTCCCATTTTCGAAATTTGCTGAAAAGTTACGTCGTGGCTTCACACTCCATCACATTACGCTGCGTTGGGACATCTCCGAGGAGGGATCTTCATCTCGACTGGGTAACTTCGCTCCTTAACTCAATTTTATATTTTGCCCTAGAATTTCTATTTGCTCGATTGCCTGTGTTAGTGTGCATTCACTACATCTTGCATACACACACACACACACACACACTCACATGGCCCGGGATCAAGATAAGGGTAATGGTAAGGGTATCATGCGAGAGGAGGGATCTTCTCGCAAGAGACGCAGGACCACACGTCCACCACACTCACGCCCCCCTCCTGCATAGCCTGCACAGTCTGCACAACCCCTGCCCTAACCCCAACCTCTCATCCCAGTTGAGGACCCATTGATGGGCCCGCATGGCTACCGCTTTAGGAATCAGGAACAAAAAGATTTTTATCATAGACTTGATGCACGGGGGCATCTCTCGACCAAATTTTCCCATGCCCAAATGCTTATCGATCTCGGTGTGTTCACCGAGGTCGAGACTCACTTCAACAATTTGGGATGGTTAGCCTTCCTAAACGCCACCACGGTATCCTACCCCACCCTAACACTCGAATTTTTATCCTCATTTGTCTGTGAGTCTGGGTCGATCGTCATTTTTCGCGTCCGTAACAAAACCATTCGCACCACCCTGAATACCATCAATAACTGTAGTGCCCTGGGAAGCTACTGCACATGTACTAGAGGGGGGGTGAATAGTACTTTTAAATAATAAGGAGTGTTATTCCTAATTATCGTGCAATTAACAAACAACGATGCGGAATAACTACAATCAAGAAATAATGCAAACGCAAACACAATGGTTTAATGGGTTCGGATCCACCCAAGTCTCCCCGACTTGTTCCCGGTGATCCTACGTCCCAACCACCCGGATCCCTTCCGGATACTTGAGTTAGAAACCCTAACTCAAGATTTCCAATATGAACACTTGCGAAAACCTCACAAGTGCAATCGACCTACAATCGATGACCGTGACTCCCACAACCCGGGATCACGCAAAACCTCTCACAACCGAGAGTATACAATTCAAATAAAACTGAAATGAAATGCTTACCAACAAAATACCTATGCCTTGAGATTTCTTACCAAATTAGGGCAAAGAGGATTTTGATGGAGGAAGATGGCACCAAACCCTAGCTTCAAGAAGATGACCAGCAATGGAAGCCTAGGGTGGAGATGGTGACCTAGAATCAAGCTTCTAGCTTGAAAGGCTCACAATGGAGAGAATCTCTCTTGAGGATTTAGGACTCAAGAACTTGAGGGAGAGATTCTTGTGAGAAGAGAGAGCTTGGAAATAGAGTTGATAGCTCTTCTCTTTTGATCTGAAAATATCTCCAATATGTTGCTTCACCCTTTCAAGAAATGAATCAGGATTCTATTTATAGGGGCAAGGAAAAACGAGTTCAAAAATATCCCAACGGCTCTTTTCTGAACCAGACTAGTCGGTCAAAGAAGGATCACTGACCGACTAGTTCATCAACTAGTCGGTCGGTGATACAACGTAGACCGACTAAGAGGTGAACAGCCAAAAGGTGAAGTTCCAGGCAAAGACAACTAGTCGGTCAAAGAAGACTTGCCGACCGACTAGTTTCTCAACTAGTCGGTCGGTGAATGTTCTTGGACCGACTAACGTGAAAAAGGAATAGGTTGACTTCAAGATGACTTAGTCGGTTTAAGAACAAATGCTGACCGACTAGTTTCTCAACTAGTCGGTCGGTAAACGTTCTTTGACCGACTAACTCGAAACAGTAGCTCAGGCTGAAAATGACTGTACACAACTAGTCGGTCTGAGAAGAACTCCTGACCGACTAAATCGTCATCTAGTCGGTCGGTGACTCTTCTTTGACCGACTAACTGTAGACAGGGAAAGAGCTGAATATAGAGAAGGCAAACTAGTCGGTTTAAGTAGAGTTTCCGACCGACTAGATCGTCATCTAGTCGGTTGGTGACTCTTCATGAACCAACTAACATGCACTCGAAGCCGAGGGAAAGAGCGATAGGCTTCGGGAAAGTTTCTAATGGCTTCTATGATAATCCTAGCTCTAAGATATGAGCGAAATGAAGTTTATAAGGTAAGTCCTACTCAAGGCTTAACATTCTAATCTATGAAGCTAGAAGACTATAAAATAAACCTTACGAGCCGTCTTCAAAGCTTCAATCTTCATTCCTCTTGACTTCCATATTGCTCCTTGAGCTTCAACGAAGCTCCAGGCACACGATCACGCATATTGAGAAGTCTTGAGACGTCGCTTTTGTTGTACGTGGTATTTTGGCGACGATCTCCATAACTGCGCTCACAAATTGTTAGTTCACGATTTATTTATGTTTGCTCATCATCCAAAACCAAATCCGGGGAGTCCAATACTCAACATTCTCCCCCTTTTTGGTGATGACAAACCAACATAAATAATAATCAAAAATAATGAACTAAATGAAGTATACTTACTCCCCCTGCATTGATGACACATTAGTTCCATATGAATTAATAAGCACATACATCAAGCAGACGAGGAAAGTAAAAAATTCAAATCCAATATTTGAGATTTAGGATTTGTAATCCATTTTTATATCTTAACTCCCCCTGAATCTAACATATCAAATTAGATTCATGGTAGATTATCATTTAGCACATGTCATTATTATGCCATTATTATATCTCTCCCCCTTTGGCATAATCCAAAAAGAGCGGGAGGAAGCCAATGACAATAAATCATGTCCAAATAATTCATTAAGCATGGGAGTCTAAGAATACGACCACGTTTCATATGAAACCAAAATAAAATTCGAATAAAATCAAAGCGTGTCAATGAGACCATAGTCGAAAATCGAAAAATTTTAATCATCAAAATATCAAATGTAAATTCACTTATTGATGAAATGAATTTACTCTCCAATATCAACATTTATAGCTATTTTAGTGCATGGAAAACAATTCTATGTTTTCATACAACTAAAGCTATTGAATCAAACTAAATCGTCGAGCGACGAAATCAATATCAGAGACATACATAAAATGTGCACAAAGGAATGAACCATCAGAAGAGCGGTGCACATCATAGAATATCAAATGTCACAATATCGATCGAAAATGAACATAAAGTAAAAGCACATCAAAACTAAGTGAAGTGACAAGGTGATAAAAGTGATAAAAGTGATAAAAGTGATAAAAGTGATACGAAAATCATCATAATAAATTTTAAAACATGTCATGCCAAAAATAGATAAGAATTTCAAAACATTTATGGCATTCACAATTCTATCATGCTAGGAGAAACAAAATGATACCAATGTAAAGAAATAGACTCTAACCAAGCATGCATTCAACCCTCATGGATACCAAATGTAATATCATACTTACAACATTAAGCTCCCCCTACATTGGTGCATTACCTAAGCACCATCAACTCCGTTTGAATGAAGGTCTTCGCAAACCGAGGAGTTGGTAGGGTTGGTATCCCACGGTGGATTGAACCTAGAAAAACTTCATTTTGGTATCCAAAAATCCTTTTGGATCCAATGGGTTAGACAACAAATTTGAAATACGAAATAAAAATTATTGTAACCCGTAAATTAATATAATCAAAATCAATTTAATAAACATATGCCTTGGTACCCATAACATGATCATAAGCTCATGGTACCAAGCATTGAAGAGTTAAAGGAACTAACCCTTCGGAAACCAAGTCCAAGAGGAACTTGACTTTCCAACATAATCATCATTCAAAATAACATCATTAATATAGGATTGCACATAAACATTCATAGCATCATCGCTAGTGTTCTTGGGACCCCAAATAGTGTACATTTTGGGAACCCTCTTCCTAGTGGTTGCATGCACAAAAGGTTGATTTCTATGTGGTGCATGTGGCCTAGGAGCATGAGATCTAGAAATAGCATTATGATGAGCACGAGATCCATGATATGGTGTAGCATACATACGTGGATAAGCATGAGGTGTGTATGCATAAGGATGATTATGAGAGAAGGCATGCACATGTGGATGAGATGTTTGAACATAAGCATTAGGATGTGCATGAGCATGATTACGTGCATGTGGGTGTCTCATATGAGTGTTCGCACGTGCTCGTGGATGCGGAACATAAAAATCATCATTAATATTAGCATGCACCGGTGGAGTAGGATGTGTGTTCCTACGTGGCATAGCATGTGAGTACAAAAATGCATGACCCCTCTTTGGAGGTCTACCCAAAGTGGGTTTCTTTCCAATCGGGGGTGTGTACGAAGTGGAAGCACTATTGGTAGGAGAACTACCAATGGGGAGTTTGCTCCCACTTGTTGAGGCGTCGGAGGTAGGCCTAACAAAGGTTGTAGGCGATTTGGATGAGTCTCCCATCTTATACCCCAAGCCAATGTGGTGTTTGGCCGGAAGTAAGTCATTTAGGATATTATCCAAATGGCCCTTACCTTTATTGAAATCATTGATACGGCCTAACGTGCACTCATACTTCTCTTTGAGAGAATGCATCGAAGCATCCAAAGTGGATACTTGCGATGTGAGTGCACAAACACGAGATTTGAGATTCTTATTCTCAAAACTCAAGGTTGAGTTTTGAGACGTCAAATCCGCCATCTTGTGTTCATCCGATTTCTCAAAATGAACATGCTCAAGTTGAGATTTGAGGTTCTTCACCTCATTTCTCAACAAGCCATTATGAGTAAGCAAACTTGCTTTCTCATTGGCAAGTGTCTCAACAATGGTGTCATTGTTGGTGATGGTAGACTTAGGAGAGGTTTGGAGGCTAACAAGTTCATCTTTGGTCTTATTATATCTATCTACTAATTTAGTAAATTTAGACCAAATTTCTTGGTTTGCTAACCTCATTTCATCAATCGTAGGTTCTCCGCTTTCATCCTCACTACCATCCTCGCTTTCATCCTCGCTATCATCGAAGGAGGACTTTTGACTTTTTGCCGCATCATTAGCCATGAAGCAAATTTTTGCTTTCTCCACTCTTCCATCATCCGACTCTCCACTTGAGGAATCCTCTTCGGAGTCGGTGAATGTTCCAACAAGTCCCTTCTTGTACTTTCTCGACTTGTCGTACTTTGATGCTTTCCCCTTCTCCTTGTGTTTGTAGAGAGGACAATCCGGTTTGATGTGTCCTGGCTTGTTGCATTTATAACACACGGGAGTAGAAACATTAGTCGAACTAACTTTAGATTTATTCAAAGATATACCTTCTCGGAGGAATCGATCGAACTTCCTTGCCATACGGGCAATGGATTCCATGTCCAATTCGTCTTCCGATTCTTCATCATCGGTAGATGGAGCGGCCTTGAAGGCAATCGTCTTTTTCTTTGGCTCATCTTGCTTCAAGTACGCTTTCATCTTTTCCTTCATTCGGATCTTACTATCCTTGCGTACCTCGTAAGACAACAAGGTACCCATTAGTTGTGTGACGGTATATTTATTCATGTCGTTACCTTCCTCGATGGCGTAGGTACGCTTTTCCCAATGTGATGGAAGACCGTCGATAATCTTCGCGACTTTCTCCTTTTGGGTATAAACCTTCCCAAGAGCTTCCAAGTCGTTTGATATATCCACAAAGCGAGCGTAATATTCCTTCATGGTTTCGCCCTGCTCCATATGAAACAACTCAAATTCTTTATTAGCAACGACGAGTTTAGAATCTTTTACCGTACTCGATCCTTCGTGCAATATGAGGAGTTGGTTCCATATTTGATATGCACTCTTACATGTGCATATCTTGTTGAAGTCCTCCGGCTCCAACGCACAATTCAAGGCATTCATTGCCTTGGCATTTGCTACTTCCGCGGCGACCTCCGCGGGAGTCCACTTCGCAAAATCTTCTTCGGAAGGCTCGACATACTCCGTCATGGTGGCTCTCCATAGTGAAGCGCTCCGGAGGAAAATTTGCATCCGGCATTTCCAGTACCCATAGTTGGTACCGTTGAAGTGTGGAGGCCTGACTGAGGATAGTCCTTCCATAACTGAAGAAGCTCCATCGCGGTTCCTGAAGACGTTGTAGTCGTTGTTCGTCATAGCTTTGAACTTAGGCTATGTGTAGCTTTGAACCTTGGCTCTGATACCAATTGTAGTGCCCTGGGAAGCTACTGCACATGTACTAGAGGGGGGGTGAATAGTACTTTTAAATAATAAGGAGTGTTATTCCTAATTATCGTGCAATTAACAAACAACGATGCGGAATAACTACAATCAAGAAATAATGCAAACGCAAACACAATGGTTTAATGGGTTCGGATCCACCCAAGTCTCCCCGACTTGTTCCCGGTGATCCTACGTCCCAACCACCCGGATCCCTTCCGGATACTTGAGTTAGAAACCCTAACTCAAGATTTCCAATATGAACACTTGCGAAAACCTCACAAGTGCAATCGACCTACAATCGATGACCGTGACTCCCACAACCCGGGATCACGCAAAACCTCTCACAACCGAGAGTATACAATTCAAATAAAACTGAAATGAAATGCTTACCAACAAAATACCTATGCCTTGAGATTTCTTACCAAATTAGGGCAAAGAGGATTTTGATGGAGGAAGATGGCACCAAACCCTAGCTTCAAGAAGATGACCAGCAATGGAAGCCTAGGGTGGAGATGGTGACCTAGAATCAAGCTTCTAGCTTGAAAGGCTCACAATGGAGAGAATCTCTCTTGAGGATTTAGGACTCAAGAACTTGAGGGAGAGATTCTTGTGAGAAGAGAGAGCTTGGAAATAGAGTTGATAGCTCTTCTCTTTTGATCTGAAAATATCTCCAATATGTTGCTTCACCCTTTCAAGAAATGAATCAGGATTCTATTTATAGGGGCAAGGAAAAACGAGTTCAAAAATATCCCAACGGCTCTTTTCTGAACCAGACTAGTCGGTCAAAGAAGGATCACTGACCGACTAGTTCATCAACTAGTCGGTCGGTGATACAACGTAGACCGACTAAGAGGTGAACAGCCAAAAGGTGAAGTTCCAGGCAAAGACAACTAGTCGGTCAAAGAAGACTTGCCGACCGACTAGTTTCTCAACTAGTCGGTCGGTGAATGTTCTTGGACCGACTAACGTGAAAAAGGAATAGGTTGACTTCAAGATGACTTAGTCGGTTTAAGAACAAATGCTGACCGACTAGTTTCTCAACTAGTCGGTCGGTAAACGTTCTTTGACCGACTAACTCGAAACAGTAGCTCAGGCTGAAAATGACTGTACACAACTAGTCGGTCTGAGAAGAACTCCTGACCGACTAAATCGTCATCTAGTCGGTCGGTGACTCTTCTTTGACCGACTAACTGTAGACAGGGAAAGAGCTGAATATAGAGAAGGCAAACTAGTCGGTTTAAGTAGAGTTTCCGACCGACTAGATCGTCATCTAGTCGGTTGGTGACTCTTCATGAACCAACTAACATGCACTCGAAGCCGAGGGAAAGAGCGATAGGCTTCGGGAAAGTTTCTAATGGCTTCTATGATAATCCTAGCTCTAAGATATGAGCGAAATGAAGTTTATAAGGTAAGTCCTACTCGTCATTTTTCGCGTCCATAACAAAACCATTCGCACCACCCTGAATACCATCAATAACATCTTTGGTTTCCCCATCCTTGGGGACGACGCTATCCATCCCTACGGGTATCCCCACGACTTTGACGTCGATCAATTTTGGTTCTGCCTCACCCTACACGCTCACTATCCTCGAGGTAAGGCCAAGGCCTCCTCAATCATTCACCCCATATTCTGGCTGGCCCACCGAATCATATCCTCCACATTCTTCCCCAAGGATGAGTCAGGTATCGTGACTATCCCTGATCTTTTCATTCTGTGGGCCATGACCTTCTCTTTTGTTCGCGGTGATGAAAGGATTTCTTTTAGGGTCTCTGTTATTCCCGTCCATGCCGGTGCTTGGCTTGTTCAAAAGCTACTTGAGATTTGCCGTGCCAGCAAGGGCAAGCTTTGTTGTGGGGGCCTTATCACTACCACAGCTTCATCCCCAGTTTAATATTGCCATCCCCCGATACTTACCTACTGCCGCAGGACCCTCACACCTCGATCTAGATGTCATGCGGCATATACACATAATCAAGCCCCGCCCCGATGGCCGTTTCACTTTCCACTACGGACACCCCCTGCCCCCTATACCATTCTGCCCAACCCCGCTCGCATGACTATTCAGCTTGTAGCAGATTGGACATTCCCACCTGATCCTGACTTTCTAGGGGGTTACGTCTTCCATTTATCCCGGACACACCTAGACCACCTTCCCCTGCCGCCCACTTAGGCGAGCAAGACATTCATGCGTCCCGTGGAGACCCGGGGGCTGGGCCTAGTAGTGCCGGCCCTGCTTCTGTCCTCACCACCACTGTCACCACCTCTCTAGTCCGTACTACCACAACGTCCTCCTTTCGTCGGGCTGCATCTGCTCGCCTCGATCTCGAGGCTGAGCTGACTTCCCTACGCGCTGTCATTTCGTCCTCCGCCCCCTCGGACCCATCCCCTTCGATCTTCTCTCACCCACGCTTCCTCGCACTTGAGAGGGACGTGGCCACCATCCTCCTCATTCTCACTCACGTCCACGGACCACCTCCTCCCACACCACACCCCTCTCCACCACCTTCACCCCCTCGACGATTTTCCCCTCCACCATCACATTCTTCACCTCCACCATCACCCCCTAGACGACCATCCCCTCTTATCACCACTTCCATTCCCACCACCTCATCTACTCCCACCGTTCTCATTCCCTCCACTGTCGTCCCCACAGATCCACCACCCTCCACTTCCGTCACTCCATATGTGCGCCGTAAGAAATTGCAGGTGCGATCGCGATCACTTTCCCCACCATCCTTGTAACGGCCGCTTTCCGACCACTTTTCGATCGTGCGAATTCTAGTGTGTATTTTGCTTCGTATGCATACTGTTTTCATTATTTTACTTTTATTACCGTTATCATTAGCCCTAGCGCGTGGCCGAACCCCATATTCTTGATCCCTCTCGGAGGTGCGATCACTCCGGCTCCTTCCTTATAATTTTTGGACGTCAACGGACCGAATTGCTTATCTCATCACTAATTTATAAAAATACTTCCTATACAAAATTTGCTTCTGTGCGTTTTTAGGCTAACTCATTACTGATTTGTTCTAGCAATCTAATATGCATTATTTGTTTTTTTTTAAAAACGAAATGTGATTTAACTGTTTAATCAAAACAACCATATAATAATAATAATAATTGAATAAGAAAAAAAAATCAAATCTCTTAATCTTAGCTGGCATTTTCAAATTCAAAACAAAGTGTTATACTTACTTTACACTCTGCTCTTTAATAACCGCACCCTAAAGATTTTTGTAAGCTAGGCTTGTTTCACGTGATGTACGTTGCTGAAATCCCCCACACAAACATGTAGCAACCTAAAACCTAAGAGACATTAGCTACAACCCCATCACGTGCTGCGCCTCACCCTACTTTTATTAAAAGAGAACCCTACTATCTTTACAATTCTAAACCCTAGTTTTTTCCCATCAGCAGCCGCCATATCCCCTTCCTTCTCCACGCGGCAGGGCAGCGCATCGGCTTCCCTCCTCCACGTCATCTCCATCACCCCACATGCAAACCCTTCGACCTCATCCTCCGCGCGCAACCTCACACACCCGGTGCCCATGTCCTCGCGTGCTACCGCCAGCCTCCTCCGTGTTCAGCTTACCTCCGCCTGCAGCGATGCAATGAAGCCGCCCAGTTCTTCTCCTCCCTCGCATCCGATGCCCCCAGGTCTTTTCCCTCACGGACGTCAGCAGTCCAATCCAAGATCCGCAACCCTGGCCTTCTCAAATCAGCCGTGCGCAACCCTCAGCCGCGGCACGCCAGCGATCCACTGCTGCTCCTCTTCATCACCAGGCAGCCACCCTCGTCACCGCCCGCAACCTCTCTCAGTCCGGCCAACCTCCCCCGAGACGCCGCTGCATCGCGAAGATCTCGGCCTCCCGTTCGACATCTGCAACCCCCAATAGATCAGGGAACGTAAGTATTTTCATTGCTATCCTTGCATGCAGTACGTTATAAAGATATATATATCATTATAATATAGTTGCATTAGCTTTAAGTATTTACTATTCGCCCTACTATGTTGGTATCTTGTTAGTAAATGTTCTATAATTGATATTACTTAGTAGGCCTCAGGACCCAATTGGTCTATAGCAATTTTTCCTAAGAGCCATGAGTGGGTACGGATTGCAGTAGGGTATGTATAGTTTAGATACCTAGTTGTGACGGTACTACTGAGCTGTAGCTCAAAAAGGAATAGCAACACTCTACATTTGTTTTGCTTGGTGGCTGGTGTAATAATAAGTGGTAATGATAAACAGTGCTTTCTATTACAACTAGTATGTTAGGTAGGTTAGCGAGTATATTAATTGTATGTAACATGAAAGTTTTATCATTGTTGAGGACCTTATAGTTTATATCTTTAATCTATCGTCGCAGATATATCATATCTATCATCGCGAACACTAAAGACAAGTGACGATACGTTCCGAAATTGGAGTCACGACGCGATCCGCTATCTTTCCAGACCCGACGTCGGATCCACGCACGATCGTCACACCAGGTTGGTTTCCCCCTCTAACTCGTAGCATAACCCACACTGTAGCGAAACCGAAAACCTAACTAAAACTGGACAACTACAATTAAATTTACGTTTCCGCACCAGTAAAACGTTGCTCACCGTAGAAATCGACCATCGGACAAACTTTCTGTGCATATAGGGTAGTGGTCGATCTAGGCTGATAAAACATCAAATTGTGACTTTGACAATTAGGGTAGCCCCGACAACCTAGAAATGAACCTAAATAGGATTATTGAAAAACGCGACCTGACACCATCGCCATGACCTGTTTCAGACGGACTTCCGCGGACGAGACGCTTGGACGAGACGCTTCGGGAGGACGACACACTCGCCATCGCAGGCAAGTGTACCCACTTGCGTTTTTGACCGTGCTTTGGTCTTAGATTGCTAGAATTGTTAGACTGTGAATGTATAGAACTGGACGTGAAATGATAGCGTCCGGGACGACTCCTGACGGCTCAGACTTGACGACGAAGTCTGAGCCTGACAACAACAACTTTTGATACTGTAGGGCTATCATGTGTGTGCGTGTGTGTGGACACCCTAGAATAACAACTCCCTACACTTGTCATGTCGTGTCCTGTTACACAAAAAGCCTTCGGGCGTTTCGGATGCTTTCCTAGCGGAAGTGATCCCTGTTACACAAAAAGCCTACGGGCGTTTCGGATGCTTTCCTAGCGGAAGTGATCCCTGTTACACAAAAAGCCTACGGGCGTTTCGGATGCTTTCCTAGCGGAAGTGATCCCTGTTACCAAAAAGCCTACGGGCGTTTCAGATGCTTTCCTCCGCGGAAGTGATCCCTGTTACACAAAAAGCCTTCGGGTGTTTCGGATGTTTTCCTAGCGGAAATGATCCCTGTAATTCTTGTCCTGATTTCCTGGGTTTGGGGTTGGGTTGAGCGTGCGCACGGCAAGAGGGTCTGATCCCCCTCGAACCGTAAGGCGTGAACCCTTTCGTGTCTCACTTGTCCTGTCTCGTCTTGTCCTGTCACGTCCCGTCTTGTCTTGACACCTGTAGGTTAGTCCCGTAATTGGTAGCACACGCTACGACTACTATCTGTCCCGTTTTACTTTCCTGCTGCGTTACTTCCTGTCGTGTTACCCTGTTATAACCTCAGCATGTTAATCAACCAGTAAATCGTTGTTTAAAGTTCGGTGCACTTGCAATAAAGTATAACCCTTCTTGTAGACTTTACCTGACGTACAGTTCCTTTTTCTTGGGTGCTGTATGTCAGGTGTTCAGCCAGAGTTCGTGGACGAGGCAGACTCACTGGAGTACGAGGAGCCGAGGACGCCGACCCAGAGCACGTGCCTGACAAGGACCAGACCTTGAGGTCTTTTCAGTCGTCACTTTCAGAGGTTACTTCTTTTAGTTTGTCTTTTTGGTAGTTGTTGCCATGCTTAGGCTTCTTTTAGATTTGTACTCGCTGGATATTATTTCTCCATATTAATGAATGCCATTTCCTTTCTGAACTTTTGTTGTTCTTAAACTTTATAAATGCACGAACCTGGAATCTTTCAAAATGGTACCCCTACAGACGCTTATTGGGTCCGAGCTTCACGGCTCTGGCCTAAGCGGGCCTCGTCACGTTTCGCTTCCGTCCGTTTTGGGAAGCGGGGCGTGACAGGTTTTAGTGGTGGCCCATGCAAGTCCTGCAAAAGTTCGGAACAATAAAAGTACCGCATTCATTTAATATCCATGTACAAGTCTAAATTAGGTTTCCCAGTCCTAGATAGTAGGAAGACTTCGATAGACACCCAGGTTTGATAGTCTGACGTCTTGGTTATGATTTAGTAATACACGTCTTAGGATACCCTAGTAGTCTCTCTCCCGGCTCGGACCATGTTAGAGTTCTAAACTCCTTCTTTCAGTCGTTCGCTCGGGTCTATCGACTTCGGGCCCAGCAGAACTAACATTGATTCTCTTAGGAACTCTCTCTTTAGATCATGGGTATAGTCTAGCTCATAGGAAGCCTTGAGCTGAGTTATCCAAATCTTTAGACGACCCGATGATTAGAACCCTTGTCCTCTAGCATTCCTCTGATCCTTGCAAATTTTGTGCTATCGACCATAGAGTCCCATCGTAGCTCTTCACGATTCATATCTTACGCGTAATCTTCATGCGATCATTTTTCCTTTCTCTCGATTCTCGTGATCGTTTCCTGACGATCATCATCGATCCTTCGAATCCCTTCCTTGACCAATTCTACCTCCTCTAAAATTATTTTCGACTTTCCTTATTAAGTTTTCGCTCTAGCTTGATTTCTTTGAAAACCCCTATATTATATATTTAAAATTTGTTGTTTTGGATCGAGTTAAAACTTTTAATTGACTTGGAGCTTTCTTGGACGTAAATGTTTTAAGTTAATATCTCGCATTATTTGCCCTGTTTCCAAAATATATATATTACTTTTATAAACTACACAAATTTATCTTGTACTTATTTTCGAATTTTCCCCTTCCCAAAACCTGCTACCTTTAAAAGTATTTTCGAAATTCATTATTAAATTCTCCGCCCAATTTGACTTCTTTGAAAACTTTTATTAATTATTTAAAATTTCTTACTTTCGGTTGAGTTAAAATTCTTTCGCAAATTTTGAAACCTTTCGGTTGTAAAAGTTTTAAGTTACGGCCTCGTACTTATTTTCGAATCAGTATCCATCGTATTTTGGTTTTAAAACCTTGTTACCATTTCGGGAATTCAATATATCATTTTTCTAACCTACGAAATTTATTTTAACCTTTTACGTACGAACTTTAGAATATTTTTCTAAAACAAAGGGGGATTTTAAATTTCTTTACATATAAACATCTCTATGTTCATCGTGCACATACTTCAAGAACCTTTATTTAAATTTATTTTCATTTGCAAAACAAACGGTACATTATCCTACTTTTATTCCTTCATCTAACTTTTTTTTTCAAATCATAATAATTTTACTATCTGCTCCTTTTCCCCACTTATTTTTATTAAAGTATAAAGTATACGATATCATATTTTACCCGTAAATCTCCTTCATCTATCTAGTTATTCTGAGAAATATTTTTGTCTCATCCAACCAACTATCTCTTTACTTCGTCTTATTTGACTTCGTTCTTTCGATCTTGTTTCGTGTCGTTCTGGTTTCGGTCTCCCTCTTGTATGTGGACATCAGCGCCTGTAGTTGTCTATGTCATCCCTAGCTAGTAGTGGGCCCTTGAGTTTGCGATGTCGTGATGTATATATAGGTAAAAGTGTGTAGATCT
This sequence comes from Scilla litardierei, assembly GCA_030789695.1. NCBI lineage: Eukaryota > Viridiplantae > Streptophyta > Magnoliopsida > Asparagales > Asparagaceae > Scilla > Scilla litardierei. The sequence continues at coordinate 114,546,952 of CM061134.1, forward strand.
GTATGAGTGTGTCATTTTTAGGAGCCTGATAACTGCCTTTGTGTCTTGAATGTGTACTCGGTGTTAACCATGTTATGCTTGAAGTTGTCTAAATGACGGTATTCATACATGTATGAATAGGGTCATAGCAGGCAATTTCCTTAGACATAGTTTTTCGCGATTATAGAATAGCTTATCCTTGACTGCATGTGATTGTATCAAAACTTTGTTTTCTTTTAAACCAACCCTTTAAAGTTTTTGAAATTAGCTCACAAGATCACAGATCAATTATCCTTCCTCATCCATTATCACGATTCCATACGTTTTTCCAATTGTTTAAAAAAAATGTGTCACTGGTTTTAAGTTTTCCATTTTCTCTTCTCTTTTCTCTCCATTTAGAAATGTTATGTTATGGTTGTTATAGTTTTGGGACTAGCCATTATTGTTGTAGGATTTGTTTGCGAATAGGCTCAGGGAGAGATGAGATTTGTTATAGCAATGATTAACCGATTTTGGAACAATAGGATATTGGAACAGATTTCTTCCGGATGAAAAGAACGGGTTGACCATGACTTATTTATAAAACCGAAGTGTGGCGGACTCGATGGAGAATTCTGGTTGAACGATATTATATGCGTGAAGACGAGAACTTATCAGACTTGAGGCTTAGACGGGTGGTAGATAGGAGTAACTGCAGAGTATGGTAGGAGTTAGGGTGATCATGAGATTTAGTAGAGCTTTTATTAGCATCAAGACTTGATCATTAAGTTGACGTGAGAAGACATTGGAAGTAAGACGACATGTTGAGATGAATGGGTAGTTAAGAAGACAGATTTTATATGAATAGGATTTAGGATAGATATAGTTGACGATTCATTGATTATGGAGGATAAATTTATAAGTCATTATGAGGAAGAATGTATTGAAGACACGATGATTGTTGATTTGTGAAGGTATTATAGGATAGACAAAGTTTTTGTCTTGGATTGGTGATCGACTAGAAAAAAAAATTCCTTTTTGGCGATTGATAAATATTGGAAAGAGATCGAGAGTTTAAAAGATGTTATGAGCGATGATGTTTAGCGGAGTGGTATGGTATGAGAAGATGATTATTATTCTTTTGTGAGGACTTAGAGTTGGAAATTTGAACGGTAGTGATGGGTCTATAGTTAAGTGTTAGGATGTGAGTTTAGTCGTGGCTTTATCCAGTGAAAAGAAGGATTATGATGGATTACTTGAGGGACGATGTTGAAGTTATAGGACTAGAGACCTTTGTGTGGAGGATGTGAGTTATAGGCTTAAGTATTTATGGATTTTATAATTAGTCTTAGTATAAGTGATTCCGAGGGCGGAATCATTTCTAAGGTGGGTAGAATGTAACGGCCGCTTTCCGACCACTTTTCGATCGTGCGAATTCTAGTGTGTATTTTGCTTCGTATGCGTACTGTTTTCATTATTTTACTTTTATTACCATTATCATTAGCCCTAGCGCGTGGCCGAACCCCGTATTCTTGATCCCTCTCGGAGGCACGATCACTCCGGCTCCTTCCTTATAATTTTTGGACGTCAACGGACCGAATTGCTTATCTCATCACTAATTTATAAAAATACTTCCTATACAAAATTTGCTTTTGTGCGTTTTTAGGCTAACTCATTACTGATTTGTTCTAGCAATCTAATATGCATTATTTGTTTTTTTAAAAAACGAAATGTGATTTAACTGTTTAATCAAAACAACCATATAATAATAATAATAATTGAATAAGAAAAAAAAATCAAATCTCTTAATCTTAGCTGGCATTTTCAAATTCAAAACAAAGTGTTATACTTACTTTACACTCTGCTCTTTAATAACCGCACCCTAAAGATTTTTGTAAGCTAGGCTTGTTTCACGTGCTGTACGTTGCTGAAATCCCCCACACAAACATGTAGCAACCTAAAACCTAAGAGACATTAGCTACAACCCCATCACGTGCTGCGCCTCACCCTACTTTTATTAAAAGAGAACCCTACTATCTTTACAATTCTAAACCCTAGTTTTTTCCCATCAGCAGTCGCCATATCCCCTTCCTTCTCCACGCGGTAGGGCAGCGCATTGGCTTCCCTCCTCCGCGTCATCTCCATCACCCCACGTGCAAACCCTTCGACCTCATCCTCCGCGCGCAACCTCACAGACCTGGTGCCCATGTCCTCGCGTGCAACCGCCAGCCTCCTCTGCGTTCAGCTTACCTCCGCCTGCAGCGATGCAATGAAGCCGCCCAGTTCTTCTCCTCCCTCGCATCCGATGCCCCCAGGTCTTTTCCCTCGCGGACGCCGGCAGTCCAAGCCAAGATCCGCACCCCTGGCCTTCTCAAATCATCCGTGCGCAACCCTCAACCGCGGCACGCCAGCGATCCACACTGTAGCGAAACCGAAAACCTAACTAAAACTGGACAACTACAATTAAATTTACGTTTCCGCACCAGTAAAACGTTGCTCACCGTAGAAATCGACCATCGGACAAACTTTCTGTGCATATAGGGTAGTGGTCGATCTAGGCTGATAAAACATCAAATTGTGACTTTGACAATTAGGGTAGCCCCGACAACCTAGAAATGAACCTAAATAGGATTATTGAAAAACGCGACCTGACACCGTCGCCATGACCTGTTTCAGACGGACTTCCGCGGACGAGACGCTTGGACGAGACGCTTCGGGAGGACGACACACTCGCCATCGCAGGCAAGTGTACCCACTTGCGTTTTTGACCGTGCTTTGGTCTTAGATTGCTAGAATTGTTAGACTGTGAATGTATAGAACTGGACGTGAAATGATAGCATCCGGGACGACTCCTGACGGCTCAGACTTGACGACGAAGTCTGAGCCTGACAACAACAACTTTTGATACTGTAGGGCTATCATGTGTGTGCGTGTGTGTGGACACCCTAGAATAACAACTCCCTACACTTGTCATGTCGTGTCCTGTTACACAAAAAGCCTTCGGGCGTTTCGGATGCTTTCCTAGCGGAAGTGATCCCTGTTACACAAAAAGCCTACGGGCGTTTCGGATGCTTTCCTAGCGGAAGTGATCCCTGTTACACAAAAAGCCTATGGGCGTTTCGGATGCTTTCCTAGCGGAAGTGATCCCTGTTACCAAAAAGCCTACGGGCGTTTCGGATGCTTTCCTCCGCGGAAGTGATCCCTGTTACACAAAAAGCCTTCGGGTGTTTCGGATGTTTCCCTAGCGGAAATGATCCCTGTAATTCTTGTCCTGATTTCTTGGGTTTGGGGTTGGGTTGAGCGTGCGCACGGCAAGAGGGTCTGATCCCCCTCGAACCGTAAGGCGTGAACCCTTTCGTGTCTCACTTGTCCTGTCTCGTCTTGTCCCGTCACGTCCCGTCTTGTCTTGACACCTGTAGGTTAGTCCCGTAATTGGTAGCACACGCTACGACTACTATCTGTCCCGTTTTACTTTCCTGCTGCGTTACTTCCTGTCGTGTTACCTTGTTATAACCTCAGCATGTTAATCAACCAGTAAACCGTTGTTTAAAGTTCGGTGCACTTGCAGTAAAGTATAACCCTTCTTGTAGACTTTACCTGACGTACAGTTCCTTTTTCTTGGGTGATGTACATCAGGTGTTCAGCCAGAGTTCGTGGACGAGGCAGACTCACTGGAGTACGAGGAGCTGAGGACGCCGACCCAGAGCACATGCCTGACAAGGACCAGACCTTGAGGTCTTTTCAGTCGTCACTTTCAGAGGTTACTTCTTTTAGTTTGTCTTTTTGGTAGTTGTTGCCATGCTTAGGCTTCTTTTAGATTTGTACTCGCTGGATATTATTTCTCCATATTAATGAATGCCATTTCCTTTCTGAACTTTTGTTGTTCCTAAACTTTATAAATGCAAGAACCTGGAATCTTTCAAAATGGTACCCATACAGACGCTTATTGGGTCCTAGCTTCACGGCTCTGGCCTAAGCGGGCCTCGTCACGTTTCGCTTCCGTCCGTTTTGGGAAGCGGGGTGTGACAATCCTCTTCCGTCGCCGTATCCACCCCATCTACCGCCGTTTCTACCCCATCTACCACCGTGTTGGTCGCCCTTTCACTCCCACTCGCCATCACCACCACCACCACCACCACCACTCAACCCATCATTCACACCTCCACACCCACCGATCCTTCACCTCGACCACTTTCTCCACTTCTTCGCACACCAGTCACCTCTCCCGCCCACTCCCCCGCATCCCCCGCATCTTCCACCGAGGAGGACGAGGACGACTCCTCTCCTGCTTTTTGATTCCATTTTGTTTTCTGAACCCCCTTGCATATCTCTACATTTTCATGATCATATCATTTCACTAGCATTGTCAGGTCTAGCTGGGGGGAAGTCAATTTTTTTGTGTGCTGTCGTGTGATGTTTTTCTATGTGTGTTTGTTTATATATGTCGTGTGGTGTGATTTTCTATTTTTTATTTTATTTTCTGTTTACATGTCATGTTGTGTGATTTTCTTTATTTTCCTTTTTCGTATGTGTGGTTTTCTCATTTTTCATTTATTTTTGAGTCAGTGCGTATTTCCCCCTATTTTCATTGCCCACCCATATTCACTTTTATTGCATTGAGGGCAATGCAAGTTTCAGCTTGGGGGAGTCGCAATTCGTGCGTCATTTGCGTCTTTTTCTTCGTTTTTTGAGTCGTTTTCATCGTGTTTTTATTTTTTCTTTTCTTCTTTTTATCTCTTTCTCCTAGAGATGAACCCTATGATGAATTGTCACAAAAATCACACACACACCTAGCATGGCTTCGATAATCACATTCACTAACCCTAGGAAGCCGAGTCCTCTTGCATTTCACGTATCGTGGGTCCACTTAGCTTTTTGTGAGTCGTGAGTCATGACTAGCTGTCTGGTGTGCTTCTACTTTGTGATTTTGTTTTATATATCTGTCCAGAAATGACCCCTAGATTATCATGCTTCGATTTGAATATGCGGTATTTGCTCCTCTTGTCTGCTTCTGTATGCATGAATATATATATATATATCGTATATTTCATTTCGCATGTGTCGGGATTCCACAATTAGGACCAGGATAGCCCATTTAGCCTATGCTCTGATTAGCGAAAAATCTCCCTTGCCCAAGTGTTTAGAGTCCGATTTCTTCTTTATTTTTACATGGTCCAGATCCCCTCGTCGTGCACCGTTCTCCCACTTGGGAGAGTACACACGTGTATATATCCCAAAATCCAAAAATCCAAAAAAAGGAGAAAAGAAAAACCAAAAAAAGAGAAAAGAGAAAAGAAAAGAAAAAAAATAATACATATATATAGCCAAAAGCCCAAAAAAATACATATATCCAAAACCCAAAAAAAATGTGTGAATATTTTCTTACCTACCGAGAATAAAGTGAAGGAGAGAATTTGCACCGAGTGTTCTACTTCACATCATCTCAACCCCCCATCGCTTTCGAAAACACTTGGAATAGGGAATTTCTATCTATTATCTAGGCGATAGTGTGGTGATGTCCAAGTCCCTAGCTATGGAGTCCCTGACACGTGATACGTTTCGATTCTCACTTTCCTCTCATGCATTCTTAAGCCTTACATTCATCGCTTATTTCAAATCGAATCGATATTTGGGTCTTTTCTTGGACTTGTGTATATGGAGCTTATAGCACAATGTAGATAGTGACACCGTCTGCTAGCACACGACCACACTCACTCGCGCTTCACCGCGTGGGCCCAAGACACTTGTCTGGACTCGTTTCCTTGGGTTTACTGTTGTGATTTGGCATTTGCTTGCTTGGTGTGGCATTTTTGATTTTGTTGGCCCTGATGGGCGATTTAGGATTTAGAGTTCTCTTTTTCTCTCTTCCCCTCTATTTTCTCCCTATGAGCTCCTACTCTCGCTCGTCTTCCTCGAGGATGAGGAAGGGTTCAGCTTGGGGGATTTTGACGTGTGTTTATATTTCATATATTCACGCACGTTTTCTTTTGTGTTTTTCCGTTATTTTCTGCCGTCTCGTATCCGTTTTCTCGTATTTTCTAGTTTTCTTTCACTTCTCCGTGTTTTTGTGTGTTTGCAGGAGTTTGCCAGCATATGGGACACATAACGAAGATATCATAAGTCCCAGGAGTAACGGGAGGAGTCACGCATGATCCAGGGGGTCAAACGACCAAGATTGCTATCTTTCAGCCCCCACCCGATCGGTTGGATACAGCCAACCGATCGGGTGATGCATGTGTGCACGACCCGGAGAGCCGCTGAAGCAAGAGAGCATCAACCGACCGTGTCGGTGACCGGTTCAGCCCAACTGTCTTCTCGGGAAATCGAAGCAGAACTCCAACCGATCGGGTGACCTTCACCCGATCGGTTCATCTGTAGCCGTTTCCCCCCCAAGTCACGACCTGGAGAGCTCACCCGACGGCCAGCTGACCGTGCCAAAACGTCGCAACTTTCTGTCTTTTGGGCGACGTTTCGAACCGATCGGTTGATATCGGTTGATTTATCAACCGATCGGTTCACCAGGTGACCGCATGATCCAAACGACTAGCTGCTTCCGCCAACCGATCATGTCACCTGACCGGGTGAAGTTTCTGAAGATCGCTGCCGATGATCGCATCAGCTCACCCGATCGGTTGATACTTCAACTGATCGGGTGACGTCGTTTCTATATATATAAACCCTAGGTTTTCAGAAACAAGAGCTGTTTTTTATTTTCTGTTTTTCCTCTATTACGATGGCTGGAATTTTATACTTATTTGTAAGTGTTCGGATCTTTATGAAACTTTGATATATTGTTAATTGCATTGCTACTACTTCATTTCTATTGCCCGATTATGTTTTTAACGGTCGATTTTCATTTAGATCGCTTTATATATAAAATGTGTGAGTAGTTCACCAATCTGTGATTTTGGTGGAAACCCCTTCGTGGGTTCTCTCTAATGCGTCCATAGGACTAGGATATCGATAGGGAATAGGAATCTATTGGTTACGCGGGGTGTTTTATTGTCATCGGCGGGAAAAAGACCGCCTTTGACCATTGGGCCAATGGGGAATAAACTTGGCGGTTGACTCCCTAGCCATAGCTAACGCCCTTAGCGTAGACATCGAATCCTAGCGCGCGGGAGCGGCAGGATGAGATGTTGGGAGTTATCGTTGCAAGCTTAGTGCTCTCGGAGTCAGTCAGTCTTAATGGACCTGGGAATGCCCACTGACCGAACCCGGGTAGTCCGACGTATCATCCTGGGCACTGACCGGAATATCGGGCCCACGGGACGCTGGTATCACTCTTAGAGGCAACGTCTCGCCATTAAACCCTAATTCCGATCTTTGTCCTATCCACCGGCCGTATTAGCAAGAACACATGATAGGGTGGAAACCGAAGTCCCGGGTTTCCCTTTACATTGTTTATCCTTCGTATTCATTTTCCGTGACAACCCATCTATCGATTCGGGCTAGCTCATCCATAGGGTGAATTCGGTCCCTTCTGACACAAGCACATCCACACCTCCCTATGTTCGACCCCCAAGCCACACTACAACACCGTGCGCTTGTGGTTAAAAATATTTAAATCTCGCGCCCCCAATCTCATATTGCACTTGCATGATCACACACATCGTGGGGATGTCAGTCGTACGGCGATCTACGGCGTCGGGAAGACGCGGACAACGGGCATCGCGTTCTACGGCGTCCTGTCGGATTGTGCATGGCAACGTAACAATGGGGAACACGACAGTGGATGAAGGCTGTGTTGGGGACGATGATGGCAGTTTTTTGGGGGGAGGGGCTGTCGCGCAAGGGAGAGGTGAAGACTTTCGGATCTGGGCTATGGCTTGTGGCCAACAATGGAAGGTCGGCAAGTGAATATGGAAAAGAGACTGTGCGTTGATGCGAGGAAGTAGCAGTTTATATTTGAGAGAGGGTGATGGCCAGATGTCAGATGGCCGAAGCTTGTGGGGTTTCTGTCGATGGCTAAGGAAGGGGCCGGGCGTATGTCCAAGGGGAGATCTGCCATCATGCGTGGAGAGGAGGTTGAGAGATGACCGGATCTGGGTTCGTCGGAGCAAGGAGGTCACGGGCGGAGCTTGGCCTGGGCTGGGTGACGTAGCTGCGTGGAGAGAGGAGAAGTCCGGCAGTCTCATGGGCTGCTTCCCTTTGAGGCTTGGGTGGATGATATGGGGAGGGCGGTCGGAATCAAGTGATGAGAGGGGAGATGCCGGATGAGAGGTTTTAGCACGGGGATGACCAGATCTTTGCGCCGGCGAGGGAGGCTCCGGCGGCAGCCATGAGGGTGTGTGTGGCTTCCAAAGGGGCTGGCTGTTGTTTAAAAATGTGCCCTAGGGGATGGTTCAGTAGATTAGGAGATGGGAAGGCTTTTGCTATAGGGGTGTTGCAAAGGGGTATAACTAGAGGATTGAAGAGAGAGTGTGTGAGAGGGAGGGGGTGTAATTTGTGTGATATAGGATGGTGAATAGCTACGGAATAATTCAACATGAGATGTAGATCCTTTGGCTAAGATTAAATCAGATTTAATTAAGTTTGAATTGGGGATAAGCTGGACTAATTACATGTTGAAGGTGATTAGTGTGAAAGGCCAACTAAACGGTGTCCGAAAAATATAATAAAAATACAGGGACGATCGTGTCGACGAGAGAATTGATACTAAGAAGATTGGTCACGGGCTAGGGCAAAGGAGAACGGAAGTAAAAATAGAAAGCTCTAACAACGAAGGAGAAAGCTACGACACCTCTTCAAAAAATGTTATTTTGTGGTGGAATGACCCGTGAAATGACGTTCCAAAATAATTCCACAATTAAACACTCTTCCCAAGGGTCACAACGGAATATCACATCATGTGTTCCGAATGAGAGATAAGGCTAAGAAAAATACGCGAACTTCAAGGAAATTACCCGTACAAAGGATACGGGGTCCAAAGGCGACAGTAATCCCAAATTGGGCAAACGTCAGGGGTTGGCTTGCTAAGGATGCAACCAAGGTGCTACGGCCCTATCGACTCAACGACACAACTCACTTACAAAGCTACAAAACCAATCAGGAACCTGAAATTGCTATACGCACAGCCGTATTACAAATAGTGAGTACCGGCCATTACACAACCCGACCACCACGGATGGATGGAGTCGAATCTACGATAATAATAATCGTCCCAATGTATCCCTAATCTTAACTAGCCCAACAACTAAATCAATTATTTGGTTCAACCTATGGCCCTAATCCAATGGGGTTCATCTCATTGCCCTAGATGAAAACTACTCACTACCCATCGCAATAGAAGGAGTTCCTAGCGATGGGTAAGCGTTCAAAACCATAGATTCAAGTTATAATAGCAATAGATGATAAAATAAGGCCGCAACAACAAAGAGAGAAATATTCTATTAAGGAGAGATAGAGTATTTCACTAATAAACGATTAGAATAATGAAAACAACTAAATAACGAAGTTTAGAACTCTTACAAAATGACTCAAACCCCTCTAAATGACAGAAAACAACTGAAAGATGGATCCCCCTCGCAGTAGGATGAAGGGGAACTTATATATGTGTGCCTAAAAGACAAAAATACCGCCCAGATCTGCCCTAGCAGCCGTATGAAATAGGTTTGACGCGACCGCATCATTTCCCGCACCAAGAAATGACGCGGTTGTGTCATTCCTTAGAAGAGTATGGGATCGGGTGCTCATCGACGCGGTCATGCCAATAGATACGCGACCGCGTCAAAAATGGTTACGTGGCCACGTGGTCTGTTGACGCGGCCACGTTATTCTGCTCTAGAAGCCATAAATTCGCGGCTGCGTTGTCCTAGCTCATGCGGGCCGTGAAAGTCTCTGATCTTCACTCTTTTCTCCACTCCATAAGTCTTCTGACACGGCCGTTTGATGGAAATTGACGCGGCCGCGTGGAAGATTCTTCTTTGACGGTTTGACGCGACCTTGTGGACATGGTGATGCTACCGTGTGGAGCTATATTCTTCATAAAATCTTCTCCCATGCACCAATTGACTCCCCGTCTTCACTCCTTTCACCCATTTGCGCTAAGATCTAGCTATATGATCCTAAATCTGCATATTTCTCCTTCAAAGCGTGTGAGGGACAACAAACGCAAATGAAGAGACAAAACGAGGAAAATACGGTGGAATAGAGAATGAAACGATGAAACACATGCATGAAAAAGAGTGGAAAAGTATATACAATAAACACTCATCAAAATCCCCTAAGTTAAACTCTTCCTTATACTCAAGGAAGACAAGAAAGAGCGTAGATCGGAGGAATGCAGTCAAACATTCAAATGATTTGATGAAGCTTTGAGAATTTTCAAAAATCAAGAATATATACATGAGTGAAATGAAAATTTGAATTCGAGAAACTAAAATGCTCAGAAATCCTTCTGTCGATGAGAATATGTTCCTAGGCTGTCATCCCTACTCAAATCACCGAGCAATACACTAAGCGACGGCCATACTCACATTCTAAGACATTTCATCTAAACCGACCATAGATTGAGCATGTAGGAACCTAAGCTATACAATGGTCGAAGAGGGGATACATATGGGATAATGGGATGTTGGTCAATCGAGGAAATGGCGCTCACGACACAACACAGTTCCTTGATTCAAGAAATTGCCAAGTTTATCCCTCATTTCATATATATACATACGTATATACAAAAATAAATTCTATACACAAATAATTTTTTTTCTTTTCTTTTTTTTGGGGATTTGCACTTGGGTTGTGTAAGGAGCGTTGGGTCGGTGACTCCCAGATCAGACGACCGTAGGGTACCGGGTCAAGAAGGACCACTCAGACCTACTAACTTAACCAAAATGAAATACTTATTCATACGCACTCCCCCAAGCTAGGCCTTTTTACACGAGTCCCTGACGGTTACTATCGTGGGGATCTGGTTACTCAGCTGTACTGGGGAACTGTGCATATTATTTTTTCTATTCACAAATTTTTTTCTTCCTTTGGGTTTTTCTTTTTTTCTTTTTCGAAAAACATTGGATAAACTAGGCAGATTTAATCCTCAGTACTAGGTGAGGTGTGGTTATTCAAGTCTCAAGAGACTATAAATCATTATACACAACTATCGGCTCTAGGGTCCATGTATAGAATGGGTTCATAGGTGTCAATCTAGGTCGGTTTCAAGTACTCATGTTACGACCTCGAGATTGGCCCAGACGATCTAGGCCCACTTGTTCAAAGCCCGAGTCTTGGCTTGTCGAATCTCCACGATGAGGCCTAGTTTGCTAGTCTCGGGGAAGCTCGCCTAAGCAGAGCAGCAAGCTCGCCATCCGAATCAGAAGAGCCCTCCAGTAGATCGCACAAGTCTACGATAGCTCAGCCCAAAGTAGCTCACGCTCAGAGTAGCTCGCCACAAAGAAGCTCGCCCAGATGCCGCTCATCTACCATTTTGCCTAAGGAGGAAGACTCCACGCCACTTGCACCAACTACCAGTTTCACTACAGACAAATTCTGACAAAAGTGCACCTGGCCGCTTCGCCGCCTGACCACCTGCCGAAAGCATGCCTAGCCGTTTTGCCCCCAGACAGTCGAACAAAAGTTCCACCTGACATTTACGGCTCTGACCACCTGACAAAAGTGCCCTGACACATTCGGCCCTAACATCAATGGTCGGATCCCTGACATCCTGACACCGCCAGCTCAGCAAAAGTAACCGACTCGAGCAGCCTAAATACACCCTCACCGCCAAGAGAGAAAGGGGTTGGTTGGTTAGTTGATTCATCTGCAAGAAACTCCTAACATTTCTACTTATATCCAAGGTCGGATATCCTCTACATATTCGTGCCTTCCATACTAGTCCGCCACGCAAGTGCCGATCTGACTCTAAGATCGCCCTTCGTGTCCGACATCCTTTCTTCAGTCATCTACTGACTTAGGGTGTCTGACTTCCTTTCTTCAGTCATCTACTAACTTAGGCATCGGAGGGGCTGGGGGCTGACAGCCGACCCAGCCTTTCTAACGAGTTGCACTTCTTGTAGGAAGTTTGCCCCAGCTGCCAACGGACGAGCAACCTGCAGCAACCTTCACCAACTGTCGAGCAACCTTCACCAACCAGTAGGCGACCTACTTCGTCTGACGTGTGACCTTGAGATCCTCATCTACAAATCGTCTGACTCATCAGACCGTAATCAGTCTCGTCATCCCCTTAAAACTTGTAACCATCGTGAGCATGGTTTCCCACATCAATACAAATTCATAGTTAGCATATTCTACCCCACAACAGTTGTCACCGTCTATGGAAACTTCGGGTCACACCCATGTATAATCCCTTACCGTTCAATCCCAGTCCTAACAGGGGCAAACAGCCCATGGAGGATGAGCCACGTCCTCTCGGAGGGGCTTCCCTGGCAGATGTACCCCCTGAGGGAATGCCGGAGGCTATTCACGCCTCGACCCGTGCTGTTCACCAAGGCTTTAAAGCCTAAGAAAAAAAGATGAATGACTAGAGCACGGGTGGGGACAGGACATCCACTGTCCCCCCTACACCCTTGAACGTGAGGCGTAGCCTTCACCCCCAGATCGAAGAAGAAGCAGTCGCCTGGCGGAGGAGGCTCAATGAAGAGATAGCAGCCCAACAGAGATATCTCGATGCGGAGATGGAGGCCGCTCGTCAGAGGGACCTCGAAGAAGAAGCTGCTGTTCAACCGAGGTAGCTTGACGATGAAGTGGCAGCCGTCGCTGAACAGATACGGGTGGATGAAGAAATCGCACGTCGACAGCTGTGGATATCTTGTCGCTCGGAGGGAACATCTGCAGGCCAACCCACCAATCTCCTGGGCACGATGATCGTCGATGCTGGAGCAGCCATCGAAGCAGTACTCACCCAAGGCGGGGACAAGATACCGCTGAGCACCGAGGTGGCTCATCTGGCGACTCCAGTGATGGAGAAGGTGGTCGAGGCGGCCATATCGACCCCCAAAGATCGCATGCATACCCTCTAAGGTCTCCTGTGCGACCAACTTACCCAGAAGTGGCTAACCCCCTGCCCAGACAAGTGACCGCAGCCCCGATACCTCATAGATTCAAGCTTCCTTAGCTTGAACTATATGATGGTGCGGTCGATCCCCTCGAGCATGTGCAGCAGTACGAGGGGGGATGGAGATTCAGGGCGCGGATGATCTGTAATGCCCTACGAAGCTACTGCACAAGTACTAAGGGGGGGTGAATAGTACTTTAAAATAATTAAGAGGATAATTCCTAATTATCTTGCAAACTCTAACCAACAATTCAGAAATGCGGAAATGTAAATATAGACAACAAATAAAATCAATCGCAAACAAATGATTTGACGGGTTCGGATCCACCCAAGTCTCCCCGACTTGTTCCCGGTGATCCTACGTCCTAAACACCCGGATCCCCTCCAGATACTAGAGTTAGAAACCACTAACCCTAGATTTGTACTATGAAATTCTTGTAGATAAACCTCTACAAGACCAAATCATACACAATGTAATTGTGACTCCCACAACCCGGGATCACAAACACACTCTCACAACCGAGAGTAAAACACTTACAATATGAAAGAAAATGAATTTGAAATTCTTACAACAAAATACCTATGCCTTGAGTAAAACTTACGATTTAGGGCAAAACGGATTTTGGGGAAGATGAAGAGGCACCAAACCCTAGCTCCAAGTAGATGACCAGCAATGGAGTCCTAGGTGGATGTTGGTGACCTAGAATCAAGCACTTGGCTTGGAAGGCTCCCAATCAATGAATCTCTCTTTTGAAATAAGAGTGAGGGAGAGATTCTTGAATAGAAATGAATGAGCTTTGAATGAGATTGAATGCTTCTCTTTTGATCTCTAAACTTCTCTTAATATCAGCCTTGAGTGCAATGAATGCAGCACTCCAAGTATATATAGGTTAGAGGAAAGAGAGAACAAAAATCGTGGCATTTAATGCTCCAACGGCTCTATTCTGAACCAGACTAGTCGGTCAAAGAAGGATCGCTGACCGACTAGTTCATCAACTAGTCGGTCGGTCAAACAACATGAACCGACTAAGAGATGAACAGCCAAAGAATAAGTTCAGACTGAAGAGAACTAGTCGGTCCAAGAAGACTTGCCAACCGACTAGTTTCACAATTAGTCGGTCGGTGAGTCAACTGAGACCGACTAAGAGATAAAACACAAAGTCTGAATTCAAATACAGCTAGTCGGTTTAAGAACAACTTCTGACCGACTAGTTTCTCAACTAGTCGGTCGGTCGTTGAGCTTTGACCGAATAACTGTAAACAGTAAGTTGGGCTGTACAGTAGAAGCTCCACTAGTCAGTCTAAGAAGAAACACTGACTGACTAGTTTCACAACTAGTCGGTCGGTGAACCTTCTTTGACCGACTAACTGTAAACAGTAAGTGAGCTAGAATTGAAGAAGGCAAACTAGTCGGTCCAAGAAGCTTTGCCGACCGACTATATTGCCATCTAGTCAGTTGGTTCTTCTTCTTGAACCAACTAACATGCACAAGAAGTCGCGAATCGAAGCGCGAAGCTTCGGGAAAGTTCGTATGCGCTTCTACTAAGATCCTAGCTCTAAGATATGAGCGTTATGAAGATTTAAAACGTAAGACCCACTCAAGGCTTAACATTCTACGAAAGAAGCTAGAAGACTATAAATAAAACTTGACGAACCGTCTTCGAAAGCTTCAATCAAATCTTCATGACTTCAATAATGGTCCTTGAGCTTCAACGAAGCTTCAAGCACACGTTCACGCGCTTTGAGAAGTCTTGAGACGTCGCTTTGGATGTTCATAGAAATTTGGCGATAATCTCCATAACTGCGCTCACAAAGAGTTAGTTCACGATATTTATGTTTATTCATCATCAAAACCAAATCCGCGGAATCCAATACTTAACATTCTCCCCCTTTTTGGTGATGACAAACCAACATAAATAATAATCGAAAATAATGATTCAAATGTAATTTACTTACTCCCCCTGCATTGATGACATGTTAATTCCATATTCAATAATAATCATAAGCATCAAGCAGACAAGTAAAGTATAAAATGTGAATCTAATTATCGAAATTTAGGATTTGAAATCCATTTTTATATCTTAACTCCTCCTGAATCTAACATATCAAATTAGATTCTTGGAAAATGCTTTAAATTATCATTTAGCTCATCGTCATTATTATATCTCTCCCCCTTTGGCATTAGCAAAAAGAGCGGGAGTATATCAACGACAACAACAACGGCTTCAAATAAAAGCATGGGAGTCGTAGAATATGACCACGGTCCAAATGACACCAATGTAAAATACGAATTAAATCAAAGCGTGCCAATAAGACCAAAGTCGAAAGTCGATAAATAAAACCATCAAAACTCAAATCAATTTTACGGATTGAGTTATGGAATATACTCTCCAATATCAACAATCTTGGTTAATTTAGTGCTTGTAAAACAATTCTATGTTTTCATAGAAGAAATTTCTATTTAACCAAGTTATTATCGTCGAGCGACGAAATCAAACATCAGAGGCAATAATGTAACGGTCGCTCTTCGACCTTATGGATTTTCTTCGTGCACGTGTTTTACCGTGCACGTACTTTATTTGGCTAATTCTGTTTTCCGGCATATGCGATGTGGTATGCCGTTGTGATCGTACAGGAGTGTAGAATTTTATAGTAATTTTTGGGAACGTCATTTCACGGCTCGTTTTCTCGCAAAATGACTTTGAATGATAAGGGCGTTTTAGTCATTTGTCTCAAAACACCGTTTCCAATTTTACATAAATTTTTGGTAGGTGTAACGCACGATCAGGCTCTATAGATCTGTGCGTCTCGTCTCCACGATCGCCCCGGTATTTTCGGATTATTTTTCTGGCGTCTGGTTTGAGAGATATCGCTCGGATAAATCTCGACCGTCGATTTCCCGATCAATTCAAATTCAAATTGTTAGCCAAATCTGGCTAAATCTCCTATTAAATCTGTTTTATATCTTTCCTAAACTGTTTTCTATTGCCTTTAGACTTATCCCTGGTTGCACTCTCTCTTTCTCCCTTTATCTCCCACACTTAACCCTTTATCCCTAGGTGTATAGCAATTTTGATATTATTATAAGCAGATCAATTCTTCCTCAGTCACGTGGAACACCTACTCCGAGGGTTTTGTTTTCAAAACTCAGCCGCCGTAAAATTTTTAAAACCGCAACTCTCTTCTATCTCTCCCTCTCCCTCCTCGACCTCAGCCGCGCGACCCTCACCGCCGCTCACAGGCCGCCACCGGCCTGACCGCCGACCGCCGCGACGCCAGCCTCCGCCACGACCCGGTGGCCCCTCCCCACGACGACGACAGCGACGACAGTAGCGGCGACCGCCGCTGCCGCCTGTTCCCGACGCCACCACCACCCCGTTCGACTCCCGTTCGCCGACGGCTGCCCCGACCGCCGACCAGTTCCGCCCCAAACCGCCAGCAGCTGCGGGCTGCTCTTGTTTGCGGATGCAAACAGTAGCGACGGCTGCTCCTTCCGGCCATCACCGGACGTCAGGCGTCGCCCCGTCGGTCTAGCGACACCCCCAAGCCCAGCAGGCGCCGTTGCAGCATGCGACACCAACCCGTGTCCCCGCCGGCGCTGCTGCAAACCCCCGACAGCCGCTGCTGCCTTTTTCCGATGCTGTCAGCCTCGTAGTTGCCAGAGAACGCCTACTAGCCACCGCTCCATGCCCCTCTTGCATCCAGCGACCATCCGAGCCCCGCCTGCAGATCTCGCACAGAGAGAATCACGTGAGTTGTCGAATAGTGGTGTTGTGTTAACATTCTTTTAAGTCATCAACCCGTAGGGGTTAAACATGTTGTATACTGCTGATATTAGTGTATCAGTGTATTACATAAGTGATTGCATGTAAAGTTTAATATATATACATATATATTGGCAGTAGATATATGGAGATATCACTGTTCATACTTCTTATAACTAAAGCCTTATAAGTTGAGTTGGTGTAATTTTAATGATGAAACTGAAACCTTAACCTTAGTGTAACTTCAGTTTTTTGGCCTGGGGGAGTTATTGTAATTACATAAGTAGTAACCAGTATGATTACTCGTGCTAATAGGTGTTAGAGTGTAATCATTATTCGTAATCCTTTTAACTTAATAACGCAGATAATTAAGTACGTCTCCTCGCTACTGTCTGGACCCGACGTTTTCCTCTGTGGTGCGCTACTCACAGTCAAGAAACCGGAGCGAAGGCAACGCGATCAGTCATCATTTCCAGATCCGACGCCGATTCACATGTGACCGCCAAACCAGGTTGGTGTCCCTATACTCGTAGCAACCCAAACTATACGCCATCAAAACCTAACTAAAATCGACAACTTAACACATTGAATTTATTTTACGCTCCCTTAAAATGTTGTGAAACGGTAGATTCGACGATTGGACTTTTTAAACTGTGCATATATGGTAGACTCGTCGAGTAGGCTGAACATTCAAGACTTGACTCTGAACTATTAGTGTAGCCCCGTTTAACCTAGAAATGAACCCTAATAGGATTGATGAAAAACGCGATCTCACACCGCCGTTGACCCCTTTCAGACGGACCATCGTCGACGCGACGCTTCTACGGGACGCTCCGGACGGACGACACACTCGCCATTGCAGGCAAGTGTACTCACTTGCGTTTTAGACCGTGCCTTGGTCTTAACTTGTTAGAACTATTAGACTGTGAGTGTAGAGTTCCGGACGTGAAATGATAGCGTCTGGGACGACCCTTGACGGCTCAGACTTGACGACGAAGTCTGGGCCTGACAACAAACAACTTTTGACACCTTAGGGTTATCTTGCGCGTGTGTGTGTGAGGACCCCGTAGAATCAACAACTGCTACTATAGGTTTCTTCTGCATGTGCGTGTGTGTGGACACCCTAGAATGACCCTTCCCGTCTTGTCTTGTCCCGTCCCGTCCTGCATAAGCCTGCGGGCGAATAGGGCATTCTCCAAGCTAGGAGAGTGATCCCTTGTCACGATTGGAAATATCTAAGCCTGTGGGTGAATAGGGCATTCTCCAAGCTAGGAGAGTGATCCCTTGTCACGATTGGAAATACCTAAGCCTGCGGGCGAATAGGGCATTCTCTAACCTGGAGAGAGTGATCCCTTGTCACGATTGGAAATGCATAAGCCTGCGGGTGAATAGGGCATTCTCTAAGCTAGGAGAGTGAACCCTTGTCACGATATCTAAGCCTGCGGGCGAATAGGGCACTCACTTGACAGAGTGAGTGATCCCTTGTCTTGTCTTGTCTTGTACTCTTGGGTTAGGGTAGGGTTGAGCGTGCGCACGGTAAGAGGGTCTGATCCCCCTCGAACTGTAAGGCGTGAACCCTTCATGTCACAAATTGTCTTGTCTTGTCTTGTCCCGCCACGTTTCGTCTTGTCCCGTCTTGTTCGTCCCGACTTGTCTTGACACCTGTAGGTTAGTCCCTAGTTGGTAGCACACGCTATGACTACATGCTTGTTACGCTTTACTTTCCTGCTGCGTGTACTTCTTTCTGTTACTCTGTTATAACCCCAGCCTGTTAATAAACCAGTAAACTGTTGTGTAATAGAACCTGTTTCAGAGTGTTTTCTCACTACAATGCGTTGACCGTGGAGAACCCGGTCAACGTGGTCAAGGGGCCCGCTTTGGGTCCCTCGGGGGCTTCGAATTGGTGCAGAAGGGGCGAGGGGAAGCCTCGGCCCTGGTTGAGACGCTCGGCCTCGGACAGACATGCTCGGCCTCGGCTGGGAGGGGGACGAGGGGTAGCCTCAGTCGCCCGGGTAGATGCACGGCCGTCGGGTGGCGAGGGTGAGTCTCAGACCCGATTAGGACGCTCGGCCTCGGTAGGGCGTGCTCGGCCACGGAAGGCTGATGGTGAGGGGAAGCCTCACTGTCCGGTTGATCGAGTGGTCGGAGAGGGGCGAGGGGTAGCCTCGGCCCGTTGGTCTGTTGTCCACCTGCGTAGACGAGAACGCTCGTCAGGGGGCCGGACCTTGGTTCCGGCCAAATCCCCTCCGATGCCTAAGTCAGATAGAGATCTGAGAAAGGAGGCCCGGCGGAGACGGTCCGACTCGTGAGGAGATCGTGACGGCGCCTCTCGGCGCGAGCGGGGGAGGAAGGAGATGAATTGGGGGAACGAGGTCGTTGATGGAGTACCTTAGGTTTTGTTACCTGAGATGCGGTCCTTTTCTTCATCGTCTTCCTGACCCTTTTGTAGAGCTCCCAGCGTGATTGGCTCTGGCCCACGTCCCACGCCCGCCATTGATCGTGCCCCATCCGTCCCCCCTCGCCGCCGCCCTCTCCGCCATGCCAGCACCTCCCCATTATCGCCATTTAGTGGTCGCGTGTCCGGGGGAGCGGTTTTTGCAGGAGTGGGCGAACGACCAACGGGTTATGGGGGCCGGGTCTGATCGACGTTTCGAGAAGGTCCCTTGTAGGGCCTTTGTCGAATGGGCTTTCAGGATGCAGGTGGGCTCTTGGGCTCGTGCTTTATGGGTCTCGGTCAAATAGGCGTAACAATTGCCCCCATCGGTCGGGTTGATCGGCCTCGGCCGGTTCGGCTCGGCCGATGTGACCTCTGCCGATTTTGACAGGCTCTCCAGTCGATGCCGACTCATTTATTAGTCGTCATCATGAGTTAGCCCGTTCGATGTTTTTAAGGCGTGGGTTCCGAAGCGCCGTCGGCCTTCAGATGTTGCCACGTGTAGCGGCAAGCTTATCCCTGCCGCTCACGGAGTCGTCTTAAGTGGAGAAGCCGAGGGATTCGTGAGCCACCATCCCATCGTCTTTCTTCTTTGCGCTGATCCCCCTTCTGTCTGAGCTTTCCCCCATGTCGTCTTCCTCTGCTACGGGCTCGGTTCGGTCGGAGCGCGATGCGGCTCCGGGTCTGGCGGGTGGCACTCCTTCGGCGATCAGTCAGCACGGGGATGATCTTTCAGGGGTTCCTTCTGAGGTCTTGGCGTGGCCTTCGTCGATCTGTGCCACCGCCATCGGGAGCATGCGCTCCTCCTACCTGCTCCCGCCCTACTCGGCTCGTGCCCCTGGGGCTGACGAGCGGATCTGCTCTCCTGGTCCTAATGAGGTCGAAATATATGAGAAGTGCTTCCACTTCGGGCTCCATTTCCCGCTTCATCCTTTTATCGTTGAGTTCCTTCAGGCCCACAATGTGTGCTTGTGTCAATTCTGTCCCAACGCCGTCGGGATCCTCGTCGGGTTCGTTGTCGTCTGCATGCTGAAGGGTGTGGTGCCCTCTCTCCGCCTCTTTGCCCAGTTCTACCGCTTGAGCCTCCACCAATCGGGGGCGTGGATTTACATCAACGCCCGCCCGAAGATGTCCCTGGTGCTGGGGTTGCCGAGTTCTCTGAAACGCTGGAAGGGGGAATACGTGTTCATCACATTCCCCTCGAGCGTACACTTCCCGACACGGTGGGTGGCGGCCGGTGCTGTTGTTCTTAATCTGGGTGAGCCGACGGTCGCTGAGCAGCAGACAGCGAGGGACATGTTGGCGATTCCTTCGAGGGAGCGCTCGATCGACTTCCTCTTTAGTGACTTTAATTTGCGTAAGACGGTGTGGCCCCTAGGTAAGCTGCTCCGAGCGTTCGCCCCTCGAGATCGCCCAGGTTCTGCTCTGTCTCTCATTTGTCCTTTGAGTGCAGGTGGGTTCCCTCTCGGTCCTTCTCCTGCCAGCGCTCTCGTGCAGGCTTCAAACCCGGATCCGCGCAGAAGGGACCATGTGTTGGCGGTCCGGAAGAAGCAGCGGGTTGTGACCGTATCCGGAGGCTCGAAGCGAAAGAAGATGTCGTCTCCCTCTCTCCCCTTGTAGGGATCTCCTGAGAGGCTCCGTGGGGGGGTCGAGGGGGCCGACGTTCAGCCGACTGCTGACCGACCTCATCCCGCTCCCGTTGAGGTTGCTTGGCCGTGGGCCTGCCCTTCACCTCTTCCGGACGGCTTCCTCCCTGATGCTTACAGTCGGTATCTGGGGGCGTTCCGCTCCGCTCCTGGCGAGTTCCCTTCGTCAGGGGAGGGTCTTCTTTGTCCATGCTTTCCAGTGGGTGAGAAGGAGTCGGTGTTCTCGAGCCGTGGAGCCGCCGCTCGAGTGGCCGAGAACTGTTGTCTCCCTCCCGACCAGGCGGTGTTGGACGGAGTCAGAGGTGATTGCTTAGCTACCTTCGTGATCCAGGCTGGTCAACAGGTAGTGCGTCTCTGCTTGTCCGCCCGTTCTCCAGCCGCTTTTGCCCTCTTACCTTCGTTGCTTTGGCACAGTTGTCCTCGGTGGGCCTCTCGATGAGGCGCCAATTCGCGGCTCTTCCCAACGCCAAATCCGTGGCTGGGCTAGGCCCTGAGGTCCATGGCGAGGAAGAGGAGGAAGCTGGTCAGTTGGAGGAAGCGCGGGTCCAATCCCTGAACTCCCGCATAACTGAGCTGTCCTCTGCCCTGGAGGCGGCGGATCGCGAGAGAGCCGTGGCTCTGGCCGCGAAGTCTGAGGCCGAGACGCGGCTCGCCTCTCTTTTAAAAGACGTCGACGCGTCTGGAGGAGTCAAGCAGATCCCTGGCCCGGCCGCTTCCCCCGACGCCTCGGAGCTCTCCGATCGTCTGGATGCGGCGGAGGAGCAGGCGAGGGCCCTTGCTGCCCAACTAGGAGAGAAATCCCGGGAGATCGAGAAGGAGAGGGCGGAGCACCAACGCCAGGTAGAGACCCTAGAGGCCCAACTGCGTGGGCTCGAGGAGGTGGATCCGGCCCGGATCGCTCGGGATGCCGTGGCGGAGTATGCCACCTCCTTTGTGGAGACCGCCTTGGCGACGTCGTACGAGAAGGGCTTCTCCCGGTGCCAGTCCGAGATCCAAAAGAAGTTCCCGCTCTCGGGGATTGACTTCGAGAAACTTCGGATGTACCCTGACGCCGAACAGAGCAAGGGGGGAGACCCTAGTGAGCTGCCAGCTTGTGGCTCCACCGGTGCCCCCGGAGAAGAATGAGGGAGGGGAATGCCCCTCGACCTCTTCGCGTATCCCTCTGTATGCCTTTTCGCTTTATCTGGAAAGGAGTGAATTTAAAACAAATTTATTTCATAGGAAGTGATACATCTATTGAAAGTATTTGCGTAAATATTCCGCATTCCAAGTGTGAGTGAGAACTCTCCCTTCCATGTCGGCTAGTCGGTAGGCTGCGGGTCCGAGGACCTCGACGACTTTGTAGGGTCCCTCCCATCTAGCCGCGAGCTTCCCTTTGCGAGCGGTATCGGTGGTGAAGCCCGCTTTCCGGAGGACCAGGTCCCCGAGGTGGAAGCTTCTCCCTCGCACCCGAGCGTTGTAGTATCGGGCCACCTTCTGCTTTTGGCGGACGATGGTGGCCAGTGACTTCTCCCGTCGCTCGTCGAGGAGCTCCAGGCTGAGCCCTAGGCCCTGCGAGTTCCGGTCTTCGTCAAAGTATTTGAGGCGAAGAGATTCTTCCCCCAATTCGACCGGTACCACCGACTCGGCCCCGTAGGTGAGCATGAAGGGGGTCTCGCCAGTAGCCTCCTTGTGGGTCGTCCGGTATGACCAGAGTATCCCGGGGAGCTCTTCCGGCCAGTTCCCTTCGGCGTCCTTTACTTTCTTTCGGAGGGGCTCTATGATACACTTGTTGGCCGCCTCTGCCATCCCGTTGGTTTGGGGGTGTGCCACCGAGGCAAAGAGGAGCTTGATTCCCCATTCCTCGCAAAAATCTTTAAACCCTACCGAATCGAACTGCTTCCCGTTGTCTGTGACGATGGCCCGTGGTACTCCGAATCGGGAGATGATGGAATTCCACACGAAGCTTTTCGCTTTCTTCCACGTGATGGTCGCCAACGGCTCGGCCTCGATCCACTTGGTGAAGTAGTCCACTGCCACAATCAGGTGCTTCCGCTGCCCTCGTCCTGGCTTGAACGGTCCGAGGATGTCGAGCCCCCATTTCGCAAAGGGGAGGGGGCTCACGATGGGGATGAGCTCTGACGGAGGAGTCGAGATGTGGTGGGCGTACCTCTGGCATTCTTGGCATTTCTGCACGTAGCTTGTAGCATCTTTGGCCAAGGTCGGCCAGTAGTACCCCTGCCTTAAGATCTTCTGCGCGACTATCTTGCCCCCGTGGTGATTCCCGCAGATCCCGTCGTGAACCTCCTGTAGGACGTAGTCAGCTTCTTGCGGTCCGATGCACTTCAGGTATGGGAGGACCTCCGTCTTGGTCCAGCGTCTCCGGTAGAGCGTCCCCTCATGGATCACGTATCGGAGTGCTTTTCTCTCCAGGGTTCGGCGCTCATCCCCATCGGCCGGCACCTCTCCGTGGGTGAGGTATCGGATGATCGGGTCCATCCAGGTGGGCTCTTGGTCGATCGCCATCACCTCGTGCTCCATCGTGCTGGGGGACGGCAGGTTCTCTACGTAGATGGTGCGTCCCAGCTCCTTTGGCGAGGACGAGGCCAGTTTTGATAACGCATCGGCCCGCGCATTCTCTGATCGTGGGAGGTGTAAGACCTCCACGTCCTTGAATTTGGACATCACCGCTCTGGCGACTGGGAGATATCTCTGCATCGCCTCCTCCCGTGCCTCGTAACTCCCTAAGAGTTGGTTGACAATGAGCTTCGAGTCGCTGAGGAGGCGGACGGACTCGGCCCCGAGCTCCAGGGCCAGCCTCAGGCCGTTGATCACAGCTTCGTATTCCGCCACGTTGTTCGTGGCCGGGAACTCGAACCGCAACGTGTATTCCGCGATGTTCCCCTCTGGAGATCGGATCGCAATCCCGGCCCCTCCTCCTGACTGTGTGGCCGACCCGTCCACATGAACTATCCACGCTCTTGGATCCTCTGGCTGAAAGTGGTCAGCCGAAAGAAAGGACAAGGGTTGAGCAGTTACCGTCCCCGGGCCTTCTCCCTCTGGGGGGCCATTTCCTTCCGTCGTGCATTCGGCGATGAAGTCGGCTAGGGCCTGTCCCTTGATGGCCGTGCGCGGTTTGAATCGGAGGTCGAACTCGCTCAGCTCCACTCCCCAGTTTAGCATCCTTCCCATTCGATCGAATCTCTTGAGGTTCTGTTCTAGCTGTGAGTCGGTCAGGATTAGTATGGTGTGGGCCTGGAAATAGGGTCGGAGCCTTCGTGCTGAGAGGACGAGGGCGTACGCCAGTTTCTCCATGGGCGAGTATCGCACCTCCGCCCCCTTCAAGATCCGGCTCGTGTAATATACCGGCCATTGCACCCCGCTGTCCTCCCGGATCAGCACCGAACTCACAGCTTCCTCTGCGCACGCCAGGTAAAGGCTCAGCGACTCCCCTTCCCGGGGTTTGGACAGGAGAGGGGGGCTGCGGAGATACTCTTTGAGGTCCCCGAACGCCCGGGAGCAGTCTTCGTCCCAGAGTATCGTCTTCCTATTGTTCGGAGGTTCCGCGATTGCTTTCCTCAGGACCTTGAAGAAGGGAAGCGATCTTTCCGCTGATTTGGAAAGGAATCGCCCCAGGGCTGCGATGCGCCCGTTCAGCCTCTGTAGCTCCTTGATCGTCGTCGGCTCGCGCATATTAACCAGCGCCTCGATCTTGTCAAGATTAGCTTCAATACCACGATTAGTTATCATAAATCCCAAGAATTTGCCAGATCTTACCCCGAACGTGCATTTCGCGGGGTTGAGCCGAATGTGGTGTCGCCGCAACCGCTCGAAGGTCTCCCGCAAGTCGGCGATGTGGTCTTCCGGTCGCCTTGACTTGACAAGCATGTCGTCGACGTAGACTTCTAGGTTCCTCCCGATCTGGGAGCTGAACACCTTGTTGACCATTCTCTGGTAGGTGGCCCCCGCGTTCTTCAAGCCAAAGGGCATCTTCTTGTAGCAGTAGGTTCCCCGGTCCGTCGTGAAGGCTGTCATCTCTTCGTCCCGGGGGTCCATCTGGACTTGGTTGTACCCGGAGTAAGCGTCCATGAAGCTTAGCATCTCGTATCCCGAGGCGTTGTCCACCAGGTGGTCGATGCGCGGTAGGGGGTAGCTATCCTTGGGGTAGGCCTTGTTGAGGTCACTGAAGTCCACGCACATTCGCCACTTCCCGTTGGGTTTTTTTACCATCACCACGTTCGACATCCACTCCAGGTACCAGACTTCTCGTATGAAGCCGGCATCGAGGAGACGCTCCACTTCCTCGGAGGCTACCTTCATCTTCTCGCCGCCCAGGTTACGCTTCTTCTGCCTAACCGGTTTGAAGTTGGGGTCGGCGTTGATCTGGTGGACGATCACCTGGGGGTCCACGCCGGGCATGTCTTCAGGCGACCAGGCGAAGATGTCCAGGTTCGCCTCCAGGCATTCGATCAGCTGGTCCCTTAGGTCCGGGCTCAGCCCTCTCCCGATCGAGACGAACCGGCCCTCGATGTCCGTGACCGGGATTTGCTCCTGCTCCTCCGCAGGGGTGGGCCTAGGCCCACTCCTTAAGTCGAGCGTGGCCATCCGGTCAGCTAGACGATCCTCGGGACCTTCCTCCGCCAGTTGATAGCAGGTATTCGGTCTCCCCGCGTCGCCTTCGACTTGCCCCATCCCCTCGGCGTTCGGAACTTAATGGTCCGATGGAGGGTCGAGACCATCGCGCCGACGGCGTTGAGTAGGGGTCGGCCGATGATCCCATTGTATTCCGACCCGATCCCCAATACGATGAATTCCACCGCTAGGGTCACAGAGTCTGGTGTGTTTCCGAGCGTTACCGGGAGATGGATAGTGCCGATGATGGGGGTGGAGTGACCCGTGAATCCGACCACGGGACCCGAACGAGGTCGCAAGTCTCCTTTCTGCCGGCCCATCTTCTCCAGGGTTGACATAAATAGGACGTCACAGGAGCTGCCGGTGTCGACAAGCAGCCGTCGCACTAAGGTAGTGTCTATGACCACTGATACCACCAAAGCCACGTCCGAGCTGCGTGCCGTTACGGGCGCACTCGGTCTCCCAACCGGTGGGGAAGGGGAGGGCACCCCGGCCCTTTCCTCACGACTCTCCTCGCGTCGGTCCCGTGCCCATTCTTGGCAACGATGGCGGGGCCTGTCGCCCCGCGTCGGGGCCTCGCCCTTCTTTCGCCGAGAGGAGGGGGGCCGCGTCATCGCAGATGTGGTTTGTTTCTTCGTGGGACAGTTTTCGTTCCCACAGACGGCGCCAGATGTTTCAGAGTGTTTTCTCACTACAATGCGTTGACCGTGGAGAACCCGGTCAACGTGGTCAAGGGGCCCGCTTTGGGTCCCTCGGGGGCTTCGAATCGGTGCAGAAGGGGCGAGGGGAAGCCTCGGCCCTGGTTGAGACGCTCGGCCTCGGACAGACATGCTCGGCCTCGGCTGGGAGGGGGACGAGGGGTAGCCTCAGTCGCCCGGGTAGATGCACGGCCGTCGGGTGGCGAGGGTGAGTCTCAGACCTGATTAGGACGCTCGGCCTCGGTAGGGCGTGCTCGGCCACAGAAGGCTGATGGTGAGGGGAAGCCTCACTGTCCGGTTGATCGAGTGGTCGGAGAGGGGCGAGGGGTAGCCTCGGCCCGTTGGTCTGTTGTCCACCTGCGTAGACGAGAACGCTCGTCAGGGGGCCGGACCTTGGTTCCGGCCAAATCCCCTCCGATGCCTAAGTCAGATAGAGATCTGAGAAAGGAGGCCCGGCGGAGACGGTCCGACTCGTGAGGAGATCGTGACGGTGCCTCTCGGCGCGAGCGGGGGAGGAAGGAGATGAATTGGGGGAACGAGGTAGTTGATGGAGTACCTTAGGTTTTGTTACCTGAGATGCGGTCCTTTTCTTCGTCGTCTTCCTGACCCTTTGGTAGAGCTCCCAGCGTGATTGGCTCTGGCCCACGTCCCACGCCTGCCATTGATCGTGCCCCATCCGTCCCCCCTCGCCGCCGCCCTCTCCGCCATGCCAGCACCTCCCCATTATCGCCATTTAGTGGTCGCGTGTCCGGGGGAGCGGTTTTCGCAGGAGTGGGCGAACGACCAACGGGTTATGGGGGCCGGGTCTGATCGACGTTTCGAGAAGGTCCCTTGTAGGGCCTTTGTCGAATGGGCTTTCAGGATGCAGGTGGGCTCTTGGGCTCGTGCTTTATGGGTCTCGGTCAAATAGGCGTAACAGAACCTCAGTATGCTAATCAACCAGTAAACCATTGCTTAATAGTTGGTGCACTTGCAGTAAAGTCTAACCTTTCTCGTAGACTTTACCTGACGTACAGTTCCTTTCTTTTGGGTGCTGTATGTCAGGTGTTGAGCCAGAGTTCGCTGACCTGCTAGTGGACGTGGGACCGGAGGACGCTGTTCCAGAGTACGTGCCAGAGGAGGACCAGAGCTAGGGATCTTCACGTTGCTGACTCGGAGGTTTCCCTACAGTTTAGGTTGGGTGTGTAGCACCCTTTACTTTCTGTCTAGGTTGGGTGCTTGCACCATTAGTTTACTTCAGCTGTTTTGTAGCCGTGTTGGCTTTTGTCTAGATTCTCAGTACGTTTCTGGATATTTGTTGAATGAAATGAATGTAACTCTTTCAGTACTTTTGTTGTTCTGTACTAAATTGCAGGGACCTGTTTCTTCGTCTTGTAGTACCTCACAGACGCTTATTGGGTCTGAGCTTCACAGCTCCGGCCTAAGCGGGCCTTGTCACGTTTCGCTTCTGTCGTTTTGGGAAGCGGGGCGTGACAGGTTTTAGTGGTGGCCCATGCAGGTCCTTTTCTGCAAAAGTTCGGAATAATAAAAGTATTAACATTCATTCCTTCTTTCCAGAAATATGTATGAGTCTAAGTCGTGTTTGTTTTCCCTGTCGTTAGATGGTGAGAGGACGTGAAGCTCGAGACGGACCTTCAGCTGACGGGACCATGAATGGACGAAGTGGCGAGTTCCGCCAATTTCTGGGCGTGATGAGAGAGATGCTGGACGTGCAGCATCAATTGGTTCAGCAGTCCCAGCGAGCTGCCCAGGCTGTTCCAGTTGCACCACCACCACCTCCGCCTGCCCCACGAGCTGCTCCATGGGTGAAGCAGTTCAATGAGCTCCAGCCGAAGACATTTTCAGGGAGAGAGGGACCCCTTGCTGCTGATGAGTGGATCCAGAGCACAGAAGAGAAGTTAGTTGCTGCGAAGATCCCTGATGACACTCGGGTGGAGATCGTGAAGATGCAGCTGATGGAGAATGCTAGGAACTGGTGGCGCATTGAGGAGAGGCGCTTGGAGAAGCAAGTGGAGTGGAAGACCTTCAGGTCTATGTTCAGGACAAAGTACTTCACCAAGTCTGCTAGGAGGGAGCTGCTGAGTAGATTTATAGATCTGAAGCAGGGGAACATGACCGTTGAGGAGTATGAGGCAGAGTTTGAGATGCTGAGTCGATTTGCCCCGCACATGGTGAAGAAGGAGGAGAAGCGAGCTGATCGCTTCCGTCAGGGACTGCACCCAAAGATCCAGTCTTCCATGTCTTTGGCGGGTTTCACGACTATGAGGGAAGTGCTGGATGCTGTGAAGAATCATGAGATCATAGCCCGTCTACCTGACCCACCCGCTAATAGAGGGAAACGTCCTATGGAGCAGTACCAGCCACCTGCTAGGCCGGCGATGAGGCCAGTTCAGACGGTGACATTCAAGAGGCCTGGAGCCCCTGTGCAGAGTCAGAGCAAGGGACCGTGTCATTTCTGCGGAAAGCCGGGGCATCATGCGAGTTGTTGCAGGAAGAAGCTGGGTTTGTGTCTGGCATGTGGAGCTGCCACACACGCCGTTATAGATTGCTCGAGGTATCGCCCTACTGAGGGTGGAGCCCCAGCTCCACTGCAGAGTAGAGCACCTGCCCTGAGAGGAGACTTTGTTCATGGAGTTTATGTCATGACGACAGAGGATGGCGTCATTGCAGGTAACTCCATAGTTTTGATCTTTCATATTATAGTTTAGCTTATTTGTGGCTGCTTATGTATGTTTCAAAATTTTTTTTTGGTCCTTTCAATCAAACCTTTAATGTTTTGGGATTAGCCCACAAGGAATCACAACCCACTACCTTCCCTCATCCAATATCACAACTCCACACGTTTTTTCCCAATGTTTTAAAATATGCCCTAGGCCTTAAACTTTCCTTATTTTCCCTCTTCGGGAGTGTTATTTTTATTATTATAATGTTGATCGTACTAGATGTTTTGTTATAGGGTTATGTTTATGGGTAGATTCAGAGTGAGGTGAGATATGTCGTAGCAATGATTAGTTGATGTTGTAACACATGGGTATTGGATTAGATTTCTTTGGATGATGAATGAGCTGTCCAGGACTTAATACTGATGTGTGATGGACTCAATGGAAAATCCTGGTTGGGTGGAATTATATACAGAAAGATGAGTACTTATCAGACCTGAAACTTGGACGAGTGGTAGATAGGAGTAGATAGGAAGGTATAATTTGGGTTAGGATGATCACGAGGAGGAGTAGAGTATTTAAAGCATCAAGACTTGATTGTTAAGTTGACGTGAGGAGGCATTGGGAATAACACGACGTGTTGAGATGAAGGGGTGGTTAAGTAGCCGGACTTGATACTAGTTGGGATTAGTTATAGCGAGTAGGATACGATGTGATTTTGGTAAATTCAATTATTTGGCGGATAAATTAATGGGGAGATATGACAGAGGATGTATTGAGGACATGACGATTGTTGATTGTGAGAAGTGTTATAAGATAGACAAAGCTTTTGTCTTCGATTGGTGATCGACTAGAACATCTTTTTAGCGGTTGATTAATATTGGGAAGAGATCGAGAAATTTTAAGATGTTTTTGAGCGATAAGGTTTAGTGGAGTGGTATGGTACGAGAAGATTATTATTATTCTCTTATGAGGACTTGGAGTTGGAAGTTTGAACGACAGTGATGGGTCTAGAGTCAAGTGTTAGGATGTGAGTTTAGTCATGGCTTTATTCAGTAAAAAGACGGGTTGTGATGGATTATTTAAGGAACATCGTATGGGGTTATAGGATTATCGATCTATATAGATATGAGAGTTTCTGGTATGAGATTAGATAGATAGTATTATTATTAGTATAAGTGATTCCGAGGGCGGAATCATTTCTAAGGTGGGTAGAATGTAACGGTCGCTCTTCGACCTTATGGATTTTCTACGTGCACGTGTTTTACCGTGCACGTATTTTATTTGGCTAATTCTGTTTTCCGGCATATGCGATGTGGTATGCCGTTGTGATCGTACAGGAGTGTAGAATTTTATAGTAATTTCTGGGAACGTCATTTCACGGATCGTTTTCTCGCAAAACGACTTTGAATGCTAGGGGCGTTTTAGTCATTTGTCTCAAAACGCCGTTTCCAATTTTACATAAATTTTTGGTAGGTGTAATGCACGATCAGGCTCCATAGATCTGTGCGTCTCGTCTCCACGATCGCCCCGGTATTTTCGGATTATTTTTCTGGCGTCCAGTTTGAGAGATATCGCTCGGATAAATCTCGACCGTCGATTTCCCGATCAATTCAAATTCGAATTGTTAGCCAAATCTGGCTAAATCTCCTATTAAATCTGTTTTATTACTTTCCTAAACTGTTTTCTATTGCACTTAGACTTATCCCTGGTTGCACTCTCTCTTTCTCCCTTTATCTCCCACACTTAACCCTTTATCCCTAGGTGTATAGCAATTTTGATATTATTATAAGCAGATCAATTCTTCCTCAGTCACGTGGAACACCTACTCCTAGGGTCTGTACGTCAGGTAATGTCTACGAGAAAGGTTAGACTTTACTGCAAGTGCACCAACTATTAAGCAATGGTTTACTGGTTGATTAGCATACTGAGGTTCTATTACACAACAGTTTACTGGTTTATTAACAGGCTGGGGTTATAACAGAGTAACAGAAAGAAGTACACGCAGCAGGAAAGTAAAGCGTAACAAGCATGTAGTCATAGCGTGTGCTACCAACTACGGGACTAACCTACAGGTGTCAAGACAAGTCGGGACGAACAAGACGGGACAAGACGAAATGTGGCGGGACAAGACAGGACAAGACAATTTGTGACATGAAGGGTTCATGCCTTACGGTTCGAGGGGGATCAGACCCTCTTGCAGTGCGCACGCTCAACCCTACCCCAACCCAAGAGTACAAGACAAGACAAGACAAGGGATCACTCACTCTGTCAAGTGAGTGCCCTATTCGCCCGTAGGCATAGATATCGTGACAAGGGTTCACTCTCCTAGCTTAGATAATGCCCTATTCACCCGTAGGCTTATGCATTTCCAATCGTGACAAGGGATCACTCTCTCCAGGTTAGAGAATGCCCTATTCGCCCGCAGGCTTAGGTATTTCCAATCGTGACAAGGGATCACCCTCCTAGCTTGGAGAATGCCCTATTCGCCCGCAGGCTTAGATATTTCCAATCGTGACAAGGGATCACTCTCCTAGCTTGGAGAATGCCCTATTCGCCCGCAGGCTTATGCAGGACGGGACGGGACATGACAAGACGGGAAGGGTCATTCTAGGGTGTCCACACACACGCACACGCAGATGAAACCTATAGTAGCAGTTGTTGATTCTAGGGGGTCCACACACACGCACACGCAAGATAACCCTAAGGTGTCAAAAGTTGTTTGTTGTCAGGCCCAGACTTCGTCGTCAAGTCTGAGCCGTCAAGGGTCGTCCCAGTGCTATCATTTCACGTCCGGAACCCTACACTCACAGTCTAACAGTTCTAACAAGTTAAGACCAAGGCACGGTCTAAAACACAAGTGAGTACACTTGCCTGCGATGGCGAGTGTGTCGTCCGTCCAAAGCGTCCCGTCGAAGCGTCGCGTCGACGATGGTCCGTCTGAAAGGGGTCAACGGCGGTGTGAGATCGCGTTTTTCATCAATCCTATTAGGGTTCATTTCTAGGTTAAACGGGGCTACACTAATAGTTCAAAGTCAAGTCTTGAATGTTCAGCCTACTCGACGAGTCTACCCTATATGCACAGTTTAAAAAGTCCAATCGTCGAATCTACCGTTTCACAACATTTTAAGGGAGCATAAAATAAATTCAATGTGTTAAGTTGCCGATTTTAGTTAGGTTTTGATGGCGTATAGTTTGGGTTGCTACGTGTATAGGGACAACAACCTGGTTTGGCGGTCACATGTGAATCGGCGTCGGATCTGGAAATGATGACTGATCGCGTTGCCTTCGCTCTGGTTTCTTGACTGTGATTAGCGCAACACAGAGGAAAACGTCGGGTCCAGACAGTAGCGAGGAGATGTACTCAATTATCTGCGTTATTGAGTTAAAAGGATTACGAATAATGATTACCCTCTAACACCTATTAGCACGAGTAATCATACTGGTTACTACTTATGTAATTACAATAACTCCCACAGGCCAAAAAAACTGAAGTTACACTAAGGTTAAGGTTTCAGTTTCATTATTAAAATTACACCAACTCAACTTATAAGGCTTTAGTTATAAGAAGTATGAACAGTGATATCTCCATATATCTACTGCCAATATATATGTATATATATTAAACTTTACATGCAATCACTTATGTAATACACTGATACACTAATATCAGCAGTATACAACACGTTTAACCCCTACGGCTTGATGACTTAAAAGAATGTTAACACAACACCACTATTCGACAACTCACGTGATTCTCTCTGTGCGAGATCTGCAGGCGGGGCTCGGAAGGTCGCTGGATGCAAGAGGGACACGGAGCGATGGCTAGTAGGCGTTCTCCGGCAACAACGAGGCTGACGGCGTCGGAAAAAGGCAGCAGCAGCTGTCGGGGGTTTGCAGCAGCGCCGGCGGGGACACGGGTTGGTGTCGCAGGCTGCAGCGGCGGCAGCTGGGCTTGGGGGTGTCGCTAGACCGACGGGGCGGTGCCTGACGGCCGGCGATGGCCGGAAGGAGCAGCCGTCGCTGCTGTTTGCATCTGCAAACAAGAGCAGCCCGCAGCTGCTGGCGGTTTGGGGCGGAGCTGGTCGGCGGTCGGGGCAGCCGTCGGCAAACGGGAGTCGAACGACGCGGTGGTGGCGTCGGGAATAGGCAGCAGCGGCGGTCGCCGCTGCTGTCGTCGCTGTCGTCGTCGCGGGGAGGGGCCACCAGGTCGTGGCGGAGGCTGGCGTCGCGGCGGTCGGCGGTCAGGCCGGTGGCGTCCTGTGAGCGGCGTTGAGGGTCGCGCGGCTGAGGTCGAGGAGGGAGAGGGAGAGATAGAAGAGAGTTGCGGTTTTAAAAATTTTGCGGCGGCTGAGTTTTTGGGTGCTGTATGTCAGGTGTTGAGCCAGAGTTCGCTGACCTACCAGTGGACGTGGGACCGGAGGACGCTGTTCCAGAGTACGTGCCAGAGGAGGACCAGAGCTAGGGATCTTCACGTTGCTGACTCGGAGCTTTCCCTACAGTTTAGGTTGGGTGCGTAGCACCGTTTACTTTCTGTCTAGGTTGGGTGCTTGCACCATTAGTTTACTTCAGCTGTTTTGTAGCCGTGTTGGCTTTTGTCTAGACTCTCAGTACGTTTCTGGATATTTGTTGAATGAAATGAATGTACTTCTTTTAGTACTTTTGTTGTTCTGTACTAAATTGCAGGGACCTGTTTCTTCGTCTTGGAGTACCTCACAGACGCTTATTGGGTCTGAGCTTCACAGCTCCGGCCTAAGCGGGCCTTGTCACGTTTCGCTTCCATCGTTTTGAGAAGCGGGGCGTGACAAATAATATAATGTGCACAAGAGAATAAATGTCAACATCGATGTATATATATATGTGAAACATGATACAACAAAATCATACATCGGCAAACGTACATATAAGCGATCCAACGATCGAAGCACAAAATACAACATGTATCATACCGACATCAAAAAGATCATACATCACAAATGTAGCATCAGAACACCAAAAATACATCAAAATATCATAACCACCCACACTATCCTACCCAACTCTCTCATACTAGATATATCATCCAAAGTGCACTAAGAGAGTCCTCAGAGAAGCTCAGGAGGCAGCGGGAGGATCTACAGCAGCAGCAGGCTCTACAGAGGGAGTGGTCACTGGAATGTCAGGAGTGTCAACAGGAGTGGAGATCTCTGGAACGACAGAAGTGGTCTCGGGATCAGCAACAGACGAAGCATCCATCGGAGGAATGGTGGCAGCAGGTGTGCTCTCGGGATCACCGGTAGAAGTAGCAACAGCACCAGAAGTACCCTCAGGGGCATGAGTAGTAGCAGCACGAGCAAGCTCCAGAATCTCATCATCATCCAACGCCTCCTCGTCGTCAGAAACAAACGGAGGAATCTCGATGCCCAAATGAGAAGCGATACGAGAAAGAATCTCCTCAGTTCGAGCATAACGAGACTCCACATGTTTCAACGAACGTGCGAGGTCAGCTGGCCGGCGCCCCCGCTTAACGGTAATGGGCACGGTGTCGGTTTACCGCAAGTGCACGGTTAGTGTAGGGTGCAGGAATATCGAACTCAGGGAGGTGAGGTTGTGCTTAAGTCAGGTAGGACCTAAATCACCCCGAGGGGCGAGCTAGCCCGAATCGGTAAATGGTTGTCATGGAAAGAAATAAAGGGTATAAACAACAAGAAAGAAAACCCGGGACTTTGGTTTCCAACCCGACGAGAGACTCTCGCCGATATGGCCTACGGGTGTGGATAGCGATCGGGATTAGGGTCTAATGGTGAGACGTTGCCTCTGAAAGTGGTACCGGAAACCCATGGGCCCGATATTCTTGTCGGTGCCCAGGATGATACACCGGACTTCCCGGATTCGATCAGTGGGCACTCCCGTGTCCATTAACACTGATCGATCTCGGGAGCACTAAGCCCGCAATGATAACTCCCAACGTCTCATCCTGCCGCTCCCGCGTGCTAGGATTCGACGTCTACGCTATGGATGTGAGCTATGGCTAGGGAGTCAACCGCCAAGTTTATTCCCCCTTGGCCCAACGGTCAAAGGCGGTCTTTTTCCCGCCGATGACAATGAAACACCCCGCGTAACTGTTAGATTCCTAATCCCTATCGATTTCCTAACCCAATGGACGCATCGGGAAGAGCCCCCGAAGGGGTTTCCACCAAGATCCCAGATTTGGGAACTACTCACAAAAATCCATGAAAAAGCGATCTAAATAAAAATTAACAAGTGGAATCATAATCGGACAATTGCAATGCGGAAGTAATAGAGTAGATAAGACAATACTAAAATTTGAGAAAGATCTGAAAACTTACAAAAGAGTAACAATTACAGCCGTCACAAAGTGAGAAAACAGTAAAAAACTCGCAGCTCCCCGTTTCTGGAACCCTATGAGTTCTATTTATAGACTCTCGCATCAACCGATCGGTTGACAAGTCAACTGATCGGTTGATCCATTACAAAATAATAACAGAAAACGGCGAGCTTTCACCCGATCACATGAACCGGTCAGGTGAGTTCTTGAGTGACCGGTTGGATCTTGGAGCCGTCGGGTGAAGCGATCGGTTTGGTGCCCGTGTCATCATCTCCTCATCTTCAGCTACAGATGAATCGATCGGGTGAGAGTCACCCGATCGGTTGGCATTTTGCTCGAGAAAACAGAGAACATGCCCCCGCTGAACCGGTCTGCGAACCGGTCGGGTGACTTCCATGTGAGCTCCGGCTGAGACCGGGTGGTGCACGCGTGCATCACCCGATCAGTTGGAGATGACCAACCGACCGGGTGAGGGGCTGAAAGATGTATTCTTTGGCGTATGACCCCCTGGATCACGCGTGACTCCTCCCGTTGCTCTGGGGACTTGGGATATCATCGTTAAACGTCCCCTACGTGGTCAACCTCCTGCAAACATGGATAAACAAAGAATAGTGAAAGAAAACGAGAAAATACAAGAAAACGAATAAAAGACGGCGAAAAACACAGGGAAACACAAAAGAAAACGTGCGTGAATATATGAAATATAAACGCACGTCAAAATCCCCCAAGCTGAACTCTTCCTCGTCCTCGAGGAAGACGAGTGAGAGTAGGAGCTCGGAAGGGAAAAATAGAGAGGAAGAAAGAAAAAGAAAACTCTAAATCCTAGATCGTCCGTCAGAGCCACCACAATCAAAAACGACACACCAAGCAAGCAAACGCCAAATTACACCACTAAACCTAGGAAAACGAGTCCAAATAAGTGTCGTGGGCCCACGCGGTGAAGCACGAGTGAGTGTGGTCGTGTGCTAGCAAATGGTGTCGCTTTCTACAATGTGCTATGAGGCTCGATATACACAAATCCAAGATACGACCCAAATATCGATTCGAATTGAATTAAGCGGCGAATATATAGTTCAAGCATGCATGAGAATAGAGAGAATCGAAACATATCATGCGTCGGGGTCTCCACAACTAGGGTTAAGGAAATCACGCCATTATAGCCTAGATACTAGCTAAAAAGTTCCTAAGCCAAGTGTTTTCGATAACGATGGGCGTTGAGATGATGTGGAGTAGAACACTTGGTGCAAATTCTCGCCTTCCCTTTATTCTCGGTAAGTAGGAAAAAATATTCATACGGAAATTTTTTTGGGTTTTGGGCATTTGCATTTTTTTTTGCTTTTTGGCTATACAAAATTTTTCTTTCTCCTCTTTTTGGGTTTTTCTTTTCTCTTTTTTTTTGAATTTTTGGGTTTTTGGCTATACACATGTGCACTCTCCCAAGTGGGAGAACGGTACACGACGAGGGGATTTTCACCAAGTAAAACAAAAAAGAAGTCGAAATCTAAACACTCGGGCAAAGGAAACTATTCTCGCTAAATAGAGCATATGCCAAATGGGTTATCCTAGTCCTTAGTTGTGGAATCCCGACGCATGCGAATTGAAATATACGATATAAATATAGCATGCATATAGTAGAAACAAATACCGCATATTCAAATCGAAGCATGATAATCTAGGGGTCATTCCTGGACAGGTAGATAAAGTAAAATCACAAAGCAGAAGCACACCAAATAGATAGGCACGACGCACGACTCACAAGAAAGCTAATTGGACCCACAATGCGTGAAATGCAAGAGGACTCGAAATCCTAGGGTTGGTGAGTGTGATTATCGATGCAATGCTAGGTGTGTGTGACTTTGTGGCGATTCATCATAGGATTCATCTCTAGGAGAAAGAGCTAAAAAAGAAGAAAAGGAAAAAAATAAAAACACGATGAAAACGACATAAAAAACGAAAAAGAAGGACTCAAACGATGCACACAGTGCGACTCCCCCAAGCTGAAGTTTGCATTGCTCTCAATGCAATATGAGTGAGTACGGGAGGGCAATGAAAATGGGGGGGAATACGCACTAACACAAAAATAAATGAAAACGAGGAAAACACATAGATGAAACTGAAAAAGAAAGAAAGATCAAAATCAAAATCAAACAACACGAAAATAAAAATAAAATCACATGACACGACACTCAAAAAGTGAAAAACAAGCACACGCACAAAAATGAGAAAAACAAATGAAACACGACAGCACACCAAAATAGACGTCCCCCAAGCTAGACCAGACAGTGCTAGCGAAATGATATGATCAATGAAATCCAGAGATATGCAAGGGGGAGTCAAAAACAAACAAGGAGACATCAGAAAGCAGGAGAAGGTGAGTCCTCGTCCTCCTCGGAAGAGGGTGTGGATGGGTGGTCGGGGGAGGCTGGGGGTGTGCGGAGAAGTGGGGAATGAGGTGGAGGAATAGGGGCAGCGGTGGTGTGAACAATGGGAGGAGTGTCGGTGGTGGTGGGTGGGATCTGGAGCGCACCGGCAATTTCCTCCGGCGCACGTATGGAGTGACGGAGGAGGAGGGAGGAGGTAGCATGGGTGCGGTGGAAGTGGTCAGGAGGGGTGAAGTGGATGCCGGGATGGGATTAGAAGAGGGTGGAGAAGAATGTGGTGAGGGGGGTGATGGATGTGGGGATGTGTGGGAGGGTGGAGGAGAAGATCGTCGGGGTGGTGAAGGTGGAGGTGGTCCATGGATATGAGTGAGAGGCGAAGAATGGCGGCCACGTTCCTCTCAAGTGCGAGGAAACGTGGGTGAGTAAGAAAGGAGGATGGCGATGGGTCCGAAGAGGCAGATGACATGGCGAGCTCACGAAGGGCAGCGACCTCCCTCTCAAGACCTAGACGGGCAGAGACCTGACGGCGACCAAAAGAAGTGGACTGACGTGAGGCAGAAGTGGTTCCGCCAGGTAAGGTCGAAGAGGTGCCGACGGCAGTGGTCATGCCGGCACAGGAGACAAGGCCAGAAATGGCCGTAAGAAGGCGCTCAGACGTGATCGGTCCCAGAGCAGAAACAGGACGACTCGGGCCAGCCCCTAAATCTCCCCCAGACGCAGGGATATCCTGCTCGCCTAAGTGGGCGGCAGGGGACGGTGGTCTGCGTGCATCTGCGGGAAGGAAAGGAAGATTCAACCCCACTAAGAAGTTAGGATCAGGTGGGAAGGTCCAATCTCCCACAAGAGTAATGGTCATGCGAGCGGGGTTGGGCAGAATGGTGTAAGGGGCTGGGGGTGGCCATAATTGAAGATGAAGCGGCCATCTGAGTGGGGTCTAATCATGTGGATGTGCCGCAGGACATCAATATCAAGCTGTGAGGGTCCTGCGGCAGCTGGAAGATTATTGGGGATGGTAATATTAAATTGGGCGTGAGAGCAGATGATCGTAATGATGCCCCCACAACAAAACTTCCCCTTACCGGCCCGGCTGATCTCGATAAGCTTGTAAACAAGCCAATCGCCGCCATGGATGGGGACGGTAGGGGCCCTGAAGCTAATTCCATCATCATCCCGGACAAAAGGGAAAGTCATGCCCCAAAGGATAAAAAGGTCAGGGATAGTCACGGTGCCGGACTCGTCCCTAGGAAAAAATGCAGATGAAATGATCCTGTGGGCCAAACGAAACACGGGATGAATGATGGAGGAGGCCTTGGCCCTTCCTCGGGGATAGTCACGGATCATTGTGAGGCGGAACCAGAATTGATCGACATCAAACTCGGGCGTGTACCCGTAGTGTCGGATGGAATCATCCTCGAGATTGGGGAAACCAAATATATCGTTAATCGTGTTCAGATTTGTGGTGACACTACGATTACGCACCCTGAATTTAATGATCGACCCGGACTCCCAAACAAGTGTAGAGAGAAATTCGAGTGTGAGCGTCGGGTAGGATATGGCAGATGCATTAAGAAAGGCCAACCATCCTAAGTTAGCGAAAAGAGATTCGACCTCGGTGTAGACACCGAGATCGACAAGTGTTCGTGTGTGCGGGAACTTAGTAGATAGATGCCCTCGAGCATCGAGCCTACGGTAAAAATCCTTGTGCTCCTGGTTCCTAAAGATATACCCATGTGGGCCCAACATTGGGTCCACAGGGGGGATAACAGGCGGGGGAGGGCCAAGTGTAAGTGCTCGTGTACGAGAAGGGGGGCGTGTTTGTTTTCGTCTCTTTCGAGACGGTTCCTCTTCCCGCATAATTCCCTTCCCCTTGTCCTTATCCTTAGCCATGCGTGAGTGTGTGTGTATGAATGAGTGCAAAAAACAGTGGATGCACACTAACACAAGCAAACGAGCAAGCACAATTTATAGGGCAAATATATAAATATAAGCTTAGGAGCGAGTGTACCCAAGCGGAATGGCGGAGCTTGCTCGTAGATGTCCCCACACTACGCAACGAGAGTAGCGTGGAGCCGCGGTGATCTCTTCTGGCAAGAATTTTCGAAATGGGGTTGTTTTTGGGGTAATTAGGTCAGAAATTTGAGGTGAAAGGAGAGAGAGGTTGAAGATGATGGAGGGATTGATGGATGAAGTGGAGGGAAGGAGTAATGGAGGAGTAGAGGACGTGGGGGAGTAAGAATCGGTCGTTGGGGAGGAGAGGAAGGTGAAACAATGGCGATTTTGGCGATCGGGCGAAGATGAAAACGAGCGGGTGGTCGGGGGGTTTATATAGGGTTTTAAGTCGAACCGACCGGGTGACTTGTCACCCGATCGGTTGACGGTTAGGTCGAAATTTCTTGCCAAAGAATTGATACAGGCGAACCGGTCGGTTGACTTGTCAACCGATCGGTTGGCCGCTCCACTCATTTTCCTGAGAACTTAGGGCTGCTCACCAGGTCGCATCAACCGATCGCGCCCGAACTCAACCGATCGGTTGATATTCCCCAAAAATTTCCGAGAGTTCTCCCCAGCTCACCCGGTCTGTCACCCGGTCTCTTCATTCCTCAACCGATCGGGTAATTTGGGGACAGATCTCGGCATGTATCTGATACATCCCAACCGATCGGGTGAGTTATCAACCGATCGGGTAGGGCTTTGTTTCCTGCAAAAACCAACAGATTTGTCTAAGTCCCCGAACGGATGTTCTCGCGGCTGATTTTATTTATAAAAATAGATAAAATAAAGTCAAAAATAACGCAAAAAATGGGGAAAAAGTTTAGAACATGGGTTGCCTCCCATGAAACGCACTTGTTTAACGTCGTTGGCTCGACGCCCGCAAGAGATGTTCATGGTGGTTGATACGGGTGATGCCCGAAGTTCGGCATCTCTTCTTCATTGGGGCTGAAGGCCTTTGGAGTAGTCAGCGGCTGGAGAAATACTTGCTTGACTACCCTCCCCTTATTCTTGGGATTCGGGGGCTTCTCTTTCGTGTTGGCGCTTCCCGTCATCTTCTTCAGGATCCGGACCTCGTCTTTAGTGAGGTCCATGGGCTCTTTCCCCGTTCTCCTCGTAGGAGGAGTCTTGGGGAACACGGGAGGGGTCGTTCTTGCTGCATCCGCTTTCCCAGCAGCATCTTTGTTCTTGGGGCCGTCTCCATCTTCTGAATCCCCCAAGTCATCGGGGGGGTTTCTTCAGAGAATCTCCCAGGAGCTCTCTTCAGCAGCTTTTTCCTCTTCTACCTCCAGAAAATTACACCGAGGGTCATCTGGGGGATCGGGGTACTTCATGGATAACCCCAGATCAAACTCAACTTTTTCTCCGCTGACGTTTAAAGAGAGTTTTCCTTTCTTCACATCTATTAAAACGCCAGCAGTGGCCATGAAAGGCCGTCCCAGGATGATGGGGGTGTGTGCGTCTTCAGGCATGTCTATGACTACAAAGTCCATTGGCACATGCACCCCTCTTACATTTACGGGGAGGTCATCCACAATTCCCACCGGATATTTGACCGACCGGTCAGCTAGTTGTAGGGTCATACCGGTGGGCTCCAAATCACCCATTCCTATCCTTCTATACATCGACAAGGGCATCAAACTAACACTCGCTCCGAGATCGACGAGTGCACGATGAATCTTTACTGCCCCGATCGTGCAAGGAATTGAGAAGCTCCCCGGGTCCTTGAGTTTCGGCGGATTTGCCCTCTGGATGAGAGCGCTACATTCCGCCGTCAACACTACTTTCTCCTTTCTAGACCCTCTCGTCACCAAATCTTTCAGAAATTTTGCATAGGAGGGGATTGTTTCGATTGCTTCTAGGAAGGGGATTTGCAGGCTCAGGTCCTTTACCATGGCGAAGAACTTGCCATATTTCTCATCAATTTTGGCCTGAGCTAACCGTTGTGGAAATGGCACAACGGGTTTGAACACTTTCGGGCTCCCTTCCTCCTTCTTTTTCTCTTCTTCAGAGACTCCCTCCGGAGTCATCGGATTTGACGACGAAGCACAGGCGTCGTTTGATTTTTCGATCGGTCTCTCAATGACCAATGGTGCTTCCAGTTTGTTAGGGGGCACTCTAGTAGGAATTTGTGTCCTGCTTCTCAGAACGATAGCGGACACATTTGCGTGCTCGTGCACGAGTGCCGATGTTTGGGTTGCTCCCCTCGGGTTCACCTCCGGTTGTGGCGGCAATTGGTTTTGTGACCTTGAAAGGTTCGCCACTTGTAACCCCAGCTGGGTTACTTGGTCCGCGAGGGTCCGCTGACCCATTTTCAGCTTTTGGTTGATCTTCTCCTGGTTGGTTATATATTGAGTCAAGAGAGACTCAACCGGAGAGACGGCCCTCTGTTGGCCATACTGCTGCTGCTGCTGGATTGGCTGCTGATTCCTGGGTGCATAAAATTGTTGCTGGGGTTGTTGCTGAAATGGTTGCTGCTGAAATGGTTGCTGCTGAACCTGGCTCTGCTGTGGCCTAGCCGGCTGATATGTTTGTTGCTGCGGCTGCTGAGGCGGCGAGGGCTGAAATTGTAACGACTGCTTTTCATGTATTTGGATTTATTATAATATAATATATGTTTTGGTGGATTTTCTCCTCTTGTGTGATTTTCGTCTCCGTAGATTTCATTTTCGATCGATTCGTCGTATTTTCTCGTTTCTTCCTTAAGATTGTCGAATTCGAAGTATGTCACTCGTGACGGGCTTCATAACGGTCGTATCTAACTATTAGATCAAGCCTAGGAGTCTTAGGAATCGATCCCGGGGCCCCGCGCTCCGTATCGGAACTTTTCTGTGCTCATTAGCTGGTATAAGAAGGGGCACCGACCGACTAGATGACGATCCAGTCGGTCGGCAATCCTTCTTGGACCGACTAGTTAGCTTTCTAAATTTCTCAGGAGTTACTGTTTATCGTTAGTCGGTCTAAGAACGTTGGTTGACCGACTAGGTTGCAAACTAGTCGGTCAGCAATGCTTCTTGAACCGACTAACTCATCATATTATTTTTGTATCAGTTACTATTTACTCTTAGTCGGTCTAAGAACGTTCATCGACCGACTAGATGCTAAACTAGTCGGTCAGTACTTGTTCATGGACCGACTAACTCTAAATCCTAATTTTTGTTCAGGAGTTACTGTTTACACTTAGTCGGTCTGAGTTGGTCGACCGACCGACTAGTTGCCAAACTAGTCGGTCAGTGGTTGTTCTCTGACCGACTAACCAGTGTTAAAACCCTAATTTCTGGGCAGCCGCCAGCCCAACCTATTTAAACCCAACCCAAACGTTTTCATCTTCTCCAACACGACCCAAAACCCTAAAATCTTCCCCCTTCAGCCCCCATCTTCCTCCAAGCTCCATTTCTCCATTACAAGCCCTAAATCCATCATCCAATCCATCCATCCACTCTTTCTACCTCTCATCTTCCCCAAAATCTCACCAAATCCATCAAAACCCCAAAATCCCCCAAAACCCTAGTTTCCCCAAACTTCTCCATTTGCTTCCAGATCTAATCCTAGGGTTCCCCGGAGTGTTTCTTCCGCCTCCTCTCGGTAAGAAATCGATCTACCGTCGTTTTCTTATCCTATTGTAATTTTTATGAAACCCTAATAAAATACTTGTGTTTTGATGATTGTTCCCCATAACAGCGATTCCCCGTAGGCTAGCATCCGCGGAAACGAACTTTCGTAACCGTCATCCCCGATGATAGGCAAGTGAAACTTGCATCTCT
Source organism: Scilla litardierei (assembly GCA_030789695.1). NCBI lineage: Eukaryota > Viridiplantae > Streptophyta > Magnoliopsida > Asparagales > Asparagaceae > Scilla > Scilla litardierei. The sequence continues at coordinate 114,590,197 of CM061134.1, forward strand.
TGGTTTAGGCCATGTCTTAGGCCATTTCCCTTGCTTTAGCGTAAAAGAGACTAAACGGTGAAAGGATAGCCGTTTAGACGCCATTGACCTAGCTCGACAACGAAGCTTGGTCCGTCACCCCCTCATGCTCATATGTCACGTTTAAATTCCATTAACGGTACGCAATTATCTGTTCATGGCATTGCATAGTGATTATTTATCGTGATTGCGTAGCACACGCTACAATCCCATGTTTCCTGGCTCGTGTTCCAGAAGCGAGCCCTGTAGTTGGAAACCCCAACGCTCAAATGTCAACACACACTTATTTTCCTGGCTCGTGACCAGAAGCGAGCATAATGAGTTGGAAACCCCAACGCTCGTCACATGTGGGTGGGGTAAGAGATAAGCGGACTGAGCCCGAGTGGCTTGATCAGCCACTCCGGCCAGCAGGTGAAATCTCTAGTGTTTCAGTGTTGATAGTGATAGAGATAAACGAGCTGGCCAGTAAGTGGACTCTCATGCACTAAGTGTTAAGTGTTAAGTGTTAAGTGTTAAGTGATAAGTGATAAGTGATAAGTGATTAGTGATCAGTGAATTGGTAGCTTTTGCTACACCATGCATGCTTGTCACTCTTTCAAACTGTTGCTTCATATTCAACTGTCATGCCATTGTTTAACAATTAAATACTAGGTTGTTAGTCACTTTCAGTTTCCTTGCCCAAGTCTTTTTAGACTTGCTGACATGTGCCCCTCTCTCTTTTGGGTGACACATGTTAGACCTTGAGCCTGAGTTGCCAGCTGAGGGTGAGGTGTTTGTGGACGCCGAGCTTGAGCCCGTGTTGGACGGGGAGTACGTGGACACTGGGGACCAGTCCTAGTGTCTCCGTTGTGTTTTATTTTTGTTAGACAGTTGTTTTGTTATCGGTGCGTGGCACCTATACTTATTTATGTCGTTGCCTTGTTTGGCCTTGTTCTGGGCCCTTAGACTCTTTCCTTTAGCCTGGTGGCTTTTCTGTGATGTTGAATATTTTTGTGGACAAACTTTGGGATTGGTGTTTCTTATCCGTCTCATTTTATTATTGTTGTTGTCTCGATTGCAATTACAGGGACCTGCTTATACTAAATTGACGCTTATCGGGTTTGGTGCTTCACCGCTCCACTCCCGTGCGGACCTTTTCACGTCTCGCCTCCATTTTTAGGGAAGCGGGTCGTGACAGGTTTTAGTGGTGGCCCATGCAGGTCCTCTGTAACTGCGATTATCGAGATAGCGATAATAATGCAAGATTGTCCAACAAATAATTTCGACCTCTGAGCCCTAAGCTATGAGTCTAATTGTTTCGTTTTCTGCGTCATTAGATGGCAGGAAGGCGAATCACCCGTGGTGGTGGTAGTGGTGCGCCCCCTCATGACGAGGAGCTTGAGCGGGAGCCCACTAATGGAGAGATGATGCGGATGATGTTGCAGATGATGCAGGTTCAGCAGGGTGTGCTTCTGCTGGTGCAGAATGCTCCGGTGACTCGAGCTGCTCGGGTGGTGGAAGCCCCTCGCCCTGAGCCCGGGGCGAAGCAGTTCAGAGAGCTGGGTCCTGCGTATTTTGATGGAACCGAAGGTCCTCTAGCTGCTGATGAATGGATGAGGAATATTGAGGACAACCTGAAGATGTCCAAGGTCAACGAAGTTAATTGGGTTGACTTGGCGAAGCGCCAGCTGAAGGATAACGCCAGGAACTGGTGGGATGCTGAAGAAAAGATGTTAGTGGAGCCGATCGTCTGGGCTACCTTCAAGGCCAGATTTGATGGTGAGTTCTTCCCGAAGGCTGCCAGGGAAGAGATGCTGCAGCGTTTTATCGATCTGAAGCAGGGGAACTCGTCGGTGGACATGTACCACCAAGAGTTCATGAGGCTAAGTCGGTTTGCACCAAAGATGGTGCAGGACGCTGAGGAGAGAGCTCAGAGGTTTCTGCAGGGGCTTGCTTCAGAGCTCCAGAGCTTTGTGACCTCTTCTGATCGGGAATCTTATCAGAAGGTTTTGGTCGCTGCCAAGAGGCAGGAGCTGCTTGTGAACCAGAGGAAGGGGTCTATTGTTGGTGCTGGGAAGAGGCCTTTGGAACAGGCGAGAGCTGTGGTTAGGTCTGGATTCAGGCCGAACCCACCTGTTCAGTTTAAGAGGCCAGGAGGGCCTGTTCGGAGGACTTGCCATTTCTGTGGCAAGGAGGGCCATATCAAGGAATCATGTAGGAAGTTCTTGGGGCAATGTATTATCTGTGGAGATCCCGCCCATGTTCTCAGGGAGTGCCCGAGGTTGAAGCAACCTTGGAGGACACCTATTGCTGCCCTGCCGTTGCAGCAAAGAGCCCCGGTGCCCGCTGGTCGTGGGGTGCCCCTCATTCCGCAGATGCAGGCTTTTCAGCAGGCCGCTCCGCCGAGGAGGCAGGCATTTCTGATGACTGAGGAGGAGGTTTTGGCCATGGATGAGGTCGTTGCAGGTAACTTCCAATCTAGTTGTTCCTTCCCTAATTAGTTGATTGTTAAAATTTTGTTGGATGCTTGTGTATGGTGTTGCTAGAGTAAGATTTGATTGATTAGACTGTTTGTTAGGTGTGGTTTTGGTTTGCACGTTCCCTGCCCGAGTCCTCTTTGACTCTGGTGCGTCGATGTGCATTTTGGCCCAGAGCTTCGTGGAGAAGCATTCCTTGTCGACGTCCTCTCTCTCCAAGAGTTGGAACATCGTTACAGGGAATGGAGTAGTCGCGGTGCATCGTGGATGCAGTCCTTGCTCTGTGGTGGTTTGTGGACATGAGCTTTATGCTGATTTTATTGTCCACAATATCACCAACTACGATGCGGTCTTTGGGATGGATTGGCTTGCGAACTTCTATGCTACGATCGACTGCAGGAGGAAGAAGGTGGTATTCGAGATTCCCGAACATCCAGTGTTCGAGTTCAGTCGTGGTAGCAGTTCGCTTGGTCCTGTCAGATTTCGGGCCAGGCCGATGGAGGCTGTGGCTATGCAGATGGAGCTGGAGTGGCCAGCTGTGGTGCGAGATTTTGGCGACGTCTTCCCCGAGGAGATGTTTGGTCTGCCGCCTGATCGGGCTTTGGAATTTTCTATTGACCTTGTTCCAGGTGCGCAGCCGATTTCGAAGGCGCCGTATCGTATGGCACCTGCAGAGTTGGAAGAGTTGCGGAAGCAGTTGGATGAGCTTTTGCAGAAGGGTTATATTAATCCTAGTGTGTCTCCGTGGGGAGCACCGGTGTTGCTGGTTAAGAAGAAGGATGGTTCGCGTCGCATGTGCGTGGACTATCGGGGATTGAATGCGGTGACCGTTAAGAATAAATACCCGTTGCTGATCGCACTTAAGGACGGTGTTGGAGATTTTGAGGAAGCATCGGTTGTATGCTAAGTTTTCGAAGTGCGAGTTTTGGCTGGATCGAGTTGCTTTTCTCGGGCATGTGGTGACTGGAGATGGTATTTCAGTGGATCCCGAGAAGATTAGGGCCATCAGGGAGTGGCCTGTTCCGTCGTCAGCGTCTGAGATTCGGAGTTTTCTTGGACTTGCTGGTTATTATCGGCGATTCATTAAGGACTTTTCTCGTATTGCTGAGCCGATGACCAGGTTGACGCGGAAGGATGTTGCTTATGTTTGGTCGGGTGATTGCGAGAGTGCTTTTGGTGTTCTGAAGGAGAGGTTGACGACTGCCCCTATTCTTGTTGTGCCTGATAGCAGCGGTGGATTTGAGATCTTTTGCGATGCTTCTGGCAAGGGTCTCGGTTGTGTGTTGCATCAGCACGGGCATGTTGTGGCGTATGCGTCTCGTCAGCTTAAGGTTCATGAGAAGAATTATCCGACGCATGACTTGGAGTTGGCTGCCGTTGTGTTTGCTCTCAAGATTTGGAGGCACTTCTTGCTGAGTGAGAAAGTGAAGATTTTCACCGATCACAAAAGCTTGAAGTATATTTTCACTCAGAAGGAGCTTAATATGCGACAGCGTCGATGGTTGGAGCTTATGGCGGATTATGATATTGATTTGCAGAATCACCCTGGCAAGGTGAATGTGGTTCCAGATGCTTTGAGTAGGCTTCCAGCGGTGATGATTTTGACCTCGCAGTGGAGATTGCAGCAGGATTTTTGCGAGTCTGGCGTGGAGATTGTTCTTCCTGGGGAGGCTTCTTCGTTGATGTACATGCAGGTACAGTCGACAATCGTGGATCGGATTAAGGCTGGCCAGGCTGAGGATCCGAAGCTGGTAAGGATTCGGGAACAGGTGGAAGCCGGTCTGCGGACTGACTTTTTGATTCATGAGGATGGCTCGCTGAGGTTTGGAGCCAGGTTGTGTGTGCCTGCTGGGGATATCAGAGAGGAGTTGATGGTGGAGGCACACAGTTCGCCGTATTCTGTGCATCCCGGTGGCACCAAGATATACCAGGATCTTCGTCTGAATTATTGGTGGCATGGAATGAAGAGGAGTGTGGCTCGGAGTGTAGCCAAGTGCTTGGTTTGCCAGCAAGTGAAGGCGGAGCATCAGCGTACGGCCGGGTTGCTACAACCGCTTCCGATTCCGGAGTGGAAGTGGCAGCACATCACTATGGACTTCGTGACTGGACTACCTCGGAGTCCGAAGCAGAATGACGCGATTTGGGTGATCGTAGATCGATTGACCAAATCTGCGCACTTTATTCCGTTCTGAGTGGGGCAGTCCACTGAGGCGCTAGCGAGGAGATATATGGAGGTAAAATCCTTTTACTCTCCGTTCTATTTCCTTTTTCCTAGTTTGGATAGTGATGTAACATGAATCGTGCAGGAAGTTATGCGACTTCATGGAGTCCCCGTGAGTATCGTGTCTGACAGAGACACAAGGTTCACATCTCAGTTTTGGCAGAGTTTGCAGAAGAGCTTGGGTACGCGTCTGAGTTTCAGCACGGCGTACCATCCGCAGACGGATGGCCAGTCCGAGAGGACGATTCAGATTTTGGAAGACATGCTGAGGGCGTGTATGTTGGATTTCAAGGGTTCGTGGGAGGACCATCTACACTTGGTGGAGTTCTCTTACAACAACAGCTTCCAGGCGAGTATTGGCATGGCGCCTTTCGCCGCTCTTTATGGGAGAAAATGTCGATCGCCATTGAGTTGGGATGACGTTGGAGATCGGGAGTTGTTGGGACCTGAGATGATTGTGGAGGCCGTGGATATCGTCAGGAATATTCGGGAGAGGTTGAGGATTGCTCAGGACCGTTTTAAGCATTGGGCTGATGCTAAACGTCGTCCTTTGGAGTTTCAGCCGGGCGACCATGTGTTCTTGAAAATTTCCCCGAATCGTGGTGTGATTCGTTTTGGGAAGCGTGGGAAGTTGAGCCCGCGATACATTGGACCGTTTGACATTTTGGAGAGGGTTGGCGAGGTAGCGTATCGCTTGGCCTTGCCGCCATCTTTGGAAGGAGTTCACAATGTTTTCCATGTGTCGCAGCTTCGTCGATACATTAGCGATCCGTCTCATGCGGTGGATTTTTCGGAGATTACCGTTCGCCCCGATATGACGTATGACCAGCATCCAGTGCAGATTCTGGACAGGCGTCAGAAGTCGCTTCGGAACAAGATTGTCAATCTTGTGAGGGTGATGTGGCAACACGGCTCACCTGGAGAGTCTACTTGGGAGAATGAGGATGAGATGCGAGAGCGTTTCCCACTTTTGTTTCCAGACTCGTGAGTTTTTGGAAATTTCGAGGACGGAATTTTTCTTAAGTTGGGGAGGATGTAACGACTGCTTTTCATGTATTTGGATTTATTATAATATAATATATGTTTTGGTGGATTTTCTCCTCTTGTGTGATTTTCGTCTCCGTAGATTTCATTTTCGATCGATTCGTCGTATTTTCTCGTTTCTTCCTTAAGATTGTCGAATTCGAAGTATGTCACTCGTGACGGGCTTCATAACGGTCGTATCTAACTATTAGATCAAGCCTAGGAGTCTTAGGAATCGATCCCGGGGCCCCGCGCTCCGTATCGGAACTTTTCTGTGCTCATTAGCTGGTATAAGAAGGGGCACCGACCGACTAGATGACGATCCAGTCGGTCGGCAATCCTTCTTGGACCGACTAGTTAGCTTTCTAAATTTCTCAGGAGTTACTGTTTATCGTTAGTCGGTCTAAGAACGTTGGTTGACCGACTAGGTTGCAAACTAGTCGGTCAGCAATGCTTCTTGAACCGACTAACTCATCATATTATTTTTGTATCAGTTACTGTTTACTCTTAGTCGGTCTAAGAACGTTCATCGACCGACTAGATGCTAAACTAGTCGGTCAGTACTTGTTCATGGACCGACTAACTCTAAATCCTAATTTTCGTTCAGGAGTTACTGTTTACACTTAGTCGGTCTGAGTTGGTCGACCGACCGACTAGTTGCCAAACTAGTCGGTCAGTGGTTGTTCTCTGACCGACTAACCAGTGTTAAAACCCTAATTTCTGGGCAGCCGCCAGCCCAACCTATTTAAACCCAACCCAAACGTTTTCATCTTCTCCAACACGACCCAAAACCCTAAAATCTTCCCCCTTCAGCCCCCATCTTCCTCCAAGCTCCATTTCTCCATTCCAAGCCCTAAATCCATCATCCAATCCATCCATCCACTCTTTCTACCTCTCATCTTCCCCGAAATCTCACCAAATCCATCAAAACCCCAAAATCCCCCAAAACCCTAGTTTCCCCAAACTTCTCCATTTGCTTCCAGATCTAATCCTAGGGTTCCCCGGAGTGTTTCTTCCGCCTCCTCTCGGTAAGAAATCGATCTACCGTCGTTTTCTTATCCTATTGTAATTTTTATGAAACCCTAATAAAATACTTGTGTTTTGATGATTGTTCCCCATAACAGTGATTCCCCGTAGGCTAGCATCCGCGGAAACGAACTTTCGTAACCGTCATCCCCGGTGATAGGCAAGTGAAACTTGCATCTCTTGGTTTAGGCCATGTCTTAGGCCATTTCCCTTGCTTTAGCGTAAAAGAGACTAAACGGTGAAAGGATAGCCGTTTAGACGCCATTGACCTAGCTCAACAACGAAGCTTGGTCCGTCACCCCCTCATGCTCATATGTCACGTTTAAATTCCATTAACGGTACGCAATTATCTGTTCATGGCATTGCATAGTGATTATTTATCGTGATTGCATAGCACACGCTACAATCCCATGTTTCCTGGCTCGTGTTCCAGAAGCGAGCCCTGTAGTTGGAAACCCCAACGCTCGAATGTCAACACACACTTATTTTCCTGGCTCGTGACCAGAAGCGAGCATAATGAGTTGGAAACCCCAACGCTCGTCACATGTGGGTGGGGTAAGAGATAAGCGGACTGAGCCCGAGTGGCTTGATCAGCCACTCCGGCCAGCAGGTGAAATCTCTAGTGTTTCAGTGTTGATAGTGATAGAGATAAACGAGCTGGCCAGTAAGTGGACTCTCTATGCACTAAGTGTTAAGTGTTAAGTGTTAAGTGTTAAGTGCTAAGTGATAAGTGATAAGTGATTAGTGATCAGTGAATTGGTAGCTTTTGCTACACCATGCATGCTTGTCACTCTTTCAAACTGTTGCATCATATTCAACTGTCATGCCATTGTTTAACAATTAAATGCTAGGTTGTTAGTCACTTTCAGTTTCCTTGCCCAAGTCTTTTTAGACTTGCTGACATGTGCCCCTCTCTCTTTTGGGTGACGCATGTTAGACCTTGAGCCTGAGTTGCCAGCTGAGGGTGAGGTGTTTGTGGACGCCGAGCTTGAGCCCGTGTTGGACGGGGAGTACGTGGACACTGGGGACCAGTCCTAGTGTCTCCGTTGTGTTTTATTTTTGTTAGACAGTTGTTTTGTTATCGGTGCGTGGCACCTATACTTATTTATGTCGTTGCCTTGTTTGGCCTTGTTCTGGGCCCTTAGACTCTTTCCTTTAGCCTGGTGGCTTTTCTGTGATGTTGAATATTTTTGTGGACAACCTTTGGGATTGGTGTTTCTTATCCGTCTCATTTTATTATTGTTGTTGTCTCGATTGCAATTACAGGGACCTGCTTATACTAAATTGACGCTTATCGGGTTTGGTGCTTCACCGCTCCACTCCCGTGCGGACCTTTTCACGTCTCGCCTCCATTTTTAGGGAAGCGGGTCGTGACAGAAATGGTGGCCGATAACTGAAGTTTGGGTGGTTCCGGTTGTTTGGAGAGTAGGCCGGGTTGGAATTGGTCCTTGGCGGATACGGCGCATTTCCCATGGGGTTGTAAAATAGTGCGCTCGCCTGATCCAACGGTGGTGAGATGTCACCACCGTCGAATTCCCCAATGAATTCGGATTCTACCGCTGAAATTTGCTGCGTACCGGCCCCACCGGCTCCTACCATTAGTGCGGAGATCTGGGTCGAAAGCAAGTCAAACTTGCTTGAAAGTTTGTCGACGTCCTCGACTCTGTGTATACCCCCGGATCTTTGTGTGGCTCTCTCGTCACACCATCGCTCATTGTTGGATGCCATATTTTCCAGAATATGTCCGGCATCTTCCTCGCTCCTAGACATAAAGGAACCCCCAGCCGCGGCGTCCATAGAAGATTTCAGGTCATCCCTCAACCCATTGTAGAACAGATTAATAATCTGCCACTTCGGAAGCTCATGGTGAGGGCATCTTCTTTGCATTTCTTTATATCTCGTCCAAGCTTCATGCAAGGACTCGTAGCTGGCCTGGGAGAAGGAGGAGATCTCACTCCTCAACTTCATGGTCTTCCCCGGAGGAAAGAACTTCGTCAGAAAAGCATTGGAGAGCTTCTCCCAGGTGTTGAAAGTGTTGGGGTCCTTCCCCCTAAGCCATTGCTTGGCTTTGTCTCGCAAAGAGAAGGGGAACAGCTTCAGACGGATAGCCTCTGTCGTGACACCATTAATCCGGAAGGTGTCACATTTCTCCAAGAAGGAGTCTAGGTGCTCGATCGGGCTCTCCATGGGTGCACCCGCAAACTGGTCCTGCTAGATCCATGTCACTAAAGACGGCTTCAGCTCGAAGCTTTGGGCCGCAATAGCTGGAGAACGGATGGCGGAAGTCGACTCGATGGATGGCATCGAGTACTCCAACAGAGACTTGTGAGGTGGGGTGTTCTCCTCCATGGATTCGGGATCCTCTCTTCTTCGCTTCTCGGCGGCTAAACGCCTAAGGGTGGTGTTAATCTCTGGATCGAGGGGAATCAAGTCGTCAAGACTCCTTGAACTCCTGCACATGAAAAACAACAAACACCCGTGAAGCGACAGGTGGGAAAGAAACAGATAAAATAAGAAATAAAAATAAGAAAAAGAAAAAGAAAAAGGAGAATGCGAAAATTATCGCGAGGTAGGGATGAGAGCTAGACACGAGGGTTCAAGAGATCCTAAAATAAAAAGCACGTTGCCTCCCTGGCAACGGCGCCATAAACTTGGCCGGCGCCCCTGCTTAACGGTAATGGGCGCGGTGTCGGTTTACTGCAAGTGCACGGTTAGTGTAGGGTGCGGGAATATCGAACTCAGGGAGGCGAGGTTGTGCTTGAGTCAGGTAGGACATAAATCACCCCGAGAGGCGAGCTAGCCCGAATCGGTAAATGGTTGTCACGGAAAGAAATAAAGGGTATAAACAACAAGAAAGAAAACCCGGGACTTTGGTTTCCAACCCGACGAGAGACTCTCGCCGATATGGCCTACTAGTGTGGATAGAGATCGGGATTAGGGTCTAATGGTGAGACGTTGCCTCTGAAAGTGGTACCGGTGTCCCATGGGCCCGATATTCCGGTCGGTGCCCAGGATGATACACCGGACTTCCCGGATTCGATCAGTGGGCACTCCCGTGTCCATTAACACTGATCGATCCCAAGAGCACTAAGCCCGCAACGATAACTCCCAACGTCTCATCCTACCGCTCCCGCGTGCTAGGATTCGACGTCTACGCTATGGGTGTGAGCTATGGCTAGGGAGTCAACCGCCAAGTTTATTCCCCCTTGGCCCAACGGTCAAAGGCGGTCTTTTTCCCGCCGATGACAATGAAACACCCCGCGTAACCATTAGATTCCTAATCCCTATCGATTTCCTAAACTTATGGACGCATCGGGAAGAGCCCCCGAAGGGGTTTCCACCAAGATCCCAGATTTGGGAACTACTCACAAAAATCCATGAAAAAGCGATCTAAATAAAAATTAACCGTTGGAATCATAATCGGACAATTGCAATGTGGAAGTAATAGAGTAGATAAGACAATACTAAAATTTGAGAAAGATGTGAAAACTTACAAAAGAGTAACAATTACAGCCGTCACAAAGTGAGAAAACAGTAAAAAACTCGCAGCTCCCTGTTTCTGGAACCCTAGGGGTTCTATTTATAGACTCTCGCATCAACCGATCGGTTGACAAGTCAACCGATCGGTTGACAAGTCAACGATCGGTTGATCCGTTACAAAATAATAACAGAAAACGGCGAGCTTTCACCCGATCACATGAACCGGTCGGGTGAGTTCTTGAGTGACCGGTTGGATCTTGGAGCCGTCGGGTGAAGCGATCAGTTTGGTGCCCGTGTCATCAGCTCCTCATCTTCAGCTACAGATGAACCGATCGGGTGAGAGTCACCCAATCGGTTGGCATTTTGCTCGAGAAAACAGAGAACAGGCCCCCGCTGAACCGGTCTGCGAACCGGTCGGGTGACTTCCATGTGAGCTCCGGCTGAGACCAGGTGGTGCACGCGTGCATCACCCGATCGGTTGGAGATGACCAACCGATCGGGTGAGGGGTTGAAAGATGTATTCTTTGGTGTATGACCCCCTGGATCACGTGTGACTCCTCCCGTTGCTCCGGGGACTTGGGATATCATCGTTAAACATCCCCTACGTGGTCAACCTCCTGCAAACATGGATAAACAAAGAAAAGTGAAAGAAAACGAGAAAATTCAAGAAAACGAATAAAAGACGGCGAAAAACACGGGGAAACACAAAATAAAACGTGCGTGAATATATGAAATATAAACGCACGTCATCAGCAAGAGTAGGAGAGGGAGCAGGAGCAACTGAAGTAGAGGCTGAAGCAGACGGGGTCGTCCTCTGAACATGACGAAGCGCCGCAAGAGATTTTTTGACGACCGTCGCATTCAGAGGGGGACCGAGGGGACGCTCATCATCAGGGGGCAGAGGGATACGGAAGTGACGAAAGACAAGTGTCAGAAGGCATGGATATGGGATGTGAGCAGATTTCGTGGACTTTCAGATACACTCGAAAGAATCCATCTTATCGAGAATGATCCTAGCCCAGTTAATCTCGCTCCCCATGAAGATGGCGTAAATGATCTTCAGGAATGGCTGGGATGGCAAGGAAGATGAGCCGTACTTCGGAAGGAGACACAACTTCAGGATAAGGTTAAGCACCCAAGCATTCGGCTTAAAAGACTTCGAAGGCACGCCAATCATGGCAGGAGGAATCTCATGAAAGATCTCGGCTAGCATCACCTGATCAAGCTCAGAAATGTCATCGACTGAAATATCAGAAGGAAGAAGGCCAGACAAGGAGACACCAATCAAATCTCCTAAGACTTCTGCCGTGAGGACTATCGGTGTCCCCAAGACAGTAGTCTCAATAGAATGGGTCTCGTCGTACTGACCGCGAACCCTATTGGCGTAGAATAGCTTGACAAGGCGAGGGTATGGATGTGGATTCGCCTTAGGGTCATACCGAAGATAATCGATAAGACCGCTAAACGACAGAAGATCAGCTAGGCCTTGGAAGTTAGAGAACTGTACGAAATGCTCCAACAACAGTGGGCAGTGTTCGATACGGTTGTAAGCCGCGAGACACATAGGGTCATCACGACACAACAAAATATCGACACCGCCAACCGGCATCGGAGCCTTCCCCTTAGGCTGACAGGTACTAGAAGGACGTGAGCTAGACGTCGGACGTGTGGAAGACCTAGGAGGTGGAGTAGGATCCCTATAGGTCTCGGTCTTAGGGATATATTCCGTGTCATAATCATCAGGAGGAGTGGGGGCACGGAATGAAGCTGTGGATACGGTTTGCTTCCTAGGATGAGATCGGGGTTTAGCGGTCGCCGTCCTCTTCTTCTTAAGAGGAGGCGAAGACGACGAAGGTTGGGTGGTCTTAGAACGACGTTTGGGTGGAGTTCGTTTGGGTTGCGAGGGGTCCGAAGGTGGCGAATCGACGGTCATAGGCGATGGATGTGAGGGATCGATCAGAATACGCGTTCTTGCCATAAGCGAGACAAGACACGACACAATCAAACGAGATTGAACACTAAAACCCTAAAGATCAACCCTAGGCCGAAACCCTAGATAGTGAAATCGAGTTGAAACCTAAGAAACCCAAACAACTGAAAGAGAGGGAAGATAGATACCCTAGGGAAGATCGACGGCAGGAGAATTGACGCAAGCGACAGAAAATGGCCGTGTTGGATATGGACGACATGAATACACCCATGAGGGGATGTATGAGGGTATACGGACCTCAGATGTCGCGTGCACGAAAGCGTGCACGAAGGTAAGCTTTTCTCGTGTGAAGAAACCTGTCACGCCCCGCTTCCCAAAAATATGGAGGCGAAGCGTGAGAAGGTCTGCTCAGACTTGAAGCAGCAAGCCGCAAGTCCGATAAGCGTCAAGTATCACAAAGTAGCAGGTCCCTGTAATGTGACTCGAAAACAACAATAACAATAATAGGAAAAAGAGGCAAATAATTAAAATTATTCAACTCAGAGTCTAGATATAAAGTCAACAACCAGAAATGCCACCAGGTAAACAAAAGTCCAAAAGAAAAGGCCTAGCATGGCCAACAAAAAAAACTAACAACAATGGCGCTACTCACCGACAACAACACAACTTAACAAGAAGGAACGAATGAACACTAAGACTGGTCATCGGTGTCCTCTACTCAATGTCAGCAACGGGATCGGGCACGAACTCCACGGACTCGTCACCCTCCACAGCAATCTCTGGCTCAGCAACTAACATGCGTCACCCAAAGAGAAGGGGCACATGTCAGCAAGTCTACAAGACTTGTGCAAGGAAACTAAAGAAAGTGGTGACAACCTAGCAGTTCTAGAGTATAGTATGACATGACATTTTATGCAATGATAACAATAGCAGTTTATGTTATGACATGATTATAGCATGGCAAGTAACATGGCATGGCAAGTAAACAATTACATGACAAGTACAAGAATTGTAAGCAGGTCGTGCACAGAGATTCCGCCCTTTGGCTAGAGTTGCTGTACGGGCCAACTCTTACGCTCAAGTGACCGTTTATCCCTACCCCTCCACGTGTGTCGAGCCAGGGCATTATCCCCGAACACGTAATGCTCAATTCTGGATCACGAGCCAGGAAGTGTTTTTAACACGTATGGCGTAGGGTTATGCCCGCATAACGGGTGCCTAGCCGGTAACACGGAAACACGGATTTGTACAAGGATTTGTACAAGGATTTGTAGCATGTGCTACGATGCAACATGCAACATGATATGTAAAAATGGACCCACATGAAAATTATTAGAAATGAAATTTCGTACCGTTTAAGAAAATTAAACATGACAGGTAAATGATGACATGGCATGACAAGGGAAATTCTAGCTTCGTTGTCAAGCTAGAATTCGAATTTGCGCCTAGACCGCTATCATTTCACGGTCTAGTCTCTTTCACGCTAAAACAAAGTATTGGCCTAAAAGCATGGCCTAAAGCAAGGTTGGCAAGTTTCACTTGCCTGGTACCGAAGTTGTTGTTTGACGAGAGTCACGAGATCGGTATCCTATGGTAATTGGGTTCGCTGTTATGGAAAAATAGAAAATTAGATCTGGAGTTCTAAACCGGTTTGCTTTGGAATCCTATGGCGTCTAATAATCCATTTTTAATTAGGGTTTCTAATTTACAGTGTGGGTTAAAAGAGATTAAGGGATAGATTCACTAACCGTAAGAGTAGCGAACGAATGACGCCAAAATAGATCTAGCTTTGGCGACGGTAGAACGATCCCGGGAAGCTACGGCTGAAATCGAGATCCCGTCGGCCTAGAGAAGGTGGCCGGTGCAAGAAATGGCGAGAGGGAATCCACGAGGAGGAAGGAAATGGCTTGAGGAATGTTGGGGATGATTTGGGGAAGAAATTGGCTCAGTAAGAATGAAGAAAGAATGAAAGAATCGAAGGGATTAAATAGAAAATGAAACGGCGGCTGCGACTTAACCTAGGTTTACTGGGCAGTTTAGTCGGTCAGAGAAGGGTGGTCGACCGACTAGTTTAGGATCTAGTCGGTCGGTCGTCTAACTTAGACTGACTAAAAGCCAAACCGTGAACATGGTTGGTACAGGTAGACAGATTTAGTCAGTCTGCGAAGGCCCGTCGACCGACTAGTCTAGGATCTAGTCGGTCGGTGAACGTTCATGAACCGACTAAGGGTAGAATAAGATAGATATTAAGTACTGAGAGTTAGTCGGTCAAAGAAGGAATCGTAACCGACTAGTTTAGGAACTAGTCTGTCGGTAATTGTTCTTAGACCGACTAACCATAAACAGTAACTTAGACAGTACAGTAGGACTCAGAATTAGTCGGTCTGAGTACAAGTCCTGACCGACTAGTTTGGGAACTAGTCGGTCGAAGAATGAGTTTAGACCGACTAAACGTAAACAGTAACTAAGCTGAAATTTACTGACAAGAACTAGCCGGTCAGAGAAGGGTTGCCGACCGACTAGATTGCAATCTAGTCGGTTGGCTCTCCTTCACGAACCGACTAAGATACACCAAAAGTGCCGAAACGAAGCGCGAAGCTTCGTGAAGATTCCTATGTCCTCTAGGATCACTCCAACTCTAAGATTAAGACGTTATGAAGTTAAACGTAAGGATTTCTAATGGAAAAACACACAAAGAGGGAAACATCCAATATTATTTATATAAAATAGTCATTACGAAAACTGGTCGTTACAGAAAAGGACCACTCGATAAGTGGAAAAAGTCACTTTATAAGTGCATAAAGGCACTTGATAAGTGAATGAAGAAGAGAATAAGTAAATGTGCTAATATAGGCTAATAAGCTTATATTTAGTTATTTCCTACAATAACTACCCCTAAAGCCTATAAATAGGACCCAAGGGTAAGGCATTTACACCAATTCCATTCATGCCATAAGTTTCCATAAGGCAACTTATGTTCTTCTTCTCCCTTCCATTAAATTCCTCTTCTAAATAGAGATTTAGACGGTGAAAAACTGCTTCGATCCTCCGTGACGAAGTACTGACCGTTGTGGCGAATCCGAGGGTGAAGTTCAGAGACTACGGCGCAGTATACGCTAACGTAAGTCTATGTTATTATTCGATCCTAACGTCATTATTTTGACAGGATCCTACATTGGTATCAGAGCCATACGAGTTCGCCCCGGTCTAACCGTCGCCCTGGTCTCACCGATGAACGCGGCGTTGTCTCTTTCACGAATGAGTCTCCTTCCATTATGGATATGGTAGGAACGCTTCGTGACGGAGAGAACGCAATAGTTGTTCTTTTCACGTTAGGGTCTTCTGTCATTACGGATATGGCAGGAACTCTCCGTGACTGGAAGAACTTACCGTTCATCTCACCAAACTCGTGCTCCTCATGGATGCTGAGTCTCCATTCAATTGAGAATGTAAACTCTCTTCATGTAGAGCGTGAAGTTTGCGGCCTTGAAAACGTGTTCTCTTCATTTTTTGGCATAGGACCATTGAAGCAAAACCGTTTTCTCGACGAACGGGTGCTTCATCAGAGAAGACGATGGTGGTTATTCTCAACGGAGAAGATGACAATTTTTGGTGCATGATCACCATAGTCATATGGGCTATGGAGGCAATGCATCCCCCCTCCCCATGTGGAGGGGGTTGGCTACGGCCAATAACTTCCACGGCCACCCCTCCAGTGGGGGTGTGCGGCTAACCCCGTGCAAGGGGGAGGCCAGCCATGGCTATATGGGCCAATGCCGACCATGGCCAAGGGGCCATGGCCAGGCCGGCTCTGGCCGGCCTCAGCCAGGGCCAGGGGGCCCTGGTCGTGGCCAAGGCTAGGCATGGCCGAGGCCAGGCCAGGGCCAGGGCCGGCGCCCTGGCCTCAGGCCAGGGCCTGGCCGGCCCTGGTCGGGGGCCAGGGCCGGCGCCCTGTCCTCAGGCCGGGGCCTGGCTGGCCCTGGCCGGGGGCCAGGGCCTGGCCAGGGCCCTACCGGCCCTGGCAGAGGCCAGGGCCGGTGCCCTGGCCTCAGGCCAGGGCCTGGCCGACCCTGACCAGGGGCCAGGGGCCTAGCCGGCCCTGGAAGAGACCAGGGTCGGTGCCCTGGCCTGAGGCCAGGGCGCCGGCCCTGGCCTCTGCCAGGGCCATGGCCGGCCCTGGCAGAGGCCAGGGCCACGGTCACTGCCGGCCCTGGCCTCGGCCATGGCCAAGCTCCGGTTGGCCCTGTATTTTGATGGGGGAAGAGGTGGCTTGCATGACCGGGAGGGGGTGGCTTGCATGGCTGGTCTCTACGGAGTCGGCGACAGTTGTGTGCGGTAACATTCTCCTATAGGGGGGAAGCGCCTGGATCCATACGGGAGCCGGCGGCGGTGGCTTGCAGAAAACTCCCCTCAAGGAAAGTTCAACCTTGGCCAAGTTGCGATGGCAACGCTCTCTTCGGAAGGAAGAAGAATTCGGCATTGGCATGGTCATGACACGACCCCGGCAATGGCCGGGGAATTGTCGAAATATTTCGGCTATGTCACTCTGTAATGGGATGTAGGCCCTGCAAAATACGTTTGAAAAATACGTTTTCAAAATACTGCAAAATACCTTTACAAAATACGTTTGAAAAATACGTTTTCAAAATACGTTTTTCAAAAATGCTTTTTCGCTGCAAGTACTATAAGAGTACTATCATTTGATAAGTGAGGGGGATATATTGAAAGTTGTTCTAGATGGTGATTAGAATCGTAGAGACCTTTTCGATTCTAGAGCAACATCTTCAATATTTTTCGAAAGTAACTTATCAAATATAATAATATCATTCCAAGTGGGATTTTTTCCAAGTGGGAGTGATATTAAACTAGTCTGAAATTTCACATTCGATTGATTCAGTATCTCAATGGATCATGATTCGACCAGTGGTCTTTTGGACTAGTTTGTGGGACACCTCAGCTCAGTCTGGGGGTAGTGAACCATGGACTAGCCATTTCCCTGGTCGGTCCGCTGGCCGAGACTAATGAATCATGAAAATGTAACAATGTGATGACTATGTATATGAAATTTTTATGCAATGATTTTTGATCGAACCTTCGGTTTTGTGTCTTTTTCAGCATTTTAAAGTTAAAATGTCTTCCGCTTCAAAGAACATCGTCGCTGAGTTAAACAAAGGTGAAAAACTCAACGGTGATAATTACAAAATATGGTCCATCAAGATACAATATGTTCTAGAGGAGCAAGAAGTGCTCGAAACTCTGAAGAACATAATGATTGAACCTGAGTTGTGCACTACAGCCCAACACAGACGAGACAAGGAAACTTTTGATGCTTGGTCTCGGAAGAACAAGATAGCTCGCATTACGTTATTGTACAGTATGGCCGATGACATAATGCACATCTTCCGATAGCATGACCTAGCCATGGACATATGGTCCAAGCTTGAGGAGAAGTTTGGTGGCACCTCAGTGTCCAAACTTCGTTCTTTAACTATAAGATTTGATTCATACAAGAAACATCCAGATCATTCCATGGGGAAACATTTGTGACATATGGCAAATCTAATCTCAGAGTTAAAGGATGCAGGTCATGTGCTCACTGATGAGCAACAAATCCAAGCAGTCATACGTTCCCTACCAAATGGGTGGGACCAAATGAAGATGCATCTCACTCATAATGAGAGCATCAAGAACTTCAGCGATGTTTCTAAGCACCTCGAGTTAGAGGAAGAGCGGCTTGCGGCTGCCAAGCCAAGTGCAGAAGTGCACATGGTTGCTAGTTCCTCACACGGGGGAAAGAAACGGAAAAATCGTTCGAAGTTCACTAATGAACGTAATAAGCAACCTGAGTCTACCAAGAAACCCAAACATAAGGGTGGGAACAAGAAATGGCACAAGAAGAAAGACTTGAAGAGGATCAAGTGCTTCAAGTGCAACAAGTTAGGTCACTATGCACGTTCTTGTACGGATGGAGGTGACAAGGTAACTTGTAATACTAGTTACATATGTGTTTCTAGTTCAATATTTCTTGTAGAATCTAATCCATTTTGGATAATTGATTCAGGTGCCACCGACCACATAGCAAGGGACAGACGGTCCTTCGTGGAGTATCACCGGATACCCCAAGGAACAAAGTGGATATATGTAGGAAACAACACACGTGTTGAAGTGAAAGGCGTTGGGACTTGCAAGCTCGTCTTGGACAACGGCCGCACTATCTTACTACATGATGTCCTCTTTGCTCAAGATATTCGAAGGAATATTATATATGTGGTCGTGTTAATGGGTCTTGGTTATAGCTGATTTTTTCATAATTGTAAAGTGGACTTGTCTTGTAATAATACTCTAATTGGTTCTGGGTATGTATTTACAGGATTTATTGTATTAAATACAATGTATGATTCCTCATTTAATAATGAAAATTTCCTTGTTGCAAATTCTTCGACTTATGAGTCAGATATAATTTGTTGGCACGCAAGGCTTGGTCACATTAGACCAACGCGTATGGATAGACTTGCCAAACGTGGCCTTCTATCCAATGTTTCAAAGGTCGATATGTCGACCTGCGAACATTGCCTTGTAGGGAAATCTTGTCGCAAGCCGTTTGGAACCGGCACAAGGGCCGAGGTTCCATTATAGCTTATCCATTCGGACATATGTGGTCCGATGAATGTCAAGACAAGACGCGGGAAGTCCTATTTCATCACTTTTATTGATGACTTCACCCGATTCGGTCATATCTATTTGATATCCCACAAAAGTGAAGCATTAACCTGCTTTAAAAACTATATGAGTTTGGTGGAAAATCAATTAGATCGCAAGATTAAGGTCTTGTGAACCGATAGAGGCGGTGAATATCAATCCACAAGTTTTAAGGAACTTTGTGATGAAAAGGGCATAGTTCATCAGGTGACTATGCCTTATACTCCTCAACAAAATGGTGTTGCTGAAAGGAGGAATAGGACTTTGATGGAAATGGTCCGTTCAATTATGGCGCAAGCTAACTTGCCAATCACCTTTTGGTGTGATACATTATTGACGGCCGCTTTCATTTTAAACCGCGTACCCTCGAAATCAGTTAGCTCCACTCCTTATGAGTTGTGGAACCAAAGGTCTCCTGACTTAAACATTTTAAAGCCTTGGGGATGTGCATCCTACGCACATATTTCCTCCCATAAGTATGGCAAAATTGGGCCACGGGGGAGGAAATGTATCTTTATACGATACGCAGAAAACTCCAAAGGTTAGGTTTTCATTGGTCAGGAAGACAATGGAGGTCTAATTGAATTTGAGTCGAGGGATGTCACTTTCTTGGAAAACGAATTTCCAAGACAGGGCAAGATAAGCCAGGACTTATCTCTATTTGAGATTTATGATCAAGAAGGATTACCTCATTCGAGTGGGAGACTTCTTGGTGAAGACGAAAATACGTTTCATACTTCACCAATGGATGATACGAATGACGCGAATCCTATTCCATACGGGAATAATGATCCAAGTGGGAGCATTTCTAACAACATTCCAAGTGGGATTGATATTAGAATTGATCTAAATTCAAGTCAACAAGGACTTGAAGAATCTTAAATACGACGTAGTAGTCATACAAGGTTGGCTCCTCTAAGATTTGAGGAAGAATTTCCGCAAACCTTTATGACTTTATTACAAGATGAAGACGAGCCTGCTACTTTCAAACAGGCCGTATCATGCCCTGCAAAAGACAAATGGATAGAAGCGATGAAGGAGGAGTTGGAATCCATGAAAGTTAACCAAGTCTGGGACTTAGTTGACTTACCCAGAGGACGTAGAGCTATTGGGAACAAATGGGTTCTCAAGATCAAGCATAAGGCTGATGGATCTATAGACAGATATAAAGCTCGCCTTGTTGCAAAAGGTTTTTCGCAACAAGAAGGGGTAGACTACGAAGAGACCTTCTCACCTGTTGTGCGTTTTACCTCGATTCGCTTGATTCTGGCTATGGTAGCTTGCTTAGACCTCGAATTACATCAGATGGATGTAAAAACTGCCTTTCTCAATGGAGAATTGGACGAGGAGATCTATATGGAATAACCAACAGGGTTTGTAAAAGAAGCAAACGAACATAAGGTTTGTAAACTTTGTAAGTCCATATATGGTCTTAAACAATCCTCGAGGCAATGGTATATACGATTTCAAGAAGTTGTCTTATCAAATGGGTTTTCCATGCTTGATGAAGATAACTGTGTATATATCAAGAGGATTAAAAGTAAGTATATTATTATGTCTCTATACGTAGATGACATTTTAATAGCTGGAAATGACAAGGGCTTTGTGATGGATATCAAGGCTTGGCTTTCATCAGTTTTTGAGATGAAAGACATGAGAGAAGCCGCATATATCCTTGGAGTTAAGATTTCAAGGAATCGTTCGAAGAAACTTCTTTCTCTTTCACAAGGGACTTATATAAAGAAGGTTCTAGAAGTTTCAATATGCAGGACTGCAAGTCCATTGATACTCCTATAAGAAAATGCGATAATTTATTTCTGAAATCGTGTCCAAAGAACCAAAAGGAAAAGGAAATTATGGAAAAAGTTCCATATTCCGGTGCAGTTGGTAGTCTTATGTACGCTATGATGTGTACAAGACCGGACATCTGTTTTGCCGTTGGAATGGTAAGTCGTTACCAATCCAATCCAGGGCAAGTACACTGGAAAGCGGTTAAGAGGATAATGCGGTATCTTAAAGGAACTGCGGACTATGCTTTATGCTATCAAGGAGATGCCTTGAGGCTCGAAGGCTACACTGATGCTGATTGGGCGGGTGATCTCGATGAGGGACGATCGACCTCAGGATATGTTTTTCTACTCGGATCTGGTGCAATATCCTGGAGTAGCAAGAAACGATCCTGCATCGCACTTTCAACTATGGAAGCCGAGTTTGTAGCATTTAGCATGGTAGTCCAAGAGGCTGTTTGGCTTAGGAAATTCTTAGACAGGCTTATTGATGCAAGTGACTTAGGTGCTGTACCAATACACAGTGACCGTCAAGCATCTATAGCATATGTCAAAGATCCAAAATTCCATTGTAAGACTAAACACATTGATATCCGCTACAAATTTGCAAAAGACTATGATAAGACCAAGAAGGTAGACATAAGGTACATATCTACGCATGAGATGATAGTGGATCCGCTTACGAAGGCGATCCCCAGAGATGTGTTTTACAAACACTTATCATCTCAAGGGTTGTGTAAGAGCTGAGTTGTACAAATGTAAATTCCCATGACTGTAAAAGATCAAATTTAATAAAAGAATAAGTTCTTTTTCAAACATTGCATATGAGTTTCTAGAAAATGTTTGTGTACATTTTAAAATCTCAGCTATATTTTCTAGTATGTCGGACAGATTGCGGTTGGCTCTCTCACATGAGCAACCAACTTTATTATATCAGACGGATAAAATAAAGATGAGACCTGTTTAAAGTCAAAATCGTCAGACGGATGATTTAGAGTCATGACTTAAACAAAATGGTCGTATGAAAGATCTGCATCATATGGATGCTTACAAAAGATCTAAGAGGATTCTTAAATCCTATCTGTCTTATGCGGGATGTGGGTCCAGAAGATTTTTTGAGTAGTAAAAGGGACTCAAAATCAGACATTGTGGTGTCTGATCATCATCCTTACAACATCATTAAGACATACGCTCCCTGGGAAAGGAGTGATGTTGTAATACGTATTCATACTATGTATGCATTTGACCATTGGGTTAGAATAGTAATTGTGTTTACTATTATGTGAGACCCAAAGACCACATGGGTCTTAACTCGTTACCCTTATGGACTCTAATTGGTTCCTTCAGATTTGACTGGGTGATTGCTATCTTAGCATGTTGCTTATGGACTATGGTCAATTCAGTCCGGCGGGACATGTTAGAAAAGCGAGTAAAGTCAAGATCGAAAGGATCGCAAGAAGAGGAAGATTAATTTCATATTCACATTTGGACTTTAAAGATTCAAAGCTGGCCAGCCAATTGTAATCCAGATGGGATTCAATTGTTTAATATAAAGTATAAGAAATGTGAAGAAATAATCTAGGGTAAAGCATGCGTTAATCTACTCAACTTTGCACCTCGAGGAGTGTTGTGTATCTCTAACAAGTACACAAACAGCGGACTCTATGCGCATGACGGTCACACGACCTATTTCTCGGTATGATAAAAAGAAGAGTTAAAGGAAAAGATGTTTCCTTACAATCCCCTCAAGTGTGAGTGGGAGATGTTGGATATGGATGACATGAATACACCCATGAGGGGATGTATGAGGGTATACGGACCTCAGATGTCGCGTGCACGAAAGCGTGCATGAAGGGAACCTTTTCTCGTGTGAAAAGGACCACTCGATAAGTGGAAAAAGTCACTTTATAAGTGCATAAAGGCACTTGATAAGTGAATGAAGAAGAGGATAAGTAAATGTGCTAATATAGGCTAATAAGCTTATATTTAGTTATTTCTTACAATAACTACCCCTAAAGCCTATAAATATGACCCAAGGGTAAGGCATTTACACCAATTCCATTCATGCCATAAGTTTGCATAATGCAACTTATGTTCTTCTTCTCCCTTCCATTAAATTCCTCTTCTAAATAGAGATTTAGACGGTGAAACGCTTCTTCGATCTTCCGTGACGAAGTACTGACCGTTGTGGCGAATCCGAGGGTGAAGTTCAGAGACTACAGCGCATCATACGCTAACGTAAGTCTATGTTATTATTCGATCCTAATGTCGTTGTTTTGACAGGATCCTATAGGCCGGAGGAGAGGAAGAATTCGAAGGGGCTCGGGGGGGTTTTGGCTGAGAGAGAGACTTTGAATCGACTAGAAAGAGATTTAGTCGGTTCAGATGGAGTTAAAACGATTGGAAGTCGAAAAGACCAAGCAGTCCCCGAGGCAATTAGTCGGTCACAGTTCAAGCGCTGACCGACTAGATGACGATCTAGTCGGTCGGCCAATGAGCTTGAACCGACTAATTGCAAACAGTAACTGAAGCCAAAATTTAGGGCTTGAGTTAGTCGGTCTGAGTTCATTCACTGATCGACTAGATGATGATCTAGTCGGTCGGTCAATGAACATGAACCGACTTACAGAGTTCAAAAATTTTAGAATTTGAAATTTTGAGTTCTCTCCTAATCGCACATCGACGAAACATCGTAAAACTCTCATTAATCATTATACTACCCCATTAAACATCGAAAATCTGAAATTTGACGTTTATGAACAAATCGAGCGTAAATTCCAAAAATTCAACGAAAAATCCAGAAAATTCCAATATATCAAGCATGAACAAATATAACGAAATTGAATAGCATGCAATATTATTGAATAAAATGAATCCTAAATCTCGGATTCACCCATAATCCCCAATTCTCGACGTAACCCCACAAAGGAGTCTTCCTTTAGTGGTTTCGTGAAAATATCGGTGATTTGCTTCTGGGTTTCAACGTACACTAATATGATGTCCTTTTTAGCAACATGATCATCTAAGAAATGGTGTCGGACATCTATGTGTTTAGAACGGGAATGGTGTACCGGATTCTTAGAGAGACATTTGCACTTTGGTTATCCACCATGATAGGGCAAGTATCACAGTTTATACCAAAGTCTTTAAGTGTGTGTCTCATCCAAAGAACCTGAGCACACGCGGCACCGGCGGCAATATATTCCGCCTCGGTGGTTGAAAGTGATACAGAATTCTGCTTCTTAGAAAACCAAGAGACAAGAGAATTTCCTACAAAATGGCAAGTGCCACTAGTACTTTTCCTGTCGGATTTGCATCCCGCATAATCTGCGTCACTATATGAGATTAACTCATATGTGCTAGAATTTGGATAAAGTAATCCAAAATCGAGAGTGTAACTTAAATAACGGAAAATACGTTTTACCGCTACTAAGTGAGAGTCCTTAGGTTGAGACTGATAACGAGCACATACACATACGGCAAACATAATATCGGGCCTACTTGCGGTAAGATATAGGAAACTACCTATCATACCTCGATATAGACGAATGTCTACATCTTTACCGCATGTATCCTTATCAAGATGCGTAGTCGTGCTCATTGGAGTCTTCTTCCCGGAAGCATTCTCCATTCCAAATCGCTTTAGCAACTCCACCGTGTACTTGGTTTGGTGGATGAAGATTGCATTGTTCATTTGGCGAATTTGGAGACCTAAGAAATACTTGAGCTCACCCATGTGGCTCATCTCAAATTGATCCTTCATCACATTAGAAAACTCTTCGCAAAGAGTGAAGTTAGTAGCACCGAAAATGATATCATCAACATAAATTTGAACTAAAATTATATCATTATTCGAATACTTAACAAATAATGTCGAATCAACTTCTCCCATTTTAAAACCTAAATCAAAAAGAAAATTCTTTAAACGGTCATACCAAGCTCGAGGAGCTTGTCTCAAACCGTAAAGTGCTTTCTTAAGTTTGAAAACGTGATTTGGAAATTTTTCATTTATAAAACCCGGAGGTTGAGAAACGTAAACTTCCTCAACAACTTCTCCGTTTAAAAACGCACTTTTTACATCCATTTGAAATAGTTTAAAATCTTTATGGCATGCAAAAGATAACAATAATCTAATAGATTCTAATCTAGCTACCGGAGCAAAGGATTCTTCGAAATCAATACCTTCCTCTTGTCGATAGCCTTGAGCTACTAACCGAGCTTTGTTCCGGACGACGATTTGGTTTTCGTCGGTCTTGTTCTTGAAAATCCACTTCGTTCCTATAACGGTGTGGTTCTTCGATGGCAATGGAACAAGCTCCCAAACTTCATTCCTCTCGAATTGAATGAGTTCCTCCTCCATGGCAAGGATCCAAGCACTATATTCACATGCTTCATTTATATTCTTTGGCTCTATCGAGGAGGCAAAGGCACAATGAGTGAAGTAGTTGACTTGAGATCTCGTCTTGACACTATCAAGGATGTTGCCAATGACTTGCTCATGAGGATGGTCACGAACGGTATGAAGCCGTTTGGGAATTCCCTGATCACTAGGAACATTCTCAAAAGATTCATTAGTCGGGTTAGTCTCAATAGAATCAATAGAATTAGAATTACCAATAGAATCACATAAGACATCCATGGAGTCATCATCATTAGTAATTCTAGTTGGGACAAAACCTTCATTAAATGAGACATGAAGTGATTCCTCGATCGTTGAGGTTCGTTTGTTGTATATCCGGTAGGCTTTGCTACGGGAGGAATATCCAACAAATATCCCCTCATCGGATCTCAGATCGAATTTGTCCAAACTACCATACGTGTTTTTAATAAAACATTTTGCACCGAAAACACGAAAATGTTTAACTTGAGGCAACATACCAAACAACAATTCATAACAAGTTTGTTTAGTACCGGGCCTCAAAAGTATTCTATTAAACACATAGCAAGCGGTATGTACCGCTTCCGCCAAAAATTGATGGCCAAGTTGGCTATCATCAAGCATCGTGCGAGCACATTCCACTAGCGTCCTATTCTTTCTCTCAACAACACCATTTTGAGGAGGTGCGCGAGGGAATGAAAAGGTGTGTGTAATACCAAATTCATCACAAAAGTTCTCAAAAGACTCATTCTCAAATTCCCCTCTATGATCACTACGAATAGTGACAATGGTGGTTCCAATGAGATTTTGTACTTTCTTAACAAAAATTGTGAAGTTTTCAAAAGCATCATTTTTATTACTTAAGGAAAATACCCAAGTAAATCTAGAAAAGTCATCAACGATGACAAGTCCATATCTAGTATTACCTAATGAAGCAACTCTAGTTGGCCCAATAAGATCTAGATGTAATAGCTCTAGAGGCCGCTTAGATGAAATGCTTTTCTTAGGTTTAAATGAAGATTTTGGAAGCTTGCCTCGTTGACACGAGTCACGAAAGCTTTTCTTTTGAAAGACAAGCTTAGGGAAGCCTCTAATAGAATTTAACTTGGAAAGCTTAAAAAGTGTTCCAAAGTTCATATGACCAAAACATCGATGCTATAAGTGTTGTTCACTTGTGTTGGCAATGAGACATTGTTCATGTGATCTTGGAAGATCTACGATATATATATCCTTATGGCATGTGCCGGAGAATAATACATCATTAGTATTTTTATTCAAAATATGGCACATTCCTTTCGCAAAGCTAACTTTGTAACCTTTGTCACAAAGTTGGCTTATTGAAATAAGATTTTGGTTTAATCCTTTAACAAGGTTAACATCACATATAAGTGGTTTAGAAGGATTACCCACTTTGCCAACACCTATGATGGTTCTGCTCTCGTTGCCTCAAAGACTACCCGGTTTCCATTTGCAATGGGCACCACTCCGGAGAGCAATTGAGCATCACCCGTCATGTGTTTTGAACAACCGCTATCGAGTATCCAATTATTCTTGGAGCCAAATTTGGATTTGTTGCTCCATTTCTTTCTCTTGAGTACCTATAAATAGAAAATATCGTATCACGGTACCCAAGGTTATTGGGTCCAAAAGATTAGACCTTTGGAAGCCAAGTCCAATTGGACTTAGACTTCCCCACATAATTATCACTATGCACAACATTCATAAAATACGAGTTCATATAAACTTGTTTTTCATTCATGCTTGTGTCCTTTGGGCTCCAAATAGTGAAAATTTTGGGAGCCTTAATCCTATTGGGAGCATGCATGCGTTGTTGATTTCTACGTGATCCATGTCGTGGATAGGCATAAGGAACATGATGAAATGGTGCATAATGATATTTATTCATATGATGGTGTGAGTGAACATATGCATGTGAAGGAACATGTGCGTGAGGGTGTCTCACATGGTGTGCACGTGCCCGTGGATGTGGTGCATAGAAATCATCATATGTGTGAGCATGTGGAGTAGGATGTGTGTTCCTACGTGGCATGGTATTTGTGTACATATAAGCATGACCCTTCTTTGGAGGTCCACCCAAAGTGGGTTTCTTTCCAAATGAGGGTGTGTATGAGGAGGAAGCACCATTAGTAGATGAACTACCAATAGAGTGTTTGCTCCTACTCGTAGAAGCATCAGAAGTTGGCCTAACAAAGGTAGTGGCCGACTTGGATGAATTTCCTAACTTATACCCCAAGCCAATGTGGTGATTGGCCGGAAGTAAGTCATTTAGGATATTATCCAATTGGTCCTTACCTTTATTGAATTTATTAATACGGCCCAATGTGCACTCATATTTCTCGGTGAGAGAATGAATAGAAGCATCCAAAGTGGATACTTGCGATGTTAGCACATAAACACGAGATTTGAGATTCTCATTCTCAATACTCAAAGTCAATTTTTAAGAAGTCAAATCCGCTATCTTATGTTCCTCCGAGTCCTCAATGCTAACATGTTCAAGTTGAGACTTGAGATTTACAATCTCATTTCTCAACTCTTCAACAACGGTGTCATTGTTGGTGATGATAGATTTAGGCGAGGTTTGGATGCTAGCTAAATCATCTTTTACCTTAGTATATCTATTTACTAATTTAGTGTATTTAGGCCATATTTGCTCATTAGCATTTCTAAGGTCATCCATGGTTACCTCATCGCCTTCGTTGTCGCTATCATCGGAGGAGGAATCTTTATCTTGCTTCTCTCTAACCATGAAGCACATGTGTGCTTGCTCCACTTGCTCATCGTCCGACTCTCCACTTGACGAATCCTCAGAGTCGGAGAATGTCCCGACAAGTCCCTTCTTGTACCCTTTCTTGTACTTCTTGGACTTGTCGAACTTTGGTGCCTTCCACTTCTCCTTTTGTTTGTTTTGAGGACAATCCGCTTTCATGTGTCCTGCATTGTTGCATTTGAAACACAAAGGAGAGGAGGCGTTAGAAGAACCAAATTTAGCCTTGTTCTTAAAATTACCTTTCCGGAAGAATCGGTTGAATTTCTTTGCCATGAGGGCAATGGACTCCAAGTCCAATTCTTCTTCCGATTCTTCATCATCGGTAGATGTGGATGTGGATGGAGCAGCCTTGAACGCAATCGCCTTTTTCTTTGGCTCGTCTTGCTTCAAGTAGGACTTCATCTTGTCCTGCAACTTAAGCTTACTATCCTTGCGTACCTCGTAAGACACCAAGGTACCCATTAGTTGCACGACGGTATATGTTTTCATATCATTACCTTCCTCGATGGCGAAGGTACGTTTCTCCCAACAAGAAGGAAGTCCATCGATTATCTTCGAGACTTTCTCCTTTTGGGTGTAGGTCTTACCGAGAGCCTCCAACTCGTTAGTGATGTCGACAAAGCGAGCGTAGTACTCCTTCATCTTCTCACCCTGTAGCATATGAAATAACTAAATCTTTATTTACAACTACGAGTTTGGAGTCTCTTACCCTACTCTTCCCTTCATGCAAGATGAGGAGGGAGTTCCATATTTGATATGCACTCTTACATGTGCATATCTTATTGAAGTCCTCGGGCTCCAAAGCGCATTGCAAGGCATTCATTGCCTTGTCGTTGCTTACCTCCGCGGCGACCTCCGCGGTAGTCCACTTCTCGAAATCTTCTTCGACGGGCTCGACATACTCCTTCATCATGGCCCTCCATAGTGAAGCACTCCAGAGAAAAGTTTCCATCCGGCATTTCCAGTACCCGTAGTTGGTACCGTTGAAGAAGGGAGGCCTCGTCGAGGAGTGTCCTTCCATCACCGAAGAATCCCCTTCACGGTTCCTGAAGGTGATGTAGTCTGAAGGTGGATGAACGCTTTTGTTGTCGTTGGCAGACATAGCTAGGTACTGGGCTCTGATACCAAATGTAATGCCCTACGAAGCTACTGAACAAGTACTAGAGGGGGGGTGAATAGTACTTTAAAATAATTAAGAGGATAATTCCTAATTATCTTGCAAACTCTAACCAACAATGCGGAAATGCGGAAATGTAAATATAGACAACAAATAAAATCAATCGCAAACAAATGATTTAACGGGTTCGGATCCACCCAAGTCTCCTCGACTTGTTCCCGGTGATCCTACATCCCAAACACCCGGATCCCCTCCGGATACTAGAGTTAGAAACCACTAACCCTAGATTTGCACTATGAAATTATTGTAGATAAACCTCTACAAGACCAAATCATACACAATGTAATTGTGACTCCCACAACCCGGGATCACAAACACACTCTCACAACCGAGAGTAAAACACTTACAATATGAAAGTAAATGAAATAGAAATTCTTACCACAAAATACCTATGCCTGGAGTAAAACTTACGATTTAGGGCAAAACGGATTTTGGGGAAGATGAAGAGGCACCAAACCCTAGCTCCAAGTAGATGACCAGCAATGGAGTCCTAGGTGGATGTTGGTGACCTAGAATCAAGCACTTGGCTTGGAAGGCTCACAATCAATGAATCTCTCTTTTGAAATAAGAGTGAGGAAGAGATTCTTGAATGGAAATGAATGAGCTTTGAATGAGATTGAATGATTCTCTTTTGATCTCTAAACTTCTCTTAATATCAGCCTTGAGTGCAATGAATGCAGCACTCCAAGTATATATAGGTTAGAGAAAAGAGAGAACAAAAATCGTGGTATTTAATGCTCCAACGGCTCTATTCTGAACCAGACTAGTCGGCCAAAGAAGGATCACTGACCAACTAGTTCATCAACTAGTCGGTCGGTCAAACAGCATGAACCGACTAAGAGATGAACAGCCAAAGAATAAGTTCAGACTGAAGAGAACTAGTCGGTCCAAGAAGACGTGCCAACCGACTAGTTTCACAATTAGTCGGTCGGTGAGTCAACTGAGACCGACTAAGAGACAAAACACAAAGTCTGAATTCAAATATAGCTAGTCGGTTTAAGAACAACTTCTGACCGACTAGTTTCTAAACTAGTCGGTTGGTCATTGAGCTTTGACCGACTAACTGTAAACAGTAAGTTGGGCTGTACAGTAGAAGCTCCACTAGTCGGTCTAAGAAGAAACACTGACCGACTAGTTTCACAACTAGTCGGTCGGTGAACCTTCTTTGACCGACTAACTGTAAACAGTAAGTGAGCTAGAATTGAAGAAGGCAAACTAGTCGGTCCAAGAAGCTTTGACGACCGACTAGATTGCCATCTAGTCGGTTGGTTCTTCTTCTTGAACCAACTAACATGCACAAGAAGTCACGAATCGAAACGCGAAGCTTCGGGAAAGTTTGTATGCGCTTCTACTAAGATCCTAGCTCTAAGATATGAGCGTTATGAAGATTTAAAACGTAAGACCTACTCAAGGCTTAACATTCTACGAAAGAAGCTAGAAGACTATAAATAAAACTTGACGAACCGTCTTCGAAATCTTCAATCGAATCTTCATGACTTCAATAATGGTCCTTGAGCTTCAACGAAGCTTCAAGCACACGTTCACGCGCTTTGAGAAGTCTTGAGACGTCGCTTTGCATGTTCAGAGAAATTTGGCGACGATCTCCATAACTGTGCTCACAAAGAGTTAGTTCATGATATTTATGTTTGTTCATCATCAAAACCAAATCCGGGGAATCCAATACTCAACATGATCCACTCTTATGCCGAGGCTTCCAGATGACTTTGAAGAAGTCGGCATTAGAGTTGTACAACGGCCTGCCCGCCTGCTCCATTGAAATCTTCGACGACCTATCCCACAAGTTTTGCCAGCAGTTCAGGGCGGGACACAGAAGGAAGAAACCAGCGAACTATCTATTTTCGATAGTCCAAAAGGAGGGGAAACGATCAAAAAGTTTTTGCATCGTTTCCAGGAGGAAAGGCTTAGCGTGGCAAGCTGTGGAGATGAAGTCGCCATGGTGGCCTTCAAAAAGGGGCTGACCAATCGGAGCCTGCATAAATTGCTCCTCTAAGATCTGCCCGCCGATCTGGATGCACTCTTCTCCCGGGTGGAGAGGTTCATACTGAGCGAGGATGCTCTAGGAGTGAAGAAGGTGGCCAACCCAGTTGGGACATCCTGCAACGACCGATAGCCTGCTAGTCGATCAAGACAGGAAGAACGCTCTAGAGGGCGTGACCAGCCAGGCAACCAAAGGCACGACCAAGAAGGCCACCGACCTTAAGATCGTCTCGGACCAGTGCGCCGGTTTACCACACATAGAGAGCCCCTCTCAGGGGTGAGCTAGTCCGAAGGGCATCAACATGCCCAATACACGTAGCTCAACGCCCCTGTGATTGACGTATGGGTCGCAGCATCGAGAGCCAGACTCCTCTGAGACCCACCTTAGGAGAGGAGAACAATCCCAACCACAAGGAATCAGCATAAATACTGTCAGTATCACCGTGATCACGATCATGATACCGACGAGTATTTTACTCTGAAGAGGGATATTGAACAGCTGCTCCAGTAGGGCCATCTCCAATGCTTTCTTAAGGGAATGATTCAGGCTCGCGATAAGAGAGCACCCCGGGAGCGCAATGGCCGAACCTGCCCCAGAACATCGAGCAAGATGCCCCTCGCCAGCCTAGAGCGGTCATGCGCATAAATGTGATATGGGGTGGGCCCTCCTTAGGTGGCATGTCATCATTGGCCAGAAAGGTATACGCTCGGTAAGTGATGACAACGGGCGTGGGCGACGAAGTGAGGCGGAGGAGAATAGCTCGGCCCCCCATCTCATTCTCAGACGACGACTTGAAGGGGGTCGAACTACCACATGATGACGCCATCGTCATCGAAGCCCAGATTGGAACGGCCATAGTCAGTCGTCTTTTGATCGACACCAAAAGCTCATGCAACATTCTTTTAGTCTACGATCGAGAAGATGGTGCTGAGGCATGTAGATCTGAGGCCATGCACGTGTCTGATTGTCGGCTTCATCGGCCACTTGGTTCCCATCGTCAGAGTCATCACCCTGTCGATGTCTTTAGGGGAAGAGTCAAGAATTGTCACTTGGATGACATAATTCGTGGTCGTTTACACCGCATCGGCATACAACGGCATCATCGGGCGGCCGTACTTGACCGCCATCGCTCTCCCCTCACTCCTACACCAAATGATCAAGTTCCAGACTTTACAGGGGGTTGGACAAGCACAAGGGAGCCAAAGACTGTCCCAGCACTGTTACGTTAGCTCCACCAAACACAAAGCTCCCAAGCAAGCCCAACTGGTCGAACTTGGTGACGATCAGGAGGATGCCGACGATCAACCATGAAAGGCGACAAGCTAGCCCGCCAAAAGAACAATGAGCATTTACTTAAATATTGTCCATAGTTTTGTAAATATAACTCTATGCATATTCTCAAATATTGTCGTCTCCATTTGGAACTTTCAGCTCTCCTCAAATATTTTCAAACTCCGGGGCAGGTGATTTTGATCACTCCTTTTTTCCCGCATGTTTGCATGCCATTTGGATCGCCCAAATCATGTTTTTCACGATATATCGACGATATTGCGATGCTTTTCACGATTTGTTGTTTTTGTCGCATTTCAGGTGATTTGGAGTGATTTGGAGTGATCTCGAGATACGCCTACTCCAGAGTGTCACCGACGACCTCCCCGAGGGGTATTTTGCTGTTGGAGAGGAGCGGAAGAAGAAAGAACGTCGCAGGAGCGACGAGGAGGCCAAAACAAGCTGTTTGGGCATTTTTGGTGTCTCACTCGGCCGAGTGAAGGAGTCACTCGGCCGACCAGCGAGACACCGCTCGGTCGACCAGATCAGACACGATTCATATGTGCACTCGGCCGAGCATCGGAAGCCACATCGACCGAGTGACGAGACCCCGTCCGCCCGAGTGGCACCCAGACGACGCATGTCAAAAATCGCCAACTTACTGTTTTTCGTCTGCCTGAGCTTCAGAAGACCCACTCGGCCAAGTGGCAATTGCCGACCGCCCGAGTACCAAGAAGCCATCGGCCGAGTGACGACAACTCACTCTGCCGAGCGACTCCCGAAGTGAAAACCCCTAAAGGCCCCGACTTACTGGAAATTTACAGGGTTTCTCACTCGGCCGAGCGACTTTTGTCACTCGGCCGAGTGCGACGCGCTGCCTGTAGCGAAAATTGCGGAATTCAGGCTGCGCAGGGGTATTTTGGTCACAGTTTTTTGGACGATTTTGGGGGGTATTTAACCCCTGTTTTTACCCTAGTTTGGAGAGCTTTTCTCTTAGATTTTTTGCAGCTTTTTAGATTAACTTTTAGCTTTATTCTTGTGATTGGAGAGGAGACAAAAGTTGATTTTTGTTGGATTATTTGAAGAACTCAATTGGTTTGTCTCTCTCTTCTCTAAAAATTCTATTTTTATTGCTTATCTCAATATTATGATGAATTCTCTTGTTAATTTCATTGATTATTTTTGTGTTTGCGCTATGAATTGTGAGTAGTCTCCATGTCTTGGGGCGTGGGGATGAACCCTACGAGCCCTATTTCATATTTGTGATGAATTGGTAGGAATTTTGCTAGAATTGTTATTAGGGATTAGATTGGGATCAATTTACTACGGATGGCTAGGTATTCATATCGATTGGGATTTGCAAGAGATTGGATCCCAATTCGATAGGAAACCCTAGAAATCCGAATTGGGTTGGAATCGAATTTCCGAAGTATCGGTTTGCAAGAGATTGGACCGATACTAGGGTTTCTGGTTGCAATTCCGTGCCGATACCCGTTTGCAAGAGATTGGACGGGTAGGAACTATCCCAACCTAGGTTGTGGCCCGAGTTTGCACGAGAGTGGGCTCGGGGCGCGATTGAACGATGATGTTGATCCTAATGCTAGCTTCCCTAGGCTGGGGTTTGCAAGAGATTGGACCCGAACCTAGGATAGCTATAGACCGGCAACAGCGCGAGAGCGTGAGCTAGGTTCTACATTCAGTTGCAACTAGTTCATCCGAAATTTTATTCTAGCAATTTTGATACCAATGAACCACATTGACGAGATACGGTGAGTAGCGGGGATTCCCCATTCCCTAGACGTCTTTTATTTGATTTGATACTTCCGTACTTTGTCTGACGATTGTGACAGGATCGCCAAAGGCAAATTTCTCTCTTTTCTCTTCTTAATAGCCAGGTTGATTGGAACAAGCATGGTCATTCGTCCTCCCTGTGTTCGATAACCCGCTCGCCGCTATACCGTGCGCTTGCGGTAAAACTACAACCGTTCTTTGGGTTACATTCCGGAGCGATCAAGTTTTTGGCGCCGTTGTCGGGGAGGCGATTGCGTTTGATCTTACCACCCTAGCTATTTCTTTTTATTATTATTATTATTTTATTTCTTTATTTTTACCTAACCCTTCCACGGTACTAATCATTTCTTTGAAACTCTGTTTTCTCATTGCATGTACACGAGATCCACGGCGGACCCTGGAGCTATATTATTTGATCCCGAGATTGAGCGTACCGCGAGGAGAATTAGAGCGGAGAGGAGACAAAATCCGGAAGGGAGGTATTCGACCAACCCGGAAACTGCTGAACAATTGGTGGCAAGGATGGTGAGGATTATTTCTATTCGAGATAGGCTCCGGCCTAAGACCTCTTCTACGACCTCATCCATTGCCATGCCGGAGTTGGCGGCTGACAAGAACTTTGAGCTGAAGACGGGATTAGTGGTTCTGATGCAGCAGGATCCATTTCATGGGAATGCCCATGAAAATCCCCACTACCACATCCAATTATTCTTGTCGAAGTGTGCCACATTTCAGATGCCGGGGGTCTCCATTGATGCCATCAGACTGCGCCTCTTCCCCTTCACGCTAAAAGACAAGGCACTCTATTGGTTGAGGACGCAAGCTGATGGAGTCTTTACCACTTGGGACGAGTTGACGAGTGCATTCATTGACAAGTTCTATCCGCCCTCCAAGACGGTGAAGATCCGGAGCGCTCTTATGTCCTTCAAGCAAGGACCCCAAGAGACGCTCTATGAGGCTTGGGAGCGTTTTAAAGATATGCAGCATCAATGCCCGCACCATAGCATTGAAGATTGGGAGCTAGTCCATAGCTTCTACAATGGTCTCCAACCGGGGACCAAACAAATTATTGATGCCACAGCGAATGGTGCTATCTTATCAAAGACTCCCGAAGAAGCTACGGCCCTAATTAAGGAGATGGCCTCAAACAATCAACAATGGGGCGATGAGCGAGGACACTCTACGTCCTCCTTGAAGCCAACTAGTATCTATGAGGCGAAGGCCGTAGCGGAGCTTACAAGCAAGTTTGATTCTCTCCACAAGGTAGTGGAGAGACTGGAGAAGTTTATCACGGAGCCCCAAGGAACCCCTTCCACCTTCGCGCCGTCGAACCAAATGTGTGATTGGCAAGACCAATCTCAAGCCATGTACTTGGGAGGAGAGCAAGGAGAAGGATCCTTGGAGCAAGTACAATATGTTGCGGGGAACCAAGGGTATTGGGCCAACCCGGCCACAAGAAATCATCCCGGTTTCTCTTACGCCAACAATGAAGGAGCTTTGAACCCGCCCCAACAACCACCTCAACAAGCTCGACCACCACCACCCCAACAACAACACTATCCGCCGAGGGGGCCTCCACAACAAAATTTCCAACCGAAGCAACAAGTTCCACCGTATAGGCCGCCCGGATACAATCAAGGGTGGAGAAATCAAAATCAAAACCCTCCACAAGCTCAACAACAATCCGACTTCGAAGCTAGAGTGGAGGTGTTTATGGTCGAGCAAAAGAAGGTCAATGCTATCTTGAAGGCGGGCCAAGACTCCCTTACAACCGTTGTGGCCCAAATATCGAAACAATTGGCGTTGCTCAATCGGAACACTCAACATTTACCGACGTAACCCGAGCAAAACCCACGGGGCAACACCGGCCACATCAATGCCGTAGTTGTCGTCACTACTAGAGGCGGGAAGGACACCACCCCCGCCATGATTCCTACCAAGGAGCCCGTGGAGGAAAGTTTGGAGCCAATTGAACCGGTAGTTGAAGTTGAGAAGGAGAAAGAGCCGCAAGAGAAGGAGAAATCTAGAGCGGAGCAATTGATTGAGGAGAGGCGCTTCATGCCACCGGTCCCATTCCCCCAAAGGCTTGCTAGAGCGAAAATGGAGAAAAGGCTAGCGAAGTTTCTCGAGTATCTGAGAGGAGTTAGCCTCAACATTCCCTTCCTCGATGCCATCGTGGAAATCCCCACATATGCTAAATTTTTAAAGGATTTGATTTCGGGGAGAAAGAGGAAGGAAAAGATCATGCTAGCCGAGGAGGGCTCTTGGTTCACCAAGAGAGAGAAGGAGCCGGCCAAATTCAAAGATCCGGGGAGTTTTTGAATTCCTTGCACCTTGGGCGGCGTCCCTCTACAAAAGGCGTTGGTGGATTTAGGGGCTAGTGTAAGCCTCATGCCTCTCTCCATGTTCCTAAGGCTAAACACCGGGACGAAGTTGAAACATACCGACATGCGGATACAATTGGCCGACGTGCGAATAACAAGGCCGGTAGGGATCGCCGAAGACATCCCGCTACAAGTCCCAGGGGGAATATGCTTGCCATGTGACTTCGTGATCATGGACGTTAAGGAGGAGGGAGATACGTCATTGATACTTGGACGCCCGTTCCTCGCCACCGCCGGTGTGATTGTCGATGTGCGAGAAGGTAACCTAACTTTGAACGTCGGCAACATCGAGGTGGAGCTTCACATTCCTAAGGCTATGAAACACATGCCTTACCACGAGGAGCTTGACTACATGGACCGCCTTGATGAGGTAATTGAAGAGGCGATCCCTCACTCAATCGGCGCTCTATTCGATGAGGATTTCGAGGAAGGCCCGGATTTAGGCCAAGATGAGAAGAAAATTGATTCCCCCGACCTCTCCGCTGAAAATGATGAAGGCGACGCTGATGTCGCAAGGATTCGAGAGCTCTGTAAGCTCTCGAAATTAAAGTCTACGAAGGAAGCTCCGCCGATACGGAAATCGACGTCACCGGTGAAGCCGAGGACCGGAGCAAATGCTAGCTTGGGGGAGTCACCTCCCCACATGATTAGAGACGAGAGACCACCGCGGTAGGACGCCCCCGCCACAACATCAACATCTAAGCGTTCTCCCCGGAAAGTTTGATGGGTGCATCTCATATGCACAAAACATCCCGCATTAATTGAAAATCATAGGGGGTCGAGCTCACGACCTTAAACGAGCGCTTGTCGGGAGGCAACCCGACGGTTATTGCTTTATTTTTACTTTTTCTTTATTTTTGTTTTAGAAATTTTTAGTGTTTTAAGTCGTTCGCCCAAAAATTTTGTGATAACGGGTCCTATTTTTCTTGACATGAGAGGAGATAGGTAAATCCATCATGAGGAGGATGAACGAGGTGATAAGGAGCGCCCCAGGAAGGCCCTCGATGATTAGGAGGAAGATGAAATCGACTGGAGGAAGGAAGACTGAGTTTAGAGCCAAAACGAAGACAAACATCAGAACACAATGCTCACTCGGCCGAGTATACTAGTCACTCGGCCGAGTACACAAGTTCATCCGGCCGAGCCGCTCACGAACGAGGGAAGTCTGCTGTACCCAACTCTCTGTTTATTTTTTCGATTTCAGTACAATTGCCACTCGGCCGAGTATATAAATTCACTCGGCCGAGTAGAACTGATACACTCCTAGGGCGAGTCTTGCCGAGTGGCTTGAGCCACTCGGCCGAATGGACTTCCTCCACTCAGCCGAGGGTGGCAAGGCCACTCGGCCGAAGCGTAAGCAGGGAGGAATTTTCCATTGATCTCACTCGGCCGAGTGACCTAGTCACTCGGTCGAGTCGTAACTTTTGCTATATAAAGGGCCGAGGGGGGCACGTTTTTCGAAACGAAAAATTCACGAACCGCCCGCGACCCCTCAGCTCCCTCGCCCGAGCCCCGCCGCGCCTCGCCTGAGTCGCCGCCGACGGCCACCACTCCGGCCACCTCCGGTAACCCCAATTTTCGCCTTTTTCTCCTCTTTTGTGTGTTTTTCGAGGATCCATGTGCTTAACGAACCCCAAACCCAAATTAATTTCTATTTCTATCTATTATACCCCTAATGCCCCATACGTTTTGAATATTACCCGCTGATATCTCCATTTCATGCGCATGTCATTTTTGGGAGCTTAGGGGAGCCCAGGGGAGCTTCTCGGGACTGATTTGGGCTGCGTGGAGGCGTCGTCTTTGCACGCTTCTATTGCTTTGCACTCGCGACGTGTCGTGGTATACTCTTTTCTTTATTTTACGCACGCCGCACTTTTTACGCTTTTCGGCACGCGCTCGGGGCCAAGCGGAAGCGGTCGGATGATGCCGGCCCCTCCCACGAGTTGGAGGACTCTCCTCTGCCTTCTCCACCACACCCCACACACCCCATACACCCCGCACAGCCTGCAGGCCCCGCACACCCCACGCAGCCTGCAGTGCCCACACAGCCCGCACAGCCCGTACAGCCACTCCCTGCCGCTCCACAGCCACCACCTCCGGCTCCACTTGTCGGGCCGCTCGGGATTACGTTCCGAGACGACGCACACCGCGCCGTCT
This sequence comes from Scilla litardierei, assembly GCA_030789695.1. Taxonomy (NCBI): domain Eukaryota; kingdom Viridiplantae; phylum Streptophyta; class Magnoliopsida; order Asparagales; family Asparagaceae; genus Scilla; species Scilla litardierei. The sequence continues at coordinate 114,628,780 of CM061134.1, forward strand.
TCGAGCGTGTCTCCCAGCGCTCGATCGTACCCTCCAGGTTTGCACACCTTGCAGACCTAGGACGCCTGGAGGTACTAGAGGGGATGCTCACGTTGTACGACAACGTGGGCTGGCGAGATTTCTTTCAGGTGTCGGCGGACATGTTTATCCGCCCGACACTTGAGGTTCATAGTTTGATCGCCCGGACCGACGAGGGATGCTCGTTTCGGTTCATGGACCGGGAGTGCAAGGTCACTCTCGGTATGATGAGAGCTTTCTTCTCGTGGCCCGACGTCCCCGGGGCCGACCGAGGTTACACCCCCACCCATATCCCCCCACCTTCCTTCGACGCCGGTGCCTTCTGGGCCCGGATTACGGGTCTCCACGCTGCCTTTGACCCTAGTAGGGCCAAGGTCTCGGCCATTGTCCATCCCTGCCTCCGTATAGCTCAGCGCCTTACGGCGACGACCTTTTTGGCCAGATATGAGCCGGGTACGATGTCCACGCCAGAGCTCTACATGCTCTACGTGATGACACGGCCCAGAGCTCTATCTAGGGATGGCGATGATCTGGTCCCTGCCGTCGTGATTGATGTCACGGCATGGTTTTTGGACCGCATCATCGTATCGGTGGGCGCTCGCTCACCGATATGCTGCGGCGGTCTGATCACCTTGCTCGCCCTTATGACCGGCGAGGACTTCCTTGACGACCTGCGACGAGCACCGGGCCCCACTTCTCTGTCGATTGATGTTATGGCCCGGATGAAGATGCTTCGTCCGCACGGTGAGCGACACTGGGTCTGGCTGCACGGCCCTTACGGTGCCGATTACATGATTCTTCCGAGCCCAGCTCAGACTCAGATTGCACCGGCCCAGGTGGACTGGCTCCCTGCGATGGATGTTCTGATCCCAGCCGCATACGTGCTCGAGGCCGAGGAGGCCGAGCAGGCTCACGCTGGCCACGCTGCCCCCGCAGACCCCGTTGCACCTGCCGAGCCCGCTGCACCTGTTGACCCCGTGGCCCCTCAGCCGATCCCAGATATTTCCGCTGCTCCAGACACCTCTGTCGGTGTCGGGAGTACCCTAGCTGAGCCCACCACCACTACCTCCACACCTGCCACCACCACCACTGGCTCTCTGTCTGCCGAGCCCGTTTCCTATGCCCCACCCGAGCGCCAGCCGACTATAGTTGAGTGCGGAGAGCCCTCTTTTACCACTGCCGTAGAGTCCGTAGTCTCCGCCTTTGTCTCCACCGCTGCTGTATTTTCCGAGAGTGTCGTGGCGTCTGTCCACACTTCTGTGCCACCAACCTCTCTGGCCACCTCACTGCCACTTTTGTACTCTTCTTTCGCTGCTGTTGCCTCCACTTCTCACCATCCGGTGCCCCGGCCTCACACTGAGGCCAGGCCCACATTTGCGAGCGTAGCACCTTTCGTTCCCTTCACTGCTGAGCCCATCACCTACGCGACCCGAGTACGCCAGCCCCGACCTGCACAGCACAGACCGGTGCGTCCCTCTGCACCACCTCCCCCCGACACTATACTTCAGAGCATACGTGCTCTCGAGGGGGCGGTGAGTGGCCTCAGAGGCGACCTTAGGACCCTGTCATCCACCGTCTCCGCGATGGCTGGCCGCTTTGACCTGCTCCCGCAGATTCACTACTTCCTTACCCAGGTCCTGGAGCATCTCCCCGGCGTACCCGCACCCACCCAGCAGGTTCCCACCCACACTCCCACACACACTCAGCCTGCTTCCACTCCCACAACCACCCCCGCTCAGCAGCCACTACCACCACCACCTCCTCCGCCTCAGGACGGAGCCGGCGCAGCCCCACCTTCTTAGGCACTCTTGATGCCATCGCTTCTTTTTGCTGTTGCGCTGCCCGTCTCTGATGGGTCCTGATGCACTTTTGTCCACCCCCCTCCCCTCACTGTTTCTATGATACGCATTTTCTATATATATCTTCATATATCTTTTTTTTTGGGAGAGAGGGAGAGTTTTTGGTGTCGCATCTTTATATCTGCATCACTCCTATTTCTGCATGCATCATGTCCTCATCATCTTTTCCGTTTCATTATTTTCTTATTTTTCATCATGCATGCATCCTCACTTGCCCCTCACATTACTTGTCTCTCGGTGTGCCACACTTTGCACATTGAGGACATTGTGCCATTTAGCTTGGGGGAGTGAGTTCTCACGTTCTTTTTTCGATTTGCCACCTTTATTTTTAGTTTTTTTTCACGCCGTTTTCCGCTTTTACACTTATTTTCATCATTTTTTTTCTTTTATTTTACCATGCATCACGTTTTCCTTATTTTCTTTGTGTGCTGCATTGTAAATAGTTTTATTTTCCCCTTTTTCTTTATTACTTTTTCATCTCATGCTAGAGATGACTTTTCTGTGATGATGATTACGTGGCGTTAGCTTTCTCTACATGCATTCTATATTTGTCATGTCTTAGATTTTATTTCTGATATCATATGCTATGACATTGCCTTGCATTTAGAGATAGTAACCCACACTTTTCCACATGGAAATGGATGAAGTTTTATTATTAGCTGAGTCTGAATATTCATATGTATGCTATCGCAGAAAACACACCAAGATTCACGCATTGAATGCTTATATCTGGAGTACCGATTTCTTTTCCTATATCACTTCTATATGCATGATTTGTACATTTCACTTCAGGATGATTGAATGATGCTAGCTATGATAAATCTGGATTAGTTAGCTTTTTTGTGATCGAAACTGAGTAGATTAGATTACCCTGCTGAGGTTGTCGTGCATGTCTTATAGAGTGAACCGAGAGATATATTTATTTCTTTCTCCACAAATCTTGAACATCATTTCTCTATTTTAAAATCATTGGTGAATTTCCCCTTAGCGATTCTATTATATGGCATTTCCCCCGCTACTAATTCCTAGCTCCAAATTTCCCAAACCAAAAAAAAAGAGAAAATATTCTTGTATATCATTATCTCTCTTTGAGTTGGGATCATTGTGTATATATGCTTATCAAAAAAAAGAAAAGAAAAAGAAAAGAGGAAAGAACCGCAATAAATGATCCCATCTCATGTTCTCTCTTTCTTTCCCTCTTTTAGTTTTTATTTTCATTACTTTTGGAGCTTTATAGAAATGGGGATGTAAATATTTTTTATGCCACCACGCTTATAGATAAGCTTGGGGGATAGAATCCATTGATGTGTGAGAGAGTGACTACTTGACGTTGCACGACAACCTAGGCTAAGTAATATTCTATACTCGGTGAGATTATTTTTAGCTTTACGAAGTCCAGAAATCTATGCCTAGCACTCATTTCATTAAATCCATACTTTTCTATTCTTTCTATTCTATTGAGTGATATTCTTATACTCCTCATAGAAAGCGTTCAATTGAAAAGTGTGTAATCTGCGATTTGTATACCGCTTTAGATGATTCAGACGATGTTAATTCTAAAACTATTCCGTTTTTCGTGACTATATCGTTGTTTGTGGGTTTTCTATTTCTATTTGCACTATTACACTATGATATCAAAATAAAACTCTTTGACATGTATTTTTCATTCGGAGCATGCTATGTGAGTAAGTGAAACCCACGTCCTGAGAAAATGATCTAGCAGTTTCCCTCTTCGCTTCTTTCTTTCTTCTTTGTTCTTATTTCGTTTTTCGTTCTTCTTCGTTTTTTTTTTTCGTTTTCCGAATCCACCGGGTTCGCCTTTTACTTATCTTCCTCGAGGACGAGTAAGAGGTAAGCTTGGGGGATTTTGATCACTCCTTATTTTACACTTTTTTCCCGCATGTTTGCAAGCCATTTGGATCGCCCAGATCATGTTTTTCACGATATATCGACGATATTGCGATGCTTTTCACGATTTGTTGTTTTTGTCGCATTTCAGGTGATTTGGAGCGATTTGGAGTGATCTCGAGATACGCCTACTCCAGAGTGTCACCGACGACCTCCCCGAGGGGTATTTTGCTGTTGGAGAGGAGCCGAAGAAGAAAGAACGTCGCATGAGCGACGAAGAGGCCAAAACAAGCTGTTTGGGCATTTTTGGTGTCTCACTCGGCCGAGTGAAGGAGTCACTCGGCCGACCAGCGAGACACCGCTCGGCCGACCAGATCAGACACGATTCATATGTGCACTCGGCCGAGCATCGGAAGACACATCGGCCGAGTGACGAGACCCCGTCCGCCCGAGTGGCACCCAGACGACGCATGTCAAAAATCGCCAAATTACTGTTTTTCGTCTGCCTGAGCTTCAGAAGACCCACTCGGCCGAGTGGCAATTGCCGACAGCCCGAGTACCAAGAAGCCATCGGCCGAGTGACGACAACTCACTCGGCCGAGCGACTCCCGAAGTGAAGACCCCTAAAGGCCCCGACTTACTGGAAATTTACAGGGTTTCTCACTCGGCCGAGCGACTTTTGTCACTCGGCCGAGTGCGACGCGCTGCCTGTAGCGAAAATTGCGGAATTCAGGCTGCGCAGGGGTATTTTGGTCACAGTTTTTTGGACGATTTTGGGGGGTATTTAACCCCTGTTTTTACCCTAGTTTGGAGAGCTTTTCTCTTAGATTTTTTGCAGCTTTTTAGATTAACTTTTAGCTTTATTCTTGTGAATGGAGAGGAGACAAAAGTTGATTTTTGTTGGATTATTTGAAGAACTCAATTGGTTTGTCTCTCTCTTCTCTAAAAATTCTATTTTTATTGCTTATCTCAATATTATGATGAATTCTCTTGTTAATTTCATTGATTATTTTTGTGTTTGCGCTATGAATTGTGAGTAGTCTCCACGTCTTGGGGCGTGGGGATGAACCCTACGAGCCCTATTTCATATTTGTGATGAATTGGTAGGAATTTTGCTAGAATTGTTATTAGGGATTAGATTGGGATAAATTTACTACGGATGGCTAGGTATTCATATCGATTGGGATTTGCAAGAGATTGGATCCCAATTCGATAGGAAACCCTAGAAATCCGAATTGGGTTGGAATCGAATTTCCGAAGTATCGGTTTGCAAGAGATTGGACCGATACTAGGGTTCCTGGTTGCAATTCCGTGCCGATACCCATTTGCAAGAGATTGGACGGGTAGGAACTATCCCAACCTAGGTTGTGGCCCGAGTTTGCACGAGAGTGGGCTCGGGGCGCGATTGAACGATGATGTTGATCCTAATGCTAGCTTCCCTAGGCTGGGGTTTGCAAGAGAATGGACCCTAACCTAGGATAGCTATAGACCGGCAATAGCGCGAGAGCGTGAGCTAGGTTCTACATTCAGTTGCAACTAGTTCATCCGAAATTTTATTCTAGCGATTTTGATACCAATGAACCACATTGACGAGATACGGTGAGTAGCAGGGATTCCCCATTCCCTAGACGTCTTTTATTTGATTTGATACTTCCGTACTATGTCTGACGATTGTGACAGGATCGCCAAAGGCAAATTTCTCTCTTTTCTCTTCTTAATAGCCAGGTTGATTGGAACAAGCACGGTGATTCGTCCTCCCTGTGTTCGATAACCCGCTCGCCGCTATACCGTGCGCTTGCGGTAAAACTACAACCGTTCTTTGGGTTACATTCTGGAGCGATCAGCAGGCTGACGAGCTTCACCCTTGACAGATCGCCCAGTGGGTTAAGGAACGAGCTACAGCTTGCACCCTCCCCACCATCAACACCGGGGCAAGCTTGACAGCTTCGCCCTCGATATGGTCGCCGGGTGGGACAAGGAACGAGCTACGGCTTGCACCCTTTCCACCATCAACACCGGGGCAAGCTTGAGAGCTTCCCCCTCGATATGGTTGCCGGGTGGGACAAGGAACGAGGGACGGCTTGCACCCTTCCCTCCCTCAACTCCGGGGCAGGCAGACGAGCTTCACCCTCGATAGATCGCCCGGTGGATTAAGGAACAAGCTACGGCTCGCACCCTCAAACTATAAACGCAGGCAATAAATATCCACCATTAAAAACAACATCCAATTTATTATTCCAAACATCCAAAGATAACATCATAAAAAGAAAGTACAAGAGTCTGAAAGGAAAGGCCCCAAGCATGGCCAAAACTAAAACAAGAAAAGGTGCTACGCACCAAAAAACCTACAGCAGCAACTAGGAGAAACAACAGCAACTAAAGAGAGCCTCCAGCCGAGACTAAGCCTGGTCTCCGATATCCTCGAACTGGACGTCAGCAAAAGCCTTAAGCATGACGTCAGCAACCTGGTAGTCCTCAGCAACTACCTCAGACTCAAAGCCTAACATGTGACACCCAAAGAGAAAAGAGCACATGTCAGCAAAAATCTCCAAAATAGAAAATGGAGACTTTTGTGCAAGGAAAGATAATGTATAGCAGTTATAAGATGAATGCAACTTAGCAGTTTAAATATGATGACATGGCACATTATTTCATGAATGCAACAATTATAATGAACATGATATTTTACGATGCATGGCACGTCGTCGGAAAAGCTACTAAACAATATTTCATGAAAAGCAGTAAAACATGTGTTCATGTCATGCACATGGTTTACGCCTTTCAGCTGAAGTTGCTGTACGGGCGCACTTCTACGCTGAGTGATCGCTTAACCCTACCGATCCACGTGTGTATGGACTGGCACCCATCTTCTGGATCACGAGCCAGGAAGTGTTTAGGGCATAGGGTTAACCTAGCCTCATTCATGATGTAGGAGTCAGAATCCTACTCGCCGCAGCTTACATTTCATTTGTAGCGTGTGCTACACATTCATGACAATACATTCAAATGCATGAAATGACATGCGATATGCAACATGATAGTATAAAAAGCAGTTTATTGCAAATAACAAATGCGTACATTTTATCAAATTAAACGTGACATGTGATATACATGAACATGGCAAGGGTGTCGGATCTAGCTTCGTTGTCAAGCTAGATCAAGCATGGTGTCTAGGCGACTATCATTTCACCGCCTTGTCTCTTTTACACAAATATTCTGAATAGCCTAAAACATGGCTTAATAACAACCGAGCAAGTTTCACTCACCTGAAATAATCGTCCATAATCTCAGTTCAATAGTGGTCTAGATCTTCCTATGTGCTCAATCACCAATTACCAATCACCAACCTACAGTCCCGTATTATTAAACTTCAATTAGTTATTTAACCAAAACAATGATATATTACGATTTTTATCTTGTTTACACAGGCGGGTGTTGGGGTTTCCTACGTATCGGGATTTACCTCAACACGACGTGAGAGCTACACTGACGTCAAGTAGCGACGTCAGGGGTTGGATTTCGGCAGCAAGTAAGATACGATGCATGCTAGCGGCGAAGACGGTGACACTAGGGGTAGTAGCATGGCACGGAGATGGCTGCATGAGGAGAGATGGCTGATCGGTAGTTTAGAGGGAGATGCGGCATCCTGATGGGGGCGTGGCCTGGTGCGCGCGGCCAGTGGTGACCGCGGGATGGGGGCACGACAGTTTAGGTGGAGGGCCATGCAGTTCATGGAGGAAGGGCTTGCGGTTTAAGGGGGAGAGATGGCTGGCAAGCTGGTGCTATCGTGGAGGTTTGTGCAAGGGAGGCCAGCAGGATTTAGAGGGAGGGGAGATGGGTAGTATAGGAGAAAGGCAGTGCAGGTTTATGTGGCTAGGGACTTGCGGTAATGGGGAGTGGGGTTCGGCTATCAAGGCAAAAGGAGGGTGCGGTGGCTGGGTGGTTCGTTGAGTGAGGGTCGTTACCGGAAGCAAGGAGGGTGCAACAGTTCGCTGGGCGGTTGCGCAGGTGGAGGGTGATGGCCAGAAGTGAGCTACGGCCTGGGGAAGGCCGAAATCAATGGGGAGTGCGGCTATGCTGGGCTCCAAAAGGGGGGAGAGAGAGGAGTTGTGCAAGGGGGAGCTTGGCCAGAGGAGATGGCTGGCGGCAAGGGTAGGCGGGTAATGAAGGGTGGCTGGCGGGCTGAGTTGTGGCGGCTACATCTATAGAAAACACTAGGGCTCGTGCATAAGTTATAATAGGAGAGGCTTTGTGCTATATGGGGTAGGATAGGGGTGCACTTAGGGTGATTGGAGAGAGGGTGTGTGAGAGGGGGAGGGTCGATCTAGTGTGGCAAATAGCTAGGAGAAAATGAACATGATACGTAGGATTCCTATGGTTTAGATTTGATTTTTAATTAGGGATTTGAAATTAGAGTTAGCTAGGGTTAATTATAGGTTGGAGATAATTAGGGTGAAGGGTCAGCTAAACGGTATCCGAAAAATATGAGAAAAATATCGGGACGACCGTGTCGACGAGAGGATCGAGACTACGGTGATCGGTCACGTGCTAGGTTAACGGAAAACGGAGCTAAAAATAAAAAGATTTAATGTCAAAGTCTAAAGTTACGACGCCCCTTCAATCAAAGCTGATTTGTGGGAGAACGACCTGTGAAATGACGTTCACAAAAAATTTCACAAAAAACTACCCTTTTCGAGGGTCACAACGATATATAACATCGTACGTTTGGGATACAAGAGGAGGTCACAATAAATACACGTACGAAAATAAAGTACACGCATGACAAACACACGATCGAACACCGACCGTTACATTCTACCCACCTTAGAGCAAAGTCTGTCCTCGGACTTTCTAACTAAAAATATATCTAGCCATTCTAGTAACTGCCCCAATCATATCACACTATAATTCAAACCATGTATAGTCACTAAAAGTACTTATATATGCACTAGGTAGTCAAACATTAATACTACAAACATGTGTATATATATATGCACATTCTATACTTATACCTATCATAGACAGTCAAACTCATACACGTACTTCAATCATTCATATAGTCACGTACATCCCTTATATAGCTATCACTCACTTATCACGTAACCATGGTACAGATACTAATTCACACCAGCAAATACAATCGTAGTACTTCACGTATAGATACCTACATATGCACAAAACGAACATGGATATACTACTCCCTTATGTCTCCTAGTGTACATTCAACGCCAAAAATATCAACACATGCAATCACACCATACAAAATTAAATCATGTTTGCTATATCTAATATACATTCAGCCCTACTATACTACACAAATATATAGTTATTCAAATACACGCAGATACTTCATCATATATACAAATCACATACAATCCTATAATTATATTCAAGACACAAGACACAACATACATACCATTGTCACAAACACATATAGCTAAGCACATACTTACCCGTGCATGGTGCACGCCCACACACGCTAATATACTATTCATTTATGCCACTCATACAAATATATACTTAGCACATCCTACACACCAGGTTTAGCTAGCATATATATACATTTAAACATGTAAAACCTTCGTAAAGAACTATACTACAAAACCAACATCTATAACTATATAATGGTATAGCCACCCACATACATGTGCGTAACGTGACCTTGTACAACCAAACCTATCACCATACATGCATCATCCATTATTATGTTCATATCACTATACACAAAGCATAGACAAAGATAGCAATATATTTAGAGTATACCCACTTAAGCATGATTGAAACTCAAAGACCCATACAAGAACCAGAATACTAAATATTTAGTCAAGTAATACCCCGTAATGCAATCACTTTACATACTATAATAATATTACAAATATCAGTACACGTATACAATCATAATACACTATCATATACATGCATACATCGTATAGTCACATATATATAATATATTCACCATAGCAATTTATATATAATTAGTATACTACCACATATACCTATCCATACATAGTTATGGCATACTATAATCATGTATACCTCATGGTATACACGTACATACACAACATCCCCTAAAGGCAAGCAGTACTATACAAAATTATAACCCTATTACCATACGTATATGACACATATTCATACAATATGTATATATCTACCTATGACTAAACACATACATATCTACGTACGAGCACATGCTCATACGTGCTAATATAATGATCATATAATAGGCCTGCACACTTAACTATAAGTACACCTATTATCATTACAACTAACATGCACATGACTTTACTGGTATACTATTTCAAGCATTTACAAGTACTTTCATACTACATACACCACTAGTAGATATTCCAACGCTAATTCTAATATACATATACATCCCTAAAGTGGCATAGCTATCCACACATATATTTATAAATACTATCATTCATACAACTTCATATATATCATGAATAACACTGAGTATGCATATATAACACAAGAGACAATCATTAATATACTAAGGGTATCACACTCATACATGAGTGGTACGCAGGGGTTCACACACACGGGTCCACATACTCTACCTGTATACATGCACCACGATGACATCACAATAATACTAATGGGCCCACCATACCATACTAAGATTGACATAGGCAGCGACAAGCACTATTAGGATGACTAAGCATTAGTAAGGGAACCGAATCAAATAGAGTAACGAAACAAGATCGGAATGAACAGATTCAGATAAGGCGTGGATAAGGGGATAGCTTGGTTAGGTGAAACAGAGATATAATTGTGAATATTTAAGTAAGGGAAAGAAAGATATAATAATATCCTTATAAAATACAGGGGAATAGTGTGTATATGATATAAGTTTAAAATACGAAGAGTATAAAAACTGACATACTTGAAAAGTTGGAGTTCTCTTTCGCATAGAAAATTATTTAGAGGTCTGTATAATGAGTTGTTTGAAATAAGTTTGAGTAGTATATATATAGTAAGAGAAGAAATGGTATATTGGATTATCGAAAAGTCATTATATGAAGAAAGTAAGATATTCGCATGAGTATGAAAGATATAGGTTAGAGAATATTATAAGGTAGTAATTTAAAGATTTCGGTGAAAAAGTTTCGAAATTCAAAGAATGAATTTAAGTCAACTGAAGGGTAGGAATTCTAAGGTCATGCTAAATGTTTTCAAAGAATTTAAACTGACAGAGGAATTCAAAATAAATAATATTGAAAATATTTTTCGAATGATCAGGATGGTAATGGGGAAGATTCAACGATTGATGATGAACGACATGATGGAATCACGTGGATCGAAATCAAGGAAGTGAATCAAATATTCAAAACGTAGATACGACTGGGAAATAACTTAGTGAATCTGCTACGATGGGACTCTATGGGCATTAGCTCAAAAGTGTAATGATTAGGAAAATGATAGAAATCTGGGGTTTAATTACCGGACCGACTAAAGGTCAATAGAAACTTAGTACTAAGACTTTCTAATGAACTAGACTGTAACAGAGATCTCAGAGAAAGGGTCCTAAGACGAGTACGACTAACACTTAACGAAGGTGCCTGATTATCAAACTTGGACGTCTATCTAAGTCTTCCTACCATCTAAGACAAGGGAAACGTTCACATTAGACTCCAGTTTTTTAATGAATCGAATGTTTCGAATGTTACAATGGATGTTTTATTATTATCGTTGTTTCGATATTTTGTAAGCGCAACGACCTGCATGAGCCACCACAAAAACCTGTCACGTCCCGCTTCCCAAGTATGAAGGCGAGATGCGAAGAGGTCCACTCAGTCTTGAAGCTATGAAGCTACAGTCTGATAAGCGTTTGTATGTTCATCCATTCGCATATTCTTACACTGCAATGAAACAACAACAATAATAATATGAACGTAGGCAATAAATATCCAACATTCAAAACAACATCCAATTTATTATTCCAAACATCCAGAGATAACGTCATAAAAAGAAAGTACAAGAGTCTGAAAGAAAAGGCCCCAAGCATGGCCGAAACTAAAACAAGAAAAGGTTCTACACACCGAAAAACTTACAATAGAAACTTGGAGAAACAACAGCAACTAAAGAAAGCCACCAGCTAAGACTAAGTCTAGTCTCCGATATCCTCGAACAGGACGTTAGCAAAAGCCTTAGGCATGACGTCAGCAACCTGCTAGTCCTCAGCAACTACCTCAGACTCAAAGCCAGACATGTAACACCCAAAGAGAAACGGTCACATGTCAGCAAAAATCTCCAAAAAGGAAAAGGGAGACTTTTGTGCAAGGAAACATAAAGTATTGCAGTTATAAGATGAATGCAACTTAGCAGTTTAAATATGATGACATGGCACATTATTTCATGAATGCAACAATTATAATGAACATGATATTTTACGATGCATGGCACGTCGTCGCAAAAGCTACTAAACAATATTTCATGAAAAGCAGTAAAACATGCGTTCACGTCGTGCACAGGGTTTACGCCTTTCAGCTGAAGTTGATGTACGGTCACACTTCTACGCTGAGTGATCGCTTAACCCTACCCCTCCACGTGTGTATGGACTGGCGCCCATCTTCTGGATCACGATCCAGGAAGTGTTTATGGCATAGGGTTAACCTAGCCTCATTCATGATGTAGGAGTCAGAATCCTACTCGCCGCAGCTTACATTTCAATTGTAGCGTATGCTACACATTCATGACAATACATTCAAATGCATGAAATGACATGCGATATGCAACATGATAATATAAAAAGCAGTTTATTGTAAATAACGAATGCGTACAGTTTATCAAATTAAACGTAACATGTGATATGCATGAACATGGCAAGGGTGTCGGATCTAGCTTTGTTGTCAAGCTAGATCAAGTATGGTGTCGGATCTAGCTTCGTTGTCAAGCTAGATCAAGCATGGTGTCTAGGCGACTATCATTTCACCGCCTAGTCTCTTTTACACAAATATTCAAAATAGCCTAAAACATGGCTTAATAACAACCGAGCAAGTTTCACTTGCCTGAAATAATCGTCTGTAATCTCAGTTCAACGGTGGTCCAGATCTTCATTTGTGCCCAATCACCAATCACCAACCTACAGTCTCGTATTATTAAACTTCAATTAGTTATTTAACCAAAACAATGAAATATTACGATTTTTATCTTGTTTAAACAGGCGGGTGTTTGGGTTTCTTACGGATCGGGATTTACCTCAACACGATGCGAGAGCTACACTTACGTCGGGTAGCGATGTCAGGGGTAAGATTCCGATAGCGTGCAGGTACGACGTGTGCTAGCGGTGAAGACAGTGACACTAGGGGTAGTAGCATGGCATGGAGATGGCCGTAGGAGGATAGATGGCTGATCGGCAGTCTAGAGGGAGATGCGGCCTGCTGATGGGGGCGCGGCCTCGGTGCGTTCGGCCAACAGTGACCGCGTGATGGGGCACGATAGTTTAGGTGGAGGGCCATGCGGTTCATGGAGGAAGGGCTTGCGGTTTAGGGGGAGAGATGGCCGGCAAGCTGGTGCTGCCGTGGAGGTTTGTGCAATGGAGGCCGGCAGGATTTAGAGGGAGGGGAGATGGGCAATATAGGGGAAGGGTAGTGCAGGTGCCGCTATGGGCTTGCGACAATGGGGAGTGGGGTTCGGCTATCAAGGGAGAAAGAGGGTGCGGTGGCTGGGCGGTTCATTGAGTGGGGGTGGTTGCCGGAAGCAAGGAGGGTGCAACAGTTTGCTGGGCGATTGCGTAGGTGGAGGGTGATGGCTGGAAGTAAGCTGCAGCTTGGGGAAGGCCGAAATCAATGGGGAATGTGGCTGTGCTGTGCTCCAAGGGGGGAGAGAGAGGAGTTGCGCAAGGGGGAGCTTGGCCGGAGGAGATGGCCGACGACAAGGGTAGGCTGGCGATGAAGGGTGCCCGACGGGCTGAGTTGTGGCGACTAGATCTATAGAAAACCCTAGGGCTCGTGCATGAGTTATAATAGGAGAGGGTTTGTGCTATATGGGGTAGGATATGGGTCACTTAGGGTGATTGGAGAGATGGTGTGTGTGAGGGGGAGGGTCGATCTAGTGTGGCTAATAGCTAGGAGAAAATCAACATGATACGTAGGATTCCTATGGTTTAGATTTGATTTTTAATTAGGGATTTGAAATTAGAGTTAGCTAGGGTTAATTATAGGTTGGAGATAATTAGGGTGAAGGGTCAGCTAAACGGTGTCCGAAAAATATGAGAAAAATATCGGGACGACCGTGTCGACGAGAGGATCGAGACTACGGTGATCGGTCACGTGCTAGGTTAACGGAAAACAGAACTAAAAATAAAAAGATCAAACGTCGAAGTCTAAAGTTACAACACACCTTCAATCAAAGCTGATTTGTGGGAGAACGACACGTGAAATGACGTTCACAAAAAATTCCACAAATAACTACTCTTTCCGAGGGTCACAACAATATATAACTTCGTGCGTTTGGGATACAAGAGGAGGTCACAATAAATACACGTATGAAAAGAAAGTATGCGCACGAAAAACACACGATCGAAAAGCTGCCGTTACATAGATAATGGCTTTCGACTTATCTATATCAGAGACTCTAACAATAGAAGTCACTTCACCAGTTGTCACAGTCGTAGCTGGAGCTTGAATTGTGTGACTTGGGCCCTGTGAGCGCATGTGGAGCTTTAGGTCCAGCTGCCAGCTCAAGTAATTTTTGCCAGCCGCTTCGAGAACATCAAAACGACGCTCGCAATCTTTGCCATTTATCTAGGCATAAAATAATCATGAATTAATTATTTTTCAAAAAATTAAAACATGCATAGTAGTAAAACAATAATTGTTGTTGGGATCGGTTGGTCACCACCAAAAAAAATAATAGTCCAAAGTCCATTATACAATCCGAAAACGAGAAAATTAAAATTACAATTTGAAAAACCTTGGGGGTCCCAGCATTAGCAATTTTAACTCCATCTTTATGGTAAGTATCTCCAGGCTTTGACTTTTACAATTAATTCATCACTACATTTTCACTCAAAAGAAAAAAATGCGAGGAAAATAGTGGTGACTAAAAACGGTCGATCTAAAAACCACAACATAGTCTTACTAACATTCCAAGCATTTTATATAACATAAAAATAATTATGCAACATCACAGGCATAAACAATTTAATTTATTCAACATCGCACCCAAATTTATTGGAGAAATATATACAGTTTACATTTAATAATTACTTGGACCAGGGGGAAACGTCATTACCCGTTAGGTTAGGTAACTAACGACAGAGCGGTCTCAGGATCCTTGTAATTATTAAATCAAGAAATAATAATAATTTTAATCCAATAAAAAAATTAGGCGCTTGATTATGAATTACACATAGAATTTAGAAACATATTTATAACTTGCCCCCATTATCCCGAGCGGAGTTAGTAATACTCAATATCCTCCCCTTGATTTTACCTGTTTTTTTTTTTGGTTTTTTCCATATTTTTTGGATTTTTTTCCAAATTTTCCAGAATTTTCTGGAATTTTCAGTGATTTATAGGGTTTTTTCTGAAATATATAATAATTTTAGAATAAGAGAGAAAAATTGGCATGTGTGCAAGAGGCCCGCGAGGTGGCTGCGGGCTTCGAGCCCGTCAGCCAAAACTACCCAGAATTTTATTTATTTATTTTTATCTTCTGTGCTCATGGCCCATCAGGGGATGCCCATGCCTCTTCTCCCCTTCACCCTAAGGTTAGGGTTTTAACAGTGTATTAAACAACCATAATTATCTAACCATATCTGCTTGCTTCTGTATTCCGTTGATACACTCAACTGGCCACCTACG
The DNA here is from genome assembly GCA_030789695.1 of Scilla litardierei. NCBI lineage: Eukaryota > Viridiplantae > Streptophyta > Magnoliopsida > Asparagales > Asparagaceae > Scilla > Scilla litardierei. The sequence continues at coordinate 114,644,318 of CM061134.1, forward strand.
TCTCCCAGTTTTCTTAAGCAAAGTGCCAAGGCTTTGCTTGGATCCAAATACATAATCCCTTACAAACATCACTCTTTTTCATATGCAAGTGTTTAGCATAAAAGGGATTTGCACAGAAGTAAACTTGGTTGTCGGATTTGAAGGAAATATCGATGATTAATCAGTTTGTTGCACTTGCTTTCATGGAGATTCCTATATGACAACCATGTCCCATTCATATGGTGTTGGATAAATTTAAAATCTCCTGAGAACTGAATATTTAAACTTAAATTTAGAGGAAGCTAACTACATGTAAGAGCCAAGTTTACAAATGGTCTTAAAACTACCAATTTTGTTCCACTTCATTTCTTGGATACACATCCACCAACAGAATAAAACTACCCAATAGATGTTTTGATTCATTGGTAAATAAAACTTATACTGAGCGGAGTAAATTATAGCCAGAGGGGAACATGAACAGATAGACCATCATCCACCGATAATAGATTAATCATTGCATATCTCAATGAATTTCTTCAATAATTAATCTATTACAAACAGATTTAAAATGAGTTTTTAATAGTAAATCTGTGTTTTTTAAAATTGATTTTCTTGTCGATCTTGTTATAGATTATGCTATAGATCTAATAAAAATATCACAGATTTATCAACATGCGCATGAAAAAATGTTGATCTAGGGGTTTCTAAGATGTACATCTAGATCATACCCGTCGAATCTAGCGAAGTTTGGAGAAGGAAGCACAATCTGCGTCCTCACGATTCGTCCATCGATAGGGGTTCGGCTCAGCTGATGAGCATGCTTGATAACGTGTTAAAGATGGAAGAAGTAATCAGCTCATGGTATCCACCATAGCCATATAAATATCTATTCATATAGGTGTTACAATATAATGGAACCCACGGACACCTACTACTAAGTGGGTGTGATGGTGGATAGTTAATGGGTAGATACCAAAGGTCTCCCCCATTCATAACAATCAATACGTTTTAAATTCTAAGAAAATACAAAAACACAAAAATTTGATGAGTTCCCCCTTCTACAGGTTGAACAATGAGGAGAGCGCACGTAATGATGAAAAGAAGGAGAAGGAAGCAAGGGAAGAGCACCTTAGAGAAATACAAACTTGGGAGAAGAGTTACAGGCGACTCGGCCGAGCTGCAGAGAATTGGAGAAAGAAGGCAAAAACAGGCTCTAGAAATCAAACTTGACTCGACCCAGTAGCACCCTACTCGGTCGAGCTACAGGCTGAGCTGCAGAAAGCTAGAGAAACAAGCAAAAAGTGGCTCTGGAAATTAATTGCGACTCAATCAAATAGCACCCTACTCAGTCGAGCTACATGCAAAAACACAAAAAGGTCGAAATAGAGCACTCTGTTTCTAATTAGACTCGACCGAGTAGCTACCCTACTCAGTCGAGCTGTAGGGAGATTCCCAAAAGTGCTAAAAGGGCGCTCTGAAAAGCTTAATGGACTCGAACGAGTAGCTACCCTACTTGGCCGAGCTGCAGGGAGAGCAAAAGAGTGCTAAAAACAACACTCTGTTTCAATTCAGCTCGATCGAGCTAAGTAAGCAACTCGGTCGAGTACTAGGGCACAAATTCTGAACTTAATTTCAAATTTTTATATTCTTTTCTGTTCGACCGAGAAGCTATCGATGTTCAGCCTGAGCAGCGACTTATTCAACCGGGGCCCATATCTAATACAAACTCGACTCGGTTCCTTTTTAATTCGAATTTGACTTGGGATTTAAACCTAATCCTATCCAAAAATTCCCACAATCATCCCGAGCTCCTCCCCCTAACCCTAGCCATAACCCTACTCGACCCGACTCCTCTGTCGCCGCCTCTCCCTCTGCTCGAGAACCGTCGGTGCCGCTGCACTCGGTCCTCCCTACCACCCCCACCCCTCCACCTCTCTTTTGCTCTCTCCTCCTATCTCTCTCCACCTCTCTCTATCTCTCATTTCACCCCCTGCCCCATTACTCTGGCACTTCGTTGGAGCAGCGTCGCCTGTACCACCCATGCCGTCGGTGCTTCTCCCTCATCACCCCTCCCCTTCTCCTCTCTACCACCCCCACCCATCTCCCCCCTCTCTCCCTCCCAAACCCCACCCCGCCTCATTGCTCCGGCGCTTCACCGGAGCAGCGCCGCCTGCACCACCCGTACCAGCGTTGCTTCTACCCCCATCAACCCACCCCTTCTCCTCTCTACCCCCACCACCACCAACATTACCACTCCTTCCATGCTGACCACAGCTCCTCTATCCCGTCCAGTTCCTCCTCCACCCGCCCTGAGGACGTACGATATCGTCTTCAGGGACGACGCTCACCGCAAGCGATGCCTAGTCATGTCCCACCACACCTTCATCCCCACCTGCTTCACTTACATCCCCCTTCCAGAGCCTTAGACTCCTACAGGGTGTCCACATGCTTTACCAAGTCATTGGTTTTGACCGCCTCCTCGCCATCCATGCTCACACCTACACAGTCGTCACCCCGGTGGGTGATGGCATTGTCTTCCAGCTACTTGACCACGACGTAGTGGTCATGCATGCCATGATCTACACCCACTTCCACGTTCATGCCATCTCCGACCGCACACATGCCTTCTTCCCAAACATCGAGCCCACCACATTCGATGACGAGCAGTTTTGGCATCGCATCACTGGTCTGCGAGGATATCACCCTAGCATGGAGAAATCCTCTTGTATCGTCCACACCTGTCTCTGCTACACCTAGCGCCACCTCGCCACCACACTGTTTTCCAGGCCAGAGGTCGGGACACTCTACCTACCTGAGCTTTTCCATCTTATGGGGACGACCTGACTTCCGCGCTTCCACCCTGACGGCACCCTCCACCCTTTCCTACTCTCCGACGCAGCACATTGGATGTGTCATCGCCTACTTTAGAACACCCACGCCACCATCGATATCTACTGCGGTAGATTTTTCACCATTTTTGCCCCAGATGCTCGGCCTCGCCCATCCTGCACGTCTAGTGATTCCCACCAGGCCTACATGTCTGGCGATGGATGTGCTCACCAGCATGTCCGTCATCAGGCCGCACGGTGAGCGTCACTTGATATACCTTCTAAATACCCACTGCTAGCAGTACCTCTACCTGCCCCGCCCCGACCTCACCCATGTTGCCCTAGTCATGCTTAACTGGCTCACTCCACGCATTTTTTCCATTCCCCCCATCCACGTCTGCGAGCCACCCGGAGCACCAGTCTCTGACGACATCGACGACTGGGTGTTCAATTTTGACGAGGATGAGCCTGACATTGCTGCCCTCGTGGTAGCCCAGCCAGCCCGCCCAGCACACCCACCCCCACCTGGGAGCACTTCTGTTCCCACTTGTGTCAGTGCTGCCCCCACCTCAACGTAGAGACCATGGGGACTGTCCACACCTCTAACCAGGGAGTCGCTACCCATGTCTCTATCGTGCCCAGACCTTAGGGCATGTTTATCTCTACTGCTCCTGAGTTCACTTCCTCCACCCCTTCGGAGCCAGCCAGTTCTTTCGCTCCTGAGCCTACCGATTCACCTATTTTGGAGCACGTCTCTGCCAACGTACTTTCTGCACCTATGGACCTCCTCACTTCCCTTCTTACCACTCTAGGGTCCACAGTTTCTCTACCTGGCTCCACTTCTGTACCAACATCAGCAGTTTTCTCCGAAAGCATCGTGGTGTCTGTCACCACTTCTATTGCCATGACATCTCCCTTTTCTGATGCTGTTGCTGCTTCTGTTTTTGCACCAGATTTTGGATCCAATCCACTCACATCCTCTTCCTCCGAGATCCCTGCTAGACTGCCCTTCCTAGACTTCCAGTTCAGACCCTGGGTATCATCTGCCCATGGGCACCCTACGAGAATGGTCTCTAGCAGTTCGCACCCACCCCTTAGCTCCCGCACCACGGACGCACGTCTTTCTGCGATGGACATAGAGATTGTCACCCTGAGGCGTGCCTTTGACACCCTCGCGGCCTTGCTCTCCTCTTTTCAACAGTACGTGGAGCGGGACCTCACCTCCATTATTGATCCTTAGGCATCATCGTGCACCCACTGTCATACTTGCACCAGCATCTCCTTACAAGCCAGCCTATGTCCCTTCTATCCGTACTGCACTGCTCACTATGCCCCACTCTTTGGCTTCTGCAGGGCCTGTCACTTCTTCTCTTGAGCCGGTTCTAACTCAGTTGGAGACTTCTCTTGTCGACACACACGATCTCACACATGTCGATACTCCAGCTGTTACACTATCTTCTAAGCATGTTGTCTCTTCCATTTCCTCAACGGCCGACACACATGTCGAGCCTTCACCTTTTATGCCCTATGTTCTTATCACTGGTCCCCAACAGTTGGACCCATCACCACCCACTCAGGGTGGTGCCACTACTTGATCTTCATACTATTTTTGCTCCTATCACCCCTTATTTGTTTTTGTGCACATCTGTCTATTCGAGGCCCTGACCTTGCTTAGCTTGGGGGATGACCATTTTTTCACCGCATATATATTCCATCATTTTGCACTTGCATACATTCCACCTGCAACATGTCATCATTTGCATCATATGCCTGCCTGTTCATATTTTTGCATCTTAGGCATTACGACATGCACCCCTTCTTTTACTAGCATAGTATCGCTTTTATTTTCTTTATTTTTCTTTTATTTACCACCCGCCCACCCTAGCCTCATTTTCCCTTCTTGCTAGCATGTTATTAGCAGTAAGGACACTGCTGTATTTAGATTGGGAGATGAGCACTATCGCTTTTTTTTTTCATTTTTTTCATTTTCTTCCATTTTACACCTTTTTATTTTTATTTTCCACCACTTTTTCACCATCTCATTTTTAGCATCATATTTTTCATGTTTGGTATGCTTACATGCTTGCTTTTATTTTACTTTCTCCGTCTTTCTTTTCCCCTTTTGCTAGATGTATTTCGAATGATGATATCTCTCTTAACCTTAATAGCTATCGCGATGCTTATTACTTTTGCCATGCTACTTAGAGAATTTCAGTGTCTTACTATTCATATGCTTGCATATATATTCTGTTGACGATCTCTCTATATGAATGCATGAAATGAATTGAAACTAAATGTATGCAGTAGTATTTATTATGTCTATGTTGGATATGCACCGAGATTCACGCATCTTTAGAATATTTGAAGCATCTGCCTTGTTATCTTTTCCGCTTCTTATTGCATGTCTGCTATTATTATGTGCCACACCTCATGACTTCATTATTTGTTGAAATGAACGAAAATATTCGTGCTTGCTTATGAGATTCGTTGGAGTTTTATCTTATTGAACCATTGTGCACATCTTATGAGTGAACCAAGTGATTATATTATTTCCTTCTGCACATATCTTATTATTCTATACATGTCACTTGGGCTCACCTCCTTTGTAGCTACATATACCGCATCCACTACCCAAAAATCTCAAAAAAAGTTAGCTTCAAAAAGCCCCAAAAAGCCAAAAAGGAGCCAAAATATATGTATATCCTATTGCTCCTACAAAAAAGGAGAGTTCAAAAAGGAAAAAGAAGAAGAAAAATATTTCATATATCTTATTATTTGGAGCTACACAAATACTTAGGAAAAAGCCACAAAAATTCCTTTATTATTCCTTAGATGTGATGCCTCAAACTAAACTTGGGGGGTGAATCCATTTGATTATATGAGTGAGTATGCCATTATAGTGGAGTTGTGCACATTTGGAGATATTTGATAATGCTCAGACTTTGCGAAATATATTAGCTATGGAGATTTTTCATGATTTGAAATAAATATATGAATGCCATTATCCTTATTCTATTCTTTGTTGCATTCTTGGCATGACTCTTATATGCTTTATTTATTTCTATTGATTGAAAAGTACATCGCCAACATGTTTATACTAGACTCTATGAATTGCATGATGTGGATATGAATTGATTGCATGAATTTAAAGAATCCCTTCCTTTGTTCTTAAATTCTTTCAAGCAATATGTTTAGATAAGATATGAAATTCTTATTAGCATGTGATCTATTTTCGAAGTATTGTGATATGTCGCTATGGCTTGAGATCTGACCGAATACTCTAGCACTCACTTCCATCTTCCATTCTTTTTCTTTTTTTTTATTTTTATCGCCCGGTGAGCCTCGTATTCGTCTTCCTCGAGGACGAGTAAGAGGTAAGCTTGGGGGATTTTGATGTGACCATATTTTACTTGTTTTTACCGCATCATTTCATGTCATATTCGCCTCCAAACTCCATATTTTTATATATTATCACGCTTCTAACGCCATATTCGAGTTTTGTATAGTTTTTTGGATTTTCAAGTGTTTTGGAGCGAATTGGAGCTATTTTGGGATATGGACACATTCGGCATGTCCGAGACGTCATTGGTAAGGCTCCGTGAGAGTTTACCGAGGAATAGAAGAAGATTGGAGGAGAGGAGGAGAAGAGAACGAGAGATGGCAAAGATTCAGCTCAATTTCCCAGGTGATTCGACTGAGTAGCATCAGCTACTCGGCCGAGCTGACTTGCAGAAATCGCATAGGAAACAACCTCAACCTACTCGACCGAGCAGACAGCCAACTCGACCCGAGTCGCACCAAACTGATGAAGATTTTGAGCTTTTCTCCAAGGCACTCTAGCTCGACTGAGTAAGGGGGCCACTCGACCAAGTAGCACGTATCAGCTGACGCAGAAGTAGCATTAAGCGAATCCTGTTGCTGGCTCGACTGAGCAGGCTCCGCTACTCGGTCAGGTAGCACGACGCGACCAGCCTAGTTGGTGGGCCCAAGTGTCCAGATTTTCTGAGATTTTTTGGGACTTCTACCCTATGTATTTAAGCACGTTTTTAGCTTTATTTTCAGAGAGGAACTTTAGAGAAACTCTTAGTTTAGTTTTAATTAGGTTTTTGAGAGTTTGTGTCATCACTATTATTTGTGAAGCAAAGCTTGGATTTTTTTGCTATTTTGCACAAGGAATCTTGTTTTCTTAATTCTCTTTGGATTGCTATTGCTCCACGTCGTGTTGGTAACACTTCTCTACACTTTTTATTGATTTTGATGTTTTCTATTGCTACGATGAATTCCATTGCATCTATTGTATCTCTTGTTGTTATTCTATGATGTGTGAGTAGTTCTATCTAGGGCTAATGGATTATCCCATGGATTTTTGGATTGAGATGCAAAGTTAGGATTTTTAGGTTATATTGGTATAAAAGGGACATATTTCGGTTGATCTTGCAAAGTTTGTTGGAGAACTCATACTGAGAACGTGCCCACGGTCAGTAGAATCGATTGGCTTAAGAAGTATCATATTGACTTAATTAGGGAGTTAGTGGATTTAATTGGGAATCGTGACCATGCACGGCTCGTGTCTTGATGGGATCCATCGACGAATTATATTACTAATTGACGGCTACCACCATTGTGTCAATAAGAGCCACCAAAATACATCGAAGCTCAAACCCACGAGAATGACGTGAGGTGAGATCATTATGTTTATGAGAGTGGCGTGAATATTGTCGATTCTTAATGCATGTATCGTGCGCGCCTGTGGGTTAATGCGATACGTTAGATTTATGGTGCTTAGAACCATGAATTTCACATCTTGGATGCGACAATCCCTAAAAAGCCAATGCAACGTATAAGTCTTAACGAAGCATCGACATTCAATGATCCTAGTGGTGAGTCCTAAAGCCCTAGTCTTTATTGATTGTTCACAATCCTAAACAAACAATCTTTCAAAACCGACTGCTACCTAAATTCTGATATTTAAAAATAGCTCAAGATAATAACATATCTACCTTTCCTGTGGGATCGTTATCTTTTATACTATTAATTGACACCGTACTCTTGAGTAAAGTGTCGGGAATTCGCATTTGGGATACATCTACCACTTGGTGTTCGTGCCATTGCTAGGTGGCTTCTAGGTGTTAGTTCGCGGGCGATCAACTGCCCCTCTGCCTCTCGCAGGATCTAGCTAGTGTAATAGACCGGTCGCTGCACGCCCACGTCTTCTTTGATCAACACCGAGCTTTCCTCCTTCTCGGTGCTATCCAGATACAGGCTCAGCAGCTCCCCTTCCTTGGAGTTTGTTAGGATTGGGGGACAACGAAGATATTCCTTCAGCTCGGTGAAGGCTCGAGCGCAATGCTTATCCCATTCCACTTCCTTCCTTTCGTCGTCTGGTTTGGCAAGGGCTTTCCTCGGGACCCGGAAGAAGGGAAGAAATATTTTCGCCGACTTGCATAGGAACCGAGGGCTGCAACTGGCCATTTAGCCTCTGTAATTTCCTAATGGTCGTTGGTTCTTTCATATTGACCAGTGCCTCGATCTTGTCTGGATTAGCCTTGATGCCATTGTTGGTGAGCATAAAGCCCAAGAACTTTTCGGATCCGACCCCGAATGTGCACTTGGTTGGGTTGAGCCTGATGTTGTGTTTCCTTATTTGCTCGAAGGTCTCTCAGAGGTCAGCAATGTGGTCTGAAGGGTTTTTGAACTTGACCAACATGTCGTCCATGTATACCTGCAGGTTTCTCTCGATCTGAGAGCTAAAGACCATGTTGACCATCCTCTGATAAGTTACTTTGGCATTATTAAGACCGTAAGGCTTCTTCTTGTAGCAAAATGTCCTGTGTTTAGTAATGAAAGACATTTTATCCTCGTTCTCCAGGTCTATCTGGACCTGGTTGTCTCCAGAGTAGGCTTCCTTGAAGCTGAGCATCTCGTAGCCTGATGCACTATCCATAAGGTGGTCGATCCAAGGTAGCGGCTGTATTTGGGGCATGCTTTGTTGAGGTCGGTGAAATCCACCCACATTCACCACTTGTCGTTCTATTTCTTCACCATGACAATGTTGGCCAGCCAGTCCAGGTACCCGACATCTCTGATGAAGTTAGCTTTGACCTGCTGCTCTCATCTTCTCACCACCCATGTTCCTTTTCTTTTGCTTGATTGGCTTGAAGTTGGTGTCAACGTGCAGCTTGTGAGTGATCACCAGGGGGTCCATGCCTGTCATGTTGTCGGGTGACCAAGCGAAGATGTCCAGGTTGGCCTTCATGCACTTGACCAGCTCTATATATAGGGTGGGGTCAAGCTCCGATCTGACGGACACGAACCTGCACTCTGAACCTATGATGGTAACAAGCTCTGGTTCCTCGACGGCACGGGCCTCGACCCGTCCCGTCCTCCTCTGTGGTTGAGGAGGTCCATCGAATCAAGTTGCTCTGTTTCATGCTCTCGGCTGGACAGTTGGTAGCAAGTTCTCGATCGCGCCTGGTTGCCTCTCACCCTCCCGATCCCTTCTTGAGTTCGGGACTTGATCAATTGGTGGAGGGTCGAAACTATAGCTTCGGCTGCGTTGAGGATCGGCTGGTCGATAATCCTGTTATAGGCCGACCTGACCCTCACAGCCATGAACTATGTCAACAGATTGATCGAGTGGGGATGCTCCCGAGTGTCATTATCAGGCAAATCATTGCCACGATCGGGGCGACGTGTCCCATAAATCCGACTATCGAACCCGAGCATGGCTCTAAGTCATCCGTCTGCACCACCATACTCTCCAGGGTTGACATGAACGGATGTCACATGAGCTTCCCGTGTCGACAAGCAACCATCAGACTTCGGACATGTTGATGATGGCGGTGACGACTAAGGTGTCATTATGCGGCAGCTCTATACCTTAAAAGTCCTCCTCGAAGAAGAAGATGGGTAGGTAGTCGTCTCTGAGCTTCTTCTAGCCTGTGCTGATAGCCATCGCTCGTCAGACTCCCGACTTTTGGGCCAGGGGTGTGTGTTTGCTTGACATGAACCCACCAAAGTTGGCGTTTACTGGCCCAAGAGCGGGCGTAACCGTGACAGCCCTCCTAGGGCCTTTGGTACGCGATCGAGTCATTTTAAGTGTGGCTGTAGACGTTGGTGTAAACTCTTTTCCATAGATGGTGCCAAATATTTCAGGGTGTTTTCTCACCACAGGTTGATAGTACAGAGATCTGAAGGTCGTCGCTAATGTTGAAGATGAGGATGACCTTTGAGGCCGATCAACCAAGCAGACTCTGGTGCGAGTATGCTTGGAGCTGAGTGATGGAGCGTCGAAAGGAGTGCTTCGACAGGATGATGACCTCCTGATCAGTCGGCCGAGCGGACTCTGATTCGAGGGTGCTCGAAGCCTAGTGATGGAATGCAGAAGTGGAGCTTCGGCTGGATGATGTCTCCTTCGATCTGGAAAATAAGGAACTCGTCAGGGGGGGTGGACCTTGGTTCCAACTAAGTCCCCTCTGATGCTTAAGTCAGATCTTGATTATAGAGTGCTCGGTGGAATCGAGTCTGGCTCACAGAGAGACCGAGCAAGAGTTCTCATGTCGAACTATGGAGGAAGAAATATGCGATGGAAGGTGTAAACTGAGGTATACCTGGGTCTCAGATATCCAAAATTCTTCCCCTTTGGCCTTTCGCCCATCGAGTTACTTATAGGATAGCGTGGTGTCAACGCCTCCCCTTGATACGCCTTTATGTTCATTACGTTCATGGCCCCTCCCTCTGCATCCGTCAGTATTGATGGTGATAATGTGGGCTCGGTTTAGGGAGGGGTTTCCTCAATCGCGGAGAGCCAATGGTCCACAGGGCTCTGATCTTGGGCCGAGATGCCTTGATCTGCTCTAGAGGCCCCTCGGCCCAAAGCCTGGGGCGACATTGGGCCGAGCGGTTGATTCACTTCTCTCAGGCCCATTCGGGGGATTATATAAATTGCACTCTTCAATCTTGTATTTGAGTTAGGGGTGGTAATTTTTGGCACGGCACGATAGTACGGCACGACACGACACGATAAGACCATGCCTGGGCTTGCAATTTTGGCCCGAATTCCTTATTGGGCCTGGTCGACACGGCACGGTTCATTTTCATGACAGGCTTGGGCCACACTATTCGGCCCATTGGGCAGCATGGCACAGAATCCTTTTGAGTTTGCTTGATTCAAACAAAGTATCTTGATTTACAAAACAAATTAGCTCAATCATAAACCAATCTTTGAACCATACAATTATCACAAAACAAAGTAGCTCGATTCAAACTTGAAGACAAAAAAATAAGCTAGATGGACATCTTGTGAATAGCTTGAGTTCATATTCTGAAAATTCATTACACGAGAATTTACTTTGAGAAAAAACCTCAAATGTTGAACTATCAATTTGCTCTAGAATTTGCATGTAGTTTGCATTCTAAATTAAATTCTAGTAGCATTTAAAGATACATCATTAACAGAAGGGGTGTGAAAATTTAATAAGCAACATATCCTAATAATTCTTTCAACCTTATTGAACCGGGCAGGACGGCCCGAATTTTTATTGGATCGTGCCCGGGCCGCACCGGAATAGCCCGAAGTCCTATTGGAACGGGCCAGCCCAGTCCTTTAAGAAAAGCAGGCCGGCCCGGCCCGACCCGATAAGACGGGACTGGCCCGAATTGCCACCCCTAATTTGAGTCGTAAAAATTTTAACATGTTTTTATTACCAATAAAACATTTCACTCACAACTCCATGTGTAGAGAGCATGAAAGTCACATAAAAGTTGCGATATCTAGGTTTTGGAAATTAAAATTAAAATGAAATATGCTCTTAATATTATTAAATGGTCCAGGATTGACTTTCTGAAGCCCATAAAGAAAATTCTCTTAAAATAACATATGATAGCCGTTATTCTTGATTCTGTAAGTGTCATCCCATGATGCCAATGAAATAGTCAAAAAAATTGCTACCTATTATGAATAGGGCCCATTAGGCCTATTGGGTATCCACCCACATGAGTAACCATTATGAATACTATATAAAGGAGGCTAGGGGTTTCCTAGCCTCAACCTTCTCCAAACCTATTTCTCGTTCACAACACGTTATCAACACGATAACTCTCGATGGAAGAAGCGACGGGTCGTGAGAGGAAGGCGCCCGGCGGAAGCTCCGTCAAATTTTTTCGCGACACAGAGTTTCGTGAGACGACGCGGATTCTTCGGGCATCCTTCATCAAACGTCGCTAGATCTGGAGGACGGATCTAGTGGGTAAGCCTAAACAATTTTCTAGATCAAATACATATTTTTATATTATCTAGATATCAAAAATATGATTGTTTATGCATGGATCTAAATTATTAGATCAAAAACTTCAATGTTTATATGTGAAATCAACGTTTTTACATTAAATATCTAATTTTTATTAGATATAAAGTCGATTTAGAGTCTAAAAATTGCTTTTTAAAGATAAAAATCTGTTTTTAATAGATTAACAAAAAAAGAAGGATTTTTTTCTCTTGCTCTAGCTGTAACGACCACTTTTCGTTGTACGTTGTTCGTGCACGTGCTTTTGGCCGTGCACGTGTTTGTTTTAGACTTTGTTTGTTTGTGAACACTTTAGTGCGATATTCCGTTGTGAATATCTCTGAGGTTAGTAAATTGTGGCACTAATTTGGAACGACGTTTCTCGAGTCGTTTTCCCACAATTTAATCTTATTCGATGAGACGTTGCGATTCTCACTTTTGACTGGAGACGTTTCTATTTTTAGTTTCGTCGTCCGATGTCGAAATTGAGATCCGTCTTCTTAGTTAGCTCACTTTCATCATCACGATCACCCCGATATTTATTTTATAATTTTTGGAGTTCATTTGACCACTTTTATATTTTTAGCAAGGTTTATAATATTTTTAATAATTAATTTTTAAATTATTTTCGGCCAAATAAAATTTATTTGAGTTTAAAACGTTTTAAAGAATTTTTGAGCCAATTTCCAGCTCATTTGGACCGCATCAAAGTCTTGGGTGAGTTGGAGTTGGTTAGATTTGAATTTTAAATTATTTTAAACTCCTAATCTCATTAGGATTAGCCCTAGACCTAGTCATCCCCCCTACACTAAATAAACAACCTCTAGGAAGACCTATTTTCGCAAGAAAATAACCCTAGCCGCCTCCAAAACCCAAAAACCCACTTGCGATGATTCGTCGCAACGTTGCAGCCGTCGCCTGTGCACGACCGAAGAATTCCGCCCCGTTCCCTCGGTCTGACCGAGGCCACCGCCCGCACCAAGCTCCGCTCCGCACCCGTTGCAGCCGCCTGCTCGCATCTCTGTGCCCGACCGAGAGGATGTCTCGGTCTGACCGAGAGATTTCGCCCCAACTCCCGCACCGCACAGCCCGCTTCGCAGAGCCCGCACCGACCCCGCTCCGCCCCGTGTCTGACCGAAGCGCTCCCCCGCTCACGCTGCATCGCTGCTTCGTTGCAACGTTGCAACGTTGTAACGCCCGCACAGCGCTGTGACCGACCCGCCCCAAGCGCCTGACCGAGAGGCCGCCAGCACCCGCTGCTGAGCCCGCTCCGCAGCGCTGTACAGCGCCGTGCGCTGTGTCTAACCGAGAGATTCTCTCGGTCAGGCTAGTGTCCGACCGAGCGACGTTCGTCGCAACGTTGCAACTATCGCACCGCTTGTCGCCGTGGGCCCCCCAAGTTCTCCAGAGGCATTTTGGGTCCCCCATGGGTCCCTAGGACTACTTTGGGCCCCACCTAGATGCTTTCTCTCCGACGATTCGCCGTGTACGACGTTGCGACACGTCGTAGCCCGTCGTCGCACGTGCTAGCTTTGGAATCTAGAACCGTTGCTCCGGTTGATGCTCTGAACTTTCCAGCAAGAAAACTAATTTGGAATCAGGACTTGGAGTGTGTTCTCTTATTCCAACCCCCGGCGTCGCTACCCGACGTCGGTGTAGCTTTCGCGTCGTGTTGAGGTAACACTTTGCACCCCTAGGACCCCCAACCCATTGCCTGTTAATCAAGACTAAAATCAGTATTTTTAAAATGTTTTAAATGTTTTAAATTCACTAATCAAGATTAATAATATGGACTTTAGGTCGGTGGACTTGTGCACGTAGGATAATTGTGATTTTTGGACTCATTGGACGGTGTGCTCAGACGTTGTACTTGCAGGCAAGTGAAACTTGCCAACTCTTGTGTAGGGCCATGTTTTTAGGCCACTTCCTTGTTTTCAGCGTAAAAGAGACTAGTCAGTGAAATGATAGCTGGCTAGACGCCTACTTGATCTAGTTTGACAACGAAACTAGGTCCGTCACCTAAATGGATCTAGCTTGACAACGAAGCTAGATCCAACTCTTTAAACTTGTGGTTCATGAATACTAAACTGCCACGTTTACTTTTCTTATCTGTACGCACTTTTAACTGCCATGCATTGCATCTTACATGTCATCCCAGTTGATTGTTGCATTCGTAGCACACGCTACAATACTTGTACTCCTTGAATACTACTTCCGGGGAAACTGGCCTCATGTGTTGGTCAAAAGCCAATGACCGGTTTCCTGGTCCGGCTAGGTGCACCCCTATGCCATACTTGTTAAAAACACTTCCTGGCTCGTGATCCAGAAGCGAGCATTACCGTTCGGGGGTAAGGCCCTGGCTCGATACACGTGGAGGGGTAGGGATAAACGGTCAACTGAGCTTAGGAGTGGCCCGATCAGCCACTCTAGCCAGAAGACGGAATCTCTGTGCACGAGGTGCTTACTTTCCTTGTCTTGTACTTGTCTTGTGAATGATTCATGTAATACTTGTCATCCATGCCATGTTTAAATGCCATGCTTGTACTTTACTTTACGTTACTTTACTTTACCTGTTGCACTCATACTTTAACTGCCATGTCATCGCATTCATGCTAGAACTGCTAGGTTGCTTTACTTTTGCATACTTTCAGTTTCCTTGCACAAGTCTCTTATAGACTTGCTGACATGTGCCCCTTGCTCTTTTGGGTGTCACATGTTAGACCCTGAGCCAGACACCGTTGATGTGTATGTGATGTGTTGCTGACGCTGAGCCTGAGTCCATGTCTGCCTAGGAGGAGTTTTGTGGACGTCAGTGATCTTTCTTGGTGACTTTGCTGAGCTTTCTTTTGTTTTAGGTTTGTTGTTAGTTGTCGGTGCGTGTCACCTTGTTTTGTACGATGTACTTCTGTTGGCCATGTTTGGGCCTTTAGACTCTCTTTTATTTCAGCATGGTGGCTTTTCTGCGATGTTGGACTTTATATTTATGGATATTCTGAGATTATTCTTTTGTCTCATTTCATTATTATTATCTTGTTTCGCTCGAGTTGCAAGGACTTGCAGTTTTAAATTTGATTGACGCTTATCGGACTTGCAGCTTTGTAGCTTCAAGTCTGAGCGGACCTTCTCATGCTTCACCTACATATTTTTGGGAAGCGGGGCGTGACAGGTTTTGTTGGTGGCCCATGCAGGTCCGTCTTGCAATTGCGAATTAACGAAACAACGATAATAACGGAATGTCCATTAAATAAATTGCAACATCCGAGTCATAAGCCCTGAGTCTAGCCGTTTTCTTATGACACTAGGTGATAAGAGACTTAGTTAGACGTCTGTGCTTGCTATTTAGAGGCCCCTGATTGATAGTTAGACCCCCTTCTAGCAATTGATTTAATCGTCGTAGGAGTTACCTTAGTGGTTCATGTCTACCCCTGACCATATTAGACTTCTAGAATTTCCTTTAGTCGTTCGCTTGGGTTCATCGATTTCGGACCAAGCTGAACGCATTTCTTTACCGTCTAACCTTTAGAAGTCTTAGCGCTTAGTTTTTAATCTTTAGTTGGTCGACCGTAGGAGTTTCCCCGTAGACTCTTCTGATTCATATCCTAGGCGTATGAATGTTTTGATCATCCGACCAATTTCCTTGCCTCGATTCACGAGATCGCCTCATGACGATCGTCGTCCATTTTCGAACCTCTCCATTACGAACCTTGAAACTCTTGAAAGTATTTTTCGACTTCCTCCTTTCCGAAGTTTAACCTTGTCCCAAATTTTAATGCATATATACTTATACTTCATCCTCCTTCGTTGATTTAAAATTTTAAAAACTTTTGTCGGAAATTTTGAACTCTAGCTTATAATATTTTTCCAACTTATATTTTTCGTACTTATGTAAATGCGTTGCCCCTTCATATATTAATTTTATTCTGGACCGTACTTTTGCTTTGCCCAATTCGATTTATAATTTTCCTTCTTATTTGTGTTATACGAATGATACGTCGTGTTTACTTTAATATACTTTCAAGACACATGGAATTTCAGCTTTCAGCAAGTTGGTTTTATGCCCATCGTTTTCGCTATTTCAAATTACTATTCCTAATCTAGACTCCCCGTAATTTGGTTTTAAAGCTTTATTACAAATTTTGATAATTTTACTACTAAGTCATCCTTCCGTTCACCATACATACTTTCAATTATTTTATATCCGTACCAGACTTGATGTGCTCGTATATTAAGAACCTTGCGTAAATCAGTTTCTCATTTTTGGCAAACCCCGGTTCTCTAAGAGTAGTTTCAATATTGGTTATTTTAAATTTTCCATAGCCTAAAAGTTTTGAAAGCGTTTAACATGAGTTTAAATTCTTCCGTTACTTGATTTCATTCCCTGACTTTCAAAAACTTTTGACAACATTATATTAAATTACTGACGTATAAGATTTCTAAACCATGTCCTTAATATTCGTGTAAATGATTTTGCTTCCTTTAAAAAAAAATTTTAGCCAATAAAACATTTTCTCTTATTATGAATATTTGACTCAAATTTATTTTGAACAACTCGTTTATCGCTCTCCAAATATTTCTTTTCAGACGAGGATTTCAACTTTTGAAGTACAACAGTTTTCAACTCCACGTATTTTAGCTTATGCTATTTTCCCTATTTCTTTTCCCCCTCCTATATAAGCATCACTACATCTCCCTTTTCCCTCAACCTAAACATCACTTTTGAGTCAATGTTTCGTCTAACCAAGCTGTCTCCTTGTATTCGTCCTATCTGAACTCGTGCTTATCGATCCTTCCCTCGCCACGCTTTCGACCTCGACCTCCCTCTATTGCTTAGGCTTTAGTGCTCGTCAATGACTGTGTCAACTCTAAGTTGTTAGTAGGCCCTTGGACCTTGTGAGGTAGTCGTTGTGCATGTACCTGAGTTACGTACGTGAGCTTGAATGAGTATACCCCCCATAGTATATTGATGTTTGCCTATTGTGTGATATATATATATACTCGGAGTTATTCGTGATAGTATGAAGTAGTTGTGTGTTAGTAGTTATAGATTTTTGTATAGATAGCTATACTATACTAGGGATGCCTGTGTATATAAGAGTTAGCGTTGAAATATCTAAGTTGTGTATGTGGTAAGAGATACTTGTAATGGTTGAAATAAAATGATTGGTAAAGCTATGTGTATGTTAGGAGTGATAATAATAAGTGTATGTATGGTTAAGGGAGTAGGCCTACTATATGACCTATATACTAGTACGTATGAGTATGTGCTCGTAGGTAGATATGTATTGTGCTTAGACGTAAGTAGTTATGTTTCGTTGCATGAGTATATAGGTGTTATGCATATGATAGTAGAATTATAATTTTGATTGGTATTGTTTGCTTTCGCGGGATGTTGCATGCGTGCATACCGTGAGGTATACACGACTATTGCACATCTTAATTATGTACGTGTGGATGTGTTAGTATACTAATTATAGGTAGTAGGCTATGGTGTGAATATGTACATTACTTATGTGTGACTATTCGGTGAATGTTTGTACTAGGGAGGGTATTATAAATATGTGGGTGCTGATGTCTGTAATGTTATTACTATGGTATATAAATTGATTTAACTATGTGAGTATTACCTGACTAAATATTAGGTGAATGACTTATGGTATATATATATATATATATATATATATATATATATATATATATATATATATATATTGGAGTGGTATCGGTATAGGTATAAATACCGTGTTACGTATATAGAATATTCTGATATGTGTATTGAGTCTCACTCAAGCTTGAGTGGGTATACTCTAAGTATATTGAATGTATGTCTGAAGTTTGAATATATCGATGTTTGATGTATGTATAGTGATAGGAGTGTTTGTGTCTGGTTGTGTTACGCACATGATTGTGGGTCGCTATACCAGTATATAGTTATAGGTGTTGGTCTTGTGGTATAGTTATCTACTAAGGACTTGCCTGTGTGAACGTATGTGTACTAGCTAAAAATAGGTGCGTAGGTGTGGTAGTTATATAATGATATGATTGGTATACGTGAATGAAAAGTTAGCGTGTATGGGTGTGCACCATGCACGGGTAAGTATGCACTTAGTTATAGGTATTGATGACTATGATATATGTGGCGTGTCGTAAATACAGTTATAGGACCGTATGTGATGAGAATATATGGTGAACTATTTGCATGAATTTGAATGACTATATATTGTGAAACTATAGTAGTGGTGAATATATATATATATATATATATATATATATATATATATATATATATTGAAACTTGTTTTAATTATGGTATGGTGTGACTACATGAGTTGATGCGTTGGATGTATACTAGGAAATATTAGAGGGTAGTATACCCTTGATGTTTGGGCATAGGTAGCTATCTATATGTGGAGCAATGATTGTATTTGCTAAGTGTGGGATCATACTTATATGAGTATCTGAAATATTGTTTTGTGATTAGGTAGGTAGTAGTTATATAAGGGATGCATGCTTATATATATGATTGAAATACATGTATGAAATTGACTGACTATAATAGGTATAAGTGTATGATGTACGTGAATATATATATATATATATATATATATATATATATATATATATATATATATATATATATATATGTATGTATGTATACGTATTGGTAGTGTTAATGTTTGACTATCTAGTGCATATATAAGCACTTGTAATGACTATACCTGGTTTGAATTATTATGACTTGATTGGGGTAGTTACTAGAGCGACTAGCTATGTTAGAAAGTTCGAGGACGGACTTTATTCTAAGGTGCGGAGGATGTAACGACCACTTTTCGTTGTACGTTGTTCGTGCACGTGCTTTTGGCCGTGCACGTGTTTGTTTTAGACTTTGTTTGTTTGTGAACACTTTAGTGCGATATTCCGTTGTGAACTTCTCTGAGGGTAGTAAATTGTGGCACTAATTTGGAACGACGTTTCTCGAGTCGTTTTCCCACAATTTAATCTTATTCGATGAGACGTTGTGATTCTCACTTTTGACGGGAGACGTTTCTATTTTTAGTTTCGTCGTCCGATGTCGAAATTGAGATCTGTCTTCTTAGTTAGCTCACTTTCATCATCACGATCACCCCGATATTTATTTTATAATTTTTGGAGTTCATTTGACCGCTTTTATATTTTTAGCAAGGTTTATAATATTTTTAATAATTACTTTTTAAATTATTTTCGGCCAAATAAAATTTATTTGAGTTTAAAACGTTTTAAAGAATTTTTGAGCCAATTTCCAGCTCATTTGGACCGCATCAAAGCCTTGGGTGAGTTGGAGTTGGTTAGATTTGAATTTTAAATTAATTTAAACTCCTAATCTCATTAGGATTAGCCCTAGACCTAGTCAACCCCTCTACACTAAATAAACAACCTCTAGGAAGACCTATTTTCGCAAGAAAATAACCCTAGCCGCCTCCAAAACGCAAAAACCCACTTGCGACGATTCGTCGCAACGTTGCAGCCGTCGCCTGTGCACGACCGAAGAATTCCGCCCCGTTCCCTCGGTCTGACCGAGGCCACCGCCCGCACCAAGCTCCGCTCCGCACCTGCTGCAGCCGCCCGCTCGCATCTCTGTGCCCGACCGAGAGGATGTCTCGGTCTGACCGAGAGATTTCTCCCCAACTCCCGCACCGCACAGCCCGCTTCGCAGAGCCCGCACCGACCCCGCTCCGCCCCGTGTCCGACCGAAGCGCTCCCCCGCTCACGCTGCATCGCCGCTTCGTTGCAACGTTGCAACGTTGCAACGCCCGCACAGCGCTGTGACCGACCCGCCCCAAGCGCCTGACCGAGAGGCCGCCCGCACCCGCTGCTGAGCCCGCTCCGCAGCGCTGCACAGCGCCGTGCGCTGTGTCTGACCGAGAGATTCTCTCGGTCAGGCTAGTGTCCGACCGAGCGACGTTCGTCGCAACGTCGCAACTCTCACACCGCTTGTCTCCGTGGGCCCCCCAAGTTCTCCAGAGGTATTTTGGGTCCCCCATGGGTCCCTAGGACTACTGTGGGCCCCACCTAGATGCTTTCTCTCCGACGATTCGCCGTGTACGACGTTGCGACACGTCATAGCCCGTCGTCGCACGTGCTAGCTTTGGAATCTAGAACCGTTGCTCCGGTTGATGCTCTGAACTTTCCAGCAAGGAAACTAATTTGGAATCAGGACTTGGAGCGCGTTCTCTTATTCCAACCCCCGGCGTCGCTACCCGACGCCGGTGTAGCTTTCGCGTCGTGTTGAGGTAACGCTTTGCACCCCTAGGACCCCCAACCCATTGCCTGTTAATCAAGACTAAAATCAGTATTTTTAAAATGTTTTAAATGTTTTAAATTCACTAATCAAGATTAATAAGATGGACTTTAGGCCGGTGGACTTGTGCACATAGGATAATTGTGATTTTTGGACTCATTGGACGGTATGCTCAGACGTTGTACTTGCAGGCAAGTGAAACTTGCCAACTCTTGTGTAGGGCCATATTTTTAGGCCACTTCCTTGTTTTTAGTGTAAAAGAGACTAGTCAGTGAAATGATAGCTGGCTAGACGCCTACTTGATCTAGTTTGACAACGAAACTAGGTTCGTCACCTAAATGGATCTAGCTTGACAACGAAGCTAGATCCAACTCTTTAAACTTGTGGTTCATGCATACTAAACTGCCACGTTTACTTTTCTTATCTGTACGCACTTTTAACTGCCATGCATTGCATCTTACATGTCATCCCAGTTGATTGTTGCATTCGTAGCACATGCTACAATACTTGTACTCCTTGAATACTACTTCCGGGGAAACGGGCCGCATGTGTTGGTCAAAAGCCAATGAACGGTTTCCTGGTCCGGCTAGGTGCACCCCTATGCCATACTTGTTAAAAACACTTCCTGGCTCGTGATCCAGAAGCGAGCATTACCGTTCGGGGGTAAGGCACTGGCTCGATACACGTGGAGGGGTAGGGATAAACGGTCAACTGAGCTTAGGAGTGGCCCGATCAGCCACTCTAGCCAGAAGACGGAATCTCTGTGCACGAGGTGCTTACTTTCCTTGTCGTGTACTTGTCTTGTGAATGATTCATGTAATACTTGTCATCCATGCCATGTTTAAATGCCATGCTTGTACTTTACTTTACTTTACTTTACTTTACCTGTTGCACTCATTCTTTAACTGCCATGTCATCGCATTCATGCTAGAACTGCTAGGTTGCTTTACTTTTGCATACTTTCAGTTTCCTTGCACAAGTCTCTTGTAGACTTGCTGACATGTGCCCCTTCCTGTTTTGGGTGTCACATGTTAGACCCTGAGCCAGAGACCGTTGCTGTGTACGTGATGTGTTGCTGACGCTGAGTCTGAGTCCATGTCTGCTTAGGAGGAGTTTTGTGGACGTCAGTGATCTTTCTTGGTGACTTTGCTGAGCTTTCTTTTGTTTTAGGTTTGTTGTTAGTTGTCGGTGCGTGTCACCTTGTTTTGTACGATGTACTTCTGTTGGCCATGTTTGGGCCTTTAGACTCTCTTTTATTTCAGCCTGGTGGCTTTTCTGCGATGTTGGAATTTATATTTATGGATATTCTGAGATTATTCTTTTGTCTCATTTCATTATTATTATCTTGTTTCGCTCGATTTGCAAGGACTTACAGTTTTAAATTTGATTGACGGTTATCGGACTTGCAGCTTTGTAGCTTCAAGTCTGAGCGGACCTTCTCATGCTTCGCCTCCATATTTTTGGGAAGCGGGGCGTGACACTAGCCGCCGGGCCGCCGCCTCTAGCGGCGGCCACCGGCAGGCCGCCCCCCAGAGGGGGCGCTGCCGTCGACAGGCCCGACTGAGGGGGGGCCGCCCCCCTGAAGGGGGGAGCCGGCAGGCCCCCCCTGAGGGGGGGCCGCCCCCCTGAGGGGGGCGCCTGCAGCATTGGCATGCCGCCCCCTTCTGGGGCACGCCGCCGCCGGTAGCGAAGCGCCGCCGCCTACGGACAGCGGCCACCATCCCTCCTCCTCTCCCACATTGAAACCCTAGGGAAACCCTAGGGTTTGGGAAGATGGGCCTTTTAGGCCTAACAATGAAAAATAAATGGATATTTGAATTAAATTTTAATTCCAGCCCATTGGGTTTCTACCCAAATTGGGCCCAGAATTGATCTTTAATTTATTTTTCTATTAAAATTTCATTATAATTCCCGAAAAATTCTGGATAAATCCAGAAAAATGAGGAAAAATCAAGGGAAGGGGATTTAAGCATTAATAACCCCTTTTGGGGGTATTGAGGGCAGGTTATAAATATGTTCATAAAAGGGCTATTCAGCTATTGATTAAAGATTTTCTTCTTTTGTCTTTTTCTGATTAATTATCTGCGTAAATCATCACCGCATTTTGTTGGATTATTTGATTAGTATTAAACAAAAAGTTTTCTTTCCATTTTTAATGCTAGTGATGTTGCACACATTTCATTGCCCGTTGCATGATTTAACTTTTTAAATTATTACATGTCTGTGATAATTAAATCTATGTGTAGAAAATTATATGTCTGCCGCATATTTAATGACTTCTGTGATGTAAGTTTTATTTAGCATGCTAAAAAATCACTATGATATAGTTTTAATGCCTGTAGCAAAACCCTATGTCTGTGATGAGATTATTTAAATGCATGCAGCATATAAATAGCATGTGTATACATCATACTTGTTTCAATTCAAGTGAATTGAGCATAACTTTTTAGTTTACAAGCTTTATATGTATGATGGGCTTATGATAAGACGATATTTATGACAACAAGCCAATCATGATTTCAAAAAGTTTAACATCATATCCACTTTGACAAAATAAATCAGAAGTTTAAAATCAAATCAAAAGTTAGCACCCTTTCCCTTAATAAAATAAATATCAACAAAAACGATGGCTTATGCGAAAACCATTTATGCGATCTTTTTAGAGATGCACATTTTGCGGTAAACTCTTTTAGAGTCATCTCACTTTACAATGTATGATTCTTGAATTTAACCCTTACTTTTAAGTGCACGCCCGAAGTCGTGACTTAATAGATAAGTAAGAAATTATAAATTTCGTAGCCATGTATTTGTTTTCCCCTCTGAGCATGATAAACTATCCACATAAAATTTGAACGACTCAAAAAAATGGCCTGAAGCCATACTCGAGCATTCAAATAGACTCTTTAAAAGTCTCTAATTAATTAGAAAAGTGGAAGTATAAAATAATTTGCTCAAACCCCTGCATATGTCTCCTTAGCAAGACTAATTTTTCTTGTCCTTTAAAAAATAAGGAATATTGAAATTAGGGGAAGTTCAGGATCAAACATGACCTGAAATAAACATAAGGAAAATTTAAAACAGGGGAAGTCTTGAATAAAATGAGAAAGGGAAGATATGATATACCTCGACATGGAGTAAGCAATGGCAAACCAATATCAGACCAAAAGTTCTGATAATAGCCATAATGTTTTTGCAAACATGAATGTGCATCAACTTATGCCATATAAAAATACATACATATCTAGTCTAAACGACGAAAGTTGAATTGACCTTATGTATATTTAGCTACTCTCTGAGGACAAATAAATTTTTGAAATCAAATTTAATCTGTTGTCATAACATAAGTCTTAATGAGCATAATTATATTTGTATGTTTTTAAGAGCACACATCACACTTTGTCACTTGTTGACTTAACAAAATTATCAGTATTATTCTCTTGCAGTTTTAATACATTTTATTTTACTGCGAATAATTTGCTATCTTGAATACCCCTAAAAATAAATTGAGGCTGTCATATTCTCTCTGAAACTGATACAGTTTCAAAGGATATTCGTCAAAACGAAATCCCTAATGACTCAAGATATAAATGAAGCCTGAAGCTTTGTCCCATAATGATCCGCACAATAGTCAATGTGAAGATGTAATCCTTCACCGTTTGAACACAGTTCAACTATTAACGGACATAATTAACTTGAGCATTTTAATGGACTTTTCAAAAGTCCCACATAAAATCAAAAAGAGGAATTAATTTGGAACACCAGAAGTGTCCAGAATCGACCAACTTTGGATCGATATCACCCTGGATTGATGATGCAAGACATCATCAACCAAACGAAACCGAAGATTCTTCAAAAAAGGGTGAAACTTTCATTGTCCCATTTAAAAGGGAAATATGATTATGAGATCATCTCCAATCACATAGACATTGACTCTCCTCACTTCCTCAAACGAATTTAAGATGATATACTATCATCATTAAAGATAATGAAGACCTTTAGGTCTCTTGAGAGTATTTTAGGGATATAATTAGGTTTTGTACACTCCCTTAATATGACTGATGATGTACCTTTTGTGTACTCATCAATACATCCTCTAAAAATGGTCATTATCCAACCACATTTTTTTAAATGGTGGTAACTTTGGATAAAAATGGGAAATCATAAATAATTAGCAATATTGGTTACGTACACTCAGCTAAACACACCATTATAATCTTTTTATATGAGTCTGATCAACTCTATATAAACATTTTCTAAGAATGGATTTAGAGCACATCTTAAAGATGGTACGTCCGCAATGCTATATATATGTTCCTGAAGAAACAATACATAAACCGTCATGATGCCATAAAGAGAACACATTCATCAGGACTAACCAACTTTGATGAATAGATTCCAAAATCTCGTATGAGTAAGACATTAGTAAACATCTTATAGATTGTGTGGTGATGGTAATAAGGATCCTGAAGATCCTTCAATTCCTTATTTGGTTAAAATCATCTATGAGCCTGAAGCTCAAATTGACCATTTAAAAAGTAAATACATATGATCTGATTATAATCAGACTGACAATTTAAATATTGTCAAAATTTTCACATCCCTGCTACTAAAAATCCAGCTAGGATTGACATACCAATTATAATGGATGCAATCCACCAGTAGCAGAAGTGGATGTCCTTAAGAGTGAGAGGACATACCACTAGGCTCCAAAGAGAGAAATCTACTCCTGGAGACCGAAAAAGCAATACTACCACAGGAAAGTGAGCTCAAATCCAGAACCTATTTGCAACTTGGTTGCTAAGGACCAATTCTGGATCTGTCCATATTCTTTACCCGTCCCAGAACCTTCACTTCTTTAACGCGTCGTGAAGGAGACACCTCTGGGAGAAATCAAATGATTATAATACGTACGGGGTGAGTTTTTGGGCAAGAAAGAACACATTTTGTCGACAAATTCTCTCATATTTCACTTTTCCAGTTAAATATAAAATATCGATTCCACAACTCTGCTTTGACTGAAGCAAAGATAGAGATTTGGCCAAATTATAATAATGTGGAATGAGGCAATAATAAGGTGAGCTGGACTCACTTATGAAATATGAGGTGTTGGACCTGAAGTCCTGGTATCAAAAATGATATCAAATCCTGCGAGATAACTGAGTATTGTAGGAGAATTATAATAAAATCGTTAGCTATAAGCACTCTAATTTGCTATAGCTTTAGAGGTATAAATCGCTCAAACTAGGAAGTAATCAAGTAAGATGAGCTGAACTCACTTACAAGATGAATCTGATGCAACGACTGGTTTATGTCAAGGCGTAACCCAACGAATGGCAAAAAGAGGGAATTTTTGGTTGATGTTGCTATTGGATGTGACAACATTACCGATATAAAATCTCTTCAACTGCATATATAAATTTTTTCTTTACTTTCCTTTCTTTTGGGGACACATATTAATAATATGATTAAAGGAAAGACAACCTAGACAAAGTTCCTTAAAGGACTCATACTATAAGATTGTTGTTTGCACCTCTTAAAAATAGTATTGTTCTTAAGAGAGCAAATTAAAAGAATTGAGATTATTTTAATAACTCAAAATATTATCGGATCTCCTGAAGAGAAAATACCGAAATATATGTTAAATCCTATCTATCAGATATGATATGATATGAAAGTCCTAGCTAGGCATAAAAACTTGGCTTACAGAATACAATCATCCTGAAGATGAACTATCATCTTGAAGATGCCATTAATAATCCTGAAGATGAACTATCATCCTGAAGATGACATTAATCATCCTGAAGATGAACAATCATCCCGAAGATGAACTATTATCCTGGAAATGAACTATCATCCTGAAGATGACGTTAATTAATCATCCCGAAGATGAAAACTTCATACAATGACGATTGCTGATGAAATATTAAAATAATTCTCCACTAAATACACCTATTTGGTTGTATGGATATACATTAAAAGACCCCTTTCCGTTAGCTGGAAGAGGGGAAGAATATACAAGCTCCAGAAGTACCTTAAGTGTCTTTGGAACACTCTATTACCTGGTCAACTGCATGCGTCTCTCTTGAGCGTTAGCAGTATAACTATTAACCATGTACAATGCAGCGCCTGCAGCGCACCACTGGACCAGAGATATGTTGCTTATGCGCTATCTCCAAGGGTCGAGGAAAAATCCTCTATGTTAAATGTATTTGCATATGCAGGTTACAGATCATCGCGATGAATAGCATAAAAGGGACGTCCACCTCCTGAAGATCTACACAGAATCCTCCCAAGTTTACATCCTTCCACCATCCCGAGAAGCTCATCACCCAAGGAGCAGTTCAAGAACATACAAAGCCAAGTCCTGAAGTACCTCACAGACAATGACGATTGAGACGTGGAGCTGTCTACCAAGTTCGCTAGCGCTTCTTTAGTCTCAGCTACTACCTTATATGATTGAAACTTGTATAGATGAGTGATGCTTGTACTTTACTTTTGCTTTCGGAATGTTGTAGAGGAGATGGATGTATAGACACATAGGAGATAAATGTATAGATATATAGGATATCTGCAAGCCTGAAGCTTGATCAGATAAGGGGGAGTCAACTGTAGAGTTGTACTCTTTTTCCTTGGCTAGTGATTTTTCCTACAGGGTTTTCCATAGTCAAGGTTTTAATGAGGCAACCACATTGACTCTGGATCCAGAAGTATCCACCCCTCGACACATCCCCAAATCAGGAGAAGTTATGGAGTGATGTACTCTTTTCCCTTCGCTATCGGTTTTTTCCCACAGGGTTTTTATAGCTAAGGGTTTTTAATGAGGCAATTACCCCTAACTTGGATCCAGAAGTATCCACCCTTTAAGATACTCGGTAGTACTAATGAATCATTCAGTATTCATAAAGTCGAGTATACCACGTTAGTTGGATAAGGGGAAGTGTTATGAATAGGACCCATTGGGCCTATTGGGTATCCACCCACATGAGTAACCATTATGAATGCTATATAAAGGAGGCTAGGGGTTTCCTAGCCTCAACCTTCTCCAAACCTGTTTCTCGTTCACAACACTACCCAAATTCACAAAAATATCGAAATAATGATCGATATTTTGAAAACTTGGGGAAAACGGGGATTCTGTTATTGGCAGATTTCATGCAACATGGATGCAAAAGAAATTTCAGAGTATTCCAATAACAAAGGTATTTTTGTGCGAGAAAGACGACCACTGAATAATGATAGGTAACCCTCAAGTCATCAAAACTGTGGTTCTGTCGTGGCACGATCAAAGGTCATGAACATGGGGTTGGTATTCAATAAATTTTCTGACCTTTTTAATCCATTAACTAATAAGCATTTGAAGACTGCCGACACCTAATTTGAACATCATTAAAATCATGCCGTCAATGTAGAAAGCAAGAAAATATGTGGGTCACATTAAAATCATATACATGCTGTATGATACGACTATTTTGGAGAAGCCCGAGAACCAGAGATCCAAGCCCAAGCCTAGAACGGCAGGCCTACAAATGGGTTTAGGCCCACCTGGCGAGGCCCGCGGATGGAATCGAAGTCAGACCGGCTCCGGTCCGAAAGACGCATGGTTAGCTCACGCTCTCCGGAGATAACCGTCCCCCCTAAAAGCGCGGCACCTTAATGACCATTAAGGAGCCCATTAATAGACCCTCCCCACGACGCATGCCGGCGCCTTGATGGAGGCTGATCGCAGGAACGTGAGGGGAGGCGGTCAGAGGACGTGGATTAGGGGCAATCGTGGGCCAAACCCTATAAAGGGATGATAGGGACAACCGGGAAGAGGATCGAATCCTTGGTACTTACAAAAGAGGTACTCCATTCACAGGACCTTGCTTTTCCCCATTATCTCCACTGCCATAGCTCGGTCCGAGGATACGTGTGTTGGACTCCTCTTGAGGCGTACCTATCCCGCCGAGCATTACACAGATCCGTTCTAACTTAGGCATCGGAGGGGACTTGGCCGGAACCAAGGTCTGGCCCCCCTGACGGGTTTCCCCGTCTGTCCAGGAAGGAGCTGAGCTGAAGCGCCGAGGCTACCCCTTGGTGGGGAACGGACCCGCTCGCCATTAGCGAGCGCCGCCGCCGATCGAGACCGAGGGACATTCAAGGGGCCGAGGCTTCCCCTCGATGCTTGTCAAGCCGAGGCGGAGCACTTAACATGGAGCCGAGGCTTCCCCTTGACGCTCATCCAGCCGATGCCGAGCGCTTAACCCGGAGTCGAGGATTCCCCTCGTCTCCATGCCAACCGAGGACCGACGCTCTCCCAAAGCGTCCGCTAGACCTCGGATCCGTCGCCTACCCACGCTGAGAGCACATGCACTCAGCGTGACCAAGGGATCCCAATCGATCCCATGACCATGTTGACCGTCCAGTCGTCGGTCAACAATCCTGTGGTGAGAAAACACCCGTAAACATCTGGCGTCGTCTATGGGAATCGAGCTAACACCCACGTAAAGCAACCACACCAGCAATGACGAGGCCTCGCCCTCCGCAGCGGAAGAAGGCCATGGCCCCGATATCGGCACCTGGGCCATATCGCAGTCGGTGGGGATGAACCATGACCGCTTGGCGCGTGTCTCGGGGCTGGGGTCCGGACGGACCCCGGCCTGGCCACGCGGGGGACTATAATGTGGGGCTGGAAACGCTTCCTCACCCCTCCCAGCCGACGGCGGGGGAACCGTGGGAGAGAAACCATGGTCAGACGAAGCACTCATGGTTTCCACTGTCATCAACACATCCATGGTGAGGCGACTGCTCGTCGATACTGGCAGCTCATGCGACATCTTTTTCATATCGACTCTGGAGAGGATGGGGCTGCGTGACGAAGACCTGGAGCCGAGTTTGAGGCCCATGATAGGCTTCACATGTCACTCCGCACCCATCGTCGGGATGATCCACCTCCCTGTCACACTCGGGAAGCCGCCCGACTCGGTGACCCTGACGATGGAGTTCATAGTGCCGAGGATCGGATCGGCATACAATGGGATCATCGGCCGCCCGCTCCTCAACACTATCGGTGCGGTGGTCTCGACTCTCAATTGGACGATCAGGTTCCAGACCCTGAGGGGGATTGGACAGGTCGAGGGCGACACAGGGAAGCCGAAGGTTTGCTACCAGCTGGCCGGCTGGGAACCCTCCGAGCAGCATGATGGTCCGATGGCCTCGCTTAACTTGCGGTACGGACCGAGGCCCACTCTAGGAGAGGAGCCAGAACTAACCCCTGTCATGAATGTCTAAGGGAGATTCATCTCCATCGGGTCCGGACTGACCCCTGGCTTAAGAGACGAACTGATCGAGTGCTTGAAGGCCAATCTTGACGTCTTCGCATGGTCACCCGACGACATGCCCGGCATGGATCCTCGGGTGATCACGCACTAGCTGATTGCCGACCCCAACTTCAAACCGGTCAGGCAGAAGAAGCGGAACCTGGGTGGCGAGAAGAGGAGGGCAGCCTCCGAGGAGGTGGAATGCCTTCTCGACGTTGTCTTCATCCGGGAAGTCTGGTACCCGAAGTGGCTGTCCAACGTCGTGATGGTCAAAAATTCCAGCGGGAAGTGGCAGATGTGTGTGGATTTCAGTGACCTCAACAAGGCTTGCCCCAAGGACAGCTACCCACTGCCCCGCATCGATCACCTCGTGGACAACGCCTTTGGGTACGAGATGCTCAGCTTCATGGACGCCTACTCTGGGTACAATCAAGTCCAGATGGACCCTTGGGACGAAGAGAAGATGACCTTCACGACAAACCAGGGGACCTTCTTCTACAAGAAGATGCCCTTCGGCTTGAAGAACATGGGAGCAACCTATCAGAGAATGGTCAACAAGGTGATCGACTCCCAGATAGGGAGGAACCTGGAGGTCTACGTTGACGACATGTTGGTCAAATTGAAAGGGCCAAAAGATCACACGCCGACCTCAGGGAAACCTTCGAACGGCTGCGAAAGCACAACATCCAGCTCAATCCCACGAAATGCACATTCGGGGTAAGATCCGGTAAGTTCCTGGGATTCATGATCACTAATCGCGGCATTGAGGCCAACCCTGACAAGATCGAGGCATTGATCAACATGCGGGAACCAAAGACAATCAAAGAACTACAGAGGTTGAATGGACGCATCTCCGCTCTAAGGCTTTTTTTGTCCAAATCGGTAGAGAGATCCCTTCCATTCTTCAAGACCCTGAGGAAAGCAATTGCTGAGCCCGCCGACAAAAGGAAGACGGTACCATGGGATGAGGACTGTGCCTGAGCGTTCGCTGAACTCAAGGAATACCTTCGCAGTCCGCCGCTCCTCTCCAAACCACGAGAAGGAGAGTCGCTGAGCCTCTACCTAGCCTGTACAGGTGAGGCGGTGAGCTCGGTGCTGATCAGGGAGGACAATGGAGTGTAGAAGCCGGTGTATTATACCAGCCGAGTCTTATATGACGTAGAGGGACGGTACACGCCTATGGAGAAGCTGGCGTATGCCCTCGTGCTCTCGGCTCGAAGACTCCAACCCTACTTCCAAGCCCACACAATCATGGTCCTTGATTATTCCCAACTCGAACAAAACCTCAAGAGATTCGACCGAATGGGAAGGATGTTGAATTGGTGAGTGGAACTGAGCGAGTTTGATCTTCGATTTAAGCCACACACGGCCACAAAGGCCGGGCCCTGGCAGACTTCATCGCCGAGTGCACCATAAACGGAGGATACCCCTTTGAGGGAGAAGGCTCGGCTGCGGTAACTCCACAACCCTTATCTTTCCTTTCGACTGACATCATTCTTACCAGCTACCCAGGGGACCAGGATACATGGGTAGTCCATGTAGACGGATCAGCAACCCGGGCTGGGAGTGGAGCCGGTATCGTGATTCGATCTCCTGAGGGAAGCGTTGTCGAGTATGCGCTTCGGTTCGAGTTTTTAGCCACCAACAACATGGCCAAGTAAGAAGCCGCAATAAACAGTTTGAGGCTGGCCAGAGAACTCAGAGTCGAGTCCGTAATGGTCATCGATGAGGACCCCACTTGGATGGATCTGATCGTTCGATACCTCTCCAGCGGGGAAGTGCCAACGGACCTGGATGAGCGCCGGTCCCTGGAGCGAAGGGAACTCCGGTACATGATCCATGAAGGGGCACTATATAAAAGACGCTGGACGAAGACAGACATCCTTCGCTACATCAAGTGACTTGGACCTCGGGACGCCGACTACGTCCTCCGGGAGGTGCACGAGGGGATCTGTGGGAATCACCACGGGGGCAAGACGATCGCCCAGAAAATCCTAAGGCAAGGGTATTACTGGCCAATATTGGTCAGCGATGCTACTGGGTATGTCCAAAGGTGCAAGGAGTGCCAGAGGTTTGCCAAACTTGGCTTGTCCCCTCTGTCAGAACTCGTTCCAATAGTCAGTCCCGTACCTTTCGTGAAGTGGGGACTCGACATCCTCGGGCCTTTCACTTCCAGTCGGGGGCAGAGGAAATACTTGATCGTGGCGGTGGACTACTTCACTAAGTGGATTGAGGCGGAACCCCTTGCTTCCATCACTTGGAAGAAGGCGAAGAGCTTCATGTGGAACTTCATCATCTCCAGGTTTGGAATTCCCGAAGCCATCGTCACGGGCAATGGGAAGCAATTTGACTCTGTCGGGTTCAAGGACTTCTGCGCGGAGTGGAAAATCAAACTCCTTTTTGCCTCGGTGGCGCACCCTCAGACTAATGGGATGGTAGAGGTTGCCAACAAGTGCATCATTGAACCCCTCCGCAAGAAGGTGGAAGACACTCAAAGGGGATGGCCGAAGGAACTCCTGGGGATACTCTGGTTGTACAGGACGACTCACAAACAAGCCATGGTCGAAACCCCTTTCATGCTCGCGTATGGCGCCGAGGTGATGGTGCCGGTCGAGGTGGGCGAGGAGTCCCTCCGTATAAAGCAATTCGACGAGGATAGGAACACGGAAGGCTTGGAGCTCGGCCTGGAGCTCCTGGGCGAGTGACGGGAGCAGGCCTTGGCCACCATCATCCGACAGAAGCAGAAGGTAGCCCGCTACTACAACTCCTGGGTTAGGGGGAAGAGCTTCCGCCAAGGGGATCTGGTCCTCAGAAAGGCAACCTTTATCCCGGAGATCACCCGCAAAAGGAAGCTAGCGGCTAAGTGTGAAGGCCCCTACAAGGTCATCGAAGTCCTCGGACCCACAACCTACCGGCTAGCTAACTTGGAGGGGAAGGTCCTTACCGATACCTGGAACGCAAAGCACCTGTGCAAGTACTATCAGTAAGATCATCCGCAAATATATCTCTTCCTTCCCTCCATCCGAATAAAATGCGTCGAAAGAGGAACCACTCGCTTTCATCTTTATTCCCTCGAGAGACTAATTCGGGATGAGGGAAACCTCACTGGATGAACGTCTCGACAATAGACCGTAAGTCTAGGGAACAAACCCCTAGCGGGTTGACCACCTGGTTGGCACATTGGGGGCACCCCCCACCCAGCTAGGGGGGATCGATCGTAAGGCTGTGGGCAACTCCCCCAGCGGGTCAATCCATCGTCCAGTTATCAGACTGGGAGTAGCTCTCCCAGCAGGCTGAACGACACCAACCGACTGTAAGGCTGGGGTCAACTCCCCCAGTAGGTCAGGTAACTGGTCGACCATAAGGCTGGGGACAACTCCCCCAGCAGGTCGGTCATAGGGCCGGCCATAAGGCTGGGGGCAACTCCCCCAGCAGGTCGGTCATGGGGTCGACCGTAAGGCTGGGGGCAACACCCCAACGGGTGATCCCAACGATCAATTGTAAGGCTTGGGGTCGCACCCCCGGCAGACTGACCTACCTAACCGACTGTAAGGCTGAGGGCAACTCCCCCAGCGTGTCGGCGTATCGATCGGCCGTGAGCCTGAGGGATAGCTTCCCCCAGCTGGCCGACCGACCCAACCCACCGTAAGGCTGGGGCAACTACCCCCAGCAGGTTGGTCAACCAATTACCAATAGGACCCAAAACGGGGCACTCCCCGAGGAGGAAGATGACCAGCCACAAGCAAAAAATGGATCTTCATTTCCAAACAAAAAGGGGGGGACGCATTACACAAAAGGCTGAGCGCGGGATTGCAAAAAACGACAAGGCTAAAGGGTTAAGTCCATGCTCCCTCTTCTGTGCCCGGAGCTCCTTCGGGACCGCTGGCTGGCTGGCTGCACAGAAGGTCCATCCTGCACCTCATCTTCAAGATCCGGTCAGAGCTCCTCAAACTTGATCCCCGAGATCGGAAATCTTTTCTGGATCTCAGACTTGCAGCTGGCGAACCCCTTTTGAATGCATCAAACATGGCCTTGGCCACAAAAGACGTGGCGTACTCCTCCACGGCCTCCTGGGCGATCCGAGCAGGATCCACCACTTCCAGCTCTCAGATCCGATCCTCGAGGATGGTGACCAGACGTTGATGCTCAGCCCGCTCCTTCTCGGTCTCTCTGGAGCTCGTATTGAGCTTAGCCAGTAGAGCCTGCTCTCTCTCCTCTGCCGCTTCCAGGAGGCCAGTGAGCTCCATGGTGTCGGCCGCAACTACCGGATCGGTACCCACGCCAGCCTCGACAGTCGCCTCGGCGGCCTCCATAAGCTCGGCAATCCGATCCCCGGCCTTTGCCTTCTCGACCAAGGCCAGGGCCTTCTCCAAGTCCGACTTCTCCAAGGCAGCAGAGAGCTCAGCCACCTAAGTCTCCATGGACTTGACGCTGTAGGGATCGTCTAACCCTTGCAATACTAACAACACACACTAGAGGGGGGGGGTGAATAGTGTAATGGCAATAAAAAAATGTCCAAATAAAGTTTAACTTGCAGATGCGGAATTATAAATGCAAGAGGAATTAAATGGCACAATCAAACCAAACGCAAACACAAAGATATACCCTGGTTCCCCAAACTTGGGTACGTCCAGCCACACCAATATCCACTATATTCCCACAAAGAGAAGTGAATACAAATCTCACAAGGAGATACCCCACAAAGAGGATTTATGCCCTACACAAGGACCCAACCAATCCTACACGAGGATCACGACTCCCACAAAGAGAATCACTAACTCCCACTCAGAGAATTAGGGTTAGCCCTACACTAGGACACTCAAACTCCCACAAAGAGAGTTCCAAGTCCCACAAAGAGACAACTAGTCCCACAAAGAGACAATCTCCCACAAGGAGAAAATCCTAATCCCACAAAGAGAAATAGGAAAACAATTTACACCTTGTAAAGTAAATACTCTTACCTATGCCTTGAGATGCTTACTCATGAATGAATGCAAGGCATGGAAGAGGATCTCCAAGTGTTGGAATATGCTTGAGAGCACTTGGATGATTTCCCTTGAGCTGGACTTCAATGCATGAAGAAAGATGAATGCTCAATTAGAGGGAAATGAGGGAGCTTGAGAGTGGCTTATTGATCTCTAGAGATTTTCTATAGAATCAAGAGTTTATCAAATGTTGTCAAGAGTTCTCAAGAAAGGCAGCACACCCATATATATAGGAAACCTATATCAAGCCCAGAAACCCAAAGAAACAGCCAGAAAATCAAATCAGCAACGTCTAGAAACTGGGTGAAAACGATATGAACAGTCGACTGATGATCATAAGACAGTCGACTGATCAACGGCTAGAAAATATCCAACGGCTATAATCTTAGCCAGGACAGTCGACTTAAGAAGACAATACAGTCGACTGACAAACAGGGCAGGCGCATGTAATTCCTTCAGCAGACGGCTGCTGCAGGGGATGGATCGAAACAGAGAGCTGCACTCTTTCTCCAATTCTTCGCACAGGCGACTGATGTTAATACTACAGTCGAATGTCGAATAGTAAGGTGATTGTATATTCTTCATCAGTCGACTACTGTAAAGTATGGAGAGAAGACAGAGAGATGCAGAGAATGCACTTACGCTAGACAGGTGACTGTTGACCAAATCTCAGGAGACTGTAAATATACAGGTGACTGGGAACTGATTGACAGACGACTGTGCGTAAAGCTCAAGTTTGAGTCAATAGAAATGTTGACTTGAGCAGTGAATATCAGGCGACTGTAGAAGGATCTACAGGCGACTGGAAATCACCCAGTCGACTGTGTTTCCCTCAACAGGCGACAGACAGAAGGAGTGAACCTATTGGGTTGGATTCTATGATAATCCTAAGGTTCACTAAGATGGTTAAATGCATATGCATGAATGAGTAAACCATCTAGCAAGGCATTACATCAACCCTAGAATCAAAAGAGAGAGAAAGCAATAAAGTAAATTACATGGATTACAATGCTTTCAAAAGAGTCTAAGTCTTCAATCTTGATGCCTTGATTGCTCTTCATCATCTTCAAGCTTTGGCACTCCTTGAGTCCAAACTTTGGCTCTTCTTCACATGATGTCCATCCTTACACCAAATGATTAGTCTCCAATAAAGATATCCTTGAGATAAACTGAGAGAATAAAACATGAGATTCATTAGCAACAATATAATGTTGTGATCATCATCAAAATAAGATTGATATGAAAAACCAATACTCAACAATCTCCCCCTTTTTGATGATGACACACATTATGTTACTCATAAAGAATTAAAGCACAAAGCTAATGATCTCCCCCTATTTATATGCACCAATAAAGTAATGAGCTACACAAAGGTAAATACTCATAAACCAATAACAACATGGTGACATATAATATGCATGGATAACATAAACCAATTGCAAAAGAAAATGCAAACAAGAAAGGTTTATCAAAACACATATATCTCTTCCCCATAGAGATATCTCTCCCCCATATGCATATGTAAATATCTCTCCCCCTATAGACATGATCACATAATGCATATATCTCTCCCCCTTGACGTCGTCAAAAAGGTGGACATCAAAAACATCCCCCTTTTTCATCTTAACTAAGATGTGACAATATGCAAGAAAAGAAAGAAATGAATGATACCAAATATAAGATTTAGTAGGTATCAATTCACTATCCCATGCTCCCCCTAGATCATAGAAATGGTCAACTTTTGACTTCTAGGATCTAATACCAATTAATTATTAGAGCCGTGGGCCAAAAGTGTATCAAAGTAATAGATATGGAAAAATCAAGCTTCAAAGATACACAAGGATATTGCCAAAACCAATGGAACAAGAAACAAGTTGGCAATAAACAAGAGGTTTAGTTTGAGACCCAAAATAACCAAATATAAATAATGATCTCAAGACAAAAACCTCCGAAATGAGAGTTAAAATATGTCTTAAAAATAATTTAAACATACATTATATTAACTCCCCTATTGACATACACATGGATCATGCATGTATGTCAATAAACCCTAAGGTCCCAATTTTCATGAAAAGAAATAATTTTGAAGAATATTTTCAAAATCATGAAACACACACAAACAATGGGTATGCAAAAAATAAACAATGAAGCATAATACCAATGCAATATGCAAATTTGTGAGGAACCTAAACATTAGGTAACCAAACCCAAGAGGAGTTTGATTTCCTAACATAATCACACGAGGTGATCACATCCCTAACTAGAGAGCTGATGTAACTATCTCTCTCTTGCACACTAGCCTTAGTGGGAATCCATAAACTCAAGGACTTCCTAGGCAATGGTTTTGCCTTTGCAAGAGGGAAGGATATGGCATGCTTAGGTGTAGAAACAAGTTTCTTAGCATGCAAAGAATGAGGAATTTGCTTCTTAGCAAAAAATGAAGATTCTTCATTCTTCCTCATCACCTTGTGATCTACATGCTTCTTGTGAGTGTTATTGTTGTACAAGAGAGCATGGTGATTCTTCTTAGGTGCTTTAGCAATATTTTTTGAATTTGCACCAAAGGAAGAATTAGAGGTGTGTTTGGGAAGCACATTTTGAACATAACCCAAACCTCCTCTATGATTTGCCGGATGTTGTTTTTCCAACAAATCGTGGAGTGAATCCCTAGAATACACAAAGCTTATGAGCTTCCGGTATTCCTCTTCACATTTCAACGTAAGTTGTTGAATGTGAGCATCTAAGATAAGGTTTTGAGCAATGAGATTTTCATTAGAAGTGCTCAATTCCTTAACTTGAGAAAGAAGTGTGTCTTTCTCACAAGTGTCATAAACATGCCTTTCATCATGAACAACACTTGCAATAACTAGTTTATGCATTCTACTCTTAGCACTCTTATATTTTGCTTTTAACATATTGTAAGAGTTGATGCACTTACTAGCCTTTTCGTAGGCCAAGTCAAATTTGAACTTGAGCTCCTCATATGAGATCTTTTCTTCCTCGATCTCAACAACACCATCATCATCATCCTTGCAAGAACTTGATGACGACTTCTCCTCATTAGCCGCGAGGCATGAATCCTCATAGGAGTTGTATGCGTCAAGCCAAGCATCCAACTCTTCTTCGTTTAATCCGGAGGAAATTGGAGTAGGAACATCCATGGCTACAAAGCATGCATGAGCATCATCCTTTGTATCCTCTTCTTCGTTACTAGAAGTGTCCTCACTCGAATCATCAAAGGTCCCAACAAGTCCCTTTTTGCGATTTTTGGACT
Organism: Scilla litardierei; assembly: GCA_030789695.1. Lineage (NCBI taxonomy): Eukaryota > Viridiplantae > Streptophyta > Magnoliopsida > Asparagales > Asparagaceae > Scilla > Scilla litardierei. The sequence continues at coordinate 114,682,242 of CM061134.1, forward strand.
TGGACCTTCCTTTCCAATGCTTCTTCCCTTTACCCTTGTACGTTTCTTTAATGGGTTTGGAAGGGCATTCGGTGGACAAGTGACCTTTTCCACTGCAAGTGTAACAAGTAGGAACTGTGTTAGAATTGGAAACAAACTTTGACAAAGACTTACCTTGCTTGCATTTGAGGAACGCTTTGAATTGCTCGGTAAGATCCTCAATTTCTTCTCCACTTGCATCTTCTTGCTCATCTTCTTCGCTAGGAGCTTCTCGATGGAATTTCCTCCTCCACTTGATTGGATCCTCCTTGGCATGGAATGCAACCCCTTTTTGCTTCTCTAGCTTCTCGGGCTTCGTTGGATGAATCTCCTTCTTGTGTTGAAGCTTCACTTCATACGCCATGAGATTTCCAATGCATTCCTCAACGGTATATTTGGACGTATAATAAGACTCCAAAATTCCGTTGGCCTTTGACTCCCAACGAGGTGTGAGAGAGTCTAGGATCTTCTCTACACGATCCTCTTGGGAAATTGTCTTCCCAAGACCCTCCAAAGCGTTCACGATATCGGTGAACCTTGTAAACATCTCTGAAATGCTTTCGCCTTCCTGCATCTTAAACATTTCATATTTAGATCTAAACACAGTTTGTTTAGATTTCTTTACCTTCGTTGTCCCTTCATGACAAATCTCCAAGGTGTGCCAAATATCATTCGCCGTTTTGCACATGGAGATGCGGTTGAACTCACTAGCAGAGAGAGCGCAATGTAATGCGTTCATGGCTCTTGCATTGAACTTGATTGAGTCCTTCTCCGCCTTTGTCCTTGAAGCCGCAGGAGTATTGGGCTTCTCAAATGGCACCTCCGTGATGTCCCATAGGTCTTGACCCTCCATATAGATCATCATTCTGATCTTCCAACTAGGATAGTTGGTTCCGTTGAAGAGCGGGGGTCGAACGGTTGAGTGACCTTCTTCATGAGATGCGGATGAGGCATTGAATGCCATTGTTGCAGTATGCTTTAACCTCGCTCCGATACCAATTGTAGGGATCGTCTAACCCTTGTAATACTAACAACACACACTAGAGGGGGGGGGGTGAATAGTGTAATGGCAATAAAAAAATGTCCAAATAAAATTTAACTTGCAGATGCAGAATTATAAATGTAAGAGGAATTAAATGGCACAATCAAACCAAACGCAAACACAAAGATATACCCTGGTTCCCCAAACTTGGGTACGTCCAGCCACACCAATATCCACTATATTCCCACAAAGAGAAGTGAATACAAATCTCACAAGGAGATACCCCACAAAGAGGATTTATGCCATACACAAGGACCCAACCAATCCTACACGAGGATCACGACTCCCACAAAGAGAATCACTAACTCCCACTCAGAGAATTAGGGTTAGCCCTACACTAGGACACTCAAACTCCCACAAAGAGAGTTCCAAGTCCCACAAAGAGACACATTAGTCCCACAAAGAGACAATCTCCCACAAGGAGAAAATCCTAATCCCACAAAGAGAAATAGGAAAACAATTTACACCTTGTAAAGTAAATACTCTTACCTATGCCTTGAGATGCTTACTCATGAATGAATGCAAGGCATGGAAGAGGATCTCCAAGTGTTGGAATATGCTTGAGAGCACTTGGATGATTTCCCTTGAGCTGGACTTCAATGCATGAAGAAAGATGAATGCTCAATTAGAGGGAAATGAGGGAGCTTGAGAGTGGCTTATTGATCTCTAGAGATTTTCTATAGAATCAAGAGTTTATCAAATGTTGTCAAGAGTTCTCAAGAAAGGCAGCACACCCATATATATAGGAAACCTATATCAAGCACAGAAACCCAAAGAAACAGCCAGAAAATCAAATCAGCAACGGCTAGAAACTGGGTGAAAACGACAAGAACAGTCGACTAATGATCATAAGACTGTCGACTGATCAACGGCTAGAAAATATCCAACGGCTATAATCTGAGCCAGGACAGTCGACTTAAGAAGAAAATACAGTCGACTGACAAACAGGACAGGCGCCTGTAATTCCTTCAGCAGACGGCTGCTGCAGGGGATGGATCGAAACAGAGAGCTGCACTCTTTCTCCAATTCTTCGCACATGCGACTGATGTTAATACTACAGTCGACTGTCGAATAGTCAAGCGACTGTATGTTCTTCATCAGTCGACTACTGTAAAGTATGGAGAGCAGACAGAGAGATGCAGAGAATGCACTTACGCTAGACAGGTGACTGTTGACCAAATCTCAGGCGACTGTAAATATACATGCGACTGGGAACTGATTGACAGACGACTGTGCGTAAAGCTCAAGTTTGAGTCAATAGAAATGTTGACTTGAGCAGTGCATATCAAGCGACTGTAGAAGGATCTACAGGCGACTGGAAATCACCCAGTCGACTGTGTTTCCCTCAACAGGCGACTGACAGAAGGAGTGAACCTATTGGGTTGGATTCTATGATAATCCTAATGTTCACTAAGATGGTTAAATGCATGTGCATGAATGAGTAAACCATCTAGCAAGGCATTACATCAACCCTAGACTCAAAAGAGAGAGAAAGCAATAAAGTAAATTACATGGATTACAATACTTTCAAAAGAGTCTAAGTCTTCAATCTTGATGCCTTGATTGCTCTCCATCATCTCCAAGCTTTGGCACTCCTTGAGTCCAAACTTTGGCTCTTCTTCACATGATGTCCATCCTTACACCAAGTGATTAGTCTCCAATAAAGATATCCTTGAGATAAACTGAGAGACTAAAACATGAGATTCATTAGCAACAACATAATGTTGTGATCATCATCAAAATAAGATTGGTATGAAACACCAATACTCAACAGACGCGTGCATCGGCTAATTGTATCGCCTCTCCCTCGCCCCCCTCGGCCTCGGGTTTCCGCACCGAGTTGGCATTGGCCTACGAGAGAGCCACAAATTGACGCCTTATCGAAAGCCCAACCGAGGACAACTGCACCAAGAGGCGGGGATGAGACGAAGACTACAACTAAGAACAAAGTTTACGAGAGTCCTCACCTACTGACCAGCCTGAACCACGAAGGCAGCCAAGCGATCACCTTTTACCCCGTCCAACACAGATTGGTCCGGAGGGAGGCTGCAGTTCTCGGCCAACCGAGCCACCACCCCGCAGTCGGAAAAAATCGACTCTTTCAGCCCCACGGGGAAGCAGTGGCAGAGTAAACCCTTGCCTGACTGAGGAAGATCGACTGGAACCAAGCAGAACACGCCCAGGTACCGCTCGTAAACCTCGGGAAGAGGGCCCAGCTGCGACGGCGAGGGCCCGGCCCAGGGCCAAGAGACCTCAGCTGAGGAGGACTGGTCCCGACCCTCGGACGGAGGAACGCCGAACTCCGTGGCTTGAACACGGGCCTTCTTCGGGGCATCCACCAAGGGAGATGGCGGGACTTGCCCCCTTGCCCTCTTGGAACCAACACAGGAAGACCCGGCCCGTTGTTTCTTCCGGACCTCCAATACATGATCCCTTCTCTGCGGGTTGGGATCTTGGACCGTGACAAGGGGAGAGGCTGGAGAAGAACCTTGGACGAACCCACTTGTACAAGGAGGCAGAAGAAGGTGTCAGAACTGATGGGCCTCGGAAATCTACTCCTCCGAGCGTCGGGCTTCAGCAAAACTCACCGACGGGCCACACGGTCTTCCGCAGTTAAGGTCGGAGAAGAGAGCGTCGATCCTCCGATCCCTTGCAGGGATCGCCAGCAAGGTGTCAACCGCCTCGAGCTCAGCGTCAGTTGGATTGCCCAGCTCGAGAACCAGCGTGCTTGCGGCCCCCCAGCGGGCCGGGAAATCCACCTCTGATGGGAAGCCGACGAAGATGTATTCCCCCTTCCAATGCTTCAAAGAGCTGGGCAGTCCCAGCACCAGGCTCTTCTTTGGCCAAGCACTGATGTAGAGCCAGGCCCCCAACTGATGGTGACTCAGACGATAGAATTGGGCGAAGAGTCGGAGAGATGGGTCGACCCCCTTCAGCACACAGAGAACGACAAACCCAACGATGCACCCAATGGCATTGGGGAAGAATTGGCATAAGGCCACCCTATGAGCTCACAGAAACTTGGCGATGAAGGGGTGGAGAGGGAACCGAAGCCCGAACCAAAAGCTCTATACCTACATCCTGATTTCCTGAGGACCAGGGAAGCAGGTCCGCTCGTCGAGTTCAGGAGCCCGGGCAGAGCATGGTGGAAGAAGTAGCTAGTACGCAGATCCCTGATTGAGGTAGCGCAAACAGATGAGGACCGCTCCAGTACCTCAGGAGGCACCCCAGAGAGCACTCCCCCATGACGGCGCACCACCGGGACGGATCCGCGAGTCAGACCGGGATCGACGACATCTTCCGGGCGACCCGAACCGGTGGGAAAAGAGGACGACATGAGGCAGAGCTTGAACAGGACCCGGTTCGACAAAGAGAGAGAAAGGAAGGGGGAATGACGATTGGAAAAGCAAAACCCTCGTCTGATGGACGACGGCCTCCTTTTATATATCGTCCCCCCGAAACTATCCCTCGCGTTGTGGAGGCGAACGCAAGGGAACACGTGGCAGCACCTGGAGGTCGACGGCGCTTCGAATCACGCACCAAGAGAAGTTCAAACAGGCCGCGTCATAATGACCTCCATTTAATGGATTGGCCTCGACTGACGCGCCTATCAAAATCCTCAAGAGTCACATCGCCCGATCCGAACTGGCAGAATCCGAACGGCTCGGACGATGGGGGCAATTGATACGACTATTTTGGAGAAGCTCGAGAACCAGAGACCCAAGCCCAAGCCTAGAATGGGAGGCCCACGAATGGGTTTAGGCCCACCTGACGAGGCCCACAGATGGACTCGAAGTCAGACCGGACCCGGTCCAGAAGACGCACGGTTAGCTCACGCTCTCTGGAGATAATCATCCCCCCTAAAAGCGCGGCACCTTAATGACCATTAAGGAGCCCATTAATCGACCCTCCTCACGACGCACACAGGTTCCTTGATGGAGGCGGATCACGGGGACGTGATGGGAGGTGGTCAGAGGACGTGGATTGGGGGCAATCGTGGGCCAAACCCTATAAAGGGATGACATGGGCAACTGGGAAGAGAATCGAATCCTTGGTACTTACAACAGAGGTATTCCATTCACAAGACCTTGCTTTCCCCATTATCTTCCCTGCCATAGCTCGGTCTGAGGATACGTGTGCTGGACTCCTCTTGAGCCGTACCGATCCCACCGAGCATTACACAGATCTGTTCTGACTTAGGCATCTGAGGGGACTTGGCCGGAACCAAGGTCCGGCCCCCCTGATGAGTTTCCTCGTCTGTCCAGGAAGGAGCTGAGCCGAAGCGCCGAGACTAGCCCTCGGTGGGGAACAGACCCGTTCGCCGTTAGCGAGCGCCGCCGTAGATCGAGACCGAGGGACATTCAAGGCGCCAAGGCTTCCCCTCGACGCTCGTCAAGCCGAGGCCGAGCACTCAACCCGGAGCCGAGGCTTCCCCTCGACGCTCGTCCAGCCGAGGCCGAGCGCTCAACCCGGAGTCGAGGCTTCCCCTCGTCTCCACGCCAACCGGGGACCGACGCTCTCCCGAAGCGTCCGCTAGACCTCGGATCAGTCGTCTACCCCCATGCTGAGAGCACGTGCGCTCAGCGTGACCAAGGGATCCCAACCGATCCCTTGACCACGTTGACCATCCAGTCGTCGGTCAATGATCATGTGGTGAGAAAACACCCGTAAACACTGTATAATCATACTTGCTTATATAATTAAACCTAAGAGTATCTCGTTATCACGATCAACATGCTAGCTTCATTTTCTGCATGTGGTGTAAACATGCTTGAAGCTTCCCAATTCGTGTCTTTTGTTTGGCTTTCGTTGCAATCCAACTATATGCTCTTTGCATTGGACTGAACCCCCCATTCAAACACGACAAGGTCTTTAACGGTATGAATATGTGCCTCCATCATTTAAGATCATTCCAGAGAATCTGGCATATCAATTGCCCTCACTTTGGCATGCACCATGTGTGAGTGTCAAAGTGAAATTACGTTTCAAGTAAACCACTTCTATAAGAAATCATGTCAAGCTGTCAGACATTTGATTTTCCAAGCAAATCAAAATGAAAACCAACGAATCAATGCAAAAAAAAACAAGAGCGTGCCCCCATTCTGTAAATCCAACCCTTGATTTTCAAAGCAACCCAGAACAAAAACTAAGAAACTAATGTAAAAACTAGAGCATGCCCTGGAAAATGAAGTTAGAACTTGCTTTCCAAGCAAACCAAGATGAAAACAAACAATCCAAAGAAGAAAACCAGAGCTTGCTTCAGTGGGTGAAACTAAATTTTGCTTTTCCAAGAAAATCAAAATGCAAAACCATCACTGCTTTCAATTATAAACCACTGAACTTTTCATCAAATTACCTGGATAGCAACCCCTTCTGCACAAGTCTGACCTGCATAAACTCACTTTCATTTTAGTTTTTGAGGGGGTTGAATCATTTACTCATTAAACTTCCTAGCTCTGTTTAATCGATGTCATCATCGAATATGTCTCAAGCATGCTTCACATTTAAGAAGGGTGCTCATGAAATGTATCATCATTTACCCCAACTATTATGCTCAACTGGCTACATATGACTTCCTCAATTATTAGATGTTCATGTGATGTGTCTGTATTTTCCATGTTCTATACCCCACATTCACGTCATATTTGATTGCTTAAATCCCGATTGCATACGCTTTTATGTTGATAATTTGAACTATTTGACTTTGAGAGCGTTTGGTTGAATTTCAGGGAATATCGAGCAATTTAGAGCATGTTGGAGAGAAGGACACGAGCGTCGATGCCGGTGCATCAATGGCATCATGCTAGATGGAGCTGAAGCTACCAGAGAGAATCAAGAAGAGAAAGAAAGGAGAAAGAAGAAAAGAGATGAGTGAAGCTGAAATCCCAGATTACTTGGCCGAGCAGACATCACGCTTGGTCTAGCCGATGTATCAAAAGAGAAGAGAAAATTAAGGCAAGAAGGCTTATCGGTAGGAGGCCACTCGGTCGAGCGACCCATGTGCTCGGGTCGAGCAACCTGCTCTGAATTCAGCTAGGATTTCTCTGTCGAATTAGATCGACCGAGCGGCCATCCCGCTCGACCAAGCGAGCCCCCTCTCATTCCAAAGCTGAGTTTTGGAGCCTCAATAGGCACTCGACCGAGCGCTAGGGCGTGCTCGACCGAGCAGCACTTGCGCTCGGCCGAGCGGAGTAGAAAACGGCAAAAATCTGATAGCCCTTCACTCTTTAAAGATCTTCTATCATACGAGATTTTACACTATTTTTTTCATATTATTCCCAGATAGTAGACTTTATGACGGTTCCAACTCCGCCAATAACGTTCCAAACGAAGGTCGCAAGTTGGCAAATCTGTGTTGGAAATTGTGCTCGGGCAGGCTGTGCAGTGTGCTCGGCCAAGCGTACTGCACTGCATGGCCGAGCTACCTGGGCTGCCAGACTGGGCCCAGGTCGAGTTAGTGCTATTTTTAGGGTTTTCTTGGTGTTATATATATGTTTTGGATAGCCTTCATTGAGGGGGATCCCTCTTTTATTCTTGGACGACATTTTTCAGAGGTTAAGCTATGCCATCGGCTCCCTCCTTGGTGATTTTGTATCGGATCTTTTACGAAGCTAAGTATTTCTTTGTCAATCTTTATTTTGATTGTTTCTTATAATGCATACGATGTTTTACATTGATTTCATATCTGTTGCTATGCTTGAGTAGATATATTGCTAGGGTTAGGTTGACCCTTATTGTTAGTGCTATTTGATAGTGATGATGTATCAAGAGATTGGCAGCAAATCTATATTGATGATGTATATTCTTTGATTGTTGGGATCTTAGCATATGGAAGGAATTCGATTATATTCGGATCTAGGAATTGACAAGCCTAGAACCCTTGAATTGACGACTCTTGGTGGTTGATGAACTCACACTAGGATAAATCCCATCATTAAAGATATGCGTAGTGAGGTGAATCACAAGAGTATGCATCGTGGTGAATCATGAGAGTGGCACCACTACTACGTAGTTAGGTGTATCAAGAAATTGGCACATCTACATCGTTCTTCACGCCTCAAGCGGTAGTGGGGATACCGACACCTTAGAAGTTATCTCTCATTTGTTTTCTCTGTTTTATTCCTTTCTTTTGTGTGGAGTCTTTGGTTGTGTTTTGTTGATTGTGACACCCTCTCCATTCACATCCATCGCCATTACGACCCTTTTTGTAATCCACCTTCACAAGAAAACTGAAGTCTAATCAACCTAGGAATCGCTAAGTAGTATAAGCAACGCCTCCCTGTGGATTCAACCCTGAACTCATCGGGAATATATTGCTCTGACACCCTTGCACTTGGGGGTGAGTGTGTGCACAACCTTTTTGGGGGTGCACATCCTCACAGAACAACAAAATGGCACCGTTGCTGGGGAGGCATTTGATGTGTCCATATTTTCCATGTTTTATCGCATATTTTCATAGCATTTTCTTAATCCAAAGTTCACTTATATGTATATTATCGCACTTTTTACGATATATTTTACTTTCGTATAGAATTATGGATTCTCAGGAACTTTGGAGCAATTTGGATCACCTATAGCATATGGACACATCGAAGATATCCCGGGCATCTATGGCAAGGTTCAATAGGTATTAGACGAGGTGGAGAAGAGGATTTGATGAGGAGAAGAGAGGAGAAGAAGAGAAGAGAGAAGAGAGCTCAAAGTAGTTGACTGATTTTCCCAGACCACTTGGTCGAGTGCCTCAGCACTCGACCGAGCTGCCATACAGATTGACGTCAAGAGCTCCCAGCGGTGAAGTGCATGCATCACTCGATTGAGTAGGAACGCTACTCGGTCAGATCAACTCGGCTAGCAACTTCTTATTCCAACTCCTAATCGAAGAAGGAGAGCGCATAAGCGACTTGACCGAGCACTTCAGCGCTCGGTCGAGCTGAGCCCAAATAGAATGCTGATTTTGAGGTCATCTCCAACTTACAGTAGCTTGATCGAGTAGACCAGCGACTCGACCAAGTACTGCAACTACTCGACCGAGTGGAATCAACTACAGAGCACTATTTTGAGCTCAAAGTATCAACCTCAGTGACTCGATCAAATACTGCAAATACTCAACCAAGCAGCGTATATTAGAAGTGAATAAGGATTAGAGGAAGCGACAGCAACATACAGCACTCGATCAAGTGGCACCGCTACTCAACCGAGTATGGCGCTGCAGCCCAACAATTGTGGGCCCAAGAAGCCCTTTTTTCCATATTTTTGTGGGGTCCATCCCCATTATATTTAAGCACTCTTTTTACCCTAGTTTTAGAGGAGGCTATTCAGATATTATTATTTTCTAGTTCTTAGTTTCATTAGAGAGTTTTTTTTGAGCCGTCGCTATTATTTTGAAGACAAAGTTGATATTTTTATTATTGCAATTTGATAGGAATCTCTTGATCTTAATTCTCTGTGATTGTTTGTTCGTCTTTAGCACTTTGGTAACGATCTCTCATCTCTCTAAACTTATTTTGATGTCTTTCATTGCGATCATGATTTCAATTGCTATTCTAAATGCTTTTGTTGATATCGATATGAATTATGAGTAGTCGTTTCTAGGACTAATGGATTAGCCCTATGATCTTAGGATTTAGATACAAAGTTAGGATTTTTACGTTGTTTTGGTATAAAAGGGATGTGTTTTGGTTGATCCAGCCAAGTTTGTAGAAGATCTCATATAGGGTTTGTGTTCCACGATAGTGGCACACATCTTGGACGCGTATCCTATGAACTTAATTAGGCATGTTAGTGAATTTAATTATAGTTCATGATCCATGATAATGGCACACACTTTGATGGTTTCCACCGGCATCCTATATTACTAATTGATGATCTATGATAGTAGCATCAATAAGAGCCTTCAAAGCACAGATCGAATCTCTAACCAACGATGGTGGTGTGAGTAGAGATTGAAAATAATTGTCGTTCGTAATGCACTGATCGCATGTAAGGCCATCCACGATGGTGGGGCTAAGTATGGGATACATTAAATGAGTGGCACAACGATAGTTGGCCATGAGTTCTACAATTTAGATTGACAATCTCACCCTAATAAAGCCAATTCAATGTAGAAATTGTAACCTAGCACTGATATCCGAAAATCCTTGTGGTGGCTCCTATTGTCCTAGTTTTTATTTTATTGTTAATTGAGATAGTAACCATTCGTGACAATCTTTTTGAGTACGCCAAATTAGCATTGTTTTGAGACTTTGAATAGACCCAGGATTATATAAGCATCTGCCTCCCTTTGGGTTCGACATTTTTCTATACTACAAAGTATTGACACCGGCAATTGCGATAAGTTTCCGAAGTTAAATCCAGAGCACATCAAGCTTTTGGCGACGTTGTCGGGGAGGCAAACTTTTTTTACTTGGGTTACTTTCTTTGTTAAAGAACTTGTTAGTTACTCTTACCATCTCTTATATATCCATATTTTTATTCTTTTTTCCGTTGCTACTGACATCTTCTCTTAGTTAGTTTCTTGTGCATGAACACTCGCCTTGGGGGATCCGATGATATATTATTTGACCCCGAGATTGAAAGGACAGCGAGACAGCTCAGAGCGGACAAGATGAACCAACTCTTACAAGATCAAATGGCTGGGACTCCTCCATCACCTCCATGTACTAGTAATATTCAAGATTACAAGAAGCCTAATCTATTCAGCATATCCTCTGTTTTGAGACCGCATCTGGCAGCGGGCAATTTTGAGCTAAAGACAAAATTGATCCAATTAATACCGCATGATCCCTTCCATGGGCTCCTTCACGAGAATCCAAACCATCACCTTGATCTGTTCCAGGTAAAATGTGATACCTTTCAGATGAAAGACCAAAGTGAAGATACTATCAAACTCCGTCTGTTCCCATTCACTCTTCGGGACAAAGCAACATATTAGTTGAGGGCGCATCCTGAAGGGATTTCTGGGACCCTTAGGACACAAAAACTCTAGTCCCGTCCTAAGTCGGACGGAACATAGACAGAAAAACAATTGCAGCGGAAGAAAAACTTGTTAATCTAATTAACATGCAGTTAAAATGTTTTTAACTTAGCCCTAAGGTCCAAGACCCTAAACCAAGATCTATGTCGACTTGGGATGGGTCTGACCATCCCAAGAAGGATCTAGCCTACTGCGATTAAATTAAACTAATGCTTAATTAAACACATACCCGGAATCTCAGCCCTGGAGCAGGCGAGATGTTCCGCACCTTCTTCCGAGCCGCTCCCGTCCCACGTCGAGCTCCCGCTCCTCGAACCGCTCCTCGAACCGCTCCTCGAACCGCTCCGCATCCCGAGGCGATCAATCCCGTGTCGCCGAGCCAACCACGCGCCGAAGAAAGTTTCACGCGAGTGAAACCTCCGCCTAGATTTCGGATCTGAATCCGAACTCCTTTGCGGCTTTGCTAGAGCCCTCAGGAGCAAGGCAGAAATTTATAGGGAGAGGAGAAATATTAATTTAAGCTTAGATCCGAGCGTGATCCAACATTTACGAGAGCCGCTCAGATCTAGAGCTTGGGACGAGTTTTGAGGAGGAGAGCAGACCCCTATTTATATAGGCGGCGGACTCTCCCCTTTTCTCAAAATCCGATGTGGGACTATTAATTTGAGTTAATTAAAATCAAGTTAGTTTGCACTTCACAAAGTGCAAACTTCCGTGAATTTTAACTCACTCACCATTGACCTTCATGATTGATACAACCTATCAATTCGAATGGTGTTCAACGGTGAACGTATAGGAAAAAACCGTTCGTCAATCGGAGGTTGTTTGACCCTCCAATTGATCACTCAAAGTTCAGCCCACGGCTAGTTTTTCGCAAAAACTGAGCCGTCAAAATCTGCCATTAGTTCTAGGGTTCTGCACCCTGAGGTGGGGCCCAGCCTGTGGGCCCCACCAGCCAAAAGGGGCCGACTGGGTGCCTGCCAGACCTGGGCACGGGCGCCCAGGCGCCCAGGCGCGGGCGCCGCCAGCCTGGCGCCAGGCGCCTGGCGGGCACCTAGCGGTTGCCCGGCCCAGGGCGCCTGGGCTCCCAGGCACCCAGGCCCGCCTGGGCTGCCCGCCTGGGCGCAGGTAGGGCTGTTGACGAATAGAACATTCGATGAACTACTCGTGAACAAGCTCGGTACATGTTCGTTTACATTCGTTCGGGAAGCTTAATGAACAAGCTTGAACAGATTTTTAGGGCTCGGTTAGTAAACGAACAGAGCTTGAACATAACTATGTTCGTTCATTTATGTTCATGAACAAGTTCATTAAGTGTTTGTGAACAAGCTCGTTAAGTGTTCGTGAACAAGCTCGTTAAGTGATGTTCGTAAACAAGCTCGTTAAGTGATGTTCGTGAACAAGCTCGTTAAGTGTTCGTGAACAACCTCCTTAAGTGATGTTCTTGAACAAGCTCGTTAAGTGTCCATGAATAAGGGCTTGAGTGAATTAAAATTAAAATTAAACCCTCACCTCCTCAAATTGAATTAAACACCTCCACCTCTTCAACTTCCTAGCTTCCCAATCCCTCCCAGGCTCCCAGCTTTTGGTCCATTGCCATTGTTCGTTCGTTTGTTTGAAAATTTGATGAACAAGATTGATTATGTGTTCGTGAACACGTTCCCATACATGTTCACGAACAAGCTCCTTATTAACGAACAGAAGGCGGTAAGCTCGATTTACGTTCGTTCCTCGTTCGAAAAGGAACATGTTTTTAAAGCAGTAAACGAACAGAGCTTGCATGGATTTTGTTCATGAACAAAACAGCAAACTGCGCTCGTTCAAGCTCGTTCGCCTAGGCGCAGGCCCAGGCGCCCAGCGGGCCTGTGCCCAGGCCCGCCTACCTGGCTTCCTGGCTCAGCCAGGTCTGGCCAGGCACCCAGGCCAGACTTTGTCTGGCCTGGGTCAGCCTGGTCTGACCCGGTTTGATCTAATAGGCTGTTTTGGCTCTAACTTGATCATCTGGCGTTCGATTTGGACGCCGTTCGAACCTGGGCGTAGACCGGGACATTCCCGTCTTACCCGTGAACTTTTCCTTGCGTTTATATTATTAAATATTGTTTTAAACAATTTAAAACATATTTAATCACTTTTGCATCAAATGCAAAATAGTCCCTATCTAAGCTTAAATTATCATATTGCATCAAATGCAATTATTCCATCCCTTGCATCAAAATGCAAAATATTCTCCCTAACTAATTTCTACCTATTACTAGACGAAGGTCACACTCTGTGTGAGACCCTACAGCCTGACCCTTACAACAGGTTGGGCTCGAAGCCCTATACGGTAGTGACCACGAGCAGTGGTTGCCGTCCCTGCTTCAGGAATCATCATTATGTGGTTGACTCATTGACATGAGTCTTGTCGGGACCACTCTGACTGTGTCCGTGATGAATTCCGTAGTTATAGTCTTTTCGTCTTAACTATGTCGTGTAGATCAAGTCTAGGGTACGGTCAAACTGTCAACCCCAATAACTTGACTCCGGTTAGTTTCTATCGATCTTTAGTCAAATAATGTTGGACTTCTTCCAACATACTCTATGCAGAGTTTTTACTAAAGACCGAACTAACTCTACGACACTAACTCCCATTGACCGGGAGAGACGAATCCTCTCTTGGCCATTACTCTTCTCGTACGCTTCAAGTGACACCCGATCAAAGACCTTTCAACAGGCCTAGCCTCGAAGTTAGGTCAGTGATCTAAGTGGCACCGTTCACGCACAGGTTCGTAAAATGACCTCAAGTCAAAAGACCAACCAGCCTATCATCACTAAGAGTTATCATTGACAGATTGGTCAATGTAACCATATGATAACTCTTGTGGATCGTTCAGTGAACTCATTCTCTAATGAGCACCTGTGTCTCGTCTCCGACTTCGCCAAGTCGAACGATCATGAGATCATCGTCACCGCTTAACGGTGAAGACTAAGACACAATGGTCTATCCGATGTTTCGATATCCTTGTCTCGAAACATCTACGACCACGAACCCTTTTAGACTTATGCTACAGATGGTCAAACATTTCTCCATGATCGAGATACTCATCTCGATACCTGTTTGACCTTGCATAAAGTCTCAGGACTTTACCTAAGTTGATATCTAATGTTTACTACATTACAATATAACTTAGATAAATTATTACCAAACAGCTTACTGTTATTTCGAACAAGACGTTTGTGCTATTCACACAGAGATAAATAGCCTGGAGGGCATCATTCTCCTACATCTCCCACTTGCACTCAGGCCCATTTATCCCGGTATCTAATACCGTTTTTACACATAAGTTTTCCCGACTTCATGTGGTAGAGCCTTCGTGAGTGGATCTGCTAAAACCGTCTACACTATAGACTTAAGGGGTTTCTATGTTCATGCTAGACCAACCATTTGAATCTTATTCAAATAATTCACTTGGTCTTACGGAAGCTATAATATTTTATTTCCTTGGATCTCATCCAGTTCATCGTACCTTACGATAATCATTTAAATTTGTTAATGGTCATTTCAAATGGCTCATATTTATTTCTGATAAAGTATCAAACTTTTTGATTACTTTGTCAAAATATACGTTCCATTTCTTTGATGCCTCGCATGTAGTTTATACGCTCCCACTGACTATGAAAACTATCTGGCTAATTCATATAAGTTGGTCCGTCTAAATCACATTTAGAAAAACGAACTTATAAGTGAATGCTCCAATTTTCATGGTCAACTCAAGCGTTTACATCGAGTTTGGTCCGAGTAGATTCGTACACATCTGCTGGCGAGATGGTTTCAACATAATCCATTTTATAGGAATTAGGATGAAAACCGTTCTCGACCAACATGATTGCACTTCACTAATTTCCTTTCTGCACCAATCTTTCAACTTAAAGATTTACTTGTAGAAAGTGAGGAAACATTTTCCTTGGGCACGTAAACTAAATTCCAAAATTTATTTACGCACACTGACCTATTCTGATTGCATCAAGTTTTAAATCGGAGTTACTACTCCGAATTTCATCCCGGAAGTTGACTAAGTCATCATCAGTTATGGTGTTTAACTCGTCTCTTCGTCTCACGAAATTCGAGTAATTATACAACTTCCTAATGATTGATTTAATGAATATCTTATTGATAATGTCCTCACAGAACATTATCAAAACCTAGGCATTACTATCTGGGACTTAACCCAGAGGGAGGACTTAACTCAGAGTCACTTACAATGGATCACACCAAGTCTAACTAAGTGTGATTCATACCTTTTAACACACCGATGTGTTAACAGACTTGACTTGAGAGAAAATCATATTTTCTTTTAATTACGCAAGATTTTATGTAGCTAAGTATTTGACCATTCGATCTAATCGAATCAGTTTAAATACTTGTCATTTCGTTCTTTATTTTATCAGACTTGTGTTTCATCAAGAACACGTGTCTTAATAAAATATACGAATAACTTATTTTGGTTAATCTAGACTCGGATACATCAGTATGTACCAGACTGAGTTCGACAACTCATTCTCCCACTGTCTTACAGATGGGTTTCGGCCATTATATCTAAGAGAATAAGACTCACAAGTGTCCGTAGACTTCATAATAATAGAGGTCAGACCCCTCTTTATGTGACTTGTGAAGCTTAGTCTCTCGATACAGCCTAGTCTATTTTGCCATATAAGTTAGCTACTATCTTGTGTATTTATATATTAACATTTAATATATATATTATCGTTATACATATTACTCATTGCTTCAGCAGCAATGTGACGACATTCGTCAAAATGAAATCGTGACATCAGAATATGTCACATTTTCATTTCCTCCTCCTTATGCCTTTACTAATGATAAATTAAACTAACTTTCTCAATTGACTTTCCGGAGTGCCTTCTTCCTTTTCTAAATCATATTTAGATATTAAATAGCGCAACAAAAATAAATAGCTATGCAAGCATCTCATGTATCCAAACACCTGAGAGTTGCAATCTCAAGTGTAACTCAAGAAGTTCCTTGTCTCAAGATCCGGTTGGGATACATAAACTTGCACCGCTCATGCACTCGTATTCGATTCAAATGGTTTGATCGAATTCTCGAACTTTACGGATCAAAATTATTTATCCATACAACCTTGAGGGTAGCTCGATAAGTTGTTGGGAGAAACATACTTCGAATATCCTATATGTTCAAGCTGCCTCATATAGAGACGAGTGTCATGTAGCTTGAATTTATTTGTTGGACCCAGAGCTTAATGAAATCATATTTCTTAAGTCTGTTTCTTTATAAGGTCATTTTTAATAATGTCAACAAGAATATAGTTTTAAATCTATCAATTAGAATTTAACTTGATATTCAATTAATCAACCTAATTTAACCAGTTAACTAATTCCATTATATATTGATTCCTTTTGTAAATATAGTCTTGCCCTAGTTTAGCATATGTTCAATATTAAATATAGGTAGATTGGATTTTATCTATCTATATCCTCCCACTATTTTTACGATCGTTTTAAAGCTTAATAACGAACGATTTAATCGAATTAAAATTAATGGGTAAGAGGTCCAATCACCTTGAGCCTAACAACCTTGAGTGTAGCTCAACAAGTTGCTTGACTCTGCGATCGGATGATGACTCTTCATCGATCATATCAGATATGACCCTCTTATTCGGTTTTTGCCCCTAGCCATTTGTGATCATGAGTGTGCTCATCCAAATCACAATGTCTAGTCTAGTCGGACCCTTGTTTTCGTGTCTAGCCTGACTTGCCCCGCCGCTCGGTGTATTCACGACACGTCGGTTTGGGTCAGGTCTTAGACTACATCTAGTCAGACTACATCTCTGACTCAACTTACGCCGGTGCTCGGTGTATTCACGATAACGTCGGTTTGGGTCCAGTCAAGATTTCATCTTATGTATTTAAGGAATTGGTTTCTATAAGATTGCCATGTTAAGCTTGAGTGTAGCTCAACAACTATAACACTGGTCCTATAGTTGCCAACCCCTAAAACAAGGAGGGCTACGGCTAATCTTGAAAAAGATCATTAATGTATTTGACTTAGATATAGTCCAGGGTGTCATACAATCATGATTCGCGACATTGCGGTCC
The DNA here is from genome assembly GCA_030789695.1 of Scilla litardierei. Taxonomy (NCBI): domain Eukaryota; kingdom Viridiplantae; phylum Streptophyta; class Magnoliopsida; order Asparagales; family Asparagaceae; genus Scilla; species Scilla litardierei. The sequence goes on from CM061134.1 coordinate 114,699,392, forward strand.
AGCGGAACTCAGCCAGGGAATTGATTAAGCCAGGATCACTCCCCCTAAGACTAGTTAGGATTGATCCAGAACTCTTAGCCAAGCACATTGACTTGATCATGGTCCATTGAATGAAGCTTGTCATTTTTGTATGTATGCCATAGACTAAACAGCTTTTATTAACAACTAATTAATCTTATCAACTAGTTGAATCCTTAAATTCAAAATTTTAGGATTTGTTTAATAACTTTTATTAAGTCCTTATCAACTATAAGGTTCACGTGCTATCCTAATCATTATTAGGATTTTAATAAATTATTAACAACGCTAAAAGCGAAGTCCTTTAATGAGAATTAGTTTCATAACATTTATAATTACAAATTCATTAAAAGGACTACCCTAATCAGGAATTAGGTCTAATATTGTTGTTAATGTTTTATTAAAACATAGCATGTCATTAAAATTCAATTAATAAATTTTAATGATTACTTAATGGCTAACCTAAAGGGTTGTCTTGTGTTATCAAATAAGGGACAAGAGGAACTAGCCATTAAAATAAAGCTATACTAATTTTATCGCATAAAATAAAGTGTATGTTATGAATAGGACCCATTGGGCCTATTGGGTATCCACCCACATGAGTACCCATTATGAATACTATATAAAGGAGGCTAGGGGTTTCCTAGCCTCAACCCTTCTCCAAATCTGTTTCTCGTTCATAACACGTTATCAGCACGATCACGCTCGTAGAAGGAGACGGCGGCTCGCGGGGAAGGAGATCCATCAATCGCTCAGATTCAAGAAGATCGTAATCTTCTCAACGGGGAGCGAAAAAGGCATCCTTCACCAACCGTCGACTAGATTCCTTTGTTGAATCTAGAGGTAAAAATCAAAACTTTTTAGATCTAAACTTGCTTTTCGCGTTAGATCTGCATGTTTTAGGATCAAAAAAAAGTTTAAAAACACGGTAAAAATCAATTTTTTTAGATCCGCATGCCTAAAAACAATAAAAATCTGTTTTTTAGCGATCTAAATCCTTGAAAAATCCGGTTTTTCCCCCCCTTTGATCCAAAATCTCCGCACGCCGTAAGGCGATTCGGCGGCGCCTCACAAGCGCCGCCGGCGGCAAATAAACGCCGTGGCCATAGGCCGCGGCGACCGCGGCAAGCAGCCGCGGCCTCAGGCCGCGGACTGCAGCAGCGGCCTGCAGGCCGCGGCGGCCGCGGCCTGAAGCCGCGGCCCCGTGCCGCGGCCTCAGGCCGCGGCCCGCAGCCGCGGCCCGTCGCCGCCACTGCGGCTGCGTCCTGCGCGGCTAGCCGTCGCGGCGACACGCCGCGGGCCCCCCCTAGGGTTTCCAAAACCCTAACCCTAAACGGGCCAATTTTTCGGGGGAGGCCCAAATTAACCCTAATGGGTTGTTTTCATGGCCCAAAAGGCCAGAAAATTAGCCCATTTACATAAATAATTTTTCTTCTTTTATTTTTGGCCCTAAAAAGCCCAAAATAATTAAAAGAAAATTTAAAGGGTTTTAAAGCGGTAAACAAATCATTAAAATATGGATCAAAGGTAAAAAGTTTTTCAAAATAAATTTTTGCACGTCACACACGTTCGATTATTTAAATTAATCTGTACATGCATGTGATTGATTATCTGCGTGGTTGTATGTTTCAAATATATTATCTGCGTGGATGTGCAAATTAGGCTATGTTTTTAGGGATCAGCCAGGTTTCCGACACCTTTTTAAATTTCCTGCAATTTTTCTTTTTTTTGAGAGAAATTTGTAAGTGAGGATATAAATGTAAAAAGAAGACCGAAGGACACACCAAAAAAGGAGCTGAAGGCGTACGCACAATGAAGATAGGGGCTTCTCTCTGAAGTTCCCGAGTTGTATTTTATTCTTTCATGCTATTTTTGATGTAACTTCGGACTGTACTTCTTTTTATTTTTCGGTGTCGGCTGGCTGATCCCCATAGTCCTAAGTCATTTTAGTTTTCATTGCTTATGCATTAATTGCGTGGATGTTAATACCATGTTAATGTTACAATGAAACTGTCAAAATGCATGCTAAAATCACTTTAATATAGTTCAACGCCTATTGCTAGACTATATACCTGTGATAAGTTTTTAAAAAAATGCCTGCAGCATATAAATAGCATGTGTACATCATACTTATTTCATTTCAATTGATCATAATATTTAGTTTAAAAAGCTTTACATTATATGTATGATGGGCTCATGGTATGACGATATTTATGACAATAAGACAATAATGATTTCAAAAAGTTTAATATCATATCCTCTTTGACAAAATGAACCTGAAGTTTCAAAATCAAATCAAAAGTCAACACTCTCTCTCCCTAATAAAATAAATACGATGGTTTATGCGAAAATTAAAATTGCTATCTTTATAAAAGATGCATACTTTGCGGTAAACAGATATATAAGATCTATGATCTATATAATCCAATATGGACACCAGAAGTTTTCCATAATACCGCTAAACTCTTTAAAAGAGTTCTCTCCTTTATTCTTACAAGGAAAGATTTTTTTCTAGCCTTGAATATAAGCATACGCCTGAAGTCGTGGCTTAATGAATAAGTGAGAAATATATTACGCACCCACGTATTTGTTCCCCTCTGAGCATGGTAAACTATCCACATAAAATTTGAACGACTCAAGTAAAAGGCCTGAAGCTATACTCGAGCATTCAAATAGACTTTTTAAAAGTCCCTTATTAAAGTGGAAGTATAAATGTAACGACTGCTTTTCATGTATCTGGATTTAATATAATATAATATATGTTTTGGTGGATTTTCTCCTCATGTGTGGTTTTCGTCTCCGTAGCTTTCATTTTCGATCGATTCGTCGTATTTTCTCGTTTCTTCCTTAGGATCGTCGATTTCGAAGTGTGTCACTCGTGACTGACTTCATAACGGTCGTATCTAACTATTAGATCAAGCCTAGGAGTCTTAGGAATCGATCCCGGGGCCCCGCGCTCCGTATCGGAACTTTTGGTGCTCATTAGCCGGTGTAAGAAGGGCCACCGACCGACTAGATGACGATCCAGTCGGTCGGCAATCCTTCTTGGACCGACTAGTTAGCTTTCTAAATTTCTCAGGAGTTACTGTTTATCGTTAGTCGGTCTAAGAACATTGGTTGACCGACTAGGTTGCAAACTAGTCGGTCGGTAATGCTTCTTTAACCGACTAACTCATCATCTTATTTTTGTATCAGCTACTGTTTACTCTTAGTCGGTCTAAGAACGTTCATCGACCGACTAGATGCTAAACTAGTCGGTCAGTACTTGTTCATGGACCGACTAACTCTAGAATCCTATTTTCGTTCAGGAGTTACTGTTTGCACTTAGTCGGTCTGCGTTGGTCGACCGACCGACTAGTTGCCAAACTAGTCGGTCAGTGGTTGCTCTTTGACCGACTAACCAGTGTTAAAACCCTAATTTCTGGGCAGCCGCCAGCCCAACCTATTTAAACCCAATCCAATCGTTTTCTTCTTCTCCAACACGACCCAAAACCCTAAAATCTTCCCCCTTCAGCCCCCATCTTCCTCCAAGCTCCATTTCTCCATTCCAAGCCCTAGAATCATCATCCAAACCATCCATCTACTCTATCTACCTCTCATCTTCCCCAAAATCTCACCAAAACCCATCAAAACCCCCAAATCCCCCAAAAACCCTAATTCTCCCAAACTTCTCCAATCTTCTCCAGATCTGAACCTAGGGTTCCCCGGAGAGTTCCTTCCGTCTCCTCTCGGTAAGGAATCGATCTACCGTTGTTTTTATAGCATATTGGTATTTTTATGAAACCCTAATAAAATTCATGTTGTTTGTTGATTATTCCCCCAAAACAGCGATTTCCCCGTAGATTGGTACCCGTGTGACGAAGTGGTCGTCATCCCCGGTGCTAGTCAAGTGAAACTTGCCACTTAGGGTTTAGGCCATGTTTTAGGCCATTTGCTTGTTGTAGGCGTAAAAGAGGCTAGGCGACGAAATGATACTCGCCTAGGCGCAAATTGGGGAACTAGCTTGACAACGAAGCTAGTTCCGACATTTAGCATGTTGCACAATTACCATGTCATGTTTACTTTCAATTAACGGTACGCGAATATGTTCATGTCATTGCATTTCGCCTGTCACGTTTAATTCAATTAACGGTACGCAAATAAATTGTCATGACCTCGCATTCTTTAGGTGTTGCTGTGATTGCGTAGCTTTACTACGATACTTGTGTTCCTGGCTCGTGACCAGAAGCGAGCATAATGAGTTGCTAACCCCAACGCTCGAAATGTAATGAATTGTGAACTAAGAATGCGAGCTCAATGTGCGGGGCAACCCCAGGCTCACTAGCTGAGTTCCATGTGCGGGGACCCCAGGCTCCATATCGTGTGGGTATTGGGTGGTGTTTAGTGCCGATCGGTCTGAAATGCTATGCCATTCAGCGAAGGGCTTAAACACCTACAAAATGTGAATTGTTTGAATTGATAGTAGCTTGGCTACTCTTGTCTTGTCCCGATAATTGTTCTCTTGTACAAATTGTCTTGCCATGTCTTAAATTGTGCACTCATGTTATAACTGCCATGTCATGCATACTAAACTGCTAGGTTGCTAGTTGCCTTACTTTCAGTTTCCTTGCTCAAGTCTTTTAGACTTGCTGACATGTGCCCCTTTACTCTTTTGGGTGACACATGTTAGATCCTGAGCCCGAGTACCTTGTTGAGGACGAGGTGTTTGCTGACGCCGAGCCCGAGCTTGTGTTTGACGGGGAGTACGTGGACACTGGGGACCAGTCCTAGTGTCTTCGTTGTGTTTTACTTGTGTTAGACAGTTGTTTTGTTATGTGGTGCGTAGCACCTATACCTTGTTTTGTCGTCGCTTTTGTTGGCCTTGTTCTGGGCCTTGGACTCTTTTCTTTTAGCCTGGTGGCTTTTCTGGATGTTGGATTTTCGCTGATGTTGGACAAATTGTGAGATGTGGAATTTTATTTCAGTCTCGCCTTGTGTTATTATTGTTATTCTGTTGTGGTTACAGGGACCTGTTTATGTATTGTGGACGCTTATCGGGTTTGGGGCTTCACAGCTCCACTCCCGTGCGGACCTTTTCACGTCTCGCCTCCATTTCAGGGAAGCGGGTCGTGACAGGTTTTAGTGGTGGCCCATGCAGGTCCTTCTGTAACTGCGATTTTTAGAATAACGATAACAATATTAGAATGTCCAATAAATTAAGTTCGACGTCCGAGTCATAAGCTATGAGTCTAATCTGATTCGTTTTCTGTGTCACTAGATGGCAGGAAGACGTTTCACCCGTGGTGGGGGTAGTGGCGCGGTCCCTCATGATGAGGAGCCTGAGCGGGAACCCACCCGCGGTGAGATGATGCGGATGATGCTCCAGATGATGCAAGTGCAGCAGGGCATGCTTCTGCAAGTCCAGAATGCTCCACTTGCTCGAGCTGCCCGGGCTCTTCCGGATGTTCCTCGCTCTGAGCCAGGAGCGAAGCAATTTCAGGAGCTGGGTCCCGCGTATTTTGATGGTTCTGAGGGTCCTCTGGCTGCCGATGAGTGGATTCGGAACGTCGAGGACAATCTGAAGATGGCCAAGATCACCCCGGCTGGATGGGTTGATTTGGCGAAGAGGCAGCTCAAGGATAATGCTCGGAATTGGTGGGATGCGGAAGAGAAGATGGTGGAGCCGATAGCTTGGGCTACCTTCAAGGCTAGATTTGATGGTGAGTTCTTCCCGAAGGCTGCCAGGGAGGAGATGCCGCAGCGTTTTATCGATTTGAAGCAGGGGAACTCGTCGGTGGACATGTATCACCAGGAGTTCATGAGGATGAGTCGGTTTGCACCGAAGATGGTGCAGGATGCTGAGGAGAGGGCTCAGAGGTTCCTGCAGGGGCTTGCTTCAGAGCTCCAGAGTTTTGTGACATCTTCTGACCGGGAATCTTATCAGAAGGTTTTGGTCGCTGCCAAGAGGCAGGAGCTGCTTGTGAACCAGAGGAAGGGGTCTGTTGTTGGTGCTGGGAAGAGGCCTGTGGAACAGGCGAGAGCTGTGGTTAGACCTGGATTCAGGCCTAATCAGTCTGCTCAGTTTAAGAGGCCAGGAGGGCCTATTCCGAAGTTTTGCCATTTCTGCGGCAAGCCTGGCCATGTCAAGGATCAGTGTCGGAATTTTCTGGGCCAGTGTTTGATTTGCGGTGATGCTTCTCATGTCGCGAAGGATTGTCGGCATGCGGATCCGCTGCGGAGGGCTCCTGTTGCAGCTCAGCCGTTGCAGCAGCGAGCGCCTGTTCCTGCTGGACGTGGAGCAGCTCTTGTTCCGCAGAGGCAGGCTTTTCAACAGGCTGTTCCGCCTAGGAGGCAAGCTTTTCTGATGACCGATGCGAAGAGCGCGGCTGTGGATGAGGTTATCGCAGGTAATCCTCAATCTAGCTGTTACTTTCCTAGCTGGTTTTGATTGTTAGATTATGTTGTTTGCTAGACTAGGGTTTGATTGTTAATTGCTTGATTAGGTGTGGTTTTGGTTTGCACATTTCCTGCACGAGTCCTCTTTGACTCTGGTGCATCAATGTTCATTATTTCTCGGAGCTTCGTGGAGAGGCATTCCTTGTCGACGTCCCCTCTTCCCAAGAGTTGGAACATCGTTACAGGGAATGGCGTGGTCTCGGTGCATCGTGGTTGCAATTCTTGCTCTTTGGTGGTCCGTGGACATGAGCTTTTCGCTGATTTCATTGTCCACGACATCATCAACTATGATGCAGTTCTTGGGATGGATTGGCTTGCGAGATTCTATGCTACGATCGACTGTCGGAGGAAGAAGGTGGTGTTCGAGATTCCCGGACATCCAGTATTTGAGTTCAGTCATGGTAGCAGTTCGCTTGGTCCTGTCAGATTTCGGGCCAGGCAGGTGGAGGCTGTGGCTATGCAGATGGAGCTGGAGTGGCCAGCTGTGGTGTGAGATTTTGGCGACGTCTTCCCCGAGGAGATGTCTGGTTTGCCGCCTGATCGGGCTTTGGAGTTTTCTATCGATCTTGTCCCAGGTGCGCAGCCGATTTCGAAGGCGCCGTATCGTATGGCACCTGCAGAGTGGAAGAGTTGCGGAAGCAGTTGGATGAGCTTTTGCAGAAGGGTTATATTAATCCTAGCGTGTCTCCGTGGGGAGCACCGTTGTTGCTGGTGAAGAAGAAGTATGGTTCGCGTCGCATGTGCGTGGACTATCGAGAGTTGAATGCGGTGACCATTAAGAATAAATACCCGTTGCCTCGCATCGATGATATTTTTGATCAGCTTGGAGGTTCGAGGGTGTTTTCTAAATTGGATTTGAGGAGTGGTTACCATCAGTTGAAGGTGAAGAAGGGAGATGTTCCGAAGACAGCATTCAGGACGAAGTATGGACACTATGAGTTCGTGGTTATGCCCTTCGGCGTAACTAACACGCCTGCAGTTTTCATGAATCTGATGAACCTGATTTTCTACGACTTTTTGGATAAGTTTGTCGTGATCTTCATCGACGACATTCTGATCTATTCGAAGTCGGAGGAAGAGCATGCCTCGCACTTAAGGACGGTGTTGGAGATTTTGAGGAAGCATCGGTTGTATGCTAAGTTTTCGAAGTGCGAGTTTTGGCTGGATAGTGTTGCTTTTCTCGGGCATGTGGTGACTAGAGATGGTATTTCAGTGGATCCCGAGAAGATTCGGGCCATCAGGGAGTGGCCTGTTCCATCGTCTGCATCTGAGATTCGGAGTTTCCTAGGACTTCCTGGTTACTATCGGCGATTCATTAAGGACTTTTCTCGTATTGCTGAGCCGATGACCAGGTTGACGCGGAAAGATGTTGCTTTTGCTTGGTCGGGTGATTGTGAGGGTGCTTTTGGTGTTCTGAAGGAGAGGTTGATGACTGCCCCTATTCTTGTTGTGCCTGATCGCAGCGGTGGATTTGAGATCTTTTGCGATGCTTCTGGCAAGGGTCTCGGTTGTGTGTTGCATCAGCACGGGCGTGTTGTGGCGTATGCGTCTCGTCAGCTTAAGGTTCATGAGAAGAATTATCCGACGCATGATTTGGAGTTGGCTGTCGTTGTGTTTGCTCTTAAGATTTGGAGGCACTTCCTGCTGAGTGAGAAAGTGAAGATTTTCACCGATCACAAAAGCTTGAAGTATATTTTCACTCAGAAGGAGCTTAACATGCGACAGCGTCGATTATTGGAGCTTATGGCGGATTATGACATTGATTTGCAGTTTCACCCTGGCAAGGTGAATGTGGTTCCGGATGCTTTGAGTAGGCTTCCAGCGGTGATGATTTTGACCTCGCAGTGGAGATTGCAGCAGGATTTTTGCGAGTCTGGAGTGGAGATTGTTCTTCCTGGAGAGGCTTCGTCGTTGATGTACATGCAGGTACAGTCAACGGTCGTGGATCGGATTAAGGCTGGCCAGGCCGAGTATCCGAAGCTGGTAAGGATTCGGGAGCAGGTGGAAGCCGGTCTGCGGACTGACTTTTTGATTCATGAGGATGGCTCACTGAGGTTTGGAGCCAGGTTGTGTGTGCCAGCTGGGGATATTAGAGAGGAGCTGATGGTGGAGGCACACAGTTCGCCGTATTCTGTGCATCCTGGTGGCACCAAGATGTACCAGGATCTTCGTCTAAATTATTGGTGGCATGGTATGAAGAGAAGTGTGGCTCGGAGTGTAGCCAAGTGCTTGGTTTGCCAGCAAGTGAAGGCGGAGCATCAGCGTACGGCCGGGTTGCTACAACCGCTTCCGATTCCGGAGTGGAAATGGCAACACATCACTATGGATTTCGTGACTGGACTACCTCGGAGTCCGAAGCAGAATGACGCGATTTGGGTGATCGTAGATCGATTGACCAAATCTGTGCACTTTATTCCGTTCCGAGTGGGACAGTCCACTGAGGCGCTAGCGAGGAGATATATGGAGGTAAAATTCTTTTACTCTCCGTTTTATTTCCTTTTCCTAGTTTGGATAGTGATGTAACGTGAATCGTGCAGGAGGTTGTGCGACTTCATGGAGTCCCCGTGAGTATCGTGTCTGACAGAGACACGAGGTTCACATCTCAGTTCTGGCAGAGTTTGCAGAAGAGCTTGGGTACGCGTCTGAGTTTCAGCACGGCGTACCATCCGCAGACGGATGGCCAGTCCGAGAGGATGATTCAGATTTTGGAAGACATGCTGAGGGCGTGCATGTTGGATTTCAAGGGTTCGTGGGAGGACCATCTACACTTGGTGGAGTTCTCTTACAACAACAGCTTCCAGGCGAGTATTGGCATGGCGCTTTTCGCCGCTCTTTATGGGATGAAATGTCGATCGCCATTGAGTTGGGATGACGTTGGTGATCGGGAGTTGTTGGGACCTGAGATGATCGTGGAGGCCGTGGATATCGTCAGGAATATTCGGGAGATGTTGAGAATTGCTCAGGACCGTTTTAAGCATTGGGCGGATGCTAAACGTCGTCCTTTGGAGTTTCAGCCGGGCGACCATGTGTTCTTGAAGATTTCCCCGAATCGTGGTGTGATTCGTTTCAGGAAGCGTGGAAAGTTGAGCCCACGATACATTGGACCGTTTAAAGCTTTGGAGAGGGTTGGCGAGGTAGCTTATCGCTTGGCCTTACTGCCATCTTTGGAAGGAGTTCACAATGTTTTCCATGTGTCGCAGCTTCGTCGATACATTAGCGATCCGTCTCATGCGGTGGATTTTTCGGAGATTACCGTTCGCCCCGATATGACGTATGACCAGCATCCAGTGCAGATTCTGGACAGGCGTCAGAAATCGCTTCGGAACAAGATTGTCAATCTTGTGAGGGTGATGTGGCGACACGGTTCACCTGGAGAGTCTACTTGGGAGAATGAGGATGATATGCGAGAGTGTTTCTCACTTTTGTTTCCGGACTCGTGAGTATTTGGAAATTCCGAGGACGGAATTTTTCTTAAGTTGGGGAGGATGTAACGACTGCTTTTCATGTATCTGGATTTACTATAATATAATATATGTTTTGGTGGATTTTCTCCTCATGTGTGGTTTTCGTCTCCGTAGCTTTCATTTTCGATCGATTCGTCGTATTTTCTCGTTTCTTCCTTAGGATCGTCGATTTCGAAGTGTGTCACTCATGACGGACTTCATAACAGTCGTATCTAACTATTAGATCAAGCCTAGGAGTCTTAGGAATCGATCCCGGGGCCCCGCGATCCGTATCGGAACTTTTGGTGCTCATTAGCCGGTGTAAGAAGGGCCACCGACCGACTAGATGACGATCCAGTCGGTCGGCAATCCTTCTTGGACCGACTAGTTAGCTTTCTAAATTTCTCAGGAGTTACTGTTTCTCGTTAGTCGGTCTAAGAACGTTGGTTGACCGACTAGGTTGCAAACTAGTCGGTCGGCAATGCTTCTTTAACCGACTAACTCATCATCTTATTTTTGTATCAGCTACTGTTTACTCTTAGTCGGTCTAAGAACGTTCATCGACCGACTAGATGCTAAACTAGTCGGTCAGTACTTGTTCATGGACCGACTAACTCTAGAATCCTATTTTCGTTCAGGAGTTACTGTTTGCACTTAGTCGGTCTGTGTTGGTCGACCGACCGACTAGTTGCCAAACTAGTCGGTCAGTGGTTGCTCTTTGACCGACTAACCAGTGTTAACACCCTAATTTCTGGGCAGCCGCCAACCCAACCTATTTAAACCCAACCCAATCGTTTTCTTCTTCTCCAACACGACCCAAAACCCTAAAATCTTCCCCCTTCAGCCCCCATCTTCCTCCAAGCTCCATTTCTCCATTCCAAGCCCTAGAATCATCATCCAAACCATCCATCTACTTTATCTACCTCTCATCTTCCGCAAAATCTCACCAAAACCCATCAAAACCCCCAAATCCCCCCAAAACCCTAATTCTCCCAAACTTCTCCAATCTTCTCCAGATCTGAACCTAGGGTTCCCCGGAGAGTTCCTTCCGTCTCCTCTCGGTAAGGAATCGATCTACCGTTGTTTTTATAGCATATTGGTATTTTTATGAAACCCTAATAAAATTCATGTTGTTTGTTGATTATTCCCCCAAAACAGCGATTTCCCCGTAGATTGGTACCTGTGTGACGAAGTGGTCGTCATCCCCGGTGCTAGGCAAGTGAAACTTGCCACTTAGGGTTTAGGCTATGTTTTAGGCCATTTGCTTGTTGTAGGCGTAAAAGAGGCTAGGCGACGAAATGATACTCGCCTAGGCGCAAATTGGGGAACTAGCTTGACAACGAAGCTAGTTTCGACATTTAGCATGTTGCACAATTCCCATGTCATGTTTACTTTCAATTAACGGTACGCGAATATGTTCATGTCATTGCATTTCGCCTGTCATGTTTAATTCAATTAACGGTACGCAAATAATTTGTCATGACCTCGCATTCTTTAGGTGTTGCTGTGATTGCGTAGCTTTGCTACGATACTTGTGTTCCTGGCTCGTGACCAGAAGCGAGCATAATGAGTTGCTAACCCCAACGCTCGAAATGTAATGAATTGTGAACTAAGAATGCGAGCTCAATGTGCGGGGCAACCCCAGGCTCACTAGCTGAGTTCCATGTGCGGGGACCCCAGGCTCCATATCATGTGGGTATTGGGTGGTGTTTAGTGTCGATCGGTCTGAAATGCTATGCCATTCAGCGAAGGGCTTAAACACCTACAAAATGTGAATTGTTTGAATTGATAGTAGCTTGGCTACTCTTGTCTTGTCCCGATAATTGTTCTCTTGTACAAATTGTCTTGCCATGTCTTAAATTGTGCACTCATGTTATAACTGCCATGTCATGCATACTAAACTGCTAGGTTGCTAGTTGCCTTACTTTTAGTTTCCTTGCTCAAGTCTTTTAGACTTGCTGACATGTGCCCCTTTACTCTTTTGGGTGACACATGTTAGATCCTGAGCCCGAGTACCTTGTTGAGGACGAGGTGTTTGCTGACGCCGAGCCCGAGCTTGTGTTTGACGGGGAGTACGTGGACACTGGGGACCAGTCCTAGTGTCTTCGTTGTGTTTTACTTGTGTTAGACAGTTGTTTTGTTATGTGGTGCGTAGCACCTATACCTTGTTTTGTCGTCGCTTTTGTTGGCCTTGTTCTGGGCCTTGGACTCTTTTCTTTTAGCCTGGTGGCTTTTCTGGATGTTGGATTTTCGCTGATGTTGGACAAATTGTGAGATGTGGAATTTTATTTCAGTCTCGCCTTGTGTTATTATTGTTATTCTGTTGTGGTTACAGGGACCTGTTTATGTATTGTGGACGCTTATCGGGTTTGGGGCTTCACAGCTCCACTCCCGTGCGGACCTTTTCACGTCTCGCCTCCATTTCAGGGAAGCGGGTCGTGACAATAAATAATTTGCTCAAACCCCTGCTTATGTCTCCTTAGCAAGACTAATTTTCATTGTCCTTTATAAATAAGGAATATTGAAATCAGGGGAAGTTCAGGATCAAACATGACCTGAAATAAAAATAAGGAAAACTCAAAATAGGGGAAGTCTTGGATTAAATGGGAAAGTGAAGATACGATATACCTCGACATGGAGTAAGCAATGGCAAGCCAAAATCAGACCGGAAGTTCTGATAAGAGCCATAATGTTTTTGCAAACATGAAAGTGCATTAACTTATGCCATATAAAAATACATACATATCTAGTCAAACGACGAAAGTCTAATTGACCTTATGTATATTTAGCTACTCCCCGAGGACAAATAAACCTTGAAATCAAATCTATTGTCATAACATAAGTCTTAAATGAGCATAATTATTGTTGTATGTTTTCAAGAGCACACATCACACTATGTCAATTGTTGACTTATCATCAGTATTATTCTCTTGTAGTCTTAATACATTTTATTTTACTCCGTATGTTTTGCTATCTTGAATACCCCAAAAATAAAATGAGGATGCCATATACTCTCTGAAACTTACACAGTTTCAAAAAGGATATTCGTCAAAACGAAATCCCTAATGACTCAAGAAATAAATGAAGCCTGAAGCTTTGTTCCAAAATGATCCGCACAATAGTCAAAGTGAAGATGTAATCCTTCACACTTTGAACACAGTTCAACTATTACCGGACAAAAATTAACTTGAGCATTTTAATGGACTTTTCGAAAGTGCCACATAAATTCATAAGAGGAATTATTTTGGAACACCAGAAGTGTCCAGAATCGACCAAATTTTGGATCGATATCACCCTGGATTGATGATGCAAGACATCACCAACCAGACGAACCCGAAGATTCTTCAAAAAGGGTGAAACTTTCATTGTCCTATTCAAAAGGAAAAATGATAATGAGATCATCTCCATTCACATGGACCTTGACTCTCCCCACTTCCTCAAATGAATTTAAGATGATATACCATCATCATTAAAGATAATGAAGACCTTTAGGTCTCTTGAGAGTATTTAAGGGATATAAATAGGCTTCGTCCACCCCCTTAACCAGACTGATGATGTATCTTTGGTGTACTCATCAATATATCCTCTAAATAAATGGTCATTATCTAACCACATTCTTTTATAAAATGGTGGTAACTTTGGATAACACTGGGAAATTTAAATATTTTACAACTGGAAAAATAACGAACACCCTGAAGCTTGTGTTCACACCCAAATATGGGTAAGATAAATCATTAAAATGATTTAAATGAATTTCTTATCCATTAAAAAACCAGTTGTAGGTGACCACATGGGAACATGCAATTACATTGCAAACCATCAAAACGCATCCTTAGAACCTATTTATATGAGTCTGATCACCTCATATAAACAGTTTCCGAAAACCCATAACGGGGGAAGCGTTTAGAGCACATCTTATAGATTGTGCCATGATGAGTAGACACCCCCCATATCACCACTATAGACCATCAAAATGCAGAACTATTTATCGGAAGTAAATATCCCAGATAAATAGAGTCTGAGCACTCTGAACAGGGGAAGCATTTAAATTCACTTCTCCAAAGACGTGCATTGATGATCCTATTTTAAAGCTTTGATGAGATCCTGAAGATCCCTCACAACTTTAATGTCCCAGAATCAGTTTCAACAGAAATACTACAATCATCCATGAGCCTAAAGCTCAAATGACCATTTAAATCATTAATACCTATGATCTGGTTATCATGAATTGTGATGAGATCCTGAAGATCCACACTTATGAAACTGTTAAAACAGTTATCAGACATAGTTACTGACAATATAGATATTGTCAAAACTTTCACATCCCTGCTACTAAAAATCCAGCTAGGATTGACATACCGAATATATTGGATGCAATCCACCAGTAGCAGAAGTGGATATCCTCAATGGATGAGAGGACATACCACTAGGCTCCAAAAAGAGAGATCTACTCCTGGAGACCGAAAAAACAATACCACCACATGAAAGTGAGCTCAAATCCAGAACCTTATTGTAACTTGGTTGCTAAGGACCAATTCTGGATCTGTCCATATTCTTTACCCGTCCCAGAACCTTCACTTCTTTAACGCGTCGTGAAGGAGACACCTCTGGGAGAAATCAAATGATTATAGTACGTACGGGGTGAGTTTTGGACAAGAAAGAACACATTTTGTCGACAAATTCTCTCATATTTCATTTTGCCAGTTAAATATAAAATATCGTTTCCACAACTCTGCTTTGCCTGAAGCAAAGAGAGAGATTTGGCCAAATTATAATAATGTGGAATGAGGCAATAATAAGGTGAGCTGGACTCACTTATGAAATATGAGGTGTTGGACCTGAAGTCCTGGTATCAAAAATGATATCAAATCCTGTGGGATAACTGAGTATTGAAGGAGAATTAAAATAAAATCGTTAGCTATAAGCATTTTAATTTGCTATAGTTTTTAGAGGTATAAATCGCTCAAACCAGGAAGTAATCAAGTAAGATGAGCTGAACTCACTTACAAGATGAATCTGATGCATCGACTGGTTTATGTCAAGGCGTAACCCAACGAATGGCAAAAGAGGGAATTTTTGGTTGATGTTGCTATTGGATGTGACAACATCACCGATATAAAATTTCTTCAACTACATGTACAAATTTCTTTACTTTCCTTTCTTTTTGGGACACATATTAATAATATGATTAAAGGAAAGACAACCTAGTCAAAGATCCTTAAAGGACTCATACTAAAAGGTTGTTATTTGCACCTCTTAAAAAACAGTATTGTTCTTAAGAGAGCAAATTAAAAGAATTGAGATTATTTTAATAACTCAAAATATTATCGGATCTCCTGAAGAGAAATTACCGAAATATCTGTTAAAGCCTATATATCAGATATGATATGATATGAAAGCCCTAGCTAGGCATAAATTCTAGGCTTACAGAACTTTAATCATCCTGAAGATGAACCATCATCCTGAAGATGAACTATTATCCTGGAAATGAACTATCATCCTGAAGATGACGTTAATAAATCATCCCGAAGATGTAAACTTCATACAATGATGATTGATGAAGAAATATTAATTTCATTCTCCACCAAATACACCTATTTGTTTGTATGGATATACATTAAAAGACCCCTTTCCGTTAGCTGGAAGAGGGGAAGAATATATATGGTCCGGAAGTACCTTAAGTGTCTTTGAAACACTCTTTTACCTAGCCAACTGCATGCGTCTCTTTTGAGCGTTAGCAGTATAGCTATTAGCCAGGTACAGTGCAGTGCCCCCAGCGCACCACTGGACCAGAGATATGTAGCTTCTGCGCTATCTCCAAGGGTCGAGGAAAAATCATCTATGTTAAATGTATTTGCATATGCAGGTTACAGATCATCGCGATGAATGGAATAAAAGGGACGTCCACCTCCTGAAGATCTACACAGAATCCTTCCAAGTCTACATCCTTCCACCATTCCGAGAAGCCCATCACCCAAGGAGCAGTTCAAGAACATACAATGCCAGGTCCTGAAGTACCTCGTAGACAATGACGATTGAGACATGGAGCTGTCTACCAAGTTTGCTAGTGCTCCTTTTAGTTTCAGCTAATGCCTTATATGAGTGAAACTTGTATAGATGAGTGATGCTTGTACTTTACTTTTGCTTTCGGAATGTTGCAGATGAGATGGATGTATAGACACATAGGAGTTAAATGTATAGATATATAGGAGATCTGCAAGCCTGAAGCTTGATCAGATTAGGGGGAGTCAACTGTAGAGTTGTACTCTTTTTCCTTGGCTAGTGGTTTTTCCCACAGGGTTTTCCATAGTCAAGGTTTTAATGAGGCAACCACATTGACTCTGGATCCAGAAGTGTCCACCCCTCGACACATCCCCAAATCAGGGGAAGTTATGGAGTGCTGTACTCTTTTCCCTTCGCTATTGGTTTTTCCCACAGGGTTTTCCATAGCTAAGGGTTTTTAACGAGGCAGTTACCCTTAACTTGGATCCAGAAGTATCCACCCTTTAAGATACTCAGTAGTACTAATGAATCATTCAGTATTCATAAAGTCGAGTATACCACGTTGGTTGGATAAGGAGAAGTGTTATGAATAGGACCCATTGGGCCTATTGGGTATCCACCCACATGAGTACCCATTATGAATACTATATAAAGGAGGCTAGGGGTTTCCTAGCCTCAACCCTTCTCCAAATCTGTTTCTCGTTCATAACAGTGCATAATTAAATAGACTAAAGTTTATCGCATAAACAATTTTAGAATTTTAAAATCAGTTTTAAAAATATCTTATAAATTTAAAATATCACTTTAAAAATTTTCCAAGTTCAAAAATTTATCACATACAATTTTTAACATCTAAAATATTTTAAACTTATCGCATAAATTTAAGGCCTTAAAATCAATTTTAAATTTATCACATAAATTTAAAACACCATTTTAAAATTTCCAAGCTTAAAAAATTTATCATATAAAAATTTTTAGGCAACCAAAATAACTTTAAACTTTTAAAGATTTAAAATTAGTTTTAAAATTATCACATAAATTTTAAAATGTCATTTAAAATTTTCATGTTCAAAAAATTTATCACATAGAATTTTGAACACCAAAAACATTTTTAAAATTATCTTATAACTTTAAAAAAAATTAAAAGTATTTTAAAAAGCATTAACAGGTTTAATGAAATCGCAGTGCTAGATCGACTACGCAAACCTAGGCTCTGATACCACTGAAGGGATTTCTGGGACCCTTAGGGCACAAAAACTCTAGTCCCGTCCTAAGTCGGACGGAACATAGACAGAAAAACAATTGCAGCGGAAGAAAAACTTGTTAATCTAATTAACATGCAGTTAAAACGTTTTTAACTTAGACCTAAGGTCCAAGACCCTAAACCAAGATCTATGCCGACTTGGGATGGGTCTGACCATCCCAAGAAGGATCTAGCCTACGGCGATTAAATTAAACTAATGCTTAATTAAACACATACCCGGAAGCTCAGCCCTGGAGCAGGCGAGATGTTCCGCACCGTCTTCCGAGCCGCTCCCGTCCCACGCCGAGCCGCTCCTTGAACCGCTCCCCGAACCGATCCTCAAACCGCTCCTCGAACCGCTCCGCATCCCGAGGTGATCAATCACGTGTCGCCGAGCCAACCACGCGCCGAAGAATGTTTCACGCCAGTGAAACCTCCGCCTAGATTTCGGATCTGAATCCGAACTCCTTTGCGGCTTTGCTAGAGCCCTCAGGAGCAAGGCAGAAATTTATAGGGAGAGGAGAAATATTAATTTAAGCTTAGATCCGAGCGTGATCCAACGTTTATGAGAGCCGCTCAGATCTAGAGCTTGGGACGAGTTTTGAAGAGGATAGCAGACCCCTATTTATATAGGCGGTGGACTCTCCCCTTTTCTCAAAATCCGATGTGGGACTATTAATTTGAGTTAATTAAAATCAAGTTAGTTTGCACTTCACAAAGTGCAAACTTCCGTGAATTTTAACTCACTCACCGTTGAGCTTCATGATTGATACAACATATCAATTCGAAGGGTGTTCAACGGTGAACGCATAGGAAAAAACTGTTCGTCAATCAGAGGTCGTTTGACCCTCCAATTGATCACTCAAAGTTCAGCCCACGGCTAGTTTTTCTCAAAAACTGAGCCGTCAAAATCTGCCATTAGTTCTAGGGTTCTGCACCCTGAGGTGGGGCCCAGCCTGTGGGCCCCACCAGCCAAAAGGGGCTGACTGGGCACCTGCCAGACCTGGGCACTGGCGCCCAGGCCTGGCACGGGTGCCCAGGGCGCCTGGGCTCCCAGGCGCCCAAGCCCGCCTGGGCGCAGGCCCAGGTGCCCAGCGCCTGGGCCTGTGCCCAGGCCCGCCTGCCTGGCTTCCTGGCTCAGCCAGGTCTGGCCAGGCGCCCAGGCCAGACTTGGTCTGGCTTGGGTCAGCCTGGTCTGACCCGGTCTGATCTAATGGGCTGTTTTGGCTCTAACTTGATCATCTGGCGTCCGATTTGGACGCCGTTCAAACCTGGGCATAGACCGGGACATTCCCGTCTTACCCGTGAACTTTTTCTTGCGTTTAAATTATTAAATATTGTTTTAAACAATTTAAAACACATTTAATCACTTTTGCATCAAATGCAAAATAGTCCCTATCTAAGCTTAAATTATCATATTGCATCAAATGCAATTATTTCATCCCTTGCATCAAAATGCAAAATATTCTCCCTAACTAATTTCTACCTATTACTAGACGAAGGTCACACTCTGTGTGTGACCCTACAGCCTGACCCTTATAACAGGTTGGGCTCGAAGCCCTATACGGCAGTGACCACGAGCAGTGGTTGCCCTCCCTGCTTCAGAAATCATCATTATGTGGTTGACTCATTGACATGAGTCTTGTCGGGACCACTCTGACTGTGTCCGTGATGAATTCCGCAGTTATAGTCTTTTCGTCTTAACTATGTCGTGTAGATCAAGTCTAGGATACGGTCAAACTGTCAACCCCAATAACTTGACTCCGGTTAGTTTCTATCGATCTTTAGTCAACTAATGTTGGACTTCTTCCAACATACTCTACGCAGAGTTTGTACTAAAGACCGAACTAACTCTACGACACTAACTCACATTGACCGGAAGAGACGAATCCTCTCTTGGCCATTACTCTTCTCGTACGCTTCATGTGACACCCGATCAAAGACCTTTCAACAGGCCTAGCCTCGAAGTTAGGTCAGTGATCTAAGTGGCACCGTTCATGCACATGTTCGTAAAATGACCTCAAGTCAAAAGACCAACCAGCCTATCATCACTAAGAGTTATCATTGACAGATTGGTCAATGTAACCATATGATAACTCTTGTGGATCGTTCAGTGAACTCATTCTCTAATGAGCACCTGTGTCTCGTCTCCGACTTCGCCAAGTCGAACGATCATGAGATCATCGTCACCGCGTAACGGTGAAGACTAAGACACAATGGTCTATCCAATGTTTCGATATCCTTGTCTCGAAACATCTACGACCACGAACCCTTTTATACTTATGCTACAGATGGTCAAACATTTCTCCATGATCGAGATACTCATCTCGATACCTGTTTGACCTTGCATAAAGTCTCAGAACTTTACCTAAGTTGATATCTAATGTTTACTACATTACAATATAACTTAGATAAATTATTATCAAACAGCTTACTGTTATTTCGAACAAGACGTTTGTGCTATTCACACAGAGATAAATAGCCTGGAGGGCATCATTCTCCTACACATCCTACGAGTACTTTCAAGACTTGGAAGCAGTTAGCCCAAGCCTTTGTGAATAAATATTATCCACCGTCCAAGATGGTGAGGATTAGGAGCACCATCACATCTTTTAAACAGCTCCCACATGAATCACTTCATGAAGTTCGGCAACGCTTCAAGGATCTTCAGCATCAATGACCACAACACGGCGCTTCGGATTGGAATCTTATTTAGAGTTTTTATAATTGCCTCAAGCCCGATACAAAGATGATTATCGACGCCTATGCAGAAGGCGTATTATTGGCTAAGCTACCTGAGGAGGCCACATCACTTTTGGAACAAATGGCCTCCAACAATCAACAATGGAGCGATGATCGCTCAATACTTAGAGGCACCGATCCTGAGATAAAGGTGGCTACACATCTTAATGGGCAACTTGAGACCCTTTGCAAGAAAGTTGCAAGAATTGAGCAAAGGTTGGATGCTATTCCAACTACTTCCACGTCTCCGGTATGTGCTACTTATGAAGATTATGTCGAGCAAGTGTACGCTCCAATAGAAAGGTCATATGAAGGAACGGGCGTATCGACGAGCAAATCCATTAAATAGCAGGCATGGGGAGCAATCCTAGACCTCAGTGGTCAAATTCAGCGTGGAAATCACATCATGTATTCTCCTATTGCAACCCCAATAGAGCCCTACAACCACCATCCCAACCGAGGCCACCATAGCCACCTCAACAACAAGCACCACCTCCACAACAGTAGCAATATGGATTCAGGCCATCTGGGCCCTATATACTGCCGAGATATTTTAATCGCCAACCATACCAACAACAACAACAATACCAATAACCGACGGCACAAAAACCTGATGTGGAGACGACATTAGATGCCTTTATAAGCGTCCAAACGAAGCTCAATTCAGAATTATCAGCCACGCAAAGGCAACTTTCAGCCATCATCGATAACTTGTCAGTGCAAATGACTCAATTTATGAAGGCTCAAGGGAGATTGACGTCTCAACCTAAGCCAAATCCAACAGGCAAGTTAATGCAGTCGTGGCGGTTATGACTAGAGGAGGAAAGAGTACTGATGTTGTGATGGTACTGGTCTCTAAGAATGTGGATCAACAATCATCGACGCCTATACAAAAAGACGATACCGATACTTCTAAGTCTATTATTGCAGAGAACGAGGAGAGAGTTATAGATGAGCCATCCGCCACTGAAGAGATGGAGGCTTCACCTACCGTACTACCTATTCCTATCACCGCGGCGCCGGTAGACATTTTATTTTCCGAAAAATCTACACCTAAGGATGCCAACAAAGACAAGGAAGCCTTCCTCCACCTCCTTACCCATAGAGATTTGCCATGGCAAAGTTTGAGAATAAATACGCCAAATTTATAGAGCTTCTCAAGGGTGTTCGCTTGAACATCCATTTCATGGACGCCCATACAGAGGTCCCAACATATGCAAAGTTTTTGAAAGATTTGATAGTGGGAAAGAGACAACAAGAAGCAATAAAGTTGGCAGATAGCTGCACTTCGGTCTTCAAGAACACCCTACCAAAGAAATTGCCCAATCCCGGGAGCTTTACGGTGTTGTGCTCCATAGGCGGCATCCCCATCGATAAAGCGCTAATAGACTTAGGGGCGATCATTTGCTTGATGACGCTCTCCATCTTCAAGAGGTTGAATATGAGAACAGAGCTATAGCCCACTGGAATGAGCATACAATTGGCGGACCAATCCGCCACCTACCCGGTTGGCATCGCACGAGACGTCATCCTACAAATACCGGGAGGAATTAGTTGATGGGAAATCAAATTCCACCCCTAAGTAGTTTTGATGATGAGCACACCAAATGATGTTAGTGTACTAATGACACTATTTAAAGTTTGCAGGTTGTGCGATCAATAATATAAGCTTTACGCATACTCCGAAGAAGCTCAACCACACTCAGAAGATGAAGATCGTTTGATAGCTCTACGTCAAGCACAATTGAAGCTCAAAGATGAAGCTCATGGAAGTGCTCAAGCTTAATCAAAGACGAGCTCAAACTCAAAGTGAAGCGCGCATCTACATCAATATCTGATCGGCTTTGGACGTCTTCATTTAAGTCAAGTGTGTGAGTTGGTCTTTAGGATTATGTTAAAGCCAAGTTTTATTGCACACACATAAAACGTTTTCGAAAGAAAGTTTTTGAAAACTCATTTTTAAACTCTGTGAGAGCATTAGCTATTTGATTTAATCTTCGTAGTCAATCTCCAACACTCAGGAGTTGATTACGCATTCTCTAGCTGAGTTTCAGTGAAAAAGCGCTCTGAAGTCGACTACCAAAGGAGGGAGTCGACTACCAGATGTGAGCATATTTTTCAATGAAATCTCTCTGGGAGTCGACTACCTCATCTAGGAGTCGACTACTAGCTGCGTTTTTGCTTTTTGACTTTGCTCCCTCAATTCTCTCATTTCCTTGATTTATGGGCTAAAGTCAAATGTCTTTTGAATTTCAAATTCATCTTAGAAACTCTATAAATAGAGCCCCTTGAGAAAATTTCAAGCACCAATTCATTATTATCTTTTGAGCTAAAGTTATATTCTTGAAAGTTTCAATCGCTCTCAATCGCTCTCATCGTCATAGCCAAATTCTGGTTCTAAATTTTTGATCTCATATTTTTTAATCTGAAATTCTTTTTGAGATCTATTTTATTTTGGCAATTGAAAATCGTTTTTCAAAATCCCTCGTTCTTGATTTAATATTCTTTGAAGGATTTTTGAAAACCAAAATGATCTAGATCACATCGAATCAAACTATATTCTTTGTGTGATCTAAGATCATTTTGAATTCTTTTAGCCACATAAGCACATTTGCAATATTATCTTGGCTATAGAATTTTTGTTGGATGTAAACCAATCTCTATCAAATATTGTGGAGAATTGGATTTTGTTTTTATTTGGATTCCCTTTGTGATAGGGCTTGTGAAAATCCTAGTCAAGGCTAGGTGGTTGGAAATCCTGGTAGGGATACTAGGTCGTTGGAAATCCTAGTGAATGAAGCTAGGTAATTGTATTTCTAAGCCAATAATGGATTGAATCTCGTACCGGATTGGTCAGGGATTGGACGTACCCAAGTTGCAGGGAATCAGGATAAAAATCTCTTGTCTCTGCGTGCTTTCTGTGTGTGCTTATTTATTTGTGCAAGGAATTTATCTGTTGTCAACATATCATTCTTGTACCTCTTTATAAATATACTAGCCATAACCCGTGCCCGCGGGCACGGTTCATTTAAGATTTTCCCTTGCGAAATCTTTGTTTCTCGAATTTTTTTTTCAAAGCCAAAATTTAAAAGAAAAACAAATTAACTTAATTGCAAAGTTCATCTTTTTTATTTCCGCTGTATAAATATCACTCTGATTGTAATCTTTGTTTGCTTGTAATTAATCTTTGCATTTATTTTAGTTTATCTTGTTGATAAAGAACCAAGCGTAGCTCACTCTACTTGGTTTCTTAGGCAACATTGGAAGGGAATTATTGTGTTATAATTATTAAAGGAAAAGTTTTATAATTCATACAACACTATTCAACCCCCCTTCTAGTGTTGTTTTCCATCCACATGATCCAACACTTGGTATCAAAGCAAGGTATAAGGCGATGGCACTAACGATGTTCTGTCCTTTCGTATATAGCATTCATAATCCACCAACTTTCGACGGCACTTTCTATTTCCAATGGAAGAGAAGGATGGAGATCTTCTTAGAGGCACAAGATCTAAAGTACGCACAATTTCTCTGAAGACCATATGAGATTCAAACCACTCCCTCAAACTCAATGGAATCCAGATCAAGAAGAAGCCTACTTCAGAAACATAAAGGTAATACATCTACTTTGTATCGGTTTAACTGATAACAGTTAGATCTTGTAGAAGAGGCAGATACTGCGCATCAAATTCTCAACATATTGGAAGAAAGATTCGGATCAAGTTCGAATGTGATTCAAACACCCTTGGAGACAATCCAATCCAACGATGAAAGCTATGAAAAAGAAATAAGCATGATGGCTCATCAAGACAACAAGAATGAGGTTAGTGATTCTAGTTCTGATGATGAAGATGATTTTGACATTGCTAGCGCTTATGAAAATCTATATAGAGAATATGAAAGATTGACAAGGAAACACAAAAACTTCGACAAAAGTATAATACTCTGCATAATGAACATAATAATCTCAAGAACAAAATTGACTCTCTTGCCCATGGATATGACTCGATAAAACATCATTATAACACTAACAATGATTGTAAAGAGTTGAAAGTCAAATATGATAAATTAGCATGTGACCATGATGCTTTGAAAATTTAACATGCTTTATATGTCTCTACTTTGAATGATAAATTCAATATTCTTGCAAGTGATATTGTGTTAAGTAAGCCCAAACATGAGGAACTTGTTCTAAGACTTGAAAAGGTTAAGTGCAATCGAAATGTTAAAGCTACTCTATCTTGTACGCATGCATCTAATTCTAAGAATAAATCTATTCAAAATATTGTGCATAAAGATGTGAAGCAATATGCCTTTATTTCTGGTAAAAATGCAAAACATAAAATTCATCGCGATTCTCATCACAATGTTGTTCAACACAATTATGTTGCACATAACACACATTGTTCAAATAGATTTGCTAGAAATAATACTATTTGGGTACCAAAATATTTGAGCAATCATGAAAAGAATGTTTATGTTTCCATGATCGTGCCCGGATATACACCCAGAGAACGGTTGTAGTTTTACCGCAAGTGCACGGTGTAGCAGCGAGCGGGTTATCGAACACAGGGAGGACGAATGACTGTGCTTGTTCCAATCAACCTGGCTATTTAAGAAGAGAGAAATTTGCCTTTGGCGATCCTGTCACAATCGTCAGACAAAGTACGGAAATATCAAATCAAATAAAGAACGTCTAGGGAATGGGGAATTCCCGCTACTCACCATATTTCGTAAAAGTGGTTCATCGGCATCAAAATTGCTAGAATAAGATTTTGGATGAACTAGTTGCAACTGAATGTAGAACCAAGCTCACGCTCTCGCGCTGTTGCCGGTCTATATCTATCCTAGGCTCAGGTCTAAACTCTTGCAAACCCTAGCCTAGGGAAGCTAGCATTAGGATCAACATCATCGTTCAATCGCGCACCGAGCCCAATCTCTTGCAAACTCGGTCCACGACCTAGTTTGGGATAGTTCCTACCCGTCCAATCTCTTGCAAACGGGTATTGGCACGGAATTGGAACCGGAAACCCTAGTATCGATCCAATCTCTTGCAAACCGATACTACGGAAATTCGATTCCAACCCAATTCGGATTTCTAGGGTTTCCTATCAAATTGGGATCCAATCTCTTGCAAATCCCAATCGATGTGAACTCCTAGCCATCCGTAGTAAATTGATCCAAATCTAATCCCTAATAGCAACTCTAGCAAAATTCCTACCAATTCATCACAATTATGAAATAGGGCTTGTAGGGTTCATCCCCACGCCCCAAGACGTGGCAACTACTCACAATTCATAGCAAGATCATAAAAATAATCAATGAAATAAGCAATAGAATTCATCACAATATTGAGATATGCAATAAAAATAGAATTTTTAGAGAAGAGAAAACACAAACCAATGGAGTTCTTCAAATAATTCTACAAAGATCAAATTTTGTCTCCTCTCTAATCTCAAGAATAAAGCTAAAAAGTTAATCTAAAAGTCTACAAAAAAATCTAAGAGAGAGGCTCTCAAAACTAGGGTAAAAACAGGGGTTAAATAGCCCCCAAAATCGTCCAAAAACTGTGACCAAAATACCCCTGGGCAGCCTGTTTTCCGCAATTTTCGCTACAGGCAGCGCGTCGCACTCGGCCGAGTGACAAAAGTCGCTCGGCCGAGTGAAAACCCTGTAATTTTTCCAGTAAGTCTCGATCTTCAGGGGTCTTCACTTCGGGGGCGGCTCGGCCGAGTGAGTTGTCGTCACTCGGCCGATGGCTTCATGGTACTCGGGCGGTCGGGATTATCCACTCGGCCGAGTGGGTCTTGTGAAGCTCAGGCAACCGAAAAACAGTAACATGGCGATTTTTGAAGGGCTTCGTCTGGGCGCCACTCGGGCGGACGGGGTCTCGTCACTCGGCCGATGTGGTCTCCGTCGCTCGGCCGAGTGCACGTATGAATCGTGTCTGATCTGGTCGGCCGAGCAGTGTCTCGCTGGTCGGCCGAGTGGCTCCTCCACTCGGCCGAGTGGGACACTAAAAATGCCCAGATTGCTTGTTTTGGCCTCCTCGTCGCTCCTGCGACGTCCGTTCTTCTTCCGCTCCTCTCCAATCAGCAAAATACCCCTCGGGGAGGTCGTCGGTGACCCTCTGGAGTAAGCGCGTCTCGAGATCACTCCAAATCACGCCAAATCACCTGAAATGCGACAAAAACAACAAATCGTGAAAAGCATCGCAATATCGTCGATATATCGTGAAAAAAATGATTTGGGCGATCTAAATGGCATGCAAACATGCGGTAAAAAAAGTGTAAAATAAGGAGTGATCAAAATCCCCCAAGCTTGCCTCTTACTCGTCCTCGAGGAAGATAAGTAAAAGGCGAACCCGGTGGATTCGGAAAACGAAAACGGCGAAAAAAGAAGAATGAAAAACGGAGAAGAATGAAAAACGAAATAAAAATAAAGAAGAAAGAAAGAAGCGTAGAGGTAAGCTGCTAGATCATTTTCTCAGGACGTGGGTTCCGCTTATTCATATAGCATGCACTGAACGAAAAACACATGTCAAAGAGTTTTATTTTGATATCATAGTATAATGGTGCAAATAGAAATAGAAAACCCACGAACAACAATATAATCATGAAAAACGGAATAATCTTATAATTATCATCGTCTGAATCATTTAAAGCGGTATACAAATCACAGATCACACACTTTTCAATTGAATGCTTTCTATCAGGAGTATAAGAGTATCACACTATAGAATAGAGAGAATAGAAAAGTATGGATTTCATGAAATGAGTGCTAGGCTTAGATTTCTGGATGTCGTAAAGCTAAAAATAATCTCACCGAGTATAGAATATTACTTAGCCTAGGTTGTCGTGCAACGTCAAGTAGTCACTCTCTCTCACATCAATGGATCCCCTCCCCCAAGCTTATCTATAAGCGTGGTGGCATAAAAAAATATTTACATCCCCATTTCTATAAAGCTCCAAAAGTAATGAGAAGAGAAGAGAAGAGACAGAAAGAAAGTGAGATGGGATCTTTTATTGAGGATTTTTCCTCTTTTCTTTTTTTTTCTTTTTTTTTTGCAATAAAAATATATACACAACGATCCCAACTCAAAGAGAGATAATGATATATAAGAATATTTTCTCTCTTTTTTTTTCTCGAATAAGAAATTTGAAGCTAGGAATTAATAGCGGGGGAAATGCCATATAATAGGATCGCTAAGGGGAGATTCACCAATGATTTTAAAAGTAGAGAAATGATGTTCAAGATTTGTGGAGAAAGAAATGAATATATCTCTCGGTTCACTCTATAAGACATGCACGACAACTTCAGCAGGGTAATCTAATCTACTCAGTTTCGATCAAAAAAAAAGCTAACTAATCCAGATTTATCATAGCTAACATCATTCAATCATCCTGAAGTGAAATGTACAGTTCATGCATATAGAAGTGATATAGGAAAAGAAATCAGTACTCCAGATATAGGCATTCAATGCGTGAATCTTGGTGTGTTTTCTGTGATAGCATACATATGAATATTCAGACTCAGCTAATAATAAAATTTATTCCATTTTCATGTGGAAAAAGTGTGGGTTACTATCTCTAGATGCAAGGCAAGTCATAGCATATGATATCAGAAATAAAATCTAAGACATGACAAATAAAGCATGCATATAGAATAAGCTAACTCCACGTCATCATCATCACAGAAAAGTCATCTCTAGCATGAGATGAAAAAGAAAGAAATAAAGATAAAGGGAAAATAGAACTATTTACAATGCGGCACACAGAAAAATAAGAAAAACGTGATGCATGGTAAAATGAGAAAAAATGATGAAAAATAAGTGCAAAAGCGAAAAATGGCGTGAAAAACTAAAAATAAAGGTGGCAAATCAAAAAAGATCGTGAGAACTCACTCCCCCAAGCTAAATGGCACAGTGTCCTCAATGTGCAAAGTTTGGCACACCGAGATACAAGTAATGTGAGGGGTAAGTGAGGATGCATGCATGATGGGGAAAAAAGGAAAATAAATAGAGAAAATAAAGAAATGAAAATATGATGCGGACATGATGCATGCAGGTATGGAGTGATACAGATATAAAGGTGGGGCACCAAAACTCTCCCTCTCTCCCAAAAAAGATATATAAGGATATGATCTGAATGAGAAACCCAAAATAAGTGAGGGGAGGGGGGTGGACAAAAATGCAACAGGACCCAGCAGAAACGGGCAGCACAACGGCAGGAAAAATCGATGGCATCAAGGGTGCCTAAGAAGGTGGTGTTGCGCCGTCTCCGTCCTGAGGCGGAAGTGGTGGTGGTGGCTGGACAGGCCGCTGAGCGGGTGCGGGTGTGGAAGTGGTAGCAGGCTGAGTGTGTGTGGAAGTGTGGGTGGGAACCTGCTGGGTGGGTGGGGGTACGCGGGGGAGACGCTCCAGGACCTGGGTAAGACAGTAGTGAATCTGCGGGAGCAGGTCAAAGCGGCCAGCCATCGCAGAGACGGTGGAGGACAGGGTCCAAAGGTCGCCTCTGAGGCACTCACCGCCCCCTCTAGAGCACGAATGCTCTGAAGTACAGTGTCGGGGGGAGGTGGTGCAGAGGGACGCACCGGTCGGGGCTGTGCAGGTCGAGGCTGGCGTACTCGGGTCGCGTATGTGACGGGCTCAGCAGGGAAGGGAACGAAAGGCGCTGCGCTCGCAAATGTGGGCCTGGCCTCAGTGTGAGGCCGGGGCACCGGCTGGTGAGAAGTGGAGGGCAGCAGTAGCGAAAGAAGAGTGCAAAAGTGGCAGCGAGGCGGCCAGAGAGGTCAGTGGCACAGAAGTGTGGACAGACGCCACGACACTCTCGGAAAATACAGTAGCAGTGGAGACAGAGGGCTCTCCGCACTCAACTACGGTCGGCGGGCGCTCGGGTGGGGCAAAGGAAACGGGCTCAGCAGACAGAGGGCCAGTGATGGTGGTGACAGCCTCGGAAGCAGTGGAGGTGGGCTCAGCTAAGGTACTCCCGACACCGACAGAGGTGGGGACAGAGGTGTCAGGAGCAGCGGAAACGTCGGGTATAGGCTGAGGGGCCACAGGGTCGACAGGGGCAGCAGGCTCGGCAGGTGCAACAGGGTCTGCGGGGCAGCGTGGGCAGTGTGGGCCTGCTCGGCCTCCTCGGCCTCGAGCATGTAAGCAGCGGGGATGAGGACATCCATCGCAGGGAGCCAGTCCACATGGGCTGGTGCAATCTGAGTCCGAGCTGGGCTCGGAAGAATCATGTAATCGGCACCGTAAGGGCCGTGCAACAAGACCCAGTGTCGCTCACTGTGCGGACGAAGCATTTTCATCCGGGCCATAACATCAATCGACAGAGAAGTGGGGCCCGGTGCTCGTCGCAGGTCGTCAGGGAAGTCCTCACCGGTCATCAGGGCAAGCAAGGTGATCAGGCCGCCGCAGCATATCGGTGAGCGAGCGCCCACCGATACAATGATGCGGTCCAAAAACCAAGCCGCGACATCAATCACGACGGCGGGGACCAGCTCATCGCCATCCCTAGATAGAGCTCTGGGACGTGTCATCGCATAGAGCATGTAGAGCTCCGGCGTAGACATCGTGCCCGGCTCATATCTGGCCAAAAAGGTCGTCGCCATAAGGCGCTGAGCAATACGGAGGCAGGGATGTACAATGGATGAGGCCTTGGCCCTACTAGGGTCAAAGGCAGCGTGAAGACCCGTAATCCGGGCCCAGAAGGCACCGGCGTCGAAGGAAGGTGGGGGGATATGGGTGGGGCCGTAACCACGATCGGCTCCGGGGACAGCGGGCCACGAGAAAAATGCTCTCATCATATCGAGAGTGACCTGGCACTCCCGGTCCATGAACCGAAACGAGCATCCCTCGTCGGTCCAGGCGATCGAACTAAGAATCTCAAGTGTCGGGCGGGTAAACGTGTCCGCCGACACCTGAAAGAAATCTCGCCAGCCCACGTTGTCGTACAACGTGAGCATCCCCTCTAGTACCCCCAGGCGTCCTAGGTCGGCAAGGTGTGCAAACCTGGAGGGTACGATCGAGCGCTGGGAGATACGCTCGAAGACGGCGCGGTGTGCGTCGTCTCGGAACGTAATCCCGAGCGGCCCGACCAGTGGAGCCGGAGGTGGTGGCTGTGGAGCGGCAGGGAGTGGCTGTGCGGGCTGTGCGGGGCCTACAGGCTGTGCTGGGTGGATGGGGTGTGTGGGAGAAGGCGGAGGAGAGTCCTCCAACTCGTGGGAGGGGCCGGCGTCATCCGACCGCTTCCGCTTTGCGGAAGCTCTCTTCGACCGCGGCCGTGTCCGGGGCGGCATATCGGCCCCGAGCGCGTGCCGAAAAGTGTAAAAAGTGCGGCGTGTACAAAATAAAGGAAAGAGTATACACCGACACGCCGCGAGTGCTAAGCAATGGAAGCGTGCGAAGACAGCGCCTCCGTGAAGCCCAAATCAGTCCGTAGAAGCTCCCCTGGGCTCCCCTAAGCTCCCAAAAACAACCTGCGCATGAAATGGAGATATCAGCGGGTAATATTCAAAACGTATGGAGCATTAGGGGTATAATAGATAGATATAGAAATTGATTAGGGTTTGGGGGTCGTTTAACACATGGATCCTCGAAAAATACACAAAAAGAGCAGAAAAAGGCGAAATTGGCGATACCGGAGGTGGTCGGAGCGGCGGCCGCCGGCGGCGACTCGGGCGAGGCGCGGCGGGTGCTCGGCCGGCGGTGGCTGGCCGAGCGGCGGCGCGACGACGGTCGGTCGGGCGAGTGGGGGCGCGAGCGAGGGGAACAGGCGAGGGGAATGCGAAGTGTCGCGGGCGATTTGGGTTTTTGCGTTTCGAAAAACGTGCCCCCCCTCGGCCCCTTATATAATAAAAGTTACGACTCGGCCGAGTGACAAGGTCACTCGGCCGAGTGAGGTCAATGGAAAATTCCTCCCCGCTTACGCATCGGTCGAGTGGCCTTGCCAGCCTCGGCCGAGTGGCCTTGCCAGCCTCGGCCGAGTGGAGTAAGTCCATTCGGCCGAGTGGCTCAAGCTACTCGGCAAGACTCGACCTAGGAGCGTATCCGTTTTACTCGGCCGAGTGAAAATATATACTCGGCCGAGTGGCATTTATACTGAAATCAGGAAAATAAACAGAGAGTTGGGTACATCAGACTTCCCTCGTTCGTGAGTGGCTCGGCCGGACGAACTTGTGTACTCGGCCGAGTGACTAGTATACTCGGCCGAGTGAGCCTTGTTTTCTGCTGTTTGTCTTCGTTTGGGCTCTAAACTCCGTCTTTCTTCCTCCAATCGATTTCATCTTACTCCTAAGCATCGAGCGTCTTCCTGGGGCGCTCCTCGTCGTCTCGTTCATCATCCTCATGATGGATTTACATATCTCCTCTCCTGTCAAGAAAAATAGGACCCGTTATCACAAGATTTTTGGGCGAACGACTCAAAACACTAAAAATTTCTAAAACAAAAAGAAATAAAAAGTAAAAATAAATCAATAACCGTCGGGTTGCCTCCCGACAAGCGCTTGTTTAAGGTCATGAGCTCGACCCCCTATGATTTTCAATTAATGCGGGATGTTTGGTGCATATGAGATGCACCCATCAAACTTTCCGGGGAGAACGCTTGGATTCGGAAGTTGCGGCGGCGTGTTCTCCCGCGGTGGTCTCTCGTCTCGAATTGTGTTGGGGGGAGGCTCCCCCAAGCTAGCGTTTGCCCCGGTCAATGGCTTCACTGGTGACGCCGATTTCCGTTTCGGCGGAGCTTTCTTTGGAGACTTTTGTTTCGAGAGCTTGCAGAGCTCTCGAATCCTTGCGACATCAGCGTCGCCTTCATCATTTTCAGCGGAGAGGTCGGGGGAATCATCTATCTTCTCATCTCGGCCAAAATCCAGGCCTTCCTCGAAATTCTCATCGAAAAGAGCGCCAATCGAGTGGGGGGTCGCCTCTTCTATCACCTCATCAAGGAGGTCCATGTAGTCAAGTTCCTCGTGATAAGGCATGTGTTTCATAGCCTTAGGAATGTGAAGCTCCACCTCGATGTTGCCGACGTTTAAAGTTAGGGTACCTTTGCGCACGTCGACAATGACTCCGGCGGTGGCGAGGAACGGGCGTCCAAGTATCAATGAAGTATCTCCCTCCTCCTTAACGTCTATGATCACAAAGTCACATGGCAAGCATATTCCCCCCGGGACTTGTAGCGGGATGTCTTCGGCTATCCCTACCGGCCTTGTTATTCGCCCATCGGCCAATTGTATCCGCATGTCGGTAGGTTTCAACTTCGTCCCGGTGTTTAGCCTTAAGAACATGGAGAGAGGCATGAGGCTCACACTAGCCCCTAGATCTACCAACGCCTTTTGAAGAGGGACGCCGCCCAAGGTGCAAGGAATCTGAAAACTCCCCGGGTCTTTAAATTTGGCCGGCTCCTTCTCTCTCTTGGTGAACCAAGAGCCCTCCTCGGCTAGCATAATCTTCTCCTTCCTCTTTCTCCCCGAAATCAAGTCCTTTAAGAATTTAGCATATGTGGGGATCTCCACGATGGCGTCGAGGAAGGGAATGTTGAGGCTAAC
The DNA here is from genome assembly GCA_030789695.1 of Scilla litardierei. Classification (NCBI taxonomy): domain Eukaryota; kingdom Viridiplantae; phylum Streptophyta; class Magnoliopsida; order Asparagales; family Asparagaceae; genus Scilla; species Scilla litardierei. The sequence goes on from CM061134.1 coordinate 114,731,825, forward strand.
TCCTCTCAGATACTCGAGAAACTTCGCTAGCCTTTTCTCCATTTTCGCTCTAGCAAGCCTTTGGGGAAATGGGACCGGTGGCATGAAGCGCCTTTCCTCAATCAATCGCTCCGCTCTAGATTTCTCCTTTTCTTGTGGCTCTTTCTCCTTATCAACTTCAACTACCGGCTCAATTGGCTCCAAACTTTCCTCCACGGGCTCCTCGGTAGGAATCATGGCGGGGGTGGTATCCTTCCCGCCTCTAGTAGTAACAGCAACTACGGCATTGATGTGGCCGGTGTTGCCCCGTGGGTTTTGCTCGGGTTGCGCCAGCAATCGTTGAGTGTTCCAATTGAGCAACACCAATTGCTCCGATATTTGAGCCACAACGGTATTAAGGGAGTCTTGCCCCGCCTTCAAGGTAGCATTAACCTTATTTTGCTCGACCATAAACGCCTCCACTCTAGCTTCAAAGTCGGATCGTTGTTGAGCTTGTGGAGGGTTTTGATTTTGATTCCTCCACCCTTGATTGTATCCGGGCGGCCTATATGGTGGAACTTGTTGCTTTGGTTGGAAATTTTGTTGTGGAGGCCCCCTCGGCGGATAGTGTTGTTGTTGGGGTGGTGGTGGTCGAGCTTGTTGAGATGGTTGTTGTGGCGGGTTCAAAGCTCCTTCATTGTTGGCGTAAGAGAATCCGGGATGATTTCTTGTGGCCGGATTGGCCCAATATCCTTGGTTCCCCGTGACATATTGTACTTGCTCCAAGGATCCTTCTCCTTGCTCTCCTCCCACATACATGGCTTGAGATTGGTCTTTCCAATCACACATTTGGTTCGTTGGAGCGGAGGTGGAAGGGGTTCCTTGGGGCTCCGTGATAAACTTCTCCAGTCTCTCCACTACCTTGTGGAGAGAATCAAACTTGCTTGTAAGCTCCGCTACGGCCTTCGCCTCATAGATACTAGTTGGCTTCAAGGAGGACGTGGAGTGTCCTCGCTCATCGCCCCATTGTTGGTTGTTTGAGGCCATCTCCTCAATTAGGGCCGTAGCTTCATCGGGAGTCTTTGACAAGATAGCACCATTTACCGCGGCATCAATAATTTGTTTGGTCCCCGGTTGGAGACCGTTGTAGAAGCTATGAACTAGCTCCCAATCTTCAATGCTATGGTGCGGGCATTGATGATGAAGATCCTTAAAACGCTCCCAAGCCTCATAGAGCGTCTCTTGGGGTCCTTGCTTGAAGGACATGAGAGCGCTCCGGATTTTCACCGTCTTGGAGGGCGGATAGAACTTGTCAATGAATGCACTCGCCAACTCGTCCCAAGAGGTGAAGACTCCGTCAGCCTGCGTCCTCAACCAATAGAGTGCCTTGTCCTTTAGCGTGAAGGGGAAGAGACGCAGTCTGATGGCATCGATGGAGACCCCCGGCATCTGAAATGTGGCGCACTTCGACAAGAATAATTGGATGTGGTAGTGAGGATTTTCATGGGCATTCCCATGAAATGGATCCTGCTGCATCAGAACCACTAGTCCAGTCTTTAGCTCGAAGTTCTTGTCAGCCGCCAACTCCGGCACGGCAATGGATGAGGTCGTAAAAGAGGTCTTAGGCCGAAGCCTATCTCGAATAGAAATTATCCTCGCCATCCTTGCCGCTAATTGGTCCGCAGTTTCCGGGTTGGTCATAAACCTCCCTTCCGGATTTTGTCTCCTTTCCGCTCTAAGTCTCCGCGCGGTACGTTCGATCTCGGGATCAAATAATATAGCTTCGGGGTCCGCCGTAGATCTCGTGTACATGCACGGGGAAAACAGAGTTTCAAAGAAACGATTAGCACAATGGAAGGGTTAGGTGAAAGAAAAAATAAAGAAATAGAGATAATAATAATAATAATAATAATAATAATAAAGGAAATACCTAGGGTGGTAAGATCAAACGCAATCGCCTCCCCGGCAACGGCGCCAAAAACTTGATCGTGCTTGGATATACACCCAGAGAACGGTTGTAGTTTTACCGCAAGTGCACGGTGTAGCAGTGAGCGGGTTATCGAACACAGGGAGGACGAATGACCGTGCTTGTTCCAATCAACCTGGCTATTTAAGAAGAGAGAAATTTGCCTTTGGCGATCCTGTCACAATCGTCAGACAAAGTACGGAAATATCAAATCAAATAAAGAACGTCTAGGGAATGTGGAATTCCCGCTACTCACCATATTTCGTAAAAGTGGTTCATCGGCATCAAAATTGCTAGAATAAGATTTTGGATGAACTAGTTGCAACTGAATGTAGAACCAAGCTCACGCTCTCGCGCTGTTGCCGGTCTATATCTATCCTAGGCTCAGGTCTAAACTCTTGCAAACCCTAGCCTAGGGAAGCTAGCATTAGGATCAACATCATCGTTCAATCGCGCACCGAGCCCAATCTCTTGCAAACTCGGTCCACGACCTAGTTAGGGATAGTTCCTACCCGTCCAATCTCTTGCAAACGGGTATTGGCGCGGAATTGGAACCGGAAACCCTAGTATCGATCCAATCTCTTGCAAACCGATACTACGGAAATTCGATTCCAACCCAATTCGGATTTCTAGGGTTTCCTATCAAATTGGGATCCAATCTCTTGCAAATCCCAATTGATGTGAACTCCTAGCCATCCGTAGTAAATTGATCCAAATCTAATCCCTAATAGCAACTCTAGCAAAATTCCTACCAATTCATCACAATTATGAAATAGGGCTTGTAGGGTTCATCCCCACGCCCCAAGACGTGGCAACTACTCACAATTCATAGCAAGATCACAAAAATAATCAATGAAATAAGCAATAGAATTCATCACAATATTGAGATATGCAATAAAAATAGAATTTTTAGAGAAGAGAAAACACAAACCAATGGAGTTCTTCAAATAATTCTACAAAGATCAAATTTTGTCTCCTCTCTAATCTCAAGAATAAAGCTAAAAAGTTAATCTAAAAGTCTACAAAAAAATCTAAGAGAGAGGCTCTCCAAACTAGGGTAAAAACAGGGGTTAAATAGCCCCCAAAATCGTCCAAAAACTGTGACCAAAATACCCCTGGGCAGCCTGTTTTCCGCAATTTTCGCTACAGGCAGCGCGTCGCACTCGGCCGAGTGACAAAAGTCGCTCGGCCGAGTGAAAACCCTGTAATTTTTCCAGTAAGTCTCGATCTTCAGGGGTCTTCACTTCGGGGGCGGCTCGGCCGAGTGAGTTGTCGTCACTCGGCCGATGGCTTTATGGTACTCGGGCGGTCGGGATTATCCACTCGGCCGAGTGGGTCTTCTGAAGCTCAGGCAGCCGAAAAACAGTTACATGGCAATTTTTGAAGGGCTTCGTCTGGGCGCCACTCGGGCGGACGGGGTCTCGTCACTCGGCCGATGTGGTCTCCGTCGCTCGACCGAGTGCACGTATGAATCGTGTCTGATCTGGTCGGCCGAGCAGTGTCTCGCTGGTCGGCCGAGTGGCTCCTCCACTCGGCCGAGTGGGACACTAAAAATGCCCAGATTGCTTGTTTTGGCCTCCACGTCGCTCCTGCGACGTCCGTTCTTCTTCCGCTCCTCTCCAATCAGCAAAATACCCCTCGGGGAGGTCGTCGGTGACTCTCTAGAGTAAGCGCGTCTCGAGATCACTCCATGTAACGACTGCTTTTCATGAATCTGGATTTTATATTTTATAATATATGTTTTGGTGGATTTTCTCCTCATGTGTGGTTTTCGTCTCCGTAGTTTTCATTTTCGATCGATTCGTCGTATTTTCTCGCTTCTACCTTAGGATTGTCGATTTTGAAGTAAGTCACTCGTGACAGGCTTCATAATGGTCGTATCTAACTGTTAGATCAAGCCTAGGAGTCTTAGGAATCGATCCCGGGGCCCCGCGCTCCGTATCGGTACTTTTCTGTGCTCATTAGCCGGTGTAAGAAGGGCCACCGACCGACTAGATGACGATCCAGTCGGTCGGCAATCCTTCTTGGACCGACTAGTTAGCTTTCTAAATTTCTCAGGAGTTACTGTTTATCGTTAGTCGGTCTAAGAACGTTGGTTGACCGACTAGGTTGCAAACTAGTCGGTCAGCAATGCTTCTTGAACCGACTAACTCATCATATTATTTTTGTATCAGTTACTGTTTACTCTTAGTCGGTCTAAGAACGTTCATCGACCGACTAGATGCCAAACTAGTCGGTCAGTACTTGTTCATGGACCGACTAACTCTAGAATCCTATTTTCGTTCAGGAGTTACTGTTTGCACTTAGTCGGTGTGCGTTGGTCGACCGACCGACTAGTTGCCAAACTAGTCGGTCAGTGGTTGCTCCTTGACCGACTAACCAGTGTTAAAACCCTAATTTCTGGGCAGCCGCCAGCCTAGCCTATTTAAACCCAACCCATTCGACTTCTTCTTCTCCAACACGACCCAAAACCCTAAAAACTTCCCCCTTCAGCCCCCATCTTCCTCCAAGCTCCATTTCTCCATTCCAAGCCCTAGAATCATCATCCAATCCATCCATCTACTCTATCTACCTCTCATCTTCCCCAAAATCTCACCAAAATCCATCAAATCCCCAAATCCCCCAAGAACCCTAATTCTCCAAACTTCCCCAATCTTTCCCAGATCTAATCCTAGGGTTCCCCGGAGTGTTTCTTCCGCCTCCTCTCGGTAAGAAATCGTTCTACCGTTGTTTTATAACTTATTTATAATTTTATGAAAACCCTAATTAATTTCATGTGTTTGGTGTTGTTTCCCCCTTAACAACGATTTCCCCCGTAGATAGCATCCGTGTGACGAAGTGGTCGTCACCCCCGGTGCTAGGCAAGTGAAACTTGCCACTTAGGGTTTAGGCCATGTTTTAGGCCATTTGCATGTTGTAGGCGTAAAAGAGGCTAGGCGACGAAATGATACTCGCCTAGGCGCAAATTGGGGAACTAGCTTGACAACGAAGCTAGTTCCGACTTTTAGCATGTTGCACAATTACCATGTCATGTTTACTTTCAATTAACGGTACGCGAATATGTTCATGTCATTGCATTTCGCCTGTCACGTTTAATTTAATTAACTGTACGCAAATAAATTGTCATGACCTCGCATTCTTTAGATATTGCTGTGATTGCGTAGCTTCGCTACAATGTTGTGTTCCTGGCTCGTGTTCCAGAAGCGGGCCATGTGTTGGTTGATAGCCAATGCCCGAATTGCGTGTTCCGGCTAGGTGTTCCCTACGCCATACTAGTGTTCCTGGCTCGTGACCAGAAACGAGCATAATGAGTTGCTAACCCCAATGCTCGATGCATTGAATTGTGAACTAAGAATGCGAGCTCAATGTGCGGGGCAACCCTAGGCTCACTAGATGAGCTCAATGTGCGGGGACCCCAGGCTCCATATCATGCGAATATTGGGTAGTGTTTAGTGCCGTTCGGTCTGAAATGCTATGCCATTCAGCGAATGGCGTAAACACCTACAAAATGTGAATGTATTGAATTAATAGTAGCTTGGCTACTCTTGTCTTGTCCCGATGATTGTTCTCTTGTACAAATTGTCTCGCCATTGTTTTAATTGTGCACTCATGTTATAACGGCCATGTCATGCATACTAAACTGCTAGGTTGCTAGATGCCTCACTTTCAGTTTCCTTGCCCAAGTCTTTTTAGACTTGCTGACATGTGCCCCTTTACTCTTTTGGGTGACACATGTTAGATCCTGAGCCCGAGTACCTCGTTGAGGACGAGGTGTTTGCCGACGCCGAGCCCGAGCTTGTGTTTGACGGGGAGTACATGGACACTGGGGACCAGTCCTAGTGTCTTCGTGTGTTTTACTTTTATTAGACAGTTGTTTTGTTATTGGTGCGTGGCACCCATACTTTGTTATGTCGTCGCTTTTGTTGGCCTTGTTCTGGGCCTTTAGACTCTTTTCTTTTAGCCTGGTGGCTTTTCTGGATGTTGGACTTTTGTTGAAGTTGGACAATTTGTGAGATGTGGAATTTTATTTCAGTCTCGCCTTGTGTTATTATTGTTATTCTGTTGTGGTTACAGGGACCTGTTTATGTATTGTGGACGCTTATCGGGTTTGGGGCTTCACGGCTCCACTCTCGTGCGGACCTTTTCACGTCTCGCCTCCATTTTAGGGAAGCGGGTCGTGACAGGTTTTAGTGGTGGCCCATGCAGGTCCTCTTCTGTAACTGCGATTTTTGGAATAGCGATAATAATATTAGAATGTCCAATAAACTAAGTTCGACGTCCGATGTCATAGGCTATGAGTCTAATCTGATTTGTTCTCCGTGTCATTAGATGGCAGGAAGGCGTTTCACCCGTGGTGGGGGCAGTGGTGCGCTCCCTCATGATGAGGAGCCTGAGCGGGAACCCACCAGCGGTGAGATGATGCGGATGATGATCCAGATGATGCAAGTACAGCAGGGCGTGCTTTTGCAAGTCCAGAATGCTCCACCTGCTCGAGCTGCCCGGGCCCTTCCGGATGCCCCTCGCTCTGAGCCAGGAGCGAAGCAATTTCGGGAGCTGGGTCCCGCATATTTTGATGGTTCTGAGGGTCCTCTGGTTACCGATGAGTGGATTCGGAACGTCGAGGACAATCTGAAGATGGCCAAGATCACCCCGGCTGGATGGGTTGATTTGGCGAAGAGGCAGCTGAAGGATAACGCCAGGAATTGGTGGGATGCGGAAGAGAAGTTGTTGGTGGAGCCGATAGCTTGGGCTACCTTCAAGACCAGATTTGAGGGTGAGTTCTTCCCGAAGGCTGCCAAGGAGGAGATGCTGCAGCGTTTTATCGATTTGAAGCAGGGGAACTCGTCGGTGGACATGTATCACCAAGAGTTCATGAGGCTAAGTCGGTTTGCACCAAAGATGGTGCAGGACGCTGAGGAGAGAGCTCAGAGGTTCCTGCAGGGGCTTGCTTCGGAGCTCCAGAGTTTTGTGACCTCCTCTGACCGGGAGTCTTATCAGAAGGTTCTGGTCGCTGCCAAGAGGCAGGAGCTGCTCGTGAACCAGAGGAAGGGATCGGTTGTTGGTGTTGGGAAGAGGCCTGTGGAGCAGGCGAGAGCTGTGGTTAGACCTGGATTCAGGCGTAATCAGTCCGCTCAGTTTAAGAGGCCAGGAGGGTCTATTCCGAAGTTTTTCCATTTCTGCGGCAAGCCTGGTCACGTCAAGGATCAGTGTCGGAAGTTTTTGGGCCAGTGCCTGGTTTGCGGTGATGCTTCTCATGTCGCGAAGGATTGTCGGCATGCGGATCCGCTGCGGAGGGCTCCTGTTGCAGCTCAGCCGTTGCAGCAGTGAGCGCCTGTTCCTGCTGGACGTGGAGCAGCTCTTGTTCCGCAGAGGCAGGCTTTTCGGCAGGCTGTTCCGCCGAGGAGGCAGGCTTTTCTGATGACCGCTGCGGAGAGCGCGGCTGTGGATGAGGTTATCGCAGGTAATCCTCACTCTAGCTGTTACTTTCCTAGCTGGTTCTGATTGTTAGATTGTGTTGTTTGCTTGAACATGGTTGTTTGCTAGATTAGGGTTTGATTGTTAATTGCTTGATTAGGTGTGATTTTGGTTTGCACATTTCCTGCACGAGTCCTCATCGACTCTGGTGCATCGATGTGCATTATTTCTCGGAGCTTCGTGGAGAGGCATTCCTTGTCGACGTCCCCTCTCCCCAAGAGTTTGAATATCGTTACAGGGAATGGTGTGGTCTCGGTGCATCGTGGTTGCAATTCTTGCTCGTTGGTGGTCTGTGGACATGAGCTTTTCGCTGATTTCATTGTCCACGACATCATCAACTATGATGCAGTTCTTGGGATGGATTGGCTTGCGAGCTTCTATGCTACGATCGACTGTCGGAGGAAGAAGGTGGTGTTCGAGATTCCCGGACATCCAGTGTTTGAGTTCAGTCGTGGTAGCAGTTCGCTTGGTTCTGTCAGATTTCGGGCCAGGCCGGTGGAGGCTGTGGCTATGCAGATGGAGCTGGAGTGGCCAGCTGTGGTGCGAGATTTTGGCGACGTCTTCCCCGAGGAGATGTCTGGTTTGCCGCCTGATCGAGCTTTGGAATTTTCTATTGATCTCGTTCCAGGTGCGCAGCTGATTTCGAAGGCGCCGTATCGTATGGCACCTGCAGAGTTGGAAGAGTTGCGGATGCAGTTGGATGAGCTTTTGCAGAAGGGTTATATTAATCCTAGTGTGTCTCCGTGGGGAGCACCGGTGTTGCTGGTTAAGAAGAAGGATGGTTCGCGTCGCATGTGCGTGGACTATCGGGAGTTGAATGCGGTAAACATTAAGAATAAATACACGTTGCCTCGCATCGATGATATTTTTGATCAGCTTGGAGGTTCGAGGGTGTTTTCTAAATTGGATCTGAGGAGTGGTTACCATCAGTTGAAGGTGAAGAAGGGAGATGTTCCGAAGACAGCGTTCAGGACGAAGTATGGACACTATGAGTTCGTGGTTATGCCTTTTGGCGTAACTAACGCGCCCGCAGTTTTCATGAATCTGATGAACCTGATTTTCTACGAATTTTTGGATAAGTTTGTCGTTATCTTCATTGACGGCATTCTGATCTATTCGAAGTCGGAGGAAGAGCATGCCTCGCACTTAAGGACGGTGTTGGAGATTTTGAGGAAGCATCGGTTGTATGCTAAGTTTTCGAAGTGCGAGTTTTGGCTGGATAGAGTTGCTTTTCTCGGGCATGTGGTGACTGGAGATGGTATTTCAGTGGATCCCGAGAAGATTAGGGCCATCAGGGAATGGCCTGTTCCGTCGTCAGCGTCTGAGATTCGGAGTTTTCTTGGACTTGCTGGTTATTATCGGCGATTCATTAAGGACTTTTCTCGTATTGCTGAGCCGATGACCAGGTTGACGTGGAAGGATGTTGCTTTTGCTTGGTCGGGTGATTGTGAGAGTGCTTTTGGTATTCTGAAGGAGAGGTTGACGACTGCCCCTATTCTTGTTGTGCCTGATCGCAGCGGTGGATTTGGGATCTTTTGCGATGCTTCTGGCAAGGGTCTCGGTTGTGTGTTGCATCAGCACGGGCATGTTGTGGCGTATGCGTCTCGTCAGCGTAAGGTTCATGAGAAGAATTATCCGACGCATGATTTGGAGTTGGCTGCCGTTGTGTTTGCTCTTAAGATTTGGAGGCACTTCTTGCTGAGTGAGAAAGTGAAGATTTTCACCGATCACAAAAGCTTGAAGTATATTTTCACTCAGAAGGATCTCAACATGCGACAGCGTCGATGGTTGGAGCTTATGGCGGATTATGATATTGATTTGCAGTATCACCCTGGCAAGGTGAATGTGGTTCCGGATGCTTTGAGTAGGCTGCCAGCGGTGATGATTTTGACCTCGCAGTGGAGATTGCAGCAGGATTTTTGCGAGTCTGGTGTGGAGATTGTTCTTCCTGGCGTGGCTTCGTCGTTGATGTACATGCAGGTGCAGTCGACGATCGTGGGTCAGATTAAGTCTGGCCAGGCTGAGGATCCGAAGCTGGTGAGGATTCGGGAGCAGGTGGAAGCCGGTCTGCAGACTGACTTTTTGATTCATGAGGATGGCTCGCTGAGGTTTGGAGCCAGGTTGTGTGTGCCTGCTGGGGATATCAGAGAGGAGCTGATGGTGGAGGCACACAGTTTCATCGTATTCTGTGCATCCTGGTGGCACCAAGATGTACCAGGATCTTCGTCTGATTTATTGGTGGCATGGTATGAAGAGGAGCGTGGGTCGGAGTGTAGCCAAGTGCTTGGTTTGCGAGCAAGTGAAGGCGGAGCATCAGCGTTCGGCCGGGTTGCTACAACCGCTTCCGATTCCAGAGTGGAAGTGGCAGCACATCACTATGGATTTCGTGACTGGACTACCTCGGAGTCCGAAGCAGAATGACGCGATTTGGGTGATCGTAGATCGATTGACCAAATCTGCGCACTTCATTCCGTTCCGAGTGGGACAGTCCACTGAGGCGCTAGCCAGGAGATATATGGAGGTAAAATTCTTTTACTCTCCGTTTTTATTTCCTTTTTCCTAGTTTGGATAGTGATGTATCGTGAATCGTGCAGGAGGTTGTGCAACTTCATGGAGTCCCCGTGAGTATCGTGTCTGACAGAGACACGAGGTTCACATCTCAGTTCTGGCAGAGTTTGCAGAAGAGTTTGGGTACGCGTCTGAATTTCAGCACGGCGTACCATCCGCAGACGGATGGCCAGTCCGAGAGGACGATTCAGATTTTGGAAGACATGCTGAGGGCGTGCATGTTGGATTTCAAGGGTTCGTGGGAGGACCATCTACACTTGGTGGAGTTCTCTTACAACAACAGCTTCCAGGCGAGTATTGGCATGGCGCCTTTCGCCGCTCTTTATGGGAGGAAATGTCGATCGCCATTGAGTTGGGATGACGTTGGTGATCGGGAGTTGTTGGGACCTGAGATGATCGTGGAGGCCGTGGATATCGTCAGGAATATTCGGGAGAGGTTGAGAATTGCTCAGGACCGTTTTAAGCATTGGGCGGATGCTAAACGTCGTCCTTTGGAGTTTCAGCCGGGCGACCATGTGTTCTTGAAGATTTCCCTGAATCGCGGTGTGATTCGTTTCGGGAAGCGTGGGAAGTTGAGCCCGCGATACATTGGACCATTTGACATTTTGGAGAGGGTTGGCGAGGTAGCTTATCGCTTGGCCTTGCCGCCATCTTTGGAAGGAGTTCACAATATTTTCCATGTGTCGCAGCTTCGTCGATACATTAGCGATCCGTCTCATGCGGTGGATTTTTCAGAGATTACCGTTCGCCCCGATATGACTTATGACCAGTATCCAGTGCAGATTCTGGACAGGCGTCAGAAATCGCTTCGGAACAAGATTGTCAATCTTGTGAGGGTGATGTGGCGACACGGTTCACCTGGAGAGTCTACTTGGGAGAATGAGGATGAGATGCGAGAGCGTTTCCCACTTTTGTTTCCGGACTCGTGAGTTTTGGAAATTCCAAGGACGGAATTTTTCTTAAGTTGGGGAGGATGTAACGGCTGCTTTTCATGAATCTGGATTTTATATTTTATAATATATGTTTTGGTGGATTTTCTCCTCATGTGTGGTTTTCGTCTCCGTAGTTTTCATTTTCGATCGATTCGTCGTATTTTCTCGCTTCTACCTTAGGATTGTCGATTTCGAAGTAAGTCACTCGTGACGGGCTTCATAACGGTCGTATCTAACTGTTAGATCAAGCCTAGGAGTCTTAGGAATCGATCCCGGGGCCCCGCGCTCCGTATCGGTACTTTTCTGTGCTCATTAGCCGGTGTAAGAAGGGCCACCGACCGACTAGATGACGATCCAGTCGGTCGGCAATCCTTCTTGGACCGACTAGTTAGCTTTCTAAATTTCTCAGGAGATACTGTTTATCGTTAGTCGGTCTAAGAACGTTGGTTGACCGACTAGGTTGCAAACTAGTCGGTCAGTAATGCTTCTTGAACCGACTAACTCATCATATTATTTTTGTATCAGTTACTGTTTACTCTTAGTCGGTCTAAGAACGTTCATCGACCGACTAGATGCCAAACTAGTCGGTCAGTACTTGTTCATGGACCGACTAACTCTAGAATCCTATTTTCGTTCAGGAGTTACTGTTTGCACTTAGTCGGTATGCGTTGGTCGACCGACCGACTAGTTGCCAAACTAGTCGGTCAGTGGTTGCTCCTTGACCGACTAACCAGTGTTAAAACCCTAATTTCTGGGCAGCCGCCAGCCTAGCCTATTTAAACCCAACCCATTCGACTTCTTCTTCTCCAACACGACCCAAAACCCTAAAAACTTCCCCCTTCAGCCCCCATCTTCCTCCAAGCTCCATTTCTCCATTCCAAGCCCTAGAATCATCATCCAATCCATCCATCTACTCTATCTACCTCTCATCTTCCCCAAAATCTCACCAAAATCCATCAAATCCCCAAATCCCCCAAGAACCCTAATTCTCCAAACTTCCCCAATCTTTCCCAGATCTGATCCTAGGGTTCCCCGGAGTGTTTCTTCCGCCTCCTCTCGGTAAGAAATCGTTCTACCGTTGTTTTATAACTTATTTATAATTTTATGAAAACCCTAATTAATTTCATGTGTTTGGTGTTGTTTCCCCTTTAACAGCGATTTCCCCCGTAGATAGCATCCGTGTGACGAAGTGGTCGTCACCCCCGGTGCTAGGCAAGTGAAACTTGCCACTTAGGGTTTAGGCCATGTTTTAGGCCATTTGCATGTTGTAGGCGTAAAAGAGGCTAGGCGACGAAATGATACTCGCCTAGGCGCAAATTGGGGAACTAGCTTGACAACGAAGCTAGTTCCGACTTTTAGCATGTTGCACAATTACCATGTCATGTTTACTTTCAATTAACGGTACGCGAATATGTTCATGTCATTGCATTTCGCCTGTCACGTTTAATTTAATTAACTGTACGCAAATAAATTGTCATGACCTCGCATTCTTTAGATATTGCTGTGATTGCGTAGCTTCGCTACAATGTTGTGTTCCTGGCTCGTGTTCCAGAAGCGGGCCATGTGTTGGTTGATAGCCAATGCCCGAATTGCGTGTTCCGGCTAGGTGTTCCCTACGCCATACTAGTGTTCCTGGCTCGTGACCAGAAGCGAGCATAATGAGTTGCTAACCCCAACGCTCGATGCATTGAATTGTGAACTAAGAATGCGAGCTCAATGTGCGGGGCAACCTTAGGCTCACTAGATGAGCTCAATGTGCGGGGACCCCAGGCTCCATATCGTGTGAATATTGGGTAGTGTTTAGTGCCGATCGGTCTGAAATGCTATGCCATTCAGCGAATGGCGTAAACACCTACAAAATGTGAATGTATTGAATTAATAGTAGCTTGGCTACTCTTGTCTTGTCCCGATGATTGTTCTCTTGTACAAATTGTCTCGCCATTGTTTTAATTGTGCACTCATGTTATAACTGCCATGTCATGCATACTAAACTGCTAGGTTGCTAGATGCCTCACTTTCAGTGTTCTTGCCCAAGTCTTTTTAGACTTGCTGACATGTGCCCCTTTACTCTTTTGGGTGACACATGTTAGATCCTGAGCCCGAGTACCTCGTTGAGGACGAGGTGTTTGCCGACGCCGAGCCCGAGCTTGTGTTTGACGGGGAGTACGTGGACACTGGGGACCAGTCCTAGTGTCTTCGTGTGTTTTACTTTTATTAGACAGTTGTTTTGTTATTGGTGCGTGGAACCCATACTTTGTTATGTCGTCGCTTTTGTTGGCCTTGTTCTGGGCCTTTAGACTCTTTTCTTTTAGCCTGGTGGCTTTTCTGGATGTTGGACTTTTGTTGAAGTTGGACAATTTGTGAGATGTGGAATTTTATTTCAGTCTCGCCTTGTGTTATTATTGTTATTCTGATGTGGTTACAGGGACCTGTTTATGTATTGTGGACGCTTATCGGGTTTGGGGCTTCACGGCTCCACTCTCGTGCGGACCTTTTCACGTCTCGCCTCCATTTTATGGAAGCGGGTCGTGACACTCCAAATCGCGCCAAATCACCTGAAATGCGACAAAAACAACAAATCGTGAAAAGCATCGCCATATCGTCGATATATCGTGAAAAACATGATTTGGGCGATCTAAATGGCATGCAAACATGCGGTAAAAAAAGTGTAAAATAAGGAGTGATCATTCCACCATGTTAAATAGTATGCATATGAAATCAAATTCAAATCGAATTTAGATTCCTAATAAATGATCCTTACATATATGCATCTTTTAGGGTATCCACATGCTTGATGTATATTACTTAGATACCTAACACTTAGGATTGTACATAATGGTATAAATATTATCTAACATCACAGACCCAATTATGAGTGGGTACCAAATACATTCAATTATTTTCTTTCAGGACATATGGATAATGGATAGCAGATGCTCCGCACACATGACCTGGAATGCAAAATTGCTTAGTGCTTTAAAAATGTATAATGGAGGAACTGTAACTTTTGGCGACAATAAGAAAGGTAAAATCATTGGCATAGGCAACATTGGCGACCCTTCAAAACTTCTTATCAAAGTTGTAAGTTTGGTAAATGGGCTAAAGCACAACTTAATAAGCATAAGTTAATTATGCGATAAAGGTTTGAAAGTTATTTTTACTCTTGATGCTTGCTTAGTTTATGATAAAGATAAGGTTCTAAAAACCTCGCCACGATGATGCCAGGGTGGCAATGCTCCACCCACACACCACGTTAATGCCCAAGTTGGCTCTTTGAGGCGGCACGCCGCCATGGCCCGCCATGGCGACACAAGGCACGCCACAAAACATAATGCGCGCCTTAAAAATAAAATAAAATAAAAACCACCCTGGTCCGCATTATAGAGCTAAAAGAACACAAACCCGACCCGTTCTTATTATTTGAGTCTTCTTTTCATCTCGTAGCCGCCTGCATTCGATTTGGGGCATATGGCTTTTCATCTCGCTCGCACGGTGGTTTTTCGCGACGCCTTCGTCTTCAGTTCTTCTTCTTCAGTTGTCCTGCTAAAGAGTTTTTGCATCCATTTTGATCTGGGTCCTCTCCAAGCCCTTGGAACTTCAAACCTTAATCTTTTTAGAATATCCAGAATTTGCATCTGGGTTTTTATCTGTCGTTACTGGAAAGGATCCACCTTGCTACAAGGACTTCAGGTGATTTTTCTCCCACTTTTTTGGGTCATTTTTTAATTTTTAATTGTGCTGATGATAAGAGAATTGGTATTGCTGATGCGAGTTTTATTCAAAATCCAATATTGAACTCGTTATCAATTTCTATTCTTTGACAATCTCTACTGTCTGCTGCTTTAGGGATTAATTTTGACATGCCTTTCTATTTCTTACATTTAATTTCATGTTTTCCCGGCTTTTTTTATAAATTGTTTCGATTCAAGAAGATGGAGTTAGTGTATTCCAAATCTGGATTTTCTTCGCTATTTAATTAGTGTATATTTCACAAGTCCAAATTTCAAAACTTGATTGGATAAATTCGTATCAAAATTATGCACTCCCCCTTTGGTTTCTACTTATTGTGTTTTCTTCATTCATTCATCTGCAGCTTTTCTATTTTATTATTATTTATTATTATTTCTTTCTTTTTTCAATTGTAAAGTTAAGCTAAATCCTGACTATATAGAAGAAGAAGAATTCGGTTACTAATTTGGATTCTAATCCTGACTAAATCCTGACATATTATTTATCTAATGATTCATTGACTCTAATCAAATATGAGTCTAATGGATAATTGGGCTTCTAATTTGGATGGTTTGGTTGGACCGACGGCAACACTTGAATCAACAACGGGTATGGATGCACTCTTGAAAAAGAATTCGGGTGATCCGGGATGGAATTATGGTACTTTGTATGATCCTACAAATAGAGATGCGGTCAAATGCAATTTGTGCAGGTTTATTTGTAGAGCGGGAGTCACTAGGTTAAAGTATCACATTGCGGGAATAAAAGGAAAGGGTGTCGCCATATGTAAGAAGACAAGCAAAGAAGATAAGGCCGTATGTGCCGCGTTACTTGAGAAGTCGAAAGAAAAGAAGAAAGAGAAAAGCATCTGGGAAGAAGAAATGAGGGTGGAGGTTGAAATTGAAAAAAAAGAAATTGATGTGAATGTGGGGTCAAAGAGAAAGAAGGCTGATTATTTAGGGCCGATGGACAAGTTTGCTAATGTTATTAATCCTGATGCTCTTAATGCAAGTCAAAAAAGTCTTAAAGATGCACTTGGCAAACAAAGAACACATAGTGTACATCAATATTGTGCTCGATGGGTATATGAATAAGGTATTCATTTTCATGCCATCGATAATTTTGGATTTAAGCAGTTTATTGAAGCAGTTGGGCAATATGTCACAGGTTACCGTCCTCCAAGCCGATATCAACTTAGGGAACCATTATTGAAGGAAGAAGATGAGAGGACTAAAGGGCTTCTCAAGAAGTAAGAAGAAGAGTGGGCACGAAATGGTTGTTCAATTATGACGAATGGTTGGACGGATCGAAAACGAAGAAGCATAATGAATTTATGTGTGAATTCTAGGGAAGGTGCAACTTTTCTTTCTTCCGTTGAATGTTCCAAAGAGGCATATACAGGGAAGTACATCTTCGATTATGTTGACAAATGCATTAAAGATGTTGGGCCACAAAATGTAATACAAGTTGTGACAGACAATGCTTCTAATAATATGGTGGCCGCCCAATTGTTGAAAGGGAAGAGGCCACACATGTTTTGGACTTCTTGTGCCGCACACACCATCGACCTCAGGCTTGAAGCAATTGGTAAACTAGTTAAATTCAAAGGTGAGATTGATAAGGCAAAGAATTTAACTATTTTCATTTATGCACATCATATGACATTGGCAATGATGAAAAAGTTTACAAAGTCAAAGGACATTGTGAGGCCGGGAGTTACTAGATTTTCTACCCATTTCTCACTTTGCAAAGCTTGATGGAGAAGAAGGAAAAGTTAAGGCTTACGTTTACTAGTGATGATTGGACACAATCCAAATGGCCGAAAACTAATAAAGGAAAAGTGGCATATGCAATCGTGATGAGTCCATCTTTTTGGAATGGAGTAAGCTTGTGCTTGAAGGTGTTTTCTCCTTTAGTGAGAGTTCTTCGACTTGTTGATGGAGATCAAAAGCCATCAATGGGATTCTTGTATGAAGAGCTCGAACAAGCAAAGAAAGATATCAAATTGACTTACAACAATGTGGAGATTAACTACCGTCCTATTATAGACATTATTGAGGGAAAAGCAAAAAGATCGACTTGATAATCTATTGCACATGGCGGCCTACCTGTTGAATCCCTATTACTTCTTCAAAGATCAAGGCATAAAAGATGATCTTGTAGTCTCGGATGCAATTTTCACATGTGTTGAGAAGTTTTTCCTTGATGAATTTGAGAAGCACGACCTAGTTATAAATATGGAGCTCCCAAAGTATTAGTAAAAGGAAGGAGATTTTGGAAGAATGTTAACCGCAAAGGGGTGTTCAGAAAATAATAGTACTTATAATCCAGGTATAAATCCATTACTTATTTATATTTGTTTGATATTAACTTAAACTATTAAATTTCTTATATGCGCTTATTTTTATTTGAGTAGTTACTTGGTGGATGACTTATGGGAATACAATGCCAACTTTGCAAAGGATGGCCATAAAGATCATTTCATTAACCAGTAGCTCCTCGGGATGTGAAAGAAATTGGAGTGCTTTTGAGGGGGTAAGTGATGATAAACTAAAATAAATAATAAGTACTAATAGTCTAATATTTATACATATTTTTTATTTTTAGCTAATTTTATTTAAACCTTTTTACTTAGATACATACAAAGAACAGGAATAGGCTTGATAGTGAAAGATTAAACAATATTGTATTTGTTCAATTCAATGCCAAACTTGTCAACAAATAGGCAAGAGTGAAGAATCAAAATATGGATGTACTATGTTCTCTTGATGCTATAAAAGTGCAAGCATGGATTGTTGCTACTAGTGATGAGGAGGACAAAATGGAGGAGGGTGATAGCTTGGAGGTAGTTGAAGAAGCAACGGGGGATAGAAACTAAGAGGCTAGAGAACTTCACGAGGATGATTTTGAGTCGGATGAAGAACCTCAAGTTGAAGGCGAGGAAGATTATGAATTCAACTCTGAAGATGAAGGACTTTTGGAGAGAAATGTAGATGTTGGCATTAAGGATAGCTTCGTCATCTCATACATCTAATCTAACATACTTTTTGAAATGAGGTTATATACGTCACTTTTTGCTAGCTCTTTATATATGACCTACATTCTTATACTTGTAATGGTCTTAGATTAGAAGTATGTGGAACCATTGATAGAACAATTTTTTTGTTATGAGCTCTTGATATGACACTTTTTGTTAGCTCTATATAATACTTGCTTTTGTTTGCCTTTGATATTTACAAAGCATTCATTACCTTTTTGAGAAGGAGGAGGTAAGGTTGGTGAGAAGAAAGTTAGTGACTTGAAATGCAGGGTTTGGGGCAAAAGCTATGCACTGATACTTTGATGATGGTTTCGTCAAATATATGTCGTCTACATCAAATCTGAGAAGAAGGTTAGTGAGCTCAAATTGCAGTATACAACAAATCAGCTTCATTTAATGATTATATGCATTATACATAGTTTGGTGTTTGTACTTGCTTGGCTGAATATGTCCATATGCTGTATCAATATTCAATATTATTCCTTTTCTGGCTTTAAACAGCACTTGTGAACAAAGTTTTTTCAAGATGTTGAACTGTGACATGCAAAAATCATTGTTCCTTCAAGTATCATGCAATCATCAAATTTCGTTTAGATTCAATTATCCAAATCGCTTTAACAACTGTCTTAATCGATTGCTTTAATATTGATGACGTATTGAGGTCACATGCTTTTTAGTTATGTAAACAATTGCTTTTTAGTAAAGTAACACTTTAGTTATTTGTAAGCAATAAGCACACATCTCAATGTAGATGGAAGGCTATGGATTTGGTAGGATTTGGAAACTAATCCATCTAAGTGGAGCAGAGTTTACTGTCAACCTCTATATATATTATATAATATATACACACATTTGCGCCTTAAGCCACGCCTTGAAAAACGTCGTGGTTCCGCCAAGGTTCATAAGGCTTGAGGCTTGACCTCGCCGCCATGTCACGCCTCACGCCATTTAGAACCTATGAAAAATATTCTTGTTAAACGTAAGCGAGTAGAAAATATTTGTGTGCTTAGATTAAATGATTATGATTCAAATGTTTGCTTGATTGTTTCAACAAATGACCCGTTGCTATGGCACCAACATTTTGGTCATGTAAACATCAAAAACATGAGTAAGATATCTAGGAAAAAGTTGGTGCATGGTCTTCCAAGATTAAGTTTTAAATTGGATAAAATGTGTGACTCATGTCAACTTGGCAAAATGCATAAAAGTACATTTAAGAGTATTGGAGCTCTTAGCTTGAAAAGGCCGCTTGAACTACTTCATATGGACTTGTTTGGCCCGGCTAAAACCTCATCTCTTTATGACTCTAAATATGTAATTGTCATAGTTGATGATTTCACATGATACACGTGGGTATTATTCTTAATCAATAAGAATTATGCCTTCCGTGAGTTTAAAATATTTTTCAAAAGAATTGAACGATTATACTCTTTGAAAATTATTTCTTTAAGAAGTGATCATGGCGGTAAATTTGAAAATGAACCTTTTAAAAGATTTTAAGAAAAACGATGTGTTTCTCATACTTTTGCTTTTCCTAGAGATGCTCCTCAAAATGGGGTAGTTGAAAGGAAAAATAGAACACTCCAAGAGTGTGCACGAACAATGTTATGCGAAAGCAACCTTCCAAAATACTTTTGGGTGGAAGCTGTAGAAACCGCGTGCTATATTCAAAACAGAGTTTTAAAAAGAAAACCGTTTGAAAAGACTCCTTACGAATTATTGCTCCAACAAATTCCAAAAGTATCTTATTTCAGAGTTTTTGGTTGTAAGTGCTATATTCTTAACACAAAAGATAACTTAGATAAATTTGACTCCAAAATAGATGAAGGCATATTTATCGGTTATTATTTTCGGAGTAAAGCATATTGAATCTACAGCAAAAGTACCAATGATGTTGTTGAAACTATGCATGTACCATTGATGAATTCCTTACTAATAATGCTCGCATTAATATTGATGATGATGTTACACCTATTTCGTGATATTGCACCTATTTCTGATGTTAACACTTCCAATTCTTTACCGAAATCTTTTCCTGAAGTTACACATCATCCACACACCCAAGTTATTGGTGATATTGATACAGGTGTTAGAACTAGATCGCAAATAGAACACATGTTACATGTTGCATTTGTTTCTAACATTGAGCCGAAGAAGGTAGATGAGGCTTTTGCAGATGAAGCATGGATTGAGCCATGCAAGAAGAACTTCTCCAATTTGAGAGAAATAAGGTATGGGAGCTAGTTTCCAGACCTGAAGATCGTCCAGTCATCTGCACAAAATGGGTGTACCGGAACAAACTAGACGAAGATGGAAAAGTAGTAAGAAATAAAGCAAGTTTAGTGGCACATGGATATTCACAAGAAGAATGTATCGATTTCAATGAAACTTTTGCTCATGTTGTTAGACTAGAATCCATTAGGATGTTACTTGCATTCGCATCATATAAAATTTTAAATTGTACCAAAATGGATGTAAAAAGCGCTTTCTTAAATGGTTATATAAAGGAGGAAGTTTATGTTGAACAACCTCCTGGATTTGAAGATGATAAGAAAGTAGGACATGTGTATAAGCTAAATAAGCATTATATGGCCTGAAACAAGCTCCAAGAGCTTGGTATGAAACATTAAGAAAAAATTCTTAATCAACTGAGGATATAATGTTGGAAAAATAGATACTACATTATTTGTTAAGAAAATACATGATGATAAAATTCTTATTCAAATTTATATGGATGCCATTATTTTTGGATCTACTTATGAAGGTCTTTGTCAAGAGTTTGCTAAGTTAATGCAGGAAGAGTTCGAAATGAGCCATATGGGCGAGCTTACGTACTTCCTCGGATTACAAATAAAGCAATCAAAAGAAGGAACCTTTATTCATCAAACGAAGTATACTAAAGACCTAATCAAAAAGTTCGGGATGGAGAATGCATCGGGGAAGAATATACCTATAGCAACATCCACTTCTTTATACAAAAGATGAAGCAGGTAAAAAGGTTGATCCGAAAACATATCGAGGTATGAGCGGTTCTTTGCTATACTTAACTGCAAGTCGACCCGATATAATGTTTAGTGTATGTGCTTGTGCTCGATTCCAATGTGATCCAAAGGAATCACATCTTAAAATAGTTAAATACATATTTAGATATCTTAAGACCACTTCTGACGTTGGATTGTTTCACTGTTGTTTTGTCGTATCTGACGAGGATGTGAAAATACGCAACAGAGCTAAATGACGACAACAAAAGTTAGTTCTTTTCGTCTGAACGTCCAAATACCGACTCAATTTAACCCCAGTTTTTAACCTAGTTTAGATAGCTTTTCCAGAACTTTTTTGCATCTTTTTAGATTGACTTTTTAGGGATTAGATTTAGCTTTTAGGGAGGAGAGAAAAGGGAGATTTTGTTGGATGCTATCTTGTTCTTCATTGGTTTGTATCTCTCTCCCTCAAAAACTCCATTTTTGTTGATATTTTGAATATTGCTATGAATTCCATTGATTTTATTTGTGAATTTCTATTGCATTCTATTATGAATTGTGAGTAGTTCATCGTCTTAGGGCGTAGGGATGAACCCTACGAGCCCAATTTCGAATTTGTGATAGATTGGTTGAATTATTGCTAGGATTGATTAGGGTTAATTTGGGATTGCTATAACACGAATAGCTAGGGATTCATACCGATTGGGATTTGCAAGAGATTGGATCCCAATTCGATAGGAAGCCCTAGATATTCGAATTGGGTTGCAATTGAATTTCTCCGGAATCGGTTTGCAAGAGATTGGACCGAAACTAGGGTTTTCAATTGCAATTCTATACCAATATCCGTTTGCAAGAGATTGGACGGGTGGGAACTATTCCAACCTAGGTCGTAGCTCGAGTTTGCACGAGAGTGGGCTCGAGATACGATTGAACGATGATGTTGTTCTTCACGCTAGTTTGCCTAGGTTAGGGTTTGCAAGAGATTGGACCCTACCCTAGGTTGGCTATAGACCGGCAATAGCGCGAGAGCGTGAGCTTGGTTCCACATTTAGTTGCAACTCACCTAAGTGTCTTTAGTGTTCGATACCCCGTGGTTGTGTTAACCATTTCACTATACGATCCGGAGCGAAGAATTGGCGCCGCGCAAGACCGGATTGGTAGATTAAATTGGTTGAGGACGCAAGCTGAAGGAATCTTCACCACTTGGGATGAGTTGGCGAGTGCCTTCGTCGACAAATTTTACCCGCCCTCCAAGACGGTGAAGATTAGAAGTGCACTCATGTCCTTCAAGCAAGGACCTCAAGAGACTCTCTACGAAGCATGGGAGTGCTTCAAGGACTTGTGAAGCAAATTATAGATTCTTTGAAACCCACAAGGAGGCCAAGGCCGTGATTAGCAAGTTCGAATCTCTCCACAAGGTTGTGGAGAGATTGGAGAAATTCATTACGGATCCTCAAGGAGCCCCTCCTACATCCACGCCGACAAATCATATGAGCGATTGGCAAGACCAACCCCAATCCGTATATGTGGGAGGAGAGCAAGGAGAAGGAGCTTTGGAGCAAATCCAATACGTCACGGGGAATTCTGGATATTGGGCCAATCCGACCGCTAGAAACCATCCGGGTTTCTCATATGCTAATAATGATGGTGCATTGAACCCCCCGCAACACCAACCTCCTCAAGCTCGAGCTCCACCACCACAACCAAATTATCCACCAAGGGGGCCACCGCAACAAAACTTCCCGCCGAGGCAACAACTGGGACCTTATAGGCCACCCGGGTACAATCAAGGGTGGAGAAATCCCAACCCACCGCTAGCTCAACCACGCCCGGATTTTGAAGCTAAGGTGGATGAGTTTATGGCGGAACAAAGAAAGATCAATGCCATATTGAAGGCGGGACAAGATTCTCTCGCCACCGTCGTCGCTCAAATTGGGGAGCAACTTGTGTTGCTCAATAAAAACAATCAACAATTGCCGGCTCAACCCGAGCCAAATCCACGGTGCAACACCGGCCATATTAATGCGGTCGTTGCGGTTACTACAAGAGGGGGAAAGGATACCACTCCCCCCATGACTCAAGTCAAGGAGCCCGTGGTGGAAATTCTACAAGAGAGCGAGCCGGCAATTGAGGTTGAAAAGGAAAAGGAGCCGCAAGGAGAAGTGAAATCTAGAACGGAGGAGCTTATCGATGAGCGCTGATTTATGCCGCTGGTGCCCTTCCCTCAACGGCTAGCTAGAGCCAAGATGGAAAAACGGCTAGCCAAGTTTCTCGAGTATTTGAGAGGGGTGAGCCTCAATATCCCCTTCCTCGACGCTTTAGTGGAAATCCCATCTTACGCCAAGTTCTTAAAGGACTTGATCACGGGAAGGAAGAGGAAGGAGAAGATAATGCTCGCGGAGGAAGGGACTTGGTTCACAAAGAGGGAGAAGGAGCCTGCCAAATTTAAAGATCCAGGGAGTTTCCGGATTCCTTGCACTCTAGGCGGCGTCCCCCTACAAAAGGCATTGGTAGATTTGGGGGCTAGTGTTAGCCTCATGCCCCTCTCCATGTTTCAGAAGTTGAATACCGGCACGGATTTGAACCCTAGACCGGTTGGGATCCCACAGCAACATCGAAGTGTAGCTCCATATACCGAAGGCAATGAAGCACATGCCGTATCACGAGGAGCTTGATTACATGGATCTCCTTGATGAGGTCATTGAAGAGGCGATCCCCCATTCCATCGGCGCACCCCACGAAGATAGCTTCGAAGAAGGCCTGGATTTGGCCGAGGAAGAGAAGATGGAGCACTCCCCTGATATCTCCATGGCAATTGATGATGGCGATGCTGATGTCGCAAGAATACGGGAGCTCTGTAAGCTCTCGAAGTTGAGGACTCCAAAGAAAGCTCCACCGATACGACGATCGGTGTCACCGACGAAGTCGAAGACCGGAGCAAGCTCTAGCTTGGGGGATCCACAGCCCGCGACGAAGGGTCATCTTCCGGGAAAATTCGACGGGTGCATCTCATATGCACCCAACATCCCGCGCTAAGTTGAAAATTTAAAGGGGTCGAGCTCAAGACCTTAAACGAGCGCTTGTCGGGAGGCAACCCGACGGTTATCGCATTTTTCTATTTTTAGTTTTTATTTTTGCTTTAGACTTTATTAGTGGTTTTGAGTCGTTTGCCCGAAAAATTTTGACGACGGGTCCTATTTTCTTTGACAGGAGAGGAGAACGGGATATCTATCATATGGAGGATGACTAAGGCAAAGAAGAGTGCTCCAGGAATGCGCTCGAGGCTTAGGAGAAAGAAGAAATCAACTGGAGAAAGAAAAACAGAGATTAGAGCCAAAACGGAGCATCACATCAGAAAACAGGGCCTCACTCGGCCGAGTACCATATCCACTCGGCCGAGCAACCAACGTCTGCCGCACCAAACTCTCCTAGGGCGAAAATTGCCGAGTAGCTTGTGCCACTCGGCCGAATGGACTTTTTCCACTCGGCCGAGGGTGGCAAATCCACTTGGCCGAGTCGTAAGCGGAGGGAGAAATTTTATAAACTTTTTCGTTACGATCACTCGGCCGAGTGACTTAGTCACTCGGCCGAGTCGTAACCTCTCCTATATAAGGCGCAGCGGGTCGGCGTGGAATTCGAAACACCAAAATCCCCCAAATCGCCCGAACCGCGTGCGACTGCTGCTCCCTCGCCCGATGCGACCTCTCACTCGCCCGACCGCCGCGCCCGCTGGTCCGACAGCCGAGCCACCGCCGACCGACGTCGACCACCGACCACCCTCACCGCCGGCGACTCCCTCACCGCCGGCCGACCTCCGGTAACCCCAATTTCGCCCGTTTTCTCCATTTTCTCCTATTTTTGATGATCCGTGCACCTATCGATCCCCTACCCCAAATTAATTTCATTATCTATCTATTATACCCCTAATCCCCCATGTATTTTGAATTTTACACGCTGATATCGTTGTTTGATGTGCAGGCTATCTGAGGGATCTTAGGGGAGCCTAGGGGAGCTTCCGGGGCGCGCTTTTGGCCTTGTGGAGTCGGCGTCTTCGCACGCATCCGCTGTTTTGCTCTCGCGGCGTGTTCAGGTACATTCGTTCCATTATTTTTGACACGCCACATTTAATATTCGTTGGGTGAGCACTCGGGGCACACATGCCGTCCCGAACACGGCCACGCACTAGGAGAGCTTCCGCCAAGCGGAAGCGGCCGGATGAGCCCGGCCCCTCCCACGAGATGGAGGACTCTCCTCCGCCTACACCACCTCACCCCACATAGCCACATAGCCACCGCCAGCTCCTATCGTCGGGCCGCTGGGTATTACGTTCCGAGACGACGCACATCGCGTCGCCTTTGAGCATATCGCCCAGCGCTCGATAGTGCCCTCCAGGTTCGTACACCTTGCTGACCTAGACCGCCTGGGGGTACTAGAGGGGTTACTCACGTTGTACGACAACCTGGGTTGGCGAGACTTTCTTTCTGTGTCGGCGGACACCTACGTCCATCCGACACTCGAGGTGCTCAGCTCGATCGCCCGGACCGCTGAGGGATGCTCCTTCCGACTTATGGATTGAGAGTGTCAGATCACTCTCGATATGCTTCGAGCGTTCTTTCAGTGGCCCGCTGTCCCCACACCCGACCGAGCCTACGCCCCCACACACATCCCTCCCCCATCCTTCGATTCACACGACTTCTGGGCCTAGCACCTTATGGAGACCACCTTTCTGGCGAGGTATGATCCTGGGACGATGTCGACGCCTGAGCTCTATATGCTCTACGCGATGACTCGCCCCAGAGTTCTTGATAGGGATGGTGTCACGATGGTCCCCGCTGTTGAGATTGACGTCGCTAGCTGGTTTTTGGACCGGAGTACCTTTCGGCTGAAGTAGCCTCGGGCCCCAACATAGGACCAGAACACGACAATTGGCTTCCAGCGATGGATCTCCTGATCCCCTTCACCTACGTGCTAGAGGCTGAGGGAGCTGAGCCTGCACCACCTGCACCACCTGCACACCCTGCACTGCCAGCTGACCATGTGTTTCCTCAGCCTGAGCCTGCACTTTCTACCGCTCCCGACACTTCTGTCCCCACTTCTGCCAGTGTCGGGAGTGCACTTGCTGAGCCTACACCCACCACGTCTACCATTACCACCACCACTGTTGTGCCCTTGTCGGTTGAGCCACTCACCTCTCTTCTACCCGAGCGTCCACCCACCATACTTGAGAGCGGCGAGTCTTCCTTCACTTCCGTCGTGGAGACCATATCCACTTTGATCTCCGCTGGGGTTTCACCTTTTGGACCCCAACCATAGCTGTCCTGACCTGCTGCTGCTTCCACCTCACACCAGCCTGCGTCCCAGCCTCGCACTGAGGCTGGGCATCCACGAGTGAGCACATCACCCTTACCATCCTTGCCTGCTGTCCCGATCACCTATACTGCCCGTGTCCGACAGCCCCAACCTGCTCAGCCTAGACCTGTCCGTCCCTCCGATCCACCACCCCCTGACGCCTTAGTTCAGAGAATTCGCGCTCTTGAGGGGGCGTTGAGTGGACTCAGGGGCGATTTTAGGGCTCTGTCTTCCACAGTCACCGCCATGCAGCAGCGCCTCGAGCTACTTCCCAGCATTCACTATTGCCTGACCCAGATTCTCGAGCGACTGCCTCGACCACCACCCACCCAGCAGACTGTACCACGTCCACCACCCCCTGACGCCTTAGTTCAGAACGTTCGCGCTCTTGAGGGGGCGTTGAGTGGACTCAGGGGCGATTTTAGGGCTCTGTCTTCCACAATCACCGCCATGCAGCAGCGCCTCGAGCTACTTCCCAGCATTCACTATTGCCTGACCCAGATTCTCGAGCGACTACCACGACCACCACCCACCCAGCAGACTGTACCACGCCCACCCCACCACCACCACCCACCCAGCAGACTGTTACACCCCCCCCCACCTCCGCCTCAGGACGGAGATGGGGCAGCCCCACCAGCTTAGGCACACCCTTGATGCCACCGATTTTTTGTCGTTATGCTGCCCATTCTCTGCTTGGTCCTGATGATTTTTGCCCACCCCTACTCCCCTCACTATTTTTGTCCACATTTTGATCATATCATTCTATACCCTTTTTCGGGAGAGAGGGAGAGTATTTTTGGTGACACACACATATCTGCATCACTCTTATCCTTGCATGCATCATATTCGCATCATATTTTTCATTTTGTTCTCTTTATTTCTTTTTATCATGCATGCATACCCACCCCCCCCTCCCATTACATGTCTCTCGGTGTGCCACACTTCGCACATTGAGGACACTGTGGACTTTAGCTTGAGGGAGTGAGTTCTCACACTTTTCACTTTTATCACTTTTACTTTTAGTTTTTCCACGTTTTTTCCACTTTTGCACCTATTTTTCGTCACATTTTTTCTTTTTTTACCATGCACCACGTTTTTCTTATTTTTCTTGTGTGCTGCATTGTAAATAGTTTTTATTCTCCGTTTATCTTTATTCCTTTCATCTTTTGCTAGAGATGACTTTTCTGTGATGATGATGACGTGGTGTTAGCTTTTCTCTATATGCATGCTATATTTGTCATGCAATAGCTTTTTATTTCTGATATCATATGATATGATCTGCCTTGCATTTAGAAATAGTAACCCATTCTCTTTTGATGTATGAAAATGGATGAAATTCTACTATTAGCTGATGTCTTATGATTCATA
This sequence comes from Scilla litardierei, assembly GCA_030789695.1. Classification (NCBI taxonomy): domain Eukaryota; kingdom Viridiplantae; phylum Streptophyta; class Magnoliopsida; order Asparagales; family Asparagaceae; genus Scilla; species Scilla litardierei. Next base: position 114,759,191 of record CM061134.1, read on the forward strand.
TGTATGCTATTGTAGAAAACACACCAAGATTCACGCATTGATTGCTTATATCTGGAGTACTGCTTTCCCTTCTCATATCACTTCTATACGCATGATTTGTACGTTTCACTTCGGGTTGATTGAATTGTTGCTAGCAATGATAAATCTGGATTATTTTACTTTTTGAGATTAAACTGAGTAGACTAGATTACCTTGATGAAGTTGTCATGCACGTCCTATAGAGTGAACTGAGAGATACATTTATTTCTTTCTCCACATATCTTGAACATTATTTCTCTATTTTAAATTCATTGGTGAATCTCCCCTTAGCGATTCTATTATTGGCATTCCCCCGTTATTAAAATCACATGCTCCAAATTCCCCAAAACCCAAAGAAAAAAATACTTGTATATCCTTCTCTTTGATTTGGGATCATTTGTGTATATATGCTATTCAAAAAAAAGAGAGAAAAAGAAAGAAAAAGAAAAAAAAAGAATTGAGAATAAGTGAAGAAAAGAGAAAAGAAGTTTGAAAACGATCACATCTCATATCCTTTCTCTCTTTCTTCCCTCTTTTGCTTTTATTTTAGTTTTCTTTGATTTTTGGAGCTTCATAAGAAACGGGGATGTAAATATTGTTTTGTATGTGCCACCACGCTTATAGATAAGCTTGGGGGAGAGAATCCAATGATGTGTGAGAGAGTGACTACTTGACGGTGCATGACAACCTAGGCTAAGTAATATTTTATACTCGGTGAGATTGCTAAAGTTTTACGAAATCCAGAAATCTACGCTTAGCATGCACTTCATGAAAGCCACACTTTTTCTATTCTTACTACTCTATCGTGTGATATCTCTTATACTCCTTATAGAAAGCATTCAATTGAAAAGTGTGTGATCTACGGTATTGTATACCTCTTTAGATGCTTCAGACGATGTTAATCTTAGAATTATTCCATTCTTCATGCTATATTGATATTCTCGGGTTTTCTATTTCAAATGCACCATTATACTATGATATCAAAATAAAAGTTTTTGACATGAGTTTTATATTCGATGCATGCTATATGAGTAAGCAAAACCCACGTCCTGGGAAAATGATCTAGCAACTTCCCTCTTCTTATTCTATTTTGTTTTTCGTTTTTCGTTTTCCGCCTTTCCATCGTTTTTATTTTATCTTTATCCACCGGGTTCGCTTTTTACTTATCTTCCTCGAGGACGAGTAAGAGGTAAGTTTGGGGGATTTTGATCACTCCATATTTTACACCTTTTTTCTGCATGGTTGCATGCCATTTAGATCGCTCAAATCGTGTTTTTCACGTTTATTCGACAATATTGCGATGCTTTTCACGATTTGTTGTTTTTGTCGTATTTCAGGAGATTTAGAGCAATTTGGAGTGATTCTGAGATGCACCCACTCCGGAGTGTCACCGACGACTCTCTTGAGGGGTATTTTGCTATTTGAGAGGAGTGGAAGGAGAAAGAACGTCGTAGGAGCGACGAGGAGGCGAAAATATGAAGTTTGGGCATTTTCAGCATGCCACTCGGCCGAGTGAAGGAGTCACTCGGCCGAGCATAGACAGCCCGCTCGGCCGGCCAGATCGGACACGCAACAAAGCCAAATACAGCGTGCACTCGGCCGAGCATCGCCATACCACTCGGCCGAGCACCGAGTCTTCCCTCGCCCGAGTGGAGCCAAGACGACGGCAACAAAAGTTGCCGAACTCTCTGTTCTTTTCGTCTGAACAGTCCAAATACCGACTCAGCCGAGTGACGAAGGACCGTCTGCCCGAGTGAAGAACGCCCTTCGGCCGAGTGAAGATAAGTCACTCGGCCGAGTGACCTCCGAGGAGACGACCCCCAAGACCCCAACTCTCTGGAATCCGTCAGGGTCTCTCACTCGGCCGAGTGACATTTGTCACTCGGCTGAGTGAGCCACGCTGCCTGTAGCGGAAACTGCGATTTTGAGGCTGTGCAGGGGCATTTTCGTCAGGGTTTTTTGGGCGATTTTGGGTGGTATTTAACCCCAGTTTTTAACCTAGTTTAGAGAGCTTTTCCAAAAATTTTTTGCAGTTTTTTAGATTAACTTTTTAGGGATTAGATTTAGCTTTTAAGGAGGAGAGAAAAGGGAGATTTTGTTGGATGCTATCTTGTTCTTCATTGGTTTGTATCTCTCTCCCTCAAAAACTCCATTTTTGTTGATATTTTGAATATTGCTATGAATTCCATTGATTTTATTTGTGAATTTCTATTGCATTCTATTATTAATTGTGAGTAGTTCATCGTCTTAGGGCGTAGGGATGAACCCTACGAGCCCAATTTCGAATTTGTGATAGATTGGTGGAATTATTGCTAGGATTGATTAGGGTTAATTTTGGATTGCTATAACACGAATAGCTAGGGATTCATATCGATTGGGATTTGCAAGAGATTGGATCCCAATTCGATAGGAAGCCCTAGATATTCGAATTGGGTTGCAATTGAATTTCTCCGGAATCGGTTTGCAAGAGATTGGACCGAAACTAGGGTTTTCGATTGCAATTCTATACCAATATCCGTTTGCAATAGATTGGACGGGTGGAAACTATCCCAACCTAGGTCGTAGCTCGAGTTTGCACGAGAGTGGGCTCGAGATACGATTGAACGATGATGTTGTTCTTCACGCTAGTTTGCCTAGGTTAGGGTTTGTAAGAGATTCGACCCTACCCTAGGTTGGCTATAGACCGGCAATAGCGCGAGAGCGTGAGCTTGGTTCCACATTTAGTTGCAACTAGTTCACCCAAATTTCAAGTCTAGCAATTGTGAAACCTACGAGTCACAATGATGAGATACGGCAAGTAGCGGGGATTCCCTATCACCTAAGCGTCTTTATTAATTTGTTAATTCTTTTATACTTTTGAACGACTGTGACCGCATATTTGCGAACATTTCCCGACTTTTCCTATAGCCAGGTGACCGAAGAAGACACTGTTATCAGGCCTCCCTGTGTTCAATACCCGGTCGTCGCTCCACCGTGCGCTTGCGGTAAGACTACAGCATTGCCACTCCGAGACGTGTATCCGGGGCGCGATCATTCACCCAAAGGTAGCACTTTTGATTTAATTTTTTATAGCGACCCAGACTATGATGGTTGTAAAGCCACTAGAAAAAGCACAGGTGGAACATGTCATTTTCTTGGACATTCACTTGTTTTGTGGTTTAGAAAAGAGCAAAGTCTAGTCCCACTATCAACTACTAAGGCAGAGTACATAGCTACTGGACTTGCTTGTGCTCAAGTACTTTGGATGAAACAAGTATTAGTAGATTATGGTATTAATTCATCTACTTGTGTAATTTATTGTGATAACAAAAGCACTATTAATATCACTAAGAATTTCGTTCTTCATCCTAAAACAATACATATATATATTAGACACAGATTCGCAGATGATCACTGTGTCAAAAAGGATGTTGAACTTAAGTATGTATCCTCTGAACATCAAGTTGCAGATATACTTACGAAGCCCTTGCAAAAGGGTGTATTTTCAAAACTTCGTTGAGATTTGGGTATCATAGGTGAGAAGGAATTGCGTAAAGATTAAATCCTTTTACTCATGATATCTCTGCGATCAATCTTTTTGATTGATGCCCAGGGGGAGAAAATTTGTAAATGCAATACATTAAAATGAATAATTACTATTGCTAACCGGCTTTGATGCACAGGAAAAATGAGTATATCATACCTTATCTAAGCAAGGGGATTAAGTTATCTTACTTGTGTTATTCTATTTTGCTATTATTCAATTTATTTTTTTCATTTGGGTGTCATCATCCAAAAGGGGGAGAGTGATGGGAAATTGAATCCCACCCTTAAGTAGTTTTGATAATGAGCAGACAAAATGATGTTAGTGCACTAATGACACTATCTAAAGTGTGCAGGTTGTGCAATCAATAATATAATCTTTACGTATACTCTGAAGAAGCTCAACCACACTTAGAAGATGAAGATAGTTTGATAGCTTTACGTCAAGAACAAGTGAAGCTCAAAGATGAAGCTCATGGAAATGCTCAAGCTTAATCAAAGACGAGCCCAAACTCAAAGTGAAGCATGCATTTACATAAATACCTGATCGGCTTTATACGTCTTTATTTAAGTCTAGTGTGTGAGTTGGTCATTTAGGATTATGTTAAAGCCAAGATTTATTGCACACACATAAAATGTTTTCGAAACAAAGTTTTTGAAAACTCATTTTTAAACTCTTTGAGAGCATTAGATATTTGATTTAATCTTTGTATTCAACCTCCAACACCCAGGAGTTGATTACTCATTCTCTAGCTGAGTTTCGGTGAAAAAGTGCTCTGGGAGTCGACTACCACATGTGAGCAGATTTTTCAATGAAATCTCTCTGGGAGTCGACTACATCATCTGGGAGTCGACTACCACCTGTGTTTCTGCTTTCAAACTTTGCTCCCTCAATTCTCTCATCTCCTTGATTTATGGGTTAAAGTCAAATGTCTTTTAAATTTCAAATTTATATTAAAAATTCTATAAATAGAGCCCCTTGAGAACATTTCAAGCACCAATTCATTATCATCTTTTGAGCTAAAATTATATTCTTGAAATTCTCAATCGCTCTCAATTGCTCTCATGTCATAGCCAAATTCTGGTTCTAAATTTCTGATCTCATATTTTTTATCTGAAATTTTTTTAGATCTATTTTATTTTGGCTATTGAAAATCATTTTTCAAAATCCCTCTTTCTTGATTTAATATTCTTTGACGGATTTTTGAAAAACAAAAGGATCTAGATCACATCGAATCAAACTATATTCTTTGTGTGATCTAAGATCATTTTGAATTCTTTTAGCCACATAAGCACATTTGCAATATTAACTTGGCTATAGAATTTTTGTTGGATGTAAACCAATCTCCATCAAATATTGTGGAGAATTAGATTTTGTTTTTATTTGGATTACCTTTGTGATAATGGTTGTGAAAATCCTAGTCAAGGCTAGGTCGTTGGAAATCCTGGTAGGGATACTAAGTCGTTGGAAATCCTAGCGAGTGAAGCTAGGTAATTGTATTTCTAAGACAATAGTGGATTGAATTTCGTACCGCATTGGTCAGGGACTGGACGTACTCAAGTTGTGGGAAACCAGGATAAAAATCTCTTATCTCTGCGTGCTTTCTGTGTTTGCTTATTTATTTGTGCAAGGAATTTATCTGTTGACAATATATCGTTCTTGTAACTCTTTATTAATATATTGCAAAGTTCATCTTTTTTATTTCCGCTGTATAAATATCTCTCTGATTGTAATATTTGTTTGCCTGTAATTAATCTTTGCATTTACTTTAGATTATCTTGTTGATTAAGAACCAAGCGTAGATCACTCTACTTGTTTTCTTAGGCAACATTGGAAGGGAATTATCCGAATACCCAATTGCTTCCAAGTGGTTGGATCTTCTGTACATAAGCATGTAATCTGTTGTTCCTTGAAGCAAAACTGTTGTCTGGTCTCTTTCAATATAGCATCTTTGAGACAATCCTAATTTTCCTTGTGATCTATCCCGGAATATTTCTATTCCTATCACATAGGATGCATCACCCATATTTTTCATCTCAAAATTTCTAAAGTTTTATAATTCATACAATAGTATCAACCCCTCCTCTAGTGTTATTTGTCATCCACAAGATCCAACACTTGGTATCGGAGCAAGGTCTAAGGCGATGGCATCAACAACGTTCTGTCCTTCCGTATATAGCATTCATAATCCACCAACCTTCGACGGCACTTTCTATTTCCAATGTAAGAGAAGAAGGGAGATCTTCTTAGAGGCACAAGATTTAAAGTACGCACAATTTCTCAGAAGACCTTATGAGATTCCAACCACTCCTCAAACTCAATGGAATCCAGATCAAGAAGAAGCCTACTTTAGAGACATAAATGTAATACATATACTTTATATCAGTTTAACTGATATGATTTTAGATCTTGTAGAAGAGGCAGATACCGCACATAAAATTATCTACATATTGGAAGAAAGATTCGGATCAAGTTCGAATGTGATTCAAACACCCATGGAAACAATCCAATCAAATGATGAAAGCTTTGGAAAAGAAATATGCATGATGGCTCATCAAGACAACAAGAATGAAGTTAGTGATTCTAGTTCTGATGATGAAGATTATTTTGACATTGCTAGCGCTTATGAAAATCTATATAGAGAATATGAAAGATTGGCAAGGAAACACAAAAACTTGGACAACAGGTATAATGCTCTGCATAGTGAACATAATAATCTCAAGAACAAACTTGACTCTCTTGCTCATGGACATGACTCAATAAAACATCATTGTAACACTAATAATGATTGTAAAGAGTTGAAAGTCAAATATGATAAATAAGCATGTAACCATGATGCTTTGAAAATTTAACCTGCTTTATATGTCTCTACTTTGAATGATAAATTCAATATTCTTGCAAGTGAGATTGTGTCAAGTAAGCCCAAACATGAGGAACTTGTTCTAAGACTTGAAAAGGTTAAGTGCAACACAAATGTTAAAGCTACTCTATCTTGTACGCATGCATCTAATTCTAAGAATAAATCTATTCAAAATATTGTGCATAAAGATGTGAAGCAATGTGCCTTTATTTATGGTAAAAATGCAAAACATAAAATTCATCGCGATTCTCATCACAATGTTGTTCCTCACAATTATGTTGCACATAACACACATAGTTAAAATAGATTTGCTAGAAATAATACTATTTGGGTACCAAAATATTTGAGCAATCATGAAAAGAATGTTTGTGTTTCCACCATGTTAAATAGTATGCATATGAAATCAAATTCAAATCGAATTTGGATTCCTAATAAATGATCCTTACATATATGCATCTTTTAGGGTATCTACATGCTTCATGTATATTACTTAGATACATAATGGTAGAAATTTTATCTAACAACTCGGACCCACTCATGAGTCGGTACCAAATACGTTCAATTATTTTCTTTCAGGACATATGGATCATGGATAGCGGATGCTCCGCACATGTAACGGTCGCGTTCCGACCGTTCGTTTTTCTGCGTGCACGTGTTTTATCGTGCACGTATTTTATTTGGCTATCTCTGAGCTCCGGCATATGCGATGTGATATGCCGTTGCGATCGTTTCGGGGTGTTGGGCTATATTGTAATTTTCGGAAGCGTCTTTTAACGGCTCGTTTTCTCGCAAAACGACTTTGAACGATAGGGACGTTTTAGTCATTTGACTCAAAACGTGGTTTCTGATTTTACGTAAATTTTTGGTAGGCGTTATGCACGATCAGGCTCCGTAGATCTGTGCGTCTCGTCTCCACGATCACCCTGGTATTTTCGGATTAATTTTCTGACGCCCGGATTGAAAGATATCGCTCGGAGAAACCTCGACCGTCGATTCTTCCCCAAACCAGTTCAAATTTCGAAAATTGTTTGCCAAATCTGGCTAAATCTCTTTTAAAATCGTTTTAAAATCTTCTCTAAACTGTTTCTCTAAATTCCCCTAGAATCACCCCAACCTGTACACCATCTTACCCCATATCTCTGCTCCACTAACATTAAATCTCGTGTTATATAGCCTTTACCTATTATTAATAATAACCCAAATCCTAAGCTAACCCTAACCCTAAAATTCAACAGCCGTCAGCCCCCTAAAACGAAAACCCCCAATTTCCCCGTCTCTCTCTCCTCCCTCACGGCGATCCGCCGCCTTTGCGGCCTCCACTCGGCATCGCGCCCTCCGGCGGTCCCCGCCGCCGCGTCTCCGTCCACGGCGAAGCCCGCGTAGCCGCCTTCGCTTCCACAGCCGCGCTTTTCCCCTCCGCTCCACGGCCCCCATCCGCATCGACTTCCGCCGCTCGCAGCACCGCAGACCGCCCCGCCGCCGCGCAAGCTCTGCGCCGCCGTCGCTCAGCGACCCCGCGGCCGCCTTCGCTCTTGCGGCTCTCAGCGCCGTGGCCCTCTCGTCAGCACCACCGCCGGCGGTTGTCAGCATCGCCACAGCCCGCAATTTCCCCTCAGCACCCCCGCGACCCTCGGCCGCTTGCCTGCGCTCCGAATCGCCACGGCCGCCGCCTTCCCCTCTCTCCGATCTCCCCTCCACGGCGAGGCGTGTTTCCCCTCTTCCGCCGCCGGAGGCCCTAGCACAGCCACCGATCGCGGCCTCCCACCGCTGTGTCACCCTCGCGGCTTCCCCCCGAGCGCCGTTGTGCCGCCCTCACGGCCCCCGCACGACACCGCTCCGGCGTTCCCGAGCCCGTACGCCGCCGCCCGTACGCCTCATCTTCCGCTCCCCCTCACCATCGCGCCCTCCTTGCGCCGCCATCGGCCAAACGGAGCCCCACGCCCCCGCTCGGCCTGCCACATTTTCCCGCTGCAACAAGTCTCTCTTCGGCCTGTTAGTCGCCCAGTCCGCTAGAACCTCGCACATGCCAATCCCCTTGGCCGCAGCACGCACGGCACGACCCCCCTTGCGCGTGCGAACTCTGGCCGTCTTACAGCAGCCTCGACACGCGGCTGTCCTTGCCTAGGCTGCGCATATCATGCTCTCGCTGCCAGCCACCCTCCGTAACCGACGACTGAGTCTTGTGTCCATATGAGCCCACTCATGACTCTTGCAGATCTACGGGTCTCTCTCTTTGACGATAGTCTCCTCTCCCTCTCCTCGCCGCGCCCGCTTGACGGCCTTTACCCCCTAGACCACAGCAAATCCGGCCATCTCAACCCGATCTATCCTCTTCACCCACACAGCACACAATCCAGATTTGCCGGCTCCTGACGTTGCTACTCACTTGATCCCCAAGCTGAACACTCTCCAGACATCGTGGCCGTTACCGCTACCGTTCACATGCCGTCTCGTTGCGCTACTCGCAACCGAGGCGATTCCGTTGCCGCTTCTTTGCACTGCTCGCGACTAAGGCGGTTCCGACGCCGTTCCCGTTGATGTGCCGTTTCATGGCGCTACCCGCAGCCGTTACAATCCTGAGGCGATCCCGAGACGACCTCCAATATGCTACCCGCAGTCGGGGACACGAGCACCGCCACCGTTTCCAGACCCGACGCCAGATTAAATGCGCGTTCCTCACACCAGGTTGGTCCCTCTAAACTCATAGTGAAACCCACACCGTAGCAAACTGAACCTTAATTAAAACTGGACAACAATAATTAAATTTACTTTTCCGCACCAGTAAAATGCTGCTCACCGTAGAAATCGACCAACGGACAAATTTTCTGTGCATATAGGGTAGTGGTCGATTTAGGCTGAACAAGAACACCAATTTGTGACTTTGACAAATAGGGTAGTCCTGATAACCTAGAAACGAACCTAAATAAGAGTTATTGAAATCGAGGCCTAACACCGTCGACGTGACCCTATTTCAGACGGACTACCGCGGACACGACGCTTGGACACGACGCCTCGGACGGACGACACACTCGCCATCGCCGGCAAGTGTATCCCACTTGTACTTTTGGCTGTGCTTAGGCCTTAGTTGGTTAGAACTGATAACTGTGAACAAATAGAACCGGACGTGAAATGATAGCGTCCGGGACGACCCTTGACGGCTCAGACTTGACGACAAAGTCTGAGCCTGACAACAACAACTTTTGATATCGTAGGGCAATCATGTGGGTGTGTGTGTGTGGACACCCTAAAATAACCCTTCCCGTCTTGTCACGTCCTGTCCCGTCTTGCACAGCCTGTGGGTAATAGGGCACTCTCTGAGTGATCTCTTGTACTGTTTCACAGCCTGCGGGCAATAGGGCACTCTCCAAGCTAGAGAGAGTGATCCCTTGTACTGTTTCACAGCTGCGGGCAATAGGACACTCTCTAAGCTAGAGAGAGTGATCCCTTGTACTGATTCTCAGCCTGCGGGCAATAGGGCACTCGCCAAGCTAGAGCGAGTGATCCCTTGTACTGTTTGTCTTGTCTTGTCTTCCTTGGGGTTTGGGTTTGGGTTGAGCGTGCGCATGGCAAGAGGGTCTGATCCCCCTCGAACCGTACGGCGTGAACCCTTTCGTGTCTCACTTGTCTTGTCTTGTCTTGTCCCGTCACGTCCCGACTTGTCCTGACACCTGTAGGTTAGTCCCGTAGTTGGTAGCACACGCTACGACTACTACTTGTCCCGTTTTACTTTCCTGCTGCGTTACTTCCTTTTGTGTTACTCTGTTATAACCACAGCATGCTAATCAACCAGTAAATTGTTGTGTAATAGAACCTCAGCATGCTAATCAACCAGTAAACCATCGTTTAATAGTTGGTGCACTTGTAGTAAAGTCTAACCCTTCTTGTTGACTCTACCTACCGTACAGTTCCTTTCTCTTGGGTGATGTACATCAGGTGTTCAGCCAGAGTTTATGGACGAGCCAGACTCACTGGAGTACGAGGAGCCGAGGACGTCGACCCAGAGTACGTGCCGGACGAGGACCAGACCTAGAGGTCTTTTTAGTCGTCACTTTCAGAGGTTCCTGCTTTTAGTTTGCTTTTAAATATTTTGTTGCCATGCTTAGGCTTCTTTTTAGACTCGTACTCGTTGGATATTATATCTCTAAATTAATGAATGCAACTTCCTTTTCTGTACTTTCTGTTGTTTCGAACTCTATTAATACAAGGACCTGAAACTTTCAAAATGGGACCCCTACAGATGCTTATTGGGTCAGAGCTTCTCAGCTCTGGCCTAATCGGGCCTTATTCACGCTTCGCCTCCGTCATTTTGGGAAGCGGGGCGTGACAGGTTTTAGTGGTGGCCCATGCAAGTCATGCAAAAGTTCGGAACAATAAAAAGTACCGCATTCATTTAATATCCATGTACAAGTCTGAATTAGGTTCCTAGTCTTAAATGGTAGGAAGACATAGGTAGACGTCCCAGTTTGATAGTTAGACGCCTTGGTTAAGATTTAGCCGTACCCGTCTTAGGATACCTTAGTAGCCTCTCCCTCCCTAGCTCTGACCAAATTAGATTCCTAGGGTCCTTCTTTTAGTTTAGTCGCTCGCCCAGCTCCATCGACTTCGGGTCCGACAGAACGTGATCTTGATTCTCTTAGGGCTCTCCCCTGAGATTTCTCTATTACAGTCTAGTTCACTAGGAAGTATTAGTGTTGAGCTTTCCCTGATCTTTAGACAACCCGATAATTAGAATCCCTGACTTCTAGCATCTTACTGATCATTACACTTCTGTGTTATCGACCGTAGAGTTCCATCGTAGTTTCGTGAAACGTATCCTAAGTGTATCCATCATGCGATCTTTTCCTTTCTTCAAATTCACGTAATTGTTCCAGACGAGTATCGTTGATCCTTCGAGTCTTTTCCCTTGCCAAGTCTGCTGCCTCTAAAAGTATTTTTGAAATTCCTATTAAGTTTTTCGCTCAGCTTAACTTCTTTGGAAACCCCTATATTATATATATTTCAAAATTTCTTGTTTTTCTTTGAGTTAAAATTCTTTCACTGATCTTGAAACATCCCTAGTCGTGAAATTATTTTACTATCTTGTACCTATTTTCAAATCGGCATCTTTCGTGTTTCAGTTTTAAACCTTGTTATCAAATCTATAATCCAATATATATATATATTAATTTTCTAAACTACAAGATCTATTTCTAATCACTTACCGTAGATATTTTTTAAAAATATTTTCTAAACTAGAGGGAATTCTTATTATTATTATTATTATTATATCAGTTCTATGTTCTTGTGACCACATTTCAAAATCTTTGTGTAAACTTATTTTCATTTGCAAAACAATCGTTTCTCACCCTACCCATCCTTCCTTCGTCTTACTTTTTCCAAAACTTTGATTTGCTACATCTACTCACTTTTAAGTATATGAATATATATATATATTTAAAGGTATATGATACCATATTTTGCACCAAATCCTTCTTACATCGTTAAAAAATTTTTTTTGCAATATTTTTGTCTCGTCCATCCGACTATCTTCTTACCCTCGCCTTACATGACTTCGTTCTTCCGATCTTGTTTCGTGTCGTTCTGGTTTCGGTCTCTCTCTCTTGTATGTAGACATCAGCGCCTATAGTTGCCTATGTCATCCCTAGCTAGGAGTAGGCCCTTGGTAGGTGATGTCGTCGTGATGCAAGAGTATAGGTATAGTGTGTAGACCTGTATGAGTGTGTCATCTTTAGAATCCTGATAATTGCCTTTTTGTGACTTGAATGTGTACTCAGTGTTAACAATGATATGATTGAAGTTGTCTGAATGACGGTATTCATACGTACATGAATAGGGTCATAGCAGGCAATTTCCTTAGACGTAGTTTTTTGCGATTATAGAATAGCTTATCTTTGAATGCATGTGATTATATCAAAACTTTGTTTTCTTTTAAACCAAACCTTTAAAGTTTTTGAAATTAGCTCACAAGATCACAAATCAATTATCCTTCCTCATCCATTACCACGACTCCACACGTTTTTCCAAATGTTTTAAAAATATGTCACTGGTTTTAAGTTTCCCTTTCTCTTCTCTCTCTCTCCATTTAGAAATGTTATGTTATGGTTGTTATAGTTTTGGGACTAGCTATTATTGTTGTAGGATTTTGTTTACGGGTAGGCTCAGGGAGAGATGAGATTTGTTATAGCAATGATTAACCGATTTTGGAACAAAAGGATATTGGAATAGATTTCTTTCGGATGAAAAGAATGGGCTGTCCAAGACTTATTTATAAAACCGATGTGTGGCAAACTCAATGGAAAACTCTGATTGGATAAAATTATATACTGGGAGATGAGAACTTATTAGACATGAAACCTGGTCAGGTGATAGATAGGAGTAACTGCGGAGTATAGTATGAGTTAGGATGATTATGACAATGAGTAGAACATTGTAAGCATCAAGACTTGGTTGTCGAGTTGACGTGAGAAGGCTTTGAGGATGATACGACGTGTTGAGATAAATGGGTGGTTAAGTAGTCGGACTTAATTTTGGTTGGGATTAGTTATAGGGAGTAGGATGAGATGTGATTCTAATAGTTCAATTATTTTGGCGGATAAATTTATGGGAAGATATGACACGGAAATGTATTGAGGACACGACGATTGTTGATTTGTAAAGGTGTTATGAGGTATACAAGTTGTTGTCTTCGATTGGTGATTGACTAGGACATCATTTTAGCGACCGATTAGTTTTGGGAAGAGATCGAGAGTTTAAAAGATTGTTTTTTAGCAATGATGTTCAGTGGAGTGGTATGGTATGGGAATATGATTATTATCCTTTTATGAGAACCTGTGGTTGGAAATTGGATCAGCAGTGATGGGTCTAGAGTTAAGTGTTAGAATATGAGATTAGACGTGGCATTATCCAGTGAAAAGAAGGATTATGACGGATTATTTGAGGAACGATGTTAAAAGTATAGGACTAGAGACCATTACGTGGAGGATGGGAATTATAGGCTTAGGTATTTATAGATTTTTTTAATTAGTCTTAGTATGAGTGATTCCGAGGACGGAATCATTTCTAAGGTGGGTAGAATGTAACGGTCGCGTTCCGACCGTTCGTATTTTCTGCGTGCACGTGTTTTATCGTGCACGTATTTTATTTGGCTATCTCTGAGCTCCAGCATATGCGATGTGATATGCCGTTGCGATCGTTTCGGGGTGTTGGGCTATATTGTAATTTTCGGTAGCGTCGTTTCACCGCCCGTTTTCTCGCAAAACGACTTTGAACGATAGGGACGTTTTAGTCATTTGACTCAAAACGCCGTTTCCGATTTTACGTAAATTTTTGGTAGGCGTTACGCACGATCAGGCTCTGTAGATCTGTGCGTCTCGTCTCCACGATCGCCCCGATATTTTCGGATTAATTTTCTGACGCCTGGATTGAAAGATATCGCTCGGAGAAACCTCGACTGTCGATTCTTCCCCAAACCAGTTCAAATTTCGAAAATTGTTAGCCAAATCTGGCTAAATCTCTTTTAAAATCGTTTTAAAATCTTCTCTAAACTGTTTCTCTAAACTCCCCTAGAATCACCCCAACCTGTACACCATCTTACCCCATATCTCTGCTCCACTAACATTAAATCTCGTGTTATATAGCCTTTACCTATTATTAATAATAACCCAAATCCTAAGCTAACCCTAACCCTAAAATTCAACAGCCGTCAGCCCCCTAAAACAAAAACCCCCAATTTCCCCGTCTCTCTCTATCCCACACGTCGATCCGCCACCTTTGCGGCCTCCACTCGGCATCGCGCCCTCCGGCGGTCCCCGCCGCCGCGTCTCCGTCCACGGCGAAGCCCGCGCAGCCGCCTTCGCTTCCACCGCCGCGCTTTTTCCCTCTGATCCACGGCCCCCATCCGCATTGACTTCCGCCGCTCGCAGCACCGCAGACCGCCCCGCCGCCGCGCAAGCTCTGCGCCGCCGCCGCTCAGTGACCCCGCGGCCGCCTCCGCTCTTGGGGATCTCAGCGCCGTGGCCCTCTCGTCAGTGCCGCTGCCGACGGTCGTCAGCGCCACTGCAGCCCGCAATTTCCCCTCAGCACCCCCGTGACCCCCGGCCGCTCGCCTGCGCTCCAAATCGCCACTGCCGCCGCCTTCCCCTCTCTCCGATCTCCCCTCCACGGCGAGGTGTGTTTCCCTTCTTCCGCCACCGGAGGCCCTAGCACAGCCACCGATCGCGGCCTCCCACCGCTGTGTCGCCCTCGCGGCTTCCCCCCGAGCGCCGTTGTGCCGACCTCACGGCCCCCGCACGACACCGCTCCGGTGTTCCCGAGCCCGTACGCCGCCGCCCGTACGCCTCATCTTCCGCTCCCCCTCGCCATCGCGCCCTCCTTGCGCCGCCATCGGCCAAACAGAGCCCCACGCCCCCGCTCGGCCTGCCACGTTTTCCCGCTGCAACAAGTCTCTCTTCGGCCTGTTAGTCGCCCAGTCCGCTAGAACCTCGCAAATGCCAATCCCCTTGGCCGCAGCACGCACGGCACGACTCCCCTTGCGCGCGCGAACTCTGGCCATCTTACAGCAGCCTCGACGCGCGGCTGTCCTTGCCTAGGCTGCGCATATCACGCTCTCGCTGCCGGTCACCCTCCGTAACCGACGACTGAGTCTTGTGTCCATATGAGCCCACTCATGCCTCTCGCAGATCTACGGGTCTCTCTCTTTGACGATAGTCTCCTCTCCCTCTCCTCGCCGCGCCCGCTTGACAGCCTTTACCGCCTAGACCACAGTAAATCCGGCCATCTCAACCCGATCTGTCCTCTTCACCCACGCAGCGCACAATCCAGATTTACCAGCTCCCGACGTTGCTACTCACTTGATCCCCAAGCTGAACACTCTCCAGACATCGTGGCCGTTACCGCTACCGTTCACATGTCGTCTCGTTGCGCTACTCGTAACCGAGGCGATTCTGTTGCCGCTTCTTTGCACTGCTCGCGACTAAGGCGGTTCCGACGCCGTTCCCGTTGCCGTGCCGTTTCGCGGCGCTACCCGCAGCCGTTACAATCCTGAGGCGATCCCGAGACGACCTCCACGCTACACGCAGTCGGGGACACGAGCACAGCCACCGTTTCCAGATCCGACGCCAGATTAAATGCGCGTTCCTCACACCAGGTTGGTCCCTCTAAACTCATTGCGAACCCCACACCGTAGCAAACTGAACCTTAATTAAAACTGGACAACAATAATTAAATTTACTTTTCCGCACCAGTAAAACGCTGCTCACCGTAGAAATCGACCATCGGACAAATTTTCTGTGCATATAGGGTAGTGGTCGATTTAGGCTAAACAAGAACACCAATTTGTGACTTTGACAAATAGGGTAGTCCAGATAACCTAGAAACGAACCTAAATAGGAGTTATTGAAATCGAGGCCTGACACCGTCGACGTGACCCTATTTCAGACGGACTACCGCGGACGCGACGCTTGGACAAGATGCCCCGGACGGACGACACACTCGCCATCGCAGGCAAGTGTATCCCACTTGTACTTTTGTCCGTGCTTAGGCCTTAGTTGGTTAGAACTGATAACTGTGAACAAATAGAACCGGACGTGAAATGATAGCATCCGGGACGACCCTTGACGGCTCAGACTTGACGACGAAGTCTGAGCCTGACAACAATAACTTTTGATATCGTAGGGCTATCATGTGTGTGTGTGTAACGACTGCTTTTCATGAATCTGGATTTAATATAATATAATATATGTTTTGGTGGATTTTCTCCTCTTGTGTGGTTTTCGTCTCCGTAGTTTCTTTTCCGATCGAATCATCGTATTTTCTCGCTTCTTCCTTAGGATTGTCGATTTCAAAGTATGTCACTCGTGACGGACTTCATAACGGTCGTATCTAACTATTAGATCAAGCCTAGGAGTCTTAGGAATCGATTTCGGGGCCCCGCGCTCCGTATCGGTACTTTTGGTGCTCATTAGCCGGTGTAAGAAGGACCACTGACCGACTAGATGTCGATCCAGTCGGTCGGCAATCCTTCTTGGACCGACTAGTTAGCTTTCTAAATTTCTCAGGAGTTATTGTTTATCGTTAGTCGGTCTAAGAACGTTGGTTGACCGACTAGGTTGCAAACTAGTCGGTCAGCAATGCTTCTTGAACCGACTAACTCATCATATTATTTTTTGTATCAGTTACTGTTTACTCTTAGTCGGTCTAAGAACGTTCATCGACCGACTAGATGCCAAACTAGTCGGTCTGTACTTGTTCATGGACCGACTAACTCTAGAATCCTATTTTCGTTCAGGAGTTACTGTTTGCACTTAGTCGGTCTGCGTTGGTCGACCGACCGACTAGTTGCCAAACTAGTCGGTCAGTGGTTGCTCTTTGACCGACTAACCAGTGTTAAAACCCTAATTTCTGGGCAGCCGCCAGCTCAACCTATTTATACCCAACCAAAACGACTTCTTCTTCTCCAACACGACTCAAAACCCTAAAAACTTCCCCCTTCAGCCCACATCTTCCTCCAAGCTCCATTTCTCCATTCCAAGCCCTAGAATCATCATCCAAACCATCCATCTACTCTATCTACCTCTCATCTTCCCCAAAACCTCACCAAAACCCATCAAAATCCCCAAATCCCCTAAAACCCTAGTTTCCCCAAACTTCTCCAATCTTTTCCAGATCTGATCCTAGGGTTCCCCGGAGTGTTTCTTCCGTCTCCTCTCGGTAAGAAATCGATCTACCGTTGTTTTCTTAACTTATTTATATTTTTATGAAACCCTAATAAAATTTCATGTTGTTTGTTGATTGTCCCCCAAAACAGCGATTTCCCCCGTAGATAGCATCCGTGTGACGAAGTAGTCGCCATCCCCGATGCTAGGCAAGTGAAACTTGCCACTTAGGGTTTAGGCCATGTTTTAGGCCATTTGCTAGTTGTAGGCGTAAAAGAGGCTAGGCGACGAAATGATACTCGCCTAGGCGCAAATTGGGGAACTAGCTTGACAACGAAGCTAGTTCCGACATTTAGCATGTTGCACAATTACCATGTCATGTTTACTTTCCATTAACGGTACGCAAATTAAATGTCATGTCATTGCATTCTTTAAGTGTTTATGTGATTGCGTAGCTTTGCTACAAATGCTTGTGTTCTTGGCTCGTGTTCCAGAAGCGGGCCATGTGTTGGTTGATAGCCAATGCCCGAATTGCATGTTTCCGGCTAGGTGCACCCCTACGCCAAATGTTTAATAATGCGAGCTCATGTGTGGGGCAACCCCAGGCTCACTATCTGAGTTCATTGTGCGGGGACCCTGGCTCCATTTCGTGTGGGTATTGGGGGTAAGAGTTAAGCGACCAATCAACTGGGAGTCTGCCCGATCAGCAACTGCAGTGGTAAGGCGTAAACTCTTGGGTTTGGGGTAGTTGTTAAGCGGCCAATCAGTGAATGTAAAACCATTCAGCTGTAAGGCGTAAACATCTACAAAACAACGTGAATAGTGAATTGATTGAGATTGATAGTAGCGTGGCTACTCTTGTCTTGTCTTGTCTTGTCTTGTCCCGATAATTGTTCTCTTGTACAAATTGTCTTGCCATGTTTCAATTGTGCACTCATGTTATAACTGCCATGTCATGCATACTAAACTGCTAGGTTGCTAGTTGCCTTACCTTCAGTTTCCTTGCCCAAGTCTTTTAGACTTGCTGACATGTGCTCCTTTACTCTTTTGGGTGACACATGTTAGATCCTGAGCCCGAGTACCTCGTTGAGGACGAGGTGTTTGCTGACGCCGAGCCCGAGCTTGTGTTTGACGGGGAGTACGTGGACACTGGGGACCAGTCCTAGTGTCTTCGTTGTGTTTTACTTTTGCTAGACAGTTGTTTTGTTATGTGGTGCGTAGCACCTATACCTTGTTTTGTTGTCGCTTTTGTTGGCCTTGTTCTGGGCCTTGGACTCTTTTCTTTTAGCCTGGTGGCTTTTCTGGATGTTGGACTTTTGTTGATGTTGGACATTTTGTGAGATGTGGAATTTTATAATCAGTCTCGCCTTGTGTTATTATTGTTATTCTGTTGTGGTTACAGGGACCTGTTTATGTATTGTGGACGCTTATCGGGTTTGGGGCTTCACAGCTCCACTCCCGTGCGGACCTTTTCACGTCTCGCCTCCATTTCAGGGAAGCGGGTCGTGACAGGTTTTAGTGGTGGCCCATGCAGGTCCATTCTGTAACTGCGATTTTTGGAATAGCGATAATAATATTAGAATGTCCAATAAACTGAGTTCGACGTCCGAGTCATAAGCTATGAGTCTAATCTGATTTGTTCTCCGTGTCACTAGATGGCAGGAAGGCGTTTCACCCGTGGTGGTGGTAGCGGCGCGGTCCCTCATGATGAGGAGCCTGAGAGGGAACCCACCAGCGGTGAGATGATGCGGATGATGCTCCAGATGATGCAAGTGCAGCAGGGCGTGCTTCTGCAAGTCCAGAATGCTCCACTTGCTCGAGCTGCCCGGGCTCTTCCGGATGCCCCTCGCTCTGAGCCAGGAGCGAAGCAATTTCGGGAGCTGGGTCCCGCATATTTTGATGGTTCTGAGGGTCCTCTGGCTGCCGATGAGTGGATTCGGAACATCGAGGACAATCTGAAGATGGCCAAGATCACCCCGGCTGGATGGGTTGATTTGGCGAAGAGGCAACTCAAGGATAATGCTCGGAATTGGTGGGATGCAGAAGAGAAGTTGTTGGTGGAGCTGATAGCTTGGGCTACCTTCAAGGCTAGATTTGAGGGTGAGTTCTTCCCGAAGGCTGCCAAGGAGGAGATGCTGCAGCGTTTTATCGATCTGAAGCAAGGGAACTCGTCGGTGGACATGTATCACCAAGAGTTCATGAGGCTGAGTCGGTTTGCACCAAAGATGGTGCAGGACGCTAAGGAGAAGGCTCAGAGGTTCCTGCAGGGGCTTGCTTCGGAGCTCCAGAGTTTTGTGACCTCCTCTGACCGGGAGTCTTATCAGAAGGTTCTGGTCGCTGCCAAGAGGCAGGAGCTGCTCGTGAACCAGAGGAAGGGGTCTGTTGTTGGTGCTGGGAAGAGACCTGTGGAGCAGGCGAGAGCTGTGGTTAGACCTGGATTCAGGCCTAATCAGTCTGCTCAGTTTAAGAGGCCAGGAGGGCCTATTCTGAAGTCTTGCCATTTCTGCGGCAAGCCTGGCCACGTCAAGGATCAGTGTCGGAAGCTTTTGGGCCAGTGTCTTATTTGTGGAGATGCTTCCCATGCCGTGAAGGATTGTCAGCATGCAAATCAGCTGCGGAGGGCTCCTGTTGCAGCACAGCCATTGCAGCAGCGAGCGTCTGTTCCTGCTGGTCGTAGGGCAGCTCTTGTTCCGCAGGGGCAGGCTTTTCGGCAGGCTGTTCCACCGAGGAGGCAGGCTTTTCTGATGACCGCTGCGGAGAGCGCGGCTGTGGATGAGGTTATCGCAGGTAATCCTCAATCTAGCTATTACTTTCCTAGCTGGTTTTGATTGTTAGATTTTGTTGTTTGCTTGAACATGGTTGTTTGCTAGACTAGGGTTTGATTGTTAATTGCTTGATTAGGTGTGGTTTTGGTTTGCACATTTCCTGCACGAGTCCTCTTTGACTCTGGTGCATCGATGTGCATTATTTCTCGGAGCTTCGTGGAGAGGCATTCCTTGTCGACGTCCCCTCTTTCAAAGAGTTGGAATATCGTTACAGGGAATGGTGTGGTCTCGGTGCATCGTGGTTGTAATTCTTGCTCGTTGGTTGTCTGTGGACATGAGCTTTTTGCTGATTTCATTGTCCACGACATCATCAACTATGATGCAGTTCTTGGGATGGATTGGTTGGCGAGCTTCTATGCTACGATCGACTGCCGGAGGAAGAAGGTGGTGTTCGAGATTCCCGGACATCCAGTGTTTGAGTTCAGTCGTGGTAGCAGTTCGCTTGGTCCTGTCAGATTTCGGGCCAGGCCAGTGGAGGCTGTGGCTATGCAAATGGAGCTGGAGTGGCCAGCTGTGGTGCGTGATTTTGGCGACGTCTTCCCCGAAGAGATGTCTGGTTTGCCGCCTGATCGAGCTTTGGAATTTTCTATCGACCTTGTTCCAGGTGCGCAGCCGATTTCGAAGGCGCCGTATCGTATGGCACCTGCAGAGTTGGAAGAGTTTCGGAAGCAGTTGGATGAGCTTTTGCTGAAGGGTTATATTAATCCTAGCGTGTCTCCGTGGGGAGCACCGGTGTTGTTGGTTAAGAAGAAGGAGTGTTCGCGTCGCATGTGCGTGGACTATCGGGAGTTGAATGCGGTGACCATTAAGAATAAATACACGTTGCCTCACATCGATGATATTTTTGATCAGCTTGGAGGTTCGAGGGTGTTTTCTAAGTTGGATTTGAGGAGTGGTTACCATCAGTTGAAGGTGAAGAAGGGAGATGTTCCGAAGACAGCGTTCAGGACGAAGTATGGACACTATGAGTTCGTGGTTATGCCTTTCGGCGTAACTAACGCGCCCGCAGTTTTCATGAATCTAATGAACCTGATTTTCTACGACTTTTTGGATAAGTTTGTCGTTATCTTTATTGACGACATTCTGATCTATTCGAAGTCAGAGGAAGAGCATGCCTCGCACTTAAGGACGGTGTTGGAGATTTTGAGGAAGCATCGTTTGTATGCTAAGTTTTCGAAGTGCGAGTTTTGGCTGGATCGAGTTGCTTTCCTCGGGCATGTGGTGACTGGCGATGGTATTTCAGTGGATCCCGAGAAGATTCGGGCCATCAGGGAGTGGCCTGTTCCGTCGTCAGCGTCTGAGATTCGGAGTTTCCTTGGACTTGCTGGTTATTATCGACGATTCATTAAGGACTTTTCTCGTATTGCCGAGCTGATGACCAGGTTGACGTGGAAGGATGTTGCTTTTGTTTGGTCGGGTGATTGTGAGAGTGCTTTTGGTATTCTGAAGGAGAGGTTGACGAGTGCCCATATTCTTGTTGTGCCTGATCGCAGCGGTGGATTTGAGATCTTTTGCGATGCTTCTGGCAAGGGTCTCGGTTGTGTGTTGCATCAGCACAGGCATGTTGTGGCGTATGCGTCACGTCAGCTTAAGGTTCATGAGAAGAATTATCCGACGCATGATTTGGAGTTGGCTGCCGTTGTGTTTGCTCTTAAGATTTGGAGGCACTTCCTGCTGAGTGAGAAAGTGAAGATTTTCACCGATCACAAAAGCTTGAAGTATATTTTCACTCAGAAGGAGCTCAACATGCGACAGCGTCGATGGTTGGAGCTTATGGCGGATTATGATATTGATTTGCAGTTTCACCCTGGCAAGGTGAATGTGGTTCCGGATGCTTTGAGTAGGCTGCCAGCGGTGATGATTTTGACCTCGCAGTGGAGACTGCAGCAGGATTTTTGCGAGTCTGGTGTGGAGATTGTTCTTCCTGGGGAGGCTTCTTCGTTGATGTACATGCAGGTACAGTCGACGATCGTGGATCGGATTAAGGCTGGCCGGGCTGAGGATCCGAAGCTAGTGAGGATTCAGGAGCAGGTGGAAGCCGGTCTGCGGACTGACTTTTTGACTCATGAGGACGGCTCGCTGAGGTTCGGAGCCAGGTTGTGTGTGCCAGCTGGGGATATTAGAGAGGAGTTGATGGTGGAGGCACACAGTTCGCCGTATTCTGTGCATCCTGGTGGCACCAAGATGTACCAGGATCTTCGTCTGAATTATTGGTGGCATGGCATGAAGAGGAGCGTGGCTCGGAGTGTAGCCAAGTGCTTGGTTTACCAACAAGTGAAGGCGGAGCATCAGCGTACGGCCGGGTTGCTATAACCGCTTCCGATTCCGGAGTGGAAATGGCAACACATCACTATGGATTTCGTGACTAGACTACCTCGGAGTCCGAAGCAGAATGACGTGATTTGGGTGATCGTAGCTCGATTGACCAAATCTGCGCACTTTATTCCGTTCCGAGTGGGACAGCCCACTAAGGCGCTAGCAAGGAGATACATGGAGGTAAATTCTTTTACTCTCCGTTTTATTTCCCTTCCTAGTTTGGATAGTGATGTAACGTGAATCGTGCAGGAGATTGTGCGACTTCATGGAGTCCCCGTGAGTATCGTGTCTGACAGAGACACGAGGTTCACATCTCAGTTTTGGCAGAGTTTGCAGAGAAGCTTGGGTACGCGTCTGAGTTTCAGCACGGCGTACCATCCGCAGACGGATGGCCAGTCCGAGAGGACGATTCAGATTTTGGAAGACATGCTGAGGGCGTGCATGTTGGATTTCAAGGGTTCGTGGGAGGACCATCTACATTTGGTGGAGTTCTCTTACAACAACAGCTTCCAGGCGAGTATTGGCATGGCGCCTTTCGCCGCTCTTTTTGGGAGGAAATGTCGATCGCCATTGAGTTGGGATGACGTTGGAGATCGGGAGTTGTTGGGACCTGAGATGATCGTGGAGGCCGTGGAGATCGTCAGGAATATTCGGGAGAGGTTGAGAATTGCTCCGGACCGTTTTAAGCATTGGGCGGATGCTAAACGTCATCCTTTGGAATTTCAGCCAGGTGACCATGTGTTCTTGAAGATTTCCCCGAATCGCGGTGTGATTCGTTTTGGGAAGCGTGGAAAGTTGAGCCCGCGATACATTGGACCGTTTGACGTTTTGGAGAGGGTTGGCGAGGTAGCTTATCGCTTGGCCTTGCCGCCATCTTTGGAAGGAGTTCACAATGTTTTCCATGTGTCACAGCTTCGTCGATACATTAGCGATCCGTCTCATGCGGTGGATTTTTCGGAGATTACCGTTCGCCCCGATATGACGTATGACCAGCATCCAGAGCAGATTCTGGACAGGCGTCAGAAATCGCTTCGAAACAAGATTGTCAATCTTGTGAGGGTGATGTGGCGACACGGTTCACCTGGAGAGTCTACTTGGGAGAATGAGGATGAGATGCGAGAGCGTTTCCCACTTTTGTTTTCGGACTCGTGAGTATTTGGAAATTCCGAGGAAGGAATTTTTCTTAAGTTGGGGAGGATGTAACGACTGCTTTTCATGAATCTGGATTTAATATAATATAATATATGTTTTGGTGGATTTTCTCCTCTTGTGTGGTTTTCGTCTCTGAAGTTTCATTTCCGATCGAATCGTCGTATTTTCTCGCTTCTTCCTTAGGATTGTCGATTTCAAAGTATGTCACTCGTGACGGACTTCATAACGGTCGTATCTAACTATTAGATCAAGCCTAGGAGTCTTAGGAATCGATCCCGGGGCCCCGCGCTCCGTATCGGTACTTTTGGTGCTCATTAGCCGGTGTAAGAAGGGCCATCGACCGACTAGATGACGATCCAGTCGGTCGGCAATCCTTCTTGGACCGACTAGTTAGCTTTCTAAATTTCTCAGGAGTTACTGTTTATCGTTAGTCGGTCTAAGAACGTTGGTTGACCGACTAGGTTGCAAACTAGTCGGTCAGCAATGCTTCTTGAACCGACTAACTCATCATATTATTTTTGTATCAGTTACTGTTTACTCTTAGTCGGTCTAAGAACGTTCATCGACCGACTAGATGCCAAACTAGTCGGTCTGTACTTGTTCATGGACCGAATAACTCTAGAATCCTATTTTCGTTCAGGAGTTACTGTTTGCACTTAGTCGGTCTGCGTTGGTCGACCGACCGACTAGTTTCCAAACTAGTCGGTCAGTGGTTGCTCTTTGACCGACTAACCAGTGTTAAAACCCTAATTTCTGGGCAGCCGCCAGCTCAACCTATTTATACCCAACCCAAACGACTTCTTCTTCTCCAACACGACCCAAAACCCTAAAAACTTCCCCCTTCAGCCCCCATCTTCCTCCAAGCTCCATTTCTCCATTCCAAGCCCTAGAATCATCATCCAAACCATCCATCTACTCTATCTACCTCTCATCTTCCCCAAAACCTCACCAAAACCCATCAAAATCCCCAAATCCCCCAAAACCCTAGTTTCCCCAAACTTCTCCAATCTTTTCCAGATCTGATCCTAGGGTTCCCCGGAGTGTTTCTTCCGTCTCCTCTCGGTAAGAAATCGATCTACCGTTGTTTTCTTAACTTATTTATATTTTTATGAAACCCTAATAAAATTTCATGTTGTTTGTTGATTGTCCCCCAAAACAGCGATTTCCCCCGTAGATAGCATCCGTGTGACGAAGTAGTCGACATCCCCGGTGCTAGGCAAGTGAAACTTGCCACTTAGGGTTTAGGCTATGTTTTAGGCCATTTGCTAGTTGTAGGCGTAAAAGAGGCTAGGCGACGAAATGATACTCGCCTAGGCGCAAATTGGGGAACTAGCTTGACAACGAAGCTAGTTCCGACATTTAGCATGTTGCACAATTACCATGTCATGTTTACTTTCCATTAACGGTACACAAATTAA
Organism: Scilla litardierei; assembly: GCA_030789695.1. Lineage (NCBI taxonomy): Eukaryota > Viridiplantae > Streptophyta > Magnoliopsida > Asparagales > Asparagaceae > Scilla > Scilla litardierei. Next base: position 114,783,955 of record CM061134.1, read on the forward strand.
ATGTCATGTCATTGCATTCTTTAAGTGTTTATGTGATTGCGTAGCTTTGCTACAAATGCTTGTGTTCCTGGCTCGTGTTCCAGAAGCGGGCCATGTGTTGGTTGATAGCCAATGCCCGAATTGCATGTTTCCGGCTAGGTGCACCCCTACGCCAAATGTTTAATAATGCGAGCTCATGTGCGGGGCAACCCCAGGCTCACTAGCTGAGTTCATTGTGCGGGGACCCTGGCTCCATTTCGTGTGGGTATTGGGGGTAAGAGTTAAGCGACCAATCAACTGGGAGTCTGCCCGATTAGCAACTGCAGTGGTAAGGCGTAAACTCTTGGGTTTGGGGTAGTTGTTAAGCGGCCAATCAGTGAATGTAAAACCATTCAGCTGTAAGGCGTAAACATCTACAAAACAACGTGAATAGTGAATTGATTGAGATTGATAGTAGCGTGGCTACTCTTGTCTTGTCTTGTCTTGTCTTGTCCCGATAATTGTTCTCTTGTACAAATTGTCTTGCCATGTTTCAATTGTGCACTCATGTTATAACTGCCATGTCATGCATACTAAACTGCTAGGTTGCTAGTTTCCTTACCTTCAGTTTCCTTGCCCAAGTCTTTTAGACTTGCTGACATGTGCCCCTTTACTCTTTTGAGTGACACATGTTAGATCCTGAGCCCGAGTACCTCGTTGAGGACGAGGTGTTTGCTGACGCCGAGCCCGAGCTTGTGTTTGACGGGGAGTACGTGGACACTGGGGACCAGTCCTAGTGTCTTCGTTGTGTTTTACTTTTGCTAGACAGTTGTTTTGTTATGTGGTGCGTAGCACCTATACCTTGTTTTGTCGTCGCTTTTGTTGGCCTTGTTCTAGGCCTTGGACTCTTTTCTTTTAGCCTGGTGGCTTTTCTGGATGTTGGACTTTTGTTGATGTTGGACATTTTGTGAGATGTGGAATTTTATAATCAGTCTCGCCTTGTGTTATTATTGTTATTCTGTTGTGGTTACAGGGACCTGTTTATGTATTGTGGACGCTTATCTGGTTTGGGGCTTCACAGCTCCACTCCCGTGTGGACCTTTTCACGTCTCGCCTCCATTTCAGGGAAGCGGGTCGTGACAGTGCGTGTGTGTGGACACCCTAGAATAACCCTTCCCGTCTTGTCACGTCCTGTCCCATCTTGCACAGCCTGCGTGTAGTAGGGCACTCTCCGAGTGATCCCTTGTACTGTTTCACAGCCTGCGGGTAATAGGGCACTCTCCAAGCTAGAGAGAGTGATCCCTTGTACTGTTTCACAGCCTGCGGGCAATAGGACACTCTCCAAGCTAGAGAGAGTGATCCCTTGTACTGATTCTCAGCCTGCGGGCAATAGGGCACTCGCCAAGCTAGAGTGAGTGATCCCGTGTACTGTTTGTCTTGTCTTGTCTTCCTTGGGGTTTGGGTTTTGGTTGAGCGTGCGCATGGAAAGAGGGTCTGATCCCCCTCGAACCGTAAGGCATGAACCCTTTCGTGTCTCACTTGTCTTGTCTTGTCTTGTCCCGTCACGTCCCGACTTGTCCTGACACCTGTAGGTTAGTCCCGTAGTTGGTAGCACACGCTACGACTACTACTTGTCCCGTTTTACTTTCCTGCTGCGTTACTTCCTTTTGTGTTACTCTGTTATAACCACAGCATGCTAATCAACCAGTAAATTGTTGTGTAATAGAACCTCAGCATGCTAATCAACCAGTAAACCATCGTTTAATAGTTGGTGCACTTGCAGTAAAGTCTAACCCTTCTTGTTGACTTTACCTGACGTACAGTTCCTTTCTCTTGGGTGCTGTACGTCAGGTGTTCAGCCAGAGTTCATGGACGAGCCAGACTCACTGGAGTACGAGGAGCCGAGGACGTCGACCCAGAGTATGTGCCTGATGAGGACCGGACCTAGAGGTCTTTTTAGTCGTCACTTTCAGAGGTTCCTGCTTTTAGTTTGCTTTTAAATATTTTGTTGCCATGCTTAGGCTTCTTTTTAGACTCGTACTCGTTGGCTATTATATCTCTAAATTAATGAATGCAACTTCCTTTTCTGTACTTTCTGTTGTTTCGAACTCTATTAATGCAAGAACCTGAAACTTTCAAAATGGTACCCCTACAAACGCTTATTGGGTCAGAGCTTCTCAGCTCTGGCCTAAGCGGGCTTTAGTCACGCTTCGCCTCCGTCATTTTGGGAAGCGGGGTGTGACAGCACACATGACCTGGAATGCAAAATTTCTTAGTGCTTTAAAAATGTATGATGTAGGAACTGTAACTTTTGGCGACAATAAGAAAGGTAAAATCATTGGCATAGGAAACATCGGCGACCCTTCAAAACTTCTTATCAAAGTTGTAAGTTTGGTAAATGGGCTAAAGCACAACTTGATAAGCATAAGTTAATTATGCGATAACGGTTTGAAAGTTAATTTTACTCTTGATGCTTGCTTAGTTTATGATGAAGATATGAAAACTATTATTGTTAATGGTAAGCGAGTAGAAAATATTTATGTGCTTAGATTAAATGATTATGATTCAAATGTTTACATGGTTTTTTTAACAAATGACCCGTTTCTATGTCACAGATGTTTTGGTCATGTAAACATCAAAAACATGAGTAAGATATCTAGGAAAGAGTTGGTGCATGGACTTCCAAAATTAAGTTTTAAATTGGAAAAAATAGGTGACTCATGTCAACTTGGCAAAATGCATAAAAGTACATTTAAAAGTATTGGAGCTCTTAGCTCGAAAAGGCCGCTTGAACTACTTCATATGGACGTGTTTGGCCCGGCTAGAACCTCATCTCTTTTTGACTCTAAATACGTATTTGTCATAGTTAATGATTTCACACGATACACATGGGTATTATTCTTAATCAATAAAAATCATGCCTTCCGTGAGTTTAAAATATTTTTCAAAAGAATTGAACGATTATACTCTTTGAAAATTATTTCTTTAAGACGTGATCACGGTGGTGAATTTGAAAATGAACCTTTTAAAAGATTTTGTGAAAAACGAGGTGTTTCTCATACTTTTGCTTTTCCTAGAGCTGTTCCTCAAAATGGGGTAGTTGAAAGGAAAAATAAAACACTCCAAGAGTGTGCACGAACAATGTTATGCGAAAGCAGCCTTCCAAAATGCTTTTGGGCGGAAGCTGTAGCAACCGCGTGCTATATTCAAAACAGAGTTTTAATAAGAAAACCTTTTGAAAAGACTAAATCCTTTTACTCATGATATCTCAGCGATCATCCTTTTAATAAGCGGTAGCAACTGAGTGGTATCATAGTGGAGAAGGAATTGAGTAAAGATTAAATCCTTTTACTCATGATATCTCTGCGATCATTCTTTTTGGTTGATGCAAAGGTGGAGAAAATTGGTAGATGCAATACATGAAAATGAATAATTGCTATTGCTAACCGGCTTTGATGCAGGGGGAGTATGAGTATATCATACCTCATCTAAGCAGGGTAGCAAGTTATCTTCTTGTGTTATTCTATTTTGCTACTATTCTTTTTATTTTTTCATTTGGGTGTCATCATCAAAAAGGGGGAGAGTGATGGGAATTCGAATTCCACCCCTAAGTAGTTTTGATGATGAGCACACCTAAATGATGTTAGTGTACTAATGACACTATCTAATGTGTGCAGGTTGTGTGTTCAATAATATAATCTTTACGCATACTCCGAAGAAGCTCAACCATACTTCGAAGATGAAGACAGATTGATAGCTCTACGTCAAGCACAAGTGAAACTCAAAGATGAAGCTCATGGAAGTGCTCAAGCTTATTCAAATACGAGCTCAAACTCAAAGTGAAGCGTGCATCTACATCATTATCTGATCGGCTTCAGACGTCTTCATTTAAGTCTAGTGTGTGAGTTGGTCTTTTAGGATTATGTTAAAGCCAGGTTTTATCGCGCACACACAAAATGGTTTTGAAGCAAAGTTTTTGAAAACTCATTTTTAAACTCTTTGAGAGCATTAGCTATTTAATTTAATCTTCGTAGTCAACCTCCAACACTCAAGAGTTGAATACTCATTCTCTAGCTGAGTTTCAGTGAAAAGTGCTCTATGAGTCGACTACCAAAGGAGGGAGTTGACTACCAGCTGTGAGCAGATTTTTCAATGAAATCTTTCTAGGAGTCGACTACCTCATCTTGGAGTCGACTACCAGCGGCGTTTCTGCTTTCTGACTTTGCTCCATTAATTCTCTCATCTCCTTGATTTACGGGCTAAAGTCAAATGTCTTTTGAATTTCAAATTCATCTAAGAAACTCTATAAATAGAGCCCCTTGAGAACATTTCAAGCACCAATTCATTATTATATTTTGAGCTAAAGTTATATTCTTGAAATTCTCAATCGCTCTCAATCGCTCTCATCGTCATAGCCAAATTCTGGTTCTAAATTTTTGATCTCATATTTTTTATCTGACATTACTTTTTAGAACTATTTTATTTATGTTATTCTTGATTTAATATTCTTTGAAGGTTTTTTGAAAAACAAAAGGATCTAGATCACATCGAATCAAACTATATTCTTTGTATGATCTAAGATTAGTTTGAATTCTTTTAGCCACATAAGCACATTTGCAATATTATCTTGGCTATAAAATTTTTGTTGGGTGTAAACCAATCTCCATCAAATATTGTGGAGAATTGGATTTTGTTTTTATTTGGATTCCCTTTGTGATAATGGTTGTGAAAATCCTAGTCAATGCTAGGTGGATGGAAATCCTGGTAGGGATACTAGATCATTGTAAATCCTAGCGAGTGTTGCTAGATAATTGTATTGATAAGGTAATAGTGGATTGAATCTCGTACCGGATTGGTCGGGGACTGGACGTAACCAAGTTATGGGGAACCAGGATAAAAATCTATTGTCTCTACGTGCTTTCTGCGTTTGCTTATTTATTTGTGCAAGGAATTTATCTGTTGTCAATATATATTCTTGTAACCCTTTATTAATATATTGCAAAGTTCATCTTTTTTATTTCCGCTGTATAAATATCTCTCTGATTGTAATCTTTGTTTGCTTGTAATTAATCTTTACATTTATTTTAGATTATCTTGTTGATTAAGAACCAAGCGTAGATCACTCTACTTGGTTTCTTAGGCAACATTGGAAGGGAATTATTGTGTTATAATTATTAAAGGAAAAAATTTTATAATTCGTACAACACTATTCAACCCCCCTTCTAGTGTTGTTTGTCATCCATAGTATCCAACATTAGTGTAATGGTGGACTTCATTATTATGGACATGCCTGTGAAGGGGGGAGTTCTCAAATCATCTTGGGACGTCTTTTCATGACCACAGATGGTGTTTTGATCGACGTCTGTCAAGGTATGTTTTCTATGAATATTGAAAATATAGAGATCGAATTCCATCTATAAAAGCCGATGAAGACGCCTTCCCATGCGAAGATGCTTGCTATCTTGAGTTATTAGAGGATGAAGCAACAGAAGAATATGCCATGGAGGAGATTGCAAGAGATCCTATGAGGAAGGGCATAGACGATGACGGCGACATCATACATGATGAGGCGTTGGCCACCTACTTGAAGGTCTTGGACGAGGAGCCACCCGATATACCACTTCATCATCAACAACCGGAGGCCTCGATCTTTATAATTTCTGAAGACCGACGAAGCGAGGCGAACCAACTCCCATCACATGCCTTATAGGAAAACACAATGAGCGCATCTCATATGCGCCAAACATCAAAGATCGTCATTGAATATCATATGGAGTCGAGCTTACGTCTTTAAACAAGCGCTTATCGGGAGGCAACCCTAATTTTTCTTTATTTTTAGTTTTATTTCTTATTTATTTCTTCATTCTACCTAAAAACCCAAATAAAAAATGTATTCAATTAATTAGAAAACTATAAAATATAAAAATTATAAAAATTTCTGACGCATTCTATCTTGTGCAGGTGACCAATGATGGGATAGCTTAAAACTGAAGGAATGGAGAAGGAATCAAGAGGATACAATGAGATGAGTTAAGAATACATTGGAGGTCAAGGGAGGACTACTCGACCGAGCAGACGTCGTGCTCGGTCGAGCTTGGGGCAATCGCAAAAGGGAGATAAAGAAGGCGCTCTATAACCAATTCGACTCGAGCGAGTAGTTACAGTAATCGGTCGAGCTCAGGCGCAGTCAAAATGAGCTGAAAATGTCGCTCTGGAATTAATTCGACTCGACCGAGTAATTACAGTACTCAGTTGTGCTCAGTGCAGCAACGTTTCAGCTCGACCAAGCCGAGTAAGCAGCTCGGTCGTGTTGCTGGGCCAGAGATTGGGAGATTACTTTTGTTTTTTCTTTTTAGCTCGACCGAGCAGCCTGCGCTGCTCGATCGACCAACGACTTATGAATAGGGGCCCACTCTTTTAAATTCAGAAAGGGACCGACCGAGCAGCCTTAGCTCGGACGGCCCTATATTTAATGAGCCCAACCCTAACTCAAAATCCCCCAACACAAATCATAGCCTGAGCTCGACCCTCCCCCCTCAAATCCTACTCGGCCCCTCTCTTGACTGATCTCCGTTGTGCGCACCGCCCGAGCACGGCTCTGGCACTCGGTCCGACCCCCCTCATCTACTACATTCCACCCCTCCCTTCCTCCTCTCTCTCTCTCTCCACACATCTCTCTTCCGCTCTCTCGTTCCTTAATTTAACCATAAATGCGAATATTTTCTTAATTTGAACCCTAAACCCTATTAATTTTCTAAATGTGCTACTAATACTTTTCTTATAATCTACTGCATGTACATTTGGAGCGTTAGGAGGTAACGCTAAGGTTTGGTTTTCGATCGCCGATTTGGACTAGCTTGGGGGGACGTTTGACTTAGAGGCTATGCGCTTACATTGCCGTTACGATCTCCACGCTTCAAGATATTGGGTACATTCGTTCCTAGCATTATTTCATATATCCATAACTCGTGTTTGCACCCGTTCGCACGTTACATTCACTATGCCACCTAAAACACGGGGTAGTAGGAAGCCCCGATGAAGAAAAGGAAAGCCGATGACTTTGCCGCTTCCTCTTCTCATCGAACACGTCGCCGACCATCTCCATCCCCTTCACCACCACTATCACGCTCTACATTCCCTACACCACTCGCAATAGAGAGACCACATGCTATTGTCGCCACTTCCATTCCGACATCCGCTCCACCACCCCCACCTCTTCCCCCCCAGGAGACCCTGAAGACATATGACATTGTCTTCAGGAAGGACGCACACCGCAAGATATTCACATCCATCTCACGTTGCTCTAGCATCCCCACTAGATTCGCTGACATCCCAGCCCTCCAGAGCTAGGATTGCCTGATGGGGTCCAATGCCTTTACCAGGCCATAGGTTGGGAGCACCTCTTGCATTTGACCACCACCGCCTATGTTCGCCTCACCTACGAGGTGATGAGATCCATTGCATGGGCAAACCAAAGCATTAGGTTCAAGCTCCTGGATCGTGATGTTGTCATCACATTCGACATGATCCGAGCCTTCTTCAACTTCCCACCCATTCCAGATCCTTCTTAAGCCTTTGCACACAACACTGAGGTCCCATCCTTTAGTGCCAAGAGTTTCTGGAGTCGGATAGCCGCCTCCCACATTTCAGCCCTAGTAGGGCAAAGTTCTCATCTATCATTCACCTGTATCTGTGCTATGCTCAGCACCACGTCGCCATGACTATCTTTTCTAGGTCTAAGGTTGGCACCATCTCACATCCCGAGCTTATACATCTTAGTGGGATGACCAGACCCGTCAGACGGGCCGATGATGGCAAACTTCGACCCTACCTCCTATCAAACACGGCCCGTTGGCTGTGCAGCCGCCTGATTTCCACTTTCACATCCACCACGGAGATTTGTTGTGGAGGTTTCTTCACCTTCTTTGCCATCATGCTCGGCCTAAACCTTCCTGTCGATCTCTTAGCTGCCACCGGGCCCACCACACTGACTACCAATGTGCTTGATGGCATGCACATCATCAGGCCCCACGGTGAGCACCATTGGATCTACCTCTTAGGCCTCCAGCGTGGGCATCACATGGTCCTCCCATGCCTTGACCTTACATGCATCGAGTTGGTCCACTTAGACTAGCTACTTCCCGACGTGCTCCATATCCTACATATACACGTCCTAGAGCCCAGAGGACCACTCGCTGACGAGGGTGATGATGATTGGGAGCTTAGCTCTGAGGATGACCGTGAGAGAGAAGCCATCCCAACCACTTCCGTACCCTTAACGAGCCCTTCTGTCCCCACTTTAGTCAGTGCTCCCATTACCACTACACCTTTCACCACTCCAGCTGAGAGTTCAGGGGTAGTCCACACTTCTAGCCTCGAGGTCACTACACCACCATCTTTATTGCCTACATCTGAGGGCACTTCTATACCCATTGCTCCCGAGCCCATACTAGAGACTACATATATTGAGCCTGTCGGTACCAAGCTTGTCGACTCCACTGTCACTACCGCCATTGTCTCTGCACCTGTGGACTCCACTCTTCTCATTCATAACATTCCTGTGTCCACAATCACAATGTCCACATCGGCTTCTGGCAGCACTTCTGTCTCCACCGCAGGCATTTTCACTGAGAGCGTCGTGGTATCTATCACCACTAATTGGAAATCTAGTCCCACCCCTAAATAGTTTTGATGATGAGCACACCAACTGTTGTTAATATACTAATTACATTATCTAAGTGCTTAGGTTGTGCAATAAAATGATGAAAGCTCTAAGCATACTCCGTAAAGAAGAAGCTCAACTACACTCAGAAGATGAAGATGAATTAGGTAGCTCGCATTCTACATCAAGCATATGATGAAGCTTATAGAGCGTGTTCAAGCTTAAGCTAAAGAGGAGCTCAAATTAAAAGTGAAGCATGCATCTACATCATCATCTTATCTGCTTCAAGGTCTTCATTTAAGTCCAAGTGTGTGAGTTGTTTCTTTTTTAGGAATATGCTAAAGCCAAGAAAAATTGCACACACACAAAAATGTTTTTCGAAAACAAATTTTTAAACTCCTCTTAAATTTTTTGAGATCTAAGCTATTGATTAAAACTCGTGTAGTCAATCTCCAAACACACATGAATTGATTACTCACTTTTATAGCCGAGTTTCACTGAAAAATGGCTCTGGAAGTCGACTACCAAAGGAGGGAGTCGACTATCTACTGTGAGCAGAGTTTTCATTGAAAACTCTCTGGGAGTCGGCTATTAGCTGTGTTTTGAATTTCCAAATTTTGCTCATTCATTTACTCCTTGCTTGATTAGTGGGGCTAAAGTATAACCTTTTTGAAATTCAAATTCTCCTTTGAAACTATATAAATAGAGATCATATGAGAACTATTCTATATTCTAATTCTTTCATTCTTGAGCTAAGCAAAAACTCTCGTAAATTCTTAATCGTTCTAATTGCTCTCAACAATCGTCGTAGCCAAAAACTGGTTTTGAATTTCTGATCTTACTGATCTTATCTAAATTCTTTTAAGATCATTTTCTTTTTGGCTATTGCAAAATTGTTTTTCAAAATCATCTTTATGATTTCATATTCTTCAAAGGATTTTTGTAAACTCAAGATTGTAGATCACATCGAATTCAGTTTATATTCTTTGTGTGATCTAAGAACTATTTTATTTCTTTTAGCCATGTAAGCACAATTACGATAATATCTTGGCTATAGAATTATTTTGGGCGTAAACCAATCTCCACCAATTATTGTGGTTAATTGGATTTTGATCTTTTACTTGGAATCCCTTTGTGATAAGGGTTATTGAAAATCCTAGTCAAGACTAGGTGGTTGGAAATCCTGGTCGGGATAATAGGTCGTTGGAAATCCTAACAAGTGGAGTTAGGTAATTGTATTGCTAAGGCAATAGTTGGTTAAATCTCGTATCGGATTGGTCGGGGACTTGACGTACCCAGGTTGCGGTGAACCAGGATAAAATCGCTCGTCTTTCTATGTACTTTTTGTGTTTGTATTTCTTATTTATTTGTGCAAGCTATTCATTGTTGTTAATATATTCTCAATTGTAATTCCTTGTTAATATATTATTATTGCAAAGATTATTTTTTATTCCACTGTGTAAAATCTCTCTGATTGTAATTTTTTGTTGCTTATAACTAATCTTTATATTCTTTTAAGTTTATCGTGTTGATTAAGTGCCAAGCGTAGATCACTAAACTTGGTTCCTTAGGCAACATTGGAAGGGAAATCTGTTGTGTTCTAATAATCAAAGAAAAAGTTTTAACTTATACAACACAATTCAACCCCCCTTCTAGTGTTGTTTGCCATCCACTCGATCCAACATTTGGTATCAGAGCAGGGTTAAGGCGATGGCATCAACAATGTTCTTTCCTCCCGGATGTAGCATTCATATTCCACCAACGTTTGACGGCACTTTCTATTCCCAATGGAAAAGAAGGATGGAGATCTTTTTGAAGGCACAAGATCTAAAGTACGCACTATTTCTTAGAGAACCATATGAAATTCCAACCACTTCTCAAACTCAATGGAGTCCAAATCAAGAGGATGCCTACTTCAGAAACATAAAGGTAATGCATCTACTTTATATTGGTTTAACTATTGAGATGCTAGACCATGTAGAAGAGGCAGACACCACATCAAATAATTAATATATTAGAAGAAAGTTCTTGTAACGACCACTTTTCGTTGTACGTTTTTCGTGCACGTGCTTTAGGCCGTGCACGTGTTAATTTTAAACTTTATTTGGTTGTGAACACTTTTGTGTGATATGCCGTTGTGAACGTCTCTGAGAGTATTAAATAGTGGCACTAAATTGGAACGACGTTTCTCGAGTCGTTTTCCCACAATTTAAACTTATTCGATGAGACGTGGCGATTTTCACTTTTGACGGGAGACGTTTCTATTTTTAGTTTCGTCGTCCGATGTCAAAACTGAGATCCGTCTTCTTCGTTAGCTCACTTCCGTCACCACGATCACCACAATATTTATTTTATAATTTTTGGAGTTCATTTGACCACTTTTACATTTTTAACAAGTTTTATATTATTTTTAATAATTAATTTTTAAATTAATTTCGGCCAAATAAAATTTATTTGAGTTTTAAACGTTTTAAGGAATTTTTGAGCCAATTTCCAGCTCATTTGGACCAGGTCAAACCCTTGGATGAGTTGGAGTAGTTGGATTTCAAATTTTAAATTATTTTAAACTTCTAATCCTATTAGATTTAGCCCTAGACCAAGTCAACCCATCTATACTATATAAGCAACCCCTAGGAAGACCTATTTTCGCAAGAAATTAACCCTAGCCTCTTCCAAACTCGAAATTGGACGTTGCGACGATCCGTCGCAACGTTGCGACGTTCAGCCCCCGACCTGACCGAGAAAACCAAGCAGATCCGCCCGCCCCGACCGATAGCCAACCCCGCATCCATCGCCGCTCGCATCGCACCGCTTGGGCCGCTCTGTTCCCTCGGTCTGACCGACCGCTTGGCCCGCATCCGCTCCGCATCAGCCCCGCACAGCGCTCCGCACCATGCCCGCTTCGTTCCCCCGCTCCGCTCCATGCCCGACCGAAGGCCACGACCGCAGCGACCGACGCTTGCAACGTTGCAACGTTGCAACGTCGCAGCCCCGCTCTCCAAGCGCACGACCGACCGCTCCCATCGATCTGACCGAAGGAAGCGCCCGCACCCGAGCTGCTGCACACCCCCAACGCTGCACAGCGCCGTCCCAACGTGTCTGACCGACCAAATCCCCCGCATTGGCTGAGTACGACCGAGAGCCACTCGTCGCAACCCCGCATCTGTCGCATCGCTTGCCACCGTGGGCCCCCCAAGTTCTCCAGAGTTATTGTGGGTCCCCCAAAGGCCCCTAGGACTACTGTGGGCCCCACCTAGGTGCTTGCTCTTCGAGGATTTACCGCGTACGACGTCGTCGCACGTCGTAGCCCGTCGTCGCACGTGCGAGCTTTGGAATCTGGAATCGTCGCCCCGGTTGCTTGCTCTGAAATTTCCAGCGAGGAATCTAATTGGAAACTAGACTTGGAGCGCGATCTTATTATTCCAACCCCCGGCGTCGCTACCCGACGCCGGTGTAGCTTTCGCGTCGTGTTGGGGTAACGTTTTGCACCCCTAGGACCCCCAACCCAATGCATGCTAATCAAGACTAAAATCAGTATTTTTAAAGTATTTCAAATGTTTTAAATTCACTAATCAAGATTAATAATATGGACTTTAGGCCGGTGGACTTGTGCACGTAGGATAATTGTGATTTTTGGACTCATTGGACGGTGTGCTCAGACGTCGTACTTACAGGCAAGTGAAACTTGCCAACTCTTGTGTAGGGCCATCTTTTTAGGCCACTTCCTTGTTCCTAGCGTAAAAGAGACTAGTCAGTGAAATGATAGCTGGCTAGACGCCTACTTGATCTAGCTTGACAACGAAGCTAGATCCAACCCTTTAAACTTGTTGTTCATGCATACTAAACTGTCACGTTTACTTTCCTTACCTGTACGCACTTTTAACTGCCATGCATTGCATCTTACATGTCATCCATGCATCGAATATTGCATTCGTAGCACACGCTACATACTTGTACTTGCTTGTCCAGGGCTAGGTGCACCCCTATGCCAACATGAAAAACACTTCCTGGCTCGTGATTCAGAAGCGAGCATTACCGTTCGGGGGTAAGGCCCTGGCTCGATACACGTGGGATGGGGTAAGAGTTAAGCGGCCAATCAGCTGGGAGTCTGCCTGATCAGCAACTGCAGTTGTAGGGCGTAAACTCTGGGTGGGGCGGAGTTAAGCGACCAATCAGTGTGAAAGAAAGTCATTTCAGCTGTAAGGCGTAAACTTTGCACATGACATGAAAACATGACTAGAGAAATCCTTGTAAATGTTATTAGTCTTGCCACACTTGCCATGCCATGCTAGTTTACTTGTTGTTTTCTTTACCTGCTGCACTCATACTTAAACTGCCATGTCACTGCATCATGCTAGAACTGCTAGGTTGCTTTACTTTCACTTTCAGTTTCCTTGCACAAGTCTCTTGTAGACTTGCTGACATGTGCCCCTTGCTCTTTTGGGTGTCACATGTTAGACCCTGAGCCAGAGACCGTTGCTGAGTATGTGATGTGTTGCTGAGACTGAGTCCATGATTGCACAGGAGGATTTTGTGGACACCGGTGACTATTCTTTGAGTCTTTGTTGAGCTTTCTTTCGTTTTAGGCCTTTTGTTAGTTGTCGGTGCGTGTCACCTTGTTTTGTACGATGTACTTTTGTTGGCCATGTTTGGGCCTTTAGTCTCTCTTTTATTTCAGCCTGGTGGCTTTTCTGCGATGTTGGAATTTATATTTATGGATATTCTGAGATTATTATTTGTCTCATTTCATTATTATTATCTTTGTTCTGTTCGCGTTGCAAGGACCTGCAGTTTTAAATTTGATTGACGCTTATCGGACTTGCAGCTTTGTAGCTTCAAGTCTGAGCGGACCTTCTCACGCTTCGCCTCCATATTTTTGGGAAGCGGGGCGTGACAGGTTTTGTTGGTGGCCCATGCAGGTCCGGTCTTGCAATTGCGAATTAACGGAACAACGATAATAACGGAATATCCGTTAAATAAATTGCAACATCCGAGTAATAAGCCCTGAGTCTAGTCGTTTTCTTATGACACTAGGTGGTAAGAAGACTCAGTTAGACGTCTTTGCTTGCTATTTAGAGGCCCCTGATTGTGGTTAGACTCCCTTTTAGCAATTGATTTGATCGCCATAGGAGTTACCTTAGTGGTCCCTGTCTACCCCTGACCATATTAGACTTCTAGAATTCCCTTTAGTCGTTCACTTGGGTTCATCGATTTTGGACCAAGCTGAACGCATTTCGTTTCCGTCTAGCCCCTTAGAAAGTCTTAGCGCTTAGTTCTTAATCTTTAGTTGGTCGACCGTATGAGTTTCCCCGTAGATCTTTCTTGATCCATATCCTAGGCGTATGAATGTTTTGATCATCCGACCAATTTCCTTGCCGCGATTCACGAGATCGCCCAGTGACGATCATCGTCAATTTTCAAGCATCGCCATTGCAAAACTTGAACCTTCTGAAGGAATTTTTCAATCTTCTCTTCCACTAAGTTTAATTTTGTTCAAAATTTTAATATACCTATACTTCATACTCCTTCATTGATTTAAATTTTTAAAACGTTTGTCGGAATTTTTGAACACTAGTTTACAATATTTTTCCCAGCCTATGTTTTTCGTACTTATGCAAATACGTTGCCCTTCATATATCAATTTTATTCTGGACCGTACTCTTGCTTTGCCCAATGCGATTTATAATTTTCCCTCCTGATTTATGCCATTCATATACTTTTCAAGACACACAGAATTTCAGCTTTCAGCAAGTTGGTTTTTGCTCGTCGTTTCCGCTATTTCAGATTTTTGTAAAATTACTATTTCATAACCATTTCCTAATCTGGACCTTCCATGACTTGATTTTAAAGACTTGTTATTCGATCTTGATAATACTTATACTAAGTCGTTAATATTATTATTTTTCCGTGCACCATACCTACTTTCAATTATTTTTATATCCGTACTAGACTTATTGTGCTCGTATATTAAGAACCTTGTGTAAATCGGTTTTTCATTTTTGGCAAACCCTGGTTCTCTAAAAGTAGTTTCAAATCGATCATTTTAAATTTTCCATAGCCTAGAGTTTTGAAGGCATTCAACATGAGTTTAAATTCTTCCGTTACTTGATTTCATTCTTTGACTTTCAAAAACTTTTGACAACAATATCTTAAATTACTGACGGATAGAATTTTCTAAACCACATCCTTAATATTCGTGTAAATGATTTTACTTCCTTTTATAATGAATTTTTAAAACCAATAGACCATTTTCTCTTATTATGAATGTTCGACTCAAATTTATTTTGAACAACTCGTTTTAACGATCTCCAAATATTTCTTTTCAGATGAGGATTCCAACTTTTGAGATACAATAGTTTTCAGATTTCGCGTGTTTTAGCTTGTGCCTTTTACCCTATGTTCTTTTCCCCTCCTATATAAGCATCACTACATCTCCCTTTTCCCTCAACCTAAACATCACCATTGTCACGCTTCGCCTCCATATTTTTGGGAAGCGGGGCGTGACAGTTCTGGATTAAGTTCTAAAGCAATCCAAACACCCATGGAGATAACTCAATCAAACGATGAAAGCTTTGGGAAAGAAATATGCATGATGGCTCGTAAGGACAACAAGGAAGAGGCATGTGAATCTAGTTCTGATGAAGAAAATGACTTTGACATTGCTAGTGCATATGAAAATTTGTATAGAGAATACAAGTGACTGAAAAAGAAATGCAAAAATTTAGATAAAAATATAATGTTTTGCATCATGAACATGACAATCTCAAAAGAAAATTTAATTCTCTTTCTAGTAAATATAATAAATTAACTTGTGATCATGATGCTTTGAAAAATAAACATACTATATATGTCTTTACCTTGAGTGATAAATTCAATATACATACAAATGATATTGTTTCAAGTAAGCTCAAACATGAGGAACTTGTTCTAAGACTTGAAAAGGTTAAAACAAACCAAATGTGAAAGCTACTCTATCTTGTATGTCTACGTCTACTTCTAAGAATAATTCAATTCAAAATGTTGTGCATAAAGATGTAAAACTATATGCTTTTATTAATGGCAAGAATGCTAAACACAATGTACAGCATGATTCTCAACACAATATTGTTCATCACAATTATGTTGCACATATTACACTTCATATATATGATTCTAAAAGATTTGTTAAGAATAATGTTATATGTGTATCAAAAAATTTGAGTAATCATGAGAAAAATATTTATGTTTCCAACATGTTTAAAAGTATGCAAAGGAAATCAAATTCAAATCGAATTTGGGTTCCTAATTATTGATCCTTACATATACACATCTTTTAGGGTATCCATTTGCTTCATGAACATTTCATTGATACCCAATATTTAGGATCGTGCATATAGATAGAAGTTATGACTAACAAACTCGGACCCAATCATTAGTGGGTACCAAATACATTCAATTAAATTTTCTTTCAGGACATGGAAAATGGACATCGGATGCTCCGCATACATGACCTGGAATGCAAAACTGCTTAGCGTTTTAAAAATGTATGATGGAGGAACCGTAACTTTTGGCGACAACAAGAAAGGTAAAATTATTGGCTAGGTAATATTGGAGATCCTTCGAAGATTCTTATCAAAGATGTCAGTTTGGTAAACGGGCTAAAGCACAACTTGATAAGCATAAGTCAATTATGCGATAAAGTTTTGAAAGTTATTTTCACATTAGATGCTTACTTAGTTTATGATAATGATATGAAAAAAATTCTTGTTAAGGGTAGCGAGTAGAAAATATTTATGTGCTTAGATTAAATGATTATGATTCAAATGTATGTTTAATTGTTTCAACAAATGACCCGTTGCTATGGCACGGACGCTTTGGTCATGTAAACATCAAAAACATGAGTAAGATATGTAGGAAAGAGTTGGTGTATGGTCTTCCAAAATTAAATTTTAAATTAGACAAAATTGTGGCTCATGTCAACTTGGCAAAATTCATAAAAGTACATTTAAGAGTATTGGAGCTCTCAGCTCGAAAAGGCCACTTGAACTACTTCATATGGACTTGTTTGGCATGGCTAGAACTTCATCTCTTTATGAATCCAAAAACGTATTTGTTATAGTTGATGATTGCACATGATATATGTGTGTATTATTCTTATTCAATAAGAATCATGCCTTCCGGGAATTAAAAATATTTTTCAAAAGAATTGAAAGATTATACTCTTTGAAAATTATTTCTATTAGAAGTGATCACAGTGGTGAATTTGAAAACGAACATTTCAAAAGATTTAGTGAAAAACGTGGTGTTTCTCATGCTTTTTCTTTTCCTAGAGCTGCTCCTCAAAATGGGGTAGTTGAAAGGAAAAATAGAACACTCCAAGAGTGTGCACGAACAATGTTGTGCGAAAGCAACCTTCCAAAATATTTTTGGGCGGTATCTGTAGCAACCGCGTGCTATATTCAAAACAGAGTTTTAATTAAAAAACCTTTTGAAAAAACACCTTATGAGTTGTTGCTCCAATAAATTCCAAAAGTATCATATTTTAGACTCTTTGGTTGTAAATGATATATTCTTAACACAAAAGATAACTTAGATAAATTTGACTCCAAGGCGGATGAAGGCACCGGTTATTATTTTCGAAGTAAAGCTTATAGAATCTACAATAAAAGAACCAGAGATGTTGAAACTATGCATGTAACATTTGAAGAATCTCTTACTAGTAATACAAGCATTACTATTGATGATAGTATTGATGATGATGTTGTTGTACCCACTACCACTCCTTTACCTAAATCTTTTTCTGAAGTTACACATCATCCACACACACAAGCTATTGGTGATATTGATGCAGGTGTTAGAACTGGATCTCAAATTGAACACATGACACTTGTTGCATTTGTTTCTAACTTTGAGCCGAAAAAGGTAGATGAGGCTTTTGCAGATGAAGCATGGATTGAAGCCATGCAAGAAGAACTTCTACAATTTGAGAGAAACCATGTATGGGAACTAGTCCCCAGACCAGAAGATCGTTCAGTCATCGACACGAAATGGGTGTACCGAAACAAACTAGACGAGGATGGAAATATGGTAAGAAACAAAGCAAGGTCAGTGGCACATGAATATTGACAAGAAGAAGGTATCGATTTCGACGAAACCTTTCCTCCTATGGCTAGACTAGAATCCATTAAGATGTTGCTTGCATTTGCATCAGATAAAAATTTTAAATTATACCAAATGGATGTAAAGAGCGCATTCTTAAATGGATATATAAAGGAGGAAGTTTATGTTGAACGATCTCCCGGCTTTGAACATGATAAGAAAGTAGGACATGTGTATAAGCTAAATAAAGAATTATATTGCCTGAAACAAGCTCCAAGAGCTTGGTATGAAAGATTAAGAAAATTCCTAATCAACTCGGGATATAATGTTGGAAAATTAGACACTGCATTATTTGTTAAGAAAATTCATGATGATAACATTCTTATTCAAATTTATGCAGGTGACATTATTTTTGGATATACTAACGAAGATCTTTGTCTAGACTTTGCTAAGATAATGCAGGAAGAGTTCGAAATGTGCCACATGGACGAACTTACATACTTCCTCGGACTACAAATAAAGCAGTCAAAAGAAGGAACCTTCATTCACCAAACAAAGTATGCCAAAGAACTACTCAAAAGGTTCGGGATGGAGAATGCATCAGGAAAGAACATACATATGGCCACATCCACCTCTTTAGACAAAGATGAAGGAGGTAAAAAGGTTGATTAGAAAATATATCGAGATATGATCGGTTCTTTACTTTATTTAACTGCAAGTTGACCTGATATAATGTTTAGTGTATGCTCTTGTGCACGATTCCAATGTGAACCAGAGGAATCATATCTTAAAATAGTAAAATACATATTTAGATATCTTAAGACCACTTCTGACTTTGGATTGTTTTATCCCAAAGGTAGCACTTTTGATTTAATTTTTAGAGTGACTTAGACTATGCTGGTTGTAAAGCCACTAGGAAAAGCACAAGTGGAACATTTAATTTTCTTGGACACTCCCTTGTCTCGTGGTTTAGCAAAAACCAAAGCTCAGTCTCGCTATCAATTACCGAGGTGGAGTATATAACTACCGGACTTGCTTGTGCTTAGGTACTTTGGATGAAACAAATCCTAGTAGATTATGGTATTAATTCATCTACTAGTGTAACTTATTGTGACAATAAAAGCGCTATTAATCTCATTAAGAATCCCGTTCTTCATCCTAGAACAAAACATATATACATTATTACATATTCATAGATGATCACTGTGTTAAAAAGGATGTTGAACTTAAGTATGTACCCTCTAAACATCAAGTTGCAGATATTCTAACGAAGCCATTGCAAAAGGATATATTTTCAAAACTTCGTTGAGATTTGGGTATCAAGTGGGAGAAGGAATTGAAACAATATTGACTCCTTTCACTCATAATATTTTCTGTAAACTTTTTGATTAATGTCAAGGGGAGAAAAATAGAAATGCAAAAAACAAACAAGAATAATATATTACTATTGCTAACCAGCTTTAATGCAGGGGGAGTATGATTATATCATACCTCATCTAAGTAGGGGGAGTAAGTAATCTTACTCATCATTTTATTTTTCTATTATTCATTTGTTTTTCATTTGGGTGTCATCATCAAGAAGGGAGAGAGGGATGGGAAATCTAGTCCCCACCCTTAAGTAGTTTTGATGACGAGCACATCAAATGTTATTAATATACTAATATCATTATCTAAGTGTGTAGGTTATGCAATCAACTGATGAAAGCTCTAAGCATACTCCGAAAAGAAGAAGCTCAACTACACTCAGAAGATGAAGATGAATTTGGTAGCTCGCATTCTACGTCAAGCACATGATGAAGCTTATAGAACGTGTTCAAGCTTAAGATAAAGAGGAGCTCAAATTCAAAGTGAAGCATGCATCTTGATGCCGAGGACACGAATATGACTATTCCAACGCATCACATTTTCCACTCGGCCGAGTCGGCGATGGGCCCAAATTTTAAGTTGCGGTTTGGGCTGTTTTTGGGCACGAATTTGAGGGGTTTTCTAGGGTTTCTTGCTAGGGTTTTGGGTGAGTATTTAAGGGTTTTGTAGCCACCATTAGAGGGGGTTCCCATATGTTTTTCTTAGGATTATTTTAGAGGTTAGGCCATGCCCTAGGCCCCCTCTTGGATCTAAAAGCTTGTATTTTGGATTGAAGATCTTCATCAAGCTAAGTATTTTCTTCTTTTTATTTGAATCTTTGTTTTTCTATCTTTTTGTATGCAAGCAATGATTTCTATTGATTCTCATATCCTTATTGCTATGCTAGAGTAGATTTGTTGTTCTAGGGTTTGGGGATGAACCCTATGGATCTAATTTCATATTTGTGATGAATGAATTTCTAAATTGCTAGAATTGCTAGGAGGTTAGGTTGTGATTGATTTACTACGGATAGCTAGGGATTTCCATCGATTTGGGATTTGCAAGAGATTGGATTCTAATCGATGGGAAGGCCTAGATATTCGATTTAGATTTACAATTGGATTTCCCTAAATTTGGTTTGCAAGAGATTGGACCAAAGCTAGGATTTTCAATTGTAAATCTATACCAATATTCGTTTGCAAGAGATTGGACGAATACGAACTATCACAACCTAGATCGTGACTCGAGTTTGCACGAGAGTGGGCTCGAGAAGCGATTGGACAATGATGTCGATCCTAATGCTAGTGGCTTAGGCTAGGGTTTGCAAGAGATTGGGCCCTATCCTAGGTTCGCTATAGACCAGCAATAGCGCGAGAGCGTGAGCTTGGTTCTCTATTCAGTTACGACTAGTTCACCTCAACGCAAGTCTAATAATATTATGATTCACTATTCACAATGACGAATGACGGTCCGTAGTGGGGATTCCCTAGCCCTAGACACTTTTAGTGTATTGTATTTGAATTGATATTTGACCGATTTCTCTATCTCTGACACCGACATCCATCACCATTGCCATTACATTATACCATAACAATCTCCACCAATAAAACCATCGTAGTCAAACCAACCTAGGATAGATTGGAGCCAACACCACCTCCTCGTGTTCGATAACCGCTCGCCACTTGACCGTGCGCTTGCGGTAAAACTACAATAGTTCTCCGGGTGTATATCCGGGGCGATCAAGTTTTTGGCGCCGTTGCCGGGGATTTATCTCCGTGCATTTACGCCATACTAGGTTGTGCCCTAAGCGATCACATCTACATCAAGATCTTATATGCTTCAAAGTCTTTATTTAAGTCTAGGTGTGTAAGTTGTTTCTTTTTTAGGAATATGTTAAAGCCAAGATAAATTGCATACACGAAAAAATATTTTTCGAAAACAAATTTTTAAACTCGTCTTAAATTTTTTGAGAGCTAAGCTATTTGATTCAAAGTCCTGTAGTCAATCTCTAAACACCCAGGAATTGATTACTCACTTGTATAGCTGAGTTTCACTGAAAAACTGCTCTGGTAGTCAACTACCAAAGGAGGGAGTCGACTACCTGCTGTGAGCAGAGTTTTCATTTAAAAATCTGGGAGTCGACTACCTCCCTTGGGAGTCGACTACCAACTGCGTTTTGACTTTTCAGATTTTGCTCCTTCATTTACTCGTTGCTTGATTTGTGGGGCTAAAGTCAAACCTTTTTTAATTCAAATTCTACTTTGAAACTCAATAAATAGAGATTCTAGGAGAACTATTCTATAAACTAATTCTTTCATTCTTGAGCTAAGCAAAAACTCTCGTGAATTCTCAATCGTTCTCATCGCTCTCAATAATCGTTGTAGCCAAAAACTGGTTTTGAATTTCTGATCTTACTGTTCTTATCTAAATTCTTTTAAGATCATTTTCTTTTTTGCTATTGCAAAATTGTTTTTTAAAATCCACTTTTTGATTTCATATTCTTCAAAGGATTTTTGAAAACTCAATATTCTAGATCACATCGAATTCATTTGTATTCTTTGTGTGATCTAAGAACTATTTTAATTCTTTTAGCCACGTAAGCACAATTACGATAATATCTTGGCTATAGAATTATTTTGGGTGTAAACCAATCTCCATCAATTATTGTGGTTAATTGGATTTTGATCTTTTACTTGGAATCCCTTTGTGATAAGGGTTGTTGAAAATCCTAGTCTAGACTAGGTGGTTGGAAATCCTGGTAGGGATACTAGGTCGTAGGAAATCCCAACAAGTGGAGTTAGGTAATTGTATGTCTAAGGCAATAGTGGATTAAATCTCGTACCGGATTGGTCGGGGACTAGACGTACCCAGGTTGCAGGAAACCAGGATAAAATCATTCGTCTCTCTGCGTGCTTTTTGTGTTTGTATTTCTTATTTATTTGTGCAAGCTATTCATTATCGTTAATATATTCTCAATTGTACTTCCTTGTTAATATATTATTATTGCAAAGATTATTTTTTTTCCACTATGTATAATCTCTCTGATTGTAATTTCTTTGTTGCTTGTAACTATTCTTTATATTCTTTTAAGTTTATTGTGTTGATTAAGTGCCAAGCATAGATCACTCTACTTGGTTCCTTAGGCAACATTGGAAGGGAAATCTAGTGTGTTCTAATAATCAAAGAAAATGTTTTAACTTATACAAAACTATTTAACTCCCTTCGAGTGTTGTTTGCCATCCACTGGATCTAACAACCACGTCTGTCACCACGACAATTCTGCATGCTCATATACCCATTTCGACTTCTGCACCTGATCTCACATCCATCCCTGTCCCATCTTCTGCCGAGATCCCCGCTAGGCCACCCTCTCCTGATTTTGCTTTCAAACCTTGTGCAGTCCATGCACGAGTCCATGTAGAGAGATGTGCACCTGGTGGTGCACGTCAGCCAACTAGCTCCCGCCACACTGATGCACGCTTGACGATGATAGAGTCTGAGGTTGCTAGGCTGAGGCATGACTTCCTTGCCTTCATCCAGACGGTCACTACCCATCACCAGTCATAGCAGCGGGACATTCGCGAGATTTTAGATATTCTGAGGGCACGTGGTGCACCATCTGCTACACTTGCACCAGCACCTCCAGTCACTCCAGCACCACATACCGAGACTGTTGCACCACCTGTTAACCCTCTGACTTTTGCTCCGCATCAGCGGGACCCATCACCACCTTCAGAGGGTGGTGTCGCTTCTTGATTTGCATTTTTACTCATGTTCTCCCCTCTCACTCTTTCTTGTGCCCATATGTCCACACAGGGCCTAACACTGCATAGCTTGGTGGAGAACCTATTTTCGTCCATCTACATATACATCATCACATCATTTGTATGCGTGTTCATATATTAGGTATTAGGACCATGCATTTATTATCATTCATTTTTTCATCTTTTACTTTTAGTTTTCTTATTTTTAGGATTTCTCCTTACCCACCCCACCCCACCCTAGCATCATTCACTATCTTTCACGAGTGTTCTCAGCAGTGAGGATACTACTGTGTTTAGCTTCGGGGATGAGCGCTATCGCTTTTTATTTATTTTTCTTTCACTTTGCTTTATTTTCGCTTTATTTTCCACCCATTTTCCACCACATTTTTTTCTTTTTCTTTAGCATCATATTTCTCATCCTTTGGTTTGCGTGCATGCTTGTTTTATTTTATTCCACTTTTCTTTTCTTTCTTTTGCTAGATAAGTTCTTTATGATGACATCTCTTATTACTTTCGTAGCCATCATGATGCTTATATTCCATGCCATGCTACTTATAGTTATTTTATTATCTTGATATTCATAAGTGCTTGCAAAATATACTTCTTTTGACGACTTCTCTAAGTGAATGAATGAAACTTATTGAAACTGAATGTGTAGAGTAGTGTTTAGTATGACTTCATTGGAAATGAACTAAGATTCATGCATCATTAGCATATCTAAAGCATCGCTTTTATTCTCTTATTCACGTTCTTATTGCATGCCTAATATGATAAAAAATCCTACTGCTTGACTTCACTACTCGTTGAAATGATTAAGAATATCCATACTTATATATGAGTTTAGTTGATGTATTATCTTACTAAATTGTTTGTGCACACCTTTGAGTGAACCGAGTGTTATATTAATTCTTTCTACACGTATATCTTTTATTCTCTACATGTCACTCAAGTTCACCTCCCAAAGCTACTTACACCGCTTCCATTCCCAAAAATCCCATACAAAAGAAAAGCTAGCTCCAAAAAAGGGTACAAAAGCCAAAAGGAGCCAAAAATCAAAAAATACAAATCCTATTGCTCCTACAAATTCCAAAAAGAAAAATGAGAAACAAAAAAAATAAAAGAAAAATTCTCAGTTTCATTACTTGGAGCCACATATATACTTGGAAAACCCAAAACAAATTCCACAATTATTTTCTTTGTATGTGACGCCTCAAGTTAAGCTTGGGGGTGAATCCTTTTGACCAAATGAGTGAGTACGACATTAGAGTGGAGATGTGCACGAATGAAAAGTTCGATAATACTAAAACTTAACGAAATAACTTAGCAAGGAGATTTCTTATGCTTTTATATGAATATGTAAATGTCTTGACTCTTATTTCATTCTCTATTGCATGCTTGGTATGAATTCTCTATGCTTCAGTTATAGCTTTTGATTGAAAAGTGCATCGACAATGTTTTGTATATTCATTACTATAAATGCATGATGTAAATGTAAGTTGATTGTATGAGCTTTAGAGAAGTACTTTTGTTCATCTTGAGCCTGCAAGTACTATATTCCTATAAGAAATGAAATCTCTTGTTAGCATGTGATTCCATTTCTGAGTTATCGTGATGTGTGGCGAATGGCGTGAGATCTGAAAGAATAATCTGTTGGATCTGGATCCTAGCCTAGAGGGGGGGTGAATAGGCTAATAAAAAAATTCTCGTGCAACCCACGAGAAATCACACGCAGTTAAAAGCACAACCAGAGTAATGAAAAGCAGACACAGAGTACACAGCAGATTTACCCTGGTTCGGTCGTCCCAACGTCCTACTCCAGCCCCCAAAGCTAATACTAAATTGAATAGTGCAATAGGTACAAAGTCACAAGTTAGAGCACGCTCAGAGCACCCTCTACATCCCTACACTCGCCAGACTCTCAGTACCCACACACACAGTGTTTCCTCTCACTATCAATCCTAGCAAAGCTTTCTACCAGCTAGTCCCAAACTAGCTGGGTCCCACTTGTCTAGTCCCAACTAGACAAGTCCCAAAATGGTCCCAGAAAATGGTAAAAGTTTCCCCTACAGAGAACGTTACACTAAGACACAAATAAAAGAGTTTAAGGGTTTAGAAATGCTCAGTTTGTGTCCGTGTAGGCGTCTCTGTCAATCAGCACGTCGTCAGCTCCAATCTGACGCAAACGGTGTCTCAATCTGACTCCTGGATGTCAAGTTATGCACTGGTCTGTGCACAAAGCAATTTCAGTTCAATCCTCAATAAGACAGCAGGCTGTGCGCTCAACAACTCCCTTAAATCTTGGCGGTCTGTACGCAGAGCAATTTAGTTCAAAACTAAATTTTTAACGGTCGGTGCGCACAGCAACTTCCTTCATAACCTCAGCCACGTCAGCGAAAACTTTATTTCGTTTCGAAATTTTTATACCCTCGATCTCAGCCGGCCGATTGGTTGTGAGGAGAAATCTCAGCAGTTCGCTCGAAAATCCTCAGCCCACGTCAGCTCGCCTTCTCCGCTTCGTTCTAGGGCATGCAGGCTTTAACGTCGAGATGTGAAGGCGGCAACGGTTTGGACGGCGACAACCCACAACGATGACGGTGGTCCTCTTCAACGGCTGTGACAGGAGCTTCGACGTCTTCTTCGGGCTTGGTAGCGCGACAGCGAGGGCGACGTCATTGTCTTCAACAGCGACGATTCCTCACGGCGAGATTTTGACAGCGGCGTCGAAATCTTCAGCAGCAGCGGGGATGAACAGCGTCTTCTCGTTCTCTTCGTGATTGCTTCGACTGCTGCGAGCGATCCCGACGGCAACGTGGATCTCCGAGCGACGATCTCTGCAGCTCCGACGAGGAACTTCGAGCGGCGAGGATTGATCGGCACCCCGCTTGCGTCGCGGCGGCGTGGTGTCATTTACCGCAAGTTTCACGGTTAGTGTAGGGTGCGGGAATATCGAACTCAGGGAGGCGAGGTTGTGCTTGGGTCAGGTAGGACCTGAATCACCCCGAGGGGCGAGCTAGCCCGAATCGGTAGGTGGTTGTCACGAAAGGAAATAAAAGCGTATGAACAAAAAGAAAGTAAACCCGGGACTTTGGTTTCCAACCCGACGAGAGACTCCCGCTGATACGGCCTACGGGTATGGATAGCGATCGGGATAAGGTTCCAATGGTGAGACGTTGCCTCTGAAAGTGGTACCGGCGTCCCATGGGCCCGATATTCCGGTCGGTGCCCAGGATGATACACCGGACTTCCCGGATTCGATCAGTGGGCACTCCCGTGTCCATTAACACTGATCGATCCCGGGAGCACTAAGTCTGCAACGATATCTCCCAACGTCTCATCCTGCCGCTCCCGCGTGCTAGGATTCGGCGTCTACGCTAAGGGCGTGAGCTATGGCTAGGGAGTCAACCGCCAAGTTTATTCCCCCTTGGCCCGACGGTCAAAGGCGGTCTTTTTCCCGCCAATGACAATGAAACACCCCCCGTAACCGTTAGATTCCTACTCCCTATCGATTTCCTAACCCTATGGACGCATCGGGAAGAGCCCTCGAAGGGGTTTCCACCAAAATCCCAGATGTGGGAACTACTCACAAAAATTCATGAAAAAGCAATCTAAATGAAATTTAACCGTTGAAATCATAATCGGACAATTGCAATGCGGAAGTAATAGAGTAATAAAGACAATACTAAAATTTTAGAAAGATCTGAAAACTTACTAAAGAGTAACAATTACAGCCGTCACAAGGAAATAAAACAGTAGAAAAACAGCAACTCCCCGTTTCTGGAACCCTAGGGGCTCTATATATAGACTTACGCATCAATCGATCGGTTGACAAGTCAACCGGTCGGTTGATCCGTTACAGATAAATCACAGAAAACAGCGGGTTTTCACCCGATCTCATGAACCGATCGGGTGAGTTCTTGAGCGACCGGTTGGATCTTGGAGCGGTCGGGTGAATCGGCCAGTTCGACGTCCGTGTCTTCAGCTCATCTTTCTCAGCTACAGATGAACCGATCGGGTGAGAGTCACCCGATTGGTTGGAATTCTGCTCAAAAAAACAGAGAACAGCTGCCCGCAGAACCGGTCTGTGAACCGGTCGGGTGACTTCTTCGTGAGCTGCGGCAGAGACCGGGTGGTGCACGCGTGCATCACCCGATCGGTTGAAGATGACCAACCGACCGGGTGAGGGGCTGAAAGATGAATTCTTCGACGTTTGACCCCCTGGATCACGCGTGACTTCTCCCGTTGCTCCGGGGACTTGGGATATCATCATTAAACGTCCCCTACGTGGTCGGACTCCTGCAATCATAGACAAACAAAGAAAAGTGAAAGAAAACGGGAAAATATACGAAAACGAATAAGAGACGGCAGAAAAACACGGAGAAACACAAAAGAAAACGTGCGTGAATATATGAAATATAAACGCACATCAAAATCCCCCAAGCTGAACTCTTCCTCGTCCTCGAGGAAGACGAGTGAGAGTAGGAGCTCGGAAGGGAAAAAATAGAGAGGAAGAAAGAAAAAGAAAAAGAAAACTCTAAACCCTAGATCGTCCATCAGAGCCACCAAAATCGAAAACGACACACCAAGTAAGCAAACGCCAAATCACACCACTAAACCTTGGAAAGCGTGTCCAAATAAGTGTCGTGGGTCCACGCGGTGAAGCGCGAGTGAGCGTCGTCGTGTGCTAGCAAATGGTGATGCTTTCTACGATGTGCTATGAAGCTCGATATACACAAATCCAAGATATGACCCAAAATATCGATCCGAATTGAATTAAGCGGCGAATATAAGTTCAAGCATGCATGAGAAGAGTGGGAATAGAAGCGTATCATGCATCGGGGACTCCACAACTAGGGTTAAGGAAATCGCGCCACTACAGCCTAGATACTAGCTAAAAAGTTCCTAAGCCAAGTGTTTTCGATAACGACGGGGGTTGAGATGATGTGGAGAAGAACACTCGGTGCAAATTCTCGCCTTCCCTTTATTCTTGGCAAGAATGAAAAAATATTCACACGGAAATTTTTTTTGGGTTTTTGGGCATTTGTATTTTTTTTTGAATTTTTGGGCTATACACAATTTTTCTTTTCTCTTCTCTTTTTTTTTGGATTTTTGGCTATACACATGTGTACTCTCCCAAGTGGGAGAACGGTACACGACGAGGGGATTTGCACCAAGTAAAACAAAAAAGAAGTCGAAATCTAAACACTTGGGCAAAGGAAACTATTCTCGCTAAATAGAGCGTAGGCTAAATGGGTTATCCTAGTCCTTAGTTGTGGAATCCCGACGCATGCGAATTGAAGTATACTATATAAGTATAGCATGCATATAGTGGAAAGAAATACCGCATGTTCAAATCGGAGCATGGTAATCTAGGGGTCATTCCTGGACAGGCATATAAAGTAAAATCACAAGGCAGAAGCACACCAAATGCTAGTCACGACACACGACTCACAAAAAGCTAAGTGGACCCACGATGCGTGAAATGCAAGAGGACCCGAAATCCTAGGGTTAGTGAGTGTGATTGTCGATGCAAAGCTAGGTGTGTGTGACTTTGTGGCGATTCATCATAGGATTCATCTCTAGGAGAAAGAGCTAAAAAAAGAAAGAAAGAGAAAAAAGAAGAAAAAATAAAAACACGATGAAAACGACACAAAAAACAGAAAAAGAAGGACTAAAACGACGCACACAGTGCGACTCCCCCAAGCTGAAGTTTGCATTGCCCTCAATGCAATATGAATGAGGACGGGAGGGCAATGAAAATGGGGGGGATACGCACTGACACAAAAAGAAATGAAAACGAGGAAAACACATAGATAAAATTGAAAAAGAAAGAAAGATCAAAATCAAAATCAAACAAAACGAAAATAAAAATAAAAGGCACACGACACGACACTCAAAAAAAAATGAAAAACAAGCACACACATACACAAAATGAGAAAAACAAACAAAACACGACAGCATACCAAAATAGACGTCCCCCAAGCTAGACCAGAAAGTGCTAGCGAAATGATGTGATCAATGAAATGCAGAGATGTGCAAGGGTGAGTCAATCGGAATCGCTGGTACTGGAATGGTAGGGGGAGGGGGAGGAGGGAGGGGAATAGTGAATGAAAGAATCCTCAGAGGAAGAGGAGGGTGTGCCTATGGGTGAAGGAGGGGCGACAGGCTGGAGCACGGGAGGATCGATGTGCGCCGGGGGGCTGTGGTGGAAGAAGATCGTACTAGGTGGGCCGACAGTGGGGTGCCAATCGGGAGGATCCAAGGGTAGCAGATGCACTAATGGAGAATACCAAGGATCGGGGTAAAACTCCCAAGGAAGGCGAGACGGGGTATAGGGTACCCGCAAAGGGGCCAAAGGTGGCAGGATCGCGAAAGGTTCGTAGGCGGGGCTGTAGAGGTAGACAGCACGGTCTTCACCGAAGGGAGTGAGCATATTGATGTCGATCAAGTAATCACGATCAATACGGCTACGCCCAGGCAAAATAGGGAGGTCAGGAGGTACCCTCAGAACACAACTGACAATAAGAGTGATCATCCCACCACAACAGATGGAACCAGAAATGGCACGGCTAACAGCGAAAATTTCGTGGATGATCCAATGAGCGGCGTCTATAGGCATAGGGACGTGCCCAAGGATCCTGTCATCGGACATGGCATAGAGAAAGAAGAGCTCATCCCTAGATACAGTGGACACATCCACGCGGGTGAAACCAGTGTTGGCGAGGATGCAATGGGCGAGGCGGTAACACAGGTGAATAATGTAGGAGGCAGGAGCCTCGGGTGGAAAGGTGGTGTACCGGGTAAATCGTTGCCAAACACCGTCAGCCCGAAATTGAGAGTATATGTCAGTTCGATCGTGGGTGGAATGTTCAGTATTAGGGTCGGGGTGATGGAGATTAAGCATATTGCTCATCTCAATGAAACCCAGAGAAAAGTCATAATTGAAAGCGCGGAAGGAGAAACCTCCATCAAACAACTCGAGGGAACTGAGGAATTCGAGCGTGAGATTTCGGTGTGTGTGAGCATGGATGTGAGAGAGGGTATGGCACCCGATACAGTTGAAAATTCTCGCGACGGCGTTCGAAAGCCCTAGAGCTTCGAGTGTGGGGAGATCGGCGAAGAGTGTGGGTCTCATCGGACGATGAAGCAGTGCTCGTAAACGGTCAGACTGCTCTTCCGTAGAAGGGTTTATGCCAAGGAAAGAGGTGGAAAAGGGGCCGTGGAGCGGATCACGGCGCGAAGACGATGCAATCTCTTTCCCCTTCTTAGACATGGCGGCTACGTGGGTAGCGAACTTAGATGAATATAGGGCAAGTGAAGGAGATACCACACCAATTTAGGATAATGCAGATAAAGTTGAAGATGTGCAGAGTGGAAGAATGTTACCCATCGATGTAGCGAGATTGAGCGCCCGGGGGTCTCATGCAGTAGGAGAAAACAATCCGGGAAGCCGCCGCCCGTTGATCTGACAAGAACAGAATTTTGAAAATTTTCGGGCTAGGGTTAGGTTTTGGGCGTTTTGATGATGGAGTGTCGACTATGGCGAGGTGGCGGAGGTGGGGAAGTATGGGAGCGAGTGGGGATGAGGGTTTAGGGATAGTACGTGGGGTAGAGGAAGTCGATTTCACAGCTGGAGGGTGTGAAATCGTGTGAAGGGGGTTTTCTGAGGTCGGGTGGCGGTCGCCGTGTATCGAGGTTATTTATAGGGGGGAAAGTGAACCGATCGGGTGGGAACGCACCCGATCGGGTAGCCAAATTTCGAAAGTTCAGTCAGTCAACAGCGACAGGCGAACCGATCGGTTGAAATGTCAACCGATCGGTTGGCCGCTTACCAAGCTTTTCCCGAGAATTTAGGGCTGCTCACCCGGTCGCGTCAACCGATCGGTTGATATTCCCCAAAATTTCCCGAGAGTTCTCCCCAGCTCACCCGGTCTGTCACCCGGTCTCCTCATTTTCCAACCGATCGGTTCATTCGGGGACAGTTCTTGGTTTGTATCCGACACATCCCACCCGATCGTGTGGGAACCCACCCGGTCGGTTGAGGCCTTGTTTTTCTGCAAAACCCAAGAGATGCCTGAGTTCCTTCATAGAAGTTGATTCGGCTGGATTTATTTATAAAAATAGAGAAAAAATGAAGTGGAAAAAATACTATAAAACGAAGCATAAGTTTAGAACATGGGTTGCCTCCCATGAAGCGCACTTGTTTAACGTCGTTGGCTCGACGCCCGCAGCGGTGGTCAATTAGGATCCGGAGGGTTAGAGGAAGAGTTGTCGCGCGTGAGGGATCCGACCGGAGAGAATTCTGGTTCTCCTACTGCATAGTGTTTCAGACGATGCCCGTTTACTTTAAATGGCTCATCCCTTCCCATTATCTCGATAGCCCCATGCGGGAAAACTTTGGTGACGCGGAATGGTCCCGCCCATCTTGACTTGAGTTTCCCAGGAAAGAGCTTCAGCCGTGAGTTGAACAGGAGAACCAAGTCCCCTTCTTTGAATTCCCTTCTTGAGATTCGCTTATCGTGCCACCGCTTCAGCTTCTCCTTGTAGATCTTGGCGTTCTCATAGGCGTTGAGCCGGATTTCGTCGAGTTCGTTGAGTTGTAGCTGCCGGTGCACTCCTACCTTCTTGGTTTCGAAGTTCAGATTCTTAACCGCCCAATATGCCTTATGTTCCAATTCCACAGGAAGATGACAAGCTTTCCCATAGACGAGCCGGTAGGGAGTGGTACCGATAGGGGTTTTAAATGCCGTCCTGTAAGCCCAAAGCGCGTCGGGGAGCTTTGATGACCAGTCTTTCTTGGAATTGGCCACCGTCTTTTCTAGTATGCTTTTAATATCCCGGTTAGAGACTTCCGCTTGACCGCTGGTCTGCGGGTGATAGGCACGCCCCACCCGGTGTTGTACCCCGTATTTTTTTAAGAGGGCCTCAAATTTCTTCTCTATAAAGTGGCTTCCTCCGTCGCTGATCAGGACACGAGGTACACCGAACCACGGGAAGATGTTGCTTTTAAAGAACTTGGCCACCACTCTGGAGTCGTTGGTTGGACTGGCCACCGCTTCAACCCATTTCGACACGTAGTCTACGGCCACCAAGATATACTGATTCCCCGAGGAAGAAGGGAACGGTCCCATGAAGTCCACCCCCCATACATCGAAGATCTCTATCTCAAGGATGTAATGTTGAGGCATCTCATTTCTTTTGGAGATATTCCCAGCTCTTTGGCACCTATTGCAGGCTTGGACATAAACATGTGTGTCCTTGAAGAGCGTAGGCCAGTAAAATCCGCTCTGGAGAATTTTCACGGTGGTCTTGTAGGTGCTCGCATGCCCTCCACATTGCTGCCCGTGGCAGTGGGAAATGATGGAAGTCGCCTCAGTTTCAGGGATGCATCTTCGTATCACCCCATCATTGCAGGTTTTGTATAGGTGGGGGTCATCCCAATAGAATTTGCGGACCTCATGGAAAAATTTCTTCTTCTGCTGAAAGCTCACATTGTGAGGAACGATGGCGCAAGCCAGATAATTTGCGATGTCGGCGTACCAGGGGGTCCAGGAGGAAGAGACTGAGAAGAGATGCTCGTCAGGGAGAGAATCATCGATCGGTGTAGCATTTAAATCGAGAGTGGGCATCCTGGATAGGTGATCGGCAACAACATTCTCCGCCCCCTTCTTGTCTCTGATTTCCAGGTCAAACTCCTGGAGGAGGAGAATCCATCTAATGAGTCGTGGCTTGGCTTCTTTCTTGTTCAATAGGTATTTGAGAGCCGCGTGATCCGTGTGTACGATCACCTTGGCGCCAACGAGATATTGTCGGAACTTATCCATGGCGTAGATCACCACGAGCAATTCCTTTTCCGTGGTGGTATAATTTCTTTGGGCGGTATCAAGGGTTTTGCTCGTATAATATATGACATGAAGATTTTTATCTTTCCTCTGCCCTAGGACGGCACCAACCGCATAATCACTAGCGTCACACATCAGCTCAAAGGGGAGTTTCCAGTTTGGCGGCTGTATTATGGGTGCGGAAATCAATGCTTGCTTCAAAGTGCGGAAGGCCTCCATACACTCCTCGCTGAAGACGAAAGGTGTGTCCTTCACGAGGAGCTGGGTCAGAGGTCTGGAAATCTTCGAGAAGTCTTTTATGAAGCGGCAATAAAATCCCGCGTGTCCTAAGAAACCACGGACTCCTCGAAGATTATGCGGTGGTGGAAGTTTCTCAATCACTTCGACTTTAGCCTTATCAACTTCGATTCCCCTCGAAGAGATGACGTGTCCCAGCACAACTCCTTCTTGGACCATGAAGTGACACTTCTCCCAGTTTAGGACTAATCCCTTTTCCTGACATCTCTCCAGGACCTTAGTGAGATTACTGAGGCACGAGTCAAATTTAGTTCCGTAGACCGAAAAGTCGTCCATGAAAACCTCCATGATATCTTGGGAGTAGTCGGAGAAGATAGCGGACATGAGTCTTTGGAATGTAGCATGGGCATTACATAGTCCGAACGGCATTCTTCTATAGGCATACGTCCCGAACGGGCAAGTGAAAGTCGTCTTCTCCTGGTCATCGTTATGAATAGGGATTTGAAGAAATCCTGAATACCCGTCCATGAAGCAGAAATAATTATGCTTCGCCAGCCTCTCGAGCATCTGGTCAATAAAGGGGAGGGGGTAATGATCCTTCCTCGTAGCTTTGTTTAGCCTTCTATAGTCAATGCACATTCTGTACCCCGTGACGGTTCTCGTTGGCACAAGCTCGTTCTTTTCATTGCAAACTACCGTCATCCCCCCCTTTCTTGGGTACAACGTGCACCGGGCTAACCCAACGACTATCGGAGATAGGGTATATAATACCGGCATGTAGAAGCCTAACAATCTCCTTCTTCACAACTTCCATCATTATGGGGTTTAACCTCCGCTGTGGCTCAATCAAGGAGGCTTGCTCATCTTCAAGCAGAATTCTGTGCGAGCAGAGGCCTAAGCTAACCCCTTTTAAATCCTCAATTGCATATCCGAAAACTCCTTTAAACCTTTTTAGGACTCCAAGAAGTTTGGTCATTTGGTCTTCGGGTAGTGAAGAATTGACTATAACCGGAAGGGTCGAGCCTGCTCCCAAATATTCATATTTAAGCCCCGGCAGTAATTCCTTCATCTCAACTTCCTGGGGCCCTGACGCATACCTTTCAAGCTGAGCATCCTCAAGGGAAAAGAGTTCTTCGTGGATTTCACTGAAGCCGGCATCCGGAATTTCATCCTCGGCCGTGGCTCCGCACGGAGAAGTTTCGCAGGGTATAGTGGGAACGATCGAGGGATGCATCGGGTCTCTTCCGAGCTCATCATAACTATCCGGGAAGAAGGCTTGTAGGTGAAAACAGGTTTTAGTCATCGACGATTCTCCGCAACCATGTCCAGTTTCTCCATTGTCCAAAGACCGGGGACACTTAATAGAAGTCTGTAAGGAATAGATTGGTTCCTGTTCGGCGTTGCCTCCAAACCTGGTCGGGTGGTTTTCCTGACACAACTCTGCGATTAACTCTTCTTCACTACATTCGAGACCATGGTTGTCGATATACGCCACTTCTCCGTGGGGAAACAGAGTTGCCATGGCAAGGTGCTCCTGCGCATCTCGATATCTCTGGCCTTCCAAGGCGGCAGACAGGAGGGATAGTATATTCGAGGTGTTCAGTGATTCTGCTAAGCTCCACGCCAAACAGCGGATATGGTGAGAGTGATCCCAGATGTCTCCTGAAACTGCATGCAACATCTTTGCCGTGGGGCCTGGACCTTATACGAAAGGAGAGAGAGAGAACTGCGCAAGTGGCAAACACGTCAAAAGCACAAGTTGCATAAACGAGAACCGCAAGTTGCGATTGAAGCACGGCGATCCAGTCAATCAGCTCTATACAATTACTATCCATAGTATACCCAAGTGAAATCTAAAAGTGTAGAGAGTGCGAAAATTATCGCGAGGTAGGGATGTGAGCTAGACACGAGGGTTCATGAGATCCTAAAATAACAAGCACGTTGCCTCCCCGGCAACGGCGCCATAAACTTGACCGGCGCCCCGCTTGCGTCGCGGCGGCGCGGTGTCGTTTACCGCAAGTTTCACGGTTAGTGTAGGGTGCGGGAATATCGAACTCAGGGAGGCGAGGTTGTGCTTGGGTCAGGTAGGACCTGAATCACCCCGAGGGGCGAGCTAGCCCGAATCGGTAGGTGGTTGTCACGAAAGGAAATAAAAGCGTATGAACAAAAAGAAAGTAAACCCGGGACTTTGGTTTCCAACCCGACGAGAGACTCCCGCCGATACGGCCTACGGGTATGGATAGCGATCGGGATTAGGGTCCAATGGTGAGACGTTGCCTCTGAAAGTGGTACCGGCGTCCCATGGGCCCGATATTCCGGTCGGTGCCCAGGATGATACACCGGACTTCCCGGATTCGATCAGTGGGCACTCACGTGTCCATTAACACTGATCGATCCCGGGAGCACTAAGTCCGCAACGATATCTCCCAACGTCTCATCCTGCCGCTCCTGCGTGCTAGGATTCGGCGTCTACGCTAAGGGCGTGAGCTATGGTTAGGGAGTCAACCGCCAAGTTTATTCCCCCTTGGCCCGACGGTCAAAGGCGGTCTTTTTCCCGCCAATGACAATGAAACACCCCGCGTAACCGTTAGATTCCTACTCCCTATCGATTTCCTAACCCTATGGACGCATCGGGAAGAGCCCTCGAAGGGGTTTCCACCAAAATCCCAGATTTGGGAACTACTCACAAAAATTCATGAAAAAGCAATCTAAATGAAATTTAACCGTTGAAATCATAATCGGACAATTGCAATGCGGAAGTAATAGAGTAATAAAGACAATACTAAAATTTTAGAAAGATCTGAAAACATACTAAAGAGTAACAATTACAGCCGTCACAAGGAAATAAAACAGTAGAAAAACAGCAACTCCCCGTTTCTGGAACCCTAGGGGCTCTATATATAGACTTACGCATCAACCGATCGGTTGACAAGTCAACCGGTCGGTTGATCCGTTACAGATAAATCACAGAAAACAGCGGGTTTTCACCTGATCTCATGAACCGATCGGGTGAGTTCTTGAGCGACCGGTTGGATCTTGGAGCGGTCGGGTGAATCGGCCGGTTCGACGTCCGTGTCTTCAGCTCATCTTTCTCAGCTACAGATGAACCGATCGGGTGAGAGTCACCCGATCGGTTGGAATTCTGCTCGAAAAAACAGAGAACAGCTGCCCGCAGAACCGGTCTGTGAACCGGTCGGGTGACTTCTTCGTGAGCTGCGGCAGAGACCGAGTGGTGCACGCGTGCATCACCCGATCGGTTGAAGATGACCAACCAACCGGGTGAGGGGCTGAAAGATGAATTCTTCGACGTTTGACCCCCTGGATCACACGTGACTTCTCCCGTTGCTCCGGGGACTTGGGATATCATCATTAAACGTCCCCTACGTGGTCGGACTCCTGCAATCATAGACAAACAAAGAAAAGTGAAAGAAAACGGGAAAATATACGAAAACAAATAAGAGACGGCGGAAAAACACGGAGAAACACAAAAGAAAACGTGCGTGAATATATGACATATAAACGCACGTCAAGGATCTGCGGTGGATGGCTTCTCAGGTGATGACGATGGCTGTCCGTTGAAGATGATGGCGAGAAGATGCTTCGTCGTTGGCAAGATAAGGCTTCGGTGGTAACGGGCTCGAACGCGACGTGCGAGGAAGCGACGGCAGCGGCGTGATCAGCGTGTACGGTGACTTCCTTTCGACAGCTTGCACTTCGATCGGCGGCGAGCTTCTGGACGGCAACGGTGTGCTTCGAGCAGCAGCAGCAACAAAGGGCTCTCCGATGGTGAAGGCGCGATCTCGTTTGCGGGCTTCTTCTCCGACGATCTGTGCGCGCTTGACACCGATGGCGAAGCTTCGTCGTGCATCACTTACTCCGGCGATGGTGTGTGTTCGATGATTCGCTTCGAACTCCCTTCACGGTGACGGCGTTGAGAACACATCAAGTGTTCGAGAGTTTCTTGGGGTTGACAGCAACGAAAACGCCTCTCTTTTTCTTTTTTGGATTTCGTACTCACGGCGACTTCGACTGCTTGGGGATGATAACAATTTTTGGGTTTTTGGTTTGAGTCGTTGTCGCCGAGAGTCTCTTGGCCTTAGAAGAATTATTTTGGGTTTCCCCAGCAAAGGCTAAGGCTCTTTGAGTTTTTGTAGGCTTGGGATATATAAATATGTAGCCGTCTCTCCAAATTTTTGCGTGACCCAACGAAAAGTTTAGCCCTATTTTTTATTGCCGCACTCCTTAACCCTAGGATGATGCCCTATATATATATATATATATATATATATATATATATATATATATATATATATATATAGTAGGACTAGGGTTTTTGAAACTAGTAGTTGGGTCATGGATAGGATCCCTAGGATTTAGAAAAGATTTGAAGCAATCTTTGTATAGGAATCCTAAAGAGATAATGTATTTGAATAGGAGAATTGGGTAGAACAAATAGATTTGATGAAATCCCTTTAGAATTCAAATATTCGTAAATCTTACTAAAAGATTTGATCAAGCCCATCTCATCCCATATTGGACCAAGTCACACTTCTTTGTGCAAAAACACTCCATCTCTCCCAATGTGCTATACGAATAGCAAATCCGCCAAATAGTGCAAATATATTGTTTCGTCAGTCCTGAAACACACTAAGCACACACGTCAGATATAACGACACGTTTGTCATCATCAAACCAAGATCCTAGATCGTTGCTTCCAACAATCTCCCCCTTTTGGTGATGACAAACCCATAAAAGATTTGAGCAATGAGTATGGGTGTGTGAAGTGCGTTGAAGGGTGTAATGATATATGATGTATGGAGTCATTCAAACATTACAAAGCATGCACAACAATTAGGAAAATTAACAGCATGCTCCCCCTTCTCACAAGCTCCCCTGATGTATGGAGTCATTCAAACATTACAAAGCATGCACAACAATTAGGAAAATTAAAAGCATGCTCCCCCTTCAACATTTATTCAAATATTTTTCTCAAGCTCCCACTTCAACAAATAATACCGACAAATACAAATCTTTCTTTTCTTTCTCCCCCTTTGTAATCACCAAAAGTGGATTAATGAAGTCACAAAAATAGCACATGCAAAAATAAATCATTATTAAATGTAGCGTGCAATTTGCATGAGTTTTCCAAGGAATAGACAAGTCAAGTTCATAGAATTTCATACCAAGACTTCTCCACCTTTGTGTAAGTGAAAAGATATAGACAATAAAGTGCAAGAGGAGATTCAATTTCAGAAAATCAACCAAATCAATCCACATTTTCCAATTTTCATGAATATCGCTAGGATTGATTTTTCCCACCTCATCAAAGATGAGTTTAAGTTACCGAACCCCGAAACATAGCCTAAAAGGACTTTTAAATGTGGGGTGGCATTGCTTGACGAGTTATATACACCAACGCTAATGATTATCCATGTAGCACAAGTTGGATACTCGTGGGTGTGTTTTAGCCATGAAGTGTATCCATTTTTCATACGGAGCAAATATCGTTTTTTTTAATTCTTTTGTGCTCAATTTTAATTCATGGCTAAACACATCATATCCCTTAGAAATTTCAGAAATTAAACATTCCTACATTCACTTTCCATTATTCTTCAAAAGAATCTCCAAAAGCACTAAAAAGTCAAAATATCGTGAAAGTGCAAATGTAGGTGTAGAAGTCAAGTTTGAAACTTATGAGACATGTCATGGCTACTAAAAAGAATAACATCATGTTCATGTAGCTACAACAATAATGAATTGACTTCTACAAGGGATAGAATTGATCATTCATACAATATCACTCAAGAGATTCAAAAGAGGATTCAATAAGCACACATTTTTTTTTTGATTTTTGATTTTTCAAATTTTTTTTTCAGAAATAAAAACATTAAAAATCATCCATGCAAGCACACAAAACAAAATAAATCAAGCACACAAAAAAAATTCTATGAAGGTATGTAATGAAATGCAAAGAGGGATAGAAAATCATACCTTCTCGTCGCTTTTTGACGAAGGAGCTAAAAGAATGAAACATTGAATTTAACGCTCCTCGCCAAAACTCCATCACACCTACATGAAAGGTGCTAAGTGTGACCTTGGAATCCAACAAGGTCCACTAGTGTTAGCCAATATTGTTTTAGGAACCCACACTTGTTTAAACTTGATTTTAGTGTTCCTAAATTTACAATAGTATGAAGTATGGCCTACACTATCACAAGTAAAGCACTTTGCATATAAGTTCTTCGCAATAGACGGTGTATTGTGGAATATCTTGAATTTTTGCTTTTCAACGTTTTTCAGACCAAAACCAAGTCCTCTTCTATTATTGCCATATAATTGATTCTCTAAAATAGTGTCCAACGATTGTTTTCCCGTTGAGAATTTCTTAATGGCCAATTCAAGACTAGAGACTTTGGTTTTCAACAATTTATTTTCTTCCACAAGCAATGTGCATTTACTTATAAAAGCTCTCTTGTTTTCCTCTTCCTTCTTTTCAAATTCAACCATTTTTCTTTTAAAATCATTATCCAACATGCAGAATTTATCATTAAGCTCTCTAATAACATAGTCTTTTTCAGTTTCGAGCTTAATCAAATCGAGTTTAAGCATGCTAATATTGTTCATCAAGGAAGGGCAAGAGAGACAAGGTGCTTCATCATTAAAACTGGATTTTTCCTTTTTCAGAAGATCAATAGTAGAGTCACGTGCAACAATATCAATTTTGAGTTTTTCAATCTCTTTAGACATTTCATATTCAGATTGTTGCATTTCAAAGTTCTCATTTTGATAATCATCTATAGTGGATTCAAGCTCTACTATTTTATCTTGCATTTCTTTACAAAGAGTAAGGAGTTCAGTTTTACTACCAGAAGTTACCTCATTGTGTATTCCCATCAATGCCATGCATGAATGGGCTTCGTGTTCCTCCTCCTCGCTCTCAGCTTCGCTATCCATGTCCCAAGTAAGCACCTTGGATTTTCCCTTTTCTTTAGCTACCTGAGCTGTCTCATGTGGGCAATCCCTCATTCGATGTCCTCTTTTCTTGCATTTAAAACAAGTCATTCTATAAGTAGTATTCTGATCATAATTATGCTTAGAAGACTGAAAAAAGTTAGAGCGATTAAACCTGGGTGCCATTTCTGCTCTTCCTTGCTTGGTCTGGACAAACTTTCTGAAATTTCTGACCATTATCGCTATGTCATCATCATCATCTTCACTTTC
The DNA here is from genome assembly GCA_030789695.1 of Scilla litardierei. Classification (NCBI taxonomy): domain Eukaryota; kingdom Viridiplantae; phylum Streptophyta; class Magnoliopsida; order Asparagales; family Asparagaceae; genus Scilla; species Scilla litardierei. The sequence continues at coordinate 114,824,058 of CM061134.1, forward strand.
GTCAGCTTTCAGAGCAAGTGGCTTGGTAGCTTTCTCTTTTTCCTCAGGTTTCTCCCTTTCATCAATATTTTGCAATTCAAGCTCGTGGGACATTAGATTACCTATTAAGTCCTCCACCCTCATCTGTGACAAATCTTTCGCTTCTTGGATGGCAGTGACTTTAGGCCTGAAAGAGCTTGGCAGTGCTCTTAATATCTTTCTCACCTGCTCAAGGCTAGAATATGGCTTACCGAGCGAACTAGACTTGTAGACAATGTTGGTGAACCTCGCAAACATTTCTGATATCGTCTCTGATGGTAGCATGCGAAATCCCGCGTATTCCGTGCTCAGAAGTGCCAGTCTAGACTCCTTCACCTGTGACGTTCCCTCATGTGTCACCTCCAAAGTATGCCATATTTCCTGCACAGTTAGACAATGTGAGATACGATTGAATTCAGATTTATCTAATGCACAAATAAGAGCATTCATAGCTTTAGCATTTAAAGAATAAAGCTTCCAATCATTATCATCCCACTTATCATCAGGTTTAGGCAACTCAGTATTTTCAATTTTGATAACAGGTGATTTATATCCTTTTTCAACAATTTGCCAAGCTTTATAATCAATATAAATAAGATAGATTTTCATACGATTTTTCCAGTAAGCATAATCTCCTCCATTAAATCTAGGTGGTCGGGAAATAGACTGACCCTCAGCAAAAGCACTATCAATGTGGTTCATGGTCAAACTAGGCTAGATCTACGAAACTGGCTCTGATACCACTTGTTGGATCTGGATCCTAGCCTAGAGGGGGGGTGAATAGGCTAATAAAAAAATTCTCGTTCAACCCACGAGAAATCACACGCAGTTAAAAGCACAAACAGAGTAATGAAAAGCAGACACAGAGTACACAGCAGATTTACCCTGGTTCGGTCGTCCCAACGACCTACTCCAGCCCCCAAAGCTAATACTAAATTGAATAGTGCAATAGGTACAAAGTCACAAGTTAGAGCACGCTCAGAGCACCCTCTACGTCCCTACACTCGCCAGACTCTCAGTACCCCACACACAGTGTTTCCTCTCACTATCAATCCTAGCAAAGCTTTCTACCAGCTAGTCCCAAACTAGCTGGGTCCCACTTGTCTAGTCCCAACTAGACAAGTCCCAAAATGGTCCCAGAAAATGGTAAAAGTTTCCCCTACAGAGAACATTACACTAAGACACAAATAAAAGAGTTTAAGGGTTTAGAAATGCTCAGTTTGTGTCCGTGTAGGCGTCTCTGTCAATCAGCACGTCGTCAGCTCCAATCTGACGCAAACGGTGTCTCAATCTGACTCCTGGATGTCAAGTTATGCACTGGTCTGTGCACAAAGCAATTTCAGTTCAATCCTCAATAAGACAGCAGGCTGTGCGCTCAGCAACTCCCTTAAATCTTGGCGGTCTGTGCGCAGAGCAATTTAGTTCAAAACTAAATTTTTAACGGTCGGTGCGCACAGCAACTTCCTTTATAACCTCAGCCACGTCAGCGAAAACTTTATTTCGTTTCGAAATTTTTATACCCTCGATCTCAGCCGTCCGATTGGTTGTGAGGAGAAATCTCAGCCGTTCGCTCGAAAATCCTCAGCCCACGTCAGCTCGCCTTCTCCGCTTCGTTCTAGGGCATGCAGGCTTTAACGTCGAGATGTGAAGGCGGCAACGGTTTGGACGGCGACAACCCACAGCGACGGCGGCGGTCCTCTTCAACGGCTGTGACTGGAGCTTCGACGTCTTCTTCGGGCTTGGTAGCACGATAGCGAGGGCGACGTCATTGTCTTCAACAGCGGCGATTCCTCACGGCGAGATTTTGACAGCGGCGTCGAAATCTTCAGCAGCAGCGGGGATGAACAGCGTCTTCTCGTTCTCTTCGTGATCGCTTCGACTGCTGTGAGCGATCCCGATGGCAACGTGGATCTCCGAGCGGCGATCTCTGCAGCTCCGACGAGGAACTTCGAGCGGCGAGGATCTGCGGTGGATGGCTTCTCAGGTGATGACGCTGGCTGTCTGTTGAAGATGATGGCGAGAAGATGCTTCGTCGTTGGCAAGATAAGGCTTCGGTGGTAACGGGCTCGAACGCGATGTGCGAGGAAGTGACGGCAGCGGCGTGATCAGCGTGTACGGTGACTTCCTTTCGACAGCTTGCACTTCGATCGGCGGCGAGCTTCTGGACGGCAACGGTGTGCTTCGGGCAGCAGCAGCAACAAAGGGCTCTCCAATGGTGAAGGCGCGATCTCGTTTGCGGGCTTCTTCTCCGACGATCTGTGCGCGCTTGACACCGATGGCGAAGCTTCGTCGTGCAGCACTTACTCCGGCGATGGTGTGTGTTCGATGATTCGCTTCGAACTCCCTTCACAGTGACGGCGTTGAGAACACATCAAGTGTTCGAGAGTTTCTTGGGGTTGACAGCAACGAAAACGCCTCTCTTTTTCTTTTTTTGATTTCGTACTCACGTCGACTTCGACTGCTTGGGGATGATAACAATTTTTGGGTTTTTGGTTTGAGTCGTTGTCGCCGAGAGTCTCTTGGCCTTAGAAGAATTATTTTGGGTTTCCCCAGCAAAGGCTAAGGCTCTTTGAGTTTTTGTAGGCTTGGGATATATAAATATGTAGCCGTCTCTCCAAATTTTTGCGTGACCCAAAGAAAAGTTTAGCCCTATTTTTTATTGCCGCACTCCTTAACCCTAGGATGATGCCCTATATATATATATATATATATATATATATATATATAGGGATTAATGGGTATCATACGCCATATGAGAGCTTCTCTCATACTCCCTCTCACATAAAGCACCCAAGTACAAGCCCACATGGGCTTGTACTTGGTTGTACTTGGGTGCTTTATGTGAGAGGGAGTATGAGAGAAGCTCTCATATGGCGTATGATAGCCATTATTCTCATATATATATATATATATATATATATATATATATATATATATATATATATATATATATATATATATATATAGTAGGACTAGGGTTTTTAAAACTAGTAGTTGGGTCATGGATAGGATCCCTAGGATTTAGAAAAGATTTGAAGCAATCTTTGTATAGGAATCCTAAAGAGATAATGTATTTGAATAGGAGAATTGGGTAGAACAAATAGATTTGATGAAATCCCTTTAGAATTCAAATATTCGTAAATCTTACTAAAAGATTTGATCAAGCCCATCTCATCCCATATTGGACCAAGTCACACTTCTTTGTGCAAAAACACTCCATCTCTTCCAATGTGCTATACGAATAGCAAATCCGCCAAATAGTGCAAATATATTGTTTCGTTAGTCCTGAAACACACTAAGCACACACGTCAGATATAACGACACGTTTGTCATCATCAAACCAAGATCCTAGATCGTTGCTTCCAACATAATCTAGCGACCCTCTCATCTTTGTATTCTTTTTTCGTTTTTCAATTTTTTACTCCCGGTGAGCTTCGTATTCGTTTTCCTCGAGGACGAATAAGAGATAACCTTGGGGGATTTTGATGTGTCCATATTTTTCAGATTTTTATCGCATGTTTTCATAGCATTTTCACCATCCAAAGTTCACTTTTATATATACTATCCTACTTTTCACGATATATTCGATTTTCGTATAGAATTGTGGATTTTCAGGAACTTTGGAGCGATTTGGAGCAACGATAGCACATGGACACTTCCGAGATATCCCGAGCATCTATGGCGAGGTTCAATAGGTGTTTGACGAGGTGAAGAAGAAGATTTGATGAGGAGAAGAGAGGAAAAGAAGAGAAGAGAGAAGAGAGCTCAAAGGAGTTGACATGTTGATTTTCCCAGACCACTAGGTCGATTGCCTCAACATTCGACCGAGCTGCCATACAGATTGACGTCAAGAACTCCCAGCTATGAAGTGCATGCATCACTCGACCGAGTAGAAACGCTTCTCGACCAGATCAACTCAGCCAGCTACTTCTTATTCCAACTCCTAATCGAAGAAGGAGAGCGCATAGGCAACTCGACCGAGCACGGAAGCCGATCGGTCCAGCTGAGCCCAAACAGAACGCTGATTTCGAAGTCATCTCAATCTTACAGTAGCTCGGCCAAGTAGACCAGCGACTCGACCGAGTACTGCAACTACTCGGCCGAGTGGAATCAACTACAGAGCACTATTTTGAACTTAAAGCATCAACCTCAGTGACTCGATCGAGTGCTGCAACTACTCGACCGAGCAGCATATATCAAAAGCAAACAAGGATTAGAGGAAGCGACAGTAGCATACATCACTCGACCGAGCGGTGCCGCTACTCGATCGAGTAAAGCATCGCAGCCCAACTAATTGTGGGCCCAAGAAGCCCCTTTTCCATATATTTTTGGTGGAATATGATGATGCATCAGATACACTTTATAATTTCACAATATAGCTCATGTAGATTAGCGGACGACGTCGCCTAAGAATCCCAACTGTAAGGTTTTCAAGGTCCTTAAGGCTATAAAATCGACATCGCCTAAGTCGGCGGACGACGACATCAAAACAAGCAGTGGAAAAATAAATCTTAAAACCATTTTAAGTCAACAATCCTAAAGAAACAACCGTAGCCAGAATCTCTAATATATTAGGGTTAGGTCCGACCATCCCCTAAGGATAGATCTATCAACTATTGCAATTATAAACGCATGTAAATTAAACTACTTACTTTTCACTTTGCTTCCACAGAATACGAAGCGTCGTTATAAGCATCGTTTCTTTATCTCCGAAGCGATGCCCCGCGCCGCTTCTCCCAAGCCGAACCGTGTCCCGAGCCAAACCACGTCCCGATGCGAGCAAGCACCCTTGTTGTTGAGCCAACCACGCGCTCCAGAAAGTTTCACCGTGAGTGGATCCATCGTTAAGACTTCGGATCCGATCCGAACTCCTTCGTAGCTTTACTAGAGCCCAATCAGGAGTAAGGAAGAATTTGGGAGAGATGGAATATTAATTTAGTCTTAATTCGAGCGTGTTCAAAACTTTTTATAGCTTCTCGGATTTGAAGACATGGTGCAAATTTTTGAAGGGGTTTAGCCCCTATTTATATAGGAAGCCAGCCCCCCTCCTCATCTCACGAGCAATGTTGGACTAAATAATTTTAGAGGGAAAATTAAATTAGTTTGCCTTACCCTAAGGCCAAACTTCAACTAATTTTTCCTCCCTCACCATTGAACATCTCAAGTTATACAACCTATCAAATCGAAGAGCATTGAATGGTGATCGCATAGAAACAAACGGCGCTCCAATCCGACTTCTTTTGACCCCTCAAACATAGTCTCAAAGATAGCCTAAAACTGCTTTTTGCAGAAAAATCCAACCGTTGGGGAAAAAGAAGAACTTAGGGTTCGAACCCCTACCTTTGTGGGGCCCACCATGAGCCCTACATGTGTTGCCCTTTCTGGGCGCACAGGTACACCCGCCTGCAAGACTGCGAGCGGGCCTAGCCGCTGGCCGCATTCATGCGAGCAGGCACAGCTACCGCTCGCATGAACGCTGGGCCCGGGCCCCATTGGGTCCTATGTTCCATAGCAAAGGGCTGGGATGCCCAACCCTTTAGAGGCATTTTCCCCCCGTTTTTTGTTTTCTATTTAAAACCCTTTTAAATAGATTTATTGGGCTCGTTTGAACTCTGATTTGAGCGCGGTTTTCTCCTCAACTTTCGTGGAAAAATTCTCTTCATTTCCATGCCTTTAAAAATACGCTCGCAAACAATTTACGACATATTTAATTTATTTATTTCTTTTTATGGACGCATCATATGCAACATAAATAATTCCATTTGCATAAATACAAATGAACTGAGGGCATACATCCCTCAACAATACATACAAATGAAATTATAAATTTCTTCGAGAAAGGTACATAACTCTACAGACAACAAGATGTTTATGGCACAACTACAGCACACAATTAAATTCTATAATGAACCATATTCCCACATTCCATAACAAAGAAAACTGAAAAAAAATATTTTGAGCATGGCAGTGGCAGTTGAATGGTGATCCCATATTCCCACATTCTATAATTTTTTTTCATTTTCCCAATTGATGGCATGGCAGTTGCTCCTTCAGTATCTACCCAAACATTGAAGCAAAAAATAACAGTTTCATGCTTCTCCATCATTGAAACCATAGTAATCAAGATGACAAGGGAACAATGAAACAGATAAGCAAAATCCACATCTACTACAAATCAAACACCATCAGTATGAAATAAAACCTCATAAAAATCCATAACCTTCCAGCCAGCCTTACATTATTCTCGAGATACAGAAATCAAACGTGCAACAATGCTTATGTGTTATCATTGGGCTCTTAGAAAACAAAACAATTTTTCAAGCTTGATAAATGAAGCCAACATTCACCATATACCCCAAAAAAAGTTCCATTGCATACACCATGATACATCAGCTAACAATTCCAGTTCAAGCCAAGCATGAATCCTTATCCTATTGCCTTCAGAATAACCCCACATAAAAATGTCATTGCTGATTTCTTGAACTATATCAAGCATCCCATAGCAATGACCCAACATATCATCCATAGTAACGATGACTCAATTGCATTAAGTATGTTTCATCATGGAGCAATTTTTTAAATGGATCCGAATTCAAATAGGGTTCAGCTTGCTTGAATTGGCATGGATTGCTAAGTCATGAAGTATGTGAAATGCATGCTGCCTATTGTTTCTTTGATGAAGCTGACTTGGGGAATGTTGGGTTTCATGGCTACTGCTTTTGTATATCATTTTCATGCATATTTTGCCTTTGCTGCATGATGTCTATGATTTTTATGATGGAGGTGGCTTGGGGGATTTGTTTGCCATGGCTAAAGCTTTTTTATATCAGTTTCATGCTTGCCTTGCCTTGGCTGCTTGTTCATCTAAATAAACTCCGGAAAATTAGGGTTTAATGAACGGGAAAAGGGGTCGACAACCCTAAACGAGATAAATCCAAAATATTTCGGATTATGAAACCCCTAATATAGAGAAATCCACAAATTTGCGGAATATGAAACCCTTAATATAGAGAGAAATCTACACATTTTCGCCACACTTGCAGCAAAGAATGAAATCTCAGCTTGATCCATGATGTAGATCCGCCAACAATCAAACAAAAAATGAATTTAAATCAGAAATTATACCTCCTCAAATCAGAAGCCAAAAGACACAAGAGGAAACGCCCCCTCACCGACAGCAAGCAGCCTAGGGCACTACTGACGATCCGCGCAGTGGATCAACTTCGGCAACACAAAAAGGCGCATGCAACTCTGCCAACGGTCGGAGTAATTTTTAGGGTTTTCTCACACATGCAACATGAAGCAGCGAAGGTGATGAAGGAGGAAGCCCCGATGTGAGGTGATTACATCCCATGGGACCCCACAAAAGCAAGATTCCAAGCGTATTACCCGCAAAACCCGGAGAAAACGGGTTTGATAATTTCTCTGTCACGAGGACGCCAACACATCAAATAATACCCCCTCCACATTCCACCAAAAGAACAGCCGTGTGAAATCCAAGACCAGAATCATGTGAACAATGGCGTGAACTGTGTAGTTTTCCCACATTCTCGCCCACATTCCGCCAAAAGAATAGGCCCGTATCAAAGAAAAAGGCACACCACAGTGCCATCTAGCTTTGATGAGGAAAAGCTGATCATCAGATATGAAAGAAAGAAGGGTGCCCACACAAAACAAACTACTAGAGCAGGAGCAGTCTAGATTAGAAGGATGCAGAAACTTCAGACATGAACATGACCAGTGAATTTTTCAATTCAACAATCCAGTTCTATACAAGTGCATCTACATCAACGGTCAACCTTCACCGTCTGAGGGAGCTACGATCCAATAAAAACTAATTAGCATCAGGAGAAAATTGGCTAACTAGCATGGGTCAACCCTCTTTTTTAATTTCTACCACTCAATTTAAAATCTTTGCTAGAATACCACACCCCCCCTGCGAAAAGACTAAAATACCACCCATTAATTATTTTCAACATATACTAGTGTATATTAACGTATATTAACGTTTTTGTCTTGAGAAGGACAGGTCGGATGCCAAAAGGGTTGAGCTCAATGTTGCGAAGCGTGTGCGAGACATGTATTCCTATCAGTTTGGACTGGCTGCGCATAAAATGGAGAAGTATGTGGTAAAGAACTCAATGATGCTGGGAAGTTTGTTGATGTTGAGGCGGATATTGGGCCATTTTCATACGAACTAATAAGTATGTGGTAAAGAAAATGCTAAGATACGTTAACATACACTAGTATACGTTAATATACGTTAATATACACTAGTATATGTTGAAAATAATTAATGGGAATATTTTAGTCTTTTCGCAGGGGGTGTGGTATTCTAGCAAAGATTTTAAATTGGGTGGTAGAAATTAAAAGAGAGGGTTAAACCATACTAGTTAGCCAATTTTCTCTAGCATCAGACTGAGAAACCAAACACTCTATTTTGTTAAAAACTGATCAAAGACTAATCCTTTTTCTATCTAGAAACCAACTGAAAAAACTTCAACGAACTTGGTCAGAAACAGAACAAACACAAGCTAAACAATCGGAGAGCGTAGAGTTTCCCATACATCAAATACATTATCATGGCTATGCAAAGCAAACAACCGATCCCCACCGATGGAGAAATCACAAATCGGACCACCAACGCCCCTCCTCAATTTAGAAGTTAGGACCCGCTCTGGTCCACAGAAGACGGAGATACTATCATTATACGACGAGAAGAGCTGGCCATTATGTGTAGCGAGCTTTGGATAACAACTCTCATCAGCCCTCCTCCCATTCATCCACGAGCTCCTTGGACCCCATCTGACTCCTGCTCCGGTGCTCCTGATGTCCAAGAACGCCAAGTCGTCGTACTGATTTACGACACAGATCGAATGGCTGTCCTCCATTGCAATGGCGTGAAGAATCCTCGGAACCCTCCCCTCCACGAGGTAATCCATCACAGTCCCTTCATCCGACCAAGACCAGGTGACTTCCTTCGCTCGAAAATCCAACATCTCAATGAAACAGTTGTGTGATCTTGGGTACAATGTGACAACCATCAAGCATTTGCCGTCTTCCAGCCACTGAAGCTTGTCCGCGTCCCCTAGCGGGCAACCACGCAGTGCGTAAAAGAAATCCATTTGGTCTCCGGTGATTTGATCCCACACTCCGATCCCATACTCGTTGGACTCCCCGCTACAACTTGCGAATATTTTTGATTCTTGATTGCTGAAGCCAAGGGCTCCGGCAGTAAAGCTCTTGAATTGTTTACCATGGGAAACTCGAAACCGATGCCTGAGTTCCCCCGAGGAAGAGGAGAACAGTCACATGCCGCCATCGGCCTTTCCCAATTCGCTTTGTCTGGCTGCGACAACAATGCTCTGCGAGTCAACGTAGCCGACGTCGTTGACCTAACATAGCACAAGCGAATTCTACTGTCTAAGCACAATTCAACGATGAAGCGAATTCAAAGTCCAAGAAATGAGACAGATCGGTCAAAAGAGAGAATTCAGAAGAAGAGAAATTTATACAGCTCCCTACTCAATTGTTACAGTTTCATTTTGTTCAATAACCTTAGATGCCTCCCAGCTTTTTATCTAGCCATAGAATAAACAAACAAATTGTCTAAAACAAAATACTAGAGCAAATTTTTAGACTTGTTAGTAAAGAAGTGCAAATAAAAATCAGACCTTTTGTATTGATAGATTTCAAATTTAACCTCCCAAGCAAAACTATGCCAACCAACATAAGATCAAAACAATGTGACAGACTGTCCCTCGCATATACCCCCATTTCTCAAACACATAGTAAAAATAAATTGAATTTTGAGAACAAAATAACGCTAAAAATCGACTTAATTACCATATTGGTCACTCATGTCGATCCAAAACGAGAACAGAGAATGGGTTTTTGTTTACCTGTTGATAATCAAGGCTAATAGGCATGTGCTCCTCCAACGTCCAATCATAAACATGTACCATGCTCCCATGGGCCACGCAGCAGCCCCCGTCGGGCCCGGCCCGCACCGCAGTCCCGTACCCCGGCGCCAGACCGGAGACCGACCGGGCCAGCCTGACACAGTTCCCGTCGAACGGGCCCCAGCTCGCGGCCCGCACGTGATCGAGAAGGCCGTAGTACATTGCCTCGCGGTAGAGCGTCTTCTCGCTGACGTTGGGAGGAACGAGGAGCTCCCCGGTGCGCAGGAGATCGAGGAGGATCGAGAAGCATTTTGGGTTGCGGTCGATGAAGTAGTCTGCCTGTGGGCAGTGGCAGAGGTTCCATTCTTCGTCGAGGAGGGCGCCCAGCATCGAGTTCCTGCCGGCGTTTGCGAGCGTCGTGGATGTCGTCTCGAAGATCTTCCCTCCGACGTTGAATCGGATTCGATCTCCGGTTCCTCTGCCCCCCATGTGAATTGATGAGTTTTGAGATCAATAAGAGAGATGGAGAGAGATTTCTGTTGGATATCTGGGGATTTTGGTCTCTCTGGGCTTTAGAATGGGGTTGGTGAAACACATAAATTTCTCTCTCTATAGCTATAAATAGAAACTGCGATTGGGAAGTTGGGATGGGGTTGTTTTGAAAGGTAGGATTCGGTCAGTCTTTTTCGGGATGGATGCGCTGAAACCTATTTTACTGTTTTTATTTTAACGTAACCAACGGGGCATTTTGAAATTTCTTGAATTTTCTAATTATTAAAATCTGAATGCTTGAAAGTCAGCCGTCTCTCTTTCTTCACCAAATGGAGACCCTTGTAATGGAAGCTTCTTTGTGTTTGTTTTCGTTCTGGTGGTGCGATTTTATTACAATACTAGAAATATCATGTACCCATGGTGCACGGAAACCCGCAAAAACCCACACACAACACGAGGGACTGTAAGGAGAGAAAAGTTTCGATGGGTGTGTGTATCCCCTGGTGAAAAAAATAGAGAAGCATTGTTAAAATTGCAAAAAAAAAATGTGCATGGCAAAGTGGAAATCAACCAATGGTAAACCTGTTAATATGGGGAAGAGGGAGGGTTCTTTGGGGGGTTCTCCTTCGGTTCATGAAAGTGCATTGGCAAATATGTAAATAGTAGGACTTTAGAGGGCTTTTTTCTTTGGGGGGTGAGGTTGCACCCACATGTGGGGGTTGATGTGGCATCACACTCACCTTGTCACATGAAACAAATGGTGCCACATGGCTTTGTCCTAGTAGGAAAAAAATCACATAACATCCCTCAAATATATAATAGATTGTCGGATCCTCTGTGACCTCCTTTGATACGAATGTGTGAGCAATTTTTTTCAGTAATGAAAAAAATATAAATATTTACGTATCCACAAAGGATATCAGAATCACTTGAATATTTATTTATAAAGTAATTTCTCATCAAACTTATAATTTTGAGAATTATTTTTAAAAGTTAATTTTCCTGACACACGCGTATGTATTTGTATGTATGTATATACATACACACATAAGCATTCGGTGTAGCAAATTTCATACATCCTTATTTGAATTTTTCATTTTTCATTTTTTAAATAAGTAACACTATTCATCTTTATCTATATATCATGTATAATCAAAATACAAAAATCAATTGAATCTAAGGTTGTTTAAAAATCGATTCGATTGTTACAAATTTAACAGTTTCAGAACAATTCAACTTTTGTAACGAGCCGATCAAGGGTAAACCCCTTAAGGATTAACCTATTTTTTAATTTTTTGAGAAGGTTTTGAGGTTTTAGAATGTGTACCACACTAAATAAAAAATTTGAAAAAATAAAGTATATAATGTGAAGTTTTTGACCGGGTGGTGTAGAAAATTTCCTACCCCGAATGCTCACCTACATTAACCTCTTGTCTGTATGTGTGTGCGCGCGCGTGTGCGCGTATGTGTTCAACATATGAAATTTCATGTGCGACACATAATTCACTGTAGATACTGATTTTCACTTGTGCCCACTAGCAGTGGGGGCCTGGTCCAAAGTGTCGATGGGGACTGTTACCGGGTGATGGGGAATGTATGCCCTTAAAAAATTACTGTAATTCTAATAGACGTCTCGTTTGAAATAATAGTAAGATATTTGGTAATATTAATATATGATATCATATGCATCACTTTATGGTTGTTGATGAGATTATATGATATATGGATAAAGTCTCAAGACTTAGAGAAGAACATTTGGATCATAATGAGTTCATGATAATGAGGCCAATGCATCCGTCGATCATATGTACAGAACTGTTCCTGTTGGAGGAATAACGAGACGTGACATCTATATTCCGGTTAGACCAGTGTGCATTAATCTATACCAACTGCGTCAATCTTTTTTGGGATGGATGCACTGAAACATATTTTATTGTTTTTATTTTAGGGTCTGTTCTTTTGCTAGAATGTGAAAATGTAGAAAGTTGGATGTTGTGGAATCTTTGGAAAGAGAAAATTGGTGTAGTGTGTCTCTTTGTAGGAAAGTTGGATGGAAAGTGGAGTTGAGAATTTCTTGTGGGGCACACTCCACATTCTTGTGTTCTTTTGGTAGAAGAAAGTTGGATGAAGAATGAGAGATTGTGGGGTGTGGTGAACCTAGGGTAAGGTTACCCCCTAAATAAAATGAATAAATTTGGGGTATTTTTTTCCACATTTCAGCTGCAGCAAAAAAACCCTATACAACAAGCAGCCGAGGAAATACAGGCAAGAAACAGATATACAAAAGCAGTAGCCATAGACCGAAATCCCCCTAAGTCAGCACCATCATAAAAACCATAAATAGCAAGCACCAAAGGAACACATGCATGAAAAAGATATACAAAAGCAGTAGCCATGGTTGCAACTCCATATATCAGCTCCATCATAAAAACTATAAAAAGCAAGTAGCAAAGGCAAGACAGACATGAAACTGATATACGTAAGCAGAAGCCATGACACCCAACATCCCCAATACAACTCCATCATAAAAACCATAGACGTTAAGCATCAAAAGGCAAGAGATGCATCCAACTGATATACAAAAGCAGTAGACATGAAACACAAAGCCCCCAATTAAGCTCTATCATAAAAACCATAGTGCGCAAGCAGCAAATACAAGACAGACATGAAACTGATATACACAAAAGTAGTAGCCATGGAACACAATTCCCCTCCAAGTCAGCTCCATCATAAAACCCATATACATCAAGCATCAAAAGGCATGACAGACATGAAAATGATATACAAAAGCAGTAGACATAGAACACAATTTCCACTAAGTCATCTCCATCATAAAAACCATATACATCAAGCATCAAAAGGCATGACAAACATGAAAATGATATACAAAAGCAGAAGCAATGGAACCCAACATCCCCCAAGTCAGCTCCATCATAAAAACCAACGACATCAAGCATCAAAAGGCAAGACATGCATGCAACTGATATACAAAAGCAGTAGACATGGAACACAAATCCCCCAATTTAGCTCCATCATAAAAACCATAGCGCACAAGCAGCAAAGGCAAGACAGACATAAAACTGATATACAAAAGCAGAAGCCATGGCACCCAACATCCCCCAATACATCTCCATCATAAAAACCATAGACATCAAGCATCAAAAGGCAAGAGATGCATGTAACAGATAGCAATGGCCCACCCAAATACAACTTCAAAAAATACCCAAATCAGTCGAACTTGTAATACAACATCATTAGCATAAAAAACAGTACAACTATGAGAGAAAACAATACAAACTTAATCGATTTGAAAACGGATATGATGCTATCCATTTTCTCCTTGTTTCTCTTAAAATGTCCTACGCCCGTTTCCAACCGCCATACTATCCCTAACAACCTCCTTCAGACAGTGAGCTCGATGACCTTTCTAATCTTGGCCTCTTTCATTCTCATCCATTAAATGATGTATAACAAATGTGGACCACTCATCGTGAGGGGGTCCTTCCATTCGAAGAATTTTCATTTTTCCCTATAGACGTACAACTCCAAAATCATCTGCCTGGGTTGATCCTGGTCCATGACGTCCTCCTGGGCACACTCAGACCACAGTGGCAAGTCCTGAAGTCATCAACATCTGAATCCAACTCATAATGTGGCACATCATGTGCTCGAGAGCGAATAGAAGAGCTCGATCTTAAACTCATTTGTACCTAGACAATCATACAAATAAATACAATTAACGAATAATAATTTAAATGTAAAAGATATGTATATGGGGAAAAGGTTGTGTTAAAAGCATACCTACGAAAAGATATTAAATACGAATGACAATGTTGCCATCATCTATCAGAAATCTGCAGTCACAGACAAAAGCAAATACTGTAGCATAGACAAACCAAAAACCGTACATAGCATTGACAAATCATATATATATGTGTGTGTGTGTGTGTGTTTTTTTTTTGATGGACCCTCAGGGCACAAATCTCTTTGCCCGTCCTAAGTCGAACGAACAATAATGGCAAAAGAAAGCACATAGGAAGAAAATCGTTAAACTTTTTAATGAAGCCCCAAGGAAAATCAAGACCCTTAGCTAGGATCTCTGCTAACTTGAGGTGGATTTGACCACCCCAAGAAGGATCTAAGCTACTGTGACATAATTAAAAGAAAGCTTCTAAATTACATACCCGGAACCTTGCCTTGGTACAGGCAAGTGTACCGCACCGTCTTCCGAGCCACTCCCCGTCCTGCACCGAACCGCTCTGCTTTCCAAGGCGAGCAATCCCCTTGTCGCCGAGCTAACCACGCGTCGAAGAAAGTTTCACCTGAATGTGAACCTTCGCCAAGACTCCGGATCGGATCCGAATGTTGAGTATTTGTGTTTCATACCAATGTTATTTTGATGATGATCACAACATTATGTTGTTGCTAATGACTCTCTTATTTTATTCTCTTAGTTACATTTCAAGAGTATCATTTTTGGAGACTAAACACTTGGTGTAAGGATGGACATTAAGTGGAGAAGGGCCAAAGCTTGGACTCAATGGGTGTCAAAGCTTGGAGATGATGGGGAGCATCAAGGCATCAAGATTGAAGCCATAGAATCTAAGGAAAGCAATGCAATCCATGTAATATTTTCTTTATTGCTTTCTCTCTCATTTGAGTCTATGTTAATGTAATGCCTTGATAGATGGTCTACTCATTCATGCATATGCATTTATCCATCTTATGGAGCCTTAGGATTATCATAGAATCCAACCCAATAGGTTCATCTTGACCAACGACTCATTTGGAGTCGCTGGCCTTCCATCAGTCGCCTGCTGATGGATTCACAGTCGACTGGGTGATTCCATTCACCTGTGAATCCTTCTATAGTCGACTGTGATGCACTGCTCAAGTCATCTTTTGATTGACTCTACTTGAGCTTTTCACATCAGTCGACTGATGATCAACTTACAGTCGCCTGTAAATGTATAGTTGCCTGTGAATTGGTCCACAGTGGTCTGAAAAGCATAAGTGCAAAATCTGCTTCTCTCTGTTTTTCTCCATCTCCTGCAACAGTCGACTGATGAAGGACTTACAGTCGCCTATCTATTTTACATTCGACTGTATTCTTGTCATCAGTCGCTTGTATGCTTACTGGGAGAAAGAGTGCATCTCTCTGTTTTATTCCATCACCTGCAGCAGTTGCCTGCTGAAGGTTTTACAGGCGCATGTCCTGTTTTCAGTCGACTGTATCGTCTTCATCAGTCGACTGTCTTGGCTCAGATTATAGCCGTTGGGATTTATTTAGCTGTTGGACAGTCGACTGTCATTTGTTCATCAGTCTACTATCACTGACGTTTCTGCCCAGAAACTAGCCGTTACAGCCTTTTGTTTTTGGCTATTTCCTTGTCTTTTGAGAGTTGATATAGGGTTTCTATATATATGAGAGGGCTGAGTTCATTGGAACTTCTTGATGCTATTGAAAATATTTTGAGATTAAATAAGCCACTCTCAAACTCTCTCATTTCTCTCTTAGAGCTCTTAATCTCTTTCATGCATTGAAGTCAAGCTCAAGGGAAATTATCCAAGTGTATTTCTAGCAAGTCTCATCACTTGAAGATCCTCTTCCATGCCTTGCATTCATTAATGAGTAAGTTCATCTCAAGGCATAGGTAAGAGTATTTGTTTTATTTTGTTATTTCATTGAAACCCTAGCTTTCTATGTGAGAGCTAGTTACTCTCTATGTGAGAGTATAACCTTCTGTGTGAGGGTTGGTTGAGATCTCTCTGTGTGAGAGTTTAAATATTTCTATGTGAAATCAAGAATATCTATTTGTGGAAATCCTAAATCCTCTGTATGAGGTCTCTCTGTGTGAGAGTGAGGATTTCTCTGTATGAGAATCCAAATCCTCTGTGTGATGTATCTCTGTGTGAGATTGTATTCACTTCCCCGTGTGAGAATTATAGTGGATATTGGTGTGGCTGGACGTACCCAAGTTTGGGGAACCATGGTAATTCTTGTGTTTGCGGTTGGATTGATTGTGTTGATTAATTCCTCTTAAACTAATTATTTCGTACTTGCAAGTTTAATTTTAATTGCATAATTTATTGCCATTACTCTATTCACCCCCTAGAGTGTTTGTTGTTAGTATTGTAAGGTAAACGGTCCTTACAATTGGTATCAGAGCGTGGTTGAAGCATACAACAACGATGGCATACAACGCTTCATCCATGTCTCATGAAGAAGGTCTATCAACCGTTCGACCCCCGCTCTTCAACGGAAATAACTACCCAAGTTGGAAGATCAAGATGATGATCTACTTAGAGGGTCAAAACCTTTGGGACATCACAGAGTCTCCATTTGAGAAGCCTCGAGAACAAAAGCAGAGAAGGACTCGATCAAATTTAATGTGAGGGCTATGAATGCATTCCATTGTGCCATCACTTCAAACAAATTCAACACATCTCCATGTGCAAAATGGCCAACGAAAATTGGCATACATTGGAGATTTCTCATGAAGGGACTTCGAAGGTAAATAAATCTAAACAATGCGTATTTAGATCTAAATATGAGTTGTTTAAGATGCATGAAGGTGAAAATATCTTGGAGATGTTCACAAGGTTCACAGATATCGTGAACGCTTTGGAAGGACTTGGGAAGGTGATTTCCCAAGAGGATCGAGTGGAGAAGATCCGTGACTCGCTTACATATCAATGGGAGTCAAAGGCCAACGGTATTTTCGAGTCATATGACATGTCCACATACACCGTTGAGGAGTGCATTGGGAATCTCATGGCGTATGAAGTAAAGCTTCAACATAAGAAAGAGATTCAACCAACGAAGCCCGAGAAGCAAAAGGGGGTTGCATTCCATGCCGAGAAGGAGCCAATCGAATGGAGAAAGAAATTCCATCGGGAAGCTTCGAGTGAAGATAATGAAGAAGATGATGTTAGCGATGATGATTACATCGAGCTTGCCAAGTAATTCAAGTAATTCAAGGCATTCCTCAAGGGCAAGTAAGGTAAATCTTTGTCAAAGTTTGCCTCCAAGTCTAACAATTCTATTTGTTTCAATTGTAGAGGAAAAGGTCATCTTTCTACCGAATGCCCTTCCAAGCCCGAAAAATAGACTTACAAAGGGAAAGGAAAGAAGCATTGGAAAGGCCAGTCCAAGTTCAAGAACCAAAAGAAGGGACTTGTCGGCACATTTGATGACTCCGATGAGGATACTTCAAGTGATGAAGAATAGGATGACAAGGAGCAAGCTCACATGTGTTTCGCGGCTTTTGATGATTCTTCATCAATCTCCTCTAGCTCAAGCGATGAAGAGATAGAGGCGTGGCTCAACTCCAACGAAGGAGTTTGCTTCATAGCTAATGGGGAAGAGTCTTCGTCAAGCTCTAGCGAGGAGGAAGGTGATGAGGAAGTTGAGGAGGAAAAGCTATCCTACGAGGAGCTCGAATACTGATTCAATGTGGCCTCCAACTTGGCAAGTAAGTACGTCAACTCATATGATAAATAGAAAGCTAAATTTAAGAATGCTATGAGTAGGGTGCATGCTTTAGAATCTACTAGTGTAAATAACCATGATGCTTTGCATGTTTGTGATACTAGTGAGAGAGACACACTTCTCTCTCAAGTTAAGGAATTGAGCATAACTAATGAAAAATTAGTAGCTCGAAACCTTAGCTGAAACTCGCATTCAACAACTTACGTTGAAATGTGAAGAGGAATCCCAAAATCTCAAAAGCTTTGTTTATTCTAGGGATTCACTCCACGGTTTGCTTGAAAAACAACATTCGACAAACCATACAGGAGGTTTGGGATACACTCCAAAGGTGGTTATCAAACACACCTTTAATTCTTCTTTTGGTGCAAATTCAAGAAATATTGCTAAAGCACCTGAGAAGAATCACCATGCTTTCTTGTATAATAATAACACCAATAAGAAGCATGTAAATGACAAGGAGGTGAGGAAAAATGAAAATTCTTCATTTTTTGCTAAGAAGCAAAATCCTCGCTTTATGCATGCTAAGAAAATATTTTCTACACCTAAACATGCTACATCCACCCCTCTTGCAAAGGCAAAACCCTTGCCTAGGAAATCCTTGAGTTTATGAATTCCCACTAGGTGTAGTGTGTAAGAGAGAGATAGTTACATCAACTCTCTAGTTAGGGATGTGATCACCTTATGTGATTACATTAGGAAACCAAACTCATCTTGTGTTTGGTTCCCTAATGTTTAGGTTCCTCACACATTTGCATATTGCATGGGTATTGTGCTTAAATGTATATTTTTAGCATACCCATTGCTTTTGTGCGTGTGTTTCATGATTTTGAAAATGTTTTCAAATTTATTTTTTATGAATATGGGGACCTTGGGGAATACAGTGGCATACATGCACTTGTTGATCAATATGTTTGTCAATGGGGGAGTTAATATGTTGTATATTCAAAATATTTTAAAACATATTTTAACTCTCATTTTGGGTTTTAATAAAGATCATTATTTACTATTGGTTATTATGGTCTTGATCTTAACGCATCGATATTGCCAACTTGTTTCATGTTATATTTTGGTTTGGCAATTTCATTGTGTATCAATGAAGCTTGATTTTTTCATATCTATTGCTTTGATACACTTTAGGCCCATGGCTCCAATATATGTATATCAATTGGTAGAGAGGATTATCTTCCAAGATTCTTTGTCAACAATTGGTAATACCTCAATTGTTAGATATTGTTTATCTCCTACTTTACAATTGGTATTAGATCCTAGAAGTCAAGACTTGACCATTTCTATGATCTAGGGGGAGCATGGGATAGTAATTGATACCCACTAAATTTTACAAATTTGGTATCATACATCTCCTTATATCTTGCATATTGTCACATCTTTGATTAAGATAGCAAAGGGTGATATTTATGATGTCCACCTTTTTGACGATGTCAAGAGGGAGAGATATATGCATTATGTAAATGTAATTCTTGTATTTCATACATATGCATTTAGGAAGAGATATATGGGATTGTATAAACCATTCATGTATGCATGATATTTTCTATTGCAATTGGTTTATGTAATCCATGCATATTATATGTCACCATGTTGTCTTTTTATTTCATTTGGTATAATGAGTATTTACAAGTGTGTATCTCATTTGACAATTGGTATATAAGTAGGGGGAGCTCATTAGCATTGTGCTTTAATTCTCTATGTTTTACATAATATCAAAAAGAGGAAGATTGTTGAGTATTGGTGTTTCATACCAATGTTATTTTGATGATGATCACAACATTATGATGTTGCTAATGACTCTCTTGTTTTAATCTCTTAGTTACATTTCAAGAGTATCATTTTTCGAGACTAAACACTTGGTGTAAGGATGGACATCAAGTGGAGAAGGGCCAAAGCTTGGACTCAAGGGGTGCCAAAGCTTAGAGATGATGCGGAGCATCAAGGAATCAAGATTGAAGCCATAGACTCTAAGGAAAGCAATGTAATCGATGTAATATTTCCTTTATTGCTTTCTCTCTCATTCGAGTTTAGGTTAATGTAATGCCTTGATAGATGGTCTACTCATTCATGCATATGCATTTATCCATCTTAGTGAGCCTTAGGATTATCATAGAATCCAACCCAATAGGTTCATCTTGACCAACGACTCATTTGGAGTCTCTGGCCTTCCATCAGTCGCCTGCTGACGGATTCACAGTCGACTGGGTGATTCCATTCGCATGTGAATCCTTCTGCAGTCGAATGTGATGCACTGCTCAAGTCATCCTTTGATTGACTCTACTTGAGCTTTTCACATCAGTCGACTGATGATCAACTTACAGTCGCCTGTAAATGTACAGTCGCCCGTGAATTGGTCAACAATCGTCTGAGAAGCGTAAGTGTAAAATCTGCTTCTCTCTGTTTTCTCCATCTCCTGCAGCAGTCGACTGATGAAGGACTTACAGTCGCCTGTCTATTTTACAGCCGTTTGTATTCTTGTCATCAGTCTCATGTATGCTTACTGCGAGAAAGAGTGCATGTCTCTGTTTTATTCCATCCCCTACAGCAGTCGCCTGCTGAAGGTTTTACAGGCGCATGTTGTCACGCCCCGCTTCCCAAAAACGTGGAGGCGAAGCGTGAGAAGGTCCGCTCAGACTTGAAGCTACAAAGCTGCAAGTCCGATAAGCGTCAATCAAATTTAAAACTGCAGGTCCTTGCAACGCTAACGAAACAAAGATAATAATATTGAGATGTGTCAAAAGAATAATCTCAGAATATCCATAAATATAAATTCCAACATCGCAGGAAAGCCAACAGGCTGAAATAAAAAGAGAGCCTAAAGGCCTAAACATGGCCAACAAAAGTACAGCGTACAAACAAAGGTGCTACACACCAACAACTAACAAAAAGCCTAAAACAAAGTAAAGCTCAACAAAGACTCAAAGGATGGTCACCGGTGTCCACCAAAATCCTCCTGGGCAATCATGGACTCCGACTCAGCGTCAGCAAGACCTCACGTACTCAGCAACGGTCTCTGGCTCAGGTCTAACATGTGACACCCAAAAGAGCAAGGGGCACATGTCAGTAAGTCTACAAGAGACTTGTGCAAGGAAACT
The DNA here is from genome assembly GCA_030789695.1 of Scilla litardierei. Classification (NCBI taxonomy): domain Eukaryota; kingdom Viridiplantae; phylum Streptophyta; class Magnoliopsida; order Asparagales; family Asparagaceae; genus Scilla; species Scilla litardierei. The sequence goes on from CM061134.1 coordinate 114,845,066, forward strand.
GAAAGTAAAGTGAACAACCTAGCAGTTCTAGCATGAATGCGATGACATGGCAGTTTAAAGTATGAGTGCAACAGGTAAGGTAAAGTAAAGTACAGTACGAGCATGGCATGGCATTCACAAGACAAGTACAAGACAAGGAAAGTAAGCACCTCGTGCACAGGGATTCCATCTTTTGGCTAGAGGGCGGATCAGGCCACTCCTAAGCTCAAGTGAACGTTTATCCCTACCCCTCCACGTGTGTCGAGCCAGGGCCTTACCCCCGAACGGTAATGCTCGCTTCTGGATCACGAGCCAGGAAGTGTTTTACCTTGCTGGTCTAGGGGTGCACCTAGCCAGTCAAGGGAGTACAAGGACCAGTAGTGTAGCGTGTGCTACCAATGCGACATTCAATGCATGGATGACATGGCATGGCAGGTAGTAAAGCGTACAGGTAAGAAAAGTAAACGTGACAGTTTAGCATGCATGAATGACAAGTTTAAGGGTTGGATCTAGCTTCGTTGTCAAGCTAAATCATTTAGGTGACGGATCTAGTTTCGTTGTCAAACTAGATCAAGTAGGCATCTAGCCAGCTATCATTTCACTGACTAGTCTCTTTTACGCTAGGAACAAGGAAGTGGCCTAAAAACATGGCCCTACACAAGAGTTGGCAAGTTTCACTTGCCTGCAAGCACGACGTCTGAGCACACCGTCCAAGAGAGTCCAAAATCACAATTATCCTACGTGCACAAGTCCACCGGCCTAAAGTCCGTATTATTAATCTTGATTAGTGAATTTAAAACATTTAAAATACTTTAAAAATACTGATTTTAGTCTTGATTAGCATGCAATTTGGTTGGGGGTCCTAGGGGTGCAAAGCGTTACCTCAACACGACGCGAAAGCTACACCGGCGTCGGGTAGCGACGCCGGGGGTTGGAATAAGAGAACGCGCTCCAAGTCCTGATTCCAATATATATTCCTCGCTGGAAAATTCAGAGCTTCAACCGGGGCGACGGTTCTAGATTCCAAAGCTAGCACGTGCGACGACGAGCTACGACGTGCGACGACGTCGTACGCGACGGATCCTCGAAGAGAAAGCACCTAGGTGGGGCCCACAGTAGTCCTAGGGACCTTTGGGGGACCCACAATAACTCTGGAGAACTTGGGGGGCCCACGGTGGCAAGCGATGCGACGGGTGCGGGGTTGCGACGTATGGCCATCGGTCGTACAGCCTCGGTGCGGGGAGCTCCATCGGTCGCTGCGGGGAACGGGCTTGTGCGACGCTTGGGGTGTGCAGCAGTGCGGGGCAGCGCTTGGTTCTCTCGGTCGGAGCGGGGGAGGCCATCGGTCGTGCGCTGCGGATGCGAGGGAGCGGGCGCTGCAACGTTGCGAGCATTGCAACATTGCGGAGGCGGGCGATCCGCTCGGTCAAGCTCTAGCGGATGCGGGGCGACAAGGCGGGCGCTGAGCGGGGGCTTGCAGCGGGCGGCTGTGCTGCGGGTGCGGGGAAGCCTCTCGGTCTGACCGAGAGGAATCTTCGGTCGGAGCGGGGAGCGGGGTGGCGACAGCAGCGGGGTGCGGGGCTTGCTTGGTGCGGGCGGTGGCCTCGGTCAGACCGAGGGAACGGAGCGGAAATCTTCGGTCGTGCACAGGCGACGGCTGCAACGTTGCGACGATTCGTCGCAACGTCAAATTTGAGGTTGGAAGATGCTAGGGCTAATGTCTTGCGAAAATAGGTCTTTCTAGGGGTTGCTTATATAGTGTAGATGGGTTGACTTGGTCTAGGGCTAAATCTAATAGGATTAGAAGTTTAAAAAAGATTTAAAATTTGAAATCCAACTACTCCAACTCATCCAAGGGTTTGACCCGGTCCAAATGAGCTGGAAATTGGCTCAAAAATTCTTTAAAACGTTTAAAACTCAAATAAATTTTATTTGGCCGAAAATAATTTATAAATTAATTATTAAAAATAATATAAAACTTGTTAAAAATATAAAAGTGGTCAAATAAACTCCAAAAATTATGAAATAAATATCGGGGTGATCGTGGTGACGAATGTGAGCTAACTAAGAAGACGGATCTCAAATTCGACGTCGGACGATGAAACTAAAAATAGAAACGTCTCCCGTCAAAAGTGCAAATCGCCACGTCTCATCGGGTAAGATTAAATTGTGGGAAAACGACTCGAGAAACGTCATTCCAAATTAGTGCCACTATTTAATACTCTCAGAAACGTTCACAACGGCATATCACACGAAAGTGTTCACAAACAACCAAAGTCTAAAACAAACACGTGCACGAACAACGTACCACGAAAAGTGGTCGTTACACATGTCCTGTTTTCAGTCGACTGTATCATCTTCATCAGTCGACTGTCTTGGCTCAGATTATAGCCGTTGGGATTTATTTAGCTGTTGGACAGTCAACTGTCATTTGTTCATCAGTCGACTGTCACTGACGTTTCTGCCCAGAAACTAGCCGTTACATCCTTTTGTTTTTGGATATTTCCTTGGGTGTTGAGAGTTGATAAAGGGTTCCTATATATATGAGAGGGTTGAGTTCATTGGAACTTCTTGATGCTATTGAAAATCTTTTGAGATTAAATAAGCCACTCCCAAACTCTCTCATTTCCCTCTTAGAGCTCTTAATCTCCTTCATGCATTGAAGTCAAGCTCAAGGGAAATCATCCAAGTGCATTTCCAGCAAATCTCATCACTTAGAGATCCTCTTCCATGCCTTGGATTCATTAATAAGTAAGTTCATCTCAAGGCATAGGTAAGATTATTTGTTTTATTTTGTTATTTCATTGAAACCCTAGCTTTCTGTGTGAGAGCTAGTTACTTTCTGTGTGAGAGTATAACCTTCTGTGTGAGGATTGGTTGAGATCTCTGTGTGTGTGAGTTTAAGTCTTTCTGTGTGAAAGCAAGGATATCTTTTTGTGGGAATCCTAAATCCTCTGTGTGAAGTCTCTCTGTGTGAGAGTGAGGATTTCTTTGAGTAAGAATCCAAATCCTCTGTGTGAGGTATCTCTGTGTGAGATTGTATTCACTTCTCTGTGTGATAATTATAGTGGATATTGGTGTGGCTGGACATACCCAAGTTTGTGGAACCAGGGTAATTCTTGTGTTTGCATTTGGATTGATTGTGTTGATTAATTCCTCTTGCACTTATTATTCCGCATTTGCAAGTTTAATTTTAATTGCACAATTTATTGCCATTACTCTATTCACCCCCTAGAGTGTTTGTTGTTAGTAATGTAAGGTAGACGGTCTTTACACCGAACTCCTTCGTGGGTTTGCTAGAGCCCTTCAAGAGCAAGGCAGAAAATTCAAGAGCAAGGCAGAAAATTAAGGAGAAGATAATATTAATTTAAGCTTAGATCCGAGCGTGCTCCAACATTTTTGGGAGCTGCTCAGATCTAGAGCTTGTGACAAGTTTAGAAGAGGGAGCAGAACCATATTTATATAGGCAGCTGACCCCTCCCATTTACTCAACTTCCGGTGTGGGGCAATTGTTTTGGAATTAATAAATTCAAGTTAGTTTGCCTTTCATAAATGCCAAACTTCCATGAATTTTAACTCCCTCACCATTGAGCTTTGATCTTGATACAATCTATCAAATCGAAGGGCGCTGAACGGTGAACGCGTAGGAAAAAACAGCGAGTCAATCGGAGTCCGTTTGACCCCCTCAATTGATCGCCCAAAGATCAGCCTAAAACATGATTTTTGTCCAAAATCAGTCGGCACCAAAAATTCTGCATATAGTGTTCGAAACCATAGGTGTGGACCCCAATGACCAGTCAGCCTAGGCTGGCCCTGCCAGCTTGGCCAGCCTAGCAGTCTACCTGGGTGTTGCCCAGGCCTAGGCCAGGCGCTCAGGTGCCAGGCGCATAGGACCGCACCCAGGCCCAGGGCGCCCGCCTAGGGCGCCTGGCACCCAGGCGCCCTAGGCAGGCCAGGCCCCCAGGCCCATGGTGCCTGGCACCCTGGGCAGGCCATGCACCTAGGCCATACCTGGGCGGTCTCGCCTGGGTCAGTCTGGACTGACGCATGCCCAGTTTGGGCATGGGTAAGACCCCTTTGAGTTGGCTTGTCATTTTTGGGCATAACTTGGGCATTTGGCGTCCGATTTGGGCGTCGTTCGAACCTGTGTTCACACGAGACCTTCCCTTCTTACATGTAAACTTTTTCTCGCGTTTATTATATTAAATATTGTCGTAAACTATTTACGACACATTTAACTCAGCTTGCATCATATGCAAAATAGTCCATAATCTACGCTTAAAATATCATTTGCATCAAATACAAATGATCTGAGGGCATACATCTCCCAACATCTCCCACTTGCACTCAGGATCATTTATCCCGAATGCAGGAGCTAACTGCAAACTATTTGCGGTTTTTCTATCCCTTGCATCGAGTGCTTATTCTCCATAATCTTTCTACCTATTACTAGACGAAGGCCGCACTCTATGTGAGACCCTACAGTTTGACCCTACTGTAGGTTGGGCTCGAAGCCCATACGGCAGAGACCACGAGCAGCAGTTGCCGTCCCCGTTTCAGTATCATAATTATGTGGTTAACTCATCGATATGAGTATTGTCGGGACCACCTGACTGTGTCCGTGATGAATCTGCAGTTTTAGTCTCTTCGTCAAAACTATGTCGTTTAACTCAAGCCTAGGGTACGGTCAAACTGTCAACCCCAATAGCTCGAATCTGGTTAGTCTCCATCGATCTTTAGTCAAATAATGTTGGACATCTTTCAACATACTCTGGTCAGAGATTTCACTAAAGAAGGAACTAACTCTACGACAATAACTCCCATTGACTGGGAGAGACGAATACTCTCTTGGTCATACTCTCCTCATACGCTTCAAATGTCACCCAACCAAAGACCTTTCGACATGCCTAGCCTCAAAGCTAGGTCAGTGATCTAAGTAACATCGTTCACATCCATGTTCGTACAATGACCTCAAGTCAAAGACCAACTTGCCTATCATCACTAAGAGTTGTTATTGACAGATTGGTCAATCAAAACCATATGACAACTCCTTTTGGGTCGTTCAGTGAACTCTTTCTCCAATGCGCACATGTGTCTCATCTTCGACTTCGCCAAGTTAAACATCATGAGATCATCGCCACCGCTATACGGTGGAGATTAATACACAATGGTCTATCCGATGTTTCGATATCCTTTTCTCGAAACATCTATGACCACGAACCCCTTTAGACTTATGCTATTAATGGTTAAGTGTATCTCCATGATCGAGATAGTCATCTCGATACATGTTTGACCTTGCATTAAGTCCCAGGACTTTACTTAAGTTAATATCTAATGATAACTACATTATGATTAAATTAGATAAATTTATACCAAACATCTTACTATTATTTCGAACACGATATTTGTACAATTACACAAAGATAATTTCCTCGAAGGCATACCTATATCGCTACATCTCATACTTACACTTAGGCCCATTTATCCCAGTATCTCATACCATATATACACATAAGTCTTTTTAGACTTCATGTGGTAGAGCCTCCATGAGTGGATCTACTAAACTGTCTACTAATTAGATTTAAGGGGTTTTCTATGTTCATGCAAGACCAACCATTTGAATCTCATCCAAATAATTCCTTTGGTCCTATGAAATTCATTTAATTTTCCTGGATCTCATCCAGCTCATCGTACCTTACGATAAAAATTTTAATATAGTTACTGGTCATTTTAGACGGTTCATATTCAAAAATGTCAAACTCTTTTAACCACTTTGTCAAAAATATGTTCCAGCCCCTTGATGCCTCGCATGTATTTTATTCGCTCCCACTGACCTTGAAAACTCTCTAGCCAATTCATATAAGTTCATTCTTCTAAATCATATTTAGAAAACGAACAATAAATAAATGCTCCAGTTTTCATGGTCATCATGAGCATTTACATCGAGTTCTGTCCGAGTAGTTCTGTACAAATCTGTTGGCGAGGTAGTTTCATCATAATCCATTTATAGGAGTTAATGAAAATCGTTCTCAGCCAACACAAGTTGTACTTAACTACTTTCTTTCTGCACCAATCTTCTTTACTCGAAGATTCACTTGCAGTCAAAGAAACACTTTCCTTGGGCACCTGAACTAAAGTCCATACTTTATTCACGTGCATGGACCATTTCTAATTGCATCAAGTTATTAATCGGGGTCACTACTCCGAATTTCATCCTGGAAGTTGACTAGGCCATCATCTATTATGATGTCCAACTCGACTCTTCGTCTCACGAGACTCGAGTAATCTTTTAACTTCCTAACAATTGATTTAATGAATATCTTATTGATAAGGTCCTCATAGAACCTTATCAAACCATAGGCATTACTATCTGGGCTTAACCCAGAGGGAGGATCATAACTCAGTCACTTTGCCATAAGTCGCACTATGTCTAATAAAGTGCGATTTATGCTCTCCCACACATCCAATATGTTAAGAGACTTGACCTGAGAGAAAAATCACATTTTCTTTTAATTTCGCAAGATTTATACAGCTATCTATATGACTTTTCGATCTAATCTAATCATTTCAAATATTTCTGTCATTTTGTGCTCTATTTTATCAGACTTGTGTTTCATCAAGAACACGTGTCTCAATAGAATAAGAACAACTTATCCTGACTAACTTAGACTTGGATCCGAGTACATCAGTATGTATAAGACTGCAAGTTCAACAACTCGCTCTCCCACTGTCTTACAAAAGGAGTTTCGACCATCATACCTTTGAGAATAAGATTCACAAGTGTCCGTAGACTTCATAATACGAGAGGTCGGACCCCTCTTTATGTAACTTGTGAAGCTTTGTCTCTTTGATACGGCCTAGTCTATTTTGCCATATAAGTTTATTACTATCTTGCGAATTCATATATTAATATTTAATACATTATGTTATACATATTACTTATTGCTTCAGAAGCAATGTGACGACATTCGCCAAAATGTGTTTTCCTTTTGTATAACAATTATTCTGAAATCATGGCATCAAATATGTCACATTTTCAGTTCCTCCTACTTACGCCTTTACTAATGATAAATAAAACTATCTTTCTCAATTGACTTTCCTGAGTGCCTTCTTCCTTTTCTAAATCTCACATAGATATTAAACGTCTCAACAAAAATTTAAATAGCTATGCAATCATCTTATATATCCAAACGCCTGAGCTTTGCAATCTTGAGTGTCGCTCAACAAGTTGCTCGTCTCAAGATCCGGTTGGGATACATAGTCTTGCACCGCTCATGCACTCATCTTCGAATCAAACAGTTTGATCAAAGTTTTGAACCTTGCGGATCGAAACCGTTTTCCATACAACCTTGAGTTGACTCAACAAATTGTATGGAGAAACATGCCATTTGAACATCAATATGTTCCAGCTGCCCTATATAGCAGATAGTGACATGTAGCATGCATTTATTTTGTTGGACTCAGAACTTAATGAAATCATATTCCTTAAGTCTGTCTTTAAGAAGGTCATTTTAATGGCAATAAGTATATAGTATAGTTTATCAAATAGAATTAGATATTCCATTAACCAATCATTTGGACCAGTTAATTTATTCTCTTAGAATATTATGTTTTTGATTCCATCGATAAACATAGACTTACCCTAATTTAGCATATGTTCAATATTAAATATAGATAGAATGAATTTTATCAATCTATATCCTTCCACTATTTTTGAGATCATTTTAAGCCAATCAATGAACGACTTAATTAAATTAAATTAATGAGAAAGAGATCCAACCACCCGGAGTCTTACAATCTTGAGTGTAGCTCAATAAATTTCTTGACTCTGCGATTAGCAGATGACTCTTCATCAATTATGTCATATTTGACTCTCTTATCGGTTTTTACCCCTAGCCATTTATGATCATGAGTGTCGCCCATCCAAATCATAATGACTAGACTAGTCGGACCCTTGGTTTCGTGTCTAGCTTGACTTACGTCGGCGCTCTGTGTATTCACGACACAACGGTTTGGGTCAAGACCAGACTACATCATTAGATTAACCTACGCTGGTGCTCGGTGTTTTCACGCGATGGTTTGGGTCAAATAAAGATTACATCATATGTATTTAAGAAGTTGGTTTCTACAAGGTTGCCGTGTCGCAGCTTGAGTGTAGCTCAACAACTGGAACACGGGTCCTATAGTTGCCAACCCCTAAAACAAGGAGGGCTACGTTTTATCTTGAAAAAGATTATTAACGTATTCGACTTAGGTATAGTTCAGGGTGTCATATAATCATGATTTGTGTCATGGTGGTCCAGCAGACACGACAAGAAAATTGACTAAGCCAGAATCACTTACCCCCGGTCTAGCTAGGGTGACCCAACAAACTTAGCCAAGCACATTGACCGTTATCATGATCCATTGAATGACACTTATCATTTATATATGCGTGTCGTATACTAAAAGGCTTTTATTAACAACTAATTAATCCTATCAACTAGTTGAATCCTTAAAATTCACAATTTTAGGATTTGTTAATAACTTTTATTAAATCCTTATCAACTATAAGGTTCACGTGCTATCCTAATTGTTATTAGGATTTTAATAAATCATTTACAACACTTTAAAGTGTAGTCTTTTAATGAGAATATTATAATAACGATTAAAATAATAATCGTCGTTAAAGGACTACCCTAATCAGGAATTAGGTTTTAGAAGGTTGTAATGATTATTAAAACATATCATGTTTTTTATAATACGATTAAAATAATAATCGTCGTTAAAGGACTACCCTAATCAGGAATTAGGTTTTAGAAGGTTGTAATGATTATTAAAACATATCATGTTTTTTAAAATTTATCTTATAAATTTCAAATAGGTTTTAATGGCTAACCTAAAAGGTTTCAACAATTATCACATAATGAAGCATGACCATTAAAACATAATCTTACTTTATCAACTATAAAATTAGCATGCAATTATTAACTTAAATATCGCATAAAAGGTTTATAACTGTTTAACACTCATCACATAATTATTAAACATGCATCAACACATAAAAAAATTATCCTATAAATAATTAATGTGCAACTAAATTTAACACTTAAATTTAAAATCATGATTTTGAAACTTAAAACAGTTTCATAAAAATTATCATATAATTTTCATTACATAAACTATGTTTTAAAATCATCATAAGATTATCATAAAATTTCCATGTTTCAAAAAATAATTTTATCGCATAAATGAATTTTAAAAAACATCTCAAATGAAAACGGTTTAATTTTTAACAATAGCGCATAAAGTTAAAAATTTTAGCGTGCATTTAAAAGGGCATTCAATTAAAAACGTCGCAGTCCAAGATTATCATGCAGACTAAGCTCTGATATCAATGTTGGGTTTTGATGGACCCTCAGGACACAAATCTCTTTGCCCGTCCTAAGTTGGACGAACAATAGAGGCAAAAAAAGCACAGCGGAAGAAAAGCGTAAAACTTTTTAACAAAGCCCTAAGGAAAATCAAGACTCTTAGCCAGGATCTCTGCCAACTTTAGGTGGATCTGACCACCCCAAGAAGGATCTACGCTACTATGACATAATTAAAAGAAAGCTTCTAACTTACATACCCGGAACCTTGCCTTGGTATATGCAAGGTGAACCGCATCGTCTTCTGAGCCGCTCCCCATCCCTCACCGAACCGATTCTCAAACCGCTCCGCATCCCGAGGCGAGCAATCCCCTTGTCGTCGTGCCAACCATGCACAGAAGAAAGTTTCTCCTTAATGTGAACCTTCGCCAAGACTCCGGATCGGATCCAAACTCCTTCGTGGCTTTGCTAGAGCCCTTTAGGAGCAAGGCATAAAATTAAGGAGAAGATAATATTAATTTAAGCTTAGATTCGAGCGTGCTCCAACATTTTTGGGAGCTGCTCATATCTAGAGCTTGGGACGAGTTCAGAAGAGGGGAGCAAACCCCTATTTATATAGGCGGCTGACACCTCCCCTTTACTCAACTTCCGATGTGGGACTATTGTTTTGGAATTAATAAATTCAAGTTAGTTTGCCTTTCATAAAGGCCAAACTTTCATGAATTTTAACTCCCTTATTATTGAGCTTCGATCTTGATACAACCTATCAAATCAAAGGGCGCTGAACGATGAACGTGTTGGAAAAAAAGACGAGTCAATCGGAGTCCATTTGACCCCTCAATTGATCGCCCAAAGATTAGCCTAAAACTTAATTTTCTTCCAAAATCAGCCGGCACCCAAAATTCTGCACCTAGGGTTCGAAACCCTAGGTATGGGCCCCACTGCCTAGTCAGCCTGGGCGGGCCCAGTCAGCCTGGACAACCTAGCAGCCTGCCTGGGCACTGCCAGGCCTAGGCCAGGCGCCCAGGCGCCGGTACTGGGGCCGGGCACCCAGGGCGACCCAGGCGCCAGGCGCCGGGGCCTGGCGTCCAGGGCGCCCGGCCCAGGGCACCAGGGCGCCTGGGTGCGGGCCCGCACCAGGGCTCCTGGGCCTGCCCTGGGTGCCTGGGTGCGCACCCAGGCGCCGGGGCCTGGGCGCCCGGGCCTGGGCGCCCGGCCCAGGCCCAGGCCCAGGACGCCTGGCACCCTAGGCACCCACGCCCAGGCGTGGGCACCCAGGCCCGGGAGGGCCAGACGCCCTGGCCAGACTCGGGCGGTCTGGCATGGGTCAGTCTGGACTGACCCATGCCCAGTTTGGGTATGGGTAAGACCCCTTTGAGCTAACTTGGTAGTTTTGGGCTTAACTTGGGCATTTGGCGTCCAATTTGGATGCCGATTGAACATGTGTTCACACCAGGACATTTCCGTCTTACAGATAAACTTTTCCTTGCATTTATTATATTAAATATTGTCGTAAACTATTGGCGACACATTTAACTTAGCTTGCATCATATGCAAAATAGTCCCTAATCTAAGCTTAAAATATCATTTGCATTAAATACAAATGATCTGAGGGCATACATCCCCCAACTATATATATATATACACACATATAGTTGTTCCGCATCGCAGGCGCATGTGCCGAATTTGTTGTTTCGCACCAAAGACGCCTACGCCGAAGGTGCCCGTGCCTGCGGGCACGGTTTATTTAAGATTTCCACCGCGAAATCTTTGTTCCCCGAAAAATTATTTCTACAGACAAAATTTAACATAGCAATAAATTAGCGTTAAAATATTTAGCGGCACGAGCACCTTCGGTATGGGCGTCTTCGGCGCGGAACACAAATTCGGCACAGGCGCCTTCGGTGTAGAATAACAAATTCGGCACATGACAGTGCTGGTGCCCCACCACCCACCTAAGCACACACTTGATGCCTTCCATACTTTTGCTGCTACTATGATATCTCTTTGACCACTGATTTTTGCACCCATCCTCCACACACGTTTTGGTCACCTTTTGCTCATATCTGTCTATATCATTTTGGGAAAGAGGAGGTATTTTTGGGGACACCTATATTGCACCATTTTGATCTCTGCATACACCATTTGCATACACATCTCTTTTTCTTTCATTTTCATCATGCATGCATCCTCACCCACCCCACCCATATCATTTTTTTCTCGGTGTGCCACACTTTGCACATTGAGGACACTGTGCAGTTTAGCTTGGGGGAGTGAGTGTCTCACGCACTTTTTATTTTCTTCATTTTTATTTTATTATTTTCCCACCTTTCTTTATTTTACACTTATTTTCACCCATTTTTTCATTTTTTCCTCATGCATCAAGTTTTCTTATTTTTCTTGTGTGCTGCAAATGTACAGTAGTTTTTATTTTCCTTTTATCCTTATTTCTTTTATCCCTTTTTGCTAAAGATGAATTTTCTGTGATGATGATGATGTGGTATTAGCTTATCTCTATATGCATATTATCTTGTCATGCCATCGTTTTTATTTCAGATATCATATGCCATGCTTGCTAAGCATTCGAGATAGTAACCCGCCTTTTGTTATATGAATGTGGATGAAATTCTTCTATTAGCCGAGTCTGATAATTTATATAGTATACTCTTCATAGAAAACACACAAAGCATCACGCATTGATTACCTATATTTGGAGTACTGCTTTGTTGTCTTATATCACTTCTTATCGCATGAAAATTGTACGCTTCACTTTCAGGTTGATTGAATGAATGCTATGCTGATATGACTGGATTAGTTTACTTTCTGAGATCAAACAGAGTAGATTACATTACCCTGCTGAAAGTTGTCGTGCACATTCTATAGAGTGAACCTAGTGTTACATATTTTTCTTTCTCCACATATCTTGAGCATTATTTCTATACTTAAAATCATTGGTGAATCTCCCTTTAGCGAATCTTATATTGGCATGTTCCCCCGCTACAAAAAGTCCATGCTCCAACACCCCAAAATCAAAAATCAAAAAGTATTCATGTATATCTCTCTATCTTTTGATTTGGGATCATAGGTGTATATATTTTTATAAAAAAAGAGAAAAGAAAAGAAAAGAGAAAAGAAGTATATATATATATGATCCCATTTTCATTTTTCTTCCTTTCTTCCCTCTTTTATTTTTGTTTTTTGCAGCTTCAAAAATGGGGAATGTTCTTATTGCTAAAATTGATGCCACCACGCTTATAGATAAGCTTGGGGGAGGGGATCCAATGATGTGTGAGAGAGTGGCTACTTGACTGTGAATGACAACCTAGGCTAGGTAATTTTCTATACTTGGGGAGATTACTAAAAGTTTTATGAAATCCAGGAATTGAAACTTAGCATGCATTTCGTGAAAACCACTCTTTTCTATTCTTATTTGCTTCATATTGTGTGATATCTCTTATACTCCAAATAGAAAGCGATCAATTGAAAAGTGTGTGGTCTATGATTATGTATATTGGTTTAAATGCTTCAGACGATGCTAATTCTAGAATGATTCCATATTTCATATTATTTTGATATTCTTGGGTTTCTATATTGAAAGCATCTTTATATGACCAATGATATCGAGATAAAAATCTTTGGCATGTTTTTATTCGCCATGTGCTATATGAGTAAGCAAGCCCACGTCCTGAGAAAATTATCTAGTACCTCTCTCTTTGTTTTCTTTTCTATCTTACTTTTTCCTTTTCCTTATTTTTGCCCGCCGGGTTCGCCTCTTACTCATCTTCCTCGACGACGAGTAAGAGGTAAGTTTGGGGGATTTTGATCACTCTTTATTTTACACCCTTTTTCTGTATATTTTCATGTCATTTCGATCGTCCATATTGTGTTTTCCACGATTATTCGATGATATCGCTATACTTTTCACTATTTCTTGTTTTTATCGTATTTCAGGAGATATGGAGCGATTTGGAACGAAAACGAGATCAAAGAGTTTTCACGCACTTGGGAGTGTCACCCACGGCTTATTTGAGGAGTTATCAGCACTTGAGGATGAGCGGAAGAGGAAGGAATTCAATAGAAGCGATGAGGAGGCGATGAGGAGAAGAAAAGAAGACATATACAGCCCACTCGGCCGAGCAGACTGCTCACTCGGCCGAGTCAGAAGCTGTACTCGGTGGAGTGAAACGGATACGCATAGCAAATTTTCAGCGTTTCCTCGTCCGAGCAAGGAAGTCTACTCGGCCGAGTGAGAAAGCTCACTCGCCCGAGTAGAACATGGATTTTCAACCGAGAAGGGGCCAAGTTACTGGAAAATCTTGAGAAGTCCACTCTGTCATGGTCGGTTTTCGATAGTACTTTCTTCGTGCATGTACTTTTGTTCGTACACGCATTTATTTTGGACGCTCCTTGTATTCAAACCCTATGTTGTGATATGCCGTTGTGACCCTCTCGAAGAGTATTAATTTGTGAAATTATTTTGGAACGACATTTCACGGGTCGTCCTCCCACAATTTGACTTTGTTTGCCGAGGCATTGCGCTTTTCACTTTTGTCGTGGGACCTTGTTATTTTTAGTTTCTTTTCTCGTCGTCCAACTCGTAATTAGTCTTCTTAGTTTCGTTTCTCTCGTCGACATGGTCGCCCCAGTTTTTACCTCACAATTTCCAGGCTCCATTTGACCCACTTTCACATTTTTTCCCAGTTTAAATATTGGTTTAACCCTAAGTATCACATGATTTTTATCCCCTAATAATTAGTTAATAATAATATACATCCTAATATTTGACCTAGCTTTTCTCACCTTAGCCGCACATACCCAGGGAGAGAGAGACCCATTAGTTTTTATTTTATTAATTGTTAATAACAATTTTAACCAACTAAAACCTAACAACCCACGTGCTGTCTTATAAAAAAAACCCTACACTCCTTATTTTATTATAACCTAGGGCTAAACTCCCTCTCAGTAATAAAAAAAACGAGCCGCCGCCTGTATTCTTTTTCGCACACGTAGCCTCTCGCTCGCGAGCAGCTCTCTGACGTTTACCCTCGCTTCTCCGCCCGTATCCCCGCCGCTCGACCTTCCTCCAACCTCTGCACCGCCATGGGGCCCCGACCCTCGTCGGAGTTTGCCCCGGTTCACTGGTAGCGCGCAGCGTGCGTGAATTGCGGCAGCAGCATCTCGTCAGCGTCGCGCCCTGTCCCAGCGCCGTCGCTGCAATGAGCCACCCCCGTCGACCCCCTCCGACCTCTGTGCCGCCGTAGGCAGCCCCCTCAGGCCATCCAAGCCTCGAAACTGCGAGTTATCGCTGTTTCGTGTTCTAACGACGTCTCGACACGTCGTTACGCATCTCGTCGCCTTCTCTCGCTGTTGGATCATTCCGACAGCCCCCTACCTTGCCTAGAGGTGTTCCTCGACTTCACGATCAGTCTCTACAACGCTCAACTTGTAGTATTCGTGTGCGTCGACCCCTTCGTCCCTGTTCATCGTTACGGCTTACCGTGAGCCATAGATCTTATATCGTTCACCTTGCTTACTGATTTGGACTGTCCTCGCTGATCTCGTCACTGTTCTAGGATTGGCAAGTGTGGATCTTATTTTGGATCTGAATCAGGAGTGCTATCTATATTCCAACCCCTGACGTCGTTACCCGACGTCAGTGTAGCTCTCGCGTCGTGCAAGGGTACATTTTTGATCTCTTAGGACCCCCAACCAATGCATGTTAATCAAGATTAAAACCAGTATTTAAATTGCTTAGTAAATCACTAATGAAGATAATCTAATTTGGGACTGTATGTTGGTGAATCCGAGCATATAGGAAGATTGGACTGATTGAACAGTGTTTCCAGAACGGCTGATTGCAGGCAAGTGAAACTTGCCAACTTGTGTTTAGGCCATGTTTTAGGCCATCCCTCATTTTTAGCGCAAAAGAGACTAGGCGACGAAATGATAGTCGCCTAGACGCAACTTCAAGATCTAGCTTGACAACGAAGCTAGATCTGACTCCCTGCCATGCCATTCATACATTTTGCCTGTCACGTTTACTTTCTATATCTGTACGCACTTTATTTGTACTCTTGCCATGCCATGCATCCTAACATGTCATTCCATGCTTGAATGTTTGCGTTTGTAGCACACGCTACTTGTACTTTCTTGTTGAGGCTAGGCACATGCGTTGCAGGCACAATCCTATGCCAAGTACACTTCCTGGCTCGTGAACCAGAAGCGGGCTACGTGTGTTGGTCGAAAGCCAATGCCCGATTACACGTGGAGGGGTAGGGTTAAGCGATCACTTGTGCGTAGGAGTTGGCCCGTACAGCCGCTCCAGCCAAAAGGGCGTAAACTCTGTGCACGACGTGCTTACTTTTCTTGTAAACCCATGTGAATGTTTTAGTAGCTTTACTACCCTTGCCTTGTTATACTTGTTGCACTTTCTTACTTGTTGCATACATGCCTTAAAGTGCCATGTCATCGCATATTTTAGAACTGATAGGCTGTTTCTCCTTCTTTTAGTTTCCTTGCACAAAGTCTCTTGTAGACTTTGCTGACATGCGTCCTCGTCTCTTTTGTCTGTCGCATGTTAGTTGCTGAGCCAGAGCCTGTTGCTGAGGACGAGGTGTTTGCTGACGCTGAGCCTGAGTCCACTGTTGACGTGGAGTTCGAGGACACCGGTGACCATTCGTAGAGACTTCTTTCTGTGTTGCTTTCTGCTTAGTTCTTGTTAGGTTGTCGGTGCGTAGCGCCTTTCCCTTTTCTGTATGTTTATTTCTGTTGGCCATGCTTGGGACCTTTTTAGACTCTTTTATGCCTGGTGGCTTTTCTGCGATGTTTGAACATTATTTGTCTACATTTTGAGATTGGAATAACATTATTTATCTATCCTTCTTTTATTATTATTTTTGTTCTGTCTCGCAATTGCAAGGACCTTTACTTGGTTATACCAGACGCTTTACAGACTGTAGCCTCACAGCTTCAAGTCTGAGCTGGCTTTTCACGCCTCGCCTTTCGTATTTGGGAAGCGGGTCGTGACGGGTTTTAGTGGTGGCCCATACAGGTCCCTTCTTGTAATTGCGAATTATCGGAACAACGATAATAATAATAGAACGTCCATTAAATAAATTAAAAAATCCAGGTCATAAGCCCTGAGTCTAATTTTAATCGTTTTCTATGTCACTAGATGGCTGGAAGACGGCATACCCGAGCTGGTGGTGGGCCAAACCGTGATAAGGTACCAGATAGAGAGCCCACCAATGCTGAAGTCATGAGGATGATGCATCAGATGATGCAGGTGCAGTAGGGCATGCTTCAGAATGCCCCTCGCTTCGAGCTGGGAGCGAAGCAGTTCTAGGAGCTGGGCCCGACCTATTTTGCTGGATCTGAAGGACCGTTGGCTACAGAGGAGTGGATCTGGAATACGGAGGACAATCTACTGATGTCGAAGAACAACCCGGCTGGATGGGTTGAATTGGTGAAGAAGCAGCTCAAGGATAATGCCTGGAGCTGGTGGGATGTAGAGGAGGAGCTGTTGGTGAAACCAATACCTTGGGCTACCTTCAAGGCTAGGTTCGATGAGGAGTATTTTCCGAAGGCTGCCAGGAGGGAGATGTTGCAGCGATTCATTGATCTGAAGCAGGGAAATCTATCGGTGGACCAGTATCATCAGGAGTTCACCAAGCTGAGTCACTTTGCACCGAAGATGGTGCAGGATGCCGAGGAGAGAGCTCAGAGGTTTCTGCATGGTCTTTCCTTAGATTTGCTGAGCCTGATGTCTTCGTCAGATTTGGAGTCTTATCAGAAGCTGCTGATAGCTGCTAGGAGGCAAGAGCTGATTGCGAGCCAGAAGAGAGGGAAGACTTCTGGAGCTGGGAAGAGGCCTATGGAGCAGGTCAGAGCAGTGGTTAGGCCGTGGTTTAAGCCTAACCAGTTGGTGCAGTTCAAAAGGCCAGGTGGGCCTACTCAGAAGACTTGCCATTTCTGCGGCAAGACTGGGCATGTCAAGGAGCAATGCAAGAAGATGCTGGGACAGTGCCTGGTTTGTGGTGATCCTACTCATGTAATGAAAGATTGCCCGAAGTCTAAGCAGCCATGGAGAGGACCAGTTGCAGCTCAGTCGTTGCAGCAGAGAGCACCGGTACCTGCTGGACGTGGGACAGCCCTTGTTCCGTAGAAACAGGCTTTTCAGCAGGCTTTTCAGCAGAGGAGGCAGGCCTTCCTGATGACTGCAGTTGAGGCTGAGGCTGAGGATGAGGTTATTACAGGTAACTCTCAGTCTAGTTTGTTTTTCTTCCCTTAGTTAATCTTGTTGTTAGAATAGTGTTTGGTTACTAGAATATATATTATGTTTGCTAGAATATATTATGTTTGCTAGAATAGGATTTGATTGTTAGTTAGTTTGTTAGGTGTGATTTTGGTTTGCACATTCCCTGCACGAGTCCTCTTCGACTCTGGTGCATCGATGTGCATTATATCCCGGAGCTTCGTGGACAAGCATTTCTTGTCGACTTCCCGTCTTCCCAAGAGTTGGGATATCGTTACAGGGAATGGCGTGATCTCAGTGCATCATGGTTGCAAGTCTTGTCCTTTTGTGGTCTGTGGGCATGAGCTTTACGCTGACTTTATTGTCCATGACATCATCAACTATGATGTCGTCCTTGGGATGGACTAGCTTGGGAGTTTCTATGCTGCGATCGATTGCCGGTGGAAGAAGGTAGTGTTCGAGATTCCAGGTCATCTGGTGTTTGAGTTCAGTCGAGGTAGCAGTTCGCTTGGTCCTGTCAGATTTCAGGCCAAGCCGGTGGAGATCGTTGCCTTACAGATGAAGTAGAGCAGACCAGCTGTGGTGATAGAATTCGACGACGTCTTCCACGAGGAGATGTCGGGACTGCCACCCGATCGAGCTCTTGAGTTTTCGATCAATCTTATTCTGGGTGCGCAGCCCATTTCGAAGGCAACGTATCGTATGGCTCTAGCAGAGTTGGACGAGTTGCGTAGGCAGCTAGATGAGCTTTTGCAGAAGGGTTATATTAATCCTAGTATGTCTCCGTGGGGAGCACCAGTGTTGCTGGTGAAGAAGAAGGATGGTTTGCACCGTATGTGCGTGGACTACAGGGAGCTGAATGACGTCACCATCAAGAATAGATATCCATTGCCTCATATAGATGATATCTTTGATCAGCTTAGAGGATCGAGAGTGTTCTCTATGTTGGACCGGAGGAGGGGCTATCACCAGCTGAAGGTGAGGAAGGAAGATATCCAGAAAACAGCGTTCAGGACGAAGTATGGTCACTACGAGTTCGTGGTTATGCCTTTCAGTGTAACCAATGCACCTGCAGTTTTTATGAACATAATGAATATGATCTTCTACGACCTTCTAGATAAGTTTGTCGTTATCTTTATTGACGACATCTTGATCTATTCAAGGTCAGAGGAAGAGCATGCATCACACTTGAGGACAGCATTGGAAATTTTGAGGAAGCATCGTTTGTATGATAAGTATTCCAAATGCGAGTTCTGGCTTGATAGGGTTGCTTTTCTTGGGCATGTGGTGTCAGGAGATGGAATATCAGTGGATCCTGAGAAGATTAAGGCTATCAGCGAGTGGCCGGTTCCGCGGTCAGCATCAGAAATCAGGAGTTTCCTTGGGCTTGCAGGTTATTATCGGCGTTTCATTAAGGACTTTTCTCGGATTGTTGAGTCGATGACTCGATTGACGAGGAAGAATATGCCGTTTGTCTGGTCAGATGATTGTGAGGAGGCCTTTGCTATTCTGAAAGCAATATTGACATCAGCGCATGTTCTTGCTGTGCCCGATCGGAGTGGATGATTTGAGATCTTTTGCGATGCTTCTGGCAAAGGTCTTGGCTGTGTTTTGCATCAGCATGGGCATGTGGTTGCGTATGCTTCTCGTCAGCTTAAGGCTCACGAGAAGAATTACCTGACGCACGATTTGGAGTTGGCTACAGTTGTATTTGTGCTCAAGATTTGGAGGCATTTCTTGCTGAGTGAGAAGGTGAAGATCTTCACCGACCACAAAAGCTTGAAATATATCTTTACACAGAAGGAGCTCACTATGCGACAGCGTCGATGGTTGGAGCTCATGGCAGATTATGAGATCGACTTGCAGTACCATCCTGGCAAGGTGAATGTGGTTCCGGATGTGCTGAGCAGACTCCTAGCGGTGATGATGCTGACTTCACAGTAGAGGTTGCAGCAGGATTTTTGCGAGTCTGGTATTGAGATCGTGATTCCTGGAGAGGCTTCGTCGTTGATGTGTATGAAGATACCGTCGATGATCGTGGATCGGATCAGGCAGGTCAGGCTGGAGATCCGAAGCTGAAGAAGATCCGTGAGCAGGTAGAAGCCGGTCTGCGGACTGATTTTCGGATTCATGAGGATGGCTCGCTGAGGTATGGAGCCAGAGTTTGTGTGCCAGCTGGAGATATTAGAGAGGAGTTGCTTGTTGAGGCACATAGCTCGCCATATTCTGTGCATCCTGGAGGCACGAAGATGTACTAGGATCTTTGCCTAAATTATTGGTGGCATGTCATGAAGCGGAGTGTGGCTCGGAGCGTAGCCAAGTGTTTGGTATGTCAGCAAGTTAAGGCGGAACATCAGCGTACGGCAGGGTTGCTACAGCCGATTCCGATTCCGGAGTGGAAGTGGCAACACATCACTATGGATTTCGTGACTGGACTACCTCAGAGTCCGAAGCAGAATGATACGATTTGGGTGGTCATAGACCGATTGACCAAATCCGCGCACTTTATTCCCTTCCGAGTAGGACAGTCCACTGAGACGCTAGCGAAAAGATATATGGAGGTAAATTCCTTTACTCTTCGTTTTTTTATTTCCTTTTCCTAGTTTAGATAGTGATGTAACGTGAATCGTGAAGGAGATCGTGCGACTTCACGGATTCCCCGTGAGTATCGTGTCGGACAGAGACACGAGATTCACATCTCAGTTTTGACAGAGTCTGCAGAAGAGGCTGGGTATGAGTCTGAGTTTCAGTTGTTGGATATGGACAACATGTATACACCCATGAGGAGATGTATGAGGGTATACGGACCTCGGATGTCGCATGCATGAAAGCATGTACGAAGGGAACCTTTTCATGTGTGAAAAGGACCACTCGGTAAGTGGATAAAGTCACTTTATAAGTGCAAAAAGGCACTTGATAAGTGCATAATGAAGAGGATAAGGAAATGTGCTAATATAGGCTAATAAGCTTATATATGGTTATTTCCTACAATAACTACCCCTAAAGCCTATAAATAGGACCCAAGGGTAAGGCTTTTAAGGGTAATCTTGAATGCCATAAGTTTGCATAAGGCAAAACTTTTTCCTCTTCTCCCTTCCATTTCGTTCTTCTTCTAAAGTTAGATTTAGACGGTGGAAACGATGCTTAGATCCTCTGTGACGAAGTACTGACCGTTGTGGCGAATCCAAGGGCAAATTTCAGAGACTACAGCGCTGCGTACGCTAACGTAAGTTCTCTTTCGATCCTCCATCCTCACGCGACGACATCCTACATTGGTATCAGAGCCATACAGGTTCGCTTCGGTCTCACCGATGAACGAGGCGTTGTCTTTTTCACGAATGAGTTTCCTACCATTATGGATATGGTAGGAGCGTATCGTGACGGAGAGAATCGCAGCAGTTGTTCTTTTCATGTTAGGGTCTTTTGTCATTACGGATAGGGCAGGAACTCTCTGTGACGGGAAGAACTGACCGTTCATCTCGCCAAACTCGCACTCTTCATGGATGCTGGGTCTCCATTCACTAAGGAATGTGAACTCTCTTTATGTGGAGCATGAAGTTTGCGGTCGTGAAGATATGTTATTTTTTTTGGCACACGGCCATTGAAACATAACTACTTTCTCGACGAACGGGTGTCTCATCGGAGAAGATGGTAGTTATTCTCAACGGAAAAGATGACCTCTTTGGTGCATGATCGCCATGGCCATATGGGCCATGGAGGCTATGCACCCCCTCTCCCCATGTGGAGGGGGTTGGCTTCGGCCAATGACCACCAAAGCCACCACCCCTTCGAGGGGGGGTGTACAACCGGACCCATCAAGGGGGGAGGCCGGCCATGGCTGATCGCGCCCGGGCGTACACCCTAAAGAGCGACCATGTAGTTTTACCGCAAGCGCACGGTATAGCGGCGAGCGGGTATCGAACATAGGGAGGACGTATGATAGTGCCTTCTTCGAACAACCTGGCTATAGGGACAGAAGAGTAGGAAATTTGCCTTTCGGCGATGTTGTCACAATCGTCAAACAATATAAAGAGATATAAAATCAAATAAAGACGCCTAGGGAATAGGGAATCCCCGCTACTCACCGTATTTCGCCATTGTGACTCATCGGTTTCACAATTGCTAGGGTAGAATGTCAGGTGAACTAGTTGCAACTGAATGTAAAACCTAGTTCACGCTCTCGTGCTGTTGCCGGTCTATAGCAAACCTAGGCTTGGGTCCAATCTCTTGCAAACCCTAGCCTAGGCAAGCTAGCATTAGGATCAACATCATCGTTCAATCGCATCCCGAGCCCACTCTCGTGCAAACTCGGGCTACGACCTAGGTTGGGATAGTTCCTACCCGTCCAATCTCTTGCAAACGGGTATCGGTATAGAATTGCAACCGAGAATCCTAGTATCGGCCCAATCTCTTGCAAACCGATACTAAGGAAACTCAATTTCAACCCAATTCGGGTTTCTAGGGTTTCCTATCGAATTGGGATCCAATCTCTTGCAAATCCCAATCGATATGAATACCTAGCTATCCGTATTATATTAATCCCAAACTAACCCTAATCAATTCTAGCAATAGTTCTACCAAATCGTCACAAATCGGAAATTGGGCTCATAGGGTTCATCCCCACGCCCTAAGACGTTAAGACTACTCACAAATCATATTGCTAATGGAAGAATAATCAATAGAAACAACAATGAAATTCATGGCAATATTCAAAATAGCAATAAAAATAGGATTTTTAATGAAGAGGGAGACAAACCAATGTAGCTTTCCAAGAATCCAACAAAATAGCACTTTTCTCTCCTCTCCAATCACAAGAATTAAACTCTAAAAAGTATAATCTAAAAAGGCTACCAAAAGCAATGAAAAAGCCCCCTAAAATAGGTTAGAATCTGGGGTTAAATACCCCCCAAAACTGCCCAAAAATCCGTGACCAAAATGCCCATGCGCCTCTTCAAAATCGTGTTTTCCGCTACATGCGCTCGGCTCACTCGGCCGAGTGACAAAAGTCGCTCGGCCGAGTGATAGACCCTGAAGATTTCCAGTAAGTCTGGGGTCTTGGGGGTCTTCACTTCGGGGGTCACTCAGCCGAGTGAGTTGTCGTCACTCGGCCGATGGGCTTATCTTCACTCGGGCGGACGGTAATTGACACTCGGCCGAGTGGGGCTTCTGATGCTCAGACTTACGAAAAACATTAAGTCGGGACTTTTTGATGGGCGTCGTCTGGGTGCCACTCGGGTGGACGGGGTACGTCACTCGGCCGAGTCGGCTTCTGATGCTCGGCCGAGTGCACGTTGATACATTACTTGGAGCGTGCCCGATCTGGCCGGCCGAGCGGTGTCTCGATGCTCGGCCGAGTGACTCCTTCACTCGGCCGAGTGAGATGCTAAAAATGCTCTATCTGATCGTTCTTGCCTCCTCGTCGCTCCTACGACGTTCTTTCTTCTTCCTCTCCTCTCCAATAGCAAAATACCCCTCAGGGAGTCGTCGGTGACACTCCGGAGTAGGTGTATCTCGGAATCACTCCAAATCGCTCCAAATCTCCTGAAATACGACAAAAACAACAAATTGTGAAAAGTATCGCAATATTGTCGATAAATCGTTAAAAACATGATTTGAGCGATCTAAATGGCATGCAAACATGCGGGAAAAAAGGTGTAAAACACGGAGTGATCAAAATCCCCCAAGCTTACCTCTTACTCGTCCTCGAGGAAGATAAGTAAAAGGCGAACCCGGTGAATTTACAAAATGAAAACGATGGAAAAATGGAAAACGAAAAACGAAGAAGAAATAAGAAAGCGAAGAGGGAAGCTGCTAGATCATTTTTCTCAGGACGTGGGTTTTTCTTACTCACATAGCATGCGTCGAATGTAGAACACATGTCAAAGATTTTTATTTCGATATCATAGTATAATAATCCAAATAGAGATAGAAAACCCAAGAATATTGATATAGCATGAAAAATGGAATAATTTTAAGATTAACATCGTCTGAGGCATCTAAAGCGGTATACAATATCGCAGATCACACACTTTTCAATTGAACGCTTTCTATGAGGAGTATAAGAATATCATGCAATAGAATAGAAAGAATAGAAAAGCGTGGATTTCATGAAATGAATGCTAGGCGTAGATTTCTGGATTTCGTGAAGCTAAAACAATCTCACTGAGTATAGAATATTACTTAGCCTAGGTTGTCATGCACCGTCAAGTAGTCACTCTCTCACACATCATTGGATTCTCTCCCCCAAGCTTATCTATAAGCGTGGTGGCATATACAAAACTGTATTTACATTCCCCATTTCTTTTGAAGCTCCAAATGCAAAAGAAAATAAAAATAAAAACAAAAAGAGGGAAGAAAGAGAGAGTATATGAGATGGGATCGTTTATTGAGATTCTTTTCTCTTTTCTTTTCTTTTTCTCAAATCTTTTTCTTTTCTTTTCTTTCTTTTCTCTTTTTTTTAATAGCATATATACACCAATGGTCCCAAATCAAAAGAGAGAGAAGGATATACAAGAATTTTTTTCTTTTTGGTTTTGGGAAATTTGGAGCTAGGAATTTAATAACGGGGGAAATGCCAAATATTAGAATCGCTAAGGGGAGATTCACCAATGATTTTAAAATAGAGAATTAATGTTCAAGATATGTGGAGAAAGAAATAAATGTATCTCTCAGTTCACTCTATAGGACGTGCACGACAACTTCAGCAGGGTAATTTAATTTACTCGGTTTCGATCACAAAAAAGCAAACTAATCCAGATTTATCATAGCTAACATCATTCAATCATCCTGAAGTGAAGTGTGCAAATCATGCAAATAGAAGTGATATAGGAAAAGAAAACGGTACTCCAGATATAAGCATCCAATGCGTGAATCTTGGTGTGTTTTCTACGATAGCATACATATGAATATTCAGACTCAGCTAATAATAGGATTTCATCCATTTTCATACGGAAAAAGTGTGGGTTACTATCTCTAAATGCAAGGCAGATCATAGCATATGATATCAGAAATAAAAGCTAAGACATGACAAATATAGCATGCATATAGAGAAAGCTAACTCCACGTCATCATCATCACTTAAAAGTCATCTCTAGCATGAGATGAAAGAAATAAAAATAAAAAAGGGAAAAATAAAACTATTTACAATGCGGCACACGAAGAAAATAAGAAAAACGTGATGCATGGTAAAAAAAGAAAAAGAAAAGTAATGAAAATGAGCGCAAACGCGAAAAATGGCGTGAAAAAACTAAAAATAAAGGTGGTAAATCGAAAAGCGTGAGAACTCACTCCCCCAAGCTAAAGTGCACAGTGTCCTCAATGTGTGAAGTGTGGCACACCGAGAGACGTGTAATGTGAGGGGTAGGTGATCACTCCATATTTTACACCTTTTTTCTGCATATTTGCATACCGTTTTGATCGCCCATATCACGCCTTTCACGATTATTCGACAATATTGCGATACTTTTTACTATTTCTTGTTTTTGTCGTATTTCAGGAAATATGGAGCGATTTGGATCGATTGTGAGAACAAGAGGATTTGCACCCACTCCGGAGTGTCAACCATGGCACTTTTGAGGGTTATTCTGCAATGGAAGAGGAGTGGAAGAAGAAAGAACGCCGTAGGAGCGACGGGGGAGCGAAAAGATGAAGATTGGGCATTTTCAGCATGCCACTCGGCCGAGTGAAGGAGTCACTCGGCCGAGCATTGAGACCCCGCTCGGCCGGCCAGATCGGACACGCAACAGAGATGTATCAGTGTGCACTCGGCCGAGCATCGCACGCCGACTCGGCCGAGTGAGGAGACTCCGTCCGTCCGAGTGGCACCCAGACGACGGCAAGCCAAAATGTCCAACTTACTGTAATCCGTCAGTCTGCCCCAGAAGCCCGACTCGGCCGAGTGACGAAAGCCGTCCGCCCGAGTACCAAATGCCCCTCGGCCGAGTGACATTTGCCACTCGACCGAGTGATGCCGAGGACACGCAGCGCCCAGATTTTCAGACAGCCTCCCACTCTTTTGAAATCTGCTATCATTCCAACAATCAAAGTATTTTTCTCATATTTTTTATGGATAGTAGACTTCATGACGGTTCCAACGCCGCCAAGAACGCGCAAATCGGAGGTCGGATGAAATCTGGGGAATTTCTGCAAGTTGATGCTGCAGTGCTGGAATTTGCATGTCAGTGTCACTCGGCCGGGTCACATATTCCACTCGGCCGAGTGCGGCCTGGGCCCAGATTTTAAGTTGCGGTTTGGGCTGTTTTTGGGCACGAATTTGAGGGGTTTTCTAGGGTTTCTTGCTAGGGTTTTGGGGAGTATTTAAGGGGTTTGTAGCCACCATTAGAGAGATATCCCCATTATGTTTTCTTAGCCTCCCATATGTTTTATTAGAGTTTATTTTAGAGGTTAGGCCATGCCCTAGGCCCCCTCTTGGATCAAAAGGCTTGTATTTGGATTGGAATTCTTCATCAAAGCTAAGTATTTCTATTCTTATTATTTGAATCTTTGTTTTTCTATCTTTTTGTATGCAAGCAATGATTTCTATTGATTCTCATATCCTTGTTGCTATGCTAGAGTAGATTTGTTGTTCTAGGGTTTGGGGATGAACCCTATGGATCTAATTTCAGATTTGTGATGAATGAATTTCCAAATTGCTAGAATTGCTAGGAGGTTAGGTTGTGATTGATTTACTACGGATAGCTAGGGATTTCCATCGATTTGGGATTTGCAAGAGATTGGATTCTAATCGATGGGAAGGCCTAGATATTCGATTTAGGTTTACAATTGGGTTTCTCTAGATTTGGTTTGCAAGAGATTGGACCAAAGCTAGGATTTTTAATTGTAAATCTATACACATATTCGTTTGCAAGAGATTGGACGAATACGAACTATCACAACCTAGATCGTAACTCGAGTTTGCACGAGAGTGGGCTCGAGGAGCGATTGGGCGACGATGTCGATCCTCATGCTAGTGGCTTAGGTTAGGGTTTGCAAGAGATTGGGCCCTAACCTAGGTTTGCTATAGACCGGCAATAGCGCGAGAGCGTGAGCTTGGTTCTACATTAAGTTGCGACTAGTCCACCTCAACGCAAGTCTAGTAATATTGAGATTCACTATTCACAATGATGCATGACGGTCCGTAGTGGGGATTCCCTAGCCCTAGACGTCTTTATTTGATTTTATATCCCCATACTTTGCCCGACGATTGTGACAGGATCGCCGCAAGGCAAATTCCCTCTTTTATTATATTGTATTTGAATCGATATTTGACCGATTTCTTTATCACCGACACCGACATCCACCACCATTTCCATTATATCATACCATAGCCATCTCCACCAATAAAACCATCGTGGTCAAACCAACCTAGGATAGATTGGAGCCAACACCACCTCCTCGTGTTCGATACCCGCTCGCCACTTTGCCGTGCGCTTGCGGTAAAACTACAACCGTCGCCCCGGGCGTGTATCCGGGGCGCGATCAAGTTTTTGGCGCCGTTGCCGGGGAGGTGTTTCCGTTGGTGCCAATTCGTCACAATTAGGTTGATTAGACTACGAAAAAAAATAAATAAATAAAAAGGAAATTTTCACCCCTGCCACCATTATTATCATTTCTATATTCTTTTGTGCCACTGATATCTTTTCTCCAGGTATTTATCTTTGTTGATCAGGTGCTATGGATTATACTACGTGGACCACAGATTTTGATCAGAATGCTCAGATGGGAGATTACTATTTTGATCAGAGTGCTCAGATGGGAGAATACTATTATGATCAGAATGCTCAGATGGGAGAATACTATTTTGATCAGAGTGCTCTGATGGGCGAATACCTTTTTGAGGAGATGCACTGGCCCGAGCTTGATGAGAGACAAAGGATCTTTTTTGATGAGATGCATGCACACCAGGTTGAAGTGCAAGCCGGGCTTGAAAAGGGTAACCTTCTATTGGAACGTGTGAAGAGGCAACTTGAAATGAATATGCTCATGCTTAAGGTTGAAGGGATTCCCAAAGATATCAGTTCTGCTTCTTCATTTTATGGGCAAGAAGCATCGCCAGACTTACTACCAGAGCCAGAATGTGCCGTCGTCGATCCCAGTTCCTACGATACATCTATTGCATATGAAGAGTGGATGGACGAAGAGGCAGTGAAGGAAGCAGAAACTGAGTCATATGCGCAGCCAGAGGAGGACGCATTTCAGAGATTATTGGAGGGTCTCTTGGAGTCAGTGAGGTTCATCGGTTCAGAGAGCATTACGGCAGGTGATGCATTTGAGCTACGATTTACAGATTTTGTTATGAACCATGTTTCAGCTGCAGGAACAATTGAGGAGGACATCCATGTCAGACTTGAGGGGGATAGACTATATTTTCAGATTTCTTGCGGGCATTCCCCTCCACATGATACATCCCCACAAGCTGACACACATGAGCAGCCAGCATCACCATCCCAGGGAGAGCCTACATTGATAGTTGATGAGAAGGCAAATGAGCACAATATCGAGCCAGAGCATGCTTTTGAGGAGGCCTTACACACAGAGCCAGAGCTTATCACCGAGGAGGTCATGCATCGGGACGAGGACACAGCCATTCATGAGGATCCCGAGCACTATCCTCCTCCATTAGAGCTTCCGCAGCCACCTCATCCTCCCACTGACGCAGAGGACTACCCCACAGAGCTTATGGCTCCCCTTCAGGGAGATCTCTTTACTCCCTCGCCCTTTATCTTTGATTTCCCTCCAGTGTATGATGTTTTTATGATTCATCGTGCCTTTTGCAGGATTCATGTACATACGATCAAGAGGTACGATGGGACGTATATGTGGAGGAGAGCGAGGAGTTAGCACCCATGGAAACATATGAATATGATCAAGGGGTGCACTGGGATGAGTCCGACGATGATGAGGAGCATTTTGATGGGGTCCACACCTATGATCTAGATTTACCTGAGCAGCATAGAGAAGACACCGTGGAGACAGCTATCACGGCACGTGAGGATATTGGATTATTTCCAGGGAAGTATCGTCCACCACTATTTATTTCATATATTTCTATTGACGATCCTCTTTGGAATACTTTTATTATGAGGGTGAAATTTTTGCAGCGAACTGATGCATCCTATTCTCTGCAGGGTACAGGTGGAGTCCTTGTGGGAATGCTGGAGGATGCATTGCTAGAGTTCGTTGGTGTCCATGGACATGTGCGCCTGGCAGAGCCACGGAAAGAGCAGTTGGAGCAGTTGCCTGCACCGGCAAACATACTGGATCCACCTTTTGCTATAGGTGATATCAATCCAGTAGTGTAGAAATTTTTATGCTTTCAATAAACCCGAATCCTCTCGACAGCGAGGGGACCGTATAGATTTGATTGAATAAATATCACCTCTTATGACGGCAACAAAAAATTTTTACACCCCAAACCCATTATATACATTAATTGCCCTCTCCATATTTTGATGTGTCACATCCTTTTGCTCACCACATTCGAGCATTTCTTTCAAGTGAAACCTTGCTTTCTTATTCGTTTGACTTGATCACGCTTTGCAAAGCCATGACATTTTTGATCAAGTCATTTGAATAGGATTGTTTGGTATAAGCTTGGGGGAAAGCACTCCCATGCATCATTGCATGTGCATGTAGTTGCATTAGGATTTCATGTCATTCATTTCATCATTTTTCATTCACCCCCTTATTATTATCGTTGTTCCTCAAATTCTTTCATTATGATCACATTGAGGACAATGTGAAGTTTAAGCTTGGGGGAGTGCATTTCCATGCCATTTAGATGCATTAGTTGCATTTTTTACTTTATTTTAGGATTTTTAAAATTTTTCAAAATTCTTGCATCATCTTTTTGATTTTTCCATCTTATTTTCCTTTTATGTGTGTTCATGCATCATATTGTGTGCTTGTTTTTCTTTTCTTTCATCTCTTTTATTTTATATCTTTATTTTCTTTTCCTCCTTTCGCTAGATTTGCTCCTTATGATGATACCTCTTATTGCTTTAGCAGCCATCATGATGCTTATTATTCCTTGCCATGCTACTTAGAGTATTTCAGTATCATGCTTTTCTTGTGCTTGCTTATATATTCTTTTGATGATTTCTCTATATGAATGCATGATATTAGTTGAAACTGAATGTATGGATTAGTGTTTAGTATGCTTTTGTTGGAAGTGCACCAAGATTCACGCATCAATTGTATAACGGGAGCATCTGCATTATCATCTTTTTCACCTTCTGTTGCATGCTTGATATGAAAGTGCTCTTTACCGCTTGACTTCACTTTTTATTGAGATGATTGAGAATATCCATGCTTACATATGAGTTTTAGTTGAAGTATTATTTTATTGAACCGTTCGTGCACATCTTATAGTGAACCGAGTGTTACATTATTTCTTTCTCCACATATATCTTTTTATTCTCTACATGTCACTTGAGTTCACCTCCTAAAGCTACTTATATCGCATCTATTTCCCAAAAATCCCCACAAAAGAAAAGGTTAGCTCCAAAAAGTCCAAAAAGCCAAAAAGGAGCCAAAAACCAAAAATACAAATCAAACAGCTCCTACAAAAATCCAAAAAGAAAAGTGAGAAACAAAAAAAGATCAAAAAGAAAAAAAAATGTTTCTCTATCTCATTATTGGAGCCACAAAAAACTTGGGAAAACCAAGGCAAAAATCCCATTTTCCACTATCATATTCCTTTAGATGCGATGCCTCAAGCTAAGCTTGGGGGGGGGGTTGAATTCATTTGACCATATGAGTGAGTACGACATTAGAGTGGAGAGGTGCACGAATGGGGAAGTTTGATAATGCTGAAACTTAGCAAAATACCTAAGTTATGGAGATTTCTTATGAATTGATATAAATATGTGAATGCCATGATTTATTCCATTCTCCATTGCATGTTTGGCGTGACTCTTATATGCTTCAGTTATAACTCTTGATTGAAAAGTGCATCGCCAACATTTGTATATTGAATCCTATGAAATGCGTGATGTGGATATGAATTGATTGTATGAATTTAGAGAATCCCTTTTGTTGTTCTTAAAAACTTGCAAGTACCATGTTTATGTAAGATATGAAATCCTTATAGCATGTGATTTGTATTTTCCAAGTTATCGTGATGTGTAGCTTATGGCTTGAGATCTGAGAGAAGAATCTAGCGACCCCTTCCACCTCGTGTTCTTTCTTTTTTCATTTCATTTTCTTTATTTTCATCTCCCGAGTTCGTCTCTCTACTTATCTTCCTCGAGGACGAGTAAGAGGTAAGCTTGGGGGATTTTGATCACTCCATATTTTACACCTTTTTTCTGCATATTTGCATACCGTTTTGATCGCCCATATCACGCCTTTCACGATTATTCGACAATATTGCGATACTTTTTACTATTTCTTGTTTTTGTCGTATTTAAGAAAATATGGAGCGATTTGGATCGATTGTGAGATCAAGAGGATTTGCACCCACTCCGGAGAGTCAACCATGGCACTTTTGAGGGTTATTCTGCAATGGAAGAGGAGTGGAAGAAGAAAGAACGCCGTAGGAGCGACGGGGGAGCGAAAAGATGAAGATTGGGCATTTTCAGCATGCCACTCGGCCGAGTGAAGGAGTCACTCGGCCGAGCATTGAGACCCCGCTCGGCCGGCCAGATCGGACACGCAACAGAGATGTATCAGTGTGCACTCGGCCGAGCATCGCACGCCGACTCGGCCGAGTGAGGAGACTCCGTCCGTCCGAGTGGCACCCAGACGACGGCAAGCCAAAATGTCCAACTTACTGTAATCCGTCAGTCTGCCCCAGAAGCCCGACTCGGCCGAGTGACGAAAGCCGTCCGCCCGAGTACCAAATGCCCCTCGGCCGAGTGACATTTGCCACTCGACCGAGTGATGCCGAGGACACGCAGCGCCCAGATTTTCAGACAGCCTCCCACTCTTTTGAAATCTGCTATCATTCCAACAATCAAAGTATTTTTCTCATATTTTTTATGGATAGTAGACTTCATGACGGTTCCAACGCCGCCAAGAACGCGCAAATCGGAGGTCGGATGAAATCTGGGGAATTTCTGCAAGTTGATGCTGCAGTGCTGGAATTTGCATGTCAGTGTCACTCGGCCGGGTCACATATTCCACTCGGCCGAGTGCGGCCTGGGCCCAGATTTTAAGTTGCGGTTTGGGCTGTTTTTGGGCACGAATTTGAGGGGTTTTCTAGGGTTTCTTGCTAGGGTTTTGGGGAGTATTTAAGGGGTTTGTAGCCACCATTAGAGAGATATCCCCATTATGTTTTCTTAGCCTCCCATATGTTTTATTAGAGTTTATTTTAGAGGTTAGGCCATGCCCTAGGCCCCCTCTTGGATCAAAAGGCTTGTATTTGGATTGGAATTCTTCATCAAAGCTAAGTATTTCTATTCTTATTATTTGAATCTTTGTTTTTCTATCTTTTTGTATGCAAGCAATGATTTCTATTGATTCTCATATCCTTGTTGCTATGCTAGAGTAGATTTGTTGTTCTAGGGTTTGGGGATGAACCCTATGGATCTAATTTCAGATTTGTGATGAATGAATTTCCAAATTGCTAGAATTGCTAGGAGGTTAGGTTGTGATTGATTTACTACGGATAGCTAGGGATTTCCATCGATTTGGGATTTGCAAGAGATTGGATTCTAATCGATGGGAAGGCCTAGATATTCGATTTAGGTTTACAATTGGGTTTCTCTAGATTTGGTTTGCAAGAGATTGGACCAAAGCTAGGATTTTTAATTGTAAATCTATACACATATTCGTTTGCAAGAGATTGGACGAATACGAACTATCACAACCTAGATCGTAACTCGAGTTTGCACGAGAGTGGGCTCGAGGAGCGATTGGGCGACGATGTCGATCCTCATGCTAGTGGCTTAGGTTAGGGTTTGCAAGAGATTGGGCCCTAACCTAGGTTTGCTATAGACCGGCAATAGCGCGAGAGCGTGAGCTTGGTTCTACATTAAGTTGCGACTAGTCCACCTCAACGCAAGTCTAGTAATATTGAGATTCACTATTCACAATGATGCATGACGGTCCGTAGTGGGGATTCCCTAGCCCTAGACGTCTTTATTTGATTTTATATCCCCATACTTTGCCCGACGATTGTGACAGGATCGCCGCAAGGCAAATTCCCTCTTTTATTATATTGTATTTGAATCGATATTTGACCGATTTCTTTATCACCGACACCGACATCCACCACCATTTCCATTATATCATACCATAGCCATCTCCACCAATAAAACCATCGTGGTCAAACCAACCTAGGATAGATTGGAGCCAACACCACCTCCTCGTGTTCGATACCCGCTCGCCACTTTGCCGTGCGCTTGCGGTAAAACTACAACCGTCGCCCCGGGCGTGTATCCGGGGCGCGATCAGTAGGTGAGGATGCATGCATGATGAAAAAGAAAGAAAAATAACAAAATGAAAATATGATGCGGACATGATGCATGCAGCTATAGGAGTGAATCAGATATAAGAGTGGCACACCAAAAAGTCTCTCCCTCTCTCCCAAAAATGATAAAGATAGATATGATCAAAATGTGGACCCAAATACAGTGAGGGGAGGGTGATGTGGGCAAAAATCATCAGGACCAAGCAGAGACGCGCAGCAAGACGGCAAAAAGATCAATGGCATCAAGGGTGCCTAAGAGGGGGGTGATGCGCCGTCTCCGTCCTGAGGCGGAGGAGGAGGTGGTGGTGGCTGGGGAACAGTCTGCTGGGTGGGTGTGGGTGTGGGTAGGGTCGTGGATGCAGGCTGGGTGTGTGTGGGAGTGGGGGTGGGTACCTGCTGGGTGGGTGTGGGTAGGGTCGGTACGCGAGGAAGCCGCTCGAGAATCTGAGTGAGACAGTAGTGAATGCTGGGAAGTAGCTCGAGGCGGTGCTGCATGGCAGTGACTGTGGAAGACAGGGCCCTAAAATCGCCCCGGAGTCCACTCAACCCTCCCTCAAGAGCGCGAACGCTCTGGACTAAGGCGTCAGGGGGAGGTGGAGCGGAGGGACGGACAGGTCTAGGCTGAGCTGGTCAGGGCTGTCTAACACAGGCGGTGTAGGTGATCGGGACAACAGGCAAGGGTCGTATGAGTGCTGTGCTCACTAGAGGGTGCCCAGCCTCAGTGCGAGGCTGGGACGCAGGCTGGTGTGAGGTGGAAGCAGCAGCAGCGGGAGTGGAAGACAAAAATGGTGACGAGGCGGCAGGAGAGGTCAGTGACACAGAAATGGGGACAGACGTCATGACGCTCTCAGATAGAACGGCTACGGTGGAGACAGAAGTGACAACCGCTAGGGAGGCAGTGTGGGGTCCAAAAGGCAAAATCCCAGCGGAGACCATACTGGCCATGGTCTCCACGACAGCAACGAAAGAAGGCTCTCCGCTCTCAACAAAAGTAGGTGGGCGCTCGGGTAGTGCGGAGCAAAGGGGCTCAACGGACAGAGGGCCAGCAGGGGTGGTGGTAGTGGCAGGTGTGGTGGTGGTGGGCTCAGCAAGTGTGTTCCTGACACTGGCAGAAGTGTGGACAGAAGTGTCAGGAGCGGCAGAAAGTGCAGGCTCAGGCTGAGAGACCACGGGGTCGATGGGTGCGGTGTGTGCAGCGTGTGCCTGCTCAGCCTGCCCAGCCTCCTCGGCCTCAAGCACGTAGGCGGCGGGGATCAGGAGATCCATCGCCGGGAGCCAGTCGTCGTGTGCTGGTCCTAAGTGTGTCCGAGCGGGGCTCGGAAGGATCATGTAGTCAGCACCGTACGGACCGTGCAACCAAACCCAGTGCCGCTGACCGTGCGGACGAAGCATCTTCATCCGGGCCATGACGTCTATAAACAGTGAAGTGGGGCCCGGGGAACGACGTAAATCAGCCGGTAGGTCCTCGTCGGTCATCAGGGTGAGCAGGGTGATCAGACCGCCGCAACATATCGGCGAGCGAGCGCCCACCGATACGATGATGCGGTCCAAAAACCAGCTCGCGATATCAATCACGACGGCGGGAACCAACTCGTCACTCTCCATAGCTAGAACTCTGGGGCGCGTCATCGCATAGAGCATATAAAGCTCCGGCGTGGACATCGTCCCAGGCTCATACCTCGCCAAAAAGCTAGTCGCCATAAGGCGCTGAGCTATGCGGAGGCAGGGGTGGATGATGGCCGAGGCCTTGGCCCTACTAGGGTCAAAGGCAGCTGGTAAACCCGTGATCCGGGCCCAAAAAGCGTGGGAATCGAAGGAAGGTGGGGGGATGTGAGTGGGGGCGTAACCCCGGTCGGCTCCGGGGATATCGGGCCACGAAAAGAATGCTCTCATCATACCGAGAGTGACCTGGCACTCTCGGTCCATAAACCTAAACGAGCATCCCTCGTCGGTCCAGGCTATAGAACTCAGCACCTCAAGTGTCGGACGGACGAAGGTGTCCGCCGACACTTGGAAAAAATCTCGCCAACCCACTTTGTCATACAACGTGAGCATCCCCTCAAGTACCCCCAGGCGTCCTAGGTCTGCAAGGTGTGCGAACCTGGAGGGTACAATCGAGCGCTGGGAAATGCGCTCAAAAACGACGCGGTGTGCGTCGTCTCGAAACGTAATCCCCAGCGGCCCGACAAGTGGAGCCGGTGGTGGCAGTGGGTTGGCAGGGAGTGGCTGTGCAGGGTGAACGGGGTCTGCAGGCTGTGGCTGTGCGGGGTGAACGGGGTCTGCAGGCTGTGCGGGGTGAGGTGGTGTAGGCGGAGAAGAGTCCTCCATCTCGTGGGAGGGGCCGGGCTCATCCGGCCGCTTCCGCTTGGCGGAAGCTCTCCTGGTGCGTGGCCGTGTCCGGGGCGGCATGTGGGCCCCGGGTGCTCACCAAAAATAGAAAAAATGTGGCGTGCAAAAGTAAGTGGAACGAGTATACCGTGTCACGCCGCGAGAGCAAAACAGTGGATGCGTGCGAAGACGCCGCCTCCACAAAGCCAAAAGCGCTCCCTGAAAGCTCCCATAGGCTCCCCTAAGCTCCCCAATATAGCCTGCACATCAAACGAAGATATCAGCGAGTAATATTCAAAATGTATGTGGGGGTTAGGGGTATAATGGATAGATATTGAAGTTAATTTAGGCTAGGGGCTCGATTAGCACATGGATCGTCAAAAAATAGGAGAAAAATGGAGAAATGGGCGAAATAGGGCATACCGGAGCACGGCCGGCGGCGAGGGAGTTACCGGCAACTCGGGCGGAGGGGCGGCGGCGTCGGCCGGCGGTGGTCGGCCGAGCGCAGCAGCGGCGAGGGCGGTCAGGCGAGTGGCAGCGAGTCGGGGCGTAGGGAGCTGATCGGGGACGGGCTCGGGCGAACGGATGAGAATTTGTCGCTTCAAATTCCGCGCCGAGCCCGTAGCGCCTTTTATAGGAAAAGTTACGACTCGGCCGAGTGACTATGTCACTCGGCCGAGTGAACGTAACGGAAATATTTTTGAAAATTCCTTCCCGCTTACGACTCGGCCGAGTGGCTTTGCCACCCTCGGCCGAGTGGAGAAAGTCCACTCGGCCGAGTGGCACAAGCTACTCGGCAGTTCTCGCCCTAGGAGCGTATCGGTTTCACTCGGCCGAGTGAAGATATATACTCGACCGAGTGGGAATTATACTGAAATCAAGAAAAGAAATAGAGAGTTGGGTACAGCAGACTTCCCTCGTATGTGCGCCGCTCAGGCGGACGAACTTATGTACTCGGCCGAGTGGCTAGTGTACTCGGCCGAGTGATTCTTGTTTTCTGCTGTTTGGCTCCGTTTGAGCTCTAATCTCTGTTTTTCTTCCTCCAGTTGATTTCTTCCTCCTCCTAAGCATCGAGCGCATTCCTGGAGCGCTCTTTGTCGCCTTGTTCACCCTCCTAATGATAGATATCTCTTTCTCCTCTCCTGTCAAAGAAAAATGGGACCCGTTATCACGAATTTTTCAGGCAAACGACTCAAAACACTAATAATTTCTAAAACAAAAATAAAGAACAAAGTAAAAATAAAGCGATAACCGTCGGGTTGCCTCCCGACAAGTGCTCGTTTAAGGTCTTGAGCTCGACCCCCTTGGATTTTCAATTTAATGCGGGATATTGGGTGCATATGAGATGCACACGTCGAATTTATCGGGAAGAACGCTTGGATTTGGATGTTGTGGCAGCGTGTTCTTCCTCGGTGATCTTTCGTCTCGGGTAGTGTTGGGGGTGGCTCCCCCAAGCTAGTGCTTGCTACGGGCCTTGGCTTCACCGGTGACACCGATTTCCGTATCGGCGGAGCTTTCTTCGGAGACTTCATCTTTGAGAGCTTGCAGAGCTCTCGTATTCTTACGACCTCAGCGTCGCCTTCATCAATTTCTATGGAGAGATCGGGGGAGTGCTCCATCTTTTCTTCTTGGCCCAAGTCCGGGCCTTCTTCAAAATCATCCTTGAATATTGCGCCGATGGAATGGGGGATCGCCTCCTCAATGACCTCGTCAAGGAGGTATGAAAGATCATCCGGTCGTCCCTTAAGCAGATATATTCTACTTATTTCTCCCATAGGGACTCCCTCGGAATAATGCTTGAGCCTTTGTCCATTTACTTTGAATGTGGCTCCGTCTTTGCTCTCAACTCAAAAGCTCCTCCCGGTTGTATGTGCTTGATGGTGAAAGGTCCGGACCACCGTGACCTCAATTTACCAGGAAATAGTCGGAGCCGGGAGTTATATAGCAAGACCTTGTCTCCGACTTAGAAGTCCGTAACAGTTATGCGTGCATCGTGGAGAATCTTGGTCCTTTTTTTGTAAATTCTCGAGCTCTCGTAGGCATCTCTCCTAATCTCATCAAGCTCGTTGATGTCCAAGAGTCGCCTCACCGCCGCACTCATATAATCATTATTGAGGGCCTTGATGGCCCAATATGCGCGGTGTTCAAACTCTACCGGCAAGTGACAAGCTTTCCCATAAACAAGTCAGAACGGTGTGGTGCCGATGGGAGTGCGAAAGGCTGTGCAATATGCCCATAGAGCATCGTTTAACTTCATTGACCAATCCTTTCTAGATCGATTTACGGTCTTCTCAAGAATTTGCTTGATCTCTCTATTCGAGACCTCCACTTGGCCGCTCGTTTGGGGGTGATATGCCATGCCAACCCTCTGGTTTACCCCGTACTTCTTCAGCATGGCTTCGAACTTGTTTTCTATGAAATGGCTCCCCCCGTCACTTATCAAGGTACGAGGAACCCCAAAGCGTGGGAAGATATTCTGCTTGAAAAATTTAGAAACAACCCTTGCATCATTGGTAGGGGTAGCAATTGCTTCCACCCATTTGGAGACGTAGTCAATGGCCAATAGGATATACTTGTTACTGTTGCTTGACGGAAATGGTCCCATGAAGTCCACTCCCCAACAATCAAAAAGCTCAATTTCTTGGATGGGCCTCATTGGCATCTCATTACGTTTGGAAATATTCCCGGTCCGTTGGCACCTATCACACCCCTTCACAAAGTTGTGGGTGTCTCTGAACATTGTTGGCCAGAAGAATCCGCTCTGCAAAATCTTAGCGGTTGTCTTAGAGGCGGCATGATGTCCCTCGCATGGCATACCATGGCAATGCAAAATTATAGACGTTGCCTCCTCCTTAGAAACACACCTTCGAATAACACTATCTTTGCATATCTTGAAGAGGTATGGATCTTCCCAAAAAATAGCTACAGACCTCATGCAAAAATCTCCGCTTTTTGTTGGGTGGGCATCCCATACGGTTTAATTCCACAAGCCAAGTAATTGACGAAGTCCGCGTACCAAGGCACTTCCCCGGGCCTTATGGCGATAGCCTCTCATCCACGAATGTGTCGTCGATAGGTAAACTCTCATCCTCCTTGTCGCGAATAAGCCTAGACAAATGATCCGCCACAACATTGTCCGTACCCTTCTTGTCTCTGATCTCCAAATCGAATTCTTGCAACAAGAGTATCCACCTAATTAACCGAGGTTTGGCCTCCTTCTTTTTAGAAGATATTTCAATGCCGCATGGTCGGTGTGGACAATCACCTTGGAACCAAGGAGGTAGGAGCGAAACTTCTCGATGGAATAGACGACCGCTAGAAGCTCTTTTTCGGTAGTTGTATAGTTTTT
The DNA here is from genome assembly GCA_030789695.1 of Scilla litardierei. Taxonomy (NCBI): domain Eukaryota; kingdom Viridiplantae; phylum Streptophyta; class Magnoliopsida; order Asparagales; family Asparagaceae; genus Scilla; species Scilla litardierei. Next base: position 114,883,738 of record CM061134.1, read on the forward strand.
CTGCGCGTCATCCAATGTCTTGCTCGCATAGAATATTGCATGAAGCTTCTTATCTTTCCTTTGTCCCAATACCGCTCCAATGGCTTGGTCGCTAGCATCACACATTAGCTCAAAGGGAAGGCTCCAATCTGGCGGTTGTATGATGGGTGCGGAAACTAGTGCTTCCTTCAAATATTGAAGGCTTGCAAGCATTCGCCTGAAAAAACAAAAGGAGTATCTTTAGCAAGCAAGGACGTAAGAGGTCGGGCAATCAAGGCAAAATCCTTGATAAAGCGGCGGTAAAACCCCGCATGACCAAGAAAGCCTCTAATGCCCTTAACATTAATAGGAGGAGGGAGTTTCTCGATTACCTCAATCTTTGCCTTATCTACCTCTATTCCTCTCGAGGAGACAAGGTGCCCAAGAACTATACCTTCCGTGACCATGAAGTGACATTTCTCCCAATTTAGAGTTAGATTATTTTGTTGGCACCTTTTAAGGACTTTAGTAAGATTAGCCAAACAAGAATCAAACTCGCTTCCATAAACCGAAAAATCATCCATAAAAACTTCCATAATATTTTCAATGTAATCGGAAAATATGGATGTCATACACCTCTGAAAGGTGGCGGGAGCATTACAAAGACCAAAGGGCATCCTACGGTAGGCATAGGTACCATAGGGACAAGTAAAAGTGGTCTTTTCCTGGTCATCTTCGTGCAGAGGGATTTGGAAAAAATCCCGAATACCCATCCAAATAACAAAAGTATTTATGTTTAGCTAGGCGTTCAAGCATTTGATCAATGAAGGGCAATGGGTAATGGTCTTTTCGGGTGGCTTTATTTAGTTTTCTATAATCTATGCACATTCGCCATCCCGTGACAGTGCGAGTAGAAATGGGTTCTCCTTTATCATTTTTTATAACGGTCATCCCCCCTTTCTTGGGGACGACGTGAACGGGGCTAACCCATCTACTATCAGAGATCGGATAGATAATTCCAGCATCAAGCAATTTTAGGATTTCCTTTTTCACTACCTCTTTCATATTCGGGTTCAACCGCCTTTGAGGCTCAATAGAAGAGGCTTCAGTGTTTTCCAAATGGATCCTATGCGTGCATAGCCTAGGGCTTATTCCCTTAAGATCAGAGATTGTGTAACCAAGGACATCCTTGTGATCCCTAAGGACTTCTAATAATTTTTCAAGTTGGTCTTGGCCAAGGTGGGCATTTACAATCACCGGGAAGGTCAATTTACTACCCAAGAAAGCATACCTTAGATTCGACGGTAATTGTTTAAGCTCTACCTCAAAGGGTGATGTTCCCTTTGCTTCATCATCTTGTGTGAATTTGGCTTCTCCTTCAACATCTGAATTTAGCTCACTCTCGAGCGGAGGTTCAGACTCGCTTCTTAGTGAGGACGGTGCATCAGAATAGACGCTCTCCGATTCCGCGCTTGCATCGATAGGACCACCACCTTGCTCCGGTTCATTCCTGAGATCAAGAAATACGTCAGCAGATTCATAAATGCAAGAGTGGGGGTCATAGAGTGTATCTCCCTGAGTATCGGTTTGTTCGAAGCGTTCCTCGGGAGTGTAGTACTCTTCGACACATGTTCTATCGCCTTCAAAATATAGCTTGTCGTCCCTCACATCAACTCTGATATCGCCCCCAATAGTCCCATCTGGGGAGATTTGATCCATCACAAAGCTAGCAAACAGTTGTTCGACGGGGTCCTCGATATTAATAGCAAAAGCTCCGGTAGCGTAGACCTCATCAATAAGTTCCTTGAGGAGCCTCGCAAAAGATTCATCATCTCCCTGGCCAGAATCAGTCATTGGAATTGCATCCCCCATTTTACATGTTAAGATTTCGTGGAGAATTTCGGGAGGGATGGCAAAATGGGGGCTAGCCAGGGTGGTAGGATCAAACACAATCGCCTCCCCGGCAGCGGCGCCAAAAACTTGATCGCGCCCGGGCGTACACCCTAAAGAGCGACCGTGTAGTTTTACCGCAAGCGCACGGTGTAGCGACGAGCGGGTATCAAACACAGGGAGGACGTATGATAGTGCCTTCTCCGAACAACCTGGCTATAGGGACAGAAGAGTAGGAAATTTGCCTTTCGGTGATGTTGTCACAATCGTCAAACAATATAAAGAGATATAAAATCAAATAAAGACGCCTAGGGAATAGGGAATCCCCGCTACTCACCGTATTTCACCATTGTGACTCATCGGTTTCACAATTGCTAGGGTAGAATGTCGGGTGAACTGGTTGCAACTGAATGTAAAACCTAGTTCACGCTCTCGCGCTGTTGCCGGTCTATAGCAAACCTAGGCTCGGGTCCAATCTCTTGCAAACCCTAGCCTAGGCAAGCTAGCATTAGGATCAACATCATCGTTCAATCGCATCCCGAGCCCACTCTCGTGCAAACTCGGGCTACGACCTAGGTTGGGATAGTTCTTACCCGTCCAATCTCTTGCAAACAGGTATCGGTATAGAATTGCAACCGAGAATCCTAGTATCGGCCCAATCTCTTGCAAACCGATACTAAGGAAACTCAATTTCAACCCAATTCGGGTTTCTAGGGTTTCCTATCGAATTGGGATCCAATCTCTTGCAAATCCCAATCGATATGAATACCTAGCTATCCGTATTATATTAATCCCAAACTAACCCTAATCAATTCTAGCAATAGTTCTATCAAATCGTCACAAATCGGAAATTGGGCTCATAGGGTTCATCCCCACGCCCTAAGACGTTAAGACTACTCACAAATCATATTGATAATGGAAGAATAATCAATAGAAACAACAATGAAATTCATGGCAATATTCAAAATAGCAATAAAAATAGGATTTTTAATGAAGAGGGAGACAAACCAATGTAGCTTTCCAAGAATCCAACAAAATAGCACTTTTCTCTCCTCTCCAATCACAAGAATTAAACTCTAAAAGGTATAATCTAAAAAGGCTACCAAAAGCAATGAAAAAGCCCCCTAAACTAGGTTAGAATCTGGGGTTAAATACCCCCCAAAACTGCCCAAAAATCCGTGACCAAAATGCCCATGCGCCTCTTCAAAATCGTGTTTTCCGCTACAGGCGCTCGGCTCACTCGGCCGAGTGACAAAAGTTGCTCGGCCGAGTGATAGACCCTGAAGATTTCCAGTAAGTCTGGGGTCTTGGGGGTCTTCACTTCGGGGGTCACTCGGCCGAGTGAGTTGTCGTCACTCGGCCGATGGGCTTATCTTCACTCGGGCGGACGACAATTGCCACTCGGCCGAGTGGGGCTTCTGATGCTCAGACTGACGAAAAACAGTAAGTCGGGACTTTTTGATGGGCGTCATCTGGGTGCCACTCGGGCGGATGGGGTACGTCACTCGGTCGAGTCGGCTTTTGATGCACGGCCGAGTGCACACTGATACATTACTTGGAGCGTGCCCGATCTGGCCGGCCGAGCGGTGTCTCGATGCTCGGCCGAGTGACTCCTTCACTCGGCCGAGTGAGATGCTAAAAATGCTCTATCTGATTGTTCTTGCCTCCTCGTCGCTCCTACGACGTTCTTTCTTCTTCCGCTCCTCTCTAATAGCAAAATACCCCTCAGGGAAGTCGTCGGTGACACTCCGGAGTAGGTGTATCTCGGAATCACTCCAACTCGCTCCAAATCTCCTGAAATACGACAAAAACAACAAATCATGAAAAGTATCGCAATATTGTCGATAAATCGTGAAAAACATGATTTGAGCGATCTAAATGGCATGTAAACATGCGGGAAAAAGGTGTAAACCACGGAGTGATCAATGGCCAAGGGGCCAAGGCCGGCCGGCAAGGGCCAAGGGGCCCCTACCACGGCCAGGGCCAGGGCCGGCCAGCCCTGGCCGAGGCCAGGGCCTGGCCGTTCAGAGGGCCGGCCAGAGGGAGCCCTGGCCTTCGGCCAGTCGAGGCCGGTCCTGGCATCGGCCAGGGCCAGGCCAAGCCGAGGAGCCCTTCGGTGCCGACGGTTTCGGCCCCGGCCACCTGCATGGCCGGCCCATACGGGACCGGCGGCAGTTGCATACGGCAAAACCCCCTACTTGGGGGAATACGGCCTTGTCACGGCCACAGCTCGACCCCGGCAATGGCCAGTGCAGGCCAACACCTCCCGCTGCAAAATACGTTTGCAAAATACATTTGAAAAATAAGTTTTCAAAATATGTTTTTCAAAAATGCTTTTCCGCTGCAAAGTACTATAAGAGTACTGTTATTTGATAAAGTGATGGGGAAATATTGAAAGTTGTTCTAGATGGTGATTGGGATCGTAATGACTTTTCCGATTCTAGAACAACATCTTCAATATTTTTCGAAAGTAACTTATCAAATATAATAATATCATTCCAAGTGGGAATTTTCCAAGTGGGAGTGATATTAAACTAGTCTGAAATTTCCACATTCGATTGATTCAGCGTCTCAATGGATCATGATTCGGCCAGTGGTCTTTTGGACTAGTTTGTGGGACACCACGACTCTGTCTGGGGGTAGTGAACCATGGACTAGACATTCCCCTGGTCGGTCCGCTGGCCGAGACTGCTGAATTATGAAAATGTCTAAAATAATGACTATAAATATGAAATTTATGCAATGTTTTTTGATCGAACCTTCGTTTTATGTCTTTTGCAGCATTCTAAAGCTAAAATGTCTTCTGCCTCTAAGAACATCGTCGCTGAGTTGAACAAAGGTGAAAAACTCAACGGCGATAATTACAAACTATGGTCCATAAAGATACAATATGTTCTAGAGGAGCAAGATGTGCTCGAAACTCTAAAGAACATAATGATTGAACCTGAGTTGGACACTACAGACCAACACAGAAGAGACAAGGAAGCTTACGATGCTTGGTCTCGGAAGAACAAGATTGCTCGCATTACGTTGCTATCAAGTATGGCAGACGACATAATGCGGATCTTCCGAGAGCATGACCTAGTCATGGACATATGGTCTAAGATAGAAGAGAAGTTTGGTGGCACCTCGGTGTCCAAACTTCGTTCTTGAACTATAAGATTCGATTCGTACAAGAAACGTCCAGATCATTCCATGGGGAAGCATCTGCGACATATGGCGAATCTCATCTCAGAGTTAAAGGATGCAGGTCATGTGCTCACTGATGAGCAACAAATCCAAGCAGTCATACGTTCCCTACCAAATGGGTGGGACCAAATGAAGATGCATCTCACTCATAATGAGAGCATCAAGAACTTCAGCGATGTTTCTAAGCACCTCGAGTTAGAGGAAGAGCGGCTTGCGGCCGCCAAGCCAAGTGCAGAAGTGCACATGGTTGTTAGTTCCTCACACGGGGGAAAGAAACGGAAAAATCATTCGAAGTTTACTAATGAACGTAATAAGCAACCAGAGTCTACCAAGAAACCCAAACATAATGGTGGGAACAAGAAATGGCACAAGAAGAAAGACTTGAAGAGAATCAAGTGCTTCAAGTGCAACAAGTTAGGTCACTATGCCCGTTCTTGTACGGATGAAGGTGACAATGTAACTTGTAATGCTAGTTACATATGTGTTTCTAGTTCAATATTTCTTGTAGAATCTAATCCTTTTTGGATAATTGATTCAGGTGCCACCGACCACATAGCAAGGACAGACGGTCCTTCGTGGAGTATCACCGGATACCCCAAGGAAAGAAGTGGATCTATGTAGGAAACAACACACGTGTTGAAGTGAAAGGCATTGGGACATGCAAGCTCGTCTTGGACAACGGCCGCACTATCCTACTTCATGATGTTCTCTTCGCAACGGATATTTGAAGGAATATTATATCTGTGGTCGTTTTAATGGGTCTTGGTTATAGTTGGTTCTTTCATAGTTGTAAAGTGGACTTGTCTTGTAATAATTCTTTAATTGGTTCTGGGTATGTTTTCAAAGGATTTATTGTATTAAATACAATGTATGACTCTTCGTTTTATAATGAAAATTTCCTAGTTACAAATTCATCAAATTATGAGTCAGATGTAATTTGTTGGCTTGCAAGGCTTGGTCACATTGGACCAACACGAATGGATAGACTTGCCAAACGTGGCCTTCTATCCAATGTCTCAAAGGTCGAAATGTCGACTTGCGAACATTGCCTTGTAGGAAAATCTTGTCGCAAGCCGTTTGGAACCGGCACAATGGCCGAGGTTCCATTACAGCTCATCCATTCGAACTTATGTGGTCCGATAAATGTCAAGACAAGACGCGGAAAGTCCTATTTCATCACTTTTATTGATGACTTCGCCCGATTCGGTCATATCTATTTGATATCCCATAAAAATGAAGCATTAACCTGCTTTAAAAACTATATGAGTTTGGTGGAAAATCAATTAGATCGCAAGATTAAGGTCTTGTGAACCGATAGAGGCGGTGAATACCAATCAACAAGTTTTAAGGAACTTTGTGATGAAAAAGGCATAGTTCATCAGGTAACTATGCCTTATACTCCGCAACAAAATGGTGTTGTAGAAAGGAGGAATAGGACTTTAATGGAAATGGTCCGTTCAATGATGGCGCAAGCCAACTTGCCAATCACCTTTTGGGGTGATGCATTATTGACGGTCGCTTTCATTTTGAATTGCGTACCCTCGAAATCAGTTAGCTCCACTCCTTATGAGTTGTGGAACCAAAGGTCTCCTGACTTAAGCATATTAAAACCTTGGGGGTGTGCATCCTACGCACATATTTCCTCCCATAAGTTTGGCAAACTTGGGCCAAGGGGGAGGAAATGTATCTTTATACGATACGCAGAAAACTCCAAAGTTATGTTTTCATTGGTCAGAAAGACAATGGATGACTAATTGAATTTGAGTCGAGGGATGTCACTTTCTTGGAAAACGAGTTTCCAAGACAGGGCGAGATAAGTCAGGACTTATCTCTATTTGAGATTTATGATCAAGAAGGATTACCTCATTCGAGTGGGAGAATTCTTGGTGAAGATGAAAATACGTTTCAACCTTCACCAATGGATGATACGAATGATGCGAATCTTATTCCATACGGGAATAATGATCCAAGTGGGAGCATTTCTAACGACATTCCAAGTAGGAGTGATATTAGAGTTGATTTAAATTCGAGTCAACAAGGACTTGAAGAATCTCAAATACGACATAGTAGTCGTACAAGGTTAGCTCCTCTAAGATTTGAGGATGAATTCCCACAAACCTTTATGACTTTATTACAAGAAGATGACGAGCCTGCTACTTTCAAACATGCCGTATCATGCACTGCAAAAGACAAATGAATAGAAGCGATGAAGGAGAAATTAGAATCCATGAACGTTAACCAAGTCTGGGACTTGGTTGACTTACCCAGAGGACGTAGAGCTATTGGGAACAAATGGGTTCTCAAGATCAAGCATAAGGCTGATGGCTCTATTGACAGATATAAAGCTCGCCTTGTCGCGAAAGGTTTTACGCAACAGGAAAGGATAGACTACGAAGAGACCTTCTCACCTGTTGTGCATTTTACCTCGATTCGCTTGATTCTGGCTATGGTAGCTTGCTTAGACCTCGAATTACATCAAATGGATGTAAAGACTGCCTTTCTCAATGGAGAATTGGACGAGGAGATCTATATGGAACAACCAACAGGGTTTGTAAAAGAAGGAAACGAACATAAGGTTTGTAAACTTCGTAAGTCCATATATGGTCTTAAACAATCCTCGAGGCAATGGTATATACGATTTCAAGAAGTTGTCTTATCAAATGCTTTTTCCATGCTTGATGAAGATAACTGTGTATATATCAAGAGGATTAAGAGCAAGTATGTTATTATGTCTCTATATGTAGATGACATTTTAATAGCCGGAAATGACAAGGGCTTTGTGATGGATATCAAGGCTTGGCTTTCATCAGTTTTTGAGATGAAAGACATGGGAGAAGCCGCATATATCCTTGGAGTTAAGATTTCAAGGAATTGTTCGAAGAAACTTCTCTCTCTTTTACAAGAGACTTATATAAAGAAGGTTCTAGAACGTTTTAATATGCAGGACTGCAAGTCCATTGATACTCCTATAAGCAAATGCGATAATTTATGTCTGAAATCGTGTCCAAAGAACCAAAAGGAAAAGGAAATTATAGAAAAAGTTCCATATTCCAGTGCAGTTGGCAGTCTAATGTACGCTATGATGTGTACACGACCGGACATCTGTTTTGCCGTTGGAATGGTAAGTCGTTACCAATCCAATCCAGGGCAAGTACACTGGAAAGCAGTTAAGAGGATAATGCGGTATCTTAAAGGAACTGCAGACTATGCTTTATGCTATCAAGAAGATGCCTTGAGGCTCGAAGGCTACACTGATGCTGATTGGGCGGGTGATCTCGATGAGTGACGATCGACCTCAGGATAAGTTTTTCTACTCAGATCTGGTGCAATATCCTGGAGTAGCAAGAAACAATCCTGCATCGCACTTTCAACTATGGAAGCCGAGTTTGTAGCATTTAGCATGGCAGTCCGAGAAGCTGTTTGGCTTAGGAAGTTCTTAGACAGGCTAATTGATGCAAGTGACTCAGGTGCTGTACCGATACACAGTGACAGTCAAGCATCTATAGCCTATGTCAAAGATCCAAAATTCCATTGTAAGACCAAACACATTGATATCCGCTAGAAATTTGTAAAAGACTATGATAAGACCAAGAAGGTAGACATTAGGTACATATCTACGCATGAGATGATAGCGGATCCGCTTACGAAGGCGATCCCCAGAGATGTGTTTTACAAACACTTATCATCTCAAGGATTGCGTAAGAGCTGAGTTGTACCAGTGTAAATTCCCATGTCTATGAAAGATCAAATTTAATAAAAAGAATAAGTTGTTTTTGACATTGCATATAAGTTTCTTGAAAATGTTTGTGTACATTTTTTTAAAATCTCAGCTATGTTTTTCTAGTATGTCGGACAGATTGAGGTTGGCTCTCTCACATGAGCAACCGCCTTTATTCTATCAGACGGACAAGATAAAGATGAGACATGTTTAAAGTCAAAATCGTCAGACGGATGATTTAGAGTCATGACTTGAACAAAATGGTCGTATGAAAGATCTGCGTCATATGGATGCTTACAAAAGATCTAAGAAGATTTTTGAAATCTTATCTGTCTTATGCGGGATGTGGGTCCAGGAGATCAATGAGTAGTAAAAGGGACTCAAAGTCAGACATTGTGGTGTCTGACCATCATCCTTACAACATCATTAAGACATACGCTCTCTGGGAAAGGAGTGATGTTGTAATACGTATTCATACTACGTATGCATTTGACCATTGGGTTAGAATAGTAATTGTGTTTACTATTATGTGAGACCCAAAGACCACATGGGTCTTTACTTCTTACCCTTATGGACTCTAATTGGTTCCTTTAGATTTGACTGGGTGATCGCTATCATAGCATGTTGCTTATGGACTATGGTAAATTCGGTCCGGCGGGGCATGTTAGAAAAGCGAGTCAAGTCAAGATCGAAAGGATCGCAAGAAGACGAAGATTAATTTCATATTCACATTTGGACTTTAGAGATTCAAAGCTGGCCAGCCAATTGTAATCCAGATGGGATTCAATTGTTGAATATAAAGTATAAGAAATGTGAAGAAATAATCTAGGGTAAAACATGCGTTGATCTACTCAACTTTGCACCACAAAGAGTGTTGTGTATCTCTAACAAGTGCACAACAACGGACTCTATGCGCATGACAGTCACACGGTCTATTTCTTGGTATGATAGATTGAAGAACTGAAGGAAAAGATGTTTCCTTACAATCCCCTCAAGTGTGAGTGGGAGATGTTGGATATGGACGACATGTATACACCCATGAGGGGATGTATGAGGGTATACGGACCTCGGATGTTGCGTGCATGAAAGCATGTACGAAGGGAACCTTTTCATGTGTGAAAAGGACCACTCGATAAGTGGATAAAGGCACTTTATAAGTGCAAAAAGGCACTTGATAAGTGCATAATGAAGAGGATAAGGAAATGTGCTAATATAGGCTAATAAGCTTATATATGGTTATTTCCTACACTAACTACCCCTAAAGCCTATAAATAGGACCCAAGGGTAAGGCTTTTAAGGGTAATCTTGAATGCCATAAGTTTGCATAAGGCAAAAATTTTTCCTCTTCTCCCTTCCATTTCGTTCTTCTTCTAAAGTTAGATTTAGACGGTGGAAACGCTGTTTCGATCCTTTGTGACGAAGTACTGACCGTTGTGGCGAATCCGAGGGCAAATTTCAGAGACTATAGTGTTGTGTATGCTAATGTAAGTTATCTTTCGATCCTCCTTCCTCGCGCGACGACATCCTACATCAGTACCGCGTACCACCCGCAGACGGACGGCCAATCAGATAGGACGATTCAGATTTTGGAGGACATGCTGAGGGCATGCATGTTGGACTTCAAGGGATCCTGGGAGGATCACCTTCATCATGTGGAGTTTGCCTACAATAACATCTACCAGGCGAGTATTGGCATGGCGCCATTCGCTGCGCTATATGGGAAGAAATGTCGATTGCCACTGAGCTGGGATAACATTGGAGACAGAGAGCTGTTAGGACCAGAGATGATCGTGGAGGTAGTGGATGTTGTGAGGAACATCAGGGAGAAGCAGAGGATCACGCAGGACCGTTTCAAGCATTGGGCAGAAGCTAAACGGCGACCTTTGGAGTTTCTGCCTTGGGATCATGTCTTTCTGAAGATTTCTCCGAACCACGGAGTTATCCAATTTGGAAAGAGAGGCAAGCTGAGTCCAAGGTACATTGGGCCTTTTGACGTCCTGGAGAGAGTTGGAGTGGTGGCTTACCGCTTGGCATTACCGCCATCACTGGAGGGAGTTCACGACGTGTTTCACGTATCTCAGTTACGTCGATACGTCAGTGATCCGTCCCATGCTGTGGATTTCTCGGAGATCACGGTTCGCCCGAATCTTACCTATGATCAACAACTAGTTGAGATTCTGGATCGACGGCAGAAGCAGCTGAGGAATAAGACTTTCGACTTGGTTAGAGTGCAGTGGCGTCATGGTTCACCTGGCGAGTCCACCTGGGAGTGCGAGGATGATATGAGAGAGCGCTTTCCGCACTTGTTTCAGATCTGTAATTGATGTTGATTCCGAGGGCAGAATCATTCATAATGTGGGTAGGATGTCACGGTCGGTTTTCGATCGTACTTTCTTCGTGCGCGTACTTTTGTCCGTACACGCATTTATTTTGGACCCTCCTTGTATTCGAACCCTATGTTGTGATATGCCGTTGTGACCATCTCGAAGAGTATTAATTTGTGAAATTATTTTGGAACGACATTTCACGGGTCGTCCTCCCACAATTTGACTTTGTTTGCAGAGGCGCCGCGATTTTTACTTTTGTTGTGGGACCTTGTTATTTTTAGTTTCTTTTCTCGTCGCCCAACTCATGATTAGTCTTCTTAGTTTCGTTTCTCTCGTCGACACGGTCGCCCCGATTTTTACCTCACAATTTTCGGGCTCCGTTTGACCCACTTTCACATTTTTCCCCAGTTTAAATATTGGTTTAACCCTAAGTATGACATGATTTTTATCCCCTAATAATTAGTTAATAATAATATACATCCTAATATTTGACCTAGACTTTCTCACCTTAGCCGCACATACCCAGGGAGAGAGAGACCCATTAGTTTTTATTTTATTAATTGTTAATAACAATTTTAACCAATTAAAACCTAACAACCCACGTGCTGTCATATAAAAAAAATCCTACACTCCTTATTTTATTATAACCTAGGGCTAAACTCTCTCCCAGCAATAAAAAAATGAGCCACCGCCTGTATTCTTTTTCGCACGCGCAGCCTCTCGCTCGCGAGCAGCTCTACGACGTTTACCCTCGCTTCTCTGCCCGTATCCCCGCCGCTCGACCTTCCTCTGACCTCTGCGCCGCCGTGGGCCCCCGACCCTCGCCGGAGTTCGCCCCCGTTCGTCGGTAGCGCACTGCGTATGTGAGTTGCAGCAGCAGCATCTCGCTGCTGCCGCGCCCTGTCCCGGTGCTGTCGCCACCGTGAGCCACCCCCGTCGACCCCCTCTGACCTCTGCGCCGCCGTGGGCAGCCCCTCTGGCCATCCAAGCCTCAAAACAGCGAGTTATCGTTGTTTCATGTTCTAACGACGTATCGACGTGTCGTTACACATCTCGTCGCCTTCTCTCGCTGTTGGATCATTCCGGCAGCCACCAACCTCGCCTAGAGGTGTTCCTCGACTTCACGATCAGTCTCTACGACGCTCGACGTTGTAGTATTCGTGTGCGTCGACACCTTCATCCCCGTTCGTCGTTACGGCTTACCGTGAACCCTAGATCTTCTACCGTTCACCTTGCTCGCTGATTTGGACTCTCCTCGCTGATCTCGTCGCTGTTCTAGGATTGGCAAGCGTGGATCATATTTTGGATCTGAATCAGGAGCGCTATCTATATTCCAACCCCTGACGTCGCTACCCGACGTCATTGTATCTTTCGCATCGTGCAAGGGTACATTTCTGATCTCTTAGGACCCCCAACCAATGCCTGTTAATCAAGATTAAAATCAGTATTTAAATTGCTTAGTAAATCACTAATGAAGATAATCTAATTTGGGACTGTAGGTTGGTGAATCCGAGCACATAGGTACATTGGACTGATTGAACAGTGTTTCTAGAACGGCTGATTGCAGGCAAGTGAAACTTGCCAACTTTTGTTTAGGCCATGTTTTAGGCCATCCCTCGTTTTTAGCATAAAAGAGACTAGGCGATGAAATGATAGTCGCCTAGACGCAACTTCAAGATCTAGCTTGACAACGAAGCTAGATCCGACTCCCTGCCATGCCATTCATACATTTTACCCGTCACGTTTACTTTCTATATATGTACGTACTTTATTTGTACTCTTGCCATGCCATGCATCCTAACATGTTATACCATGCTTGAATGTTTGCGTTTGTAGAACACGTTACTTGTACTTCCTTGTTGAGGCTAGGCACCTGCGTTGCAGGCACAATTCTATGCCAAGTGCACTTCCTGGCTCGTGAACCAAAAGCGGGCTATGTGTGTTGGTCGAAAGCCAATGCCCGATTACACGTGGAGGGGTAGGATTAAGCGATCACTTGAGTGTAGAAGTTGGCCCGTACAGCCGCTCCAGCCAAAGGGCGTAAACTCTGTGCACGACGTGCTTACTTGTCTTATAAACCCATGTGAATGTTTTAGTAGCTTTACTACCTTGCCTTGTCATACTTGTTCTAATTTCTTACTTGTTGCATCCATGCCTTAAAATGCCATGTCATAGCATATTTTAGAACTGCTAGGCTGTTTTCCCTTCTTTTAGTTTCCTTGCACAAAGTCTCTTGTAGACTTTTCTGACATGCACCCTCGTCTCTTTTGGGTGTCGCATGTTAGTTGCTGAGCTAGAGCCCGTTGCTGAGGACGAGGTGTTTGCTGACGCTGAGCCTGGGTCCACTGTTGACGTGGAGTTCGAGGACACCAGCGACCAGTCGTAGAGACTTCTTTCTGTGTTGCTTTCTGCTTAGTTCTTGTTAGGTTGTCGATGCGTAGCACCTTTCCCTTTTCTGTATGTTTATTTCTGTTGGCCATGCTTGGGGCCTTTTTAGACTCTTTTATGCCTGGTGGCTTTTCTGCGATGTTTGAACATTATTTGTGGACATTTTGAGATTGGAATAACATTATTTATCTCTCCTTCTTTTATTATTATTTTTGTTCTGTCTCGCAATTGCAAGGACCTTTACTTGGTTATACTAGACGCTTTACATACTGTAGCCTCACAGTTGCAAGTCTGAGCGGGCCTTTCACGCCTCGCCTACCGTATTTGGGAAGCGGGTCGTGACACACTCGGCCGAGTATGATTGCTTACTCGACCGAGTAGAGAAGCCTTCTCGCCCGAGTCAGTCAGAGGAACAGACCCCCCGAAACCCCAGATTCTTTGTTTTATTATTGGGTCTGTCACTCGGTCGAGTGACATTTGTACTCGACCGAGTGACGCATTCCGACTGCTGCAAGGATTGCAAATTCTGGGCTGCGCAGTGGCAGTTTTGTCACGATTTTTTGGACGATTTTGGCTTGTATTTAAACCTAGGTTTATCCCTAGTTTTAGGAGAGACTTCTATTATTTTTTGACGGCTATTCTTTTGTGAAATCTCAGCTGGAGATCATATGCGACAATTTTGTTTTGTTTTTTCTTGCTAAAAATCTTATTTTTATGAATTGTCTCTTCTTTGCAATGAATTGTGCTATGATCAATTGCTTTAATTCTGAGATTTTCATGATGATTAATGAGTAGTTCCGTCGTTCTAGGGCGTAGGGATGAACCCTATGGACCCGATATTTTGAATTGTGATGAAAGTATAGAATTGTTGCTAGGATTGAAGAAAAGTTATGTTTTGATTGATTTATTGCGAGTAGCTAGGAATTTCTATTGATTGAGATTTGCAAGAGATTGTTTCCCAATTGGTAGGAAGGCCTAGATATTCGACTTGGATTTATAATCGAAATTCTCTAGATTTGGTTTGCAAGAGATTGGACCAAAGCTAGGATTTTTATTATAAATCTATACTAATATTCATTTGCAAGAGATTGGACGAATACGAACTATCATAACCTAGATCGTAGCTCGAGTTTGCACGAGAGTGGGCTCGAGTTGCGATTGGACGTTGATGTCGATCTTCATGCTATGTTCTTAGGCTAGGGTTTGCATGAGAGTGGGCCCTAATCTAGGTTGCTATAGATCGGCGATAGCGGGATAGCGTGAGCTTGGTTCTACATTAAGTTGCGACTAGTTCACCTACATTCAAGCCTTGCAACATTGATATTCATAATTCACAAGGATGAGAGACGGTCCGTAGTAGGGATTTCCTAACCCTAGACGCTTTTATTATATTGATATCTATTTGTTATTTGAACATTTGTGACATTACCACCAAACTATTCTTATTCTCTTGATAGCTAGGTAATCAAAGTAGGATACTGTCAATTGTCCTCCCTGTGTTCGATACCCGCTTGCCACTACGTCGTGCGCTTGCGGTAAAACTACAGTCGTTTTCCGAGTGTATATCTGGGCGCGATCAAAAGGAATAGGGACATATCATGCTTCCACTGTGTAACGACCCGCTCTCCAGGATACCCGGGAAGTACGAATCCGTCCCAAGTATTCCTAGATCAACAAGTGTTACGTAGGAAGAGAGAAAGGAAGAGAACACAAGAATGCTGCAGGTACTACACACGTACTGGGAAGTACACGTAAAACTCCATCACAGATAAAAACACTGAGAAAAAACAAAAGTACAATATTCCATTTTATTGATACATTGATACATCTTATACATACACCAACATATTCATATTCACAACTCTAAGTACAAAGGTCCACCCGAAAAGAAACACCAAAAGTACAAGTCTCTCATCATACCCCTCACCACCCAATACTACAACTAATCACCAACTCCGAAGCTCCAGCCGCTATCTCCAACCTCCAACTCACGTGACCTGAAAGTCAACAGGGACACGTCAACGCGTGACCCAGTAGAAACTCCTAACACTCTAGCAGAACCCAGTTTTAGAACTAGTCTGTCTATCTAGGGAGGGTAGTCTAACAAGTAAGGTTCATGGTGCGTAAAAGTAATCACATTCCAACATGCGAACCTAGTTATGAGAACGTGCAAAACATGCATATGAAACCATATTATGAAATGCAGCTATTGAAAGGAAGCGTAAGAACATGTTACCATGGGACAATAGTATTAAAGTAAACAAAAATAAGGAGACATGAGATAACAACATTTATAAATTAAAGACAACTACTATAAGTTGTTGATTCACATATTTGGAACCCGTGTAAACCGTAGAACGCTAAGGAGGCGGACTTCACCCAGGGTGGGTGAAAAAGTGGTACCCCAACCAGCAACACGAGCACCGGAGGGGGCCTCTCGCAACTCCGTACCCGAACGGGGCAAGGTACTGGAGCGAGACCAGCTCGGTTTTTCTATCGGACAAACGGAGGAAACCATTAATTACCGTCATGGTGCATCACGAGTACACCAGCGACCTCTCTAGCCCTCTCCAACTCCCTTTCTCGGGGCAACACATCGGGCGAGAAATCATAATTCATACGTCCGCTCCTTAACTCCTAAAGTTTACCCGTTTTCCCCCAAACCCGTGTCACCCTCCTTTAGGAGGACTGATACATTCCTCATTCTCACTCTCAGTATTTAAGATGTTACTTCATTTCTCAACGAATCATCTAGCGGTCTTGAATACTGCTTTTAACCAACTTTTAACAAAAATCATCATCATCATCATCATCATCATCATCATCATCTCAATTAAAGAATTGCATGGAATATCATCACAAACTCATCGTTATGAACATACTAATGTGAGCACAAAAGCATAAACAAATTGAACTTAAACATTATTGACATAACGAATATTTCATGAACCATCTGCATAATTACATGTATCAAGAGCATGTCATTGAGAACATGATTAGCACAAACAAACTTAACTTCAAACAAAACTACACCATGATAAGTACTAAGCAAAATTAGCATATGAATCTGTCAAAACTGTTACAGCAGAAAGAATATCACTTTTAGCCTATCTACAGTCAGAATTGGTGTCTGGTCCCTTCACGAAAGTTGTAGATATGGGTGTTTTCCTTTCACTGACCAATTTTCATAAGCTCAGTTGACATATGTGATTTATGGTGGATTTTCTCCTAACAGATATAATTTCAGCATTCTGAACCAGAAACTGAGTTCAGTTCAAGTCCATTTTTCTACAAGTTACAGAGAGAATTAAAATCTAAACAAATTATGGGTTGAAGATCTTGAAGTCATCTTTCCAACGGCATCAAGATCATAATATTTTATAAAGTGTGCATGGAGTTCTACTCGTTTTACTGAAAGGTGTCAAAACTGTCTAAAAACAGACCAGTTTTAGAAACTGAATTTTTACCATAGCTTTCAGTCCGAATTTGCAAAACTTGTAAACGTGAAAGTTATTAAGGACTACAATATGAGTAACATATATTTTTTTCATGCATTTCTATGTAGCCAATTAAGTGCAGCAAGCTAACAAAGTTTCAGCCAATTCTGTGTAAATTTCAGAATTTTGTTCATCTAGCTAATGGGGAGTGAGGGAGAGAGTGAAATGAGATTTTCTTTTTCTTTTTCTTGGTTTTGTTCTTCATGCATAGGTTTTAGGAATCCCCAAATCCCTCTCCTTCTTACACCTGATAAGCCATGTGTCTCTAATTAACTAAAAACATGACACCTAATAGGATGTGTTGTCATGGTAATAAAAATGTGGATTTTTGTTTTTTAAGAAATTAAAAATACTTGAATAAATACTTCGTACACTCCAAATACATGCATTTCTCCAAATACTCTCATTTACTAAATTCAAGTAATGAGTTTAAAATCTTTTAAAATAAATTCCTACATCAAATAATTAAAAGAAAAATATGGGCATACTTCCCAAAAATATACGGACGTATCTATGTCAAAAATACGTACAAATACGCGTATATGAAAAGTATGGTCATTACATTCTACCCACCTTAATAACCAAGTCCACCCTCGGACTTTCTATGCTAAAGGTCTGACTGGAGACTGAATAGTATAAGGGTTTCCCTACCCTAGAAATACAAATAACGCTATATGTATATACTATACACGCATGTATACATGCACTATACCGTAGATTATAAACATATATATACACATTCTTATACAAAAATATAGGTATACACACAGACAAATCATCACAATACATACATAGTACTATACATTCCACATTCATCCATGTACTCACAAATATATCTATATTGCATGAGAATACTCACATATATATAAAGACTAATATGTACACCCATGCTAGTACACTTATACACATGGACACATGTATCAATGTCGTACATAGAAATAAGTAGAAACATGTATAGATACACCCAAGTCATTAATATACACACCAATATTTATACACTTGTTCACTCAACATATATGTGCTTACATAAAGATTCACACAAGTATATGATCAAAGACATATGCTGTTACATGGATACATATAGATATATCTAAATACATACATCTCTATAGGTAATCACACACTCCTTATATTTATATATATCTACATACATACATGTTCACACGATATTTAAACACACCATACTCATAAGTCACAGAGTTAGCATACTTATACATACATACATAAGTAGGTAAATCCAATTATTGATGCATTTATGGTAAATAATCATACACCAATAATGATACACATTGATATGATGCACCTCATATCAAGTGGGTAAGCATACACAAATATATCACTTAAGCACATAAGTATGAACACTAACAATTATATAGACAAATATATATGATAGTTCGAACGCTAGGATGTACACAGTATATATCACTATAGTAAATAGTCCTGTCAGCATGTATGTATAATATATCAACCTTCTAGTACATACTCACTTCATATATACAAGAATACATACAAATGTGTTCATATCCAATATTCACTCACATAAATCTATATTTAACCACTTATACATGGTACAAATATACTTACATACAAGCCGTCAGCGTAACATATATTCAATGCAATATATATACACACACAATACTATGTATAAATAATAGCACAAGAATTATATCAATACAGTATATGTATCTATATACACATCATTTAGTAAGCCAATATATTTCACACACTACTTATGATACACATCCAATTATAGCTATACTCATATACACATATCTCACTTTATCAATTTACACAACCATATTCATAGTATGCATACCCATATAATTATTCTTATGTATACCATCATACACTATTATACATTCAAATATACTTCCACTTCGGCTCACCAACAATCATCCATATACTAACACATATATCATAAGTTTATTTACACACCAATACATATTCACACAGATACTCTGAATATATATATACACACTCATCCACTAGACACCCATATACAAATATATCTTCTAACATCACTTTAATGCATCATACTCTAGTATCCATACATACAGCTCTATATACATCCATATAGTCATACATATACACCTCCAAATATAATCGAAGTATAGATTACCATATAAATAATACATAACACTCTATTGCACAGATAATATGTCTTACACATAATTTCACTGATCAAATACTACATTCACCTCAATCCATACAAACAACATCACTATACTCACACCTATACAATGAATTACAAGAATACACATAAGTAGTTAGACACGTATCTATAGTGTATCTTATTTACGTATATATCTATAGACACATAACTATAAAAATACAAGCAAATACACTACAATACTTTTATATCCATGCAAACACATACCCACTCGTATATGTATATGTATATACAAACAACTACCCATGCTTAACCTCAGGGAGCTCTGTACATTGGGTTTCCTAATACCAGGGTTTTACCCTAAGGCTGATCACCTACAGACCTTAGGATACATCTACCCATATGGAGCATTACCCGTACTATCCTTACGCACGCCGCAGTACAGAGACCTGCATGGGCCACCAACTGTAACGACCCGCTCTCCAGGATACCCGGGAAGTACGAATCCGTCCCAAGTATTCCTAGATCAACGAGTGTTACGTAGGAAGAGAGAAAGGAAGAGAACAAAAGAATGCTGCAGGTACTACACACGTGCTGGGAAGTACACGTAAAACTCCATCACAGATAAAAACACTGAGAAAAAACAAAAGTACAATATTCCATTTTATTGATACATTGATACATCTTATACATACACCAACATCTTCATATTCACAACTCTAAGTACAAAGGTCCACCCGAAAAGAAACACCAAAAGTACAAGTCTCTCATCATACCACTCACCACCCAATACTACAACTGATCACCAACTCCGAAGCTCCAGCCGCTATCTCCAACCTCCAACTCACGTAACCTGAAAGTCAACGGGGACACGTCAACGCGTGACCCAGTAGAAACTCCTAACACTCTAGCAGAACCCAGTTTTAGAACTAGTCTGTCTATCTAGGGAGGGTAGTCTAACAAGTAAGGTTCATGGTGCGTAAAAGTAATCACATTCCAACATGCGAACCTAGTTATGAGAACGTGCAAAACATGCATATGAAACCATATTATGAAATGCAGCTATTGAAAGTAAGCGTAAGAACATGTTACCATGGGACAATAGTATTAAAGTAAACAAAAATAAGGTGACATGAGATAACAACATTTATAAATTAAAGACAACTACTATAAGTTGTTGATTCTCATATTTGGAACCCGTGTAAACCGTAGAACGCTAAGGAGGCGGACTTCACCCAGGGTGGGTGAAAAAGTGGTACCCCAACCACCAACACGAGCACCGGGGGGGCCTCTCGCAACTCCGTACCCGAACGGGGCAAGGTACTGGAGCGAGACCAGCTCGGTTTTTCTATCGGACAAACGGAGGAAACCATCAGTTACCGTCATGGTGCATCACGAGTACACCAGCGGCCTCTCTAGCCCTCTCCAACTCCCTTTCTGGGGGCAACACATCGGGCGAGAAATCATAATTCATACGTCCGCTCCTTAACTCCTAAAGTTTACTCGTTTTCCCCCAAACCCGTGTCACCCTCCTCTAGGAGGACTGATACATTCCTCATTCTCACTCTTAGTATTTAAGATGTTACTTCATTTCTCAACGAATCATCTAGCGGTCTTGAATACTGCTTTTAACCAACTTTTAACAAATATCATCATCATCATCATCATCATCATCATCTCAATTAAAGAATTGCATGGAATATCATCACAAACTCATCGTTATGAACATACTAATGTGAGCACAAAAGCATAAACAAATTGAACTTAAACATTATTGACATAACGAATATTTCATGAACCATCTGCATAATTACATGTATCAAGAGCATGTCATTGAGAACATGATTAGCACAAACAAACTTAACTTCAAACAAAACTACACCATGATAAGTACTAAGCAAAATTAGCATATGAATCTGTCAAAACTGTTACAGCAGAAAGAATATCACTTTTAGCCTATCTACAGTCAGAATTGGTGTCTGGTCCCT
Source organism: Scilla litardierei (assembly GCA_030789695.1). Classification (NCBI taxonomy): domain Eukaryota; kingdom Viridiplantae; phylum Streptophyta; class Magnoliopsida; order Asparagales; family Asparagaceae; genus Scilla; species Scilla litardierei. The sequence continues at coordinate 114,904,803 of CM061134.1, forward strand.
TCACGAAAGTTGTAGATATGGGTGTTTTCCTTTCACTGACCAATTTTCATAAGCTCAGTTGACATATGTGATTTATGGTGGATTTTCTCCTAACAGATATAATTTCAGCATTCTGAACCAGAAACTAAGTTCAGTTCAAATCCATTTTTCTACAAGTTACAGACAGAATTAAAATCTAAAATAATTATGGGTTGAAGATCTTGAAGTCAGCTTTCCAACGGCATCAAGATCATAATATTTTATAAAGTGTGCATGGAGTTCTACTCGTTTTACTGAAAGGTGTCAAAACTGTCTAAAAACAGACCAGTTTTAGAAACTGAATTTTTACCATAGCTTTCAGTCCGAATTTGCAAAACTTGTAAACGTGAAAGTTATTAAGGACTACAATATGAGTAACATATATTTTTTTCATGCATTTCTATGTAGCCAATTAAGTGCAGCAAGCTAACAAAGTTTCAGCCAATTCTGTGTAAATTCCAGAATTTTGTTCATCTAGCTAATTCCGCATAACATATTAACATAAATGGAATTCCTAATCCTAAAACTAAATCCTACTATAAGTGAAAGGAATTTCTACCTTAACAATTCCTCCAAAATTTTCTTTGGCCCTTCTAATTCCTTGAAGAACTTGAGCTCCTAGTCTCCTTCTTCAAGCTCCAATCTTGTCTCCATATGGTTGGTTTTTGGCTATTTTGGCTAGTTTTTGGTGTTGGAATGAAAAGGAATTTTGGGGCTTTTAGAGGTTGAAGAGGGGAGCTAATTGGAAGTATGTTCTAAGGAAGAGGATGAAGAAAAATGAAAGAAAGGGGGCATGCTAATTTTTGGCCAGAAATGGGGAGTGAGGGAGAGAGTGAAATGAGATTTTCTTTTTCTTTTTCTTGGTTTTGTTCTTCATGCATAGGTTTTAGGAATCCCCAATTCCCTCTCCTTCTTACACCTAATAAGCCATGTGTCTCTAATTAACTAAAAACATGACACCTAATAGGATGTGTTGTCATGGTAATAAAAATGTGGATTTTTGTTTTTTAAGAAATTAAAAATACTTGAATAAATACTTCATACACTCCAAATACATGCATTTCTCCAAATACTCTCATTTACTAAATTCAAGTAATGAGTTTAAAATCTTTTAAAATAAATTCCTACATCAAATAATTAAAAGAAAAATATGGGCATACTTCCCAAAAATATACGGACGTATCTATGTCAAAAATACGTACAAATACGCGTATATGAAAAGTAGGGTCATTACACACTGGCAAACTTTGTTTTGCTGACCCTTGGGTGTTTTCTTCTTAGTTTTTTTCATTGGACTGGACATCGAAGCATCCACATCCTCATCCCATAGACCCGACTTCCTAGAAGATCCACTGTCGACATTCGGGTCATTACCGCTTTGTGAAGATGTCTTGTTGAAAGCATTTTGGTGAGACGAGCTTATAAATGGCTGGATTCCCCCCTTGGAGCATATGCATAAAGTCCGGGGGTGTTGGCATGGGCATGGGCATGCTATATTAGGGGAATTGTGTAAACGGCATGCTTGGGCCTACACCATGGTAATTCTGCGTAGGATGGAAATCAATCATCCTACACAGCATCGGGCACCCAAGCGATGGATCATTCCCACTTTCGTCTTCATACCATGGGTTCACATATGAATGGTCATATACTGGTGGCATAAGATCATTCCCTTGCCCTGGCTGTGATGACACTGCCATGCCTACAAAAAGAATGATTTAATATTACAATTGCAAAGTTGTGGCAACCGACATACACACACGTATATTACATGTATTGCAAATACCAGATAACTATAAGCGGTGGAAACATAACATGATACATATCACATAATCAAAGTAGAAACCCTGCATTTTTACACAATAGACAAAGTAATAAATAATCCACATACATCAAAAATAAAAGCATCCATCATATTCCATGTTCAAGTGTGCTCCCATGATTATGTATATTACAATAGTCGACCTATATTTCCTATGCGATTTGATCCTTGCGAAGTTTCCATTGGTCTCTTTGTTGGGTTTATTCACATATGGGCAACTATTGTGAAAGATCCATAATCGCGTCATCATGCTCATCGATAACATCGCCATCCTCCTCAAACACATCCACATCCTCATTTAGATGGGGGGGTCATGTGGATCTGCTACTTGGATATCTTTATGCAACACAGTGCAAGCTAGTACGATATCGACTTGACTTGGGAATGGATAGTGTGGCTTGGCTGACAATATCTTAAACTTGTTCTTTAGTATTCCAAAGTCGACTCGATCTTTATTCTTAATGATGAATGACGTAGATTGAATAGCTCTTTGTGATTTCTAGGAACTTGATCAGTATGGCCCTTCAGATGATATCTAATGCCTTGTACGGCGATATGAACACTGGCATGGTAGTATATCCATCATCGCATAGGTAATATTTCCTTACAAACAGAAACATAAACACATTTTATAATCATAAGACTTCACACACACACACACACACACACACACACACACACACACACACACACACACAGAGAGAGAGAGAGATATATATATATATATATATACTAGTCATAACCCGTGCCCGTATGTGCACTGTTCATTTAAGATATCTCCCTCAAAATTTTAGATCCCCGAAAATTTAGATCATCCGATGAAATTTAGTTCCTCCCAAAATTTAGTACTCTTGAAATTTAGTTCCCTCAAAAAATTTAGAGTTTTCACAGCTAAATTTTCATTTTCCAAAAATTTTCGTTTCCTCAAAAATTTAGTTTTCAAAGAGAATTTAGTTCCCCTCAAAAATTTTAGTTCCCCCTAAAAATTAATTCCCTCCAGATTTAGTTCCTGAAAAAGTTCCATACTGATTTAATTTTTCCTAAGATTTTCACATGCTCATATTCTTTATATTTATTTTTTGTTTGCTTTCAAAAAAATTCGAAATTCGTCAAAATTCTTAGTTCAATTTGTTTCCAAAATAATGTAATCAGAGTTGGTTACAAATGTGTTTAATTTTAGTTGCATTGATCAGATGGCATATATAGGAATGGGATGCAAGGTATGCAGCGTTGGAATCATCGCCATCGAGCTGTCTTGAGACATCTTTGAGAAATTGATTGGTAGCAGATTAATCTTTGAGAAATAGATGAATCGGGATTGTTTGTTTGATTATCTGGAGTTTCTATGTATTTTTATAATTAATTATGGTGGTAATATTCCAAGAATGATTAGGTAATTTAATTACATTAGTTCTGTCTGGAAAAGGCTTGTTGATACTCAGGATGTAGCCCTATAGAAGCATCAAAAGAAGATTTCTCACACTTCGATGACAATGCAATGACTCTCATTCCATATGTGACACTCTCATTACAGGAACACAAATTTTGAAGGGAAGAAAGAAGAAGCAAAAATAGTTTCAGTTGACATGATCAATTCTAAATACAAGACATGTTTTTCACAACATATCAGTAGAAATCCATCTCTTTAGGTTAACCAATTCAGACTGTATAAAGATGGAGCTATCGGAATGGAAGTGGGCAAAAAATTTGCATTTGAATTGTAGCATATCGATAATCACAATGCAAATCATATTGTCACAAACAAAGAATTCAGCGTTGGTGAGCATTCAACATTCCTGCAAATGTTGGGGACACCTCATATAATTAACATGAGGGCTTAAGAACATTATTTTCAGTTTGCACTTAAATTTGTAGTTCTTCAGCCAAACAGATGAAATTTTTATTGCCATGCCTACAATTATGGAAAACAAAAATCAGATACTCAAAATAATCAAATTTCTTGCACTCTTTAACAATTTTTTCTCTGTGCATGAGTGATCGCACCCCGGATACACACCCGGGACGACGATTGTAGTTTTACCGCAAGCGCACGGCAAAGTGGCGAGCGGGTATCGAACACGAGGAGGTGGTGTTGGTTCCAATCTATCTTAGGTTGGTTTGACTACGAATGTATTATTGATGGAGATGGTTATGGAATGATGTAATGGCAATGGTGTGATGTCGGTGTCGATGATAAAGAAATCGGTCAAATATCGATTTAAACACAATATAATAAAAGAGGGAATTTGCCTTGCGACGATCCTGTCACAATCGTCGGGCAAAGTATGGGGATATAAAATCAAATAAAGACGTCTAGGGCTAGGGAATCCCCACTACGGACCGTCATGCATCATTGTTAATAGTGAATCTCAATATTACTAGACTTGCGTTGAGGTGAACTAGTCGCAACTTAATGTAGAACCAAGCTCACGCTCTCGCGCTATTGCCGGTCTATAGCAAACCTAGGTTAGGGCCCAATCTCTTGCAAACCCTAACCTAAGCCACTAGCATGAGGATCGACATCATCGTTCAATCGCCCCTCGAGCCCACTCTCGTGCAAACTCGAGTTACGATCTAGGTTGTGATAGTTCGTATTCGTCCAATCTCTTGCAAACGAATATGTGTATAGATTTACAATTAAAAATCCTAGCTTTGGCCCAATCTCTTGCAAACCAAATCTAGAGAAACCCAATTGTAAACCTAAATCGAATATCTAGGCCTTCCCATCGATTAGAATCCAATCTCTTGCAAATCCCAAATCGATGGAAATCCCTAGCTATCCGTAGTAAATCAACCACAACCTAACCTCCTAGCAATTCTAGCAATTTGGAAATTCATTCATCACAAATATGAAATTAGATCCATAGGGTTCATCCCCAAACCCTAGAACAACCAATCTACTCAAGCATAGCAATAAGGATATAAGAATCAATAAAAATCATTGCTTGCAAATGAAAAGATATAAAAACAAAGATTCAAATAAGAAGAACAAAATACTTAGCTTGATGAAGATTTTCAATCCAAATACAAGCTTTTAGATCCAAGAGGGGGCCTAGGGCATGGCCTAACCTCTAAAATAATCCTAAGAAAAACATATGGAGGCTAAGAAAACATAATGGGATCCTCTCTAATGGTGGCTACAAACCCCTTAAATACTCTCCCAAAAACCCTAGCAAAACTGCCTAAAAAGCCCCTGAAAATCGGGCCCAAAACTGAATGCGTGCTCAGAAATCTGCGCCAGTTACGACTCGGCCGAGTGGAAATCTCACTCGGTCGAGTGGAAATCTCACTCGGTCGAGTGGACAGCTCACTCGGTCGAGTGGAAATCTCACTCGGTCGGGTGAACTTTCCTGCAGAAACTCCAGAAAACAGCACTCTGTCAAAACTGTCAAAAACTGTCAAAAACTGGTCACTCGGCCGAGTGGAAATGTCACTCGGCCGAGTGACACTGACATGCAAATTCCAGCACTGCAGCATCGACTTGCAGAAATTCCCCAGATTTCATCCGACCTCCGATTGACGCGTTCTTAGCGGCGTTGGAATCGTCATGAAGCCTACTATCCATAAAAAATATGAGAAAAATAATTTGATGGCTGGAATGATAGAAGATTTGAAAAGAGTAGGAGGATGTCTGAAAATCTGGGCGCCGTGTGTCCTCGGCATCACTCGGTCGAGTGGCAAATGTCACTCGGCCGAGGGGCATTTGGTACTCGGGCGGACGGCTTTCGTCACTCGGCTGAGTCAGGCTTCTGGTGCAGACTGACGGATTACAGTAAGTTGGACATTTTTGCTTGCCGTCGTCTGGGTGCCACTCGGGCGGACGGAGTCTCCGAACTCGGCCGAGTCGGCGTGCGATGCTCGGCCGAGTGCACGCTGATACATCTCTGTTGCGTGTCCGATCTGGCCGGTCGAGCGGGGTCTCATTGCTCGGCCGAGTGACTCCTTCACTCGGCCGAGTGGCATGCTGAAAATGCCCAATCTTCATCTTTTCGCTCCCCCGTCGCTCCTACGACGTTCTTTCTTCTTCCACTCCTCTTCCATTGCAGAATAACCCTCAAAAGGGCCATGGTTGACACTCCGGAGTGGGTGCAAATCTCTAAAGCTCATTTTTGCTCACGATCGCTCCATATTTCCTGAAATCCGACAAAAACAAGAAATAGTGAAAAGTAACACAATATCATCGAATAATCGTGAAAATCGCAATATGAGCAACCGAAATGACATGCAAATATGTAGAAAAAAAGGTGTAAAATATGGACCGATCAAAATCCCCCAAGCTTGCCTCTTACTCGTCCTCGAGGAAGAAAAGTAGAGAGACGAACTCGGGAGATGAAAACAAAGAAAATGAAATGGAAAAGTAAGAACACGAGGTGGAAGGGGTCGCTAGATTATTCTCTCAGATCTCAAGCCATAAGCTACACATCACGATAACTTGGAAAATACGAATCGCATGCTATAAGGATTTCATATCTTACATAAACATGGTACTTGCAATCTTTTAAGAACAACAAAAGGGATTCTCTAAATTCATACAATCAATTCATATCCACGTCACACATTTCATAGGATTTAATATACAAATGTTGGCAATGCACTTTTCAATCAAAAGTTATAAATGAAGCATATAAGGTACACACCAAGCATGCGATAAAGAATAGAATAAGAGTCATGGCATTCACATATTTATTTCAAATCATGAAAAATCTCAATATCTAATATATTTTGCAAAGTCTAAGCATTATCGAATATTCCCATTCATGCACGTCTCCACTCTAATGTCATACTCACTCATATGGTCAAATGAATTCACCCCCCAAGCTTAGCTTGAGGCATCGCATCTAAAGGAATATGATAGTGGAAAATGGGATTTTTGCCTTGGTTTTCCCAAGTATTTTGTGGCTCCAATAATAAGATAGAGAAACATTTTTCTTTTTTTCTTCTTTTTGAACTATTTGTTTCTCATTAGTATTTTTGGATTTTTGTAGGAGCTATATGATTTGTATTTTTGGATTTTGGCTCCTTTTTGGCTTTTTGGACTTTTGGAGCTAACCTTTTCTTTTGTGGGGATTTTTGGGAAATAGATGCGATATAAGTAGCTTTAGGAGGTGAACTCAAGTGACATGTAGAGAATAAAAAGATATATGTGGAGAAAGAAATAATGTAGCACTCGGTTCACTATAAGATGTGCACGAACGGTTCAATAAAATAATACTTCAACTAAAACTCATATGTAAGCATGGATATTCTCAATCATCTCAATAAAAAGTGAATTCAAGCGGTAAAGAGTACTTTCATATCAGGCATGCAAAAGAAGGTGAATAAGACAATAAAACTGATGCCTCAGATATACTAATGATGTGTGAATCTTGGTGCATTTCCAACAAAAGCATACTAAACACTAATCCATACATTCAGCTTCAATTAATATCATGCATTCATATAGAGAAATCATCAAAAGAATATATAAGCAAGTACATGTGAATAGCAAGACTAAGGAATACTCTAAGTAGCATGGCAAGGAATAATAAGCATCGTGATGGTTGCTAAAGCAATAAGAGATATCATCATAAGGAACTCATCTAGCAAAGGAAGAGAAAGGAAAATAAAGAAATAAGAAAAAATAAAAGAGAGAAAAGAAATGAAAAACAAGCACACAACATGGTGCATGAACACACATAAAAGGAAAATAAGATGGAAAATTCAAAAAGATGATGCAAAATGGCATGAAAAATTTTAAAAACCCTAAGATAAAGTAAAAATGCAACTAATGCATCTAAATGGCATGGAAATGCACTCCCCCAAGCTTAAACTTCACATTGTCCTCAATGTGATCATAATGAAAGAATATGAGGAACAACGATAATAATAAGGGGGTGAATGAAAAATGATGAAATGAATGACATGAAATCCTAATGCAACTACATGCACATACAATGATGCATGAGAGCGCCTTCCCCCAAGCTTATACCAAACAATCCTATTCAAATGACTCCCAAAAATGTCTTGGCTTTGCTAAGCGAGATTGAGTCAAACGAATAAGAATGTGAGTATTCACTTGAAAGAAATGCTCGAATAGGGTGAGCAAAAGGATGTGACACATCAAAATATGGAGAGGGCAATTAATATATATAATGGGGTTGGGGTGTAAAAATTTTTGTTGTCGTCATATGAGGTGATATTTATTCAAGCAAATCTATACGGTCCTCTCGTTGTCGAGAGGATTTGTGTTTATTCAAAGCATAAAAATTTCTACACTACTGGATTGATATCACCTATAGCAAAAGGCGGATCCAGTATCTTTGCCGGTGCAGGCAACTGCTCCAACTGCTCTTTCCGTGGCTCTGCCAGGCGCGTATATCCACGGACTCCATCAGACTCCGGCAATGCGGCTCCCAGCACCTCTCCAAGGACTCCACCTGTACCCTGTAAGAGATAAGCCGCATCAATCTGATGTGGATAATTCTTCCCCAAAATAAATGTATTCCAAAGAGGGTCATCAACATAAGTATTTAAAATTAAAAACGGTTGACAACACTTCCCTGGAAATAAATCTCCACTCTCGTATACCACGTCGATCAACTCCTCATTGTTCGCCTCAGGTTGTTCAGGTAGCTTGGGCATATAAGTGTAGGTCTCATCAGGCAGCTCCTCATCATCGTCAGACTTATCCCATCGCACCTCCTGATCATATTCAATAGCATCCATGGGTGCTAACTCCTCGCTCTCCTCCTCGTATACGTCCCATCGTACCTCTTGATCGTATGTACATGAATCCTGCAAAAGGCACGATGAGTCGCCAAAATCTGAATCATAAAAAACATCATACACGGGAGGGGAGTCAAATATAAAGGGCGAGGGAGTAAAGAGATCTCCCTGAAGGGGAGCCATAAGCTCTGTGGGATTGTCCTCGACGTCAGTGGAAGGGTGGTCCTCTGAGGGATGCTCAACCTCTATAGAAAGTAGAGGTGGATGCGGTAGCTCGAAAGGAGGAGGGTAATGCTCAGGATCCTCATGAATGGATGTGTCCTCGTCCCAATGCACGGCCTCCTCGGTGACAAGCTCTGGCTCCGCATGTAAGGCCTCCTCAATAGTAGGTGCAGGTGGCTCTATGGGCTCATGTATCTTGACCGCAGTATAAAAGTGGGTCTTGTGCCCCTCAACTAGAGCATAGACTCCATCATCAATTGTGCCTGTGGAAGAGATACAATGAGTAATATAGTTTTGGAATTCAAGCTCAAAAGGATCACCTGACGTTATTGTCAATGGACCGGAATTTCGAACTACGTCAACAATATTTTTCAATAGATCCATATACGTGTCCTCCTTTGGCAACTCAGATGTCTCTATTTGTGGAGTGTTGATGGTATAAAGGTGGATATGATCACTTTCAAGTGAAGCATACACTCCATCTATGATAGTACCTGCACCAGAGACATTAGCCATAAAAAAATCGACGAATACTTGGTCGTATGGTTTACTTACCGTAACGGTTAGTGAACCGGTAGATCGAGCATCATCTATCATTTGCTCCAAGGCTGCTGCCAACTGTAGATCACTGAACTTCCCCACTTGCATCCTCTTCAAAAACTCACGTGAGGGTCCCTTTAGCCTTCTAGTGAAGATATCAAATAGCGTGGAGTCATTCCACTCATGGTCTGACTCCGTCTGGAACATTTCTAACATTCCTTCAAACCTAGACAAGGCTTCCCCGAAGGATTCTCCATCAGCCTGATAGAATGCAGCGAGATATATGTAGGATTGTATAGAGCCTGCTCGCATTTTCTTTGGAAGCACCATCGCTGCAACAACTGTACCTGATCAATCAAAGTAAACAACCTGGAAAAGACGTCAGTGGTACAAAGAGAGATAAAGATAATAATAGCAGGTGGTGGGAAAAAATCTCTCTCAATGTTTTTTTTTTGATTTTTTTAATGCAATCTAATCAACCTAATTGTGACAAATTGGCACCCAACGGGAAACACCTCCCTGGCAACGGCGCTAAAAACTTGATCGCACCCGGGATACACACCCGGGACGACGATTGTAGTTTTACCGCAAGCGCACGGCAAAGTGGCGAGCGGGTATCGAACACGAGGAGGTGGTGTTGGTTCCAATCTATCTTAGGTTGGTTTGACTACGAATGTATTATTGATGGAGATGGTTATGGAATGATGTAATGGCAATGGTGTGATGTCGGTGTCGATGATAAAGAAATCGGTCAAATATCGATTTAAACACAATATAATAAAAGAGGGAATTTGCCTTGCGACGATCCCGTCACAATCGTCGGGCAAAGTATGGGGATATAAAATCAAATAAAGACGTCTAGGGCTAGGGAATCCCCACTACGGACCGTCATGCATCATTGTTAATAGTGAATCTCAATATTACTAGACTTGCGTTGAGGTGAACTAGTCGCAACTTAATGTAGAACCAAGCTCACGCTCTCGCGCTATTGCCGGTCTATAGCAAACCTAGGTTAGGGCCCAATCTCTTGCAAACCCTAACCTAAGCCACTAGCATGAGGATCGACATCATCGTTCAATCGCCCCTCGAGCCCACTCTCGTGCAAACTCGAGTTACGATCTAGGTTGTGATAGTTCGTATTCGTCCAATCTCTTGCAAACGAATATGTGTATAGATTTACAATTAAAAATCCTAGCTTTGGCCCAATCTCTTGCAAACCAAATCTAGAGAAACCCAATTGTAAACCTAAATCGAATATCTAGGCCTTCCCATCGATTAGAATCCAATCTCTTGCAAATCCCAAATCGATGGAAATCCCTAGCTATCCGTAGTAAATCAACCACAACCTAACCTTCTAGCAATTCTAGCAATTTGGAAATTCATTCATCACAAATATGAAATTAGATCCATAGGGTTCATCCCCAAACCCTAGAACAACCAATCTACTCAAGCATAGCAATAAGGATATAAGAATCAATAAAAATCATTGCTTGCAAATGAAAAGATATAAAAACAAAGATTCAAATAAGAAGAACAAAATACTTAGCTTGATGAAGATCTTCAATCCAAATACAAGCTTTTAGATCCAAGAGGGGGCCTAGGGCATGGCCTAACCTCTAAAATAATCCTAAGAAAAACATATGGAGGCTAAGAAAACATAATGGGATCCTCTCTAATGGTGGCTACAAACCCCTTAAATACTCTCCCAAAAACCCTAGCAAAACCACCTAAAAAGCCCCTGAAAATTGGGCCCAAAACTGAATCTGCGCGTGCCCAGAAATCTGCGCCAGTTACGACTCGGCCGAGTGGAAATCTCACTCGGTCGAGTGGAAATCACACTCGGTCGAATGGACAGCTCACTCGGTCGAGTGGAAATCTCACTCGGTCGGGTGAGCTTTCCTGCAGAAACTCCAGAAAACAGCACTCTGTCAAAACTGTCAAAAACTGTCAAAAACTGGTCACTCGGCCGAGTGGAAATGTCACTCGGCCGAGTGACACTGACATGCAAATTCCAGCACTGCAGCATCGACTTGCAGAAATTCCCCAGATTTCATCCGACCTCCGATTGACGCGTTCTTAGCGGCGTTGGAATCGTCATGAAGCCTACTATCGATAAAAAATATGAGAAAAATAATTTGATGGCTGGAATGATAGAAGATTTGAAAAGAGTAGGAGGATGTCTGAAAATCTGGGCGCCGTGTGTCCTCGGCATCACTCGGTCGAGTGGCAAATGTCACTCGGCCGAGGGGCATTTGGTACTCGGGCGGACGGCTTTCGTCACTCGGCCGAGTCAGGCTTCTGGGGCAGACTGACGGATTACAGTAAGTTGGACATTTTTGCTTGCCGTCGTCTGGGTGCCACTCGGGCGGACGGAGTCTCCGAACTCGGCCGAGTCGGCGTGCGATGCTCGGCCGAGTGCACGCTGATACATCTCTGTTGCGTGTCTGATCTGGCCGGTCGAGCGGGGTCTCATTGCTCGGCCGAGTGACTCCTTCACTCGGCCGAGTGGCATGCTGAAAATGCCCAATCTTCATCTTTTCGCTCCCCCGTCGCTCCTACGACGTTCTTTCTTCTTCCACTCCTCTTCCATTGCAGAATAACCCTCAAAAGGGCCATGGTTGACACTCCGGAGTGGGTGCAAATCTCTAAAGCTCATTTTTGCTCACGATCGCTCCATATTTCCTGAAATCCGACAAAAACAAGAAATAGTGAAAAGTAACACAATATCATCGAATAATCGTGAAAATCGCAATATGAGCAACCGAAATGACATGCAAATATGTAGAAAAAAAGGTGTAAAATATGGACCGATCAATGAGATACATACATATGCTAAACATTCCAACTAAAATGGAAATGAGTAGTGTGGATCAAGACAAACTGCACTTTCACTCTATTGTTAGGGTCAGCAGCCCTTGTCTCCAATATTGGAGTATGTTACATTAAAAAGACCCGAAAAAAAACAACACCAAAGGAACAACCTTACAACACACATCGGCCGTGAAACAAGTGACAAATATTTTAACCAACAATCAGATAGATGCATGATACAATCCAAAAATGTGAACATGAATAAATTTTAAGTGTTCTTTCATGATCTTAAAGGGAGAACAAAAGGGAAGGAGAGAGACTTAGCAAACAGAGCCCCAACTGACTTTTTCTTTTCAAGGTCAGATACTAGAAAAGACTTCAAAATACCTTCATAAAAATAAAGACAAATAACTTTCAAATTAAATCCTTGTTTCATTAGAGACATCAGCTTCTTTTTAGACTTCGCTCTCTTTTTGCGCAACAGAACTTAAAATCAACATAAAAAGGGGAGCGAAAATAATTTAAAAACAATCATATTGAGAATATTGTTCACATGTCTCAGATTGTATATCAAACATATACATGTATATCAAATATATAGATTCTATAAGCAAACGAAGTCTCAGTGCCAAACAAATACATGTATGTCAAACATATACATTTCATAACATTCTATATCAACTAAACCTTTTTACTACATGACCTTCCTCAATAAGTATGCTTATACCAATAAAAAACCATAAAACATAAACCCACCCCAATGCACACACACACACACCACATGCACACACACCCCATGCCCACACCCACCCACCCTTGCACACATCCACACATGCACAGAGTCACACACCCCATGCACACACACACCATGCACACACCCACCCACCCATGCACACACCCCCTCTCTATGCACGCACACACACCCACCCCATATGCACACACACACCCCCCAATGCGTGCGCACACACACACCCCACACCCATGCACCCACCCACCCACCCCAATGGACACACACACCCAATTCAGGGTATTAACTTATAAAAGACACAAACGTGAGGGTATTAACTTATAAAAGGAACATTCATGTGTAAATTTGTCCAAATTTCTGTCTTTTGGACGGAAAATTTAAAAAGGGTATCAACTTAAAAGAGTCGGAAAACGTTTGGGTATATATTTTGATGAAAATAAACGTCAGGGTATTTACGTAAAAATAGCCCAAATGTGAGGGTATTTTTCTGCAATTTACCCAAACTTAATTAGTCCCACATTGCTCGTGCGACGAGCAAGGGGGTCTGACTCCCTATATAAATAGGGGTCGACACCCTTTAGAAAAACTTGCACCAAGTTTCTGAATTGAGTAGCTCCAAAAAATTTTGAGCACGCCCAGTTCAAGACGAAAATTATTCTCTCCTCTTTTTCTTATGTTTCCTTCGCTTGCGTTCTAGCAAAACCACGAGAGGGATTTTGATTCGATCCAAAGTCTAAGACATTGGATCACACTCAAGTGAAATCTTCTTCGGCAAGTGGTTAGCCCGGAGGCACGGTGTCGGCTCGCTTCGGGTGGATCGGTTCGGAAGCGTAGAGGCGACTAGCTTCGGGGAGCAAAATGCGGTTCGGTACACTTTGCCAGTGCAAGCAAAGTTCTAGGTATGTAGTTTAAATAGCCTTTATTTAATTTTATTGCAGTAGTTTAGATCTATCTTGGCGTGGTCAGATCCACCTCAAGATAGCAGAGATCCTGGCTAGGGTCTTGAAACCTTAGGGTTTTTCGTTAAATAGTTTAACGATTCTTTTTCAACTGCTTATTTGATTTTCTTCTATCGTCCGTCCGACGTAAGACAGGCATAAAATAATGACCTAAGCGTCCCTCAAAACCAGTGGTATCAGAGCATTAGGTCTACATGTGATATAAGGATTGCAATACTTTAAATGATTGTTTTTTTAAAATACATATAAAAATCTATTTTGACTTTATGAGATAACATTAAAATAAGACCACTTGTAATTTGATGCTCTAAATAATTATTTTATGTGAGAAAATTATTTTTAGTAGCATGCAATTTTTATGTGATGATTTTAAAACAAAGTTTTTGAAATAAAAATTATATGATAATTTTTGATAAAATTTTTATGTTTTTAAAATCATTCTTATGATTTAAAGTGTTAAATTATAAATTGCATATTATTATTTATAGGATACATTTTAATATGTTGTGCATGCTTAATAATTATTTGATAATTATTAAATAGTTAGAAACTTTTTTATGCGATATTTAAGTTGATAATTGCATGCTAAGTTTATGTGATAAATTTAGATAATGTTTTTATTGGCCATTCTAAATTCTTGCTTATTATTTGATGAGTCAAGAAAACCCTTTAGGTTAGCCATTAAAAACTCTTTTAAAATTTATGCGATGAATTTTATATTAACATGCTATGTTTAATAAACTATTACAACTTTTAAAGAACTAATTTCTGATTAGGGTAGCCCCTTTGTGACGATGATTATTATTTTAATCGTTATAATAATAATTTTCATTAAAGGGTACACTTTAAATTGTAGTAATTTGTATTTATTAAAATCCTAATAATGATTAGGATAGCACGTTAATACAAATGAAACCTTATAGTTGATAACGACTTAATAAAAGTTATTCACAAATCCTAGTAAATTTTGAATTTTAAGGATTCCACTAGTCGATAGGATTAAATAGTTCTAATAAAAGATTTTTAGTTGATGGCATGCAAATAAATGATAAGTTTCATTCAATGGACCATGATCTGGTCAATGTGATTGGCTAAGTTTGTTGGATCACCCTAGGTAGACTAGGGATAAGTGATCCTAGCTTAGTCAATTCCACGGCCGTGTCTGCTAGACCGCAATGACGCGAATCATGATTATATGACACCCTCAACTATACCTAAGTCTAATACGTTAATAATCTTTTTCAAGATAAATAGTAGCCCACCTTGTTTTAGAGTTTGGAAACTATATGATTCCTATTACAGTTGTTGAGCACACTCAAGCTGTGACAAGGCAACCTTATAGAAACCAACTTCTTAGTACATATGATGTAGTCTAGACTTGACCCAAACCGTCGTGTCGTGAATACACCGAGCGCCGGTGCAAGTTAAGCTAGACATAAAAACAGGGGTCTGACTAGGCTAGTCATTATGATTTGGATGAGCACACTTATAATCATAAGTGGCTAGGGGTAAAATTATATATGGAGTCATATGTGATATGATTTATGAAGAGTTCATCTACCGACTGCAGAGTCAAACAAATTATTGAGCACACTCAAGGTTGTGAGACTCAGTGTGTTTGGATCCCTCTCCCACAAATTTTTTAATTATAATAAATTGTTTATTATTACGGCTTAATATTATTTAAAAATAGTAGGAGAATACAGTTTAATTAAAAACTCTTAAACTATACAAGAACATATGATAATTCAATGTCTATTAATAATGCAGTATTGAGTCAAGATTAAAGTTCATAATCGAGAAGAATGTGCAAGATGGGACGAACTACAAGGACTGGCTGAGGAACATAAAGCTAGTCCTCTCGCTAGCTGGGATAGGCTACATACTGACGGATGACGCTCTGGAGAAGCCCGATGAGGATGCCACCAACGAGGAGAAGGAAGCATACAAGCAGTACCAAAGGGATGGATAGAAAACCAGGTGCCTTACTCTGGCCTCTATGACCGAGGACCTGTAAAGAAAGCACGAACATATGTATGTTCGGAGCATGCTTTTAAACGCAGAGGAATTGTATGGCAAGCGTTTTAGAGCTGCCATGTTTGAGGCCACCTGTAACCTTTAGGGAGCCAAGATGACGACGAGCACTATACAGGATCATGTTATCAAGATGATCGGATACATAGAGAACGCATCCCAACTAGGATTTGTCCTCAAAAATGAAATGAGCGTGTACATACTCCTTAGATCTTAGACCCCTGAATTTAACTCGTTCATTACAAGTTTCATAATGAACATCACTGAAGTGGAGCTTCCTGGTCTACTGAATAAGCTCCGGTAGTTTGAGGAGATCGAGAAGAAACCAACAGTAGCGTTGGTTGTCAGCTCTGCCCCTTCTCACCAGCCTAAGGGCAAGGGAAAGAAGAGGCAAACCCCTCAACTTGCGAAAGAGAAGAATGGAAAGAAGAACAAAGGGGCACCGTTGAAATCTGAGTGCTTCCACTACCACAAGCCGGGTCATTGGAAGAGGAACTGCAAGGCCTATGTTGCATAGAAGAAGGGGCATGGCGATGCCTCTACCTCAGGTAAAAATATTATTTAAGAGCATACAAATTTCCATAAAGCTTTGATACATGGTATGAGATACCGTTATGATTACTAAGACATCTGTATACTGTCTACAAGCGCTTGAAGTAAAGGATGGAAGAAGTTTCCAATACGGTCGACAATCAGAGTAATCATTGCTACTAAGGCCGTCTAGGGACTTCAGAAGATATGAAGTGACGTGCCCCCGGTTTACAAGCCGCAAATGGCCGGGGGACCTGCGTGAGGGTTTAGATATTTGTAACCGCAAGCGCACGGTGTTGTAGTGTGGCTTGGTGGTCGAACACAGGGAGGCTAGGATGTGCTTGTGTCAAGGAGGACCGAAATCACCCCGTGGGTGAGCTAGCCCAGATCGGTTGATGGTTTGTCACGGTAAAGGAATGCAAGGTATGAACAATATGAAAATAAACCTGGGACTTTGGTTTCCACTCCAACGATCGACTCTCGCCGATACGGCCTACGGATAGGATGGCGATCAGAATTAGAGTCTAATGGTGAGACGTTGCCTCTGAAAGTGGTACCGGCATCCCATGGGCCCGATATTCCGGTCGGTGCCCAGGATGATACACCGGACTTCCTGGGTTCGATCAGTGGGCACTCCCGTGTCCATTAACACTGATCGATTCCGGGAGCACTAAGCTCGCAATTATAACTCCCAACGTCTCATCCTGCCGCTCCCGCGCGCTAGGATTCGGCATCTACGCTAAGGGCATGAGCTATGGCTAGGGAGTCAACCGCCAAGTTTATTCCCCCTTGGCCCGACGGTCAAAGGCGGTCTTTTTCCCACCGATGACAATAAAACACCCAGCGTAACTGTTAGATTCCTAATCCCTATCGATTTCCTAACCCTATGGACGCATCGGGAAGAGCCCCCGAAGGGGTTTAAATTCCGCCAAAATCCCAGATTTAGGAACTACTCACAAATATTCATTAAAAAGCGATCTAAATGAAAATAGACCGTTAAAATCATAATCAGACAATAGGAATGCGAAGGTAGTAAAACAATTAAGATAATACTAAAGTTTTACAAAGATCCAAAAACTTACAAAAACAAGAAAATTACAGCCGTCACAAAATGAAGAAAACAGTAAAAAATAACCAACCCCCGAATCTGGGAAACCTAGGGTTCTATTTATAGAAAACGACATCACCCGATCGGTTGACAAGTCAACCGGTCGGGTGAGCCGCTTCACAAAATTACAGCGCGATGCGGGGGTTTCACCCGGTCAGTATGAACCGGTCGGTTGGATCTTGGTGCGGTCGGTTGGATCTTGGTGCCGACCGGTTGGATCTTGGTGCGGGCCGGGTGAGGAGACCGGTTGGAGCTTCGAGTTTTGGCTGTTGAAATTCAGCTACAGGTGAACCGATCGGGTGAAGGTCACCCGATCGGTTGGAAATCAGCTTCGAATTTCCAGAGACTTTGAGCTTTTGACCCGGTCGCTGAACCGACCGGGTGACTTCTCGGGGGCTCCAAGCTGCGTCCGGGTGGTGCACGCGTGCATCACCCGATCGGTTAGAGATGACCAACCGACTGGGAGAGGGGCTGAAAGATGTAATCTTCGTCGTTTGACCCCCTGGATCACGCGTGACTCCTCCCGTTGCTCCGGGGCCACATGATATCATTGTTTTGCGTCCCAAATGACAGCAAACTCCTGCAAAACAAGGAAAATACGAAAAAGTGAAAGAAAACAAGAAAATACAAGAAAACACGAGAAAACGAATAAAAGACGGCGGAAAATACGGAGAAACAAGGAAGAAAACGTGCGCAAATATATGAAATATAAACGCACGTCAAAATCCCCCAAGCTGAACTCTTCCTCGTCCGCGAGGAAGACGAGCGAGAGTAGGAGCTCGGAGGGAGAAAATAGAGAGAAAGAGATAAAAAGAAAACTCTATATCCTAGATCGCCCGTCAGGGCCAACAAAATCAAAAACGACACACCAAGTAAGCAAACGCCAAATCACATCACTAAACCTAGGAATACGAGTCCAAATAAGTGCTGTGGGCCCACGCGGTGAAGCGTGAGTGAGTGTGGCCGTGCGCTAGCAGTCGGTGTCGCTATCTACGATGTGCAATAAAGCTCGATATACGCCAACCCAGGAAATGACCCAAATACTGATTTGAATTAGAAATTGCGGTGAATATTAGTTCAAGCATGCATGAGAAGAGTATAAGAATAGAAGCGTACCATGCGTCGGGGACTCCACAACTAGGGTTAAGGAATCACACCACTACAGCCAAGATACTAGCTAAAAAGTTCCTAAGCCAAGTGTTTTCGAAAACGATGGGGTTTGAGATGATGTGGAGTAGATCACTCGGTGCAAATTCTTGCATTCCCTTTATTCACGGCAATATTCACACGGGAATTTTTTGGGTTTTGGGTATTTGTATTTTTTTTTGAATTTTGGCTACACAATTTTTTTTTATTTTTATTCATTCATTTCTTTCTTTTTAGGTTTTTCTTTTCTTTTCTCCTTTTTTTTGGATTTTTGGATATTGGGGTATATACATGTGTACTCTTCCAAGTGGGAGAACGGTACACGACGAGGGGATTTGCACCAAGTAAAACAAAAAAGAAGTCGGAATCTAAATACTTGGGCAAAGGAAACTATTCTCGCTAAATAGAGCATGGGCTAAATGGGTTATCCTAGTCTTTCATTGTGGAATCCCGACACATGCGAAATGAAGTACTTGATATATATATATATAACATGCAGAACAGGGAAATTAAATACCGCATATTCAAAGCGAAGCATGATAATCTATGGGTCATTCCTGGACAGGTATATAAAGTAAATCACAAAGTAGAAGCACACCACACGGTTAGGCACGACACACGACTCACAAAAAGCTAAGTGGACCCACGATGCGTGAAATGCAAGAGAACTCGAAATCCTAGGGTTAGTGAATGTGATTATCAATGCTATGCTAGGTGTGTGTGATTTTGTGGCAATTCATCATAGGGTTCATCTCTAGGAGAAAGAGATAAAAAGAAGAAAAGAAAAAATTAAAACACGATGAAAACGACACAAAAACGAAGAAGAAAGACTCAAATGGCGCACACAGTGCGACTCCCCCAAGCTGAAGCTTGCATTGCCCTCAAGGCAATAAGAGTGAGTACGGGAGGGCAATGAAGATGGGGGGATACGCACCGACAAAAAAAGAAATGAAAAACGAGGAAAACACAGAGATGAAACTGAAAATAAAGAAAAATCAAAATAAACCACACGACACGAAAATAGAAAATAAAAAGAAGGGAAATGAACAAGCCACACGACACGACACGACACGAATAAAATACACGACATGACACGACAAAAAGTAAAAACAAGCACACACACACAAATAAAATAAAACAAAACAAAACATGACAACACACCAAAATAGACGTCCCCCAAGCTAGACATGACAGTGCTAGCGAATAAAATGTGATCGTGAAATGCAGAAATATGCAAGGGGGAGTCGAAAACAAACAAAGTGAAATCAAAAATCAGGAGAAGGCGAATCCTCGCCCTTCTCGGAAGAGGGTGTGGCTGGGTGGTCGGGGGAGGCGGGGGGTGTGCTGAGAAGTGGGGAAAGAGGTGGAGGAATAGGTGCAGCGGTGGTGTGTACGATGGGAGGAGTGTCGGTGGAGGTGGGTGGTGGTGGTAGGACGGCGATCAAGGCGGTGGTGAAAGGAATAGAAATGGGGGGAGAAGATGTGATGGTGACGGTAGTGGGTGGTGGTGGGAGAGACTTGGAGCGCACCGGTAATTTCCTCCGACGCACATATGAAGTGATGGAGGAGGAGGGAGGAGGTAGTGCGGGTGCGATGGAAGTGGCCGGGAGGGGGGAAGTGGATACCGGGATGGGAATAGATGAGGGAGGAGAAGAATGTGGTGGGGGAGGTGATGGATGTAGGGATGTGTGGGAGGGTGGAGGAGAAGATCGTCGAGGTGGTGAAGGTGGAGGTGGACCGTGGATGTGAGTGAGAAGGCGAAGAATGGCGGCCACGTTCCTCTCAAGTGTGAGGAAACATGGGTGAGTGAGAAAGGAGGACGGTGATGGGTCCGAGGAGGCAGAGGACATGGTGAGATCACGGAGGGCAGCGACCTCCCTTTCAAGACCAAGACGGGCAGATACCTGGGGACGACCAAAGGATGTGGACTAACGTGAGGCAGAAGTGGTGCCGCCAGGTAAGGTGGAAGTGGTACCGGCGACGGCGGTGGTGCCGGCACAGGAGACAAGGCCAGAAATGGCCGTTAAGAGGTGCTCAGAAGTTATGGGGCCAGGAACAGAAACAGGGCGACTCGGGCCAGCCCCCATATCTCCCCAAGACACAGGAATATCCTGCTCACCTAAGTGGGCGACAGGGGAAGGAGGTCTACATGCGTCAGGGGGAAGGAAAGGAAGTTGCAACCCCTCAAAGAACTCAGGGTCGGGCGGAAAAGTCCAATCCACCACGATAGCCACAGTCATATGAACGGGGTTGGGGAGAATAGTGTAGGGGCGAGGGGGTGGCCGTAATTGAATTCAAAACGACCGTCAGGGCAGGGCTTAATCATGTGAATGTGCCGCAGGACGTCAAGATCTAGACGTGAGGGCCCTGCGGCGGTGGGAAGACCACGGGGGATATGGATATTGAACGGGGGGTAAGAAACAATGATAGTGATAATGCCCCCACAGCAGATTTTGCCCTTCCCGGCCCTGCTAATCTCAAGAAGCTTGTAAACAAGCCAATCACCAGCATGGACAGGGACAACCGGGGCCCTGAAACTAACTCCATCATCATCACGAACAAAGGGGAAAGTCATGGCCCAGAGAATAAAAAGATCGGGGATAGTCACGGTGCCTGACTCATCCCACGGGAAAAATGCAGATGATATGATCCTATGGGCCAGACGAAATATGGGATGGATGATGGAGGAGGCCTTGGCCTTCCCCCAGGGATAGCAGCGGATTATGGTGAGGCGGAACCAGAAATTATCGACGTCAAATTCCGGGGGATATCCATAGTGATGGATAGCGTCTTTCCCTAGAATAGGGAAACCAAATATATCGCATATGGTGTCTAGGTTTGTGCGAATGGTTTGGTTACGCACCTGAAAAGTGACTGTCGACCCCGACTCAAAAACGATGGAGGAGAGGAATTCTAGGGTGAGTGACGGGTAAGATACCGCAGAGGCATTAAGGAAGGCCAACCAACCTAGATTAGCAAAAAGAGTCTCGACCTCGGTGAATACACCGAGGTCGACGAGTGATTAGGAGTGGGCAAACTTGGTTGATAAATGCCCCCGAGTGTCAAGTCTGTGGTAGAAGTCTTTCTGCTCCTGGTTCCTAAATATGTATCCATGCGGGCCCAACATGGGGTCCACAGGGGGAATGATAGGCGGGAGAGGGGCAAGTGTCAGCTCACGTGTGCGGTGAGGGGGACGTGTTTGTTTCCGTCTCTTACGAGACGGTTCCTCCTCACGCAAGATACCTTTTCCTTTATCCCTCTCTCGGGCCATGTGTGTGTGGACGATGCAAATGGGTGCAAAATACTATTAAAGTGCACACACCCGAAAACCAAGCAATTCAAATAGTAGGGTAAAAATCGAAATTCGATAAGTGGAACGAAGTTACCCTGTAGCAAATAGAGCTCCCTGCTTGTAGATGACACAATGCCGTGCAATTGGGGAAGTGTGGAGCCGCGGCACTCTTCTTCAGCGAAAAATTCGAAGGTGGGGGTGGATGTTGGGAATTAGGGCGAGAAAATTAGGAAATAGGAGAGGGGGAGAGAGGAAGAGATGGAGAAATGCAAGGGGGAGGTGGAGAGAGAGGTTGATGGAGGGTTTGAGGTTGTGGGAGAGAGATTTTTGCAGTCGGGTGGCCAGAGGAGATGAAACGACGGCGAATAGAGGGGATCGGGCGAGGGTTTGTGAGCGGGTGGTCGGGGGGTTATTTATAGGTTTTAAGTCGACCCGGTCGGGTGAGTTTTCACCCGATCGGTTGACTCTAGGTCGAAAATTTGTTGCTGAAGAAGCGCTACAGGCGACCCGATCGGTTGAGAACTCAACCGATCGGTTCGCCGCTCTACTGATTTTCCCGAGAATTTAGAGTTTTTCACCCGGTCCCTCAACCGGTCTTGCTTTTCTCACTCGGTCGGTTGATGAATTCTGAAATTTTTCCGAGAGTTTTCCCCAGGTCACCCGGTCAGCACACCCGGTCTCATCATTTTCCACCCAGTCGGTTCATTTGGTGACAGATACGGCCGTAAGCTGATACATCCCAACCGATCGGGTGATATCTCACCCGATCGGTTGAGGCCTTGTTTTCTGCAAAAACCCAAAAATCGCCTAAGTTTCACGACGGGAGTTCTTCCGGCTGGATTTAATAATAAAAATAGATAAAAATAAAGTAGAAAAAAGTCCTAAAAAGCGAAGCAAAAGTTTAGAATATGGGTTTCCTCCCATCAAGCGCTTTTGTTTAACGTCGTTAGCTCGACGCTCGTTGATGATTTTCATGGTGGGCGGTACGGGTGATGCCCAAAATCCGGCATCTCTTCAGCTCCAGAGGTTGTCGCTATCGGTGTAGTCGGCGACTGTAATAAGATTTGCTCGACTACCCTCCCTTTGTTGACAGGATCCGGGGGCTTCTCCCTCAAATTGGCGTCCACCGCCATCTTTTTCAGGATCCGGACCTCATCACCGGTGAGGTCCATGGGTTCTTTTCCTTTTCTCCTCATGGGAGGAGACTTAGGAAATCCGGGAGGGATCATATGTCGTGTGACCGCCTCATTAGCCACTTCATTCTTAGGGGAGCCAACTTGCTCTCCAAGGTCCCCCAAGCTATCGGGGGGATTCCTCGAGAGCACTTCCCAGGCACTCGTTTTAACAGCTCTATCTTCTTCATTCTCCAACACATTGATAGTAGGGTCGTCTGGGGGGTTTGGATGTTTCATCGATAAGCCCAAGTCAAATTTGACTCTTTATTGGCCCACATTCAGGGAAAGCTTCCCGTTCTTTACGTCTATCAACACTCCGGCGGTTGCCATAAAGGGTCATCCAAGAATAATTGGGGTATGCTTGTATTCCGGCATGTCCATCACCACAAAATCGACTGGTACATGCACCCCTTTCACATCGACTGGGAGGTCGTCCACTACTCCCACCGGCTACTTGACCGAACGGTCAGCAAGTTGTAATGTCATGCCGGTGGGCTCTAAGTCTCCCATCCCTATTCTCTTGTACAACGATAGGGGCATTAAACTGACGCTCGCACCAAGATCGACGAGCGCCCTATGGATTTGCACTTCCCCGATAGAGCAAGGGATGGAGAAACTTCCTGGATCCTTGAACTTGGGCGGATTTGCACTCTGAATGAGAGCGCTGCACTCTGCCATTAACACGACCTTTTCTTTTCTAGATCCCCCTGTCACCAAGTCTTTCAAGAA
The DNA here is from genome assembly GCA_030789695.1 of Scilla litardierei. Lineage (NCBI taxonomy): Eukaryota > Viridiplantae > Streptophyta > Magnoliopsida > Asparagales > Asparagaceae > Scilla > Scilla litardierei. The sequence continues at coordinate 114,928,643 of CM061134.1, forward strand.
TTTAGCATAGGAGGGGATCGTCTCTATGGCCTCGAGGAAGGGGATTTGCAAACTCATGTCTTTCACCATGGCAAAGAATTTGCCATACTTCTCATCGATTTTGTCTTTGGCGAGCCGTTGTGGGAAAGGCACAACGGGCTTGAATACCTTCAAATTCCCTTCTTCTTTCTTCTTCTCTTCTTCGGGGTTCCCTCCGGAGCCACAATTTTTGGCGACGAGGCACCGTCGTCATTAGCTTTTTCAATTGGCCGCTCGACGGCCAGTGGTGCTTCCGGTTCTTTGGGCGGCGCTCTAGTAGGAATTTGTGTCACGCTCCTCAAGACGATGGCGGACACGTTCTCATGCTCATGTGTAAGCGCCAAGGTCCGATTTACCCCCTAGGGTTCACCTCAGGTTGTGGCGGTAATAAATTCTGAGGTCTTTGCAACTTCGCCACTTGCAACCCCAGCTGGGTCACCTGATCTGTGAGTACTCTTTGTCCCATTTCCAGCTTCAGATTGATTTTCTCCTGGTTGGCTATGTATTGAGTCAAGAGGGACTCAACCGGAGAGATGGCCCTCTGTTGGCCGTATTGCTGCTGGGCGGGCTGCTGATTCCTAGGGGCATATTTTTGATACTGTGGTGGAGGTTGTTGCTGATATTGCTGCTGCTGGGACCTAGCCGGCTGATAAGTCTGCTGTTGTTGCTGAGTCGGCTGTTGGTAAGGTGCCCGGTAGCTGAGGTTCGGATGATTCCGGTTGTTGGAAGAGTAGGCTGGGTTTGAGTTGGTTCGTGGTGGAAATGGCGCATTCCCCGTAGGATTGTAAAACAATGCGCTCGCCTGATCCAACGGTGTTGAGATGTCACCACCGTCGAACTCTCCAAAAACTTTGGATTCTACCGCAGCAATCTGTTGTGAACCGGCGCCACCGGCGCCTACCATCAATGCGGAGATCTGGGTTGACAGCAAGTCAAATTTGCTTGATAATTTGTCGACGTCTTCCACTCTATGGATGCCCCCAGACCTCGGTGTGGCTCTCTCGTCACACCATCATTCATTGTTGGATGCCATATTTTCCAAAATTTGCCCGGCATCTTCTTCGCTTCTTGACATGAAGGACCCTCCAGCCGCGGCGTCCATGGAAGACTTTAAATCGTCCCTCAACCCATTATAAAACAGATTTATAATCTGCCACTTGGGGAGCTCATGGTGGGGAAATCTTCTCTGCATCTCCTTGTATCTTGTCCAAGCCTCATGCAAGGACTCGTGGCTGGCCTGGGAGAAGGAGGAGATCTCACTCCTCAGCTTCATGGTCTTCCCCGGAGGAAAGAACTTTGTCAGGAAAGAATTGGAGAGCTTCTCCTAGGTGTTGAATGTATTTGGGTCCTTCCCCCTAAGCCACAGCTTGGCCTTGTCTCGCAAGGAGAAGGGGAACAGCTTCAGTCGGATCGCCTCAGTTGTGACACCGTTAATCCGGAAGGTGTCACATTTCTCCAAGAAGGAGTCTAGATGCTCGATCGGGCTCTCTATGGGTGCACCTAATAACTGATCCTGCTGGATCCACGTCACCAAAGACGGCTTTAGCTCGAAGCTTTGGGCCGTAATAGCTGGAGGACGGATGGCGGAAGTGGACTCGATAGACGGCATCGAGTACTCCAACAGGGACTTGTGAGGCGGGGTGTTCTCCCCCATGGCTTCAGGATCCTCTCTTCTTCGCTTCTCAGCGGCCAAACGCCTAAGGGTGGCGTTAATCTCTGGATCAACGGGGATCAAGTCGTCGAGACTTCTTGAACTCCTGCGCATGGAAAACAACAAACACCCGTGAAGCGACAAGTGGGAAAGAAACAGATAAAGTTAGAAATAAAAATAAGAAAATAAAAAGGAAAAAAGAAGAATGCGAAAATTATCGCGAGGTAGGGATAAGAGCTAGACACTAGGGTTCATGAGATCCTAAAATAACAAGCACGTTGCCTCCCCGGTAACGGCGCCATAAACTTGACGTGCCCCCGGTTTGCGAGCCGCAAATGGCCGGGGGACCCGCGTGAGGGTTTAGATATTTGTAACCGCAAGCGCACGGTGTTGTAGTGTGGCTTGGGGGTCGAACACAGGGAGGCTAGGATGTGCTTGTGTCAAGGAGGACCGAAATCACCCCGTGGACGAGCTAGCCCAGATCGGTTGATGGGATGTCACGGTAAAGGAATGCAAGGTATGAACAATATGAAAATAAATCGGGGACTTTGGTTTCCACTCCAACGAGTAACTCTCACCGATACGGCCTACGGGTAGGATGGCGATCGGAATTACAGTCTAATGGTGAGACGTTGCCTCTGAAAGTGGTACCGGCATCCCATGGGCCCGATATTCCGGTCGGTGCCCAGGATGATACACCGCACTTCCCGGGTTCGATCAGTGGGCACTCCCGTGTCCATTAACACTGATCGATTCTGTGAGCACTAAGCTCGCAACGATAACTCCCAACGTCTCATCCTGTCGCTCCCGCACGCTAGGATTCGGCGTCTACGCTAAGGGCGTAAGCTATGGCTAAGGAGTCAACCGCCAAGTTTATTCCCCCTTGGCCCGACTGTCAAAGGCGGTCTTTTTCCCGCCGATGACAATAAAACACCCCACGTAACCGTTAGATTCCTAGTCCCTATCGATTTCCTAACCCTATGGACGCATCGGGAAGAGCCCCCGAAGGTGTTTCCGCCAAAATCCCAGATTTGGGAACTACTCACAAATATTCATTAAAAAGCGATCTAAATGAAAATAGACCGTTAAAATCATAATCAGATAATAGGAATGCGAAGGTAGTAAAGCAATTAAGATAATACTAAAGTTTTACAAAGATCCAAAAATTTACAAAACCAGGAAAATTACAGCCGTCACAAAATGAAGAAAACAGTAAAAAATAACCAACCCCCGAATCTGGGAAACCTAGGGTTCTATTTATAGAAAACAGCATCACCCGATCGGTTGACAAGTCAACCGGTCGGGTGAGCCGCTTCACAAAATAAAAGCGCGATGCGGGGGTTTCACCCGGTCAGTATGAACCGGTCAGTTGGATCTTGGTGTGGTCGGTTGGATCTTGGTGCCGACCGGTTGGATCTTGGTGCGGGCCGGGTGAGGAGACCGGTTGGAGCTTCGAGTTTTGGCTGTTGAAATTCAGCTACAGGTGAACCGATCGTGTGAAGGTCACCCGATCGGTTGGAAATCAGCTTCGAATTTCCAGAGACTTTGAGCTTTTGACCCGGTCGCTGAACCGATCGGGTGACTTCTCGGGGGCTCCAAGCTGCGTCCGGGTGGTGCACGCGTGCATCACCCGATCGGTTGAAGATGACCAACCGACCGGGTGAGGGGTTGAAAGATGTAATCTTCGTCGTTTGACCCCCTGGATCACGCGTGACTCCTCCCGTTGCTTCGGGGACACATGATATCATCGTTTTGCGTCCCAAATGCCAGCAAACTCCTGCAAAACACGGAAAATACGAAAAAGTGAAAGAAAACAAGAAAATATAAGAAAACACGAGAAAACGAATAAAAGACGGCGGAAAATACGGAGAAACACGGAAGAAAACATGCGCAAATATATGAAATATAAACGCACGTCATGAAGAAGCAGTCGATACTTTTTTAATTTTGAATAAATGTATCGATGTTTTATTTTAAAATAATGATTGAGTGATTGTCACTCAAAGTATCTGTGATGAACAAATTTTTCATTCTGGATGAAATCGTTGATATCTTGGTAATATATGCTCTGGTGGAAATATGATTTGTTGTGAATGACTATTTGTTGTGTATGGCTATCTGAGTTGTTTAGTATATTTTTCCTGAGCTGTTGTGAATGCTTTTGAGTTAATGAGATTAATTGGAGCTGTCGGTATATTTAAATAATCCATAGTAACGTGTATGTCCCAGGAGCATATAAATTAGATGTGATCTTTATTATGTGCACAATAAGAATTGTTCTTGTTGGACTGTATTTAATACTTCAAGTTAGAAGATTAATGCAGTTAAAGGAAACAGTAGTGTAGGTAGTTATGATTGGGTAGGTCATCATCAAGACTCTTATAGATGGATCTTGATATGACTTATTCGTCAAATCAACCTGACACTGGTACATTCCATTTTAATTAATTTAGCACAAATAGGCTGGTTATACTTAATACATATTCTAAATGATATTTAGAAATTTAAGTTGAAGTATTTAACTAGACAGTTCTCAAAATCAGTGGGAGCGAGCATATTACTTAGTTCTGTTTTTGACTTAGTAGAAATTCCAAGTTATAAAGCCATCTATATGTGACATCAAATCAAATGAGTTTTGATTATGTCAAAGATATAGAAAATTTGGTGTCATTAATGTACTGGACATAATTGACACAAGAATAATTGGACAATAATATGGCTGACTTGTAGGAATGATAAAAAAACATTGCATCGAATTGTATATGCTAATCGTTAGCTATACGAGAAGGAAAATCATTGGATGATATCCAAAGACGGTTTTGAAGGATCACCCCTGTGTGATCAAATGATGTATTAATAATAAGACTCCATAAAACTGCATAATAGATACGTTTTAGCAGATCCCTTTTAGGTTTGACATATGAAAGTCCGTAGTGACTGATATGCTATAGCCGTGTGAGATACTGAGATAAATAGCCTAAGTGCAAGTGGGAGATGTAGGAAGATATATGCCTTTGAGGCAATTTATCGTAAGAAGCATCTTGTTCAAAATATATATGGTACTAATTATCTTAGTATAAATTCAATGAATTATACTTGTATAATTTCCTTAGACTTAAAGTGAGGTCATTACATATCTAGATGTAGATCTCGATTATGGAAAGTGAATGACCGATATGAACTTAAGTCTTAAAACGTTAAGGGTCATAGATGTGTCGAGAAAAGGATATCGACACATCGGACAGACCATTGTGTCTTTGTCTTACCCTAAAGGGTCATGATGATCTCATAGTCATTCGACCTGGCAATGTCGGAGACACGGCACAGGTGCTCATGAGAGAATGAGTCCACTGAACGACCCAGTGAAGAGTTATTAAATGGTTACACTTTAACTACACTGTCATTAACAACTCCATTGTGATGATAGGCAAGTATGTCCTTAAGACCTGAAGTCATTGTATGAACCTGTGCGTGAATAGCATCACTTAGATCTATGATCTAGCTTCGAGGCCAGGCCTGCTGAAAGGTCTTAGGCGTGAATAGCGTCACTTAGATCTAAGAACCGGTTCTTTGTGCTAAACCTCAGCCGGGGTACATTGTAAGATGTACAACGTGTATACAACAAAAACCATAGTATGCTGACCGATGCGGGCTAGTAGGGTTGACAGTTTACCATACCCTAGGCCATGCAGGGACATGATTATGACGAAGGGACTAAAACTGCAGTATTCATCACTAACACAGTAAGAGTGATCCCGATGATACTTTTGTCGATGGGTTAATCACGTAATTATGAGGCTAAAACAGGGACGACACCTGCTACTCGTGGTTACTGTCGTCTAGAGGTTTCGAGCCCCAACCTGTAGTAGGGTCAGGCTATAGGGTCTCACACCGAGTTTGGTTTGCATCTTAGTAATAGGAAGTATTTAGGAGGAGTGCACTCGGATGCACGAGGATAATTGAAGTCACTAAAGAGTTAGTGACATTAAGTCGATCTATATTAAATAGGATTTAATATGTTCGCATAATTTTTTGACATTAAATGAGATTTAATAATGTAGCAAAATCTTTGCGACTTTAACATTAGTAGAATGTTGTATGCGATTAATGCATGCGATGCAAACATGTTTAAAATACATCGTAAATAGTTTATGATAATATTTTAGATTATTTAACGCATAGAAACGGATAGATGGCTTTTTGGGATGGTCCCATTCGAACCATGCTTTCCAACGAATCTGAAATCGGCCCAATCGGAGTAGTAGAACTCAAGAAACAGCCCGAAAGGCCAGAATTGGGCAAAAGCCCAGTTTTGGCCCAAGCCCAGCTTGGGTGGGCGAGGCCAGATCCGCTAGGCAGGCTGAACCCACCCGCAAAGGGGGTCCAGCCCACAGGCGGGCTGGACCCGCCCGCCAAGCAGGCTGGTCTGAGCCGCCCGCTTATGCGAGCGGGTCAAGCCCGCTTGGGTGGGCAGGACTCGAGCCCGCCCACCCATCGGGCGGGTCTGATATGCCCGCCCAGCTGCAGGTAGGCGCCTTAAGAGGGCTGGGTGTGCCCAGCTGGCCGGTGGGCCCCACCTATGGGGCACACAGTCCAGAAACCCTAGAGGGTTGTGTTCATCAGATTTGTGAATCTTTTGCTCAACTTTGAGCAATTGTTTGAGGGGTCAAATGAAGTCAGAATTTGTTGTCGTTTGTTTCTATGTGTTCACCTTTCTTAGCCCATCGAAATGATAGGTTATATCACTTCTGAAGCCCAACGGTGAGGAAGATAAAATTAGTTGAAGTTAAGACTTAATGAAAGGCAAACTAACTTAACTTTTTCTCGTAAACTGAATTAGTCACATATTACTCGTGTGACGAGAAATGGGGTCCAAATCCCTATATAAATATGGGTCGATACCCTTTAGAAAAACTTGCAACAAGTCTTTGAATTGAGTAGCTCCAAAAAGTTTTGAGCACGCTCAGTTCAAGACGAAAATTATTCTCTCCTCTTTTTCTTCTGTTTCCTTCTCTTGCGTTCTAGCAGAACGACGAGAAGGATTTGGATTCGATCCGAAGTCTAAGACGTTGAGTCGCACTTAAGTGAAATCTTCTTCAGCAAGTGGTTGGCTCGGAGGCGCGATGTCGGCTCGCTTTGGGTGGATCAGTTCTGGAGCGCAGAGGCAGCTAGCTTTGGGGTGTAGAAGGTGGTTCGGTACTCTTTTGCCGATGCAAGCAAAGTTCCAGGTATGTAGTTTAAATAGCTTTCATTAAATTATATTGAGGTAGTTTAGATCTATCTTGGGGTGGTCAGATCTACCTCAAGTTAGCAGAGATCCTGGCTGGGGTTTTGAATCCTTAGGGGTTTTCGTTAAATAGTTTAATGATTCTTTTTTTGCTGCTTATTTGATTTGCTTATATCGTCCATCCGACGTAGGACGAGCATTAAATAATACCCTAAGGGTCCCTCAAAACCCATCATATGCGACCACGGGTGCCTCTGCCATCATAAGCTGGTAAGGCAGGAAACTTGAATTTCGGAAGAGGAGGAGCAGAAGTGATATTCTCCTTCAATGGAGTTCGCTGAAATGCGGATTGGATGAGTAGAAATCTTTCCTCTCCGCCTTGCACGTAATTTGCTCCTGAAGATCGGTTTGGGATCTCATCTCTCTTCCCAAATCCACCTGCAAGATTAAGAGGGTTATAACCCAGGGGGAACCCCGTACATTACATGATCCAGGATGTTGCGGGTCGCTTCCATGTAATTGGAGTGGATGGGATTCCCCTGGTGAACACAGGCACGATTATTGATCCCCATTCTGCCGTATTGATGAGACGTGGGGGTTGCAATGTGCGGGCTGATCTCTAGCCGATCTACTCTTAGATCCCCTTGATCCCTAAGTAAGGTTGTGCCCCTAGTCGGCGTCAGGGTCAGGTTTGGAGGCGGTAACTGCTCATTTAAGATCGATGGGTCTCCCATGCTCTGGCATATCAAGGTTGCCAGAACACCAAGACTCTTGTCGACCCGCTCTAAGAATTTGGTTAATTCCTTCTGGGTCACTCTAGGCTCCGTGGTTGCCCTTTTTGGCTGCTTCGACGGGGACGTAGAGTCCGAGGCGTCCTCCACCAGGACATTGTTCGCTTTTTATATTTTTCTTTTTCTTGGATTTTTATCCTTGGAGCCTGGTGGGCTGCCTCTTTTCTGTTAAGGTGTAGCCACTTCTGCTGCTGGTGGATTGCATCCATTCTTCGGGATGTCAATCCTAGCTGGAGTATTTACAGCAGGGATGTGTGATTTGACAATCTTCTGGTTGTCGGTAAATGAGTCCGGTAATCTATGAACGGTGTTCTGAATGTGTAAGATCTTCAGGATCTCATCATCACATTGTTTTGTTACCGGATCATAGTGGGTCAAGCTTTTTGTATCCCACGTTAACATTTGCTTCGCGCTAGACTTTTCATTGTCTAGGCCCATTTTGGGAAAATATATCTCATCAAAGTCACATTCTTCAAGACGTGCCTTAAAAGCGGCCCCCGTTTGGGGTTCTAGATATCTTATAATGGAAGGTGAGTCAAACCCTACATAAACACCTAGGCGAAGTTGAGGGCCCATTTTGGTCCTCTGGGGTGGTTCAATGGGGATATAAACTGCGCAGCCGAAGATTCTCAAGTGAGAAATGTTCGGTGGCATTCCATATGCAAGTTGCATTAGAGAGAGACTCTGACCTCCTGTGGGTCTTATTTTTATTAATGATGCAGCATGCAGAATTGCATGTCCCCATGCATCCACGGACAACTGGGATTTCATTAGCAATGGACGTGCAATCCATTGGAGTCTTTTAATCATCGACTCTGCTAAACTGTTCTGGGTATCAACATGCGGCACATGATGTTCAATTTCTATTCCTATTGCCTGGCAGTATTCTTGAAATGACTGGGAGGTGAATTCCCCCTCATTATCCAGACGTATTTTCTTTATTTGGTTATCTAGAAAATGCATCCGCAACTTTATAATTTGTGCCAGAAGCTTGGAAAAACTAAGTTGCGGGTCGAAAGTAGACACACATACGAGTATTTCAAAGATGCATCAATCAGTATCATGAAGTGCCAAAAAAGGCCCACTATGGGGGTGGATTGGTCCACATATGTCTCCGTGTATTCTTTCGAGGAAGCCTGGAGACTCGATATCCACTGTAAGTGGTGATGGCCTTGTTATTAATTTCCCTTTGAAGCATGGTACACAAGGGAATTCTCCCTTCTGAAGAATCTTCTGGTTCTTCAGTTTATGCACATGAGATTGTGATAAGATGTGGTGCACCATCACAGATTCAGGGTGGCCAAGTCTATCATGTCAAAGCAAAAATTTGGCTGATGTCGGGCACTTCAGGTGCTCCGTCAAGGTAGCTTCCTCTCTCCGAATATTTGTATGATAGAGGCCCGATGAAAAGCTCTCAAAACGTTCAAATATGGTTTTTACTCCATTTTCTTGAGACGTTACATACAATAATTCATTCTCTTTTACATTTGTTGTTTCCAAGTGGAATCCGTTTAGATGGATATCTTTGAAACTTAGTAAGTTTCGTTTGGAATTCAGAGAGCAACAAGGTTGCATTCCCAGAACCTTCAATTATATTTTAATTCTCTTTTATTTTAATTTCTGTTCCTTTGGGGAGCAACAAGGTTGCATTCTCAGAACCTTCAGTTACATCCGATGGCCCTGAAATTGTATTTACAGGGCTCTTATACGGTATAATGCTATGAAAATAGCATTTATACTGAAGGATCGTATGTGTTGAAGCACTGTCTACCAAGCAGTCATGAGTGCAGTCCATCTAAAAAGATGAGTAAAACATTTTCATTCAGAAACTAAATTTTATTCAAAGGAAATCAAATTACATAAAAGCTCTTATAATATAAATTTTTCTGAAAATAAAGTACTAAGATAAATGTAGTAAGCTAATCAAGCAGGTCCTTTGATTCGAAGTCTTTTGCTGTGAACTTAACTGCAGCATTTGCAGCCACCAGGTTTGTTTCAGCATTCTTTTTCTTGCTTTGTTTATACAGCTCCTGGAGATGCAGTGGGGTTCGGCACACTCTGGACAGTGGCCTTTCATGCCACTGATGTGACACTGGTCTTCCCAGTCCCTCTTGGGCGGGGTGCATCATTTTTTTTGTTGTCATTTCTGCGCCAGGTGAACTGTGCTTCCCTTCATTCTTTCGCTGCTGTACTTGGCACTTGGCTCTTTTGTGTTGTCCTCCTTTCGGTGGTCTTTCTTTTCTTTTGTTATCTCTCTTCTTTTTGAAGGAAGAGGTATGATGAGCTTCTGGTAGGTGGCAGTGCCAGGGGGCGCATGTTATGAGTGACAAGGAGAAGCTCTCTGTTTTGTTCAGCCATGAGTAAACATGACAGCAGCTCAGAATACTTGGTGAACTTGCGTTCACGGTATTGCTGCATAAGTATCGCATCTTTTTCATGGAAAGACGTATACATCTTTTCCAGCATGCGATCTTCTGAGACTTTCTCACCACACAACTTCAGGCGTGCGGTGATGCAAAAAAGTGCTGAGTTGTACTCAGCAATGGACTTGAAGTCCTGCAGTCTCTGGCTCTCCCACTCATATCGTTCCCTTGGGAGTATAACATCTCTCTGATGTTTCTACCTATCTTCAAGGGCAGTCCACAGCTCAAGTGGATCTTCGACGGTAAGGTATTCAGCCTTTAAGGTCTTGTCCACATGGCGGCGAATATAGATAATGGATTGCACCTTTTCTATATTGCTTACTTTTTCTTTCTCTGTTATAGCAGTAATGAGGGACTTTAATGAAAAGCTAAAAGCGTGGATCGGCCAGTCCCTCATAAAAAGAGTCCAAATTCTATACAGTCCATATTACACAATTTAAAGCTTAAAAGGAAAATACAACTTTGGAAACCCAGTGTGTCCCATATAATATCTCCAGCGTCAATTGAGGCCTCCGTCTCCATGAAAAATGGTCTTCAGTCTTTGACATTTACATAAATTCCTCACTACAATTTCTCTCAAAAATAAAAGAAAAGTGAGTGGAATAAAATTTGGGACTTAAACAGCCGATCCAAAAACCCGCATTAAGCCATTCATGCAAAAATTGTACTCATCAACATTTTCATTCACAGACACCGCAGGCAGTAATATTCGCATGAGGATAAATAATTTAATCACTTAATAATTATTGGACCATTAGGCAAAGTCATACACCGTAGATTAGATGACTAACGGCAGAGCGGTCGCAGGATCTTCCTAATTATGAAGCTTAAATATAATGCACAACCACGCATAATATATCCACAGAATATGCCAATGATGAAGTGCATATAGTAATGATTCTAAAATAGTATCATCTATTGCAAAGGTTATGTTCGTAGGGTTTATTCAAAGAATTGAAAAAGAGCCTATTTTGGACATGTTTTTTGTAGAAAGGGAAAAAGTTTTCCTTTTCAAATTGTCCCCCAAAAAAATCCCCAAATTTCCCCAAAAATCTCTTTTATGTCCTCTTATTTTCCTATAAATTGTCGTGCTTTTTCATGAATTTTTAGGCCCACAAACGCCATTTTAAATTAATTTTTAGCCCCAAAAAGCCTTCCCCCGTTATTTTTTTTGAAAAATAGGCCTACGGGCCTGAAGCCCGCAACTTGTCTTGCTGCAGGCTTCAGGCCCACAAGGCTTTGCTCTCTTTTTTTTGTGAATCATGGGCTTCAGGCCCATCACGGGGTGGGGGGGGAATTAGGGTTTTGAGGGGCGTCGGCTAGGGTTAGTCGTCGCCGCCCCTCGGACTGTTGCCGGAGCAGGGGGAACGCCGCCCCCCTTCAGCGGGGCTTTTGCGGTGACGAGGAGCCGCCGCCTCCTTCGGGGGGCTACTGCGGCAATGGATGGCCGCCGCCCCCTTCAGGAGGGCTTTCGTGGCGATCGGGAAGTCACCGCCCCCTTCTAGGGGGCGTCTGCGGCATTGGATGGCCGCCGCCCCCTTCGAGGGGGGCTTTTGCGACGATCGGGAAGTCGCCGCCCCCTTCAGGGGGCGTCTGTGGCATTGGATGGCCGCCGCCCTCCTTCGGGGGGCTTTTACGGCGATCGGGAAATCACCGCCCCCTTCGAGGGGCGTCTACGGCGTTTGATGGCCACCGCCCCCTTCAGGGGGGCTTTTGTGGCGATCGGGAAACCGCCGCCCCCTTCGTGGGGGCGTCTGTGGCGGGGCCAGCGCACCCCCTTCGGGGGGTCGACTGCGGCGGGCAACGTCGCACCCACCCTTTGGGGGGTCTGCTCTCGGCGGCGGTGGAACACTACCCCCCCTTTGGGGGGGTTTGCTCTCGGCAACGGCGGAACGCAGCACCCCCTTCGGGGGGGGTTTGCCGGCGGCGGCGAAATGCCGCACTCCCCCTTCGGGGGGTTTGCCGGCGGCGGCGAAACGCCGCACCCCCCCTTCGGGGGGGGTTTGCTGGCGGAGGCCGCGATGCGCCGCAATAGGGGTTGTGTGGGGGGTAAAAATATGGTTTTTGGACGAACAAGTTCGTTGTTTTCAGGCGATTAGCAATTCCCTTATCGATCTTGCGAGAACAGAGGGTAGATCAATCATATGTATGATAAAGACAACGTTTTTAGCGATTTTTACCTCTATATCTATCGTCTGGATATAGCGACGGTTGAACGAAGCCTACGCGGATGATGGCGCTCGATTGAAAAAGCCTTGCACCGCGCGCGTGGATCACCCGTCTCCCTTCGCCTTCGCAAAGATCGAAAATTTTTGTGGAAAAAAAAATTCAGAGGCTCGTGATGATAACATGGTATGAATCAACTACTGGGGGAGGAGCCCACATCCCTTTATTTATAAGCAAATAGGAGAGTACAATAATGGGCTACATGGGTATGTGCCTATCATTAAGATAGCCCAATATCCTATACAACTCGGTTCATATCCATTCACAACAGTTTCATTTATTTTAGAATTTATTAATTAGTGCTCATGGATGAGGGACCTACATAGGCTACCACAAACCTATCATTCCCACTTCCTAAAAATACTTGGAAATGCAAAATGTGAAGGTAGTGAAGTATTTAAACAAAGGAAATAATAGAATATATTTATAATGTTTTTTCTTCCCCTCTTCCTGTTATCTAAATACACTAAGCATAGTAAAAACAACGTGCAGATTCTTCATGAAAATTATAATTTAACAAACCAGGAAATAACAAAAACAATATAATTGCAACGGTTTATTACAAGAAAAAAGCTAAAGTCTGATAATGACAAATACGGTCTAGCATCTAATCCTAGGGCAAGTCTTGCTCCGGCTCAGCTAAGGTCTCATAAGGCTCCTCTTCAATGAACCTATCCTCAAGGTCTGACGCATATCCAAAAAAAACTCATGAATGTGGTCAATGAATGAATATGGTATGCTCCCAAAACCCAACAAAAACCTAATAAAGAAAGCAGAGCTTATTGAACTAAAAACGTAGACATGTAAACAAGTAAAGGAAGCTAAAGAAAACGTGTCATAATAAATCTCATGGTAACGAACAATAAAAAATGCCACTGGATCTCTAAAAGTGGTGTTAAGTGTAGTGAACATATACAAGTGGTGACAATATATGAAATTCTATCCTAAGTGTGTATCCTAAGGGTAAAAATTTGCAATTAGCGAGTTCCAATCAACCTGGACCAGCGAATCAAAATGACAGAGTCCAATAACTCAGTCCTCATGGTGTAGCCTTAGTTTATCATTCATGGGCCAAACTCACCCAATGATCACAGGAATCGCTGAGATCATGGGCACTCACCCACACTTGGTTAGGACTAACATGTAATTACAATCCAGGAATCTAACTACATCATGAATAAACAAATGGATAGTGTCCATCAAAACTCACCATACACCTCATAGGGAACTGGCAAGCCCGTGTTGCTCAGGCATCCTCGTGACATAGAGTTATTCCACCCCAAGTGTTATTATGTGCAACAATATAACAACATGCATAGATTTCATCCTCTCTTTTGTACACCGTAAATCAAAATCAGACCTCATCATTATGTGATATATTTCCACTTTACTTATATGTCATCATATAAGCATAATCATGATATAATTACACGCAGCATTCATTCTAACAATAGCTCGATCATAACATCACGATTTTACATGAAACATGAACACAATGTTGGCAAAATTTTCAGGACATAAATAGCAATTATATCAGCAATAATTAAAAGAATTAAAATAGCAAAAGAGCATATTCACCAGGACGTAGTACTTTACGACAGAATCAGAAATTTTCAGCATCAGTAACACGATGATTCAAAGTATTTTTACCTGAGGTTTTAAGTCACAAAAATCCCAGAAAATTATGGTAAACCAAGAGGTGAAAGGGGATATAGGGAAGATGGTTTCCTCACTCATTTGTGCCGTGGCTAGCATCTGAAATAGAGGGCAGCAGTGGCTGCATGTGTTGCCTTGCTCATAGCCAAAGTGAGGAAAGTGACATCTAGCTTGCCCTAGGGTTGATCCTTAACTTTTGGTACAAGTCTCAAGGGAATCAAGTTTGCCTTCAAGTCAAACATTGTGGCAAACTTTCAAATTTTGTAGCTACAAGTTTCTAGGGTCAAATTTATTGGATCTCCTGGGATGGCAAATAGAACACTAGGGGTGAGAGTATTTATGGAATTTGTAGTATCCTCTAAAAATTTCTACCTATGATCTTAATTAGGGTAACTTAATTAAATCTTAATCACCAACAACTTGCAAATGAATAAGAGTTGTGAAGGCAAAGTTATTTGCAAGGATGTAAAGACAAGCACTAAGAGAGACAAACACAAAGACAATCAATTTACCCTTGTTCAAGAAACACTTGCCCAACATCCAGCCACATGTCATCTAAACTAAAAATTCACTAATCACATTCCAAATGGAACCAAGTTAATACACATACTTTAAAACAACTTGAATAAGCTCAATTTCAACAGTTCAACACCTCTCTAAAGAGAGAAATCACCTCAATCACAAGTGAGAGAAATACTTGCAAAGCTCTTTTGCTTATAGCCAAATGGTAAAGCTCTTGTGTTGCACAAGTGTGGATATAGTGTTGATCTCCAAATGATGGTGCAAATGAAGCTTTTGAGATCAAGAAGTAATAAAAAAGAGATTTTGAAAACTTTATAAGACAAAGCCAAAGAGAATGTTTCCTTTTGAAAGAATTAAGCTCAAAAAAATTTCCCTTGAAAATTCTTTTATTAAATGATCATAAATTCATATGCATAAATGTAGAACAACCCTTTATATATATGGCTCAATACCAATGAGCCCCTCCAATGGTTAAAATTGGTTATTAGAAAAGTTACCATTTGAGCCCAACATCTAGTTACTAGTTGACTAGTTAAGAGCTAGTCGACTAGTCCATACAAAATAGTCGAATATGCCACTTCAGTTCAAAAGCTAATTGAGCTCTCTGTAAAAACTGATCGACCATAGTTCACTGGCTAGTCGACTAAAGCATTGGTACTAGTCGACTTTGTTGGGATATTGAGACCTATCCCAGTGGTTTTGATGCAAAAGTGATATAAGGACTAACAATCGCATTTCAAGTGTGTATAGATTTGTTTAATGATTGGAGCCATTGTGATGCAAATTGGAGAACATAAAGCTACGATCAATGTTTCAGAGTGTTTTCTCACTACAAAGCGTTGATCGTGGATAACCCGGTCAACGTGGTCAAGGGGCCCGCTTGGGTCCCTCGGGCGAGTCAAGTTGGTGCTGTAGAGGCTCGAATCGGGTCTGCCGACGACGTGGGGCGCGTCGACTGGGTCGTCTCGGGGTCCTCGGTCGTTGGTAGGACGAGGGGTAGCCTCGGCCTGGGTTGAGACGCTCGGCCTCGGTCGGTTGCGCTCGGCCTCGGCGGTCGGTCGACGAGGGGGAGCCTCAATCGTCCAGCTTGTTGCGTGGTCGGCGAAGGGCGGAGGGGAAGCCTCGGCCCGTTGATTGGGTATCCTCCTGCGAAGACGAGAACACTCGTTAGGGGGGCCGGACCTTGGTTCCGGCCAAAACCCCTCCGATGCCTAAGTCAGACAGAGATCTAAAAGAGGAGGCCCGGCGGAGACGGTTCGACTCGTGAGGAGATCGGAACGGCGTCTCACGGCGCGAGCGGGGGAGGAAGGAAATGATATGGGGGAACTAGGTCGTTGATGGAGTACCTTAGGTTCTAGATACCTGAGATGCGGTCCCTTGTCCTGTTGTCCTCCTAGCCCCTTTATAGACCTCCGCCGTGATTGCCCCCGACCCACGTCGCTCATCCGCCCCCAATCGTGCCCCCTCAATCCGCCCCCTGTCGCCGCTCCCTGCGCCATGCCAGCCTCCCCCCATAACTGCCATTAAGTGGTCGTGGGATCGAGGGAGCGGTTATCGCAGGAGTGGGTGAGTGACCCGTATGTTACCGGGGCCGGGTCGGATCTACATTCGGGGGAGTCCCCGATAGGGCCTTATCGAGTGGGCCTGAGTGCTCAAATGGGCTCTTGACCGGGGGTCGGTTTTTTGGGCTCGTGTCTTTCGGGCCTCGGCCAAATAGGCGTAACAATTGCCCCCATCGGTCGGGTTGATCGACCTCAGCCGGTTCGGCTCGGCCGATGTGACTTCCGCCGACTTTGATAGGTTCGCCAATCGATGTCGATTCATTTAGTAGTCGTCATCATGAGTTGGTCCGTTTGATAATTTTAAGGCGCGGGCTCCGAAGCGCCGTCGGTCCTCTGATGCTGCCACGTGTAGCTGCAAGCTTATCCCCGTCGCTCGTGGGGTCGTCTTAAGTCGAGAAGCCGAGGGGTTCGTGAGCCGCCCTTGGTGGGGTCGACCAACCTTGGCTTGCTCGGTTCGGCCGCTGTGCCTCCTGGGATTCCGAGTGGCGCTTTAATCGAGGCGTGGTCATAAATGTAGGTCATGATGAGGCGGGTCGATTGGACTTCCCTTGGCGCCGACTTCGAAACGCCGCCGGTTCTTCGAGTCCTGCCACGCGTTATTGTCAGGCGCTTCGAATTCGTCCCTGCATCCGATATATAAGATCCCCAGCTGCGTTGATCTCCTCTCCTTTCTTGCTCTTCCCATTGCTCTAGGCTTTCTATAACTCGGAGTCTCCCGTCGCCTTCGCTTCTTCGCCTCCTTCAAACTAGTTAAAAGGTAATTTCTTTCTCGCTCTCGTATTATGGCTGCTCTTAGGATAGGCGGTTCTGGCCGAGGGGCGAGGGATTCTCCAGAGTCCAGACGGGGCAGGCCCCGGCTAGTGGGATCAGGTTCCTCTTCCGGGAGTCGTCCCCTCCAAGATAAGGGGAAGGGGAAGCTATTCCCAGACTTCGCCTGTGATGACGTGGCGTCGGCTGCCGTGCGTCTTAACGTGCCCCGGCTATCCTCCGTACGCCGTCGAGGACCGTTCCTTCGGCGGTCACGGAGATCCGGGGAAGGTATCTCTGCTTCCCGTACGATGTCCGAGTTCCATTCGTCGACGAGCGAATTTGCCTTCCGAGGAGCAATGAAGTCGGCGTCTACGTCGAAATGTTTCGCCTGGGTCTTCGTTTCCCGCTCAATCCCTTCCTTGTCCAGGTCATGGAGTATCTCATGGTGCCCCTTTGCCAGTTCACCCCTTGCTCGATCGCGGTACTGACGGGCTTCGTAACGCTTTGCTGCACCCGCGGTCTGGAGCCGTCTCTCCCCCTTCTCTTCCACTTTTACCAGGTCCAGACGGTCGGGCCGGGGTCATGGCTGTAACTCCGAGCCCGTTCGAGGAGGGAATGTCTGATCGGGCTACCCCGTTGGTCGGGGGATTGGAGCTCGGATTATGTCTTTGTGGTCTTCTTGGGTGATGCCCAGATTCTGACAAGCTGGGGCGCGTCCGTCCAGCCTCGCCTGCCGTTAGCCCTTTCTGACGCTGATCAGGCAACCGCCGCGCTGCTGTCGGCTCTTCCTTTGGAATCGAAATCCATCTGGTCTTTGTTGGACGACCTACTCTTGAAGGCCGTCTTGTGGTCTCCGGGTAGGTCGCTTTTTCATCCTCGGATCGCCCTATGACTCATCCTGATTTCGGTCTCCTTTGCAGGGATGGCAGGCCGTGAGTTCGTCCGTGACGTCGATGAGCTGATCCGTCGTGGAGTCGCTCGGAGCCGAGGTAGTACCTCTGGAAGGGCGCCTCGGAGGACCGTTGAGGAGGAAGTGCGCCGAGCCGAGCCTTCCGTGGGTAAGGTGGTGGCCGCGCCTCCCGCCTCTTCTTCTGGCGATCCCCTTCCCGGGGGTGAGGATGGTGCGAGGCGGAAGCGTTCCCCTCCGGCGCCTTCGGAGCCCCACGGAGGAAAGAAGAGGAGGGAGGACGTGGATCCCTCCAGTCCGGCAGGTTCCGCGCTTCCCGTGGCGACCGCCGGGGATCCTTCGGTAGCTTTGTCAGCCACCCCCCTCGCAGCGTCTTCGCCCGTATCACCGGGGGTCGGGGCCTTGTTGGCGAGCGACTTGGCTTCGATCGTCGTCCCTGGGAGTTCGATGTTTGTTGACCGAGCCCTGGCCCAGCAGGTTGCCGAGGTCTCCGTCCCTCCCCGGGACCACAGCCTCCTCAAGAAGATCCCGGCCGATAAGATGTCGGATTCCTTGGTCTGGATCCTTCAATAGGTTCGGTTATCTTGCTATCCTCTCTTTCTCTTTATCCTCTTCTTAGCCCATGTCTCGTCTTTTCAGGGTTCAGCGCTCGCTGTGGAGTTGCAGTGTCGAGCCGTCCGCTTGAGGGAGCTGGAGGAGTCCTCCATGAGGGCTCAGGAGCGGGCCGGGGCGGCTGAGGTGGCTATGACGGAGGCCCAGATGGAGTCTCGGCGTCTCAACCTCCGTGTGGCCGAGTTGGAGGGACGAGTGGGTGACCTCCAAGGAAAGCTGGAGGATGCTCATCAGTCGGCTGAGGAAGCGGCGGAGTCGTTCTGCCTGGAGAGGGAGGAGCTTCAGAGGGAACTGTCGGATCGGCGCCAGGTGATGCGGCTTGCAGAGGAGGTGGAGAAGGGCGTCGTCGAGACCCTGGGGAAGAGGATCTTCGAGGTTCTCAGGGAGGCCTTCGGTAAGTATGAAGACCTCATCGCCCCTCGGATCGTTGAAGTCGTCCAGTCTTCCTTCCGGGAATGTGCGGAGCGTGTTCGGCAAGCCCCTCCGCCGGTCGATCCCCCTCGCTCCGAGCAGGGCGAAGTGCCCGAGGATGTGTCCTCCCGAGCTCGGGCTCCCTAAGCCGTCCCTCCCGGCCTTATCCTCAAATTTTTAAGCATCCGCTTCGCTTTGGGCCAGTCTACTTGAAATGGATCCCTGGCCCCCGCTATCTCCTTCGGCTTCGTTATCGGCTCCGTGGCCAATAATTGCTGGTTGCATGGCTGCTAGCTTGGGCTAACTACTTTGGGTCTTTTGTCAACCAATTTTGCTCTGTCGGTGTCGATCTAGCTTCTGTAGGTGAAGAACTCTGTCATTCGTCGTGAGTGGATTATTTGTAGAGTGTTTCCTTCGCCTTGATTCCCTGTAAATAAGACACGTTTTTGTACCCTGGTTAACTATTATAAACGAAATTGACTTACTCGGACTTCTCGTGTATTTTGCGTTGCTGCCTCGTTCTTGGCCTAGGATTGGATGACGTTCGCATCGGCTGGGGGAATTGCCCCCAAACTTATGGGCGCTGGGGTCGGTCGGCGAGGGCAAAACTCCTCGGCTTAGGTCCGGTCGGCGTCCGTGCCTGCTGGGGGAACTGCCCTCAGACTTATGAGTGCAGGAGTCGGTCGGCGAGGGCAAAGCTCCTCGGCTTAGGACCGGTCGGCGTCCGTGCCTGCTGGGAGAACTGCCCCAGACTTTTGAGCGCAGGAGTCGGTCTGCGAGGGCAAAGTCCCTCGACTTAGAACCGGTCGTCGTTCGCGCTTGGCTGGGGGAATTGCCCCCAGACTTATGAGCGCAGGAGTCGGTCGGCGAGGGCAAAGCTCCTCGGCTTAGGACCGGTCGGCGTCCGTGCCTGCTGGGGGAATTGCCCCAGGCTTGTGAGCGCGGGAGTCGGTCTGCGAGGGCAAAGTCCCTCGACTTAGAATCCGGAGTCGGTCGGCGAGGGCAAAGCCCCTCGGCTTAGGACCGGTCGGTGTCCGTGCCTGCTGGGGGAACTGCCCCAGACTTATGAGCGCAGGAGTCGGTCGGCGAGGGCAAAGCTCCTCGGCTTAGGACCGGTCGGCGTCCGTGCCTGCTGGGGGAACTGCCCCAGGCTTATGAGCGCGGGAGTCGGTCTGCGAGGGCAAAGTCCCTCGACTTAGAATCCGGAGTCGGTCGGCGAGGGCAAAGCTCCTCGGCTTAGGACCGGTCGGTGTCCGTGCCTGCTGGGGGAACTGCCCCAGACTTATGAGCGCAGGAGTCGGTCGGTGAGGGCGAGGCTCCTCGGCTTAGGACCGGTCGGCGTCCGTGCCTGCTGGGGGAACTGCCCCCGGGCTTACGAGCGCGAGATTCGGTCGGCGAGGGCAAAGCTCCTCGGCTTAGGACCTGTCGGCGTCCGCGCTGGCTGGGAGAATTGCCCCCAGGCTTCTAAGCGCAGGAGTCGGTCGGCGAGGGCAGTGTCCCCCTTCCTCCTCCAGTGAGGCAGTGGCCTTCATTCTTTTGCACTATTAGTGAAATGTCAATTCTGTCGAGGATTTAAGAAAAGACAAAAAGAGAATGCAACTGTACTCTTAAGAGCCCTGCCGGACTGGTACATTTAGAGGAAAGGAAATAGGGAATAAAGCTAGACAGAGGGATGTAAACCTAGATAATCCCCTCGGACCAGGCTACGACTTGGGGAGAGAGCTCGCCCGCTCACTCTACGATGCGGAGGGGTCCTTGGACGGTGTTGATCTTCTTCCCCTTGTCCGGCTGCATGGAGGTCCCTTCCCCATGGGCCGGCTCGTCGGCTAAGTTCCTGGCATGCCCCCGACTCATCAGCTTCTCAATGTCCTTCTTCAAGTGCCAGCAGTCTTCAGTGTCGTGGCCGTCATCCTTGTGGTACTTGCAGTATTTCTCCTTCTTCCCACCTCTTTTTGCCCTCGGTGGGGGGCGATCGGTCCGTTCTTCCTTCTGCACTTGGGCGAGGACGGCGTCTGGGGTGACGTCTCTCACACCTTCTCCGCGATGCCTGTTTCTCGGCCTCTTCTCGGTCCGGTACCCTTCGGGACTGCCTCGTCCGTTGTCGCCGCACTTGGACCCTCGAGTGGCTTTTCCTGCATCCACGGCCAAGGCCTCCTCGGTCAACATGAAGCGCTCGGCCCTTGCCATGATCCCGGGGAGGTCCTTCGGAGGATCGTTGTGTAGGGACTTCTTGAGGCCTCTGTGACGAAGCCCTTTCTTAAGGGCCGTTTGGACCACCAGGTCGGGAGGGTTGTTCATGTTCAGCCTCTCCGTGTTGAAGCGGCGCATGAACTGCCGGAGCGGCTCGGCCGGGCCTTGCACTATGTTGAACAGATGTTCAGCATCAGGCTTGATCTGCCTCGAGTTCCTCAAAGCTGTCGATGGAGCGGCTAGGCAGGCTGTGGTACCAGGTCCTCGCCGCTCCCCTGAGAGTAGAATAGAAGCCTCGGTAGAGCAGGTCATCGTCAGCTCCTTGGAAGGACATGTCCCCCTCGTAGTCCATTACGTGGTGTCCCGGGTCCCCTATCCCGTCGTACTTCCCCAACGCCGGGATCCTGAATCGAGATGGGACCCGTGCGTCGGTTATTCTCCGTGATAGGGGGCACCGGTCTCCGTGGATGCCTCCGGGGATTCGATAGTCGCCTGCCTCTGGCTCGTTCGGTGGCGGAGGGTGCACAGGCGCCGGCGGGGCTGGCTCCGTGGCCCTCGCCACACTGGGGGTCGGGCTGCCCCGGCGCTCCCGGCTCCTCCGGTGGGAGCTCCTGCTCTGCCGTGATCGGTCTCTCGAGTGGTGTTGTTCGCTTCTCCTGCGGCGGGACGACCGTGACCGACGAGATGATGCAGTCATCGACTCGCCCTCCGTCCCTTCGGTTTCTCTTCGGCTCCTTTCACGATAAGGGGAGGAGGCGCGTGATCTCGCCTGACGGGAGTCGGACAGCGTGAACCGACGATCCGCGTTCGGATTTTTGGTCCCGTGGTCGTCGACCACGTCGGACCGCAAGAGCGGGGGACCCCCTGCCCATCGATGGCCATCGCCCAACGTGCCTCCGTTGGATGGTGCAGGGCCGACGAGCTGCTGTACCGTCGCGACCAACGTCTGGAGGCTCGCGTTGGTCTCCTGAGCCAGGGCACGGAGCTGTCCCTGTGTGACCAGTCCTGAGCCGCCGGTTTCTTCGGTTGAGGGGTCGGGGTGATCGCCGACGGGCGTGTCTCCGAGGTTGCCGTTGGATGCGCCGTTCATCTCCTCTGGGATGGGGGGCATGCGCTTCCTTCCATTGCTGGCTCGTGCCATTGTTGGTGTGGTTTGCTTCTTCGTGGGACGGTTTTCGGATCCCACAGACGGCGCCAGATGTTTCAGAGTGTTTTCTCACTACAAAGCGTTGACCGTGGATAACCCGGTCAACGTGGTCAAGGGGCCCGCTTGGGTCCCTCGGGCGAGTCAAGTTGGTGCTGTAGAGGCTCGAATCGGGTCTGCCAATGACATGGGGCACGTCGACTGGGTCGTCTCGGGGTCCTCGGTCGTTGGTAGGACGAGGGGTAGCCTCGGCCTGGGTTGAGACGCTCAGCCTCGGTCGGTTGCGCTCGGCCTCGGCGGTCGGTCGACGAGGGGGAGCCTCAATCGTCCAGCTTGTTGCGTGGTCGGCGAAGGGCGGAGGGGAAGCCTCGGCCCGTTGATTGGGTATCCTCCTGCGAAGACGAGAACACTCGTCAGGGGGGCCGGACCTTGGTTCCGGCCAAAACCCCTCCGATGCCTAAGTCAGACAGAGATCTGAAAGAGGAGGCCCGGCGGAGACGGTTCGACTCGTGAGGAGATCGGAACGGCGTCTCACGGCGCGAGCGGTGGAGGAAGGAAATGATATGGGGGAACTAGGTCGTTGATGGAGTACCTTAGGTTCTAGATACCTGAGATGCGGTCCCTTGTCCTGTTGTCCTCCTAGCCCCTTTATAGACCTCCGCCGTGATTGCCCCCGACCCACGTCGCTCGTCCGCCCCCAATCGTGCCCCCTCAATCCGCCCCCTGCCGCCGCTCCCTGCGCCATGCCAGCCTCCCCCCATAACTGCCATTAAGTGGTCGTGGGATCGAGGGAGCGGTTATCGCAGGAGTGGGTGAGTGACCCGTATGTTAACCGGGGCCGGGTCGGATCTACATTCGGGGGAGTCCCCGATAGGGCCTTATCGAGTGGGCCTGAGTGCTCAGATGGGCTCTTGACCGGGGGTCGGGTTTTCGGGCTCGTGTCTTTCGGGCCTCGGCCAAATAGGCATAACAATCAAGAATGCTACAAATTGAAGTATGTGATGGTCTTGGATCGTGAAGCAAATAAATATTTGAGAACAAGAGGAGTTAGCTCAAAGGTCAAGGATGAAAAAGAAGAGCTAAAGTATAGTGTGTGAGTAACTACTTAGATTTTTACATCCAATGTATGTCACACACACACATTCAAAAATCCTATTAAAATGTTTTTAAACTACATTACATAATATATTTCTTATAGATAATTTTTGGAAATTAATTTGGAAATATTTTTAAGTATATATTATGAGATATCTAAAAATAGCCGATTATTTTGGACTGATAGCCAACTACATTTGTCAGTGATTTTGTGAAAACTCTCTGTCAAAATAATAGTCAACTATCTGAATAATAGCCGCTTATCTGGAGAAGATAGCCGACTATCTGGGAGGATAGATGACTATCCGGGTTAACTCAGGCCAAATTTCGAAACTGCCTTGATTTTTGCTAGCCGTTAGAGTTGAATTTAAGAGCTGAATAGCTGATTTTAAGCAGATTTTAGGCAGAAATCAAGCTTCTATTTGCCTATAAACAGAAGATGTTTTCAGTTGTTTTATATATCTATATTCTTATTGAAAAACTCTTTATAGTGCTAAAAAACTCTCTCTCTATTCTTTGTGATTCAAAAGTTCAAAGACTACTGTTTTCAATCTGAGTTCTAATCTTTTCTAAAGATCTTTTCAGTAATCTTTTTAGCTTTTTCTTTATGCTTGTCATTTTGATCTCCAAGCTTAAATCGCTTTCTATTTGAGGTTCAAAATACAAGTTTCTTTATTTTAATCTTTGTACTGATTTTAAATCTCATAATTTTCAAAGATTAGAATACTTGAATTTTCGGTCTCTAAAGCCCAAGTGCTGTATTTTAGAGAATCGATTTTCAAGACAAAGAATTTTGATCAAATCGTGTTTTACTCAATATCATATATTGATCAAAATGATTAATTTTCTTTAGCGACGTTTCACTCACATATACTATTGGCTATATGAAAATTGTGTACTTTGTTTTATATTTGTTGTAAGTCTTTGAAGAAGACTTTGAGTTGTAAATTTCCGTGTTATAAGGAAATAGTGGAAATCCTAGTTGGTTGAAACTAGGTGTGTGTGCTGAAATTCATAGCGAAGGAAGCTAGGTGGTTGTATGAAGTCCTCTTTGTTTGAGGCAAGGTTTGCTCTCGTTAAAAGCTAGTGGATCGGTTGCTGGAGTAGCACACAGTGGGCAAGTGGGACTTGCATATCCGAACCAGGGTAAATTGCAGTGTGTTTGCATTGTGACTTTGACTCATTTATTCCTTTATTATTATTGCTTGTAAGCTTTCATTTCCGCTGTTATTAACTCTCATCTCTTATGAGCATATAATTGTTGATTAAGTTCAAATTTGAGGCAACTCAATTTGTAACTTAGGCAACACATAGAAGGATCATTGTTTAATTGAAAAAGGTTATAAATGTTAATAACCCTATTCAACCCCCCTTCTAGTGTTGTTTTCCATCCATAGCATCCAACACGTGGATCCAACCCCCCTTCTAGTGTTGTTTACTATCTATAGGATCCAACACTTGGTATCAGAGCAAGGCCAAGACGATGTCATCAATGCAAGGCTTAGATGATGACATCAACATCTCACCACTCAGAAGGGCTCAATACCTTACGACCACCTTTGTTCAATGAAACAAACTATTCTAGTCGGAAGATCCGCATAAAGAATCATCAACAGTCTTTGGACATTGACGCGTGGACGGTCACCAAAGATCCATACAAAGCACCTACCGAGACGGATAACGGAAAATGGGCAGGAGATGAAAAGAAGAGAGCTAATCTTAACGCAAAAGCTATGAATGCATTATTTTGTGTAGTAACATGTATCGAGTTCATCTGTGTCTCTCAATGTGAGTCCACACACCAAATATGGCATACTCTCGAGGTAAGTCATGAATGGACGAAAAAGGTTAAGGAGTCCCGTATAAATATGTTACATTCCAAATTTGAAAGTTACAAAATGGAAGAAGGAGAGAGTATTAGCGAAGTCAATACTCAATTCACTAACTTTACAAATGAGCTTGTAGTTTTAGGGAAAGAATTTCCAAATATGACTAGGTGATGAAGGTCATTCAATCGATTCGACCAGAATGGAAAGGGAAGACCACTGCTATTCGAGAAGCGAACAACAAGAAGACGATCACCGTAGGGGATCTAATGGGAAATATCATGCCTTATGAGATTAAGCTTGAGGAGGATAAGCGAATTGAAGAAAAGCCAAAGAAAAAGAACTTGGCGTTCTGAGCTAACGAAGAAAGCTCAGACCGCTACTACAAAATGGACCTTTAACAGCGGTTAAATAAGGTCTTTAATAGCGCTTTACAAGCGCTGTCTATCTCGCCGATGCTAAATGGGGTGCTGGTTTTAATAGCGCTTTACAAGCGCTGTTAAAGGGGGGCCTTTAACAGCCCTTGTTTGTGCAAGCGCTGTTAAAGGGGGCCTTTAACAGCGCATGTTTGTGCAAGCGCTGTTAAAGGCCCCCTTTTAACAGCGCTTGGTAGTGCAAGCGCTGTTAAAGGCCCCCCTTTAACAGCGCTTATTTGTGCAAGCGCTGTTAAAGGGGTGCCTTTAACATTGCTTGCACAAACAAGCGCCGTTAAAGGCCCCCCTTTAACAGCGCTTGTTAGTGCAAGCGCTGTTAAAGGGGTGCCTTTAACAGCGCTGGTACTAAAGAAGCGCTGTTAAAGGTCCCAGATAGACAGTACTTGTTTCAATTCATTTTATTGTTTCTCCCTACGTTTTATATTTAAAATAGATCCATTTAATGTTCAAAATGCTTAAATAAACCACCAATAACATTAAATTACAAGAAACAATCATTATAAGAAACAATCAAATTAAATTGTTTTTATTCAACAATCACATAAATTAGACAATGTGCATTGATATTGGAAGATGATCCGTAAAACAAATAAGAAATATTATCGCATATAAAACTTATCAGTCATTATCCATTAAATCACTCCGAAGAATACATTTCACGACCAATTAAATTGCAACTTCTGCAATTTCTGATTTTAAAACAACTCCCTAATACGAGAAAGACAAGAAAGCAGAATGCAAAAGAAAACAAAATCCACTGCTCTGCGAGAAAACTTAAAAACAGAAGCTCGATCTCCCCGGACATTATTTATTCCCTTGCTCCGCTCTTTCTCTCATTTAGACCATTGGCGGCAACCTCTCCATCGATGGCCAAAGGAACGGACTTTGCCTGAAGTAGAAATTTGTGGCGAAATTTAGCAAAACCATTTAATTATGTTAGTCTTAAAGGAATAGCTTACTGGATGAGAACATCTTACCAAATCCCGGTACTTGAGTGCATAAAACATCTCAAGGTAACGCTTAGTCTCGCGACGGTCCAAGTTGGAAACAAACTTCCAGAAGCCATAGACACCAGACAAAGTCATCAGACGCTCGGAGTATTTCTTCCATGTATACCTACATATACAAAATTCAACATTAAAGACTAAGCCTCCAATTATGAAAGGAACATTATGTTTAAAAATTTTACTTCATAAGAACATAACCATATGACACTAATTACAACAAATCTATAGTATTAGCTTAAATACATATGGTTCCTGATGAGATGATGATAGCATTTCACGCTTACAATATCAGTCATTATAACAAACTGATATGACTGTTATTACAAGATTATTAATTTTTAGAATCTTAATTATACTTCTTAGCTTAGTACATAAATACCATGCAACTATTTTTAAACAAGAGACAGTGATAAGCTTACTTCTCTTCGATTCGCCTTAGGCCTCCATCGGAGAGCTTGTCCCAGTGTGCAGGGTCTTGCTTACACTTCTCGAAGAAATCTGCAATCAGATCTGCAGCTTTGTCTCCCTAATAAGGGTCAATATGGTAGCCAGAAACCCCATGCACTATGATCTCCCCAGGCCCTCCATAGACAGTTGCAAAAAGGGCAGGCCGTAGGTCATAGCTTCAATAACGGTGAGACCAAATGCTTCATATAGTGCAGGCTGAAACCAAAATTAACAAAAAAAAGAGTAAACTCCCGATTTTAATGTATGTAGCCAAAGTAAGCATGCGTGCCAAAAATAGATAATATTTTCTGACTCATGAGAGGTACCTGGACAAAAGCCCCCTAGTATCCACGACGAAGCGGTAAAGCTCGCCATTGCGGACCCGGTTCATCTGAGCAGAGATCCAACGGATGTGCCCCTCCAACTTATGCTCCTCAATGAGCCGACACATCTTCTTTTTCTCCTCTAGTTCCTCAATATCCTTGCATTCCTTTGCATGATCTCCAGCCACCACCATAAGATTAACAAGCTCCCGCAACCGACGATTCTTACCGTACCACTCCACCATCCCCGATATGTTCTTCACCCTATTCAACCACCACAAGAATAATGTTGTATATGATTTCCAGTATGCCGATATTACCAATCAAAAACATGCAGATACCACCAGAATTGGCTTCGCTCCAGTTAGCTCTTGTAGTTTTTTCCCAATAACTAGTACAAGAGAGGATCTATTCAAATATAGAAAGGTTTAATTCTAACTTATTCCATATAAATGAAAAGAATCTAGATTAACCATCAAACTCAAAGTTCAGAAAATTGATGGATTCCAATCTGTATCAACCTTTTTCAGATTTAATATGTGCGGTTGATACAAACCAGATCCCTCGAGGTCCCTCGTAATCAGGACCAAGCAAAACTATTGAAGTTAATTGACAGAAAACTATATAAATCATTTTCATAAGACAATGTATGAGATTAGTCTGAATATATCACAGCGCATCTTTTCTTTTTTCTGAATTCTGAACATTTGCATGCATGAACATTGTGGATCTAGTATTGATGAGCAAGCTTTTAAGAAATTAAATGAAACCTTGCAATCACACATCACTTTCTTAGTTTAACTTATCAAACACTTCAAAGTTGTAGGTTTCATGAAGATCCCATCCTCGTGTCCTTTAACCACTGTCTAACCATGATGTAATAAGCATATATGTTCAAGTGATGCAGATATATATTAATGGTCTTTATCAGCACCAACAATATATGTAACTATGTGATAAGCAATTGCTCACCTAAAAGGGTTAAATTCTGATATAAAACGTTGACGAATGATGTAAATTGTTATGTATCTAAAGTTGTTTTGGATCAGTATCACACATTCATATATTTTTAAGCATTAGGTGCAGTATGTCCATCAAATACCGATCAGATTACTTTTGATGACAAGTGAATTGCGTTGGCATAGTGAGTATATTCATCAGGTAAAATATATACTTGGTTCATTTTAGTTTCTCGAATTTCTATACATGAAACAAATTTGTACCTGTGATGTGTACAAATATCCATTTCATGTGTGTGTTCTCCAACATTTGAACCAATAAATGTAAACACTTTAAGTTATAAAAAATGAAGTCTCCTTTGAATAATTTCTTGTAT
Source organism: Scilla litardierei (assembly GCA_030789695.1). Classification (NCBI taxonomy): domain Eukaryota; kingdom Viridiplantae; phylum Streptophyta; class Magnoliopsida; order Asparagales; family Asparagaceae; genus Scilla; species Scilla litardierei. The sequence continues at coordinate 114,957,201 of CM061134.1, forward strand.
TGAATATGTGAGAATATATACGTTTCCTTTAAAAAAAACCTGAGTACATGGAAAAAAGTTTGAGATTCTAACTTTTTGGGTTTTATCAAATAGCAATAAATCGGATCATACATTACAACTGAAGTCAAGATGCAAATTTTCTTTCTCTACTTCTGCGCTTGCACATCAACACACATTACAACTTACCAACAGATATCAACTTTTTGAAATCTTTCTTATTCTGTAAATAGATAAAGTATGGGCTATATACCTGACAAACAATTTTGTTAAAATAGAAGTAGCTGAAGGACTGGCTTATGAACGCTTTGATTCTTTTTTTCAGTTAGGGTTAAACAAGCCTAGAAGTTATAGAAATATAATTAACGATCTGAAATAGACCGATGGATTTGTAGGCAATATAAGGCATGCTTGATGCGCAATGTCAGAATAGACGAAATTTGTCGTGGCTTTAAACTTTACAGGATATAAACATATATTGGATCATGATCATGAATTTAATTACTTTTACAACTACTTGTCTTCCACCTCAAAGCAAGAAATTTTTTATGAATGTTTGTTTTTTAAAAAGCCAACGATATGATTGTGTGAAAACATGCCATCAAGCATTACAGTTGAGATTTGAGTGACATACAGTTGAGAGAACAGAGATGTGCATAGAAACTGTAGAATACTTGTGCATAAACAATCTAAATGGCGAAATACTCGTTCTCGTAAATATATCAAAAAACATAAATATCATGTCAGATACATTTATCTTCATCTAAAAGGGCATGACTAACCTGCCATCTCCACGGGTCGAACTTCTGGGGATTATCTTATAAATTAGGGTCAAGATGGGTAGCTGCAAACACTTGAATCACATTCCACCCGTTGGGGATGTCATATCCTAAATCAAGTATGAATTTTTGACTGGCATTTATTGGCTAAAAATCTCAAAATTATCGGAATTAGCAAAGACCAAGAGATTCAAGAATACCAAAACCCCCACCTTTAAACTGAACATCTGTAACTGCTTTCCTGTGAACAAACTTGATAATGTTTCCAAGCCTGAGCGTCTCTCGGACAACCTGACCAAACATAATATATTCATGCGTTAAGTTAATATCACCTCAATATATTCATTCAATACACACGAAAGGTCAATGAAGAAAGGAATAAACATACACAGTGACTGAATTGCATGTGCGTGTAGTCCTCCCAAGTGAGTGCCCTGGACTCCCCTCTAGCCTTCTTCTTCCTAAAAATCTCAACATGTTCAAAAATGAATCCCAAGTGGGAAGCATGAATCCTTTTGTATTTGATGACTAAAATACTAAAATATTCGTTTTAGAAATATTATGTCATGTGTCAACAAACATGCTCCTTTTAGTCAGGTCTTAAACTATATTAATATGTTCTGCATCAACGATTTCTGGTTAACACATAAATATGCCAAAATTTGACATGAACATAACTATCATTAATAAGCCTCGGCTGCGAAGCAAGACCGACTTGACTTTGTATAAAGGCCAATTTACCTTGACGCTTGACGGAGAAATATTGACACATGACATGACATTCAGGACTTCTTTGCAAACATATTACCAGAATTCCAAGATTGAATCAGCAGAGAATGCACATTGTGCACTCAGAGTAATCTTACTGTTGTTGATACATGAGATCGCCCATCTGCAGGCCCCTCTCTGGCCAGCCCAAAGTCTGAGAGTTTTGGTTTAAAATCCTTGTCCAATAGAACATTAGATGTTTTGAATCCTGGTATATTACCTTATCAGAAAGAGAACGTGCCTTACTCAAAAGGTTCAGACAATCGAGACATGTTCTATACTCGTCAAAGAGACGGATAGATGACATGTTACTAAAACCAGCTTAAGACGACATATATAAAATAAAAGTGACAATGTAATCCAAAAGATATGACAGTTTGGTTCCTACCAGTCATGCAATGGAACCATAGACATTTTTGGGAGTTTTTTTGGCAAGATCAAGTGAGGTTAGGATGGCTTCAATGGTGGTGAGAAATCAGTAGTTTGCCTTGCAGTAAAGAGTCGCTATGGAGGCTAATGCGCAGGGATCTCTGTCAATGAAGATATTTTTGCGGGATAATTGTGGATTGTGTATCCTAGTGTACAACTCTGTCGTTGTTTCCATTTCTCCACTCAACCTTTAGTGAAGCCGTCGTCGTCGTCATCTCCACCACCCCTTCATCGACCCCCAAGATCCGATCCGCAACGACCCATCAACCAAGAAGGGGATGAAAGCCCTCGAGCAAGGCCACCGAGCAAGGGATCTGACCAGGATCTGAATCCAAGACGAAAAAGATGAGCCACCTACAGCAAATTTTAATGAGGTCTATTTTACATGTATTCATTAACTGGACCATGTCAACAATACATCCTGGATTTACTACATGATGCTCTTAGAATTCATCTACGAAGAGTATTTCTTTCTGAACAATTCATAATTACTTTCCCTCTTTACTAATGACATATGTCTACTAATTGTGATGACATCTATTGTTGCAGCATTTGCCCAGCCAACAAATGCTGCACGAAATTTGTTGTTACCAACAGTGAAACTGAGCCAGTCAGTTCATGGAAATCAGGTAATTCAGCTGAGTACTTAAAGTGGAGCATAGCATGTAACAAGAAAATAATGAATACAGACGAAGAGAGGAATGAATACAGACGAAGTACGGATAAAATCATATCAACAACACAGTACATCTACATATCAGGCAAAACACGCATTCCAAACTAATGAATTTTTGACAAATGTGACTGTTTGAGAGACCTATGTGTGCGCCAATAGAAGAATGACGACAGAGAAAATATACATATTAGACGATTACATTCCGAACTAATAAAGTTGCCTATTGCTGTGCCCAGGAACAAAAAAATGAAACTATAGTCTATGATTCTATTAATTCTATACTCAATTTTCCACATGGTTAGAAAAACATAAAATGGATATACCTTTCAGGTGTAAATCCAAGACATGCATAAGCATATAATTGTCACATGTGGATAGAACACATGCATGTCTGCAAGCATATGGTTCACAGGTCAGTGGAATTATACTCGCATACACATTCTAAAGGCTGACATCACAAATCCAGCATTCTTATTTGCAACAACAATCAAATACCATTGTTGAGAAATTGCTGATTCGACAAGTATTGGCCACAAGCATAATAAGTAGGTTGAGCCAACGAGCCAAAGGAAATGCACAATCAAAATACAAATGACCAACAAGAAGCCTTTCCAAAATCTAATGCCTCGGTTGTGACAAACTAGAACTCAACAATCAAAGCAGCACCTGGAAATGTGACAACAACATTTGCCTAACAACTAGCTCATGTAAACTTGGAAAGTTGAAGGTTTATAGGAATTACGTCACAGACTTTGCAGCCAGCTAACCAATCAACAAAAGCACAAAGTTCATGAATACTGGATAAGTAGAACACAAATTAGATAACATAACAACAAAGTTCATGAGCCTTTACGGACAAATTGGCCAGTAGAAGCAAAATTTATATCAATTGATGCCACTACAATTTTGCTTAAGAAATGAAGTTTAAAAAACAAGAGAATCAAACATACAACTTAATAAAAGAGTGGGCTTTGCTTACCAAGGAAACAAATTTCATGAACCCCAACCCAGTCATAAGTCCACAGTTTTAGGACATAAGCAACCATTGAATAATCTGGCCCACAACAACCAAATTAAAGAAAGCACATTGATATTTAATCTAATTTACCCATAAATAAAACCTAAACCACAAATAAGGCGTAAACTCTCTTTCAAAAATGAAGTAAAATGAAGTGAAGACAAATTGATATAATCAAACATAGAACCAAACATATGCCAATAATTATTCAAATTAACAAATTAAAGAGACTTAATTTAACACGAATTGAGATTCGCATCACTGATCGAAATATACCATCACTGTTACTGTGAAGATGAAGCTATACCCGCTCCTGAGCACGTAGCCCAGGAAGAGGGTTCTTCTCCACATCATCTTGATGAAGCCATCGGACATGAACATCGCCTCCTTGGAGAAATCAAGGCTCTCAGTCACGAGCCGGTGGCAATGGAGCCCCAGAGCCTTGCACCTCTAGAAGGCCATTTTATCCACTGCCACGAGAAGCAGGCGGTCGATGAGGAACTTGGTGCCCTCACCCTCGCGGAAGCTCCTGAGAAACAGGTCAAGCAAGCCATTCTCCTCGGCATAGGCTTCATTTGGTATGCTGATAATTACAGTCTTGTTTGGGCCATTCTCCTCGGCATAGGCTTCATTCAGTATGGCGACGACGGCGGCGACCACCTGCCATGATTCCGCTTGAGGCCGCCACCGCCGTCGAGGTACCGCTCGCCCCATGCGTCGATCAGGGCCGATGTCGCACCCTCGCACCAGCTGTCGTTGCGGCCTCTCCCAACGCCGTCGTTGGAGGGAGATGGGGATTGGATGAGGATGGCCAGGGTTAGGGTTTGTGAGTGGCGCTGGGGGACGGCGGTGACGGCAGAGGATGTGGTGATCGGTGACAGGGTTTGGGAAGGGGAAGGGGAAGGGGATTGAGGGTCTTTGTTGTTGACAGCTGTGGCAACGTCATCCATCGACGTTAGAGAGAGAGGAGGGAGAGGGAGAGGGAGAGATTTGTGAATCTAAGAGGAGGGTGAGAGAGGCAATTTGGGAATCAGAACAGGAGAAGGGGAGACGCTAGGATCTGGGGATAATGGGGGGAATGAAAACGATGGGGGAAACATTTCGAAAGCCCGCCTTTGCGAAATTTTTGAGCTCTTTGATGTATAACAGCGCTTGTAACAAGACAAACGCTGTCTATTGTCAAACCTATAACAGCTCTTGTAGGAAGAAGCGTTGTCTATTATCTGACCTTTAACAGCGCTTACAAAAAGAAGCGATGTATATTATGTGTGCCTATAATAAACAACGCTTGTAGAAAGAAGCGATGTTTATTATCCGACCTTTAACAGCCCTTGCAGAAAGAAGTGATGTCTATTCTCCGAACTTTAACAGCGCTTGGAAAAAGAAGCGATGTCTATTATATGTGCCTCTAATTAGCAGCGCTTATATTAGCAAGCGCTATTATAGGTGTTCTATTAAAGGTCCTTTTGTAGTAGTGGACACTGAAGACTCTGAAGAAGGCGAAAGGGAAATCGCTTTCATAAAAAAGAGATTCAAACATTTCCTCCAAGGTAATTTTGCTAAACATAGATTTCGTTCGACTAATGAAATTATCTGTTTTGGATGCAACAAACTAGGTCATGTTCGAAGGGATTGTCCGCTAGAGAAAAATCGTGACTAAAGAAAATTCAAAGAGAAAGAAAAGGATAGAAGACTGGGGCAAAGGGATAGAAAGTTCACAAAGCTGAAGAAAAAGGCTTTTGCAGCTTTCGACCAAAGTGATGTATCAAGATCCAATTAATCGTCAAATTCATCTGACGACGAAGAACCAAAAGGAGGACGAGCACATATGTGTTTTATGGCTTCAACATCCTCAAAGGTAAAAATCTAAACCACCTTCACATCATTATAGCGAAGACGACATCCTTAGCAATAGTGATAATGCGATGATGAGAGTGATTATATGTTTGACTATAAGGGAGCATATGAAGAATTATGCAATGTTCATGAAAGCCTTATTAGAGAATATCATAAAGTGAGCAAGAAATTTAAGACTTGCATTAAGAAAAATGAAGAGCTTGTGAAGGAAAATGAAAACTTGATCAGCAAGAACAAATCCCTAATGGAAGATGTCAATGGAATCAAAACTAGGATAAATGACCTAGATAATTTTATGCCCATTACCAAAAAAATTTGATGATCTATCTAAAGTCATTGAAAATTCAATAAAGGAAAGGGAAAACTTGATGATATTATCGATTCACAAACGTCTATGGGAAGTATGACCGGCTTATGATACAAAAATCCAACCCTAAGCATATAGAGAAGCATGCTAGGAATTCTCACACAAATTGCAGGTACATCAGAATGTGGATTCCAAAAAAGTGGCACTAACAAATAAAAGCAAATGTATGTAAATGAATTCTTACTTGATGTACATTTTAATAAAAATTATAGCTATATTTGTGATGGGAGTACAAAACCACTTTGGGGTTGCCTTCCATTAAAATGAGATTTTTTTATCTTCTAATCCCTTGACACAAAGAAAAGGGTACCTAAATTATTATTTTTCAAGTACCAACGGATATGGGGGAAAATGAATATGTCTCTCAAATTTGCTTGCATACGAATTGGAGACAAAAAGATAAACGAGTAAAATATTAAGTTTAATTATTTTTTATTATAGTAATATTTCTATTAATAAATTCCAGTAGTATAAATAGATGTTAAATGATTGTATGAATTTATAAATATATATTAGGCATGATTTAAACTGAATGTAACTGACTGTATTTTTAGACGTGTTTTAGATCGTGTGTACCGGTATTTTATTTCAGTCGTCCGAATAATTTTTCGTCCGTACGTCGACACGAGCGCGTATCTGTTTTTCATTTTTACTGTATCATCATTAATTGACTATCAAGTTTAACTAAATATTTCAACTTAATTATCTTACTAATTACAATTTTTAATCACGTTTAAATTTCACTAATTACTTCATTTATCTTAATAATTACATTTTAATACTACTCATCATTCACGTTTAGATTTTCTTTAAAAATGATATGGAGTGTAACACGTTGCTTAGCCAGGTTCATTCCCCATTGCTTAAGTCAACAACACAATTAAATTCCATCCCAATCAAAAACCTACTCTAATTTAATGATTTTGACTAAATGAAAACATTGTCCCCTACTAATCCTCTTAAGGCAGCAACGTCTTCTCCCCTGCAAAATCATTCTGAAAACCAGTTCACCAAATCCATCAACACAAACCAGCAAACATTTCACCCAATCAGTTTCCCAAACTTCTCAATACAAATCCTCCATCAGTTTCTTCCCCAAACCAGAAACAACTCAAACCCATCAACCCACGAATTTCAGCAACAAATCATTCCCAAAATCTTTTCACCATTTCCAAATCAAACCTGAAACTCATCATCTCCCCACTCACTAATCAACAAATCAGTTCCCAAACAATTCTTCCCAAAATCAATTCTTCAAATCAAAACCCAATTTCTCATCCCTCAAACAAATCAGCTCCAAATCATTTCTTCCCAAAAAAACAAAACCATCACCAAACAAAACACAGTCAAATCTGAAAAGTGGAATCAGAGGAAAACAAATCTAAAACAACTTTAGATTTGAACAGAACTCTAGATCAAACTCTTCCTCCCACTCCTCCCACCTCCATTGAAGGTCTTAACCGTAGCCTCTTCCCACGCATGTGCCACCGCCCGGAGCTCGCCGAAGGCCGCACTGCTGCTGTGCACGCGTGCACCGTACGGCCGTCGTCGTGTGCGCGCCAGGCCGCCGGACCGCCGCCGTGAACGCCGAAGCGCCACCTGCCGTCGGCAGCCTCCTCTCCCCCGTGCGTGAGCCCCCTTCTCTCCTTGGTGCGTGGGTGTGTCCCTTGCTGCAAACAATGAAATAAAAAAAAAGAGAAATAGAAAGGAGACAGGTTAATGGAGAGAAAGTGATAGAGGAGACAGCCTAAAGATAGAATAGAAAAGAATAAAGAAATAGAAAGAGAGGTTAGAGAGAGAGAGATGTATTAACATATGTGTAAGAGTAGGTGGTAGTAGGTAGATCTATTTAATGTAATGATAACCTTGTAATTAGCTTAGTAAAGTTAGTTAATGAGTTGTTAGTATTAATTTATTAATTAACTGGCTAGTATTAATTTTAGCATGTTAATGATTATTAAATAATGTTAGGGTAATAATATTAAGGCGTATCAAGTTAGAATAATACAATATAAACATCACCCTAGCCAGAGAACCAAATAAATCAGACGAACCTATTTCAGGGGTTATTTTGCTATATTGCGTATCTCGCGATAAATATAATTCATTGATATGTTTAACCAAAACATAGAACTAGCCGTACCATTATGTAGTATCCGTCAAGACGAACCCAACGACACCAAAATCGTTGAAATCAGGCAAGTGTACAATTTATAGTGAATTTTTGAAGTTAGATGTTATATGGTCTTTTGCATGTAAAGTTGTATAACTCAAAACTACACGTAAAATGACGCGTGAAATTACTACCATGACATCTGTGATTGAAAATATGACCCAATGGCATAGATATACCTTAGGTTGGAACAATAGCAAAGAAAATTAGTTTTCTGTGACATGTTCTTTAAATTCTTATATTCAACACTTTTGTTAAATTATTATAATTGTTGCTGGACACTCTTGTAATCATGGAAAATGTTGTATAAAAATAAATGATTATGTTATTTAATTGCTGCATGTCTTGGAATAACTAACAAATGTATGACATCGTGAAATTGTGCGCCTCGTAGGTGAAATCGTGACTTTCGTGATGTCATGTGAGTAAGGGTACTCTCTTCATGAATTCGTGCTTGTAATTCGTAAACTAGGCTGGCTCGTGTTCCAGCACAATTTTGGGGTGGGGTTAGGGTTCAGCAGCCACTAGGCGTATGAAAGGGTACTGTCTTCAAGGGCACCACCCATGCAGTGGGTTAGCACCAAACACGGTAAGCCCCCGTGTGAAGAAGGAACTCACTCATCATGACCTAAAGGCGAGAACCCTATGCATGATAGAAAGCATTGCATCGTAATTGTAATAATCGTTGTCACTTGCTCGCACATTAGGATTGCCATGTTTATAGTGCTTACTTTTAATTCGTTATAACTTCCATGTCATAACTGCTCACTTTACTTTTGTTTAGAATTACATGATAGGAGTATTTTTTAATTTATTCCATTTTATAATCAGCATGTTTTCGTTATCTCGTTTAATTTATAAACGCCTCTTAAATTCGGTATAATTTTGTATATCTTGCCTTGGGTTCTGACCTCTACTTGCAGAACCTTGCTGACATACATTCATGTTTTTGTATGTATGTCAGATCCCGAGCTTTAGTACCAAGAGGACTAGTTGAGATAGCTAAACCAGTGGACCAAGAGTTGTTGACTAGTGAACCACTATTGTACTTCTTTTCATTGTTGTATGGGTCATAAGACCCTCTCTTCTGTTCTGGCATTGTTGTGATTCTGTTTGAGACGTATGTGATTGTAATAATGTTTTACTTATCTGTGTTGTTTTTGAGTAATGCAAGCAAGACCCTGCGGTATTTCACACAGACACTTATTGTGTTAAGTCAAGGAAGAAAGCAAAGTAAAGTACCTCATCCTTACTTGCACTTGCGGACCCGTTCGCATCCTTGCTCCCAAGCTTAATGGGAAGCGGGGCATGACAGGTTTTAGTGATGGCCCACGCAGGTCTATGCACATGCAAAATACTTTAAAATAGCATTGGTAATATTACAATCTTAACTCTCAAACAACACCTTCCCTAGAATTCTCTACCTCAATTCATTAGAAAATCCTAGTCCTAAGGTTCCTGATCCTTAGTCAACCAAATCAATATATCCTTGATTTTTTTAAGAATCACCCTTCATTTTACATTCCACATTATGACCTTAGGAATCTATCGTAGCCTTTTCACAGGTCATTTCTACTCGTACTCACATTTGATCATCCTATTCTAATCCTTGCTCTCGATCCACGTAATCTTCCGGACAGCCGTCATTATCCTTTTGAATCACCCACATTACTGTGCTGATTCAACTTTCGATATCCCTTTTATGGAATTCCTCGTCCAGTTTAACTTCTTTTAAAAAAATCTTTAATATATACATAGGCCTCATATTTTTCAATTGACTTAAATTTATTCTTTAATTTTGAGTTTCCTTCGATAAAAATTTTTAGTCACCATATTATAATGGTTTCTTATTTATACCATCCTTACCCACATATTTTACTTTCTACATATGGAGATCTTTATCTTTAAACCTTACTTCCTTTCCACTCCTATGCCACTATTGCTGACTTGATACCACTGTTCCAATGACTAAGTCGAGACTACTCGAACATGGCAGAGCGGTATAATAACAAGCGGTCTTAAATTACTACTGAATCAGTGTTTAGACAGGAATGGGAAGGGGGTTGGTCAACCAAAGAACCTGTCCTGCGGTCATAGAAGTGACATGTGCCTTCAAGCCCTGGCTGCCTGGCTGGTTCGGGAGTTAAACTAAACTTCTTATTATTAGGCCAGCCTACACTATTAGAGAGTAAAGCGACGTTGTTTCCTCTTGCTCACCCATTACATTGCTACCTTTACTTTATGTCTCGAGTGTTCACCTGTATTGGATATACGTGTGAAGCATCCTTATTACCATCCTCATTAGGTCTTCCTTGATTCTCATCATCTCTTTTGAACTCTTAACCCTTGTGTAGGAACTCGTGTTTCATTCCTTGGAGTTACTTTCGCTAATAACCTCCTTCGTTGATAATCAAAGTTATCTTCGATACGAACAAAACCGTAAAGTTGATAAAGACTTAATAAAAAGTCATTAACAAAACCTAAAATTTTGAATTTTTAGGATTCAACTAGTTGATAGGATTAATTAGTTATTAATAAAAAACCTTTTTGTTGATGGCACCCATATAAATGATAAGCTTCCTTCAATAGACCATGATCCGGTCAATGTGCTTGGGTAAGTTTGTTGGATCACCCTAGCTAGACTGGGGGTAAGTGATCCTGGCTTAGTCACTTCCCTGGCCGTGTCTACTGGACCGCAAGGACGTGAATCATGATTATGTATGGCCTTTTCTTTCTTACTATACTACAACGGATTTTAAAACAACCAATCATACACAAATTTAAACTACTAAATAGAACTCCAACTACCTCAGTTTATCAGTTCTGCATTCATCGTGTTCATACTTTAAAATTATTGTAAAAATCTATCTCCATTTACGAAACAAACACTACATCTCTACACCCATGACTCTTTCGTCTATTGCTTATCTACTGTTTTAACTTATACCACCTACTCACTATCCGTATATACGTTATTGGGATATTGTCATATTTTTACACATACCTACCATTCTCCCATTTAATCATTCATAACCATCTCTATGCCACCGATCAAGCTAACTCCGTATCATTGCCTCACCTAACCCATTCGTCGCAAACTTGATTCGTTACATCATACAACTCTGTATCCTACACTATCTCTCAGTTACCACATTAGTGCATCTATTTACTTGTTACCACTTTAGCGAGATTAGTTTTAAATTGTGTTATAACACCTTTTAAATTGTTTTTTTCTACCTTTATTTCTATCATCAGCAGTGTTGAATTTTTTTTGCATTATGTTGACAGAATGATCGATATGATTATTATTATTATTAGGGGATATAATTACGGACAGGAGTAGTTTGAGATGATGTAAGGTGTAGTTGTATTGATTGTTTACAATATGACAGATAGAATGATGTGTTCAAGAGTTATATTTCACATTTGGATATACCCATACTTAATGGCTTCAATATGATTCCATACTATGAATGGTGCACAGGAAGACGAGTACATTACGGATTTGGAATTCATATTAGTAGCAACTGAGAGTAACTTTATAGATATTAAATGATTTATGATGACGATGATGATTAGTAGAGTATGTAAAGTAACAAGACTTCATCGTACGAATAGGGTGATGGAGACGTCGGAAATGATGTGATATGTTGATACGAATTGATAGTCGCGTAAATTGATCTAAGTTGCTTAAGATAAGACACAATAAGAAATGATGAGATGTGATTTAATAGCTAGTTAATTAAGGTGTTTAAATTTATAAGTCAATATGATGAAGAATAAGTTGGGATCATGATAAATGTTGATGGTAGATGGTGATGCATACTAGGCGCATTGGTACTTATTGTCATTTATCAGTAATTGGTAAAGCATCGTTATATCAATTGCTTGAGATAAGAATAAGGTTGGAGTTAGTTGATGTCACAATTATAGTACTACAAGTTAGGTTATACAATGAGCAAGGGATGAAACATTACAGATGAGACAATCTATAAAAATGTACAGTTTTTGGAGAACTTGGGTATAAAGGATATCATACATTAAAGATTTCCCGAGAAGATGTTACTGCCTTGATAGCAATGATGAGCACATGAGTGAGGAAAATTTGTAAGAGGTATTGGTTGATGATAATTGGTATTTTCATTTCTGAGGTTGCCATGTATAAAGTATTGATTGTTTAAGGCAAGAATTATGAGATATTAATCAAAAAGAAAGCGAAAGTATTGGACCTATATTTAAGTTCAGGATATGCTTATAGTTGTAACATTATTCAATGACGAGACGAGAAGCGATGATTTATTTTCGGAACACTTGTTTGAGGTTATGGGTTTAACCACCAGTGTGTTAGAATATTTGGGTTGCAGTTGTGAGTATATATATATTTGTATTTTATTATTTTCTCATCCTCATCCCTGCGCATCTTGGGTAGCCGTCCCTAGCCTTTTCACTTGCCCACTAACGGTTACGGCCATCGATGGTGCTTAATCATCCGAACCTTATTGTGAAACGCAATCTTAACCACACACTTGTGTCTTTTCCTAACCAATTTCACTTCTTCGTCTCGAAGTATTTCAGGTCATAATTTACCTCATAGAAATACGAGAGCGTTATCCATCTTTGTTTCATGCTCCTTAGTTGATAGGAAATTCCGAGGACGGAATTTTTCTTAAGGTGTGTAGAATGTAACGGCCTGTATTTTTAGACGTGTTTTTGATCATGTGTACCGGTATTTTATTTCAGTCGTCCGGATAATTTTTCATCTGTACGTAGACGCGAGCGCGTATCCGTTTTTCATTTTTACGGTATCATCATTAATTAACTATTAAGTTTAACAAAATATTTCAACTTAATTATCTTACTAATTACAATTTGCTAATCGTTTTTAACTTTCACTAATTTCTTCATTTATATTAATAATTACATTTTATTACTATTCATCTTTCACCTTTAGATTTCCTTTAAAAAAATGATAGGGAGTGTAACACGTTGCTTAGCCATGTTCATTCCCCCTTGCTTAAGTCAACAACACAATTAAATTCCATCCCAATCAAAAACCTAATCTAATTTAATGCTTTTGACTAAATGAATACATTGTCCCTTGTGAATCCTCTTAAGGCAGTAATGTCTTCTCCCCTGCAAAATCATTCTGCAAACCAGTTCACCAAATCCATCAACACAAACCAGCAAACATTTCACCTAATCAGTTTCCCAAACTTCTCAACACAAATCCTCCACAAGTTTCTTCCCCAAACCAGAAACAACTCAAACCCATCAACCCACGAATTTCAGCAACAAATCATTCCCAAAATCTGTTCACCATTCCCAAATCAAACCTGAAACTCATCATCTCCCACTCCCTGATCAACAAATCAGTTACCAAACAATTCTTCCCAAACTCAATTCTTCAAATCAGAACCCAATTTCTCATCCCTCAAACAAATTAGCTCCAAATCATTTCTTCCCAAAAAAACAAAACCATCACCAAACAAAACACATTCAAATCTGAAAAGTGGAATCAGAGGAAAACAAATCTGAAACAACTTCAGATTCGAACAAAACTCCAGATCAAACTCTTCCTCCCTATCCTCCCACCTCCGTTAAAGGCTGTAACCGCAGCCTCTCCCCACACAAATACCACCGCCCAGAGCTCTCCAAAGCGCTGTTGCTGCGCGCACGTGCGCCGTACGGTCGCCGCCGTGCGCGCCAGGCTGCCGGACCGCTGCCATGAATGCCAGAGCGCCGCCGGCCGCCGGATGCCTCCTCTCCCCTGTGCGTGAGCCCCCTTCTCCCCATGGTGCGTGGGTGTGTCCCTTGCTGCAAACAATGAAAGAAAGAAAAAAAGAGAAATATAAAGGAGACAGGTTAACAGAAAAGAGAAGAGAGAAAGTGATAGAGGAGACAACCTAAAGATAGAATAGAAAAGAATAAAGAAAGAGAAAGAGAGGTTTAAGAGAGAGAGAGAGAGAGAGAGAGAGAGAGGTATTAACATATGTGTAAGAGTAGGTGGTAGTAGGTAGACCTATTTAATGTAATGATAACCTTGTAATTAGCTTAGTAAAGTTAGTTAATGAGTTGTTAGTATTAATTTATAAATTAACTGGCTAGTATTAATTTTAACATGTTAATGATTATTAAATAATGTTAGGGTAATAATATTAAGGCGTATCATGTTAGAATAATATAATATAAACATCACCGTAGCCAGATAACCTAATAAAATCAGACGAACATATTTCAGGGGTTATTTTGCTATTTTGCTTATCTCGTGATAAATCTAATTCATTGATATGTTTAACCAAAACAGAGAACCAGACGTACCATTACGTAGTAACTGTCAAGACGAACCCAGCGACACCAAAATCGTTGAAATCAGGCAAGTGTACAATTTATAGTGAATTTTTGAAGTTAGATGTTCATATGGTCTTTTGCATGTAAAGTTGTATAACTCAAAATCTACACATGAAATGGCACGTGAAATTACTACCATGACATTCAAATGTGACCCAACGACATATAACTTGATATACCTTAGTTTAGAACAATAGCAAAGAAAATTAGTTTTCCGTGACATGTTCTTTAAATTCTTATATTCAGCACTTTTGTTAAATTATTATAAATGTTGCTCGACACTCTTGTAATCATGGAAAATATTGTATAAAAATAAATGATGATGTTATTTAATTGCTGCATGTGTTGGAATAACTAACAAATGAGTGACATCGTGAAATCGTGCGCCTCGAAGGCGAAATCGTGACTTTCGTGATGTCATGTGAGTTGACAAATGCTTGAATTCGTGAATTCGTGAATTCGTGCTTGTAATAAAAGGGTACTATCTTCGTGAATTCGTTCTTGTAATTCGTGAACTAGGCTGGCTCGTGTTCCAGCACATTTTTGGGGTGGAGTTAGGGTTGAGCGGCCACTATGAGTATGAAAGGGTACTGTCTTCAAGGGCACCACCCATGTGGTGGGTTAGCACCAATCACGGTAAGCCCCCGTGTGAAGAAGGAACTCACTCATCACGACCTAAAGGCGAGAACCCTATGCATGATAGAAAGCATTGCATCGTAATTGTAATAATCGTTGTCACTTTCTCGCACATTAAGATTTCCATGTTTATAGTGCTTACTTTTACTTCGTAATAACTGCCATGTCATAATTGCTTACTTTACTTTTGCCTAGAATTGCATGATAGGAGTATTTTTACTTTATTCCATTTTATAATCAGCATGTTTTCGTTATCTCGTTTAATTTATAAATGCCTCTTAAATTCGGTATAATTTTGTATATCTTGCCATGGGTTCTGATCTCTACTTGCAGACCCTTGCTGACATACATTCTTGTTTTTGGATGTATGTCAAATCCCGAGCTTTAGTACTAGGAGGACTAGTTGAGATAGCTGAATCAGTGGACCAAGAGTCAATAACTAATGAACCACTATTGTACTTCTTTTCATTGTTGTACGGGTCATAAGACCCACTCTTCTGTTCCTGCATTGTTGTGATTTTGTTTGAGACGATTGAGATTGTAATAATGTTTTACATATATGCGTTGTTTTTGAGTAATGCAAGCAAGAACCTGCGGTATTTCACACAAACGCTTATTGTGTTAAGTCAAGGAGGAAAGAAAAGCAAAAGTATCTCCTCCTTACTTGCACATACGGACCCGTTCGCGTCCTCGCTCCCAAGCTTAATAGAAAGATGGGCGTGACACTGAACGTAAATTTTTTTTGATAAGTCTGCCAAATGCCAACTATCTTGCCAAATAGCCGACTATCTAGGTGAGTATTGCTTTATAATACAACCGACTATTATTTTTGTTATTTCAGGTTTTGGGCTATCTTATTGTGGTTTTACTATGGTGTTTCACTTATACCCATTAAGGAGGAGAGATCTCAACCTTTGATTTGAATCCTAGGGCCTTGATTCACTAAACTAGAAGTAAAACCCTAAGTTTTACCCCTTTCTCTCATTCATCTCCATCATAACCGTCTATTACCCTATCTCCTCTCCAAACTTAAATTTCAGGTTGTTTCTAGAGATCAAAGTGGTTTGGGAATATCTTTTTCAAAGGAGATACATCTACTAGGTAAATCTTCATCTCCCCCTCATTTCAATTTCTAGATTTCAATTTGTCTAGAACCATGGTTCGGGGAACATCAATCAAGAAAAAGAGAATGGAATAATATTCATCTTCGCATCTCTCGGAGAAGGAACTCGTCCTTACATATCTTATTAATCCTGATCTCATGTCCACTTTTGAGAACAATTCACATAGAATCATTCTTCATAAAAGGTTTGTAAATATTAGTGACCTTGAGAATTATGGCATTCACCACATCTTTCAATATCAAGGCCTCACCGACTTATTCTCACACCGGAATAAGTGTAAATGTTTTCATAGACTTAAAAACTTGTTTTACAAAAACTTGACTAGGAACACCTCCAACACAACCATCACAACCATCACAACCAAGGTGTTTGATACTACTATCAAAGTCACCGTTGAAAATTTGGGCTTAAAAATCGACATTCCTAGCACGGGGACACTACTTACGTAAGATTGAGATGATGGACCATGATGTCCTCAAACTCATGTATCTGAGAGGAAAGAGTTACAAAGCTAGCCTACCCACTAGCTACCTCACTCCCAAAGCAAGAATCCTCACCAACATCCTATCTTATAACATCAATCAAAAGGGAGGTAGTAGAGCCATTCTCTCATTCAATCAAGCTAAATGTGTCTTTTCCATGTTAGCTAGAATTCGAGTTAATTGGTTCCAAATCATATTCAATAATAATGTTCATAATTCTGTTTCTGTGAACCCCACTTTCCCTCTCCATCATGGATACTATCTTACTTTCATCTTCATCTCCACCGGGATCAATATTAAGAGTGAGACCCACTTTATCGAACCGATGACCCTATTTGATGCCGGAGCTCTCAATAGGATGGGCTTTGGTATGGACACATGCCTAGGAGAAGATGGCGAAGAAGAAGGGAGTGATGAAGGAGAAGGAGAAGAGGAAAGAGAAGGAGAAGAAGAAATTGATGAGCAACAACCAACGGAAGAAGAAGACGAAGCTTCGGACGAAATCCTGCCCTATTTGCTTGCATTCCAACAAGTCATACATTATTGGCTTGACAAAATGGAGGCTCAAGCAAATAAACGCATAGATAACTTGAGGGATGATGTGTTTCAAAGGATTGACAATCTGAAAGAAATAATGAAGCTATGGCATGACAGCACCGATGCCATGATTGAAGAAATGAAAGAGGAGCTTGCGAAGCTTGCAAAGGAGATTCGAGGAAAATAGCTTCAAGTCTTTGAGAAGCTACCTTATTTATGTTATTTATGTTTTAAAAACAATGTTCTATGGTTTGTATTAAATTTGCTACAATCGTCATTTCTCACAAATTTTGTGCTACTATGTGAGAAATATTATAGTATGCTATGTTATAAACTTGATCATATGCAATGATGACGTTGTTTGCTTGCTACAATATCCATTTGATCATGTTGCACTATATTTATAAATTTAGTTCGTTCTTATGTTCATGATGATTTTTGATATGTAACTCCATTTGTCACTTTATATGAATTATTTGTGATATATTTAATAGACTTAATAACACTTGGTATATTCAATACTATTTTTTAATGTAACAAAGGGGGAGAAATGGTATGCTCACAATGTGAATATAAAATACTTGAAACACTTGAATGGATAATATGAAATCCTGTGTATTAAATCTTATTGCTAACCAGCCTAGATGCAGGGGGAGTAACATCTCCATAGCAATCATGCTCATACATCTCTGCAGGGGAGCATAAGTAATTTTATTTGTTTCATATTATTTTATTTTATATCAATTGTTGGCATCATCAAAAAGGGTGAGAGTGTTAGGATATTGAGACCCACCCCAGTGGTTTTGATGATGTGCACAAATGATATAAGGACTAATAATCTCATTTCAAGTGTGTATAGATTTGTTTAATGATTGGAGCCATTGTGACGCAAATGGGAGAACTTAAAGCTACGATCAAGAACGTTACAAATTGAAGCACATGATGGTCTTGGATCGTGAAGCAAATAAAGATTTGAGAACAAGAGGAGTTAGCTCAAAGATCAAGGATGAAAATGAAGATCTAAAGCTATAGTGTGCGAGTCACTACTTAGATTTGTAAAGCCAAAGTAT
Organism: Scilla litardierei; assembly: GCA_030789695.1. Lineage (NCBI taxonomy): Eukaryota > Viridiplantae > Streptophyta > Magnoliopsida > Asparagales > Asparagaceae > Scilla > Scilla litardierei. The sequence goes on from CM061134.1 coordinate 114,975,462, forward strand.
GTATCACACACATATTCAAAAATCCTCTAAAAATATTTTTAAACTACATTACTTAATATATTTCTTAAATATAATTTTTGGAAATTATTTTGGAAATTATTTTGGATGTATTTTTAAGTATATATTACGAGGTATCTTAAACTAGTCGACTATTTTGGACTGATAGCCAACTACATTTGTCAGAGATTTTGTGAAAACTCTCTGTCAAAATAATAGCCGACTATCTGAATAATAGCCAACTATCTGAATAATAGCCGACTATCTGGAGAAGATAGCCGATTATCTGGGAGGATAGCCGACTATCCGGGTCAACTCATGCCAGATTTGGAAATCTGCCTTGATTTTTGCTAGTCGTTAGCTAGCCGTTAGAGTTGACTTTGAGAGCTGATTTTAAGCAGATTTTAGGCAGAACTCAAGCTTCTATTTGCCTATAAATAGAAGAGGGGTTCAGTTGTTTTCAATATCATTATTCTTATTGAAAAATTCTCTATAATTCTCAAAAGCTCCCTCTCTATATTCTTTGTGACTCAAAAGTTCAAAGTCTACTTTTTTTAATCTGAGTTTTAATCTTTTCTAAAGATCTTTTCAGCATTTAGCTTTTTCTTAAACATTGTCATTTTGATCTCCAAGCTTAAATCGCTTTCTATTTTAGGTTCAAAATACAAGTTCCTTTATTTTAGTCTTTGTACTGATTTAAAATCTCATATTTTTCAAAGATTAGAATTCGATCTTTAAAGCCCAAGTGTTGTATTTTAGAGAATCGATTTTTAAGACAAATAATTTTGATCAAATCGTGTTTTACTCAATATCATATATTGATCAAAGATTGATTTTCTTTAGCCATGTTTCACTCACATATACTATTGGCTATAGGAAAATTGTGTATTTTATTTTATATTTGTTGTAAGTCTTTGAAGAAGACTTTGAGTTGTAAATTTCCGTGTTATAAAGGAATAGTGGAAATTCTAGTTTGTTGAAACTAGGTGTGTGTGCTGAAAATCCTAGCGAAGAAAGCTAGGTGGTTGTACAAAGTGCTATTCTTTTGAGGCAAGGTTTTCTCTCGTTGAAAGCTAGTGGATTGGTTGCTAGAGTAGGATACAGTGGGCAAGTGGGACTTGCATATCTAAACCAGGGTAAATTGCAGTGTGTTTGCGTTGTGACTCGGACTCATGAATTATTTTATTATTATTACTTGTACGCTTTCTTTATTGCTGTTATTAACTCTCATCTCTTATAATCATATAATTATTGATTAAGTTCAAATTTGAGGCAACTCAATTTGTAACTTAGGAAACACATAGAAGGATCATTGTTTAATTGAAAAAGGTTATAATTGTTAATAACCATATTCAACCCCCCAGTATTGTGTGCCATCCATAGGATCCAATAGATTTTTCCATGAACACTGATCAACTAGTTTTCTGATACATGCTTAGCCATTGCTCAGATTTGCCCAGCCAACTAGGTATTTGTTCTAGTTGACTAGTCAACTTATAAATAGGGGTTTTGACATATTTAATATTGAGGGATTATTTTTAAAATATTTTAAAATATTTATAATGTGTACCTAAGTATCTATGAGCTTCAACAAAAACTTTAATATTCTAACAAGATCAAAATCATAACTACATCACAATAAATATATTATTGAAGCTCCTTGATGCAATTACTTGATAATTAGCCTCGTCTTGGGTCCTTTGGTCTCCATGGTCTTGTTGACCCCACACATATTTGTTTTTTATTATAGTTCAAATCTACGCTCATGAAATCATTGGTACATAATATGTTTGCTCATCAACAAAACATTAATAGGGTGACTAAATATTAAACATTCTCCTCCTTATTTTATAACGATAACATATAACATATAAAATATGAAGGATGAAATCAATGAGTGCATGTGTATTAATTATCCCAATATCATATGCTTTGTTTTTCCCATATGACATATTTTATATCACTCACCTTTCTCTCCCTTTGACATTATCAAAAAGAATGGGGATAAATAAAAATTTAAAAAATTCTCCCCCTTGGAAAAAAAATCTAATGAGTCTAATCAACATGATAAAGTGACTTAATAATCAAAAATTTTACTCCCACTTGGCAAAAATTCTCCCCCTTTTTATATGAAACTATTAATCTTTCTCCCAGTGTAGATGAATACCATGTGTGGGTGACAAAAGTGCATGATAGCAAATGTTATAATCAACATAATGCATATTAAGATACCGTGTGTTAGTTCAAGTTTCCTTACAAACATTGAAGCATTCTCCCCCAGAAACTATGCATACCCAAAATTGAGGAAATCTCCCCCTAAAATCATGCATATACTTGAAGTGTAATTTGGGAGTTAGATTCAAATCTCAATTGTAGGAGTAGATGAAAATTTATTAATAACTTGGTTACCTTAGTCTTTTGGGTACATGTGATTAGAATTAAAAATTCTAAACATAAAAATGATACCATAATGAAAAATAATTATATGAAAAACACGTGAACTTATCAAAAAAATTTATTAAATGTTTTAACTTTTTATATAAGATTCGAATTGAATTATACATTTAGGTTCGTGGTAGCATATACGTTCCAAAAAAATTTATTATTTAACCCAGAACACACTCATTTGTATTTAAACTTCCCATAATTAATATATTTATAATTTTTATTGCAATGGACATTTTTCATGAAATAGTTATAAAGTTATCTTTCATATTAATTGTTTATCTTTAGGTACCCACATCTTAACAAATTTTTCTTTCTTAGAATAGTTCATGTTTTTAATGTTTGGGGTTATGCTTGTAGGTGGTTTGGCAAAATAAGTGTATAATAAGCACAGTTACGTTTTGGCTTATTATTAGCATTTCGACTAATCTTGTTAAACCCTAAGCCAATTTATTATTAGTAGGTTTTTATGAATTTATTAAAACATTTAGTTTCTCTTTAGCCCTATTAAACTTATCTATTTTTTTTATAAATCTTCATATTTTGATTAATGGTGGTTATGTTTTTATCTGGTTCATTAAGACCAACACTTAAATTTTTTATATTCATCATTAGGCGTTTTGTTTTCATTATCTAAGTATTTATTCTTTCTAACCAATTTTACTTTTTCATACTTTAGTTTTTGGTTTTCTCCTTTTAAAATTTCATTTTCTAAAATATTACATTACATTTTTTATAAGTCTTTTTAAATTTCAGTTCTCTTCATAAGCTCTCTCATAGTTATCATATAATCTAGCAAAAGCATCATCTTCATCATCAAAAGAGTCTTATTCAGAAGTTATCTCATCGTTTGCAATGCCCATAAAGCACATATAAGTCATCTCTTCTCAGTCTTCCTTTTCTTCCTCTTCACTTGATGATTCATTGGACATCTCGTTAGGGTTTTGATCCCATGCCGCCAACGCCTTCTTCTTGGGCTTCTTAGACTTCAGTATTCCTTTTGCCTTTCCATTGCCCTTAGCCAAAGTGCGATCCTCAAGTAGTGTCTTGGTTTGGTGTACTTAAAAAAATAACAAAATTGTTTGATAATCTTTGCTTATTTGATTAAAGATTATCTTTTAGGTATTTCTTTAATTCCAATGTCATGCGAGTAATTTGGTCATCATCATCATCTCTTGAATTTTCCTTTCCTTGGTGACCTTATGAGCATGGATTTCTTATTTCAATGCTTCTTGTCTATTCTCTCGTTGATTTGGAGCTCATAGGCCAGTAGGTTGCCTATAAGGTCCTCCATTGTGAGCTTGGAAAGGTTATGGGCTTCTTCGATGACAATTGCCTCTTTTTCACTCAGGTGTCAGAGATCAGAGAATCTTATCAATCTACTCTTTCTAAAAAATTCTTTTGCCTACCCCATTAAGAGTGTTGATTATCTCCGTGAAACGAGTGTGCATCTCAGTAATTGTCTTTCCTTCATTCGTCTTGAAGAACTCATATTTCTGTGAATAAAAAATACTTGGTATCTTTAACACGAGTGTTACTTTCATGTGTTACTTCAAGGGAGTGCCATATTTGATGTGTTGTATTAGATGTGCATACATGGTTATATTTCGTGCTATCTACTGCACAAAACAATGAAGTCTTAACTTTGGCATTTAATGTCCTTTAGGATTTCTCCTTAGTACTCCACTTCAGGATTGGCTTTGTTGGCATCCCATAATGATCTCCATTATGCTCCATAGATCCATGTCACTCGATTGGAAGAAGAGCATCATCCTTATTTTCCACGCACCATAGTTAGGGTCGGTGTGCAGAGATGGTTAGGTGGTAAATTGTTCCTCTAGAAATTAGTTTGTTGACACCACATTTCAGACCTGTTTGATACCATGTGTTGGATCCCCTGGGAAGGTAAATAGAACACTTAGGGGCAGAATAGTATTTATGGAATTTATAAAATCCTTTAAAAATTTCTACCTAAGATCTTAATTAAAGTAACATAATTATATCTTAATCAACAACAACTTGCAAAAGAAGATATGAATAAGAGTTGTGAAAGCTAAGTTATTTGTAAGTATGTAAAGGCAAGCACAAAGAGGGAGACAAACGTAAAGACAATCAATTTACCTAGTTCAGGAAACACTTGCCCTACATCCAGCCATATGTCCTCTGAAGGACAAATCAACTAATCATGTTTCAAATGGAACCAAGTTACAACATGTTCTTTACAACACACATCGATGAAGAGTAAAATAACTTGAACAAGCTGAAGTTCAGCACTTCTCTAAAGAGAGAAAACACCTCACTTACAAGTAAGAGAAATACTTACAATGCTAGTTTACCTAGAACCAAATGTTGAAGCTCTTATGTTATAAAAGAGTGGCTATAGTGTTGATCTACAAATGATGTTACAAATGAAGCTTTTGAGATCTAGAAGTTGGCCAAAAGAGATTTTGAAAACTTTATAAGAGAAGGTCAAATAGAGGGTTTTTTTTGAAAGAATTTGGCTCAAAACCAATTTTTCTCTTGAAAATTCTTTTCTTAAATTATCTTCAATTCATAGAAATAATGTAGAATAAACCTCTATATATATGGCTCAAATCGGGTCAAATCAGATTACTCAAAAGCCACTCCATTGGTCAAAAATGGCTAGTAGAAAAGTTATTGTTTTAGCCCAACGACTAATAACTAGTTAAGAGCTAGTCGACTGGTCCATACACTATTGCCGATTAGGCTAGTTAAGAAGTTGTTTGAGCTCTCTATAAAATATATGTATATATACACAGATACACATGCACATGCCCACGAGAGGGTGTCCCAGTGGTAAGTCGTTCCACTCCAAAGCCAAGAGTCATGGGTTCAAGACATATGGCCTCCATGGGTTGCCATTTGTTGGGGGATTATTTACCATGGGGCTACATCACTCCTCTCGGATTTACCCGGGGGCCGTTGAGGGCGCGTCGGTTTCCCCCAGTTTACATAGTCTCGGCTGGGCTCTGGCCTTACCCTCCAATGCCGAAGGCGGAGGGAGGGTGTTTGGAGATTTTTCTGGGTTTCCAAAACAAAAAAACAAAACAAAAAAACAAAAAAATATATATATACATATATATATACACAGGCACAAATAAATATGTATATACTGTTGAGAGATGTGTATGCCCTCGAGGCAATTTATTTCTCTGTGTACAAAAATCTTGTTCAAAATAACAGTATGATGTTTGGTAAGAATTTACCTTAATTAATAATAATGTAATCTACATTAGAACTTAGGTAAAGTCCTTATACTTGATGCGAGGTGAAACAAGTATCGAGATGTGGATCTCGATCATGGAGAATTGTTTGACCGTTTATAGCATAAGTATAAAATCGTTCGTGGTTGTTGATGTTTTGAGAAAAGGATATCGATACATAGGGTAGGCCATTGTGTATTTGTCTTCACCACGGAGTGGTAACGATGATCTCATGCTCATTCGACTTAGAGAAGTCAAAGACGAGACACAAGTGCTTATTGGAGAATGAGTTCACTGAACGACCCAACGAGAATTATCACATGGCTAACATAACTAATCTGTTAGTGATAACTCTCAGTGATGATAGGCAAGTTGGGCCTTAGACTTGAGGTCATTGTATGAACATGTATGTGAACGGTGTCACTTAGATCTCTAACCTAGCTTTGAGGTAAGGCCTATTTAAATGTCTTTGGTTGGGTGACACTTGAAGCATGCGAGGAGATTAATGACCAAGAGAGGGTTTGTCTCTCCCGTTTATGGGGAGTTAGTGTCGCATGAATTGGTTTTGTCTTTAGTGGAAAATTTTGGCCACAGTATAGTGGAAGAAGTCCAACATTGATAGATTAAAGACCAATGGAGACTAACCAGTTCAAGCTAGTAGGTTTGACAATTGACCATACAATAGGCTTGACTAGGCAACGTAGTCTTGACGAAGAAACTAAAACTGTGGCATTCATCACGGACACAGTCAGGGTGATCCCGACAATACTCATATCAATGAGTTAACCACATAATTATGCTACCGAAACATGGATGACACATGTTGCTCGTTGTCTCTACCATCTTGGATTTCGAGCCCCACCTGTAGTAGGGTCAAGCTGTATGGTCTCACACAGAGTAATACCTTTGTCAAGTAATATAAAGTCTTTAAGGGGGATAATACATATGATGAATGGGAATTTTTTAAGTCACAAAGAGTTTGCGATATAAAATAATACATCGGAGGTATGTGAGTTAATTATATTGTAAAAGGTTTGCGATATATGCTAAAGATATTAAATATGTGGGTTTAATTGCATTTCATGCAAAAGAATTTAAATACGTCGCAAATTGTTTGCGAGCCTATTTATAAAATAAAGGCATAAAAAATTGTTACAGGGGTTATGTGAATGTCTCGATTAAAACCCCAGTTCAAACAGATCCAAGAACAGACCAAAAATGAGCCTGAAATCCTGTTAAAGGCCTAATTGTTTTAACTAGCTTTTAATTAAAAGGCACTAAGGCCCTATGTTCAAGGCCCTACCCTTTTGGGTCGTCCCAAGTCTTGCTGGCACCCAAAATTGGGCGCTAATTTTACCCTGGACCCACGAGGCACGTGTTAGGCACATGCCCTGTAGCTTGGGCTCACTCCAGCTTTATGGGGCCCACATGGTGGGCCCTACAGCTAGGGTTTTGAACCCTATGTTTTTATTTCTGGCAGCTGATTTTTTCAACCAAATGTGATTTTGGTCTAACTTTGAATCATCATTTGAGGGGGTCAAACGAAGTTGGAATGGATCACCGTTTGTTTATATGTGATCCATTCAGTGCTCTTCGATTTGATATATGATATCTCTTGCAAAGCTCAACGGTGATGGAGGAAAAATTCGTTGAAGTTTGGCCTTCGTGAAGGTCAAACTTAAAATTAATTTTCTCCTCAAAACTTTTAGTTCCACATCGGATATGGAGAAAGGAGGAGTGGTCAGCCACCTACATAAATAGGGGCCAACCCCTCTCCTTGAAACTTGCACCAAGTCTTCAATTTCGAGGAGCTCCAAAAAGTTTTGAGCACGCTCGAATTAACATTTAAAATATTCTCTCTTTCTCCCTAATTCTTCCTTGCTCCTGATCGGGCTCTAGAAAATCTACGAAGGAGTTCAGATCGAATTCGTAGTTTTGACGGAGGATCCACTTAAGGTGAAACTTTCTAGAGCACGTGGTTGGCTCAGCGACAAGGGTGTTGATCGCCTCGGGACACGGTTCGGCTCGGGATGCGGTTCGGCTCCAGAGAAGCGGCTCAGCCCTAATGTGGGGCATCGCTACGGAGATAAAGAAATCTTGCCAAAAATGTCGCTTCGCCTAGAAGCAAATAGATATGTATGTAGTTTAATATACATGTGTTTATAATTGCAATAGGTTGATAGATCTATCTTTAGGGTTGGTCGGACCCAACCCCGGGATAGTATAGATTCTGGCTAGATTTATTTTTTAGTGTTAGACTTAAAATTGTTTAAAGTTGTTTTTCGCTGCTTTATTTGGTTTCATCGTCCGTCCAACATAGACCGGACGTCGATTTTATAGCCCTAAGGATCGAAAAAACCCTTCAGTAGTATCAGAGCCAGTCTACCTTGATATATGTTTTTGTAATTATAAAGTGCATAAGATGCATCATGTTTATCCATGAGATGGAGGATTTTATTAAGCTATAATCGTTACATATGTGATGTTCTTTATTTTCGAAAAACTCGTTTTTGAAAATTAGATCTTTTTAAATCAATGTGATAATTTTAAAATTAGATCTCACATTATTATATGATGATAATTGATTTTTTCGTAACTTAAATTTAAAAGATATTTTTAAGTTGCATGTTTAACTAAAAATTTTATTAGATAAAATATTTAGTTGATAGTTTTAATGGTTATTGATAGGACTATTTTGACCGGGCCCGGAAGAGCCAAGTCAACTATGACCGGTCAACCGGCCTGCTACGGCCTTGGGGCCCTGGCCCAAGGATCTCACGGGCGGGCCGCCCTCCCCTGCCCAAGGCGAAGGCCCAAAAGACTGTTCACTTCAACAGTGGAGGAAAATATGGCCCAACTTAAATGGCCATCACACTCTAGCCATCATGGCTCGACTTAATGGCCTGACTTAAATGGCTATCACTCTCTAGCCATCATGGCTCGACTTCATGGCTCGACTTAAAGGCCCGCCAAATATGGCAACCGCCCGAGTCCATCACCCCAGCCATCATGGCCACCTTTATGACATTCATCTCCTCATCAAGACGGGCGCAATTAGTGGGGGTCAACACTTCCCCCATTTGCACGTCCTCATGAGTGATGGCCATGATGTCACATCATGGCACATTATTAGGACGAGTCGCCTATATGAGAGGGGGTTGGCATCATCCAAAGGAGACCGGATCTTCACGATCTACAACGGAGGTATCTCAATCCCCCATCTTACACCTTCTTCCACCTTCACATATTTCTCCTCCATAGCTCAGTCTGAGGATCGGTGCTTGGTCTCTCCGCAAACCAAGTCTGATCCCACCGAGCATCTATCAGACCAGATCTGAATTTGGCATCAGAGGGGAATTGGTCGGAACCAAGGTCCGACCCCCCTGACGAGCTCTCTCGTCTATTCAGGTCCAGGAGATCCAGCGATGCCGAGGCTACCCCTCAGCGTCCTCCCAACCGGAGCCGAGCGCCCTCGTCCCCGAGCCCGTTCGTCTCCACCACCAGGAGGCCGTCGCTCTGCCGAGGCTACCCTTCGATGGGCCGACGCGAAGATCCGCGCATCCCTCACCGAGCGACCCCACCTTCATCCGATCCCGGAGGTTGTCGTCCCACTGAGGCCACCCCTCGGTACTTCGAAGAACGGAACCACGCCTTCCTGCCCAAGCGAACGTGCCATCGATCGACCCCAAGGGTCATCTCCGTCCCACGTGACAGCCAAGACAACACCGGGGTCCTGCGTGTCCCCTTTCGATCGCGTTGACCCCGCACCCTTCGGGCCTCCAGACTATCAACTTGTTGTGCGACAAAAATCGTCCAAACATTTGGCGCCGTCTGTGGGATCGAGTCAACATCCATGCCATCTAGCACACCAATCATGATTCGTCCCAATAACCCGAGTATATGATTCGTCATCTAGAGTGATGCATGTCGGGATCATTCATTCAATCAGATTCAGGGTGGCCCTGCTCTCTCTCTCTCTCTCTCCCTCTCTCTCTCCCTCCCTCTCCTGATGTGTCACCCTCAACACCAAGTTACATGACGCCACGTTGGGAGAGACCTCATACCTCTTAATGGCCGCAACCAAACCGGTGAAATGAGGTCCTTAATCTCGGATCTGTCGTTTTGAGTACCACATGCGACAAATCTTATTTTTCGGAGCCAACAGCACCTTACCACCGACGGACGATTGCTCATGGGGGGACCGACGTGGTTGCGCTCTGTATCTCGGATCTGGTCTGGGTCAAGACCAAGGACTCGCTGGGGTCCTCCATGATAGCCGTCGAGATCCCTGTTGCGAAGATCGCTATTTCGAAGCCACTGATTTCTTGAAGCAACAGATCTGTGACGTCGTCTAGGGCGAAATTTCTAGGAACATCAGGGATTGATGTCGCCAGCCTGACCGGGCAGATCAACCACCGACCTGCCAGGACCAGTCTGCAGATTGGAAAGTCATCGATCGGCAGATCCGCACCACCACCACTCTCTAGACTCCTCCAGTGCTGCATCACTAGGCAACCCATGCCGTCTGGGGAGACCCGTCCATGTCGGGATCATCACATCCATGCTCCTCTTCGGCCACTCCCAACCCGATGTCAGATGATGCCCTTGAGATGTTCGGCAAAATGCCGGAAGATGTGGAGGAATCAAGCTCGATCGAACAAAGCGCTGAGTAAGAAGCGAAAATCAATCAAGGAAGAGGCGGGTCTGGCAGTTCACGGATCCGCGTCCAGGTCTCACGAGCGCCAGAGCATCATACGGGAGCTCTGACACAATCACCTGAGGGGCCGTACACCCATTTACGGTGGAAAAGAACCAGGCCTTAAATGGGTCGAACAAGTCGGTGTCGAGTCCAACGACAGTGAGAAGTCTATACTTCGCCATGCCGGAGCCTCGGCGACACCCTCGTCTTCTTTGCTCGCCTTCCCCCTTGCAGATCCAACAAAAAGCCGCTCCAACATTGTTGGCAACGTGCGAGGCAAGATTATGATGTACGACTTCGAACCAGGACTCCTAACTACTAGGCTACCATCATCCAAAGACATGGACTCCCACTCCATGGTTGCTGCTGTTCGTAAGGAGGATATTCAGGAGAGTTAGGCTTGCTGAAAGTGAAGACGGTATCTCAAGGGCCTTAATGACTTCGAGTACAGATTCTACGATCCCTTCGGCGTTTACACTTTTGTTGGCCGGAGCTCCGATGGTGAAAGGAGCGTCGAGCAGATCTCTGGCGATCTTAAGGCGTCGGCGTCTTCCACCTTCGGTCTCCAGCGGGAACTCGTGCAGGCCGCCTCCACCGCTGATTCTGTCGGGGGCGTCAGTGACCGCGCTGAACATGTGACTGTGCGCTCCACCTTCAGCGGGATCGTGGGTAATAACAGGGTGGATCAATCTATTTGATTGGGTCACCGAGCCTCCCCGGTGCTTGTGGGAGTCGATGGAGGCCGACACATGTTGATCGGAGTCATCAGGCCTCGCCGAAGCTCGCGATGTGTCTGTAGAGGCCACCGTACACGTGGATCTGGGTCACCTTGCCTCCTAAGAACTCGGCATTGAAAAGGTACGAGCTAGTCGCCTCCTCAAATATTTTGATATAATTGATGCTTGTGTCAACTTTTGCTCTCCATGTGATGGTTGATTTCCGATCTTAATTTTGGTACAATTCGATCTTCACACTGAGCGCCGATCCCTGATGACCGGGTTGGAAATCAAGCTACGAGCTTTCCTTGGATTTCGACCGACGGAGCCTGTCAGAAGCACGAGTTTTACTCGACTGGGCTTCTGAGTTTACCCCTTAGACCTGAGCTTCCCTCTAAGCTGACCACCAAACTGGTCAAAGCAGATCGAACATCGAGAATTAAGGGTCCAATCAGACCGAAGGTCGAAGGGCAACAATCGAGGGTCGAAGCTCCCCCCAATCGAACAAAGAGACCTTGGATCATCAGATCGACCTGAGCATCCAAGTTTCTTCCCCGTGGAGACCTGGCTTCCTCCGAGCTCGTTTGACTTCCCAGTGGATTATCGCTCAGACCAGTTGCTGCTCTTCCACTATTCTGCTTCAACCAATTGCTTCAAACTATAAGGATCGGAGCTTCGATCGATTGCTTGAGGGTCAAATCGATCGATTTGATCGATCCGACTGTTGCCCTGAAGCTGTAACTGGTTGCCGATTGCCGCTCCGAGCTCCCTCGATCGTCGACACCTCATTCAACCGAGCCGTCATCAGAATGGAATCTCTAAAATTTTTATTCTGTATGAGGCCAGCCCGGCTCTCAACGGACCGAGCTCATCGACCCAAAGTTCATCCTCGACGGCCCAGCGAAACATCGGAGTGGGCTATCCAAGTGGATATCGACCGATCCTCTCTCCTCCTCAAACGTTCGAAGCTTCAAACTCCCGAAGGGGACCGAATCCAGACCACCGATCTCCTTTGATAGAGATCTGGGATCAACGAGCCGACACCAAGCATGATGCCAAGCCTAGGAGTTCACGGCTCAGATTTCCTTGGTGAATAACCCAAGCTGCCAAAGACTCGAGGAAGCGAGAAGAGCATCGTCACAGCTCGGAGATCGCTGTCAAACTTCCTCCAAGCTCCGTCCGTGCTCCCAAGACTCATACAAAGCTTCATCAGATCTTCCCTATCTCGATCCAAGATCAGAAGCATCATTCGAGGCTCCATCGAGGCTATACAACCCAACTTTGCAGTCATCAGGAGATTCGGCAAGGGGCATCATCGGGGTTTGATCAGAGCTACCGACCATCTCCCTCATGCTGAGGGATATCCGAGCTCATTAACCGAGCTCGAGACTTTCGTCGACAGTGAGGCTCGAAAGCTCCCTCCGGGAACATATCTAATAATGAAGCCCCCTGCCTCGCAAGATCTCGACTGAGATCTCCATAATGATCGTCGGAATTCGATCCCTTGTCGCTGCCGAGCTACTGACCCTAGAAGAGGCTGATCCATACAACTGACCCGTACCAACAGGATTTCCAGCGACTCGATTTCGCCATCTCCCTAGGCGAACCTGAGCCATGGAGGGGGCAAAGATAACGAACAAGGTGGGACCCAGACTACCTCTGCCTCCTGAGCTCACCCGACGGCAACGGAGTAGAAACCGAGGCGGCGATGCAAAACCTCTGTCGGCTTCGCTTCCGGGGAGCAAGCATAGTTGCCGGCAGAGACCTGCCGGGGACCCTTGCCATATTTCAAAGCCCGCCGTTTGTTTCAACGGTAGCTTGAGGGCCCTGTTGATGACCACATTGACGACATGGGATATTGGACCAGCCGAATACCGAGTAGCCGGCCATGTCGAAATCCCTCGGTGAGCCGTGGCCGAGCCAATCTGGCCGAAGCACTATCGTCCGAGTTCGATCATTCACTGCTCCGACCGTGGCCGAGCTGATCTGGCCGAAGCACCATCGTCTGAGTTCGAGCATCCAGACCGCTCCTCCGACCGTGCTGCTGGGTCCCCGCTTGCCGAACAGCTCCAGCATCCACCCGAGCTGGACGAAGTAGTGGCAGAGCACCACCATGGAATCTTTGAACGTCTTCACAAGGTCCTCACCCCTTCGTCGGCCGTAAGTCGAGGGGTAACTCCCCTCGCAACGGAACGAACGGATCGGTCAAAGGGTTGGGGGCAACCCCCAGTAGGCTAAGCACTCCTACGTCGGCCGTAAGTCGAGGGGCAACTCCCCTCGCAACCGAACAGATCGGTCGTAAGGCTGGGGGCAACTCCCCCAGCGAGCCAATCACTCGATTGACCCTATGACTGGGACTAGCTCCCCCAGCAGGCCAATCGACCCGTTGATCATAAGGCTAGGGGCAACACCCCCAGCGAACCGACCAGATCAACTGTAAGGCTGGGGGCAACTCTCCCAGCTGGCTGATCAATCAACTGACTATAAGACTGAGTGGTAGCTCCCTCAGCAGGCCAACCGAACCACCGACCATAAGGCTGGGGGCAGTTCCCAGCTGGTCGACCCACTCCTTCTTCGGCCGTAAGTCAAGGGGTAACTCCCATCTCCACCGAACGAACAAGATCGATCGTAAGGCTGGGGGCAACTCCCCCAGTAGGTCGACCCACTTCTTCATCGGCCGTAATTCGAGGGGCAACTCCCCTCGCCACCGAACGAACGAGATAGATCGTAAGGCTGGGGGCAACTCCCCCAGCAGGTCGTCGGCCGTAAGTTGAGGAGCAACCTCCCCGCCACCGAACGAGAGAGATCGGCCGTAAGACTCTGGGCAGCTCCCCCAGCTGGCTGACCAGACTCCTTCGTCGGTCGTAAGTCGAGGAGAACCCTCCCTGCCATCGAACGAACGAGATCGGCCATAAGATTATGGGCAGCTCCCCCAGCTGGCCGACCAGACTCCTTCGTCAGCCGTAAGTCGAGGGGTGACTCCCCTCGCAACCGAACGAATCTCGGACCGACGATCTATCGTCCCTAGCCAACTCCGCAAGACGGACCAAGTTTTGCAGAGAGAGCAACTTCTTCCCCATTATACTACATCTCCCGACCTCCACCTCAATAATGGTAGAGCTCAGAAGATGGGCGCAATTGATAGGACTATTTTGACCGGGACCGGAAGAGCCAAGTCAACTACGACCGGTCAACCGGCCTGCTACGGCCTTGGGGCCCCGGCCCAAGGATCTCACGGGCGGGCCGCCCTCACCCGCCCAAGGTGAAGGCCCAAAAGACTATTCACTTCAACAGTGGAGGAAAATATGGCCCAACTTAAATGGCCATCACACTCTAGCCATCGTGGCTCGACTTAATGGCCCGACTTAAATAGCAATCACTCTCTAGCCATCATGGCTCGACTTCATGGCTCGACTTAAAGGCCCCCCAAATATGGCAACCGCTCGAGTCCATCACCCCAGCCATCATGGCCACCTTTATGACATTCATCTCCTCATCAAGACGGGCGCAATTAGTGGGGGTCAACACTTCCCCCATTTGCACATCCCCATGAATGATGGCCATGATGTCACATCATAGCACATTATTAGGACGAGTCACCTATATGAGGAGGGGGTTGGCATCATCCAAAGGAGACCGGATCTTCACGATCTACAACGGAGGTATCTCAATCCCCCATCTTACACCTTCTTCCACCATCACATACTTCTCCTCCATAGCTCGGTCTGAGGATCGGTGCTTGGTCTCTCCGCGAACAAAGTCCGATCCCAGCGAGCATCTATTAGACCAGATCTAATTTTGGCATCGGAGGGGAATTGGTCGGAACCAAGGTCCGACCCCCTTGACGAGCTCTCTCGTCTATTCAGGTCCAGGAGATCCAGTGACGCCAAGGCTACCCCTCAGCGTCTGAGCACCCTCGTCCCCGAGCCCATTCGTCTCCACCACCAGGAGGCCGTCGCTCTGCCGAGGCTACCCTTCGGCAGGTCGACGCAAAGATCCGCACGTCCCTCACCGAGCGACCCCGCCTTCATCCGATCCCGGAGGTTGTCGTCCTGCCGAGGCCACCCCTCAGCGTGTCAAAGAACGGAACCGTGCCTTCCTGCCCAAGCGAACACGCCATCGATCGACCCCAAGGGTCATCTCCGTCCCATGTGACAGCCACGAAAACACGGGGGTCCCGCGTGTCCCCTTTCGACCGCGTTGACCCCGCACCCTTCGGGCCTCCAGACTATCAACTTGTTGTGCGACAAAAATCGCCCAAACAGTTATATTATGTCTTGTTCATTATGTTATAATACAAGAAATACTATTAGCTTAGCCATTAAAAGATTTCTGAAAATTATCAGATAATTTCTTGATGGACATGCTATGATTAAAAATTGTTTGAATAAATTAAACTCCTAATACTTACTTAGGTTAGCCCTCTCCAATAATTATTATTTTAATTGTTCTAATAATAATTTTGAACCATGCTATGATTTAAATTGTTGCAATTTGAATTTTAATTCCATAATACGTGATTAGGATAGCACCCTACAAATTCTTATAGTTGATAAGGACATTAACAAAAGTTATTAACTAATCCTAATAATTATGAATTTTAGGATTCAACTAGTTGATAGAATGAAGCCATAATTAAATCGATATTACACATATAAATAATTTGTATCCTTAAAGGATCATGAACCTGCGTCTTACGTTTTTGGGACTAGAGTTGTGGATCACCCTAGCTCGACTGAAGATAGTGATCTTGGCCTAGCCAAAACCCCCAGGCCGTGTTCTGCTGGACCACACGGATGCGTATTATTATATGTGAAATAATCGATCACTTCTAGTCAATTATATTTAAATTCTTCTTCAAGATTAGTCGTAGCCCTCCTTGCTTTTGGATTTTGGGAACCAAGGATTCCTGTTATAGTTGTTGAGTCAACTCAATCTGTAACACGGCTATCTTTTGGGAACCAATTCCATTAAACATGTGATGTAGTTTGACTTAACCCAAACCATCATGTCATGTACATAACCAAGTACCGGTGTAAGTTAGGAATGGACAAGAAAGCAAGGGTCTGACTACACTAGTCTTTATGATTTGTTGAGCCAACTCAAGATCATAAGTGACTAGGGGTAAAAATCAATAAGGGAATCACTTACGATGTGATTAATAAAAAGTCATCTACATATCACAAAGTTAAAAAATTTGTTGAGCCAACTCAAGGTTGTGAGACTTAGGGTGGTTGGGTCCCTTTCCTACTAAATATTTTTATTCGCTCATCGATATGGCTTAAGATGATCGTTAAAATAGTGGTAGGATATAGTTGAATAAAAACCAATTTAACTATATTTAAAAATCTTGAACATATGCTAAACTAGGGTAGTTCTATGTTATACTGGATGGAATCCAAGTCATAATATCCTAAAGGAATATGGTAACTAGTCAAAATGGTTGGTTAAAAAATATCAACTCAAAATTAAAGTTGATAGTCTAAACTGGGTTCTTACTGAACTTAATGTTTCCTTCTTAAACCGGCTTAAGGACAATGATTTCCTTGAGCTCTGGGTCGAACAAAAAAAAAGCACGCTACCTGTCACTCGCATTTATAATGGGAAGCTTAAACATACTCATGTTCAAAGAAAGTTTCTCCATACAATTTGTTGAGTCAACTCAAGGTTGTATGGAAAACAGTTTGAATCCGCAAAAGTTCGAAATTTCGATCAAACTATATGACTCGAAGATGAGTGCATGAGCGATGAAAGACCATATATCCAAATCAAATCTTAAGTCAAGCAACTTATTGAGTCAAATCAAAGTTGTGAAGCTCAAGTGTTTTGATACATGAGGTTCTTGCACAACTAATATTTTTGTTGGGAAAAGTATTGCCTAAATGTGATTTAGAAAGGAGAAGGCATTGAGGAAAATCGTATGAGAAAGAAAGTTTTGACTATCATAAGAAAACGCAAAATTAGGAGGAATTGAACATGGGACATATTTGATGCCTCGGTTTCAGAATAATATTGTATTAAGTGTTAATACATGAATGCTCAAGTTACAAAAAACTTATCTATGGCAAAATAGACTAGGTCCTACTGAAGAAAACAGACTAGACAAGTCACATAACGAGAGGGCTTTTGACCTCTCGGATTATGAGTAAAAAGTGACTTGTGAGTGTTATCTCAAAGGTAAGATGGCCAAAACTCCTTCTGTAAGACAGTGGGAGAACGAGTTGGAGAACTCGTAGTCTCGTATATTTGAATGTATCCCAATCTAAGTCTAAATTATCCAAGATAGGATACTTTTATTTTATTAAGATACGTGTTCTTGATGAAACACATGTCTGATAAAATAGAGAACACAATGACAGAAGTATTTGAACTACTTCGATCAGATATAAGAAGCAAATACTTAGATATGTAATTCTTTCGTAATTAATAGAAAATAAGATTTTCTCTCAGGTCAAGTCTCTTAAAACATCGGTGTGTTGGAGAGCATGAATTGCACTCTGTTAGACATGGTGTGATACATGGTAAGTGATTTTTGAGTTACAATCATCCTTCTAGGCTAAGCCCCAGATAATAATGTCTAGGTTCTTGATAAGGTTCTGTGAGGACCTTATCAACATGATATTCCTCAATTTAATCATTAGGAAGTCACATGATTACTCGATCCTTGTGCGATGAATGAGTCGAGAAAAACATCATGGTTGATGATGGCCTAGACCACTTCCAAGATACCATTCGGAGTAGTGACTCTAAGAAATGACTTGATGCAACACGAAAAAAGTTCCTTGCACGTAAATTAGGTATGGACCTTAGAAGATGTGCCCAAGGAAAGTGTTCCTTTTGGCTGCAAGTAAATCTTCAAGACAGAAGATTAGTGCAGATGGAAAATAGTGAAGTACAAGTTATACTGGTTGAGAATAGTTATCATCAATACTCATAGAAACGGATTGTGATGAAACTTTTTAGCAAACAGTGGTGTACAAATCTATTCAGATCAAACTCGATGTAAATGCTCATGATGACCAAGAAAATTGGGGTATACATATGTAGTCTGTTTTCTAAATATGATTTAAAAGAACAAAATTATATGAATCAGCCAGAGAGTCTTCAAGGCCAGTTGGAGAGAAAAAAAGCATGCGAGGCATCAAAGAGCTGGAATATATATTTTGACAACGTAGTCAAAGAGTTTGACATTTTATTAGAAATGATATGAACCGTGTAGATAACCAGTGATTATTCTTGGAAGGTACATAGAGGTTATTGTTTTAAGTCTCAAGTGAGGACGATGAGCTGGATGTGATCCAGGCAAGGCTAGTGTCAAGGATTCCAAAAGACCAAGAAAATTTGGATGAGATTCAAATATGTGGTCTAACATGAACATAGAAACTCCTTAAGTCTATACTAAAGACAGTTTAGCAGATTCACTCACGAAGGCTCCACCACATAAAGTCTAGCGAGACTTATCTGTAAAAGCGATATGAGATAATGAGATAAATGGGCCAGAGTTCAAATGGGGGATGTTAAGAGTTGTGTAAGCCCTCGATGCAATTTATCACTGTGTATGTACAAATATCTTATTCAAAATAACAGAAAGTTGTTCGGTAAGAATTTACCTAAGTTAATCATATTGTAGTCTATATTATAACTTAGGTAAAGTCCTGAGACTTGATGTAAGGTTAAATAAGTATAAAAATGAGGATCTCAATCATGGATAATTGTTTGACCATTTGTCGCATAAGTCTTAAATCGTTCGTGGTCGTAAATGTTTCGAGAAAAGGATATCGATACATTTGGGTAGACCATTGTGTCTTTATCTTCACTATGGAGTGGTGATGATGATCTCATGGTCATTCAACTGGCACAGTCGGAGACGAGACACAGGTGCTCATTGTAGAATTAGTTCACTAAACGACCCAACGAGTGTTTATCAAATGGCTACATAACGAATCTGTCTTTGATAAATCTCAGTGATGATAGTCAAGTTGGTCCTTAGACTTAAGGTCATTGTACATACCAATACGTGATTGGTGTCACTTAGATCTCTGACCTAGCTTCGAGGCAAAGCCTATTTAAAGGTCTTTGGTTGGGTAACACTGGAATTGTGCGAGGAGAGTAATGACCTAAAGAAGATTCATCTCTCCAGTTTATGGGGAGTTAGTGTCACATGAGTTGGTTCAGTATTTAGTGAAACCTTTGGCCAAAGTATATTGGAAGAATTCCAACATTGATAGACTAAAGAATGATGGAGAAAAACCAAGTTCAAGCTAGTAGGGTTGACAATTGACCAGAACCTCAGCTTGACAAAGAGACATAGTTTTGACGAATGGACTAAAACTGAGGCATTCATCACAGACACAGTTAGGGTGATCCCGACAATACTCATGTCAATGAGTTAACCACATAATTATGATACCGAAACAGGGACGACACCTGCTGGTCGTGGTCTCTATCGTCTGGGGTTTCAAGCCCCCACCTGTAATAGGGTAAGAGTTTGCGATATAAAATAATACATCGGATGGAAGGGAATTAATTATATCGTAAAAGGTTTGCGATATATGCTAAAAATATAAAAGATGTGAGTTTAATTGCATTTGATGCAAGAGAATTGAAATACATCACAAATTGTTTGCGAGCATATTAATAAACTAAAGGCATAGAAAATTGTTACAGGGGTTATGGGAATGTCCCGATTAAAACCCAGTTCAAACAAATCCAAGAACGGACCAAAAATGAGCCAGAAATCCTGATAAAGGCCTACGTGTTTTAACAGCTTTTATTAAAAGGCACTAAGGCCCTACGTTGAAGGCCCGGCCCTTTGGGCCGGACCAAGTCTTGCTGGCGCCCAAAATTGTACGCCAATTTTACCCTGGCCCTGCGAGGCACATGCTTAGTACGCGTCCCATATGGCACATGCCAGGCACGCACCACAGGGCATATGCAAGGAACGCGCCCTACTGCTTGGGCACGCGTCAGCATGTGGAGCCTACATGGTGGGCCCCACAGCTAGGGTTCTGAACACTATGCTTTTATTGCTGGCGGCTGATTTTTTTAGTCAACTGTGATTTTGGGCTCAATTTAAATCATTGTTTGATGGGTCAAAAAAGTCGGAATGGATCACGGTGTGTTTCGATGCGATCAATATTCAGTGCTCTTCGATGTGATATATTATATCGCTTGTGAAGCTCAACGGTGAGGAAGGGAAAATTCGTTGAAGTTTGGCCTTCATGACGGTCAAACATAAAATAAATTTTCTCCTCAAAACTTTTAGTCCCACTTCAGATATAGAGAAAGGAGGAGGGGTCAGCCGCCTATATAAATAGGGGTCAACCCCTCTCCTTGAAACATGCACCAAGTCTTCAACTTTGAGAAGCTCCAAAAAGTATCGAGCACGCTCGAATTAAGACTTTAAGTATTTCATATTTCTCCCTAATTCTTCCTTGCTCCTGATCGGGCTCTAGCAAAGTTACGAAGAAGTTCGGATCGGATCCAAAGTCTTGACGGAGGATCCACTCAAAGTGAAACTTTCTGGAGCGCGTGGTTGGCTCGACAACAAGGGTGTTGCTTGCCTCGGGATGTGATTCAGCTCGGGAGGCGATTCAGCTCGGGAGAAGCGGCTCAGCCCCAACACAGGGCATTGCTTCGGAGATAAAGAAAGGTTGCTGAAAACGATGATTCGCCTAGAAGTGAAGTGACATGTATGTAGTTTAATATACATGTGTTTATAATTGCAATAAGTTGATAGATCTATCTTTAGGGGTTGGACGGACCCAACCCCTGAGTGCAAGTGGGGGATGTTGGGAGATGTATATGACCTCAAGGCAATTTATCTCTGTGTATATGTACAAACATCTTGTTCAAAATAATAGTAAGCTGTTTGGTAAGTATTTGCCGAAGTAAATATTAATGTAATCTAAATTAGAACTTAGAGAAAGTCCTTAGACTTAATGCGAGGTCGAACAAGTACCGAGATGAGGATCTTGATTATAGAGAAGTGTTTGACCATTTGTAGCGTAAGTCTAAAACCGTTTGTGGTCGTAGATGCTTCTAGAAATGGATATCAATACATCGGATAGACCATTGTGTCTTTGTCTTCACTATAGAGTGGTGACGATTATCTCATGGTTGTTTGACTTGGCGAAGTCTAAGACGAGACACATGTGCTCATTGGATAATGAGTTCACTGAACGACCCAACGAGAGTTATCATAAGGTTAACATTAACTTTTCTGTCAGTGATAACTCCCATTGATGATAGGCAAGTTGGTCCTTAGACTTGAGATCATTATACAAACCTATGCGTGAACGGTGCCACATAGATCTCTGACCCAGCTTCGTGGCAAGGCATGTCGAAAAGTATTTAGTTGGGTGACACTTGAAGCATGCGAGGAGAGTAATGACTAATAGAGGATTCGGCTCTCCTGATAATGGGGAGTTAGTGTCACACGAGTTGGTACGGTCTTTAGTGAAAACTTTGGCCAAAGTATATAAAAAGAAGTCTAACTTTGATAGACTAAAGACCAATGGTGACTAACCGGTTTCAAGATATTGGGGTTGACAGTTGTTGTACATATTCTTGACTAAGCGACATAGTTCTGACGAAGGGACTAAAACTGCGGCATTCATCACGGACATAGTCAGGGTGGTCCCAACAATACTCATGTCTATGAGTTAACAACTAATAATGATACCAAACAGGGACGACACCTGCTGCTCGTGGTCACTGCCATCTAGGGTTTCGAGTCCCACCTGTAGTAGGATCAGGCTGTAGGGTCTCGCACAGAGTGAGATCTTCGTCAAGTAATACGTAGAATTAGGGAGATATAGATCGGATGTATGTGAGTTAATTATGTCGCGAAGTATATTAAAAGATAGCCTAAAGTATATTAAAAGATGTGGAATTATTTCATATGATGCAAAAGAGATTTAAATAAGTCGCAAAGTGTTAGCAAGCATATTTTATATAATAAAGGCATAGAACATTGTTACATTGGTTTTGAGAATGCCCCGGTTGAAACCCCAGTTCAAACGAATCCAAAAAAAGACTTAAACAACCAAAATCCACCAATAAACGCTCTAGAGGCCAGAACTGTGCTTTAGCCCAGTTCCAGCTCAAATCTAGAAGGATGGTTAAGCCTAGGCCACTGTAGGCTGGGCTAGCCCACCCAGTTTGGGCGGGCAGGGCCAGCTCGCTCGTCCAGTTTGGGCTGGCTTGGGCTAGCCTACCAACTTAAGCGGGCGCAGCGTGCCGGCCTGTCACGCCCCGCTTCCCAAAAATATGGAGGCGAGACGTGAGAAGGTCCGCTCAGACTTGAAGCTACAAAGCTGCAAGTCCGATAAGCGTCAATCAATTTTAAACTGCAGGTCCTTGCAACGCGAAACGAAACAAAGATAATAAAAAAGAAATGAGACGACAGAATAGATCTCAGAATATCCATAATAATAAATTCCAACATCGCAGAAAAGCCACCAGGCTAAAAGAAAAGAGTCTAAAGGCCCAAACATGGCCAACAAAAGTACAACGTACATAGAAAAAGGTGCCACGCATCGACAACTAACAACAAAACCTAGAACAAAAGGAAGCTCAGCAAAGGTCACTGGTGTCTGCAAAACTCCTCCTGGGAAAACATGGACTCAGACTAAGCGTCAGCAAAACATCACGTACTCAGCAACGGTCTCTGGCTCAGGGTCTAACATGTGACACCCAAAAGAGCAAGGGGCACATGTCAGCAAGTCTACAAGAGACTTGTGCAAGAAAACTGAAAGTAGGTAAAAGTAAAGCAACCTAGCAATTCTAGCATGATGCAATGACATGGCAGTTAAAGTAATGAGGGCAACAAGTAAAGTAAAGTAAGGTACGAGCAGGGCATTTAAACATGGCATGGATGACAAGTTATACAAGTAACACTCACTAGTACAAGACAAGTAAAGTAAGCACCTCGTGCACAGAGATTCCTCCTTTTGGCTAGAGTGGCTGATCGGGCCAACTCCTAAGCTCAAGTGATCGTTTATCCCTACCCCTCCACGTGTATCGGGCATTGGATTTTGACCAACACATGAGGCCCGCTTCTGGATCACGAGCCAGGAAGTGTTTTTCATGATGGCATAGGGGTGCACCTAGCCAGACAAGGAAACCAGGCATTGTCTTTTGACCAACACATGAGGCCCGCTTCCGGAAGTATTATCCATGATGGCATAGGGGTGCACCTAGCCGGACAAGGAAGTACAAGTACAAGTATTGTAGCGTGTGCTACGAATGCGACATTCAATGCATGGATGACATGCCATGGTAAGTAGTAAAGCGTACAGGTAGGGAAAGTAAACATGACAGTTTAATATGCATGATCAACAAGTTAAAGAGTTGGATCTTGCTTCGTTGTCAAGCTAGATCAATTTAGGTGACGGATCTAGTTTCGTTATCAAACTAGATCCAGATCAAGTAGGCGTCTAGTCAGCTATCATTTCACTGACTAGTCTCTTTTATGCTAAAAACAAGGAAGTGGCCTAAAAACATGGCCCTACACAAGATTGGGCAAGTTTCACTTGCCTGCAAGTACAACGTCTGAGCACACAGTCCAATGAGTCCAAAATCACAATTATCCTACGTGCACAAGTCCACCGGCCAAAAGTCCATATTATTAATCTTGATTAGTGAATTTAAAACATTTAAAACATTTTAAAAACATCAATTTTAGTCTTGATTAACTGGCAATATGTTGGGGGTCCTAAGGGTGCAAAGCGTTACCTCAACACGACGCGAAAGCTACACTGGTGTCGGGTAGCGACGCCAGGGGTTGGAATAAAAGATCGCGCTCCGAGTCCAGATTCCAATTAGATTCCTCGCTGGAAAGTTCAGAGCATCAACCGGAGCGACGAATCCAGATTCCAAAGTTAGCACGTGCAACGACGGCTACGACGTGTCGCAACGTCGTACACGGCAAATCCTCAAAGAGAAAGCACCTAGGTGGGGCCCACAATAGTTCTAGGGACCAATGGGGGACCCACAATGCCTCTGGATAACTTGGGGGGCCCACGGTGGCAAGTGGTGTGACGGGTGCGGGGTTGCGACGTTTTCTCTCGGTCGGACACAGCCAAATGCGGGAGATTGGCTCGGTCGGACACTAGGGGTGCGAGGGTTGCAGCGTTTGGGGTTGCAGTGGTGTGGTCGGAAGCTTGGTGCGGAGAAAACCATCGGTCGGTGCGGGAGACAGCGCCGGTCGGGCGCCTTGGATGCGGGGGAACGGAGCGCTGCAACGTTGCAACCGTTGCAACGTTGCGGGCTTCGGTCGGTGCGGACGTGGGCTTCGGTCGGGCACGGTGCGGAGCGGAGCGACAGAGCGGGGGCTTGCAGCGTTGCGGGTGCGGAGCGGAGCGGGGGATTCTCTCGGTCTGACCGAGGGATTCTCTCGGTCGGTGCGGGTGACGGCCGTCGCAACGTTGCGACGATTCGTCGCAACGTGAATTTGGGTTTTGGAAGCAGCTAGGGTTATTTTCTTGCAAAAATAGGTCTTCCTAGAGGTTGTTTATATAGTGTACATGGGTTAACTTGGTCTAGGGCTAATCCTAATGGGATTAGGAGTTTAAAATAGTTTAAAATTCAAATCTCACCCTCTCCAACTAACCCAAGGTTTGGATGCAGCCCAAATGAGCTAGAATTCGGCTCAAAAATTATTTAAAACGTTTTAAACTCAAATAAATTTTATTTGGCAGAAATTAATTTAAAACGTAGCTATTAAAAATATTTCAAACCTTGCTAAAAATATAAAAGTGGTCCAATGAACTCCAAAAATTATAAAATAAATATCGTGGTGATCGTGGTGATGAAAGAAAGCTAACTAAGAAGACGGATCTCAATTTCGATGTCGGGCGACGAAACTAAAAATAGAAGCATCTTTCGTCAAAAGTGAAAATCGCCACGTCTCATCGAATAAGATTAAATTGTGGGAAAACGACTCGAGATATATCGTTCCAAATTAGTGCCACAATTTACTACTCTCAGAGACGTTCACAACGGCATATCACACTAAAGTGTTCACAAGCAAACAAAGTCTAAAATAAACACGTGCACGGTCAAAGGCACGTGCACGAACAAGGTACAACGAAAAGTGGTCGTTACATCCTCCCCACCTTGGAATAAAGTCCGTCCTCAGACTTTCTAACATGTCTAGTCTTTCTAGTAACTACCCCCAATCATGTCACATTATAATTCAAACCAGGTATAGTCATTACAAGTGCTTATATATGCACTAGGTAGTCAAACATTAACACTACCAACATGTTTATATATATATTCACGTACGTTATACACTTATACCCATTATAATCAGTCAAATTCATACACGTATTCCAATCACATATATAAGCATACATCCCTTATATAACTACTACTTACTTAACACAAAACAATAGTTCAGGTACTTATATAAGGATAGTCTCACACCCAGCAAATACAGTCATTGCTCTACGTATAGATAGCTACCTATGCACAAACAACATGGGTATACTACCCTCTAATACTTCCTAGTGTACATCCAACAACAAACACATCAACTCATGTAGTCACACCATACCATTATTAATTCAAGTTTTACTATATCTAATATGCATTCACCACTACTATAGTTTCACAATATATAGTCATTCAAATGCATGCAAATAGTTCACCATATATTCACATCACATACGATCCTATAACTGTATTTACGACACGCCACATATACCATAGGCATCAATACCTATAACTAAGCACATACTTACCCATGCATGGTGCACACCCATACACGCTAACATTTCATACACCAATCATACCATCATATATCCATTACATCTACACACCTAGTTTAGCTAGCACACATACGTTCATACAAGCAAGTCCTTAGTAAATAGCTATACCTCAAGACCAACACCTATAACTATATACTAGTATAGCGACCCACAAGCATGTGCGTAGCATAACCAGGCACAAACAATACTATCACTATACATACATCAAACATCGCTGTATTCAAACTACATACATACATCACAATATACTTAGAGTATACCCACTCAAGCTTGAGTGAGACTCAATACACATATTTATATACGTAACACGGCATTTATACCTATACCAATATCACTCTCATATATATATATATATATATATATATATATATATATATATATATATATATATATATATATATATATATATATATATATGTCTACCAATTCAACCATATACATACCATAAGTCAATCACACTTAATATTAGTCAGGTAATACTCACATAGTTCAATCACTCTATATACCATAATAATAATACAGACATCAGCACACGTATAATTATATTACACTCCCTCATACATACACATTCATCGTATAGTCACACACATGTCACATATATATTCACACCATAGCCTACTACCTATAATTAGTATACTAACACATCTATACATACATGATTAAGATGTGCAATAGTCGTGTATACCTCACGGTATGCACGCATGCAACATCCCGTAAAAGCAACCAATACCAATCAAAATTATAATCCTACTACCATATGTATATCACCTATATACTCATGCAACAAAACATAACTACTTACGTCTAAGCACAAAACATACCTACATACGAGCACATACTCATACGTACTAACATATGGGTCATTCAATAGGCCTACTCACTTATCTATACGTTCACCTATTTATTATCACCCCTAACATACACCTAGCTTTACCAATCATTTTATTTCAACCATTACAAGTATCTCTAACTACATACACTCCATTAGATATTCCAACACTAACTCTTATATACACAGGCATCCCTATTATGGTATAGCTAACCACACACAAATCTATAAATACTAACACACAAACAACTTCATAATATCACTAATAACTCCGAGTATATATATATGTATATATCACACAATAGGCAAGCATCAATATACTATGGGGGTATACTCATTCAAGCCTACGTACACAACTTAGGTACGTGCACTTTGACTACATCACAAGGTCCAAGGGCCTACTAACAACTTAGAGTTGACACAGACATTGACGGGCACTAAAGCCTAAGCAATAGAGAGAGATCGAGGTCGGAGCGTGACAAGGGAAGGATCAATAAGCACGAGCTCAGATAGGGCGATTAAAGGAGACAGCTTGATTAGGTGAAACAGCGAATCAATTGTGAATGCTTAGGTAGAGGAAGGGAGGTGTAGTGATACTCCTATAGGATACAGAAAAGTAGTGTGAATAACATAAGCTAAAATACGTGAAATTTGAAAACTGTTGTAATTCAAAAGTTGGAGTCCTCGTATGTATAAAACGTTTGGAGATCGATAAAACGAGTTGTTCAAAATAAGTTTGGGTCGAATATTCATAATAAGAGAAAATGTTTTATTGGCTTATCGAAATCATTAAAAAAAGAAGTAAATCATTCACACGAACATTAAGGACGTAGTTTTTAGAAAATATTATACGGCAGTAATTTAATATAATTTTGGCAAAAAATTTTGGAAATTCAAAGAATGAAATTAAAGTAACTGGAGAATTGAAACTCGTTTTAAACGCTTTCAAAGTCTTGAAGCCAGGGAAAGGAAATTTAAAATGATCAATATTGGAACTACTTTTAGAGGAACCAGGATGTGCCAAAAAATAAAACTGGTTTACCCAAAGCTCTTAGCATACAAGCACAACGAGCCTGGTACATGTATAAAAATAATTGAAATTCCATTTTGTGTAGAAATTTTTCTAACAGCATGTATGGTGAGCGGAAGGACAATAATAATAACTTAGTAGTAGAATCATCAAAATTGATAGTAAAGCTTTAAAAAGCAAATCATGGAGGGTCTAAATCAGGAAGTGGTTATGAAATAGTAATTTACAAAAATCTGAAGTAGAGAAAACGACGAGCATAAAATCGACTTGCTTAAAGCTGAAATTCTGTGTGACTTGAAAAGTATATTAAAGTAAATACGACGTATCATTCGAATGGCATAAATAATAAAGAAAAATATAAATCGAATTGGACGAAATAAAAGTACGGTTCAGAATAAAATTAATATATGAAAGGAAAATGTATTTTCATAGGTACAAAAAGTGTAGGCTGGGAAAATACCATAAGCTAGTATTTAAAATTTCGACAAAAGTTTTAAGAATTCAAGTCAACGAAGGAGTATGAAGTATGCATTAAAATTTTGAACAAATTTAAACTTAGTGAAAGAGGAAATCGAAAAATACTTTTAGAAGATTCAAGATTTGTAACGGCGAGATTTGAAAATTGATGACGATCGTCATGAGGCGATCTCGTGAATCGAGGCAAGGAAATTGGTCAGATGATCATACATACACATGCCTAGGATATGAACCAGGAAAATCTACGGGGAACTCTTACAGTCGACCAACTAAAGATTAAGAACTAAGCGCTAAGACTTTCTAAGGGGCTAGACGGTAATGAAATGCGTTCAGCTTGGTCCGAACTCGATGAACCCAAGCGAACGACTGAAGGAATTCTAGAAGTCTAATACGGTTAGGGTTAGACAAGAACTACTAAGGTAACTCCTACGACGATTAAGTCAATTGCTAGAAGGGAGTCTAACTATCAATCAGAGGCCTCTAACTAGCAAGCACATACGTCTAACTAAGTCTTCTTATCACCTAGTGACATAGGAAAACGACTAGACTCAGGGCTTATGTCTCGGATGTTGCAATTTATTTATTGGACATTCCGTTATTATCGTTGTTCCGTTAATTCGAAATTACAAGACTGGACCTGCATGGGACACCAACAAAACCTGTCACGCTCCGCTTCCCAAAAATATGGAGGCGAGACGTGAGAAGGTCCGCTCAGACTTGAAGCTACAAAGCTGCAAGTCCGATAAGCGTCAATCAATTTTAAACTGCAGGTCCTTGCAACGCGAAACGAAACAAAGATAATAAAAAAGAAATGAGACGACAGAATAGATCTCAGAATATCCATAATAATAAATTCCAACATCACAGAAAAGTCACCAGGCTAAAAGAAAAGAGTCTAAAGGCCCAAACATGGCCAACAAAAGTATAACGTACAGAGAAAAAGGTGCCACGCACCGACAACTAACAACAAAACCTAGAACAAAAGGAAGCTCAGCAAAGGTCACTGGTGTCCGCAAAACTCCTCCTTGGCAAATATGGACTCAGACTCAGCGTTAGCAAAACATCACGTACTCAGCAACGGTCTCTGGCTCAGGGTCTAACATGTGACACCCAAAAGAGCAAGGGGCACATGTCAGCAAGTCTACAAGAGACTTGTGTAGGAAACTGAAAGTATGTAAAAGTAAAGCAACCTAGCAATTCTAGCATGATGCAATGACATGGCAGTTAAAGTAATGAGTGCAACAAGTAAAGTAAAGTAAGGTACGAGCATGGCATTTAAACATGGCATGGATGTCAAGTTATACAAGTAACACTCACTAGTACAAGACAAGTAAAGTAAGCACCTCGTGCACAGATATTCCGCCTTTTGGCTAGAGTGGCTGATCGGGCCAACTCCTAAGCTCAAGTGATCGTTTATCCCTACCCCTCCATGTGTATCGGGCATTGGCTTTTGACCAACACATGAGGCCCGCTTCTGGATCACGATCCAGGAAGTGTTTTTCATGATGGCATAGGGGTGCACCTAGCCAGACAAGGAACCCGGGCATTGGCTTTTGACCAACACATGAGGCCCGCTTCCAGAAGTATTATCCATGATGGCATAGGGGTGCACCTAGCCGGACAAGGAAGTACAAGTACAAGTATTGTAGCGTGTGCTACGAATGCGACATTCAATGCATGGATGACATGACATGGCAAGTAGTAAAGCGTACAGGTAGGGAAAGTAAACATGACAGTTTAATATACATTATCAACAAGTTAAAGAGTTGGATCTAGCTTCGTTGTCAAGCTAGATCATTTTAGGTGACAGATCTAGTTTCGTTGTCAAACTAGATCAAGTAGGCGTCTAGTCAGCTATCATTTCACTGACTAGTCTCTTTTACACTAAAAACAAGGAAGTGGCCTAAAAACATGGCCCTACACAAGAGTTGGCAAGTTTCACTTGCCTGCAAGTACAACGTCTGAGCACACAGTCCAATGAGTCCAAAATCACAATTATCCTACGTGCACAAGTCCACCGGCCTAAAGTCCATATTATTAATCTTGATTAGTGAATTTAAAACATTTTAAACATTTTAAAAACATCAATTTTAGTCTTGATTAACAGGCAATAGGTTGGGGATCCTAAGGGTGCAAAGCGTTACCTCAACACGACGCGAAAGCTACACTGGCGTCGGGTAGCGACGCCAGGGGTTGGAATAAAAGATCACGCTCCGAGTCCAGATTCCAATTAGATTCCTCGCTGGAAAGTTCAAAGCATCAACCGGAGTGGCGAATCCAGATTCCAAAGTTAGCACGTGCGACGACGGCTACGACGTGTCGCAACGTCGTACATGGCAAATCCTCGAAGAGAAAGCACCTAGGTGGGGCCCACCGTAGTTCTAGGGACCAATGGGGGACCCACAATGCCTCTGGAGAACTTGGGAGGCCCACGGTGGCAAGTGGTGCGACGGGTGCGGGGTTGCGACGTTTGCTCTCGGTCGGACACAGCCAAATGCGGGAGATTGGCTCGGTCGGACACTAGGGGTGCGAGGGTTGCAGCGTTTGGGGTTGCAGTGGTGCGGGCGGAAGCTTGGTGCGGAGAAACCATCGGTCGGTGCGGGAGACAGCGCCGGTCGGGTGCCTTGGATGCGGGGGAACGGAGCACTGCAACGTTGCAACCGTTGCAACGTTGCGGGCTTCGGTCGGTGCGGGCAGGGGCTTCGGTCGGGCACGGTGCGGAGCGGAGCGACAGAGCGGGGGCTTGCAGCGTTGCGGGTGCGGAGCGGAGCGGGGGATTCTCTCGGTCTGACCGAGGGATTCTCTCGGTCGGTGCGGGTGACGGCCGTCGCAACGACGAATCGTCGCAACGTTGCGACGATTCGTCGCAACGTGTATTTGGGTTTTGGAAGCGGCTAGGGTTATTTTTTTGCGAAAATATGTCTTTCTAGAGGTTGTTTATATAGTGTAGATGGGTTGACTTGGTCTAGGGCTAATCCTAATGGGATTAGGAGTTTAAAATAGTTTAAAATTCAAATCTCACCCTCTCCAACTTACCCAAGGCTTGGATGCGGCCCAAACGAGCTGGAATTCGGCTCAAAAATTATTTAAAACGTTTTAAACTCAAATAAATTTTATTTGGCCGAAATTAATTTAAAACATAGATATTAAAAATATTTCAAACCCTGCTAAAAATATAAAAGTGGTCCAATGAACTCTAAAAATTATAAAATAAATATCATGGTGAACGTGGTGACGAAAGAAAGCTAACTAAGAAGACGGATCTCAATTTCGATGTCGGGCAACGAAACTAAAAATAGAAGCATCTTCCGTCAAAAGTGAAAATCGCCACGTCTCATCGAATAAGATTAAATTGTGGGAAAACGACTCGAGAAATATCGTTCCAAATTAGTGCCACAATTTACTACTCTCAGAGACGTTCACAACGGCATATCACACTAAAGTGTTCACAAGCAAACAAAGTCTAAAATAAACACGTGCACGGTCAAAGGCACGTGCACGAACAAGGTACAACGAAAAGTGCTCGTTACACCGCCCATTGCGGGCGGGCGCCCTTTTGGGAAAACGCATGGCTCAGTATGTGAGGGTGCCCACCTGTCACGTCCCCATCCCTGGGATACCCAGAAGGACAAGGTACACGACGAGAACTAAAACGTACCTACAGGTCCACTACGCGTTGCTGTGAATAGTAATTGTATTGTTCCATAACAAATACCAACCACAATCACAAAGAACCATATACACGTGAAGGCCAACACAGAGCCACAAAAGAAACAACCCAAACAACTCAACATGGGACAAAAATGAACCATTAGATTAATTTATTCAATATCAAGAGTCCAAGTTCATTCTATACATCAATATCATCATCTTAGCTCCCTAAGTACAAGGATCTAATCCAAACCAAGAAACCCGAAAGTACAAGCCATCACCTCACCCCTAGCCACCCCAACCTATAGCTACAACCCTGAACACCAACTCCAGCAGCAATCTCTACTCCAACTCTCCCATCCAACTCCAACACCTGAAAAGTCAACGGTGGGCACGTCAAAGCGTGACCCAGTAGGAATTCCATACTCCAACCTAAAACACAACACACGCTAATGCCACTAGTGGGTGCACAGTGCTACAAGTGGAAATGCTACAAATAAACATGGCATGCGTGTCAAAAGAAAGCAACAATAGTACCAGACGTAGGAAAAAGAGAACTAAACCAGCAGCGGGTATAAAGGGAAGGGGTGACGAGAGTAACCGCAAACCACAACAAGTACGGCTAAGGAGTAAAAGACAGTCAGTCAATCAATTCCACACAATGTTAGCTTTTGGAATCCTAATATCAGATACGACGTTTGAGACTGGACCTCTTCCAACTGTGTGGGAGAGTAAAGAGATCTCCCCGCCGCGCTAGCCTGACAGGAGCCTCAGGTACCACTCTACACTCACCATCGCGCTAGCCCGTCAGGAGTGCAAGTGTACCCACCACACAAAACCACCAAAACACCACAACCAGTCCATCCCATAGGCCTATCCGATACTTTGGAATTCCCCTAACCCGTGTCACCCTCCTTTGGAGGCCTGAAACGCTCCCTCCCTTCCCTTTTTCATGAAACATAATATTTTCCCTTGCAACATACAACATTTTCCATAAACATCAATCAATTCTCCAAAACATAATATAACATCATTACGGGTCTCTTGCAACATAACCTCCCCCCTTTTTTCTTGTATGAAACATTATTAACCATTGAACATGCGCATTTAAAAACAAGCTTACGCAATTTTGCATCAAAATATAACATTGAAGCTACTAACTTTAGATTAGCCACATATTGAAAGAGTGCAACTTGCATGACTAACTCGGAAGAGAGTAACTTTCTTGGGTTCACAAAGAGAATATACATAAGCAATAATCATATGGATTCCATTAACTTGCTATTGCTCAAAAAATTTCGGCAGAGTTTCCCTTGTATGTATCAAAATTTTCCAATTACAACATAATTAATATCAAAAGAAAACATGCTATAACAACAAAAATATAATCTTGCCCAAAGAATTAACGAAGAAATAACCCTCAACATCAAAACATGAATTCTTAAACACAGATGCACTTTACCACAAGTCCCCTAATCTACTTTAATTAACTTGCAAACTCTAGAAGCAACAACTATAACATGACCAAAATATTCATGGATGGCTTTGCTACATGTTGCCAAATAAAAAAATGAAGAGATTGACAACTAAAGCCTATTTCTACAACTAAATAAATAGAAATTAACTTTAGGCATGCTTTCTCCAATAAGGGAAACAACTTATGCTTAAAATGTACCCTTTAAAGAACTTGTTTAAGGATCTATAAGAAAAATGTTAGTTTAAGAATTCTAATTAAAAATCTTTAAGAAAAATGCTAATTTTAATGAAACATGCTAAAGACCCTTAAAGGATGTATCTTAAATGTCGTCAAGAAATTACGTGTTTAAATAACTTAAAAGGAGAAACTGTAGGGGAAAAATACTACCCTTGAAAGGAATTATGCAAAATGCAAAATGCATGTTTCTCTTTGTGAAAACCATTCAAGGGCTTCATGAAACAAAATTCAATTTTTGGATGGATATAACAAATAGAAAAACTCTATCACTAAAATGTAAACTTTTGCCTAAAGGTGACACTATCATTTAATAAAACTTTCCTAATTAAAGTCACTTTTACTAAGAGGTGAACTTTCTAATTAGAAGTAAGAACTCTAGTAAAAATTGTAATAGTATTAAAATGAGAACTCAATTCATCAAAATGGAGATACTCATAACACAAATGGGGCATTCTTGCATGTTCTTATGCCTAAAAGAGTCAAATTCATAAACTTTGCATTTACACCACAATTAGGCAATTAAGGAGCATGAGGCTTAGCAAGAAGGACATTCCTTCATTATCACTCCCACTACAATACCACAATCCAACTATTTAATCATAACAAAAAACTACATAGAGAACGTTATGCATGAAAATCCATTTTAGGAAAACCATTTCACCATTTAAGCTACTTGTCATAATAAGGCAATCTAGGCTAATTTGTGCATGATTTCTTAATGAAAGTGAGATTTAAGCATGGGTTCTCAATCATAATTTCACAAGGGCATGAAAACCCTTTAGGCCAAAATACAAAGGGGAGTTTTTCCACATCCCTAACAATTCTAACCAAAAGGCAACATCCCAACTTAATCATTACACCTTAATTCAATAAAATTTGGAATTTTATCACAACACATTATGAAAAGAAGACAACGTGCCTTCACTTTCCACATCACACTTTCATTTCCATACTAGATGGTGGTTATTGCATTCTTATCACTAAAATAGCAATTTTATTTAAATGGCAAAGGGAACATCTACAAATTAACAATTTTAGCATTTGCTAGTAAGAAAGTGAGCAACTCTATAATCATTTAAGTAACATAGCTAGGAAAGCTTTCTAACATGATTAAGTCTCCAACTTTCTTATAATATCACAACAAAAGAATATGTATGAACATATGGGCATAAGAGGAGTTAACTTGCTCATGAAAAAATGCATATCATTTGCAGAAAAATGCAAACTTCTATAAAAACATATCATGCAACAACACTCTAAATGGAGTAGGATTCCTACCATAAAAATGTGAGCTTTCACCAAGAAATCCTCCAAAATCCCACCTAGCTCCATGAATCCCGTATTTGAGCATCACCACTCCAAAATATATCATCCTAGGCCATGAAACCACCTCCATCTAGCTCCAAACTCCCCCACATACATCTATCTAACATTAAGGTTCAAAAGGAGCATGAAAGAAAGGAATTTGGACTTGAAATTGAAGGAAAAGTGCATGAACAAAATTCGGCCAGCTTTGAACAGTTTTTGGGTCAAGGGTTTGGCCATGGAGATGAGAGGAAGAGGAGAATTTCATAGGGGAGAAAGGGGGAAAGAATTATGGTTCAATTTCTCTCTTCTTCTTCCTTCCTTTCTTTTTCCCCTTCTTTTTCTCCTCCATTTCCCCCAAATTCGGCAGCCATCCTCCCCCCCTCTTCTTGCTGGTTCAGTTTCATGTGTTTAGGGATGAGAGAGAGAGAGAGAGAGGGAGGGAGGGAGGGAAAGAAAAGCCATAAGTTTCCCCTTTTACACAAAACACTATACACTTCACCATATGGCAAAATAATTACAAAAAC
The DNA here is from genome assembly GCA_030789695.1 of Scilla litardierei. NCBI lineage: Eukaryota > Viridiplantae > Streptophyta > Magnoliopsida > Asparagales > Asparagaceae > Scilla > Scilla litardierei. The sequence continues at coordinate 115,010,853 of CM061134.1, forward strand.
CCTCATACTTCACAATAAACATACACCAAAGTATACACTACTCATAATACTCACTACCATACATATCCATTCATCCAAATATACATTAAGATACAATCATTTTAACATTCATTCATATCTTTACATGTAAATTTACTATAGGCATACAACTAATATTTTCATGCAAAATATTGCCAATAATATTTCTTACATAATAATAATAAGCTCTGAAAATAATCTTCACAATATAATTATCTTAAAATAATCCGCATTAAAATAATATTAAAAGTACGCATTTACTATACACACCCACCAACTCAAACCTCACTACATATTCGTGAATCCAACAATACCAATCATTTTTCTACCTCATATACATCTATTAGCATCTAATGGGTCATCCAACACATCATTACTATATACACTACATAGTTACTATATGCACCACACCTTTCCTATATACACTACGGAGGCGCACAAGCAAAGCATATACTCATTCAAGTATACACATACTACATACACCAATCAAATAGACGTACCCTAGCATATATGGCACTATGGCCATTACATTCTACCCACCTTAAAATAAAGTCCGTCCTCGGACTTTCCAACTAAGGACATAGCTAAGGGTGAGCAGATATATATATATACAACTGGGTCAATCTATCCCAAGCATACACGAAGACAAGGCACCCCGATAAACAAATCTCATACAAAATTTTCAAACATACACACCGACTTACATCCATACGTATACTTATGTTATTATACATTATCTCATACTCATACACCCTCAGGCACCCACTACATGAATACATCACATGATCTCATGCATTACACATACACACAAATGTACACAACATGATATTTCATATACAGGGCTGATAGAGCACTGCATACGCACATCTGTACTAAATCACAGGCACACAACCAGTATGACCCACGAGGTATAGCCAACCCGTACACACATATTACAGCCATAAAATACCATACATTATATAATACAATATCTTTACCATCTCACACCATGCAAACAGAAACACATGATGGAGCACAGGTCTATTCATACATTGGCTCACGCCCATACATGCGAACATTCAATCATACTACGCCACACGTCACATACAACTCCTACCATCACACATGTTATGTATGAAACGTAAGCAAGTCATAACAAATATTATAATAGGAATCATAATATGAAGCACACACATGGCATAACCAGTGTTATGACATGAAATATTACATGAAACACTCACATGTCGTAACTTACATTATAACATGACAGCCTATTACAAGCACAACCAGTATCTTCACATATACACCAATATCATCACACACAAATATACCCATGCAACAACATAGGTACCCACAAACATGTACACACGTACATGTTCATACATGAGCAGATCGCAGAGGCTCACACATAATATACATATAACACATGCTAGGTATATACACCCTACATATATCTCACGGATTACAATAGTTTTTCTAAACATACATCTTATAGGTCACCCATCTGCCATCGAATATACTTCATAATATCAACATTCTGACCCATATTCATACAAGTATCTAAACTAGTAGCTATAGCTATAGTTGCAGCTGCACACACGAGTATATTACAGAGATATATATCGGTAAATATATACATGCATCTGCACGAGGTCGTCCATACATATACGTATACTCAACCAACCATCCAAGCCTACCTCAAGTATACCCACATACCAATACTCACCCGCCTCATATCTGTATAGAAGCATAGAATGCATACTTACGAACACATACAAGCACACATAAATACGATAACCTCATATACATATACATGCATCGCTATACATAGATATAGACATACGACCATGTATGTCTCCTAGTATATATCCAAGCACACACATACACGTCATCACATAAAGTCTCATACAACAATATCAACACCCACAGATATTCAAATACTAATATATCTATCCGAATGCTCGTGTAAGCGTATCCGCTTACAACCAAACATGCAACCATATACATCTTCCATATATATATATATATATATATATATATATATATATATATATATATATATATATATATATATATATATATATATATATATATCAAACTTGCCACTCTAATACACCTAGGGCATGCCCACTCATACCTGAGTGGAACACAAAGATCCACACATGGATCTACACAATCAGCATGTACATATATACGCAGAGTACAGATACAGACGGCAGATACAGACGGCATACCATATCTATACATCGCTTAGAACTCAATCAACTATATAGTTCTATGATACATACTACGCATAGGCTACCATATATTAACACATACACACATGCACCTCTATACTCAGACATACAATCATGTATGTCTCCTAGCATCCATCCAAACATTCACAGATGTATCAGCACTCAAGGCCTACTATATCGACATCAATGCACCTAGATGATCACATAAAAATATATTCATCCATACACATGTGTAAGCGTGCCAGCTTACAATGTATCATATACCCATCACATATACTCTTAAGACATCCACACATTCATGGGTGGAACTCAAGGATCCACACATGCATCTGCACACTCTACATATGCATATCACATATAGTATATAACTACAACACAGTACATCCATACTCTACCTGCATCTCAGTCAAGTATATAACTCAACTTTACACACTACTCTTATGTCATCCAGTTATTGACACATGCAATTCAAATACAATCACATAGCCATATAATCATTCGTACAGATATTACAATCATATGCGCATGAGTATATCATCCCAATATACTCGATAAGCCATATTCAACACTCATAGAACTATAAGTGTACATGCATACATACACACAAAAATACGTGCATACATTCATACAGAATCAACACTCGAATATCAACCCTCAGGGTGCTATACCTCAAGCTCCCGCTGTCTGGTCCCATCCTAAGGCTGCACTCTACCCATCTTAGGACTCAACTACCCGCAAACACATGAACACTACTCATACTATTCCGTACACAACTGCAGTGAGGGGACCTGCATGGGCCACCACCTGTCACGTCCCCATCCCTGGGATACCCAGAAGGACAAGATACCCAGAAGGACAAGGTAGGCGACGAGAACTAAAACGTACTCTGCAGGTCCACTACGCGTTGCTGGGAATAGTACTTGTATTGTTCCATAACAAACACCAACCACAATCACAAAGAACCACATACACGTGAAGGCCAACACAAAGCCACAAAAGAAACAACCCAAACAATTCAACATGGGACAAAAACTGAACCATTAGATTAATTTATTCAATATCAAGAGTCCAAGTTCGTTCTATACATCAATATCATCATCTTAGCACCCTAAGTACAAGGATCTAATCCAAACCAAGAAACCCGAAAGTACAAGCCCTCACCTCGCCCCTCGCCACCCAACCTATAGCTACAACCCTGAACACCAACTCCAGCTGCAATCTCTACTCCAACTCTCCCATCCAACTCCAACACATGAAAAGTCAACGGTGGGCACGTCAAAGCGTTACCCAGTAGGAATTCTATATTCCAACCTAAAGCACAACACACGCTAATGCCACTAGTGGGTGCGCAGTGCTACAAGTGGAAATGATACAAATAAACATGGCATGCGTGTCAAAAGAAAGCAACAATAGTACCAGACATAGGAAAAAGAGAACTGAACCAGTAGCGGGTATAAAGGGAAGGGGTGACGAGAGTAACTGCAAACCACAACAAGTACAGCTAAGGCGTAAAAGACAGTCAGTCAATCAATTCTACACAATATTAGCTTTTGGAATCCTAATATCGGATACGACGTATGGGACTGGACCTCTTCCAACAGTGTGGGAGAGTAAAGAGAGCTCCCCGTCGCGCTAGCCCGTCAGGAGCCTCAGGTACCACTCTATACTCCCCGCCGCGTTAGCCCGTCAGGAGTGCATGTGTACCCACCACACAAAACCACCAAAACACCACAACCAGTCCATCCCATATGCCTATCCGATACTTCGGAATTCCCCCAACCCGTGTCACCCTCCTTAGGAGGACTGAAACGCTCCCTCCCTTCCCTTTTTCATGAAACATAATATTTCCCCTTGCAACATACAACATTTTCCGTAAACATCATTCAATTCTCCAAAACATAATATAACATCATTAGGGGTCTCTTGCAACATAACCTCCTCCCCTTTTCTTGTATGAAACATTATTAACCATCGAACATGCGCCATTTAAATACAAGCTTACGCAATTTTGCATCAAAATATAACATTGAAGCTACTAACTTTAGATTAGCCACATATTGAAAGAGTGCAACTTGCATGACTAACTCAGAAGAGAGTAACTTGCTTGGGTTCACAAAGAGAATATACGTCAGCAATAATCATATGGATTCCATTAACTTGCGATTGCTCAAAAAATTTCGGCAGAGTTTCCCTTGTATGTATCAAAATTTTCCAATTACAACATAATTAATATCAAAATAAAAACATGCTATAACAACAAAAATATAATCTTGCCCAAAGAATTAACGTTGAAATAATCCTCAACATCAAAACATGAATTCTTAAACACAGATGCACTTTACCACAAGTCCACTAATCTACTTTAATTAACTTGCAAATTCTAGAAGCAACAACTATAACATGATCAAAATATTCATGGGTGGCTTTGCTACATGTTGCCAAATAAAAAAATGAAGAGATTGACAACTAAAGCCTATTTCTACAACTAAATAAATAGAAATTAACTTTAGGCATGCTTTCTCCACTAAGGGAAACAACTTGTGCTTAAAATGTACCCTTTAAAGAACTTGTTTAATGATCTATAAGAAAAATGTTCGTTTCGGAATTCTAATTAAAAATCTTTAAGAAAAATGATAATTTTAATGAAACATGCTAAAGACCCTTAAAGGATGTATCTTAAATGTAGTCAAAAAATTACGCGTTTAAATAACTTAAAAGGAGAAACTATATGGGAAAATACTACCCTTGCAAGGAATTATGAAAAATGCAAAATGCATGTTTCTCTTTGTGAAAACCATTCAAGGGCTTCATGAAACAAAATTTAATTTTTGGGTGAATATAACAAATGGAAAAACTCTATCACTAAAATGTAAACTTTTGCCTAAAGGTGACACTATCATTTAATTAAACTTTCCTAATTAAAGTCACTTTTACTAAGAGGTGAACTTTCTAATTAGAAGTAAGAACTCTAGTAACAATTGTAATAGTATTAAAATGAGAACTCAATTCATCAAAATGGTGATACTCATAACACAAATGGGGCATTCTTGCATGTTCTTATACCTAAAAGAGTCAAATTCATAAACTTTGCATTTACACCACACTTCGGCAATTACTGAGCATGAAGCTTAGCAAGAAGGACATTCCTTCATTATCACTCCCACTACAATACCACAATCCAACTATTTAATCATAACCGAAAACTACATAGAGAACGTTATGCATGAAAATCCATTTTAGGAAAACCATTTCACCATTTAAGCTACTTGTCATAATAAGGCAATCTAGGCTAATTTGTGCATGATTTCTTAATGAAAGTGAGATTTAAGCATGGGTTCTCAATCATAATTTCACAAGGGCATGAAAACCCTTTAGGCCAAAATACAAAGGGGAGTTTTTCCACATCCCTAACAATTCTAACCAAAAGACAATATCCCAACTTAATCTCTACACCTTAATTCAATAAAATTTGGAACTTTATCACAACACATTATGAAAAGAAGACAACTTGCCTTCACTTTCCACATCACACTTTCATTTCCATACAAGATGGTGGTTATTGCATTCTTATCACTAAAATAGCAATTCTATTTAAATGGAAAAGGGAACATCTACACATTAACAATTTTAGCATTTGCTAGTAAGAAAGTGAGCAACTCTATAATCATTTAAGTAACATAGCTAGGAAAGCTTTCTAACATGATTAAGTCACCAACTTTCTTATAATATCACAACAAAAGAGTATGTATGAACATATGGGCATAAGAGGAGTTAACTTGCTCATGAAAAAAATGCATATCATTTGCAAAAAAATGCAAACTTCTACAAAAAACATATCATGCAACTACACTCTAAATGGAGTAGGATTCCTACCATAAAATTGTGAGCTTTCACCAAGAAATCCTCCAAAATCCTACCTAGCTCCATGAATCTCGTATTTGAGCATCACCACTCCAAAATACATCATCCTAGGCCATGAAACCACCTCCATCTAGCTCCAAATTCCCCCACATACATCTAGCTAACATTAAGGTTCAAAAGGAGCATGAAAGAAAGGAATTTGGGCTTGAAATTAAAGGAAAAGTGCATGAACAAAATTCGGCCAGCTTTGGACAGTTTTTGGGTCAAGGGTTTGGCCATGTAGATGAGAGGAAGAGGAGATTTTCAGAGAGGAGAAAGGGGGAAAGAATTATGGTTCAATTTCTCTCTTCTTCTTCTTCTTCTTCTTCTTTTCTTTCTTTTTCCCCTTCTTTTTCTCCTCCATTTCCCCCAAATTCGGCAGCCCTCATCCCCCCCTTTTCTTGCTGGTTCAGTTTCATGGGTTTAGGGAAGAGAGAGAGAGAGAGAGAGAGAGAGAGAGAGAGAGAGAGAGATATGGAAAGAAAAGCTATAAGTTCCCCTTTTACACAAAACACCATACACTTCACCATATGGCCAAATAATTACAAAAACCCTCATACTTCACAATAAACATACACCAAAGTATACACTACTCATAATACTCACTACCATACATATCCATTCATCCAAATATACATTAAGATACAATCATTTTAACATTCATTCATATCTTTACATATAAATTTACTATAGTCATACAGCTAATATTTTCATGCAAAATATTGCCAATAATATTTCTTACATAATAATAATAAGCTCTGAAAATAGTCTTCACAATATAATTATCTTAAAATAATCCGCATTAAAATAATATTAAAAGTACGCTTTTACTATACACACCCACCAACTCAAACCTCACTACATATTCGTGAATCCAACAATACCAATCATTTTTCTACCTCTTATACATCTATTAGCATTCAATGGGTCATCCAACACATCATTACTATATACACTACATAATTACTATATGCACCATACCCTTCCTATATACACTACGGAGGCGAACAAGCAAAGCATATACTCATTCAAGTATACGCATACTACATACACCAATCAAATAGACATACCCTAGCGTATATGGCACTAGGGCCATTACACCTCCCAAAGCGGACTTGGCCCGCTCGCACAGAGCAGGCAGGCGAGCCTGCTTCAGGTGGGGCCTGCTCCTTGCTCAGCCCTAACACGGGGGCATCTTTTCGGAGATAAAGACATGTTGCTGAAAACAACGCTTTCCGTGGTAGCGAAGTGACATGTATGTCTTTTATTTTATGATTTCATATATGTTACAGTAGTTTAGATATGTCTTTGGGGTTGGTCCGACCCACCCCAAGAAAGTAGTTTTTCATGCCTAGCGTTAATGAAAACCTTAGGTCTGCCATTAAATACTTTAATGATTTTATTCGGCTTCCTTTTATGCTTCTATCGTCTGTCCGACGTAGAACGAGCGTAGATTTTATGCCCCAAGGGCCCATCAAACCCCAACATTGGTATCAGAGCATATGTCAACTTTGATCTAATTTCTGCAAATGACATGATAGCTTGAGATGTTTAAGAGAAACATGATAATAATATGATTATTTAGATAAAATAATTATGTGATAATTATTAAATAAGATGCATCTTTAATTTATGAGATAAAATTTTAAGTTGTTTGCTTTTATGCTAATAATTATGAGTTAATTACTAACAATTGTTGTAACTTAACTAGGAGATAATTTTAAGTTGCAAGTATTCATGCTTAAATTTTATGTGATAAATTTTTTTAGTATTTTACTAGTTATGCAATTTCTTGTTCATTATATGATAACGCAAGAAAACTTTTTAGGTTAGACATTAAAAGCTTTTTAAAAATTATGAGATAATTATTATGGACGTGCTATGATTTAAAAATTGTTGCAAAAATTAAATTCCTAATACTTGATTAGGGTAGCCCTCTCCAATAATTATTATTTTAATTGTTCTAATAATAATTTTGAAAAGGCTATGATTTAAATTGTTGCAACTTGAATTTTTAAATCCCTAATACATGATTAGGATAGCACGCTGATATCAATTATTCTGTATAGTTGATAAGGATCTTAATAAAAGTTATTAACCAATCCTAATTGTTGAATCTTTGGGCCGGCACTCGAGATGACTTGACTGACGGATGACTAAGGCCCACGGGGCCCACAAGAGAAGCCCGATGTCGACTCAGTCAAATCCCATTGGCCAGTCGATCGTTGCATTCTCCTTACTCGGACGTGGGATTAAAGACAAGCCCGTAATTAGCAGGAACGTGGGCAACATTCACTCCTATTAAAGGGGGAGATCGTGGCACCATAATGGGTGACCGTTATCTCCCCAACGTCACCGGAGAGACCCAAGAGGTCTATAAATACCGTAGGGTTCCAATTCTCAAGGTACGAGATCTGATATACGACTCTACTCCTTCAGCTGATATTTCTTATAGAGCTTGCGATGTCAAACCTGAGACGAACCTTCGGGGGTCGATCTCAGTTGCGCCAAGCTCCCTCTCTTCCTTAAGTTCTCACACTAACTTAAGCATCGGAGGGGATTTGGATCGGGACCCAGATCCAACCCCCTAACGTGTCTTTGTGGTTTAGATCAACGAGTCTCCATCTTCCGCTAGGGTCGTTTTTGAGCTTCCCAAACTCGAAAGATCGATGTACAAGCTGTCTAAGGGTCGATCGGGCACCACATCTCAACCACCTTCCATCATTCGACCCTGATTCTACCAACCTAGGGTCTCACCTCACTCACTGACGAGGCTCAGACTTGGTACGAAGGGTCCACGTCAGCTTGACAACTGTCTCAGTCATTTTTGGCCTTAATAGTTTGGCGTCGCCTGTGGAAAAGGTTAACCAGCTTGACATCCCGAATCAATCAAAAAGCTATGTCATCTGGACCGAGTAACGTCGGACCGATCGAAGGTCTGATACCCCCACAGAAAAATGAGCTCATATCTATACCCTTACCCCTCCCGAAATCCACTGCAGAGGAACTGCCGGGAGAAACTGAAATATCATTAAATTATGTACAGTACATGGGAGGTGTTAGACAGAAGGTGTACAGTCATCGATGATGACTTTGCACTTCATATTGCTATTCACGTCGTCGAAAGCGATGATGATCATGATCCACATTCCGTTGCTGAATGCAAATGAAGAAATGACTGGCCAAAGTTGAATCAAGCAATGGAAGCTGAGCTGGACTCCCTTGAGAAACGCAAAGTCTTTAGGCATATAGTCCAGACACCTAATGGTGTCAAACCTGTGGGATACAAATGGGTATCCGTGAGAAAAACAAATGAAAATAATGAGATCGCACACTACAAAGCAAGGCTTGTAGCGCAAGGATTTTCCCAAAGACCGAGCATTGACTAGGAGGAAACATACTCCCAGGTCATGGACGCGATCACCTTCAGATTCCTGATAAGCTTAACAGCAAAGGAAAGTTTAGATATGCAGCTAATGGATGTTGTGACTGCATATCTATACGGTAATCTTGACAAGGAGATATATATGAAACTTCCTGCTGGATTTTCAATGCCTGCTGAACTAAAAGATAGACCTCGGGACGTCTACTCTGTTAAGCTTCAAAGATCATTGTATGGTCTCAAACAATCAGGAAGGATATGGTCCTGTCACGACCCGCTTCCCATAAACGGAAGGCGAGGCATGAAAAGTCTGCTCAGACTTGAAGCTGTGAGGCTCCAGTTTGTAAAGCGTCTGGTGTAACCAATTAAAGGTCCTTGCAATTGCGAAACAGAAAAATAATAATAATAATAGAAAGAGAGATAATAAAGTTATTCCAATCTCAGAACGTCCACAAATAAAAGCCACCAGGCTTAAAAGAGTCTAAAAAGGGCCCCAAGCATGGCCAACAGAAATAAACAAAAAGGAAAGGCGCTATGCACCGACAACCTAACAAGAACTAAGCAGAAAGCAACACAGAAGGAAGTCTCTACGACTGGTCGCCGGTGTCCTCGAACTCCACGTCAACTGTGGACCCAGGCTCAACGTCAATAAACACCTCGTCCTCAGCAACGGGCTCTGGCTCAGCAACTAACATGCGACACCCAAAAGAGACGAGGGCGCATGTCAGCAAGTCTACAAGAGACTTGTGCAAGGAAACTAAAAGAAAGAGAAACAACCTAGCAGTTCTAAAATATGCGATGACATGGCAGTTTATGGCATGGATGCAACAAGTAAGAAGTGCAACAAGTATGCCAAGGCAAGGGTAGCAAAGCTACTAAAACATTCACATGGATTTACAAGACAAGTAAGCACGTCGTGCACAGAGTTTACGCCCTTTGGCTGGAGCGGCTGTACGGGCCAACTCCTAAGCTCAAGTGATCGCTTAACCCTACCCCTCCACGTGTAATTGGGCATTGGCTTTTGACCAACACATGTAGCCCGCTTCTGGTTCTAAGTGTATTTCGCTTAGGGTTGTGCTTGCAATGCAGGTGCCTAGCCTCAACAAGGAAGTACAAGTAGCGTGTGCTACGAAAGCAAACATTCACGCATGGAATGACATATTAGGATGCATGGCATGACAAGAGTACAAATAAAGTGTGTACAGATATGGAAATAAACGTGACAGGCATGGCAAAGTACAAATAAAATGCATACAGATATGGAAATTAAACGTGACAGGCAAAATGTATGAATGTCATGGCAGGGTGTCAGATCTAGCTTCGTTGTCAAGCTAGATTTTGAAATTGCGTCTAGGCGACTATCATTTCGTCGCCTAGTCTCTTTTACGCTAAAAACGAGAGATGGCCTAAAACATGGCCTAAACACAAGTTGGCAAGTTTCACTTGCCTGCAATCAGCCGTTCTAGAAACACCGTTCAATCAGTCCAATCTACCTACGAGCTCGGATTCACCATCCTACAGTCCCAGATTAGATTATCTTCATTAGTGATTTACTAAGCAATTAAATTACTGATTTTAATCTTGATTAGCATGCATTGGTTGGGGGTCCTAAGAGATCAGAAAAGTACCATTACACGCCGCGAGAGCTACACTGACGTCGGGTAGCGACGTCAGGTGTTGGAATATAGATAGCGCTCCTAATCCCGATTTCAAAATATGATTCCATGATCACCAATCCTTAGACAGCGACAAGATCAGCGAGAAGAGTCCAGATCAGCGAGCAAAGTGAACGATTGAAGATCTACGGCTAACAGGAAGCCGTAACAACGAACGGAGAAGAAGGGGTCGACGTACACGAAGACTACGACATTGAGCATCGTAGGGGTTGAGCGTGACATCGAGGACCACCTCTAGGCGAGGTAGGGGGTTTCCGGAACGATCCAACAACGAGAGAGAGCGACGTGAGGTGTAACGATGCGTCAGGATGTCGTTAGAACACGAGACAACGGAAGCTCGCGGTTTCGACGCTTGGACGGACAGAGGGGCAGTCCACGGTGGCGCATGGGTCGGAGGGGGTCGACTATGGCGGTTGGAGGTGCGGGCGGCGGTTGCGGGCGACGGCAGAGGTGACGGTGGATGCTGCTGCTGATGCGTGCTGCTGCTGTTGCGAAAGTCGCCGCGACAAGCGAAATCCGGCGGTGGTCAGGGCCCACGGTGGTGCAGCGGTCAAAGGGAGGTCGAGGGGCTGATGGACGTCAGTAAAATTGAAAGGGAAGGCGGCGATGGGTGTTTTGCTGCTGCATGCAAAAAATGATAGGAGGGGGCGGCGTTTGTTGCTTCTGGGAGATAGAGTTTAGCCCTAGGTTGCTATAAAAAATAGGTGTGGGCCTGATCACGTGGGTAGGGGCCAGGTAGGTTAGCTAGGGTTTATTATTAGATTAAAATTGTTATTAACAATTAATAAAATAAAAGCTAAAGGGGGTCTCTCTCTCTCTCTCTCCAAGGATGTGTGCGGCCAAGACATAGGGCTGGGTCAACATGTGACAAAAATATTGAGAGGATAAACCTATGAGACTTAGGAGAAGAATATTATTATTATTATTAATGGGGTTAGCTATAGCTAATAGGAAAGTGAAAGTGGGTCAAATGAAGCTCTAAAATTGTAAGATAAATACTGGGGTGACCGTACTGACGAGGGAAACGAAACTGAGAAGAAGGATCACGAGTTCGACGACGAGAAACGAAACTAAAAATAAAAAGGCCTCACGACACAAGTGAAAATCGTGACGTCTCATCAAACAAAGTCAAATCGTGGGAGAACGACCCGTGAAATGACGTTCTAAAATAATTCCACAATTTAATACTCTTCGAGAGGGTCACAACGGCATATTACATCATAGGGTTCTGATTCAAGAAATGTCCAAAATAACTACGTGTACGAACAAGAGTACGCGCCCGTACAACGTACGATCGAAAACAGACCGTGACATCCTACTCACTTTAGAATAACGTCCGTCCTCAGACTTTCTAACTATAAATATATCTAGCCACTCTAGTAACTACCCCAATCATACCACATTATAATTTCAAACCAGATATAGTCTCTACAAGTGCTTATATTTGCACTAGGGAGTCGAACATTTATACTACCAACATGTATATATATACACCCATTCTGTACTTACATCTATCTTAATCAATCAAATTCATACACGTACTTTAATCACTCATATAGTCACGTACATCCTTATATAATAATCACTCATTTATCATAACCAAGATACATATACATACATAAAGTAGTTTCACATTAGCAAATATGATCCTAGTACTTACGTATAGATAACTACCTAAGCACAAAACAAACAAGGGTATACTACTCCCTAATATTTCCTAGTATACATCAAACACCAAACACATCAACACATGTAATCACACCATACCATTATTAAATCAAGTTTACTATATCTAATATACATTCACCATTACTAAAATTTCAAAAATATATAGTCATTCAAATGCACGTTGATACTTCACCATATATTCACATCACATACGGTCCTATAACTATATTCAAGACTCATCACACGTACCATAATTACAAATACCTATAACTAAGTACATACTTACCCGTGCATGGTGCACACCCACACACGCTAATATAACATTCCTTCATACCAATATATACTCAACACATCTACACACTTAGTTTAGCTAGCACATATACATTCACACAGGCAAGTCCTTAGTAAATAACTATACCACAAGATCAACACCTATAACTACATACTGGTATAGCCACCCACAAACATGTGCGTAACACAACCAGGCACAAACAATCCTATCACTATATATACATCATACATCGCTATATTCATGGTACTACACGCAAACCACAGACATATGTAACAATGTACTTAGAGTATACCCACTCTGACTTGAGTGAGACTCAAAACCCATATCAGAATACTCTATATACATAACACGGTACTTATACCTGCACAAACACAACACTCTAGTATATCTATATATACACCTATCAACTTACTACACAAACATATATAAATATCAATCACAACTTTATATTTAATCAAATAACACCATATAATGCAATCACTTGACAACCATAATAATATTACATCATCAGTACACGTACACAATCATGATACACCCCTCTACACATGCATTCATCGTATAGTCACACACATATATATATATATATAATATAACACCATATCAATATGCATATAATTAGTATACTGCTACATATACATATCCATACATAGTTACGACATTCAATAATCGTATATACCTCATGGTATACACGCACACACAACATCCCTAAAAGCAAGCAATACCAATCAAAATTATAAGCCTACTACCATACGTATATCACATATATACTCATGCAGCAAATACATAACTACTTACGTCTAAGCACAATACATACCTACGTACGAGCACACACTCACACGTACTAACATGTAGGTCATATAATAGGCCTACTCACTTAACTATAAGTACACCTATTATCATTACACCTAACATTCACCTGACTTACTTTTATATATATATATATATATATATATATATATATATATATATATATATATATATACATATATCTATGTATGTATATATATATCTATGTATGTATATATATATATATACATATATCTATGTATGTATATATATATCTATGTATGTATATATATATATATACATATATCTATGTATGTATATATATATCTATGTATGTATATATATATATATATACTAGTCATACCCTGTGCCCGCGGGCACGGTTCAATTTAGATATTTCCCCCTCAAAATCTTAGTTCCCCCGAAAATGTGGGCACGATTCATTTTAGATATTTCCCCCTCAAAATCTTAGTTCCCCTGAAAATGTGGACATGATTCATTTTAGAAATCACCCCCACAAAATCTTAGTTCCCCAATCAAAGTTTTAGTTTCCCAAAATTTAGGTCCCCTCAAGAGATTTTAGTTCTCACATTGTTTAATTACTTACAAAATTTTTAGTTACTGACAAAAATGTTTGTCCCCCAATATGTAGTTCATTTCTAAATTTTTTTGTAAAGTTAGTTGCATTTTCCCCACATTTTTTAGACAAAATATTCTATAAAGATGGGAGCTAAAACCATGTTACAGTATTAAGATACATGAAAAAACAGAAAAATAGAAATGGACGTAAAAATTAGCCATTTAGTTCATATGATCACATCAAAATTAGCCATTTAGTAAAAAAAGGAATCCATCAAAAACAAAGCAAAATGAGGTTATTTATTTTCACTGGCAATTCAAATGATCACATAGAGAAGAAAACGATCAACTGAAGCGAATAAGCCATTTAGTTCATACATTAAACAATATGGACACCCCAAGTAAAATAAGAGAAAAAATGACTTGAAAAAAATGGTTTACTCATGAATCCTGGATAAAATTCTAGATAAAGAAGAAACCACACTGGCCAGAAGGATGGAAATATATCCAGCACACACATATCCAATTAAGTAGTATAGATTAAAGCTGGAGAAAATATATCCAAAAGTTGGTGGAAAAGTAGGATGGAGTTTGAAGTGAGAAAGATAATTTAAGATGAAAATGATAGAGATCAATGGCATATTAAGCTGTTTGGTTAACAGTTCTCATTAGAGATGGCACACACAGCATTTCGGGTATAAGGACAAAAGAGCTACATGTGTAATTGTTCCTTGACAAACCACACACAAACATATAAAGAATTGTTAGGAGAATTAAAATGGTAGATGATTGTTCGTAGAGCAAACTTTAGTAGGTCCCTTCTCAACTTCAGTTTGCAGGGAACTTTTATGCTGCAGAACAGGGTAGGAGGGTAAAGTAGTATAGAATGTTCTGTGGGTAAAGTAGTATAGTTCATAGAGCAAACATATCCAATTTCTGTAAATTGCAGGTACTAATCATTGACTCTGGATAAGTACTTGCAACAAAATCACAATTAACCAAAATTTAATCTAAGACTCTAGAGAGAGATCAGAGTCACATACCAAAATATGAGTACCCGAATCCAGAGCTTACAACTGGCATGCTCTTAAACCCAAATCCCCCAACTGGCCAGCCTTCTCCGTAGTTGGCATAAAAAGGAACAGCCAATTGGACTTGGAGCCCAAACCCAAGTGCAATCTCATGGCATAAAACCTGAAAAGGCTATGTTTTCCTTGCAAAATTTTACAGCAAACAAAGAAACAAAGAAGATGCAAAATGAACCTTAGTTGACAAAAAAATTCAATATTTCAAGCTTACTAAACAGAGAGCGTTTGTGTTGCGATAGAATGTTGTTCGATTGAGCAGCATACGGTGAGAAAAACCCAACTTAAGAGCTTAAAAAATCAAAGAAAAATATGTTCTCTCTAAAATCTCACCTGATTGAGATTGGGGAATGAATGGAGAAGCGCAGATAAGAGCTGAGATGGGGAGAGATTAGAGGAGGCGAAGACACCGTTGATGATGGCATGGAAGGCGGCTAGTGGGACACCTCCACCCCTCCCTCTCATGCCTCCTTACCGAGACTCTCGCCTCCCCTGCCATCTAATCCATTACCGTCTTTAAGAAGCTTGACGACCTCAACCGTGAAGAACACCAGGTGATGGCCCAAAGTGCTTCATAGCTTCCCTAGAGTTCTTTGGACCACAGAGGATGACCTTAAAAAAACTACAGACATATTCCCCCCCCAAAAATTAAATGATGCATGCCATATCCCCCCCCCAAAAAAAAAAATTTCATGACATCCTCAATGGCCCTTAGCCTCAAACACCAAATGAAGCATATACTGTCAAATTTTCAAAATCAATATCCGAAATAACATCCATAAAATCAAGACTCTAAAATTGCTATCAAAATTGCAGGAAAAGATCATATCATTATGGATATCATAGTCAGCAAGGGTCCGCCTCCCCGAGTTGCTTACCTACGAAGATTAGACGCTGCTGGTTCGGTGCAATACCTACAAAATTCACAAAGAAAGTGAAGGCAAATCAGAACTTAATGATAAATTGTGAACCTCATACATCAAAACTATTTGATATCAAAAAAAATCAAAAACCGAAGTCCGAGATGCCATCGTAACTACCCATGAACATCACAGCCTCCATCATGAACTGTCTGATAGATCAAACCCATCAGCCCCATGCTCCTCCCATCATAAACCAAATCAATCATTCTCTTCGCGTACAAACAATTTCCCAAAAAAGGAAAAAAAAGGAAAGAAATATCAACCCAAATCTTCAAACCTCATTTCATTGATTCTATACTAAAATTGCAGTATACATTGAGAATCCTGAATATCTAGATAGTGGTGTGTGTTGGAGACGTGCCGGCCTTTAATGTTTTCACATCCAAGCTTTTAACCAAGATGGGAATTTCAGGGATGTCATTATTGTGTGAGACTTCTAAATCATAGGTTTGAGACTCATAAACATAACTACTTATCAATTTTACTTTCATCAAAATAGGATTGGTGTGGACCAGACCTTTAAATCATTGTGGTAGACATATCAAATAAAGCATCGAGTTAGCCTTATCAAAACAGATTCATTAAACTTGATTCTTTGTAAACTAATGATGTAGATCTCATGAAGGCACCTATCAGCAAGGCCACATGTCTTAGTGAAACCCAGAAGTCCTGATGTCACATAGTGTTTTGCCTTTCACTTTACAGAGTTGATGCTGATTCAACAGTGGGATAGTCCTACATAGTCTACAAAGCCCAAATCTTCAAACCTCAATCCAGCCCACCCCAACATAATGTTTTTAGAACACCCAGATGAAGAAAAATGACAACATCAAAGGCTCACATAACTTTATTCCTAATCTGGCTTAGCATTCATCGACCATCTCCAAAAGTGAAAATATCACACCAAGGCTTTTGCTAAAGGCCTAAACTACAATAGAACAACATGTTGACTCTCTCTAAAACTACAAAAGAAGACATCAAACATACAACACACGGATTCTCTCATATCAACAAAACCAAACAACAACTTAAGCATAAGCACAAATAAAATTTCAAGCAAAACTACTGCTCTCATATGTGATAAGCAAATTGATAAACTAAATTAGATATCCTCTTAAATCATGTCTTGACATAAACAAACACATATAAAGATAATTACCGTGTGACTCCTTAATAAATAGAACCTCCTTGAGAAAATCAATAGTTTTTCTTGCAAAATGTGAATACAAAAACAAATAAGATATTATTAATTAGTTTTTCCTACAGAATGAGTTTTTACCCTCTTTTGTGAGCAATAAACTCTTGCCCACTCATGTTCTTCATTTTTTTCCAGATCATATCAATGGAATATAAGTTTGTTACATCAAATACTATTGATTTTCTATTTAAACCCAAGTGATGTTTCCAGGCAACATTAAAACTTGATTTCAGCAACTGTGGATTTTTTAAGTTCTCTTTTGAGAATTAATGCATGTTAACTCAAAAGATCCACATTTGTTTAAGTTAACATAAATCAAGCTTGTAGAAATTAACTGTTGAACCAAAAGATTAACTGTTAACTCAAAAAATGCACGCAAATTATAAGGAAAAAAATCCACTTTTGAGTTAACAGTTCTCATTTTTTGCCTAGAAACATCACATGGATACAACTTAAACCATCAAGTTTGTTCATGTTAAAAAAATCATCCAACATAAACTATCTGCAACACAAAAATATCCTGGAACCTAAATCAAAAATCAGTGAGGATTAAACCCAAATCAAAAAAAAAAACAAAGAGCAAAAGAGACCCAAATGAGAAAAACTCAAGACACATAAAGGTTAGGTTCATAACCTTATTGAGGGAACCTCAATAAACTGAAAAAAAAACCCAAAGGAGATACAATAAACACCAAAATAAAAAGACAACTATGAAAGCTAAAGAGACAATAAAACATGGCTTTCAGGGCTGAAAAAATTCATGACAACATAGAGGTTTTCATTTAAATTACCTGACAGCACCAGTCTTATAGGAAGAGATTTCTGCAAGCTCTCAAGATTTAAACCGATTTCAGATCCTAGATCCCCAATCAAAAAATAGTGAGGATTATACCCAAATAAAAAACAGAGAGCAAAAGATACTCAAATGAGAGAAAAATCAAAAACTTAGAGGTTAGGTCTAAACCTTGCTGTTGAGGTAACCTGAAAAAACTGAAATTGTGCATGAGATGTGTAGTCAAATAATTTTAGCAGGATAAGTGACTACACACTACATGTATACATACACAATACAAAAGACATGTGTAGTGATAAGTGACTACACCCTACATGTGTAGGATGCCCTACGTATCCTGCTAAAATGAGATGTGTAGTCAAATAATCAGGATGCTTATTTGAAAGCACCTTGCTAAAATGAATCCTGCTAAAAGTAGTGAGTGTGTAGTCAAATTATTTGAAAGCATCCTGCTAAAATGAATCAAAGTGTGTAGTCCTAGGTATAAAATTTGAGCAATTGAAAGCATCATGCTAAAAGTAGTGAGTGTGTAGTCAAATTATTTGTAAGCATCCTGCTAAAATGAATCAAAGTGTGTAGTCCTGGGTATAAAATTTGAGCAAGAATAATTTTATTCTGAGCATCAAAATGTATAATCATATTTTATCATGTCATAGATTTTTGTAAGGATTTCTGGATGCATACTATTTGTTCAGGATAAAATTATCCTAATAGTAAAATTCTGATTCTTTCCCAGTTTACAAATCTGACAGCATCCTAGTTTATAAATTTTACACTATAGTAAGAAGATTTGTAAACTGGGAAAGCATCAGAATGTTATCATATAGTAAATCTATGACAGTTTACAAATACAATTTGAAAGGATAAAAATAAAAACCTGTCAAAGCCAGCAAAGAACAGTAAGAAGCCAGCGCATATCTGATAAGGAGAGGGAAAAGATGTAGCTAGTCTTTTAACATTTTAATCAACAGCATATGTGGCATTGTATAATGGAAAACTTATGTCGAAACAGAGCACTAACCAGAACATCACCTGCCAAGAAAATACAGATCAAATTTATACAAAACTACAGAAGATTCATAATTTCATATTCTCATGCTTGAAGTAATTAAATTTACATCCATAATTAAGTTCCTCCATATTCATTTTAATGACAATCTTGGGAATAACAACCAAAAAAAAGTTTCTACTAACAAAAGATTTAAGTCTTCAGCCAGCATTACCAATAAAAGGATGTGAAAGCTTCAAAACACATGACATATAAGGGTGGGATTTCTACCCGATTACCATCACCTGAATATGATCCGAACCGATCCAAACCGTTTCTAAATATTCATGTGTTTAATGAAATCAACCCATGTCTAAATAGTTAATGGTGAGGTATTATATATAGAACATCGCTTCAAAAGAAATCTTAACAAAATAATTTCAACAAAAACCCCCAAGCAATCTCAAAAGTGTATTTCCAACAATCGAAGGAAACAACCATAGAACTCCTAAAAGCCATTGTTTAATTTATTTATTTTTATAACCAAGACTACTAAATATGAAAATACGAAATCTGATGGGTATTAATAACCCAATTCCGACCGAAAGCATCATGGATAGAATGTGGAGTCAAATTTTAGATTCGATGTCTTTCCAGATAATCCATAAATTCTGAACTTTTCAAGCATATAATCCATAAATTTTCATAAGTGCAGTGCTCTTCACGAAGATATCTCACAAATAACAATTATATGAATTACTAAAAATTATAATCAAAATAGTCACCTTCAATGTTCATGGTGCAGTGCTCTTCATATAGTATCCAAATGATTCTTTTGTAGGGTAAGGGTATATTTGTCTTTTGAAAAAAATGAAGCGCTTCTTTTTAAAATCAAAATATATTTCATCATCAACATTCTTTGTTGAAGATGCCGACGATCCTGTAACCTGCATAAGTGAAGCCCCAGTCATTCCATGAGTTATCTAAGGAACTTTATTATCTTAAAAATGATAAACCCCACTTAAAAAGATACAAAAATGTAGTAGTTCTAGAAGGCAGCAAATTACATTGGACTGGCAAAAAGAATTGGAACCTAGTTAAATAAAAAGAATGCTATTACATAAAAATTTTTGGTAATAACAATATAGATAACCACACAACAAAAGATCTATAACTTAATGTTTCATCAAATTATCCTGCTAATTTCAGTAGCATGAATGAATGCAACATGCAACATCAAAAGTTCATGATTGCAACATGAACACAATATAGATTTGCATTCATGTGAGAGTGCTCATTTAACTCCAGATAAAATGTAAACACAAATAAATGATCGGCACAGTGAAATCCAAACTCCCTCACAATAGTCAAGCTTCATGTTTTCGAGATTAATTAATATATAGATGCATTAAAGCAAAATTAACATCATAAAATAGAATATTCACACCAAAATAAAATGGAGAAAAAGAAAAAATTTACCTTTAGGGGTGGGAGAGGCGACGACATGTTCCACGCCAACCTCAGCCTCTTCTTCGGTCGCTTCTCCATGGCAGTGTGTGTATATTCAGCGACCCACTGAGTTTCCATACCCAAATAAAGTCAAGATCAAGATCAAAATTTAGATCAATTAAGGTTTTTTTTCACGAAATTGATATCAAATTGTTTTGACCAAATGGAATAATTTAGATCAATTAAGGTCTTCAACCAGCCAACCAGCAAACTGGGCACGATCAAAAAAACCAGAAGAAGAAGAAGAAGAAGAAGAAGAGTCGACCTCGTGAAGAAAAGATTCCATCCGGGGCTTGGCGAGATCAGCGTAGAAAAGATTAGCGAGATCAGCGTAGAGACTGGCGAGATAAGCGTAGAAAAGATTCTAAAAGATTCCATCCTCTAGATTAAAGCTCTCCCGCATCCCTCTCATCACCGGCCCAGCGCTCCTGCTGTCTCCCTTCCCAACGTCCACCATTGGCTAAGATTGGGGCGCGAGTGGAGGAGAAGCGCTTGCGATGGTTTTTTATGAGCGCTGGGTTGTTTTCTTCTCCCCAAAATTTAATTCCCCCCAAATTTTTTTTCAAATTTCAAATTTCAAACTCAATTTCACTACATTTATCCAATATCTCTTATCTTATCCAATTTCTCTTATCTTATCCAATAACATCCCTCATTTATACCCAATTTCTCATCTCTTATCCAAAAACTCTTATCCAATAACCCATGATAACATCCCTGTTTTATAATATAGATGTATGTATATACATACATATACTTACATATATATACATATATATACATATATCATTTATCATAACCAAGATACATATACATACATAAAGTAGTTTCACATTAGCAAATATGATCCTAGTACTTACGTATAGATAACTACCTAAGCACAAAACAAACAAGGGTATACTACTCCCTAATATTTCCTAGTATACATCCAACACCAAACACATCAACACATGTAATCACACCATACCATTATTAAATCAAGTTTACTATATCTAATATACATTCACCATTACTAAAATTTCAAAAATATATAGTAATTCAAATGCACGTTGATACTTCACCATATATTCACATCACATACGGTCATATAACTATATTCAAGACTCATCACACGTACCATTATTACAAATACCTATAACTAAGTACATACTTACCCGTGCATGGTGCACACCCACACACGCTAATATAACATTCCTTCATACCACTATATACTCAGCACATCTACACACTTAGTTTAGCTAGCACATATACATTCACACAGGCAAGTCCTTAGTAAATAACTATACCACAAGATCAACACCTATTACTACATACTGGTATAGCCACCCACAATCATGTGCGTAACACAACCAGGCACAAACAATCCTATCACTATATATACATCATACATCACTATATTCATGGTACTACACGCAAACCACATACATATGTAATAATGTACTTAGAGTATACCCACTCAGACTTGAGTGAGACTCAAAACCCATATCAGAATACTCTATATACATAACACGGTACTTATACCTGCACAAACACAACACTATAGTATATCTATATATACACCTATCAACGTACTACATAAACATATATAAATATCAATCACAACTTTATATTTAATCAAATAACACCATATAATGCAATCACTTGACAACCATAATAATATTACATCATCAGTACACGTACACAATCATGATACACCCCTCTACACATGCATTCATCGTATAGTCACACACATATATATATATATAATATATAACACCATATCAATATGCATATAATTAGTATACTGCTACATATACATATCCATACATAGTTACGACATTCAATAATCGTGTATACCTCATAGTATACACACACACACAACATCCCTAAAAGCAAGCAATACCAATCAAAATTATAATCCTACTACCATACGTATATCACATATATACTCATACAGCAAATACATAACTACTTACGTCTAAGCACAATACATACCTACGTACGAGCACACACTCACACGTACTAACATGTAGATCATATAATAGGCCTACTCACTTAACTATAAGTACACCTATTATCATTACACCTAACATTCACCTGACTTACTAATATGTGTGTGTGTGTGTGTGTGTGTGTGTGTGTGTGTGTGTGTGTGTGTGTGTGTGTGTGTGTTTGTGTGTTTGTATATGTATATATATGTATGTACATACATGTATATACATGTATGTACATATGTATGTACATACATATGTACATACATGTATGTAGATACATATGTACATACATATGTATGTATATACATGTATGTAGATACATATACATACATATATATATACATATACATACATATATCTATGTATATATATATACATATATGTATATATATATACATATATGTATATATATATACATATATGTATATATATATACATATATGTATATATATATACATATATATATATATATATACATATATATATATATATATATGTATACATATCAAGCATTCAAAAGTATCTTCAAACTACAAACACTACTAGTCTATACTCCAATACAATTTCCAATATATATATATACAGACATTCCTAAAGTGTTATAGCTACCCACACATATATAACTAATATCATCTATACAACTTCATATACATCATGAATAACACTGAGTATGTAAATATCACACAAGCTGCAAACATTAATATACTACAGGGGAGTACACCCATACGTGGGTGATACGCCGGGATTCACACACACGAGTCCACACACTCTACTTATACATGGACCACAACGACATCACAGTAAAATCAATGGGCTCACTACTATATTAAGGTTAACGCATGCAACAGTAAGCACTAACGTGATGATTAAACAATAGTGAGGAACCGAAATCGAAATTCAAATGAAACAAGATCGGGATGAATGGGTTCAGATGAGGCGACATACAAGGGAAAAAGTTTGGTTGGGTGGAACCAGTTATAGTTCAGAATAGTCAAGTAGGGAAGAAGGATATAGAATACGAAATAAGGATATAATAAAATGTAAGTTATGAAATAAAAATATAAAAATATCCTTATAAAACATAGAAGGGTAGCAAGAAAGTTAAATCACGACATAAGGATTAGATGTAGAATAATGAGTATGGTGGTGAATGAATTATTTTGCAATTGGAGATAAATTTAAATGGAGATAGTATTTTACAAAAAAATTCGAAGTAGGAAAATGATGAGTATAAAATCGACACGCTGAAAGCTGGAGTCCCATGTAACTCAGAAAAATATATTAAAGGTAAGCGCGATGAGTTATTCGAATAAGTTTTAATGGCATAAGTAAGAAAAGAAGACTATAAATCGAATTAGGGAAAATAGAAGTACGGTTCAGAACAAAATTAGTTTATGAAAAGGGTCAATGTATTTATATAGGTATGAAAAGTATAGGCTGGAAAAATATTATGAAATAGTAATCAAAAGTCTCGACAAAAATTTCGAAATTCAAAAGAATGAATTTAAGTCAACAGAAGAGCATGAAGTCTAAGTATATATATATATATTAAAAGTTTTCGAACGATTTTAAACTTAGCGAATGAGGAATATCGAAAATACTTCCAGAAGATTCAAGATTTGTAACGAATAGATTCGAAAATTAACGACGATCGTCATGAGGGGATCTCGTGAATCGAGGGCAAGGAATATGGTCGCATGATCGAAACATAAATACGCCTAGGATATGGCTCATGAAAATCTACGGGAAACTCCTACGGTAGACCAACTAAAGATTAGGAAACTTAGCGCTAAGAATTTCTAAGGAACTAGACTGTAATGAACTGTGTTCAGCTTGGCCCAGAATCGATGAACCCAAGAGAACGACTAACGGAATTCTAGTACCCTAATATGGTCAGAGCTAGGCAAGAACCACTAAGGTAACTCCTAAGACGATTATATCAATTTCTAGCATGGAGTCTAACTAACAATCAGGGACCTCTAACTAGCAAGCACAGACGTCTAATTAAGTCTTACTATAGTCCTGATCTAATGGATTTCCTTACTAAGCTGAGACAGATGCTCGGGCAACACATCTTCCAGCCACCTAAGACACGAAAAACGCTCTTATTAGACTCAGAGCTCATGACTTGTATGCTCTAATTTATTTAATGGACATTTTATTTTTTATTATCATTGTTCCGATAATTCGCAGTTGCAAGAGGGACCTACATGGGCCACCAATAAACCCTGTCACGACCCGCTTCCCATAAACGGAAAGCGAGGCATGAAAAGTTCGCTGAGACTTGAAGCTGTGAGGCTCCAGTCTGTAAAGCGTCTGGTATAACCAAGTAAAGGTCCTTGCAATTACAAAACAGAACAAAAATAATAAAAAGAGAAAGAGAGATAATAAAGTTGTTCTAATCTCAGAACATCCACAAATAAAGTTCAATATCACAGAAAAGCCACCAGGCTTAAAAGAGTCTAAAAAGGACCCTAAGCATGGCCAACAGAAATAAACAAACGTACAGAAAAGGAAAGACGCTACGCACCGACAACCTAACAAGAACTAAGCAGAAAGCAACACAGAAGGAAGTCTCTACGACTGGTCGCCGATGTCCTCGAACTCCACGTCAACTGTGGACCCAGGCTCAACGTCAACAAACCCTCGTCCTCAGCAATGGGCTCTGGCTCAGCAACTAACATGCGACACCTAAAAGAGACGAGGGCGCATGTCAGCAAGTCTACAAGAGACTTGTGCAAGGAAACTAAAAGAAAGAGAAACAACCTAGCAGTTCTAAAATATGCGATGACATGGCAGTTTATGGCATGGATGCAACAAGTAAGAAGTGCAACAAGTATGACAAGGCAAGGGTAGCAAAGCTACTAAAACATTCACATGGATTTACAAGACAAGTAAGCATGTCGTGCATAGAGTTTACGCCCTTTGGCTGGAGCGGCTGTACGGGCCAACTCCTAAGCTCAAGTGATGCTTAACCCTACTCCTCCACGTGTAATCGAGCATTGGCTTTTGACCAACACATGTAGCCTGCTTCTGGTTCACGAGCCAGGATGTGTATTTGGCTTAAGGTTTTGCCCGCAACGTAGGTACCTAGCCTCGATAAGGAAGTACAGGTAGCGTATGCTACGAAAGCAAACATTCAAGCATGGAATGACATATTAGGATGCATGGCATGACAAGAGTACAAATAAAGTACGTACAGATATGGAAATTAAACGTGACAGGAATGGCAGAGTACAAATAAAATGCATACAGATATGGAAATTAAACGTGACAGGCAAAATGTATGAATGGCATTGCAGGGTGTCAGATCTAGCTTCGTTGTCAAGCTAGATCTTGAAATTGCGTCTAGGCGACTATCATTTCGTCGCCTAGTCTCTTTTACGCTAAAAACGAGGGATGGCCAAAAACATGGCCTAAACACAAGTTGGCAAGTTTCACTTGCCTGCAATTAGCCGTTCTGGAAACACCGTTCAATCAGTCCAATCTACCTATGTGCTTGAATTCACCAACCTACAGTCCCAGATTAGATTATCTTCATTAGTGATTTACTAAGTAATTAAATTACTGATTTTAATCTTGATTAGCATGCACTGGTTAGGGGTCCTAAGAGATCAGAAAAGTACCATTACACGCCGCTAGAGCTACACTGACGTCGGGTAGCGACGTCAGGGGTTGGAATATAGATAGCACTCCTAATCCCGATTCCAAAATATGATTCCACGATCACCAATCCTTGGACAGCGACAAGATCAG
Organism: Scilla litardierei; assembly: GCA_030789695.1. Lineage (NCBI taxonomy): Eukaryota > Viridiplantae > Streptophyta > Magnoliopsida > Asparagales > Asparagaceae > Scilla > Scilla litardierei. The sequence continues at coordinate 115,037,595 of CM061134.1, forward strand.
CGAGAAGAGTCCAGATCAGCGAGCAAAGTGAACGGTTGAAGATCTACAGCTCACGGGAAGCCGTAACAACGAACATAGATGAAGGGGTCGACGTACACGAAGACTACGACGTTGAGCATCGTAGGGGCTGATCGTGACGTCAAGGAACACCTCTAGGTGAGGTAGGGGCTGCTAGAACGATCCAACAGCAAGAGAGAGCGACGTGAGGTGTAACGACGCGTCGGGACGTCGTTAGAACACGAAAAAGCGGAAGCTCGCTGTTTCGATGCTTGGATGGACTGAGGGGCTGTCCACGATGGCGCAGGGGTCGGATGGGGTCGACTGCGGCGGTTGGAGGCACGGGCGGCGGCTGCGGCTGCTACTGCTGCTGCGTGCTGCTAGGTTGCTATAAAAAATAGGTGTGGGGCTGATCACGTGGGTAGGGGCCAGGTAGGTTAGCTAGGGTTTATTATTAGATTAAAATTGTTATTAACAATTAATAAAATAAAAGCTAAAGGGGGTCTCTCTCTCCAAGGATGTGTGCGGCCAAGACATAGGGCTGGGTCAACATGTGACAAAAATATTGAGAGGATAAACATATGAGACTTAGGAGAAGAATATTATTATTATTATTAATGGGGTTAGCTATAGGTAATAGGAAAGTGAAAGTGGGTCAAACGAGGCTCTAAAATTGTAAGATAAATACTAGGGTGACCGCACTAACGAGGGAAACGAAACTAATAAGACGGATCACGAGTTCGACGACGAGAAAGAAACTTAAAGTGAAAATCGCGACGTCTCATCAAACAAAGTCAAATCGTGAGAGAATGATCGCTCCGTATTTTACACCCTTTTTATGCATGTTTGCATGCCACTTTGATCGCTCATATCGCGTTTTTCACGATTATTCGACAATATTGCGATGATTTTCACGATTTCTTGTTTTTGTCGTATTTCAGGAGATATGGAGCGATTTGGAGTGATTTTGAGATCAAGAGGATTTGCACCCACTCCGGAGTGTCACCCAAGGCTCCTCTGAGGACTATTCGGCTATGGGAGACAAGTGGAAGAAGAAGGAATGTCGTAGGAGCGACGAGGAAGCGAAAAGACGAAGATTGGGCATTTGCAGCATCTCACTCGGACGAGTGAAGTACTCACTCGGCCGAGCCAGATGACTACTCGGCCGGCCAGAACGGACACGCATCAACTGAAGAAAATAGGCGTGCACTCGGCCGAGTGACGATAGTCCACTCGGCCGAGCATGGAAATCCACTCGCCCGAGTGGCGTGGGAAAATCCATCGTCAAAAGAGGCCGACTTACTGTAAATGTACAGGCTTTTGGCGACTCCGACTCGGCCGAGCAAGAAAAGCCCCTCGGCCGAGTGAGTAAATCTACTCGACCGAGTCACCTTCCGAAGACAGACCCCCAAAATCCCGAACTTACTGTTGATGTACATGGTTTGTCACTCGGCCGAGTGACATTTTTCATTTGGACGAGTGGGCCGCCCCGCCTGCTGCGTAAACTGCGATTTTTGAGCTGCGCAGCGGCATTTTTGTCACGAATTTCTCGGCGATTTTGAGGGGTATTTAAACGCAGTTTTTGCCCTAGTTAGGGAGAACTTTTGGATACTTTTTGCAGCCTTTTTAGAGAGCTTTTTAGGGAATTAGATTTAGGGCTTTTGAGAGATTAGAAAGGGGATTTTTGTTGGATGCTATTGGATTCTCAATGCTTTGTCTCCTTTCTTGTCAAAAACTCCATTTTTATTGTTAATTTCTCTATTGCAATGAATTGTGCTGAATTTTCTATTGAATTTCTTATGAATTGCATGATGATTAGTGAGTAGTTTTATTGCTCTAGGGCATATGGATGAACCATATGAACCCTATTTCTAAATTGTGATGAATTGGTGAAATTCTTGCTAGGATTGATTAGGGTTAGGTTGGGATTGATTGATTACGGATAGCTAGGGATTCATATTTATGGGGATTTGTAAGAGATTGGATCCCAATTGATAGGAAGCCCTAGAAATTCGATTTAGATTTACGATTGGACTTTTCTAGAATTGGTTTGTAAGAGATTGGACCAAGGCTAGGGTTTTCAATCGTAATCCTATACCCATACTCGTTTGCAAGAGATTAGACGGGTAGGAGCTATCTCAACCTAGGTCGTAGCTCGAGTTTGCATGAGAGTGGGCTCGAGATACGGTTGAATGATGATGTCGATCTTAATGCTAGCGGCTTAGGTTAGGGTTTGCAAGAGATTGAGCCCTAACCTAGGTTTGCTATAGACCGGCAATAGAGCGAGAGAGTGAGCTTGGTTCTACATTTAGTTGCGACTAGCTCACCTATAATTCAAGCCTAGCAATGACGTAACCTACGAATCACAATGATGAGATACGGTTTGTAGCGGGGATTCCCTATCCCTAGGCGCTTTATTCCATTGATATTTCTATAAATATACGAACGATTGTGACAACCTTACCCCGTATTATTCTTGACCATTCTGATAGTTAGGTGATTAGAAGAAGACACTATCACTGTTCCTCCCTGAGTTCGATACCCGCTCGCCACTTTGCCGTGTGCTTGCGGTAAGACTACACGTCGCTCGTCCCGAGTGTGTATCCGGAGCGCAGACCAAGTTGTTTTCGGCGTCATTGCCGGTGATTCATCTCCGTGCATTTGCGCCGTACTAGGTTGTGCCCTTGGGTAGCTTTTCTGGAAGCGATCAGAGAACGACCCGTGAAATGAAGTTCCAAAATAATTTCACAATTTAATACTCTTCGAGAGAGTCACAACGACGTATTACATCATAGGGTTCAGATACAAGAAAGATCCAAAATAACTATGTGTACGAACAAGAGTACTCGCCCGTACAACGTACAATCGAAAACAGACCGTGACAGGTACAACAGGCTCAGCAAGTTCCTTGTTAAATAAGGATTCAATAACAATGAAGTATGCCCTTGCATCTTGATAAGAGCAAAGGGAAAACGATTCGTAATAATAGCTGTCTACGTAGACGATTTGAATCTCATTGGATCTCCTGAAGAGATAGCTGAGATATCTGTAAGCCTAACAAATGAATTCGAAATGAAAGACCTAGGCAAAACGAAATTCTGCCTTGGCTTACAGATTGAACATCTAAAAGATGGAATCCTATTACATCAAACCACATACACAAAGAAAATGTTGCAAAGATTCCATATGGACTAATGTCATCCACTTAGTACACCTATGGTGGTACGATCTCTGGATGCACATAAAGACCCCTTCTGGCTGCTGGAAGAGGGGGATGATATACTTGGTCCAGAAGTCCTGTATCTGAGTGCCATCGGAGCACTCATATATCTGGCAAACTGCATACGTCCCGACATAGCGTTCGTAGTAAATTTCCTAGCCAGATACAGTGCAGCGCCCATACACGCCACTGGACCAGGGTTAAGCACCTTCTGCGCTACCTCTTAGGGTCTACAGATTTGAGACTCTTCTACAAAAATTGAATATCACCTACATTTGTTGGTTATGCTGATGCAGGTTACTTGTCTGATCCCCACAATGCGAAGTCACAGATAGGGTATGTGTTTACCGACGGTGGGACATACATTTCCTGGAGATCCATCAAGCAAACCTTGACAGCGACCTCATCAAATCACTCAGAGATCATTGCCATCCATGAAGCAAGCAGAGAATGTGTATGGCTACGCTCAGTTGTTCATCACATCTCGTTAACTACCAGATTGAAGACTGGAGACCTTGAACCTACTACTATGTTCGAGGACAATGCTGCTTGCATAGCTCAGCTACGAGGTGGCTTCATCAAAGGCGACAGAACAAAACACATTTCACCAAAGTTCTTCTGGACGCATGAACTACATAGAGATGGCAAGATCGACATCAGACAAGTGCAATCATGTGACAATTTGGCAGACTTATTCACTAAAGCCCTTCCTACTGCTACTTTTAGGAAGCTTGTACAGAAGATTGGAATGAGACGCCTAAGAGATCTGAAAGCTTGAGAGCTTATATAGATCAGGGGGAGTTAGGGAGAGTTTGTATTATGTTCCCTTAACTATGGTTTTTCCCACATGGTTTTCCATAGCTAAAGGTTTTAACGAGGCAAATCTCACCAACTCAGGATCGTGAAGTATCCAACCCATGTGCGAATCTTATAGCTCAGAATCCTGAAGTATTCACGAGCAGAGTCCACACCTATGGCTGGATAAGGGGGAGTGGTGTGAATAGATATGAACCGAGTTGGTTAGGATATTGGACTATCTTAGAGATAGGCCCATACCCATGTAGCCTATTATTGTACTATCCTATTTGCCTGTAAATAAAGGGCTGTGGGCTCCTCCCCCAGTAGTTGATTCATAACATAAACATCTTAGTTGTATTATAAAATAAAAGCATGACACATTAAGAATAATGGATAAATAAATGCTAACAAGAATAAAGATAATTTTGTTTTAATTTAAAATCCGATTGTAAGTAAACTTAGATTTAATTAAAAATATAACCCATTTAGTTGGTTTCTTTTTCTTTGCAGTTCACTATGTCTTAGTGTAACACCTGAAGCTGCACCAATGTGCCAACGGCTTCGATCAAGGCACCAGTTGAGAAAACTCATGTGGATCATGCACCTGTCGAGGACGCACTCGTGTATTATGCTCCTGTTGACATTGTATCAGTAGGTTTAGAGGACGTACTGTGGGGAATGTATCACCTCCAACAGTAACATGCTCAGACTGCTCAGTTTAAATGACTAGTGTTGAGTATGGACTTCTCCTTACTTGGTGTTAATGATGAGCAACTAATTACTTGTGACTAATCCCCTATTTTGCAGTTAATCCATTGCCTAAGCTTATTATGAAGCTCTACTTGCAATGGATGACACTCAAAGTTTATTGAAGGCAAATGAAATGGATTTGATGATCGTGGATGGTGATTGAAGCTCCATGAAGACATCAAGATCATACGTTGGATAGAAGAGAGAATTCGTCAATGTAATTTTATTTCATCTCTTCTAGTATGTAGCTTAGAAGTAGAACATTGATGGAGCACTCACTTACATCATCATTTCAGTCTTAGGACATCATTAGATCAATTGTCCTTAGACTCCAATTCATTTCTAGTTTGATTGTGCTTGTATTGTATATAACAGTCGACTGCTGAACGTTTTAGAGTTTCCTGTCTCAAAAACAGTCGACTGTGTTTTGTTCTACAGTCACATGTTATGCATAAAATTTTACAGTCTAGTTTTGGGCTTCTCTGTCTTAATTCACACAGGTGACTCATGAACGATTTACAGTCGCCTGTCCAAGTGACAGTCGACTGTGTGTTGTAAATCAGTCGCATGTCTATCTTTTGCCTAAACTCTGTTGATCTGCATTGTACGGCCAGTCGAATAATGTTGGATATACAATAGACTGTCCATTGGATTAGTCGACTGTCTATGCTGCAACAGTCGTCTGTCTGTGAGCCAATTTGTTGACTCGACTCTCTGGAAATTCTCAGGGTATTTGACAATCGTCTGTATAAGGATTTACAGTCGCCTGTTCTGATTAACAGTCGACTGTCTTTTCCTTATCAGTCGTCTGTCCTGATATCTCAGACATTTTCCAGAGTTGTTCAACTTACCCATCTCTCGGCCAGTCGCCTGTAGAAGAACTTATAGTCGCCTGTTGGTTTTACAGTCGACTGTCTCTCCTTCATCAGTCGACTTTCCATGTGGTAAGTTACCGTTATGAATTCTCACCTACCCTTACCGACTGTGCAACAGTCGACTGTGGTTTCTTCAATAGTTGACTGTCGCGAGCTCAGGTTCTATCAATTGAGATTTTTCTCATAGATTCCAAAAGGGTTTTTGCCTAATCTGTTTTGTGGATTTGAGAAACCTATATAAGGGACTTCTTGTTGGATCTGGATCATAGCCTAGAGGGGGGGGTGAATAGGCTATTAAAAATATTCGTGCAACCCACGAACAACCACACGCAGTTATAAACACAGACATGGCAAAAAATAGAAATCACAGAGTACGCACAGATATACCCTGGTTCGGTCGTCCCCACGACCTACTCCAGCCCCCGAAAGCAAATACTAGATAGATATGTAAACCTGTACAGCTACAATGAGTCCAGATCCTAAATCTACTCTCACCTAGCTCGTACGCACACCACGTGCTCTACACTATCAATCTAGTAAGATGCTCTCCCTCCGTGACGACTCCCAAGTCGTCAGGTCCCCAAAAGTAACACAAAAGGTAAAGTTTCCCCTACGAGGATCTAACACAACAACTACACAAAATAATGATAAATAGAGTTTAGGAATCTCAGTTTGTGTAGCGGCGATGTCCTCGTCCATCAGCACGGGTCAGATCTCGTCTGACGTAGATGTAGTCTCTGATGTCCCCTCAATAGTTCGGCTCCCCTCTCGATGATACTTGCGGCACTTGAGAACTTTTGTCTTGCTTCATTGAATCTTGCGGCTGCCAACAAAACAAAGAGAGAAATAAATATCAACTTGCGGCAACCTGGAATTTGCAAAGACAGAGAAACAGAGTACTGCCCTTTTGAGATTATCAAAGGCAAGAGCAACAAAAAAAATTCGGCTTGTTGGGAATAAGGGACAGAAGTTGCAGCCAGAAAAAGTTCTCTCTTTTAAAAAGAAACATGGCCTTAACCCAAAACAAACCCTAAAAAAACGTTGCTCTCTTAGGGATTTGATTTGTGCACTGTTGAGAAGTTTAAGAGCTCTCAGATTTTTGTTTTCTTCTTGGTTCTCAATGGGCGGCCCTGGGATATTTGTTTTTGGATGAAACAATAGCAGATGAAGATGTCTCAGCAAATGATGGCACAAAAAAACAAACCGGCCCCCTTTGGTAAAAATCTTTTTAGGAGAGAAGGTGAAAATTAAAAAGCTGAGCTTTTTCCACTTAGGATTTCTCGGTGAAGAGCTTAATTCGGCCTCCTTTTATTTTGATTGTTGCGGCTCTGAGGCTAAGATTCTTGATGAAGAGTGCTTGGAATTTGTTGTGCAACACACAGAAATCGGCAGCCAAAAAAAGAACTCTTGGATTAAAAAACAAAAACAAATATTAACCCCTCTCCTAATTTGTTTGTGCGGCTGTAGGTTTCTCAAAAAAAATGTTCTCCTTGTTTTTTTGTGTAGGTGGTAGGGTTTTTCAAAGGAGATTAAAAACAGAAATATTAATGGAAGAGCCCCCTTTGATGATGGGCTGAAGATGCTTTTAAATGAAGCTTTAGGTCAAAGGCTTTATGATGAATTCGGCCTGGGGAGTTTATTTTTTGGCTGGATGAGCTCTCAAAACAAAACGGCTGCCCTCCTCTCAAGATTTCGGACATTTATTGAGGCTGACCTGTGTTTTTTTTATTAGCACTAAACCCCCTTTTATTGCTGAAGTATGGCCGACCTATGGGATTAATATGAATTGGGCCTTTTGAATATTAGTTGATGTGCACATAAAAAACAATGTGCCGAATTTTTGATTGGTGAAGCAATGGGCAGTTAATGAGATAATGAAGCACACGTTCAAAGGAACCCAAACTCTTGAACTATTGAATTCCACTTGATCAATATAAACCTGAAATCACTTAACAAACACATCAGAACATTCACGCACGTTTGTTATCATCAAACACGAAGTTCATAGATCGTTGCTATCAACAATCTCCCCCTTTTGATGATGACAAACCAAGTATAAGATTTGCCCAATAAAGTTCCAAAGTAGTGTGTGTGAAAGTGTGACGATAGAGGATAGCATGCAATAAGATATAATGATGTGCAAACAATGATGTGCAAAGTTAACAACATGCATGCTCCCCCTATTTTAGTGCTTCCCCAATATTCATTAATGCTCCCCCTTAATCAAGCATTCATATGTTCATGAGTATTAATATCACATACCACAATTGCACATAGTACCAAATACCAAATCTTCCCAAATTTTTCTCCCCCTTTGTTATCATCAAAAGTCGAAACACGAAGCAAAATCATATCACATGCAAAAAGAGAGGATTATTAACCATTACTAACAATTGCATGCAAACTTATCATAAAATAATCAAGTCAAAATCCAATGAAATTAAACAACTACGACTTAGACACCAACGTGTACGTGCGATGATTAAAATTGAAGCACATAGGGAGAATCATTAAGAAAGTCAACCGGAACCAATCCACATTTTCCAAATAACATTCTATCACCTAGGATTGATTTTTCCCACCTCATTAAAAATGAGTTCAAGGTACCACACACCAAGACATAGCCTATAAGGACTCTTAGATGTGGGGGTGGTATTGCTTGACAAGTAAATACACCAACGCTAAATTTACCCATAAAGCTTATGTTGGATACTCGTGGGTAATACCGTTGCCAAGGATTGTATCCATTTTCCATACGGAGCAATTGTCTTTGTTTTCACATTTTTTTTAAAATACTTATAACAACAATTTCTTTTGCTCAATTTTTATCCATGGCAAGGTATATCATATCCCTTAGATTTTCAGTTAAGTTTTCCTCCTACATTCACATTCCATACTTCATAAGCGATATCTCCAAATGTGCAACAATAATAATACATGTGGAAGCGAAGTAGGTGGTGTAGAGTTCAAGTTATTTTCATTCATTGAATATGCCATGAATATTTAGAAAGATGAACATGCGCATGTGGCAAAAGAAATACTACGCCAATTTCTACATAGATATGAAAATCATTCATGAATACTTCTTTTAATGAATCAAAGAGAAAGATACACATTAAGCACCAATTTTTTTTAAATATTTTTTTTCAGTTTTTTTTTGTTTTTATGCATGAAATACTAAAGTAAACATGAGATGCAATCACACAAACAAAAAAAATCATGCACACATAGCAATGCAACTACTAGCACACAAACAAAGAAAAGTCACGCACACACAAAACAAACTATGAAGATATTCATTAAGTTCAAAGAATGAGATATACCTTCGCGTCGCCGTTTGACTAAGGAGCTAAAAAGTAATGAGACATTCAATTTATCGCTCCTCGTCAAATTTCCATCCACCTACAAAAAAGGTATCGTGTGTGACCTTGGAATCCAACAAGGTCCACTCACGTTAGTCATCAAAGATTTAGGAACCCATATTTGTTTGAACTTAATGTTTTTGTTCCTATATTTGCAATGATATGAAGTATGACCAACGCATCCACATGTAAAGCACTTTGCATGACAATTTCCAATTTTTGTTGTTTCAATGTGAACTTTTCTATAATTTGATTTTTCAACATTTTTAGAACCATATCCTAGTCCTCGTCTATTATTGCCATAAAGTTGATTTCCAAGTATAATGTCCAAATTTTGTTTTCTGATGGAAAATCTCTTTAATGACAATTCTAAACTAGCTACTTTGGATTTCAAATGATCATTTTCGTTCACAAGCAAAGTGCATTTACTAATGAAAGCTTGCTTGTTTTCCTCTTCTTTCTTTTCAAAATCCCTCATTTTTTCTTTAAGTTCAAGATTTAGCATGTTAATCTTTTCAGAAAGCAATTCATTTTCAACTTCAAGCTTTGCCTTATCTAGCTTATACATGCTAATATCATTTAATAAAGAGGGACATGAAAGACGATCAGTTTTTTCAGGCAAGCTAGCTTTCTCCTTATTTAACATGTCAATTGTAGTGTTACATGCAACAATTTCAGTTTTCAGTTTTTCAATTTCCTTAGACATGTCATACTCAGATTGTTGCATATCAAAGTTATCATTACTATAACTATCCATATCAGCTTCTAGCTCATTAATAGTATTTTGCATTCCTTTCAAGATTTCTAACAATTCAGCTTTAGTGGGAGATCCTACCTCATTGTGTTTGGCCATTAATGCCATGCAGGAGTGGGCTTCATGTTCCTCATCATCCTCCTCAGCTTCGCTATCCATGTCCCACGTCAGCACTTTCGTTTTTCCTTTTGCAACTTGAGCTGTGTGTTGTTGTGTGCAATCTTTTATGTGGTGCCCTTTCTTCCTGCATTTAAAACATTCACTTCTATTAATAGCTTTCTGATCATAGGAATTTCTAACAAAATTGGAATTATTAGAACGAATGAACCTTTTTCCCATCTCAGCTCTTCCTTGATCAGTCTGAATATATCTCCTAAAGTTTCTGACCATTAGAGCTTGATCTTCATCAAGATCGTCGTCGTTAGCTTGAAGGGCTAATGGTGTGGAAGCTTTGGTCTTCTCTTCAGGTTTCTCTCTGGCTTCTATACTCTACAACTCAAGCTCGTGTGACATTAGGTTACCTATCAAGTCCTCCACTTTCATCGTAGATAAGTCCTTAGCTTCTTGAATAGCGGTGACTTTAGGCCTGAACGAACTTGATAGCGCCCTTAAGATCTTTCGTACATGTTCATGTTTAGAGTATGGCTTACCGAGGGAACTGGATTTGTAGACGATGTCTGTGAACCTCACAAACATGTCGTTAACTGATTCTGTTGGTAGCATGCGGAAGCTCTCATACTCAGTGCTCAGCAACACAAGTCTGGATTCCTTCACTTGAGATGTTCCCTCGTGGGTCACCTCCAGAGTATGCCAAATTTCATGTGCATTTAGACAAAGTGAGATACGATTAAACTCAGATTTATCAAGAGAGCATATAAGCGCATTCATATCTTTACCATTAAGAGTATAAAGTTTCTTATCAGCTAAATCCCACTTGTCTTTAGGCTAAATCATAACAGTGTCTTCAATTTTAATAGTGGGTAGACTATAACCATTTTCAACAATATCCCACACATCATAATCTACAGACACTAGATAGATTTTCATTCTAGCCTTCTAATATGCAAAGTCTACAGCGTTAAACTTAGGGGGACGGGCTATAGACTGACCTTCAGCAAAAGCACAATCAGATATATTCATGGTCATCTAAAAATCTAGACTAGATCCTCTAAACTGGCTCTGATACCACTTGTTGGATCTGGATCGTAGCCTAGAGGGGGGGGGGGGTGAATAACCATTTTCAACAATATCCCACACATCATAATCTACAGACACTAGATAGATTTTCATTCTAGCCTTCCAATATGCAAAGTCTACAGCGTTAAACTTAGGGGGACGGGCTATAGACTGACCTTCAGCAAAAGCACAATCAGATATATTCATGGTCATCTAAAAATCTAGACTAGATCCTCTAAACTGGCTCTGATACCACTTGTTGGATCTGGATCGTAGCCTAGAGGGGGGGTGAATAGGCTATTAAAAATATTCGTGCAACCCATGAACAACCACACACACAGTTATAAACACAGACATGGCAAAAAATAGAAATCACAGAGTACGCACAGATATACCCTGGTTCGGTCGTCCCCACAACCTACTCCAGCCCCCGAAAGCAAATACTAGATAGATATGTAAACCTGTATAGCTACAATGAGTCCAGATCCTAAATCTACTCTCACCTAGCTCATACGCACACCACGTGTTCTACACTATCAATCTAGTAAGATGCTCTCCCTCCGTGACGACTCCCAAGTCGTCAGGTCCCCAAAAGTAACACAAAAGGTAAAGTTTCCCCTATGAGGATCTAACACAACAACTACACAAAATACTGATAAATAGAGTTTAGGAATCTCAGTTTGTGTAGTGGCGATGTCCTCGTTAATCAGCACGGGTCAGATCTCGTCTGACGTAGATGTAGTCTCTGATGTCCCCTCAATAGTTCGGCTCCCCTCTCGATGATACTTGCGGCACTTGAGAACTTTTGTCATGCTTCATTGAATCTTGCGGCTGCTAACAAAACAAAGAGAGAAATAAATATCAACTTGCGGCAACCTGGAATTTGCAAAGACAGAGAAACAGAGTACTGCCCTTTTGAGATTATCAAAGACAAGAGCAACAAAAAAAATATTCGGCTTGTTGGGAATAAGGGACAGAAGTTGCGGCCAGAAAAAGTTCTCTCTTTTAAAAAGAAACACGGCCTTAACCCAAAACAAACCCTAAAAAAACGTTGCTCTCTTAGGGATTTGATTTGTGCACTGTTGAGAAGTTTAGGAGCTCTCAGATTTTTGTTTTCTTCTTGGTTCCCAATGGGCGGCCCTGGGATATTTGTTTTTGGATGAAACAATAGCAGATGAAGATGTCTCAGCAAATGATGGCACAAAAAAACAAACCGGCCCCCTTTGGAAAAAATCTTTTTAGGAGAGAAGGTGAAAATTAAAAAGCTGAGCTTTTTCCTCTTAGGATTTCTCGGTGAAGAGCTTAATTCGGCCTCCTTTTATTTTGATTGTTGCGGCTCTGAGGCTAAGATTCTTGATGAAGAGTGCTTGGAATTTGTTGCGCAACACACAGAAATCGGCAGCAAAAAAAAGAACTCTTGGATTAAAAAACAAAAACAAATATTAACCCCTCTCCTAATTTGTTTGTGCGGCTGTAGGTTTCTCAAAAAAAATGTTCTCCTTGTTTTTTTGTGCAGCTGGTAGGGTTTTTCAAAGGAGATTAAAAACAGAAATATTAATGGAAGAGCCCCCTTTGATGATGGGCTGAAGATGCTTTTAAATGAAGCTTTAGGTCAAAGGCTTTATGATGAATTCGCCCTGGGGAGTTTATTTTTTGGCTTGATGAGCTCTCAAAACAAAACGGCTGCCCTCCTCTCAAGATTTCGGCCATTTATTGAGGCTGACCTGTGTTTTTTTATTAGCACTAAACCCCCTTTTATTGCTGAAGTATGGCCGACCTATGGGATTAATATGAATTGGGCCTTTTGAATATTAGTTGATGTGCACATAAAAAACAATGTGCCGAATTTTTGATTGGTGAAGCAATGGGCAGTTAATGAGATAATGAAGCACACGTTCAAAGGAACCCAAACTCTTGAACTATTGAATTCCACTTGATCAATATAAACCTGAAATAACTTAACAAACACATCAGAACATTCACACACGTTTGTTATCATCAAACACGAAGTTCATAGATCGTTGCTATCAACACTTCTACTGTTCCACTGAGAGGTTACTAATTCTTCCATGTTTTCATCTCAAGCTTTCATTCTCAAGTTTAAAGCTCTCAAATCCAAAGCCCTAAGAATTCCTATCTTCTATCTCTTGCTCTCCAAACTAGAACTAAAGAGTTATCTTTTAGGCATTTGGTGCAGTCAAGAGAACGGGCTTTCTCCTCTCTTCCAAGAGAGTCATCAACACACAACACACTTCTCCTTCAAGTTCTACTTCAAGGCATAGGTGATTGTAAGTGTTGCTTTCATATTTCATAACTTTTGTTATTTGGATTTGCTCTCGGGTTGTGAGGGTGGTTTGCTTGCTCCCAAGTTGTGGGAGTCAAGGTCAATCGATTGTAGTTCAATTTCACTTGTAGGATTGCTACAAGTGGGTTTTCAGGAAACCTCAAGGTAGGGTTCTAACTTGAGTATTCGGAGGTATCCGGGAGGAAGGGACGTAGGATTACCAGGAACAAGTCGGGAAGTGACTTGGGTAATACGAAGCCTTGAAACATCTCTACGTTTGCGTATGTTTCATTTTGGGTTTAATTTTAATTCCACACTATATTGTTGGTTTGTATTTAAATTTGTGTAACTATCGTTTTAAATTGCTTAAACACTATTCAACCCCCCTTCTAGTGTTTTCTCCATAGCCAGGGTCCTTACAATTGGTATTAGAGTGCAAGGTTATAGCTATGGCATCCAACAACAACAACGTTCCTCCGCCGACTTTGTACAACAATCACGACCGTGATGGAGCGTCCACACTTTTCGAAGGTCAATCAACGGTGCGTCCTCCACGTTTCAATGGCACTAACTTTGGCTATTGGAAGTGTAGGATGGAGACGTTCCTAAGGAGCACTTCGCTTTGGAGAACCCTCCACAAGGAATACGTCGAGCCCGCCGAAGAGGTTTTTGAAAAATGGACGACTTCCGAAAAATCCGCCGAAGTCAACAACGCAAAATCAATGTACGCTCTTCATTGTGCGTTGGACCAGAATGAGTTCAACAAGATATGCACATGTAAGAGTGCATATCAAATTTGGAACCATCTCATCGTTACCCATGAGGGAACGAACAAGGTAAAACTTTCAAAGTTATATGTTGCCGTGCAAAACTTCGACTTGTTTTATATGCAGGAAAATGAGAGCATTGCATCGATGTACAGACGTTTTATCGACATCACCAATGAATTGGAAGCCCTTGGCCAAACATACACCGAACCTGAAAAGGTAAGGAAGATCATCATGGGAATGACCTCCAAATGAGAAAGAAGTGCGATCTCCATCGAGGAAGTCAATGATTTGAAGAATTACACAGTTGTGAATCTTATCGGGACTCTCATGTCTTATAAAGTAAGACGGGAGAACCGATTAAACATTCGAGCTATGATGAATCCTTCGGAGGTCAAGAAGAAAGCTTTGGCATTCAACGCCAATTCATCTTCCTTCGATAGTGAAGAATCAGAGAATGAGATGGATTTGGGTGAAATGGCCCAAATGGCGAAGAAGTCCCAATGCTTCTTCCGCAAAGGTAAATTTCCCTCTAACAAAAGATTTGACTCTACTAATGCTACTTCCTCTCTTTGCTTTAAGTGTAATAAGCCGGGGCACATCAAGAGGGAATGCCCAATGCTAAGAAACAAAGAGAAGTGGAAGGCTCCGAAGTACCACAAATCCGACAAGAACAAGAGAGATAAGAAGAAAGGACTCATCGGTACATTCGATGACTCAAGTGAGGACTCATCAAGTGATTCCGATGTTGAAAAGGATGAGAGCGCCTACATGTGTTTCATGGCACGAGAAGATCCACTCTCTGATTAGAGTGATTCCGACACGGATGATACCGAGGTAACAATGGATGAACTTCGTATTGCAAATGAAGAATTATTTGCTAAATATCAATCTTTAATGCATAGATATACTAGCTTAAAGAAATTGAATGTTAGCAAGTCATCCATTCCATGCATTATCAACAATGACACCATTGTTGATACTTTAACTCTTGAGAAAGCAAACTTAGCTTCTCAAAATGTCACTTCGAGAGATGAGGTGAATAACCTCAAATCTCATCTAGATCAAACACATCCTAAGGATAATAGTGATCTAGTCACACGTCACACATTGGGTTTAGAGAATGATTCTCTTAAAATCCAAATGCATAAGCTCAAAGCACAGGTGTCCACCTTGGATACCAACATTTCTTCTCTTAAAGAGAAATATGAGCTCATGTCCTCCCGTATTGTGAGATTCAATAAGGGACAAGGACAATTGGATGATTTTCTAGCAAACGAATTTCCGGCCACATATCGTGTTGGTCTTGGTTTTGTGAGCGCTAATGCATCCAATGCTCGCACTGCCTGTAGTGATGTCACTATAGACTTTATGAGGCCTTCCTCCGGTGCATCCATAAGTGGTGTCAAAGACACTGTAGGTAGCAAACCTACCAAGAAAGTCACCACTTCACCATCTCTTCCTTTTGGCAAGAAACCCACTAAGGGTGGAAACCAAAAGAGAAGTCATGCTTACATGTACAATAACACTCATCCACGTAGGAAACCTCCTACTTCACAAGTGGAAACTCATGACACCTTTTATGCTCCACACCCATGGACACGTACAAATCCACACATGAGAAATACTCATGTACGCGCTCCTATACACCCATATGCTCATACACATCATTCTTACATGTATGCACACTCTCCACATGTCATGCATAACCCATATGCTTCATACACATGCATGTTCCCAAGCATACATATCATTCTCATATGTCATATGCATATCCACCACCTCATATTTATGCTAGAAACCATGTTCCTAAGAAGCATGCACCACATAGAAATCTAACAAATATGCATGCAACTAGGAGAAGGACTTCCAAATCATACACCATTTGGGGTCCTAAGAACACTAGCCTAAATGATAGGAATGCTTATGTTGATTCCTATTTTCATGATGTTATTAATAATGGTAATTATGTTGGGAAGCGGAAGTCCACTTGGACTTGGCTTTCAAAGGGCTAATCCCCTTGGACCCAACAAACATTGGGTACCATGAGCTTATGGTATATTATATCGGTACCCAAGAGAAAGAAGAAGACCAATAAAAGTCATATTAGCTCTGAAGGAAAAAGGATGGATTCTCGATAGTGGTTGCTCCAAACATATGACGGGAGATCCCTCATTGATCTCCGAAGTGATTAGCATCAAGGATGGTGCAACGGTCACTTTTGGAGGTAATCAAAAGGGAACCATCATTGGAGTAGGTATTGTCGGTAACCCTTCAAACCCCTTAATTACTAATGTATTTCTTGTTAGTGGTTTATGTCACAATCTCATTTCCATTAGTCAACTTTGTGACAAAGTTTACAAGGTTAACTTTGGAGAAGGATTGTGTACAATTGTGGATTCTAATTCGAATGTTTTATTTTCTGGCATTAGTCGTAAAAATATTTATTATTTGAGCTTGCCTAAAACCGTAGAACATTGCTTAGTTGATAATACAAGTGAACAACTATTATGGCATCGCCGTTTTGGTTATGTTCACTTCAAGCACTTATATAAGTTAGCTAAGCATGATCCAGTCAAAGGTTTTCCTAAAATTACATTTAGTAAGAAAAACTTTTGTGATTCATGTCAAAGAAATAAACTTAGTAAATCATCTTTTAAGCTTAAAGAAGGGATTACTTCTAAGAAGCCCCTAGAACTTCTTCATCTAGATTTGTTTGGGCCAACTAAAACCGCTTCTTTAGGCAATGCTCATTATGGATTAGTTTTCATTGACGATTTCTCTAGATTTACTTGGGTTTCATTCTTAACTAATAAGAATGAAGCTTATGAAGAGTTTACCATATTTGCAAAGAAGATTCAGAATCTCTTAGGATCCACCATTATCACTATCCGTAGTGATCATGGAGGAGAAATTGAGAATGAGTCTTTTACTAAGTTTTGTGATGACACCGGATAACTCATAATTTTTCATTCCCTCGAGCACCACCACAAAATGGTGTTGTAGAAAGAAAGAATAGGACTCTTATTGAGTGTGCTCGCACGATGCTCCATGATAGTCATCTTGGACTACAATTTTGGGCAGAAGCAGTGCACATGGCATGTTATGTGCTCAATCGGATCCTAGTGAGACCCCGAATGAACAAAACTTGTTTTGAGTTATTTTACGACAAAAAGCCTCAAGTTAAGTATTTTCGTGTTTTTGGTTCAAAATGTTTTATCAAGAACACTTTCGGTAATCTAGATAAATTTGAGCCAAGATCCGATGAAGGGATATTTGTTGGATATTCCACACGTAGCAAAGCCTATCGGATATACAAAAAACATCCTCAACGATCGAGGAATCACTACACGTATTATTTTATGAAGATTTTGATTTTCCTCATGTTGATGATGATAGTGTAGATGATATATGTGACCCTCTTAGTAATGTTAAGATTAATGATTCATTTATTGAGACTAACACTACTAATGAGATTGTTTAAGATGTTCCAAGTGATGCAGGTATACCCAAAACTTACCCGACCGTTCAACCATCCTCATAACCAAATAAGTGGAGATATTGGTGTGGGTGTTCGAACAAGGTCGAGAATTGAAGAACTATCTCATTGCGCATTTGTCTCTACCATTGAGCCAAAGAACATCCAAGAAGCTTGTGAGGATAGCTCTTGGATTGTGGCAATGGAAGAAGAACTAATGCAATTCGAGAGAAATGATGTTAAAAGTGTATTTTTAAATGGGTTTGTCAATGAAGAAGTATATGTTTCTCAACCTCCCGGTTTTATTCATGAAAAATTTCCAAACCATGTTTTCAAACTTAAGAAAGCGTTGTATGGGTTGAGACAAGCTCCTAGAGCTTGGTATGATCGACTCAAGACCTTTCTTTTGGATTTAGGTTTTAAAATGGGAGAAGTTGATTCTACCTTTTCATTAAAGAGTATGAAAATGACACTCTTTTGATTCAAGTTTATGTAGACGATATAATTTTTGGTGCTACTTACTTTGATCTTTGTCAAAAAATTTCTAAGTCAATGAAGGATGAATTCGAGATGAGCCATATGGGATAGCTCACTTACTTCCTTGGACTGCAAATTCGACAAATGGAGAATGGAACCTTCATACATCAGACAAAGTACACCGGGGAGCTTATTAAGCGATTCGGTATGGAATCGTCTTCAAGCAAAAGGACTCCCATGAGTACTACAACCCATCTACACAAGGATGAGAACGGAAAAGATGTAGACGTTTGTCTATATCGAGGTATGATCGGTAGCTTACATTACTTAAATGTTAGTAGGCCCGATATCGTGTTTTCCGTATGCTTGTGTGCTAGATATCAAGCTAGACCTAAGGAGTCACACTTGATTGCGGTTAAACGAATATTTTGTTATCTCAATCAGTCACTAGATTATGGGTTACTTTACCCTAAATCTAGCACGTATGAGTTAATCTCATTTAGTGATGCCGATTTTGCCGGATGTAGATCCGATAGGAAAATTACTAGTGGCACTTGCCATCTTCTAGGAAATTCCTTAGTTTCTTGGTTTTCCAAGAAACAGAACTCGGTATCATTGTCCACGACTAAAGCGGAATATATTGCCGCTGGTCTTGCATGTGCACAAGTTCTTTGGATGAGACACACTCTTATGGACTATGGTGTCAATTGTGATACTTGCCCGATCATGGTTGATAACCAAAGTGCCATATGTCTTTCCAAGAACCCGGTATATCACTCCCGTACCAAACACATAGATATGAGACACCATTTTATTAATGATCATGTAGCTAAGAAGGACATCATCTTAGAGTACATTGAAACCCAAAAACAAATTGTCGACATCTTCACAAAACCTCTTAAAGAAGATTCATTTGTGAGGTTGCATGGAGAATTAGGAATTATGGGTGAATCTGAATTTAGGAGCTCAACTTATATGTTATAATTCACTTTGAGCTTATTTCATCATGTTGCTTTTCTTCATTTGATATATCATATATATGTGTTTAAGAAAGGCAATTGAGATTTATGTGATTTCATGATTTCTTTGAAATTGGTTTTAGAGATTTGTGTTACAATTGATTTATCGTATAACATTGTTTTTATGATGAGTTTGTGATTAGAGTATAGGTCCTAGGGTGAGTGTTCAAATCATCTGGATTTTTATCTCACTGTGCATTTTTGGACCAGGACAGACGACTGTCTTTCATTCGACAGTCGACTGCCCTGCTCTATCTTCTCAGTCTAAAACCTATATCTTTCGCACAGGCGACTGCTGACAAACTTACAGTTGACTGTTTGATCAACAGGCGACTGCATTTTAGTCATCAGGCGCCTGTCTTTTTTGTCAAATTTTTCCAGTACTCTTTATTTTTTATGAAGTTTTTTTATTCTCAGTCAGTCGACTGATGTGTATAGTACAGTCGACTGTCCCACGGACAGGCGACTGTATGTTACTCAACAGTCAACTTTCTATCTTCCTGAGCTTATTTCTTATCACCTCATCCAATCGACTGACGTTTGTTCATCAGTCGACTGTCTACTGTTGTGGCAGTTCACTGCTTCGATCTGAGCCGTCAATTCCTTGATCCAACGGCCTAGATTATTTCCTCCTTTCTTATAAACATCGAGACGTTTCATTGGCCGGTTCATTTCGACACATATTCTCTCTCTCCTCCGATTGAAAATCACTCGACTTCCTGCTCGAAATCTCTTGTAGATCTCTCCTCCGATCTTCTTCATGGCAACCCGATCTTCCTCCTTCGTGTGGTCGCTTATGTGTTGCTCACTTGTTGATCGAATTCTTGCCGAAATCGTGCCCTAGCTTGTTTGACCTAGCCTTCGATCGTTCGAGGGAGCTCATGGATCCTTATGGTCATCTGTTTCGTAAAGGTTCGTTCGACTTCCTCGACAATTCGATTCCTTCTCCTAAACCCACTGATCCGGTTCCCACTTTGCCACCATCTTCTGGGGAATTCTTGAATATCTTAGTCGGTGACCCCATTCCTTCGGAGAATGTTGGTGAACACATTTCTGAGCCGGCCGATCATCCTCCTTGTACTCCTCCGTCAGTACCCCTTGAGGATTTTCTTCTCGGTAGGCTATGTGATCGTGTCACCGCTCTCGAGAAGCTTTCTACTTCTATGGATGAAAAGCTCAATCTTCTTTTGGAGCTTCAATACAAATCCATTATGCTTCATGGATTTCCCATCCCGGCCGAGCTTCAGGCTCTGTTTGCTAAGTCTGAGGACACTGCCCCTGTTTGTGCACCTCCTCCTCCATGCTTTATGCCTGTGTCCTCTGTTGACCAGTCCCCCATTGTCCAGACCCCCGCTCCTGCTCTTGCGAAATCGTCTACCGCTCGTGCTTCGTCTTCCAAGAGGAAGACTCCTGCTTAGCCTACTCGACACTCTGTGAGGCTGATGTTCCGCTCTTCTGGTCGCCCATCGGACCCCATTGTCATTCACATTGACTGAAGTTACTGCTGTCATACTTTTTGTTCACTCACCCGATGACCTAGATTTTTTTGGTCTATTTTTGGTTGGGTTGAGTGAGTCTTCAGTGTGTTTGATGGTTAGGAGTTTATGTGTTTTGATGGTTGGATACTTTGTGATGATGTCTGATGTATATCTGATGATGTATGTACTTTTGGATCTTGATGTATTTTTTGGTTGGACATGGTGATGTCCATCTGATGTGTACTCTTGTCATCTTTGATATATCTATTCTATAAAAGAGAGCATATTTTTAATTTTGTCTCAGTCAGCAGTCCAGTCATAAGTTTGTTATCCCAGTCATCAAGAATGTCCCAGTCATCAAAAATTTAAACTCCGTGCATGCTTTTACAGGCGCGTTGGAAGGAGAGAACTCACAACCATCTCGAAAATTGGGGGGAGCTCGAAAATTTAGGGGGAAAACTCATCTCTCTGCCTCAGTCCCTTCATCCTTACGACCATTCAAAGAGGGGGGGAAGATCAACGCAGAGAGCCTGAGGAGGAACACCCGGCCCAAACCTTAGAAACATGTCATTACTCTTTAATGGAGCTCTCGTTTCATCCTCTCAGACTCCCAACTACCCCCCGCTCTCCATCTCCCCCCTCGCTCGCTCTCCTGGCTCAAAATTATCGTGATTCGGTTCTTGAGCATCTTGCACAAATTCAGGAGGGACGATGGATCAAGAAGCATTAGTAAGAGGTAATCTGCTGCTTCCCTCGATCTAGGGCTTATTCCTTCTAGATCTATGTGGTATGTTTCCATCAAATTTAGGCTTAAAACATTTCAATTTTGGGGGATTTTCTGTTTTTTTCGTGTCTCAGGATATTCATTCTTTTTTTCAGGAAAAACATCTCAGGATCTTTATTGAACTTCCACGCAAAGTTGGATGGGTTGATTCCATAATGAGAGATCCTTCCTCAGTATCCTCGAATTTGGGTTTATGATTTGTTTTGATGATTTATTTGAATCTTTTGAGGAATTGCAACAGCTTCACGTAATTCTAATTACATTGTGAATTTTAACTTGATTAGGCACGTTTTGGAACTAAATTTTAACTTGATTGGATCACAATGTAATTAGAATTAAACATTGGAACTAAATTTTAACTGTGAAGCTGCAGCTTTTATTATGTAATTTTAACTGTGAATCACATAATTCTAATGAAAGAAAATGGCTATTGAATGAAAGCTCTGAACTTTTTCCCACGCTGAAAATCTTGAAATTTTTTTAAGATCACTTGTATTCATAGGACATATACATATTAGACATAAGAGAAGCGGCTGATTTGGCTCAATGCATCTCATTTAATATATGCAGGTTGGCAAAGAGGAAGATCAGAGGCTTCCTCATCATTTTCAGACCAAAGAATTTATCCCATTGGCCAAACTTTCAGGTTCCTGGCATTTTTTATATAGCAATTCTCTGGTCATGTCCAATTCTCCATGTTTCGACGGGTGAGCTTCGTAAATTGGTGATTTTTCACCGCATGTGTTTGTTAAAATTCTCATACAAAGTAATGAGAGAAACGTGGCAACAATTTTCATTCATTCATCTCAGACAAGGTGTCTCACGTTGTCGGAGACGTTGTACGAAAGCATTTATGAATAGAATCCGCAGGTGGTCTCCGTGAGAAATTATGGTAGGAAGTCGACATCATTGCCAACGTTGCCAGCATAACCAAACTAGATGAGAGGTAGAAACATAAGCATTCAATATTTAGCTCAAATCAATATCAAATTTATCTTTTTTTGCTGCAGATATGATGTGGTATTGAGCAGCAATGTCGTGGGATCAAATCGTGTGATCGAGTTTGCTAAGAGATGTCGGAACCAAATGCTTCTTCATGATTCGACTGGTGAGATTCGTAAACTGGTGCTTTTAGTATAACGGGTTTTTGTCAAAATTTCAGTACGAAGTGATGAGATGCGATAAGGGATAAACCTTACATTTGAATCTTAAGAAATTTCAGGGGGGGGGGGGAACTAGGACAAAAGTGATATTATCAATCAAAGTGAAAAAGATCATATTTACCCCCACCAGACAGAACTCCTCACATTCGAGCTCCTTCATCCAGCAGCCATGGCAAATCTCTGGTGATCTCTCTTCCAGCTCCACAATACCCTAAACGTAGCTCGATTCACATCTCAACAATCCATTTACAGGTTTAATTTCTGTGTTCTTTCCCCTCTTCCTGCTAATGTTTTGTAGTGTTTCATCTTATGTTTCCTTTTTATGTTTTCATATCTCAAGTCTCCGATCGGTCCACCTCTCTGAAGAAAGCTAGCATCATCTTCACAACAAGTTTTTTTAAATTATTGATTGGGATTGTTTATATGTAGAGTTCTAAATCTTGGATTTTTTTTGGAATTTGCTTTCATACTTAACGTGGTTCAAATCACTGACTTGCAATTCCATTGCAATGCTTATCTGCATCTCAAGCAAATTCTAGCTGGATTAAAAATGAGAGACTTTTGCAATTCCAGCTCGTGAAGCAACTGTGTTCTCCTCATTTATCTATTTACTTTGTATGTATTTCTAATGTTTACATGTACAAATCATTATTTAAATCAATCTAGAATTTGTGCCCTTTGAGCTGAGTTTATAATGTTAGCAATTAATTGGTATAACGATATAGATAGAATCAGATGTAAATCTCATGGATAGGTTGCGGTTTGATTTTATAAGCAATTGTTAACCTTTTTCTTTTTCCTCTTGGTCCCAAATTAGGAGCAGCAAAATTTTAATTTGAAAATTTATTAACGAGTTATTTCTTAGCACCACGATGGTCATTTAAGTAAGCTTTTTTTCTAACATCCTTCAAAATTTATTTACTTTAAGGTCTTCCCTAACATGTAGATACCATTCTGAAGTCGATTCCTATGGCCAAAACCCATCAGCTCTGACTGGCTCCCACAGCAACAATGTGAAATTTTTTTACAGCATGACCTCCATTGGAGCCTTCGCATCCACCATCGGAGCCTTAGTTCATGGAAGCAAGAAAAAAATCGGCTTTTTTGGAACTTTGGAAGCAATAGATGCTTCTTTTTCTTATTCTTCATCTGTTTCAAGAAATTCCCAAACAGAGGAGGAGCAGTGTATGTATCGTTTCTTCTCTAATGGCTTTGGCCTTTGGATTTTGCGTGTTGGGTCTTACTCTTTTCTCGGTTTGCCTTTGTTTAATGAATCTGTTCATCCTTTATCTTTTAGGTGTTAACTTTCCCCTTCTGTTATAATGCACACTAATTGTTTAATTAAATGAAATGACGCATTTGGGATTGTTGGCCAGTTAAATGTTTATAACTGATGCAATGTTGTAAACCATATAGAAAGCTTGAACATTATGGAGAATATTAGACAAACGCATACATATACTCAACAAATTGCTAATGTAGCAGTGACTGCTTGCTAATGTAATAAGTTGCTAGAACATTATGTAGAATATTAGAAAAACACATACATATACTCAACACGTTGCTTGAACATTATGGCTGTTTCCAAGTGCTACATACATATACTCAACAAGTATATTAGCTTTGATATGGAAATAGCCAGGACTGCTTACCAGGTATGTAGCATTGACTCAAAATTACTATTGTTTTTGAAAACGAAGTGTTTGTGAGGAGATTTGAGATACACTACTTACATCAAGGTATACATATTCATAGAACTAACAAAGTTTAGTTTTGGCTCTAATGTAAAACTCAAATTATTGTTCTATAATTTCATGTAAGCAACCTTTCCGAATATTACTAAAGACATGTTTTTTGGGTAACATATTTGACTTATTTTCTTTATGTTTATGTCATAAATTACTAAATAACATAAGGTCCATGCTTTGCAATAACGATAAAGAGCATCACATTGCATATAATATCTTGCTTTTTTTGCATTGGATGTAGAGTTTATGGAACGTAAAAATGTAAAAAATTTCAGTTAATTATGCATCGGTTACAGAATTGCATTGATTGACTAACCACTACTTACACATTGTTTTATAATACAGTGGTGATACTGACAGCATGGTGCCGGCAACATCCACCAAGTACTTCATTGAAAGCTTGCAGCTACCAATTCAAAACTCTTCATACCCTTGGTATGCAACAGGAGAGGTAATGAATCTTTATAGCTTTAATATGATAGGATTTCTGTTCTAGCAACTAACAGTAACTGTAAGTAGTAAAGAATGTCTATTATAGTTTTGTTCATTTTGTTCTATAAGATATTTTTTAATAAAAGCTTTAATTTTTATGGTATGTGAATGTTGCTGGATATGCTATGGGCTATGAGAACCTCACATTTGTCATTATCTGTGCACCTCACATTTTGTCAGTGACCCCAATGCCGGAGAGGAATGCACTGGAGGTATTTCTCGATATGCTTCAGAAGTGCAAAGATGCACTTTATGTGTATGTTTCATTTTGAGCTGAATTTACTCTGAAATTTTGAATTTTGGTATTTGGATTTTGCAGGAAGGCCACTTATGGAGTGTTTGCTCAGTCTCTTGGTCCGAACGAGGTTGTATTGCATTTTGCATTTTGCATTTTGAGGAGAGTGAGGTTTTAATGGATTCTCAATGCTCGAACTCGTGGTCCACATTACTATGATATGATAAAGCATCCAATGGACTTTGGCACCGTAAGGAAGACGCTTGCGAGTGGACGATACTGATCATTTGAACAATTTGAGGTTAGTATGACTTTTTTGATTAATACATCACAATAGTTTTCTCCCCATAAATGGATCATTTGTTTGTCAAGATGTGTTTCATGTGTTGATTAGTGAAGAGGTTTACCACACATAATGTGCTTTGCAGTGACATGAAATGAACTTAACAAGGACTTGGTTGAGGTGTTTGCCAAAGGTGTGGAAAAGACAACGTCCTACTATTGGTTGCAAGAGCATCAAGTGTTGAGAATCATGATGCTATTGATGCTGCTATGGTTGGAATGCTTGCAAACACGAAGGAGGTACAGATCTATATTCAAATTTCCATTTTTTACTGTGATCTATATTATTTTGCAGACTATATAAATTACTGTTATTTATACCTATTTCATAGGCTAGAGCTGGTATTAGTGATGCACATTTCCTTCCCTTGAATCCAGTTGACAAATGAACTGCTTTAAACTTATATTGATGCTGACGAAAATTGGCACAGTGTCCGCAAAGGTGCTCCTAAGCATGTAACTCTCTCTTCATATATACATCTCTTTGTCTTCCCCCAAGATTGGTTAACATTTGAATTGATTGTATAAGTCTGAATCATATATGTTTCACATGTGTGTAGATTGCGGCCCATTGCAAATGCAAGGATGATGTAAAAAAAGATCCAATCTGTTATTGAGAAGTTTGGCGAATGTGGTATTCGATCAATGTGGCAAGACAGGTTTATCAATATATCCCAGCAAATGTTTTGCATAAATATTTATTTGTTTCTCACATCACTGATTCATCTAGTATACATGAAGTCCCTGATGGGAACAAGGATAGCCCAGGAGGGCCATGTGAATTTGGTCTGTTGCCATTGTTTGATCCCCCAAGGCATGACATTACAGAAACCATTCGTAGGGTTCTGAATCTTGGGATCAATGTCTAGATGATTATTGGTAATGTTTCTATTCTGTTAGTACCTAAAATATTTTAGCATCTTTGTTATCATGTAATTCTAATTTCCTTTTATGTGAATAACATTTTCAGGTGATCAGCTGCTATTGCTAAGGAAACTGGCCAACGAATTGGAATGGTAATAAATATGTATACATCTTTGTCATTGCGTGGGCAGGACAGCGATGAATCAATAGCTGCTCTTCCTGTTGATGAATTGATTGAGAAAGCCGAAGGGGTTTGCTGGAGTTTTCCCAGGTGAGCATTATGTTTGATAATAGAGCACAAATATTGGAGTTTTCCCTGGTGAGCATTGTGTACCATAATAGAGCACATTTTTGGGTTTGCTGGATTTGGAATTTGAGTTTCAAAATTAATGCAGTGATGTAATAGTATTAGGGATGTATTCAATTGTTAATTTCAATTTTATGAACGAGTGTGTTTATGTTCCTTAGAAAACGAAATGCAATCAATCCCATAACTAGATCATGGCAGCAAGGCGAGGTTCCCGAGAGGTCGAGGTGGCGGCGAGGCAGATGTCGGCTTACTCTTTATATGTCCTCAATGTGAAGAGCATCATGGAGATCAAGAGCAAGTGAGAAATGATCAGTTAAGCAAATTAATGAAGTAACATGGCATTGTGACTAAAATCAAACTGACAAATCGAAGTAACATGGGTCCGTGAATTGAACTCATATGTAAGTAAGAAATGCATTTAATAATTTCATATGCACAATATTTATATTACTTTTAATTGCAAGGCAAGTAATGAGTGTGGCTAAAAGGCATATCATTCTCCAATGAAGGAACAAAAGCTGCCACATAGTCGGTATTAGAAAAGCATATCCTCCACAATTTTTGTTTTCCTCTATACATATTTACATCTATTATACAATTAATGGATGTGTTTGAATGATAAATTTGATGGGGGGTTTGGGTGGGGATTGGCCGATAAGTCAACTAATTGGCATTTATGATTGGTTAATGCTTCTTAACAGAGTTTTCACCTATATTTGAGAAATGTTTGTATGAATTTTAGCTATGTTCAGTTTTCCCCATGCTAATTTAGTAATTGTTGCCTTACTGTTTGCACAATGGAAGCTTCCTGTAACTATTTCAGTTCCAGGATGTTCAAGTTCTCATATTAATTTAATTTAATTTCTGGGAATTATCATGTTCTCATATTCGTTTGTAGTTGGGAATGGCCATTATCCTGTTGTCAAACATGCAAATTATGAGGCAACATCAAGGAACTTGAACATCCTTGAACAACTAAAATTTTGAACTTGCAAACATGCCATCATCCTGTGAGAACTTGGACATGCAAACATGCCTTTATCCTGTGAAAGAACTTGATCCTATACTTTCCAGTTTTTTTTCTTTGTAAATTTTCGTTGATCAAAATGAATGCATCAACATTTTTCTTGGTAGATTTTCTTTGGATCAAATTGTTTATTTTCTTTGTACCAACTTTGTTTATTTACTTTGGAGCAAAATGAACTGACAATGAACTGGATCAAATTCTTTCCTTTGTAGATTATGAACAAAGTAGATTATGAACAAAGTAGATACAATTTTTCAGTTCATTTTGATCCAGTTCATTCACAAAAAGAAAAGAATGTTTCACCTTTGTTGGGCTGATTAGTTGGGCTAATTACAACCATAATGTATCACGTTAACATGATATTTTAGTTGATATCATAATGTATCAACATCATAATTAGAACATTTTTTTGACCCTGATCCTGATATTTCTTTTTCAGTTTATGACCTGCACAAATTTTTAAAACAATTGTTTAGGCACAAGTGTGTCGTGCAACTTGATCCAAGACTTTTCAATTCAATTTTTTTTCTTTGTAGATTTTCATTGGATCAAAATGAATGTATCAACATTTTTCTTTCTAGATTTTCTTTGGATCAAGTTGTTTATTTTCTTTGTATCAAATTTGTTTATTTACTTTGGATCAAAATGAACAGAAAATGACAAGGATTAAATTCTTTCTTTGTATATTATGAACAAAGTAGACACAATTTTTTCAAAACTAATTGACAGACTTTATGGTGCCTAATCAATGTTGAGAACTCAAAATCAACTTAATTAACTTAAAATGTATAAACTTAATGCATGTTAACTCAAAAGAGAACTTAATTAGCTGTGTTAGTTAAGTTCTGAATTAGATCTGTTAAAATGTACAGACTTTTTCATAATTTAGAAATAATTCAGGTAATTTTAACATCTAGCTCATTTTAATAGAACTTATAATGATGTTTTATTCTGAATTAATTATAAGTGATATCTTTTGCCAACTTATAATGATGTTTTGTTCTGAACTCATTTTTACAGAACAAAACATCATTCAGAACTAAGCCTAACACATGTCATCTTTGTTCAAGATGCATACGAACATGTGATATCTTTTGATATGTTGACTGGAAAGGTCAGGTTTTCAAATGACTCTTTCCATGACTTTCCATGACTTTCGTTGCAAATTTGCTTGACATATGAACAGTTAATTTCATATTTAGTTCTGGGTAGTGTCTCGCTCCCATTAGGAGTGTTTAATTTTATCGCCTTGATGTTGAACTCTTTAATTCCCAAACCTAAATCTGTCATCATCTTCTTGCATGAGAAGGTAAGACACACTTCTTTGAATGAATGAAATTTGTACGAAGGTGAGACACACTTCTTACTGCAAATGAAATTTGTATTGACATTTCAAGGTTTTCGATAAACATGCTTGCTCATGTGAATGTATAAGAAGGTGAGACACACTTCTTCCTGCAAATGAAATTTGTATTGATCTTTCAAGGTTTTGGATGAACATGCCTGCTCATGTAACTGCCTTAGTTTAAATGAACATGCTTGCTCATGAACGAACCCACACATAAATAAGCATAACAAATGTTTAGAAAAGACATTAAATATCTTAAGGGCATATCAACACATTTGTCTTGAAATTACCATTACTTCTAGATTTGATGCATTTCTTTGAACCAATAGTTTCATTAGGTTTCTGACAGAGTTACTTCAACCATTTGTGTAGTTATATTCTTTTACTATTATAGATCTTAGAACATTGCAATGCATGTGCTATGTCTTGAAATTTATTTCTAAATTTGATGGAGTTTCCTGAACCTTAAAGCAGTTTTTTGAATTCAAGTTGCTTTCTGACAAAGTTTCCTAGGTAATCTGTCTTATTCTGGTCTTCTACCATACAATGGATACTACTTATGGTTAATTCAAATGTCCGTCACACTGGTGGTTGTATCAAATGACAGTTTTCCATCCAAGTTATCATAAGCTTTAATGGAAAGACAATAAGAATTTGTTTTTGAGACAGCATTTGATTTAATTCTCATCACTATTTTTCAAAATTATATTCACATTGCCTAAAATTTAATTCTCATGCAGTGGAGGAGAATACGAGCAGTGAAAGCTCTGGCGGGGGAGAAGCACACGATGTAGTGGAGGGGCACACGAGCAGTGGAGGCTCTATTGGTGGAGGCTCCCTCGAATCAGGTTACTCTATTTTGAATGGGTTCGATTTAGTCCAGCTTGAAAGGGTAGGGGAAAAGAACTCTTTACTGTTATTTTAAATAAAATTTATTATGTTTTCCATGTATTTGACGACGTTATATGAATGTGGTTGAGTTTGTTCTTTTATAAGTTTGATTGTGGACTATTATTTTTTGGTTCATTTACTGGATTTTGCATTTAGTTTAAGTTGGAACTACCCTCTATTTGTTGGATAAAGGGTTCTTAGATTCTGTTGTTGAATGCCATTATTCTATCTGGCAAGGTGCATGCAGATATTTTTGTTGGGGATGGTGTAAGCTGAATTAGTTGATTATTTCTTTTCATTCGAAAAACATTAAGATCTTTGTTCTGATTAATCATGCTTATGCTTACTTGAAGTTTTGCCCCCCTCCTAAATTATACAGAACCATCTATTATACAGAAGAGTTTTTTTTGGTTCAGACAATGTAAAGTCCGGCTGTTGCTTGATATGTTTCTCAGCAGTGATATCCAATAATAAACTGGACTTCATCTTCTAATCGCTGCAGGACTTTACAATGCAGTGATATGTTTCTCAACAATGATATCCAATAATACCCAAGATGTAGGATATGGACTGCACTATAACCTAAAGGTGACCAGAAACAATGGATGACCTTCAAAATAGTGATAAACAAGCCTAGAGGATAAATAGAACATGACTTTACATTGGAACCATTTTAATTATGGAGTCATATGCCATGTGAACCATATTCCAACGATTAAAAATATGGTTCATTAGTTACATTGCTAACATGTTATCCTCATATGGAATCCAAAATTGCACAAAGATTTTTGGGTTGAAGACTGTTATCAATGATCTTGCCCATTGGGGCATCTTGTGAGCTGTGAAATGATACCAAAAATGCGATACATACCAAGTAGGTTAAAGACATTGAAATCAATGATCTTGCCCATTGGGGCATTGTGTGAGCTGTAAATTGATACAAAAAAATTGTTACATATCAATCGGGACCCACATAGTTTCTACAAAATCAGCCACTGACACCATGTGATGTTTGTGATTAACAAAACTATTGATGTAATCAAGCAACCAATATGGTTATGGGTTTCTTGGAAACTCATGTGTAATATGAGCAAGCATGACAATAGACTTTTACAAATAGAAATTTCTAATTGTTGATGAAAAATTTGTCACCTACATGATGTGATGTTTGTGATTAACGAATCTATTGATGGAATAACTAATCAATTGGTTATGGATCAATTAATACTCACAACCATGAACTGAATCATTATAATTATGAACAGTAAAGCTATCATGGCTAATTTAATTCACTTCTTAAGCTATTGAACAGTTAAATGATAAGGAAGTCCAAAAGCAAATTCAAGGAAATTATGATACTAATAGATACCTGGAACATGAATAATCTGCTACTTAACATAAAGGGATGCATAAGACACCAATACATGCTTTTGAATCACAAAATCATTCATATTTTGGGATATTATGTTTTGACTGAAGTTTATTATTCATTGCTGTAGTTTTTAAACCTCATTTTTCATTTCAAAAGATGTTGTTTAACCTCATTTATGTGATATTTATTATTCATTGATGTAGCTTCTTTAGACCAAACTATACACAAAAAAGAGAAGAGACCCACCTCTCTTTAATCATCTCTCAATTGTTGGGCAATGTTTACTTAACATAAAGGGATGCATAAGACACCAATACGAGTTTTTGAATCACAAAATCATTCATATTTTGGGATATTATGTTTTGACTGAAGTTTATTATTCATTGATGTAGTTTTTAAACCTCATTTTTCATTTCAAGAGAAGTTATTTAACCTCATTTATGTGATGTTTATTATTCATTGATGTAGCTTCTTTAGACCAAACTATACACAAAAAAGAGAAGAGACCCACCTCTCTTTAATCATCTTTCGATTGTTGGGCGATGTTAATATTATAGGTGAAGGATTGGATCAAATGTATCGTGAAGTTTTTTCATCATCAACATCACTAGAGCTGAGGATGAGGATGAGCTTGGAGAGTCATCATCTCTCGCTGGGGGTTCAAATAATGAAGTAGCAGCTGATCTCATCACAACAACAAATATCCAAATTGTTCTTCTCATATTGATTCCCATGGCCCTATCCACGTATTATCCTCCATTGTATCACAACTCCCTATCAAGTAAGCATACTGTCATGGGTCTTTGTTTTTCTATAATTTGGGTTATTTTTTGATTTGCACTTAAATTTTTTTTAAATGTTGGGATTATTATTTTGGTAGGAAAGGGCTCTCAAAATTCTCCGGCAGAAATTTGTGGTCCATATTATCGTTTTTGGATGTTATAAGTGTTGAGGATCTTGCCAAGAGAGAGAGAGAGAGAGAGACGGTCCCAATTAAGAGGAAGATGAAGCCTAGCAAGAGCTATTCAGGTGGTAGATAAGGTGAATGATGAAGTCCACTACCAAAAGGCACCAACAAGGGGTTGATTAAGGGAATCACAAAGAAGGGCCCAATGGCTTCTTGCACTTTCGCAATTGCAAGAACGATAAGTGGCAATAGCTATTTTACCAGTAGCAAGCCCTCGATTATCCCCTTGAACAAGAACATGATAATATTTTATAAGATAAAAATAGATATTAGAACAAAAATCACTTCTGGGTTCAGTAGAGAAATTGTGTTAGAGGAGCGTATCAGATGTTGAGGCTTTTTTGTTAGTGGTTGCTTTGATGAAGGCATGTTTTCTAGATGTTGAGGCCCTCCTTCTATTATACTAAGTTTGGTGGATATCGATTGTCTATGATCTTTTTATCTTATTAGATAAGAGAAGAAGTTTTCACTTAGTTTTGTATCGCTGCGGTATATTTTTTGTCAAAGTTTATAGATGGATACATGTGTGTTCTTGTTCAAAGTTGATAAAACAAAAGATATTGCTGATTTTCATAGTATACAATAGGCTATGGCAATTTCCTTGGGTTTTCCATCCTTTTCTTATTTAAAGCATCATGTAATATGATTTTTTGGGAGGCCAACATTCGCTAACATTATCTATAATATAACTGGGGCAATGATAAATATGCTAAACTATAATATTAGTAAAAATTATTCTTAAAAGGAAAAAGGAGCACTTATTAAGACCTGGTGTTCAATGCATTACAGCTTGATGGTTTCTGTTAATATTATAATTTAAGGATAATAGTAACGTAATGATCATATGATTAAAAGAGAGTGGTAACAAAATTTACCCTTTTTCATGTCGTCTATGTTAATTTGGTGACTATTATTATGTAAATTAAATAAGTTTTCATTTGGACATCTATTATACAAATGAGAAATATGTTGAATGTGGTTGTTGACTAGGACAAAAGGGTGGTTAGAAAGACAGATGTAATTGAATCTTGAAAATCAATGGATATGATAAGAGTTTGTGAAAATTATAGAGAGAGAATACTAAAATTTTGGGAGAACAAAATTTTGGGAGACGTCAATTTTTTGGGTTGAACTATATTCTCTAGAAGGAACTAAATTTTGGGAGAGAACTTAAAATTTTTTTGGGAACAAAATTTTGCAAGGAGCTAAAATTTTTGGGGAAACTAAATTCTCTCGGGAACTAAATTTTGAGGGACTAATGTTTTTAACTAAATAACAATTATTTGTGCTTTAAGATTTTAGCCGGGGAATATTTTAAATGAACCGTACCCTTTGGGCACGGGTTATGACTAGTATATATCTATATTATAAAAGAGGGATGTTATCAAGAGAAATTGGATAAGAGATATTAGACAAGAGAAATTGGATAAGATATATCTAAATTATAAGAGAGGGAGGTTATCAAGAGAAATTGGATAAGAGATATTGGAAAAGAGAAATTGGATAAGAGATATCTATATTATAAAAGAGGAATGTTATCAAGAGAAATTGGATAAGAGATAATGGAAAAGAGAAATTGGATAAGAGATATCTATATTATAAAAGAGGGAAGTTATCAAGAGAAATTTGATAAGAGATATTGAAAAAGAGAAATTGGAAAAAAAATTGGATAAGAGATATTGGAAAAAAGAAAT
This sequence comes from Scilla litardierei, assembly GCA_030789695.1. Lineage (NCBI taxonomy): Eukaryota > Viridiplantae > Streptophyta > Magnoliopsida > Asparagales > Asparagaceae > Scilla > Scilla litardierei. The sequence continues at coordinate 115,071,267 of CM061134.1, forward strand.
TGGATAAGAGATATCTATATTATAAAAGAGGGATGTTATCCAGAGAAATTGGATAAGAAATATTGGACATGAGAAATTGGATAAGAGATATCTATATTATAAGAGAGGGATGTTACCAAGAGAAATTGGATAAGAGATATTGGACAAAAGAAATTGGATAAGAGATATCTATATTATAAAAGAGCGATGTTATCAAGAGAAATTGGATAAGAGATATTGGAAAAGAGAAATTGGATAAGAGATATCTATATTATAAAAGATGGATGTTATCAAGAGAAATTGGATAAGAGATATTGGAAAAGAGAAATTGGATAAGAGATATCTATATTATAAAAAAGGGATGTTATCATGAGAAATTGGATAAGAGATATTGGACAAGAGAAATTGGATAAGAGATATCTATATTATAAGAGAGGGATGTTATCAAGAGAAATTGGATAAGAGATATCTATATTATAAAAGAGGGATGTTATCAAGAGAAATTGGATAAGAGATATTGGACAAGAGAAATTGGATAAGAGATATCTATATTATAAAAGAGGGATGTTATCAAGAGAAATTGGATAAGAGATATTGGACAAGAGAAATTGGATAAGTGATATCTATATTATAAAAGAGGGATGTTATCAAGAGAAATTGGATAAGAGATATTGGAAAAGAGAAATTTGATAAGAGATATCTATATTATAAAAGAGCGATGTTATCAAGAGAAATTGGATAAGAGATATTGGAGAAGAGAAATTGGATAAGAGATAGCTATATTATAAAAGAGGGATGTTATCAAGAGAAATTGGATAAGAGATATTGGACAAGAGAAATTGGATAAGAGATATCTATATTATAAAAGAGGGATGTTATCAAGAGAAATTGGATAAGAGATATTGGAAAAGAGAAATTGGATAAGAGATATCTATATTATAAAGGAGGGATGTTATCAAGAGAAATTGGAAAAGAGATATTGGACATGAGAAATTGGATAAGAGATATCTATATTATAAAAGAGGGATGTTATCAAGAGAAATTGGATAAGATAAATTGGACAAGAGAAATTGGATAAGAGATATCTAAATTAAAAGAGATGGATGTTATCAAAAGAAATTGGATAAGGGATATTGGAAAAGAGAAATTGGATAAGAGATATCTATATTATAAAAGAGGGATGTTATCAAGAGAAATTGGATAAGAGATATTGGAAAAGAGAAATTCGATAAGAGATATCTATATTATAAAAGAGTGATGTTATCAAGAAAAATTGGATAAGAGATATTGGACAAGAGAAATTGGATAAGAGATATCTATATTATAAGAGACGGATGTTATCAAGAGAAATTGGATAAGAGATATCTATATTATAAAAGAGGTATGTTATCAAGAGAAATTGGATAAGAGATATTAGACAAGAGAAACTGGATAAGAGATAGCTATATTATAAAAGAGGGATGTTATCCAGAGAAATTGGATAAGAAATATTGGACATGAGAAATTGGATAAGAGATATCTATATTATAAGAGAGTGATATTATCAAGAGAAATTGGATAAGAGATATTGGACAAGAGAAATTGGATAAGAGATATCTATATTATAAAAGAGCGATGTTATCAAGAGAAATTGGATAAGAGATATTGGAAAAGAGAAATTGGATAAGAGATATCTATATTATAAAAGATGGATGTTATCAAGAGAAATTGGATAAGAGATATTGGAAAAGAGAAATTGGATAAGAGATATCTATATTATAAAAGAGGGATGTTACCAAGAGAAATTGGATAAGAGATATTGGACAAGAGAAATTGGATAAGAGATATCTATATTATAAGAGAGGGATGATATCAAGAGAAATTGGATAAGAGATATCTATATTATAAAAGAGGGATGTTATCATGAGAAATTGGATAAGAGATATTGGACATGAGAAATTGGATAAGAGATATCTATATTATAAAATAGGGATGTTATCAAGAGAAATTGGATAAGTGATATTGGACAAGAGAAATTGGATAAGTGATATCTATATTATAAAAGAGGGATGTTATCAAGAGAAATTGGATAAGAGATATTGGAAAAGAGAAATTTGATAAGAGATATCTATATTATAAAAGAGGGATGTTATCAAGAGATATTGGATAAGAGATATTAGAGAAGAGAAATTGGACAAGAGATATCTATATTATAAAAGAGGGATGTTATCAAGAGAAATTGGATAAGAGATATTGGACAAGAGAAATTGGATAAGAGATATCTATATTATAAAAGAGGGATGTTATCAAGAGAAATTGGATAAGAGATATTGGAAAAGAGAAATTGGATAAGAGATATCTATATTATAAAAGATGGATGTTATCAAGAGAAATTGGATAAGAGATATTGTAAAAAGGAAATTGGATAAGAGATATCTATATTATAAATGAGGGATGTTATCAAGAGAAATTGGAAAAGAGATATTGGACATGAGAAATTGGATAAGAGATATCTATATTATAAAAGAGGGATGTTATCAAGAGAAATTGGATAAGAGATATTGGACAAGAGAAATTGGATAAGAGATATCTAAATTAAAAGTGATGGATGTTATCAAGAGAAATTGGATAAGAGATATTGGAAAAGAGAAATTGGATAAGAGATATCTATATTATAAAAGAGGGATGTTATCAAGAGAAATTGGATAAGAGATATTGGAAAAGAGAAATTCGATAAGAGATATCTATATTATAAAAGAGGTATGTTATCAAGAGAAATTGGACAAGAGAAATTGGATAAGAGATATCTATATTATAAGAGACGGATGTTATCAAGAGAAATTGGATAAGAGATATCTATATTATAAAAGAGGTATGTTATCAAGAGAAATTGGATAAGAGATATTGGACAAGAGAAACTGGATAAGAGATAGCCATATTATAAAAGAGGGATGTTATCAAGAGAAATTGGATAAGAGATATTGGAAAAGAGAAACTGGACAAGAGATATCTATATTATAAAAGAGGGATGTTATCAAGAGAAATTGGATAAGATATATTGGAAAAGAGAAATTGGATAACAGATATCTATATTATAAAAGAGGGTTGTTATCAAGAGAAATTGGATAAGAGATATTGGACAAGAGATATTGGATAAGAGATATCTATATTATAAAAGAGGGATGTTATCAAGAGAAATTGGATAAGAGATATTGGACATAAGAAATTGGATAAGAGATATCTATATTATAAAAGAGGGATGTTACCAAGAGAAATTGGAAAATAGATATTGGACAAGAGAAATTGGATAAGAGATATCTATATTATAAGAGAGGGATGTTATCAAGAGAAATTGGATAAGAGATATCTATATTATAAAAGAGGGATGTTATCAAGAGAAATTGGATAAGAGATATTGGACATGAGAAATTGGATAAGGGATATCTATATTATAAAAGAGGGATATTATCAAGAGAAATTGGATAAGAGATGTTGGACAAGAGAATTTGGAAAAGAGATATCTATATTATAAAAGAGTGATGTTATCAAGAGAAATTGGATAAGTGATCTTGGACATGAGAAATTGGATAAGAGATATCTATAATATAAAAGAGGGTTGTTATCAAGAGAAATTGGATAAGAGATATTGGACAAGAGAAATTTGATAAGAGATATCTATATTATAAGAGAGGGATGTTATCAAGAGAAATTGGATAAGAGATATCTATATTATAAAAGAGGGATGTTATCAAGAGAAATTGGATAAGAGATATTGGAAACGAGAAATTGGATAAGAGATATCTATATTATAAAAGATGGATGTTATCAAGAGAAATTGGATAAGAGATATTGGAAAAGAGAAATTGGATAAGAGATATCTATATTATAAGAGAAGGATGTTATCAAGAGAAATTGGATAAGAGATATCTATATTATAAAAGAGGGATGTTATCATGAGAAATTGGATAAGAGATATTGGACATGAGAAATTGGATTAGAGATATCTATATTATAAAAGAGGGATGTTATCAAGAGAAATTGGATAAGAGATATTGGACACGAGAAATTGGATAAGAGATATCTATATTATAAGAGATGGATGTTATCAAGAGAAATTGGATAAGAGATATCTATATTATAAAGGAGGGATGTTATCAAGAGAAATTGGATAAGAGATATTGGACAAGAGAAACTGGATAAGAGATATCTATATTATAAAAGAGGGATGTTATCAAGAGAAATTGGATACGAGATATTGGAAAAGAGAAACTGGACAAGAGATATCTATATTATAAATGAGGGATTTTATCAAGAGAAATTGGATAAGAGATATTGGGAAAGAGAAATTGGATAAGAGATATCTATATTATAAATGAGAGTTGTTATCAAGAGAAATTGGATAAGAGATATTGGACAAGAGAAATTGGATAAGAGATATTTATATTATAAAAGAGGGATGTTATCAAGAGAAATTGGATAAGAGATATTGGACATGAGAAATTGGATAAGAGATATCTATATTATAAAAGAGGGATGTTATCAAGAGAAATTGGAAAACAGATATTGGACAAGAGAAATTGGATAAGAGATATCTGTATTATAAGAGAGGGATGTTATCAAGAGAAATTTGATAAGAGATATCTATATTATAAAAGAGGGATGTTATCAAGAGAAATTGGATAAGAGATATTGGACATGAGAAATTGGATAAGAGATATCTATATTATAAAAGAGGGATATTATCAAGAGAAATTGGATAAGAGATGTTGGACAAGAGAAATTGGATAAGAGATATCTATATTATAAAAGAGGGATGTTATCAAGAGAAATTGGATAAGTTATCTTGGACATGAGAAATTAGATAAGAGATATCTATAATATAAAAGAGGGATGTTATCAAGAGAAATTGGATAAGAGATATTGGACAAGAGAAATTGGATAAGAGATATCTATATTTTAAAAGAGGGATGTTATCAAGAGAAATATGATAAGTGTAAAACGGCCATTTTTGATGAGATTGCGGCAGACATCAGGCTTGCTATGAGGGACAAGGATCCAGTGGATATGGATGAAGCAGCGGTCTTTAGTAATTGGGAGTTCAGAGACATGGGTTAATGTCAAAGCATTTTTCCTATACTGTTTTGTATTATTCTTGTATAGTTCATAGTATTTTGTAGGTTGGTTTTCAATAGTGGGGAGTGACGGCGCTTGTGCCCTCTCATTTCCCTATTGGAAACCTTCCTATATTGCTGCTATGGTGTATCATGTGTACACTTTTAATAAAGTATCGCTAATTTTTCAATATATATATATATATATATATATATATATATATATATATGGGTAAAGGGATCCTAAGGTGCCTCCTTAGATTCAATCTAAGGAGGCGCCCCCATTTCCCACCATCTCACACATTTTTTGTGAAATTTTTTTTCATGGGTTTATTGTTCACCTTATGGATGATCAACATACCAAATTTCAAGGGATTCCAATACTTTTTGAGCCCACATCTACCCCTTGCAACTTCGTGGGGTTTTCACCACGTTTTTAGACCGTTGAAATAGTAAGGGGTAGATGGTGGCTCAAAAAGTATTGGAATCCCTTGAAATTTGATATGTTGATCATCTATGATGTGAACAACCACCCCATGAAAAAAAATTTCCAAAAAAATTATAGGAGATGTGGGGAAATGGGGGCGCCTCCTTAGATTTTCATCTAAGGAGGCACCTTAGATCCCCTTTTTCCTATATATATATATATATATATATATATATATATATATATATATAGAGTGATCTTCAAATGCGAAAAAGAGGCTTTTCGCACCGTGCGAAAAGATTTTTTTTTTTTTTTGAAATTTTTTTTTCAAAAATTCTTTTTTTGATGTTTAATCCATACAATTATATACCCCAGGGAAAATAATGGGTGAACCCGTTGGGCATTAGAGCACCCATCCACCCGTTACAAATTTAACGGTCTCAAAACGTGCGAATTTGATGAAATGGCTTGATCGAAGGCCAAATGACATTATTTCTCAACCATTATTTTTTGAGGGGGGTATAACAACATATAATGAGGGTGGAAAAAAGAATTTTTGAAAAAAAAAATTTCAAAAAAAAGATAAAAACATTTTCGCACGGTGCGAAATGTTCTCATTTGAAAATTTTCCTATATATATATATATATATATATATATATAATAAAAGAGGGATGTTATCAAGAGAAATTGGATAAGAGATATTTGACAAGAGAAATTGGATAAGAGATATCTATATTATAAAAGAGGGATGTTATCAAGAGAAATTGGATAAGAGATATTGGACAAGAGAAATTGGATAAGAGATATCTATATTATAAAAGATGGATGTTATCAAGTGAAATTGGATAAGAGATATTGGAAAAGAGAAATTGGATAAGAGATATCTATATTATAAAAGAGGGATGTTATCAAGAGAAATTGGATAAGAGATATTGGACAAGAGAAATTGGATAAGAGATATCTATATTATAAAACAGGGATGTTATCATGGGTTTTTGGATAAGAGAAATTGGATAAGAGATATTGGTTATGTGTATTGTTGTATGTGGATATGTGTATTGTTGTATAAGAGATTTTGGTTAAGAGATAATGGATAAGAGATATTGGATAAGAGATTTTGGTTTTGGTTATGTGTAATTGGGTGTGATGTTTATAAAGTTTGTATATAGGGTATGAGAAATTGAGTATGAGATATTGGATATAAGAAAAAATCAAATCAAATCATATAAAATATCAATTTTTTTAAATTTTGCTCACATCTGTTTTTTGATCACATCAGAAATTGGAGGGAAAAAAATTGTGTTTCCTCTCATCTTTGTTTTGATCACATCACACAATGGAGGGAAAATTTCCGCCATTTTGATCTCTGCTAAAATTTTTATCCTCCGCCATTTTACTCCCACTCTCCTCAAGCTCGCGCTGCAGTGACTTTTGCCCGCCAAGCTCCAGCAGACCAACAAGGGAGAGCACGAAGAGCAAGGGAGATCACATGTTCCTCCTCGCCATCTTCTTCTACCTCCAGCTCAACAAGGGAGAGCACGAAGAGGCAAGCACATCAAGCAGAGCACCCTCATCTTCTACCACGGTTAGCTCTTCCTCTCATCTGTTTTTTCTTTTACTTTTACTTTCTTTCACCCTCATCAAGAAGAGCACCCCCCGCTTTGAGCTTCATCACGGCCTCAGCAACTCAACCCTTGATGAGCTTTGTGAGTTTGCTAGCTTCATCACGTCCTCTTCACATCAACCCTTCATGCAACTGTCAGGTTATTGAGATAATTTTTTTTGGTTTTGCAAGTTGAATGTTGATGTGGTTTTGTTAATTTTGCATAAGCTCTTCATTTTGATAAGCTCTTCATTTTCATTTTCATGTTGATAAGCTATTCATTTGTTAATGTTGATAAGCTCTTCATTTTCATTTTCATTTTGCTTGATGTTTTTAATTTTGCATGAAAGTGTCCTGTTGAAAGTGTCCTCAAAATGTTGCAAAATTTTAATGTTAACTTCATGCAACTCAACATGATTACTCAACAGGATTGGATGCAACTCAACTCTATTTTTTTTAATTTGATTCTATGCCATGGTATTTGATGATATAAGACAAATGTCAACAGGATTGGATGAGAGATTCTATGCCATGTGAGTACGTGTAAGAACTATGGTGTTGACAGAATTGGATGATATAATTTCAACACTATAGTTCATTTTTCTATGCCATGGTTCATTTGGTTATTTTGGTTATTTTTGAGAGATTCTTCTGCTCATTTGGTTATTTTTGAGATAACCAATAAAATTGAATGCAAAGTAACCAAATTGTTCATTTTTGAGAGATTCTTCTGCTCATTCAATTCTGTCAACACCATAGTTCATTTGGTTATTTTTGAGATAACCAATAAATTGAATGCAAAGTAACCAAATTGTTCATTTTTGAGAGATTCTTCTGCTCATTTGGTTATTTTACACAGAATTGAATGCAGTCTACATTTCAAAATTAAATTGAACTATGGTGTTGACAGAATTGGATGATATAATTTTTGAGAGAAAAATGAACTATGGTGTTGAAATTGAATTTAATTTTGAAATTGAATTTTTCTCCTGCCCAAATTTAAGTTATTGAATGCAGTCTTTTGATTGAGAAATGTGTTGCATGAAGTTAACTCCCTTGGAAATGTCTCAATAACTCAAATTCCAATAACAATGAAATTCCAGCTCACATAACCAATAACAATGAAATTCCAGCACACATAACCCAAATTTCAATAATTCAAATTGCAAATGTCTGTCAATTGATTGAGAAATGTGTATACACTCAAATTTGCAATGCTGTGAAATTTTACAGTGTCATTTAATTACTGTTATTACTTCCAGTATAAATGATTGATTTAATTGATTGAAATTTCATTGATTGAACTATGGTCTCAAATTTGAAATGATGTCATTATATGTCAAGTATCAACATTACAGTGTAAATTTCAATATATTTTGAACTATGGTTATGTGTAAACTCCCTTGCTGTATCTCATTTGGGTGTTTCTGAGAGAATGAACTATGTTGAATGCAGTATACAGGACATTTTAAAAATTGGGTGTGTAAACTATGGTGTAAACTATATGTAAACTATGGTTGAGAATGAACAATGTAAGAGAAGAGAGAACTATGTTGAGAGAAATATGAGCAAGCACCTCTATAAAGAGTATACTGGATTTCATATTTGAAATCCAATACACTGAAAAAAGCTTTGTTGTAAATTCACATTTTTAGGTGTAAACAATTTATGATATAGGTGTAAACTAATTCATTCATTATAAATTGCTATTTGAATGAAGTGTGCATTCCATTCATAGAATTGAGAGAAATATATGTAAGTATTCAAGTAAAATTGGGTAATTAACATGACACTGTCATTGCCAACAGGACACTGAACTATCTGCTTTGATAGAATTGAGTTTCAAAGTTGAATGTTGAGAGAATTGAGTTTGAATGTTGAATGTTGATGTGCTTTCAGTGTCCTGTTGAATGTTGAGAGAATTGAGTTTCAAACTGTGGTTTTTGAGATAATTTTTTGTTTCTTTGATTTCATGGCAACTCAAATAACAATGTTATGAACTATGGTTATGTTTGATTCTCTGCAACTCAAAATTCAAGTATTCAAAATTCTGTTGAGAGAATCCTATGCAAGTTGAATTTTGAATTATGTTGTTAAGATGTTATTCAAAATTCAAGTATTCAATGAACTATGTTGAGATGTTATGTTTGATTCTATGCCATCTCAATACTCAATTCTCTCAAAATTCAAAATTCTGTCAACAGGTCACTCAATTCTCTCAACATTCTGTCATTGCAAATTTGAGTTTGAGTTATTGAACTATGTATTTTGAGTTATGTTGAGAGAATTGAGTTTGAGTTTGAGTTTGAGTTTGAGAGCTTTAGGAATGCTAATCATCTATATTGTTGACAGCTTGCTGAATTGCTTTAGGAATGCTAATCATTTATCTTTGTTGAAATCTTTGGTGCAAGCTTGCTGAAATGATTTGCAATAGAGATTTGATTTTCAAAATAAATCAATTTCTCAAGCTTGGATGGTTAAATGGTTGACAGGACCCAATGTTTGCAATAGAGATGTTTGCAATAATGGTTAAATGATAAGACCCAAAAAAATTGATTAGCATTCCTAGATGGTTTAATTTTTCAAAATTTGGGTATTTACACCATATCAATGGTTATATGAATGAGATGTTTGCAGATGCTTGATATTTTAAGAAATGGTTATATGACTGTGCAAAATGTGAATGTTAATCAACAAATTCATATAACCATTCATATGGTTATATGAAGATTAACATTTGTTATGTGAAAACACCCAATACACCCAATATTCACATTTTAGTCAATTTGTGAATTTGCAGTCAACTTTCAATATGAGCAAGCATGGAAACAGTGCAGTATTCATATTCTCTATAGCAATATTCTCTATAGCAATTTGCAGTTAACTTTCAATATTAAGAATGTCCTGATACCATTTTCTATATAGCAATGTTGGTTAAGAATATTTTACTAGCAGATATTCATATTCAGATATTCAGATATTTTGCATATTCATATTTGGTTATGAATATTCATAACCAAATATTCTCTATAGCAACATATTCTCTATAGCAAAATATTCATATCTGAATATAAACATATAGAGAATATTTTGGTTATGAATATTTGGTTATGAATATTTTGCCACAGAAATTTGCCCCACAAATTTGCCAAATATTCTCATATCTGAATATAAACATATAGAGAATTCTGCTATAACCAAATATTCGTAACCAATATCTGAATATGAATATTTGCTATAGATAATATTTGCATTCCTATCTGAATATCTGAATAATGAATATTTGGTTATGAATTTTGGTTATGAATATTTGCTGTTGCTCATATGAATTTGGTTATAACCAACATTCATAACCAAAATTCTCTATGTCCTGTTGCATATAGCCAAAATTCTCTATGTTATAACCAAAATTCTCTATGTGAATGAATGTCATGTTGCTTATAAGCAAAATTCTCTATGTTATTACCAACAGGACCCAAATTTTTTTATCAATTCTCTATGTTAATTGATTAGCATAACATAAGGAATGCCAAAATTGATTAGCATTCCTTATGCTAATCTATGTTATAACCAACAGGACCCAAAATTTTGGTTAAATGACAGGACCCAAAAATAAGGAATGCTAATCAATTTTTTTGGGTCCTGTTGGTTAAAATTCTCTATGTTAGAAGCAAAATTTTGGGTCCTGTTGGCCAAAATTCTCTATGTTATAACCAAAATTCTCTATGTTATACCCAAATTCATATGAGCAAATGACTGTCCTGTTGGTTATAACCAAATGCTCATATGAATTTTGGTTAGGACATATGTCAATTCTTTAAGAATTGATTAGCATCTGAATATTAGCATTTATTATAACCAAAATTCTCTATGTCCTAACCAAATATAACCAAATTCATAACCAAATATTCATAACCAAATATTCATAACCAACATTCATAACCAAATATTCAGATTAGCATTCCTATAACCAAATTCATATTCCTATAACCAAATTCAATTGGGTCCTGTCATATCTGAATACTGAATAATTGATTAGCATACCTATAACCAAATATTCATAACCAAAAAATTCATAACCAAATATTCATAGCCAAGTATGCATATAGAGAATTCTGATATCTGAATATGAATATTTGCTATAGAGAATATTTGGTTATGAATATGAATAGCCAATTATTCAGATATTTTGCTCATAACATCTGAATATTTTTGCTCATAACCAACATAGCCAATTCTGACATATAGCCAATTTTTGCTCATAACATGTTGGTTATGAATATTTGATAACAAATATTTTGCTCATATTATCTATGTCCTGATAACATATAGAGAATGTCCTGATAACAAATATTAAATAGCCAATTCTCTATGTCCTGTTGCTCATATTCAGAATGTTGGTTTGCAACAAAACATGGCCACCAATTTCATTTTATATAAACAGATATGCTCATTTCCAAAAAACATGGCCAAAAATATTAACAGGACATATATTAATTGATGAAATTGAGTGATAACAGTTGCAAGTTTTCAGTCAATTCAGCATATATGAACTTGCTACTGCTTTTGCAAAAGAATGTTGGGTTAAAAAGAATGGATTTTGCAAACTTGCAAGTTCAATTTAATGGATAACATAATTATAAGTTCAATTGAGTTTTATGAATGAGCTTGCAAACCAACATTCAAGATAGCTTAAGAATGAGCTTGCAAATTGAGTTTTATGAATTGCTGTTATAATGCTTGGTGGTTATGAATGATTTTGGTGGTTATTTTGCATATCCTGTTAGTTTATAATGCTTAAGAATGAATTTGGTTATGAATTGCTCCTCATACTTTTGTCCTGTGGCAAAATGAATTATTTTGCATCATATTTTTTATCCCATCTACCTCCATCTGCTAAATTTACAAATTTCTGTGGCTAAATTTTTTGTGGCTACCATGGTTACAAATTTAGATATGACAAAACATGGGCTATATTTCTCATATGTTATCCTGTGGCTAAATTGAGATATGAAAAAAACATGGCCAACAATTTCATTTTCTTATCAGTAAATTTTTGTCAATTTGTGAATTTGCAACTTGGACAACAGTATTCTCACCTATGTATAAATTTGGTGATGAATTGGTTTGAGAGAATTGGTTATGAATTGGTTATGAATTTAGAGAATTGGTTATAAATTTCTGTCCATGTGCCAATACATTCACTTGATTGAGTTTGAGATAATTGGAATGCATATAGATGTAAATTGGAATGAGCTTGCTATTTTGCACCTCAACTCTTCTAAAATGTTGCACCTTACATGCATAGAGAATTGGCTAACATATTTTGCATATAGTTCAAAATGTTGCACCTCAATTCTTCTGAAGTTTGAGTTTAACATGAAAATAAACTGAACTAAGGTATTTGATGATATAAGAAAAATCTTGACCTTAACATGAAATTATCAAATGAAATTTGAGTTATTGAACTTGAAATTGAATTTACTTTTGAACTTGAATTTTTCTCATGCCCAAATTCAAATTTGAGTATTCAAATTTTTCTCATGATGTATACTCTTCTGAAATTTGAGTTATTGATATGGAATTTGAATACTCAAATTCTAAATTTTCAAATTTCAGAAGAGTATACTTTGGGAATATTTCTCATGGAATTTGAAATTCTAAAATTTCTGAAGGTATGGAATTTGTGCATTTGAAATTGAAGTTCAATAACTACTCAAATTCTGAAATTCATTTTTGTCTACTCAATATTTTTGTTTAACATGATTTTTGACTATTACTTGATATTTTTGTTTAACAGGGAGAACTTCATTTTGAATATTTCTATCAAGTTTACAATCAAGTTTACAGTCAATTGGAGTAAACTTGATATTTCCATCTGCTATGAATGTGAATATTTCTACCAAGTAACAGGGATCGAGGTAAAATATTCATACATTTACTGAATTGATACTTTATTCAAATGAATATGCCAATTTTGTAGCTTACCAATTCTTGATACCCAATTTTATGATACCCAATGATGTGATCAAAATTTAGCATAAATTGATTTGGTTTCTATTTTGAGGTTTCTGCATAATAAAGTATAATGAAGTGTAAATTTAGCATCAATATGACCCATTGGATATGACCCATTGGAACCTGATTGCTATTAAGAAATTGGCAGTTTAGAATACAAATTAAGTCAAGGTTCAACTTGCTAACCTAGAAATTGGCAGGTTAGACTAGAAATTGATGCTTTAGAAATGTTTTCGTGTAACAAATGTGTATTGAGAAAACTAAACTGTTTGCTCTTTGCTATTTTTAATCATCCCATTTTTAGAAATTTTTTAATGAGACCAGTTTCGTATGTATTTGCTATTAGAGTTAGAAATGTCAGGATAATATGATGAGGACATTTCTAATGAGGACAGTTTGATTAAGTGTAATTAGAAATGACCTTATTAGAAATTTCATGATATTTTGATTTACTCCTTTATTGTAACTACATTGTTTGCTATTAGCTATTTGTAATCATCCCAGTTTCATATGTATTTTCTATTTTTAGTGTAATGAGGATAGTTTCATATGTAACAAATTTCTTTTACTGCTTTAGTGTTATTAGAAAAATGCTGGATTGTTTGTATATCTTGCAAAACTACATAGGAAATCCTCAGTGTTGAAGTTGAGACAAATTTTAAAAATGTGAACAATGTGAAAATGCTGGATTGTTTGTATCAATTTTGATGTAAAATGTCAAAAATGAATTGGATGCTGAAAATGTTGGTAGTGTTCTCAAATGTGAGCATTGTAATTGTAAGAGTTTTAATGTTTTAGGTGTACTGGAATCCAGGATTAGGTGTAAAATCATTCATATATTAGGTGTACATGAATACCCTGATTTTACAGGCATGTACACCCAATCAAGGCATTCAAATGATATACTGGAATCCAGGATTGGGTGTACATGAATACCATGATTTTTGGATATACTGGAATGTGTAAAAATGTTTTTTAGTACCTGTGGTTTTAGTTACACAATAAAGGATGCTCAACCATTATTGGATATACATGACTAGCAAATTCATGTAATTTTTGGATATACTGGATTTTTGGAGCAAATTACATCATTAGCAAATCATTTCAAATCCTTATTTATCTCATTAGCATCCATTTTAAGCAGTAAATCCATCTTCAAAATAACTGATTTTGCTTGCTATTAAATCCATCTCATTAGCTTGCTATTTTGATCATTTCATTTGCTTTTTTGTTAGGTTTTGTTTGAATTCTACGCTTATTGATATTGTTGTTCACTTGGGCCTTTTTGTTTTTCATAGTAAGTTTCCAAATACAAGAACATTATCCTTCATGGGACCAAAGGATGCATGCTTAAAGAATAAGTATTTATTGAAGAGAAAAGGTGAGTTTCAGGTGATGAAACATAATCTGTTGTGGAAACAAATGAGAAAATATTGTCAATATTTTTCTTGGACCTATTAATGACAATTGTAATATGGATTGGATTATGAATTTTTTTGAGGAAAAACTTCATTGAGATTTGAATCAGAACCCTAACCAAATTCTGAAGGGTCAATATTTCGTTGCATAGGATGCAGTTTGGAAATTTAGATAAACCATGTTGATTTGGAATGAAACTAATGACGGTTAAAATCAGAATGCTACATATATAAAAGACATGCACATATGTACACACCAGAAGTTCGCTATCATGAAACAAATTGAAGGCAAGGTTGAATTTTCATGCTTGACGGATAATCTGGTCATTGAAAACTATAACCATAAATTTAAGCAAACTTCAAATGTTGCAGCCTTTTTGCCAAGAAAGTGGATGCATTGACAACATATTAATTTGCTTCATTGCCAAATATACTACTACCAACTCCCATCCACAAATCAACTATTTAAAATTTTGATTAATCACATGAAACATATTGTTAATGAAGTGTTATGCAAAGATTATTTGGATGAGGCCAAAGTTGGAAACCCGTTTGGGAATAGTTAAGGAGGCTTTGGGAATAGTAAAAAAGATAGAAATTTCTTTGATATGACTATTAGATTTCCTATAAAGTAGAAAGCAGCTGAAGAAGGTGGTGGTTAGGGAGGGAGGAGAAGAGAGAGGGAGAGCTTCTATTTTTATAGAGTAGAAAGTGCTCTTGGACTCCTTGCAGGATTGAATTTGGTCACGTTAATGGGTTTTGATAGTTTGGTGCAATTTAGGTTGGGTTTAGTTGGAAAAGGTTTAATCATTGCAATTGGTTTCTCTGTTCCTGTTTGTAACGGTCACTCCCGATCGTATGTATTTTTAGCGCGTAGCTGTGTTTCATGTGCGTTTTGTGCTTTGATTTTTTTATTACGTCTTTTCACAGTTCAGACGCGCGACCGAACCCCGCTTTCATGATCCTCTCGGAGGCACGAGCACCCCGGTATTTTCTTTGTAATTTTTGGATGTCAATGGACTAATCTGCTATAACTCTTTATCAATTATTAAAACATTTTTTTATAAATTTCCTAATTTCTGTACATTTCGAAATAAAAACCTTAAGTATTAATTATTATTATTTTTCTTAAAACACTAACCTAATAATGAACGTACATTTTTTCCATTGTAAAATATTAAAACTTTAAAAAAAACACTAACATATCCTAACCAAGGCTTCATGCTGTTAACTCTTTTTGGATGTTAATCAAATCAAATCTTAACACGTTTGTTTCCCTGTCAATTTTGAACGTTCCTATCTTAAAAAAAAACTAATTTATTAAATCCCAACAACCCTATTTCCCAACGTTTTCTCCCATACATCTCTCTCCTCAACCAACCCGTGCGAGGATCTCGCATTATTCAACCACGTTATCCCAACAAGCCAGCCTCGTCACGTGCCCCCATCTTTCATTCTCCTCTTAATAAAACCCCATGTAAGCCAGAGGCGCCTCTTTTCACTTCGTTTAAACACAGGCACGCCCACTTCCCCTTCGATTTATAAACCCAATGGTTTCCCTTTCAGCCCTCTCCAAGCCTCCGAGCGACCACGCCCCACCTCCGGTGACTCCGAGCCTGCACACCTCGAGGCCACCTTCCATCTCGCGAGAACTCCGAAACCGGACCGCCCTCCGTTCACTTCCCCCACAGCACCGATCCCCCACTTTACTGCCTTCACACCGGTAACCCAGCCCGCATCTTCCCTCCGAGCACCCAGACTCCAGCGAACCGTTCGCGGGAGAACCCAAACAGCCAGGCCACCCAACACTGTTGCGCCCTTCATCTTGCTGCCATCTCATCCTTTCTCCGCCTTCTCACCGCCCACAAGACCAGACGCCTTGCCGTGACTCCGCCGCGACCGCCTGAAAGCTGCCCCGTCGCCAGTGTTCCGCTGCAGCGGTGAATGACAGCACAGCCCGCCTCGCCGTCGACTCTCCGCGGCCGCGCAGCTCCGCCAGCCACCGCAGACCACCGGAGGACCGCCACAGTCGCTGCCTGAAACCCCGCCCCGCTGTGTTGCCGTTTCCGACGCCAGGGAGCACTAACAGCCGCTGCCGTGCTGATTTCCGACCGCCGGAGCCTCGTCAGTCGACGCCGGAGCCTCTGTCACCGTCGACCGATCCCCCTCAACGCCGGAGAAGCCGCGCCGATCGAATCTAGCCGCAACAGCAGCGACAGCAGCAGCGATCGCCGCTGCTGTGTCCTTCCGGCGCTTCCGACGACCGCTGAGCCCTGCCGCGGTCTCTCTCTCCCGACTTCCGGTTGTCGCACCACCATCGACTCGTCGCTGCCCTCGTCGCTTCACCTGCAATGCACCATAGGATGAAGAATGTGATAAGGTTAGAGTGCAGTTCTTTAATAGTCTTATCTATATATATAGGTCTTCATGCATGTGATATTATGTTATTTATAACAATAGCACTAGTTTTAGATGTTGAATCTATCTGTATAGTTTTATCCCGGTGCTAGTAAAGGGTGTAAGTGCTACTAAGATGGTATTATTTGATGCTGGGAGGTTGCATGCTTGGTTACCCAAACAAACGTGTTAGTATGGGATTGTAACATCACTCATACTTTCTTGGTGAATTATTACATTAAGTTGAGTTATAAAAAAAACAGTAAAGTTTAATACGTTTGTTTGGCAGTGATGTTAATATTTATGACTTAGCTTAATGTTAATAGCGTGGGTTAGCTGTAGTAATTTAACCGTTTATAATGTTTGCTAGTAACATATATGTTAGTTAACAATATCAAGTGTTATTATGTTAATGGTTAAATCAGCACCTTAGGTTCTTCAATAGCTATAAGTTTTGGTGAGTAAACCAATTATATAATAAAAGATTTAGTATTAGTCCATTGGTTGAATTGCCTTAATTTGATCCTGTGACGCAGAGACAACCACGCTTTCCGTTCGACCACGTGAACACTAAAGAAGTGACGAGACGTTCCGAAATTGGAGTCGCAACGCGATCCGTTACTATTTCCAGACCCGATGTTGGATCCACGCACGATCGTTATACAGGTTGGTTCCTCTAACTCGTAGCACAACCCACACCATAGCGAAACTGAACCCTAACTAAAATCGGACAACTATAACTAAATTTATTTTCTGCGCCTTTAAAACGTTGTGAAACAGTAGATTCGACGATTGGACTTTTGAACTGTGCACATAAGATAGAATCGTCGAATAGGACTGAACATCAAAATTGTGACTTTGACAATTAGGGTAGTCCCGACAACCTAGAAACGAAACCTAATAGGATTTGATGAAATTGAGACCTGACATCGTCGCCGTGGCGATATTTCAGACGGACTTCTGCGGACGAGACGCTTGGACGAGACGCTTCGAGAGGACGACACACTCGCCATTTCAGGCAAGTGTACCCACTTGCGTTTTTGACCGTGCTTTGGACTTAGGTTGCTAGAACTGCTAGACTGTGAATGTATAGAACCGGACGTGAAATGATAGCGTCCGGGACGACTCCTGACGGCTCAGACTTGACGACGAAGTCTGAGCCTGACAACAACAACTTTTTGATGCTGTAGGGCTATCATGTGTGTGCGTGTGGGTGGGCACCCTAGAATAACCCTTCCTGTCGTGTCACGTCACGTCCCGTCTTGCACAGCCCGCTGGGCAATAGGGCACTCGCCGAGTGATCCCTTGTACTGATTCACAGCCTGCGGGCAATAGGGCACTCTCCAAGCTAGAGAGAGTGATCCCTTGTACTGATACACAGCCCGAGGGCAATAGGGCACTCTCCAAGCTAGAGAGAGTGATCCCTTGTACTGATTCTCAGCCTGCGGGCAATAGGGCACTCGCCAAGCTAGAGCGAGTGATCCCTTGTACTGGTGTCATGTCTTGTCTTGTCTTGGGGTTTGGGGTTGGGTTGAGCGTGCGCACGGCAAGAGGGTCTGATCCCCCTCGAACCGTAAGGCGTGAACCCTTTCGTGTCTCACTTTTCTTGTCCTGCCTTGTTTCCGTCACGTCACGTCTTGTCTTGACACCTGTAGGTTAGTCCCGTAGTTGGTAGCACACGCTACGGCTACTACTTGTCCCGTTTTACTTTCCTGCTGCGTTACTTCCTGTCGTGTTACTCTGTTATAACCACAGCATGCTAATCAACCAGTAAACTGTTGTGTAAAAGAACCTCAGCATGCTAATCAACCAGTAAACCGTTGTTTAAAGTTCGGTGCACTTGCAGTAAAGTCTAACCCTTCTTGTAGACTTTACCTGACGTACAGTTCCTTCTCTTGGGTGCTGTACGTCAGGTGTTCAGCCAGAGATCGCGGACGAGGCAGACTCGCTGGAGTACGTGGAGCCGAGGACGTCGTCACCAGAGTACGTACCTGACGAGGACCAGACCTAGCGGTCATTTTTAGTCGTCACTTTCAGAGTTTGCTACTTTTCGGTTTGTCTTTAAACTTTTGTTGCCATGCTTAGGCTTCTTTTAGACTTTGTACCAGTTGGATATTATTTCTCCTTATAAATGAATGCCATTTCCTTTCTGTACTTTTGTTGTTCCTAAACTTTATAAATGCAAGAACCTGAAACTTTGCAATTGGTTTCTCTGTTCCTGTTTGATTGCTATATATTTTCCTTGACTGATTTTTGGCATTTTGATTTAGTTGGCTTGGATATATGCATTGTATAGTCTCATTTTTATTTTTTTGGTAGTGATGTAACGATTAGATCGTTGGCATTATTTCTTGGGTCGTCATTTTGGTGTTGTTTACATTTTAGTTAGTCTTATGTAGATCAAGAGTTTCCCATTTGAACTGATTATGCGTCACTGACAAAACAACTATCTAATTTGAATTTTTTTTCTTATCCTTGATTATTCTTCTGTCTGTTTAAAAAGATAAATGACATTAATTAGCTGATGAATAACCTGTAGCCATTAGTTAAGTTATGATTATTTATCCATTTTGGAAAGCTTGAATAAGCTAAATTAATGGCATCGCTGTTTTTTATTTGTACGGTAGAATTGTTATATGGCTTATTTTCAAATGAATTACTACTTCAGTTGATTTTGAACCCTTAATGATTATTTAGCCATTCATTTATCAATTTGGCAATCCATTTTATGTTGATGTAATTTTTGGAAAACTAAATAACAGGTATTGCACTTTACTTATTTTTGTTCGTTTTGTAAATGAAGGAATCCAAGATTTTGACGGCGAATATTTTAAATGACCCGTCATCCAATATCCTTGAAGCGCAGCCAAAGAAGAGAAGGGGCATTGAGTTCTAACAAAGCACACACTCGGGGGGAAATGCAGCAGACCAATCATCTTCCTAGAGCTTTACAGCTTTGGTCCTAATGTTGGCACTTTGTTGAAATACAATGAGAGGGGATGGCTAAATAACATTCTTGCAATTTGATTTCTTAGGGCTTACATGTACAGTTTTCTTGGAAATTAATCAATGACCTTGGGGGTGGACTTATTTGGGGAGTAATTGCCTCATTTTTAATTCTTGAAACAGTTTTGTCGTGGCTTTGATTTGAAAAGTGTGTATAGAGAGAGAAATTGCCGCATTATTAAGGCTAGGTATAAGAATATCATAATATTATTACATAATATTAACTCGTTTTTTTTCTTTGTGTTTTGATAATCTGTCCTCCAAGGTGGCTAGGATATGCAGAAATTAACTCGGTATTTGCTTTTTGGTTATGCAAACTGTGGGTGTATGATTAATATTTGACACGCTATTGGTCTTCAACTGCAGTGTTTTGGATTTGATGCTTTTGTGCTGAATGATTTCTTCAAACTACAAAGGTCACCGTAGGGAAGTTGTAAATATCTGCGAACAGATGTATACATATTGCTGATGTAACCAAGTATATGTAAGCGATATACTTTGTAGATATTTTTTTTTTTCAATATCTATGTGTATAATGCTTCTCATAATGTCATGTAATTTCTTGAATCAAGTTTTCTTTTTTTTGGGGGGGGACCAAAATGCTGGTGGTTATGGGTATCAATGTTTACTTCTGTTAACAACATCATGCTTTCTCTTACAAGGAAGTGGAATATCCGTTTTGGCTGGAAGTTCTCTGAGATGAACAAAATTTTTAAGTGGAACAAAATTCTTTGAGATGAACTAATTTTTGGGTTGAACTAAATTTTTTGAAATTTCTTGGGAAATCTAATTTCGTAGGGAAGTAAATTTTGGGGAAACTAAAATTTTCAGGGGAACTAACTAATAACAATTATTGCGATTTATTTATGGACTAATTATAATTACGGGATCAAAGATTTTGAGGGAAAATATTTTAAAAGAGTCGTGCCCTTATGTTACGACTATCTATATTACAATTGAGGACAGATTTTGAACTTATCCTATGTGGTAGTGTCATGTCAAGTTTTGGGGGGAATTTTTGGTTTGAAGAGAAATTTGTTAGGAGAATACAAAAGCTTTTCTTTTTTGAAATTGGCAGCATCCGCACTTAATACACTTCATTCAAAAATGACCCAAAAAAATGCGACCCAAAAAAATGAAACCCAAAAAAATGAAACCAAAAAAATATGCAATGCAAAAGAGAACTTTATTTCAGCGAGGCTTATTTTGGCTGACCCAAAAAAATTGAAACCCAAAAAAACACAGGGAATATGCATTCAAAGAGGCGGGCTGAGCTTTTTGGGCGTCAAGCAGAGGTCACCAACCCACTTGCGCCGAAGGCGCCCGCTAAATTTTTATACGCTAATTTGTTGTTTTGCGCCGAAGACGCCTGCACTGAATTTATTGTTCCTCGCCGAAGGCGACCGTGCCTCTAAATTTTTTCACTCTAATTTGTTGGTGTTTTAAATTTTGGCTGTAAAAATATTTTTTTGGGGACGACTATTTCGCGGGAAAAAATCTTAAATGCACCGTGCCCGCGGGCACGTGTTATGACTAGTCTATATTATAAAAGAGGGATGTTATCAAGAGAAATTGGATAAGAGATATTGGAAAAGAGATATCTATATTATAAAAGAGGGATGTTATCAAGAGAAATTGGAAAAGAGAAATTGGATAAGAGATATTGGATAAGAGATATCTATATTATAAAAGAGGGCTGTTATCAAGAGAAATTGGATAAGAGAAATTGGACAAGAGAAATTGGATAAGAGATATCTATATTATAAAAGTGGGATGTTATCAAGAGAAATTGGATAAGAGATATTGGATAAGAGATATTGGATAAGAGATATCTATATTATAAAAGATGGATGTTATCAAGAGAAATTGGATAAGAAATATTGGAAAAGAGAAATTCGATAAGAGATATTTATATTATAAAAGAGGGATGTTATCAAGAGAAATTGGATAAGAGATATTGGACAAGAGAAATTGGATAAGCGATATCTATATTATAAAAGTGGGATGTTATCAAGAGAAATTGGATAAGAGATATTGGAAAAGAGAAATTGGATAAGAGATATCTATATTATAAAAGAGGGATGTTATCATGAGAAATTGGATAAGAGATATTGGACAAGAGAAATTGGATAAGAGATATCTATATTATAAAAGAGGGATGTTATCAAGAGAAATGGGATAAGAGATACTGGATAAGAGATATCTATATTATAAAAGAGGGATGTTATTAAGAGAAATTGGATAAGAGATATTGGACAAGAGAAATTGGATAAGAGATATTGGACAAGAGAAATTGGATAAGAGATATCTATATTATAAAAGTGGGATGTTATCAAGAGAAATTGGATAAGAGATATTGGAAAAGAGAAATTGGATAAGAGATATCTATATTATAAAAGAGGGATGTTATCAAGAGAAATTGGATAAGAGATATTGGAAAAGAGAAATTGGATAAGAGATATCTATATTATAAAAGTGGGATGTTATCAAGAAAAATTGGATAAGAGATATTGGAAAAGAGAAATTGGATAAGAGATATCTATATTATAAAAGAGGGATGTTATCAAGAGAAATTGGATAAGAGATATTGGACAAGAGATATCTATATTATAAAAGAGGGATGTTATCAAGAGAAATTGGATAAGAGAAATTGGATAAGAGATATCTATATTATAAAAGAGGGATGTTATCAAGAGAAATTGGATAAGAGATATTGGACAAGAGAAATTGGATAAGAGATATCTATATTATAAAAGTGGGATGTTATCAAGAGAAATTGGATAAGAGATATTGGATAAGAGATATCTATATTATAAAAGAGGGATGTTATCAAGAGAAATTGGATAAGAGATATTGGACAAGAGAAATTGGATAAGAGATATCTATATTATAAAAGTGGGATGTTATCAATAGAAATTGGATAAGAGATATTGGAAAAGAGAAATTGGATAAGAGATATCTATATTATAAAAGATGGATTTTATCAAGAGAAATTGGATAAGAGATATTGGAAAAAAGAAATTGGATAAGAGATATCTATATTATAAATGAGGGATGTTATCAAGAGAAATTGGATAAGAGATATTGGACAAGAGAAATTGGATAAGAGATATCTATATTATAAGATAGGGATGTTATCAAGAGAAATTGGATAAGAGATATCTATATTATAAGAGAGGGATGTTATCAAGAGAAATTGGATAAGAAATATTGGACATGAGAAATTGGATAAGAGATATCTATATTATAAAAGAGGGATGTTATCAAGAGAAATTGGATAAGAGATATTGGGCAAGAGAAATTGGATAAGAGATATCTATATTATAAAAGAGGGATATTATCAAGAGAAATTGGATAAGAGATATTGGAAAAGATAAATTGGATAAGAGATATCTACATTATAAAAGATGGATGTTATCAAGAGAAATTGGATAAGTGATATTGGACATGAGAAATTGGATAAGTGATATCTATATTATAAAAGAGGGATGTTATCAAGAGAAATTGGATAAGAGATATTGGACAAGAGAAATTGGATAAGAGATATCTAAATTATAAGAGAGGGATGTTATCAAGAGAAAATGGATAAGAGATATTGGAAAGGAGAAATTGGATAAGAGATATCTATATTATAAAAGAGGGATGTTATCAAGAGAAATTGGATAAGAGATATTGGACATGAGAAATTGGATAAGAGATATCTATATTATAAAAGAGGGATGTTATCAAGAGAAATTGGATAAGAGATATTGGACAAGAGAAATTGTATAAGAGATATCTAAATTAAAAGAGAGGGATGTTATCAAGAGAAATTGGATAAGAGATATTGGAAAAGAGAAATTGGATAAGAGATATCTATATTATAAAAGAGGGATGTTATCAATTGCACTCACATATGTTTTGGTATATTAATCTAATATTGTTTTCATTATGAGAGCCATATGTACATGCAAGAATATTTAGTTTTGACAAGCTTGTGTAATAATAATATCATGTAGCGCTTGATATCGTATTTGAACTTTCATTTATATGTTCATTTCGAATGATACATGTAATCTAAAATTGTTTATTTTTGATAAATTTTTTCATTGTCCATCAAATGAATATCTGCTAATTATATTTTTTTGAGAAATGGACAAAATGATTACATGTATGAAAAGATATTTCCTTTATACCATATTTTTCTTTGGTCCATTCAATTGTTAGATGCTAACTAATCAAATAGTTTAAATAATTGGACAAAGTGTTTGCACGTGTGAGAATACAAACATGTAAAGAGATGACAAAAGTATAAATTAATGTTCATGAAGAAGGGAAAAGATCACAATAGACATATAAAGCTCTAAAGATCAATTGTAGCATACCATGAGTCGGTAACATTTTATCATGTTTTTTTATCTTTTCGTAAATCAAAACCAATTTTTGACCATCTTAATTCACTGATTTTGTTTATTTAACAAACATTTTCAATGAAATTGAACATCTTACTATGGAAAAAATTAACTAGCTTTCATCAAAATCATTTCAAGATGTTTTTTAATCAGCGTAATCTTAGGCATAGAATTGAAGTATAGCTGGGATGCCGAAATTGCTGTATGTTTAACTTCTGATTTTTGCGATGATCCTTTCTCCCTCCACTTCTTTCTGTTATTATGCAAGGATTGAGTGATTTAATTCTTTTTCTATGTTGTTTTGTTTGCTGATTGGTAAAATAAACTGAATTTCTCGACTAAACCAAAGCAATAGATTTTCTTTGTATTCGATTACGTCTAACTTTGGCTTAATTGCATATTTTAGCTTAATTCCTTTAATATTTAATCTAGCCTAATTGCATATTTTAGTTTAACTTAATTAACTGTTGATTAAATTTGCTTAATTAACTATTTCGGCCTAAATTGATTAAACATTAACCCATCCTTAATTACCTAACTATTGTTTAATTCTCGTTTAGTTAGATTTTCAACAATGAAATATTAGGTTCTGTACCCTGTATCATATTATTAATTAATTAGAAATTATTATTGCAGTATGGTATAAAGCTTTATTAATGTAGCATGTTTAAATTAGATTGTGGTATGTTGGAATGTTCATGCTAATTGAAGGATTAAATATGTATTTTTATGATTCACTCACAATGATCTTTCTAATATTGTTTTATATATATTTCAAACTGTTGTTACCCGTTTTTTTATTCGTTGCCTCCCTGCTTGGGGAACCTACCTTACGCAAACTTGCTACGATTCATTCTTACAATCCCCTGGAGACAAGTTCGTGGAGGACTCTTAGTTAGTGGTTGAGAACCTTGGAGGCCAGCCCTAATGAACAACGCAAATCATTTCCAATTATCCAGCATAATCTTATTAGTCCGGTTGTTAGTTTTCGTTTCAGTGTGTGTTCAGTTCTTTTGTGTTCAGGATGTGGAAGTGAGAATATGGTTTCTATTATCCAGGTGACCTCACTCATATCTAAAATACATTTGTAGAAAAGGGTAAATATGATTTCTTTGTATGCAATTAGGCTAGATTAAATATGCAATTTGGCTTAAAAAAATAGTATTCATTTGAGAAAATGTTTGAGAAGTTTCTTTGATGTGTATTTGCAGAGAATTCAAAAGGTGTCGATGTGTTCGACATGGGTTCGACTAATACATAACATGGTTACCTGGGTGTCATCCTCTTCTAAAGGGTTCCCATTACCCATTGACGATTCTTCTTGACACATGAGCGCTCGATGCCCATGTCTAATTATGAGAAACATGAATATGATATGAAACTACTGAAATTTTGTTCTCTGCCTAGCATCATGTCTGATCAAGTCCGCAGATTCATATGGGTTCTTATTCATTTGTATATTTTTGTTGCTTATATTTTCCCCCCTAAACCTGTTCTATTTTAATTGCTGCAATTTACTATTTGCATTATTTAGTAAAAACTATAGCCGTATATACAATAATGCATGTTATTGAGTTGAATTTTATTATTTTTCATTGCACCTAAACCTATTCTGTTTCATTTTCTAATTTGTCTATCACAGTGAGGGTAAAAGTTTGGCAAGAAGAGCTAAATAAAGAACTGCAGGAAGCCCAAGCTGGTATGTTTCTCGTTTCTGTGTTCTGTCTCTTCTTTCAACTATTGTTAATCAAAGTTTTTGATGTTAATATTTTCATGCCAATATCAGTTGATTCCAGGTTTCTTGGCAATTCCTGTGCTTCTTGTTAAATTTCTGTTCAAAAAAAAGATAACTCCCTCAAACTAATGAATTTCTGGGCCTTATGGCTGCCTCACTGCCTAGCTGTTTTAAAGAAGTCAGATTTAATCCGAGAATATAAAAAAACAGCAATCCTTTCAAAGTATCTTGCATTATCTGCTAATTTGTGAAGTCTGTTCTGGTTTTTAGTCTCTCTTTATGTATGTCCTCTGTCAATCTGAGTGGCAAGTTGTAAACAATCAACAATATTCATCTCGTCAACTAAAACATATACAAGATTTTGTTTTCTAATCACCTGCAGCCCTATGCAGATTGCAGTGGTCAACTATATGTGATCCCTATGTGCTTATAAAATTTTTCTTGATGGCTAACTGCTTCTAGATACATCACATATTAATGAACTTTAACAAAGTTTGTGTCAAAATTTTCTACCTTAGTGTGATAATAATAAATAATCATAACTCAAATATCAGCAAAGTATCACTCTGGCCTATTATATAATAGGCCCCTTTGCTCAAATCAACGATAACATCTCTAAGTTGTTTATTTTCCCTCGTATTGTCATATACAGGCCGAAGAATGAAATGGGCTTAAAGTTCAGGCATGTGGTGTTTCTTCCATGCATATTGGTGTCAGTTTTCGGATTCAAATAACGCAACCATTTGAATGACTGAAATGTTAATTGTCTCAACCATCTAGTCAGAAACTTCATGGATTCTTGCTTTCAGTGGTTAAAATCGGATTGGTAATTCCGTTAGAGAAATTAGCTATGAAGCCAAATTTTATGAGAACAAACAAGTTTTCCAACATGATCGTGTTAAAGTTTAAGCCTACCTAATGGCCTCTAAATTCCTTGTCATGAAAATGCCCACGAACCAATAGCTAAACTTCTAGGATATATACATGAATATTTCTCAAACAAAAGCCTTAATTAGCATTCAGAGTAATACATGCTCTTTTTTAAACATAGCATGTTGAGTAATTTCCATGAGTTAATTGATTGATTTTTTGTGATTTTACTCTTATTTTGCAATTGATTTGGCATGTGTCATGAGGGCTTCCTCTTTTATACTGAATATAACAGCATTTTTGGCATGATATATTCTTAGCCATGGCATCTTATTGTCTTGCTTTATTGCCTTTTAATTGTGGTTGAAAAATGAAAAGGCCATTTAATTCAGATCTTATCCTTGCCTAATTTTAGAACTCGCGAATTAAACTCGGAAGGCAGTTTTGGAAATTAAACACAGACACCTTGTTTCTGTAGCCTGATTGTAAATTTATGTCATGTTTGCCAGGCTTTTATAAAGATTTCAATATATATCTCGAAGCTACGATTTTCTGAGACTCTTTATCCCCGTTTACTCATATATATATCTAAAAGCATGCTAGTCTACACTATTTCGATTTGGTATGTTTAGCATGTATTCATGTATTAACATACTCATATATATATCTAAAAACACAAGATCTTTATTCATGTAAAACATAATGTAAATATGAAATCACTTTGCCTCTTTTTGACAAAAGAAAATGGTTTATAGATTATTTTACTATTAGGTGCTTATATATATATAACTAAAAACAACTTCGTGTTACTTGCAGGAGTAAATACTTTTGTGATTGGTCTTCTCTGAGGCCTACTTTGATATAACGGTGCCATTGCCATCTGCTTGTTTTATCTCCAGGTTAGCCTTCTACTTTCATTCAGACCTTCACCTCTCAAATAACAAAATAACTAATGTTAATAAATTTTTTGTTAGATTGATAAATATGGATCGAAAATGGATGTCTGCAAATCGTTTATCGAAAGAATACGAGGATGGAGTGAAAGAGTTCATTAGATTTGCAGTTGATCATGCAGAAAATCCAAGGAAAATCATATGCCCCTGTTTAAAGTGTTGCTATGCAAGGGGAGTTAGCGAGGATGAGTTGAAAGATCATTTAGTGTGCAATGGAATTGATCGAAGTTATACATGTTGGACAAGGCATGGTGAGACAAGAGAAGAGTGCATTGAATTTGGAAGTACAGAGAGGTATGCTACAAGTGATACAAACAAAAATACATATGATGACGATCGCCTAGAAGAGATGGCAAATATGGTTGAAGAGGATCTCCAGGATTGTCCTGAAATGTTTACAAGGTTGGTAAGTGATGCGGAGAAGCCATTGTACAGCGGTTGTACTAAGTTCAACCGATTGTCGGCGGTATTAAAATTGTATAACTTGAAAGCAAGCAATGGATGGTCTGATAAGAGCTTCACAGAGTTACTCATAATTCTAAAGGATATGTTGCCAGAAGATAATGTGCTTCCTAGTCGAACATATGAGGCTAAGCGAATGTTATGCTCTATAGGCATGAGCTATGAGAGGATTCATGCTTTTCCTAACGATTGCATCTTATTTCGTAATGAATATGCATCATTAAACATGTGTCCTAAATGTAATGCCTCACGATATAAAAGAAAAGAATCAACTCCAGTGAAGGTGGCATGGTATTTCCCCATAATACCAAGATTTAGGCGCATGTATCGCAGTCCAGAAGATGCAAAACACTTGACGTGGCATTCAAATGAACGGATTAAAGATGGCATGTTCCGTCACCCAGCAGATTCTCCTCAATGGACAAAATTTGATCACGATTATCCTGAATTTGGGGAAGAAGCAAGAAACCTACGAATTGCATTGTCTACCAACGGAATGAACCCACATTGTATTCAAAGTAGTTCCCACAGCACATGGCCAGTGATTTTGATGCTTTATAATCTACCTCCATGGTTATGCATGAAGCGCAAGTACATGATGTTGTCTATGTTAATTTCTGGGCCTAAACAACCAGGAAATGATATAGACATATACTTGTCTACGTTAATTGAAGATTTGAAACAAATGTGGGACACAGGTGTAGAGGTGTATGATGGGTACAGGAAAGAGAATTTCAACTTGAGGGCTATGTTATTTGGCACAATTAATGATTTTCCAGCATATGGTAATCTGTCAGGATATAGTATTAAAGGAAAGTGTGCATGCCCTTTATGTGAAGAGAGTACGTATTGGATGCGGTTGTAACATTGTAAGAAGAATGACTTCCTCGGACATCGTAGATTTTTACCCATGAGGCATCGTTACCGGTGGTTGAGGAAAGCATTCAATGTGAATACAGAGGAATGTAGAGCTCCTGTGCCATTGACCGGTGATAAGCTGTTTGAAAAGGTAAAGAATTTAAGTAGTAATTTTGGTAAGCCATTTACAGGAGAACTTGTCACCAGTGGGTGGAAGAAAAACTCTATTTTCTTTGAATTACCATATTGGAAGTCATTGTATGTAAGACATTTCCTTGATGTGATGCATATTGAAAAGAATGTTTTTGAAAGTGTTATCGGGACGTTGCTTAATGTTCCAGGAAAGAGTAAAGATGGGATAAATGCGAGGTTGGACATGGTAAGTATGGGAATGAGGATAGAATTGGGACCGGTAAAGAAGGGAAAGCGTACATATCTACCTCATGCAGCTCATACTCTATCTAGGAAAGAAAAAAAAGTTTTTTGTAAGTTTCTCGATGGAGTTAAAGTTCTAGAGGGATACTCGTCAAACATTAGAAGCCTCGTATCTATGAAAGATCTCAAGTTAAAAGGTCTAAAATTGTCACGCCCCGCTTCCCAAAAATGTGGAGGCGAGACGTGAGAAGGTCCGCACAAACTTGAAGTTGTGAAGCTCCAAGTCTGATAAGCGTAAAAAAACACTTATTATGGCAAGCCCTTGCAAATGCGATACGAAACAAGGATAACAATAAGAAAATGAGACAATAAGCAATTTATTGAATCCCTGAATATCCATAAATAAATTACAATATCACAGAAAAGCCACCAGGCTAAAAGAAAAAGGGATCTAAGGCCCAAACATGGCCAACAAAGAATAACATACATACAAGGGTGCCACGCACCAACGACTAACAGCAAACCTAAACAAAGGAGTGTACACGAGCGGTCTTCAAGACAGGCCCCTGGTGTCCACTCACCACCACAACCATCAGCATCAGCAACACCATATCCCCTGCAACAAAGCTCTGGCTCTGGGTCTAACATGTGGCACCCAAAAGAGAGAGGGGCACATGTCAGCAAGTCTGGAAAGACTTGTGCAAGGAAACTGAAAGTAACTAACAACCTAGCACTTATAATATCAAGCAATGACATGGCAGTTAAGTATGATGCAACAGTTTTAAAAGAGAGGCAAGCACGCACGATGTAGCAAAAGCTACCAAATCACTAATCACTTATCATTTAACACTTATCACTTAGTGCATAGAGAGTCTACCTGCTGGCCAGCTCGTGGCTCAGTCCGCTTATCTCTATCACTATTAATAACACTTATCACTTATCACTTATCACTTATCACTTAGTGCATAGAGAGTCCACCTGCTGGCCGGAGTGGCGGATCAAGCCAACTCGGGGCTCAGTCCGCTTATCTCTATCACTATCAATCACTTAAACACTAGAGAGTCCACCTGCTGGCCGGAGTGGCGGATCAGGCCAACTCGGGGCTCAGTCCGCTTATCTCTTACCCCACCCACATGTGTATCGAGCGTTGGGGTTTCCAACTACAGGGCTCGCTTCTGGAACACGAGCCAGGAAGTGTAATTCACTTGGCATAGGGGTGCACCTAGCCGGTATCCGAGCGTTGGGGTTAGCAACTACAGGGCTCGCTTCTGGAACACGAGCCAGGAAACATAGTATTGTAGCGTGTGCTACGCAGTCACGATAAATAATCACTATGCAATGCCATGAGCAGATAATTGCGTACCGTTAATGGAATTTAAACGTGACAGGCCAAATGCAATGACATGAACATATTCGCGTACCGTTAATTGAATTAAACATGACAGTTTAAAGATGCATGGACAACAAGTTAAAAGGGTTGGATTCTAGCTTCGTTGTCAAGCTAGATCAATTGAGGTGACGGATCTAGTTTCGTTGTCAAACTAGATCAAATAGGTGTCTAGGCGGCTATCATTTCACCGTCTAGTCTCTTTTACGCTAAAGCAGAGTAATGGCCTAAAACATGGACTAAACCCTAAGTGGCAGGTTTCACTTGCCTAGCACCGGGGATGACGACCACTTCGTCACACGGATGCCAAACTACGGGGAAATCGCTGTTTTGGGGGAACTATCATCAAACAACATGAAATTATATTAGGGTTTCATAAAAATACCAATAAGCTATGAAAACATAGAGGAATCGATTTCTTACCGAGAGGAAGCGGAAGAAACACTCCGGGGAACCCTAGGATCAGATCTGGAGAAGATTGGAGAAGTTTGGAGAAACTAGGGTTTTGGGGGATTTGGGGATTTTGATGGATTTGGTGAGATTTTGGGGAAGATGAGAGGTAGATAGAGTGGATGGATGGATTGGATGATGGATTTAGGGTTTGGAATGAAGGATTGAAGCTTGGAGGAAGAATGGGGCTCAAGGGGGAAGATTTTAGGGTTTTGGGTCGTGTTGAGGAAGATGAAATCGTTTGGGAGGGGTATAAATAGGTTAGGCTGGCGGCTGCCCAGAAATTAGGGTTTTAACACAGGTTAGTCGGTCAAAGAGCAACCACTGACCGACTAGTTTGGCAACTAGTCGGTCGGTCGACCAACGCAGACCGACTAAGTGTAAACAGTAACTTCTGAACGAAAATAGGATTTTAGAGTTAGTCGGTCCATGAACAATTACTGACCGACTAGTTTAGCATCTAGTCGGTCGATGAACGTTCTTAGACCGACTAAGAGTAAACAGTAACTCAACTAAAATTAAGATGATGTGTTAGTCGGTCAAAGAAGCATTGCCGACAGACTAGTTTAGCATCTAGTCGGTCAACCAACGTTCTTAGACCGACTAACGATAAACAGTAACTCTTGAATAATTTAGAAAGCCAACTAGTCGGTCCAAGAAGGATTGTCGACCGACTGGATCGACATCTAGTCGGTCGGTGCCCCTTCTTATACCGGCTAATGAGCACCAAAAGTGTCGATTCGAAGCGCGAAGCTTCGGGAAGATTTCTATGGCTTCTAGGATCGATTTATACTCTAAGATATGAGCGATTTGAAGCTCGTCACGAATGACTTACTCCGAAATCGACGATCGAAGGAAGAAGATAGAAAATCACGACGAAACGATCGAAAGGGAAAGCATTGGCGACGAAAACCACACATCCAAGGAGAAAATCCTCCAAGCATATATTATAATATAAATAATCCAATTACACGAAAACCAGTCGTTACATCCTACCCACCTTAGAATAAAGTCCGTCCTCGGACTTTCTAACTATAGCTATATCTAGTCACCCTAGTAACTACCCTCAATCAACATCACATCAAAATTTCAACCAAGTACATTCATTTCAAGTGCTTATATATATATATGTACCCTAGGTAGTCAATTATTAACACCACGGGAGTAAATATATATTCACGCACACAGTACACTTATACTTATTATAATCAAACAACTTCATTCACGTATTCAAATCATTCATATAGGCAAGTATATTCCATATAACTATAAAACACCTACTACACACTATATGAAAATAACCAAGTCTCTTACTTATTTGAAAACAATTTCACACTAGAAAATACCATCGGAATCTACACGTATAGGTAACTACCTATAGGCAAGACAATAAGAGTACACTAGTCCCTATATCTCCTAGTATACATCAAACAATCAACATGCGAAATCATACCATACAATTATTAAAACAAGTTCACTATATCTAATATACATTCACCATCATTATAATTTCACAATTTATAATCATTCAAATGCATGCACACATTTCACCGTATTACCACTTCATATATAGTCCTATAGCTATAATCACGACACCCCACATATACCATAGTCACCAATTCCTATAACTATCACATACTTACACGTGCATGGTGCACACCCACACACGCTAATATTTCATTCATATATATACCAATCACACCACTATATGCTTAGCACATCTACGCACCTAGTTTAGCTAGCGCACATATATTCACGCAACCAAGTCCTTAGTGAAAACTATATCACAAGACCAACTCACATAACCATATGTTGGTATAGCCACCCACAATCGTGTGCGTAACACAACCGGCGCAAACAATCCTAACATTATACATACATCATCCATCACCATACACCAACCACATACAATACACCAATGTACATAGAGTGTACCCACTCAAGCTTGAGTGAGACTCAAAATCATAGTGGAATAATTCCATATACATAACATAGCATCCATACATATGCCAATACTATCTAATGCATACACGTCTACCAACATAACCACATACATATCTAAATGTCAAACACCCTTAATATCTAATCAGGTAATATCACATATTTCAATCACTTCATATACCATGATATTATTACAAACATTAGCACACTCATAATTACATTATTCTCCCTAATAAAAGTATTTACCTATAGTCACACCCAAGCATCGTATATCTTCATACCATATCCATCCACCTATATTTGGTACATCAATACACATTCACTTCATACATAAGTTAAGATATGCAGTAGTCGGGCACACCTCATGGTATACACGCATACGACATCTCATAAAATAAGTAGTACCAATCAAAATTATCATTCTGTTATCATACGTATATCACATCATACTCAAGCAGAAAATTACCTACACGCAACATACAAATGCCAACACCCATACCACTATATACACACCACGAAATCAACACTACGACGACATAACCACTTAACTAATGGGCCCACCAAACCATAACAAGGTTGACACAGGCGACGACAAGCTCTAAGGCTAGACAATAGGAAAGAAATTGAAACCAAAATCGTAACGAATAGAAGGATCGAAAAGCATGAAAACGGTCGTGTAATGATGTAATGATGCTCCATTAGGACACATGGAAAAACAGTGTAAATAACATATTCTAAAATACGAAAAGTTTGAAAACCGTTATACTTCAAAGTTGGAGTCCTTTTCCGTATAAAAATATTTAGAGGTCGACAAAACAAATTGTTTGAAATAAGTTTGAGTCGAATATACATAATAGGAGAAAACGGTTTATTGGCTCACGTAAAGTCATTAAAAGAAAGTGAATCATTCACACGAATTTTGAGGTCGTAGTTTAGAAAATATTATACGGCGGTGATTTAATAATGTTGGCAAGAGTTTTGAAACGAAATTAAACTCACGAAAGAATTTTAAACTCATGCCAAATACTTTCAAAGTCTTTAAGCCAGGAGAAAGCTCAAATAATCAATATTGAAACTACCTTTTAGCGTAACCAGGATTTGCCGAAAGAAATCGTTTTACACAAAGCTCTTAACATACGGGCTAATGAGCCTAATGCGGATATAGGAAAACATTCGAAATTCAATTTAGTTTAGAAATTATTCTAAGGCATGTAGGGTGAACGGAAAGATAACAATAGCTTATTAGTAGTATTATCAAAATTTGTAGTGAAACTTTAAAATCAAATTTATGGAGGGTCTAGATCAGAAAGGTTACGAAATAACGATTTTTACAAAAATCTGAAATAGGGGAAACGAGGAGCATAACGGTCGTAGTACTGATATATAAAAAAATTAATTGAAGCTATACTTTAGAAATCATTTTTTTTTGAAATATGTATGACGAATGGAAAGATAATAACATCTTAGTAGTATGGAAGTAAGTGGGGGGGATATATATACATATATAGAATTATTAAATTGGTAATAAGCTTTAAAACCGAATTTTGGAGGTCTAAATCAGGAAAGGGTTTCGAAAAGTAATTTTACAAAAATCTGAACTAGGGAAAAAGTTGAGCATAAAATCGACTCGCTGAAAGCTGCAGCCCCATGTGACTTGAAAGGTATATAAGAAGCAAACATGATGCGGTATTCGAATAAGTTTTAATGGCATAAGTAAGAAAAGAAAATTATAATTCAGGCTAGGAAAAATAGAAGTACGGTTCAGAAGAAAATTGGTATATGAAAAGAGGCAAGTCATTTATATCGATGTGAAAATATAGGCTGAAGAATATTATAAACTAATAATCAAAATCTCGGCAAAAGTTTCAATGTTTTAGAAAAGAATAAATAAATTTAAGTCGCGAAAGAGTACGAAACCTAGTATATATATTAAAAGTTCGCGAACAAATTTAAACTTAGCGAAAGAGGAACATCGAAAATACTTTTAGGGAAAACAAGGATTTGCCACAAGAATGGGTTGGTAAAAGACTTGAAGTATGGGTACGACAAACTTGTAATTGGTATATATATATATATCCATAAATTAATTGGGGTCCTATTTATCTTGAAAGAAGTATTTTAAAGTACGTACGGTAAATAGCTAAAATGAATTTCGCAATAGTAGAAAAGGTGGTATATCGAATTATCGAAATAGTAATAAGGTTTTAAAATCAAATGCGGAAGATATATGTTAGAAAAGTAGTTGCAAGATAGTAACTTAAGATAACGACCAAATCATCTTCAAAATCTAAGAACGACTTTTAGCTCAATCGGGAGTAAGGGAGAATTACTAAAGGCGGGTTCGGAATAAAATTTAAATTGAGCAAAAACTTTAAATAAGGGAGGCATTGGAAAGTGACATAGGAAATTTAAGATTTGCAACGGAAAAGATTTAAAAGATCAATGATAATCGCAATGAGGTGGACATGTGAATCGGGACAAGGGAGATGGTCGGATGATAAGGCATATACATACCTAGGACATGACTCAGGAAAATCTACGGGGAACTCCTACGGTCAACCAACTAAAGATTTGGGGAACTAAGCACTAAGACTCTCTAAGGAGCTGGTCAGCAATGCAATGAGTTCAACTTGGTCCGAAATCGATGAACCCAAGCGAACAGCCAAAGAATTCTAGGAGTCTATCATGGTCAGAGCTAGACAGGAACCACTAAGGTAACTCTTAGGACTATCAAATCAATCACTAACATGGTGTCTAACTAACAATCAAGGATCCCTAACTAGCAAGCACAACTTCTAACTAAGTCTCACTATGGTCCTGACCTAATGGATTTCCTATCAAGCTGGGACAGGTGCTCTAACACGCCTACTAGCCACTTAAGGCATAGGAACGCTAAAAACCAAGACTCCGGGCTTATAACTTGGATGTTCTAATTTATTTAATGGACATTCTATAATTATTATCGTTGTTCCGATAGCTCGCATTTGCAAATGGACCTGCATGGGCCACCACTAAAACCTGTCACGCCCCGCTTCCCAAAAATGTGGAGGCGAGACGTGAGAAGGTCCGCACAAACTTGAAGCTGTGAAGCTCCAAGTCTGATAAGCGTAAAAAAACATTTATTATGGCAAGCCCTTGCAAATGCGATACGAAACAAGGATAACAATAAGAAAATGAGACAATAAGCAATTTATTGAATCCCTGAATATCCATAAATAAATTACAATATCACAGAAAAGCCACCAGGCTAAAAGAAAAAGGGATCTAAGGCCCAAACATGGCCAACAAAGAATAACATACATACAAGGGTGCCACGCACCAACGACTAACAGCAAACCTAAACAAAGGAGTGTACACGAGCGGTCTTCAAGACAGGCCCCTGGTGTCCACTCACCACCACAACCATCAGCATCAGCAACACCATATCCCCTGCAACAAAGCTCTGGCTCTGGGTCTAACATGTGGCACCCAAAAGAGAGAGGGGCACATGTCAGCAAGTCTGGAAAGACTTGTGCAAGGAAACTGAAAGTAACTAACAACCTAGCACTTATAATATCAAGCAATGACATGGCAGTTAAGTATGATGCAACAGTTTTAAAAGAGAGGCAAGCACGCACGATGTAGCAAAAGCTACCAAATCACTAATCACTTATCATTTAACACTTATCACTTAGTGCATAGAGAGTCTACCTGCTGGCCAGCTCGTGGCTCAGTCCGCTTATCTCTATCACTATTAATAACACTTATCACTTATCACTTATCACTTATCACTTAGTGCATAGAGAGTCCACCTGCTGGCCGGAGTGGCGGATCAAGCCAACTCGGGGCTCAGTCCGCTTATCTCTATCACTATCAATCACTTAAACACTAGAGAGTCCACCTGCTGGCCGGAGTGGCGGATCAGGCCAACTCGGGGCTCAGTCCGCTTATCTCTTACCCCACCCACATGTGTATCGAGCGTTGGGGTTTCCAACTACAGGGCTCGCTTCTGGAACACGAGCCAGGAAGTGTAATTCACTTGGCATAGGGGTGCACCTAGCCGGTATCCGAGCGTTGGGGTTAGCAACTACAGGGCTCGCTTCTGGAACACGAGCCAGGAAACATAGTATTGTAGCGTGTGCTACGCAGTCACGATAAATAATCACTATGCAATGCCATGAGCAGATAATTGCGTACCGTTAATGGAATTTAAACGTGACAGGCCAAATGCAATGACATGAACATATTCGCGTACCGTTAATTGAATTAAACATGACAGTTTAAAGATGCATGGACAACAAGTTAAAAGGGTTGGATTCTAGCTTCGTTGTCAAGCTAGATCAATTGAGGTGACGGATCTAGTTTCGTTGTCAAACTAGATCAAATAGGTGTCTAGGCGGCTATCATTTCACCGTCTAGTCTCTTTTACGCTAAAGCAGAGTAATGGCCTAAAACATGGACTAAACCCTAAGTGGCAGGTTTCACTTGCCTAGCACCGGGGATGACGACCACTTCGTCACACGGATGCCAAACTACGGGGAAATCGCTGTTTTGGGGGAACTATCATCAAACAACATGAAATTATATTAGGGTTTCATAAAAATACCAATAAGCTATGAAAACATAGAGGAATCGATTTCTTACCGAGAGGAAGCGGAAGAAACACTCCGGGGAACCCTAGGATCAGATCTGGAGAAGATTGGAGAAGTTTGGAGAAACTAGGGTTTTGGGGGATTTGGGGATTTTGATGGATTTGGTGAGATTTTGGGGAAGATGAGAGGTAGATAGAGTGGATGGATGGATTGGATGATGGATTTAGGGTTTGGAATGAAGGATTGAAGCTTGGAGGAAGAAGGTGGCTCAAGGGGGAAGATTTTAGGGTTTTGGGTCGTGTTGAGGAAGATGAAATCGTTTGGGAGGGGTATAAATAGGTTAGGCTGGCGGCTGCCCAGAAATTAGGGTTTTAACACAGGTTAGTCGGTCAAAGAGCAACCACTGACCGACTAGTTTGGCAACTAGTCGGTCGGTCGACCAACGCAGACCGACTAAGTGTAAACAGTAACTTCTGAACGAAAATAGGATTTTAGAGTTAGTCGGTCCATGAACAATTACTGACCGACTAGTTTAGCATCTAGTCGGTCGATGAACGTTCTTAGACCGACTAAGAGTAAACAGTAACTCAACTAAAATTAAGATGATGTGTTAGTCGGTCAAAGAAGCATTGCCGACCGACTAGTTTAGCATCTAGTCGGTCAACCAACGTTCTTAGACCGACTAATGATAAACAGTAACTCTTGAATAATTTAGAAAGCCAACTAGTCGGTCCAAGAAGGATTGCCGACCGACTGGATCGACATCTAGTCGGTCGGTGCCCCTTCTTATACCGGCTAATGAGCACCAAAAGTGTCGATTCGAAGCGCGAAGCTTCGGGAAGATTTCTATGGCTTCTAGGATCGATTTATACTCTAAGATATGAGCGATTTGAAGCTCGTCACGAATGACTTACTCTGAAATCGACGATCGAAGGAAGAAGATAGAAAATCACGACGAAACGATCGAAAGGGAAAGCATTGGCGACGAAAACCACACATCCAAGGAGAAAATCCTCCAAGCATATATTATAATATAAATAATCCAATTACACGAAAACCAGTCGTTACAAAAATCTCATGATTGTCATGTTTTGATGGAGCATTTACTACCAGTGGGTATACGTTCCATTTTGCCAAAAAAGGTGAGGGTGACCATCACAAAATTATGTTTCTTCTTCAGGGCAATTTGTAGTAAAGTTATTGATCCTGAAAAGTTACTGGCATTGTAAAAAGAAATTGTTGTCACATTGTGTGAGCTTGAGATGTATTTACCACCATCCTTCTTTGACATAATGGTTCATCTGACTGTTACCTGGTTCGAGAGACACAATTGTGTGGACCAGCCTATATGAGATGGATGTACCAGATCGAGTGCTATATGAAGATATTAAAAGGGTATGTGAAAAACCGTAGTCGACCAGAAGGTTGTATGGTTGAGCGTTACATAGTTGAAGAAGCTGTTGAATTTTGTACAGAGTACCTAAGTAATGTTGATTCCATAGGGCTTCCAAGGTCTCGTCACACAGGAAGAATATCAGGGGAAGGGATTAAGGGAGGTGATGTAGTGCTCATATCAAGGACAGAGTGGGAGCAAGCACATTTATATGTTCTGCACAATGATGTTGAAGTTGAGCCGTATGCTGAAAGACACAAGGAACTACTTCGAAATTCAAACCCAAATAGGAATGAGAATTGGATAACAAGAGATCACAATCGGTCTTTTATAACATGGCTGAAAGAACAAGTCTTTGGAGAGTTGGCTATAAATAGAGCTTCAGTTTCAGATAGATTGAGATGGTTAGCAAATGGTCCAAGTATACACGTTTTTTCTCACAATGGTTACCTTATTAACGGGTATACATTCTACACTAAAGATCATGATGATCAAAGTACAAAGCAAAATAGTGGAGTGACTCTTGTAGCTGAATCTATGCACATCTCTAGTGCAAAAGACAGAAATCCCATATATGCAAATATGTCATACTTTGGTGTTATTGAACGCATATGGGAGTTGGATTATATTATGTTTCGATTGGCTGTGTTTGGTTGTAAGTGGGCAGACAACAATAATGGGGTTCAAATTGATGAGTTAGGGTTCATGCGGGTGGATCTTAATAGGGAGGGGTATAAGGACGAGCCTTTTATTTTAGCATCGCAAGCTCAACAAGTATTCTATGTCACAGATCCCACTGATGTGAAGTGGTCCATTGTGTTGTTAAATAACAAATTAAATGACTGTCGTAGCCAAGGACATGAAGATATCAATATTGAGGATGATCCTTTCTTAGGGACATCACAATCACTTGATATTGATCCTACTGTAGATGATGGTTTCTATATGAGAGATGATCATGATGAGGGGATTTGGGTCAATCCGTCATTTCATGTCATGAAGGGACAAGCAAGTATTAATCCAACATGGAAAAGGAAAAGATTAACCTAATTAAGTTCATACGACTTTTTCTGGTGAGTGATGTATATTGATCTTAATTCATTTTTCTTGCATCTTTTCTTGTGAACTAACAATTTAATGTTGTTTTATTTTGTTGTAGATAAATGTCTTCTAGTGATGACAACTGTGTTCCCCTTGATGGTGATGCTCCCAATATTGAGGAAAATGTTATTAAACGTGGAGTGACCGCTATGGAGGGAGTTATTCGTGCACGAAGCAAAGGGATATCATTTAAGGTATTCTACTTACAAGTTTTTATTATTTAATCATATTAATTTTCATCAACATATATTCATTTTCTTATTCTATCATTGTTATTAGGTTGGATGGAATGATAGGGGTCAACCAATTGATCCTAACAGTGCTATATTTGTGAGTTATATTGGGGCAATTACCCGACAGATGGTGCCAATAACATGTGATAACTGGAAATCGTCGGCTTTAAAAGTAGTGAAAGAAAACATCTGGAAGGATATACAGGTAATATACATACTCTCATCTTTTTTTATTCTTATACAAACATACTAACACAATTGAGCACACTTTTGTAGACATCTTTCATTGTTGATGATAGTCATCGGAGATATATTCTTAAAGAAGCAGGCAAACTTTGTAGAAATTTCAGAACCTACTTAATAAAGAATTATGTTTGTGATGAAAGTGGTAGTGTTATTGAGCATCCTCCACATGAGTATCCTTTCATATCTGAAGATCAATGGAGAGCGTTTGTTGCTAAACGTCAGTGCGATGAATTTAAGGTAATGTTACTCATTTTGAGGAATCTGACTAAACATATTACTTTGTATTAATATAGTTGCTTTGTGCCTAAATAGATGCGAAGCACTCAAAATCGAAAAAGAGCATTAAATCATATGTACCCATATAGAAAGGGCTGTATGGGTTACGCACGCCTTGAGCAAAAGATGGTAAGTATGCAAAAGATACAACGTACAAGATGTTAG
Organism: Scilla litardierei; assembly: GCA_030789695.1. Classification (NCBI taxonomy): domain Eukaryota; kingdom Viridiplantae; phylum Streptophyta; class Magnoliopsida; order Asparagales; family Asparagaceae; genus Scilla; species Scilla litardierei. Next base: position 115,112,613 of record CM061134.1, read on the forward strand.
AAATGATTTTTAATTAGTTTATTAATTATCTTAATTGTCTGAATGTACAGTTAAAGGACTCAGAATCAAATGACACATCCATAGCTCGTCATGATTTATGGAAGGGTGCTCGTGTAAATAAGTTAGGAGTGGTTGATAATGAAAATGTTCAGCAAGTGTATGAGAAAATTGTAAGTATGATATCATTTTACTCTAGTTCTTTTATTATTTTTTTATTTTATCACTAATGATGTATATGTTACCTTTCAAATTTATGTGCCAGGAGACCATTTCACAAACTATATCACAGGATCAGTTACAGGACTCGCAGGATATACTTTCTCGAGTCTTAAATGTCCCAGAGTATCCTGGACGTGTTAGAGGTTATGGATTCGGGCCGTCAATAAAAGATTGTTTCCCAAGTGAAAAGCGCAGAAGAAATAATGATAACGCAGACTTGAGAGAAACAGTGGCATTGCTCTTAGAGAAGATGAAAGTATTGGAGAGTATGGGTCACAACAAAGAATTAGCTACAATCAGCAAAAGTGGTAGTTGTACGCTTCTTTCCTGTAATATTCCTGAAGTAAGTGTTTTTCTATTAAATTATTGCATTTACAAATAATTAATTCAAGATATTATTAGCAAAATACATTCCTGTATGATTATCAACATTAATTGATGTTTTCTTTATGAAATTTTTGTTTTAGGACATCTCATCATGTAATTTTTATTTATCATCCCCAACACATCGCATAGTTGGGAAGGGAAAGGTCTTCAATCGTCTTGATGATAGAAAACTACACAATATATCATTACCCACGAATCATATGAAAGTTATGATTGAACATGTGATAGAGTCAGATGCACCACTACCAATACCTATAGAGGATGCAGGAGTCATGGTAGTAGGTGATGCGATTGGTACTTTTGTTGCATGGCCAACCAACCTTATTGATTTGGTCTCTACGGTAAGACTTCTTATAGTATACATTAGATTCTTATATTGTTGTTTCATTATTTTCTAACTAAATGATTCACTTAAATGATTTCCCATACAGATGCCCGCAAAATCTAACGTCAAAGAGTCGGTTAAAACAAAGGAGTCAGGTACTCCTAAAAAGAAACAAGAAAAAGTAAAGGCAAAACATCAGGAGCCCTCCCATGCTGTTCGTGCAACTAGTAAAAAGAAACACGAAAAAGTAGAGTCAAAACATCAGGAGTCCTCTCCTGCAGTTGCTGCAAATAATCTCTCTATGTATTGCAATTTTATTCAGATATATGCTACACAAAAGCTTCAAGGTGGTGCGCTGTTACAAATAGACATGGAGAGAGACATTTTTGGTATATCATATATGGAGTTAATTAGTCATCAAATTGTCAATGAACTTCTTCAACACGAATGGTTGGATTGTCCGATAATCTGTGTATATATCAGGTACTTTAAGTAAACAATTTTTAGAATTTCATTTCAATTAAACGTTGATATTATTGCTAACTTATTTTTAATCTTCATTCAAGGTACTTGTACTATGAGTTGGTTCTCAACAGACAAAACACAAGGAGATTCTCATTCTTATGCCCACATAACACATCTTCTTTTATTGATGAGTCAACGAAGTATATAGCCGATGCACTTATTGAATATAACGAGCCAGGGAAGTTATTCTTGGCACCATATAATACAGGGTAAATAACTTTTTAATATATTTTATTTAATTTAATGAATTCCTAAGAATGTAGTCACTTAGAATTTGTTAACTACTTTTGTAAGGGTCATTGGGTCTTGTTAGTCATCAATGCCACATCAGAGACAATATATTATTTGGATGCCTTGCATCATGATCCAAAATATAATCGAAGCATGAAGGATACATTCGACAAGTAAGTTAATTGTGTTTTATGTCAATATGTAAATATGATATATGTTGAATATAACGAGTTGACTAAATTTATTTTATTTTGTTAGAGCTTTGTGCATTTATCGTGCTTCTAAGGGAACTAGGGGCCCGAAATCTAGATCAAACAAACCCACATGGATCCGTATAAATGTATGTACAACGGTCTCTTCTAATTTCATATGTTGCTCAAATCTAGATCAAACAAGGATAACGCACCATTCATATAATTTTTCATTTTTTGAATTGTATAGTGCCCCCTTCAGACCAATACAATTGATTGTGGTTATTATGTTATGCGATTCATGAAAGAAATCCTTTCACAAAATGAAAACATCATCCCAGATACGGTATGTAGTTTTAGTTTTAATTTATATTTTTTTTGTATTTTTAGTTATATTTGTTAATATTTGATTATAACATATATTTGCTATTTGCTATGATATTCTATTTTGTTGTACTTCCCTGACTACAAATGTGCTACTTACTCTACTGATCAACTAGCTGAAGTCAAGGAAGATTGGTGTCGTTATGTGGTCCAGAAATATGTCACTTTAGTATAGATGTGCACCCTAAAGGTCGGTGTCACGCCCCGCTTCCCAAAAAGTGGAGGTGAAGCGTGAGAAGGTCCGCTCAGACTTGAAGCTGCAAAGCCGCAAGTCCGATAAGCGTCAATAAACTTTAATTGGCAGGTCCTTGCAATTGCGATACGAAATAAAGATAATAAACAAGGAAATGAGACCAAAAAGAAATCTCAGAATATCCATTAAATTAAATTACAATATCACAGGAAAAAGCCACCAGGCTTACAGAGAAAGAAACTAAGGGCCCCAGCATGGCCAAACAAAAGTACAAGGTACATAAAAACATAGTACAGGTGCCATGCACCGACAACTTAACAAAATCTAAACAAAAGGAAACTCAGCAGAGGTCACTAAGAATAGTCACCGGAAGCATCGTACTCAACGTCAAAAACGGCTCGGGCACGTACACCACGGACACGTCACCCTCAACTGCAATCTCTGGCTCAGCAACTAACATGTGTCACCCAAAGAGAAGAGGCACATGTCAGCAAGTCTAAAAAGACTTGTGCAAGGAAACTATAAAAAGGAAGCAACCTAACAGTTCTAAAGTAAAGTATGACATGGTATAGCATGGCAAATAGCATGGCATGGCGAGTAACATAGCATGGCAAGTAAACAAGTAAAAGACAAGTACTGGAATTGTAATCACGTCGTGCACAGAGATTCCGCCCTTTGGCTAGAGTGGCTGTACGGGCCAACTCTTACGCTCAAGTGATCGTTTATCCCTACCCCTCCACGTGTGTCGAGCCAGGGCATTACCCCCGAACACGGAATGCTCGCTTCTGGATCACGAGCCAGGAAGTGTTTTTAACACAGATGGCGTAGGGTTATGCCCGCATAACGGGTGCCTAACCGGTAACACGAAAACATGGATTTGGTACATGTAGTGTAGCGTGTGCTACGATGTAAATTTAACTAGGATGACATGTACGATGCAATGCATGGCAGTTAACAATTCAAATGCGTACAGTTAAGGAATTTAAACATGACAGATATCACTGCATAAATGGTAGGGCAAGGTGTCGGATCTAGCTTCGTTGTCAAGCTAGATCACAAAGTTGTGCCTAGATCGCTATCATTTCACGATCTAGTCTCTTTCACGCTAGTACAAATAATTGGTCTAAAAACATGGCCTAAAGAAAAGTTGGCAAGTTTCACTTGCCTGATTGAGTCGGTTTGAGGTGCCCAGGTGATCGTGGTAAGAAACGTGGTTAAATCTGCGTTAACGAAATCATAATATCAAGCGAAACAACTTGCAATAAAATCTAACTTAGAGGACGTATACGTATCCACACTAGCTTAATACTTACATATACCAAACTGTTACATATAAACTGAACTATATAAATATATATATTTTAATACCATCATTAAAATAAAAACTGTGAAGTACTGCTACCTTATAAGACGTAGACATGTGACATTAAAATAAAACTGTCTAACTCATGTACTGACTACTGCTAACATTTAACACTGACTTAATCCAAAACAACCTGCATTACAAAGTTCGATTACCTAGGCTGATTTGTACTAAGTTGTTAAAACTAACCCATATATTAATTTACGGGGCACTAAGGTATGAGTAATAACCATACCAACACATTAACAACCATTGCATATAAACATATTTATAAACCATTATTTAAAAAAAACTGACTACTTGTGAGTTAACAAGGCTTATAGGGTACTGTTGTTTGGCAGCTTCTCATTGCATTCTTCCCAATAGTTTGATGTGCATCAAAGGTACTATGCCCTAGGGTTGGGTTATAAAAGGGAAGGGTTTTTCTCATATTAGTCCCTTAAATTATGTGTATTTTGATATTAGTCCCTTAAATCTTTTTAATTTGAATTTAGTCCCTTAAAGGGACTATTTAGGTTAAACATTAAACATTTAAGGGACTATTTAGGTTAACAAAAGGGACTATTTAGGTTAACATTAAACATTTAAGGGACTAAATTCAAATTACAAAGATTTAAGGGACTAATATCAAAATACACATAATTTAAGGGACTAATATGAGAAAAACCCAAAAAGGAAACATCATTAAACACCAGTATATAAGTAGATAGCAGTGTTCGCATGAACTCACGTTACAACCTATGAGACATGCAATTAAGACTATAACATTTAAAAGTAATATCCTTACATAAACAAAGTGCACCCAAAAGAATAATGAACTCACAGAGGTTCAAGCAAGCTAGGGTTACAGCGCGGCTTTCGGACGGTGGGCTTGCACGGCAGCATTCAGCGACGTCAGGGTGAGGTGCTCCTCGGCAACGTCCAGCGGCGGTTAAGATGGCCGGTGGCCGAAGCAAGCGGGGCTGCGAGTTGTTGAGGAGACAGGTGGCCTGCTCTGAGGGGCTGCGGCAATATAGAGGTGAGGAAGGAGAGGTGATGGTCGGCGTTGTCTGGAGGGGAGATGTGGCTCGCTAGTGGTCGCCAGCGGCCTGATGGCAGCCACGGGAAGCAGGGCGCAAGGATGGCCGGACTTGCGTCTTAGAGGGCCGGAGGTTGGCCTGAGGGTACTCGAGGGAGAGGGGTAGAGAACGGGTCGGGGAGATGGAAGAGGGTCGCGGCGCCGTGGAGCTACGCTGCAACAATTGTGTGAAGAGGGAAAAAATGGAGGGGGCGGCGGCTCTATGCTGCCGTCGGTGGAGAACAGGGCCGAGTGGAGGAGGGGTTCGGGGAGCGAGGCTGAAGGTCGGAGGAACGGTGGAGATCGCCGGGGTCTTGGTCGGAGAGCGGGTCTGAGGGGGAGAAGGGAAGGCGAGCGGCGGTTGTCGAAGGTGGGATGTCGCGATGGAGGCTGGCGGTCATGGAGAGATCGGGCCCTAGGGGTTAAGCGTGAATGAGGAGTTGAGGCGGCGGCTAGAAATGTTTGATGCTGGGAAAAGAGGTAAAATAACCCTAGGTTTAATAAGAGATATGAGAGGATGCAGCCACGTGGGCTAGGTTAGAGTTGTCCTCTTGGTTTTAAAAATAGTAAGGGAGGTTTATATAATAGGAAAAAGGGGTGTGGGGCTGCAAACACGTGAGGGGCTAGGTTGTAGGGTTTTGTTGTTTTAAAAACTTTTGAAATTATCAATATTAAAACCCCCACTTCCCTCACTCCCTCTCTCCTGCGTGAGACAAGTGGGTGCGGCCAAAAAGGGAAATAAAATAGACTAAGTCAAATTAGGGGAAGATTAAGATTATATATAAAATATTACTTAGGGACAAATCTCAAGGCTTAGGGTTAAAACCAACGATTAAACTGGGGAAAAAGTGAAAGTTGGTCAAACGGAGCTCAAAAATTTTAAGATAAATATTGGGGTGACCGGAACGACGAGAGAAAGAAGATAGAGGAGGCGGATCACAATTTCGATGACGAGAAACGAAATTAAAAATAAAAACGTCTCACGTCAAAAGTGAGAATCGCGACGTCTCTTCAAATAAGATCAAATCGTGGGAGAACGACCATTGAAATGACGTTCCCAATTAACACCACAATTTTAATACTCTCAGAGAGGGTCACAATGCCGTATCACACTATAGGGTTCGGATACAGACAAGATCTAAAATAAATACGTGCACGAACAAGACTACGTGCACGAAAAGCGTACAAAGGATACGGGGTCCAAAAGCGACGGTAATCCCAAGTTGGGCACACGTCGGGGGTGGCTTGGTAAGGATGCAACCAAGGTGCTACGGCCCTATCGACTCAACAACACGACTCACACACAAAGCAAGAAAACCATCCAGGTATCCGAAATTGCTATACGCACAGCCGTACAATGAATAGTGGGTACCGGCCGTTACAGTCGGTATTCCGTGAAACTTTGTTTTTTAACCCTTTGATAAAGTTGTGATATTTGGTCAATTTGCATTAATAATGCTTGCTTTTTGTATGATCGTTAGTTTTCTATTACAGGGACGAATTTCTAAGGGGGAAACCATATTTTTAGTTTGCAATAACAGATTTGCTTATTATTTTACTTTTAAAAAAAATCAAGAAATTGCTTAACTGTGATGATTGCTTGCAAACATTTGAATTGCTCCGAAAACTTGTCATGTACTATGTATATTTTCTAAAGAAAGCTAAATATTACAGTTTGCCCTTGGCATCAATATTTTAATAGAAAAGATAACTCATTTGCCATCAATCGACCAGACTCTGACTATGAAGATTCCAATATTATATTAGCAAAAAGGTTAAAGCTAATAAGGACCTTCCTAATATCTTTAAAAAACTGCAATTTCCCTTTTCTTTTTGAATGAAATAATCTTTTTAGATGATATTTTAAATCCTATAGCAAGCTTTGTTATTCATTTAAACCACTGAAACTGCATGCATGTTCTCTCTTCTTGCTCTTCCATGTACATAAATCCATAGCCAAAAAGTACATTTACCATGAAAGAGCTGGTTATCATTGTGCTAGATGGGATACAATATACTTTAAGCTGTACGAACCTCTTTGCTTCTTGTGTTGTTTCCATTCGCATTAAATGGAATGAAACAGACATTATACTCTAACATATAGGACAACCTTTTTACTTCCTATGTTGTTTCCAGTTGCCATTCCCATTGGCATGAAATGATTCACATCAAGAAGATTTTGCCATGAATTCAATTAGAACTCTAATGTGTACCTGAACTCGTGCACGATTCTTATAGAATTGCTATTATGTTAAATTATGCTTGTATCTGAAAGTTCAATTTTTCTGCCATTTCTTGAAGAAAGTACTTATTGATACTTTTTTCTTCCATTGAGCGTTTTGGGGTCTCGTATGATGATATGTTTCCACTGCTATTAGGATCACAGTCTTCCTGCTGGAATAATGTGCCTTCTGTTGTGTTTCAGTCACATGCAAGTCGTGTGCACATACAGCGGTTTGCTATCCTGGCTTATTATTGTTCACTGTTCCACCTAGGCTGTGTAACAATATGTAATTTTTCTTTGTTCGAGAGACTTGTGGTATATCATGTTTTTGATCTTCAGAAATAAAGATGCTTCCAGATCAAAGGCATATATTTGATCAATCTTGGACCGTCTTTCTCCGAGTAATAATAGTGGTAGTATTAATATTGTGTTAATACTATGCAAACAATAATGAAGAGCTGGTTCTTTTATAGATATACACAAAATGTGGAAGACGAGCTATGCCAGCAATGATGATGGGATCTGCTGCTGCTGCTGTATTTATAGATTGTGATGAGTGCTGGAAGCTACTTCTGGTTACAAGGAGGGGATTATTATACGTCTGGGATCTTTTTAACGGGACGTGCGTCCTGCATGATTCATTATCTTCTATGGTCACTTCAAGGGGGGATTCATCAATAAAAGATGCAGGTATGTACTTTTGACATGTTATATATGTCAAAAGTATTATGCTTCTGATTTCCAAGGCTGATTGGTTCAGTTGGGCCACGGTTACGTAGGAACCCATGAACGAGAAATAAATGAAGAAGATGGGGACAAACTTCTAATGATACATTGAACATACCCTTGGCACTTTAAGTCTAATGATACATTGGACACGGTAAACAAACTTCAGACGGCGTTGCTCCTGGCTGAAGTTTTCGTCTCTGGCCTACCCAACAACATGCCGTTTCAGAAGTTTGAGCAGAGGTGCTCTATTCGAACCATTATTAACATGATCAGCATAAAAAATTCCTAAATCCGTTCACTGAGTTTACATGTTTTTCAACCTGCAGATTTCAAGAGTGGGGACTGGAGAGGGGATGGGGTGATACTGCGGAGCGAGTTAAAGAGACATTGAACTGTCTGTCTGAAGTTCTGCAAGCACCGGACCCATCAAATATGAAGAAATTCTTCAGCCGACTTCCTACCATCTTCAACATCGTGATATTCTCTCCTCACGGCTATTTCGGGCAAGCAGATGTTCTCGGATTGCCCGATACCGGTGGCCAGGTTTAATTACAAACTGATCCTGGCTTGAATAGTAGTCACTAAGAAACCTGAAGAGCTAGAAGTAATCCCAAGTTTTTACAAATTCTGACAGGTTGTGTACATTTTGGACCAAGTTAGAGCACTTGAGGAGGAACTGCTCCTCAGGATCAAACAACAAGGCCTTTCAGTCAAGCCTCAGATTCTTGTGGTAAAGTCCTAAACTTGTACATTTTTTTAACATATATTTCTTTGCAACATGTAAGACCCATACCCTTGGCACTTTCCACTTGTTGATTTCATTTTTTTAACTACTTTACATGCCTAGCTTAGATCTTCTGGAAGAAGAAATGGGAGAAGGTAAAATGCCCATTTACTATCCAACACATATGTTTTAAGACTTCATGTATGCATTTCCAGTGTTATTTAAAGCCTCTGTTTTCCATTTCCAGAACCATCCATGTACGGGATGAGCAAGCAGGTTGGTCTAGTCACTCACAACTACGACGACAACGGAAAGAGCATGAGCACCGAGATGAGGCTTCTCATCGAGGAGGAGGTGAAGGAGTTTCTTGAGAAGGCATATAACAATGCGAAGACTATACTCAAGACGCACACTAATGAGCTGCATGCCCTTGTAAATGCTCTCTTGGAGCATGAAACTCTAACAGGGGCTCAGATAAAATTAAAAAAATCACTTACACAGAAGTATTTTGATATATACCTGTTGCAATTAGCTTCCAAGCAAGCATTCTTTGTTTCTTTGCACATTATTATTTTTTGATCTGATATTCATTCCCTAATGAATAGGCAGAAGCTCTGTGCATATCAGTTATCCAGAAGATCAAAGATGAACTTGGTTGGGCAGGTGATATACTGTTTGATAAAAACTTTGGTGCATGGAAAGGAATTCTTCCTAGCTATTTTAGGGAACGAGATATCACTCTGAATTCTATATCTGCTGAAGAAGAATCAACCACAAGTTCAAGTGTTGATCCCCTAAGTAATGCAGAACTGACAAGCAGCGTCTCTATGCCGACAATAGCACATGAAATTGCTAGTTATCAGGTGTGTATTATATCTTTCACATGATATGCTAGTTATCACTCATCTTCAATGAATAGTTTCTAAAATCTTTCGAACAAAAAATAAGGTTTATTTATTCAAGTACAATTATATTGTGTTGCAAAATTGAAGATTTGTCTTATGAACTGTCTATATGCACAACTGATATCGAAAGTCTAGATCATTGCTGTTCATTACCAATGTACATCATTTGAATTGAAAATAAGTCCCATGGTCCACATCGTTTATGGATGGCAGAGTATAATGAGACTAGAGAAGGAATTGTTTCTGTAGAGGAATGTGCCCTCGGATCATTTGTATTTGATGCAAATGATAATTTAAGCCTAGATAGGGACTATTTTGCATATGATGCAAAAGAGATTAAATGTGTCTTAAATTGTTTAAGACTATATTTAATTAAATAAACGCGTTGAAAATGTAACCTAGATGACAGGATCGTCCCGTTCTAAACACAGGTTCAAACCGCGTCAGAAACGGAGTCCAAACGAGTCCAGTAAGTCTATTTAAAAGTGTTTTAAATAGAAGCCCTTAAACCAGCCCAAAGATAAAAAAAAGCCCAAAAGCCTTAAGAGTAAGGCTACTGTTTTAATAAAAAAAACAGTTAAAGGGGGGCCCCGAACTGTGGGCCCCCCAACCTGGCGCCCAGAATTTGGGCGCCAGGCGGCCAGCCAAAAGGCTAGCACGCGCCAGCCTGGCGCGTGCCTGGCACGCGCCGGCAGGGCGCGTGCAAGGCGCACGCCAGACTGTGGGGCCCACTCTGTGGGCCCCACAACAGGGTTCAGAACCCTATGCTTCTGTGACGACTGCTTTTTTTGCGAAAATTGACTCATGGGCTTAACTTTGGACATACGTTTGAGGGGTCAAACAAACTCCGATTGACGAACGGTTTTTTCCTATGCGTTCACCGTTGAACGCTTGTCGTATTGATAGGTTGTATCAATCTTGAAGCTCAACGGTGAGTGAGTTAAAATTCATGGAAGTTTGCACTTTGTGAAGTGCAAACTAACTTGATTTAATTGACTCTAATTTTAGTCCCACATCGGAAATTGAGTAGAGGGGAGGGGTCAGCCGCCTATATAAATAGGGGGTCTGCCCCCTTCCTCTAAACTCGTCCCAAGCTCTAGATCTGAGCGGCTCTCGTAAATGTTGGAGCACGCTCGGATCTAAGCTTAAATAAATATTTCTCCTCTCACTATAAATTTCTTCCTTACTCCTGCGGGCTCTAGCAAAGCCGCAAAGGAGTTCGGATTCTGGATCCGAAATCTAGGCGGAGGTTTCACTTGCGTGAAACTTTCTTCGGCGGTGGGTGGCTCGGCCACACGGGGATTGATCGCCTCGGGATGCGGAGCGGTTCGAGGAGCGGTGCGGGGAGCGGTTCAAGGAGCGGCTCGGCGTGGGACGGGAGCAGCTCGGAAGACGGCGCGGAACATCTCGCCTGCCCCAGGGCTGAGATTCCGGGTATGTGTTTAAGTTTTCATTTAATTATTCGCAGTACTTAGATCCCTCTTGGGGTGGTCAGATCCACCCCAAGTTGGCAGAGTTCCTGGCTAATAGGGTCTGGTTCCTTAGGGTTGCATGTTAATTAGATTAACATAAATTTTTCCGCTGCATTTCTGTCTATGTTCCGTCCGACTTAGGACGGGACTAGAGTTTTTGTGCCCTAAGGGTCCCAGAAAATCCTTCATTGGTATCAGAGCCATCTCTGTATACTGATCTTGGACTGCGAATTTATTATTTGAATGCTTTTACAGAAAAATGTTTTCTTTAAATTTATGCGATAAATTTAAATTTTTTTTTGTTTAAAAATTTTATATGATAAATTTTAAACAAGTAAGTTTTAAAATGGAATTTTTTAAATTTATGTGATAAATTTTAAAAGTTGTTTTAAAGCTTTAAAACTTTATGCGATAAGTTTAAAATGTTGTTTAAAATTTTATGTGATAAATTTTAAACATGGAAATTTTTAAATGATGTTTTAAATTTATAAGATATTTTAAAAACTGATTTTAAAAAGTTTAAAATTTTTATGCGATAAATATTTTAAAGTAGCATGCAAATGTTATGATTTTTAAACAAGCTTTTACTTTATGAGATAAAATAAAATGTTTTAAAAATCGTATTTTTAAATTTAAATGTTAAATTTAAGTATGCATGCTAAAAATTTTTATGCGATAAACTTTAGTCTATTTAATTGTTAAATAGTTGTACACTTTTTATGCGATAAAATTAGTGTAAATTTTTAATGGCTATGTCTTCTTGTCCCTTATTTGATAACACAAGACAACCCTTTAGGTTAGCCATTAAATAATGATTAAAATTTATTACTTGAATTTTAATGACATGCTGTGTTTTAATAGAACATTAACAACGCTTCAAGACCTAATTCCTGATTAGGGTAGTCCTTTTAATGAATTTGTAATTCTAATTGTTATAATTAATTTTCATTAAAGGACTTCGCTTTTAGCGTTGTTAATAAAATTTATTAAAATCCTAATAATGATTAGGATAGCACGTGAACCTTATAGTTGATAAGGACTTAATAAAAGTTATTGAACAAATCCTAAAATTTTGAATTTAAGGATGCAACTAGTTGATAGGATTAATTAGTTGTTAATAAAAGCTGGTTAGTCTATGGCACACATACAAAAATGACAAGCTTCATTCAATGGACCATGATCCAGTCAATGTGCTTGGCTAAGAGTTCTGGGTCAACCCTTGCTAGTACAAGGGGCAGTGATCCTGGCTTAGTCAATTCCCTGGCTGTGTTCCGCTGGACCGCAATGTCGCGAATCATGATTGTATGACACCCTGGACTATATCTAGTCAATGCGTTATAAATCTTATTAAAGATTAATTCGTATCCCTCCTTGATTTTGGAGCTTGGTAACTCAAAGAAGACAATTATAGTTGTTGAGTCTCCTCAAGCTGTGACCTGTTTTTCTTTAAGGAACAAACTCCAACATACATGTGATGTAGTCTAGACTTGACCCAAATCGATGCGTCGGGTCTCCTCGAGTATCGATCTAAGTCAAATCTGGACACGAAATCAAGGGTCTGACTAGACCAGTCTTTATGATTTGTTGAGTCTCCTCAAGATCATAAGTGATTGTGGGTAAAAATCGACAGGGAATCACATGTGATGTGATTGACCAAGAGTTTGTCTACCAGTCATGGAACCAATCAACTTGTTGAGTCTCCTCAAGGTTGTGAGGTTCGGGAAGATTGGATCCCTCTTTCACTAATTTCTAAATTCGATTAAATCGTTCGTTATTAAGCTTTAAAACGATCGTAAAAATAGTGGGAGGATATAGATAGATGAAGGACAATCTACCTATATTTAATATTGAACATATGCTAAACTAGGGCAAGACTATGTTTACCGAAGGAATCAAAATATAATTTTTTTTAAGTGGAATTAGTTAATTGGTCAAATAGGTTGATTAATTGAATATCAAGTTAAATTCTAATTGATAAGATTAAACTATACTCTCGTTGACATTAAAATGACCTTCTAAAGAACAGACTTAAGAAATATGATTTCATAAGTTCTGGGTCCAACAAATAAATTCACGCAATATGTCACTCGTCTCTATATGAGGCAGCTTGAACATATAGGATATTCGAAGTATGTTTCTCCCTACAACTTGTCGAGCTACCCTCAAGGTTGTATGGACAAACAATTCTGATCCGCAAAGTTCGAGAATTCGATCAAATCGTTTGAGTCGAATACGAGTGCATGAGTGGTGCAAGACTATGTAACCCAACCGGATCTTGAGACAAGCAACTTCTTGAGCTACACTCAAGATTGCAACTCTCAAGCGTTTGGATACATGAGTCGCTTGCATAGCTATTCATTTATGTTGGGCCATTTAAATATCTAAATGTGATTTAGAAAAGGAAGAAGGCACACTGGAAAGTCAATCGAGTTAAATAGTTTAATTTATCATTAGTAAAGGCATAAGTAGGAGGAAATAAAAATGTGATATACTCTGATGTCACGATATCATGATTATTGTTATACAGAAGTTTAACACATTTTGACGAATGTCGTCACATTGCTTTTGAAGCAATGAGTAAAATGATAATATATGTATTAAATGTTAATATATATAAATACACAAGATAGTAGCAAACTTACATGGCAAAATAGACTAGGCCGTATCGAGAGACTAAGCTTCACAAGTCACATAAAGAGGGGTCTGACCTCTCGTATTATGAAGTCTACGGACACTTGTGAGTCTTATCCTCTTAGATATAATGGCCGAAACCCATCTGTGAGACAGTGGGAGAATGAGTTGTCGAACTCAGTCTGGCACATACTGATGTACCCGAGTCTAGATTAACCAAATTAAGTTATTCAAATATTTTATTAAGACACGTGTTCTTGATGAAACACACGTCTGATAAAATAAAGAACGAAATGACAAAAGTATTTAAATTGATTCGATTAGATCGAATGGTCAAATACTTAGCTACGTAAAATCTTGTGTAATTAAAAGAAAATGTGATTTTCTCTCAGGTCAAGTCTGTTAACACATCCGTGTGTTAAAAGGTATGAATCACACTTAGTTAGACTTGGTGTGATCCATTGTAAATGACTCTGAGTTAAGTCCTCCTTCTGGGTTAAGTCCCAGATAGTAATGCCTAGGTTTTGATAATGTTCTGTGAGGACATTATCAATAAGATATTCATAAAATCAATCATTAAGAAGTTGTATAATTATTCGAATCTCGTAAGACGAAGAGTCGAGTTAAACATCATAACTGATGATGACTTAGTCAACTTCCGGGATGAAATTCGGAGAAGTAACTCCGATTTAAAAACTTGATGCAATCAGAATAGGTCCGTGTGCATAAATAAATTTTGGAATTTAGTTTACGTGCACAAGGAAAATGTTTCCTCACTTTCTGCGAGTAAATCTTTAAGTTGAAAGATTGGTGCAGAAAAGAAAATAGTGAAGTGCAATCGTGTTGGTCGAGAACGGTTTTCACCCTAATTTCTTTAAAACGGATTAGTTGAAATCGTCTCGCCAACAGATGTGTACAGATCTACTCGGACCAAATCCGATGTAAAACGCTCATGTTGACTATGAAAATTGGAGCATTCACTTATAAGTTCGTTTTTCTAAATATGATTTAGACGGACCAACTTACATGAATTAGCCATAGAGTTTTCAAGGTCAGTGGGAGCGTATAAATTACATGCAAGGCATCAAAGAGATGGAACATATATTTTGATTAAGTAATCAAAGAGTTTGATACTTTATCAGAAATAGATATGAGCCATTTGAAATGACCAGTAACTAATTTAAATGATTATCGTAAGGTACGATGAATTGGATAAGATCCAAGTAAATTAAAATATTATGGATTCCGAAAGACCAAATGAATTATTTGAATGAGATTCCAATGGTTGGTCTAAACATAGAAACCCTTAAGTCTATAGTGTAGACGGTTTTAGCAGATCCACTCATGAAGGCTCTACCACATGAAGTCGGGAAAACTTATGTGTAAAAACGGTATGAGATACCGAGATAAATGGGCCTGAGTGCAAGTGGGAGATGTTGAGAAATGATACCCTCGAGGCTATCTACCTTCATGTGTGCATAGTACAAACATCTTGTTCGAAATAACAGTAAGCTGTTTGGTAATAATTTATCTAAGTTATTTTATAATGTTGTTAACATTAGACATTAACTTAGGTAAAGTCCTAAGACTTTATGCAAGGTTAAACAGGTATCGAGATGAGTATCTCGATCATGGAGAAATGTTTGACCGTCTGTCGAATAAGTCTAAAAGGGTTCGTGGTCGTAGATGTTTCGAGACAAGGATATCGAAACATCGGATAGACCATTGTGTCTTAGTCTTCACCGTATAGCGGTGGCGATGATCTCATGATCGCTTGACTTGGCGAAGTCGTTGACGAGACACAGGTGCTCATTAGAGAATGAGTTCACTGAACGATCCACAAGAGTTATCATATGGTTATATTGACCAATCTGTCAATGATGACTCTGAGTGATGATAGGCTAGTTGGTCTTTTGACTTGAGGTCATTTTGACGAACCTGTGTGTGAACGGTGCCACTTAGATCAAATGACCTAGCTTCGAGGCAAGCCCTGTCGAAAGGTCTTTGATTGGGTGACACTTGAAGCGTATGAGGAGAGTAATGATCAAGAGAGGATTCGTCTCTCCCGGTCAATGGGAGTTAGTGTCGTAGGGTTAGTTCGGTCTTTAGTAAAAACTCTGGCCAGAGTATGTTGGAAGAAGTCTAACATTTTTGACTAAAAGATCGATAGAAACTAACCGGAGTCAAGTTATTGGGGTTGACAGTTTGACCGTACCCTAGACTTGATCTACACGACATAGTTTAGACGAAAAGACTATAACTGCGGAATTCATCATGGAAACAGTCAGGGTGGTCCCGACAATACTCATGTCAATGAGTTAACCACAGAATGATGATTCCTGAAGCAGGGACGACAACCACTGCTCGTGGTCACTGCCGTATAGGGCTTCGAGCCCAACCTGTTGTAAGGGTCAGGCTGCAGGGTCTCACACAGAGTGCGATCTTCGTCTAGTAATAGGTAGAAATGAGTTAGGGAGAATAATTTGCATTTGATGCAAGGGATAAAATATTGCAAAAGATGTTTGCAATCATCTTCTGCATTCGGGGTAAATGATCCTGAGTGCAAGTGGGAGATGTAGAGGAATGTGCCCTCGGATCATTTGTATTTGATGCAAATGATAATTTAAGCCTAGATAGGGACTATTTTGCATATGATGCAAAAGAGATTAAATGTGTCTTAAATTGTTTAAGACTATATTTAATTAAATAAACACGTTTAAAATGTTACCTAAATGACGGGATCGTCCCGTTCTAAACACAGGTTCAAACCGCGTCAGAAACGGAGTCCAAACGAGTCCAGTAAGTCTATTTAAAAGTGTTTTTAAATAGAAGCCCATAAACCAGCCCAAAGATAAAAAAAGCCCAAAAGCCTTAAGAGTAAGGCTACTGTTTTAATAAAAAAAACAGTTAAAGGGGGGGGGGGGGCGAACTGTGGGCCCCCAACCTGGCGCCCAGAATTTGGGCGCCAGGCGGCCAGCCAAAAGGCTGGCACGCGCCAGCCTGGCGCGTGCCAGGCACGCGCCTTGCCGGCTGGCGCGCGCCAGACTATGGGGCCCACTCTGTGGGCCCCACAACAGGGTTCAAAACCATATGCTTCTGTGACGGCTGCTTTTTTTGCGAAAATTGACTCATGTGCTTAACGTTGGACATACGTTTGAGGGGCCAAACGAACTCCGATTGACGAACGGTTTTTTCCTATGCGTTCACCGTTGAACGCTTGTCGTATTGATAGGTTGTATCAATCTTGAAGCTGTGAGTTAAAATTCATGGAAGTTTGCACTTTGTGAAGTGGAAACTAACTTGATTTAATTGACTCTAATTTTAGTCCCACATCGGAAATTGAGTAGAGGGGAGGGGTCAGCCGCCTATATAAATAGGGGGTCTGCCCCCTTCCTCTAAACTCGTCCCAAGCTCTAGATCTGAGCGGCTCTCGTAAATGTTGGAGCACGCTCGGATCTAAGCTTAAATAAATATTTCTCCTCTCCCTATAAATTTCTGCCTTACTCCTGCGGGCTCTAGCAAAGCCGCAAAGGAGTTCGGATTCTGGATCCGAAATCTAGGCGGAGGTTTCACTCGCATGAAACTTTCTTCGGCGGTGGGTGGCTCGACGACACGGGGATTGATTGCCTCGGGATGCGGAGCGGTTCGAGGAGCGGTGCGGGGAGCGGTTCAAGGAGCGGCTCGGCGTGGGACAGGAGCAGCTCGGAAGACGGCACGGAACATCTCGCCTGCCCCAGGGCTGAGATTCCGGGTATGTGTTTAAGTTTTCATTTAATTATTCGCAGTAGTTAGATCCCTCTTGGGGTAGTCAGATCCACCCCAAGTTGGCAGAGTTCCTGGCTAATAGGGTCTGGTTCCTTAGGGTTGCATGTTAATTAGATCGACATAAATTTTTCCGCCGCATTTCTGTCTATGTTCCGTCCGACTTAGGACGGGACTAGAGTTTTTGTGCCCTAAGGGTCCCAGAAAATCCTTCAGTTTCCAAAGTAGAAAGTGGGTAAGATTCGGAATCTAAACATGGAGTTAACAGAAAGAATGAAATATATAGATTTCAACTTTAGCCTGTGAGAAGAAGTAAGAGCATACTTGACATTGATGGTGGAGAAAAACCTTGAAATGGCCATTAAGCTAATTATGATCAATTATTGCATCATGATGACGTGATCAAGGAAGGTGTGGTTAGTAGAATTGGAGCATCATGGTTAAAATTGATACTCCCGACATTTCTTAATGCCACCTACCAAATGGGAAGTATACGATTAGTTGTGTAGTACATATTCATTTATGGACAAGTTATTTTTTTCGATAGTTCATTCATTGTCAAGAAAATAACAAAGTATCAGACAGCTGAATTTTATCATATTAAAAGAAATCTATGTACAGTTTTTAACTGTCGTTCTGGCATCTGATTGAACCAAAGTGTGCATCCTTTCACTTTTATGGAAGCGACTATGGCTCCAGCATTAAATAGAATGTGTGTGTCGGTGTGAGAGTAGGAGAGGGAGCTAGTCTTGCTGATGCTCATTGTTGTTCTACTCCTATCGAGATGATGGTTAATGGAGAGACTCTAGCCTTAGTACAGAAGGTTTACTGACGAAAGAGAGTTAAAGAGGAGAATGTAGAGGCAAATAGCAAGAAGACATGGTGTCTTGTTAATTCATGTCTTAAATTATAGAAATAGAAATTAGAATATTCGGTAACACTCAAAATTAAATTCCTTTTTGTGCTAGTATTAGGATAGTGTGTATCATGGAAGTTATTTTACGGTACTCACTTGGTTTCCAATTAACAAGAACTCTTAACTAGAATCAAAGAACTTGGTCGTATCCAATACTGGTGAAATATGCACATATTTATGCATGTTATATGGTTCATAACTTATTTTTTGTTGCTCAATATAATTTATCCAATGCTTATTCAGGTGGTCATGTCAGGGGATGGTAAGGTAGTTGGGTTTCAGCCAACTAGTCGGGTGACTGTGAACCATTGGGCATCCAACCAACTGGCAAAGCTTCTTGCCCAAGTGAGCGGCCAGCAACAGCAGCCGGTGGTGGTGACAGTGGCACAACCTTCGACAACACCAACAGCATCGGCACCACACCACCATCAGCCGCAGCATCGGCGGCGGCAGCGGCGGCGGCAGAAGCAGCAGCCGCCTCAGCGGCTGCCAAGGCTAAAGGAGTTGCACAGCCAGCCGTAGGATCCTAGCAGTGAAAGTCAGTGGAAGTCCTTGATATGCTTGTATAGTAAATTGTAACCTGCAAGGTTTTTGGTTTTTCTGAGCGCACAAAAGACATAAGGCTAATGGCAATGCAACTGAAGTTGATATATGTAACCATGGAGTTATTACGTCTTCAGTGATTTATGAGGGAGCATATGAAAGATTATTTAAGAAGGTGACTGTATTACTGGTAATTGTGGGAGCTTTTTTTGATCACATCATGAATGTAATTTAACTAATCCTATTTCTAGCATTTTTTGCACATTATGCTTTGTTTGTGGGTATATGTAGATACATGCTTCTTCATTGTTGTTGATGTGCAGGTCGAACAAATTGAATGTGGGGGGAGAAGCATATTTTTTGCATTCTTGTAATCATGTTGGGGGTGACCATCTACATGGATCTGTGACCGCGTGTAACGCACATTTCCAGTGTTATTAAGTATAAGCGATGTCTATGGTGGAGCTTGTACTAAAGAAGCGCTGTCTAAGGTCCCAATAGACAGCGCTTGTTAAGTACAAGCACTGTGAAAGGTCCACCTTTAACAGCGCTTCTTTAGTAAAAGCGCTGTTAAAGGCCCACCTTTAACAGCGCTTGCACAAACAAGCGCTGTTAAATGCCCACCTTTAACAGCGCTTGCACAAACAAGCGCTGTTAAAGGCCACCCTTTAACAGCGCTGGCACAAACAAGCGCTGTTAAAGGACCTCCTTTAACAGCGATTGTTTGTGCAAGCGCTGTTAAAGGCCACCCTTTAACAGCGCTTGCACAAACAAGCGCTGTTAAAGGCCACCCTTCAGCACTTGTTTGTGCAAGCACTGTTAAAGGCCACCCTTTAACAGCGCTTGCATAAAAAAGCGCTGTTAAAGGCCCCCCTTTAACGGCGCTTGCACAAACAAGCGCTGTTTAAGGGGGGCCTTTAACGGCGCTTGCACAAACAAGCGCTGTTAAAGGGGGGGCCTTTAACGGCGCTTGCACAAACAAGCGCTGTTAAAGGGGGGCCTTTAACGGCACTTGCATAAACAAGCGCTGTTAAAGGCCCCCTTTAACAGCGCTTGTAAAGCGCTATTAAAACCAAACCCCCTTTAGCAGCGCCGAGATAGACAGCGCTTGTAAAGCGCTGTTAAATACCTTATTTAAGCACTGTTAAAGGTCCATTTTGTAATAGCGTGTCCTTAGACTCCAATTCATTTCTAGTTTGATTGTGCTTGTATTGTATATAATAGCCGACTGCTGAACATTTTACAGTCGCATGTCTCAAACACATTCGACTGTGTTTTGTTCTACAGTCGCTTGTTATGCACAAACTTTTACAGTCTAGTTTTGGGCTTCTCTATCTTAATTAGCACAGGCGACTCATGAACGATTTACAGTCGCCTGTCCAAGTGACAGTCGACTGTGTGTTGTAAATCAGTCGCATGTCTGTCTTTTGCCCAAACTCTGTTGATCTGCATTTTACGGACAGTCGACTAATGTTGGATATACAGTCGACTATCCATTGGATCAGTCGACTGTCTATGCTGCTACAGTCGTCTGTCTGTAAGCCAATTTGTTGACTCAGCTCTCTGTAAATTCTCAGGGTATTTGACAGTCGTCTGTATAAGGATTTACAGTCGCCTGTTTTGATTAACAGTCGACTGCATTTTCCTTATCAGTCGTCTGTCCTGCTATCTCAGACATTTTCCAGAGTTCTTCAACTTACCTATCTCTCGGCCAGTCGCCTGTAGAAGAATTTACAATCGCCTGTTGGTGTTATAGTCGACTGTCTCACCTTCATCAGTCGACTGTACACGTGGTAAGTTACCCTTATGAATTCTCACCTACCCTTGCTCACTGTGTAACAGTCGACTGTGGTTTCTTCAACAGTCGACTGTCGCGAGCTCAGGTTCTATCCGTTGAGATTTTTCTCACGGATTCCAAAAGGGTTTTTGCCTAATCTGTTTTGTGGATTTGAGAAACCTATATAAGGGACTTCTACTGTTCCATTGAGAGGTTACTAATTCTTCCAAGTTTTCATCTCAAGCTTTCATTCTCAAGTTTAAAGCTCTCAAATCCAAAGCCCTAAGAATTCCTATCTTCAATCTCTTGCTCTCCAACCTAGAACCAAAGAGTTATCTTCTAGGCATTTGGTGCAGTCAAGAGAAAGAGCTTTCTCCTCTCTTCCAAGAGAGTCATCAACACACAACACACTTCTCCTTCAAGTTCTACTTCAAGGCATATGTGATTGTAAGTGTTGCTTTCATATTTCATAACTTTTGTTATTTGGATTTGCTCGCGGGTTGTGAGAGTGGTTTGCTTGCTCCCAAGTTGTGGGAGTCAAGGTTAATCGATTGTAGTTCGATTTCACTTGTAGGGTTGCTACAACTGGGTTTTAAGGAAACCTCAAGTTATGGTTCTAACTTGAGTATCCGGAGATATCCGGTTGAAAGGGACGTAGAATTATCGGGAACAAGTCGGGAGGTGACTTAGGTAATCCGAACCCTTGAAACATCTTTGCATTTGCGTGTGTTTCATTTTGGGTTTAATTTTAATTCCGCACTATATTGTTGGTTAGCATTTAAATTGGTGTAATTATCGTTTTAAATTGCTTAAACACTATTCAACTCCCCTTCTAGTGTTTTCTCCATAGCCAGGGTCCGTACAACTAGGCATTCCCATAGCTTTTCAGAGACCAAGAGTTCCAATAATAGCTTGATGACCAGTCGTGTGCTACAGTTATGGCAAGAGTGTGCACCTCAAGGACTGTCACTTCTGATATCGTCAGTAATTAAGTTATGGATCAATAGGGAATATTGCTTGATATTTCCCACGGTGGAACAGTCGGCAACTTTCCCCACATGTTTCTGTTGTAACCAACATTACTAGTAGAGGGTCGTCATTGTTAAGTCAACAGTGTGCTTTCCAGTAAGCCAGGTAGAGTCAGCCTAGATGTAAGGTTTCCATCATATGCATTGATGAGGTTAAGGCTACATGCCAAGTGATCACTATTAATCTTCTGATCTTTTCTTTCTTTATATTCCATGATCTTCATTTATTCCCTTTTGTTGTAGCACTTTTATCTTATTTGTATTGATAATGCCGTATGCCATTGATCACTTTGCCTTTGTTTAATATAATAGAATATTTTATAAATCTTTGATATGTTTAACTACACCCTTGTAAATTCATTCTTTGAAATCCATGATTCCATCTTGAAATGTGAGCATTTGATTCGACCATTGGATTCAATTATTTTCTATTTAGTGTTTGTATTCTGAACCTCTCATTTATACAGCCTTCCTTCATTGTCAATCAAAGAATCTTACATTTTAACAGATTCTTGATTCATTTCGTTTTGATGCTGCCAAAAAATTCTTTAGTTGGTTACAATCTTAATATATCTTTATTATCCATCCTTACTGCATTCAATCTTGTCCTAACTCTATTATTTATCTCCAATGAGTTGGGGTGTTAACGTAAGCAGTGGCATGTTGCAATCAGTCGGTAGTTTTCTATTTTATAGTGCTATTTGGACGTCAACTCCTTGCTGATGTCTTAGAAATCTATATGTCGAGCTTTGAGGTGGTGTTTGTCATGGAATTGTTAGGGACTTGATATGCTACCATCAATTGTCACCAGAAGAATGTAGTGTTCAAGATACCTAATCATCTGATGTTCGATTTCAAGAGTGGGGGTAGATCTCATGAGCCGATCAGTTTTCATGCCAACCTAAGGTAGGTAGTTGCAGCTTTTGTGCCAACGAAGCCGAAGAGACCTACAGTGGTCAGAGAGTTCGTTGATGTCTTCCATGTGGACATTACAAGATGGCCTCCAGATATAGCCTTCGAGTTCTTGATTGATCTAATACATGTACTCAACCTATCTTGAAGATATTGTACCATATGGCCCTGATAGAATTTGAGGAGATATGGACTTAGTTGGACGATGTGTTTGAGAAGGATTTGGTTCGCTATGATGTTTCTTCTTAGGGAGCTCCAGTACTTTTGGTGAAGAAGAAAATTGGTTCTCAACGGATGTATATTAACTATCAGGAGCTAAATAAGGTGTGTTTGAAGAGTAAGTACTCACAATCATGGATCAATGACATATTAGATCAGCCTGAAGGATTTAAAGTCTTTTCTGCGCTAGACATTCAGAGTGGATACCATCATGTGAATGTGAAGAAGGAGATATCCACTATGAGTTTCTGGTGATATCTTTTCGAGTAACTAATGTCATAGTGATGTTCATGAACCTCATTAACCAAGTTTTTTATATGTTCTTGGACATGATTGTGGACATCATCATAAATGATATCATGGTGTACTCCAAGAGTGAGAAAAAGCATTATGAGCATCTTTAGATTGTTTTGGAGACTTTGCGAAGGCATCAGCTCTTTGTGACGTATAGAAAGTGTGAGTTTTGGTTGGATCACGTGGCTTTCCTTGGTCATGTTATGACTAGAGATGGTATCAATAGATCTAGAGAAGGTTACAAGGCTTAACAGAAGTGGGAAGAAAGCCGAAGAATCACATTTTAATGAAAATGGCCTATGAAAAACAAAACCTATGCAGGATCTATACTATCCAGAAGGTGGACAAAGCATCCCCATAAGGATAGATGTATAAATATTTTGTTAAAAATAAAGGTACTCGGATATAAAACATACATTTGTTCTTGTCTTTGCAAACACAATTAATTTGGGAAGATTCACCTGTAGTGATCCAATTCCTCGTCACTAAGTGACCACTTGCCCAAGAAAGTTTCATCATGGCTGGAATCCTTGCCAAGTTTCGGATTAGATCCGATCTACCTTCAAGTTTCTAGAGCCTTAAATAGGGGGAAAAAGGGAAAATGTGGAAGAATAAAAACTTGGTGGTCTTTAGATCGAGGTTTGTTCTCTCAAATATGAAGAGCTAGCTCCCTTGATCAAGGCTTGTGTGTCTTGGATGAAAGGGATTGACCCCATATTTATAGGGTTAGCTAAGCCTATTAAAGTCCTACCTGATGTGGGACTATTCAGAGAAACACTTTTGGCTCAAGTTTTTCCTCTTGCAGAGGCTTAACTTTAAGCAATTGTTTCTCCCTCTTTCGTGAACACCAGAAGCTAATTAAAATATCATCTTGAAGAGCTTCATACCAGAAGTGCATAGAAATTGACATCATCCATTTTCAAGTTCATTTGAACATTCAAATTTGATGTCAAAGATGACCCCATGTACATACCCAAAGGGGCTAAGCCCAAACTTGGGTTGCACCCATGCCCATGCTCAGGGGCAGTCTGAGCCCGGGCTCGGGTAGCAGCTCGAGTCATTTGGCTCGGATAGCTATCCCTAGCTACTCAGGCTACCAGTGCCTGAGATACTAGGGCTAGCAACCTAAGCCTAAAGCTCGAGATTAGCTAAACCGATGTTTGGGCTAGCCTGGCCATATGCCCAGGCTAGCCTAAGTCCATGCTTGGGCTAAAGTAACTGGGGTCGGGCATGCTTCGGTCCCTGGTTTCCATTAATGGGGTTTTCTATGCTCTTTTAAATAGCTCGATTCTCGTATCATATCATATGTGACCGAAAGCTCCTTCACAAACACTTTGCGATGTTTTAGTTCTCATGCATCCTATGCATGTAACTTTTATCTTTTGATATTTCGATGAAGATCCCAGCCTTTGTGAGACCCTATAACCCGACCATACTACAAGTGGGACTCATAGCCCCTGATGACAGTGACCGTGAGCAGCAGGTGCCTTCACTGATTTGGTGGCATCCTTATGTGGTGTACCCGTTTGATATAAGTGTTGTCAAGACTACCCTGGCTATGCCAGTGATGAATGCCACATTTTTAATCCATCCTTCAGAACTCTGCTACTGTGAAGCCTATGGTGTTTGACTGTCAACCCCTAATAGCTCTATAATCAGATCAGTATTGTTCGGTTTTAGCTAGTCATTGTTGTATCCCATCACATATATCTTGGTAAAGGACTTCGCTAAGGACCATACCGACTTTGCGACACTAACCCCCCCAACAATAGGAGAGATGAATCCTTATCTCAGCCAATATCCCCTCGTACTCTTTAAGTACAACCCAAAGACCTTTCGACATGCCTTGCCTCAAAGCCAGGTCAAGATCTGAGTGATACTGTTCATGCACATGCTTGTACAGTGACCTCAAGTCAGAGGATTAGCTTGCCTATTATCATTGAGAACCACCATTAACAGATCGATTTGTGCCACCATGTGGCAGCTCTTATTGTGTCGTTCAGTGGACTCATACTCTAATGAGTACATGTGTCTCATCTCTGATTTCACCAAATCAAACGATCACGAGATCATCGCCACCAATACTTGGTGAAGACAGAAACACAATAGTCTATTTGATGCATCTGTGTCGTATCACAAAGCATCTATGACTATGAACAGTTTCAGACTTATGCTTCAGACGGTCAAAACAGTTTTCCATGATCTTGATCTATATCTCGATATATGTTTGACCTCGTATTAAGCCTCAAGACTTTATCTATGTATTAATGATGACAAACATTTATATAGCTATATACATAGATAAAAGGGCTCCATGTAGCATACTATTATATTTGAACAAAATATAATTGGCATTGCGGACATACATCTCTCAACATCTCCTAATTGTACTCAGGCCCAATTATAACGGTATCTCATACCACTTTTACATATGAGTCTCTCCATATGATCATGTGGTAGGGTCTTTGTTAATGGATCTGATAAATTGTCTTCCGTGGAGACCTGCATGAGTTTTATGTCTTTTCTCGATTCTATATCATGTATGAGGTGATATCTATGGAGAATGTGTTTGGATATTTTATGTAGCATCGGTTCCTTAAGCAAGTTGATGGTTGCGTTATAATCACAATACAAGGGTATTGGATCTATAACTGCAAGCACCACCTCCAGTTGGTCCACGAACTTTCTCATCCAAACTTCTTCCTTTGTCACATCGTTATCCAATATATATTCTGCATCCATCGTAGAATCAGTGATAATGTCTTGCTGAGAACACTTCCAGCTCACTCTCACTCCATTAAAGGCAAAAACATATCCTGATACAGACTTAATGTCATACAAGTCACTTTGGAAACTGGAGTCTGTGAAGTCCTCAATTTTGAGTCTTCACCTCCATAGATTAAGACCAAATTTCTAGTTCTTCGTATGTATTGTAGAATTTTTTGATCACTTTCTAGTGTTGTTCTCTAGGATCAGACTGATATCGACTTACTGCATCTAGTGCAAAAGCGACATTTGATCTGATACATATAATAGTATACATGATTGATTCAACTGCTGAAGCATATGCGACCTTTTTTAAGCTCTCTTTCTAAGTCATTTTTTGGAGACATCTTCTTGAAAAACGCTATACCATGATTGGTATGTATGAAGCCACCCTTAGTATTTATCCTGCTAAACCTTTTTAGCATGGTATCAATGTACCTGGACTGGGAGAGACCTATCATCTTTTCAGATCTATCTCTATAGATTTTCAAACCTAGTATGAATGATTCTTCTCCCAAGTCTTTCATGGAGAATTGGTTTGATAGCCATCATTTGACAGACTTCAACATCTCTATGTTGTTCCTTATCAAAAGAGTGTCATCCATGTACAATACTGGATGACCAAAGAATTTTCATTGGTCTCCTTATAAATACACGGATCATCTTCATTTTTTACAAATCCAAACTCTTTGACTGTTTTGTCAAATCGGATGTGTCAGCTCTTTGATGCCTACTTAAGCTCATAAATGTAACTATGCAGCCTGCACTCTTTTTATTTGCACCCACTGACTTCGAAACCTTCTGGATGAGAAGAAATGAAGAGTTACATGGCTGTGTGCCATGTCACACGATCGTGTAGAACGACACAGAAGAGAGCTCCACACAACGACTCACACAACCATATAAGCCGAATTTTATGAAGAGCCGAAGAAGATTGAAACAATCGTGTACACATGATACATGATCGTGTCGAAATAATGCCAAAAAGAGACAGAATCAACTTTCTGTCGTGTACTATTACACGGTCATGTATGGTTTCTACAGGACTGTGTCAAACCCTAATTTCTGATGGGTTTGAGCACCGAATTTTGGTTTATTTTGTGGCTTTTGGGTTTGTTTTAGGTTAGTATAAATAGGATTTTTGGTTATTCTTTTACGGACTTCTTTTTCCAGAATTTTTCAGAGTTTATTTTAGAGCTTTCTCCATGTTTTCTAGTTTTTCTCCCTATTGTGTAGTTGTGATTCTATCCATTGTAAAGGTTGGATCTTTTATGTGTTTTGGAAGCAAGATTGGATTTTTATGATATTCTCTATTGTGGATCATTGTTAAGTATTTCTTACTCTTCTCTTGTGAATTTCATGCATCCATCTATGAATTCTATTATGTTTATTGCTATGGATCATGAGTAGTTCATTATTCAGGGCTTACAGTTGAACCTTAGTGTGATTTGGTTATCGATTGATTTATCATTGCTTGGTTATTGAATATTGCCGATTAGGGTTTTGCTTAGGATGATTATTATCAACATATATTGATCTCCTCCCTTGTGGTTCATTAGATTAGTCGCTAACGATAGTTAGGGCTAATCTAGGGTCTTAAATCCCTATGTTGATTCGTATTATTTATGTCGCCAATGATAGTTGGTCGTAAACTAAAGATCTCTTAGCAATGACCTAACTTCTATCCACGATAGTGGTATGAATGAAATTGGGGACATTTGTTGATATTCATGCATCACTACTATAAAAAAGACATTTAATAGCACATGTTAGACTTCGCTTGCTAATTATAAGCGTTGTTTATTAGAGGCACTAATAATAAACATCGCTTCTTTCTGCAAGCACTGTTAAAGGTCGGATAATACACACACGCTTCTTTCTGCAAGCCCTGTTAATGATCAGATAATAGGTAGCACTTCTTTCTGCCAGTGTTGTTTATTAGAGGCACAGATAATACACAACATTTCTTTTTGTAAGCGCCGTTATAGGTCAGATAATAGACATCGCTTCTTTCTGCAAGCACCGTTAAAGATCAGATAATAGACATCAACGCTTCTTATATAGCGCTTCTTTTTACAAAGTGCTGTTAAACGGTTTTGTTTTAATATAAATGGTTTATATATCATAATTATTTAAATAAAAAATACTAAATTTTTTATCATACTAGAAATAAGTATTTTGATGTTATTAAAATTCTAAGTGAAACCTTATTATCTATTAAATGGATAAATAATTTAATAAATTCCAAGTAGCAACAACAAATTAACGAGGTTTTTGAATTAGTGCTAGGACTGCTCATGTTTTGGAGGAATAGCCACGCCTCTTCCTGAATTTTAAGTAATCTAAATAAAAATCAATTTTCAAAAAACTTAACCACGTTTTTGTGTTAGACATAACAACCTTCAACCTGAATCCAAACCCATTAACAGAACTAGCTGGTAAGCAGCACAAAACACGTAAAAAGAAGTGTAAGACACATTGTTGAGTATTGGTTCCCCGAATTTGGTTTTGGATGATGAGCAAACATAAATATCGTATACTAACTGTTTGTGAGCGTAGTTATGGAGATCGTCACCAAAATATCACGTACATCAAAAGCGACGTCTCAAGACTTCTCAATACGCGTGATCGTGTGCCTGGAGCTTCGTTGAAGCTCAAGGAGCAATATTGAAGTCAAGAAGAAAGAAGATTGATGCTTTGAAGACGGTTCGTCATGTATTATTTATTGTCTTCTAGCTTCATAGATTAGAATGTTAAGCCTTGAGTAGGACTTACTTTATAATCTTCATTTTGCTCATATCTTAGAGCTAGGATTATCATAGAAGCCATTAGAAACTTTCCCGAAGCCTATCGCTTCTTCCCTCGGCTTCTAGTGCATGTTAGTTGGTTCAAGTAGAAGAGCAAACCGACTAGATGACGATCTAGTCGGTTGGCAAATCTACATGAACCGACTAGAGTGCCTTGCTCATTTCAGATCATTCCCTGTTGATCAATTAGTCGGTCAAAGAAGAGTCACCGACCGACTAGATGACGATCTAGTCGGTTAGGAATCCTTCTTAGACCGACTAGTTGTGTTCAGTCTTTTTCAGCCTGAGCTACTGTTTCGAGTTAGTCGGTCAAAGAACGTTTGTCGACCGACTAGTTGAGAAACTAGTCGGTCAGCATTTGTTCTTAAACTGACTAAGTCAACTTGAAGTCAGCCTATTCTATTTCGACTGTTAGTCGGTCAAAGAACATTCACCGACCGACTAGTTGTGAAACTAGTCGGTCGGCTAGTCTTCTTAGACCGACTAGTTGTCATTGCCTGTACTTCGACCTTTTGTCTGTTCAACCGTTAGTCGGTCTACGTTGTATCACCGACCGACTAGTTTATGAACTAGTCGGTCAGTGATCCTTCTTTGACCGACTAGTCTGGTTCAGAATAGAGCCGTTAGGAACTTTTCCAACATGATTTTCCTTACCTCTATAAATACAAACTTGATTCGTTTTGAGGCAAGGTTAGAGGTCTATTATCCAAGTATGTTCAGACCTAAGAGAAGAGCAGCTCTCCTAAGCTATTTCAAAGCTCTCTCTCCCTCACAAGAATCTCTCACTCAACACCTTGAGCCCTAATTCCTCAAGAGAGATTCTCTCCATTGTGAGCTTCTGAAGCCAAGAGCTTGATTCTAGGTCATCAACTCCACCCTAGGCTTCCATTGCTGGTCATCTTCTTGAAGCTAGGGTTTGGTGACATCTTCTTCCCCAAAATCCATCTTTGCCCTAATTTGGTAAGATTTACTCAAGGCATAGGATTTTGTGGTAAGTGTTTCTTTATTTCATTTCAATCATTATTTGAATTGTGTCTCTCGGTTGTGAGAGAGGGTGTGATCCCGGTTTGTGGGAGTCACATGTCATTTGTATGATTTGGTCTTGTGAAGGTTTTTCACAAGAATTTCATAGTGCTAAATCTTGAGTTAGGGTTTCTAACTCAAGTATCCGGAGGGGATCCGGGTGGTTGGGACGTAGGATCACCGGGAACAAGTCGGTGAGACTTGGGTGGATCTGAACCCGTTACATGTTTTGTTTGCGTATATTTAATTCTTGTTGATTGTTGTTTATTCCGCATTGTCGTTTGTTCATTGCACAATAGTTAGGAATAACTCTCTTAATTATTTTAAGTACTATTCAGCCCCCTCTAGTACGTGTGCAGTAACTACCACAGGGTTCCTACAATTGGTATCAGAGCCAAGGTTAAAGCTACAAGGTCAAAGCTATGACAAACAACGACTACAACGTCTTCAAGGATAGCAAGCTCATGATGAAGAAAAGATGAAGTCGTACTTGAAGCAAGACGAGCCGAAGAAAAAGGCGATTGCATACAGGCCGCTCCATCTACCGATGATGAAGAATCGGAAGAAGAATCGGAAGACGAGTTGGACATGGAAGCTTTGGCCGATATGGCAAAGAAGTTCAACCGATTCTTCCGACAAGGTAAGTTGAATCGTAAATCAAAATTTATTTCGACTAATGCTTCTACTCCAGTGTGTTATAAATGTAACAAGCCAGGACATATCAAGCCGGATTGTCCTCTAAACAAACACAAGGAGAAGTGGAAGGCATCCAAGCACGACAAGTCGAGAAGGCACAAGAAAGGACTTGTAGGCACTTTCACCGACTGCGACTCCTCAAGTGGAGAGTCGGACAATGAAAGAGTGGAGAAAGCACACACGTTCTTCATGGGTAAAGAGGATCGTGATCAAGAGACCTCCTCCGATGAAAGCGATGATGGAAGCGAGGATGAAGGCGAAGAGGTAACCACCTATGAACTTAGATTAGCCAACGAACAACTTTGGAATAAGTTTTCTAATTTGGCTACTAGATTTATGAAGACTAAAAATGAACTAGATAGTCTTAAAAACTCGCCTAAGCCTTTCATCGTCAACAACGACACCGTTGTTGAAGAGTTGAGAAATGAGATTGTAAATCTCAAATCTCAACTTGAGCATGTTCATATCGAGGATTCGGATGAACATGTGATAGCGGATTTGACGTCTCAAAACTCAACTTCGAGTATTGAGAATGAAAATCTCAAGTCACGTGTTTGTGCACTCGAATCGCAAGTGTCCACTTTGGATGCTTCTTTGCATTCTCTCACCGAGAAGCATGAGCGCACATTAGGCCGAATTTATGAATTCAATAAAGGTAAGGGCCATTTGGATAATATCCTAAATGACTTACCTCCGACCAATCATCACATTGGTTTGGGGTATAAGATGGGAGATTCGTCCAAATCGTCCGCCACCTTTGTTAGGCCATCTTCTGATGCTTCTACTAGTGGAAGTAAACACTTCATGGGTAGTTCTTCTATCAATGATGCTTCCGCTAGGAACACGCCCCCATTTGGAAAGAAACCCACTTTGGGTGGACCTCCAAAGAAGGGTCATGCTTTCATGTATACCATGCCACATAGGAACACACATCCTACCCCACATGTGCGCACGTATGATGATTTCTATGCTCCGCATCCACGAGCCCGTGCACACCATGTGAGACACACTCATGCACGTGTTCCTCCACATGCATATGTTCATCCTCATTCTCATATGAATAATTATCATCATGCACCTTTGCATCATATGCCATATGCTTACCCACGACATGCATCACATCGAAATCAACAATGTATGATTGTTCCCAATAGGATTAGGACTCCCAAGACATACACCATTTGGGGTCCGAAGAACACAAGCATGCAAAATAAGGATTTGTATGTGCGATCGTATATTAATGATATTATTTTGAATGATGATTATGTTGGAAAATCAAGGTCCTCGTGGACTTGGTTTCCGAAGGGTTGGTTTCCTTTGACCCTTCATTGCTTGGTACCATAAGCTTAATATCATTTTATGGGTACCAAAGCAATTGTGGTAAGAATTGGGTATTTTTTTATTTTTTGTGCATATTGATCTTGGATGTGCATGTTAATTTGTAACTTAAATTCATATTGAACTTGAATTTAGTTAGGATATGGGTTACATTTAATTTGAATTTAGTTAGCTAAATTTATTGCCTAATCCATAGGATCCAAAAAGATTTTTGGATACCAAAATGATATTCTCTAGGTTAAATCCACCATGGGATACCAACCCTACCAACTCCTCGATTTACAAATGATTTTCATTCAAATGGAGTTGATGGTGCTTAAGTGATGCACCAAAGTAGGGGGAGCTTAATGTTGTAAGTATATTCTTACTTTTGATTTACATTGGTATCCATGTGTGTTAAATGCATCCATTGGTAGATTATATTACGATTGGTATCATTTTGTTTCATTTTGTATGCTCGAATTGCTTATGCCATTGTTCTATGATGTTCTATCTATTTTTGGCATAACACTTTTGCATGCTACATTTGATTTTCTTATTGGATTTATTTGTCTCTGATATTGACTTTCGTCGTTCGACGATTTTATGGTTACATAGAATTCTTTCTATGGACACATAGAATTGTTTTCCATGCACTCTATTTAACTAAGAATGTTGATTTTGGAGAGTATGTTCCAAAACTCAATACGTGAAATTGATTTGAGTTTTGATGATTTCGTACTTCGAGTTTCGCCTATGGTTTGATGATTTCGTTTTTCGATTTTCGTCGATGGTTTGATGATTTCGGTTTTCGATTTTCGCCGAAGGTTCGATGATTTCGGTTTTCGATTTTCGACTATGGTCATGATTGGCACACTTTGATTTACTTCGGTATTTTACTTTTGGTATTTTTCTTTGGTGTCATTTGGACCGTGGTCGTATTCTTCGACTCCCGTGCTTTATTTGTTAGCCATTGGTTTTGTCGTTGATCTCCTCCCGCTCTTTTTGCTAATGCCAAAGGGGAGAGATATAATAATGACAATGTGCTAATTGATAATTCAACGCAATTTACCGTGAATCTAATTTGATATGTTAGATTCAGGGGGGGTGAAGATATAAAAATGGATTTAGATCCTATATGTCAATAATTGGTTCATATTTTATATTTCCCTCATCTGCTTGATGTGTATGATTAATATTTAATACGAGACTAACGTGTCATCAATGCAGGGGGAGTAAGTAAATTTCAATTGAATCATCATTATTGATTATTATTTATGTTGGTTTGTCATCACCAAAAAGGGGGAGAATGTTGAGTATTGGTTCCTCGGATTTGGTTTTGGATGATGAGCAAACATAAATATCGTATACTAACTGTTTGTGAGCGCAGTTATGGAGATCGTCGCCAAAATATCACGTACATCAAAAGCGACGTCTCAAGACTTCTCAATACGCGTGATCGTGTGCCTGGAGCTTCGTTGAAGCTCAAGGAGCAATATTGAAGTCAAGAAGAATGAAGATTGATGCTTTGAAGACGGTTCGTCATGTATTATTTATTGTCTTCTAGCTTCATAGATTAGAATGTTAAGCCTTGAGTAAGACTTACTTTATAATCTTCATTTCGCTCATATCTTAGAGCTAGGATTATCATAGAAGCCATTAGAAACTTTCTCGAAGCCTATCGCTTCTTCCCTCGGCTTCTAGTGCATGTTAGTTGGTTCAAGTAGAAGAGCAAACCGACTAGATGACGATCTAGTCGGTCGACAAATCTACATGAACCGACTAGAGTGCCTTGCTCATTTCAGGTCATTCCCTGTTGATCAATTAGTCGGTCAAAGAAGAGTCACCGACCGACTAGATGTCGATCTAGTCGGTTAGGAATCCTTCTTAGACCGACTAGTTGTGTTCAGTCTTTTTCAGCCTGAGCTACTGTTTCGAGTTAGTCGGTCTAAGAACGTTTGTCGACCGACTAGTTGAGAAACTAGTCGGTCAGCATTTGTTCTTAAACCTACTAAGTCAACTTGAAGTCAGCCTATTCTATTTCGACTGTTAGTCGGCCAAAGAACATTCACCGACCGACTAGTTGTGAAACTAGTCGGTCGGCAAGTCTTCTTAGACCGACTAGTTGTCATTGCCTGTACTTCGACCTTTTGGCTATTCAACCGTTAGTCGGTCTACGTTGTATCACCGACCGACTAGTTTATGAACTAGTCGGTCAGTGATCCTTCTTTGACCGACTAGTCTGGTTCAGAATAGAGCCGTTGGGAACTTTTTCAACACGATTTTCTTTGCCTCTATAAATACAAACTTGATTCGTTTGAGGCAAGGTTAGAGGTCTATTATCCAAGTATTTTCAGACCTAAGAGAAGAGCTCTCCCAAGCTATTTCAAAGCTCTCTCTCCCTCATAAGAATCTCTCACTCAACACCTTGAGCCCTAATTCCTCAAGAGAGATTCTCTCCATTGTGAGCTTCTCAAGCCAAGAGCTTGATTCTAGGTCATCAACTCCACCCTAGGCTTCCATTGCTGGTCATCTTCTTGAAGCTAGGGTTTGGTGACATCTTCCTCCCCAAAATCCATCTTTGCCCTAATTTGGTAAGATTTACTCAAGGCATTGGATTTTGTGGTAAGTGTTTCTTTATTTCATTTCAATCATATTTGAATTGTGTCTCTCGGTTGTGAGAGAGGGTTTGATCCCAGTTTGTGGGAGTTACATGTCATTTGTATGATTTGGTCTTATGAAGGTTTTTCACAAGAATTTCATAGTGCTAAATCTTGAGTTAGGGTTTCTAACTCAAGTATCCGGAGGGGATCCGGATAGTTGGGACGTAGGATCACCGGGAACAAGTCGGGGAGACTTGGGTGGATCCGAACCCGTTACATGTTTTGTTTGCGTATGTTTAATTCTTGTTGATTGTTGTTTATTCCGCATTGTCGTTTGTTCATTGCACAATAGTTAGGAATAACTCTCTTAATTATTTTAAGTACTATTCACCCCCCCCTCTAGTACGTGTGCAGTAGCTACCACAGGGTTCCTACACACATGTCACCCCTCACCCTTGACCCGACCAGCTAACAAAGCGGATGTCCCCATTTCCGGAAACAACCCAGAAAAAGACCTAATCTCTCTCTCAACCACCAATTTATAAATCCCCCACCCAAAAAATCCCAATTTCTCACAAAAATCGATCGAACCACCCTCTAGATAGAGCGCACAAGTGCTCAAATATTTCATTCCCCCCAACCCAAAAAAAAAAAAATACTCAACCAAATCCATTAAATTTCATCTTTAATGGCAGCCGTCGATTCCCCCACTATCATCAACCGTGTTCGGCCAAGAAATCCGACACCATCCTCCTCGGCCCTTACGAGATCGACAAGCTCCTTGGCCACGAGACCTTCACCAAGGCCTACCACGCTCGAAATCCGGCCACCGGCGAGTTTGTCACCCTCAAAGTCTTCGTCAAAGAGAAGATACTGAAGTCTGGCCTTGTCGCACACATCAAGTGCAAGATATTCATTCCTCCGCCGCGTCCGTCACCCGAACATCGTCTAGCTGTTCGAGGTCATGGCCACCAAGTCTAAGATCTAATTCTTCAGGGAGTAGATTTTTGAATTTTTGCTATCAAAAATGATAACCCTACAGTTCGAATTTCGTATTAAAGTCACGTTTTAAAAAACCCAGCTAACATTCATTGCTCAGGCCAGGGTTGTTTGTCTCCTTTATTAGGTTGGTCTCTTTTAACCTAGGATCTATCTCTTTGTTACTCCAACTGATCTACTTTCGAGTTGGAAGATGGGGCTAACCTATCAGGACTTGCCTCTAATTGTACGTGAAACTTTGCTCATCTTGTAGCTCTTATACAAGAAAGATCATTCATCACATAAACTTCTTGTATTTCCAGAGGGAACATCATTTTTAGTGCATGAACTCGTACTTTCTTTTCATTTGCTCGTGTGAGACCTCAAAACCTCTTAGCTTTGCAATCAAAAAGTTTTCTTGTACTTGTCATTACTCTTGTGATTTGGTAAAAGTTAGACTATGTATAAAAGTGTCTGATTTTTTATTTTGTATGCTTTTTCTTGTAATTCCACGTAATTTGTCTTTGGCATGTCTTCACCTAGATGAATGCCCGCAGGCTAGCTTTGGCCACTCATTAAACATGGATAAAAACTTGATCGAGATTCTGACTTTGTCTAAAAGCACGGTCATGACACTCGATTAAGACTTCAATCACCATAAATTTTCGAGCACTTGAACTATTTATTAGATGTCCAAATATGAAGTCAGAGGAAACCATCGAAAAGCAAAACAGTTTAGCAAATTTTAGAAGGAAAACCGATAAACCCATACGAGGGTAAACCCAAAGCATAGTTGGGAAGGGAAAAGTCTTCAATCGTCTTGATCGTCTTCATGATAGAAAACTACACAATATATCATTATCCATGAATCATATGAAAGTTATGATTGAACACGTGATAGAGTCAGATGCACCACTACCAGTGCCTAAAGCGGATGCATGAGCCATGGTAGTAGGTGATGCGATTGGTACTTTTGTTGCAGGGCCAACTAACCTTATTGATTTGGTCTCTACGGTAAGACTTCTTATGGTATACATTAGATTCTTATATTGTTGTTTCATTATTTTCAACTAAATGATTTACTTAAATGCTTTTCCAAACAGGTGCCTGCAAAATCTAACAGCAAAGGTTCGGTTAAAACAAAGGAGTCAGGTACTGCTACAAAGAAACATGAAAAAGTAAAGTCAAAACATCAGGAGCACTCCCCTGCAGTTGGTGCAAGTATTAAAAAGAAAGAAGAAAAAGTAGAGTCAAAACAGCAGTAGCCCTCTCCTGCAGTTACTGCAAATAATCTCGCTATGTAGTGCAATTTTATTCAGATATATGCTACACAAAAGCTTCAAGGTGGTGCGCTATTACAAATAGATATGGAGAGAATTTTTGGTATATTATATATAGAGTTAATTAGTTAACAAATTATCAATGAACTTCTTCAACACGAATGGCTGGATTTTTCGATAATCTGTGTATATATTGATATGCTCCTATTTTTCTTGATTAGTCGCATATCATTTTGATGATTTCACCCTCCATTTTCCCATTTTATACGCTTTTATACAATTATATGGGACTATTTGACGTTGAGACTGTTTGGTCTTATTTCAAGGATTTGGAGTGATATTGAAGCAATTTGGAGTCAATGTCATGATCGACGATGCGGGAGCACCAAGAAGACTCATGATGACATGTTTGAGGTGCCAAAGAAGAAGCCTAAAAAAGAGGAAGATAAGAAGAGGAGCCAAGAGATGATGCCTCCCCAAATTGTCAGCATTTCCAGTCCACTCGATCGAGTGGACTTGCCACTCGGTCCTAGTGGGTGAAGCAAAGGGGAGTTGAATTCGGGACTTAGCAGCTCAAAGCATACAAGACTGCTCGGTCTAGTGGCACTGCCAGTCGGCTGAGTGAAAATCAAGATAGAGCGACATTTTCAAAGCCAAATTCGAAGCTTTGAACTCGACCAAGCACTTGGGTGACTCGGTCAAGTGATCCTTTACTTCAGATCGAGAATCAACAAGTTTTGAAGGTTACTCGACCGAGCACGAAGGCCACTCAGACTGAGTGCAACCGCACTCGGTCGAGTGAGGTGAGACGCCCAGATTTCAGGACAACCTTTCACTCTTTTGAGAAATTCTATCATTTCCGTCGGTAAAATATTTTTCTCATATTTTTCATGGATAGTAGATTTCATAAAGGTTCCAACGCCGCCAAGAACGTGCGAAACAGAGGTCAGATGAAACTTGGGAAATTTCTGCAAGTCGACGTAGCAGTGTTGGAAATTCCACTCGGCCCTAGTGAGTTCAAAAGTACAAATTCACCACTCGTTCACAAAGGTTTTGCAGCCAAGAGAAAGCAAAAGCTCCAGCCTGAGTGGATTTGAATTTATGGATTTGAACGAGTGGATTTGAATGAATGGAGTGCATACACAGATCGAGTAGGCAAAAGCTGTTGCCTAGTGGATTTAAATTTATGCGCAAAAGTGTTGGCGCCAGACATTGCAACCAACCCGAGCCACTTGCTCGAGTGGAGATGCATCGCGACCGAGTGGAGATATGATGCCGTCGAGGGCGCAAAGCACTCGATCGAGTGACGTAAATTTCCAGAACACCGATTTTCAGCACCTACCGAAATATTTCCCACTCGCCCGAGTGGAAATTCCATTCCACTCGGTCCGAGCTGGCTGGGGCCCACGACTTATGCTATTTTGAAAACGGGTTTGGACTCATTTTATCCGGATTTTTTGAGGGGTTTTCCTAGGGTTTTGGTGGGAGTATTTATAGGAGTTGTAGCCGTCATTGGAGAATAAGCCCCTTTGGGGGGAGAGCTAGTTATTCTTTGGGGAGATCCACTCTTTTGTTCTTGGAGACTATTTTTTGGAGTAGGCCATGCCATTAGCCCCTTCTCTTGTATCAAGCTAAGTATTTTTATTCCTTTGAATTCTATTTTAGTTCTTCTTGTTTTCATATGATGCTAGCAAAGTCTTCCATTGATTTCATATCTAATGCTATGTTGGAGTGATTCTATTACTAGGGCTAGGTTGAATCCTATTGCTATGGCATTATATTTGTTGGGAATGGTGATCCACGATATTGGCACCAAACCCATCTTTATTTGGGAATTCTTTGATTGTGGGAGTTAGCTTAGGGAAGGGATTTAACCACAACCGGATCTAGAAATTGACAACCCTAGAACCCTTGAATTGACAACTCTTGGTGGTCGATGAACTCACCCTAGGATAAACCCAATGATCAAAGGTATTTCGTAGCGAAAAAGCTGATCCACGATGGTGGCATCGATGCAATCCAAGATATTGGTGCCGCTATAATGTAGCTAGGAATTGAGAGAGCCGTAGAGTTATGTTGTGGTTTGCTATCATCGGGAGTGACGGGAATTCGATAG
The DNA here is from genome assembly GCA_030789695.1 of Scilla litardierei. NCBI lineage: Eukaryota > Viridiplantae > Streptophyta > Magnoliopsida > Asparagales > Asparagaceae > Scilla > Scilla litardierei. The sequence goes on from CM061134.1 coordinate 115,151,210, forward strand.
ACGCGGTGATCCACGATAGTGCCACTCGTCCTGATAAGTCCACTCATGTTCGAATAGGTTTGTAACATCGTCAATCTAGGTGCAGTGATCCACGATAGTGGCACCAATCTTAGTCGTTCGTTACACCCCTATATTACTTACTAGATGATCCACGATGGTGGTACCGAAGTAAAGAGCCCGCACAACATATTATCGAATCGTCGAATGATTCGATCCCTTGACACGTATGAGCTTCATTCCGTGCGTGAAGTAGTAGTGAGGTTACCGAAACCCTGGTGATATTTCTCTCATTTGTTTTCTCTTTGTTTTATGTCTTTCTTTGTATGAAGTCAGTTTGCAATATCGAGTGACACGCCTTCACATCCATCACCATTACGACATTCCGTAATCCACCTCCACCCGAATAAGACTTGCATTCTAACCAACCTAGGAATAGATAGGTAGTTTGTCACCGCCTCTCCATGTTCGATACCCTCTCGCTGCTATACGGTGTGCTTGCCGTAAAACGACATCGTTTCGCGTGTAAATCCGGAGTCGATCATATATCAAATACTTTAAGTAAACAATTTTAGAATTTCTTTTCAATTAAACGTTGATATTATTGATAACTTATTTTTAATCTTCATTTAAGGTACTAGTACTATGAGTATGTTCTCAACAGACAAAACACAAGGAGATTCTCATTCTTATGCCCACATAATACATATTCTTTAGTGGATGTGCCAACGAAGTATATGGCCGATGTGCTTCTTGAATATAATGAGCCAGGGATATAATTCTTGGCACCATATAATACATGGTAAATAACTTTTTAATATTATTTTTTTTACTTTAATGAATTCCTAAGAATTGCTGCTCAAAGGAACACTAAAGAGCTCAAATTTGTTCGACATGCTTATCGCACTCTCTACAACCAAGACATGCTGCTGCTCCTGTCTCAAAAGAGCAATCTGCTTGTAGTAAGTACTTCTGAAACTGATATCACTTTCTTCATATCGTTTCAATACTCAAAAGAACTTGTAAGCAGAGGGTGTTTATCTACGTGCAAGCGACCCACATGGCCGAGACGCTGAGATTATTAGAGGAACACTCTTTGGCTGGAGTTTAGACCTGAACATACTGACTGTTATCATCTGCCCTCGTTCTTCGTCAGAGCTCAGAACTGTTAAGGATGCGTATCAGTCGTGATATAACTCAGATCTCAAGAAAGATGTAACATGTAAAATTAGTGGTATCATTACATGGGTAATTCTTGCTATAATTGTATACCCTTTTATCAATTGATATCGATTATAAGTTAACATCTGGATGTTTTTTCTGGGCTTCTACCAGATTCTTGTAGCAGTCTTGAGTTCTAGCACTGCTCAAATCAAATCAATCCTTTCCTCTTACAAACAACTATATGGTCACGAGCTCAAGAAGTTTTTGAAGGAGAACAAGTGTGGGGAGTTTGGAAAGCACCTCCGTGTTGTGATCCGATGTATTATGTCCCTCGAGAAGTAATTTGTGAAGCAGCCGAGGAGAGCACTTAAGACTGGTGATGCTCGTGAAGCTCTGATAAGAACAGTGGTGACATGAGCAGGAATCTGACAGATAAATTGTGCTTTCACTGCAAAAAAACCGGATGGTCTCTCAAAAGTCTAATTAGGAATGAGTTCAACGATGCAAACAATTACAGCAGTGCCAGAGTCTAGGGTTTTGTTGGTGATGTCCTTGTTGCACTTACAAAGCATTCATGAGATTCTCGTTGTAAGATGTAAAAGACTTATACATAATAAGAATGATATATTCACTTAATCATATTCAAGATATAAGAATGATAACTGCACTTTATAGATGATCAAAATCCATTTCTAGCAAATTGTTGCATACTTTTGAGCGCATAATTTATCTGTACTAAACAAGCGCTGTCTAAGGTCCCAGATAGATAGCGCTTGTTTAGTACAAGCGCTGTCTATGGTGGATCTTTAACAGTGCTTTTACTAAAGAATCACTATCTATTCGGACCTTAGACATCACTTGTATAATACAAGCGCTGTCTAAGGTCCCAGATAGATAGTGCTTGTTTAGTAAAAATGTTGTCTATGGTGGACCTTTAAAATCGCTTGTACTAAAGAAGCACTGTCTATTGGGACCTTTGATAGCATTTGTACTAAACAAGCGATGTTTAAGGTCCCATATAGATAGCGCTTTTTTAGTACAAGTGTTGTCTATGGTGGACCTTTAACAACGCTTTTACTAAAGAAGCGCTATTTATTGGGACCTTTGACATCGCTTGTAAAGCGCTATTAAAACCAGCCCCCCTTTAGCAGCGACGAGATAGACATCACACAGAAGTGCTGTTAAAGACCTTATTTAGGCGTTGTTAAAGGTCACTTTTGTAGTAGTGTATCTATCGTATGTCAATGACCAACGATAGTTAGCTTTGGCATATGATATGTAGTCCTATCATAGCATCACGATTGTGCAGGTAGGTGATAACATTAGGTGCACCAACCTCACTCTACGACATAATTCAATTACCAGACAAGCTAGATCAATCCTAACTTGAATCACAGTAACATGGATACTTGGCCCTGGAGCTTCCTCTATCTTGATATTTTCTTGGACATTCTCTCACCCTTCGAGACATATTTATGTAGCTAAATAAAACCCATAAATAAATCAATACTCAAAGTCTGCTTCCCTACGGACCGACCCATAAGTGATACAACTATGCCGTGCGCTTGCGGTTATATTTAAAACTCTAGCACATCAAGTTTTTGGCACCGTTATCAGGGAGGCAACACTTAGTATTGATTTATTTCTAGCTTTATTAGACTACGCATTCTTCTCTCTCACCTACCATCCATAGTATCATTCTGACAATCATCCCCCATTTCTCCTTCCTTCTTGTGATACATTTGAGCTCAAGGCCCTAATGACGATGTTGGCCAGTAATACCGCTACAGTCCTTGGAAGCAAAATGGATGACCTAACACAAAAAATTGCATAGTTGAGAATTGGGGCAAATTCTTTCAGCCCACCAGTGTCAGTGGGCTATAGAGGCACTCACTCATTCATCATCAATTCAACAATCACATCTGCAATCCATACCCTTACGTGTATGACCATAGCTGGACAGATCATTCCACTCTTTTCTATCAAGAAGCATATCCTCAAGAGCCTTAGACGTACATGCCCTCCATATCCTTACGAATGCCAAACATTGAGGTACTCTTGGAAAACAGTCCAGTTGCAAGAAACTTTAATGATGATGGGCCATCCACCTCTTCCCAACAAATAATCACCATGCCTGACTCAGCTATTTCTCAGAGTGAAGTATTATACGACCATGAAACATGCTACTGAATTGATACATTCATGCCGGTGTCAGCGGAAATTTCAACTCATGTGAACATGATATCCATTGGCCCCAGGCCCATTCTTCTGAAGATCCCAACCAGGACCTCTACAAGGAAGACGATGCATCGATGAAAACTATTCAAAACCCCCCAACATACTGGGACGACGAATCTTCAGAGGGGACAACATTAACAATGGTAACAGAAAGGAGAGTAATATGCCTCTTGAGGTTGAACTCAACCCCTTCCTCCTAATTTAAAGTATGCATTTCTAAGAAGGGGTTCTACCTATCCAGTTGTTGTGAACGCCTTTGTGACTGATACTGAACTCAATAGCTTGTTAGTTGTCCTTAGAGAATGCATGAGTGTCCTAGGGTACACTATAAATGACATTAAGGGGCTTAGCTCAGGCTTGTGCACACATATGATTCTTCTTAATGATGATCACACTACCTTCATTGAGCCTCAAAGGCGACTAAACCCTAACATGAAGGAGGTAGTTAAAAAAGGAAGTTTTGAAAGTACTTGAGGCAGTAATAATCTACAATATAACCAATACTAAGTGGGTTAGTCCGGTCCAAGTAGTTCCAAAGAAGGGGGACATGACAGTCGTTAAAAATGATAAGAATGAATTCATCCTCACTAGGACTGTCACCGGGTGGCACATGTGCATTAGCTATAGAAAACTCAATAAAGCCACTGGCATAGCCATTTCCCCCTTCCATTCATTGACCAAATGATTGAACGACTAGCCAATCATTCATTTTTCTGTTTTCTTAACTACTACTATGGATTCTTTCAAATACCGAGTCATCCTGATAGTCAAGAAAAGACTATCTTCACATGTCTATATGGTAGCTTTGCTTATCGAAGAATACTATTTGGATTATGCAATGCACCTGACACTTTCCAAAGATGCATGATGGTTGTTTTCTCTGTTTTTGTAGAGAACATCATGTAGGTGTTTATGGATGATTTTTTGGTCTATGCCATGAAATTCGACACATTCTTGAAAAACCAAACTAAAGTGCTGCAAAGGTGTCAAAAGGTCAACCTTATGCTAAATTAGGAGAAGTGACATTTCATGGTACAAGGAGGGGCAGTGTTAGGACACATCATTTCCTCACGGGGCATTGAGGTTGATAGATACAAAATAGAGGTCATCGAGGGGCTACCACCCCCACAAACGTTAAAGAAATTAGGAGTTGCCTAGGTCATATGGGGTTCTACCGCCGCTTTATAAAATATTACTCCAAGATTGCATGACCTCTAACGGAATTATTAGCCAAGGATACCCATTAATTTTTACTGATAAGTCTCTTTAAGCTTTTAATAGGTTGAAGAAGTCGCTCACCTCTGCACCAATCATTCAACCTCTATATTTGAACCTCCCCTTCAAGCTGATGTGTGCTGCTAGTGATTATGCGGCTGGAGAAGTCTTAGGCCAGAGGAAAGATAGCAAACTACATGCTATATATTACACTAGAAACCCCCTTGATGAAGCTCAGAGAAATTATACCACGACAGAAAAGGAGTTTCTAGCTGTGATCTTTTTCGTAGATAAGTTCATGTCATATCTCGTAGGATTGAGGGTTATCATTCACATAGATCATGCCACATGATGTGCTCCAGATTTAACTCCGAAAACATACCGCACGTGCATGGTGTCAAAGCTTTGTAATAGAGAGAGATATCGATCCCACATGGAGGCAGTTGATTTAAGGTGTTGGGTCTATTCAAATTTTTGAAACAATGTCAGTTGTGGGTGTTTCTGAAGGTTGTCACAGATACTTCTTATCTTAGATTAACAATATAATAAAGACTAGGGCAATAGGAGCCACCACTAGGATCGTCGGATGTCTATGCTAGGTTATAATTTCTACGTTGAATTGGTTTCTATAGGGAGAGATTGTCGCATCTAGAATGTGGAATTCACGACCAACTATCGTCGTGCCACTCATCTAACACATCACGTACTTAGACCCACCATCGTGGATGGCCTTGCAAGCAATCTGTGCATTATGAACGACAACTATTCTCAATCGATACGCACGCCACCATCGTGGGTTAGAGCTTCGATCTGTAATTTGATAGCTCTCATTGATGCAACTATCGTAGATCATCAATTAGTAATATATGACCTAGGTGAAAATCATCATAATGTGTGCCACTATCGTGGATCACGAACTCTAATTAAATTCATTAACGAGCCTAATTAAGTTCATAGGATAGTATGGCTAGGATATTGCCACAATCGTGGATCACAAACCGTAAATAGGATCTCCTACAAACTTGGCTGGATCAACCAAATCACAACCCTTTCATACCAAAACGACATAAAAAATCGTAACTTTACATCTAAATCATAAGATCCTAGGACTCATCCATTAGCCCTAGAAACGACTACTCTCAATTCATAGAAATACTAACAAAACAATACCAATACCAATAATATTCAACATCGCAAGAGTAGACATCAAAACTAATAAAGAGAGATAAGAGATCATTACAAAACAGATAGAGATGAAGAACTAGCCTCTAGAAAATTAAGATCCAAAAGATCCCAATACAAAGCAAATAAAAATCCAAGCTTGGTTCTTCAAAAGCAATAATGATGGCACTCAAAATCTCTCTAAAAACTAAAACTATGTCACGGTCGATTTTCGATCGTACGTTTTTTGTGCACGTACTTTTGTTCGTACGCATATTTATTTCGACCTCTTCTTGCATCCGAACCGTATGATGTGATATGCCGTTGTGACCCTCTGGAAGAGTACTTATTTGTGGATTTATTTTTGAATGTCATTTCACGGGTCGTTCTCCCACAAAATAACTTTGTTTGAAGAGGTGTCGTAGCTTCCACCTTCGTCGTTAGACCTTTCTATTTTTAGTTTTGTTTTTCGTTACCCTAGCCCGTGACCAATCTTCTTAGTCTTGACCCTCTCGTCGACACGGTCGTCCCGATATTTTTCTCATAATTATCAGACACTGTTAGACCCACTTTTTCCACTAATCCCCTTCTATTACACATAGCTTAATTAACTTAATTAATTAACTAACCTAATTAAACTAGGCCTAATACGTTTCATGAAAATATTTCCTAGCTATTCTCCATCACATATTAACCTAAGTCTACCCCCACCCTCTCACAACTTCTATCTCCAATCACCTAAACGTACACCCCTTTCAAAACACTTTATCAAAACTATTTCCATATACTCACCTAATTGGGCTATTCAACCCACTGTTTTATTTAATCTAAACCCCCTCTTTCTCTCCCTCTCTCCTCCTATAACACTTAGAATCCCAAACCCTAGAGCTACATAGCATGAATTCATCTTCAAAGCCAAAACGAAGCTAGGGCTGTCAAACAAAACTGTGCGGCGCCACCTCTATAGAAAAATCCGGCCAGCCCCTTCCCGACCTCCGGCGACCACCAAATTTCCGGCCTAGCCTCCCCTCGACTCCCTCCACCTTCGACAACCCTCCTCTCATCAACCACCATCCCCTCCTTGCTTTAAACTCAGTGTAAACACCAACCCAATGCAAAAACTGCTATCAGTCACCTCCCCTTCAAACCCCACGCCCGGCCACCGCCGTCGCCGCCGGTGACCCCCACCAGCTGCCGATCACTCCCCTCGACGTCACCTATCCACCAGCAGCCTCCCCTCGCATCAGTTCCTCCTCCTCCTTCCGCAAACAGCATGCAAACACCAAAACACCCTACAAAAACTGTCGGCACGCCTCCTCTTCAAAATTTCAGCCAACCACTTTTCGACCACCGCCGGCCGTCCCCCTCCGCCGGTGAACTCCCCTCGACGTCTCCTATCACCTCCTAGCTTCCCTCGCGTCAACTCTTCCTCCTCCTTCCACAAACAGCATGCAAACACCAGGATACGCGCCAAAAACTGCCGTTTGCCCTACCAAAAACCCACGGCCTGGGCTATTTCTGTCGCCACCGGCCATCCTGCTACCGCTGTCCGCCCCCTCAAGTCCCCCTCTAGCCGTCCAAGTCCTTCCCTAGCTGCTGCAACACCCGGAGCTCCTCCCACGTGCGTGCAACTTCAGATTCGCATGCAACTTCAGATCTGCGCTACCCAAACCCACAGACAGATCTATCCGCCATCTCTCGTGATTCCCATATCGCTGTCCCTGCCCTCCCGATGCCGTAGGACGATGTGTCGTTGTCCATCCCCTTCGTGTCGTTAATCGGTGATCGTACCGCTACCCGGTTGATCGTCGTTCGTCACCGTTGTGTGCTGTACCCTCGCTCACTACCGGAGTCCAGCCCCCGACGTCGCTACCCGACATCAGTGTAGCTCTTGCATTGTGTTAAGGTATACCTGAACCGTAGGAACCCACACCCGCATGCTAACAAGATAAAAACTGTGTTTTTATTGCTTTGGTAACTCACTAATTGAAGATAATGAATACGGGACTGTAGGGTTAGGATGATTGATTTGGAGCACATAGGGAGATCTGGACCATTGTTGAACTGATACTACGGACGTTGTTCAGGGAAGTGAAACTTGCACAGTAATTTGTTAGGCCATGTTTTAGGCCATTTTGTACGTTTGTGTAACAGAGACTAGGCGGTGAAATGATAGTCGCCTAGACGACCATATAGTCGCCTAGACGACCATATTTGATCTATTTTGACAACGAAACTAGATCCGACACCCTACTTGATCTAGCTTGACAACGAAACTAGATCCGACACCTTTACTATGCTATCATTTCATGCCGCATGCCATGTTTACTTTCAAATTATCTGTACGCACATTTAATTGCTTATTGCCATGTTCATGCATCTGGCCATGCCATCTCATGCATCAACTTGTTCTATCATGATTGTGTAGCACACACTACTTTAAAAATGTAAAATGTGGTCAAAGAAACTCTTTCTTTGGGCACGTAAACTAAAGTCAATACTTTATTCATGTGCACGGACCTATTGCATCAAGTTGTTAATCAGAGTCTCTACTCTGAATTTCATCGGAGAAGTTATCTTAGACCATCTGGCAAGTAGGATCTTGACTCCTACATATTTATTGAGGCTAGGTGCACCTCTATGCCATATTGAAAAACACTTCCTGGTTCGTGAACCAGAAGATATACAAGTGGAGGGGTAGGGTTAAGCGACCACTCAGCGTAGAAGTGTGCCCGTACAGCCACTTCAGCTGTAAGGCGTAAACTCTGGGATTGGGGTAGGGTTAAACGACCACTCAATGTAGAAGTTTGCCAAATCAGCAACTTCAGCTGTAAGGCGTAAACCCTGTGCACAATTTGAATGCATGTTTTCATCGTGAAATCGTGATATCTTGTTTTGTAGCTTTTTGCAACAACGTGTCGTGCAAATGTTAACTTTTATGTTCATCTTAAACTGCTACATTCATACTCATATTTAAACTGCTGCATTCATGTCATGTCATCTCTATTATTTTAGAACTGCTAGTTGTACACTTTTGCTCTTATGTTTCCTTGCACAAAAGTCTCCCTTTCTTTTGGAGATTTTTGCTGACATGTGCCCTTTTCTCTTTGGGTGTCACATGTCAGGTTTTTAGCCTGAGTTAGTTGCAGATGACGACAGCTTGTTACCGTCCAGTTCGAGGTCATTGGAGTTCTACCCTTAGTCTCAGCTGGTGACTCTCTTTTAGTTGTTGTTTACCTTCTTAGTAGTTGTTGTGAGGTTGTTCGGTGCGTAGCACCATTTCTTGTTGTAGTTTTGGCCATGCTTAGGCCTTCTTTTCGTACTCTGTACTTTTCTTTATGACTCTCTGTATGTTGGAATAAAATCTGTGGATGTTGAATGTTGGGTAATTTTTATTATTTATCCTTCTTTATTATTGTTGTTTTGTCGTAATGCAAAGAACCTGCTAATGTAATAAGTTACCAGACGCTTATCAGACTGTAGCTTCACAGCTCCAAGTCTGAGCGGACCTTCTCACGTCTCGCCTTCCATACTTGGGAAGCGGAGCGTGACAGGTTTTAGTGGTGGCTCATGCAGGTCTCTTTGCATCTGCAAAATATCGGAAAAATAATAATGATAGCAATATCCATTTAAATATTCGGAACATTCAAGTTATGAATTGAGTCTAATATGAAGGTTTTCCTTGTCTTAGATGGTCGAAAGACTTAGATAGACGTCTAGGATTGATATCCAGGTGCATTCGTCAAGATTTATTTGTACTTGTCTTAGGTTACCTTAGTAGTCTCTCACCCAGCCCTGACCATAGTAGATTCCTAGAGCTTTTTCCTTTAGTCGTTCGCCTGGGTTCATCAAATTTCGGGCCCAGCAGAACGTAATCTGATCCTCTTAGGACCCTTCACTGAGATCTCTCTTACAGTCTAGTTCATTAGAAAGTCTTAGCGCTAAGTTTCTCCTAATCTTTAGTCGGCCCTGTAATTAGAACCCCTGATTTATATCATTTTCCTGATCATTACACTTCTGTGTTATTGACCGTAGAATTCCGTTGTAGCTTTTCATGAATCATATCCTAGGCGTATTCATCATGCGATCATATTCTTTGCCATCGAATCACCTGATCGCCTCATGACAATTATTGTTAATTTTTCGAATCTTCTCCATTGCAAATCCTGATTCTTCCAAAGGTATTTTCGATTTTCCTTATTAAATTCTTCGCTCAGTTTAACTCCTTGAAAACACCTTCTTATAAATTAAATTCATTACTTTTCGGTTGAGTTAAAATTCTTTCTTAAATTTTGAAGTCTATTTGGTCGTAATTTTAATTACTATCTCGTAACTATTTTCAAACCTATATCTTTCGTATTTTGGTTTTAAAACTTTATTACCATTTTGATAATTCAATATATCATTCCTTCCTTTCTATACTACTAAGTTTATTATTTTTTACCACTTACCGTACATACTGTTAGAATATTTTTCTAAGCTAAATAGAACTTCAATATTTTTATATATATCAGTTCTAAGTTCATCGTACTCATACTTCAAAAAAATCTTTGTATAAATCTAATTTGTTTTGCAAACCAATCACTACCTCACCCTACTCTTTATTTTCTTCGTCTAACACTTTTTTCAAGTTTTAAAATTTTGTTGTCTGCTCGCTATTTCTTCCTATTGTTATAAGAATATATATATATATATATATATATATATATATATATATATATATATATATATATATATATATATATATATATATATATATATATATATATATATATATACGGTAAAGTGTTCCTAGGGTGACTCCTTAGATTAAATCTAAGGAGTCGCCCCCATTTTCTCACATCTCCCACATTTTTGTTGAAAATTTTTTTTCTTGGGATTGTTGTTCACTTCATGGATGATCAACATACCAAAAATCAAGTCATTCCATTACTTTTAGAGCCCACATCTACCCCTTGCAACTTTATGGATTTTTCAGCACGTTTTCAGACCGTTGAAGTTGCAAGGGGTAGATGGGGGCTTTTAAAGTATTGGAATGACTTGATTTTTGGTATGTTGATGATCCATGATGTGACCAACAATGCTATGAAAAATAGAATCCAAAAAAATTGTGGGAGAAGGGAGAAAGTGGGGGCGACTCCTTAGATTTAATCTAAGGAGTCACCCTAGGAACACTTTACCCATATATATATATATATATATATATATATATATATATATATATATATATATATATATATATATATATATATATATATATTATAAAATAGGGATGTTATCATGGGTTTTTGGATAAGAGTTTTTGATAAGAGATGAGAAATTGGGTATATATGAGGGATGTTGTTAAGAGAAATTGGATAAGATAAGAGAAATTGGATAAGTTAAGAGAAATTGAGTTTGAATTTTTGGGGGGGAAACAAAATTTTTGGGGGGAAACAAAAAGCAAAAAGCAAATTGCTTTTTAAAAATTTGAAAAAAAAAGTCCCAAATCAGCAAAAGTCGCAAAAAGCAACCCGCATCCTCGCAAAAAGCAACCCTAATCTGCCCTATCTTCAAAAGTCGCAAAAGCAACCCTCATCCTCTCGCCCCTCACCCCGCAGCCACCTCAGCCCCTCGCCCCTCGCCCCTCAGCCCCTCGCCCCTCGCCCCTCAGCCCCTCAGCCCCTCAGCCCCTCGCCCCGCAGCCACCCTCACGTTGTTGTCGATGCTAGCAGTCGATGAAGGGTTTGAAACCCTAGATCTGGAGAAGGAAATTGGAGATGGAATCGAGAAGGAGAAGTCAGTGAGGAAGCACACCCTCATCAGATGGTCGAAACCCTAACATGCCTGAAGCACGCAAATGGGAAGTCATCAAGCACGCAAATGGAGGGAAGTCATCAGATGGTCGAAACCCTAACATGCCTGAAGCACTCCAGCGAGAAGTCATCGAATACGCAAATGGAGGGAAGTCATCAAATTTATTTGCTGATTTACTCCGGCGAGATCTAGTAATTTGCTTCCCATTTTTGCTATTTGCGAGATCTGGTACGCAATGGTGGAATTCTTTGTCTATGTAACACTGATCTTTAAACTTTGTCAATTGAAACCATTTTTGCTATTTTTGCTTCTCATTTTTGCTGCAGTTCGGAATCGGACAATGTAACTTTGATCTTTTGAAAAGATACGAACTTGGTCAACAATTGAAAAGATACGAACTTGGGGATTGTAGCAAGATCCCTTTTGAGCTTTCATGTGATTTAGGTCAAGAAATGATTTTGTTTGCAATTGAAAAGATTGAGACTTGATTAACAATTCATGTGATTTAGCTTTGCTTCTTTCCAAATTTACATATGCTTGAACCTGGAGTGATGCCATATTGATTCCAAATTCCAAATTACAAAAGTACAAAAGAATTCCTTTCCAAATTCCAAATTCTTTGATGCCATATGGAGTGATGCCATATTGTAATTTGATGCCATATCTACCTTGAACCTGGCATCATTCCAAATTCCAAATTCCAGGTTCAAGCATGTGAATTCCAAATTCCAAATTCCAAATTCCAAAAGAACCTGGCATCATTGCTTAAATTCCAAATGACCTGTCATCATTCCGAATTCCAAATTCCAAATTCCAAATTCCAAATTCCAAATTCCAAATGACCTGGTATTATATATCTACCTTGAACTTGGCAGAATTCTACACTCCATGACCCCAGCAAATTCTTCTTTATTATGAACATACAAGTGCTTTGTTGCCTACCTTCTTAACTGTGAATGCCATGCTAATTCTCTAATTCTTAGTGCGCCTTCAAATTCTGAATATCTAATTGCAAGTTCTTAACCAGGTCCATGGTTCTGGTTCAAGTATGTACTCACCATTGGAGAATGTCCCCTACTAGAAAGCTTCATTAAAGGAGACGATTCATGATTTAAGCTCATCCCGTTTATATGTAAGGTTGGTAATATGTTTCCACATGCCGGTTGGCATCTTATCTATTTTTTTCACACCAATTTTTGCCATTCCATGTTGCATTATATTATATTATTTTATTTTATAATTCGATCTGTTTATTTCCATAGGAATCATGGATAGTGAAACAAAGTGTGGCGAGAGAAGCATGTTTGATGGCTGAGGCATTGAAACTCAACTATTTCCAAGGGATAAATTACTTTGAGGTCAAAACAAAAACTTACCTTGGCAAAATGCATGTTCACTTGGACATATCATACTAATGGATGAAGGAAATTAACCATGTTGGTAATTTGGTTGAAGGAAATTTAATGATGATTTTGCTTTTTTTTAAAAATTTTATAATGTTAATTAGATTCTTGCTGGGTTGAATTCAAATGCAATTCAAAGTTGTGTGACTTCACTCCTTTTCTCTGCATTGGAACTTCCTTTTCATTTTAAAATATCTTCCATTTAAATTCTTAAAATTTCATTTCTTAAAATTCTTCCATTTATTTTAAAATATCTATGATTTTGCTGCCATGAGTTGTCATTTTTAGAGGATGACATGATGAACACTGAAATTTTGTCACTGAAAATACAAATGCATTAAGTAAAATTAAATTTTGACACATTTTGTTACATTTTGATACAGTTCATCCGGCATATGCTCTAAATGTCATTTTCATTTCAGGAAATTTCATTTGAGGATTTTTTCCAGAAATTTCAATTTCATTTCTGGAAAGTTTAGGATATTTTCCAGAAATTTCAATTTCAGTTTAGGGTAAAGTTTAGGATATTTTCCAGAAATTACATGTTAAAGTTTGGGAACAAGGTTCACATGAAAGATAATGGTTTTGATAAAATAAATTACACGTTCAAAAGTTTTTGGTTGCATGCTTGAATCATTTGCTTGCATTCTTGAATCATTTGTGCTTGATGAATCATTTATACTAGAATCATATCAAAATTTTTGTATGAGGCTTGAATCATTTGGAGGGGAAATGCTTGAATCATATTCAAGCATGCAAGCAAGGAGATGTGCACTCCTGAAAAATTTTATTTCATATACCTATGTATTTACCAAGCATTGGTATTACCCAAACCCAATGTATTTACCAAGCATTCATGTTTGATATCATATTCAAATTCTGTAACTAAATCAATTTGAATATGAACTAAAACTAAAGCATTCGTGTTTTGATAACATACTGTCACTAAATCATTATATCAAGGGTAAGAGAATTTGAATACTGAAATTACAGCATTAAAGCATTGCTTTTTTATCTGTGAAGTGTTCCTGACTATTTGTGTGATTTTTGTACTGGAAAAATTAAAGCATCCATGTTTGTACTGGAAACTAAATCATTGGTATTACCCAAACCCATTGTATTACCAAGCATTCATAATCCCATTGTACTGGAAGTTAAGTATCCTGTTACTTATAATCATGTTACTTTAGTTAAGTATCCTGTCCAAATTTTGCATATCCCAATTACATATCCAAATTTAGTTACGTATATCCTGTTAGTTAAGTATCCTGTCATTTAAGTTTTCAGTAAATGAAGTATTTGGGTATTTGGGTATGTAAGTAAACTTCATTTACTCAAATTTACTTCATTTACCCCAAATACCCAAATACTCAAACAATACCCAATATGAGGACCTGCTAATATGAAGTAAATGAAGTAAATTTACTGGCAACTTAAATTTACGTAACTGAAGTAAATTTAAGTAAATGAGGAACAACAAATTTGAGGACATGCTAAACTGAAAAACTAAAACAATACCCAAATACTGAAAAGGATAATTTGAGGACCTGCTAATATGAGTGCAGTATTTTGAGGACCTGCTAATATTTTGAGGACCTGTCCAAATTACTCAAGTTTATAGTGCAGTAGTACTCAAATTTTTGAGGACCTGCTAATATTTCAGTGCTAATATTGATTTTGAGGACCTGCTAATATTTTGAGCTCAATTTTGCGTTTGACATCAAAATTAACAGTTTTTCAGTTTTGAGCAATATTACATTGTCTAATTTGGACATGCTAATTTGGACCTGCTAATTTGGGTATTGTTTGAGTGAGGACCTGCATATTGATCAATATTACACCAAAATATTAGCAGTTTTTCAATTTTGCTTTCAATTTTGAGCAATATTACATCAAAAGGAGTATTGAGCTCAAAATTGGAAAGGATAGTGCAGTTTTTCAGTGCAGTTTATTGTTTATTGCTCAAAATACTGCACTATAAATTGAGGACCTGCTAATTTGAAAAGGATAATTTGAGTATTGTTTGAGACTTTGAGTAATGACAACAATATAATTTGAGTATTGGTTTTGGACATGATATGCAATATAAACTTTTTGGACAGTATCTCAAATATTTTAATTTGAGTATTTGGACAGGATGTGCAGGTCCTCAATACTAAAATTTGGCCAGGATATATGCATTATAAACAGTTTAATTTGAGTATTATGTATTGAGGACAGGATATGCAGGTCCTGAATATTTTAATTTCAGTATTGACATGATCAATTAGAAAAACAATATAATTTGAGTATTGACAGGAAACTGCAAAATTAGAGTTTGAATATTGAGTATTGAGTATTGAGTTTTGAGTTTTAATTTGAGTATTTGGACGGAATATTTGGACATGATATGCATTATAAACATCAAATATTTGGACATGACCTGCATATTACCTCAATACTCACAATTTTGCAATATTTGTGGGTATATAGTGCAATATTGTGCAATTTCAGAACATTAGTGCAAATTGACCCAATTTCAGTGAGTATAGTGTAATATTGTTCTGACCCAAACTTTATAATGCAAATTGACCCATATTGTAATGCAAAATTAACAGTTAACTGAATTTTGTATTATAAGTTTAAATATTTGTTCAGAACATATACTCACACTATGCTATGATAATTGACAGGATTGTGAGTATATGTTCTCAATTTTAAGTATTTTGCAATGGGTCAATTTCAGTGGAATTGACAGAATTTGCTCTGACCTGAATGTTTTTAACAGGATTTGCAATGGCAAAATTTTTTGACTTGAGTTTAGTGAAAAATGAGTTCCAATCTAAGTATATTACCATTGCAATTAGAGTTCCAACTCACAATTTCTGATAAAATGAGTTCCAACCTGAGTATATTGCAAAAAAATTTTGCTCTGCTATTTTTGGACAGGATTTACATTTCGAATTGGATATGCATTTGGAACTGGATTGCATATCAGAGAAATTTGACAGGATACGCATCATGTCAAGAATTTCATTTGATTTCAGTTCCTGTGCATTTTATTTGAATGCCAACTTCTATTTGTGTTGAATGCTAATTTGTGTTGACTCTGCCTCTCTGAAATCTTTTGAATGCCATTTTGATAAATTCCCTGTATAAATGAGTTCAATTTGTGTTCTTCTGGGTGTAAATTCATTTTGATACAATATGCAATTTCTGTTGATATGGAAATGAGTCCAATTTGTGATTTTCTTTATTCCAAGAGTTCATGGAGAAATCAGTTTTTTCTTTATTAGTAGAGTTGATATTCATAGTGGAGTTCTTGGAGAATGGGAGTTCTTGGGAATTTAGTTTTTTTTGTTCTTGGTAAAACTACATGTTATTATTCTTACTGTCCTTTTTAAAAGAATCCAACAAAGCACATGTCCAAATCCCAACATTGTTTACATCTGCAATAACATCATCCAACAAACTAGACATATACATATTTCTTAAAACTAGACACTGAAGTTGCACTGCATATTGAGTTAAAATATTTCATATTGAGTTAATACATGATTTCAGTAATGAGTATAAATTATCTGCATATACTCAGGTTGGAACTGCATATACTAAGTTGGAATACAGGATGTCCTATTTAGTTAATATTTGTGATTGCATATACTCAGTTGCACTGCAATTTATAAACTTCCAATTTGATGTTTATAAACTTCCAATTTAATCTGGTTGCTTTTATTTCCTTCAGGTTTACTGTTTTTCGATCGGTAACAGTAGCATGAGTTCTAACTCTAGCATCTCGGAAGCAGATTGGTAACTTTGGGTTAGGGTTTCCTCGATCTCATTTAAGTTTTCATTAGGCCTCCCTTATCTGCTTCACTGTGATCGAACGCACGCCATGGCGGCTGTCGTGCTTTTGCTCATCGTGAAGCAGTCAGGGAGGCCCAATGGCAAGTCCAACTTCACCCATCCTCTTCACCCCTCATCTTCAGAGTTGGAGAAATTCGTCTGCAACAATCGAAGCCACACACTCTTCTGTTACGTTTGCAACAACCAAGTTATAATTCTCAGTTTGTTTTCAGTTTATTTTCTTTTATTATCAGTTTATTTTCTCATGTTCTTCACCTCTCTTCTTACATTCAATTAGGTTCTTCACCTATCTACTTGCATTCAATCAGGTTCTTCACTGATACTTGCATTATCTAAAGAAAAAATCCTGATTTTTCATGTTCTTTTGTTCTATTTGTGCTAAAGATGGCTGATTTCAGGTTAAGGGTTGTTGGAGTTACTTTGTTTGTGTTGTTGTGAGTTGGTTGATGGCCAGACATTTGCTTGCAAGGTTTAGACCTAACCTCTAAGTTTTTGATTTTTCTCTCATTTGAGTATCTTTTGCTCTCTGTTTTTTATTTGGGTATAATCCTCACTATTTTTTGATTGGGGATCTAGGATCTGAAATCGGTTTAAATCTTGAGAGCTTGCAGAAATCTCTTCCTCTAAGACTGGTGCTGTCAGGTAATTTAAATGAAAACCTCTATGTTGTCATGAAATTTTTCAGCCCTGAAAGCCATGTTTTGTTGTCTTTTTAGCTTTCATAGTTGTCTTTTTATTTTGGTGTTTGTTGTATCTCCTTTGGGTTTTTTTTCCAGTTTATTGAGGTTCCCTCAACAACAAGGTTATGAACCTAACCTTTATGTGTCTTGAGTTTTTCTCATTTGGGTTTCTTTTGCTCTTTGTTTTTTTGATTTGGGTTTAATCCTCACTGATTTTTTATTTAGGTTCCAGGATATTTTTGTGTTGCAGATAGTTTATGTTGGATGATTTTTTTAACATGAACAAACTTGATGGTTTAAGTTGTATCCATGTGATGTTTCTAGGCAAAAAATGAGAACTGTTAACTCAAAAGTGGATTTTTTTCCTTATAATTTGCGTGCATTTTTTAGTTAACAGTTAATCTATTAGTTCAACAGTTAATTTCTACAAGCGTGATTTATGTTAACTTAAACAAATGTGGATCTTTTGAGTTAACATGCATTAATTCTCAAAAGAGAACTTAAAAAATCCACAGTTGCTGAAATCAAGTTTTAATGTTGCCTGGAAATATCACTTGGGTTTAAATAGGAATGTTTATTTTAGGTTCATGTTTTTAATATGAATTTGGGTTTAAATATGCACATTTTTCAGTTGTCAGGTTATTTTCATGTTTGAATGGGGTTTGCAATTGGTTTGTTTCATGTTTCATTTGTTAGTTTGTTTCATGTTTCATATTTCATTTGTCAGGTTGGTCTGCTTGCAAAATTCTGTCCAGGTTGTTTCATAGTTCATTTGTGCAATGTTGCTTCCAAAATCCTGTCTAGGTTGATTGCAAACTCATCTCCAGGCTGCAAAATCCTAACCAAAATCCCCAACATGTTCCTTTTTGTTGTGCATTTTAAATGGCCAGACAAAGCAAAAGTTAAACTGCATATATACGACACAAAACAAATGACACGAAATTGTTAACCTATTTTGCCTATGTATGATTTTGGATAATACAAACGATTGGTTAGCGTTAACAATTGAATGATAACATCCCAGCAAAATTGTATGATAACACAAAATTGTATGATAATAGAAAACAAAGCAAAATGTTTTGTTTTGAGTTAACATCCCTTCAATTTCTATGAGTTAACACAAAACAGAATTATATGATATGCATAACACAGAATTTCTTAATGACACAATTGTATGATTTTGCCTGTCCATTTAGAGTTAAAATTATTAACAATTGCATGTTGTTCATGTTTCATTTGTCAAGTTAACAATTACATTGTGTCTAAATGGCCAGGTTAACAATTGTAGGGTGTCTAAATGGCTGATTTCCCCATGTTGTTCATGTTTCATTTGTGTGCATGGTGTTTTGGTTTTGATTTTGTAAAAAGTGTGCCGTGACATTTGTGTGCATGGTGTTTATTTTTTATTATATCTTGCAAACATCATTTGGGTTCATGTTCTGATATGCATTTGGGTTTATGTTTTAATCCTGCAACCATTGTATACCCCCCCAGGGTGTTCATGTTTCATTTGTGTGCAAACACCCATGCCCACGCCCTATGTTCATGTTTTTTGTTAAAAATATGTTGTGTCATTTGTGTGCCGAATGTTCATGTGTTATTATATCTTGAAAACCTCATTTGGGTTCATGTTCTCATCTACATTTGGGTTCATGTTTTAATCTTGCAAACATTATATACCCTCAGGGTATTCATGTTTCAGTTGTGTGCAAACACCTAACCCACACCCTGTGTTCATGTTTTAGGTATTAACAAGCATGGTGTGCAGGGTGTTCAAACTTTAGGTATCTTGCAAACATGTGTTCATGTGCTCTCACAAACCCCACCATTCTCTCTCAAAAAAACCAGAATTGTATGATAACACAAAATTGTATGATAACGCCAATCAAATGACAATTATCAATTCTACATGATTAAAATTCTGTTTATGTAGGATTTTGCATGGATGGTTTGTTATGCATGGTGTCTAAATGGCTGATTTTCCTAGGGTGTACATGTTGTGTTTGTGTGCATGATGTTTTGTTTCATGCTTCAAGCTACCTGGTTGCCTCTTTGCAGTGTGCATTGTGTTTTAATTCTGTTTTGAACTGATTTTTGAAGATTTGACTAAAATTGGTGTGTTTTTGAGTTTGTTGCAGTTGATAGGGGAGAATGGACTGACATGGATGCTAGCTATGTGTTCATGTGCACCATGTGTTTTTGTTCTTTTTGAAACATTCAAAACACTAAAACTTGTTAATGGCAGTGTGAGCCAGTAGAAAAATTCTTAATGGCATGGTTGAACTTCCAGTGTTTGGTATGTTTTTTTAATGGAGGGTTGATTTTTTTGTACACTCAACAAATTTTTGAGTATACTCAACAAATTTGAAATGTTTGACGATACATTTGTTTCAAAAAGAAATGATATCGACATTTGTAAATCCATGTGCAAAAGAGGTACATCTGTAAATTTATTAACTCATCAAAAAGGTACATCTGTAAATCCATGTGCAAAAGAAGGTGCAGATTTGTTCTTGCAACTTAAAAAAAGATACATATTTTATTTTCCCATATATGTTTCACAGATTTTTGGTTCTTTCAAAAGAAACATTGTTATCAAATTTTTGGGTTTGGAGAAGTAATTGATCCCAAACATTCTTTTATAGTCGAAATTAATCACCATCATTTTTTTGTTCTTCTTTTGTTTTTTACAATTTAAAGAACATGTGCATGTCCAGCCACAAACTTCTCAAGGGCACGGGAAAAAGGGGAAGCAGGTCAAAGCTTTTTTATTCCACGAAAGGAGAAAGGGTTATGCCATCAAAAAATTAGGGACGGAAGGCTTCTGTGATTCCTCCATGAAGATCAACAGAGCACACGCAACAATTAGAGGTTTCTCCTTCTTTATTTTGTTAAATTAAAGGTTAAGGTCGCTTTTGTGTTTGTTGTGTGCAGGTGAATTGGAGAACAAAACAAAAATAATTAGCAAGTATATGACGAAACAATCTTTTCAGATCTGAAGCCATACTTTCTTTGAGTGGATTAATATTCTCCTCATTCCCTGACTTGCTTCAATCTGAGTGTATTAGTATTTCGTAATTTATTCTGTTGATGGGGAATAGGGAAGCACATGAAGTAGCAGTGGATCACCAAAATCGTACATTGCTGTGTTTTTTCCCGTTTTAATCATGTGTTCTTTTTGACGAAGATATTTCAGGTAAATTCCATCTTTTGAAGTATGACATGTAAATTCATGTTTTAATCATTAAAGTTCACAAGCAGATAGAATGACATTAGGAATATGACAGTTAATGTGCAAGGTCAAAGTTAACACAATTATATGGGACGACTGCTTCTTACTGATGTCCAGAGATGTAACAATGGCAGTTTGATGCTTAAGACGCTTTGTTTCAAAGAATCTAATACCATGACATGAGCATGCTTAGGGTGTTCAATGGTATATTTGAAATGTTTGGCAGAATATGCTGTAGTAACTAAGATGAAGGATGGTAGAGCATGACCTTGAGGGGGTGTCTATTAATCTGACCTGCACCATGCCCATATCATGGGCGCGTGCCATATTTGTGCTAATGTGGTCCAGAAACATGAGGACCATTTTATTAAAGACGCGATTTACTGTTAAAATTTTATTAAAAACATGATTTATCAAGGACATGATTTACTATTAGCAGAGACCAATAAGTGTGCTGAGTAAGGAGTCATAAGATCGTAGTTTGGTGTGTATCAAACCCTATAGGATTGTCAACTTGAGATGGATGAAAATGATTCATGTAGTTGAACCCAAAAGTTTGGAATATAAGCTGCATTGTTATTGTTTGAGAGAACGACTCCAATACAGTTGAATAGTGAATGGTTTAACTTGAGATTAATTTATCTTTTGTCACAATCAACCATGTTTTTTCAGCCATGCATTTCACCATGTATTTCACTGTTTCAAATGCTATGGAAATCTACCTGCAGATTGTCGAGATCTATTCATATGTTTGCTATATTATTTGTCTTAATCGATTTAGTCAAATTAGTGTTTAATTTTTCTTATTTCTGCAGAATTAGGATACGGTAGCAACAAATTTTGAAGGTTCCAACCCTTGAAACCATAATGCACATCCCATCTTCCCTGTTTTCCATAATACAAACTAGGAATCTGACTTCTGATTTCTCTTGGTGTCAACGATGTAACATTTCATAAATGTTACTGAAATCTATCTGTTACGCCTATTTGACCGAGACCCAAAAGACACGAGCCCAGAAGCCTGACAGCTGGCCGGGAGCCCATCTACGTATACCGGCCCGTTTCACAAGACCCACTAAGGGACCCCCCTGCTATCGATCCGACCCGGCCCCGGTACCCGCTGGTCACTCGCCCACTCCTGCGATAACCGCTCCCCTGGTTCCGCGACCACTAAATGACGGTAATGGGGAGGTGCGGGCATGGCGCAAGGGGCGGCGACGGGGGGGCGGATTGAGGGGGCACGATTGAGGGCGGGTGAGGGAAGTGGGCCAGAGGCAATCACGCTGGGAGCTCTTTAAAAGGGCTAGGAGGACGACGAAGCAAAGGACCGCATCTCAGGTATCTAAAGCCTAAGGTACTCCATCAACGACCTAGTTCCTCCTTTCCATCTCCTTCCTCCCCCGCTCGCGCCGTGAGACGCCGTTCCGATCTCCTCATGAGTCGAACCGTCTCCGCCGGGCCTCCTCTTTCAGATCTCTGTCTGACTTAGGCATCGGAGGGGATTTGGCCGGAACCAAGGTCCGGCCCCCTGACGAGCGTTCTCGTCTACGCAGGAGGACATCTGATCAACGGGCCGAGGCTTCCCCTCGCCCCTCGCCGACCGCACGCCCAGCTGGACGAGTGAGGCTCCCCCTCATCGTCCGACCGCCGAGGTCGAGCACGTCCCACCGAGGCCGAGCATCTCGCCCAGGGCCGAGGCTTCCCCTCGCCCTTCGCCGACCATGCATCTAGCTGGGCGACTGAGGCTACCCCTCGGCGTCCTACCTTCGAGTCCGTGCGCAACCGTCCGAGGCCGAGCGTCTCAACCAGGGCCGAGGCTCCCCCTCGCCCCATCTGCACAGACTCGAAGCCCTCGAGGGACCCAAGCGGGCCCCTTGACCACGTTGACCGGGTTGTCCACGGTCAACGCTCTGTAGTGAGAAAACACTCTGAAACATCTGGCGCCGTCTGTGGGAACCGAAAACCGTCCCACGAAGAAGCAAACCACACCTACAATGGCACGAGCCAGCAATGGAAGGAAGCGCATGACCCCCATCCCGGAGGAGGGGAATGGCGCATCAAACGGCAACCCCGAGGACACGCACGTCGACGGCCACCCCGCCCACTCAACCGAAGAGACTGACGGCTCAGAACTAGCCACACAGGGACAGCTCCGCGCCCTGGCTCAGGAGACCAATGCGAGCCTCCAGACGTTGGTCGCGACGGTACAGCAGCTCGTCGGCCCCGCGCTGTCCAACGGAGGCACGTTGAATGATAGCCATCGATGGGCGGGGGGTCCCCCGCACTTGCGGTCCGCCGTGGTCGACGACCACGGGACCCGGAAACCGAACACAGAGCGTCGGTTCACGCGGTCCGGCTCCCGTCAGGCGAGGTCACGCGCCTCCTCCCCTTATCGTGAAAGGAGCCGACGGGAAACCGAAGGGACGGAGGGCGAATCGATGATGGCATCATCTCGTCGGTCATGGTCGTCCCGCCGCAGGAGAAGCGAACGACACCACTCAAGAGACCGATCACGGTGGAGCAGGAGCTCCCGCGGGAGGAGTCGGGAGCGCCGGGTCAGCCCGACCCCCAGCGTGGCGAGGGCCGTGGAGCTAGCCCCACCGGCGCCTGTACTCCCTCCACCCCCGAACGAGCCAGAGGCAGGCCACTGCCGCATCCCCGGGGGCATCCACGGAGACCGGTGCCCCTTATCACGGAGAATAACCGACGCACGGGTCCCCTCTCGATTCAGGATCCCGGTGCTGGGAAAGTACGACGGGATAGGGGACCCGGGACACCACGTGATGGACTATGAGGGGGACATGTCCTTCCAGGGAGCTGACGATGACCTACTCTGCCGGGGCTTCTATTCTACTCTCAGGGGAGTGGCGAGGACCTGGTACCACAGCCTGCCCGGCCGCTCCATCGACAGCTTCGAGGAACTCGCCCAGTTGTTCTGCAAGCAGTTCATGGCGGGGAGGCAGATCAAGCCTGGTGCTGAACATCTGTTCAACATAGTGCAAGGCCCATCCGAGCCGCTCCGACAGTTCATGCGCCGCTTCAATGCGGAAAGGCTGAACGTGAACAGCCCTCCTGACCTGGTGGTCCAGACGGCCCTTAAGAAAGGGCTTCGCCACAGAGGCCTCAAGAAGTCCCTGCACAACGATCCCCCTAAGGACCTCCCCGGGATCATGGCGAGGGCCGAACGCTTCATGCTAACCGAGGAGGCCTTGGCCGAGGATGCAGGAAAAGCCACTCGAGGGACCAAGCACGGCGACGGCGGACGAGGCAGTCCCGAAGGGTACCGGACCGAGAAGAGGCCGAGGAACAGACAGCGGGGAGAAAGAACGAGGGACACCACCCCAGACGCCATCCTCGCCCAAGTACAGAAGGAAGAGCGAGCTGATCGCCCCCCACCGAAGGCTAAAAGAGGTGGGAAGAACAGGGAGAAGTACTGCAAGTACCATAAGGACGATGGCCATGACACTGAAGACTGCTGGCATTTGAAGAAGGATATCGAGAAGCTGATGAGCCGGGGGCACGCCAGGAACCAGGCTGACGAGCCGGCCCACGGGGAAGGGACCTCCACACAGCCAGACAAGGGGAAGAAGGTCAACACCGTCCAAGGTCCCCTCCGCATCATAGAGTAAGCGGGCGATGTCTCTCCCCCCGATTGCAGCCTAGTAAGAGGGAGTTATCTAGGTTTACATCCCTCTGTCTAGCATCATTTCCTTTTTTCCTTTTCCTCCAAATGTACCAGTCCGGCAGGACTCTTGAGAGTACAAATGCATTCCCTTGTTGTCTTTTCTTAAATCCCCGACGGAATTGACGTGTCACCAATAGCGCAAAAGAATGGAGACCGCCGCCTCACTAGAGGAGGAAGAAGAGCTTTGCACTCGTCGACCGAATCCTGTGCTCATAAGTCTGGGGGCAGTTCCCCCAGCAGGCACGGACGCCGACCGGTCCTAAGCCGAGGAGCTTTACCCTCGCCGACCGACTCCCGCGCTCCGGTCCTAAGCCGAGGAGCTTTGCCCTCGCCGACTGACTCCTGCGCTCATAAGTTTGGGGGCAGTTCCCCCAGCAGGCACGGACGCCGACCGGTCCTAAGCCGAGGAGCTTTGCCCTCGCCGACCGACTCCCGCGCTCCGGTCCTAAGCCGAGGAACTTTGCCCTCACCGACCGACCCCAGCGCTCATAAAGTCTGGGGGCAGTTCCCCCAGCAGGCACGGACGCCGACCGGTCCTAAGCCGAGGAGCTTAGCCCTCGCCGACCGACTCCTGCGCTTGCAAGTCTGGGGGCAGTTCTTCCAACAGACACGGACGCCGACCGGTCCTAAGCCGAGGAGCTTTGCCCTCGCCGACCGACTCCTGCGCCCATAAGTCTGGGGGCAACTCCCCCAAGGCACAGACGCCGACCGGTCCTAAGCCGAGGAACTTTTTCCCTCGCCGACCGACTCCTGCACTCATAGGTCTGGGGAGAATCCCCCGCAGCCAGCGCCAACGTCATCCAGTCCTAGGCCAAGAACAAGGCAGCAACGCAAAGTACACGGGGAGCCCGAGTAAGTTAATTTTGTTTATAACAGTTAACCAGGGTACAAAAATGTGTCTTATTTACAGGGAATCAAGGCGAAGAGACCTCTCTACAGACAATCCACTCACGACGAATGACAAAGTTCGTCACCAACAGAACAAAATTGGTTGACAAAAGACCCAAAGTAGTTAACCCAAGTTGGCAGCCATGCAACCAGCAATTATTGGCCCCAGAACCGGTAGCGAAGCCGAAGGAGATAGCGGGGTCCATTTCAAGTAGACTGACCCAAAGCGAAGCGGATGCTTAAAAATTTGAGGATAAGGCCAGGAGGGACGGCTTAGAGGGCCTGGGCTCGGGAGGACACATCCTCGGGCAATTCGCCCTGCTCGGAGCGAGGAGGATCGACTGGCGGAGGGGCTTCCCGAACGCGCTCCACACATTCCCGGAAGGAAGACTGGACGACGTCGACGATCCGAGGGGCGATAAGGTCTTCATACTTACCGAAGGCCTCCCTGAGAACCTCGAGGATTCTCTTCCCCAGGGTCTCAACGACGCCCCTCTCCACCTCCTCCGCGAGCCGCGCCACCTGGCGCCGATCAGAAAACTCCCTCTGAAGCTCCTCCCTCCCCAGGCGGAACGACTCCGCCGCTTCCTCAGCCGACTGCAGGGCGTCCTCCAACTTTCCCTGGAGATCACCCACTCGTCCCTCCAGCTCGGACACACGGAGCTGGAGATGCCGGGACTCCATCTGGGCCTTCACCATTGCTACCTCCGCCGCCCCGGCTCGTTCTTGGGCCCTCATGGAGGACTCCTCCAGCTTCCTCAAGAGGATGGCTCGCCGCTGCAGCTCCACGGCGAGCGTCGACCCCTGGAAAACGGGACATGAGCTGAGAAGGGAGTGAAGGGAAAGAAAGGACTGCGAGAGGGCCGAACCTGTTGAAGGGCCCAAACCAAAGAATCCGACACCTTGTCGGCAGGAATCTTCTCGAGGGTGCTGCGGTCCCGGGGGAAGACGGAGCTCTCGGCCACCTGCTGGGCCAGGGCTCGGTCGATGAACACCGAACTCCCGGGGGCAACATCAAGGGAAACCATATGGCTCGCCAATAGTGCTCCGATTCCCGGGGACGGAAGCGGGGACGCTGCGATGGGGGTGGTTGTCGGAATCACCTGAAGATCCCCGGTGGTGCCTGCAGGAGGCACAGAACTGGCCGGGCTGGAGGGCTCCGCATCCTCCTTCCTCTTCTTCCCTCCATAAGGCACCATGAGCGCCGAAGGAGAGCGCTTCCGCCTTTCCCCATCTCCACTCTCGGGGACGGGAGGGGACGCTCCGAGGGCGAGGGGGACTACACCGGACCCGTCATTACCCCCTGCCTCTCGGGCTGGTGGGGCAGGTCCGGCCTTTATTACGCCCCCGGGGAGGAGATCGCCAGAAGAAGAGGCAGGAGGCATGGCCGCTACCTTGCCCACGGAGGGCTCGGCTCGGTGCACATCCTCCTCAACTACCTTACCCACGGAGGGCTCGGCTCGGCGCACCTCCTCCTCAACGGTCCGTCGAGGCGCCCTTCCGGAGGTACTGCCTCGGCTCCGAGCAGCTCCACGACGGATCAGCTCATCGACATCACGGACGAACTCGCGGCCTGCCATCCCTGCAAAGGAAACCGAAATCAGGATGAGTCACAGGGCAGTCCGAGGAGGAAGAAGCGACCTACCCAGAGACCACAAGACGGCCTTCAGGAGTAGGTCATCCAACAAAGACCAGATGGACTTCGATTCCAAAGGAAGAGCCGACAGCGTCGCGACGGCTGCCTGATCAACATCAGAAAGGGCTAGCGGCGGGCGAGGTTGGACAGACGCTCCCCAACTTGTCAAAATCTGGGCCTCACCCAAGAAGACCACGAAGACATAATCCGAGCTCCAATCCCCTGACCAGCGGGGTAACCCGATCAGGCATTCCCTCCTCGAACGGGCTCGGAGTTACAGCCATGACCCCGGCCCAACCGTCTGGACCTGGTAAAAGTGGAAGAGAATGGGGAGAGACGGCTCCAGACCACGGATACAGCAGAGCGTTACGAAGCCCGTCAGTACCGCGATCGAACACGGGGTGAACTGGCAAAGGGACACTGTGAGATGTTCCATGACCTGGATGAAGAAGGGATGGAGCGGGAAGCGAAGACCCAGGCGGAACATCTCGACGTAGGCGCCGACCTCATTGCTCCTCGGAAGGCAAATCCGCTCGTCGACAAATGGAACTCGAACCTCGTATGGGAAGCAGAGATATCTTTCCCGGATCTCCGCGGCCACCGAGGGAGGAGTCCCCGACGGCGTACGGAGGACAACCAGGGGCACATTAAGCCGCACGGCAACCGACGCCACGTCATCACGGGCGTAGTCTGGAAAAAGTTTCCCCTTCCCCTTATCTGGAAGAGAACGACTCCCGGCGGGGGAACCTGATGCCCCCAGCCGGGGCTCGCCCCGCCTGGACTCCGAAGGATCCCTCGCCCTTTGACCAGAACTGCCTAGCCTAAGAGCAGCCATAAGACGAAAGCAAGAGCGGAATTACCTTTTTCGACTAGTTTGGAGAAGGCAAGGAAGCGAAGGCGACGGGAAACTCCGAGTTGTGGAAAGCTTTGAATAACGGGAGGAGCAAGAGAGAAGTGGAGATCAACGCGGCTGAGGATCTTATATACCGGGCGCAGGAGTGAATTCGGAGCGGCTGACAAGAACGCGCGGCAGGCTTCAAAGAACTGGCGGCGTTTCGAAATCGGTGCCAGGGGAAGTCCAATCGATCCGCCTCATCATGACCTACATTTATGACCACGCCTCGACTGAAGCGCCACTCAGAACCCCAAGAGGCGTAGCGGTTATACCGAGCTAGCCGAGGCCGATCGATCCCACCGATGGCGGCGCTCGAACCCCTCAGCTTCTCAATTGAAGACGGCCCCGCGAACGGTGGGGATAAGCTTGCAGCCACACGTGGCGGCATCAGAGGACCAACGGCGCTTCGGAGCCCGCGCCTTAAAAATATCGAACGGGCCCACTCATGATGACGACTAATAAATGAGTCGGCATCGACTGGCGAGCTTGTCAAAATCGGCAGAAGTCACATCGGCCGAGCCGAACAGGCCGAAGCCGATCAACCCGACCGATGGGGGCAATTGTTACGCCTATTTGACCGAGACCCAAAAGACACGAGCCCAGAAGCCCGACTGCTGGCCGGGAGCCCATCTACGTATACCGGCCCGTTTCACAAGACCCACTAAGGGACCCCCCTGCTATCGATCCGACCCGGCCCCGGTACCCGCTGGTCACTCGCCCACTCCTGCGATAACCGCTCCCCCGGTTCCGCGACCACTAAATGACGGTAATGGGGAGGTGCGGGCATGGCGCAAGGGGCGGCGACGGGGGGCGGATTGAGGGGGCACGATTGAGGGCGGGCGAGGGAAGTGGGCCAGAGGCAATCACGCTGGGAGCTCTTTAAAAGGGCTAGGAGGACGACGAAGCAAAGGACCGCATCTCAGGTATCTAAAGCCTAAGGTACTCCATCAACGACCTAGTTCCTCCTTTCCATCTCCTTCCTCCCCCGCTCGCGCCGTGAGACGTCGTTCCGATCTCCTCACGAGTCGAACCGTCTCCGCCGGGCCTCCTCTTTCAGATCTCTGTCTGACTTAGGCATTGGAGGGGATTTGGCCGGAACCAAGGTCCGGCCCCCTGACGAGCGTTCTCGTCTACGCAGGAGGACATCTGATCAACGGGTCGAGGCTTCCCCTCGCCCCTCACCGACCGCACGCCCAGCTGGACGAGTGAGGCTCCCCCTCATCGTCCGACCGCCGAGGCCGAGCACGTCCCACCGAGGCCGAGCGTCTCGCCCAGGGCCGAGGCTTCCCCTCGCCCTTCGCCGACCACGCATCTAGCTGGGCGACTGAGGCTACCCCTCGTCGTCCTACCTCCGAGTCCGTGCGCAACCGTCCGAGGCCGAGCGTCTCAACCAGGGCCGAGGCTCCCCCTCGCCCCATCTGCACCGACTCGAAGCCCTCGAGGGACCCAAGCGGGCCCCTTGACCACGTTGACCGGGTTGTCCACGGTCAACGCTTTGTAGTGAGAAAACACTCTGAAACACTATCTCAATGTGATCAGTGCCAAAAATTGAATGAGAAAAAATCCTAAATTTCATGTGCTAACTCTCCAATTATGAACAGATGAGCTATATATTCACAATTGAAGTTTACTGCAATGTTCCCTTTAGAAATACATTTATTATTGCAGAGTCAATATATGCAACCCCAAAAAAATAATTTCTGGCTCAATATACATACCTTCAAGAACAAAGTTTTTATCTGGATTTGGTATATACCATTCATTTGTTATTGTTTGAGTTTCTGCTAATTTTTCCAAGCACTTGCTGAAGGAAAAAAGTAACGATGAAGAGGCTTGAAGGCAATTTGGCCTGCATGCAATTTGAAAACACCAACTCTGCAGAGTTGGCCTTCAGAGTTGGCCTCCAATTGACAGGTATTCAAATTGCTTCATTTTGAATTTTTGCAAGCATAGGATAACTGCTTGAAAGCAATTTGGCCTTCATTTTGAATTTTTACAAGATTAAATGAAAAAATTATTTGAATGAATGACTGCATGTATGGCATCCATAATTGCTGGCATTCATGTTTTTTTGGCTTTGCTGATTACAGAATGACTGCATGGTTTTAATGGTGGCCTTAGAGATGTATGGTTTGAATGAATTTGTTATCACCAACAGGGTATCAGATCTGTCCATGGGATCAGAGCTTAGTTTGCATATGGATTCTATAGATGTGGGTTAGTGGTATTATCTCCCAAGTGATCTCCCTGTTGATGTTAGCAGTCCATCTACGCTGGAAAACAATGAGGCAATCAATTGATTAATTTGGTTGATAGTTGTTGCAGCTTAGTTTTATTTATTATTTATATTGATTTGTTTGACATCCACATGCTATCGAGTCTCCCACACAAAAATCAAAATGCAAAGTAAAGCACAACATCAATGGAAGAAACTGATATGGATGTATAAAAATGGTACATATATGTTTAATGCTTGATTGCTCGATCTTTTGAGGTTTTTTTGGAACATCGATTTCTGTGCTTTCCTTTCCTTTGCTTTCTCTCTCCCCCCAATTGAATAGAATAACCATAAGAATTTGTGATACTATGTGCTTTATTTTTCAGGGTAACATGTTATTTAAAGAGGGAAAGTATGAACTTGCTAAAGCAAAATATGAGAAGGCATGGTTCCTATAACTATTTCTATATATATGTCTTGCTCTATGATCCAATTATAACTATTTGTTTGGTTATCTAATGTTCAAATGCTTTCTAAATAATTGTGAAGCATAATATAAAATCAAATGTTTTTTAAATGCTTCCAAAGAATAATGCAGAAATCAAACTCCACCAATTTCTCATCTGTATATTTACTTGATAAAATGCAAGATGTTTATATGTATAGAAGAAAATTTGTGTTTCTGTTTTATAATTTATAATATTTTTTCTCCATCAGGTTCTTCGTGAATATAATCATGTGAATCCTCAGGACGATGAGGAAGGCAAAATCTTTCTGAATTCCAGAGTAAGTTTATTCTAATAATTTACAATGAAATTCCAGTTCTGTGATTCAAGCTCATTTTAGTTTCAATACCGTGGTGATTACGTTATATCCAATATCAATTTCCCAATTCTGATTTATGTATTTCTCTAACTGTCATGTAAAAATTGAAGTATATATCAATGCCTTTAAGTGATAAGTGATTGATATTGATATTTATTTTATTTTTAATTTAAGGTTCTTGCAGAATTCTTTGTACCTTAACGTAGCAGCCTGCTTGCAGAAATTGCGTCAATATAGAAAATCAATTGAGATATGTAGTAAGGTATTGTTTTTGAGAATATACCTTTCAACAGCTGTTATTGAATGTATTAAGTGCCGTTTGCCTGTGCCCCCCTTTGGCCAGGGCTAGGACTCTTACCCTTATGTTTGCAATCATTTTGTAACTGTTTTGTGAATTCATCTATGTCATCTAAATTTTGACAGGTTTTAGATGCGAATCCAGTACATGTCAAAGCTTTATATGGACGTGGCATGTTATACATGTTGGTTGGAGATTTTGATGAAGCAAGGAATGATTTCAATAAGGTTTCCACAACTAAAGAGCATTCACTATTCCTTGAAAATTGTTTACACTGCTATTGCATCCCAAAGTGCCCATGACTAACTATTTTAACGCTTATCATTGCATATGATAAGCATCGACAAATCTTCTGAGCCTGACGCGGCGGCGGCCCTTCTCAAGCTTAAGCAAAAGGAGCAGGTCGGTTAACGACACCCTACTGTGCTCTTTGATCATATGTTGTAACCCAATCCTCATGAAACTTAATTTACAAAGAGCAGGAAGTAGAAAAGAAGGCTAGGAAGCAGTTCAAAGGACTGTTTGATAAGAAACCTGGAGAAATTTCCGAAATTCCCGAAGGCCAGGGTGTCGAGTCAGCGAACCGTGAGAGCGTCTCATCAAACAGATCGAGATGAATCGCATGGCCAGGAAGCAGAGAAGATAGGGCTACTCAGCCGCAATAAAGAGAAGTCAGGAGTGCTCCGCCGCGTCTGGCCATCTGGCCGGAAAATTTTCACGGCGCTTGGATTGAACAAGTGTGGACTGAACAAGTGCACCATAATATGATGCACTTCGATGAAGGATTATTCCATCCAACCAAAGTTCATCCTTTGTACCGAGTGGAATGGAAACGAAATAAGTTTATAGCCGATTTCAGCTTAAAATTCCACGAAGAAAGTGTAATATTGGCAACCGTTGTCACAAGGCAGATGAACTTAGCATCAACTATCTTTTTTTTTTGGAGAAAAGAGGATTTAAGAAGTTTTTTAAAACCTTAATTATGCTGTTCGAATGGTTATTCTATTCAATTTTGGATGTGAGCAGCAATTTTAATGGTGCGATTTTAATGGCTAAATCTGCGAGCCTTAATGGTGCAAGTTTAATGGCTAAATCAGTTAGCTTTAATGGTGAAATTTTAAGTGTTTTTACCATGTTCTTCGGCTGTAAGGCATGCATCTTCTTTGCAGTTGAAAAGAGTATGATGGTTATGCAGCCCATATTTTCATGTTCATGTCTCCATGTTCGTATCATATTGTTTAAGGATTTACCGTGTCTCCATATTCGTGTAGCATTATATGTATGTACAGTTTATGCTTCTTAGCTATTGATATCAATTTGTTGAAAAATATGCGCCAACATTCATAGTTGAATTTGTATTTACCAGTTGATGTTCACAGTTCAGCAACAGTAGCATGAGAGGTATGATGTTGCCATATATGAATCAAATTGCATGTTCTCAAAATAAATTCCTGGAACATGAATGAGATACGGAACCGTTAGTCTTAAGAGTACACGACCAAATTCCTAGAACTGATGGAATCAAATGCATGCCACATTTAATTAAGTCAAAAAACACTGTGAGACAAAGCCTGCACACTATACTTTAAAATGGATGCAAAACTGGGGAACTAAAATTTGGGAGGAAACTTTAAACTTTTGGAGGGGAACTAAATTTTGGGGAACTAAATTGTAGGGGAGACTAAAACTTTAAACTTAAACTCGATTCTATGGTTGAAGAAGCACTTTGATAATACCCAAGATTTGTTGCTGTTAATTTGATGAGTTGGGAAATATGGTTGTATTCCCATAATTTTTATTGCATGAACTTATTCTCACTTATTTAGAAAAAATAAAAGTAAGAAGAGTTGGAGAACTGGGAGATTGATAGTAGATGGTTTAAAGTGAGCAACATTTAATTCTACCCATTGTTTTCATTTTGAGAGAAATAGTTGGTTAGATATATAAATCATCATTATTCTTTGAAAATGCCCGCGCCGAAGGCGCCCGCGCAATTTTTTAACGCTAATTTGTTTTTCCGCGCCAAAGGCGCGAGCGCCAAATTTGTTGTTCGACGTCGAATTTGTTGTTCCGCGCCGAAGGCGCCCGTGCTTGCTAAATTTTTTTAAGCTAATTTATTGTTCTGTTAAATTTTGGCTAAGGAAATAATTTTTTGGGGAACAAAGATTTCGCGGGCGAAATCTAAAATGAACCGTGCCCGCGGGCACGGGTTATGACTAGTATATATTATAAAACAGGGATGTTATCATGGGTTTTTGGATAAGAGAATTTGGATAAGAGATATTGGTTATGTGTATTTTTGTTTGTGGATAGATTGATTATGTGTATAAGAGATAATGGATAAGAGATTGGTTAAGAGAAAATGGATAAGAGATAATGGATAAGAGAATTTTTTTTGGTTATGTGTAATTTGGTGTGATGTTTATATAGATAGATTGTATATAGGGTATGATGAGAAATTGAGATATGAGATATTGAATTTTATATAGGGTATGATGATAGTTTGTATATAGGGTTATATGTGTAATTTTTTTGAATTCCCTCAAATCACCTCACCTCCTATCACAGCTCATTCATCTCATTTTTTAAAAAAAAAATTGAATTCAAATTTACGTTTCCTTCTTCACATCAAATTTGTGAGGGAATTTAGGGCGGGAATTGATTTTTGATCAAATCACCCACGCCAATATCAGCTGTTTGGGATTTTTGATCAACTGTTTGGGATTTTTCTTTTGTGTTTGAGATCGTAGCTACTCTCCTTTCACCCACTCCATCTTCTTCTACCTCCATCTTCCTCTTCTTCTTCCTTCACAAACGCAGAGTCAGCACATCACGAAGAGCATCCTCTTCTTCTTCTACCGCCATTATCACGAAGAGTAAGCACATCAAGCAGAGCCCCCCATTACTGAGTTTGAGTTAGAGAGCTTGAGAGCTTCATCACTTCCTCTCCACCTCAACGCTGGGTGAGTTTTGTTGGCAGTTGGTGTGTTTTGAGTTTGACCTTGCGAGCTTCCTCTCCACCAAAAAATTGTTTTTTCATATGCATAATTCTCTATGTTTGTTATTCTATTCTCTATGTTTAGCACTTCTCTATGTTTAGCACTTCTCTATTCTCTATGTTGCATATGCAAAAATTGTTTATCACTTCTCTATGCTTATATTGTTATAAACAAAATTTGAAGGATATCACTACCCTATGCAAAATTGGTGTGATGTTTATAACATTATCACTTCTGCTATAAATTGGTGTGATGTTTATAACATTATCACTTCTCTATGTTTCCATGTTTATAACATTATCACTTCTCTATGCAAAATTGGTGTGATGTTTATATTTTTTTTCATTGCAAACCAATGGCTAACCAACAGGATTTATAAATTGTTTATATTTTTTTCATTGCAAACCAATGGCTAACCAACAGGATTTTCTCTTCATATTTACATGATGACTTTTGCTGTGATTTTAATTTATATAGGTGGGAAATTTCTATGCAATATTTTTTTTCATATTCATAAATAAGGAATGTCAATATTCTATTCTCTTCATATGTATTGCAAACCAATGGCTAAAACCTGGTAAAAACTGAAAATACTAAAATAAATATAGGAGAGATGCTAAAATAAATTGAATATACTGAAATTGAGAGATGCTAAAATAAATTCCAGTTTGAAAATTGAGTAGTTGAGTATGCATATGAATAGTTCAGTATTTGTGCTTGAGTATGTTTAACATACTCAACTATTCAGCATTTGAGTAGTTGAGAATCCTGTTTTTAGTATACTCAACTTGGTGCTTGATTATGTTTAACAATATGAATAGTTGAGTATTAGTGTATGCTTGAGTAATCTTAAACATTCCAGGGTGTTTAACAGGACAATGCATTGCCAGGATTTCAAACAAAACATTTCAGTCCATACTTGCTTGAGTGAATTCTGAGTTATGAATTCTGAGTTTGAGTTGGTGAGTTCAAAACAGTATGAATTCCATTGGTTATAAATTCTGAGTTGGTGAGTTCAAAACTGTAAACTGAGTTTTGCTATGAATTCCATTGGTTATAAATTCTCAGTTTTGCTATAAATTCCATTGGTTATGAATTCTGAGTTTGGGATGTTAACATAAAAACAGTATGAATTCACAAAGTTTAAAACAGTATAGCTTTGTTTGATAACATTATCACATGTCCCCTTGGTTAGCTTTTTTAATTTATCCTCACATTCCAATAGTATAGCTTTGTGAGGTATCACTGATTAGCTCTTCATAATCAACTTGACAGGAGTGCTTGACAGGATTGCTTTGTGAGAGTTGCTTGCTCTTCATAATCAACTTGACAGGTATTTGATGATATTGTATTGCATTTCATTCTTAAAATTTGCTAATTTACTGTTTTAATGTTAATCATGTGAATTCTGAGTTTGAGTTGGTGAGTTCACAGTTGGTGAGTTTATAGCAAAACATGGAAACATGGAATTTATAGCAAAACTGATAATGTTATAAACAAAATTTTGCATACTTGCTTGAGTGACTTGATATGCTTATTGAGGGAATCTTCCTGCAACCTATGCTTGAGTGACTTCATTTTTGGTTATACCCAATAAACTTTGTTTATAACATTTTTGCTATGCTTGCTCAACCTCTGCTTGAGTGACTTCCTGCAACCTATGCTTATTGAAGGATATCACTTGATTGCTCAAAAATGAGTGACTTCCTGCAACCTATGCTTGCTAAAAAATGATATGCTTATTGAGTCACTCAGGAAGTCACTTGATTGCAGGAAGTCACTCAAGCATAGGGTGCTTGAGCATAGGTTGCAGGAAGTCACTCAGAGCATAGGTTGCAGGAAGTCACTCAAGCATATCAATTCACTCAACCAAAAATCCTTATTGAGGGAACTTTGTTTATAACATAAGAGCTTGAGAACTTTGAGTGACTGGGATATTCCCTCAATAAACTGGGAAATTTTGTTTGATTGACTGGGATTATCAGTTTGAGTGACTTGATATGTTTGGGTGCTCTATTTAATAGTGGTTAGCAATGTCCTGTTTGCCATTCATAACCAAAATTCTCTATGTCATGTTTGCCATTTGCCATATGAATTTGGTTATAACCCTCAGCTTAATTTGGACATGATTAATAGGTGAGATCTTGAAATTTTGAACCCTCAGCTTAATGCCAATGTTTTGTGTGTTCTTCAACCTCACAATGCTGCTGACATGAGAATCAA
This sequence comes from Scilla litardierei, assembly GCA_030789695.1. Taxonomy (NCBI): domain Eukaryota; kingdom Viridiplantae; phylum Streptophyta; class Magnoliopsida; order Asparagales; family Asparagaceae; genus Scilla; species Scilla litardierei. Next base: position 115,187,609 of record CM061134.1, read on the forward strand.
GAGATGAATTCAAAATGAGTATTTATTTTCAGTTTATACTCAATCCTTAATATTCAATCCTTAATTCTTGAGATATTCCATTTTATATTAATTGAATTGAATAATTGAATTGAATTGAATCTTTTAAGTTCAGTTTATATTCTTGAAATTTTGAGCATATCCTGTTGGAATTAATGGCTCTTTTGGCCATTTGTTCACTCCCACTCTCTTTCTTTTAGTCCCACATTGGATAGGCAAACACCCTTGTGTGGGTATATAATAAGCTTCTCTCTATTGGGCTATTGGACTTGTTAATGGGCTAGAAATTGGGGGTAGCTCGCGTGCACATGAGCCCAAGCAAGGGGCCGAGCCCAATCCGGGTTGAGCCGAATGGAAATTCTGGGCGTCGGATCCGGAAACCCTTAGCGTGTGCGCGCTGGCGTCGTGCCTGCGCAGGGGGGGTTCACGGGTGCGCGCGCGGAGTGCCCGAGTTTTGACTCGTGTTTTTTAGCCAATTTTATTTTTTAGAATTCAAATAGCCTAATACGTTTTATTTTCCCAACATCCATTTTTCATTTAATTGCAACAGCTATTTTTCCTTTAATGGCTGTTAATGGCTGCGTTGTTAATGGCATTCATGGCTGAATTCCAACAGCCATCTTTTTCCTCTTTATAAACTCTTTTGTCTAGAGTTTCTCAAAAACAATTGCGAAAATCCTCTTCTATGCCATACCTCATCCTGGGTATCGATCTTTGTGCAAATTCCAAAGCTTCTGGCCGCGAGTGGACGCGTCCATGGGCTGCTGTGTTAACCTTGGGGAGCAACCGGTAATTCCGATTACCACCGAGGTCGGGCCGTAATTGTTTTCAAGGCAGTGGTCATTCCACGTCACAGCGTTTCATTCCTGATAAGTTCTCTCTACGCTTGAACCATAGTCAATTCCGACTTTTTAAACTTACAATTTGAAAACAATTATATGTTTGGTATTACTATGGTTAGCCTGCTATTGATTTTGCTGCGTTCTTGAATCAGATGCTTTGAGATGCATTTTGGGATGTTTGTAGAATTTTGCGAGCTTGTTTGATCTCTCAAGTTGGGGTTGCTGAGGTGGAGGCAAGATGAGACAGATCCTTCTTTCGTGGATTATCTGCATTTCATTTGGGCTCTTGGGCATCCATTGATCAAGAGGTAAACAAACCTTTTTTTTATCCCAAATATTGGGTTACAATTTTACTATTTTTGGGTGAGATTCCGTAAAATGTTTTATTGAGTACTTTTCTGAGTTTAATGAGAAAAAAAAATATACGCTTATTTCAAGTGTTTGGCAATGATGGGTAGACATGTCAGATATGTCCACACAAATTTTTGTGTGGTAACTTTCCTCACAAATCTTCAATAATAGACTGAAACATCATTTCGGATTAAGCTTCCGTGGGGATCAAAACAAGGATCCTCAGGGGCAATGCTTATTTCTTAGAGATACCCAAGATTTCATCTTTTCATGGCCGTTTTTTTAACATCTTCATCGTTTCAAATCAACAGTGATTGCATCATTTTGCCGTGATCATTGAAGTGGCTTATTACTACCTTGTAAAAGTCAGGATCACTATGTCCCTTTCATATTGATAATTTGATACCCTACAATGGGCAACATTTATTTGAGATTCAGAGGATTATGCCAGACAATCGAGTTTAACAGCCTTTGTTGATATTTATGTTTCGATCAATATGACTGATTTCGTGTAATTAATTGTTGTGTTTGTTGAAGATTCAGAGCTACATGATATTCTTATAATCGGTAAGAATTTCCTATCTATACGGGGTTAGCTTGTAGCACTACTATGCTTCATAGTAAAATAGGCTAAGCTTGTGACTAGCCGTTGACATATTATTGCCAAGTCATGAACAAAAGAGGGATTTTCATAGATCATAGTAGGCTAGTTGGCACGAAGAAAAATTTTAAAAAAAAGGGCCAGGAGTAGAGGTGTTAACATTGTTGATCTGTTATGTTATGGGGATTACATTGTCTCTGATGTATGATAGATGCCATGAGTCAAACAAATGAAGCTTTTGAAAATGGTGCATGTGAGTAAATGAGATCATATGTTTATTGTTTTGTTTTTCTATGATATAATTCTGATACATGACTTAAGACTTATGTATCAATGATACTCAAAAACATTTTATTGGGAGAAACTAATGACATCATTCCACTCATTAGAAGATCATGTATGTATCTATTTAATTTTTTGTGTCATATTTGACTAGCAATTGATGCCTGCCGTTTGTTTGATAAGCTGTTACCTATGTCGTCCAAACATAGAAATGCTGACACATGCTATGTGCAACTCTGCAGAGATACATTTCAGCATATTCTAAAAAGTATACTTATATTCCAGTATTATGTTAGCAGTAGGTGTTTGAGACTTCTGCCTGGTATTTGTCTGACTCTGTTTGAAGTGCCAGTACAACTTTGGCCATTCCTACTAACATGTAATATGCAATTATGCATAAATAATATGATCAAGTATACAAAGATCCACTGAATTCTAACAGACAGTGTTACTGGGGCACTATATTTTGTTGTGTCTTGCCCCAGGATGTGTGTATCACATGACCTGGCATGGTGTAAACATTAAAAAAGGGCCTTGAAGAAAATGATGATTGCTATGCTTTTGAGTTCAGGAATGTCTGATGACATGTGGGGGGGACGCTTTTATCTCATCTTGTCATGTTCTTTACCCCATAAGAAACTAGATAAGACACCTTATGAGATGTGGAAAGGATTTACTCCCAATCTGAATTTTCTTAGAGTGTGGGGGTGTTTGACTAAAGTAGGTCTACCTGACTTTAAGAAGTCGAACTTTGGACCAGAATTCATTATTGCTTTCTTATCAGAAAGTGCATGTATAGATTTGATTAGTGATGAGCTTGTGTCTGCCCTCTTGATAGAAGGAGACCCTAAAACTTATGATGAGGCAATGAGATAATTATCTGATTTATCTAAAGGTAGTAGACCCATTAGTAGTAAATGGATCTTCAAGAAAAGACACATACGCATCAGACACGGTGTGGTTAAACAACTCCTGAAAATGGAGTAATTTCTTTGGAATATGTGAGATCTGAAAGAAATCTTGCAGATCCACTAACCAAAGGATTGCCAAGGAAAGTGGTTCTTGATTCGTCGAGGGGGATGGGGCTAAAGCCCATGAGTTAAGGTTATATGGTTGATACCCAGTGTGGTCTAACGAAGCCATATGATCCTTAACACACACTACATTTCCATCCCTATGGCGTGTGGTAGTGTTCTTTGAATCCATAGCCAAATTTGGTGGTGCTATTGAGAAGCACTTAATGGATTCACTTTAAGACAAGTCCATAACCAGTTTTGGTGGTGCTATTGAGAAGCACTTGATGGACTTAAGCAGAGGTTGAGCTGTATGCTCTTAATGGTTTCATAACCAGTTTTGGTGGTGCTATGGAGAAGCACTTGATGAACCACCTATGTGGGTGTGAGGGTTTGGCCGCCCTCTATGAAAGACAAGGGCAGTCTTTCTAGAGCACTCAAGAGACTCAAGGTGTGCGCATGGCCTATAGCGCTTGTTATGTATCGCGGAGTTTGCACAAACTCAAGGGAACAATATGTGTTGTGGGGGGTTCTCAATCGAACTCTAATGAGTTCAAGAGAAATTCACTCATTAGAAAGTAAGTTGTTGCCTCACTTCACTACGTATCAATTCAATCGAAAGACATTGATACTTAAGTATTCATCCCTCTTTACCCAGGATCTTTCTCTTCTCTTCTTGAGCCATTAAGTGGGGGATTGTTGGAATTAATGGCTCTTTTGGCCATTTGTTCACTCCCACTCTCTTTCTTTTAGTCCCACATTGGATAGGCAAACACCCTTGTGTGGGTATATAATAAGCTTCTCTCTATTGGGCTATTGGACTTGTTAATGGGCTAGAAATTGGGGGTAGCTCGCGTGCACATGAGCCCAAGCAAGGGGCCGAGCCCAATCCGGGTTGAGCCGAATGGAAATTCTGGGCGTCGGATCCGGAAACCCTTAGCGTGTGCGCGCTGGCGTCGTGCCTGCGCAGGGGGGGTTCACGGGTGCGCGCGCGGAGTGCCCGAGTTTTGGCTCGTGTTTTTTAGCCAATTTTATTTTTTAGAATTCAAATAGCCTAATACGTTTTATTTTCCCAACAGCCATTTTTCATTTAATTGCAACAGCTATTTTTCCTTTAATGGCTGTTAATGGCTGCGTTGTTAATGGCATTCATGACTGAATTCCAACAGCCATCTTTTTCCTCTTTATAAACTCTTTTGTCTAGAGTTTCTCAAAAACAATTGCGAAAATCCTCTTCTATGCCATACCTCATCCTGGGTATCGATCTTTGTGCAAATTCCAAAGCTTCTGGCCGCGAGTGGACGCGTCCATGGGCTGCTGTGTTAACCTTGGGGAGCAACCGGCAATTCCGATTACCACCGAGGTCGGGCCGTAATTGTTTTCAAGGCAGTGGTCATTCCACGTCACAGCGTTTCATTCCTGATAAGTTCTCTCTACGCTTGAACCGTAGTCAATTCCGACTTTTTAAACTTACATATCCTATATTATGGGTTTGAAAAGATTCACATAAATGCTTGAATAAAGTGTTGAGATATGGGTTGACTAAAGTGTTGGTTAATTTGGGTTTGAATTAAAGTGTTGGTTAATTGAAAATGTCATTTGAAAATTTGGGTTGAATAAAGCATTTAACTGAATATATGGGTTGAATAAAGCATTTAACTGTGAAAATTCATTTTGAGTGCTATTCCTTATATCATTTTCAGAAGTCCTTATATTATTTTGAGTTCTATTCCTTATATCATTTTTGCTAGCCATTTTTGAAATGATATAAGGAATGTGGATTATTGCTTGCCATTTTTTCTCATAAGGAAAAATTACTGAAATGATATAAGGAATGATATAAGGAATGAAAAAATTATACTTCTTATGAGAAAAAATTATTTTGAGTGCTATTCCTTATATCATTTTTGAAATGATACTTTGATATTTTCAGAATTCCAAAATAATTTTTGCTAGCCATTTTGTACCTCCTCCTACCTCCTCCAGCATCGCCATCATCTTCTACCTCCTCCAGCGCACTCAAGCGAGGAAGCAGATCAAGGAAGACCATCAAGCAAGCATCAATAACTCATCTTTTTATTTTCTTCTTTTAAATTGCATTTTCTCATTTTATTCTTTTAATTTACCCTCACATTTTCTCATTTTCTTCTTTTAAGATCATGGGAGAGCTCAAGCACCCTCTTGTGAGCTTTGTGGGTTTGAGGGCTTCATCACATCCTTTGTGAATTGGTGAGCTTTGTGAACTTTGCCTTTCAGCTGTTTGGTTATGTGCATTATAGGAAACAACAAATTTTTGCAATCTTATAGCCATGAAAAATGTTTCCTATTTGTTTTTTTATTACAATTTTTTGCCATGATATTACAATTTTTTCATGTTTCCTATTCTCAAGCTGTGACTTCATGTTTATTTGTGACTTCCCCCCCCCCCCAAATAGGAAAAAACTAATACAATCATATAAACATTTATATCCTGTTTCCTGTGATCAAATTTCCTATTTCAATTTTTGTCAATAAGCTCTCTTTATCACAATTTTATCACATTCAGGTTGAGAGGATATTATAGCAATGATATATGTGAACTCATATCAGTGAGGATATTTTCATTTATGTGACCTCATTCCTGAAAATGAAAGCTTGAGTATTGTTTAATGGGATATATGAGCTCTTCATATATAATTTTTGACTGTTGGGTTTAGTTAATCTTGAAAGACAGGACATATATTAATTTTTGAATGTTGGGTTTGAGTGACAGGACATAGCTTGAGTTTGCAATTGAAAGAATATTTTAAGAATAACTGAATTTTATAAACTGAATTTTATAAACTAAATTTTAAAAACTTAATTTTTGAATGTTGGGTTTGAGTGACAGTCAATATTGAAAGAACATTGAGAAATGGGTTTGAAAATGAAAGCTTGAGTATTGTTTTTTTCATATTCAGAAATTGGATGAGAGCTTGATATGAAAGAATATTGGATGAATATTGAAAGAATATTGAGAAATGAGTATTGGATGAGAGCTTGAAATGAGTATTGTTTTTTTCATATTCAGCAATTGAAAGAATATTGGATGAAAGCTTCAATACACCCAATTCTCTATGCAATATTCACAAATTTTCATTTTGATAAGCACTTCATTTTTTCCTGAAAGTGTCCTGTGAAGAGCTTGATATGAGCTTGCTGATCCAAATGTTTATTCCAACTTCAACATGTAGAATACCATAATTATGACTAACATGATTCATACATGTAGCATTCACATAAGCCTCCATCTTACATTACCTGGATGTCCCTATCAACAATGCACTCATTAGCTTAAGTTCTTTTGTGTGCATTGTAGCCTGTCAAACTATGGATCCTTGGCAAACCTTAAAACAAGAAGTGCCTCAATCATAGAACCATCAATAATAGCTTTCCATTGGAACAGCAAGCAAGCAAAAAAATCAATATTTTCTGTTATGTCCTATGATAAAAAGCATCTTCAAGTACAATAAGGTATATGAATAATTTTGACAGTATTTGGAGGTATATGTATAAATTTTACAATGAGGTATATGTAGATGTCTTGGAGATAGAAGTTTGTTAACTGAGAAGATAGAAAAATCAGTTAACTTTAAATTCTTATATTGGTGAAGATAGAAGTTTGTTAACTGAGAATATAGAAAAATGAGCAAAAAACATACACTAAGTTCAAAAAACTGAGAAACACACTTTGTTAACTTGAAATTCTCAATGAATGTTGACATGGATCCTCAATTTATGATCCTCAATTTAAATCCTGATCCTGACAAAATTTGAATGAATATCCTGTTGACATGGACTAATTTTTTTGAATACACATACACTAAGTTCATACCTCATTGAATGAATATCCTGATTGAATATCCTCATTGAATACACATATCCTGAATGAATATCCTGATTGAATGTTGACATGGATTTTTTTGAATATATATTGTATGTGTATTCAGAATTAAAGTTTGACAGATATCCTGAGCCTCAATTCTTTTTGAGGATACATATACATCTATTTTAATATCCTGATCCTCAATTCAATTTTGACAGTATTTTGAGGATATACATCTAGATGTATATGTTTGAGGTATATGTATAATTTAGAAGAGAAATCAGAAGACATATGTTTGAGGTATAGGTATATGTATATTTTGTTCCTGTTTTTTTTTGTGTTCTTAATTTTTTTGTAATCATTGAATTGTTGATTTGTAGTTATTCATTGAATGTTTTGAATTGTAGTTCTTAATTGGATTGTAGTTCTACATTTGAACTTTTGGGAATATCCTGGGATTATTAAAAACAGTTCTTAATTGAACACATATGTTTAGATTAGAGGAGAAAATGTGCATACCTGGTGCATGTGAAGAGAAATTTTTTGTGTTCTTCAGTTTTTTTCTGCTCTTTGTTGTGCTCTTCAGTTTTTTTGTATTTCTTCATTTTTTTGTCACCCCATATGTGGTTGACACTTTGTTTCATTGAATTTTTATTCTTTGAATACAAGATGATGCTTTTATTTATTTTTTTCTCTGTTTTTTGTGTTCTTCATTTTTTTGTAATCATTGAATTGTTGAATTGTAGTTAGTCATTGAATGTTTTGAATTGTGGTTCTCAATTTGATTATAATTCTACATTTGAACTTTTGGTTCAAAGCAAAGTGTTTTGGTTCAAAGCTAAAAGTAAAGTGATTTGGTTCAATTTTTTTTCAAATCAAGTTTAGTTGAATAAAGTTTAGTTGAATAAAGTGTTAATGCATGTTGAATATGCATGTTGAATTCAGTTGAATATGCCTGTTGAATATTCCAGTTGAACCAAGTTTAGATGAGCTTATTTTTTTTGAACAAATATAGGGGAGGTTTATTAGTGGTTTGAATTGATACTTTATTCAAATGAATATGCCAGTTTTGCACAATTTGATATTCAATTGAAGGTTTATTAGAGGTTGGCAGCTTGCCAATTCTTGATACCCAATTTTTTGATACCCAATGAATATGCCAGTTTTGCACAATTTGGTATTAAATTGGATATGTGAGGCATACTTTATTATGCCTGTTGAATAAAGTGTTTTGGTTTCTATTTTTTTTGAACAAAATAGTCAAACATTTTCATATATGCCAGTACCAAATGTTCATATGATTCAAAATGATGTAATTTGAATTGATACTCAATTTTTTAATTGGAATATTGAAATTGACCTGAATCCAGTTCAAATGGCTCATATTGAAATTGTCCTGATGGTTATAATGTAGTTTAGTTAGAAATTTTGCTATTTGGCAGTATCCTGATACAAAATTTCGTATGCATATTTGATTATTTAGAAATTAGTTAAATGGAATATGACAGGATGTGTTGATAGTTAACAAATATTGATGGAATTTGAATGAAGTGTAAATTTAGCATTAATATCAGGCAAAAAATGGTGCAAAAAATGCAGAAATGTTGATAGTTAGAAATTAGTTAAATGGAATGGAATTTGAATGAAATTTTGAAAAGAAATTTTGTTAAATGGAATATTTGTCAAACACATCCTGTCATACGACATGAGAAATTAGTTAAATATCCTGTTTGGAATTTGATATTTAATTTTTTTAGTTTATTGCAATAGCATCACCAGTTTAATTTTTTTAGTCTACCCTGCCAATTTCTAAATATGCATATGACTGGATGGAATAACAGTTAACCCTATGCATAGCATCAATTGTTTTTGTCTAACATGCCAAATAGCATAGCAGGATCTTGCTATAGACTAAAACAAATCAAGATCCTGTCAAAACCATCCTATGGATCATCAATGTTTGGAAGTGCTTTAGACTAAAAAAATTGAATTGTTACAAAGCTGGGCTCATTTCAAAAATATCGGCTCATTTCAAAAATTTGGAATCTAATGAGCTGGGATAGGAGGTATATATACAATCTGGACTGTATTTTAATACATGAACTTACAAAGGTGGGCAGATGAGGGAGAGATTGAAGATGAAGCTGCTTTGAGGTATATTGCTGGATCATCATCAAACTAAATACATGAAGTTACAAAGCTAGGCCCAGATAATGAAGTTATGATCACCAATGTTTGGAAGTTAGGATTCCAGATTGTCTACATAAAAATCTAGAATCTAAAAAATGTAGATAAAAAGTGTAGATAATGAGCCTAAATCTGGGCACTTCCAAACTTTTCAAAAAAACCTCCTATCCCTGTGCACTTTAATTTTGAAACTTCCCTCCAACAATATCATCACTTTAATTTTTTAGTCTATATGAATGCATATCCATAGGATGTGTTTGCTATTGTATCAACTTCCCTCCAACATTATCCTGCTTGGAAGTTGATATTTAATTTGCTATTAAATTGAATATGCCAGGCATACTTTATTCAAAACATGCATACTTTATTCAAATGAATATGCATGTTGAATAAAGTGTTTTGGTTTCTATTTTTTTTGAACAAAATAGTCAAACATTTTCATATGTGCCAGTAACAAATGTTCATATGATTCAAAATGATGTAATTTGAATTGATACTCAATTTGTTATTTTAATTGTGTATACTCAATAATGATTCAAAATAATTTCAATTAAAGATAATGTAATTTGATAGGATCACAGTCAAGATAATGATCCTGTCACTTGTGATTTCAATTCAAAATAATGTCAACTTGATAAACTTTCAATTCAAGATAATGTAATTTGAATTGTGTATACTCAATAATGAGTCAAAATAAAATCAAATGTAAACAGAATTTATTTATGTAATATTTTGAATTAATGCAATTTGAATTGTGTATACTCAATAATGAGTATGAATTTGAGTTGATATGTTGATATTTGTTGATTGAGTATTAATAAATTCTGAAATTCCTACTAAGCTCAAATGCAATTCCTAACAATGACATTTCAACTGAAATTCTAATGTAATTTGAATTGTGTATACTTAATAATGAGTCAAACTAATATCTGAATGGGAAATTATAAATTGGATGGAAAATTGGCAATATATGATGGATGGGAAAATATATGCTAGATGGAAAATGCAATCTCAAATTGATGGTGGTCTAAATTTGATATGCAATCTCAAACTGATTTGATATGCAAATTACTTGGTAACTGCATTTTAATAGCTGAATACATCCTATATGAGTGAATGGGTGTGTTTATGGTTCAAATTGTGCAGAACTGATTGGCTGTGTTTAGATTGGGTGTGCAAAACTGATTTTTTTATTGAGATTTGATATACCAATTGAATATGCACCAATTGAATATTCAAACTGATATTCAATTTTTTTGATACCAATTGATGCATATCATATACCAATTGAATTGGTGCATATGCACCAATTGTATATGATATATGCACCAATTGAATATGCAGTTTTGCATAATTGGTATCAAAAAAATTGAATATTTTTTTGATACCCAACTGTTTCAGAGTGTTTTCTCACTATAAAGCATTGACCGTGGAGAGCCCGGTCAACGTGGTCAAGGGGCCCGCTTTGGGTCCCTCGGGGGCTTCGAATCGGTGCAGAAGGGGCGAGGGGTAGCCTCGGCCCTGGTTGAGACACTCGGCCTCGGACAGGTGTGCTCGGCCTCGGCTGGTAGGGGGACGAGGGGTAGCCTCAGTCGCCCGGGTAGATGCACGGCCGACGGGTGGCGAGGGAGAGTCTCGGACCCGATTAGGACGCTCGGCCTCGGTAGGACGTGCTCGGCCACGGCAGGCTGACGGTGAGGGGAAGCCTCACTGTTCGGTTGATCGGGTGGTCGGAGAGGGGCGAGGGGTAGCCTCGGCCCGTTGATCTGTTGTCCACCTGCGCAGACGAGAACGCTCGTCAGGGGGCCGGACCTTGGTTCCGGCCAAATCCCCTCCGATGCCTAAGTCAGATAGAGATCTGAGAAAGGAGGCCCGGCGGAGACGGTCCGACTCGTGAGGAGATCGTAACGGCGTCTCTCGGCGCGAGTGGGGGAGGAAGGAGATGAATTGGGGGAACGTGGTCGTTGATGGAGTACCTTAGGTTTTGTTACCTGAGATGTCGTCCCTTTCTTCGTCGTCTTCTTGGCCCTTTTGTAGAGCTCCTGCGTGATTGCCTCTGGCCCACGGCCCACGTCCCACGCCCGCCATTGATCGTGCCCCATCAGTCCCCCCTCGCCGCCGTTCTCTCCGCCATGCCAGCACCTCCCCATTATCGCTATTTAGTGGTCGCGCATCCGGGGGAGTGGTTTTCGCAGGTGTGGGTGAGCGACCAACGGGTTATTGGGGCCGGGTCGGATCGCCGTCCGAGAAAGTTCCTTGTAGGGCCTTTGTCGAATGGGCTTTGAGGACGCAGATGGGCTCTTGACCAGTAGTCGGGCTCCCGGGCTTGTGCTTTATGGGTCTCGGTCAAATAGGCGTAACAATTGCCCCCATCGGTCGGGTTGATCGGCCTCGGCCGGTTCGGCTCGGCCGATGTGACCTCTGCCGAATTTGACAGGCTCTCCGGTCGATGTCGACTCATTTATTAGTCGTCATCACGAGTTGGCCCGTTCGATGTTTTTAAGGCGCGGGTTCCGAAGCGCCGTCGACCTTCAGATGTTGCCACGTGTAGCGGCAAGCTTATCCCTGCCGCTCGCGGAGTCGTCTTAAGTGGAGAAGCCGAAGGGTTCGTGAGCCGCCAATGGTGGGGTCGATCAGCCTCGGCTCGCTCAGATCACCCGTTGTGTCGCCTGGGATTCCGAGCGGTGCTTCAATCGAGGCGAGGCCATAAATGCAGGTCATGATGAGGCGGATCGATTGGACTTCGACTGGCGCCAATTTCGGAACGCCGCCGACTCTTCGAGCCTCGCCACGCGTCCTCGTCAGGCGCTTCGAATTCTCCCCTGGCATATAAGATCCCCAGTTGTGTTGATTTCCACTCCTCCCTTGCTCCTCCCGGTATTCAAAGCCTTCAGCAACTCGGAGTTCCCCGCCGCCTTCGCTTCTTTTCCCTCTCCAGACTAGTTGAAAATAGGTAATTCCTCTCTTGCTTTCATCTTATGGCTGCTCTTAGGATAGGCGGTTCTGGCCGGAGGACGAGGGGTCCTCCGGAGTCCGGGCGGGGCGAACCCCGGCTAGGGGAGTCTGGTTCCCCCGTCGGGAGTCGTTCTCTTCAAGATAAGGGGAAGGGGAAACTTTTTCCAGACTACGCCCGTGACGATGTTGCGTCGGCTGCCGTGCGGCTTAATGTGCCCCCGGTCGTCCTCCGTACTCAGTCGAGGACTCCTCCTTCGGTGGCCGCGGAGATCCGGGAGAGATATCTCTGCTTCCCATACGAGGTTCGAGTTCCATTTGTCGACGAGCGGATTTGCCTTCCGAGGAGCAATGAGGTCGGCGCCTACGTCGAGATGTTCCGCCTGGGTCTTCGCTTCCCGCTCCATCCTTTTATCATCCAGGTCATGGAGCACCTCACGGTGTCCCTGTGTCAGTTCACCCCGTGTTCGATCGCGGTACTGACGGGCTTCGTAACGCTCTGTTGCATCCGTGGTCTGGAGCCGTCTCTCCCCCTTCTTTTCCACTTTTATCAGATCCAGGTGGTCGGGCCGGGGTCATGGCTGCACCTCCGTGCCCGTTCAAGGAGGGAATGTCTGATAGGGCTTCCCCGCTGGTCGGGGGATTGGAGCTCGGATTATGTCTTTGTGGTCTTTTTGGGTGATGCCCAGATCCTGACAAGCTGGGGCGCGTCCGTCCAGCCTTGCTCACCGTTAGCCCTTTCCGACGCTGACCAGACAGCCGCCGCGATGCTGTCGGCTCTTCCTTTGGAATCGAAGTCCATCTGCTCTTTGTTGGATGACCTACTCCTGAAGGCCATCTTGTGGTCCCCGGGTAGGTCGCTTTTTCTTCCTCGGACTACCCTGTGACTCATCCTGATTTCGGTTTCCTTTGCAGGGATTGCATGCCGCGAGTTTGTTCGTGACGTTGATGAGCTGATCCGTCGTGGAGCTGCTCGGAGCCGAGGCAGTACCTCCGGAAGGGCGCCTCGACGGACTGTCGAGGAGGAGGTGCGCCGAGCCGAGCCCTCCGTGGGCAAGGTAGTTGAGGAGGATGTGCGCCGAGCCGAGCCCTCCGGGGGTAAGGTAGTGGCCGGGCCTCCTGCCTCCTATTCTGGCGATCTCCTCCCCGAGGGCGTAGTAAAAGCCGGATCCGCCCTACCAGCCCGAGTGGCAGGGGCTGATGGCGGGTCCGGTGTAGTCCCCCCCGCCCTCGGAGCGTCCCCTCCCGTCCTCGAGAGTGGGGATGGGGCAAGGCGGAACCGCTCTCCTCCGGCGCTTGTGGAGTCTCACGGAGGGGAGAAGAGGAAGGAGGGTGCGGAGTCCCCCAGCCCGGCCAGTTCTGTGCCTCCTGCCGACACCACCGGGGGTCTTCAGGTGACTCTGACATCCACCCCCTTCGCAGCGTCCCCGCCTCCGTCCCCGGGAATCGGAGCGCTATTGGCGAGCCATATGGCTTCCCTCGATGTTGCCCCCGGGAGTTTGGTGTTCGTCGACCGAGCCCTGGCCCAGCAGGTGGCCGAGAGCACTGTCTTCCCCCGGGACCGCAGCACCCTCGAGAAGATTCCCGCCGACAAGGTGTCGGATTCTTTGGTTTGGGCCCTTCAACAGGTTCGGCCCTCTCGCAGTCCTTTCTTTCCCTTCACACCCTTCTTAGCTTATGTCCCGTTTTCCAGGGGTCGACGCTTGCCGTGGAACTGCAGCGGCGAGCCATCCTTTTGAGGAAGCTGGAGGAGTCCACCATGAAGGCTCAGGAGCGGGCCGGGGCGGCCGAGGTAGCCATGATGAAGGCCCAGATGGAGTCTCGGCACCTCACCCTCCGTGTGGCTGCGTTGGAGGGACAAGTGGGTGACCTCGAGGGGAAGCTGGAGGATGCTCATCAGTCGGCTGAGGAAGCGGCGGAGTCGTTCCGCCTGGAGAGGGAGGAGCTTCAGAGGGAACTGTCGAACCGGCGTCAGGTAATGCGGCTTGCGGAGGAGGTGGAGAAGGGCGTCATCGAGACCCTGGGGAAGAAGATCTTCGAGGTTCTCAGGGAGGCCTTCGGTAAGTATGTAGACATCATCACCCCCCGGATCGTCGAAGTCGTCCAGTCTTCCTTCCGGGAATGTGCGGAGCGTGTCCGGCAAGCCCCTCCGCCAGTCGAGTCCCCTCGCTCCGAGCAGGGCGAAGTGCCCGAGGATGTGTCCTCTCGAGCTCGGGCTCACTGAGCCGCCCCTCCCGGCTTTATCCTCAAATTTTTTAGCATCCGCTTCGCTTTGGGCCAGTCTACTTGAAATGGATCCCTGGCCCCCGCCATCTCCTTCAGCCCCGCGGCCAACAATTGCTGGTTGCATGGCCGTTAGCTTGGGTCACCTACTCTGGGTCTTTTGTCAACCAATTTTGCTTTGTCGGTGTCGATCTAGCTTCTGTTGGTGATGAACTCTGTCATTTGTCGTGAGTAGATTGTTTGTAGGGTGTTCCCTTCGCCTTGATCCCCTGTAAATAAGATGCATTTTTGTACTCTGGTTAACTATTATAAACGAAATCGACTTACTTGGATTTCTTGTGTACTTTGCGTTGTCACCTTGTTCTTGGCTTGGGAATGGACGAAACTGGCGTTGGGGATTCTCCCCAGACTTATGGGCGTAGGGGTCGGTCAGCGAGGGCAGAGCTCCTCGGCTTAGGACCGGCCGGCGTCCGTGCCTGCTGGGGGAATCGCCCCCAGACTTATGAGCTCTGGAATCGGTCGGCGTGGGCAAAGCTCCTCGGATTAGGACCGGTCGGCGTCCGTGCCTGCTGGGGGAATCGCCCCCAGACTTATGAGCACTGGAGTCGGTCGGCGAGGGCAAAGCTCCTCGGCTTAGGACCGGTCGGCGTTCGTGCCTGCTGGGGGAATCGCCCCCAGACTTATGAGCTCTGGAGTCGGTCGGCGAGGGCAAAGCTCCTCGGCTTAGGACCGGTTGGCGTCCGTGCCTGCTGGGGGAATCGCCCCCAGACTCATGAGCACTGGAGTCGGTCGGCGTGGGCAAAGATCCTCGGCTTAGGACCGGTCGGCATCCGCGTCTGCTGGGGGAATTGCCCCCAGACTTATGAGTGCCGGAGACGGTCGGCGAGGGCAAAGCTCCTCTTCCTCCTCCAGTGAGGCAGCGGTCCCCGGCCTTTTGCGTTATTGGCGACATGTCAACTCCGTCAGGATTTTAAATGAAGACAACAAAAAGAATACGTTTGTACTCTCATGAGTCCTGTCGGACCGGTACATTTGGAGGAAATGGGAAAAAGGAAATGAAGCTAAACAGAGGGATGTAAAACTAGATAACTCCCTCATACTAGGCTGCCACCGGGGGGAGAGACGTTGCCTGCTCACTCTATGATGCAGAGGGGGCCTTGGATGGTGTTGATCTTCTTCCCCTTATCCGGCTGTGCGGAGGTCCCTTCTTCGTGGGCCGGCTCGTCGGCCTGATTCTTGGCGTGCCCTCGGCTCATCAGCTTCTCAATGTCCTTCTTCAAATGCCAGCAATCTTCCGTGTCATGGCCATCGTCCTTATGGTACTTACAGTACTTCTCCCTGTTCTTCCCGCCTCTTTTAGCCTTTGGTGGGGGGCGATCAGCTCGCTCTTCCTTCTGTACTTGGGCGAGAATGGCGTCTGGGGTGGTGTCCCTCGTGCTTTCTCCCCGCTGCCTGTTCCTCTGCCTCTTCTCGGTCCGGTACCCTTCGGGGCTAGCTCGTCCGCCGTCGCCACGCTTGGTCCCTCGAGCGGTTTTTCCTGCATCCTCGGCCAAGGCCTCCTCGGTCAGCATGAAGCGTTCGGCCCTTGCCATGATCCCGGGGAGGTCCTTCGGGGGGTCGTTGTGTAGGGACTTCTTGAGGCCCCTGTGGCGAAGCCCTTTCTTAAGAGCCGTCTGGACCACCAGGTCGGGTGGGTTGTTCACGTTTAGCCTTTCCGCATTGAAGCAGCGCATGAACTGTCGGAGTGGCTCGGCCGGGCCTTGCACTATGTTGAACAGATGTTCAGCACCAGGTTTGATCAGCCTCCCCGCCATGAACTGTTTGCAGAACAACTGGGCGAGTTGCTTGAAACTGTCGATGGAGCGGCCGGGCAGGCTGTGGTACCAGATCCTCGCTGCTCCCCTGAGAGTAGAATAGAAGCCCCGGCAAAGCAGGTCATCGTCAGCTCCCTGGAAGGCCATGTCCCCCTCGTAGTCCATCACGTGGTGTGCCGGGTCTCCTATTCCGTCGTACTTTCCCAGCACCGGGATCCTGAATTGAGAGGGGACCCGGGCGTCGGTTATTCTCCGTGATAAGGGACACCGGTCCCCGTGGATGCCTCCGGGGATGCGGTATTCGCCTGCTTCCGGCTCGATCAGGGGTGGAGGTAGCACCGGCGCCGGCGGGGCTGGCTCCGCAGCCTTCGCCACGCTGGGGGTCGGGCTGACCCGACGCTCCCGACTCCTCCTGCGGGAGCTCCTGCTCCGCCGTGATCGGTCTCTTGAGTGGTGTCGTTCGCTTCTCCTGCGGCGGGATGACCGTGATCGATGAGACGATGCCGTCATCAATTCGCCGTTCGTCCCTTCGGTCTCTCTTCGGCTCCTTTCACGATAGGGCGAGGAGGCGCGTGACCTCGCCTGACGAGAGCTGGACAGCGTGTACCGATGCTCCGTGTTCGGTTTCTGGGCCCCGTGGTCGTCGACCACGGCAGACCGCAAGTGCGGGGGACCCCCTGTCCATCGATGGCTATCGTCCAACGTGCCTCCGTTGGGCGGCGCAGGGCCAACGAGCTGCTGCACCGTCGCGACCAACGTCTGGAGGCTTGCGTTGGTCTCCTGAGCCAGGGCGCGGAGCTGTCCTTGCGTGGCCAGTTCTGAGCCGCCGGTCTTCTCGGTTGAGAGGGCAGGGTGGTCGCCGACGGGTACGTCCTCGGGGTTGCCGTTCGACGCGCCATTCCCCTCCTCCGGGATGGGGGGCATGCGCTTCCTTCCATTGCTGGCTCGTGCCATTGTTGGTGTGGTTTTCTGCTTCGTGGGATGATTTTCGGTTCCCACAGACGGCGCCAGATGTTTCAGAGTGTTTTCTCACTACAAAGCGTTGACCGTGGAGAGCCCGGTCAACGTGGTCAAGGGGCCCTCTTTGGGTCCCTCGGGGGCTTCGAATCGGTGCAGAAGGGGAGAGGGGTAGCCTCGGCCCTGGTTGAGACACTCGGCCTCGGACAGGTGTGCTCGGCCTCGGCTGGTAGGGGGACGAGGGGTAGCCTCAGTCGCCCGGGTAGATGCACGGCCGACGGGTGGCGAGGGAGAGTCTCGGACCCGATTAGGACGCTCGGCCTCGGTAGGACGTGCTCGGCCACGGCAGGTTGACGGTGAGGGGAAGCCTCACTGTCCGGTTGATCGGGTGGTCGGAGAGGGGCGAGGGGTAGCCTCGGCCCGTTGATCTGTTGTCCACCTGCGCAGACGAGAACGCTCGTCAGGGGGCCGGACCTTGGTTCCGGCCAAATCCCCTCTGATGCCTAAGTCAGATAGAGATCTGAGAAAGGAGGCCCGGCGGAGACGGTCCGACTCGTGAGGAGATCGTAACGGCGTCTCTCGGCGCGAGCGGGGGAGGAAGGAGATGAATTGGGGGAACGTGGTCGTTGATGGAGTACCTTAGGTTTTGTTACCTGAGATGCCGTCCCTTTCTTCGTCGTCTTCTTGGCCCTTTTGTAGAGCTCCCACGTGATTGCCTCTGGCCCACGTCCCACGCCCGCCATTGATCATGCCCCATCAGTCCCCCCTCCCCGCCGTTCTCTCCGCCATGCCAGCACCTCCCCATTATCGCTATTTAGTGGTTGCGCATCCGGGGGAGTGGTTTTCGCAGGTGTGGGTGAGCGACCAACGGGTTATTGGGGCCGGGTCAGATCGCCGTCGGAGAAAGTTCCTTGTAGGGCCTTTGTCGAATGGGCTTTGAGGACGCAGATGGGCTCTTGACCAGTAGTCGGGCTCCCGGGCTTGTGCTTTATGGGTCTCGGTCAAATAGGCGTAACACCAACTTAACTCAAGATAATATATCTGAGTCAAGATATTTTTGTGTTTCATTAAGAAATTTTTAGATCACTCTCTGATTAACATGGATTTCTTAGGGTGTGGTCCTCCAAGCTATCAATACAGTAACAGTGAGGGTGAAGCAATGTGTCTGAGCTTAGACATCAGCAACATGTACTACAACCAAGAGGCAGAGGGTGATCTTAATGAGGGCAGAGGCCAATCACTTATGAGTCAGCTGCTCTTTGCACTTGCAGTTTTATCATAGTTGTAAAGATGTGACATTGTAAATATTTCTTCAAGTTGTAAAGATCTTAACAGGCAGGTTATATCGATAGCCCAGGCAGGTTATATAACTCAGGCCCAGGCAAGTTACTTCAAGCTGTAAAGATTTCTCCAATCAATCAACCAAGCTGTATTGATGGGTCCAGACCTAAGACACCATTGATAGAACTCTTTGTAATTAATTATTTTTGGTTTTCCATTTTCAAACTTTGTAGGGAAATTGTTGTTGAAATTGATCCCATGTTTTACATGCTAGAAATTGTTTTGTGAGATAATCAATGATACCTTTTTGTGATATGTGATAATGGCAGCGTGCATAAAAATCTGTAATGGAAATGTGACTTTGTGATAACTTTTTGTGTTATGTGATAATGGCATCGTGCTTGCTCTTTCCACATCCAGTAATGGATATGTGACTTAGTGGTGGTGTTCATGACTCTTGAAGAATCTTCACTCTTGCTGCAACTACTGTGATTTTATGTTCATGCGGTTTCCTGCTATTTTGCAGAACGACCATTGCTTAACCTTTTCATTGTTAAATAAATCTTTGTTCATATTTTCTATCACATCATCTGTGCTTTTTTCATCTTCTAGGGGAAACAAATTTGAAGTAGTCTCAGACCTTGACCAGTCAAGGGATGGAGCCTCTAGAGTCTGGACATAGATATTTGCTTCGATTTTTTTAGCTTTACCTGCAAACACATGCTTTGACTATTGTAATCCATTTTTATTGCTCAAAATCATGTTGCCAATATTGATGTTGCACCCCAAATATCAAAATGTCACAAATGGGATTTTGTGCATCTTTGTAGTCCAAATGAGAGCTTGCAGTCTGAGAATACAGTTTCCCTTTAGTGACTGAAGGCGCCCGTAAAATTTTTGTTCGTTTAAATTTTGGAGGGGGAAATGTTTTTTTGGGATAACAATGATTTTGAGGGGATATCTTAAATGAACCATGACTGAGGGCACATGTCCGCATCGAATGTGCCCCCGCCGAAGGGGCCCGCGCCCATGCCGAAGGCGCCCGTGTCGCTAAATATTTTTACGCTAATTTGTTGAGCTGTGTAATTTTTGCTGTGAAAATAATTTTTTGGGGAACAAAAATTTCACGGGGGGATATCGTGAATGAACCGTGCGCTACGGGCACTGGTTGTATATCTCTTGAGGTGACTAAAATTTGTCAGTGACTAAAAATTTAATACATATTAGTGGACTTACATTTTTGTTAGTGACCAAAAATTTTGTGAGTAATTAAACAATGTGAGAACTAAAATCTCTTGAGGTGACCTAAATTTCTTGGAGAACTAAGACTTTGATTGGGGAACTAAGATTTTGAGGGGGGGATTTCTAAAATGAATCAAGTACACAATTTCAGGGGAATTAAGATTTTGTGGGGGGAATATCTAAAATGAATCGTGCCCACATTTTCAGGGGAACTAAGATTTTAATGGGGAAATATCTAAATTGATTTTGCGGAAATTTTGACCGTGGAAATAATTTTTTGGGGAACATAGATTTTGCGGGGGAAAATCTTATTTGAACCGTGCCCGCGGGCATGGGGTATGACTAGTATATATATATATATGATATCATATTCTACACATAACCTTCTTTCATCTATTTAATTATTTAGAGCAATATTTTTGTCCCACCCAACCAGCTATCTCCTTATCCTCGCTTTACCTGAACCTGTTCATTCCGATCTTGTTCCGTTACGCTTTTGATTTCGGTCCCCTTACCTTTGCCTAGTCATCCTACTAGTGCTTGCCTTGCTATGTCAAACTTAGTCTAGTAGTGGGCCCATTGGTATTTTTGTGATGTCGTTGTGGTGCATGCATATAGGTAGAGTGTATGAACCCCGGCATACCACTCATGTATGACCCTTAGTATATTAATGATTGTCTCTTGTGTTATATATGTATACTCAGTATTATTTGTGATATATGAATGAAGTTGTATGAATGATAGTATTTATATATGTGTGGATAGCTATACCACTTTAGGGATGTTTGGTCATATTAGAATATCTACTAGTGGTGTATGTGGTTTGAAGATACTTGTAAATATTTGAAATAGTATACTAGTAAGTCATGTGTTTGATAGGTGTAATGATAATAGTGTACTTATAGTTAAAGGTGCATGCCTATTATTTGATCTATATGTCTTTACGTATGAGCGTGTGCTCGTACATAGATATGTATGTGTTTAGTTATAGGTAGATATGTACATATTATAGTATGTGTGTGATATACGTATGGTATTAGGGTTTTATAGCATTGCTTGCCTTTACGGGATGTTGTGCGTGTGCGTGTATACCATGAGGTATACACGACTATTGTATGTCTTAACTATGTATGGATAAGTATGTGTCTTGGTATACTAATTATATGTAAATTGCTATGGTGTGAATACATATTATAGGTAAGTGGCTATACGATGCATGCATATATGAGATAGTGTATTTGATTATATACGTGTGCTGATGTTTGTAATGTTATATGGTATGTATGTGGTTACGTTGGTAGATATATATATTGGAGCGGTGCTGGTATATGTATAAAAATCGTGTTATGTATATAAAGTAGTCTGATATGGGTTTGAGTCTCACTCAAGCTTGAGTGGGTATACTCTAAGTATATTGTTACATATGTCTGTGGTTTTTCGTATAGTACTATGAACATAGTAATGGATGATGTGTGTATAGTGATAGGTTTGGTTGTTCTTGGTTACGTTATGCACATGGTTGTGGGTGACTATACCATTATATAGTTATAGGCGTTGGTCTTGTAGTATAGTTAATTACTAAGGGTTTTCCATGTTGGATGTATATCTGTTATCTAAACTAGGTGTGTAGTTGTGCTAAGTATTTAGTGGTATGAGTGGTATGTATGAATGGTATCTTAGCGTGTGTGGGTGTGCACCATGCGCGGGTAAGTATGTGCTTAGTTACAGGTATTTGTGACTATGGTATGTGTGGTGTGTCTTGAATATAGTTATAGGACTGTATGTAATGTGAATATATGGTGAAATATCTGCGTGCATTTGAATAACTATATATTGGTGAATGTATATTAGGTATAGTAAACCTGATTTAATATTGTGTGCTGTGATTACATGTGTTGATATGTTTGGTGTTGGATGTATACTAGGAAATATTTAGAGTAGTATATCCATGTTTGTTTGTATATAGGTAGTTATCTATACGTGAGTACTATGATCGTATTTGCTAATGTGAAACTATTTTGTGTATGTATGTGTACCTTGGTTGTGATAAATGAGTGATAGTTATATAAGGATGTGCGTGACTATATGAATGATTGAAGTATGTGTATGATTTTGACTGTCTATGATAGGTATAAGTATAGAGTTTGCATATGTATACATGTTTGTAGTATTAATGTTTGACTATCTAGTGCATATATAAACACTTGTAGTGTCTATACCTGGTTGAATTATAGTGTGATGTGATTTGGGGTAGTTACTAGAATGGCTAGTATATATGATATTCTTAGTTAGAAAGTCCGAGGACGGACTTTATTCTAATGTGGGTAGGATGTCACGGTCGCTTTTCGATCGTACGTTTTTTGTGCGCGTACTTTTGTTCGTACGCGTATTTATTTCGACCTCTTCTTACGTCCAAACTGTACGATGTGATATGCCGTTGTGACCCTCTGGAAGAGGACTTATTTGTGGAATTATTTTTGAACATCATTTCACAGGTCGTTCTCCTACAAAATAACTTTGTTTGAAGAGGTGTCGTAGCTTCCACCTTCGTCGTTAGAACTTTCTATTTTTAGTTCCGTTTTCCGTTACCCTAGCCCATGACCAATCTTCTTAGTCTCGACCCTCTCGTCGACACGGTCGTCTCGGTATTTTTCTCATAATTATCGGACACCGTTAGACCCACTTTTTCCACTAATCCCCTTCAATTACACATAGCTTAATTAACTTAATTAATTAACTAACCTAATTAAGCTAGGCCTAATACGTTTCATGAAAATATTTCCTATCTATTCTCCATCACATATTAACCTAAGTCTACCCCCACCCTATCACAACTTCTCTCTCCAATCACCTAAACATACACCCCTTTCAAAACACTTTATCAAAACTATTTCCATATACTCACCTAATTGGGCTATTCAACCCACTGTTTTATTTAATCTAAACCCCTTCTATCTCCTTCTCTCCTCCTATAACACTTAGAATCCCAAACCCTAGAGCTACATAGCATGAATTCATCTTCAAAGCCAAACCGAAGCTAGGGCTGTCAAACAAAACTGTGCGGCGCCAACTCCATAGAAAAATCCGGCCAGCCCCTTCCTGACCTCCGGCAACCACCAATTTTCTGGCCTAGCCTCCCCTCGACTCCCTCCACCTCTGGCAACCCTCCTCTCATCAACCACCATCCCCTCCTTGTTTTAAACTCCGTGCAAACACCAACCCATTGTAAAAATTGCTGTCAGCCACCTCCCCTTCAAACCCAACGCCCGGCCACCGCCGTCGCCGTCGACGACCCCCACCAACCGCCTATCACTCCCCTCGATGTCCCCTATCCACCGGCAGCCTCCCCTCGTGTCAGTTCCTCCTCCTCCTTCTTCAAACAGTGTGCAAACACCAAAACACCCTACAAAAACGTCGGCACACCTCCTCTTCAAAATTTCAGCCAGCCACTATCCGACCACCGTCGGTCGTCCCCCTCCACCGGTGAACTCCCCTCGACGTCCCCTATCACCTCCTAGCTTCCCTCATGTCAACTCTTCCTCCTCCTTCCGCAAACAGCGCGCAAATACCTGGATACGTGCCAAAAACTGCCGTTTGCCCTACCAAAAACCCACGGCCTGGGCTATTTCCATCGTCGCTGGCCGTCCCGCTACTGGTGTCTGCTCCCTCAGGTCCCCCTCTAGCCGTCCAAGTCCTTCCCTAGCCGATGCAACCCCCAGAGCTCCTCCCACATACGCGCAACTTCAGATTCACGCGCAACTTCAGATCTGCGCTACCCGAACCCACGGACAGATCTGTCCGCCATCTCTCGTGCTTCACGTACCGCTGTCCGTGCCCTCCCGACACTGTAGGATGCTGTGCCGATATCCATCCCGTTCACGTCGTTGATCGGTGATCGTACCGCTACCCGGTTGATCATCTTTCGTCGTCGTTGTCCGTCGTACCCTCGGTCGCTACCGGAGTCCAACCCCGGACGTCGCTACCCGACGTCAGTATAGCTCTCGCATCGTGTTAAGGTATACCTAAACCATAGGAACCCACACCCGCATGCTAATAAGATAAAAACTGTGTTTTCATTGATTTGGTAACTCACTAATTGAAGATAATGAATACGGGACTGTTGGTTTGGGATGATATATTTGGAGCACATAGGGAGGTCTGGACCATTGTGGAACTGATACTACGGACGTTGTTCAGGCAAGTGAAACTTGCACAGTAATTTGTTAGGCCATGTTTTAGGCCATTTTGTACGCTTGTGTAACAGAGACTAGGCGGTGAAATGATAGTCGCCTAGACGACCATATTTGATCTAGTTTGACAACGAAACTAGATCCGACACCCTACTTGATCTAGCTTGACAACGAAGCTAGATCCAACACCTTTACTATGCTATCATTTCATGCCGCATGCCATGTTTACTTTCAAATTATCTGTACGCACATTTAATTGCTTATTGCCATGTTTATGCATCTGGCCATGCCATCTCATGCATCAACTTGTTCTATCATGATTGTGTAGCACACGCTACTTTAAAAATGTAAGCTGCGGTGTAACGACCCGCTTCCCAGGATAC
The DNA here is from genome assembly GCA_030789695.1 of Scilla litardierei. Taxonomy (NCBI): domain Eukaryota; kingdom Viridiplantae; phylum Streptophyta; class Magnoliopsida; order Asparagales; family Asparagaceae; genus Scilla; species Scilla litardierei. The sequence goes on from CM061134.1 coordinate 115,211,789, forward strand.
CCGATAAGTACGAAACCGTATCAGGTATTCTCAAAGAGGCGAGTGTTACATAGAAAGAGAGAAGGGAAGAAAGTAAAAGAACACTGCAGGTGACTGCAAACGTACTGGAAAGTACAAGTAAAGCTCCATCACGGATAAAACATTGAAAAAATAAACAAAAGTACAATATTTCATTTTATTTATACAATGAGACAACCTTTTACATACACCATCTGTACAAAAGAGAGAAGCTACACTGAGACAACCATAATGTTATACAACTCCAAGTCCAGATCCAATTTATACACCTCCAACATCCTTATTGTCACAACCCTAAGTACAAAGGTCTACCCGCAAAAGAAACACCAAAAGTACAAGTCTCTCATTAGGCCCCTCACCACCCAATACTACAACTGATAACCAACTCCAATGCTCCAGCAGCTATCTCCAACCTCCAACTCACATGACCTGAAAGTCAACGGGGACACGTCAACGCGTGACCCAGTAGAAACTCCTAACACTTTAGTAGAACCCAGTTTTAGAACTGGTCTACCTATCTAGGGATGGTGGTCTAACAAGTAAGGTTCATGGTGCATAAAAGTGATACATTCCAACATGCGAACTTAGTTATAAGAACTTGCAAAACATGCATATGAAACCCCATTATGAAATGTAGATATTGAAAGGAAGCATAAGAACATGTTACAGTGGGATAGTAGTATTAAAGTAAACAAAAGTAAGGACACATGAGATAACAACATTTATAAATTAAAGACAATTACTTTAAGTTGTTGATTCACATATTTGGAAACTCGTGTAAACCGCAGGACGCTAAGGAGTCGGATTTCACCCAAGGTGGGTGAAAAATGGTACCGCAACCAGTGACACGAGCACTGGAGGGGCCTCTCGTAACTATGTACCCAACGGGGCAAGGTACTAGAGCGAGACTCATCTCGGTTTTTCTGTCGGACAAACAGTGCAAACCATCATTTACCGTCATAGTGCGACACGAGCACACCAGCGGCCTCTCTAGCCCTCTCCAACTCCCCTTTGGGGGCAACACAACCGGCAAGAAATCATAATTCATACGTCCGATCGTTAACTCCTAAAGTTTACACGTGTTTCCCCCAAACCCATATCCGGAGTCTCACCAATTTTTGAATGGACTGAGCTCCCGATATCAAACTCTTATCCACACTCTCAGTTTTTAAAGTATTTCTTCGTTTGTCAACAAATCATCTAGCGGTCTCGACTACCGCCTTTTCATCTCTCCATCTCTTTCATAATTTCACCGATGTCGTAATTCAGCAACGACCATCGTCTTCATCTTATTTCAACATCGCATAGTTCCATCAATTCCATTCACTTTCTTAATGAAGTTACAACACTAATATGATACACTAAACAAGATGAAACTACAGCACTAGCAAATATCTCAAGTTGACATACTCAATCAAAATAAAGCTACATGCTAGCATAATGGAAAGTAATGGCGTAATAACACAACCATGTATACTAGCTTGTTGCATGTTAGTAAATGACATAAGACGTCCTTTAAACACAACATAATATACTAGCTTTTATTTGGACATATCAAACATGTTAATATGCACTTTAACTTGAACACAATTTTATTTACTACAACAAATTGGAAAGCATGTGAACATAGCTACTAATCACCATATAAATCATGACAAATAATAGCATGATAACTGAAATTGAACAAAACATAAAAAGTAATGAATGGTATGACAATATTGTAAAATTTGAATCTGTCTAAACGGTTATAGCAGAAAGAACATCACCTTTAGCCTATATATAGTCAGAATTGGTCTCTAGTCCCTTCACGAAAGTTGTAGATATGAGTGTTTTCCTTTTACTGACCAATTTTCATAAACTCAGTTGACATATGTGATTTATGGTGGATTTTCTCCTAACAGGTATAATGTCAGCATTCTGAACCAGAAACTGAGGTTAGTTCAAGTCCATTTTGCTACAAGTTACAGACAAAATTAAAATTTAAGAAAATCATAGGTTGAAGATCTTGAAGTCAGCTTTCCAACGGCATCAAGGTCATAATATTTTATAAAGTGTGCATGGAGTTCTACTCGTTTTACGGAAATGTGTCAAAACTGTCTAAAAACAGACCAGTTTTAGAAACTGAATTTTTACTCTATTTTTCAGTTCGAATTTGCAAAACTTGTAAAAATTAAAGTTGTTAAGGACTTCAATATGTACAATATATATTTTTTTCATGAATTTCTACGTAGCCAATTAAGTGCAGCAATCTACCAAAGTATCAGCCAATTCTGTGTAAATTTCAGCATGAAGTTCAAAACTTAATTTCTACACAAAATCTAAGGAACTTGCTAATTAATTAAACCCTTAGTTCTAAAACTAAACCCTACTAAGGTGATAAGAATTCTACCTCCAAAGTCCTCCAAAATTTCTTTGGCCCTTCTTAGTCCTTGAAGAATTCTTGGGCCTCCTCCTTCTTCAATTTGCTTGGTTAAGGTGAATCATTTTGGCTTTAGAGAATGAGGGTTTGTTGTAGTATAAATGAAGGTTTGTATGAGGACTTTTAATGGAGGTTTGATTTGGTGGTGGGAGAGAAGGAGTAGGTGGTGGTGTTGGGTGGTGGGAGAGGATGAGCTAAGGGAGGAGGAAAGAGAGAGGGAAGAGTATGAAACATGCAAAAGAAATTGTTTTTATCTTTTTTTCCCTTTTTGTATTTCCTCCCATTTAATCTCCACCACACAATTTAGTCAAAGCTTAAGGCCAAGTGTAATTCTTTTACCATGCAAGATGACACCAAAGCCTTGATGTGTCATCCTAATAATTTTTCAAAAATTTAATTTATAGAAAATAGAAATACATGATTAATACATCATACCATTTCAAATACATTGTATTTCATCCAAATACTTCATTTATATAGTATCAAATGATAAGTTAAACTCTTTTAAAAATAATTCCTACACCAAAATATTTAAAGAAAAATACGAGGTTACTCCCAAAATTATACGTACGCATTTACGCCAAAATACATATAAATACGAGTACATATGGAAACGAGGTATTACATGCGGCGAGTAAGATCTTGACTCCAACATATTGATTGAGGCTAGGTGCATCCCTATGCCATATTGAAAAACACTTCCTGGCTCGTGATCCAGAAGATATACACGTGGAGGGATAGGGTTAAGCGACCACTCAGCGTAGAAGTGTGCATTACAGCCACTTCAGCTGTACGGCGTAAACTATGGGATTGGGGTAGGGTTAAACGACCACTCAATGTAGAAGTATGCCAGATCAGCAACTTCAGTTGTAAGGCGTAAAACCTGTGCACAATGTGAATGCATGTTTTCATCGTGAAATCGTGAAATCTTCTTTTGTAGCTTTTTGCAACAACATGTCGTGCAAATGTTAACTTTCATGTTCATCTTAAACTGCTACATTCATGCTCATGTTTAAACTGCTGCATTCATGTCATGTCATCTCCATTATTTTAGAACTGCTAGTTGTACACTTTTGCTCTTATGTTTCCTTGCACAAAAGTCTACATTCCTTTTGGATATTTTTGCATACATGTGCCCTTTTCTCTTTGGGTGTCACATGTCAGGTTTTGAGTCTGAGTTAGTTACAGAGGACGACAGCTTGTTGACATCCAGTTCGAGGTCACTGGAGTTCTACCCTTAGTCTCAGTTGGTGACTCTCTTTTAGTTGTTGTTTACCTTCTTAGTAGTTGTTGTTAGGTTTTTCGGTGCGTAACACCATTTCTTGTTGTAGTTTTGGCCATGCTTAGGCCTTCTTTTCGGACTCTGTACTTTTCTTTATGACTCTCTGTATGTTGGAATAAAATCTGTGGATGTTGAATGTTGGGTAATTTTTTTTGTCTATCCTTCTTTATTATTATTGTTGTTTCGTCGTAATGCAAAGAACCTGCTAATGTAATAAGTTACCAGACGCTTATCAGACTGTAGCTTCACAGCTCCAAGTCTGAGCAGACCTTCTCACTTCTCGCCTTTCATACTTGGGAAGCGGGGCGTGACAAACTAGAATTATAATGTAAGCTCCCTAAACCCAAGGGTAGAAAATAGGTTTATATAAAAACGGTATGGACCCCACAAAGTTTCTGAAAAAGGCCCAACTCGGCCCAATGAAAACTTGGCTGCGTCGATCAACTCTGTCATGTGCACTGCCGCTCGGTCCGAGCTAGGGCTCCACCGCCATCGTCTTTGTTTCAAACTCGTCTTTGTAACTTGGGTGCTTGGATCGAGTAGGTTTCATACTCGGTCAAGCAACAAGGAGCCACTGCTAGGCTAAAAATGCCATTCTGTTTTCAGCTTGGCTCGGTCGAGTAGCTCATCTGCTCGGGCGAGCAGCAGACGGCTGAAAAGCCTTCAAGATCATCATTCTGTTGTGCGTTTAGCTCGATCAAGTAGATTAACTACTCAGTCGAGCTGCTTCTTCGCCTTCGCTTGGCAGTAAGTGTTGGAGGTTACAATGCGACCGTCGAGTTGTGCTAACTGAGTGCTTGCTTCGCTCAGTCCGAGTGGTGCATAAGTCTCGAGTATTGGAGCTCCTCTTTTGGGTGCAGCTACTCGGCCTGAGTGGACAACTCCACTCGATCGAGCTGACTGGAAATCTAAAGTTCTTGCTCTTTTAAGCTCTCTTTCTCCTTTTTCTCTCTTCTCATCCTTCAATCTTCTTCTTCACCTCGTTAAGCACATAGTTGACCTTGCCATTTGTGCTCAAGCTAGCTTGGATGTGTCCATGTCTCAAATTTTCTCTGAATCGCTCCAAATTTCCTGAAAAGCCACAAATCTCAACGAGAATCAAATATATCGTGAAAAGCATGATAATGTATAGAAAAGTGAACGTTGGACGATGAAAATGCTATGAAAATATGCAGTAAAAGCATATAAAATATGGACACATCAAAATCCCCAAGCTTACCTCTTACTCGTCCTCGATGAAGACGAATTTGAAGTTCACCAGGGAGTGAAAATAAGAAAACCGAAAGAACGCAAAGAGGAGGGGGTCACTAGATTATTCTCTCAGATCTAGTGCCATTCACCACACATCACAACTACTCAGAAAATAAATCACATGCTATCAAGAGATTTCGTATATTTGATGAATAGAGTACTTGAGAGTATAAGATCGAATAGAAGGGGTCTCTCTAAAGTTCATACAATCAACTTATATCTACATCATGCGTTTCGTTTTATCAAGTATACATAACATTGGGAACACACTTTTCAATCAAAAGCTATAATTGAAGCATGGAGAATTCACTCCAAGCATGCAACAAAGAATAGAATAGAAGTCAAGACCTGCACATACTCACACCAAATCATAGGAAATCCCCATAACTAAATTATTTCGCTAGGTTTCAGTAATATCAAACTTCTATGTTCATGCACAATTCCACTCTAATGTCATGCTCACTTATATGGTCAAAAGATTTCACCCCCCAGGCTTGAATTGAGGCACCGCATCCAAAGAAATATTTATGGATTTTGGATTTTTGTTTTGGTTTTCCCAAGGGTAAATACATTGCTCCAAGTAATGAATTTTGAATTTTTCTTTGATTTCTGAACATTTGTTTTGTTCTTTTTCTTTGTGGATTTTTGTAGGAGTAATATGATTTGTATTATTATTTTTGGCTCCTTTTTGGCTTTTTGTACTTTTTGGAGCAAGCTTTGCAATAGTAGGGAAATTTTTGGGAATGGATGCGATAGAAATAGCTGTAGGGAGTAAAATCAAATGACATGTAGAGAATATAAGGTATATGTGGAGAAGGAATAAATTTAACGCTCGGTTCACTCAAAAGTGTGCACAAACGATTCAGTTAGATAGTACATCAACTAAACTCATATATAAGCATGTGTATTCTTAATCATATCAATGAGTAATGAAGTCAAGGAGTATGGTTTTTCAATCATATCAAACATGCAACAAGAATGCAAATAAAGGATGAAAGTGAGGCTTCAGATATGCTAATGATGTGTGAATCTTGGTGCATTTCCAATGAGAGAATACTAAGTACTATTCTACGCGTTCAGTTTCAATAAGCTTCATGCATTCACTCAGAGAGATCGTCAAAAGAAATATATTTCAAGTACTTACGAAGAGTAAGATTATAAAATAACTCTAAGTAGCATGGCATGAAAAATAAGCATCGTGATGGCGGTGACAGCATACGAGATATCATCACAAAGAATTCATCTAGAAAAAGGAAGAAAATAAAATAGAGAAAAATATGATCCCCAAAGCATGCATGCACACCAGAAAGAAAGAAAATATGATGCTAAAAGGAAAAAAATATATGGTGAAAAAGGATGGAGAAATAAGGTGAAAAATGCAAAAAAGACGAAAATAAATAAAAAGCAATAGCGCTCATCCCCCAAGCTAAACGCAGCAGTGTCCTCACTGCTGAGAACACGTGTGAATGATGGAGAATGATGCTACGATGAGGTGGGTGGGATAAAAGAAACATGCTAGAAAAAGGAAAATCAATACGAAAAACTAATGAATGCAGATGTATGGTCCTAATGTCTAATGCAAGAACATGCATGCAAATGATGGTATGATATGAATGCAAAGGATGAAATGAGTTCTCCCACAAGCTATGTAATACTAGGCACAGAGTGGATAGATGTGCACTAAAAATAAAGAGAGTAGAATAGGAGCAAAAGGACGAATCGGTCAGCAGCACGACCCTCAGGGGGTGGCGATGTGTTCCGCTACTGTGGACCAGAAGTAGTATCAGATAGTGGTGCAGAAGGAACAGGAGGTGGTGCAAGAGGTGCAGAAGGAGCAACTGGTGCAAGTGTAGCAGGTGGTTGCACAACCAACAGGCCGACATGTCTAACGGGTCCAGTCACCCCACTAAGGTGGACCAACTCAGGGAAGTAGATGGTGCCAAGCTCAGGCCTAGTGAATATAGTCATTGTGAGATGGCACTAAGCGTAGCAAACACATGGATGTGTGATAGAGGAAGACTTCACCCTGCTAGGGCTGAAATGTGGTAGGCTATCTATCCGTCTCCAGAAACCCTCGGCACTGAATGATAATGGATCTTTACTGGGTGAAAAGGCCCGAGTGGGATTTGGGATGGGGGCCAAGTAAAGAAGGGTCAGATCTTGTTGAAAGTGACTACTATGTCACGATCCAAAAGCCTGAACATGATGCCGTAGTCAGCCCACAAAATGGAGCTCATCGCCTCGTAGGTGAGGTGAACATAGGTGGTCGTGGTCATCTGCAGGAAGTGCTCCCAACCTATGTGTCACACCCGCTCTCCCAATACGAAGAGACGTAGCTGACTAGGCCGCCGTAATATTCAGACTCAGGGCTTTGAGCCCTTCTATCTAAATACAACTAGGCATTTTTGTGTGGTTAAAAGACTAATTACGCATGCCACTGCCAAAACATTGAAATAATACATAGAGAAAAGTAAAGTACTCCAACAGAATATAAAATTCGCAGTACTTTAGAGAAAACACAACAGAACTATACATTACATCATATTTAACAGGATACATATACATACATCAGCTGTACAAAAAAGGTGTACAAGAGTGGGGGTACAACAAAAAGAGAAACCCCACCCCAAAAAGAACAAAAAGAATGTCCACACACGGTCCAACACACCCTTTAGTCTAACACCGGGAAGTTCAACTCGACAAAATCGCCTACAGGCTCTACCTCTGAACTGGTACCGGTCTCTGTACCCGCACAGGCTGCTCGGGTCCCACACCTAAAACCACAAGGGGACACGTCAACGTGTGACCCAGTAGGAATTTCTAACACTCTAGTAGGATCCAGTTTCAGAACTAGTGCTTCTAACTAAACATCTATCTACAGGTAACACCACGTCCACAGAAACTAATGTAGAAATTAAAAGAACAATACATAAGTGCTGGAAATAAAAATAACTGAGGATAAAATTACGGATTACGTTAGTTAAAATTGGGTAATTAGTACAGATTTGGAAACCCGAGTATATCATAGGACGCTAAGGAGCCGGACTTCACCTTGGGTGGGTGAAAAGTGGTACCTCAAACAGCGACACGAGCACTGGAGGGACCTCTCGTAACTCCCTAACCGAATAGGGCAAGGTACGGGAGTGAGACAAATCTCGGGTTTTCATGGGACAAACGGAAAAAACCATCAATTATCGCATGGTGCATCACGAGTACACCACCAGCCACTCTAACTCTAGTCAACACCCCCTCATGGGAGTGACAAGCGAGTGAGAATCTATCATATGTCTGCTACTTAAGTCCTAATATTTACTCGCTTTTCCCCCAAACCCCAAAATCTCGAATCTCACCTACCTCAAGGTAGACCGAGATTTCCAGGTTGTTACACTCAGGTGCTCACTCTTAATTTATGGAATAATTTCGTTATTTCATTCATTTTCGCGGTCTCCTTACTGCATTCACATCTTTCATTTCTTTCTTTTCATCGATGCCATGTTATTAACAACGAACATCGCATAATCACTCTCAAGAGAGCTTTCATGCACATTAATGCTCAACAATATGATCAAGTTTCGCCTATTACTATTTCACATGACACATTAAATTAACATGAAATGTTAACAGACCACTAAATAACACAAGGATCAATCCAAACAATCATGGCGTACTTATCTCACTAATTTAACAACAAGCTACTAACAACAAGCTACTAACATAATCATGTAACAACATGCTAATACCAGGTGAACATGGTTAAAGAGGAGTAACTCCATTAAGCATGAGTTGAGTATTGCCACAAGAACATGTTTAACCATGTGTCATTCATAATATGTAAAAAGAAATCATAGAACTTCATAACTAGGCCAAAACCCATACTTGAGCATTTCTGGTTTTCTGGAAACATCACAACCGTCACAAACAGAGGCAGTTTTCTCCCAATATTTGCACATAACATGAATTTTACTTCCATTTAAAGTAGTAGATATGATAGTGCTGGGTTTAAAAATCAAATTTCAAGTAAATATAATAACTGTTGATTTTTCGTGAATTATTTGTTGAGACCTATCAAAATTGTTTTTCAGACAGATTCCACATAGCTGAAATATCACAAAATTTGGACATGTTAGAGTTGGAATTAAGAAATTTTGACCCAGGTGAAAGTTGTAAAACGCTGTGTTATCATTCCATCAAGACCAAAAACAACAATTTTTATGAAGTGTACAGTGACTGATCTCTGTTTTACCAAACTATGTCCAAAATGAATAAAAATAAGACATATTGCAATGTTAGAATTTTTACCCCTAATTCCAATCCGAATTAGTAAAAGTGCTCAACATGAAAGTTGGGGATAATAGTCCAATCTTTAAACCATAAAATGTTTAGCCTCTTAGAAGTTCTAGATTAAGAGATTTAAACCAAACAATGAGCATGACATTTTGCCCCAATTTCCAGCAACACCAAAGAGGAAACCTCACATCATTAAGCATGGATTAAGTGAATTAATCAAGCATGGCATGTAATATCTCTAGGTGGAGATGGAACCCATCTAAAAATGCTAGAATTCTTTCCTTGATATGTCCTTCTTTAAAAAGGCTTTGGCCCTTCTTAATCCTTGAAGAACTTGAGCTCTCTCCCTCCCTCCCTCTCTCTCTCCCTCCCTCCCTCTCTCCCCCCCCCTCTCTCTCACTCCCGTTGAAGAACTTGAGCTCTCTCTCTCCCCCCAAGCTTCCTCATTCAAGCTCCAAAACCTTGCATCAAATTGTTGGATTTTGGAGAGGATTTGGGATGAATTTGGTGTTAGAAAGATGAGGAAAGCGGGTGGGGTTCTTGGTGGTGCAAGGGAGGTGCTAAGGGAGGAGAGTGAGAGTGTGAGGGTGGTGCAAAAGGGGAAGAAAAGGGGGACATGGGGTTCGACCTCTATTGGTAGGGAGAGGGGAGAGTGTGAGGAGAGAATGAGAGAATGCATATTTTGATTTCTTTTTTTTGGTTTTTGGTTTTGGTTTTTCCTTTTTCTTTTCTTTTTCTTTTTCTTTTTGGGATTATCCTCCTCCTTCCACCTCATTCCCCTTAATCCTCTTCTCATGACACATGTAGGAGGTTAGGTAGGAACTAACATGGCTTTGCCACCTAGGTAGCCAGGTGTCCCCTTTAGGTTTTTAAGGATTTTGATTTTTAAAATTTTCAAAATACATGTCTTTATACATGGTATGCATTCCTATACAAGTATTCATTCATGTATACATCATTTGATAATTCCAAATGATGAGTTAAAATCATTTAAAAATAATTCATTCACCAAATTAATTAAGGAAAAATACGTAGATACTCCCAAAAATTTTATGTACGCATCTATGCTCAAAATACGTACCAATACGTGTACATAATGTTAGGGTCATTACACTATGGCCTGATATAGGCACTGGACCCCCTCAAACCACCCTAGACTCTCGAGGGCTAGAATGTTTGCGAATCTGGTGGGAATGATTGGGCGTCGGGATATGATTGCAAACCTGTCGTGGTGAGCATCATTCCTGAAGAAAATGCCATATGTTTGCAGGGTTCCTTGGGGTGGCTGGGGTAAAGGTGTGGATGTGGGAATCGCAGCACTAGCTGTGGTCCCTCTAGTGCAAGTGCTGTCGGAGATGTAGAACGTGAGGGTGGTGGGGATGGACAGTCGAGGTCTAGGTGCTTAGATGGGGTGGGAGATGGACATCGTCAGCATGTCCGGTGAGATGACGAAGCACCGGAGTCATCGGCTTTCCTCTTCTTCACCGGGGGTTTCCTACCCCGTGTCCTGGGATGCATGGTGTGGTGTATGCGAAGAAATGCGAGCACGAGATATGGTAATGTAAAAAGTATAAGGGAATGAGTGTACCAATTCTTGTGTAGCGTGACGATCACAAGAAAAATGAATGTGCGAAGCCTCAAAGTGACAATCCTCCCCAAGCTGGCTCCAAAGTGTCCCAGGCCCAAACGTAGTCTCCTTGTGCACCAAGTATACCTGCACGATATGATAGGAAGAATATTAGTTGCAGATCAATGAAATTGATAGATTTTAGGGTTCAAAATTTGAAAATTTCCATTTTAGGGGTTGAAATTGAGAGTGAGGGATAGAGAGTTGTGTGGGTGTAAGAGGTGAGAGGGGAAGTGGGGATGGAGGGGAGGGGAGAGGTGGACCGAGGGGTGGTGTTCGGTCAGACTCAGGTGGCACACGGGGCTGCGGGTCGAGCGAGAAGGTTTGTGGCGAGTGAGTTAGGAGGGAGAGATGGCAGCTCGGGCTCGAAAGGGGATTCTAAGTGTGAGGGTGTATGGGGTTGGGGCGGGCTGGCCTTTATAAAGGGCCGACCAAGCTAGGGAAGCTCGGTCGGGTTGTTTGCAAAAAAACGTGGCCCCCACTCGTAAGTTACTGCTCGATCGAGTAGACGAGACTACTCGATCGAGCGAAAAATAAAACAGAGAGGCCTATTTTCTGAAGTTTCGTAGGCATTGCCGCTCGACCGAGCTGCTTACTCAGCTCAGTCGAATTGAAATATAATCAGAACTCCTTTTAGCTTCTCCTATAGACCTCTGCTGCTCGACTGAGCTGCTTACTCAGATCGGTCGAGCTAAAATATGATCAGAGCTCCAAATTTTGTGCTTTCTATGACTGCTCTGAGCTCGATCGAGCAACAGTTCTGCTCGGTCAAGTAGCTCTTCTTTTCCTCGAATAAAAGAGCATGCTCCCCTCTTCTTCTCCACTTGAATCCTTCTTCGTTTCTTCATCGTTTATAGCGTGCCCTTCATCGATCACTTGCATATGAAAATATGTGTCAGAAATTCTTATTATTTTTATATTTTAAATTTTTTAAAGGAATTAAAAATGTTTTTATTTGGTTTTTGCATAAGAATGAAAAACTAATCAAGAAATAAAAACTAAAAATAAAGAAAAATTCGGGTTGCCTCACGTTAAGCGATTGTTTAAAGTCGTAAGCTCGACTCCTCTAGATCTTCAACGATGCTTTAAGATGTTCAGTACAAATAAGATGCACTAATCGTGCTTCCCTATGAGGCCATGAGGTGGGTATTGGCTCATCTGTTGTCCTTCATTGGTCGTAGTGATTGTAGTCTCCGGTTGATGATGATGAAGTGGTATATCGGGCGGCTCCTCGCCCAAAACCTTCAAATAGACAGCCATCACCTTATCATGTATGACGTCGCCGTCATCATCTATGTCCTTCCTCATGGGGTCTCTCATAATCTCCTATATGGCATACTACTCTATAGCTTCATATTTTATTAGCTCTAGATAGCTAGCATCTTCGCGCATGAAGCGCTCCTTCATCGGCTTCTGTAGATGCAACTCAATCTCACTATTGCCAATATTCATAGATAACATCCCTTGGTATACATCTATAAAAACTCTAGCTATGGCCATGAATGGATGACCCAAGATAATTTGAGAGCTCCTCTCTTTAGACATGTCCATGATCACAAATTCCACCGGCACGCTAATCCCTCCCGATACATGTAAGATTACATCGCGTGCAATGCCAACCGGGTAGGTGACGGATTGATCTGCCAATGTATGCTCATAGATGTGGGCTCTAGCTCTATTCTCGTGTTCAATCTCTTGAAAATGTAGAGCGGCATCAAGCTAATGCTTGCTCACAAGTCAACTAGCGCTATATTGATGGGGATGACACCAATGGAGCACGACACCGTAAAGCTTCCAGAATCGGCCAATTTCTTCGGTAGGGTATTCTTTAGAACTGAAGTGCAACTATTCGCCAACATCACAGCTTGTTTCCTCCTACTCGCTATCAAATCTTTCAAGAACTTGTCATAGGTGGGGATCACCATACGTGCATCCATGAAAGGGATGTTCAAGTGTACACCCTTTAGAAGCTCTATGAATTTGGCATACTTATTTTCGATCTCTGCCATGGCTAGTCTTTATGGATATAGAGGTAGAGGACGACTTCCCTTATCCTTGTCGGCAACCTTTGGCGTAGATTTCTGAAGTGTCTTCTCCATGGAAGGTGGAGTGTCCGTCGGTACCGTAGCGATAGGAATGGGTAATGGAGTAGGTGAAGTTTCCTTTTCTGTAGCAGTAGATGGCTCACCAATATCTCTCCCTCATTCACCGTAATGATGAGCTCAGAAACTATGTGATCCTCCTCATGAATAGTCATCGACGGATGTGGGTCTGCATGCTTTGAAACCGGCACCATCACTGTATCGGTACTCTTACCTCCTCTAGTTGTCACTGCCACCACTACATTGACATGCCCCCTTAGATTATGCTCAGGTTAAGCTGGCAATCTCCCTTGATCTTTTGTAAGTTGGCTCATTTGGGCCAACAGATTATCTAAGGTGGTGGAAAGTTACCTTTAGGTGGCTGCTAACTCTGCATTTTTCTTTGCTTGAGCACTCATGAAAGCTTCTAATACCACCTCCACTCCAGATTTTTGTGCTGTCGGTGGTTGGTATTGTTATTATTGTTGCGGATATAGTTGACGGTTGTAATATCCCGACGGTCCGCAGGACCCAGCTGGTCTAAATCTGTATTGCTGCTGTAAGAGAATCCTGGATGTGTTTTCCATGCCGGATTTGACCACTAAGGTCTAGGATTGCGCCCCTTACCCGATATATAGTAGATTTTTTCTTCTGGTGCGTCCGTTATCCTTCATAGGAACCTTCAGTAGGAGCGTACCCTTGCTCGGCGTAATCTTCATAAGTAACACGTACCGGAGCCTTTGAAGGGGCAGGAATGGTGCTCAACCTTTGCTCAATTCTTGCAACTTGCTTAGAGAGGGTCTCAAGTTAACCATCAAGATGTGTAGCTACATTTATCTCAGAATGGCCGGAACCGGTGCCTCTAGTTGTTGAGAGTTCATCACTCCATTGTTGATTATTGGAGGCCATCTCCTCTAAAAGTGATGTGGCCTTCTCAGGTAGCTTTGCCAAAACTACGCCATTTGTAGAGGCGTCAATAATCATCTTCGTATCAGGCTTCAGACCATTATAAAAACTCTGAATGAGGTCCCAGTCCTGAACGCCATGATGTGGGCATTGATGCTTAATATCCTTAAAGCGTTCCCAAGCTTCATAAAGTGACTCATGTGGGAGCTGTTTAAAAGATGTGATGGCGCTCCTAATCCTCACCGCTTAGACGGTGGATAATATTTGTTCACAAAGTCTTGGACTAACTGCTCCCAAGTCTTGAACGTATTGGTAGGATGCACCCTCAACCAATATGCTTCTTTGTCCCGAAGAGTGAACGAGAACAGACGGAGTTTGATAGCATCTTCACTTTGATCTTTCATCTGAAAGGTATCACATTTTGCATGTAACAGATCAAGGTGATGGTTTAGATTCTCGTAGGGGAGCCCATGGAAGAGATCCTGTTGTATTAATTGAATCAATCCAGTCTTTAGCTCAAAATTTCCTGCCGCCAGTTGCTCAAAATAGAAGAGATGTTGGAGAGATTGGGCTTCATGTAGTCTTCAATATTGCCAGTACATGGAGGAGATGGAGGAGTCTCAGCCATTTGACCTTCCAAAAGTTTATTCCTTCTTTCTGCTCTGAGCTATCTCGCGGTCCTTTCTATCTCGGGGTCAAAGCGTGTTCATGCATAAGAAACAAACTCAGAGAATATGTCAGTAACAAAAAGAAAGAGAATAAAAGTATGGGTAGATATGAAATGGTTAGAATAACTAACAAGTTATTAACTAAGGAAATAACCCAAGTAAAAACCGTTTGCCTCCCTGGCAACGGTGCCAAAAGATTGATTTATCCAAAATATAACTCCAACATGTAACATCGTTATAGTATAGTGGTGAGTATTACTGCCTGTAACGCGAGTGACCCTGGTTCGATCCCGACAACGGCACTAAAAGATTGATGTGCTCTGGATTTAACTCCAAAAACGTACCGCAAGTGCACGATGACAAATCTTCCTAATATAGAAGATATCGATCCCTCAGGGAGGCGGTTGATTTAAGGTTTTGGGTCTATTCAAAGTCTTGAAAGAATGTCAGTTGTGGGTGTTTCTGAAGGTTGTCACAGATATTTCTTATCTCAGATTAACAATATAATAAAGACTAAGGCAATAGGAGTCACCACTAGGATCGTCGGATGTCGATGCAAGGTTATAATTTCACGTTGAATTGGTTTCTATATGGATAGATTGTCGCATCTAGAATGTGGAATTCATGGCCAACTATCGTCGTACCACTCATCTAACGCATCACGTACTTAGCCCCACCATCGTGGATGGCCTTGCACGCGATCCTTGCATTACGAACGACAACTATTCTCAATCTCTACTCACGCCACCATCATGGGTTAGAGCTTTGATCTGTTATTTGAGGGCTCTCACTGATGCTACTATCGTAGATCATCAATTAGTAATATAGGACGCCGGTAGAAACCATCAAAATGCGTGCCACTATCGTGGATCACAAACTTTAATTGAATTCACTAACGAGCCTAATTAATTTCATAGGATAGTATGGCTAGGATATGTGCCACTATCGTGGATCACACACCCCAAATAGGATCTCCTATAAGCTTGGCTGGATCAACCAAATCACACCCCTTTCATACCAAAACAACATAAAAATCATAACTTTACATCTAAATCCTAAGATCATAGGGCTCATCCATTAGCCCTAGAAACGACTACTCGCAATTCATAGAAATACTATCAAAAACAAAAACAGTAGCAATAATGTTCAACATCGCAAGAGTAGACATCAAAATTAATAAAGAGAGACAAGAGATCATTACAAAATAGATAGTGATGAAGAACTAGACTCTAGAAAATTAAGGTCCAAAAAATTCCAATACAAAGCAAATAAAAATCCAAGCTTGGTTCTTCAAAAGCAATAACGCCGTCACTCAAAATCTCTCTAAAAACTAAAACTAGAATAATAATGTAAGCTCCCTAAACCTAGGGTAGAAAATGTAGGAAGATATATGTCCCCGTGGTAATTTATCCTCTAAAACATCTTGTTCAAATATAAATGGTGTTGGATCTGGATCCTAGCCTAGAGGGGGAGGGGGTGAATAGGCTAATAAAAAAATTCTCGCGGAACCCACTAGAAATCACACGCAGTTAAAAGCACAACCAGAGTAAATATGAGACAATCACATAGTATGCAAAGATTTACCCTGGTTCGGTCGCATCAATGACCTACGTCCAGCCCTAAGCAAATACTAACATTAATATGTTCCTTCTGTACATCTACAATGGGGTCCTATCTTCAACTGCCCACCTAGACTGTACCACACTTAACAAAGTGCAGAACACTATCAACCTAGTAAATTCATATCTTGACTGCAGCAACACTTCAAGACCCTCTTGTCTAGCACAACCAGACAAGTCCAAAATAGTCACAAAATATAGGTAAAGTTTCCCCTAAGAGAATGTTACACTAAGACACGAATATAAAGATTAAAGGGTTTAGAAATGCTCAGTTCATGTCCGTGTAGTCGTCTCTGTCAATCAGCACGTCGTCAGCTCCAATCTGACACAAACGGTGTCTCGATCCGACTCCTCGATCTCAAATAGCACACTGGCCTGTGCGTATAGCAATCCCAGTTCAAATCGAATTATAAGTGGTCTGTGCGCACAACAATCCCTTTAAAAACTTATCCATGTCAGTCTCAACTCAATTCCCTTTGTTTCACGTGATTTTATTTCATGCATTCGCCACGTCAGCCCGAAATACGTTCGCCTCACGTTAGGGCATGAGGCGGATTGCTCAACGGCGACAGCGACGGCCTCTAGTGGTTCTTCTCCGTCTTCTTCGACAACCCAAGCGACGACCCCTCTTCTACTTGGGCGTCCGGTAGCCTCAACTCTGACGAGCGACTTGACAGCGGCGTTCTCAAGCTTCGGCAGCGACAACTTGTCTCCGGCGGTGCTAGGGCATGCAGCTTCGGATGACTTCGACTTCGGCCACCAGCAGCAATGATCTTCGACTGCAAAGACCCCACACACGACAGAAGCAAGCGACCTTCGAGGATAGCTAGGTAGCAGGATGATCAGCGGCGTGGTGATGGTACGGCTACACGGCAACGGCAAGCTCTCGCTTCTTCGACTTCGGTGGCTTCTACTCCGGCAGCGTGGAACGCTTCGTCTTCGACGTGCAGGTCAACACATCTCTGACAACGACTCGATCTCTTCTTCTCCGATGACAGTGATGGCAGTGTGCGGAAGTTTGAACGGCAGCGTGGTCTCGTGATCGTCTTGTCTTCGAACGGCGACGGCGTCAGCTCGATCTCGACGACAAGCTCTCCACGACGACGATAGAGCACTTGATGAAGCTTGCATGAGTCTGTTACTTCTCTTGATGGTTAAGGATGGAGGCACGAAGAGCTCACAAAGGCAGTGTCAATGGTAGCACATGGAGGGGTATCAGCGTCAAGCTTAGATGATGCTGCGTGGATAGATGCTGCAAAGGGATGTTGATGATGTGATCGGTAGCAGCTAGGGTTTGGCCTCGTTTTGCTTACAGCTTGCACTGGGGTGATGATTCTTTTACGTTGGGCAGTAGCTAGGGTTTGGCGGCTTGGTAATAGGGTTTGATCCTTTTGGGCTTAGGAGATTTTTAAGGCTAGGGTTTTGTATATACCTGCATCTTCTTTTTGCGTGACCCCCCAAAAGAAAATGTTTGGCCACTTTTTAATTTGTTCTATGTCACACCCTCTCTTTTATACACTCCCTCTTCTATTCCTATTATAAGCCCTGACCTCTCTATTTGATGTTGAGATGGATGTTTACATAGGGATTGAGGAGATTGAATTTGGCTCAAAATAGAATCCCACAATATAAGGGATTTGAGGTTTGAATAGGGATGATATAGGATTTGAATATATCTTCATCTAATTCAAATAGGATTGGAGAGTAGCATATCTTGCTAATTGATTTGAATTGATCCAATCTCATCCCATATAGGACCAAGTCCAACTTGCTTTGTAGACAACACTTCCTCTCTCCCAATATGCTATATGAATAGCAATTTCGCCAACGCTTAGAACTACGATTTTTCCATTCCTGAAACACACTTGGCACACACGTTAAATATAACACTGATCGCTCCGGGATGTGACCCAAAGAACGGTTGTAGTTTTACCGCAAGTGCACGGTGTAGCAGCGAGCGGGATATCGAACACAGGGAGGACGAATGACCGTGCTTGCTCCAAATCAACCTGGCTACTTAAGAGAGAAATTTGCCTTTGGCGATCCTGTCACAATCGTCAGACAAATGTGCGAAATATCAAATCAAATAAAGAACGTCTAGGGAATGGGGAATCCCCGCTACTCACCGTATTTCATAAATGTGGTTCATCGGTATCAAAATTGCTTGAATGAGAATTTGGATGAACTAGTTGCAACTGAATGTAGAACCAAGCTCACGCTCTCGCGCTGTTGCCGGTCTATAGCTATCCTAGGTTCGGGTCCAATCTCTTGCAAACCCTACCCTAGGAAAGCTAGCATTAGGATCAACATCATCGTCCAATCGCGCACCGAGTCCAATCTCTTGCAAACTCGGTCCACGATCTAGATTGTGATAGTTCCTACCCGTCCAATCTCTTGCAAATGAGTATCGGCATGGAATTGCAACCGGAAATCCTAGTATCGGTCCAATCTCTTGCAAACCGATACTACGGAAATTCGATTCCAACCCAATTCTGATTTCTAGGGTTTCCTATCGAATTGGGATCCAATCTCTTGCAAATCCCAATTGATATGAATACCTAGCCATCCGTAGTAAATTGATCACAATCTAATCCCTAATAACAATTCTAGCTCAATTTCTACCAATTCATCACAAATATGAAAGTGGGTTTGTAGGGTTCATCCCCACGCCCCAAGACGTGGAGACTACTCACAATTCATAGCGAGATCACAAAAATAATCAATGAAATAAGCAATAGAATTCATCACAAAATTGAGATAAACAATAAAAATAGAGTTTTTAAGGAAAAGAGATGCAAACCAATGGAGTTCTTCAATAAATCCAACAAAAATCACAAACTTGTTCTCTTCTCCAATCACAAGAATAAAGCTAAAAACTAATCTAAAAAGCTGCAAAAAATCTAAGAGAGAGGCTCTCTAAACTAGGGTAAAAACAGGGCTTAAATAGCCCTCAAAATCGTCCAAAAACTGTGACCAAAATACCCCTGCACAGCCTATTTTCCGCAGATTTCGCTACAGGCAGCGCATCGCACTCGGCCGAGTGACAAAAGTTGCTCGGCCGAGTGAAAACCCTGTAATTTTCCAGTAAGTCAGGGCCTTCAGGGGTCTTCACTTCGGGGGCGGCTCGGCCGAGAGAGTTGTCGTCACTCGGCCGATGGCTTCAAGGCACTCGGGCGGACGTAATAATCCACTCGGCCGAGTGGATCTTCTGAAGTTCAGGCGGCCAAAAAACAGTAACTTGGATGTTTTGGAAGGGCCTCGTCTGGGCGCCACTCGGGCGGACGTGATATAGTCACTCGACCGATGTGGTCTTCGGTGCTCGGCCGAGTGCACATAGAAATCGTATCTGTTCTGGTCGGCCGAGCAGTGTCTCGCTGGTCGGCCGAGTGGCTCCTCCACTCGGTCGAGTGGGACACAAAAAATGCCCATTCTGCTTGTTTTGACCTCCTCGTCGCTCCTGCGACGTCCATTCTTCTTCCGCTCCTCTCCAACAGCAAAATACCCCTCGGGGAGGTCGTCGGTGACCGTCTAGAGTAAGCGCATCTCAAGATCACTCCAAATCGCGCCAAATCACCTGAAATACGACAAAAACAACAAATCGTGAAAAGCATCGCAATATCGTCGATATATCGTGAAAAACATGATTTGGGCGATCTAAATGGCATGCAAACATGCGGGAAAAAGGTGTAAAATAAGGAGTGATCAAAATCCCCCAAGCTTGCCTCTTACTCGTCCTCGAGAAAGATAAGTAAAAGGCGAACCCGGTGGATTCGGAAAACGAAAACGGCAAAAAGAAAAACGAAAAATGAAAAACGAAGAAGAATGAAAACGAAATAAAATAAAATAGAAAGAAAGAAGCGAAGAGGTGGGTTGCTAGATTATTTTCTCAGGACGTGGGTTCCACTTACTCATATAGCATGCTCTGAATGAAAAACACATGTCAAAGAATTTTATTTTGATATCATAGTATAATAGTGCAAGTAGAAGTAGAAAACCCACGAACAACGATATAATCTTGAAAAACGGAATAATTTTAGAATTAGCATTGTCTGAATCATTTAAAGCGGTATACAAATCACAGATCACACACTTTTCAATTGAACGCTTTCTATCAGGACTATAAGAGTATCACGCTATAGAATAGAGAGAATAGAAAAGTATGGATTTCATGAGATGAACGCTAGGCTTAGATTTCTGGATTTCGTAAAGCTAAAAATAATCTCACCGAGTATAGAATATTACTTAGCCTAGGTCGTCGTGCAACGTCTAGTAGTCACTCTCTCACACATCAATGGATCTGCTCCCCCAAGCTTATCTATAAGCATGGTGGCATAAAAAATATTTACATCCCCATTTTTATATAGCTCCAAATGCAGTAAGAAGAAAGAAGAAAGAAAGAAAGTGAGATGGGATCTTTTATTGAGGATTTTTCCTCTTTTCTATTTTTTTTTCTCTTTTTTTTAATATAGCATATATACACAACGATCCCAACTCAGAGAGAGATAATGATATACAAGAATGTTTTTCTCTCTTTTATTTATTTTTTTTAGACAATAGAGATTTGGAGCTAGGAATTAGTAGCGGGGGAAATGCCATATAATAGAATCACTAAGGGGAGATTCACCAATGATTTTAAAAGTAGAGAAATAATGTTCAAGATTTGTGGAGAAAGAAATAGATATACTCTCAGTTCACTCTATAAGACATGCACGACAACTTCAGCAGGGTAATCTAATCTACTCAGTTTCGATCACAAAAAAGCTAACTAATCCAGATTTATCATAGCTAACATCATTCAATCATCCTGAAGTGAAGTGTACAATTCATGCATATAGAAGTGATATAGGAAAAAGAAATCAGTACTCCAGATATAAGCATCCAATGCGTGAATCTTGGTGTGTTTTCTGTGATAGCATACATATGAATATTCAGACTCGGCTAGTAATAAAATTTCATCCATTTTCATGTGGAAAAAGTGTGGGTTACTATCTCTAGATGCAAGGCAAGTCATAGCATATGATATCAGAGATAAAATCTAAGACACGACAAATATAGCATGCATATAGAGTAAGCTAAATCCAACGTCATCATCATCACAGAAAAGTCATCTCTAGCATGAGATGAAAAAAGGAAATAAAGATAAAGGGAAAATAGAACTATTTACAATGCAGCACACAGAAAAATAAGAAAAACGTGATGCATGGTAAAATAAAAGAAAAATGAAGAAAATAAGTGCAAAAGCGGAAAATGGCGTGAAAAACTAAAAGTAAAGGTGGTAAATCAAAAAGAACGTGAGAACTCACTCCCCCAAGCTAAATGGCACAGTGTCCTCACTGTGCAAAGTGTGGCACACCGAGAGACAAGAAATGTGAGGGGCAAGTGAGGATGCATGCATGGAAAAATGAAAATAAAGAAGAAAAATAAAGAAATGAAAATATGATGCGGACATGATGCATGCACAGATAGGAGTGATATAGATATATGAGTGGCACCAAAAACTCTCCCTCTCTCCCAAAAAAGATATATAAGGATATGATCAAAAATAGAATCCCAAATAGATATGATATGATATGATATGCACAAATAGATATGATCAAAAATAGAATCCTAAAATAAGTGAGGGGAGAGGGGGTACACAAAAGTGCAACAGGACCCAGCAGAAACGGGCAGCACAACGGCAAGAAGAAACGATGGCATCAAGAGTGCCTAAGAAGGTGGTGCTGCGCCGTCTCCGTCCTGAGGCGGAGGTCGTGAGGGTGGTGCTGGATGGACAGGTTGCTGATCGGGGGTGGGTGTGGGAGTGGCAGCAGGCTGAGTGGGTGTGGAAGTGTGGGTGGGAACCTACTGGGTGGGTGGGGGTACGCGCGGGAGACGCTCCAGAACCTGGGTGAGACAGTAGTGGATCTGCGGTAGCAGCTCGAAGCGGCCAGCCATCGCAGAGACGGTGGCGGACAGGGTCCTAAGGTCGCCTCTGAGGCCACTCACCGCCCCCTCTAGAGCACGAATGCTCTGAAATACTGTGTCAGGGGGAGGTGGTGCAGAGGGACGCACCTGGCGAGGCTGGGCAGGTCTGGGCTGGCGTACTCGGGTCGCGTATGTGACGGGCTCAGCGGGAAAGGGTACAAAAGGTGCTGCGCCGGTAAAGGTGGTCCCGGCCTCAGTGTGAGGCCGGGGCTGGCGGTGAGAAGTGGAGGCAGCAGCAACGAAAGAAGAGTGCAAAAGTGGCAGCGAGGCGGCCAGAGAGGTCGACGGCACAGAAGTGTGGACAGACGCCACGACAATCTCAGAAAATACGGCAGGGGTGGAGACAGAGGTGACTACCGCTGGGGTGGAAGAGTGTGGACCAAAAGGCGCAACCCCAGCGGAGATCATGCTAGCCATGGTCTCCACGACCGAGGCAAACGAGGGCTCACCGCACTCGACTATGGTCGGCGGGCGCTCGGGGAGTGCAGATCAAAGAGGCTCGACGGACAGAGGGCCGGTGGTGGCAATGGGAGTGGTGGTGACAGCCTCGGAAGTGGTGGAGGTGGTGGAAGTGGGCTCAGCTAAGGTACTCCCGACACCGACAGTGGTGTCAGGAGCAGCGGAAACATCAGGGATGGGCTGAGGGGCCACAGGGTCAACAGGCACGGCAGCAGGCTCGGCAGGGGCTACAGGGTCTACAGGGGCAGCGTGGGCCTGCTCGGCCTCCTCGGCCTCGAGTACGTAAGCAGCGGGGATGAGGACATCCATCGCAGGGAGCCAGTCAACGTGGGCTGGTGCAATCTGGGTCCGAGCTGGGCTCGGGAGAATCATGTAGTCGGCACCGAAAGGGCCGTGCAACCAGACCCAGTGACGCTCACCATGCGGGCGAAGCATCTTCATCCGGGCCATAACATCGATCGACATAGAAGTGGGGCCCGGGACGCGTCGCAAGTCGTCGGGGAAGTCCTCGCCGGTCATAAGAGCAAGCAAGGTGATCAGGCCGTCGCAGCATATCGGTGAGCGAGCGCCCACCGATACAATGATGCGGTCTAAAAACCATGCCGCGATATCGATCACGACGGCGGGGACAAGCTCATCACCATCCCTAGATAGAGCTCTGGGACGTGTCATCGCGTAGAGCATGTAAAGCTCTGGCGTAGACATCGTGCCCGGCTCATATCTGGCCAAAAAGGTCGTCGCCATAAGGCGCTGAGCAATGCGGAGGCAGGGGTGGACAATGGCCGAGGCCTTGGCCCTACTAGGGTCAAAGGCAGCGTGGAGACCCGTGATACGTGCCCAGAAGGCACCGGCGTCAAAAGAGGGTGGGGGGATATGGGTGGGGCCGTAACCGCGATCGGCTCCGGGGACAGCGGGCCACGAGAAAAACGCTCTCATCATATCGAGAGTGACCTGGCACTCTCGATCCATGAACCGAAACGAGCATCCCTCGTCGGTCCGGGCGATCGAACTCAAAACCTCAAGTGTCGGGCGGGTAAAAGTATCCGCCGACACCTGCAGAAAATCTCGCCAGCCCACGTTGTCGTACAACGTGAGCATCCCCTCAAGTACCCCCAGGCGTCCTAGGTCAGCGAGGTGAGCAAACCTGGAGGGTACGATCGAGCGTTGGGAGATACGCTCGAAGACGGCGCGGTGTGCGTCGTCTCGGAACGTAATCCCGAGCGGCCCGACCAGTGGAGCCGGTGGTGGTGGCTGTGGAGCGCCAGGGAGAGGCTGTGCGGGCTGTGGGTGCACTGCAGGCTGTGCGGGGTGTGCGGGGCCTGCAGGCTGTGCTGGGTGGACGGCATGTGTGGGAGACGGTGGAGGAGAGTCCTCCAACTCGTGGGAGGGGCCGGCATCATCCGACCGCTTCCGCTTAGCGGAAGCTCTCTTCGACCGCGGCCGTGTCCGGGGCGGCATATCGGCCCCGAGCGCGCGCCGAAAAACATGAAAAGTGTGGCGTGTGCAAAAATAATTGAAAGAGTATACCCCGACACGCCGTGAGTGCTAATCAGTGGAAGCGTGCGAAGTCAGCGCCTCCGCGAATTCTGGATCAGCCCGTAGAAGTTCCCATGGGCTCCCCTAAGCTCCAAAAAGCAACCTGCGCATGAAAAGGCGATATCAGTGAGTAATAATCAAAATGTATGGAGCATTAGGGGTATAATAGATAGATATAGGAATTGATTTGGGTTAGGGGGGCGTTTAGCACATGGATCCTCAAGAAATACTCGAAAAGGAGGAGAAAACGGGCAATAGGGGTGATACCGGAGGTGGCCGGAGCAGCTGCCGCCGCCGGCGACTCGGGCGAGTCGCGGCGGTGGTCGGCCGGCGGTGGCGGGCCGAGCGGCGGCGCGGGCGAGTGGGACGGGCGAGTGAGGTGCGAGCGAGGGCTATCGGGCGAGGGAAACAAAGGGTCGCGGGCGGTTTTGGGGATTTTGTGTTTTCGAAAATTGTGCCCCCCCCTCGCCCTTATATAAAAAAAGTTACGACTCGGCCGAGTGACGTGGTCACTCGGCCGGGCGAGGCCAATGAAAATTTCCTCCCCGCTATCGCTTCGGCCGAGTGGCTTTGCCAGCCTCGGCCGAGTGGAGTAAGTCCATTCGGCCGAGTGACTCAAGCTACTCGGCATGACTCGCCCTAGGAGGGTATCCGTTTTACTCGGCCGAGTGAAAATATATACTCGGCCGAGTAGCAGTTATATTGGAAACAGGAAAATAAACAGAGAGTTGGGTACAGCAGACTTCCCTCGTTCGTGAGCGGCTCGGCCGGACGAACTTGTGTACTCGGCCGAGTGACTAGTATGCTCGGCCGAGTGAGCCTTGTGTTCTGCTGTTTGTCTTCGTTTGGGCTCTAAACTCCGTCTTTCTTCCTCCAGTCGATTCCATCTTCCTCCTAAGCGTCGAGCGCCTTCTTGGGGCGCTCCTCGTCGTCCCGTTCATCCTCCTCATGATGGATGTACCTATCTCCTCTCCAGTCAAGAAAAATAGGACCCGTTATCACAAAATTTTTGGGCGAACGACTCAAAACACTAAAAATTTCTAAAACGAAAATAAAGAAAAAGTGAAAGTAAAGCAAAAACCGTCGGGTTGCCTCCCGACAAGCGCTCGTTTAAGGTCGTGAGCTCGACCCCCTATGATTTTCAATTAATGCGGGATGTTTGGTGCATATGAGATGCACCCATCAAACTTTCCGGGGAGAACGCTTGGATTCGGACGTGGTGGCGGCGCGTTCTCCCGCGGTGGTTTCTCGTCTCGAATAGTGCGGGGGGGAGGCTCCCCCAAGCTAGCATTTGCTCTGGTCAACGGCTTTACCGGTGACGTCGGTTTCCGTACCGGTGGAGCTTTCTTTGGAGACTTTAATTTCGAGAGCTTGCAGAGCTCTCGAATCCTTGCGACATCAGCGTCGCCTTCATCATTTTCAGCGGAGAGGCCGGGGGAATCATCTATCTTCTCATCATGGCCTAAATCCGGGCCTTCCTCTAAATCTTCATCAAAAAGAGAGCCAATTGAGTGGTGGATCGCCTCCTCTATCACCTCATCAAGGAGGTATGAAAGGTCATCCGGCTGTCCCTTAAGTAGATATATTCTATTAATTTCTCCCGTTGGGACTCCCTCGGAATAGTGCTTGAGCCTTTGACCATTTACTTTGAATGTGGCACCGTCCTTGCTTTCCAACTTGAAAGCTCCTCCCGATTGTATGTGCTTGATGGTGAAAGGTCCGGACCAACGTGACCTCAACTTATCGGGAAATAGTCGGAGCCGGGAATTGTAGAGCAAGACCTTGTCTCCTACTTTGAAGTCCGTGACGGTTATGCGGGCATCGTGGAAGATCTTGGTCCTTTCCTTGTAAATTCTCGAGCTTTCGTAGGCGTCTCTTCTTATCTCATCAAGCTCGTTGATGTCCAAGAGTCGCCTCACCGCCGCACTCTTGTAATCATAGTTGAAGGTTTTGATGGCCCAATATGCGCGATGCTCCAACTCTACGGGTAAGTGGCAAGCTTTTCCATAAACGAGCCGGAACGGTGTGGTGCCTATGGGAGTGCCGAAAGCCGTGCGATATGCCCATAGAGCGTCGTTTAGCTTCATTGACCAATCCTTTCTAGATCGATCCACCGTCTTTTCGAGAATTTGCTTGATTTCTCTATTTGAGACTTCCACTTGGCCGCTTGTCTGGGGGTGATATGCCATGCCAACTCTATGATTTACCCCGTACTTCTTTAGCATGGCTTCAAACTTGTTCTCTATGAAGTGGCTTCCCACGTCGCTTATCAAGGTGCGCGGCACTCCAAAGCGTGGGAAGATATTTTGCTTAAAGAACTTGGAGACGACTCTTGCATCATTGGTAGGGGTGGCAATTGCTTCCACCCATTTGGAGACATAGTCGACGGCCAATAGGATGTACTTGTTACCATTGCTCGACGGAAATGGCCCCATGAAGTCTACTCCCCAATAATCAAAAAGCTCAATTTCTTGGATGGGTCTCATCGGCATCTCATTGCGCTTGGAGATATTCCCGGTCCGTTGGCATCTATCGCAACTCTTCACAAAAGCGTGGGTGTCTTTAAACATTGTAGGCCAGAAGAATCCGCTCTGCAGAATCTTAGCGGTGGTTTTAGAGGCGGCATGATGTCCTCCGCATGGTAGACCGTGGCAATGCAAAATGATGGATGTCACCTCCTCTTTAGAAACACACCTCCGAATGACGCTATCCTTGCATATCTTGAAGAGGTATGGATCTTCCCAGAAATAGCTACGGACCTCATGAAGGAACCTCCTCTTTTGATGCGTGGGCATCCCATGCGGTTTAATTCCACAAGCCAAGTAGTTGACGAAGTCCGCGTACCAAGGGACCTCTCCGGTTCTTATAGCATATAGCCTCTCATCCACGAATGTGTCGTCGATAGGCAAACTCTCATCCTCCTTGTCGCGAATGAGCCTAGATAAGTGATCCGCCACGACATTGTCCATCCCCTTTTTGTCTCTGATCTCTAAGTCGAATTCTTGCAACAAGAGTATCCACCTAATCAACCAAGGTTTGGCCTCCTTCTTGTTTAAAAGATACTTCAATGCCGCATGGTCGGTGTGGACAATCACCTTGGAACCAAGGAGGTAAGAGCGAAACTTCTCTATGGAATAGACGACCGCTAGAAGCTCTTTCTCGGTAGTTGTGTAGTTTTTCTGCGCGTCATCCAATGTCTTGCTTGCATAGTATATTGCATGAAGCTTCTTATCTTTTCTTTGTCCCAATACCGCTCCAATGGCTTGGTCGCTAGCATCACACATTAGCTCAAAAGGGAGGCTCCAATCCGGTGGTTGTATGATGGGCGCGGAGACTAGTGCTTCCTTCAAGGCATTGAAGGCTTGTAAGCATTCACCTGAAAAAATAAAAGGAATATCTTTAGCGAGCAAAGAAGTAAGGGGTCGGGCAATCGAGGCGAAATCCTTGATGAAGCGGCGGTAAAACCCCGCGTGACCAAGAAAGCCTCTAATGCCCTTGACATTAATAGGAGGAGGGAGTTTCTCGATTACCTCAATCTTTGCTTTATCTACCTCAATTCCTCTTGAGGAAACAAGATGCCCGAGAACTATACCTTCCGTGACCATGAAGTGACACTTCTCCCAATTGAGAGTGAGATTGTTTTGTTGACACCTTTTTAGAACTTTAGTGAGATTTTCCAAGCAAGAGTCAAACTCACTTCCATAAACTGAGAAATCATCCATAAAAACTTCCATAATATTTTCAATGTAATCGGAAAATATGGATGTCATACACCTCTGAAAAGTGGCGGGAGCATTACAAAGGCCAAACGACATCCTACGGTAGGCATAGGTACCGTAGGGGCAAGTGAAAGTTGTCTTTTCTTGGTCATCTTCGTGCAAAGGGATTTGGAAGAAACCCGAATACCCGTCTAGGTAGCAAAAGTATTTATGGTTTGCGAGGCGTTCAAGCATTTGATCAATAAATGGCAATGGGTAATGGTCCTTTCGGGTGGCTTTATTGAGTTTCCTATAGTCAATGCACATTCGCCATCCCGTGACAGTGCGCGTGGATATTGGCTCACCTTTTTCATTTTTTATGACAGTCATCCCCCCTTTCTTGGGGACGACGTGAACGGGGCTCACCCATCTACTGTTAGAGATAGGATAAATTATACCGGCTTCTAGCAATTTTAGGATTTCCTTCTTAACCACCTCCTTCATGTTCGGGTTTAACCGCCTTTGAGGCTCTATGGAGGTGGCTTCGGTATCCTCCAAATGGATTCTATGCGTGCAAAGCCTAGGGCTTATCCTTTTTAGATCGAAGATAGTGTATCCCAGGACATCTTTAAGGCTCCTAAGAACATCTAGGAGTCTTTCAAGTTGGTCCGGCGTTAGGTGGGAATTAACTATCACCGGGAAAGTTAATTTGTTACCCAAAAAGGCGTGCCTTAGATTTGGAGGTAATTGTTTAAGTTCTACCTGAAGAGGCGCCTCTCCTTCTACTTCATCGGCTCGCATGAGTTCCGCTCCTTCCTTGCCATCCGGGTCTAGCTCGTGCTCAGGTGGCGCGCTCCCTTGTGAAGAGTCAAACTCACAGCTTAGTGAGGATGATGCATCGAAATAAGCATTCTCTGATTCTGTGCTAGCTTCGTCAGAGCTTTCACTCGGCTCCAGTTCGTCCCTGGAATCAAGAAACACATCAGACGATTCATAGAAGCAAGAGTAAGTGTCATGAGGTGTAACTCCCTGAACGTTGGTGTGCTCTAAAGATCCTTCCGAAGTATAGTGATCCTCGACACTTGTTCCACTGTCTTCGAAATATAATTTGTCGTTGATCACGTCAACTCTGACATTGCCCCCGATAGTCCCCTCCGGGGAGATCTGGTCCATCACGAAACTAGCGAACAGTTGTTCGTCGGGGTCCTTGACGTCAATAGCAAAAGCTCCGGTAGCGTGGACCTCGTCAACAAGCTCCTTAAGGAGGTCCGTGAAGGAGTCATAGTCTTCCTGACTGAGCTCTATTGTTGAAATTGCATTCTCCATTCTTCCTGCAAAGACCTTATGCAAAATACAGGGAGGGTGTGCGGACAGAAGAAAGTAAAGAAAGAGAGAGATAAGAAGTAACCGGGTGGTCGATGACGAACACCGTCGAAATGCTCTCCCCGGCAACGGCGCCAAAAACTTGATCGCTCCGGGATGTGACCCAAAGAACGGTTGTAGTTTTACCGTAAGTGCACGGTGTAGCAGCGAGCGGGATATCGAACACAGGGAGGACGAATGACCGTGCTTGCTCCAAATCAACCTGGCTACTTAAGAGAGAAATTTGCCTTTGGCGATCCTGTCACAATCGTCAGACAAATGTGCGAAATATCAAATCAAATAAAGAACGTCTAGGGAATGGGGAATCCCCGCTACTCACCGTATTTCATAAATGTGGTTCATCGGTATCAAAATTGCTTGAATGAGAATTTGGATGAACTAGTTGCAACTAAATGTAGAACCAAGCTCACGCTCTCGCGCTGTTGCCGGTCTATAGCTATCCTAGGTTCGGGTCCAATCTCTTGCAAACCCTACCCTAGGAAAGCTAGCATTAGGATCAACATCATCGTCCAATCGCGCACCGAGTCCAATCTCTTGCAAACTCGGTCCACGATCTAGATTGTGATAGTTCCTACCCATCCAATCTCTTGCAAACGAGTATCGGCATGGAATTGCAACCGGAAATCCTAGTATCGGTCCAATCTCTTGCAAACCGATACTACGGAAATTCGATTCCAACCCAATTCTGATTTCTAGGGTTTCCTATCGAATTGGGATCTAATCTCTTGCAAATCCCAATTGATATGAATACCTAGCCATCCGTAGTAAATTGATCACAATCTAATCCCTAATAACAATTCTAGCTCAATTTCTACCAATTCATCACAAATATGAAAGTGGGTTTGTAGGGTTCATCCCCACGCCCCAAGACGTGGAGACTACTCACAATTCATAGCGAGATCACAAAAATAATCAATGAAATAAGCAATAGAATTCATCACAAAATTGAGATAAGCAATAAAAATAGAGTTTTTAAGGAAAAGAGATGCAAACCAATGGAGTTCTTCAATAAATCCAACAAAAATCACAAACTTGTTCTCTTCTCCAATCACAAGAATAAAGCTAAAAACTAATCTAAAAAGCTGCAAAAAATATAAGAGAGAGGCTCTCTAAACTAGGGTAAAAACAGGGCTTAAATAGCCCTCAAAATCGTCCAAAAACTGTGACCAAAATACCCCTGCACAGCCTGTTTTCCGCAGATTTCGCTACAGGCAGCGCATCGCACTCGGCCGAGTGACAAAAGTCGCTCGGCCGAGTGAAAACCCTGTAATTTTCCAGTAAGTCAGGGCCTTCAGGGGTCTTCACTTCGGGGGCGGCTCGGCCGAGTGAGTTGTCGTCACTCGGCCGATGGCTTCAAGGCACTCGGGCGGACGTAATAATCCACTCGGCCGAGTGGGTCTTCTGAAGTTCAGGCGGCCAAAAACAGTAACTTGGATGTTTTGGAAGGGCCTCGTCTGGGCTCCACTCGGGCGGACGTGATATAGTCACTCGGCCGATGTGGTCTTCGGTGCTCGGCCGAGTGCACATAGAAATCGTATCTGTTCTGGTCGGCCGAGCAGTGTCTCGCTGGTCGGCCGAGTGGCTCCTCCACTCGGCCGAGTGGGACACAAAAAATGCCCATTCTGCTTGTTTTGACCTCCTCGTCGCTCCTGCGACGTCCATTCTTCTTCCGCTCCTCTCCAACAGCAAAATACCCCTCGGGGAGGTCGTCGGTGACCGTCTAGAGTAAGCGCATCTCAAGATCACTCC
Organism: Scilla litardierei; assembly: GCA_030789695.1. Taxonomy (NCBI): domain Eukaryota; kingdom Viridiplantae; phylum Streptophyta; class Magnoliopsida; order Asparagales; family Asparagaceae; genus Scilla; species Scilla litardierei. The sequence continues at coordinate 115,242,736 of CM061134.1, forward strand.
AAATCGTGCCAAATCACCTGAAATGCGACAAAAACAACAAATCGTGAAAAGCATCGCAATATCGTCGATATATCGTGAAAAACATGATTTGGGCGATCTAAATGGCATGCAAACATGCGGGAAAAAGGTGTAAAATAAGGAGTGATCAAACACACACGTTTGTTATCATCAAACTAAAGATCCTAGATTGTTGCGTCCAACAATCTCCCCCTTTTGATGATGACAACCCAATGAAAGATTTGAGCAATTAGATATGTGTGTGTGAAGTGTGATAAAGGGTGTAATGCTTATGATGTTTACAATGAGACAAAGCATGCTCCCCCTATTTCCAAGCTCCAAAGCATGCACCCCCTATTTCCAAGCTCCCTCTATAACATGTATAGTGTAAGCTCCCCCTTCAACAAATAATACCAAAGTGATACCAAATCTTTTCAACATACTTTTCTCCCCCTTGTTATCATCAAAAGTGGACGAATGAAGTCAAAATAATATCACATGCAAAAGTTGAGCATTATCGAGTATAGCTAGCACTTGCATGTATTTTCTTCAAAGTAGACAGTTCAAATTCATGAAAATCATAATTTAGACTTCACAAACAATGTGTAAGTGTGATAATACAAACATTGAAGTACAAAGGGAGATTCAATTTAGAACATCAACGAAAACAATCCACATTTTCCGATTAACATGAATTTCACTAGGATTGATTTTTCCCACCTCATTAAAAATGAGTTCAAGGTACTAAACCCCAGAACATAGCCTGTAAGGACTCTTAGATGTGGGATTGGCATTGCTTGACGAGTAATATTCACCAACGCTAAAGATTACTCATAAAGCATATGTTGGATACTCGTGGGTAGTGTATTTGCCATGAATTGTATCCATTTTTCATACAGATCAATTTTCTTGTAATTTTTTTTTTCATATTCATATCTTTTTGTGCTCAATTTTTATTCATGGCAATACACATTATATCCCTTATATAATTCAGTTATTATCAACCTACATTCACTTTCCAATATTCATAAAAAGAATCTCCAAAAGTACAACAAGTTTAATATTCGTGGAAGTGCGTATATAGGTGTAGAAATCAAATTAATCATTTCATGAATCATATCATGGCTGCCAAATAGTTTCTAGCATGCGTGTAACAACCACTGTCCGGTCGTATGTAATTTAGTGTGTATGCTGTTTCGGGAGCGTATATTCGTATTTGTTTTTATTATTGTATTTATGTAGCTTAGATGCAAGATCAGACCCAATATCCACGACCCTCTCGGAGGCGCGATCGCCTAGGTATCTTCCTTTTAATTTTTGGACGTCAAGAGACCAATCTGCTATAAACTCATTGATAATTATTAAGTATTCTATTTAATTTTTTTGAAAATTCAAATTGTGGGTTACGGTTTAATGTTAGCTTATAACCCTAACTACTTAAGGTCCTAACCTTATACTTACCTCTTGTTGTCACTTTCAAATGGAGATTCAAATAAAAATGAATCGTTTGAGAACAGATTTTTTTTTGAGTTTGAAATCAAAACTGTCGATATTAATTCTAGGCCGAACCAAATTAAATATTAACAGTCTCCCCTTATCCACGTTATCAAATCTTTTTCCCTAACTGCTCCCACATCTTTCTCCAACAGTACAGCCTCAACCCTATCATCCTACGTCCCACGTGTTTCCCCTCCCCCCTAGGCAGTTGTGCTCATCTCCAATATTAAAACCCATAATCTACAAAAATTCCCAGGGCTTCACGTGTTTCTTCATCTCCTCTCACACAAATAGAAACCCTGGCCTGCAACCCTAAGAACCCTCCTTCTTCCCTCAGACAACACACACACAACCCTCAAGAGGCCGTAACCATCTTCTGCCTCGTGCGACTCAGCCCACAGCCTCCACAGACCCACGCCCCAGCCCCTCCACGCACAGAACTCCCCGACCATATCCCAGGCTGCCGCCCTGCTTTCCCCTCCATACATCCATCTCTCCACCAGCCCTACTCGCACCGCTCAGACCGCCCAGCCGCACCGCCGCCCTCTCATCTTTCCCTCCCCGACGCCCTGGCTTCCCGGTCCCCCTTCTCTCTCTGTTTAGTCGTGCGAACCCAGGCCACACCACGCGGCCAACCTCCCCTCTCAGCCGCGCGTAACCCAGTTCCCACACCCAGCCTTCATCCCTCCGACCACCCTCGCCGCAGCACCCATTGGCGCCCACCTCCGGAAGTCTCCGACGACCTTAGTCCGTCGTACACACCCTTCCTCTGAGCAAGCCGTGCTCTCCGATCATCATTCCCACCCCAGCACCGCACCAAGCTATGAACTCCACTCGCCGACCCTCAAGCCTCTGACACCGCGCGACCACCACCTGCTAGTAGCAACGTAGGGGAACTCCTCAAACGGTAAGTATACATACAATAAAATATTTTAATGCAGTATGCTGTTATATAATGAATCAATAAGTTAACTTGGTAATATAATGTTAGCATGTTAGTATTGTAGGGTTAATATCTTGTAATGCATAAAACTCCTAGTATAACCCTAAAGCTGCTGTTAGCTTTAGTTGCTATGTTAGTTGATCGGTCCATATTTTACACCTTTTTTCTGCATATTTGCATGCCATTTCGATCACCCATATCACGCTTTTCACGATTATTCGACGATATTGCGTTACTTTTCACTATTTCTTATTTTTGTCGGATTTCAGAAAATATGGAGCGATCGGGAGCAAAAATGAGCTTAAAGGATTTGCACCCACTATGGAGTGTCAACCATGGCTCTTTTTGAGGGTTATTCTGCAATGGAAGACGAGTGGAAGAAGAAAGAACGTCGTAGGAGCGACGAGGAAGCGAAAAGATGGAGATTGGGCATTTTCAGCATGCCACTCGGCCGAGTGAAGGAGTCACTCGGCCGAGCATTGAGACCCCGCTCGGCCGGCCAGATCGGACACGCAACAGAGATGTATCAGCGTGCACTCGGCCGAGCATCGCACGCCTACTCGGCCGAGTTCGGAGACTCCGTCCGCCCGAGTGGCACCCAGACGACGGCGAGCCAAAATGTCCAACTCTCTGTAATCTGTCAGTCGACTACGAGCTCCGACTCGGCCGAGTACCAAAAGCCCCTCGGCCGAGTGACATTTGCCGCTCGGCCGAGTGATGCCGAGGACACGCAGCGCTCATATTTTCAGACAGCCTCTCACTCTTTTGAAATCTGCTATCATTCCAGCAATCAAAGTATTTTTCTCATATTTTTTATGGATATTAGACTTCATGACGGTTCCAACGCCGCCAAGAACGCGCAAATCGGAGGTCGGATGAAATCTGGGGAATTTCCGCAAGTTGATGCTGCAGTGCTGGAATTTCCACTCGGCCGGGTCACATGTTCCACTCGGCCTAGTGCGGCCTGGGCCCAGATTTTAAGTTGCGGTTTGGGCTGTTTTTGGGCACGAATTTGAGGGGTTTTCTAGGGTTTTCTTGCTAGGGTTTTGGGGGGATATATAAGGGTTTTGTAGCCACCATTAGAGGGGATCCCCATTATGTTTTCTTAGCCCCCATATGTTTTTCTTAGGATTATTTTAGAGGTTAGGCCATGTCCTAGGCCCCCTCTTGGATCTAAAAGCTTGTATTTTGGATTGAAGATCTTCATCAAGCTAAGTATTTTCTTCTTTTTATTTGAATCTTTGTTTTTCTATCTTTTTGTATGCAAGCAATGATTTCTATTGATTCTCATATCCTTATTGCTATACTAGAGTAGATTTGTTGTTCTAGGGTTTGGGGATGAACCATATGGATCTAATTTCATATTTGTGATGAATGAATTTCTAAATTGCTAGAATTGCTAGGAGGTTAGGTTGTGATTGATTTACTACGGATAGCTAGGGATTTCCATCGATTTGGGATTTGCAAGAGATTGGATTCTAATCGATGGGAAGGCCTAGATATTCGATTTAGATTTACAATTGGATTTCCCTAGATTTGGTTTGCAAGAGATTGGACCAAAGCTAGGATTTTTAATTGTAAATCTATACCAATATTCGTTTGCAAGAGATTGGACGAATACGAACTATCACAACCTAGATCGTAACTCGAGTTTGCACGAGAGTGGGCTCGAGGAGCGATTGGACGATGATGTCAATCTTCATGCTAGCGGCTTAGGTTAGGGTTTGCAAGAGATTGGGCCCAAATCTAGGTTGCTATAGACCGGTGTTACGCCTATTTGACCGAGACCCATAAAGCACGAGCCCAAGAGCCCGACTACTGGCCAAAAGCCCATCGGCGTCCTCAAAGCCCATTCGACAAAGGCCCTACAAGGGACCTTCTCGAACGTCGATCCGACCCGGCCCCAATAACCCGTTGGTCGCTCGCCCACTCCTGCGAAAACCACTCCACCGGACGCGCGACTACTAAATAGCGATAATGGGGAGGTGCTGGCATGGCGGAGAGGGCGGCGGCGAGGGGGGACTGATGGGGCACGATCAATGGCGGGCGTGGGACGTGGGCCGGAGGCAATCAAGCGGGAGCTCTATAAAAGGGCCAGGAAGACGACGAAGAAAGAGACCGCATCTCAGGTAGCAAAACCTAAGGTACTCCATCAACGACCTCGTTCCCCCAATTCATCTCCTTCCTCCCCCGCTCGCGCCGAGAGACGCCGTTACGATCTCCTCACGAGTCGGACCGTCTCCGCCGGGCCTCCTTTCTCAGATCTCTATCTGACTTAGGCATCGGAGGGGATTTGGCCGGAACCAAGGTCCGGCCCCCTGACGAGCGTTCTCGTCTGCGCAGGTGGACAGCAGATCGACGGGCCGAGGCTACCCCTCGCCCCTCTCCGACCACTCGATCAACCGGACAGCGAGGCTTCCCCTCCCCGTCAGCCTGCCGTGGCCGAGCACGTCCTACTGAGGCCGAGCGTCCTAATCGGGTCCGAGACTCTCCCTCGCCACCCGTCGGCCGTGCATCTACCCGGGCGACAGAGGCTACCCATCGTCCCCCTACCAGCCGAGGCCGAGCACACCCGTCCGAGGCCGAGCGTCTCAACCAGGGCCGAGGCTTCCCCTTGCCCCTTCTGCACCGATTCGAAGCCACCGAGGGACCCAAAGCGGGCCCCTTGACCACGTTGACCGGGCTCTCCACGGTCAACGCTTTGTAGTGAGAAAACACTCTGAAACATCTGGCGCCGTCTGTGGGATCCGAGACTATCCCACGAAGAAGCAAACCACACCTACAATGGCGCGAGCCAGCAATGGAAGGAAGCGCATGACCCCCATCCCGGAGGAGGGGAATGGCGCATCTAATGGCAACCCCGAGGACACGCACGTCGACGGCCACCCCGCCCACTCAACCGAAGAGACCAATGGATCAGAACTAGCCACACATGGACAGCTCCGTGCCCTAGCTCAGGAGACCAACGCGAGCCTCCAGACGTTGGTCGCGAAGGTACAGCAGCTTGTCGGCCCCGCGCCATCCGACGGAGGCGCGTTGAACGATAGCCACCGATGGGCGGGGGGTCCCACGCACTTGCGGTCCGCGGTGGTCGACGACCACGGGACCCGGAAACTGAACGCAGAGCGTCGGTTCACGCGGTCCGGCTCCCGTCAGGCGAGGTCACGTGCCTCCTCGCCCTATCGTGAAAGGAGCCGAAGAGAGACCGAAGGGACGAACGGCGAATCGATGACGGCATCGTCTCGTCGATCACGGTCGTCCCGCCGCAGGAGAAGCGAACGACACCACTCAAGAGACCGATCACGGCGGAGCAGGAGCTCCCACAGGAGGAGTCGGGAGCGTCGGGTCAGCCCGACCCCCAGCGTGGCGAAGGCTGCGGAGCCAGCCCCGCCGGCACCGGTGTTACCGCCACCCACGAACGAGCCAGAAGCAGGCGAATACCGCATCCCCGGGGGCATCCACGGGGACCGGTGTCCCTTATCACGGAGAATAACCGACGCCCGGGTCCCCTCTCGATTCAGGATCCCGGTGCTGGGAAAGTACGACGGAATCGGAGACCCGGCACACCACGTGATGGACTACGAGGGGGACATGGCTTTCCAGGGAGCTGACGATGACCTGCTTTGCCGGGGCTTCTATTCTACTCTCAGGGGAGCGGCGAGGATCTGGTACCACAGCCTGCCCGGCCGCTCCATCGACAGTTTCGAGCAACTCGCCCAGTTGTTCTGCAAACAGTTCATGGCGGGGAGGCTGATCAAACCTGGTGCTGAACATCTGTTCAACATAGTGCAAGGCCCGGCCGAGCCACTACGACAGTTCATGCGCCGCTTCAATGCGGAAAGGCTAAACGTGAACAACCCACCCGACCTGGTGGTCCAGACGGCTCTTAAGAAAGGGCTTCGCCACAGGGGCCTCAAGAAGTCCCTACACACCGACCCCCCGAAGGACCTCCCCGGGATCATGGCAAGGGCCGAACGCTTCATGCTGACTGAGGAGGCCTTGGCCGAGGATGCAGGAAAAACCGCTCGAGGGACCAAGCGTGGCGACGGCGGACGAGCTAGCCCCGAAGGGTACCGGACCGAGAAGAGGCAGAGGAACAGGCAACGGGGAGAGAGCACGAGGGATACCACCCCAGACGCCATTCTCGCCCAAGTACAGAAGGAAGAGCGAGCTGATCGCCCCCCACCGAAGGCTAAAAGAGGCGGGAAGAACCGGGAAAATTACTGTAAGTACCATAAGGACGATGGCCATGACACGGAAGATTGCTGGCATCTGAAGAAAGACATTGAGAAGCTAATGAGCCGAGGGCACGCCAGGAATCAGGCCGACGAGCCGGCCTACGGAGAAGGGACCTCCACGCAGCCAGACAAGGGGAAGAAGATCAACACCCTCCAAGGCCCCCTCCGCATCATAGAGTAAGCAGGCAACGTCTCTCCCCCCGGTGGCGGCCTAGTATGAGGGAGTTATCTAGTTTTACATCCCTCTGTTTAAGCTTCATTTCCTTTTTTCCGTTTCCTCCAAATGTACCGGTCCGACAGGACTCACGAGAGTACAAACGCATTCTTTTTATTGTCTTTACTTAAAATCCCGACGGAGTTGACATGTCGCCAATAACGCAAAAGGCCGGGGACCGCCGCCTCACTGGAGGAGGAAGAGGAGCTTTGCCCTCGCCGACCGTCTCCGGCACTCATAAGTCTGGGGGCAATTCCCCCAGCAGACGCGGATGCTGACCGGTCCTAAGCCGAGAAACTTTGCCCTCGCCGACCGACTCCAACACTCATAAGTCTGGGGGCAATTCCCCCAACAGACGCGGATGCTGACCGGTCCTAAGCCGAGGAGCTTTGCCCTCGCCGACCGACTCCAGTGCTCATAAGTCTGGGGGCAATTCCCCCAGCAGACGCGGATGCTGACCGGTCCTAAGCCGAGGAGCTTTGCCCTCGCCGACCGACTCCAGAGCTCATAAGTCTGGGGGCGATTCCCCCAGCAGGCACGAACGCCGACCGGTCCTAAGCCGAGGAGCTTTGCCTTCGCCGACCGAATCTAGCGCTCATAAGTCTGGGGACAATTCCCCCAGCAGGCACGGACGCCGACCGGTCCTAAGCCGAGGAGCTCTGCCCTCGCGGACCGACTCCTGCGCTCATAAGTCGGGGGAGAATCCCCAACGCCAGTTTCGTCCATTCCCAAGCCAAGAACAAGGCGACAACGCAAAGCACACAAGAAATCCAGGTAAGTCGATTTCGTTTATAATAGTTAACCCGAGTACAAAAATGCGTCTTATTTACAGGGGATCAAGGCGTAGGGAACACCCTACAAACAATCTACTCACGACAAATGACAGAGTTCATCACCAACAAAAGCTAGATCGACACCGACAAAGCAAAATTGGGTAACAAAAGACCCGGAGTAGGTGACCCAAGCTAACGGCCATGCAACCAGTAATTGTTGGCCGCGGGGCTGAAGGAGATGGCCAGGGATCCATTTCAAGTAGACTGGCCCAAAGCGAAGCGGATGCTTAAAAATTTGGAGGATAAGGCCAGGAGGGACGGCTTAGGGGGCCCGGGCTCGAGAGGACACATCCTCGGGCACTTCGCCCTGCTCGGAGCGAGGGGACTCGACTGGCGGAGGGGCTTCCCGAACGCGCTCCGCACAGTCCCGGAAGGAAGACTGGACGACTTCGACGATCCGGGGGGCGATGATGTCTACATACTTACCGAAGGCCTCCCGGAGAACCTCGAAGATCTTCTTCCCCAGGGTCTCGACGACGCCTTTCTCCACCTCCTCCGTGAGCCGCGCCACCTGGCGCCGATCAGACAACTCCCTCTGAAGTTCCTCCCTCTCCAGGCGGAACGACTCCGCCGCTTCCTCAGCCGACTGATGAGCATCCCCCAGCTTTCCCTCGAGGTCACCCACTTGTCCCTCCAACGCAGCCACACGGAGGGTGAGGCACCGAGACTCCATCTGGGCCTCCATCATGGCCACCTCGGCCGCCCCGGCCCGCTCCTGAGCCCTCATGGAGGACTCCTCCAGCTCCCTCAAGCGGACGGCTCGACACTGCAACTCCACAGCGAGCGCTGAACCCTGAAAAGACGAGACATGGGCTAAGAAGAGGATAAAGAGAAAGAGAGGATAGCAAGATAACCGAACCTGTTGAAGGATCCAGACCAAGGAATCCGACATCTTGTCGGCCGGGATCTTCTTGAGGAGGCTGCGGTCCTGGGGAGGGACAGAGACCTCGGCAACCTGCTGGGCCAGGGCTCGGTCAGCAAACATCGAACTCCCAGGGACGACGATCGAAGCCAAGTCGCTCGCCAACAAGGCCCCGACCCCTGGTGATATGGGCGAAGACGCTGCGAGGGGGGTGGCTGGCAAAGCTATCGAAGGATCCCCGGCGGTCGCCACGGGAAGCGCCGAACCTGCCGGGCCGGAGGGATCCACGTCCTCCTTCCTCTTCTTTCCACCGTGGGGCTCCGAAGGCGCCGGAGGGGAACGCTTCCGCCTCGCACCGTCCTTGCCCCCCGAAAGGGGATCGCCAGAAGAAGAGGCGGGAGGCGCAGCCACCACCTTACCCACGGAAGGCTCGGCTCGGCGCACTTCCTCCTCGACGGTCCTCCGAGGCGCCCTTCCCGAGGTACTACCTCGGCTCCGAGCGGCTCCACGACGGATCAGCTCGTCGACGTCACGGACGAATTCGCGGCCGGCCATCCCTGCAAAGGAGACCGAAATCAGGATGAGTCATAGGGCGATCCGGGGATGAAAAAGCGACCTACCCGGAGACCACAAGACGGCCTTCAGGAGTAGATCGTTCAGCAAAGACCAGATGGACTTCATTTCCAAAGGAATAGCCAACAGAAGCGCAGCGGCTGCCCGGTCGGCATCTGAGAGAACTAACGACGGGCGAGGATGGACAGAACTACCCCAGCTTGTTAGAATCTGGGCCTCACCCAAGAAGACCACGAAAACATAATCCAAGTTCCAATCCCCTGACCAGCGGGGTAACCCGATCAGGCATTCCCTCCTCGAACGAGCTCGGAGTAGCAGCCATGACCCTGGACCGACCGTCTGGACCTGGTAAAAGTGGAAGAGAAGGGGAAGAGTCGGCTCCAGACCACGGGTATAGCAGAGCGTTACGAAGCCCGTCAGTACCGCGATCGAACACGGGGCGAACTGACACAGGGACACTGTGAAATGTTCCATGACCTGGATGAAGAGGGGATGGAGCGGGAAGCAAAGACCCAGGCGGAACATCTCGACGTAGACGCCGACCTCATTGCCCCTCGGAAGGCAAACCTGCTCGTCGACAAATGGAACCCGAACCTCGTATGGGAAGCAGAGATATCTTTCCCGGATCTCCGCAGCCACCGAAGGAGGGGTCCTTGACGGCGTACGGAGGACAACCGGGGGGCACATTAAGCCGTACGGCAGCCGACGCCACGTCATCACGGGCGTAGTCTGGAAAAAGTTTCTCCTTCCCCTTATCCTGAAGAGAACGACTCCCGGCGGGGGAACCTGATCCCCCTAGCCGGGGCTCACCCCGCCTGGACTCCGAAGGATCCCTTGCCCTTTGACCAGAACCGCCTATCCTAAGGGCAGCCATAAGGTGAAAGCGAGAGAGGAATTACCTTTTTTCGACTGGTCTGGAGAAGGCAAGGAAGCGAATGCGACAGGAAACTCCGAGTTGTGGAAAGCTTTGAATACCGGGAGAAGCAAGAGAGAAGTGGAGATCAACGCGGCTGAGGATTTTATATACCGGGCGCAAGGGTGAATTCGAAGCGGCTGACAAGAACGCGTGGCGGGCTTCGAATAACTGGCGGCGTTTCGAAACCAGCGCCAGTCAAAGTCCAATCGATCCGCCTCATCATGACCCGCATTTATGGCCTCGCCTCGATTGAAGCGCCGCTCGGAATCCCAGGAGACACAACGGGCGATCTGAGCGAGTCGAGGCTGATCGACCCCACCAATGGTGGCTCACGAACCCTTCGGCTTCTCGAACTTAAGGCGACTCCGCGAGCGGCGGGGATAGGCTTGCCGCTACGCGTGGCAGCATCCGAAGGCCGACTGCACTTCGGGACCCGCGCCTTAAAAGTATCGAACGGGCCAACTCATGATGACGACTAATAAATGAGTCAGCATCGACTGGCGAGCTCGTCAAAAACGGCAGAGGTCACATCGACCGAGCCGAACCGACCGAGGCCGATCAACCCGACCGATGGGGGCAATTGTTACGCCTATTTGACCGAGACCCATAAAGCACGAGCCCAAGAGCCCGACTACTGGCCAAAAGCCCATCGGCGTCCTCAAAGCCCATTCGACAAAGGCCCTACAAGGGACCTTCTCGAACGTCGATCCGACCCGGCCCCAATAACCCGTTGGTCGCTCGCCCACTCCTGCGAAAACCACTCCCCCGGACGCGCGACCACTAAATAGCGATAATGGGGAGGTGCTGGCATGGCGGAGAGGGCGGCGGCAAGGGGGGACTGATGGGGCACGATCAATGGCGGGCGTGGGACGTGGGCCGGAGGCAATCAAGCGGGAGCTCTTTAAAAGGGCCAGGAAGACGACGAAGAAAGAGACCGCATCTCAGGTAGCAAAACCTAAGGTACTCCATCAACGACCTCGTTCCCCCAATTCATCTCCTTCCTCCCCCGCTCGCGCCGAGAGACGCCGTTACGATCTCCTCACGAGTCGGACCGTCTCCGCCGGGCCTCCTTTCTCAGATCTCTATCTGACTTAGGCATCGGAGGGGATTTGGCTGGAACCAAGGTCCGGCCCCCTGACGAGCGTTCTCGTCTGCGCAGGTGGACAGCAGATCGACGGGCTGAGGCTACCCCTCGCCCCTCTCCGACCACTCGATCAACCGGACAGTGAGGCTTCCCCTCCCCGTCATCCTGCCGTGGCCGAGCACGTCCTACCGAGGCCGAGCGTCCTAATCGGGTCCGAGACTCTCCCTCGCCACCCGTCGGCCGTGCATCTACCCGGGCGACAGAGGCTACCCATCGTCCCCCTACCAGCCGAGGCCGAGCACACCCGTCCGAGGCCGAGCGTCTCAACCAGGGCCGAGGCTTCCCCTTGCCCCTTCTGCACCGATTCGAAGCCCCCGAGGGACCCAAAGCGGGCCCCTTGACCACGTTGACCGGGCTCTCCACGGTCAACGCTTTGTAGTGAGAAAACACTCTGAAACAACCGACAATAGCGCGAGAGCGTGAGCTTGGTTCTCTATTCAGTTACGACTAGTTCACCTCAACACAAGTCTAGTAATATTGAGATTCACTATTTACGATGATGTATGACGATCCGTAGTGGGAATTCCCTAGCCCTAGACGTCTTTATTTGATTTTATATCCCCATACTTTGCCCAACGATTGTGACAGGATCGCCGCAAGGCAAATTCCCTCTTTTATTATATTGTATTTGAATCGATATTTGACCGATTTCTTTATCATCGACACCGACATCCACCACCATTTCCATTATATCATACCATAGCCATCTCCACCAATAAAACATTCGTAGTCAAACCAACCTAGGATAGATTGGAACCAACACCACCTCCTCGTGTTCGATACCCGCTCGCCACTTGACCGTGCGCTTGCGGTAAAACTACAGCATCGCCGCTCCGGGACGTGTATCCGGGGCGCGGCCAAGTTTTTGGTGCCGTTGCCGGGGAGGTGTTTCCCGTTGGGTGCCAATTTGTCACAATTAGGTTGATTAGACTACGAAAAAAAACCTATCAAAAGGAAATTTTCACCCCCGCCACCATTATTATCATTTCTATATTCTTTTGTGTCACTGATATCTTTTCTCCAGGTATTTATCTGTGTTGATCAGGTGCTATGGATTATACTACGTGGACCACAGATTTTGATCAGAGTGCTCAGATGGGAGAGTACTATTTTGATAAAAGTGCTCAGATGGGAGAATACTTTTTTGAGGAGACGCACTGGCCCGAGCTTGATGAGAAACAAATGATCTTTTTTGATGAGATGCATGCACACCAGGTTGAAATGCAAGCCGGGCTTGAAAAGAGTAACCTTCTCTTGGAACGGGTGAAGAGGCAACTTGAAATGAATGCGCTCATGTTTAAGGTTGCGACGATTCCCAAAGACATCAGTTCTGTTCCTTCATCTTATGGGCAAGAAGCATCTCCAATCATATTACCAGAGCTAGAATGTGCCACCGTCGATCCTACATCCTATAATACAGCTGTTGCATATGAAGAGTGGATGGATGAAGATACAGTGGAGGAAGCAGAAATTGAGCCACCAGCGCAGCCAGAGGATGATGGATTTCAGGGATTATTGGAGGGTCTCTTGGAGTCAGTGAGGTTCACCGGTTCAGAGAGCACTACAGCAGGTGATGCATTTGAGCTACGATTTGCAAATTTTGTTATGAACCGTGTTTCAGCTGCAGGAACAATTGAGGAGGACATCCATGTCAGTCTTGAGGGGGATAGACTATATTTTCGGATTGCTTGCGGGCATTCCCGTCCACATGATACATCCCCACAAGTTGACACACCTGAGAAGCCAGCATCACCATCCCAGAGAGAGCCTACATTGATAGTTGATGAGAAGGCAAATGAGCACACTATCGAGCCAGAGCATGCTTTTGAGGAGGCCTTACACACAGAGCCAGAGCTTATCACCGAGGAGGTCATGCATCGGGACGAGGACAGAACCATTCTTGAGGATCCCGAGCACTATCCTCCTCCATTAGAGCTTCCGCAGCCACCTCATCCTCCCACTGACGCAGAGGACTACCCCACAGAGCTTTTGGCCCCCCTTCAGGGAGATCTCTTTATTCCCTCGCCCTTTATCTTTGATTTCCCTCCAGTGTATGATGTTTTTTATGATTCATCATGCCTTTTACAGGATTCATGTACATACGATCAAGAGGTACGATGGGACGTATATGAGGAGGAGAGCGAGGAGTTAGCACCCACGGACACATATGAATATGATCAAGGGGTGCACTGGGATGAGTCTGACGATGATGAGGAGCATCTTGATGGGGTCCACATCTATGATCTAGATTTACCTGAGCAGCATAGAGAAGACACCGTGGAGACAGCTATCACGGCACATGAGGATATTGGATTATTTCCAGGGAAGTATCGTCCACCATTATTTATTCCATACATTTCTATAGACGATTCTCTTTGGGATACTTTTATTTAGAGGGTGAATTTTTGCGACGAACTGATGCATCCTATTCTCTGCAGGGTACAGGTGGAGTCCTTGTGGGAATGCTGGAGGATGCATTACTGGAGTTCGTTGGTGTTCGTGGACGCATGCACCTGGCGGAGCCACGGAAAGAGCAGTTGGAGCAGTTGCCTGCACCGGCAAAGATACTGGATCCGCCTTTTGCTATAGGTGATATCAATCCAGTAGTGTAGAAATTTTTATGCTTTCAATAAACCTGAATCCTCTCGACAGCGAGAGGACCGTATAGTTTGATTGAATAAATATCACCTCTTATGACGGCAACAAAATTTTTACACCCCAAACCCATTATATATATTAATTGCCCCTTCATATTTTGATGTGTCACATCCTTTTGCTCACCACATTCGAGCATTTCTTTCAAGTGAAACCTTACTTTCTTATTCGTTTGACTTGATCACGCTTTGCAAAGCCATGACATTTTTGGTCAAGTCATTTGAATAGGATTGTTTGGTATAAGCTTGGGGGAAGGCGCTCTCATGCATCATTGTATGTGCATGTAGTTACGTTAGTATTTCATGTCATTCATTTCATCATATTTCATTCACCCCCTTATTATTATTGTTGTTCCTCATATTCTTTAATTATGATCACATTGAGGACAATGTGAAGTTTAAGCTTGGGGGAATGCATTTCCATGCCATTTAGATGCATTAGTTGCATTTTTACTTTATTTTAGGATTTTTAAAATTTTTCAAAATTTTTGCATCATCTTTTTGATTTTTCCATCTTATTTTCCTTTTATGTGTGTTCATGCATCATATTGTGTGCTTGATTTTCTTTTCTTTCCTCTCTTTTATTTTATTTTCTTTATTTTCTTTATTTTCTTTTCCTCCTTTTGCTAGATTTGTTCCTTATGATGATATCTCTTATTGCTTTAGTAGCCATCACGGTACTTATTATTCCTTGCCATGCTATTTAGAGTATTCCATAGCCTTGCTATTCACATGTGCTTGCAAATCTATTTCTCTTGATGACACCTCTAAGTGATTGCATGATATTCATTGAAACTGAATGTATGGATTAGTGTTTAGTATGCTTTTGTTGGAAATGCACCAAGATTCACGCATCATTAGTATATTTGAAGCATCAGTTTTATTGTCTTATTCACCTTCTGTTGCATGCTTGATATGATTGTGCACTTTACCGCTTGACTTCACTCTTTATTGAGATGATTGAGAATATCCATGCTTACATATGAGTTTTAGTTGAAGTATTATTTTATTGAATCGTTCGTGCACATCTTAGAGTGAACCGAGTGTTACATTATTTCTTTCTCCACATATATCTTTTTATTCTCTACATGTCACTTGAGTTCACCTCCTAAAGCTACTTATATCGCATCTATTTCCCAAAAATCCCCACAAAAGAAAAAGTTAGCTCCAAAAAGTCCAAAAAGCCAAAAAGGAGCCAAAATCCAAAAATACAAATCATATAGCTCCTACAAAAATCCAAGAAGAAAAATGAGAAACAAATAGTTCAAAAAGAAAAAAAAAGAAAAAATGTTTATCTAACTTATTGTTGGAGCCACAAAACACTTGGGAAAACCAAGGCAAAAATCCCATTTTCCACTATCATATTCCTTTAGATGCGATGCCTCAAGCTAAGCTTGGGGGGGTGAACTCGTTTGACCATATGAGTGATCACGACATTAGAGTGGAGAGGTGCACGAATGAGGAAGTTTGATAATGCTGAAACTTAGCAAAATAATTTAGTTATGGAGATTTCTTATGAATCGATATAAATGTGTGAATGCCATGATTTATTCCATTCTCCATTGCATGTTTGGCGTGATCCTTATATGCTTCATTTATAACTTTTGATTGAAAAGTGCATTGCCAACATTTGTATATTAAATCCTATGAAATGCGTGACGTGGATATGAATTGATTGTATGAATTTAGAGAATCCCTTTTGTTGTTCTTAAAAGTTTGCAAGTACCATGTTTATGTAAGATATGAAATCCTTATAGCATGCGATTCGTATTTTCCAAGTTATCGTGATGTGTAGCTTATGGCTTGAGATCTGAGAGAATAATCTAGCGATCCCTTCCACTTCGTATTCTTTTATTTCATTTTCCTTATTTTTCATCTCCCGAGTTCGTCTTTTTACTTGTCTTCCTCGAGGACGAGTAAGAGGTAAGTTTGGGGGATTTTGATCGGTCCATATTTTACACCTTTTTTCTGCATATTTGCATGCCATTTCGATCACCCATATCACGCTTTTCACGATTATTCGACGATATTGCGTTACTTTTCACTATTTCTTGTTTTTGTCGGATTTCAGGAAATATGGAGCGATCGGGAGCAAAAATGAGCTTAAAGGATTTGCACCCACTCCGGAGTGTCAACCATGGCTCTTTTTGAGGGTTATTCTGCAATGGAAGAGAGTGGAAGAAGAAAGAACGGCGTAGGAGCGATGAGGAAGCGAAAAGATGGAGATTGGGCATTTTCAGCATGCCACTCGGCCGAGTGAAGGAGTCACTCGGCCGAGCATTGAGACCCCGCTCGGCCGGCCAGATCGGACACGCAACAGAGATGTATCAGCGTGCACTCGGCCGAGCATCGCACACCTACTCGGCCGAGTTCGGAGACTCCGTCCGCCCGAGTGGCACCCAGACGACGGCGAGCCAAAATGTCCAACTCTCTGTAATCTGTCAGTCGACTACGAGCTCTGACTCGGCCGAGTACCAAAAGCCCCTCCGCCGAGTGACATTTGCCGCTCGGCCGAGTGATGCCGAGGACACGCAGCGCCCAGATTTTCAGACAGCCTCTCACTCTTTTGAAATCTGCTATCATTCCAGCAATCAAAGTATTTTTCTCATATTGTTTATGGATATTAGACTTCATGAAGGTTCCAACGCCGCCAAGAACGCGCAAATCGGAGGTCGGATGAAATCTGGGGAATTTCTACAAACTGATGCTGCAGTGCTGGAATTTCCACTCGGCCGGGTCACATTTCCACTCGGCCGAGTGCGGCCTGGGCCCAGATTTTAAGTTGCGGTTTGGGCTGTTTTGGGCACGAATTTGAGGGGTTTTCTAGGGTTTTCTTGCTAGGGTTTTGGGGGATATATAAGGGTTTTGTAGCCACCATTAGAGGGGATCCCCATTATGTTTTCTTAGCCCCCATATGTTTTTCTTAGGATTATTTTAGAGGTTAGGCCATGTCCTAGGCCCCCTCTTGGATCTAAAAGCTTGTATTTTGGATTGAAGATCTTCATCAAGCTAAGTATTTTCTTCTTTTTATTTGAATCTTTGTTTTTCTATCTTTTTGTATGCAAGCAACGATTTCTATTGATTCTCATATCCTTATTGCTATGCTAGAGTAGATTTGTTGTTCTAGGGTTTGGGGATGAACCCTATGGATCTAATTTCATATTTGTGATGAATGAATTTCTAAATTGCTAGAATTGCTAGGAGGTTAGGTTGTGATTGATTTACTACGGATAGCTAGGGATTTCCATCGATTTGGGATTTGCAAGAGATTGGATTCTAATCGATGGGAAGGCCTAGATATTCGATTTAGATTTACAATTGGATTTCCCTAGATTTGGTTTGCAAGAGATTGGACCAAAGCTAGGATTTTTAATTGTAAATCTATACCAATATTCGTTTGCAAGAGATTGGACGAATACGAACTATCACAACCTAGATCGTAACTCGAGTTTGCACGAGAGTGGGCTCGAGGAGCGATTGGACGATGATGTCAATCTTCATGCTAGCGGCTTAGGTTAGGGTTTGCAAGAGATTGGGCCCAAATCTAGGTTGCTATAGACCGGCAATAGCGCGAGAGCGTGAGCTTGGTTCTCTATTCAGTTACGACTAGTTCACCTCAACACAAGTCTAGTAATATTGAGATTCACTATTTATGATGATGTATGACGATCCGTAGTGGGAATTCCCTAGCCCTAGACGTCTTTATTTGATTTTATATCCCCATACTTTGCCCGACGATTGTGACAGGATCGCCGCAAGGCAAATTCCCTCTTTTATTATATTGTATTTGAATCGATATTTGACCGATTTCTTTATCATCGACACCGACATCCACCACCATTTCCATTATATCATACCATAGCCATCTCCACCAATAAAACATTCGTAGTCAAACCAACCTAGGATAGATTGGAACCAACACCACCTCCTCGTGTTCGATACCCGCTCGCCACTTGACCGTGCGCTTGCGG
This sequence comes from Scilla litardierei, assembly GCA_030789695.1. Lineage (NCBI taxonomy): Eukaryota > Viridiplantae > Streptophyta > Magnoliopsida > Asparagales > Asparagaceae > Scilla > Scilla litardierei. Next base: position 115,260,578 of record CM061134.1, read on the forward strand.
TAAAACTACAGCATCGCCGCTCCGGGACGTGTATCCGGGGCGCGATCATTAGTAATGTTATATATTTATACGTACCAGTAAGTTAGCATGTGTAGGATATTAGCAAAAGTTAAAATTTATTTTATAATGTTAATTATAACATATCACTAAGTTAGAGTTAAAAATGTTACTATATCTGCAGTTATTTGCATGTTAGACTATATAAATGTAATAACAGTATTATTACTAATGATAAAGTATTGAAGTATGTCAGTTTATTAGAATGTTCGTGATATTAATAATATGATATGAACCCTGCCCTAGGATAGAGAACCTACTAAAATTGATTCACTAGACGTCGTCAGAATTGTTTAATATTCTAATTCTGTCGAAACGAACCTAATTTGGACATGTGTTTAATCAATACAGAGAACCGGTCGTTCCATACCGTCTGCGCTCCCCAGACGAACCTACGACAACCGATATCACCAGAAACAGGCAAATGATACTTGCCAGTGTTTGTTTAGGCCACGTTTAGGCCAATTTGTGTACTAGCATAAAAGAGACTAGGCGATGAAATGATAGTCGCCTAGACGCCCTTACTAGATCTAGCTTGACAACAAAGCTAGATCCGACACCTTCACCATGTTATCATTTCATACTTCCATGTCATGTTTACTTTCAATTAACTGTACACACTTTTAACTGGTCATTGCCATGTCATTTCATGCATCAAATTGTTCCATGGTGATTGCGTAGCACACGCTACAACAATTGTAACTATTGAGGCTAGGCGCCTGCTTTGCGGGCACAACCCTATGCCAAACCAAAAACACTTCCTGGCTCGTGATCCAGAAGTGAGCTCAGTGTTGTTGTTGAAAACCAACTCTCGATACACGTGGAGGGGTAGGGTTAAACGGTTGCTTGAGCGTAGAAGTGAGCCCGTACAACCACTTCAGCCAAAAGACGGAAACTCTGTGCATAAAATGATAAATTCGTGATTCGTGAATCGTGAAATAGTGTTTTCGTCACTTCTGCTACGACGTGCATGCTTCTTAATATCATGTCATTTTAAATTGTTGCATTCCTTAAATATCATGCCATATCATCTATTAGAACTGTTAGTTGCATTATTTTATTTGTAACCTTGCACAAAAGTCCTCCATTTTCCTTTGGGAGACTTTTGCTGACATGTGCCCTCTTCTCCTTGGGTGTCACATGTCAGGTTCTTAGGCAGACTTAGTTGCAGAGGACAAGCAGTACGCGGACGTAGAGTTCGAGGTTCCTGCAGAGGCTGAGTTTGAGGACACTGGCGACCAGTCCTAGTCTCACTTGGAGATTCCCTTAGTTGTTGTTGCTTTTTAGTAGTTGATGTTAGGATTCGGTGCGTAGTACCTATCTCTCTCTGCTTATGTTTCGGCCATGCTTTAGGCCTTTGTTCAGACTATGTACTTCTTTGTGACTTTCACTGTGATGTTGGACTATTTGTTGGTGGATATTTCTATGTCTGCTGTCTATTTATCATTGTTGTTATTTCGTCGCATTGCATGAACCTGCTATTTGTACCATTCCCAGACGCTTATCGGACTGCAGCTTCACAGCTCTAGTTCTGAGCGGACCTTCTTACGTCTCGCCTTCCATACTTGGGAAGCGGGGCGTGGCAGGTTTTAGTGGTGGCCCATGTAGGTCCTCTTTGCATCTGCAAAATATCGGAACAACAATAATGATAACAACATCCAGTTAATTATTCGGAACATTCAAGTCATGAATTGAGTCTAATCTGAACATTTCCTTGTCTTAGATGGCGAGAAGACGCACCGCCCGAACTAGTAGTGGATCTGGAGCTGATGGTGGAGCAGGAAACGGTGAGGATGCTGATAGAGAACCTACCGCGGTGGAGATGATGAGGATGATGCAGCAGATGATGCACGTGCAGCAGGGCATGCTTCAGAATGCCCCTCGCTTCGAGCCTGGAGCGAAGTAGTTTCGGGAGCTGGGCCCTGTTGGATATGGATGACGTTTATACACCCTTGTAGGGGATGTACGAGGGAATACGGACCTCGAACGTCTTGTACACGAAGTCGTGTGCAAAGGGAATCTGTTTCCTTGCGGAGAGGATCTCTAGATTAGTGGGAAAGTCGCATTATATGTGCATAAGTGCATGCGAAATATGGCTAATAAAGGGGGAATATCTTAAGCTTATGTTGTACCATGCATATGGTACAACTTAAGCTTATGTTGTACCATGTATGATGGTACACTTTAGTTAAATTGTTCCAAAGGAACAATTACTCCTAAAATAACTACCTTGGGGGCTATAAATAAGACCCAAGGCTTAGCCATTTCCTTACACTTTTGCATGGTATTCTTGCCTTGCATTTCATTTTAGCGAAGCTCTGCCGAAATCCTTCCTCTCTCTTTATCCAAATTCTTAATCTAAAAGTAGAGATTTAGATTGTGGATTTAGTAGCCTTACTCCGTTCGTGAGAAGACTCGATCCGTCGTGGCGAATCCGAAGGCGAAGTTCCGAGACTACCGTGCCGCATACGCAAGCGTAAGTCTCAACTTCATTTATCGATCCTAACGCTGTTTTTGACAGGTTCCTACATTGGTATCAGAGCCATACGGGTTCACCCCGGTCAAACCGCCGCCCCGTCGAACCGATGAATGAGGCGTTGTCTTTTTCACGAATGGGTATCCTACCATTACGGATATGGTAGGAACGCTTCGTGACGGAGAGAACGCAGCGGTTGTTCTTTTCACGTTAGGGTCTTCTGTCATTACGGATATGGCAGGAACTCTCCGTGACGGGAAGAACCGACCGTTCATATCGTCAAGCTCACTCTCTTCATGGATGCTGAGTCTCCATTCATAGGGAATGTGAACTCTCTTCATGTGGAGCGTGTAGTTTACGAACTTTAAAGTGTGTTATTTTTCATTTTTGGCACACGGCCATTAGAGAATAACTACTTTCTCGACGAACGGGTGCTTCATCGACGAACGGGTGCTTCACCGGAGAAGAAGATGGTGGTTATTCCCATCGGGGAAGATGACTTTTGGTGCATGAAATCTATGGCCATATGGGCAATGGAGGCAATGCATTCCCCCTCCCCATGCAGAGGGGGTTGGCTACAGCCAATAACGATGAAAACCACCACGACCACCCCATCAAGGGGGAGGAGTGCATGCGGCCACCCCATGAAGGGGGGGAGACTGGCCATGGCCAAAGGGCAATGGCCGGTCAAGGCCAATAATCCATGGCCAGCCGGCCCTGGCTGCGGCCTGGCCAGGCCAGGCCAGGGCCGGCCCTGGCCGGCCACGGCCAGGGCCAGAGGGCCCTGGCCGCAGCCAGGCCACGGCCAGGCCGCCCTGGCAGAGGCCAGGGCCAGGCCGCCCTGGCCGAGGCCAGGGCAGGGGCCCTGGCCCCCGGCCAGTGCCAGGCCCCCCTGGCCCCCGGCCAGGGCCAGGCCGCCCTGGCATAGGCCAGGGCAGCGCCCTGGCCCCTGGCCAGGGCCTGGCCGGCCTGGCCGACCCTGGCAGGAGCCAGGGCCGGCCCTGGCCAGTCTCGGCCAGGGCAGAGGCCCTGGCCAGTCTCGGCCAGGGCAGAGGCCCTGGCCAGTCTCGGCCAGGGCAGAGGCCCTGGCCGAGCGGCCAGTGGCCTCTGGCCGGCCTCGGCCAGGGCAGAGGCCCTGGCTGAGGGGCCAGGACCCCTGGCCGGCCAGAGCAGAGGCCCTTGGCCGGCCCTTGGCCAGCCTCGGCCAGGGCAGGGGCCCTGGCCGGGAGTGATATAGACCAATTTTTGGTCGACCAATTTGGGTGTTTTGGTCGACCAATCCGGCAAAAGGTCTTGGTCGATCACGAACTTGCCGACTATCCCATACGGGGTGTCAAAAGGCCTTGGTCAAACACGAATGTGCTGACTAGCCCATACGAGGCTAACGACAGTCGTCTGCTCTTATTTTATAAAGTTTTTTTGGGCTCTACTCCTTGAAGATTAGCCGTAGTGCTCTACTTCATGCGAGATTAGCCATGTCATTGTGCTCTACTCTACGGAGATTAGCCAATGTACTTATGACATTGTGCTCTACTCTACGGAGATTAGCCAATGTATTTCAAATTTTTTGAAAAAAGATTTTCTCAAATAGGTTATGTCCCGTCCTTAATCGGGATAGCGCAATTTAGAATTCCAAGTCCTACCACAATCCGGCCATGGTTATCTAACCCATGGGTGTGTAGAACAGGTCTCGTGGCTTGGCAATTGTTGCGCTAAAATTCTTTGCGCAAACTCTCACCTATTCCATTTTGAAAGATATGTTTTTCAAAAGTATTTTTCCGCTGCTGGTACCATACGGGTATCATTTCTGATTTCTTTTTACATGAGATAAGTAAGAGGGATACTTTGAAAGTTACTTCTAGATGGTAGTTGGGAACGTAGTGAACTTCTCGATTCTAGAGTAACATTTCAGCTTATCCAAGGAACTTATCAAGTGTTTAAAGAATCGAAACTTTATGCATAGAATTTTGATCGTGTTTTTCATTTTCTTTGCAGTTTTTTTGATTCGAATATGTCTACCGCTTCTAAGAACATTGTCGCCGAGCTTAACAAAGGTGAGAAGCTCAACGGCGACAATTATAAACTTTGGTCAATAAAAATCCAATATGTTTTGGAGGAGCAAGATGTGCTTGAAACACTCCAAAACGTAATGGAAGAACCTGAGTTGGGCAATACGGCCCAACACAAGAGGGACCGAGAAGCTTATGAGACTTGGACTCGAAAGAACAAAATATCACGTATTATGTTATTGTCCGCAATGGACAATCACATAATGCGTCTATTTCAGGAATTCGACCTAGCCAAAGACATATGGTCTGGGCTAGAAATAAAGTTTGGTGGAACTTTGGTCACCAAACTCCGCTCCTTAAATATTCAATTTGATTCGTACAAAATGCGGCGAGATCAATCTATGAAAAAGCATCTCCGCCACATGGCGAATCTCATAGCTGAATTGAAGGATGCGGGTCTTACGCTGTCTGACGAACAGTAGATCCAAGTAGTCATTCGTTCACTCCCAGATAGCTGGGATAACATGAAAATGCACCTCACTCATAATGAGTGCATTAAAACTTTAAACGATGTATCCAAACACCTCGAACTCGAGGAAGAGCGGATTCAAGCCGCAAAACCTAGTGCCGAAGTGCACATGGCCGCTAGTTCCTCACATGGAGGAAAGAAGCGGAAGGATAAACGCTTAAGGTTTATGAACGAACGAAAGCAAAAACCGGAAACCTCAAAGAAGACTAAGAACAAAAAGTGGCAAAAGAATGTGCACTCAAAGAAGAAAAACTTGAAGAAGATCAAGTGCTTTAAGTGCAACAAGTACGGTCACTTCGCCCGTACGTGTACGGATGGAAGTGATAAGGTAACTTGTAGGGCTAGTTACATATGTGTTTCTAGTTCCATGTTTCTTGCTGAATCTAACTATTTTTGGTTGATTGATTCAGGGGCCACAGACCACGTAGCGAAGGACAGAAGGTTCTTCGTAGAGTATCGAAGGATAACTCAAGGAACAAAGTGGATATACGTCGGCAACAACACTCGTGTTGAAGTCAAGGGCATCAGAACATGCAAGCTAGTTCTCGACAACGGCCGGACTCTATTATTGCACGACGTCCTCTTTGCTCCAGATATTCGAAGGAATATCGTATCCGTGGTCATGTTAATGTCTTTAGGTTATGAATGGAGGTTCTATGAACAAAATGTTGACCTTGTTTGTAATAGTTCTTTAGTTGGGTCGGGTAATGTTTGTAATGGATTGATTATTTTAAACACTATGTATGATGATTCTTCTTCTATTAATGAAAGTTTCCATTTGACAAATGCTTCTAATTTTGAATCTGAGATCATTTGTTGGCATGCAAGACTTGGTCACATTGGACCAACTAGAATGGATACACTTGCCAAAAGTGGCTTGCTATCTAATGTTTCAAAAGTTGAAATGTCAACTTGCGAACATTGTCTTGTAGGGAAAACTTGTCGCAAGCCGTTTGGAACTGGCACAAGGGCCGAAGTTCCATTGCAGCTTATCCATTCGGACATTTACGGTCCAATGAATGTTAAGACAAGACACGGGAAGTCCTATTTCATCACCTTCATTGATGACTTCACCCCTTTCGGTCACATTTATTTGATTTCCCACAAACATGAAGCTTTATCTTGCTTCAAAAACTATACGAGTTTAGTGGAAAATCAACTAGATCGCAAGATAAAGGTCTTGCGAACCGATCGGGGTGGAGAATATCAATCAACGAGTTTTAAGGAACTCTGTGATGAAAAAGGCATAGTTCATCAAATAACTATGCCTTATACTCCGCAACAAAACGGTGTTGCGGAAAGAAGAAATAGGACATTGATGGAAATGGTCCGATCAATGGTGTCTCTGGCAAATTTGCCCATCACCTTTTGGGGTGATGCATTATTGACGGCATCATTCATCTTAAACCGTGTACCCTCGAAGTCGGTAAGTTCTACTCCTTATGAGTTGTGAAACAATAGAACTCTAGACTTAAGCATTTTAAAACCTTGGGGTTGTGCCTCTTACGCACATTTATCCTCTCACAAATATGGCAAACTTGGGCCACGTGGGAGGAAGTGTATCTTCATCCGATACGCTGAAAACTCCAAAGGATATGTTTTCGTCGGTCAAGAGGACAATGGGGGTCTAATAGAATTCGAATCGAGGAATGTTGTCTTCTTGGAAAACGAGTTTCCAAGACAGGGTGAGATAAGTCAAGACTTATCCTTGTTTGAGACTTGGGATCAAGAAGGATCGAAACGTTCGAGTGGGAGAATTCTTGGTGAAGAGGAAAATGACCCTCATACTTCACCTATGGATGATACGAGTAGGAGTGATGTTATTCCAAGTGGGAGTGATGACATTCCAAGTGGGAGTGATCAAACTCAAGCAAGACGTAGTAATCGAACGAGGCTAACACCTCTGAGATTTGAGGATGAATTTCCTCAAACATTCATGACATTGCTACAAGATGATGACGAACCTGCAAATTTCAAACAGGCCGTCACATGCCCTGATAAAGATAAATGGATAGCGGCGATGGAAGAAGAACTTCAATCCATGAAAACAAACCAAGTCTGGGACTTGGTTGATTTACCTAAGGGACGTAGAGCCATTGGGAACAAGTGGGTTCTCAAAATCAAGCATACGGCTGATGGCTCCATCGAGAAATATAAAGCTCGCCTTGTTGCTCCAATAAGCAAAGGCGAGGGTCTATGTTTGGAAATGTGTCCCAAAGATCCAAAAGAAAAGAAAGCTATGAAAAAGGTTCCATACTCCAGTGCTGTCGGGAGTCTGATGTACGACATGCTGTGTACCAGACCGGACATTTGCTATGCTGTTGGTATGGTAGGCCGTTACCAATCCAACCCAGGACAGGCACACTGGAAAGCGGTGAAGAGGATATTAAGGTACCTCAAAGGGACTGCGGACTATGCGTTGTGCTATCAAGGCAATACCTTGAGACTCGAAGGCTATACCGATGCTGATTGGGCAGGTGATCTCGACGAGCGAAGATCTACCTCAGGCTTTGTTTTCTTGCTCAGGAATGGTGCAATATCCTGGAACAGCAAGAAGCAAACCTGCATCGCCCTATCAACCATAGAAGCCAAATTTGTAGCATTCAGCATGGCGGTCCAAGAAGCTGTTTGGCTTAGGAAATTCTTAGACAGGCTGACGGATGCCACTGACTCGAGCACTGTTCCTATATACAGTGATAGTCAAGCTTCGATTGCCTATGTCAAAGATCCTAAATTTCATTGTAAGACCAAACACATTGATATTCGATTCAAGTTTGCGAAGGACTATGACAAACGGAAGGAAGTAGACATAGGATACATATCCACACATAAGATGATAGCGGATCCCCTTACTAAGGCGATCCCCAGAGATGTGTTCTTCAAACACTTATCATCTATGGGAATGCGTAGGTGCTGAGCTGTATCATGTAATATTTCCCATGTCTATAGAAGATCAAAGTTTAAGTTTTGCATACAAGTTTCTTACAAATGATTTTATATACATTTGTGTTTAAGTCTCGGCTATTTTATTGTGTGTATGTCGGACAGATTAAGGTTGGCTCTCTCACATGAGAAACCGCCTTATCTTATCAGATGGATAAGATAAAGATGAGACTAGTTTAAAGTCAAAATCATTAGACAAATGATTTAGAGTCGTGACTTAAACAAGATGGTCGAATGAAAGATCTGCATCATATGGATGCTTACAAAAGATCTGAGATCTGTATCACAAGGATATTTAAAAGAGACCTCATAGGATTTTTTAAATCCTATCTGTCTTATGCAGGATGAGAGTCCGGGAATATTTCATGGGTAGTAAAGGGACTCAAAAGATAGGCACTGTGGTGTCTGATCTTTCATCCGTACAACATCATTAAGACATACTCTCCCTGGGAAAGGAGTGATGTTATAATACGTGTTCATACCACGTATGCATTACGACCACTGAGTTAGTAGCAATAGTGTTTGCTATTATGTGAGACTCAAAGGCCATATGGGTCTTAACTCTTACCCTCAAGGACTCCAATTGGTTCCCTTAGATTTGACGAGATGATCGCTATCTTAGCGTGTTGCTAATGGGCTATGATAATTCGGCTCGGCGGGGCACATTAGAAAAGCGAATCAAGTCAAGATCAGAAGGTTCGCAAGAAGAGGAAGATTGATTTCATATTCGCATTTGGACTTTAATGATTCAAAGCTGGCCAGCCAATTGTGATCCAGATGGGATTCAATTGTTGAATATAAAGTATAAGAAATGTGAAGAAATAATCTAGGGTAAAGAATGCGTTGAACTACTCAACTTTGCACCTTCGAGGTCGTTGTGTATCTCTAACAAGTGCACAACAACAGACTCTACGCGTATGACGGTTGCACGGTCTATTTCTCGGTATGATAGATGAAAGAGCTAAGAGAAAGACGTTCTCTTACAATCCCCTCAAGTGTGAGTGGGAGATGTTGGATATGGATGACGTTTATACACCCTTGTAGGGGATGTACAAGGGAATACGGACCTCGAACGTCTTGTACACGAAGTCGTGTGCAAAGGGAATCTGTTCCCTTGCGGAGAGGATCTCTAGATTAGTGGGAAAGTCGCATTATATGTGCATAAGTGCATGCGACATATGGCTAATAAAGGGGGAATATCTTAAGCTTATGTTGTACCATGCATATGGTACAACTTAAGCTTATGTTGTACCATGTATGATGGTACACTTTAGTTAAATTGTTCCAAAGGAACAATTACTCCTAAAATAACTACCTTGGGGGCTATAAATAAGACCCAAGGCTTAGCCATTTCCTTACACTTTTGCATGGTATTCTTGCCTTGCATTTAATTCAGAATGCCCCTCGCTTCGAGCCTGGAGCGAAGCAGTTTCGGGAGTTGGGCCCGACGTACTTCACTGGGTCAGAAGGACCATAGGCTGCGGATGAATGGATGAAGAATACAGAGGATAATCTGCTTCTCTCGAAGGTTAACCCCGCTGGATGGGTTGACTTGGTAAAGAAGCAACTGAAGGATAACGCACGTAGCTGGTGGGAGTCGGAGGAGCAGATGCTGGTGAGGCCTATCCCTTGGGCCACTTTCAAGGTGAGATTTGATGAGGAGTATTTCCCTCGAGCTGCCAGGAGGGAGCTGATGCAGCAGTTTATCAATCTGAAGCAGGGGAATCTGACGGTGGATTAGTACCACCAAGAGTTCACCAGACTGAGCCGCTTTACACCAAATTTAGTTCAGACCACTGAAGATCGAGCTCAGAGATTCTTGCAGGGTTTATCTTTGGAGCTGCAGAGTCTGATGTCCTCTTCGGACTTAGACTCTTACCAGAAGTTGCTGATAGCTGCCAAGAGGCAGGAGCTGATTGCCAATCAGAGGAGAGGACAGTATTCAGGTACTGGGAAGAGGCCTATGGAGCAGGCTAGAGCTGTGGTTAGGCCAGCGATGAGGCCTAATCAATCCATGCAGTTTAAGAGGCCATGTGGGCCTAGTCAGCAGAGGTGCCATTATTATGGCAAGGCTGGTTATGTGAAGGACCAGTGTAGGAGGCTTCTGGGCCAGTGCTTGATTTGTGGCGACGCTTTGCATACTTTGAAGGATTGCCCGAGTGCTAAGCAGCCGTGGAAGGCACCAGTCGGAGTTCAGCAGCAGAGAGCACCTGTAGCCGCTGGACGTGGAGCGCCTCTCATTCCCCAGAAGCAGGCATTTCAGCAGGCCGTTCAGCCTAGGAGGCAAGCTTTCACGATGACTGCAGTAGAGGCAGAGGATGAGGATGGAGTTATTGCAGGTAACCCTCAGACTAGTCTTTACTTTTCATTAGTTGATTTTACATGTTAGATTAGATCTTGTTTGCTAGAGTAGGTTTTGATTGCTAGCTTGTTTGTTAGGGGTTATTCTTGTTTATGCTTGTGCTGCTCGGGTTCTCTTCGACTCCGGTGCATCCATATGCATATTATCTCGGAGTTTCGTGGACAAGCATTCTCTGTCGACTTTCCCTCTTTCCAAGAGTTGGGATATCGCTACAGGGAATGGTGTGATCTCGGTATCTCTTGGTTGTCAATCTTGTCCATTGGTAGTCTTTGGACTCGAGCTTTATGCCGATTTTATCGTACAGGACATTACCAATTATGATGCTATTCTCGGGATTGATTGGCTTAGTTGCTTCTTCGCTATGATTGACTGCTGGCGAAAGAAGGTGGTGTTTGAGATTCCTGGTCATCCGACCTTCGAGTTCAGCAGGGATAGCAGTTTGCTTGGGCCAGTCAGATTTCGGGTCAAACCAGTGGAGGAGCTTGTAGCTATGCAGATGGATGTAAGTAGACCAGCTGCGGTGAGAGATTTCGATGATGTCTTCCCCGAGGAGTTGTCAGGACTGCCGCCCGATCGAGCTCTTGAGTTCTCGATTGATCTTATTCCGGGAGCACAGCCCATTTCGAAAGCACCATATCGTATGGCTTCGGTAGAGTTGGAGGAGCTACGTAGACAGTTGGATGAGCTTTTGCAGAAGGGATATATCCATCCGAGTGTGTCTCCGTGGGGAGCACCTATTCTGCTGGTGAAAAAGAAGGATGGTTCACGTCGGATGTGCATGGACAACAGAGAGTTGAATGCCGTCACCATCAAGAACAAGTATCCGATGCTGTAGATAGATGACATTTTCTATCAGCTTGGAGGATCGAAGGTATTCTCTAAACTGGATCTCAGGAGTGGATATCACCAGCTGAGAGTGAAGAAGGAAGATGTGCAGAAGACAGCGTTCAGAACGAAGTATGGACACTACGAGTTCGTGGTTATGCCTTTCGGTGTGACCAACGCACCCGCAGTTTTCATGAACCTGATGAACCTGATATTCTACAACTTCTTAGATAAGTTTGTTGTTATCTTTATTGACGACATCTTGATCTATTCGAAGATGGAAGAGGAGCATACTGAGCACTTGTGGACAGTTCTGGAGATTTTGAGGAAGCATCGTTTGTATGCGAAGTATTCGAAGTGCGAGTTCTGGTTGGATAGAGTTGCCTTTCTTGGACATGTGGTGTCAGGAGATGGAATAGCCGTGGATCTGGAGAAGGTCAAGGTTATCAGAGAGTGGCCGACTCCGCAGACAGCGTCTGAGATCAGGAGTTTTCTTGGGCTAGCAGGATATTATCGGCGCTTCATTAAGGATTTCTCTTGGATTGCAGAGCCGATGACTAGACTGACGAATAAGGATATACCGTTTATTTGGTCCGATGCTTGTGAGGAGGCTTTCTCTATTCTGAAGGCGAGGTTGACGTCTGCACCTGTTCTAGCTGTGCCCGATCGGAGTGGATGCTTCGAGATCTTTTGCGATGCTTCTGGCAAAGGTCTTGGTTGTGTTTTGCATCAGCATGGTCATGTGGTCACGTACGCTTATCGACAACTTAAGGCTCATAAGAAGAACTACCCGACTCACGATTTGGAGTTGGCTACAGTCATATTTGCGCTCAAGATTTGGAGGCATTTCTTGCTGAGTGAGAAGGTGAAGATTTTCACTGATCACAAAAGTTTGAAATATATCTTTACGCAGAAGGAGCTCAATATGTGACATCATCGTTGGTTGGAGCTCATGGTAGACTACGAGATCGATTTGCAATACCATCCTGGCAAGGTGAATGTGGTTCCTGATGCGTTGAGTAGACTTCCAGCGGCTATGATGTTGACTTCACAGTGGAGGTTGTAGCATGATTTCTGTGAGTCAGGTATTGAGATTGTGCTTCCGGGGGAGGTTTCGTCATTGATGTGTATGCAGATACAGTCGATGATCGTGGATCGGATCAAGGCAGGTCAGGCTGGAGATCCGAAGCTGAAGAAGATTCGTGAGCAGGTTGAAGCCGGTCTACGGACTGACTTTCTGATTCATGAGGATGGTTCGCTGAGGTATGGAGCCAGAATTTGTGCACCAGCTGGAGTTATTAGAGAGGAGTTGCTTGTTGAGGCATATAGTTCACCGTATTCCGTACATCCTGGTGGCACCAAGATGTACAAGTAACCGGCGCCCCGTTTACGGTTTGGGCGCGGTTTCGTTTTACCGCAAGTGCATGGTTAGTGTAGGGTGCGGGTATATCGAACTCAAGGGGGGTGGATGACTTGAATGGCTACTAGCCTCGCCTAGGTTGTGTGAGAGCTACGTGGATTATATGAGTGGAAGTGTAGAAATAAAGGAAAGAAATGAAAAAGACAAGAAATGAATCCCCGCTAACACGGGCTAGATCACTCATGACACTTGGTATTTGACTTGACCCAGGGAGAGACATTACCCAAAAAGGTGGTAACTAGTGCCCCATGGGCCCGATAGTCCAGTCGATTCCCATGATGATACGCCAGGTCTACCCAGTTTCGGACGGTAGGCATTCCCATGTCCATTAACACCGACCGCAACCGGGAGCATTAAGGCCACAATGATGACTCCCAACATTTCGTCCAAGCCGTTCCCACGCACGAGGAATAGATGTCAACACTAGGGGAATCAGCTGTGGCTTGGGGATCAAACGCCAGTTTTATTTCCCCTTGGCCCGACGGTCAGAGGCGGTCTTTCTCCCGCCAATGACAATAAAACACCCCCGCGTAACCTTAATGGCCTAATAGGTCGAATGTGATTTCTAGCAATACATCAAAGCGGATCTTAACGGGACAAGCATCCAGAACCCAACCTCCAACACAACTAGTGTGTTGCCATACGAATTGGACTCAGGTTGCTAGAAATCCCCATTGACACATTCCATCAAACACTTGCCATGCAGTCAAGTCAAATGAAATAACCCAAGCATCAATCCTACTCTAACCCATATTAGGGTTCATCAAACACTACTCAATGGTGAAGAACATAATAGCAAGCAACAAAAAATACAAACAAACATTCACCATCAAGCAAAATGAAAATAACACAAAACAATGGAAATAAGAGAAGAAATACTTATATTGCATTCGAATCCATCAATCCATTACAAGACTTATTGGAATAGAAACCCTAATCTAAACTAATCTAAAGCTCCCATGAAAGGGGCTGAAAAACACTGGAAAAATAGGAGAGAATCCCCCACAAGTCGTGCCCAATCTCATGTTTATAGGCTCCCCCAAAACCCTAACGGTTCGGGTCCAAAAACCCACTAAAACGGTTGAAAATGGCCACCCGATCGGTTGGAAGTTCAACCGATCGGGTGGAAGAAAACAGAGACTCAAAGCTTCTGAAAATGACCAGAACTGATTGGGTGAAGGTTCACCCGATCGGTTGAAGTTCAATTCCAGACAGCTCCCAATTTCAGCACCCAGCTGCGCTCAGAAAATTCCAGAAAAATGTAAAAAAATCAGATTTGGGCATGCGACCTATCGTTGGAAAGCTAACGACGATGCCGACGCTATAAAAATAAGAGATCACCCAAACTCTCTCTGGAATGATAGCAGATCTTCAATGAATGAGCAGCTGTACACGAAAGGGGAAGAAAAGACCACCCGATCGGTTGAAATGTCAACCGGTCGGGTGAGTTCTTCCCCGAGATGACCCGAGGGGATGAACCGATCGGTTGGGAGGCTCTCTCAAAGATAGAGAGCACTGCAGCATCCACCCGGTCACTGAACCGATCGGGTGGGATCTGCTCCTTTGCTGCTCCTTGTCGGGTCAGATACGTGTGCACGAACCGATCGGGTTGGTCTATCCACCAGATCGGTTGAAGCTCCAAATCATCAAATCCTCATCTTTGGCCATCAGATCTTCGCCGTATAAGTACACCTTGGTCCCGACATGCAAGGTTGAACCCAGAAGACACCGAAATGCTGTCATTTGCCTGAAATACAAACAATACACCCAATAGTCAATATGAACCAAAAACGTGATATATAGAACATGGAATGAGATGAAATGCATATGAAAACACGATAAAGAGCGTGTGTAAAAGGTGAAATATGAACACGCGTTAAGCCCCCAAGCTAAACTCTTCCTCGTCCCGAGGAAGACGAGTTGGATTGAAGTTCGGGTGCGAGAGCAAGAAGGGAAAGCGAAGAATACTTGATCGCCCTCTCCAAACCACAAATGTAATCACCAACACAATCAAGCACAAGGGAAAAGCATATCACAATCTAAATCAAGAATTCAATCTCATAATATAGCATCATGGGTTCATATCAATAGAGCACAAAAGAGATAGAAGCGTGACATTGGCAAAGGCATAGCTATCAAAGCATGGTATAGTAGATAATATGCCCAATATATAAGGAAGCTCAAAATTCGTATCAAGTCTTCCAAACGGTGAATACAAGATACACATACATGCATGAAGAAGTAAGCAAGAATATATATGAATCATGGGAATAACTATCTATCTCTAGGATGTAAGGAATCACCACACACACTTGTCATTTTTGATTTTTGAAACACTTTCGGGCCTTGCTTGTATTTTCAAAAGGAGATGGAGAAGATGTGGAAAGATCACTGTGTACAAACTCTCGCCTTCCTTATATACATTGGTGCTCTCAAATATAGGAAATGTGGAGAGCGAAGGAAAAGGGGATAATGTGGCATATATACATATTTGTGGTTTTTGGGTAGTTTTTGTTGTTTTTGATTTTAATATTTTTGTCTTGCAAACTTGCGGAATCGTAATGGAATGCAAGGGCGGCCTACGCATCCCAAGCCAGATGGCTTTAGGGCATCGAGTTACGAAGAACCCTGAATGACCATTATACAAAAATATGTACAAAAGTGTGCACTCCCCCAAATGGGAGAACGATGCACGACGAGGGGGGATATACAAAGTAAAACAAAAGAGAATTTTTGAGAAATCCAAGCATGGCAAGAAAATCCTCCATGAATTAAAGCACGGAACAAAGGTGTGGTTATCCTAATCCGGTTGAAAGGTAGCTAACACATGCGATAAGAGTACACATATAGTATTTCATGCAAGAGTTAGAAGCACGGGGGTAGGATGGTAAAATAACTGTTTCTTGGAAATGAAGCGTGAAAATCTAGGAACTTCAAATAGATGGGCATATTAAAATATGATATACAGCTAGGAGCATGCCTTAAACACAATCACAACCGACAATCTTAAAATATAGCAAATAAACCCAAGAGAAGGCAAAACACATATATGAGCATTGAATAATCAAAGAAATAGCGTGATGGAAAAAAGGTGCTCAAATGCAAAAAGTGAAGCATGAGTGGAAAAATATCATTGAGGGTTCATATCTAGAAAGAGGCAAGAATGAAATGGAGAAAGAAAAATGCATGATGGGAATGATGCATAAAAATGAAAAGAAAAATTTTTAATGCATGAAAAAGCATGAAAAATGTGAAAAATGGAAGAAAAGAAAGGAAACATGCATGAAATGCAACTCCCCCAAGCTAAATCTTGCATTGCCCTCAATGCAATAAAATTACTCATGAGAGGGCAAAGATAAAATGGGAGGATAAATGCATCAAAAATAACAATAATGACTATGTGTGATACTCTCCCCCAAGCTAATATAAGCTATCCCCAAAAGATATGAAAATCCGATACGGGGCATAAAAGATAAAGGAGAGAGTGAACAATAAGCAAAACAGGCATCACCACCCTTTGGAGGTGGTAGTGGTCTCATGGAGAAAAATGACAACGGGGCCAAGAAAAGTGCCAAAAGAACAAGGATAGGGTGATGGGGGTGAAATGATAGAAGGGCACAACATGTTGGGTTATTATGATGCAAAAGCAAACCCTAGATACGCTCCCCTTGCTAATGAGAGGAGACGCGATTATTTTAATCTAAACTAGAAAGCGGTAAATATTTACACTACTAGATTAGGATACACCTGAGCATTGGCAGATCCAAAATCTAGAGTGGGGCAGGTAGCTGTTCTAACTGCTTATGCTGTGGCTCCGCCAGAAGAGTTGTGACACGTGTGCCAATGGACCCAAGTAATGCACCTCCAAGCATCCCTCGTAGGTGTCCACCTGTAACCTGCAAAGGATAAGGTGCATTAGTACATGGCAAGAAATCATTTCCCGAAATAAATGTATCCCAGAGATAATCACCGGTATATGATGGGAAAATATATGAAATGTGGCGAATACTCCCTGGAAATGGTATGCTATCCTCTGTGCTAGTGACGACCGAATCCTCGATCTTCATTAGAAGTGGCTCTCCAGGTGGTGACACACCGCAGCATACATCAAGGGAAGTAAATCCTGTGTCCTGCGAGAGATATGGTGTGTCAAAAATATATGAGTCTAAAAAAATAGGAAGTGAAAAGCAAGACGTAAATATGGAGTGAGAGTATGAAAATCTCCCTGAATATGGGCAATATGCTCAAGTAGATGCTCAGCCGCAGAAGAAGTGGAGAGTGATGGTAGATGTAGATGTGATTCGGGCTCCATGAAGTGGACCATCATACTCAAGCCCTCATGCACATTCTCCCCGACGATATGCTCATGCTCCACTATCTGCTCGATGTCCTGAATGACAGCATCGTGGTTGACCACAGACCAAGGAAGAAGCGGTGACAGAGATGGATGTGGAGGTGGAGGTGGAGTGGACCACTCGTATGTAGTCGTGGCATCCTCGTCCTCACGCACATCCTCCTCGCCAGTATTCATAAGCTCTGTAGTCTCCTCGACGTCAGTGGAAGAATAAGGTGGCTGCGGAAGCTCTAATAGAGGAGTGCAGTGCTCGGGATCCTCATGAATGGCTGTGTCCCCTTCTCAATGCACGACCTCCTCGTCGATAAGCTCTGGCTCCGTGTGTAAGGCCTCCTCAAAAACTATCAACGCAGGCTCTCTCTGGAATGGCGATGCCGGCTGCTCATGTGTGTCAACTTGTGGGGACGTATAAAGTGCGGAAGAATGCCAGCAAGCAATCCAAAAAAGTAGTCTACTCCCCAAAAAATCAAAACTGACACAGACGTCTCCCCCAATTGTTCCTGCAGCCGAAACACGTTTCATAACAAAATTTGCAAAGCGTAGCTCAAACGCATCGCCTACCGTGACGCGGACTGAACCGGTAAACCTCACTGACTCCAAGATGCCCACTAATATGCTCCGAAATGTGTCCTCCTCTGGCGGTGCATATGACTCAATTTCCGCTTCCCCCACTGCCCCTTCGTCCATCCAACCTTCATATGCTATAGCTGTATCGTAGGATGTGGGATCGACGATGGCACATTCTGGCTCTGGCAATATGACTGGCGATGATTCTTGCCCATAAGATGAAGAAACAGAACTGATATCCTTGGAAATCATTGCAGCCATAGGTATGAGTGACGTGCGTTTATATTTTATATATTCACGCACGTCTTCCTCGTGATTTTACACTGTTTTTCGTTGTTTCATATCCGTTCTTTTGTGTTTTTGTATCATTTCACTTTCTCCGTGTTTTTGTGCAAATGTAAGAGTTTCTGTAGAGAGATGTATGCTCTCGTGGATATTTATCTAAATAGACATCTTATTCAATAAATGAAAGTATTATTTCTGGTAAAAATATTGTCTGAGTTATTTATTACTTGGATTATTCCCTTGGATTCAAAGTTAGGTCACACATGTTTCGCGATGTAGATTACGATTATGAGAAATGTCTGACCGATAGTAGCTTGAATCTAAAAAAACGTTCGTGGTCATAGATGTGTCGAGATTAGGGATATCGGCACATCGGACAGACCATTGCGTCTTAGTCTGGTTGGTCTCATAACCATGCGTCTTGGCGAAGTCGGAGACAAGGCGCAGGTGCGCACTAGAGAATGAGTTCACTGAACGACCCAAACAAAAGAGTTATTAAATGGTTCAACATTAACTAAACTATCATTAATAACTCTAAGTGATAATAGGTAAGTTGGTCCTTAGGACTTGAGATCATTGTATGAAGCTATGTGTGAACAATGTCACTTAGATCTAAAGATCTAGCTTCGAGGCTAGGCCTATTGAAAGATCTTAGGCTGGGTGACTTTCGAAGCATATGAGCTAAGTAGTGATCAACAGAGGATTCGTCTCTTCCGTTAATGGGAAGTTAGTGTCGCAGGTTAGTACGGCTCTTGGTAAAACCTTGGCCAATGTATGTTGTAACATGTACAACATGTATGTACCAGAGACCGACGTATACTGACCACTGCTAGCTAATGGGGTTGATAGAGAACCATACCCTAGGCTAGTCAAATGACATAGTTATGACGAAGGGACTAAAACTGTGGAATTTATCACAGTCACAGTCAGAGTGATCCCGTCGGCACTCTTGCCTACGAACCAATCACGTAATCGATGATCCTGAAATAGGGACGCCACCTACTGCTCGTGGTCACTGTCATCTTGAGACTTCGAGTCTCGACCTGTAGCAAGGGTCAAGCTGTAGGGTCTCACACCGAGTAACATTCATGTCGTAGTAACATGGAGATTTGATAAAGGAACTCATAAGATGAAATGAGAATGTTAAATTCACAAGTTGGTTGTGAATTTGGAGCATTTGGGAATGGAGGGTATTCCGTGTGGAATCCAGAGGATCAAACCGTGTAGGAATCGGAGCTCAAATGAGCCCAGAAACGCAAGAAAGGCGCAAAAGGAAGTGGGATACACCCACTTGGGTTAAACGGGCGCGGCAGCGCTGGGAGCAGCGGGCGCAGCCGCTGGGAGCAGCGGGCGTGGCCCGCTGTCCCAGCGGGCCAAGCTCGCTGGTAACAGCGGACTGCGCGCCCGCACGGGTGCGCCCTAGCGGGCGCGCCCAGTTGCCTTAGCGGACTGCCCGTAAATTAAGTCGTTTCATTAGGGTTTAAGTGAAACCCTTGACGGCTATGAAACATGGGTTTTTGCTCAACTTTGAGCAATTGTTTGAGGGGTCAAACGAACTCGGATTTCGTCGCCGTTTGTTCCTACGCGTTCACCATTACTAGCCCTTTGAAATGATAACTTGTATCATCTCTGGAGCTCAATGGTGAGTGAGGATTAATTGACTAAAGTTAGACTTTGTGAAAGATATTCTAACTACAATGAATTAAATCCTAAAGCCTCTTCATATCTATTAGTTCCACATTGCTCGTGACAAAAGAAGCGGAGCCGGCCTCCTATATAAATAGGTGGGCACTCCCTTCTTTGTTTCTTGCTCCAAGTCACTGATTAAGGAGCTCCCGAAAATTAGAGCAAACTTAATCAAGACTTAAATTTATTCTCTTCATCTATAAATTTTCCTGTCCTCCAACCGAGTCCTAGCAAGGCAACGGGGAGGTCCGAATCTGATTCGGAAGTCTACGACATGGGTTTACTCAAGTGAAACTTTCAATGGCTAGTGATGGGCTAGGAGGCAAGGTTCGCTACGGGAACTGGTCCAGTTCGCGACGAGGAGCGACACAATGCAGTTCGGGAGGCGGCACAGATCATGGAGCGCAAGACGGTGCGGAACATCTTGCCTGCTCCAGGGCAAGATTCCGGGTGAGTTAAATTTAGTATGCATTTCTTTTAAGTAGTAGTTAGAACTTTCTCGAGATTGGTCAGACCCAACTCGAGTCAGTAGAATTCCTGGCTTAGGGATTTTTCTTATGGCTATGTTTATTAAATAGTTTAATAAATTGTTTTTCCGCTGTTTATTTTATTTTGTTCGTCCGACTTAGGACAAATAATTTTAAAATTAGCTCTTATGGACCTTGAAAATCCATACAGTGGTATCAGAGGCAATCTACTCTGTTCTTATACTGCTTCTTTATGAACTGCATGCTTTAATTATGTGATAATTAGATTAATGGCAAATTTCTTGTTTAATTGATAACATAAGAGGAACTTACTAGGTTAGCCATTAATGAATCCTCAAACTTTATAAGATAAATTTTGACACTATGCTAAAATTTTAAATTGTTTAAAATTGCCTAATGGACGATTAGGATAGCCATTAAAAATTTTTCCTCAAATTTTTATGAGATAATTATTGGGACACTGCTATGTTTTAAATTGTTTAAATATACCTATTGGACGATTAGGGTAGCAGCGCATATTTTTTAATCCTTATAGTTGATAAGGACTTAATAAAATCGCCCAACAAATCCATAAAATTTTGAATTTTAGGGATCCACTAGTTGATAAGGATTAACTAGGGTTAATAAAAGCTGTTAGTTGATCGTATGCATATAAATGACAAGCAACCTTCAATGGACCATGATACCGGTCAATGTGCTTGGCTAAGTTTGTTGGACCACCCTAGCTAGTTTAGGGACCGAGTGGTCCTGGCTTAGTCAATTCCCTGGCCATTTCCGCTGGACCGCAAGGACGCGAGTCAGTATTGTGCAACGATGTCAACTATATCTAGTCAAATACATTAATAAATCTTTTACAAGATAATTCGTAGCCCTCCTTGTTTTAGACATTGGAATTTGTAGGATCTGTGTTATAGTTGTTGAGCTACACTCAAGCTGTAACATGGCAACCCTAGATAAACCGATCTCTTAATAACTTTGTCTAAGTCTTGACCCAGACCGACGCGTCGTGAATACACCGAGTGCCGGGGCAAGTCAAGCTAGACACGAAAACAAGGGTCCGACTAGACTAGTTGTTGTAATTTGGATGAGCACACTCATGATCATAAACGACTAGGGGTAAAAATCAAATAGGGAGTCATATTCGATATGATCGACAAAGAGTTCGTCTACCTACAGCCGAGTCGAACGACTTGTTGAGCTACACTCAAGGTCGGGCGACTCAAGGTTGTTGGATTCATGCTCCCATTTAATATTAATCATGTTTTGGAGTAAACGATCTTTTGGGAGAGTATAATTGGATAAAAACCATTCTAATTATATTTTAAAAATATTTTGAACACATGCTAATTAGGAGTTCTAATCTTTGCAGCATGACGAGTAAGATTAATAATATCCGAGATAAGAACTTATTAACTGGTTATAAACATAATAGTGGCTGGTCTAAGAAATCTATAGCACAAAGGGAACAAATGAAGGAAGGACAAGTTTATGCCTTTACTTCTAAAATGCAAAGTATAGTTCTTTCAGTTAATTCTAATGCATGGGTGTTAGACACTGGTGCAAGTTCTCACATCTGTAACCAGTTACAAGGAATGAGAATCATTAGAAAACTCGAAAAGAATGAGATAATTCTCCAAGTCGGAAACGCAGCAAATGTTGATGTTGTAGCCGTAGGAGATCTTAAACACACATTAGCTGGTGGAGCTAACTTGCTTTTGAAGCAATGTTACTATATCCCAAACTTCCTATGCAATATTATATCTGTCTCAGCTTTGGCTAGAGATGGTTAAAATTTTACTATCAACGGAAATGTCATGAACATTAATTTTACTATCAACAGAAATGTCATGAACATTTCCCTTGATGGAAAGTTGCTAGGTTTTGGGACACTCAGTAATGGAATATACACTTTAAGCAATGAGGTTGTATTAAACGTTAATACAAGAAAATGTAAGCAATCTAGTTTTAATGAAACATATCTTTGGCATTGTAGACTAGGACATATCAGAGAAAAGAGACCCAACAAGTTACATAAAGAGGGGCTCTTGGGCCTCTCGAATTATGATTCATTCGACACTTGCGAGTCTTGCCTCAAAGGTAAGATGGCCAAAACTCCTTTTGCAAGTCAAGGGGAGAGAGATATCGAACTCTTGGGTCTAGTACATTCCGATGTATGTGGACCCATGTCTACATTAGCCAAAGGTGGATTTTCATATTTCGTCACGTTTATTGATGATCACTCAAGGTTTGGACATGTGTTCTTGATGAAACATAAGTCCGAAATCTTTGAGCGATTCAAAAAGTACCGTGCCGAAGTCGAAAACCAGCCTAGGAAAAGTATTAAGATCCTTCGATCAGATCGAGGAGTAGAATACTTAAGCCATGAATTTCTTGCTTACTTAAAAGAGAATGGGATTCACTCTCAGGTCACTCCTCCTTTCACACCTCAACATAACGGTGTATCGGAAAGGAGAAACCGCACCTTGTTAGACATGGTGTGGTCTATGTTAAGTGAAGCTGAGTTAACCACTTCCCTCTGGGGCTATGCCCTGGAAACTGCTATATACATTCTAAATAAAGTTCCGTCGAGATCTGTGCATTTGACACCATATCAGATATGGACCGGGAAGAAACCCCGTCTTAATCACTTGAAGGAATGGGGTTGTCCTGCATATGTCAAAAGGCAAAATCCAGACAAACTGGAAGACTGATCTATACTGTGTAAATTCATAGGGTACCCGAGACATTCATTAGGTTATGTCTTTTACCATCCAGAACAACAAAAGATTGTTGTCTCTAGACATGCCACTTTTCTGGAAAAGGAATTCCTTGTGAAGGAATCCACTGGCAAGGTAATTGATCTGGATGAATGCTCGGAGGAAGTACTTACACAAGAACAAGTATCGGAACCAGTGGGAGAGTCAAAACTTGACATCTCCAAACCAGTCAGTAGGAAGTCAAATAGGGTTCATCGAGTCCCTGATAGGTACTACGGCTTTCTCGTAGACGAAGGGATTGAGGATAGCATCATAGTAGATGATGACCCTGTTAACTTCCAGGAAGCCATAAAGAGTATAGACTCTAACAAATGGTTAGATGCAATGAAGTCCGAAATAGATTCCATGCACGTGAATAAGGTATGGACCTTAGAAAACGTGCCCAAGGGAAATGTTCCCATAGGCAGCAAATGGATCTTCAAGAAGAAGATTGGTGCGGATGGAAAACTAGAAACGTACAAGGCTAGACTGGTTGCAAAAGGATATCGTCAGATTCTAGGAATAGATTATGACGAAACCTTTTCACCAGTAGCCAGGCACAAGTCTATTCGAATCGTACTCGCTATAGCTGCCTACTACGACTACGAAATCTGGCAAATGGATGTGAAGATTGCTTTCCTAAACGGCGATTTAGAGGAGCAGATTTACATAACTCAGCCAGAAGGCTTCGAAGTTAGTGGGAGTGAAGGAAAGGCGTGTAAGCTACATAGGTCCATCTATGGGCTTAAGCAAGCTTCAAGAAGTTAGAACATCCGCTTTGACAAAACAGTCAAAGCGTTTGGTTTTGTCAGAAACGAGGATGATCCATGCGTCTACAAAAGAACCAGTAATAATAATTATTTAGTCATCCCCGTTTTATACGTGGATGACATTCTGATAATAGGCAACAACATAGAGATGTTGAAGTCTGTTAAAAGATGGCTATCAACCAATTTCTCCAAGAAAGACTTGGGATAAGCATCCTACATACTAGGTGTGAAGATCCATAGAGATAGATCTAAACGGATGCTAGGACTCTCCCAGACTAGGTACATAAACACCGTGCTAAAACGTTTTGGCATGGAAAACACTAAGGGTGGTTTCATACCAGCCAATCATGGAATAAACCTCTCCAAGAAGATGTCTCCACAGACTGACTTGGAAAGGAGTCGGATGACCAAGATCCCATATGCTTCCGCTGTGGGATCTATCATGTACTCCATGATCTGTACCAGACCTGATGTCGCTTATGCACTGGGTGTAGTAAGCAGATATCAGTCTAACCCTGGAGTGGATCACTGGAAAGCGGTCATGGCAATACTTAAGTACTTAAGAAGGACTAAAGACTTGATCTTGGTTTATGGAAGTGAAGACCTAAAAGTTGAAGGGTTCACAGATTCCATCTTTCAGAGTGATATGGATGATAGCAACTCGATCTCAGGATATGTTTTCACACTCAATGGAGGAGCAGTCAGTTGGAGGAGTTCCAAACAAGTCACTATTGCAGACTCCACGATGGAATCCGAATACATTGCAGCCAACGATGCAGCAAAGGAAGCGGTCTGGATGAGGAAGTTCATAAACCAGCTTGGAATGCTGCCTGCTGTTGAAAGTCCAATACCGTTGTATTGCGACAACAATTCTACCATCAGCCTGGTTCAAGAACCAAGATTCCACAAGAGATCCAGACACATTCTTCGCAAGTATCACCTGATACGGGAGATTGAGCAAAGGAAAGATATAGAACTCCTTAGAGTCTCTTTAGAAGACAACTTAGCAGATCCATTCACGAAGGTGCTGGCACGTGATCATCTAGAGAAACTAGCGTGTAAATATGGTATGAGATACTAAAATAAATAGGCCTGAGTACAAGTGGGAGATGTAGAGAGATGTATGCCCTCGTGGCTATTTATCTTAATAAACATCTTGTTCAATAATTAAAAGTATTCTTTCTGGTAAAAATATTATCTGAGTTATTTATTACTTGGATTATTCCCTTGGATTCAAAGTTAGGTCACACATGTTTCGCGATGTAGATTACGATTATGAGAAATGTCTGATCGATAGTAGCTTGAATCTAAAAAGCATTCGTGGTCATAGATATGTCAAGATTAGGGATATCGTCACATCGGACAGACCATTACGTCTTAGTCTGGTTGGTCTCATAACCATGCGGCTTGACGAAGTCGGAGACAAGGTGCAGGTGCTCACTAGAGAATGAGTTCACTGAACGACCCAAACAAAAGAGTTATTAAATGTTTCAACATTAACTAAACTATCATTAATAACTCTAAGTGATAATAGGTAAGTTGGTCCTTATGACTTGAGATCATTGTATGAAGCTATATGTGAACAATGTCACTTAGGTCTAAAGATCTAGCTTCGAGGCTAGGCCTGCTGAAAGATCTTAGGCTGGGTGACACTCGAAGCATATGAGCTACGTAGTGATCAACAGAGGATTCGTCTCTTCCGTTAATGGGAAGTTAGTGTCGCAGGTTAGTACGGCTCTCGGTAAAACCTTGGCCAAGGTATGTTGTAACATGTACAACAAGTATGTACCAGAGACCGACGCATACTGACCACTGCTAGCTAATGAGGTTGATAGAGAACCATACCCTAGGCTAGTCAAGTGACATAGTTATGACGAAGGGACTAAAACTGCGGAAATTATCACAGTCACAATCAGAGTGATCCCGTCGGCACTCTTACCTACGAACCAATCACGTAATTGATGATCCTGAAACAGGGATGATACCTACTGCTAGTGGTCACTGTCGTCTTGAGACTTGAAGTCTCGGCTTGTAGTAAGGGTCAGGCTGTAGGGTCTCACATCGAGTAACATTCACGTCGTAGTAACATGGAGATTGTAGAAAGGAACTCATAAGATGAAATGAGAATGTTAAATTCACAAGTTGGTTGTGAATTTGGAGCATTTGGGAATGGAGGGGATTCCGTGTGGAATCTAGAGGATCAAACCGTGTAGGAATCGGAGCTCAGATGAGCCCAGAAACGCAAGAAATGTGCAAAAGGAAGTGGGATACACCCACTTGGGTTAAACGGGCGCGGCCCGCTGCTCACAACGGGTGCGGCCTGCTGGGAGAAGCGGGCGCCGCCCGCTGCTCCAGCGGGCCAAGCACACTGCAATCATCGGGCTGCGCGCCCACACGGGTGCGCCCTAGCGGGCGCGCCCAGTTGCCTTAGGTGGGCGCACCCGCTAAGCTTAGCGGGCCGCCTGCAACTTAAGTCGTTTCATTAGGGTTTAAGTGAAATCCTTGACAGCTACGAAACATGGGTTTTTCCTCAACTTTGAGCAATTGTTTGAGGGGTCAAATGAACTCGGATTTCGTCGCTGTTTGTTCCTACGCGTTCACCCTTACTAGCCATTTGAAATGATAACTTGTATCATCTCTGGAGCTCAATGGTGAGTGAGGATTAATTGACTAAAGTTAGACTTTGTGAAAGCTATTCTAACTACAATGAATTAAATCCTAAAGCCTCTTCCTATCTATTAGTCCCACATTGCTCGTGACAAAAGAAGCGGAGCCGGCCTCCTATATAAATAGGTGGGCACTCCCTTCTTTGTTTCTTGCTCCAAGTCACTGATTAAGGAGCTCCCGAAAATTAGAGCAAACTTAATCAAGACTTAAATTTATTCTCTTCCTCTATAAATTTTCCTGTACTCCAACCGAGTCCTAGCAAGGCAACGGGGAGGTCCGAATCTGATTCGGAAGTCTACGACGCGGGTTTACTCAGGTGAAAATTTCTACGGCTAGTGATGGGCTAGGAGGCAAGGTTCGCTACAGGAGCTGGTCCAGTTCGCGACGAGGAGCGACACAATGTAGTTCGGGAGGTGGCACAGATCATGGAGCGCAAGACGGTGCGGAACATCTTGACTGCTCCAGGGCAAGATTTCGGGTGAGTAAAATTTAGTATGCATTTATTTTAAGTAGTAGTTAGAACTTTCTCGAGATTGGTCAGACCCAACTCGAGTCAGTAGAATTCCTGGCTTATGGATTTTTCTTATGGCTATGTTTATTCAATAGTTTAATAATTTGTTTTTCCGCTGTTTATTTTATTTTGTTTGTCCGACTTAGGACGAATAATTTTAAAATTAGCTCTAAGGGACCTTGAAAATCCTTACAATTTCCAGCGTTGGGGACATAAAAAGCAGATAGCATGAGCCCCCGGAGCAACGGGAGGTGTCACGCGCGATCCCGAGGGCCAAACGTCGAAGAAAACCATATTTCAGCCCTCAACCGATCGGTTGGACAGAGCCAACCGATTGGTTGATGCACGCGTATCCGACCCGGACAAGAGCAGAAGTGATGAGCAGCTCACCCGATCGGTTCAGCGATCGGGTGAATCCGACAGAGCTCTCTGTCTTTTTTGGAGCTTAATTCAACCGATCGGGTGACATCTCACCCGATCGGTTCATCTGTAGCCAAAATCCCCAATTCACAACCCGGTGACGCCAACCGCTCGGCTCAGCAACCGGTTGATGCATCTGAAGCCCGAAGGCCAAAGCGACTGTCAGATCACCCGATCGGTTGATGCTTCAACCGATCGGGTGGTCGCATTTTCTATATATAGTGACCTAGGTTTTTCCAGACGCGGATCCCCATTGTATTTTCTGTCTTTTTGGGATTTTTGACGGCTCGGAATTTATTTCGTCTTGTAAGTTTTTTGATTGTTCTGAAACTTTAATATTGCTTTAATACTATTGTTAGCTACTACTTTCTATTGCTTGATTTCGATTTCAATGGTTGAATTTTTTTGTGATGCTATTTTCGCCATGAATTGTTAGTAGTTTCTCAATCTAGGGCATTGGTAGAAACCCCTTCGTGGGTTCTCCCTAGAACGACCATAGAATTAGGGTTTCGATAGGATTTAGGAATTTAGATGGTTACGTGGGGCGTTTTATTGTCATTGGCAGGAGAAAGACCGCCTCTGACCGTCGGGCCAAGAGGAAATAAAACTGGCCTTTGATCCCCTAACCACAGCTCAGACCCCTAGTGTAGACATTGAATCCTAGCGCGTGGTAACGACAGGATGAGATGTTGGGAGTAATCGTTGCGAGCTTAGTGCACTCGGAGTCGGTCGGTGTTAATGGACATGGGAATGCCCACCGTTCAAACCTGAGTAGACCTAGTGTATCATCATGGGCATCGACCAGAATGTCGGGCCCATGGGACGCTAGGTATCACTCTTAGAGGCAACGTCTCACCACTAGACCCTAAAATCCAATCGTAATCCTATCTGTCGGTCGTAATAGAGAGGGAACATGATAGGATGGAAACCAAATTCCTAGGTTCCCTTTTATATCTTATAACCTTCGTATTTCTATTTTGTGACAACTTGCCGATTGATCGGGCTAGCTCACCCATCGGGTGAACCGGTTCCTTCTTGACAACAAGCACAACACACGCCTCCCTGAGTTCGACCCCAAGCCACACTACAACACCGTGTGCTTGTGGTTATAAATATTTAAATCTAGTATCCCCAATCCCATTGCATATATTGCTAAATCTAGGGGACGTCAAGCTTTATGGTGCCATTGCCGGGGAAGCAACGTGCTTGTTTATTTTAGGACACTGTGAACCCTAGAGACTAGTTCACATCCTCACCTCGCGATAATTTTCGCATTCTACATTTTTATTTTTATTTTTTATTCTTTATTTTCTATTTTTTTATCTGAAGCTATACCATACGCACTTTACGGGTGTTTCTTGATTTTTCTTGCGCAGGAATACAAGAATTCTCGACAACTTGATTCCTCTAGATCCAGATATTAACGCCACCGTGAGGCATCTGAACACCGAGAGAAGAAGAAGGGAAGAGGCTGACACCATGGGAGAAAATGCCCCTCCACAGAAGTCCCTGCTTGAATACTCGATGTCGTCCATCGGGTCCATGTCTAGCATCCAACCCCCGGCCATTACGGCCGGAAGTCTTGAGCTGAATCCGTCATTGGTGATGTGGATCCAACAGGACCAATTTTCAGGAGCTCCCATGGAGATCCCAATCGAGCATCTAGACTCGTTTCTTGAGAAGTGTGACACCATTCGGATCAACAATGTGTCGAATGAAGCCATCCGGCTCAGATTATTCCCTTTCTCTCTGCGGGACAATGCCAAACAATGGCTAAAGGGGAAGGACCCCAATACTTTCACAACTTGGGAGAAGTTGTCCAACGCTTTCCTAAACAAGTTCTTTCCTCCGGGGAAGAGGATGAAGCTGAGGAGCGAGATCTCCTCCTTCTCCCAAGCCAGCCATGAATCCTTGCACGAGGCATGGATGAGGTATAAATAGATGCAATGGAGATGCCCTCACCATGAGCTCCCCAAATGGCAGATCATCAATTTGTTCTACAATGGGTTGAGGGATGATCTGAAATCCTCGATGGATGCCGCGGCTGAAGGGTCCTTCATGGCAAGGAACGAAGAAGACGCCGGAAAGATTCTGGAAGATATGGCGTCAAATAATGAAAGGTGGTGCGATGAACGCGCCACGCCCAGATCTGGAGGAATGCACAGAGTAGAAGAGGTCGACAAATTGTCTAGCAAATTTGATTTGCTATCTACCCAGATCTCGGCATTTATGGTAGGAGCTGGAGGTTCCAACACTCAGCAGGTGGCAGCAGTGGAAGCTGAAGTCCTGGGAGATTTTGATGGTGGTGATATCTCACCACCGGTGGATCAGACGAGCGCTCTTTTCTATAACCCGACGGGTAACGCGCCCTATCCACCAAGGACAAGCTCAAATCCGGCGTATTCTCACAGTAACCGGAACCACCCAAAACTGAGCTACAGAGCACCATACCAGCAGCCCCAGCAACCTCAACAACAATTATATTAGCCACCTTGGCAGCAGCAACAGTTGTACCAGTAGCAACAACAGCCCCAGCCGATGTACCAGCAATACCCCCGAGGAATCAGCAGCCCCTGCCACAGCAGCAACCATATAACCAACAACGGGTAATCTCTCCGATCGAGAATCTCTTGACCCAATATATAACGAACCAGGAGAGGATTAACCTGCAGCTACAGACTAGACAGAAGGCTTTGGCCGACCAAGTAACCCAGGCTGGGGTTGCAAGTGGCAAATTTTTAGAGGGCACAGAGCCAATTGCCGGGCCAGCCGGAGGTAAATCCTAAGGGGCCAAATCAAACATTGGCATTGACGCATGACCATGCAAATGTGTCTGTGATAGTATTGAGAAGCGGCACATAGATTCCGACTGGGGAAGCTGCTAAAGAACCCGAAGCTCCGGTGGTCGATGTGAGACCAAATCTAAAAGCAAATGACTATGGAGCTTCATCATCAAACACCAAAACTCCGGAGTGAGTTTCTGAGGAAGAAAAGAAGAAGAATGAAGAGAGCAACTCGAGAGTCTTCAAGCCTGTGGTGCCATTCCCTCAAAGACTTGCAAAGGCAAAAATAGATGAGAAATACGGCAAGTTTTTCGACATGGTTAAAGACTTGAGTTTGCAGATCCCCTTCCTAAAGGCTATAGAGACCATCCCTTATTATGCAAAGTTTCTGAAAGATTTGGTGACGAAGGGTACAAGGAAGGAAAAAGTCGGCATGACAGCGGAATGCAGCGCTCTGATTCAATGAGCAAACCCGCCAAAGCTGAAGGACCCAGGTAGATTCTCTATCCCATGCTCGATAGGAGAGGTGAAAATCAATCAGGCGCTCGTCGATCTGGGTGCGAGCGTGAGTCTGATGCCTCTATCATTATACAAGAGGATAAGAATGGGCGACCTTGAACCTACCGGAATGACGCTGTAACTTGCAGACAAATCGGTGAAATACCCGGTGGGGATTATGGACGACTTTCCAGTGAATTTTAGCGGCGTACACGTGCCTGTGGATTTTGTAGTAATGGACATGCCGGAGGACAACCATACCCCGATTATCCTCGGGAGGCCCTTCATGGCGACAGCTGGCGTGCTCACTGATGTGAAGAAGGGGAAGCTGTCCCTAAATGTAGGCAAACAGAAAGTCGAGTTTGATTTGGGACTTCAATGAAGCATCCACCGGAGGAGAAAAGTTGCAATGTTCTGGAGGCTGAAGAAGAAAGAGTCGTAGAGGCTGGATCTTGGGAGATTCTCTCAAGGAACCCCCCGATAGCTTGGGGGTATTGAGGAGCACATTGGGGTGAAAGAAGCAGCAGCAGCTGGAGAAGTGTGTGTCTCACGGACAACTCCTCCTGGATTCAAGAAGGTTGCTCCGACGAGGAGCAAGGGAAAAGAGCCTATGGGGCTCACTGCTGAGGAAGTCCGGATACTTCGAAGAGTGGCGGTTGACGCCAACGTGAGGGAGAAGCCCCCGGACACCACCAGCGGGAGGATCGTTGAGAGCATCTACCAGTCACCTCTATCACCGACAAAGGCCGCTGCTCCAAAAGCTGAAAAGATGCCGATCATTGGGCATCACTCGCACCAACCCCCCTGAAGATCACATACCGAGGGTCGAGTAAACGACTTTAAACAACAGCGCTTCATGGGAGACAACCCATGTTCTAAACCTTCGTCGTTATCTATAGGATTAGTTTTCTTATTTTTGGTGAATAAATTTTGCAATGGGGGTTTTCATCGGTAGACTTAGATGAATTTTTGTGTTTGTGCAGGAAATTTCCCTCAACCGATCGGGTGATACATCAACCGATCGGTTGAGCCGTATCTGAAGATGGCCGTATCAGGACATCAGCCAACCGATCGGGTGGCACATGCGGCTGACCGGGTGGCAGATCGGGTGACAACGGCAGAGCTCTCGGGAAATTTTGGAGTTAAATCAACCGATCGGTTGAGCTGAAGCTGTGATCGGGTGGAAGACCGGGTGAAGTCGACAGTACTCTCGGGAAATTTGTGAAGCGGTCAACCGATCGGGTGAAAACTCACCCGATCGGTTTGCCTGTAGCTGCATTCCAACAGAATTTTTCGAAAACTAACCAAACCGATCGGGTGAGATCTCACCCGATCGATTCTCCTAACACTATAAATACCCCCATCCTTCAACCAAATCATTTTCACCCGAACTCATCCTCTTCCTCCGATCGTTTCGTATTCCATCTCCCTCACACGGTTCTCTCTCTCACTCACTCAACTCCCAATCTTCACTCCCCACTTCATCCATCTCTCTCCCCCATAATCAATCCTCTCTCCACCATAATCACCCCCAATTTCGCCCAAACCCTAACCCTACTTCCCCCCATTTCGAAAAATTCTACTCTGTTGGATCGAAGTGTTGCGGCTTCACAAATCTCTCCATTGCGCTGCGTGGGGTCCTTTGCGAGCAAGAAATCACTTCGCTACTAGGTACACTCGTTCCTAAGCTTTATTTTCATATTGCCCTAGTATATTATAATTTTGCTCTATTTGTCGTTTGATTGTGTGCATTCATATTGTCTTACATTCACATTGCATCATCACACAATCATGGCTAAGGACAAGGATACGGGTAAGGGGATCATGCAAGAAGAGGGACCGTCTCGCAAGAGACGCAAGTCCACACGTCCACCTAGTTCACGTGCTCCTCCTACTCCTCCTGCCCAACCTCCATACCAACCCATTATTCCCGTTAAGGACCCACTGATGGGACTACGGGGCATCCATTTCTTGAGTCTAGAGCATAAAGATTTTTATAATCGACTCAACCAACGATCGCATCTATCCACTAAGTTTGCACATGCCCAAACCCCGATCGATCTCGGAGTTTTCTCCGGTGTCGAGACTCTATTTGCAAACCTAGGATGGCTTAGCTTCCTAAACTCCCATCCACCATCATACCCCACCCTCACACTTGAATTCCTCTCGACTCTAAAATCTGAGGGGGGGTCAATCATAGATTTCCGCCTACGAAACTGAAACTACCGCTCCCACATGAACACCATCAACAACATTTTCTGTTTCCCCATTCTAGGTGCCGAGATCCGTCCCTATGATTTTCATCGCGACTTCGATGTCGATTATTTTTGGGGTCATCTCACCCTTCATGATCATTATCCTCGAGGGAAGGCCAAGGCCTCCTCCATCATTC
Organism: Scilla litardierei; assembly: GCA_030789695.1. Lineage (NCBI taxonomy): Eukaryota > Viridiplantae > Streptophyta > Magnoliopsida > Asparagales > Asparagaceae > Scilla > Scilla litardierei. The sequence continues at coordinate 115,293,376 of CM061134.1, forward strand.
ACCCTGTCTTTCGTCTAGCCCACCGCATCATTTCTAGTACTTTCTTTCCCCGGGATGAGTCCAGGACCGTGACTATCCCTGAACTTTTTATCCTTTGGGTTATGACTTTTGACTTCATTCGCGGTGATGATGGGATCGCTTTTGAAGCCCCTCACATACCTATTAACGGCGGTGCATGGATTATTCAAAAATTACTTGATATTAGCCGCACCGGCAAGGGCAAATATTGCTGCGGTGGCCTCATCACCCTCATTGCCTTGCACCCCCCGTTCGGCGTCGTTATCCTGCGTGAATTGCCGCATGCCGCAGGATCCACATATCTAGATCTTGATATCCTGCTGCACACCCACATGATCAAGCCTTGAGGCGATGGTACATTTTCTTTTTACTATGGCCATCCCCCTACTCCATATACCATTCTGCCCAACCCATGACGTATGTCTATCCAGCTTAAGGCAGACTAGTCGTTCCCTCCTAATCCAGAGTTTGCGTGGGGGGGGTTGCATCTTTAGTTTCCACTCCCTGACTCACCACGACCACTGTCCCCTGCCGCCCACTTAGGGGTGCAGGATATCCCTGCGTTCAGGGAGGACCCCGGGGCTGGACCTAGTGGCGCCACCCAGGCTTCTGTCCCTGTTTCTTCCGAGGCTCTCACCACGGCCCTCTTAGGCCTAGCCTCCGGTGCCGACACGACCACTGCTGCCTGCACCTCTTCTGCTGTTCGTCAGGCCACATCCGCTCGCATCGCTCTAGAGGCTGAGGTGGCAGTGTTGTATGCTGGCGCATCGACCTCTACCTCCTCGGACCCATCCACTTCTTTCTTCTCTCACCCACGCTTCCTCGCACTTGAGCGAAACATGGCCACCATTCTATGTATTCTCACACATGTCCACGGTCCTCCTCCACCTACTCCAGCACCATCACCACCTCCTTCGATTCCTCAACGATCATCACCTCCTCCATTCCCCCTAGGCGATCATCCCCCCTCCCTCCACTTCTTCTCCACCCACGACCAATACTGTAGATCCTACACTCCCACCACCCTCTTCCATCACCACAGCATATTCACACCGCAAGAAATTAGTTGTGCTCTCGAAATCATTACCCACCCCCTCCTCGTCAATCGTTGCATCCCTCCCACTTACCATTATCACCGCCACTCCACCCATCATCCACACCACCACCGCACCCATCCATCCTCCACTTTCCCCACTTCTCGGCACACCCACCACCTCTCCTGCCCACACACCCCCATCCTCTTCCGAGGAGGACGAGTACACTTCCTCTCCTGCATTTTGATTTCTTTCTTTTTCTTTTCCAATTTTCCCCCTAGCCCATTATTTCTGCATCACCATGATCACACAATTTCGCTAGCATTGTCATGATCAGCTTGGGGGAAATCGATTTTTGTGTGTGTTGTCGTGTGATGTCGTTGTTGTGCGTGTGTGTATATGTATCCTTTGGATGTGTTTTTATATTTTTTTATTTGTGTGTTTGTGTTCTTTGGATGTGTTTTTCTTGTTTTTCATAATTTTTGTGTCGGTGCGTACCTCCCCCCATTTTCTTTGTCCTCCCGTATTTACTACTATTGCATTGAGGGCAATGCAAGTTCCAGCTTGGGGGAGTCGCATTTTGTGCGTCAGTTGCGTCTTTTTCATCGTTTTTGAGTCGTTTTCATCGTGTTTTTCTTTTTCTTCTCTTCTTTTTATCTCACTCTCCTAGAGATGACCCCACATGATGAATTGCCCCAAAACCACACACACACACACCTAGCATAGCTACGATAATCACTTTCACTAACCCTAGGAAGCCGAGTCCTATTGCATTTCATGCTTCATGGGTTCACTTTGCTTTTATGTGAGTGTCTGTCGTGACTAGCTAGTGGTGTGCTTCTACTTTGTGATTTTGTTTTAATATACATGTCCTTGGTTGACCCCTAAACTATCATACTTCAATTTCGAATATGCGGTATTTTGCCTCTACTATCTGCTTCTATATGCATGGAATATATATATATATATATATATATATATATATATATATATATATATATATATATATATATATATATATATATATATATATATATATATAATAAAACAGGGATGTTATCATGGGTTTTTGGATAAGAGTTTTTGATAAGAGATGAGAAATTGGGTATATATGAGGGATGTTGTTAAGAGAAATTGGATAAGATAAGAGAAATTGGATAAGTTAAGAGAAATTGAGTTTGAATTTTTGGGGGGGAAACAAAATTTTTGGGGGGAAACAAAAAGCAAAAAGCAAATTGCTTTTTAAAAATTTGAAAAAAAGTCCCAAATCAGTAAAAGTCGCAAAAAGCAACCCGCATCCTCGCAAAAAGCAACCCTAATCTGCCCTATCTTCAAAAGTCGCAAAAGCAACCCTCATCCTCTCGCCCCTCACCCCGCAGCCACCTCAGCCCCTCGCCCCTCGCCCCTCAGCCCCTCGCCCCTCGCCCCTCGCCCCTCAGCCCCTCGCCCCTCGCCCCTCAGCCCCTCAGCCCCTCGCCCCGCAGCCACCCTCACGTTGTTGTCGGTGCTAGCAGTCGATGAAGGGTTTGAAACCCTAGATCTGGAGAAGGAAATTGGAGATGGAATCGAGAAGGAGAAGTCAGTGAGGAAGCACACCCTCATCAGATGGTCGAAACCCTAACATGCCTGAAGCACGCAAATGGGAAGTCATCAAGCACGCAAATGGAGGGAAGTCATCAGATGGTCGAAACCCTAACATGCCTGAAGCACTCCAGCGAGAAGTCATCAAGTACGCAAATGGAGGGAAGTCATCAAATTTATTTGCTGATTTACTCCGGCGAGATCTGGTAATTTGCTTCCCATTTTTGCTATTTGCGAGATCTGGTACGCAATGGTGGAATTCTTTGTCTATGTAACACTGATCTTTAAACTTTGTCAATTGAAACCATTTTTGCTATTTTTGCTTCTCATTTTTGCTGCAGTTCGGAATCGGACAATGTAACTTTGATCTTTTGAAAAGATACGAACTTGGTCAACAATTGAAAAGATACGAACTTGGGGATTGTAGCAAGATCCCTTTTGAGCTTTCATGTGATTTAGGTCAAGAAATGATTTTGTTTGCAATTGAAAAGATTGAGACTTGATTAACAATTCATGTGATTTAGCTTTGCTTCTTTCCAAATTTACATCTGCTTGAACCTGGAGTGATGCCATATTGATTCCAAATTCCAAATTACAAAAGTACAAAAGAATTCCTTTCCAAATTCCAAATTCTTTGATGCCATATGGAGTGATGCCATATTGTAATTTGATGCCATATCTACCTTGAACCTGGCATCATTCCAAATTCCAAATTCCAGGTTCAAGCATGTGAATTCCAAATTCCAAATTCCAAATTCCAAAAGAACCTGGCATCATTGCTTAAATTCCAAATGACCTGTCATCATTCCGAATTCCAAATTCCAAATTCCAAATTCCAAATTCCAAATGACCTGGTATTATATATCTACCTTGAACTTGGCAGAATTCTACACTCCATGACCCCAGCAAATTCTTCTTTATTATGAACATACAAGTGCTTTGTTGCCTACCTTCTTAACTGTGAATGCCATGCTAATTCTCTAATTCTTAGTGCGCCTTCAAATTCTGAATATCTAATTGCAAGTTCTTAACCAGGTCCATGGTTCTGGTTCAAGTATGTACTCACCATTGGAGAATGTCCCCTACTAGAAAGCTTCATTAAAGGAGACGATTCATGATTTAAGCGCATCCCGTTTATATGTAAGGTTGGTAATATGTTTCCACATGCCGGTTGGCATCTTATCTATTTTTTTCACACCAATTTTTGCCATTCCATGTTGCATTATATTATATTATTTTATTTTATAATTCGATCTGTTTATTTCCATAGGAATCATGGATAGTGAAACAAAGTGTGGCGAGCGAAGCATGTTTGATGGCTGAGGCATTGAAACTCAACTATTTCCAAGGGATAAATTACTTTGAGGTCAAAACAAAAACTTACCTTGGCAAAATGCATGTTCACTTGGACATATCATACTAATGGATGAAGGAAATTAACCATGTTGGTAATTTGGTTGAAGGAAATTTAATGATGATTTTGCTTTTTTTTTAAATTTTATAATGTTAATTAGATTCTTGCTGGGTTGAATTCAAATGCAATTCAAAGTTGTGTGACTTCACTCCTTTTCTCTGCATTGGAACTTCCTTTTCATTTTAAAATATCTTCCATTTCAATTATTAAAATTTCATTTCTTAAAATTCTTCCATTTATTTTAAAATATCTATGATTTTGCTGCCATGAGTTGTCATTTTTAGAGGATGACATGATGAACACTGAAATTTTGTCACTGAAAATACAAATGCATTAAGTAAAATTAAATTTTGACACATTTTGTTACATTTTGATACAGTTCATCCGGCATATGCTCTAAATGTCATTTTCATTTCAGGAAATTTCATTTGAGGATTTTTTCCAGAAATTTCAATTTCATTTCTGGAAAGTTTAGGATATTTTCCAGAAATTTCAATTTCAGTTTAGGGTAAAGTTTAGGATATTTTCCAGAAATTACATGTTAAAGTTTGGGAACAAGGTTCACATGAAAGATAATGGTTTTGATAAAATAAATTACACGTTCAAAAGTTTTTGGTTGCATGCTTGAATCATTTGCTTGCATTCTTGAATCATTTGTGCTTGATGAATCATTTATGCTAGAATCATATCAAAATTTTTGCATGAGGCTTGAATCATTTGGAGGGGAAATGCTTGAATCATATTCAAGCATGCAAGCAAGGAGATGTGCACTCCTGAAAAATTTTATTTCATATACCTATGTATTTACCAAGCATTGGTATTACCCAAACCCAATGTATTTACCAAGCATTCATGTTTGATATCATATTCAAATTCTGTAACTAAATCAATTTGAATATGAACTAAAAATAAAGCATTCGTGTTTTGATAACATACTGTCACTAAATCATTATATCAAGGGTAAGAGAATTTGAATACTGAAATTACAGCATTAAAGCATTGCTTTTTTATCTGTGAAGTGTTCCTGACTATTTGTGTGATTTTTGTACTGGAAAAATTAAAGCATCCATGTTTGTACTGGAAACTAAATCATTGGTATTACCCAAACCCATTGTATTACCAAGCATTCATAATCCCATTGTACTGGAAGTTAAGTATCCTGTTACTTATAATCATGTTACTTTAGTTAAGTATCATGTCCAAATTTTGCATATCCCAATTACATATCCAAATTTAGTTACGTATATCCTGTTAGTTAAGTATCCTGTCATTTAAGTTTTCAGTAAATGAAGTATTTGGGTATTTGGGTAAGTAAGTAAACTTCATTTACTCAAATTTACTTCATTTACCCCAAATACCCAAATACTCAAACAATACCCAATATGAGGACCTGCTAATATGAAGTAAATGAAGTAAATTTACTGGCAACTTAAATTTACGTAACTGAAGTAAATTTAAGTAAATGAGGAACAACAAATTTGAGGACATGCTAAACTGAAAAACTAAAACAATACCCAAATACTGAAAAGGATAATTTGAGGACCTGCTAATATGAGTGCAGTATTTTGAGGACCTGCTAATATTTTGAGGACCTGTCCAAATTACTCAAGTTTATAGCGCAGTAGTACTCAAATTTTTGAGGACCTGCTAATATTTCAGTGCTAATATTGATTTTAAGGACCTGCTAATATTTTGAGCTCAATTTTGCTTTTGACATCAAAATTAACAGTTTTTCAGTTTTGAGCAATATTACATTGTCTAATTTGGACATGCTAATTTGGACCTGCTAATTTGGGTATTGTTTGAGTGAGGACCTGCATATTGATCAATATTACACCAAAATATTAGCAGTTTTTCAATTTTGCTTTCAATTTTGAGCAATATTACATCAAAAGGAGTATTGAGCTCAAAATTGGAAAGGATAGTGCAGTTTTTCAGTGCAGTTTATTGTTTATTGCTCAAAATACTGCACTATAAATTGAGGACCTGCTAATTTGAAAAGGATAATTTGAGTATTGTTTGAGACTTTGAGTAATGACAACAATATAATTTGAGTATTGGTTTTGGACATGATATGCAATATAAACTTTTTGGACAGTATCTCAAATATTTTAATTTGAGTATTTGGACAGGATGTGCAGGTCCTCAATACTAAAATTTGGCCAGGATATATGCATTATAAACGGTTTAATTTGAGTATTATGTATTGAGGACAGGATATGCATGTCCTTAATATTTTAATTTCAGTATTGACATGATCAATTAGAAAAACAATATAATTTGAGTATTGACAGGAAACTGCAAAATTAGAGTTTGAATATTGAGTATTGAGTTTTGAGTTTTGAGTTTTAATTTGAGTATTTGGACGGAATATCTGGACATGATATGCATTATAAACATCAAATATTTGGACATGACCTGCATATTACCTCAATACTCACAATTTTGCAATATGTGTGGGTATATAGTGCAATATTGTGCAATTTCAGAACATTAGTGCAAATTGACCCAATTTCAGTGAGTATAGTGTAATATTGTTCTGACCCAAACTTTATAATGCAAATTGACCCATATTGTAATGCAAAATTAACAGTTAACTGAATTTTGTATTATAAGTTTAAATATTTGTTCAGAACATATACTCACACTATGCTCTGATAATTGACAGGATTGTGAGTATATGTTCTCAATTTTAAGTATTTTGCAATGGGTCAATTTCAGTGGAATTGACAGAATTTGCTCTGACCTGAATGTTTTTAACAGGATTTGCAATGGCAAAATTTTTTGACTTGAGTTTAGTGAAAAATGAGTTCCAACCTGAGTATATTACCATTGCAATTAGAGTTCCAACTCACAATTTCTGATAAAATGAGTTCTAACCTGAGTATATTGCAAAAAAATTTTGCTCTGCTATTTTTGGACAGGATTTACATTTCGAATTGGATATGCATTTGGAACTGGATTGCATATCAGAGAAATTTGACAGGATATGCATCATGTCAAGAATTTCATTTGATTTCAGTTCCTGTGCATTTTATTTGAATGCCAACTTCTATTTGTGTTGAATGCTAATTTGTGTTGACTCTGCCTCTCTGAAATCTTTTGAATGCCATTTTGATAAATTCTCTGTATAAATGAGTTCAATTTGTGTTCTTCTGGGTGTAAATTCATTTTGATACAATATGCAATTTCTGTTGATATGGAAATGAGTCCAATTTGTGATTTTCTTTATTCCAAGAGTTCATGGAGAAATCAGTTTTTTCTTTATTAGTAGAGTTGATATTCATAGTGGAGTTCTTGGAGAATGGGAGTTCTTGGAGAATGGGAGTTCTTGGGAATTTAGTTTTTTTTGTTCTTGGTAAAACTACATGTTATTATTCTTACTGTCCTTTTTAAAAGAATCCAACAAAGCACATGTCCAAATCCCAACATTGTTTACATCTGCAATAACATCATCCAACAAACTAGACATATACATATTTCTTAAAACTAGACACTGAAGTTGCACTGCATATTGAGTTAAAATATTTCATATTGAGTTAATACATGATTTCAGTAATGAGTATAAATTATCTGCATATACTCAGGTTGGAACTGCATATACTAAGTTGGAATACAGGATGTCCTATTTAGTTAATATTTGTGATTGCATATACTCAGTTGCACTGCAATTTATAAACTTCCAATTTGATGTTTATAAACTTCCAATTTAATCTGGTTGCTTTTATTTCCTTCAGGTTTACTGTTTTTCGATCGGTAACAGTAGCATGAGTTCTAACTCTAGCATCTCGGAAGCAGATTGGTAACTTTGGGTTAGGGTTTCCTCGATCTCATTTGAGTTTTCATTAGGCCTCCCTTATCTGCTTCACTGTGATCGAACGCACGCCATGGCGGCTGTCGTGCTTTTGCTCACCGTGAAGCAGTCATGGAGGCCCAATGGCAAGTCCAACTTCACCCATCCTCTTCACCCCTCATCTTCAGAGTTGGAGAAATTCGTCTGCAACAATCGAAGCCACACACTCTTCTGTTACGTTTGCAACAACCAGGTTATAATTCTCAGTTTGTTTTCAGTTTATTTTCTGTTATTATCAGTTTATTTTCTCATGTTCTTTACCTCTCTTCTTACATTCAATTAGGTTCTTCACCTATCTACTTGCATTCAATCAGGTTCTTCACTGATACTTGCATTATCTAAAGAAAAAATCCTGATTTTTCATGTTCTTTTGTTCTATTTGTGCTAAAGATGGCTGATTTCAGGTTAAGGGTTGTTGGAGTTACTTTGTTTGTGTTGTTGTGAGTTGGTTGATGGCCAGACATTTGCTTGCAAGGTTTAGACCTAACCTCTAAGTTTTTGATTTTTCTCTCATTTGAGTATCTTTTGCTCTCTGTTTTTTATTTGGGTATAATCCTCACTATTTTTTGATTGGGGATCTAGGATCTGAAATCGGTTTAAATCTTGAGAGCTTGCAGAAATCTCTTCCTCTAAGACTGGTGCTGTCAGGTAATTTAAATGAAAACCTCTATGTTGTCATGAATTTTTTCAGCCCTGAAAGCCATGTTTTGTTGTCTTTTTAGCTTTCATAGTTGTCTTTTTATTTTGGTGTTTGTTGTATCTCCTTTGGGTTTTTTTTCCAGTTTATTGAGGTTCCCTCAACAACAAGGTTATGAACCTAACCTTTATGTGTCTTGAGTTTTTCTCATTTGGGTCTCTTTTGATCTTTGTTTTTTTGATTTGGGTTTAATCCTCACTGATTTTTGATTTAGGTTCCAGGATATTTTTGTGTTGCAGATAGTTTATGTTGGATGATTTTTTTAACATGAACAAACTTGATGGTTTAAGTTGTATCCATGTGATGTTTCTAGGCAAAAAATGAGAACTGTTAACTCAAAAGTGGATTTTTTTTCCTTATAATTTGCGTGCATTTTCTGAGTTAACAGTTAATCTATTGGTTCAACAGTTAATTTCTACAAGCGTGATTTATGTTAACTTAAACAAATGTGGATCTTTTGAGTTAACATGCATTAATTCTCAAAAGAGAACTTAAAAAATCCACAGTTGCTGAAATCAAGTTTTAATGTTGCCTGGAAATATCACTTGGGTTTAAATAGGAATGTTTATTTTAGGTTCATGTTTTAATATGAATTTGGGTTTAAATATGCACATTTTTCAGTTGTCAGGTTGTTTTCATGTTTGAATGGGGTTTGCAATTGGTTTGTTTCATGTTTCATTTGTTAGTTTGTTTCATGTTTCATATTTCATTTGTCAGGTTGGTCTGCTTGCAAAATTCTGTCCAGGTTGTTTCATAGTTCATTTGTGCAATGTTGCTTCCAAAATCCTGTCCAGGTTGATTGCAAACTCATCTCCAGGCTGCAAAATCCTAACCAAAATCCCCAACATGTTCCTTTTTGTTGTGCGTTTTAAATGGCCAGACAAAGCAAAAGTTAAACTGCATACATATGACACAAAACAAATGACACGAAATTGTTAACCTATTTTGCCTATGTATGATTTTGGATAATACAAACGATTGGTTAGCGTTAACAAATGAATGATAACATCCCAGCAAAATTGTATGATAACACAAAATTGTATGATAATAGAAAACAAAGCAAAATGTTTTGTTTTGAGTTAACATCCCTTCAATTTCTATGAGTTAACACAAAACAGAATTATATGATATGCATAACACAGAATTTCTTAATGACACAATTGTATGATTTTGCATGTCCATTTAGAGTTAAAATTATTAACAATTGCATGTTGTTCATGTTTCATTTGTCAAGTTAACAATTACATTGTGTCTAAATGGCCAGGTTAACAATTGTAGGGTGTCTAAATGGCTGATTTCCCCATGTTGTTCATGTTTCATTTGTGTGCATGGTGTTTTGGTTTTGATTTTGTAAAAAGTGTGCAGTGACATTTGTGTGCATGGTGTTTATTTTTTATTATATCTTGCAAACATCATTTGGGTTCATGTTCCGATATGCATTTGGGTTTATGTTTTAATCTTGCAACCATTGTATACCCCCCCAGGGTGTTCATGTTTCATTTGTGTGCAAACACCCATGCCCATGCCCTATGTTCATGTTTTTTGTTAAAAATATGTTGTGTCATTTGTGTGCCGAATGTTCATGTGTTATTATATCTTGAAAACCTCATTTGGGTTCATGTTCTCATCTACATTTGGGTTCATGTTTTAATCTTGCAAACATTATATACCCTCAGGGTATTCATGTTTCAGTTGTGTGCAAACACCTAACCCACGCCCTGTGTTCATGTTTTAGGTATTAACAAGCATGGTGTGCAGGGTGTTCAAACTTTAGGTATCTTGCAAACATGTGTTCATGTGCTCTCACAAACCCCACCATTCTCTCTCAAAAAAACCAGAATTGTATGATAACACAAAATTGTATGATAACGCCAAACAAATGACACTTATCAATTCTACATGATTAAAATTCTGTTTATGTAGGATTTTGCATGGATGGTTTGTTATGCATGGTGTCTAAATGGCTGATTTTCCTAGGGTGTACATGTTGTGTTTGTGTGCATGATGTTTTGTTTCATGCTTCAAGCTACCTGGTTGCCTCTTTGCAGTGTGCATTGTGTTTTAATTCTGTTTTGAACTGATTTTTGAAGATTTGACTAAAATTGGTGTGTTTTTGAGTTTGTTGCAGTTGATAGGGGAGAATGGACTGACATGGATGCTAGCTATGTGTTCATGTGCACCATGTGTTTTTGTTCTTTTTGAAACATTCAAAACACTAAAACTTTGTTAATGGCAGTGTGAGCCAGTAGAAAAATTCTTAATGGCAGGGTTGAACTTCCAGTGTTTGGTATGTTTCTTTAATGGAGGGTTGATTTTTTTGTACACTCAACAAATTTTTGAGTATACTCGACAAATTTGAAATGTTTGAGGATACATTTGTTTCAAAAAGAAATGATATCAACATTTGTAAATCCATGTGCAAAAGAGGTACATCTGTAAATTTATTAACTCATCAAAAAGGTACATCTGTAAATCCATGTGCAAAAGAAGGTGCAGATTTGTTCTTGCAACTTAAAAAAAGATACATATGTTATTTTCCCATATATGTTTCACAGATTTTTGGTTCTTTCAAAAGAAACATTGTTATCAAATTTTTGGGTTTGGAGAAGTAATTGATCCCAAACATTCTTTTATAGTCGAAATTAATCACCATCATTTTTTTGTTCTTCTTTTGTTTTTTACAATTTAAAGAACATGTGCATGTCCAGCCACAAACTTCTCAAGGGCACGGGAAAAAGGGGAAGCAGGTCAAAGCTTTTTTATTCCACGAAAGGAGAAAGGGTTATGCCATCAAAAAATTAGGGACGGAAGGCTTCTGTGATTCCTCCATGAAGATCAACAGAGCACACGCAACAATTAGAGGTTTCTCCTTCTTTATTTTGTTAAATTAAAGGTTAAGGTCGCTTTTGTGTTTGTTGTGTGCAGGTGAATTGGAGAACAAAACAAAAATAATTAGCAAGTATATGACGAAACAATCTTTTCAGATCTGAAGCCATACTTTCTTTGAGTGGATTAATATTCTCCTCATTCCCTGACTTGCTTCAATCTGAGTGGATTAGTATTTCGTAATTTATTCTGTTGATGGGGAATAGGGAAGCACATGAAGTAGCAGTGGATCACCAAAATCGTACATTGCTGTGTTTTTTCCCGTTTTTAATCATGTGTTCTTTTTGACGAAGATATTTCAGGTAAATTCCATCTTTTGAAGTATGACATGTAAATTCATGTTTTAATCATTAAAGTTCACAAGCAGATAGAATGACATTAGGAATATGACAGTTAATGTGCAAGGTCAAAGTTAACACAATTATATGGGACGGCTGCTTCTTACTGATGTCCAGAGATGTAACAATGGCAGTTTGATGCTTAAGACGCTTTGTTTCGAAGAATCTAATACCATGACATGAGCATGCTTAGGGTGTTCAATGGTATATTTGAAATGTTTGGCAGAATATGCTGTAGTAACTAAGATGAAGGATGGTAGAGCATGACCTTGAGGGGGTGTCTATTAATCTGACCTGCACCATGCCCATATCATGGGCGCGTGCCATATTTGTGCTAATGTGGTCCAGAAACATGAGGACCATTTTATTAAAGACGCGATTTACTGTTAAAATTTTATTAAAAACATGATTTATCAAGGACATGATTTACTATTAGCAGAGACCAATAAGTGTGCTGAGTAAGGAGTCATAAGATCGTAGTTTGGTGTGTATCAAACCCTATAGGATTGTCAAAACAAACCACATGAGATGATTAAAGCTGATAAAGTATTTATTGAGTTAACGGATGACATGGTTAAATGGATGAAAATGATTCATGTAGTTGAACCCAAAAGTTTGGAATATAAGCTGCATTGTTATTGTTTGTAGAGAACGACTCCAATACAGTTGAATAGTGAATGGTTTAACTTGAGATTAATTTATCTTTTGTCACAATCAACCATGTTTTTTCAGCCATGCATTTCACCATGTATTTCACTGTTTCAAATGCTATGGAAATCTACCTGCAGATTGTCGAGATCTATTCATATGTTTGCTATATTATTTGTCTTAATCGATTTAGTCAAATTAGTGTTTAATTTTTCTTATTTCTGCAGAATTAGGATACGGTAGCAACAAATTTTGAAGGTTCCAACCCTTGAAACCATAATGCACATCCCATCTTCCCTCTTTGCCATAATACAAACTAGGAATCTGACTTCTGATTTCTCTTGGTGTCAACGATGTAACATTTCATAAATGTTACTGAAATCTATCTCTATGTGATCAGTGCCAAAAATTGAATGAGAAAAAAATCCTAAATTTCATGTGCTAACTCTCCAATTATGAACAGATGAGCTATATATTCACAATTGAAGTTTACTGCAATGTTCCCTTTAGAAATACATTTATTATTGCAGAGTCAATAGATGCTACCCCAAAAAAATAATTTCTGGCTCAATATACATACCTTCAAGAACAAATTTTTTATCTGGATTTGGTATATACCATTCATTTGTTATTGTTTGAGTTTCTGCTAATTTTTCCAAGCACTTGCTGAAGGAAAAAAGTAACGATGAAGAGGCTTGAAGGCAATTTGGCCTGCATGCAATTTGAAAACACCAACTCTGCAGAGTTGGCCTTCAGAGTTGGCCTCCAATTGACATGTATTCAAATTGCTTCATTTTGAATTTTTGCAAGCATAGGATAACTGCTTGAAAGCAATTTGGCCTTCATTTTGAATTTTTACAAGATTAAATGAAAAAATTATTTGAATGAATGACTGCATGTATGGCATCCATAATTGCTGGCATTCATGTTTTTTTGGCTTTGCTGATTACAGAATGACTGCATGGTTTTAATGGTGGCCTTAGAGATGTATGGTTTGAATGAATTTGTTATCACCAACAGGGTATCAGATCTGTCCATGGGATCAGAGCTTAGTTTGCATATGGATTCTATAGATGTGGGTTAGTGGTATTATCTCCCAAGTGATCTCCCTGTTGATGTTAGCAGTCCATCTACGCTGGAAAACAATGAGGCAATCAATTGATTAATTTGGTTGATAGTTGTTGCAGCTTAGTTTTATTTATTATTTATATTGATTTGTTTGACATCCACATGCTATCGAGTCTCCCGCACAAAAATCAAAATGCAAAGTAAAGCACAACATCAATGGAAGAAACTGATATGGATGTATAAAAATGGTACATATATGTTTAATGCTTGATTGCTCGATCTTTTGAGGTTTTTTTGGAACATCGATTTCTGTGCTTTCCTTTCCTTTGCTTTCTCTCTCCCCCCAATTGAATAGAATAACCATAAGAATTTGTGATACTATGTGCTTTATTTTTCAGGGTAACATGTTATTTAAAGAGGGAAAGTATGAACTTGCTAAAGCAAAATATGAGAAGGCATGGTTCCTATAACTATTTCTATATATATGTCTTGCTCTATCATCCAATTATAATTATTTGTTTGGTTATCTAATGTTCAAATGCTTTCTAAATAATTGTGAAGCATAATATAAAATCAAATGTTTTTTAAATGCTTCCAAAGAATAATGCAGAAATCAAACTCCACCAATTTCTCATCTGTATATTTACTTGATAAAATGCAAGATGTTTATATGTATAGAAGAAAATTTGTGTTTCTGTTTTATAATTTATAATATTTTTTCTCCATCAGGTTCTTCGTGAATATAATCATGTGAATCCTCAGGACGATGAGGAAGGCAAAATCTTTCTGAATTCCAGAGTAAGTTTATTCTAATAATTTACAATGAAATTCCAGTTCTGTGATTCAAGCTCATTTTAGTTTCAATACCGTGGTGATTACGTTATATCCAATATCAATTTCCCAATTCTGATTTATTCTTTGTATTTCTCTAACTGTCATGTAAAAATTGAAGTATATATCAATGCCTTTAAGTGATAAGTGATTGATATTGATATTTATTTTATTTTTAATTTAAGGTTCTTGCAGAATTCTTTGTACCTTAACGTAGCAGCCTGCTTGCAGAAATTGCGTCAATATAGAAAATCATTTGAGATATGTAATAAGGTATTGTTTTTGAGAATATACCTTTCAACAGCTGTTATTAAATGTATTAAGTGCCGTTTGCCTGTGCCCCCCTTTGGCCAGGGCTAGGACTCTTACCCTTATGTTTGCAATCATTTTGTAACTGTTTTGTGAATTCATCTATGTCATCTAAATTTTGACAGGTTTTAGATGCGAATCCAGTACATGTCAAAGCTTTATATGGACGTGGCATGTTATACATGTTGGTTGGAGATTTTGATGAAGCAAGGAATGATTTCAATAAGGTTTCCACAACTAAAGAGCATTCACTATTCCTTGAAAATTGTTTACACTGCTATTGCATCCCAAAGTGCCCATGACTAACTATTTTAACGCTTATCATTGCATATGATAAGCATCGACAAATCTTCTGAGCCTGATGCGGCGGCGGCCCTTCTCAAGCTTAAGCAAAAGGAGCAGGTCGGTTAACGACACCCTACTGTGCTCTTTGATCATATGCTGTAATCCAATCCTCATGAAACTTAATTTACAAAGAGCAGGAAGTAGAAAAGAAGGCTAGGAAGCAGTTCAAAGGACTGTTTGATAAGAAACCTGGAGAAATTTCCGAAATTCCCGAAGGCCAGGGTGTCGAGTCAGCGAACCGTGAGAGCGTCTCATCAAATAGATCGAGATGAATCGCATGGCCAGGAAGCAGAGAAGATAGGGCTACTCAGCCGCAATAAAGAGAAGTCAGGAGTGCTCCGCCGCGTCTGGCCATCTGGCCGGAAACTTTTCACGGCGCTTGGATTGAACAAGTGTGGACTGAACAAGTGCACCATAATGTGATGCAATTCGATGAAGGATTATTCCATCCAACCAAAGTTCATCCTTTGTACCGAGTGGAATGGAAACGAAATAAGTTTATAGCCGATTTCAGCTTAAAATTCCACGAAGAAAGTGTAATATTGGCAACCGTTGTCACAAGGCAGATGAACTTAGCATCAACTATCTTTTTTTGGAGAAAAGAGGATTTAAGAAGTTTTTTAAAACCTTAATTATGCTGTTCGAATGGTTATTCTATTCAATTTTGGATGTGAGCAGCAATTTTAATGGTGCGATTTTAATGGCTAAATCTGCGAGCCTTAATGGTGCAAGTTTAATGGCTAAATCAGTTAGCTTTAATGGTGAAATTTTAAGTGTTTTTACCATGTTCTTCGGCTGTAAGGCATGCATCTTCTTTGCAGTTGAAAAGAGTATGATGGTTATGCAGCCCATATTTTCATGTTCATGTCTCCATGTTCGTATCATATTGTTTAAGGATTTACCGTGTCTCCATATTCGTGTAGCATTATATGTATGTACAGTTTATGCTTCTTAGCTATTGATATCAATTTGTTGAAAAATATGCGCCAACATTCATAGTTGAATTTGTATTTACCAGTTGATGTTCACAGTTCAGCAACAGTAGCATGAGAGGTATGATGTTGCCATATATGAATCAAATTGCATGTTCTCAAAATAAATTCCTGGAACATGAATGAGATACGGAACCGTTAGTCTTAAGAGTACACGACCAAATTCCTAGAACTGATGGAATCAAATGCATGCCACATTTAATTAAGTCAAAAAACACTGGGAGATAAAGCCTGCACACTATACTTTAAAATGGATGCAAAACTGGGGAACTAAAATTTGGGAGGAAACTTTAAACTTTTGGAGGGGAACTAAATTTTGGGGAACTAAATTGTAGGGGAGACTAAAACTTTAAACTTAAACTCGATTCTATGGTTAAAGAAGCACTTTGATAATACCCAAGATTTGTTGCTGTTAATTTGATGAGTTGGGAAATATGGTTGTATTCCCATAATTTTTATTGCATGAACTTATTCTCACTTATTTAGAAAAAATAAAAGTAAGAAGAGTTGGAGAACTGGGAGATTGATAGTAGATGGTTTAAAGTGAGCAACATTTAATTCTACCCATTGTTTTCATTTTGAGAGAAATAGTTGGTTAGATATATAAATAATCATTATTCTTTGAAAATGCCCGCGCCGAAGGCGCCTGCGCAATTTTTTAACGCTAATTTGTTTTTCCGCGCCAAAGGCGCGGGCGCCAAATTTGTTGTTCGACGTCGAATTTGTTGTTCCGCGCCGAAGGCGCCCATGCTTGCTAAATTTTTTAAAGATAATTTATTGTTCTGTTAAATTTTGGCTAAGGAAATAATTTTTTGGGGAACAAAGATTTCGCGGGCGAAATCTAAAATGAACCGTGCCCGCGGGCACGGGTTATGACTAGTATATATATATAGTATGCTTCAATTTGCATGTGTCGGGACTCTACCAATAGGACTAGGATAACCCATTTAGCTTATGCTCTGATTTGCGAGAAAATTTTTCTTTTACCCAAGTGTTTAGAATTCGATTTCTTTTTTGTTTTACTTGGTGCAAATCCCCTCGTCGTGTACCGTTCTCCCACTTGGGGGAGTACACAAGTATATAGCCAAAAATCCTAAAGCCCAAAAAAAGAAAAAAAGAGAGAAGAAAAATCCAAAAAGAAAAAAATGTATAGCCAAAAGTCCAAAAAAAACCAAAAAAATACAAATATCCAAAACCCAAAAAATTCCCATTGTGAGTATCATTCCTATCCACCATGAATAAAGGGAAGGCGAGAATTTGCACCGAGTGTTCTACTCCACACCTTCTCAACCTCCTTCGTTTTCGAACACACTTGGCATAGAAACTTTCTAGCGATTATCTACGCAATAGTGTGATGATCTCCTAGTCCCTAGCGGTCGAATCCCCGACACATGATACGCTTCAATTCTTATTCTATCCTCATGCATGCTTGAGCTATTTTTCACCGCTAATTTGAATTGAATCGATATTTGGGTCATTCCTTGGGTAAGTGTATATGGAGCTTTATCGCACAATTTACATAGTGACACCGTCTGCTAGCTCACGACCACACTCACTCGCGCTTCACCGCGTGGGCCCACGACACTTGTATGGACTCATATTCCTTGGTTTAGTGATGTGTTTTATCGCATGCTTGCTTAATGTGGTGTGTTTGATTTTGTTGGCTCTAACGGGCGATCTAGGATTTTATTTTCTCTTTCTGTTTCTCTCTCTCTATTTTCCCTCTGAGCTCCTACTCTCACTCGTCTTCCTCGAGGACGAGGAAGGGTTCAGCTTGGGGGATTTTGAAGTGCGTTTATATTATATATATTCACGCACGTCTTCTTCGTGATTTTCTGCTGTTTTCTGTTATTTCATATCCGTTCTTTTGTTTTTTGTATCTTTTCACTTTCTCCATGTTTTTGTGCAAATGCAGGAGTTTCCAGCGTTGGGGACATACAAAGCAGATATCATGAGCCCCCGGAGTAACGGGAGGTGTCACGCGCGATCCTGAGGGCCAAACATCGAAGAAAACCATATTTCAGCCCTCAACCGATCGGTTGGACAGAGCCAACCGATCGGTTGGTGCACGCATATCCGACCCGGACAGGAGCAGAAGTGAAGAGCAGCTCACCCGATCGGTTCAGCGATCGGGTGAATCCGACAGAGCTCTCTGTCTTTTTGGAGCATAATTCAACCGATCGGGTGACATCTCACCCGATCGGTTTATCTGTAGCCAAAATCCCCAATTCACGACCCGGTGACGCCAACCGCTCGGCTCAGCAACCGGTTGATGCATCTGAAGCCCGAAGGCCAAAGCGACTGTCAGCACACCAGATCGGTTGATGCTTCAACCGATCGGGTGGCCGCATTTTCTATATGTAGTGACTTAGGCTTTTCCAAACTCGGATCCCCATTGTATTTTCTGTCTTTTTGGGATTTTTAACGGCTCGGAATTTATTCCGTCTTGTAAGTTTTTTTATTGTTCTGGAACTTTAATATTGCTTTAATACTATTGCTAGCTACTACTTTCTATTGCTTGATTTCAATTTCAATGGTTGAATTTTTTTGTGATGTTATTTTCTCCATGAATTGTAAGTAGTTTCCCAATCTAGGGAATTGGTGGAAACCCCTTCGTGGGTTCTCCCTAGACCGAGCATAGGATTAGGTTTTCGATAGGATTTAGGAATTTAGATGGTTACGCGGGGCGTTTTATTGTCATTGGCGGGAGAAAGACCGCCTCTGACCGTCGGGCCAAGAGGAAATAAAACTGGCGTTTGATCCCCTAACCACAGCTCAGACCCCTAGTGTAGACATTGAATCCTGTTGGGTATTGACGACATGTATACACCCATGAGGGGATGTATGAGGGTATACGGACCTCAGATGTCGCGTGCATGAAAGCATGTACGAAGGGAACCTTTTCATGTGTGAAAAGGACCACTCGATAAGTGGAAAATGGCACATTATAAGTGCATAAAGGCACTTGATAAGTGCATGAAGAAGAGGATAAGCAAGGGTATTAATATAAGATAATAAGCTTATATATGGTTATTTCCTACAATAACTACCCCTAAAGCCTATAAATAAGACCCAAGGGTAAGGCATTTTAGGCTAATCCTTCATGCCATAAGTTTGCATAAGGCAAACCTCTTCTTCTTCTCCCTTCCATTTAGTTCTTCTTCCAAATAGAGATTTAGACGGTGGAAACGCTGCTTCGATCCTCTGTGACGAAGTACCGACCGTTGTGGCGAATTCAAGGGCAAAGTTCAGAGACTACAGTGCAGCGTACGCTAACGTAAGTCTCTTCGATCCTCTATCCTCCGCATGAACGGGATCCTACATTGGTATCAGAGCCACATGGGTTCGCCCCGGTCTCACCGATGAACGAGGCGTTGTCTTTTTCACGAATGAGTTTCCTACCATTATAGATATGGTAGGAGCGCATCGTGACGGAGAGAACGCAGCAGTTGTTCTTTTCACGTTAGGGTCTTTTGTCATTACGGATATGGCAGGAACTCTCCGTAACGGGAAGAACTGACCGTTCATCTCGCCAAACTCGCCCTCTTCATGGATGCTAAGTCTCCATTCAATAGGGAATGTGAACTCTCTTCATGTGGAGCGTGAAGTTTGCGGTCTTGAAAGTGTGTTATTATTTTTTTGGCACACGGCCATTGAAGCATAACCACTTTCTCGATGAACGGGTGTCTCATCGGAGAAGATGGTGGTTACCAAAAACTTCTCATCGGAGAAGAAGATCTCTTTGGTGCATGATCACCATGGCCATGCGGGTAATGGTGGCAATGCACCCCCCCCCCCCTCCGCGTAGGGGAGGGGGTTGGCTTCGGCCAATGACAACCAAACACAACCCCCCGAAGGGGGGGGGGGTAGACTCCATGAAGGGAAGGCCGGCATTGGCCGGCCTCGGCCAGGGCAGAGGCCCTGGCCGAGGGGCCAGGGCCCCTGGCCGAGGGTCCAGGAACCCCTGGCCGAGGGGACATAGCCACGCCAAGGAGGCACGGCCCTGGCCAAGACAGGACTACCGAGCCCCGGCCTCGACCAAGGTGATGGGGGGGTCTGCATGGCCGACCCATACAATATCGGTGGCAGTTGCATACGGCAAAACCCCATGCAAGGGGGATACGGCCTTGGCACGGCCACGGCTCGACCCCAGCAATGGCCGGGGAAGGCCACTACCTCCCGCTGCAAAATACGATTGCAAAATACGTTTTTCAAATACGTTTGCAAAATACGTTTTTTTTCAAAATACGTTTTAAAACGCTTTTCCGCTGCAAGTACTATAAGAGTACTATTATTTGATAAGTGATGGGGAAATATTGAAAGTTGTTCTAGATGGTGATTGGCATTGTAAATGACCTTTCCGATTCTAGAGCAACTTCTTCAATATTTTTCGAAAGTAACTTATCAAATGTGAAATTTATGCAATGTTTTTGATCAAACTTGTTTTATGTCTTTTGCAGCATTTTAAAACTGAAATGTCTTCGGCTGCTAAGAACATCGTCGCTGAGTTAAACAAAGGTGAAAAACTCAACGGAGATAATTACAAACTATGGTCCATGAAGATACAATATGTTTTAGAGGAGCAAGACGTGCTCGAAACTCTGAAGAACATAATGACTGAACCTGAGTTAGGCACTACGGCCCAACACAGAAGAAACAAGGAAGCTTTTGATGCTTGGTCTCGGAAGAACAAGATTGCTCGCATTATATTACTATCAAGTATGGCAGACGACATAATGCGGATCTTCCGAGAATATGACCTAGCTATGGACATATGGTCCAAGCTAGAGGAGAAGTTTGGTAGCACCTCGGTGACCAAACTTCGCTCTTTACCTATAAGATTCGATTCGTACAAAAAGCGTCGAGATTATTCCATGGGAATTCATCTACGACACATGGCGAATCTTATTTCAGAGTTAAAGGATGTAGGTCATGTGCTCACTGATGAGCAACAAATCCAAGCGGTCATACGTTCCCTACCAATCGAATGGGAACAAATGAAGATGCATCTCACTCATAATGAGAGCATCAAGAATTTCAGCGATGTTTCTAAGCACCTCGAGTTAGAGGAAGAGCGGCTTGCGGCCGCCAAGCCAAGTGCAGAAGTGCACATGGTTGCTAGTTCCTCACACGGGGGAAAGAAACGTAAAAATCACTTGAAGTATGATCATGAACATAAAAGGCAACCAGAGTTTACCAAGAAACCCAAACATAAGGGTGGAAAGAAGAAATGGCACAAGAAGAATGACTTGAAGAAGATCAAGTGCTTCAAGTGCAACAAGTTAGGTCACTTTGCCCGTTCATGTATGGATGCAGGTGACAAGGTAACTTGTAATAATACTAGTTACATATGTGTTTCTAGTTCAATATTTCTTGTAGAATCTAATCCTTTTTGGATAATTGATTCAGGTGCCACCGACCACATAGCAAGGGACAGACGGTCCTTCGTGGAGTATCACCGGATACCCCAAGGAACGAAGTGGATATATGTAGGAAACAACACACGTGTTGAAGTGAAAGGCGTTGGGACGTGCAAGCTCGTCTTGGACAACGGCCGCACTATCTTACTTCATGATGTCCTCTTCGCTCCAGATATTCGAAGGAATATTATATCTGTGGTTGTATTAATGGGTCTTGGTTATAGTTGGTTCTTTCAAAATTGTAATGTGGATTTGTCTTGTAATAATTCTGTAATTGGTTCTGGGTATGTTTTCAAAGGATTCATTGTATTGAATACTATGTATGATTCCTCAAATTTTAATGAAAATTTCCTTGTTACAAATTCTTCGATTTATGAATTTGATGTAATTTGTTGGCACGCAAGGCTTGGTCACATTGGACCAACACGTATGGATAGACTTGCCAAACGTGGCCTTCTATCCAATGTTTCAAATGTCGAAATGTCGACTTGCGAACATTGCCTTGTAGGGAAATCTTGTCGCAAGCCATTTGGAACCGGCACAAGGGCCGAGGTTCCATTGCAGCTTATCCATTCGGACATATGTGGTCCGATGAATGTCAAGACAAGACGCGGGAAGTCCTACTTCATCACTTTTATTGATGACTTCACCCGATTCAGACATATCTATTTGATATCCCACAAAAGTGAAGCATTAACCTGCTTTAAAAATTATATGAGTTTAGTGGAAAATCAATTAGATCGCAAGATTAAGGTCTTGCAAACCGATAGAGGCGGTGAATATCAATCAGCAAGTTTTAAGGAACTTTGTGATGAAAAGGGCATAGTTCATCAAGTAACTCTGCCTTATACTCCACAACAAAATGGTGTTGCTGAAAGGAGGAATAGGACTTTGATGGAAATGGTCCGTTCAATGATGGCACAAGCTAACTTGCCAATCACCTTTTGGGGTGATGCATTATTGACGGCTACTTTCATCTTGAACCGCGTACCCTCGAAATCAGTTAGCTCCACTCCTTATAAGTTGTGGAACCAAAGGTCTCCTGACTTAAGCATTTTAAAACCTTGGGGGTGTGCATCCTACGCACATATTTCCTCCCATAAGTATGGAAAACTTAGGCCAAGGGGGAGGAAATGTATCTTTATACGATACGCAGAAAACTCCAAAGGTTACGTTTTCATTGGTCAGGAAGACAATGGAGGACCGATTGAATTTGAGTCGAGGGATGTTACTTTCTTGGAAAATGAGTTTCCAAGACAGGGCGAGATAAGTTGGGACTTATCTCTATTTGAGATTTATGATCAAGAAGGATTACCTCATTCGAGTGGGAGAATTCTTGGTGAAGACGAAAATACGTTTCAACCTTCACCAATGGATGATACGAATGATGCAAATCATATTCCATATGGGAATAATGATCCAAGTGGGAGCAATTCTAACCACATCCAAGTGGGAGTGATATTAGAATTGATCCAAATTCGAGTCAACAAGGACTTGAAGAATCTCAAATACGACTAGTAATCGTACAAGGTTAACTCCTCTAAGATTTGAGGATGAATTCCAACAAACCTTTATGACTTTACTACAAGAAGATGACGAGCCTGCTACTTTCAAACAGGCCATATCATGCCCTGCAAAAGACAAATGGATGGAAGCGATGATGGAGGAATTAGAATCCATGAAAATTAACCGAGTCTGGGACTTGGTTAACTTACCCAGAGGACGTAGAGCTATTGGGAACAAATGGGTTCTCAAGATCAAGCATAAGGCTGATGGCTCTATAGACAGATATAAAGCTCGCCTTGTCGCGAAAGGTTTTACGCAACAAGAAGGGATAGACTACGAAGAGACCTTCTCACCTGTTGTTCGTTTTACCTCGATTCGCTTGATTCTGGCTTTGGTAGCTTGCTTAGACCTCGAATTACATCAAATGGATGTAAAGACTGCCTTTCTCAATGAAGAATTGGACGAGGAGATCTATATGGAACAACCAACAGGGTTTGTAAAAGAAGGAAACGAACATAAGGTTTGTAAGCTTCGTAAGTTCATATATGGTCTTAAACAATCCTCGAGGCAATGGTATATACGATTTCAAGAAGTTGTCTTATCAAATGGTTTTACCATGCTTGATGAAGATAACTGTGTATATATCAAGAGGATCAAAAGCAAGTATGTCATTATGTCTCTATATGTAGATGACATTTTAATAGCCGGAAATGACAAGGGCTTTGTGATGGATATCAAAGCTTGGCTTTCATCAGTATTTGAGATGAAAGACATGGAAGACGCCGCATATATCCTTGGAGTTAAGATTTCAAGGAATCGTTCGAAGAAACTTCTTTCTCTTTCACAAGAGACTTATATAAAGAAGGTTCTAGAACGTTTTAATATGCAGGACTGTAAGTCCATTGATACTCCTATAAGCAAATGCGATAATTTATGTCTGAAAATGTGTCCAAAGAACCAAAAGGAAAAGGAAATTATGGAAAAAGTTCCATATTCCAGTGCAATTGGCAGTCTTATGTACGCTATGATGTGTAAAAGACCAGACATCTGTTTTGCCGTTGGAATGGTAAGTCGTTACCAATCCAATCCAGGGCAAGCACACTGGAAAGCAGTTAATGCGGTATCTTAAAGGGACTGCGGACCATGCTTTATGCTATCAAGGAAATGCCTTGAGGCTCGAAGGCTACACTGATGCTGATTGGGCGGGTGATCTCGATGAGCAACGATCGACCTCAGGACATGTTTTTCGACTCGGATCTGGTGCAATATCCTAGAGTAGCAAAAAACAATCCTGCATCACACTTTCAACTATGGAAGCCGAATTTGTAGCATTTAGCATGGCGGTCCAAGAAGCTGTTTGGCTTAGGAAGTTCTTAGACAAGCTAATTGATGCAAGTGACTCAGGTACTGTACCAATATACAGCGACAATCAAACATCTATAGCCTATGTCAAAGATCCAAAATTCCATTGTAAGACCAAACACATTGATATCCGCTACAAATTTGCAAAAGACTGTGATAAGAACAAGAAGGTAGACATTAGATACATATTTACGCATGAGATGATAGCGGATCCGCTTACGAAGGCTATCCCCAGAGATGTGTTTTACAAACACTTATCATCTCAAGGATTGCGTAAGAGCTGAGTTGTATCAATGTATATTCCCATGTCTATGAGAGATTAAATTTAATAACAGAATAAGTTTTTTTCCCATTGCATATGAGTTTCTTGAAAATGTTTGTGTACATTTCTTTTAATCTCAGCTATGTTTTTCTAGTATGTCGTACAGATTGAGGTTGGCTCTCTCACATGAGCAACCGCCTTTATTCTATCAGACGGATAAGATAAAGATGAGACCTGTTTAAAGTCAAAATCGTCAGACGGATGATTTAGAGTCATGACTTAAACAAAATGATCGTATGAAAGATCTGCATCATATGGATGCTTACAAAAGATCTAAGAAGATTTTTAAATCTTATCTGTCTTATGCGGGATGTGTGTCCAGGAAATTACTGAGTAGAAAAAGGGACTCAAAGTCAGACATTGTGGTGTCTGATCATCATCCTTAAAACATCATTAAGACATATGCTCCCTGGGAAAGGAGTGATGTTGTAATATATATTCATACTACGTATGCATTTGACCATTGGGTTAGAATAGTAATTTTGTTTACTATTATGTGAGACCCAAAGACCACATGGGTCTTAACTTCTTACCCTTATGGACTCTAATTGGTTCCTTTAGATTTGACTGGGTGATCGCTATCTTAGCATGTTGCTTATGGACTATGGTAATTCGGTCCGGCGGGGCATGTTAGAAAAGCGAGTCAAGTCAAGATCGAAAGGATCGCAAGAAGAGGAAGATTAATTTCATATTCACACTTGGACTTTAGAGATTCAAAGCTGGCCAGCCAATTGTAATCCAGATGGGATTCAATTGTTGAATATAAAGTATAAGAAATGTGAAGAAATAATCTAGGGTAATGCATGCGTTGATCTACTCTACTTTGCACCTCAAAGAGTGTTGTGTATCTCTAACAAGTGCACAACAACAGAATCTATGCGCATGACGGTCACACAGTCTATTTTTCAGTATGATAAATAGAAGAACTAAAGGAAAAGATGTTTCCTTACAATCCCCTCAAGTGTGAGTGGGAGATGTTGGATATGGACGACATGTATACACCCAAGAGGGGATGTATGAGGGTATACGGACCTCAGATGTCGCGTGCATGAAAGCATGTACGAAGGGAACCTTTTCATTTTGGAAAAGGACCACTCGATAAGTGGAAAAAGGCACATTATAAGTGCATAAAGGCACTTGATAAGTGCATGAAGAATAGGATAAGCAAGGGTATTAATATAAGCTAATAATATTATATATGGTTATTTCCTACAATAACTACCCCTAAAGCCTATAAATAAGACCCAAGGGTAAGGCATTTTAGGCTAATCCTTCATGCCATAAGTTTGCATAAGGCAAACCTTTTCTTCTTCTCCCTTCCATTTAGTTCTTCTTCCAAATAGAGATTTAGACAGTGGAAACGCTGCTTCGATCCTCTGTAACGAAGTACCGACCGTTGTGGTGAATTCAAGGGCAAAGTTCAGAGACTACAGCGCAGCGTATGCTAACGTAAGTCTCTTCGATCCTCTATCCTCTGCGTGAATGGGATCCTACAAATCCTAGCGCGTGGTAATGATAGGATGAGATGTTGGGAGTAATCGTTGCGAGCTTAGTGCACCCGGAGTCGGTCGGTGTTAATGGACATTGGAATGCCCACCGTCCGAACCTGAGTAGAACTAGCATATCATCATGGGCATCAACCGGAATGTCGGGCCCATGGGACGCTAGGTATCACTCTTAGAGGCAACGTCTCACCACTAAACCCTAAAATCCAATCGTAATCCTATCCATCGGTCGTAATAGAGAGGGCACATGATAGGGTGGAAACCAAAGTCCTAGGTTCCCTTTTATATCTTATAACCTTCATATTTCTATTTTGTGACAACCTACCGATTGATCGGGCTAGCTCACCCATCGGGTGAACCGGTTCCTTCTTGACAACAAGCACAACACACGCCTCCCTGAGTTCGACCCCCAAGCCACACTACAACACCGTACGCTTGCGGTTATAAATATTTAAATCTGGTATCCCCAATCCCATTACATATATTGCTAAATCTAGGGGACGTCCATGAGCGCATTGGTTTCAAGATCACTTTTCACCGATTCCAATAGAAAATCAACCCTTTCAATTCTGGCTTGCATTTCAATCTGATGTGCAAGCATCTCATCGATCGTCTGAGCACTCTCATCAAGATAGTATTGTCCCATTTGAGCACTCTGATCGAAATAATATTCTCCCATCTGAGCTTCGAAATTGGGTCTCCACATGGTAATATCAAAGATACCTGGACAACAAAAATAAGAAAACTAGAGAGGATCGTCAATAGTACAAGCGAATAACAAAAGGATAATGTAATGGTGGGGGAAAAATTTCTTGGTTATTGTATTTATTTTTTTTGTTTTTTTTATACGTAGTCTACCGAACCCAAGCTTAAGCTAATATCAAATCAAACGCCTCCCCGGCAACGATGCCAAAAACTTGACCGGTGCCCCATTTACGGTTTGGGTGCGGTGTCGTTTTACCGCAAGTGCACTGTAAGTGTAAGGTGCGGGTATATCAAACTCAGGGAGGTGGATGGCTTGAATAGCTACTAGCCTCGCCTAGGTTGTGTGAGAGCTACGCGGATTATATGAGTGGAAGTATAGAAATAAAGGAAAGAAATGAAAAAGACAAGAAATGAATCCCCGCTAACACGGGCTAGAGCACTTATGACACTTGGCATTCGACTTGACCCATGGTGAGACATTGCCCCAAAAGGTGGTACCTAGTGCCCCATGGGTCCGATATGCCAGTCGATGCCCAGGATGATACGCCAGGTCTACTCGGTTTCGAACGGTAGGCATTCCCATGTCCATTAACACCGACCGCAACCGGAAGCATTAAGGCCACAATGATGACTCCCAACATTTCGTCCAAGCCGTTCCCACGCGCGAGGACTCGATGTAAACGCTAGGGGTGTGAGCTGTGGCTAGGCGATCAAACGCCAGTTTTATTTCCCCTTGGCCCGACGGTCAGAGGCGGTCTTTCTACCGCCAATGACAATAAAACACCCCCGCGTAACCCTAATGGCCTAATAGGTCGAATGTGATTTCTAGCAATACATCAAAGCGGATCTTGACGGAACAAGCATCCGGAACCCAACCCAACACAACTAGTGTGTTGCCTTACGAATTGGACTCAGATTGCTAGAAATCCCCATTGACACATTCCATCAAACACTTGCCATGCAGTCAAGTCAAATGAAATAACCCCAGCATCAATACTACTCTAACCCATATTAGGGTTCATCAAACACAACTCAATGGTGAAGAATATAAAAGCAAGTAACAAAAAAGACAAACAAACATTCACCATCAAGCAAAATGAAAATAACACAAAACAATGGAAATAAGAGAAGAAATACTTATCTTGCATTCGAATCCATCAATCCATTACAAGACTTATTGGAATAGAAACCCTAATCTAAACTAATCTAAAGCTCCAATGAAAGGGGCTGAAAAACACTGGAAAAATAGGAGAGAATCCTCCACAAGTCGTGCCCAATCTCATGTTTATAGGCTCCCCCAAAATCCTAACGGTTCGGGTCCAAAAACCCACTAAAACTGCTGAAAATGGGCCACCCGATCGGTTAGAAATTCAACCGATCGGGTGGAAGCAAACAGAGACTCAAAGCTTCTGAAAATGACCAAAACCGATCAGGTGAAGGTTCACCCGATCAGTTGAAGTTCAATTCCAGACAGCTCCCAATTTCAGCACCCAGCTGCGCTCAGAAAATTCCAGAAAAATGTAGAAAAATCGGATTTGGGCATGTGACCTATCGTTGGAAAGCTAACGACGATGCCGACGCTAGATAAATAAGAGATCACCCAAACTTCCACTGGAATGATAGAAAATATTCAATAAATGAGCAGCAGTACACGAAAAAGAAAGAAAAGACCACCCGATCGGTTGAAATGTCAACCGGTCGGGTGAGTTCTTACCCGAGATGACCCGAGGGGATGAACCGATCGGTTGGGAGGCTCTCTCAAAGACAGAGAGAACTGTGACATCCACCCGGTCACTGAACCGATCGGGTAGGATCTGCTCCTTTGCTGCTCCTCGTCGGGTCAGATACGTGTGCACGAACCGATCGGGTGGGTCTGTCCACCCGATCGATTGAAGCTCCAAATCATCAAATCCTCGTCGTTGGCCATCGGATCTTCACCGTATAAGCACGCCTTGGTCCCGACATGCAAGGTTGATACCAGAAGGCACCAAAATGCTAACATTTGCTTGAAATACAAACAATACACCCAATAGTCAATATGAACCAAAAAAGTGATATATACAACATGGAATGAGATGAAATGCATATGAAAACACGATAAAAAGCATGTGCAAAAGGTGAAATATGAACACGCGTCAACAAGGACCTCTGCCTGAACTACTAGTGGCATGGCATGAAGCGAAGTGTGGCACAGAGCGTTGCCAAGTGTTTGGTGTGTCAGCAGGTTAAGACAAAGCATCAGCATACAGCAGGGTTGTTGCAACCGCTTCCGATTCTAGAGTGGAAGTGGCAATACATCACTATGGATTTCGTGACTTGACTACCTTGAAGTCCGAGGCAGAATGACGTGATTTTAGGTAATCGTAGACCAATTGACTAAATCTGCGCACTTTATTCCTTCCCGAGTAAGACAGTCGACGGAAATGCTAGCGAGGAGATACATGGAGGTAAATTCTTTTACTCTCCGTTTTTATTTCCTTTCCCTAGTTTAGATAGTGATGTAACATGAATCATGCAGGAGATCGTGCGACTTCCCAGAGTCCCCGTGAGTATCGTGTTAGACAGAGACATGAGATTCACATCTCAGTTTTGGCAGAGTATGCAGAAGAGTCTGGGTACGAGTCTGAATTTTAGTACCGCGTACCACACGCATACAGACGGCCAGTCCGAGAGGACGATTCAGATTTTGGAAGACATGCTAAGGGCGTGCATGTTGGATTTCAAGGGACCGTGGGAGGATCATCTTCATTATGTGAAGTTTGCCTATAATAACAGCTACCAGGCGAGCATTGGCATGGCGCCTTTTGCCGCGCTTTATGGGAAGAAATGTCGATCGCCACTGAGCTGGGATGACATTGGAGACAGTGAGCTGTTAGGGCTTGAGATGATTGTAGAGGCAGTGGATGTTGTGAGGACATCAGGGAGAAGCTGAGGATCGCTTAGGACCGTTTCAAGCATTGGGCGATGCTAAACGACGACCGCTGGAGTTTCAACCTGGAGACCATGTTTTTCTCAAGATCTCTCCGAATCGAGGAGTTATTCGATTTGGGAAGAGAGGTAAGCTGAGTCCGAGGTATATTGGACCATTTGACGTCCTAGAGCGTGTTGGAGCTGTGGCTTACCACTTGGCGTTGCCGCCATAACTGGAGGGATTTCACGACGTGTTTCACGTATCTCAGTTACGTCGATACGTCAGTGATCCATTTCATGCTGTGGATTTCTCGAAGATCACAGTCCGATCGGACCTGACCTATGATCAGCAACCAGTTGAGATTCTGGAGAGACGGCAGAAACAGTTGAGGAATAAGACCGTCGACCTGGTTATAGAGTGCAGTGGCGTCATGGTTCACCTGGGGAGTCTACCTTGGAGCGTGAGGAAGAGAAGAGAGAGCGCTACCTGCATTTATTTCTGGAGCCGTAGCTGATGTAGATTTCGAGGGCGTAATCTTTTCTTAAGGTGGGTATGATGTAACGACCACTGTCTGGTCGTATGTAATTTAGTGTGTATGCTGTTTCGGGAACGTATATTCGTATTTGTTTTTGTTATTGTATTTTTGTAGCTTAGACGCATGACCGGACCCTGTATCCACGACCCTCTCAGAGGCGCGATCGTCCAGGTATCTTCCTTTTAATTTTTGGACGTCAAGAGACCAATCTGCTATAGCCTCATTGATAATTATTAAGTATTCTATTTAATTTTTTTTGAAAATTCAAATTGTGGATTACGGTTTAATATTAGCTTATAACCCTAACTACTTAAGGTCCTAACCTTATACTTACCTCTTGCTGTCACTTTCAAATGGAGATTCAAATAAAACTGAATCTTTTGAGAACAGATTTTTTTTTTGAGTTTGAAATCAAAACCGTCGATATTAATTCTAGGCCGAACCAAATTAAATATTAAGAGTCTCCCCTTATCCACATTATCAAATCTTTTCCCTAACTGCTCCCCACATCTTTCTCCAACAGTACAGCCGTAACCCCATCATCCCACGTCCTACGTGTTTCCCCTCTCCCCTAGGCAGTTGTGCTCATCTCCTACATTAAAGCCCCTACTCTACAAAAATTTCCAGGGCTTCACGTGTTTCTTCATCTCCTCTCGCACAAATAGAAACCCAGGTCTGCAACCCTAGAAACCCTCCTTCTCCCCTCGGACAACCCACACACAACCCTCAAGAGGCCGTAACCATCTTCTGCCTCACGCGACTCAGCCCGCAGCCTCCACGGACCCACGCCCCAACCCCTCCACGCCCAGAACTCCCCGGCCATCTCCCAGGCCACCGCCTACTTTCCCCTCAATACGTCCATCTCTCCACCAGCCCTACTCGCGCCGCTCAGACCGCCCAGCCGTGCCGCCACCCTCCAATCTTTCCCTACCCGACGCCCAGGCTTCCCGATTCCCCTTCTCTATCCATTTAGTCGGCCACACCGCGCGGCTAACATCCCCTCTCATCCACGCGTAACCCAGTTCCCACGCCCAGCCTTCATCCCTCTGACCACCCTCGCCGCAGCATCCATCGGCACCCACCTCCAGAAGTCTCCGACAACCTCAGATTGTTGCACACACCCTTCCTCCAAGCAAGCCGTGCTCTCTGATCATCATTCACACCCCAGCACCACACCAAGCTACGACCTCCACTCGTCGACCCTCAAGCCTTTGACGTCGCGCGACCACCACATGCTAGTAGCAACGTAGGGGCACTCCTCAAACGGTAAGTATACGTACAGTAAAATATTTAATGCAGTATGCTGTTATATAATGAATCAGTAAGTTAACTTGGTAATATAATGTTAGCATGTTAGTACTGTAGGGTTAATATCTTGTAATGCATAAAACTCCTAGTATAACCCTAAAGCTGTATATATGTAAACAAGGGATGTCCGATTTTTATGGAGCTCAACCTAGGGGCGATTCTGCTTTCGCTCGAGAAGACGGCGGCCAACATTCAAATGTTAAGGAGATTAATTCTGTGGGTGGCCGTGTTGAGGCTACTCCATTGGTGATTAATTCTGTAAGTGCCAACGCATCCGAT
Organism: Scilla litardierei; assembly: GCA_030789695.1. NCBI lineage: Eukaryota > Viridiplantae > Streptophyta > Magnoliopsida > Asparagales > Asparagaceae > Scilla > Scilla litardierei. Next base: position 115,325,243 of record CM061134.1, read on the forward strand.
GGAGATAACACAAAGAACCCTTCTGAGGGTTGGCAAACGGTGGACTATGCGAAGAAGAGGGCGACCAAGGCGCGGGATCATTGTGGTTATTCTGCGGGAGGGGTAAGAGGTCGAATCCCTTCAAGATCTTCTGTGAGCAATCAAAATTTGAATTTTACTCGATTTAGTGATAGAAGCCGTGCCCCAGTGAGGAGGAATCTACAAGCTGACGGCCATTCTTACCATGCCCAGCAAGTGTTCGGTAAAATTCCTGTTAGGCCATTGACATCAATCCGTATTAATCCAGAGGGGGGGGAATCTTGGTTAGATGTATGCGCCCAACGTCGGAAGTATGATGATCCTCTTATAATGTCTCTAATACCACCAGCCGGAGTAGAGAATGGTGTTGCCAAGGTGAAAATCTCAAATGCCCAATTGGAAGGGGGATAGCTAGATGGAAGAATTCCTTGGTGGGGTATGTCTTGGGAGATATTCCGCACTATGGACAAATCAAGGCGTGGACTGACAGGCTTTGGAAGCTAAAGGGAGGTCTTCAGATTCACAGTAAGGAGAATGGCTTTTTCTACTTCTGTTTCAAAAAGGAAGAAGACCGTGACAATATCCTCCACGGGGGTCCATGGCTTTTTGACGGGCGTCTTGTAGTTCTGCAGCGCTGGAGCCCATTAGTTAAACATGATCGGGATTTTCTGATTGCAGTTCCAGTGTGGATACAACTCCACAATCTTCATCTCCACATGTGGTCTAAGGACATCTTAAATATGGTGGCGAGTGGTGTAGGTACACCGATTTGCCTTGATCGAGGTACCGCAACTTTAAGCAAAATAATGTACGCAAGGTGTTTGGTTGAAGTAGAAGCAAGCAAACCATTGGCAAGAAATGTGATTGTGGAACTGGATGATGGTTCAATGGTATTGGTAACGGTTAAATATGAAGGAGAGCCTCCCCGTTGTATTTCATGCTCAAGTTTCGGTCACTTGCATACTCATTGCTCAATCAGGGCGAAGGAGAAAGAGCCCTCTTTGATCCAAAAACAAATGCCAGAACAACATGCTGTTATTTTACCCGGGGAATGATCGGTTAGTTCCAGCCTTAATGTTGCTGACCCAGTGTCGATTAATATTGAAAAGGGTGGTAACCTTGTAGCTGATCAAACTGAAGTTGTTAGTATGCAAAGCAATCAAATAGAGATGGGCCATATCTCTTTAGCACAGGTTCCTAATGTTCTACAGGAGCCGAGACAAATTGTGAATGTGCATGAGTTTACAGAAATTCCAACTTCTAAGCTGAATGATGAGACCCGTGATGTCACATTAAATTCTGAAGTTCCCCCATTGTCTGATCCGGAAGAAGGGACTATGATGATGCAGTTGCCAATTCAAATGCCTGTAGAAGAGCCTCAAATTCCTGTGACAGATTCCAGCACCCCTATTCCACCTCTTGCCCCTGATGTTCCCAAAGTCTGGACTGTCGCGGTTCCAGAATGGACAAATGAGCATGTTGCACTCAAAGAAACTCTCGTCAAACAAAAGACTAAATCTGTTCCAACTTCTCCAAAATCTGCCCGGTGTAGCACACGCATTGCAGGTAGTTCTTCCACCCCCCTATCTTGATTAATGACTATTCTCTTTTGGAACACTAGGGGTCTAAACAACCCTATTCGTCGAGCTGATTTGAAACTTAAATTGCGAAGCATCAAACCGTCTGTTGTGTGCTTGCTTGAAACTAAAGTGGAGGTAAATAACTCTGAAAGGATCATTAAATGCTTTGGAAAGGATTGGCTAAGTGTTGATAACAGGAGCATATGTAAGGGTGGTCGAATTATTATTTTTTATCATATCTTGTCTTGGAATTGTGCTCTTATCTCAGCATCCGAGCAACACATTTCTTGCACCCTCTCCAATATTGGGGGCTTCACCTTAGTCCTCACTGCAGTTTATGGGTTAAATAATGCCAACTCTCGATTAGCTCTCTGGAATCATTTGGTTGCGGACTCAGTTACTATTCAGTCAATTCCATGGTTAGTTGGCAGCGATTTCAATTGCGTGCGCAGTTCAAATGAGAAGGTATGAGGTAGATTGGTAGACTCGGTTGCAATTGATACTTTTAATGCAGCCATTTACAGTTGTGGGCTTTCTGATTTGAAAAGTAAGGGGGGCTTGTTCACCTGGAATAACAGACGCATTGGGTCTGATCGGATAGTGGCCCGTCTCGACCGTGCACTCGTAAATGATTCTTATATGCACGTTCTATCAAATTCCTTCAGTGAATACTCGGATCCTGGCACAAGTGATCATAACCCAATGACTGTATATCTTCATCCTCAAATTATTCAAGCCCCAAGACCATTCAGGTTCTTCAATTCTTGGGTCTCTCTTCCTGGTTTTTATGATTTAATCTTTGCATTTTGGCAAATTAATACAGTGGGATCGCCTATGAAGAGGCTTGTGGATAAATTGAAATTACTGAAGCTTGAGCTTAAAAATGGTCTGTTGTTCAGAGGGAGGGTGTCAATGTTAATTTGTGTAGAAGGAAGCTGGAGGATATTCATAATGACCCAAGATTGAATACAGATATTCATATTCAACAGCTAGAGAAAATGGCATCCAATAATCTTGCTAATGCTTTGGATGTGGAGGAAGCTGACTTGAGGCAAAAAAAGTAGACAGAATTGGATCACGTTGGGAGATAGGAACTCGAAGTTCTTTTATTCTGCAATGAAAACTCGACTCTGTTACAATAGTCTTTGCCATCTGGTTTCTGCTAATGGTGATAGAAATGAAGCTCTGAATAACTTACGGACCGAGGCTCCCCAATACTATCAGGACTTGTACAATCAACATACTTACAGGACTACCTTTCCTTCTATTGTTCCTAAACGGAAACTATCTCCTGAGGCTGCCGTTTGGATGGACAGAAACATTACTGCAGAGGAGATTAAATGTGCTACCTTTCAGCTGGGTAAGGATAAGGCACCGGGGCCAGACGGGTTCAATGCTTTCTTTTATCAGAATTGTTGGGGTATTATTGGAGAGTATGTTACGGCGGCAATTTCCTCCTTCTTCCAATCAGGTCATATTCTTAGACAAATAAATCATACTTTTCTGACTCTAATCCCTAAAAATGATAAGGCTACTGGTTTGGGAGATTACAGACCAATATCATGCTGTAATGTAATATATAAAATCATTAGCAAGGTCCTATGTAATAGGTTGAAGATGGCCATCTGTGAATTATTCTCCCCAAACCAGGCTGCTTTCTTAAAGGACCGGTTACTAGCTGATTGTACACTTATAGCCCATGAACAAATCCGAGATTTCAGTAATCCTATGGGGGCTAGGGCCTGCATCAAATTGGATATCCGTAAGGCATTTGATAGTGTCAATAGAAAATTTGTCAGTTACATGCTTTATCAAATGGGCTTCATGGAAAGATTTATTAACTGGATTTCAAATTGCATTAATACCCCTTCTTTTTCTGTTTTAATTGAGGGGGCGCCTGAAGGGTATTTCACATCCACAAGGGGCTTAAGGCAAGGGGATCCACTATCTCCTTACCTTTTTGTATTGATTATGGAAGCTTTTTCGTTATTGATGGCAAAAGCTGAATCGGTAAAGTCTATTCAACCTATGCGACAATCTGGATCTATTTCCCATCTGCTATTTGCAGATGATCTCTTGGTGTTTTGCCGTGCAAATACCAAGTCATTCTGAGGTATTATATACCTTCTTCACACTTTCGAACAATTCACAGGATTGCAGGTCAATTTGGAAAAGAGTTCAGTTATTTTTAGTAAGGGCACAAAAAATCCACGGGATTTGGCTAATATGCTTGGAATCAAAATTGTTACTTCCCTTACAACATATTTGGGTCTTCCCCTAACATCAAAATATCCTAAAGCTTCCATGTTTGGACGGTTGATTGACAAGTGTAAAAAGAGACTCCAGGGTTGGTCTTCCTCTTTATTGTCCATTTCTGGCAGGATTGAACTCGTTCGTTCCGTAATCTATGGCATAGTAAGTTTTTGGATGCAAGCTTACTCTCTACCCACCACTGTTATTCGGGCTATTAATGCAGCCTGTAGGAAATTTATTTGGGGAAAAATACATAACTGGGCTTGGAAGGATCTGTGCGTTCCAAAGAAGGAAGGAGGGGTGGGACTAAGACAGCTTAAAGATCTAAATTCAGCTTCTGGTGTTCGTCTCATTTGGCGATATCTTTCGACTAATGGTCTATGGTCAAATTTGATGAGGAAGAATCAAGGCTCTATAGCCAGTTTTTACAATGCTAAACCACGTCCAATTGATTCAGGTACATGGAAATTTCTACTGAGGAATAGGCCTATATCTCAAAAACTCATCAAACGAGTAATTAATGATGGAGCAACAACGTCTTTTTGGTTCGATAACTGGCATCCTATTGGTCCCCTGTTTAAGCATCACAACCCACCAAATGGATCTGAAATGGCCCTAGTATGTGATTACTGGGAGGGGAATGGGTGGAAGCAAAGCCCGGATATTCAACCTCTTCTACCACTTCTCCAGTCTATTAGATTATCTCCAGGTCCTGATTTTTGGCATTGGGCGGATGGATCCGGTTTCACATTTCGCAAAGCCTGGGAAGGGACCCGAAGTCCAGGTGCAAATTTCCCCTTCTATAAATTGATTTGGCATGGTCAACATGTTCCTAAGATGGCTTTAACATTACTTCGAGCATTTCGCAACAAACTTCTGACCAAGGATATTCTGTCGAGATGGGATCTTACGGTAGATGGATCTTGTGTCTTATGTAATGCTGGAGCATCTGAAAGTACCATACACCTTTTCTTTGAGTGCGATTATAGTAAATACATACTGGCTAGGAGTCTACTCAAATTGGGATATTGTGGGGATGTGCCAAACTCCCTTGAGGAGGTCAGAGATTTGATATTATATTTATATCAATCTAAGGATTGTGTGGGGGTTCTTGCCAAAACGGCTCTAGCTAGTATGGTTTGGCATCTTTGGAAGCAACGCAATATGAGGATCTTTGAGGGAAAAGAATTAGGGAGAGTAGCTCTTTTCGAGGAGATAGCTTCTGATGTTCGTATTATTCATCGTAATGTTGAAAGAGAAATCCATTCCGCTGACAACCCGTTTGCTAACTGGGGATTCCTTGATAATGGTTGAATGTAATTTTCTGCATTTTGTATTTTTGGCTAGATTTCCTTATTGGAATTTAGGCCGTAGAAGGTGACGGCGCTTGTGCCCTATCCCCTCTCTCCTAACTTTCCCATGAGGGGAATCTAGTTTGTAAATATGTATCATTCTCTGATTTTAATATAGTTCACCTTTACCTGTCAAAAAAAACCCTAAAGCTGCTGTTAGTTTTAGTTGCTATGTTAGTAATGTTATATATTTATACGTACCAGTAAGTTAGCATGTGTAGGATATTAGCAGAAGTTAAAATTTATTTTATAATGTTAATTATAACATATCACTAAGTTAGAGTTAATAATGTTACTATATCTGCAACTAGTTGCATGTTAGACTATATAAATGTAATAACAGTATTATTATTAAAGATATAGTATTGAAGTATGTCAGTTTATTAGAATGTTAGTGATATTAATAATATGATATGAACCCCGCCCAAAGATAGAGAACCTAATAAAATTGAATCACTAGACGTCGTCAGAATTGTTTACTATTCTAATTCTGTCGAAACGACCCTAATTCGGACATGTGTTTAATCAAAACAGAGAACCGGTCATTACATACCGTCTACGCTCCCCAGACGAACCCACGACAATCAATATCACCAGAAATAGGCAAGTGATACTTGCCAGTGTTTGTTTAGGCCACGTTTAGGCCAATTTGTGTACTAGCGTAAAAGAGACTAGGTGATGAAATGATAGTCTCTTAGACGTTCTTACTAGATCTAGCTTGACAATGAAGCTGGATCCGACACCTTTACCATGCTATCATTTCATGCTACCATATCACGTTTACTTTCAATTAACTGTAAGCACTTTTATTGCTCATTGCCATGTCATATCATGCATCAAATTGTTCTGTCGTGATTGCGTAGCACACGCTACAATAATTGTAACTATTGAGGCTAGGCACCTGCTTTGCAGGCACAACCCTATGCCAAACCAAAAACACTTCCTGGCTCATGATACAGAAGCGAGCTCAGTGTTGTTGGTGAAAACCAACACTCGATACATGTGGAGGGGTAGGGTTAAACGGTCGCTTGAGCGTAGAAGCGAGCCCGTACAGACACTTCAGCCAAAAGACGGAAACTCTCTGCATAAAAAGATAAATTATTGATTCGTGAATCGTGAAATAGTGTTTTCGTAGCTTCTGCTACGACGTGCATGCTTGTTAATATCATGCCATTTTAAATTGTTGCATTCCTTAAATGTCATACAATATCGTCGTGTTAGAACTGCTAGTTGCATTATTTTATTTGTATCCTTGCACAAAAGTCCTCCGTTTTCCTTTGGGAGACTTTTGCTGACATGTGCCCTCTTCTCCTTGGGTGTCACATGTCAGGTTCTGAGGCAGAGTTAGTTGCAGAGGACGAGCAGTACGCGGACGTAGGTTCGAGGTTCCTGCAGAGGCTGAGTTTGAGGACACTGGCGACCAGTCCTAGTCTCACTTGGAGATTCCCTTAGTTGTTGTTGGTTTTTAGCAGTTGCTGTTAGGATTTGGTGTGTAGCACCTATCTCTCTCTGCTTATGCTTCGGCCATGCTTTAGGCCTTTGTTCAGACTATGTACTTCTTTGTGACTTTCACTGCGATGTTGGAATATTTATTGGATGTTGTTGGTGGATATTTCTATGTCTGCTTTCTATTTATCATTGTTGTTGTTTCATCGCATTGCAAGAACCTGCTATTTGTATCATTCACAGACGCTTATCGGATTGCAGCTTCACAGCTCCAGTTCCGAGCGGACCTTCTCACGTCTCGCCTTCCATACTTGGGAAGCGGGGCATGATAATGCGTATGTAGCTATAACAATAATACAATGATTTCTACAAAGGATATGAATGAACATTCAATAATACCACTTATAAAGATTCATAAAGAGGTATTCATTAAGGACAATTTTTTTTATTTTTGGTTTTTCATTTTTTTGTTTTTCTTTTATAAAGAACTAAAACAAGCCTAAAAAGGAAACAAACAAGCACACAAACAAAAATTAAATCAAGCATACACACAAAAACTATGAAGGTATGCAATGAATGCAAGGAGCGAAAGGAAATATACCTTCACGTCGCTATTTGACTAAGGAGCTAAAAGAATGAAACTTTCAATTTATTGCTCCTCGCCAAATCTCCATCCCACCTACATGAAAGGTGTTAAGTGTGACCTTGAAATCCAACAAGGACCACTAGTGTTAGCCAATAAAGTTTTAGGAACCCACACTTGTTTGAACTTTATGTTTGTGTTCCTAAACTTACAATATTAGGATGTGTGACCAACATTATCACAAGTAAAACACTTTGCATGCATATTTTTCACAATAGAGGCCACATTGTGGAATTTCTTAAATTTGGATTTTTCAACGTTTTTCAAACCAAATCCAAGTCCTCTTCTATTATTGCCATATAGTTGATTTTCAAGTATGGTATCCAACGAATATTTACCAATTGAAAATTTTCTTAAAGACACTTCTAGATTAGAAACTTTGGATTTTAATAGTTTATTTTCATCCACAAGCAAAGTACATTTACTTATAAAAGCTCTGTTGTTTTCCTCCTCCTTTTCAAATTCGTCCATTTTTCTTTTAAAACCATTATTCAACATGCACATTTTATCATTAAGCTCTTTAATCACATTATCTTTTTCAGCTTCAAGCTTAAATAAATTCTGCTTAAGCATGCTAATCTCATTCAATAAGGAAGGGCAAGAAAGACAAGCAACTTCTTCATTAAAGCATGATTTTTTCTTTTTCATTATAGCAATAGTAGAATCATGTTCATCAATTTCTTTAGAAATGTCACAGTTTTCTTTTTGTAATTTAAAGCTGGCATTCCTATAATCATTTAACGTAAGTTCTAGCTCATCAATTTCCTCTTGCATGGCTTTACAGATAATTAGAAGTTCAGCTTTACTATTTTACCTCGTTATGTTTTGCCATCAAGCAGAGGGAGGAGTGTGTTTCATTCTCCTCGAGCTCATCTCCACTATATATGTCCCACGTTCGCATGACAGCTTTTCCGTTCTTCTCTCCGACACAAGCTGTTTCTTGTGGGCAATGTCTAGCGAAGTGTCCCTGCTTCATGCATTTAAAACAAGTAACTTTACACTTAGTATTGTCACAAAGAGAAGCATCAAAATTATTTAAAGGAGCGTTTCTTCCCTTTTGATTCTTTTCATTGCAGTTGAGGGATTTCTCACTTCCATATGCAATTTCCAAGGTCCTCCATATATCCTGCGTAGACGAGCAATGTGAGATAGGATCAAATATTATTCTACTCAACCCACAAAATAAGATATTCATTTATAGCACACACATTTTTATCATTTAAATTCAGATTACTTTCAGGCATAGAGTATCTGTTATCAATAATGTACCAAGTATCAACATCAACGGATAGTAAATAAGTTTTCATCCTAGCCTTCCAGTATATATAATCTTGGCCACTAAAAAGAGGAGGACGATCAATAGGCATGCCATGGGGAAAGACTAACTTTGGGGTTTTCATGATAGCTAGACTAGACTAGATCCTCTAACCTGCTCTGATACCACTTGTTGGATCTGGATCCTAGCCTAGAGGGGGGTGAATAGGCTAATAAAAAAACTCATGCAATCCACGAGAAATCACACGCAGTTAAAAGCACAACCAGAGTAAATAAGAGACAATCACAGAGTACGCACAGATTTACCCAGGTTTGGTCGCATCAACGACCTACGTCCAGCCCCAAGCAAATTTACTAGAATTAATATGTTCCTTCTATACACCTACAATGGGGTCCTAGCTTCAACTCCCCACCTAGACTATACCATACTCAACAAAGTGCAGAACTCTATCAACATAGTAAATGTGTATCTTGACTGCAGCAACACGTCAAGACCCTCTTGTCTAGCCCAACCAGACAAGTCCAAAATAGTCACAAAATACAGGTAAAGTTTCCCCTACAGAGAACGTTACACTAAGACACAAATATAAAGAGTAAAGGGTTTAGAAATGCTTAGTTCGTGTCTGTGTTGTCGTCTCTGTCAATCAGCACGTCATCAGCTCCAATCTGACGTAAACGGTCTCTCGATACGACTCCTCGATCTCAAATAGCACACTGGTCTGTGCGTATAACAATCCCAGTTTAAATCGAATTATAAGCGGTCTGTGCACACAGCAATCCCTTTAAAAACTTATCCACGTCAGTCTCAACTTAATTCCCTTCGTTTCACTTGATTTTATTTCATGCATTCGCCACGTCAGCCCGAAATACGTTCGCCTCGAGTTAGGGCATGAGGTGGATTGCTCAACGGCAACAGTGGCGGCCTCCGGTGGTTCTTCTTCGTCTTCTCTGACAACCCAAGCGACGACTCCTCTTCGACTTGGGCATCCGGTAGCCTCAACTCCGACGAGCGACTTAACAGCGGCGTTCTCAAGCTTCGACAGTGACAACTTGTCTCCGACGGTGCTTGGGCATGCATCTTCGGATGACTTTGACTTCGGTGACCAGCAGTAACGATCTTCGACTGCGGAGACCCCACGCATGGCAGAAGCAAGCGACCTCCGGGGACAGTAAGGTAGCAGGATGATCGGCGGCATGGTGATGGTACGGCTTCACGGCAACGGCAAGCTCTTGCTTCTTCGACTTCGTTGGCTTCTACTCTGGCGGCGTGGGACGCTTTGTCTTCGTCGTGCAGGTCGACACGTCTCCGACAACAACTCGATCTCTTCTTCTCCGATGACAGCGACGACGGCGTGCGGAAGTTTGAACGGCAGCGTGGTCTCGTGATCGTCTTGTCTTCGAACGGTGACGGCGTCAGCTCAATCTCGGCAGGAAGCTCTCTACGACGACGACAGGGCACTTGATGAAGCTTGCATGAGTCCGTTACTTCTCTTGATGGTTGAGGATGGAGGCACGAAGAGCTCACGGAGGCAGCGTCAATGGTAGCACATAGAGGGGTATCGGCGACAAGATTAGAGGATGATGCGTGGATAGATGCTGCAAAGGGATGTTGATGATATGATCGGCAGCAGCTAGGGTTTGGCCTCATTTTACTTGCGGCTTGCACTGGGATGATGATTCTTTTGCGTTGGGCAGTAGCTAGGGTTTGGCGGCTTGGTAATAGGCTTTGATCCTTTTGGGCTTATGATATTTTTAAGTCTAGGGTTTTGTATATACCTGCATCTTCTTTTTGCGTGACCCCCCAAAAGAAAATGTTTGGCCACTTTTTAATTTGTTGTATGCCGCACCCTCTCTTTTATACACTCCCTCTTCTATTCCTATTATAAGCCCTGACCCCTGACCTCTTTATTTGATGTTCAGATGAATGTTTATATAAGGATTGAGGAGATTGAATTTGGCTCAAAATAGAATCCCACAATATAAGGGATTTGAGGTTTGAATAGGGATGATATAGGATTTGAATAGATCTTCATCTAATTCAAATAGGATTGGAGAGTAGCATATATTGCTAATTGTTTTGATTTGATCCAATCTCATCCCATATAGGACCAAGTCCAACTTGCTTTGTAGACAACACTTCCTTTCTCCCAATATGCTATATGAATAGCAACTTCTCCAACGCTTAGAACTACGATTTGCCATTACTGAAACACACTTAGCACACACGTTAAATATAGCACACACGTTTGTCATCATCAAACTAAAGATCCTAGATCGTTGCGTCCAACAAATGGTTCTAATTATCCGGGTATGATTAAAATATTTCGAAATACTTGGATAATTTCCTTAAAGTAAGGTCATACCCGATCTAGATGGAGATCTCGATCATGGGAAGTGAATGACAGATAGGAACTTGAGTCTTAAAATGTTTGTGGTAATATATGTGTCGAGAAAAGGATATCGGCACATCAGATAGACCATTGTGTCTTTTTCTTAACCTAAAGGGTAATGATGATCATATAATCATTCGACCTGGCGAAGTCGAAGACAAGGCACATGTGCTCATTGGAGAATGAGTCCACTGAACGACCCAAAAAAGAGTTATCAAATGGTTACCCTTAACTAAACTGTCATTGATAAATCTCTAGTGATGATAGGCTAGTTGGTCCTTCAGACTTGAAGTCATTGTACGAACTTGTACGTGTACGGTGTTACTTTGATCTATGATCTAGCCTGGAGTCTTCACTTGTTGAAAGGTCTTAGGTTGGGTGATGCTTGAAGCGTACGAGGTAAGTAGTGACTAAGATAGGATTCGTCTCTTTCGTTAATAGGAAGTTAGTGTCTCATGCTCAGTACGGTTCTTTGTGATAAATCTTGGCCGGGGCATGTTGTAGGAAGTACAACATGGACATACCAAAGACCGAAGTATGATGACCAGCACTAGCTAGTAGGGTTGACAGTTTACCATACCCTAGGCTATGCAGTGACACCGTTAAGACAAAGGGACTAAAACTGCAGTTTCATCACGGACACAGTCAGAGTGATCGCGATGACAATTTTGTCAATGGGGCAATCACGTAATTATGATGCCGAAATAGGGCGACATCTGCTGCTCGTGGTCACTGTCGTCTAGAGATTTCGTGCCCCAACCTGTAGTAGGGTCAGGCTGTAGGGTCGCATACAGAGTGGGATTTGCGTCATAGTAATAGGAAGGATTCAGGAGGAGTGTACTCAGGTGCACGAGAATAATTGAATTCACAGAGAGTTTGTGAAAATAACTCTAAATTAAATGGAATTTAATAATGCTGCAAAATGTTTGCGATATAAGCATTAGTAGAATGCTATAAAGGATTGTTGCATATGATGCAAAAGCGTTTAAAATACATCGTAAAATTTTTACTGGAATATTTTAGACTATATGATGCATTGAAAAGGATACATGGGTACTTGGGATATTCCTATTCGAACCATGCTTTCAAACGGATTGAAAATCAGCTCAATCGGAGCTCAAACGAGTTCAGAAACGCAAAAAACGACAAAACAAAGGGCGAAGAGGGCTAGCGGGTCAGACCCATGCCTGGAGGGTCAGACCTTCCAGGGAAAAGTTGGTCCAACCCGCTGGGGCGTATCATGCCCCACTTCCCATAATACTTGGGACTGGGGACATGAGCGGGTCTGCATGGACTAAAGCAGTGAGCTCAAGCCCAATAAGCACCTGTGATTAAACCAATTACAAGAACATGCATGCATTTAGAAACAACAGAAATAACTTTAAATTTAATGCCAACGTCCAGCGATAAGTATACAAAGTAATAAGGCCTAAAACATGGCCAACAACAGAGTTCTATAATGAAAAGGGTACACACCCTATAGAAAGCAGCAAATAAGAATCCAATGCAGCAGCAGATAAAGTCCAGCAAATTAGTCCTCCACAGGGAGAACACTTGAGTCAGCATACACCTGGTCCCGAGGGCCAGTCTCATCAAGCAGCTCGTCCTCCAAGTACTCTGTCTCGTGACCTGACATACATTTCAAATAACATGGAAATGTATTTCAGGTCTGGTAAGCAATCGTTAGAAATGGGACCCTTGGCAAGTTTTCAAAGTATTTTGCATGGCAGTTAGCATTTAATAATGAATGAACATTTAACATTTGTAAGCAATATGAATAGAGTTGATATCAGCATGGCAGTTCTAAGATAAGTAAGGCAACAACAAAATTACATGTTAGGCATTTTAAAATGGCAGCTTTCAAGTTATTCGTGAGTGATTATAACCAGTGACTAAGGCCCACGTTGTTTGGCAGATAGCAAGTGAATCGACCTTCTCGTTCCCTTGAAGGTGACCCATTTACTTCCAGCTTGTGCCCGCGAGCCCAACCACACCCACGTGTACTTTTTGGACCACGAGCCAGAATCAGCCAAACCAGCCCACAAGACGTTTCATTTAGCCAAACCGACCCGCAAGTTAGCCAAACCGGCCACAAGATTGTCATGGTGTTCAAGTAGTTCAAGATGTCCAACTATGTCCAGAATTGTTTGCAATTTACAAGGCGTTTATCAGTTAACTTATTGAAGTGTCCACACACACACACACACACACACACACACACACACACACACACACACACACACACACACGAGGTTCTTATCTAGCAATTCCCAATGTTTACGTATGGTGTTTTGGTGTCATGGTGTCACATGACATTATCATATACAACAGGTCACAGTAAAATCATCCAGAACTAGCTATATGTAAAAATGTCAAAAAGAACAACATTTAAAGATGTGTATTAAATTGCACACTTGCCTGATTGGAGCGATTTTTGTGTCCAGACGATCGTAACGAGTGGCACGGTTATTCCTTTGAAGTTGGATTCGTGATATTAAGTTAATCGTGATTTAGCTAATAAAATAATATTGAAACTCTAATTTATACTACACTCTTAACTAACTCCTACACCAATAAACAAATTTACATAACAGTATTATAGGTTGCACTCTTCATATATGTGTTGTTCATCACTATAGGTTGTACTGTTCATTACTATATAGTATATTGTCATCCTATATATTTATTTAATTATCATATGATATTGTTTGCATGTGAGGACTTTAGCATATAATACTATGTAAACTTAGAGTTGGTATGATAATATACTATACTGTTTATAATACTTAAACATTATATATATAACCATCGTATTATACTGTTTATAAAATGTTATATATCAACTCGTTGTTATATAATAGTATGTATATATACTAATATATTCTACTGCTTATAATTCATTGCATGTATTGTTCATATACATATAACTTACTATTTTGTTTCTCCGTCGTTGCTTCGCTTGAATGGGATGGGTCGGACGGTGATGAGACATCGGCTGGTGTCGGTGCCGGGGATTGCAATGGCGATGATGCATAGTTGCGGAGACATGGACGGTGAGCTTAGGGCGGTGGCACAGCTTCAAGGTGACCGCTACGGAATGAGGAGGGCTGTCGAGCTTGAGTGGTGAGGGGCTATTGTAGGCGGGAGAGGGTGGCAGAGGTGCAGTGATGCCTTGGAGCGTGGCGGTGAGCCAGAGGGTTGACGGATGAGACGGCAGCTTGTTGGCGAGGGTAAGGCACTGGGGGAGTGCTTGTAGGATCCCGTCGCGCGGAGGATAGAGGATTGAAGAGACTTACGTTAGCATACGCTGCGCTGTAGTCTCTGAAATTTGCCCTTGAATTTGCCACAACGGTCGGTACTTCGTCACAGAGGATCGAAGTAGCGTTTCCACCGTCTAAATCTCTATTTGGAAGAAGAACTAAATGGAAGGGAGAAGAAGAAAAGTTTTGCCTTATGCAAACTTATGGCATGAAGGATTATCCTAAAATGCCTTACCCTTGGGTCTTATTTATAGGCTTTAGGGGTAGTTATTGTAGGAAATAACCATATATAAGATTATTAGCTTATATTAATACCCTTGCTTATCCTCTTCTCATGCACTTATCAAGTGCCTTTATGCACTTATAATGTGCCTTTTTCCACTTATCGAGTGGTCCTTTTCACACATGAAAAGGTTCCCTTCGTACATGCTTTCATGCATGCGACATCTGAGGTCCGTATACCCTCATACATCCCCTCATGGGTGTATACATGTCGTCCATATCCAACATCTCCCACTCACACTTGAGGGGATTGTAAGGAAACATCTTTTCCTTTAGTTCTTCTATTTATCATACTGAGAAATAGACCGTGTGACCGTCATGTGTATAGAGTCTGTTGTTATGCACTTGTTAGAGATACACAACACTCTTTGAGGTGCAAAGTTGAGTAGATCAACGCATGCTTTACCCTAGATTATTTCTTCACATTTCTTATACTTTATATTCAACAATTGAATCCCATCTGGATTACAATTGGCTGGCCATGTAACGCCCCGCTTCCCAAAAGACACCGGAAGCGAGAACGTTACGCGGCCCGCTTGAACTGGAGCGGTGAAGCTCGAGTTCAATAAGCGTCTGTGATTAAAACACAGATGAGGTTCTTGCATTTGCGTATCAGAACAATCAGAAACATTTCAGAAAAATAAAGCCACAACTAGAGTTAAATAGTTCGTACATGAAATTAATCAACAAGCCTCAGCAGGGCCAAAAAGAAGACTTCAACAAAACACTAATCCTACTACAAGGTACTAAAACTAAAGCTCAGAGTAGTGGCGGAAAGGGGCTCTAGTCTTCCGCAGAAGCGGCTCGGCGTCTACGGCGAACTCTGGCCCTCTAAGTCAGGCGTCTCGAGCGAATCTTCCTAGTGCTCAAACTCGGGATCTGACATACATCCAAAAACATGAATGTATGTCAGCAAGGTCTGCAAGAAAAGATTAGCCTCCCAAGGCAAGATATACAACTGATATGAATTTAAGAAGCATTTAATAATTTAAAGAAACGACTGCAGCAACTTAACATTTAACAATTTATAGAAACGGAAACGAGCATTCCTAACATGCAGTTCTAGACGGTTGCAAGATTAAAGTTAAGATTTCTCTGAGTTCATTAGCATTTCAATTATCAAGATGACCAAGTTAGCATTGCAAGTTTTCATGTCAAGAGTTCACATCTAATCTAGGGTTCTCGCCTTTAGGTCGTGATGAGAAGGTCGTTCCTCTCACGGGGGCTTACCGTGATTGACACTAACCCACCGCGTCGGGTGGTGTTCTTGAGGAGAGTACCTTTCATACGCCCAGTGGCCGCTCAACCCTAACCCCACCCAAAAGTTTTGCCGGAACACGAGCCGGCCTAGTCGACTCACACGACATCACGATATCACGATACCGCCTTCGAGGCGCACGATTTTCACGATGTCCATTTTGTTAAACATGTCAAGACTTGCAGGAAGTTAATGTTATCAAGCTTACATTGTTATAACAACATTTCATTAAGCAGCAGTGAGTTGAACAATATTCTTAACACCTTTGAGAATGACATTGAACATGAGTTTTGTCGAGCATGCTACAAAACTAATTTTCTTCGTTGTTGCTTAAAATTAAAGTATATTGAGTTATATGTCAAAGTCACATTTTTAGTCTAGAAAATTATAAAGACATTTTCATGCGGCATTATAAGTACGTTTTACAAGATATACACATTAAAGCAAAAAGACGCAATTATTCATCAACTTCAAAAATTCATATTTAATTGCACACTTACCTTTTGACGATTTCGTGGTCCAGGTGGGTGTAGGGAGAGGCACTACATACCTGCGTCATGGATATAATTATTGAGTTAAAAGGATAACTAATAATAATTAAACTCTAACACCGATTAGTAAGATTTAGCATGCTGGTCACTTACGTATGTAGCTATAACAACTAACCTACGTTTTAAAACTAATTAAAATTAAGACTAAATTCTGTTACATAAATATATATATAATAAGCACTAGCTGAACTTACATAACCTTGGTCACACACATTGATATATGCATCTCACTGTTATATATAACTAATAACCTATACATCAACCTATCATAGTGATCACATGCAAGGAATCTTCAGCCCTTTCAACCAATATAATGTTCATATGCGAAATCATACATGTGATATAATGTTCATATGCGAAAACATAACCCTTGCACCTTGTTGGAAAGTGCTCTTTTTTTTAAGAAACATTGCTATATGTTATGTCATGATTCTAACACCTTCTACTGGGGCAACAACTGATTTACTAAACCGTGGCATGGAGGTTTACTCCCATCGATTTACCTTCTGTCAGGAAGGGTGTGCATTTGGTTAGCTGCGTTAAGGCTGGTATAACTTTCTGCTACTGATTCGCCAAGTCATTATATATTTTTATTATTATCTGCCTATTTGATTTATAGTTAGATAGATGAGATAGATGTATGTGAATTCTATTTTGTGACTTGAGATTTAAGAATTTATTGATACGGCAAAAACTGTCTGTTTGTGAGGGTCCTTGTATATCAAGGTAAAAGAGCAAACATGGAGAACATTAAAATCATTAGCATCTCTACCTGCATAGAAATACACACATCGATCTTTTGTGCAACTTTATCCTTTGGCTTAAGACCCACGGTGTTCAATTCATGTTGCTATTGTGATAAACTTCTGTTTATTTCACTTACTATTTTCATGCAGTAGCTATAACAGTGTTAATAAAACTCACCGATTAGTTTCCGTCTTCTACTTGTGCTTGCCGATGGGGTGGCGAACGGTGGCAAGGCAACATCACCATGTGGGATGAAGTCGAAGGGTTCGCGGCCTGCTCCTTGGTGTTTGGTGGCAGATGAGGAGGCGATGTGTGACTTCTTGGCCGAGGAGAGATGAGAGGCCGTCGTCGCCCGCGAGGAGGGAGCCGCGGCTGATGTATGAGGAGGCGAGGAGGATCAGCCCGCGGAGGGGCCGTTGTGTCGCCGGGCGGTTCGTGAGGCCGTGGGTTCTAGCAAGGAGGAGGGGGAGGGTCTCGGGCTCGGGCTTCAGCGGCGGAGGGAGGAAAAGGCTGGGGTTGACGGAGTGTGGGAGAGGGAGCCACGACGCGATGAAGAAAGGAGGAGGCGCGCTGTGCTTGGCAAGGGAAGCAGCTCGCGGCGTTGGTTGCAGTGCGAGGGGAGATCGAAGAAGGCCGCTCGCGTGCGTTTGCATGGAGATGGGAGAAGAGCTGGGTCGTGCGGCGTGGGGGCTTGCGTGCGAGGAGGTTGCCGCGGCTTGGGAGTTGATGCGAAGAAGAAGGCGTGGGTTCTGTTGCGTGAAAGAGAGGAGAAAGTAGGGGGAAGGCGGCGGCTGCTCACGTTGGGGGGGAGAAAAAAGGTTAACCTAGTTTTTTTTAATATAATAGGATGTAGGGTGCCTGAGTTATTGTGTTAGCCTTGCCTTAGGGCTTGAAATGGCAGTACAAAGCCTAGTTGTCTCTCTCTCTCTCTCTCTCTCTCTCTCTCTCTCTCTCTCTCTCTCTCTCTCTCTCTCTCTCTCTCTCTCTCTCTCTCTCTCTCTCTCTCTCTCTCTCTCTCTAATAGGGTTAACAGATAGAGGGTATGGCCTGGGGAGAAATTGGGTAGCCTAGGTTTCTATCTTAATAGCTAGGGTGCTGTGCTTCTAAGTTTATATACATATATATATTAGTTTAGGGTTCATATGAGAATAGGGAGTGGGGTTTGCAAGGACATCACGTGAGTATGGTTAGGCCTTAGGGTTTATTAGTATTGGGTTTCAAAAATGTGCTGTGTTGTGTGGGTTATTGTGTGCGTGAGTGTACGCTGGGTGCGGCCCAGAAATTTCCAAAATAGCTAGGGTTTAATAGGAAGGGGATATGAAATTTCCATTAGGATTGTAATGAATAGGTTTAATCAAGGAAATTCTGGTTAATCAATGGTTTATATAGGCTCAAACATGGTAAGTTGTAATTGAGTTTTAAAAAGTTTGACATGATTTTGAAATTTTAAATTAATTTAATAAGGGATACTAAAAATAAGATTATAATAAAAACAAGAGTTTTTATTTAAGTGCCATGAAAGAATAATAGTAATAATTAATATGGCAAAGCCGGCACGTGTACGGAGATAGTCACGCCTAACTACGGATACGAGATAATATTATACGAGGGAAGTACAGACAAAACGTATCGTAAAAACTGGTCGTTACATCCTACCCACCTTAAAGACGATTCCGCCCCCGGAATCTTATCGGCCAAGGCATCGGAAGACATAAGGGTATCGCTCGCATCTCATCTTCTAACGTATACACACCATAAGTAACCATCACGCCATATCTAAGTAGTATTTCTATCACCAATATCAACACCAATAGTATTACTACCGATAACATTAATCATCGTCCATGCTAGTAGTAGTAACAACACATACATACATTACCAATTACAAATTAACCTAACACGTTCAATATAATATCATCCTACAAATACATTCCAACCAATATTATACTCGGGTGAATAGTGACACCATACAGCACCACCACATCAATTTACTAGCTGTAAGTGTGCTAACACCTTACACACTTACATCATACTAATACACAATATATTACCATATATCTTATACACTCACGATCTATAAAGATATAATACCACAAGTCATCCAGACATACCACTAACATATAAATACAACCATTCTTAGTCGATTTAACACTTCTATAGTACAAACACTTTTTCATACCACATACTACCATATTCACATTATAATGCAAATCACTTCACGGATATATATGCACGTAATATCTTACACCATTCGCAGATTTATACATGTCTTACTCATAGCACTAGGGTCATCGTAATCTACCCACCTTAGTATCAAGTCCATCCTCAGACTTCCTTAGATAGACCGACGTAGGGGGTGAGCGGACGTAGGCACTAAGGTCATTCTATCCCAGTCATACATACATCATAATGAAATAATATACATCCACATGCATGTACTTACTCATACATCACACACTTTCAAATACATTCACATACTTTCATATATATACATACTTACACTACCACACTCCTATCTCATATCTATATAGGACGTACATGCACACACACCGGTATGCACAATCATGGTAATTTATATAGGGCTAGCATACAATTTCATTCATATATACGTAGTCACAAACATACGACTAGGCATACCTCCTGGTATATACATACTCATACGTCATCCCATAGGGGCAATACGATATTATAATCCTACTATACGTAAAACACACTCATTCACACAATATACATATATACACCTATAACTAATCACATACATATATACACACGAGCACACGCCATACATACTAACATATAGATCACATAATGAATCTGTACACATAACCATACTTACACCGATTATCTTTTACATGCACCACAATAACACCACAATCAAAGCTAAGGATCTTACTAGGCAATGATAAGTGCTAAAGTGACAACTAAGCAAGTGTAGGATTCAAAGTTGAATGGGGCAACGAATTAAAGTTGTGATGGACGGTGCCGGAGGTGGCGTGGATAAGAGGTTAGTTTGGTTGGGTGACAAAAATATTCATGAATGAGTAAGTAATCAAGAAGATAAGGATAAGCGTAAAGGAATATTAGAAATAGCGATGCATACGGCATAAGTTAGCACGTAAAACATGATTTGTCAAATAGTAAGTGAAGAGTAAAATGGTCATAGTGCTATAGTGTTTGTTTTGCAAATGGAAATAGGTTTGGAAAAAAAATATTTCTTCTTTTTTTAAAAAAAAACTGCAGACAATGATTATAAGATTGACACACAAGATTTTGAAGTTCTAACTTAGGAAGGCATTTAAAAATTACGTAAGAAAACTGTTTTGAATTATATTAGTAAGAAAAGGAGATGTTATTGTGAACTAGCGAAAAAGGAAGGGTTTTTAAAAAGACTGTGAAGTAGAAACGCAGAAGATGTATGTTAAAGAGTTCCTATAAGATAGTAACTAAAGATCGTGTCGAAAAAGTCTCATAATCAAGATTGGGTTTAAGTCGACCGAAGTGTAGAAAATCCAAGTGAAATTTTCGAAAAATTTTAAACTAAG
Organism: Scilla litardierei; assembly: GCA_030789695.1. Taxonomy (NCBI): domain Eukaryota; kingdom Viridiplantae; phylum Streptophyta; class Magnoliopsida; order Asparagales; family Asparagaceae; genus Scilla; species Scilla litardierei. The sequence continues at coordinate 115,345,840 of CM061134.1, forward strand.
CGAAGAATTCAAATAATGGAATATTGAAAACATTTTTGAAAGTCTCGTGGTCTGCAATGGGAAAGTTCAAGATTAAAGATGGCGGATCTGAAGAGTTTATGTGAATCGAGGACAAGGATTAGGTTCGATGATTGAAACGTAAGTACGATTAAGAAGTACTCCGTGGATACGCTACGATGGCTTCCTACGATCATTAACACGGAAGTGTAGTGATTGGAAAAGTAAAATTCGGGGGAAAAATGATCATAGATCGACTAAGGTTTAGCACTAAGGTTCGCCAAAGAACTAGACTGTGATAGGGAAGTGGTGGTGGTGGTTCATAGAGGGTCAAGGTCGGGATCTTATGGATCTGGGATGTCTTACGTCTCGAAGTCCACTCGTCGCGGGTGTCTCAGGTTCGACTTGAACGGTGACGATCGCTACGTCCAGTTGGGCCCTAGATCCGATGAACTAATCGACGACTAACGAAACTAATACGATCAGAGAATAGCTAGGGTGACTCCCAAGATGATAATGCTAAGTCGCGAGGAGGGTGTCTAACTAATGATCACGAGCGTCTAACTAACTCTTCCTATTATCCTGATATTGGGTTCCTATCGTGCCAAGGCATTCGAGTAATTTTGCGTCCAAACTAATTCTGGATGTTTTGGCCAGGGAAAAGTGCTCTCATTGCTCTGAATTTCGCAGTTGCAAGACCTGCATGGGCCACCACTAAAACCTGTAACGCCCCGCTTCCCAAAAGACACCGGAAGCGAGAACGTTACGCGGCCCGCTTGAACTGGAGCGGTGAAGCTCGAGTTCAATAAGCGTCTGTGATTAAAACACAGATGAGGTTCTTGCATTTGCGTATCAGAACAATCAGAAAAATTTCAGAAAAATAAAGCCACAACCAGAGTTAAATAGTTCGTACATGAAATTAATCAACAAGCCTCAGCAGGGCCAAAAAGAAGACTTCAACAAAACACTAATCCTACTACAAGGTACTAAAACTAAAGCTTAGAGTAGTGGCGGAAAGGGGCTCTAGTCTTCCGCAGAAGCGGCTCGGCGTCTACGGCGAACTCTGGCCCTCTAAGTCAGGCGTCTCGAGCGAATCTTCCTAGTGCTCAAACTCGGGATCTGACATACATCTAAAAACATGAATGTATGTCAGCAAGGTCTGCAAGAAAAGATTAGCCTCCCAAGGCAAGATATACAACTGATATGAATTTAAGAAGCATTTAATAATTTAAAGAAACGACTGCAGCAACTTAACATTTAACAATTTATAGAAACGGAAACGAGCATTCCTAACATGCAGTTCTAGACGGTTGCAAGATTAAAGTTAAGATTTCTCTGAGTTCATTAGCATTTCAATTATCAAGATGACCAAGTTAGCATTGCAAGTTTTCATGTCAAGAGTTCACATCTAATCTAGGGTTCTCGCCTTTAGGTCGTGATGAGAAGGTCGTTCCTCTCACGGGGGCTTACCGTGATTGACACTAACCCACCGCGTCGGGTGGTGTTCTTGAGGAGAGTACCTTTCATACGCCCAGTGGCCGCTCAACCCTAACCCCACCCAAAAGTTTTGCCGGAACACGAGCCGGCCTAGTCGACTCACAAGACATCACGATATCACGATACTGCCTTCGAGGCGCACGATTTTCACGATGTCCATTTGGTTAAACATGTCAAGACTTGCAGGAAGTTAATGTTATCAAGCTTACATTGTTATAACAACATTTCATTAAGCAGCAGTGAGTTGAACAATATTCTTAACACCTTTGAGAATGACATTGAACATGAGTTTTGTCGAGCATGCTACAAAACTAATTTTCTTCGTTGTTGCTTAAAATTAAAGTATATTGAGTTATATGTCAAAGTCACATTTTTAGTCTAGAACATTATAAAGACATTTTCATGCGGCATTATAAGTACGTTTTACAAGATATACACATTAAAGCAAAAAGACGCAATTATTCATCAACTTCAAAAATTCATATTTAATTGCACACTTACCTTTTGATGATTTCGTGGTCCAGGTGGGTGTAGGGAGAGGCACTACATACCTGCGTCATGGATATAATTGTTGAGTTAAAAGGATAACTAATAATAATTAAACTCTAACACCGATTAGTAAGATTTAGCATGCTGGTCACTTACGTATGTAGCTATAACAACTAACCTACGTTTTAAAACTAATTAAAATTAAGACTAAATTCTGTTACATAAAGATATATATAATAAGCACTAGCTGAACTTACATAACCTTGGTCACACACATTGATATATGCATCTCACTGTTATATATAACTAATAACCTATACATCAACCTATCATAGTGATCACATGCAAGGAATCTTCAGCCCTTTCAACCAATATAATGTTCATATGCGAAATCATACATGTGATATAATGTTCATATGCGAAAACATAACCCTTGCGCCTTGTTGGAAAGTGCTCTTTTTTTAAGAAACATTGCTATATGTTATGTCATGGTTCTAACACCTTCTACTGGGGCAACAACTGATTTACTAAACCGTGGCATGGAGGTTTACTCCCATCGATTTACCTTCTGTCAGGAAGGGTGTGCATTTGGTTAGCTGCGTTAAGGCTGGTATAACTTTCTGCTACTGATTCGCCAAGTCATTATATATTTTTATTATTATCTGCCTATTTGATTTATAGTTAGATAGATGAGATAGATGTATTTGAATTCTATTTTGTGACTTGAGATTTAAGAATTTATTGATACGGCAAAACTGTCTGTTTGTGAGGGTCCTTGTATATCAAGGGAAAAGAGCAAACATGGAGAACATTAAAATCATTAGCATCTCTACCTGCATAGAAATACACACATCGATCTTTTGTGCAACTTTATCCTTTGGCTTAAGACCCACGGTGTTCAATTCATGTTGCTATTGTGATAAACTTCTGTTTATTTCACTTACTATTTTCATGCAGTAGCTATAACAGTGTTAATAAAACTCACCGATTAGTTTCCGTCTTCTACTTGTGCTTGCCGATGGGGTGGCGAACGGTGGCAAGGCAACATCACCAGGTGGGATGAAGTCGAAGGGTTCGCGGCCTGCTCCTTGGTGTTTGGTGGCAGATGAGGAGGCGATGTGTGACTTCTTGGCCGAGGAGAGATGAGAGGCCGTCGTCGCCCGCGAGGAGGGAGCAGCGGCTGATGTATGAGGAGGCGAGGAGGATCAGCCCGCGGAGGGGCTGTTGTGTCGCCGGGCGGTTCGTGAGGCCGTGGGTTCTAGCAAGGAGGAGGGGGAGGGTCGCGGGCTAGGGCTTCAGCGGCGGATGGAGGAAAAGGCTGGGGTTGCCGGAGTGTGGGAGAGGGAGCCACGACGCGATGAAGAAAGGAGGAGGCGCGCTGTGCTTGGCAAGGGAAGCAGCTCGCGGCGCTGGTTGCAGTGCGAGGGGAGATCGAAGAAGGCCGCTCGCGTGCGTTTGCATGGAGATGGGAGAAGAGCTGGGTCGTGCGGCGTGGGGGCTTGCGTGCGAGGAGGTTGTCGCGGCTTGGGAGTTGATGCGAAGAAGAAGGCGTGGGTTCTGTTGCGTGAAAGAGAGGAGAAAGTAGGGGGAAGGCGGTGGCTGCTCACGTTGGGGGGGGGAGAAAAAAGGTTAACCTAGTTTTTTTAATATAATAGGATGTAGGGTGCCTGAGTTATTGTGTTAGCCTTGCCTTAGGGCTTGAAATGGCAGTACAAAGCCTGGTTCTCTCTCTCTCTCTCTCTCTCTCTCTCTCTCTCTCTCTCTCTCTCTCTCTCTCTCTCTAATAGGGTTAACAGATAGAGGGTATGGCCTGGGGAGAAATTGGGTAGCCTAGGTTTCTATCTTAATAGCTAGGGTGTTGTGCTTCTAAGTTTATATACATATATATATTAGTTTAGGGTTCATATGAGAATAGGGAGTGGGGTTTGCAAGGACATAACGTGAGTATGGTTAGGCCTTAGGGTTTATTAGTATTGGGTTTCAAAAATGTGCTGTGTTGTGTGGGTTATTGTGTGCGTGAGTGTACGCTGGGTGCGGCCCAGAAATTTCCAAAATAGCTAGGGTTTAATAGGAAGGGGATATGAAATTTCCATTAGGATTGTAATGAATAGGTTTAATCAAGGAAATTCTGGTTAATCAATGGTTTAAATAGGCTCAAACATGGTAAGTTGTAATTGGCTTTTAAAAAGTTTGACATGATTTTGAAATTTTAAATTAATTTAATAAGGGATACTAAAAATAAGATTATAATAAAAACAAGAGTTTTTATTTAAGTTCCATGAAAGAATAATAGTAATAATTAATATGGCAAAGCCGGCACGTGTACGGAGATAGTCACGCCTAACTACGGATACGAGATAATAATATACGAGGGAAGTACAGACAAAACGTAGCGTAAAAACTGGTCGTTACAGGCCAGCTTTGAATCTCTAAAGTCCAAATGTGAATATGAAATTAATCTTCCTCTTCTTGCGATCCTTTCGATCTTGACTTGACTCACTTTTCTAACATGCCCCGCCGGACCGAATTACCATAGTCCATAAGCAACATGCTTAGATAGCGATCACCCAGTCAAATCTAAAGGAACCAATTAGAGTCCATAAGGGTAAGAAGTTAAGACCCATGTGGTCTTTGGGTCTCACATAATAGTAAACACAATTACTATTCAAACCCAATGGTCAAATGCATACGTAGTATGAATACGTATTACAACATCACTCCTTTCCCATGGAGCGTATGTCTTAATGATGTTGTAAGGATGATGATCAGACACCACAATATCTGACTTTGAGTCCCTTTTTCTACTCAGTAATTTCCTGGACCCACATCCCGCGTAAGACAGATAAGAATTAAAAATCTTCTTAGATCTTTTGTAAGCATCTATATGATGCAGATCTTTCATACGACCATTTTGTTTAAGTCATGACTCTAAATCATCCGTCTGACGATTTTGACTTTAAACAGGTCTTATCTTTATCTTATCCGTCTGATAGAATAAAGGCGGTTGCTCATGTGAGAGAGCCAACCTCAATCTGTCCGACATACTAGAAAAACATAGCTGAGATTAAAAGAAATGTACACAAACATTTTCAAGAAACTCATATGCAATGAAAAAAAACTTATTCTTTTATTAAATTTGATCTCTCATAGACATGGGAATATACATTGATACAACCCAGCTCTTACGCAATCCTTGAGATGATAAGTGTTTTGTAAAACACATCTCTGGGGATAGCCTTCGTAAGCGGATCCGCTATCATCTCATGCGTAGATATGTATCTAATGTCTACCTTCTTGTTCTTATCATAGTCTTTTGCAAATTTGTAGCGGATATCAATGTGTTTGGTCTTACAATGGAATTTTGGATCTTTGACATAGGCTATAGATGCTTGACTGTCACTGTATATTGGTACAGTACCTGAGTCACTTGCATCAATTATCTTGTCTAAGAACTTCCTAAGCCAAACAGCTTCTTGGACCGCCATGCTAAATGCTACAAATTCGGCTTCCATAGTTGAAAGTGCGATGCAGGATTGTTTTTTCTACTCCATGATATTGCACCAGATCTGAGTAGAAAAACATGTCCTGAGGTCGATCGTCGCTCATCGAGATCACCCGCCCAATCAGCATCAGTGTAGCCTTCGAGCCTCAAGGCATTTCCTTGATAGCATAAAGCATAGTCCGCAGTCCCTTTAAGATATCGCATTATCCTCTTAACCGCTTTCCAGTGTGCTTGCCCTGGATTGGATTGGTAACGACTTACCATTCCAACGGCAAAACAGATGTCCGGTCTTGTACACATCATAGCGTACATAAGACTACCAACTGCACTGGAATATGGAACTTTTTCCATAATTTCCTTTTCTTTTTGGTTCTTTGGACACATTTTTAGACATAAATTATCGCATTTGATTATAGGAGTATCAATAGACTTACAGTCCTGCATATTAAAACGTTCTAGAACATTCTTTATATAAGTCTCTTGTGAAAGAGAAAGAAGTTTCTTCGAACGATTCCTTGAAATCTTAACTCCAAGGATATATGCGGCTTCTTCCATGTCTTTCATCTCAAATACTGATGAAAGCCAAGCTTTGATAGCCATCACAAAGCCCTTGTCATTTTCGGCTATTAAAATATCATCTACATATAGATACATAATAACATACTTGCTTTTGATCCTCTTGATATATACACAGTTATCTTCATCAAAAATGGTAAAACCATTTGATAAGACAACTTCTTGAAATCGTATATACCATTGCCTCGAGGATTGTTTAAGACCATATATGGACTTACGAAGTTTACAAACCTTATGTTCGTTTCCTTCTTTTACAAACCTTGTTGGTTGTTCCATATAGATATCCTCGTCCAATTCTCCATTGAGAAAGGCAGTCTTTACATCCATTTGATGTAATTCGAGGTCTAAGCAAGCTACCAAAGCCAGAATCAAGCGAATCGAGGTAAAACGAACAACAGGTGAGAAGGTCTCTTCGTAGTCTATCCCTTCCTGTTGCGTAAAACCTTTCGCGACAAGGCGAGCTTTATATCTGTCTATAGAGCCATCAGCCTTATGCTTGATCTTGAGAACCCATTTGTTCCCAATAGCTCTACGTCCTCTGGGTAAGTTAACCAAGTCCCAGACTCGGTTAATTTTCATGGATTCTAATTCCTCCTTCATCGCTTCCATCCATTTGTCTTTTGCAGGGCATGATACGGCCTGTTTGAAAGTAGCAGGCTCGTCATCTTCTTGTAGTAAAGTCATAAAGGTTTGTGGAAATTCATCCTCAAATCTTAGGAGAGTTAACCTTGTACGATTACTACGTCGTATTTGAGATTCTTAAAGTCCTTGTTGACTCGAATTTGGATCAATTCTAATATCACTCCCACTTGGAATGTGGTTAGAATTTCTCCCACTTGGATCATTATTCCTATATGGAATTGGATTCGCATCATTCGTATCATCCATTGGTGAAGGTTGAAACGTATTTTCGTCTTCACCAAGAATTCATCCACTCTAATGAGGTAATCCTTCTTGATCATAAATCTCAAATAGAGATAAGTCCTGACTTATCTCGCCCTGTCTTGGAAACTCATTTTCCAAGAAAGTAACATCCCTCGACTCAAATCCAATCAGTCCTCCATTGTCTTCCTGGTCAATGAAAACATAACCTTTGGAGTTTTCTGCGTATCGTATAAAGATACATTTCCTCCCCCTTGGCCCAAGTTTGCCATACTTATGGGAGGAAATATGTGCGTAGGATGCACACCACCAAGGTTTTAAAATGCATAAGTCAGGAGACCTTTGGTTCCACAACTCATAAGGAGTGGAGCTAACTGATTTCGAGGGTACGCGGTTCAAGATGAAAGTAGCCGTCAATAATGCATCACCCCCAAAAGGTGATTGGCAAGTTAGCTTGCGCCATCATTGAACGGACCATTTCCATCAAAGTCCTATTCCTCCTTTCAGCAACTCCATTTTGTTGTGGAGTATAAGGCATAGTTATTTGATGAACTATGCCCTTTTCATCACAAAGTTCCTTAAAACTTGTTGATTGATATTCACCGCCTCTATCGGTTCGCAAGACCTTAATCTTGCGATCTAATTGATTTTCCACTAAACTCATATAGTTTTTAAAGCGGGTTAATGCTTCACTTTTGTGGGATATCAAATAGATATGTCCGAATCGGGTGAAGTCATCAATAAAAGTGATGAAGTAGGACTTCCCGTGTCTTGTCTTGACATTCATCGGACCACATATGTCCGAATGGATTAGCTGTAACGGAACCTCGGCCCTTGTGCCGGTTCCAAATGGCTTGCGACAAGATTTCCCTACAAGGCAATGTTTGCAAGTCGACATTTCGACCTTTGAAACATTGGATAGAAGGCCACGTTTGGCAAGTCTATCCATACGTGTTGGTCTAATGTGACCAAGCCTTGCGTGCCAACAAATTACATCAGATTCACAAATCGAAGAATTTGTAACAAGGAAATTTTCATTAAAATTCGAGGAATCGTACATCGTATTTAATACAATGAATCCTTTAAAAACATACCAGAACCAATTACAGAATTATTACAAGACAAATCCACAGTACAATTATGAAAAAACCAACTATAACCAATACCCATTAAGACGACCACAGAAATTATATTCCTTCGAATATCCGGAGCTAAGAGACCATCATGTAGTAAGATAGTGCGGCCGTTGTCCAAGACGAGCTTGCACATCCCAACGCCTTTCACTTCAACACGTGTGTTGTTTCCTACATATATCCACTTCGTTCCTTGGGGTATCCGGTGATACTCCACGAAGGACCGTCTGTCCCTTACTATGTGGTCGGTGGCACCTGAATCAATTATCCAAAAAGGATTAGATTCTACAAGAAATATTGAACTAGAAACACATATGTAACTAGTATTATTACAAGTTACCTTGTCACCTCCATCCGTACATGAACAGGCAAGTGACCTAACTTGTTGCACTTGAAGCATTTGATCCTCTTCAAGTCTTTCTTCTTGTGCCATTTCTTGTCCTACCCTTCTGTTTGGGTGTCTTGGTAGACACTGGTTGCTTTTACTGGTCATGAGCAAACTTCGAGTGATGTTTACGTTTCTTTCCTCTGTGTGAGGAACTAGCAACCATGTGCACTTCTGCACTTGGCTTGGCAGCCGCAAGCCGCTCTTCCTCAAACTCGAGGTGCTTAGAAACATCGATGAAATTCTTGATGCTCTCATTATGAGTGAGATGCATCTTCATTTGTTCCCATTCGATTGGTAGGGAACGTATGACCGCTTGGATTTGTTGCTCATCAGTGAGCACATGACCTCATCCTTTAACTGTGAAATAAGATTCGTCATGTGTCGTAGATGCATTCCCATGGAATGATCTCGACGCTTTTTGTACGAATCGAATCTTATAGTTAAAGAGCGAAGTTTGGTCACCGAGGTGCCACCAAACTTCTCCTCTAGCTTGGACCATATGTCCATAGCTAGGTAGTATTCTCGACAGATCCGCATTATGTCGTCTGCCATACTTGACAGCAATGTAATGCGAGCAATCTTGTTCTTCTGAGACCAAGCATCAAAAGCTTCCTTGTCTCTTCTGTGTTGGGCCGTAGTGCCTAACTCAGGTTCAGTCATTATGTTCTTCAGAGTTTCGAGCATGTCTTGCTCCTCTAGAACATATTGTATCTTCATGGACCATAGTTTGTAATTATCGTCGTTGAGTTTTTCACCTTTGTTTAACTCAGTGACGATGTTCTTAGCAGCCGAAGACATTGTAGTTTTAAAATGCTGCAAAAGACATAAAACAAGTTTGATCAAAAAACATTGCATAAAGTTTTCATTTGATAAGTTACTTTCGAAAAATATTGAAGATGTTGCTCTAGAATCGGAAAGAACATCACGATGCCAATCACCATCTAAAACAACTTTCAATATTTCCCCATCACTTATCAAACAATAGTACTCTTATAGTACTTGCAGTGGAAAAGCGTTTTTGAAAAAACGTATTTTGAAAACGTATTTTGCAAACGTATTTTGCAGCGGGAGGTAGTGGCCTTCCCCGGCCATTGCCGGGGTCGAGCCGTGGCCGTGCCAAGGCCGTATTCCCCTTGCATGGGGTTTTGTCGTATGCAACTGCCGCCGGTCCCGTATGGGCCGGCCATGCAGACCCCCCCATCACCTTGGTTGAGGCCGGGGCTCGACGGTCCTGGCTTGGCCAGGGCCGGGCCTCCTTGGCATGGACATGTCCCCTCGGCCAGGGCATCTGGCCTCGCCAGGGCCGGCCAGGGGTTCCTGGCCCCTCGGACAGGGCCTCTGCCCTGGCCGAGACCAGGGCGGCCCTGGCCCTGGCCCTGGCAGAGGCCAGGGCGCCTGGCCCTGGCCGAGGCCAGGGTGGCCCTGGCCGGCCGCCCTGGCCGGCCGCCAGGGCCGGCCATGGCTTTGGCCGGCCGGCCTTCCCTTCATGGAGTCCACCCCCCTTCGGGGGGTTGTGTTTGGTTGTCATTGGTCGAAGCCAACCCCTTCCCTACGCGGAGGGGGGGTGCATTGCCACCATTACCCACATGGCCATGGTGATCATGCACCAAAGAGATCTTCTTCTCCGATGAGAAGTTTTTGGTAACCACCATCTTCTCCGATGAGACACCCGTTCATCGTGAAAGTGGTTATGCTTCAATGGCCATGTGCCAAAAAAAATAACACACTTTCAAGACCGCAAACTTCACGCTCCACATGAAGAGAGTTCACATTCCCTATTGAATGGAGACTCAGCATCCATAAAGAGGGCGAGTTTGGCGAGATGAACGGTCAGTTCTTCCCATCATGGAGAGTTCCTGCCATATCCGTAATGACAGAAGACCCTAACGTGAAAAGAACAACTGCTGCGTTCTCTCCGTCATGATGCGCTCCTACCATATCTATAATGGTAGGAAACTCATTCGTAAAAAAGACAATGCCTCGTTCATCGGTGAGACCGGGGCGAACCCGTGTGGCTCTGATACCAATGTAGTATCCCATCGCGCGGAGGATAGAGGATCGAAGAGACTTACGTTAGCATACGATGTGCTGTAGTCTCTGAACTTTGCCTTTGAATTCGCCACAACGATCGGTACTTCGTCACAGAGGATCGAAGCAGCGTTTCCACCGTCTAAATCTCTATTTGGAAGAAGAACTAAATGGAAGGGAGAAGAAGAAAAGGTTTGCCTTATGCAAACTTATGGCATGAAGGATTAGCCTAAAATGCCTTACCCTTGGGTCTTATTTATAGGCTTTAGGGGTAGTTATTGTAGGAAATAACCATATATAAGCTTATTAGCTTATATTAATACCATTGCTTATCCTCTTCTTCATGCACTTATCAAGTGCCTTTATGCACTTATAATGTGCCTTTTTCCACTTATCGAGTGGTCCTTTTCACACATGAAAAGGTTCCCTTCGTACATGCTTTCATGCACGCAACATCTGAGGTCCGTATACCCGCATACATCCCCTCATGGGTGTATACTTGTCGTCCATATCCAACAGTGTTGTGGTAGCGTTAGGGAGGTTGTAGGAGACGGGGTTGGGATTCGGAGGAGGTGTTGGGATGTCGGGAGTCAGGAGTTTGCTAGGGACAGGGTGTGACTATGGTGCGAACTAGGGTTTCGTTTGGGTGCAAGGGAGAGGAGAGGGAGTTTGAGTTCAAGGGGGTGTCGATGGGTTTGTTTGGAGGATAGAGGAAGAAGAAAAAGAAGACATCAGAGATGAGGTTGCGGGTTTGCCGGTGCTGATGAATGAAGGAGGGGACGAGTTGTTGATGGTGGTGAGTTGTGGGCTTGGAGTTTGAGGGGGATGACCGAAGCAGGAACTGTGGGTTGTCGGGGAAGTCGGGGGGGGGGGGGGGGGGCGCTGGGGGTTTTCGTCAGAGTTGGGATAGCGCTCGGAGTGTGTAGGATGAGGAGGAAGGCTGAGGGGGCTATCAGAGGCTCCCGTGGGTTTAAGAATAATAATAATAATAATAATAATAACGGGGCGGTTGCAAGAAACAAGCACGAGTTCATGCATTGTGTGGGTTGGTTTGAGTTGGTTTCAAGGGATCTGCATGGGATCGTGGCGGCGGAGAATCTACATGGGTCGAACTGAACGTGGGTTGCAGACGTGAGTTGATGGATGCCGGATGAGCTGGCATGAGGTTTTGAACCGCATGCAAGCTTAGGATATTATCTCTCTCCCTTTTTGATAAATAGGTTTATTTAACTGTTATTTGGTTTAAAAATTAAAATAGGAAACAATAATATAGCTTAAAAATTATATTATGTTTATTACGATTTTTCCCCTTGACTCAGGGTCGCCCAAATATTATATGAAAAATATCGGGACAGTCGTGCCTTCGAGAGGATCGTGAATACGGGGTCTGATCGCGAGTATGAGTTAAAAAATATACAAAAAATCAAAGTGCAAAATACACACAATCCACTACATCAAAGCGATATGTACGAAATACGTACGACAGGACGTGGCCGTTACATTCTACCCACATTAAGAAAAATTCCTCCCTCGGAATTTCTATCAACTAAGGAGCAGAGAACAAATAAGGATGACGCTCTCGCATTTCGTCTTCCTGCTCCCAGGTGGATTCTCCAAGCGAACCATGACACCACATCACTCCCACGAGTTCGATGACCTTGTTCCTGAGCGTCTTCTGCCGTCGATCTAAGATCTGCATCGGTTGTTGCTCATACGTCAGGTCCGGTCGAACCGTAATTCTGAGTAATCAACAGCATTAGAAGGGTCGCTGATGTAACGACGCAACTGAGATACATGAAAAACATCATGCACTCCTTCCAATGACGGCAGCAGTGCTAGAGGTAAGCTACCTTTCCAACTCGCTCTAACACGTCGAAAGGCACAATGAATCTCGGACTGAGCTTACATCGCTTCCTAAAGCGAATCACTTCTCTATTTGGGGATATCTTCATGAATATGTGATCTCCTGCATTGAACTCCAAAGGACGGTGCTTAGCATCAGCCCAATGCTTGTACCGATCCTGCGCAATATGAAGCTTGTCCCTGATGATGCACACTACATCCACAGCCTCAACTATCTCTCTGGTCCCAACAGCTCTCTATCACTTATGTCATCCCAACTCAACGGAGATGGACGTTTTCTTCCATGCAGCAAATGGCGCCATGCCAATGCTGTCTTAATAGCTGTTATTGTAGGGGAACTCCACTAAATGCAAGTGGTCCTCCCACGAACCTTTAAGATCCAACATGTAAGCTCGCAACATGTCCTCCAATATCTGGATTGTACGCTCTGACTGTCCATCCGTCTGCGGGTGATACGCAGTGCTGAAACTAAGACTGGTACCAAGATTCGACTGCATACTCTTCCAGAACTGGGACGTAAATCTCGTATCTCGGTCGGAGACGATACTCACAGGACACCATGTAATCGCATAATCTCCTGCATGATTATTGTTCACATCACAACGTATACTAGAAAGAAGTCGTAAAGGTACGAGGAAGATAATTACCTCCATATACTTCTTCACGAGTATCTCCATAGATTTTCCTACTCGGAAGGGTATGAAATGTGCAGACTTGGTTAATCGGTCAACGATAACCCAAATTACGTCGTTCTGCTTGGTGCTCTGAGGTAGTCCAGTCACGAAGCCCATGGTGATGTGCTGCCACTTCCACTCTAAAATCGACATCGGTTGAAGCAATCCAGCAATACGATGATGTCCAGCCTTCACTTACTGACACACATGGCACTTGGCGATGCTTCGAGCTATGCTCCTATTTATACAATGCCACCAAAAATTCAGACGAAGATCCTTATACATCTTGGTACCACCAGGATGAATGGAATAGGGAGAGCTATGAGCTTCATTCATCAGCTCTTCTCTGATATCACCTGAAGGTAAGCAAATCCAACTGTCATATCTCAGGGAACCATCCTCATGAATGAGAAAATCTGTCCGAAGTCCAGCTTCAACTTGCTCTCTGATCTTCTCCATATTACATCTCCAGACTGTGCAGCTTTGATCCGATCCATAATCGTCGACAGCATCTGCATATTCATCAATGATGATGTGACTCCAGGCAAAACAACTTCCATACTCATCGCCTGCAGATCCTGCTATAGCTGCCACTGAACTGTAAGAGTCATGACTGCTTGAAGTCTACTCAAAGCGTCGGGTACGACATTAACCTTCCCTGGATGATACTGGAGGTCGATGTCATAATCAGCCATCAGCTCTAACCATCTGCGCTGCCTCATATTTAACTCCTTTGGGTGAAAATATATTTCAAACTTTTGTGATCAGTGAAGATTTTCACTTTCTCACTTAGTAAGAAATGTCTCCAAATCTTCAGGCCAAATATGACAGCGGCTAGCTCCAAATCGTGAGTCAGATAATTCTTCTGGTGAACCTTCAACCGCCAAGAAGCGTATGCGACTACATGACCATGCTGGTGCAGAACACATCCAAGGCCCTTGCATATGCATCACAGAAAATCTCAAATCCTCCAGTCCTATCTGGTATAGCCATGACTGGTGCAGATGTCAGCCTTGCTTTTAATATTCCAAATGCCTACTCACAAGAGTCTGACCATACAAACTTGACATCCTTCCTCGTCAATCGAGTCATGGGCTCTGCTATCCTCGAGAAATCCTTGATGAATCAACGGTAGTAACCTGCCAATCCTAAGAAACTCCTGATGTCTGATGCTGACTGAGGGGTAGGCCAATTACTGACTGATGCAACCTTCTCTAGGTCAACAAAGATACCGTCGACCGATACCACATGACCAAGAAATGCAATCCGGTCCAGCCAGAATTTGCACTTGTTGTACTTTGCATACAACTGATGACGATGAAGCGTCTTCAAAACAATCAGTAAGTGCTCGGCATGCTCTTCTTCGCTCTTTGAATAGACCAGTATATCATCAATAAATATCACTATGAATTTATCCAGAAACTCGTAGAATATGAGATTCATGAGATTCATGAATACTGCAGGAGCCTTGGTCACACCGAATGGCATGACAACGAACTCGTAGTGTCCATACTTGGTCCGGAAGACCGTCTGATAGATATCTTCTTTTTTGACCTTCACCTGATGATATCTACTCCTGATGTCCAACTTCGAGAAAACTCGTGATCCAGAGAGTTGATCGAAGATGTCGTCGATGCGAGGTAACGGGTACTTATTCTTCATAGTAACTTTGTTGAGCTTCCGATAATCCATGCACATCCTTCTCGATCCATCCTTCTTCTTGACCAACAGAACAGGTGCACCATAGGGAGACACGCTGGGATGTATGAATCCTTTCTGGAACAGGTTGTCCAACTGCTTTTGTAGCTCTTCAAGTTCAGCAGGAGCCATACGATAAGGTGCCTTCGAGATTGATTGAGTATTCGGCATCAGATCGATGCTGAATTCCAGAGCTCGGTCAAGTGGCAATCCAGAAATATCATCTAGAAACACATCTTCGAAGTCTCGAACCACTGCGGGTTTCTCTGGTTCGATTTGTATGGATGCGACGATGGCCTCGTTCGGCCGGGCCCGAAATCTGATTGGTCCGAGCGAATGACCACCACTGATGAATTCGAACACCGGATGGTTAGGAATCTCAAATACTACTTTCTTCTTGTGACAGTCAATAGTAGCATAGAAGGTTCCTAACCAATCCATGCCGAGAATCACATCAAAGTTAGGCGTGTCCAGGACCATGAAATCTGTATAGATCTCATGTCCGCAAATTACTAAAGGACACGATTTGCAACCCAATGAAATACTCACCAAGCTACTTCCAGTAGTGATATTCCATCTTTTAGGAAGTGGGTAGGTGGGAATCAAGTGTTTAACCACGAAAGTCTGGGAAAAAACACATTGAAGCTCCAGAATCAAATATGGTCAGAGTCAGGAGGGAAGCCACTAAGAGGACACCTAAGATAATAATAAATAAAACTTAGCAAATGTCTAACTAACAAGCATGAATATAAAAGCAATCAGAAATACAAAATCTAGATGTTACATGTGATCACTTCATCCTCAGCCTCAGCTTCGACAGCTGTCATAGTGAATGCCTGGCACTTCGGCTGATTGGCCTGCTAGCAGGCTCGGTTCTGTAGAATCAAAGACGGTCCACACTGAGCAGGTCCAGGTACACACAGCTGAACAGGTCCATGCGCTCCTCGCTGAATAGGTCCAGGTACTCCAGTTGGTGCTCGACGATCCTTGCCATAGGGGTAGTCTCTCGTAGCATGGGCAGATGCTCTGCAGATCAGGCATTGGTTAAACATCCTCCTGCAATATTTCTTTTGATGTCCAGTCTTGCCACAGAAGAAATAAGTCAGCTGAGCTCGGTCACCAGGAGCAGCTGGTCTCTTGAACTGTGTGGTCTGGGTAGGCTGAAAATTGCCCTAGGGCACAATCCTAGGTGGCTCTATGGGACGCTTACTTCCTCAAGCTTGAGGTCCCACTGGAATTCTCGCCACAACTTCATGTCTCTAGGCAGCATCCAATACGTCTTGAAGTGTCGTCAGTTTCGATGAGGTCATCGATGCTTGAACTTTGGGATTCTAGCCTTGGCGAAATTGAAATGTGCAATCCTCTGGATCCTCAACCACGTGGGGTGCAAAGTGACTGAGCATAGAAAACTCGACGTCCTACTCATCAACGGTCTTATCTTCATGGACAAGATTGGTGAAGCGTTGTTGAAGTTCTCTCTTGGTTTTCTTGGAAAAATACTTGGCGTTGAACCGTTCCCGAAACATGCCCCAAGAGATAGGCTCGACCAAATGTATTTCTTCCAGTTGCCACCAGCTCCTAGCATTATCAGTCAGCTAAAGCTTTGCAACATCAACCCATCCATCCTGAGGGATACGAGCAGCATTCAACTTGTCTTCAGTCCCTTGGGCCCATCCTTCAGCTTCTAGAGGCCTTTCTTTTCCAGAGAAGCTCTTGTGTTGCAGCTCATGGAATTGCTTAACTTCGGGTTTAGCTTGAGGTGGTGGTGGTGAAATCTGAGCAGGCTTCTGGCCCTGCTGAATCAGCTGCTGCTGGATTTTCAACATGCCTCTCATGACTCCGAGGAGTTCATTAATATCGGAAGTACCACTTCCGCCAGCTCCATTCTCGTTCCTGGTGTTGTGTCTTCCTGCCATGCTGAAATAAGAAATTTGAGTAAATTTTGTGTACAAGATAAATCTGGACGTTTTGGCTAAGGATAGTATTTCTACTGTTATGAAATTTTGCATAAATGCATTGTAATGGCCTCGTTGCCATGTACGATAGGATATGTATTTTGTGTGATATATAGTATAATTATGCTTGTATAGCATGTAGTGTGTATGGAAGATACATAGTGTGCATAGTAAGTAACTATTTAGTGGCTATATGTGTACCTATATGGATGAATAGTATGTGTATTTGTGTGCTACATAGTGTATATACCCTTGCATACTTGTTTGTCTTTATACGGTGTGTGTGTAGTGTGTATAGTATTAATGTAGTGTATATAGTATTTAGCCTACTTGGTTGCCTATTGATTGCTTTTTGGATGACTGTGGATTTTTAAGAATGT
Source organism: Scilla litardierei (assembly GCA_030789695.1). Lineage (NCBI taxonomy): Eukaryota > Viridiplantae > Streptophyta > Magnoliopsida > Asparagales > Asparagaceae > Scilla > Scilla litardierei. The sequence continues at coordinate 115,362,902 of CM061134.1, forward strand.
GTTGCTTGATTTTATGAATGGGTGATGTCATGGATGCCTATGAGGGTGATTATGTGTTTGTAATATATATACATGTTGGGTGACTTCAACAAGTGTGTCACACACTGCCGGCTTCAGGGTCTTAAGAGTGTTGGCTCTAGACTGAGCTGGTGCAACAATAGAGTTGGCAATGGGCGTATTGCAGCGCAGCTAGATCGGGTTCTTTGCAATAGTGCCTGGGTGGACTTGCTGTCTGATTATTTTGTATCTTATTTGGAATCTTATTCTAGCGATCACTCCCCAATGCTTATTAAACTCCACTCCCAGGTACATTCTGATCCGAAACCTTTTAAATTTTTCAATCACTGGGTTAAGTTGTCTGGATACAAAGAAATTATTGAATCATCTTGGAGTCAATATATTCATGGGTCTAGAATGTATCAGTTGGTACATAAGATGCGATTTTTGAAAGGTCAACTCCGTTCCTGGTACCAATCGCATCATGCGGTTAGCACTATCCAAAACTGTCGCAATTTGCTTGAGGATGTGCGGACACAAAGAGCTATCCATGAAGACATTAGACTGCAAAAAAGGGAGCATATGTTATCCAAGGAATTGGCCAATCTGTTGGGACTGGAAGAGGAGATGTTCAGACAGAAAAAAGCAGGCAAGACTGGTTGCATCTGGGAGACAAGAACACTAAATTTTTCTATAACGCTATGTGAGCAAGGCAATGTCACAATAGCTTGCTTCACATGGTAGATGAAAATGGGTCACAAAGTAAGTCTTATGAGGAACTTAAATCTGAGGCTGTCAATTTCTACACAGAGTTATATAACCAAAGCCATTACTGGAGTGTATTCCCGAATCTTATTCCGAAAAAGAAGGTAAAATTGGAAACCTCAAAGTGGCTTGAAAGACGCGTCTCAGCAGAAGAAATTAAGGAAGCAGTTTTTCAAATTAATGCAACTAAAGCTCCTGGGCCTGATGGATTTAATGGGTTCTTCTATCATTATAATTGGAATATTGTTGAAGCGGATGTTGTTGGTGCAGTCCAATCATTTTTCAATTCAGGCGTGCTTCTTCGCCAGGTGAATCACACATTCTTAACTCTAGCTCCAAAAAATTCAAATGCTTCAAATCTGGGAGAGTACAGACCTATTGCTTGCTGCAATGTTCTCTATAAGATTATCAGTAAAACCATTTGCAACAGGCTTAAAAGGGTGGTCCATGATTTGGTCTCTCCTAATCAGGCGGCTTTCCTCCAAGGAAGACTGATTTCTGACTGCACCCTTCTAGCCCATGAACAGATCAGGGATTTCAGTAATCCAATGGGGGCTAGGGCGTGCTTGAAACTTCATATAAGGAAGGCGTTCGAAAGCGTCAACAGGGAGTTCGTTTACTTCATCTTGCACCAGATGGGATTTGGAAGTACTTTCATCAGTTGGATCAAGGAGTGCATTTCTACAGTGTCCTACTCTGTGATGGTCAATGGCTCCCCCACGGGACACTTTGAGGGTAACAGAGGGCTAAGGCAAGGTGATCCACTATCACCCTATTTATTTGTCATTGTCATGGAAGCTTTCACTCTCTTGTTGGGAAATGCTCTTGATGAAGGTAGCATCCAACCTATGCGGCGGACGGGTACAATCTCTCACCTTCTATTTGCAGATGATTTGTTGGTATTCTGCCGGGCAAATAGTAAATCCCTTCAGGGGCTTATTACACTTTTGGATAAGTTTAAAAACTTCACAGGCCTTGAAATAAACTGGGACAAAAGCAATGCCATGTTCAGTAAAGGAATAAAAAATCCGGAAGCACTAGCAGGTCTTTTGGGAGCAAAGCTAACAAACACCATTACCACTTATTTGGGCTTACCGTTGACATCAAAATATCCTAAAGCTCAAATGTATAGTCGCCTAATAGATAAGTGCAGAAAGAGGCTCAGTGGTTGGACCTCTACTATGTTATCCATTTCTGGACGCATAGAGCTGGTGAGAACAGTAATATATGGTATGATTGCATTTTGGTCTCAAGTTTACAGAATTCCAGCGACAGTCCTCTGTACACTAACATCTATGTGTAGGAGATTTATATGGGGAAACACCACTACTTGGGCCTGGACTGATTCTTGCAATCCTAAAAAAGAAGGGGGTGTGGGACTGAGGCTTCTTTCAGACCTGAATGTGGCTTCGGGGATTAGGCTGACCTGGAGGATGCTGAAGTCCAAGAGCATGTGGGCTAAGTATATGCGAAGCAACTACAAAGATTCTAAGGCTTTCTATGGAGCGAAGGGTAATGTGACTCAGTCGGGGACTTGGAAATTTCTACTGCGGTGCAGGAATGATTCCCAAAGGATGATTACGCGAAAAGTCAAAGATGGCACTGACACCGCATGACAATTGGCTCCCTTGCGGGCCACTGAAAAACCTCTTTGACATCCCCAATGGGGCGAGTAATTGAAGGGTTCGGGATTATTGGAGTGGGTCGGATTGGGTGGATGATGCGGAACTACATGATATCAAGCCGCTCCTTGGCCAAGCAAAATTACTATCAGGTGCTGACTCCTGGGAATGGAAGAGTGGGCAGGAGCCGAAGTTTAGGGATATATGGGATAGTGTTCGCAGTAAATCAAGTCTTTTCCCATTCTCAACACTAATCTGGTACAAAGAGCATGTTCCGAAGATGGCCCTTACGCTTTTGCGAGCTCTAAAAGGCAAGCTACTTACCAAAGATCGGCTTGAGAGTTGGGGATCCCAAATTTCTACATAATGTGTTCTATGCAATGATGGCATCCCGGAGACAATATCCCATATTTATTTCGGTTGCACCTACAACAATTACATCCTTACCCGATCCTTGCTCAAGCTGGGAACTTGCGGGCTTTTGGGTGATGCTCCTTCACTCACGGAAGCTGCGGACTTCTTTATGGCGCATTTTGGCAAGAAAGATACGTTGGGCCGGATTGCTAGAACTGTGCTAGCTTCTGTAGTCTGGCATCTATGGCGTGAGCGCAACAAAAGACAATTTGAAAACATATCGAAGCCTAAAACAACTCTGTTTGAAGACATTCTTGATTCCGTTCGTATTGTGCATCGGAATGAGGACGAAGTGGATGAAGCTGCGAGGGAGGCAATGGAGAACTGGGAGATCATTGATAATATATATATATATACGCTATATATATATATATATATATATATATATATATATATATATATATATACTGACTTACTTTTCAATATATATATATATATATATATATATATATATATATATATATATATATATATATATATATATATATATATATAGTATTGTGTTGTATATAGTGCTATGGTGTATGTAGTAGTGCCCTCTTAAGCCTAGTGTATTTGGATGATGTAGTTGAAATTTAGTAGCTATATATATTAAAGTGTAGTGATGATGATGGCATGGTTGTATTATCCTTGGATGTGTATGCATATAAGAGGGTAAGTGTGTAGTAGAGGGGAGTGTATATAGAAATGGCAAATTAGTAATTAATTAGTTAAGTGGGAGAGGGTGTTTGTGTAGGGAGGCATGTTGACTTTTCCAATATGTTTTCTCAAGAATGAAGGAAAAGGGAATTAAGAGAAAACAAAAAAGAAAAGAAAAGGAGAGAAGAAAAAGACAAAGGAAAGAAGATGGAAGAAGAAGAGAGCAGAGTTGAGGTGCTTCTAGAGAACCAATCTCCTTTAATTCCCAAAGCCTTCATTTATCTCCTGTTTCTCATTTTTTCTTCTCTCTTCCCCTAGCAATTCGTTCTCCCCCTCCTCCCTCTCCTTTTGCTCCATTTTTTTCAAGGAAAATCCCATATTTTCTCTCATTTAGTCCCTTGTGCAAGATGCTAGCAAGAGGATTTGGTTGGAGCTTTTGGAGGAGTTTAAAGGGAAATTTGAGAGCTTTTGAAGAGGATCTTGGAGGGAGTTATTGGATGATAGCAAGATTAGATTTTGAGTAAAGTGAAGCTTTGAAGAGGTGGGAATCCCTTCCCTAATGGTTTATTATGTTAATCCATGATAAATTAACTTAGTTTCATGGAAACACCATGACTGAGTCTGTAGACAGAATCTGTTGCTTGTTCATCTGCGTCTATATCTTACTTTAGGCCTTAATAAATTCTGCAAAAAATATGTTTGTGTAGCGCTTGAAATCCTACCCCAGATTCATATAAAATTTGATATATGTTAAGCTCAGTAATTAGGAGAAAGAATTCCTTCTTTACAACATGTCTGATTGTCATCCAGTCTGGACACAGTTGGGCAAAATTGATCTCAGTCCTTGTACACAACACAGAAATTAGTGGCCTTGGTCCCGTTGTAAAGTTAAAAACCTGCTCTACAACTTTCTCCCAGTGCGTGTTTTCGAGATTTTAACTGCAAGATGACTTAAAATAGCAATTGATACAGCCCCCAGAATCTGTCTGAAAAATAGTTTCGACAGATCTCACCAAACAATTCATCATAAATCACCTAATTTATATTTCTGCATGAAAATTTATATGTGAATCCAGTACTACCATATCTACAACTTTCATTTATATTTCATTTTTTTGTTCTATACAAATATATGGAGAAAATTGCCATTAAACTTGACCGTTATGGAAATTCTCAGCAAGCTAAAATGCAAAGTGTTGAATTTGGCTCTAGCTATTAGCTTCTATGCCTTTCTTGCTTCTAATCATGATTGGTACATAGTTCAACATGATCTTGGGGCAATGTATGGTTCAGGTTTAGCAGAATTACTTCTCTTTAATCATGTTCACTTGTATTGCTTGTTGTTACTCTTATTGTGGAAGTAGCCCTTGTTATTGATGTTGATTGAGAATCTTGTGGGCTATATGTGGAATATGAAATGGGATGTGATATGATGGTGTTAGGGACACGAAGGTGGAGTGCACAGGCATGGACAAAGTGCCACGGTAGGAGGCTGGAGAATTCACCGTTGATCACATCTTGATCCATTAGGTGACTCCACATTGATAACGGAGTAGAATCACTTACACATGCACGCTAGCATAGTTATGGGATCTCTGCATTGCATTTCATGTTGCATCCCTTGCATTGCATTTCATGTTGCATCCCTTGCATTGCATCTTTATGTATCATTGTGCATTATGTGAGATGTGTTGCATATGTGATTTATATGTGTGATGGGGTTATGTATGTTTGTGCTTAGTAAGTGTTTTGTATATGTATTGTGACTTGTTGTGATATGTGTGTGTTAAGTGGTTGTTCCACATGTCATTCATTCTAAGTGCAATTTTGGGATTGGACCATCAAGAGGGAATATAGCCACGGGTCTAATAGCATGAAAGTGAGATAACTTGATATATGGCTATGGGTCATTTGGTATATGATGATATGATGGGGCTAAGAGCCAAGTGATGCATGACTTAAGATTCATCAGTTGTTGGTTATTTTAGTTGATGTTACTTTCAGCTAATTCTTTCCCTTAGATGTTTATGCTAGTTGGTTCCTTCTTCCCTTACTTAGTTGTGCATGTACTTAATTGTTTCCTTATAGTTGTATTTACTTTATACAAATCATTTCTTTATAGCTTGTATTGTAGCCTCTTAGTTTAGGACATGCTATGCAATCTTTCTTTTGCTCACTTGTATCTAATTATGCCTTGAATTATGGTATTCTTAGTTGTATAATATGCCATTAGAGTTGGCATTTGATCGGTCCATATTTTACACCTTTTTTCTGCATATTTGCATGTCATTTCGGTTGCTCATATTGCGATTTTCACAATTATTCGATGATATTGTGTTACTTTTCACTATTTCTTGTTTTTGTCGGATTTCAGGAAATATGAGCAATTGGGAGCAAAAATGAGCTTAAAGGACTTGCACGCGTAACGGAGCATCGCTCATGGACTTATTGAGGACCTATCAGCGATAGAAGACGAGTGGAAGAAGAAAGAACGTCGTAGGAGCGACGAGGAAGTGAAATGATGAAGATTGGGCACTTTCAGCATGCCACTCGGTCGAGTGAAGGAGTCACTCGGCCGAGCAAAGAAACCTGCTCGGCCGGCTAGATCGGACACGCAATTACTTGAAGATTAGCGTGCACTCGGCCGAGTGACGACATCCCACTCGGCCGAGTATGGAGACACCACTCGCCCGAGTGGCACACGAACGACGGCATCCAAAATACCAGACTTAGTGTAATCTGTCAGTCGACTACGAGCTCCGACTCGGCCGAGTACCAAAAGCCCCTCGACCGAGTGACATTTGCCGTTCGGCCGAGTGATGCCGAGGACACGCAGCGCCTAGATTTTCAGACAGCCTCCCACTCTTTTGAAATATGCTATCATTCCAGCAATCAAAGTATTTTTCTCATATTTTTTATGGATAGTAGACTTCATGATGATTCCAACGCCGCCAAGAACGCGTAAATCGGAGGTCGGATGAAATCTGGTGAATTTCTGCAAGTCGATGCTGCAGTGCTGGAATTCTCACTCGGCCGAGTGAGCGTTCCCCACTCGGCCGAGTCGCTCCTTGCCCAGAATTCAAGTTGTACACGGACTTTATTCGGGCACGGGTTTAAGAGGGTTTTGAGGGCTTTTTGCTAGGGTTTTAGGAGGGCTATTTAAGGGGGTTTGTAGCCGTCATTAGGAAAAGTTCCCAGATGTTTTCTTAGTGATTATTTTAGAGGTTAGGCCATGCCTTAGGCCCCCTCTTGGATCTAAAAGCTTGTATTTGAATTGAAGATCTTCATCAAAGCTAAGTATTTTGTTCTTGTTATTTGAATCTTTGTTTTTTCTATCTTTTTGTATGCAAGCAATGATTTTTATTGATTCTCATATCGTTATTGCTATGCTTGAGTAGATTTGTTGTTCTAGGGTTTGGGGATGAACCCTATGGATCTAATTTCAGATTTGTGATGAATGAATTTCTAAATTGTTAGAATTGCTAGGATGTTAGGTTGTGATCGATTTATTACGGATAGCTAGGGATTTCCATCGATTGGGGTTTGCAAGAGATTGGATTCTAATCAATGGGAAGGCCTAGATATTCGATTTAGGTTTATAATCGAGATTCTCTAGACTTGGTTTGCAAGAGATTGGACCAAAACTAGGATTTTTATTATAAATCTATACCCATATTCGTTTGCAAGAGATTGGACGAATACGAACTATCACAACCTAGATCGTAACTCGAGTTTGCACGAGAGTGGGCTCGAGGGGCGATTGAACGATGATGTCGATCCTAATGCTAGCGGCTTAGGCTAGGGTTTGCAAGAGATTGGGCCCTATTCTAGGGTTGCTATAGACCGGCAATAGCGCGAGAGCGTGAGCTTGGTTCTCTATTCAGTTACGAATAGTTCACCTCAACACAAGCCTAGTAATATTGAGATTCACTATTTACAATGATGTATGACGATCCGTAGTGGGGATTCCCTATCTCTAAACTCTTTTACTGTATTAAATTGAATCGATATTTTATCCAACTTCTTTATCACCGACACCGACATCCGTCACCATTTCCATTATATCATTCCATAACCATCTCCACCAATAAAACGTTCGTAGTCAAACCAACCTAGGATAGATTGGAACCAACACCACCTCCTCGTGTTCGATACCCGCTCGCCGCTACACCGTGCGCTTGCAGTAAGACTACAATCGTTCTCCGGGTGTGTATCCGGGGCCGACCAAGTCTTTGACTAGGTTGTGCTCCTGGGTTGCATTTTGGACCGACCAAGTTTTTGGCGCCGTTGCCGGGGAGGTGTTTCCCGTTGGGTGCCAATTTGTCACAATTAGGTTGATTTGACTACAAAAACATTTAACAAAAGAAAATTTTCACCCCCGCCACCATTATTATCATTTCTATATTCTTTTGTGCCACTGATATTTTTCTCCAGGTATTTATCTTTGTTTATCAGGTGTTATGGATGGTATTATGTGGACCACAGATTTTGAGGAGGAAGCATTTCAGAACTTATTGCAGGGCCTCTTGGAGTCAGTGAGGTTCACCGGTTCAGAGAGCATTACAGCAGGTGATGCATTTGATCTACAATTTGCAGATTTTGTTATGAACCATGTTTCTGCTACAGGAACAATTGAGGAGGACATCCATGTCAGTCTCGAGGGGGATAGATTAAATTTTTGGATTGCTCGCAGGCATTCCCCTCCACATGATGCATCCCCACAAGTTGACACACATGAGCAGCCAGCATCACCATTCCAGAGAGAGCATACATTGATAGTTCATGAGGAGGCATCACATGCGGAGCCAGAGCATTGCATTGCGGAGATAGCACTTTGGGACAAGGGTAACTTCATTCAGATAAATCCAAAGTCTTGCCCACCGATAGTTGAGCTTCCGCAGCCACCTCTACCTTCTGTTGAGGCTGTGATCATATGGACCACACATTTTTATGCGTACCTGGATGAGATTCTTGGACAGCAGGCTGAGGACATCGATGCTTCCACCTCTGAGGAGACAATGGTACCAGGCACAGATGCAGCCACTTCTGATAAGAGAACTGCAATGAAACACTTGGGACGTGTTGCTGCAGGGCCGAGTTGCACCGTCATCACTCCCCCACCCACAGATACAGCCAGTCCATACGATGAGTGGATGGATGGAGATGATTCAGATGGAGAAGACATTAAGGTTATTTACCTCGCGGAGCCGAAGCATGCTTTTGAGGAGGCATCACACACGGAGCCAGAGTTTATCGCCGAGGAGGTCATGCATCGGGACGAGGACATAGCCATTTATGAGGATCCCGAGCACTACCCTCCTCCATTTGAGCTTCTGTTGCCACCTCATCCTTCCATTGACGCCGAGGACTATCCCACAGAGCTTCTGGCTCCCTTTCAGGGAGATCTCTTCACCACCTCTTCTCCTACATTTGATTCCCCTCCCGTGTATGATGTTTTTTGTGATTCATATTTTGACGACTCATCGTGCCGTTTGCAGGATACACATACATATGAACAAAAGGTACAATGGGATGTATACAAGGAGGAGAGCGAGGAGTTAGCACCCATGGACACATATGAATATGATCAAGAGGTGCGCTGGGATGAGTCTGACGATGATGAGGAGCATCTTGATGAGGTCCACACCTATGATCTAGATTTACATGAGCAGCATAGAGAAGACACCATGGAGACAGCTATCGCGGCACGTGAGGATATTGGATTATTTCCAGGAAAGTATCGTCCACCATTATTTATTCCATATATTTCTATAGACGATCCTCTTTGGGATACTTTTATTACGAGGGTGAATTTTTTGCAACGAACTGATGCATCTTATTCTCTGCAGGGTACAGGTGGAGTCCTTGTGGGAATGTTGGAGGATGCATTGCTGGAGTTCGTTAGAGTCCGTGGACGCACGCATCTAGCGGAGCACGAAAGGACCAGTTGGAGCAGTTGCCTCACCGGCAAAGATACTAGATCCGCCTTTTGCTATAGGTGATATCAATCCAGTAGTGTAGAAATTTTTATGCTTTAAATAAACACGAATTCTCTCGACAGCGAGAGGACCGTATAGATTTGATTGAATAAATATCACCTCATATGACGGAAAAAAAATTTTTTACACCCCAAACCCATTATATATATTAATTGCACTCTTCATATTTTGATGTGTCACACCCTTTTGCTCACCACCACCGAGCATTTCTTTCAAGTGAAACCTTACTTTCTTATTTGTTTGACTTGATCTCGCTTAGTGAAGCCGTGATATTTTTGATCAATTCATTTGAATAGGATTGTTTGGTATAAGCTTGGGGGAAGGCGCTCTCATGCATCATTGTATGTGCATGTAGTTGCATTAGGATTTCATGTCATTCATTTCATCATTTTTCATTCACCCCCCTATTATTATCGTTGTTCCTCATATTCTTTCACTATGATCACATTGAGGACAATGTGAAGTTTAAGCTTGGGGGAGTGCATTTCCATGCCATTTAGATGCATTAGTTGCATTTTTACTTTATTTTAGGGTTTTTAAAAAAATTTCAAAATTTTTGCATCATCTTTTTGATTTTTCCATCTTATTTTCCTTTTTTGTGTGGTCATGCATCATGTTGTGTGCTTGTTTTTCTTTTCTTTCCTCTCTTTTATTTTTTATTTCTTTATTTTCCTTTCTCTTCTTTTGCTAGATTTGTTTCTTATGATGATATATCTTATTGCTTTAGTAGCCATCACGATGCTTATTATTCCATGCCATGCTACTTAGAGTATTCCATAGTCTTACTATTCACATATGCTTGCAAATCTATTTCTTTCGATGATTCCTCTAAGTGATCGCATAATATTCATTGAAACTGAATGTATGGATTAGTGTTTAGTATGCTTTTGTTGGAAATGCACCAAGATTCACGCATCATTAGTATATCGGAAGCATCTGCCTTATTGTCTTATTCACCTTCTGTTGCATGCCTGATATGGTTGTAAACTTTACTGCTTGACTTCACTATTTATTGAAATGATTGAGAATATCCATGCTTCATATGAGTTTTAGTTGAAGCATTATTTTTATTGAACCGTTTGTGTACATCTTAGAGTGAACCGAGTGTTACATTATTTCTTTCTCCACATATATCTTTTTATCCTCTACATGTCACTTGAGTTCACCTCCTAAAGCTACTTATATCGCGTCTATTTCCCAAAAATTCCCACAAAAGAAGAAAGTTGCTCCAAAAAGTCCAAAAAGCCAAAAAGGAGCCAAAAACCAAAAATACAAATCATATAGCTCCTACAAAAATCCAAAAAGAAAAATGAGAAACAAAATGTTCAAAAAAAGAAAAAGAAAGATATTTCTCTATCTCATTATTGGAGCCACAAAATACTTAGGAAAACCAAGGCAAAAATCCCATTTTCATTATCATATTCCTTTAGATGTGATGCCTCAAGCTAAGCTTGGGGGGGTGAATTCATTTGACCATATGAGTGAGTATGACATTAGAGTGGAGACGTGCATGAATGGGAATATTCGATAATGCTTAGACTTTGCAAAATATATTAGATATGGAGATTTTTCATGATTTGAAATAAATATGTGAATGCCATGACTCTTATTCTATTCTCTATTGCATGCTTGGTGTGTATCTTATATGCTTCATTTATAACTTTTGATTGAAAAGTGCATCGCCAACATTTGTATATTAAATTCTATGAAATGCGTGATGTGGATATGAATTGATTGTATGAATTTAGAGAATCCCTTTTGTTGTTCTTAAAAGCTTGCAAGTACCATGTTTATGTAAGATATGAAATCCTTATAGCATGTGATTTGTATTTTCCAAGTTATCGTGATGTGTAGCTTATGGCTTGAGATCTGAGAAAAGAATCTAGTGACCCCTTCCACCTGGTGTTCTTTCTTTTTCATTTCATTTTCTTTATTTTCATCTCCCGAGTTTGTCTCTCTACTTATCTTCCTCGAGGACGAGTAAGAGGTAAGCTTGGGGGATTTTGATCGGTCCATATTTTACACCTTTTTCTGCATATTTGCATGCCATTTCGGTTGCTCATATTGCGATTTTCACGATTATTCGATGATATTGTGTTACTTTTCACTATTTCTTATTTTTGTCGGATTCCATGAAATATGAGCAATTGAGAGCAAAAATGAGCTTAAAGGACTTGCACGCGTAACGGAGCATCGCTCATGGACTTATTGAGGACCTATCAGCGATAGAAGACGAGTGGAAGAAGAAAGAATGTCGTAGGAGCGACGAGGAAGCGAAATGATGAAGATTGGGCATTTTCAGCATGCCACTCGGCCGAGTGAAGGAGTCACTCGGCCGAGCAAAGAAGCCCGCTTGGCCGGCCAGATCGGACACGCAATTTCTTGAAGATTAGCGTGCACTCGGCCGAGTGACGACATCCCACTCGGCCGAGTATGGAGACACCACTCGCCCGAGTGGCACACGAACGACGGCATCCAAAAGACCAGACTTACTGTAATCCGTCAGTCGACTACGAGCTCCGACTCGGTCGAGTACCAAAAGCCCCTCGGCCGAGTGACATTTGCCGCTCGGCCGAGTGATGCCGAGGACACGCAGCGCCCAGATTTTCAGACAGCCTCCCACTTTTTTGAAATCTGCTATCATTCCAGCAATCAAAGTATTTTTCTCATATTTTTTATGGATAGTAGACTTCATGAAGATTCCAACGCCGCCAAGAACGTGCAAATCGGAGGTCGGATGAAATCTGGAGAATTTCTGCAAGTCGATGCTGCAGTGCTGGAATTCTCACTCGGCCGAGTGAGCGTTCCCCACTCGGCCGAGTCGCTCCTTGCCCAGAATTCAAGTTGTACGCGGACTTTGTTTCGGGCACGGGTTTGAGAGGGCTTTGAGGGCTTTTTGCTAGGGTTTTAGGGGGGCTATTTAAGGGGGTTTGTAGCCGTCATTAGGAAAAGTTCCCATATGGTTTCTTAGTGATTATTTTAGAGGTCAGGCCATGCCCTAGGCCCCCTCTTGGATCTAAAAGCTTGTATTTGGATTTAAGATCTTCATCAAAGCTAAGTATTTTGTTCTTGTTATTTGAATCTTTGTTTTTTCTATCTTTTTGTATGCAAGCAATGATTTTTATTGATTCTCATATCGTTATTGATATGCTTGAGTAGATTTGTTGTTCTAGGGTTTGGGGATGAACCCTATGGATCTAATTTCAGATTTGTGATGAATGAATTTCTAAATTGCTAGAATTGCTAGGAAGTTAGGTTGTGATCGATTTATTACGGATAGCTAGGGATTTCCATCGATTGGGGTTTGCAAGAGATTGGATTCTAATCGATGGGAAGGCCTAGATATTCGATTTAGGTTTATAATTGAGATTCTCTAGACTTGGTTTGCAAGAGATTGGACCAAAACTAGGATTTTTATTATAAATCTATACCCATATTCGTTTGCAAGAGATTGGACGAATACGAACTATCACAACCTAGATCGTAACTCGAGTTTGCATGAGAGTGGGCTCGAGGGGCGATTGAATGATGATGTCGATCCTAATGCTAGCGGCTTAGGCTAGGGTTTACAAGAGATTGGGCCCTATCCTAGGGTTGCTATAGACCGGCAATAGCGCGAGAGCGTGATCTTGATTCTCTATTCAGTTACGACTAGTTCACCTCAACATAAGCCTAATAATATTGAGATTCACTATTTACAATGATGTATGTCGATCCGTAGTGGGGATTCCCTAGCTTTAGACTCTTTTATTGTATTAAATTGAATCGATATTTTATCCAACTTCTTTATCACCGACACCGACATCCGTCACCATTACCATTATATCATTCCATAACCATCTCCACCAATAAAACGTTCGTAGTCAAACCAACCTAGGATAGATTGGAACCAACATCACCTCCTCGTGTTCGATACCCGCTCGTCGCTACACCGTGCGCTTGCGGTAAGACTACAATCGTTCTCCGGGTGTGTATCCAGGGCCGACCAAGTCTTTGACTAGGTTGTGCTCTTGGGTTGCATTTTGGACTGACCAGCATTACCTACTGGGTCACACATTGACGTGCCCCGCCGTTGTTTTCAGGTTTGGAGTTGAGGCAGTTGGGGTTGGCGAAGATCTAATTAGGCTTGTGGAGTTGTAGGTTAGGTGGTGAGGGGTGAGGAGAGAGTGACCCCTTGTACTTTTGGGTTTGTTTTTGGGGGAGTGATGATATTGTATACAAAGGATGATGTATAAGGATGTATAATGTATATTGGATATATAAAAGTTTATTCCTTGGCTGTCTCTGGATGTCATGTGTTGGTTATGTTTGTGTTTGTGGGACATTACAGGCACTATCCCAGCAGTGCGCATTGGACCTGCTTGAGTTTTACGTATTTTCCTTCGTAACACTCGCTGCTCAGGGAATACCTGGGACGGATTCGTACTTCCTGGGTATCCTGAGGAGCGGAGCGTTACATGCATCGACCTGCATGGGCCACCACAAAAACCTGTCACGCCCCATTTCCCATAATACTTGGGAGCAGGGACACGAGCGAGTCTGCATGGACTAAAGTGGTGAGCTCAAGCCCAATAAGCATCTGGGATTAAACCAATTGCATGAACTTGCATGCATTCAGAAACAACAGAAATAACTTTAAATTTAAAGCCAACATCCAGAGATAAGTACACAAAGCAATAAGGCCTAAAACATGGCCAACAACAGAGATCTACAACGAAAAGGGTACACACTCTACAGAAAGCAGCAAATAAGAATCCTATGCTGCAGCAGAAAATGTCCAACAAACTAGTCCTCCATAGGGAGAACTCCTGAGTCAGCGTACTCCTGGTCCTGAGGGTCAGTCTGATCAAGCAGCTCGTCCTCCAAGTACTCTTTCTCGTGACCTGACATACATTTCAAATAACATGGAAATGTATGTCAGCAAGGGTCTGGCAAGCAATTGTTAGAAATGGGACCTTTGGCAAGTTTTTCAACGTATTTTGCATGGCAGTTAAAGCATTTAATAATGAATGAACAATTAACATTTCTTAGCAATATGAACAGCGTTAACATAAGCATGGTAGTCCTAGATAAGTAAGGCAACAACAAAATTACATGTTAGGTAGTTTAAGATGGCAGTTTTCATGTTATTCTTGAGCGTTTCTAACTAGTGACTAAGGCCCACGTCGTTAGGCAGATAGCAAGTGAATCGACCTTCTCGTGCCCTCGAAGGTGACCTGTTTACTTTCGGCTAGTGCCTACGAGCCCAACCCCACCCACGTGTACTTTCTGGACCACGAGCCAGAATCAGCCAAACCGGCCCACAAGATGTTTCATTTAGCCAAACCGGCCCGCAAGTTAGCCAAACCGGCCCGCAAGATTGTCATGGTGTTGAAATAGTTCAAGATGTCCAATTATGTCCAGAATTGTTCGCAATTTACGAGGCATTTATCAATTAACTTATTAAAGTGTCCACACACACACGAACACACACAAACGAGGTTCTTATCTAGCAATTCACAAAGTTTACGTATGGGGTTTTGGTGTCATGGTGTCACTTGGCATTATCATGTACAACAGGTCATAGTTTAATCATCCAAAACTAGTTATGCGTAAAAACGTCTAAAAGAACAACATTTAATGATGTGTATTAAATTCTGCACTTGCCCGATTGGAGCGATTTTTGTGTTCGGACGGTCGTAACGAGAGGCGTGGTTATTCCCGTGAAGTTGGATTCGCGATTTAAGTTAATCGTGATTTAGCTAATAAAAATAATATTTAAACTCTAATTTATACTACACTGTTTAACTAACTCATACACCTATAAACTAAGTTATATAATAGTATTATAGGTTGCACTATTCATATAGGTGTTGTTCATCACTATAGGTTGTACTGTTCATTACTATATAGTATACTATCATCCTATATGTTTATTTAATTATCATAAGATACTGTTTGCATGTGAGGACTAAAGCATATAATACTATGTAAACTTAGAGTTGGTATGATAATATAATATACTGTTTATAAGACTTAAACATTATGTATATAACCATCGTACTGTACTGTTTATATATACTAATATAGTCTACTTCTTATAATTCATTACATGTACTGTTCATATACATATGACTGACAGTTTTGTTTCTCTGTCGTTGCTTCGCTTGCATGGGATGGGTCGGACGGCAACGAGGCAGCAGCGGGTGTCGGTGCCGGGGACTGCAGTGGTGACGAGGCAGAGTTGCGGCGACATAGACGACGAGTTAAGGGCGATGGTGCAGCATGAAGGTGACCGCTGTGGAATGAGGAGGGCTGTCGGGCTTGAGTGGTGAGGGACTATTACAGGCAGGAGAGGGTAGCAGAGGTGCGGTGATGCCTTGGAGCGTGGTGGTGCACCGGAGGGTTGAATGAGGAGACGGCGGCTTATTGGCGAGGGTGAGGTGCTAAGGGAGTGCTGTGGTGGTGTTGGGGAGGTTACAAGAGGCGGGGTTGGGATTCGGAGGAGGTGTTGGGATGTCGGAAGTCGGGAGTTTGATGGGGATAGGGTGTGACTGCGGTGCAGAGTAGGGTTTTGTTTGGGTGGAAGGGAGAGGAGAGGGAGGTTGGTTTCGAGGGGGTGTCGACGGGTTTTTTTGGAGTATAGAGGAAGAAGAAGAAGACACCGGTGATGAGGCTGCGGGTTTGTCGGCGCTGATGAATGAATGAGGGGAGGAGTTGTGGATGGCGGCAAGTGGTGGGCTTGGAGGCTGAGGGGGATGATCGGATGAGGAACTATGAGTTGTCGGGGAAGTTAGGGGCCCTGGGGGTTTCCTCGGTGTTGGGATGGTGCTCGAAGTGTGTAGGATGAGGAGGAAGGCTGAGGGGGCTATCGAAGGCTCCCACGGGTTTAAGAAGAAGAAAGAAGAAGAAGAAGAACGGGGCGGTTGCGAGAAACAAGCACAAGTTCATGCATTACATGGGTTGTTTTTAGTTGGTTACATGGGATCTGCATGGGATCATGGCGATGGAGAATCCGCATGGGTCGAACCGAACGGGGGTTGCGAACGTGAGTTGATCGAAGCGAGATGAGATTGTGCAACAATCTAGGATCTTGGTTTGATGATGACAAACATATCGTTATATCTAACGTGTGTGCTTAGTGTGTTTCAGGATCGGCGAAACGACACGTCTTTCGCTATTTGGCGGAATGACTATTCGTATAGCATATTGGGAGAGAAGGACTGTGTGTGCACAAAGAAGTTTGACTTGGTCAAAGTGATATACACAAGGCGATTTGACTTGGTCAATATGAGAGAGACGGAATCTATTTGGGATTTGGTCAAATCAATTAGATATCCATTCCCAATTTCATATTCAATTTTAATTGCTATCAAATCCCAATTTCATCAAATCAAATCTCCTATTTGTGGTGCAAAGTGATAGAACCAAATCTCCACCTCCTATTCAAAATAGGATTCCCCAAAACCGCATCACCCTAGTATCTCCCTATAAAAACCCATCTTCTATGGTTGAAAAAACGCGCGGCTTAAACCATATTTTTCAAGGCCGGCCACAATTTTAGGCATTTAAGGCCAAAAAGATGAGCTGCCGAATTTGATTCATTAGTCTAGAGCTGCACATTTTTTTTGATTCTTTGAAGCAGCCGAAATCTTAAGAAGGGTTTTGTTTCATAACATTTGCTGTTGAGGTCATTTTTGATTGCAAGTTTTTTTTGGGTGAGAGAGCCACACATATTGTTTAAGGACTTATCTGATCACCAAGAGCACTTCAGTAAAAAGAGAGCCGGCCATTTAATATTTTTTTTATAATCTCCAAGAGCCGTTCAATCTTTTACTTCTCAAAAAAAGGCCATTATCATTACTCCTTAAAACACCCCATGTGCAGCCGCATGCAAAGGAAAAAGGCCATTTGCTTTTGTAATTGGTGTTTGGGTGTTTTGTTTTTTTTAAAGGATTTTTAAAAGAACATCACTTTCATTTTATTTTTGGATCATCATCAAGAGGGGTTTTTGTGTTTCTCCTCTGTCAAAATAATTTCTGTAGAGGAGAACGCACAAAATTGTTTGTAACAATTTTTTTGTGAATCCTCAAAAGCCAGCCGAAATTTCCCCAAGGCAATCCAAGCAACAAGTCCCAAGGAAATGCATGGGAAAGAGGTTTAAAAACTAATACTATTTTAATTCCTCTTCATTATTTCGTACTTGTGCTTCTTGTTTGCAGGCAACGCACGGACCAAGACACGCATGAAAACACTCTCCAAGGGAAACAAAAATTGGCAGAGGAGAAACACAAAAGGAGAGGAACCAGACTGTTCTTTTTGACAGGCGCACAAATATAAGAGGCCGGCCTTTGTATACACCAAGAGTCGTGCGCAAGGGGTCATATTCATGTGCATGCCGAACAAACATTAAAGGAGTCAGCCGCACTTGTTGAATAGCCGCATGAACCATTTTGGAATCTCTGAGCTGCACAAAAATCTACATGGGGCCGGTCTTCAGTTGTTCACAGCCGCATGGAGCCGTGGCCTTTGAGTACACAAACCGAAGTTGGTGATTCACAGGAAGGACAAGGCATTTGTACACAAGCCGAATTAATTTGCTCTCTCTCTCTCTCTCCATAATAGAAGCCAGGGGAGTGCTTTCTCTTAATTAAATTATCTGAGGATTTGTTTTTTTTTTCTTGATTATTCAAGTCTAACAAAACTCCTGTGCTTTTGAAGGTCACGCATAAATCAAAATTACATTGATAAGGGGGCCGGCCTTGTTGCTCACTTTAGCAGCATTATAAGAAGATCAGCCCAATAATTTTGAGGGGAGCCGCACTTAACTTATTAAGGGCTTCTTCAAGTGCTAGGGCAAGTTGCAATTTTTGGTGTAGGCTGCAAGTTTCAATCTTTGGAGGAAGGCGCAAGTTTCATCGAGAGGGCAGCCGAACTATTGGGGGGAGACATCAGAGACTACTACTTGTCAGATTGATCTGACCCGTGCTTATTGACGAAGACATCTCTGCTGCACAATCTAAGCTTTCTAAACTCAATACTTTATTATTTTGTGTAGCAATTGTGATAGATCTTCGTATGGAAAACTTTACCTATTTTTGTGGACTATTTTGGGACTTGTCTAGTTGGGACTAGACAAGTGGGACCGAGCTAGTTTGGGACTAGCTGGTAGAAAGCTTTACTAGGATTGATAGTGAGAGAAAACACTGTGTGTGGGGTACTGAGAGCCTGGCGAGTGTAGAGAGGTAGAGGGTGCTCTGAGCGTGCTCTAACTTGTGGTTTTGTACCTATTGCGCTATTCAATACTAGTTCTGCTTTGGGGGCTGGAGTAGGTCGTTGGGACGACCAAACCAGGGTAAATCTGTTGTGTACTCTGTGTCTGCTTTTTATTTACTCTGTTGTTGCTATAACTGCGTGTGCTTATTCGTGGGTTGCACGAATTATTTTTTAAAAACCTATTCACCCCCTCTAGGCTAGGATCCAGATCCAACAAGTGGTATCAGAGCCAGTTTAGTTGATCTAGCCTAGTTTGACCATGGACCACATTGATAGTGCTTTTGCTGAGGGTCAGTCTATTTCCCGACCACCTAGATTTAATGGAGGAGATTATGCTTACTGAAAAAATCGTATGAAAATCTATCTTATTTCTATTGATTATAAAGCTTGGCAAATTGTTGAAAAATGATATAAATCACCTGTTATCAAAATTGAAAATACTGAGATGCCTAAACCTGATGATAAGTGGGATGATAATGATTGGAAGCTTTATTCTTTAAATGCTAAAGCTATGAATGCTCTTATTTATGCATTAGATAAATCTGAATTCAATCGTATCTCACATTGTCTAACTACGCAGGAAATATGGCATACTTTGGAGGTGACGCACGAGGGAACGTCACAGGTGAAGGAGTCTAGACTTGCACTTCTGAGCACGGAATACGAGGGATTTCACATGCTATCATCAGAGACGATATCAAAAATGTTTGCGAGGTTCACCAACATTGTCTACAAGTCTAGTTCGCTCGGTAAGCCATATTCTAGCCTTGAGCAGGTGAGAAAGATATTAAGAGCACTGCCAAGCTCTTTCAGGCCTAAAGTCACTGCCATCCAAGAAGCGAAAGATCTGTCACAGATGAAGGTGGAGGACTTGATAGGTAATCTAATGTCCCATGAGCTTGAATTGCAAAATATTAATGAAAGGGAGAAACCTGAGGAAAAAGAAAAAGCTACCAAGCCACTTGCTCTGAAAGCTGACGAAAGTGAAGATGATGATGATGACATAGCGCTAATGGTCAGAAATTTCAGAAAGTTTGTCCAGACCAAGCAAGGAAGAGCAGAAATGGAACCCAGGTTTAATCGCTCTAACTTTTTTCAGTCTTCTAAGAAAAATTATGATCAGAATACTACTAATAGAATGACTTGTTTTAAATGCAAGAAAAGAGGACATCGAATGAGGGATTGCCCACATGAGACAGCTCAGGTTGCTAAAGAAAAGGGAAAATCCAAGGTGCTTACTTGGGACATGGATAGCGAAGCTGAGAGCGAGGAGGAGGAACACGAAGCCCATTCATGCATGGCATTGATGGGAATACACGATGAGGTAATTTTTGGTAGTAAAACTGAACTCCTTACTCTTTGTAAAGAAATGCAAGATAAAATAGTAGAGCTTGAATCCACTATAGATGACTACCAAAATGAAAACTTTGAAATGCAACAATCTGAATATGAAATGTCTAAAGAGATTGAAAACTCAAAATTGACATTGTTGCTCGTGACTCTACTATTGATACTTTGAAAAAGGAAAAATCCAGTTTTAATGATGAAGCACCTTGTCTCTCTTGCCCTTCCTTGATGAATAATATTAGCATGCTTAAACTTGATTTGATTAAGCTCGAAACTGAAAAAGACTATGTTATTAGAGAGCTTAATGATAAATTCTGCATGTTGGATAATGATTTTAAAAGAAAAATGGCTGAATTTGAAAAGAAGGAAGAGGAAAACAAGAGAGCTTTTATAAGTAAATGCACATTGCTTGTGGAAGAAAATAAATTGTTGAAATCCAAAGTCTCTAATCTTGAATTAGCCATTAAGAAATTCTCTATGGGAAAACAATCGTTGGATAATATTTTAGAGAATCAATTATGTGGCAATAATAGAAGAGGACTTGGATTTGGTTTGAAAAATGCCGAAAAGCCAAAATTTAAGAAATTCCACAATGCACCTTCTATTGCAAAGAACTTATATGCAAAGTGCTTTACTTGTGATAGTGTAGGCCACACTTCATATTATTGTAAATTTAGGAACACAAACATCAAGTTTAAACAAGTGTGGGTTCCTAAAACAATATTGGCTAACACTAGTGGGCCTTGTTGGATTCCAAGGTCACACTTAACACCTTTCATGTAGGTGTGATGGAGTTTTGGCGAGGAGCGTTAAATTCAATGTCTTATTCTTTTAGCTTCTTCGTCAAAAAGCGACGAGAAGGTATAATTTTCTATCCCTCTTTGCATTTCATTGCATACCTTCATAGATTGTTGTGTGTGCTTGATTTATTTTTTTTTGTGTGCTTGCATGGATGATTTTTAATGTTTTTATTTCTGAAAAAAAAAATTGAAAATCAAAAATAAAAACAATTGTGCTTATTGAATCCTCTTCTGAATCTCTTGAGTGATATTGTATGAATGATCAATTCTATCCCTTGTAGAAGTCAATTCATTATTGTTGTAGCTACATGAACATGATGTTATTTTTTTGGTAGCCATGACAGTCTCATAAGTTTCAAACTTGACTTCTACACCTACATTTGCACTTTCACGATATTTGACTTTTTAGTGCTTTTGGAGATTCTTTTGAAGAATAATGGAAAGTGAATGTAGGAATGATTAATTTCTGAATTTTCTAAGGGATATGATTTGTATTAGCCATGAATTAAAATTGAGCACAAAAGAATTGCAAATAAAAAAATATTATGAAAATTGCTCCGTATGAAAAATGGATACACTTCATGGCTAATACACAACCCACGAGTATCCAACTTGTGCTACATGGGTAATCATTAGCGTTGGTGTATATGACTCGGCAAGCAATGCCACCCCACATTTAAAAGTCCTTTTAGGCTATGTTTTGGGGTTCGGTAACTTGAACTCATCTTTGATGAGGTGGGAAAAATCAATCCTAGCGATATTCATGAAAATTGGAAAATGTGGATTGATTTGGTTGATTTTCTGAAATTGAATCTCCTCTTGCACTTTATTGTCTATATCACTACACTTCCACAAAGGTGGAGAAGTCTTGGTATGAAATTCTATGAACTTGACTTGTCTATTATTTGGAATACTCATGCAAATTGCACGCTACATTTAATAATGGTTTATTTTTGCATGGAATATTTTTGTGACTTCATTAATCCACTTTTGGTGATTACAAAGGGGGAGAAAGAAAAGAAAGATTTGTCGGTATTATTTGTTGAAGGGGGAGCATGAAAAATACTGTTGAAGGGGGAGCTTGAGAGAAGGGGGAGCATGCTTTTATATTTCCTAATTGTTGTGCATGCTTTGTAATGTTTGAATGACTCATCCATACATCATATAAAATTACACCCTTCAACACACTTCACACACCTATGCTTATTGCTCAAATCTGTTATGGGGTTGTCATCACCAAAAGGGGGAGATAGTGCAACGATCTAGGATCTTGGTTTGATGATGACAAACATATCGTTATATCTAATGTGTGTGCTTAGTGTGTTTCAGGATCGGCGAAACGACACGTCTTTCACTATTTGGCGGAATTGCTATTCGTATAGCATATTGGGAGAGAAGGACTGTGTGTGCACAAAGAAGTTTGACTTGGTCAAAGTGATATACACAAGGCGATTTGACTTGGTCAATATGGAGAGAGACGGAATCTATTTGGGATTTGGTCAAATCAATTAGATATCCATTTCCAATTTCATATTCAATTTTAATTGCTATCAAATCCCAATTTCATCAAATCAAATCTCCTATTTGTGGTGCAAAGTGATAGAACCAAATCTCCACCTCCTATTCAAAATAGGATTCCCCACAACCGCATCCCCCTAATATCTCCCAATAAAAACCCATCTTCTAGGGTTGAAAAAACGCGCGGCTTAAACCATATTTTTCAAGGCCAGCCACAATTTTAGGCAACTAAGGACAAAAAGATGAGCTGCCGAATTTGATTCATTAGTCTAGAGCTGCACATTTTTTTTGATTCTTTGAAGCAGCCGAAATCTTAAGAAGGGTTTTGTTTCATAACATTTGCTGTTGAGGTCATTTTTGATTGCAAGTTTTTTTTGGGTGAGAGAGCCACACGTATTGTTTAAGGACTTATCTGATCACCAAGAGCACTTCATTAAAAAGAGAGCCGGCCATTTAATATTTTTTTTATAATCTCCAAGAGCCATTCAATCTTTTACTTCTCAAAAAAAGGCCATTATCATTACTCTTTAAAACACCCCATATGCAGCCGCATGCAAAAGAAAAAGGCCATTTGCTTTTGTAATTGGTGTTTGGGTGTTTTGTTTTTTTAAAGGATTTTTAAAAGAACATCACTTTCATTTTATTTTTGGATCATCATCAAGAGGGGTTTTTGTGTTTCTCCTCTGTCAAAATAATTTCTGTAGAGGAGAACGCACAAAATTGTTTGTAACAATTTTTTTGTGAATCCTCAAAAGCCAGCCGAAATTTCCCCAAGGCAATCCAAGCAACAAGTCCCAAGGAAATGCATGGGAAAGAGGTTTAAAACTAATACTATTTTAATTCCTCTTCATTATTTCGTACTTGTGCTTCTTGTTTGCAGGCAACGCACGGACCAAGACACGCATGAAAACACTCTCCAAGGGAAACAAAAATTGGCAGAGGAGAAACACAAAAGGAGAGGAACCAGACTGTTCTTTTTGACAGGCGCACAAATATAAGAGGCCGGCCTTTGTATACACCAAGAGCCGTGCGCAAGGGGTCCTATTCATGTGCATGCCGAACAAACATTAAAGGAGTCAGCCGCACTTGTTGAATAGCCGCATGAACCATTTTGGAATCTCCGAGCTGCACAAAAATCTCCATGGGGCCGGTCTTCAGTTGTTCACAGCCGCATGGAGCCGTGGCCTTTGAGTACACAAACCGAAGTTGGTGATTCACAGGAAGGACAAGGCATTTGTACACAAGCCAAATTAATTTGCTCTCTCTCTCTCTCCATAATAGAAGCCAGGGGAGTGCTTTCTCTTAATTAAATTATCTGAGGATTGGTTATTTTTTTTTTCTTGATTATTCAAGTCTAACAAAACTCCTGTGCTTTTGAAGGTCACGCACAAATCAAAATTACATTGATAAGGGGGCCGGCCTTGTTGCTTACTTTAGCAGCATTATAAGAAGATCAGCCCAATAATTTTGAGGGGAGCCGCACTTAACTTCTTAAGGGCTTCTTCTAGTGCTAGGGCAAGTTGCAATTTTTGGTGTAGGCTGCAAGTTTCAATCTTTGGAGGAAGGCGCAAGTTTCATCGAGAGGGCAGCCGAACTATTGGGGGGAGACATCAGAGACTACTACTTGTCAGATTGATCTGACCCGTGCTTATTGACGAAGACATCGCTGCTGCACAATCTAAGCTTTCTAAACTCAATACTTTATTATTTTGTGTAGCAATTGTGATAGATCTTCGTAGGGAAAACTTTACCTATTTTTGTGGACTATTTTGGGACTTGTCTGGTTGGGACTAGACAAGTGGGACCGAGCTAGTTTGGGACTAGCTGGTCGAAAGCTTTACTAGGATTGATAGTGAGAGAAAACACTGTGTGTGGGGTACTGAGAGCCTGGTGAGTGTAGAGACGTAGAGGGTGCTCTGAGCGTGCTCTAACTTGTGGTTTTGTACCTATTGCGCTATTCAATACTAGTTCTGCTTTGGGGGCTGGAGTAGGTCGTTGGGACGACCGAACCAGGGTAAATCTGTTGTGTACTCTGTGTCTGCTTTTTATTTACTCTGTTGCTGCTATAACTGCGTGTGCTTATTCGTGGGTTGCACGAATTATTTTTTAAAAGCCTATTCACCCCCCCCCCCCCAACTAGGCTAGGCTCCAGATCCAACAGAGCTGGCGTGAGGTTTTGAACCGCATGCAAGCTTAGGATATTATCTCTTCCCCTTTTGTGATAAATAGGTTTATTTAACTGTTATTTGGTTTAAGAATTAAAATAGGAAACCATAATATAGCTTAAAAATTATATTAGGTTTATTATGATTTTTGCCCCTCGACTCAGGGTCACACAAATATTATGTGGAAAATATCGGGGCGGTCGTGCCTTTGAGAGGATCGTGAATAGAGGGTCCGATCGCGAGTATGAGTTAAGAAAAATATACAAAAAAATCAAAGTGCAGAAATACACACAATCCAATACATCAAAGACATATGTACAAAATACGTACGATAGGACATGGCCATTACAGGGCGCCCCACGTTCAACACACACGGGTGCAACCCGCGTGCGCTGCACACTGGCGGCGCCCGAGTGGGGCCAGCACGTGCGCTGTGCCCATGTGGGCGCTCCCGTTGGCCCAACGCTGGTGCGCCACGTGGCGTGCCTACAGCAACAGTGGGGCCCATGTTTTAGGGGTTTTGAAACCCGTTTTGACGGCTGTGAAAATCTGATTGTTTGTGTTTTTTTGTCCATCTTTGAGCATTCATTTAAGGGGTCAAATGAACTCAGAATGGATCACCGTTTGTTTCTATGTGTTCACCGTTCAATGCTCTTCGATTTAATAGGTTGTTTCACTTGCGAAGCTCAACGGTGAGGAGAGAGAATTCGTAGAAGTTTAGCCTTAGTGTAAGGCAAACTTACTTAATTTTCTTCCCTAAGATTAATTAGTCCCACATTGCTCGTGAGATGAGGAGGGGGGTCCGGCTTCCTATATAAATAGGGGCTGACCCCTCTTGGAAAATTTGCACAAAGTCTCTGAAGCGAGTAGCTCTGAAATGTTTTGAGCACGCTCGATCTGAGACAAAAGTTGTTCTTTCCTCCTATAATTCTTACATTCATTTGTTTGTGTCCTAGCAAGATGAGAAGGAGGATTGGATTCGACCCAAATGTTGGATCTCCTGGCACACCAAATACACTAGGGGGTGAATAGTGTGTATCAAGACGATATTGCAAAATTAAAAGTAAATAAAAAATTGCAATAAGAGTGCGGAAATAAATGAGCACAATCCAGAAAATAACAAATGCAAACACGAAGATTTATCCTGGTTCGGATCCTTGTGCTCATACGTCCAGTCCTCTACCACGTCGAGATTTCAATATACTAAAACACTTGCTCCCCACAAGTAATCAACTACAAAGATGCCAACACTCCCTGTGTTGCAAACTTATACAATCTTTCAACAAGAGATTCACCAAAAAAAAGTAAAAGAAAGAGTATGAAACAATATCACATATAGCCTTGATAATGTCGGAATTATATCGCAAGGTTGGTGATGGAATCTCCAAGGTTCTAGATATGAATTGTGGTAGAACACTCTTGGAAATTGGACTTCCTAAAGGGGCAAAATTGCTGCAGAGGTTCCCCTATGGAAATCTGAAAATCACACACTTTCTAGAGAGAGAAATAAAACTTAAGAAAAGAGAGAGTGAGTGAATTTTCATTCTTTTTAGGCAGGGGTCTGGGGGTCTAATTATAGCCCAAAAAGTTAGTTTTTGAACGTTGGACAACTGCCTAAATTTTCAAAAAATTCCAAGCCATTTTTCCAAAAATTAGTAGACTAGGTAAAAGTGTTAGTCCACTAACAGTGCTGCAAGACCAGAAAATGACTGTTGAAGTGTCCTTTAACAGAAGATAGTTAATAAACGGCTAAAAACTGTCATAAACGGCTAGAAACTATCTAAATCTATCCGTTGACAGGTAGTTATAACTTCCATTAATTAATTAAAAAGTAAATTAATAGAAATCAGTTAAAATAACTACCGATATAACTATTTGAAAAACTGTCTGGTAGACCAGGAAACCCTATTGTCGACTAGGAACAAAAATTTGAGAAATTTTCAGAAACTGATCCTTATGATTGGAAAATATATTTTAACCAAAAATTATTTTATTTTTCTTAATAAAATAAGGAAAAATATTTTAGTCGACTAGAGGAAAGTGCTGGTCTGCTAATTTTCTGAGACTTGGATTTTGAGGTTGAATCCTAAAGAACTAAGATATAGTATTATCAAGGCTTTGACAATCTAAAGATATGCAAGAATAAAAAGACAAATTACATCATCTTTATCTAGATATAAGAATTCTTCACTTGAGCTTCGTCTTGTGTTTTGATGCTTTATCTTGCAAAGTAACTTGATGATTGTCATATGTGAAGAAGTTAAGCTTGATAATCTGCATCCATAGAGTTAGTATACACATACATTTATAAAATGATTGTATCATAAAAAACTTTATGGGAAGATAACTTTATGTTTCCAACATTCTCCCCCTTTTTGATGATTACAATATAGGAAATGGTAAATGAAATATGTCTTATATATGAAGTATGTAAAGTAAGCTCTCCCTACTTATATGCTTCATAAGATTTTGTAAAATAATGATTGAGCAACTTGCAATTGTGATGAACATGTATATCGGAGAAACTTACATATAATGCATATAATATAACATATATGAATATTTTTATGAGATTTGAGAATCATTAATATATGTGTTAGGAAATCTCCCTACGAAAATGTTGATATCATGAACATGTTGATACACCTATGTCATATTTTCTCCCCTTTGAAATTATCAAAAATGGGGCGAAATTCTGCCAATTAGCAAATTAGTCGACTAAAAGATTGTCCTCTTCGACTAACCTGATCGGAGTTATACAAATAGTGCAGAATAGTAACCAAACAAATAGAACTTCATTAAAATAACATAAGTGATACAAATACAAGTGCATACATATGAGACCGAGTACTTGCGAGTCAACATACAACTTAAAACTAACATACAACAACCTAATGCAACCTAAACCAAACTAACAGAGTACATACTGACTTGATTAAACAACTGAAATATTCAACTAACACAATAACGTAATAACAAAATCAAACACCAAACAACACATCAGAACTAACAACCAGTCATAACTAAGCCTTAGTCGACTAACTGATAGCCCTAGTCGACTAATAACCGAACTTTTCTTGAAACCACTCAATACGGTGAAGGAGGGTGCTGTGAAGTGGAAGGGGAATATGGGGACCATCATTCAAGGAGACTGAGGATCTGGGCCTAACTGCTTTGCAAAGTCTCGAAGCCCTTGTTCATGGTGGAGGTGATGTTCTCTAGACGCATTTTGAAACAGCTGAAATGTTCCTGCACTCCTGCAAATCCCTTGTTAACATCCTCACGTAAGTTATCAATCTGTGTTTGTAGAGAGGTGCGATGAGGAGGAGTGTTAGGATTATTGGGATTAACAGCAAAGCGACGATGATGTAGAGGAGGTACAACGGGGATGTCTTCTTCGTCATTTCTGGGAGGAGGAAGCGGTAAGGTCATGCAATTAAGGACAGAACGATCAAAGTTAATGGTAGGAAAAACTGAAACTTCACCAACAAGCGAGATATTAAAGTGTGTTAAGATCTGGGTAATGGTGCATGGTAAGTAGATATGCATTGAAACTGGTTTTGTAAGCACCATCATTATAGCATAAGCCCAGTTTACCTTCAACCCACCTACAATGGCGCAAAGGCAAAGAGCAAGATGATTACTAACATAGTTGAGGGAATCATATTTGGGAAGGAGATTGTAAATCGGGATTTTGAAGATGAGACGCAGAGTGGATAGCAAATCAATTGCACTCATGCCCTCACAGAAAGTTTGACTTAAGCGAGCAAGAACATTGGAGTTATCCATGGGGAAGCCAAGATCTGAGACATTGGAGCACGGAATAACTAAGCATTCGACAAGGGTAGCATAGGTAAGATGGATCTCACGACCTTTGACTATGGAATCAAAATAGACATCGCCATCATCGTGAGTGACTTCCATATTGGCACAAAATTCCTTAGCAAGGCTTGGATAATAGGGAACGATTTCAGTGTAACTCTAAAGATGGAGGAGGGAGACATCATGAAGAAGATTGAAGACATCAAAGTTGATGATTTCGGAATCACTGAAATCAATGAATCTCTCCGGGTAAATTTGAGTGTTGGCCATAGAATCGAACTTCTCACGAGCTTCTTCGGTGTTGAAGACCAAAAACCAGCGGTCAGAGGGGTTTGAACGACGGGAGGAGGAAGATGCCATCCTAGATCGGTATCTAAAGAGGGATGAGCGATTGGACCAAGTAGAAAGGGGTTTTCGCATGGAAAAATTGAAAGAGAACCCATGGATTAAATAAAGAGAAAGAAGAGGGAGTTTCGAAATTTGAATCAATAAAAACTGATTTGAAACCAATTGAAACTTCCCTTAACTTCTCTAGACGTTGAAGAACCAATGGTATAGAAAAAGGTGGAAGAAAACGGTCGAAATCACAGATTTTTTCAGAAAACTGGAATTTCTGGTCAACTAGTCAAATCTCTTAGTCGGCTAATTGAGACACAGAAAATATTGTAATGGGGAAGACGCGGAAAAATGGATAAGTTATTAATTTATAGCACTAGTGTTATCACACATGATTGACATGTGTTACATTTAATGCCATGATCTAGTAACATTTGTTTCATCCATAAAATCTGTGCACATGCTAAACCAACGGCAATTTATTCTGCTGCAGTAGTAGATAAAGAAACAGAGTTTTGTTTCTTACTAAACCATGATACTAATGCATAACCTTAAAAGTGACAAGTACCACTTGTACTTTTGCAATTAGATTTGCAACCAGCAAAATCTACGTCACTATATGAAACTAAATCAAATGAATTTGATTTTGGATAATATAAACCAAAATCAGATGTGTGTTTGATATCCCTAATTATTCGTTTGACAACAGTCAAATGTGATACCTTAGGATCAGATTGATACCTAGCACATATACAAACAGAAAATATAATATCTTGTCTACTAGAAGATAAAGTAATGATCCAATCATACCTCGATATAATTTTTGATCAACACTCTTACCATTTGGATATTTGTCACGATTTGATGATGTACCCATTGGAGTATGCTTTTCTGCAGAATTATCTAATCCAAACATTTTGATGAGTTCCTTTGTATATTAACTTTGGTGTATAAATACACCTTCCTTCATTTGCTTGATTTTAAGTCCAAGGAATTAGGTTAATTCACCCATGTGACTCGTCTCAAATTTATTTTACATTTCCTCAGAAAATTCTTGACAAAGAGAATCATTAGTAAAACCAAAAATTAAGTCATCAACATATATTTGTATAATGATAACATCAGAATCTATATGTTTAAAGTAGAATCTATCTTTCCAATAGAATAACCATATTTTAAAAGAGAGTTCATCAATCTTTCATACCAAGCACGAGGTGCTTGTTTTAATCCATATAGAGCTTTCTTCAACTTGAAAACATGATTATCCAAACTTTCATGTTGAAATCCAGGGGGTTGTTCTACATAGACTTCTTCCTTAATTATACCATTTAGAAATGTGCTTTTAACATCCATTTGATATAACTTAAAATCCTTATAACATGCATATGCTAAAAGCATTCTAATAGATTCTAATCTTGCAACTGGTGCATATGTTTCATCTTAATCTATATCTTCTTCTTGATTATAGCATTGTGCAACTAATCTAGCCTTATTTTTAACTACGTGACCAGATTCATCTAACTTATTCTTAAATACCCATTTAGTTCATATAATAGGATGATCTAAAGGTCTAGGTACTAATTCACATACATCATTCCTTTTGAATAGATTAAGTTTTTCTTGCATTGTTATAATCCATGAACTATCTTTACATACTTCATTAACATTCTTTGGTTCGATGGATGATATAAATGCACAATGAGTCATTTTCTCTATTTGTGATCTAGTTCTTAATCTATCAGAAATATCTCCAATAACTAGATCATGTGGATGATTAGGAACTTCAACAAATACTTTAGGAAGACTTGTATTTTCAGGGATAATCTCAGGAATGGAATTAGTAGAATCATCATCAGCTAACTTAGTGTTTTCTAAAGAACTAGTGATAGGTATAGAATCTTCGTCATCTAAAAGTGTAATAGGTGTACAATTCTCATCAAAACTTACATGAAGAGATTCCTCAATGCATAAGGTTCTTCTATTATAAATCATACATGGGTTACTACGGATAGAATATCCTACAAAAATACCTTCATCTGATTTAGAATAGAACTTATCTAGTGAATCCTTAGTATTAAGAATAAAACATTTACAACCAAAAACTTTAAAATAAGATAAACATGGTATGCGATCAAAAAACAACTAAAAACAAGTTTTGTTGAGTTGTGGTCTTACCAAAATTATATTCAAAACATAACATGCAGTAGCGACTTCTTCTGACCAATTTTTTTTTTGGAAGATTACTATCACATAACATGTTCTAGCACATTGTTGTGACATTCTATTTTTCCTTTCAACTACACCATTTTGTGGTGCGGCTAGAAGAAAAGAGAAGTTATGTGTTACACCAAGTTTATTACAAAATTTTGTAAATAATTCATTTTTAAACTCTCCTCCATGATCACTACGAATAGTAATAATGGATGAAGATTTTAACTTATGAATTTTTTTACAAAATATTGTAAATTCTTCAAATCATTTTTATGCTTCAAAAATAATACCCAAGTATATCTTGAATAATCATCAACAATCACAAATGCATATTTATTGCCATTTAAAGAAGCTATTCTAGACAGACCAAATAAATCTAAATGTAAAAGTTCAAGTGGTCTTTTAGTAGATATAGCATCTTACAATTTAGAGGAAGATTTATGCATCTTACCTTGTTGTCATGCATCACAAAATTATGCATGAGTAAAAGATATATTAGGCATTCCAGAAACTAACTTTTGTTTTCAAATACATGCCAAATTCTTAAAGTTAGTATGTCCAAAGCGTTTATGCCATAATAATGTGCTATCTGTCGAATCTATTAAATAATGATCATTTGAAGTTATTCTCTTGCATAATATATATATATATATATATATTATTCTTACGATTACCTTGAAATAATATAGTAGACATGTTAAAATCATATATAATGCATGCATTCTTTTCGAAAACAATTTTAAAATCTTTATCGCATAATTAAGAAATGGATAAGAGATTGTGTTTCAAACCATTAACGAGGAGCACATTTTTTATGATTGACTTAGTTGGAGCACCAACTGTTCCAATGCCAAAAGTTTACCTTTGTTGTTATCACCAAAAGTAACGGTGCCACCATCTTTGAATTGTACGGTTGAAGGAAGTTTGATGTTCCCGGTCATGTGTTTGGAACATCCACTATCTAGTATCCATCTTTATTTTATGGGTACCTAAAAGATAAACAATAAATATTGGTACCCTTTTTATATGGGTCCTTAGGATTAGTTCTTAAGAAACCAAACCCAAGTGGAATTTGGTTTCTTTAACAAATAGAAGGAAGAATAACATTTTGCATAAAGTTAGAAACATATAAATCCTTGTCATATAAGTAAACATCTTTAGGAACCCAAATAGTATGCATAATGGATTTCTTAGAAAACGTAACAAAATTGGTCTGTTTTGAAGTATGAGTAGTATCCTTTTACAAAATAATAGAAGAGTCGATTTTCTTTGCTTTAACAAGAGCATGATGTTTCTTTTTCAAAGTACTATCAAAATCAGTGGAGTTGGAAGTATGCTTATAACCCAAACCTTGTTGATGATTAGCAGAATGTTGTATGCTAAGTAAATCATCGAGATTATTTTTTCATTTATTAAACTTATTAATGTTAGAAGAAATCACATCATATTTCAATTGCAAAGGAGAAATATCTTTATCCATAATAGAAATACGAGATATCATATTATGATTCTCAGACTTGAGAATCTCATTTTTATGAAGCAATTTATCATTTTGAGAAGCTAATAATCCCTTCTTAAATTTAAGATCATTTAAAGAAGATGAAGCCGAAGAAACTAAGTCTTGATTAGAAATTATTAAAGCTTTGTGTTGTGCATTAAGCTTTTTAAATCTAATGAATAATTCATTAAAGGCATCTAATAATTCTTCATTATCTAACTTACTTACCTTATCTCCATTTTGTGCCATGAAGCACATATGTGCATTTTCTTCATTAGAGTCTTCGTTGGTTTCTTCTTCTTCATCTGAAGATGAAGAATCCCATGTTGATGCTAGTGCTTTCTTTCTTTTTTCAAACTTCTTATCCTATCTGAAATTGTTAGATGTTCTCTCATTCGGCTTCAAGAGTGGACAATCCTTTTTCATATGTCCAGGCATGTTACATTAAAAACATAGAGAAGCATCAGTAGTTTTCGGTTTGAAACGTTTAAACTTACCTCTTCTTAGAAACTTCTTGAAGTTTCTAGTTATTAGTGCCATGTCGTCATTGTCCATGTCTGAATCATCGATGTCTGAAGATGCGTTAAAGGCAAGAGTTTTCTTCTTTGAGTCTGCTTGTTCTTTACGATCTTGGATTTGTAGTTCATAGGCCATCAAGTTACCAACCAAGCTATCAACTGTGAGAATTGACAAGCCATTGGCTTCTTCTATGGCTGTGGTCTTCTTCTCCCATTCTGATGTTAAGGCACGAAGAATATTCCTTAATTGTTCCGTTTGAGTACATGTTTTGTTGAGAGCTATTAGAGAGTTGACAATGTCGGTGAATCGAGTGATCATCTCTCCAATTGATTCATTCTCTTTCATTCTAAATAACTCAAACCTGTGAACAAGAACAGAGATTTTAGGTTCCTTAGCTTTACTAGTTCCTTCGTGTGTTACCTGGAGTGTATGCCAGATGTCATATGCAGATTTGGCCTGAGAGACACGATTGAACTCATGCTTGTCTATGGCACAAAAAAGTGCATTCTTCGTTTTTGAGTTGTGAGTTGCAGCAGATTTGTCATTAACGGTTTGGGCATAAGGAGTTTTAGGCTTCTCGTATCGAGTTTCCATGTTTCAAAGTTCGTAGTCGATGCTTTGAAGATAGATCGTCATCCTTGTCTTCCAATAGGAGTAGTTGGACCCGTTGAATAGTGGAGGATCTGGAAATTGTGATGAAGATGCTGAATTCTTCGTCGAATATGTGTCGGCCATCTTAACAATGTGCTCTGATACCAAATGTTGGATCTCCTGGCACACCAAATATACTAGAGGGGGGTGAATAGTGTATATCACGACGATATTGCAAAATTAAAAGTATATAAAAAATTACAATAAAAGTGCGGAAATAAATGAGCATAATCCAGAGAATAACAAATGCAAACATAGAGATTTATCCTGGTTCGGATCCTTGTGATCCTACATCCAAACCTCTACCCCGTAGAGATTTCAATCCACTAAAACACTTGCTCCTTGCAAGTAATCAACATACAAAGATGCCAACACTCCCAATGTTGCAAACTTGTACAATCTCTTCAACAAGAGATTCACCAAAGAAAGTAAAAGAAAGAGTAAAACAATATCACTTATAGCCTTGATAATGTCGGAATTATAGCGCAAGGTTGGTGATGGAATCTCCAAGGTTCAAGATATGAATTTTGGTAAAACACTCTTGGAAATTGGGCTTCCTAAAGGGGCAAAATTTCTGCAGAGGTTCCCATATGGAAATCCGAAAATCACTTACTTTCTAGAGAGAGACAGAAAACTTAAGAAAAGAGAGAGTGAGTGAATTTTCATGCTTTTTTAGGCAGGGGTCTGGGAGTCTATTTATAGCCCAAAAAGTTAGTTTTTGAACGTTGGACAACTGCCTAAATTTTCAAAAAATCCTGAGCCGTTTTCCAAAAATTAGTCAACTAGGTAAAAGTGTTAGTCGACTAACAGTGCTGCCAGACCAGAAAATGACTGTTGAAGTGTCATTTGACAGAAGATTGTTAATAAACGGATAAAAACAGTCATAAACGGCTAGAAATTGTCCAAATCTATCTGTTGACAGTTTGTTATAACTTCCATTAATTAATTAAAAATTAATTAATATAAATCAGTTAAAATAACTGTTGATATAACTATTTGAAAAACTATCTGGTAGACAAGGAAACCCTATTAGCCGATTAGGAACAAAAATTTGAAAATTTTTCAGAAACTAATCCTTATGATTGGATAATATATTTCGACCAAAAATTATTTTATTTTTCTTAATAAAATAAGAAAAAATGTATTAGTCGACTAGAGGAAAGTGCTGGTCTGCTAATTTTCTGAGACTTCGATTTTAAGGTTGATTCCTAAAGAACTAAGTTAGAGTATTATCAAGGCTTTGACAATCTAAAGATTTGCAAGAATAAAAAGACAAATTACATCATCTTTCTCAAGATATAAGATTTCATCGCTTGAGCTTCGTCTTGTGTTTTGTTGCTTTATCTTGCAAAGTAACTTGATGATTGTCATATGTGATGAAGTTGAGCTTGATAATCTTCATCCATAGAGTTAGTATACACACACATATATAAAATGATTGTATCATCAAAAACTTTATGGGAAGAAAAATTTACGTATCCTACACCAAAGTCTCAGATGTGGATCAAGATCGGTCCATATTTTACACCTTTTTTCTACATATTTTCATGCCATTTTGATTGCTCGTATTGCAATTTTCACGATTATTCGACGTTATTGCGTTACGTTTCACTATTTCTTATTTTTGTCGAATTTCAGGAAATATGGAGCAATCGGGAGAAAAAATGAGCTTAAAGGACTTGCACGCGTACCAGAGCGTCGTGTATGGCTCTATCAAGGAGCTAACAGTGCTGGATGATGAGCGGGAGAAGAAGGAGATCGATAGAATCGACGACGAGGCGAGGAGAAGAAGAGTTAATTCCAAAAACATGCCACTCGGCTGAGTAACGCAGCTCACTCGACCTAGTGAAGAAGCGTACTCGGCCGAGTACGACTGGTACGAAGATACCTTGTGCCGCAATGCACTCGGCTGAGTGGTTAATTTCACTCGGCCAAGTAGAGAACTCCACTCGCCCGAGTGAGTCAGAACTTCTGAAGGAAATCGAAGCAGACCCTCTGGAATTCTGGGAAGTGTAGCAGAAGACCCACTCGGCCGAATAGGAAATCCACTCGCCCGAGTGTTGAACTCCACTCGGTCGAGTGACGTAGAGTGCTAGAACACCCAAATCTTCCAACTTCTCTGTTTTTATTCGGGTCCCCTACTCGGCCGAGTGAGATTTCCACTCGGCCGAGTAGCACCACCAGCCTGGGTCGAAAACTAGGGTTTTGGGCTGCGCAGGGGTAGTTCTGTCAGGATTTTTTTTGGACGTTTTGGGCATGTATTTAAGCCCAGTTTTATCCTAGCTTAGGGAGAGACCTCAAAAGAGATTTTTTAGATTAATTCTAATTGTAATTGAGCTTTGGAGATCGGAGAACTCAGATCTGGTTTGTCTTTTTCTTTTGAATATTGCACTTTTATGAATTGTTTTCTTCTAAATCTGAATTGCAATATGTTTTCCATCATTGATTTTGCAGTTGCTTTAATGAATTGTGAGTAGATTCGTTGTTCTAGGGCATAGGGATGAACCATATGGATCTAATTTCGGATTTGTGATGAATGAATTTATATGTTGCTAGATTTGCTAGAAGGTTAGATTGTGATTGATTTATTACGGATAGCTAGAGATTTCTATTGATCCAGAGTTTGCAAGAGATTGGGCTCTGACCAATGGGAAGGTCTAGATATTCGATTTAGACTTATAATCGAGATTCACTAGGTTTGGTTTGCAAGAGATTGGACCAAAGCTAGCATTTTTATTATAAGTCTATACCCATATTCGTTTGCAAGAGATTGGACGAATACGAGCTATCACAATCTAGATCGTAACTCGGGTTTACACGAGAGTGGGCTCGAGGTGCGATTGGACGATGATGTCGATCTTAATGCTAGTAGCTTAGGTTAGGGTTTGCACGAGAGTGGGCCCTGATCTAGGTCGCCATAGACCTGCAATAGCGCGAGAGCGTGAGCTTGGTTCTCTATTTAGTTACAACTAGTTCACCTCAATCCAAGTCTAGTAACATTGAGATTCGTGATTCACAGATATGCATGCCGATATGTAGTGGAGATTCCCTAGCCCTGGGCATTTTTATAATATGAATAGAATTGTTAATTGAACTTTTATGACAACAACATTCCAAAATCAACTTTCCACCAATAGCTTAGTGATTAAGATAGAGTATCGTCATTAGTCCCTCCTCGTGTTCGATACCCTCTCGTCACTACACCGTGTGCTTACGGTAAAACAACAATTGTTTTTCGGGTGTATATCCAGAGCGATCAAGTTTTTGGCGCCGTTGCCAGGGATTTATCTCCGTGTAATTCGCGCCATAACTAGGTCGCTCTAGGGTTACATTTTGGATCGATCAGATCACACTCAAGTGAAACTTTCTTCGGCAAGTAATTGGCTCGGAGGCGAGGTGTCAGCTCGCTTCGGGTGGACCAGTTTCGGAGGTGCAGAGTCGGCTTGCTTCGGGGAGCTAAAGTTGTTGCTGAAAACGATGCTTTGTTTTCTGTGGAAGCAAAGTTCAGGGTATGTTTTTTAATGATTTCATATTTATATTGTTGCAGTTTGTTTTGGATCTATCTTTTGGGATGGTCAGACCCACCCCAAGATAATATATTTCCTGGCTACGGTCTTGATATTCTTAGATAGTTTTATTAAAGTGTTTAATAAATTTAATTTTTTGCTGATGTTTATATTTCTATGGTCCATCCGACGTAGGACGGGCATAGATTTATGCCCTAAGGGTCCCTCAAAACCCAACAATGGTATCAGAGCTTGTTGAGCTTGAGTACAGGTTCGCGGGTTATGAGCTGACCCGAAGTAATCACACGTACCGTACCAAGTCCCGATAAGATGGGGACTTATGATAGGGTGGGTGTTGTCGAGAGGCATGCCGTAAAACAAGTTCGCTATGGATCTTGTAACTGGTCTACGGTGCCATGGATGATGGGCCTTAACAGTGTTACAATGATATTAGAGCGATACCAACATTGGTATCAGAGCCTAGGTCTATTTCTGATCTAAAAACTGTATATGATATAAATGCATATATGTTTGCTAAGAACATGATAATGTGATTATCTAGTTTTAACATTTGAGATAATTTTTGAACATGGAACAACTTAATTTTATAAGATAAAATTTTAGATGCTTTAAAATTATGCTTAAAATTTATGATAAATTTTTAAGATGCATGCTATCGTTTATGTGATAAAGTTTAATTTGTTGTTCAGGTAAATAATTATGAGATAATTATTAAAAGGATAGTAGCTTAATTTTATGTGATATTTAAAGTTGCTAGTCAGCATGCTAATTTTATGAGATAAAATTTAGTTGATATGTTTTAATGGTACTTTTACTTTCTTGCATATTATGTGATAATTCAAGAAAGCCTCTTACCATAGCCATTAAAATTAATCTAAAACTTATGAGAAAATTTTAGATGGACATGTTATGTTTAATAAATTGTTACACCAATCAAATTCCTAATTCCTGATTAGGGTAGCCATTTCCAACAATTATTATTTTAGTTCTTGGATTCAAGACTAACGTTGTTTTGATGATGATCAATAATTATGTTAGTGTGCTAATCAATCTTATGTTTTAGTCTCAGTTTTTCTTAATGATTATATGTTGATGAGACAAAGCATAATGCTTGGAGGATATTACAAGGAATATCTTAAAGACCTCCAAGGGTGATGGTGGGCTCAAGCTTGGATAAAGTCATGGAGATCATCTAATGAAGCCAAAGCTTGGAGAATGATGCTGGATGGACATCTAGAGGAGCAATGGCAAAGCTTGGAGCTTGATGAAGGGAAGCTCATCAAGGGGTGCCAAAGCTTGGAGATGATGGGGAGCATCAAGGTATCGTGAGCTTGAAGACTTAGACTCTAGGAGATGCAATATGTAATCCATGTAATTTCAATTACTTGTATTTCACTTTTTGAGTCTAGGATTATTGTAATGCCTTGATAGATGGTCATACTCTCATGCATATGAATTTCACCATCTTAGTGAGCATTAGGATTATCATAGAATCCAACCCTATAGGTTCATCTTGCCCAAAGACTCAATTGGAGTCTCTGGCTCTCCAACAGTCTCCTGATGAAGGTTTCACAGTCGACTGGGTGATTTCCAGTCGCCTGTCTGCCTTCTATAGTCGACTGTGGTGCACTGCTCAAGTCATCCTTTGATTGACTCTTCTTGAGCTTTTCGCATCAGTCGACTGATGTTCAATTTACAGTCACCTGTGTTTCTACAGTCGCCTGTGAATTGGTCGACAGTCGACTGTGCGCATCTTGCATTTTCTGGGCTTCATTCCAATTTGCAAGACAGTCACCTGATGATGTTTTTACAGTCGCCTGTGAAATGGCCATCAGTCGTCTGAAAGGCATAAGTGTGAAATATGCATATCTCTCTGTTTTATGTCCATCCCTGCCGCAGTCGACTGGTTCAGTATTTACAGTCGCATGTCTATTTTACAGTCGACTGTATTCTGGTCATCTGTCGCCTGTATGCATACTGGGAGTAAGTTGCAACTCTCTGTTTTATTCAATCCCCTGCAGCAGTCGCCTAATGAAGGATATACAGTCGACTGTCTGTTTTACAGTCGCCTGTGTAGTCTTCTACAGTTGACTGTCCTGGCTCAGATTATAGCCGTTGGGATTTTTCTAGCTGTTGAACAGTCGACTATCATTTCTTCATCAGTCGACTGTCTGGGCTATAAACTGCCAAAATCTAGCCGTTGCAGATTTCTTCCCTTTGGGTTGTTGGTTGGTTTTATGGGTTCCTTTGGGCTTCCTATATATAGGAGATGGCTTAGTTCATTTAGAACCCTTGGTTAATATTGAATATCTTTGAGAATCAATAGCCACTCCTAATCTCTCCCATTTCCCTCTCATGAGCATATTTCACTTCATGCATTGAAGCTAGCTCATAGGGAAATTCTCCAAGGGATCTAATTTTCATTCCTTTCTTGGAGAACATCTTTCTTCTCTTCATTTCATACACTCAAGTAAGAGGTGTTAGGATTCATTCCTAGAAGAGAGAAAGATCATCAAGTGCAATTAAAGCCTCATCTCAAGCACTTGAGTTTCACTTGCATGCCTTCTTCATCGCATTGGTAAGATCATATCAAGGAATAGATAAGTGCTATGTCGTTTCACCTTTGTGATACCCCTAATTCTCTTTGTGGGAATTTGATACTCTCTTTGTGGGAGTTACGCTCTTTGTGGGAGTTTGGTATCCTAGTGTAGGGCTAACCCTAATTCTCTGTGTGGGAGTTAGTAATTCTCTTTGTGGGAGTTTGCCCCCTGTGTATGGTTGGTCAGGTCCTTGTGTAGGATAAAATCCTCTGTGTGAGGTATCTCTGTGTGAGATTGTATTCACTTCTCTGCGTGGGAATATAGTGAATATTGG
This sequence comes from Scilla litardierei, assembly GCA_030789695.1. Lineage (NCBI taxonomy): Eukaryota > Viridiplantae > Streptophyta > Magnoliopsida > Asparagales > Asparagaceae > Scilla > Scilla litardierei. The sequence goes on from CM061134.1 coordinate 115,402,861, forward strand.
TGTGGCTGGACGTACCCAAGTTTTGGGGAACCAGGGTAAAATCCTTGTGTTTACGATTGTGTTGGTGTGCACACTCTTTAATTTCCGCTGCTTATTGCTTTAATTTTAGTAACTTTTAATTAAGCACTTTGCCTGCCATTACACTATTCACCCCCCCCCCCTCTAGTGTGTGTAGCCCCGCAGGGTCCCTTACAGTTGGTATCAGAGCATTGGTTTGGTGGCTTTTGCAAGCATGAGTTCTAAGTCTCAACAACCCCTCTCCCTTCCTCCCGTCTTCAAAGGCAAACACTTCTCAAAATGGAGGAAGAACATGTTCCACTGGCTTGATGTGCATGAGGAGTCAAGGTAAATTACCTCAGATGCTCGAGTTTGGAATTCATTGCTTAATGCTCTCTCTCCGAATATTGCTAAGAAAGTAAGTGATTTCAAGACGGCCAAGAAGATATGGAATTATCTTGATGAAAAGTATGGTGGAGAGGAATCTGGCAATGATGAGAGCATCGGTGGTAATGAGGTATCTCGTAACTCTCTCATTCAACATGCTAATTTTATTGAAAATGATAATGCATTGTTTATGAACTCTCTCAATGCGAATAATAACAAGCTTTAGAGAGATGTTCATACACACACACACTTCTTTATCATCCAAACATCATGATGATACACAAACCATTGCATTGAATCAAGAAAAGATTGCTCTTGATTCTCATGTGTGCATGTTGAACAAAGAGAATGACTCTCTTAAAGCTCGTATTGAGTTTGATCGTAATTTTCACAAATCTGTGAAAGAGAGTCTGTATGCATCGCATAATGTTGAACTTAATTCTTTGCATACCGAGAAAGATACTCTTCTTTCTCAATTGAGTGCCTTGAGAGATGAGAATGCTTCTCTCAAACTCCAAAAGGAGAAGCTGCACTCGGAGTGTGATTACAACATTTTGAGAGATGAGACATTGGCTCTCAAGTCAAAATGTTGTGGGCTTAGCTCATGTCTATCAAGAGGGATGACAACATTTCTTCACTTTTGAAGAAATGTGGGCTATTGTCTACTCAAATTGAAAATTTCAAATTGAGTAAGGACACGGTTTTGGGATCCTTTTCATTGAAGGTGAACAAACCAAGCTCTTCTCTTAGAAGCACCCAAATTTTATGGGGGAGCATTCAAATGAGAAAGTCACATCCAACTCTTTTGGCCTAAAATCTACTATTATTTCTAAGCCAAAGAGAAATCATGCATTTTTGTATTCCGGTCTTGCATATATTAAGAAGCCTATTCAAAAACATGTTGATATGAATGCTTCTTCTTTGAATGCTATGCATGATGTTTCTACTCATAGGAAATCTTATTATTGCTTGCATGCTAAAGTTGATGATAAATCTTTGCATGCTTCACATGTTCCTATGCATGGTAGAATTGCTTGTGTGAATGCATCTAATGATAGATCTCATGTTTCATACACGGGGCACGCCAATGTTTATGTTCCACCTCATAAGCGTGCACCCTCACCTCCTATTCATGCTTTAACCAAAAATCTTCTTAAGAATCCCAAATCACTTTCTTTGTGGATTCCTAAAAATGTTTCTAGGCTTGATAGGAATGCGTATATAGAATCATATGTTCGTCATGTTATATTTTCATATGACTATATACGGAAACCAAACTCCACTTTTGTTTGGTTTCCAACTTGCTAGCTCACTCACATTGTTATTCATTGCTTGGGTACCATGCTTGTATGTTTACATTTTGTATCCATATTTTTGTGAGTGTGTCCATTACTCCCATGTTTGCATGTTTTGTATGATTATAGGGGAGTATGGAATTTTTTGCTTGCTAGCACTATTTTTCCATTCATATGGCACATTGTATTTCATGCACATTATGTTTGTGCATATGGGATGGTTATTTTTCTTGCCCTTAGTTTCCTATTTGGCTATTACCCATCTTTTTGATATGCCAATGGGGGAGAGAAATAGGTTATGCTAAATATAACTTATGCTTGTTAATGCATTATTATCAATTGGTATGTTTTTGCATAACAACCATCAATATGATTTGTGCTTTATATGTCTTTATTTTGTGCACATTTGCATATTGATTGGGGGAGTTTGTTAGCACACATTGTTTATTTCAATGTTTATTATAATTTGACATAATGGATTGTCATCATCAAAAACGGGGAGATTGTTTGTTCTTGGATCCAAGACTAACGTTGTTTTGATGATGATCAATACATTATGTTAGTGTGCTAATCAATCTTATGTTTTAGTCTCAGTTTTTCTTAATGATTATATGTTGATGAGACAAAGCATAATGCTTGGAGGATATTATAAGGAATATCTTAAAGACCTCCAAGGGTGATGGTGTGCTCAAGCTTGGATGAAGTCATGGAGATCATCTAATGAAGCCAAAGCTTGGAGCATGATGATAGATGAACATCTAGAGGAGCAATGGCAAAGCTTGGAGCTTGATGAAGGGAAGCTCATCAAGGGGTGCCAAAGCTTGGAGATGATGGGGAGCATCAAGGTATCGTGAGCTTGAAGACTTAGACTCAAGGAGATGCAATATGTAATCCATGAAATTTCAATTACTTGTATTTCACTTTTTGAGTCTAGGATTATTGTAATGCCTTGATAGATGGTCATACTCTCATGCATATGAATTTCACCATCTTAGTGAGCCTTATGATTATCATAGAATCCAACCCTATAGGTTCATCTTGCCCAAAGACTCAATTGGAGTCTCTGGCTCTCCAACAGTCTCCTGATGAAGGTTTCACAGTCGACTGGGTGATTTCCAGTCGCCTGTCTGCCTTCTACAGTCGACTGTGGTGCACTGCTCAAGTCATCCTTTGATTGACTCTTCTTGAGCTTTTCGCATCAGTCGACTGATGTTCAATTTACAGTCGCTCGTGTTTCTACAGTCGCTTGTGAATTGGTCGACAGTCGACTATGCGCATCTTGCATTTTCTGGGCTTCATCCCAATTTGCAAGACAGTCGCCTGATGATGTTTTTACAGTCGCCTGTGAAATGGCCATCAGTCGTCTGAAAGGCATAAGTGCGAAATATGCATATCTCTCTGTTTTATGTCCATCCCTGCCGCAGTCGACTGGTTCAGTATTTACAGTCGCCTGTCTATTTTACAGTCGACTGTATTCTGGTCATCATTTGCATGTATGCATACTGGGAGTTAGTTGCAACTCTCTGTTTTATTCAATCCCTTACAGCAGTCGCCTGATGAAGGATATACAGTCGACTGTCTGTTTTACAGTCGCCTGTGTAGTCTTCTACAGTCGACTGTCCTGGCTCATATTATAGCCGTTGGGATTTTTCTAGCCGTTGAACAGTCGACTGTCATTTGTTCATCAGTCGACTGTCTGGGCCATAAACTGCCAAAATCTAGCCGTTGCAGATTTCTTCCCTTTGGGTTGTTGGCTGGTTTTATGGGTTCCTTTGGGCTTCCTATATATAGGAGATGGCTTAGTTCATTTAGAACCCTTGGTTAATATTGAATATCTTTGAGAATCAATAGCCACTCCTAATCTCTCCCATTTCTCTCTCATGAGCATATTTCACTTCATGCATTGAAGCTAGCTCATAGGGAAATTCTCCAAGGGATCTAATTTTCATTCCTTTCTTGGAGAACATCTTTCTTCTCTTCATTTCAAACACTCAAGTGAGAAGTGTTAGGATTCATTCCTAGAAGAGAGAAAGATCATCAAGTGCAATCAAAGCCTCATCTCAAGCACTTGAGTTTCACTTGCATGCCTTCTTCATCGCATTGGTAAGATCATTTCAAGGAATAGGTAAGTGTTATTTAGTTTCACATTTGTGATACCCCTAATTCTCTTTGTGGGAATTTGATACTCTCTTTGTGGGAGTTTGGTATCCTAGTGTAGGGCTAACCCTAATTCTTTGTGTGGGAGTTAGTAATTCTCTGTGTGGGAGTTTGACCCCTGTGTAGGGTTGGTCAGGTCCTTGTGCAGGATAAAATCCTCTGTGTGAGGTATCTCTGTGTGAGATTGTATTCACTTCTCTGTGTGGGAATATAGTGAATATTGGTGTGGATGGACGTACCCAAGTTTTCGGGAACCAGTGTAAAATCCTTGTGGTTGCGATTGTGTTGGTGTGCACACTCTTTAATTTCCGCTGCTTATTGTGCTTTAATTTTAGTAACTTTTAATTAAGCACTTTGCTTGCCATTACACTATTCATCCCCCCTCTAGTGTATGTAACCCCGTAGGGTCCCTTACAAGCACCGCCAAGGTCGGATCATGAAGCAAGGGTTGAAGAGTTCATGGCCGAACAAAAGAAGATCAATGCAAGATTGACGACCCAACAAGATTCCCTCAACACCGTTGTGGCACAGTTATCTGAGCAACTAGAATTGCTAAATAAGAACAATCAACAATTACCGGCTCAACCGGAAAAAACCCACGGAGCAATACCGACAACATCAATGCGGTTGTGGCGGTGACCGCAAGAGGCGGAAAGGACACTACCCCCGTTATAATTCAAACTAAAGAGCCGAGAGAAGAAATTTCGGTTGAAAAGGAACCGGTCAATGAAGAGGAGGACCCAAAGGGGCCAAGTGATGGTGAAAAATCTGAAGTAGATAAGCCACGTGAGGAGCGAACTTTTATGCCACCGGTACCATTCCCACATCAGTTGGCAAATGTGAGGATTGAGAAGAGGCTCGTCAAATTTCTGGAGTATTTGCGAGGTGTGAGCTTGAATATTCCATTCTTGGATGCAATTATCGAAATCCCATCATATGCAAAGTTTCTAAAGGATTTGATCACGGGAAAGAAGAGAAAATAAAGGATCATGCTCGCCAAGCATAGTACGTGGTTTACTAGGAAGGAGAAAGCGCCGACCAAATTCAAAGATCCCGGTAGTTTCTGAATTCCTTGCACGCTTGGAGGAGTCCCACTTTAAAAAGCTTTGGTAGATTTGGGAGCAAGCGTGAGCCTCATGCCCCTCACGATGTTTAAGAAATTGAATACGGGAACCGACCTCAAGGCCACAGACAAGAAGATACAACTCGCCGATGGGCGAATCACTCGGCCGGTGGGGATTGCCGAGAACATACCGCTACAAGTAACGGTTGGACTCTGCTTGCCATGTGACTTCGTGGTGATGGATATTAGAGAGGAGGGAGATACGTCGCTGATTCTTGGACGCCCTTTCTTAGCCACCGCCGGAGTGATTGTAGATGCGAGGGAATGAACCTTGTCCTTGAACGTCGGAAATATCTAAGTTGAGCTCCACATTCCGAAGGCAATGAAGCTTATGCCTTGGCAAGAGGACGTGGACTACGTGGACCTCCTTGACGAGCTGATTGACGATGCCATGCTATTTTCCATCGGAGCCAAGCACGATGACGGCCTCGAAGAGGGCCAACTTGCTAAAGAATGCGATATGATGGGTGATGCCCCCCGCGTCTGCTATGCTAGATGTGTGCAACGATGGGATCGGGGGCGTGAGATTTAAATATTTGTAACCGCAAGCGCACGGTGTTGTAGTGTGACTTGGGAGGTCGAACTCAGGGAGGCGTGGATGTGCTTGTGTCAAAGAGGATCAAATTCACCCCATGGGCGAGCTAGCCCGGATCAAATGAGGGTTTGTCACGGTAAACGGAATGCAAGGTATAGACAATATAAAGGAAAAACCCGGGACTTTGGTTTCCACCCCCATCGTGCGATTCTCGCCGATACGGCCTACGGGTAGGATAGCGATCGGAATTAGGGTCTAATGGTGAGACGTTGCCTCTGAAAGTGGTACCGGCGTCACATGGGCCCGATATTCCGGTCGGTGCCCAGGATGATACACCGGACTTCCCGGGTTCGATCAGTGGGCACTCCCGTGTCCATTAGCACGGATCGACTCTGGGAGCACTAAGCTCGCAACGATAACTCCTAATGTCTCATCCTGCCGCTCATGCGTGCTAGGATTCGACATCTACGCTAAGGGCGTGAGCTATGGCTCGGGAGTCAACCGCCAAGTTTATTCCCCCTTGGCCCAATGGTCAAATGCGGTCTTTTTCCCGCCGATGACAATGAAACACCCCCACGTAACCGTTAGATTCCTAATCCCTATCGATTTCCTAGGCCTATGGACGCATCAGGAAGAGCCCACGAAGGGGTTTCAGCCAAAATCCCTGGTTCGGGTACTACTCACACATATTTAGGAAAAAGCGATCTAAACAGAAATCGACCGTAAAAATCATGATCCGACAATAGAAATGCAATGGTAGTAAAGCAATTAAGATAATACTAAAGTTTCACAAAGATCTGAAAACTTACAAAAACTGGGAAATTACAGCCGTCACAAAATGAAGAAAACAGCAAAAAATAACCAACTCTCGAATCTGGAAAACCTAGGGTTCTATATATAGAAAACGACATCACCCGATCGGTTGACAAGTCAACCGATCGGGTGAACCGCTTCACAGAATTACAGCGCGATGCGGTCATCTTCACCCGGTCGGTGACATATGAATGTGACCGGTTGGATCTTGGTGCCGTCGGGTGAGGAGGCCGGTTGAGCTGACCGTGTCTTGGCCTTTGGAATTCAGCTACAGGTGAACCGATCGGGTGAAGGTCACCCGATCGGTTGGCAATTACAGTAGAAATCCAGAGACTTGGGCGTTTTGAACCGGCCTGCGAACCGACCGGTTGACTTCTCGTGAGCTCCAAGCTGCGTCCGGGTGGTGCACGCGTGCATCACCCGATCGGTTGAAGATGATCAACCGATCGGGTGAGGGGCTGAAAGATGCAATCTTCGTCGTTTGACCCCCTGGATCACGCGTGACTCCTTCCGTTGCTCCGGGGACTTGCGATATCATCGTTTTATGCCCCATATGCCAGTAAACTCCTGAAAAATACGGAAAACACGGAAAAGTGAAAGAAAACAAGAAAACACGAGAAAACGAATATAAGACTGCGGTAAAATACGGAAAAACACGGAAGAAAACGTGCGCAAATATAAGAAATATAAACGCACATCAAAATCCCCCAAGCTGAACTCTTCCTCGTCCTCGAGGAAGACGAGTGAGAGTAGGAGCTCGGAGAGGAAAAATAGAGAGAAAGAGAGAAAAAGAAAACTCTAAATCCTAGATCGCCCGTCAGGGCCAACAAAATCAAAAACGACACACCAAGCAAGCAAACGCCGAATCACATCATTAAATCAAGGAGTACGAGTCCAGACAAGTGCCGTGGGCCCACGCGGTGAAGCGCGAGTGAGTGTGGTCGTGCGCTAGCAGTCCGTGTCACTATCTACGATGTGCGATAAAGCTCGATATACACAAATCCAGGAAATGACCCATATATCGATTCGAATTGAATAAAGCGGTGTATATAAAGTTCAAGCATGCATGAGAATAGAGAGAGAATCGAAACATATCATGCGTCGGGGGCTCCACAACTAGGGTTAAGGAAATCACCACACTAAAGCCTAGATAATAGCTAAAAAGTTCCTAAGCCAAGTGTTTTCGAAACCGATGGGGGTTGAGATGATGTGGAGAAGAACACTCGGTGCAAATTCTCGCCTTCCCTTTATTCTCGGCAAGTAGGAAAATATATTCACACGGGAATTTTTTTGGGTTTTGGGTATTTGTAAATTTTTTGGATTTTTGGCTATACAATTTTTTTCTTTCTTTCATTTCTTTCTTTTCTTTTCTCTTCTTTTTGGGTTTTTCTTTTCTTTTCTCCTTTTTTTTGGATTTTTGGATATTGGGGTATATACATGTGTACTCTCCCAAGTGGGAGAACGGTACACGACGAGGGGATTTGCACCAAGTAAAACAAAAGAGAAATCGGAATCTAAACACTTGGGCAAAGGAAACTATTCTCGCTAATTAGAGCATGGGCTAAGTGGGTTATCCTAGTCCTTAATTGTGGAATCCCGACACATGCGAAATGAAGCATACGATATATATATAATCATGCATACAGAAACAGGCAAGAGAAGCAAATACCGCATTATTCATATCGACGTGTGATAATCTAGGGGTCATTACTGGACAGGTATATAAAGTAAAATCACAAAGCAGAAGCACACTAAACAGCTAGGCACAACGCACGACTCACAAAAAGCTAAGTGGACCCACGACGTGTGAAATGCAAGAGGACTCGATATCCTAGGGTTAGTGAGTGTGATTATCGATGCTATGCTAGGTGTGTGTGATTTTGTGGCAATTCATCATAGGGTTCATCTCTAGGAGAAAGAGATAAAAAGAAGAAAAGAAAAATTAAAAACACGATGAAAACGACACAAAAACGAAAAAGAAAGACTCAAACGACGCACAAAGTGCGACTCCCCCAAGCTGAAGCTTGCATTGCCCTCAATGCAATAAGAGTGAGTACGGGAGGGCAATGAAAATGGGGGGGGAATATGCACCGACACAAAAAAAAGGAAATGAAAGACATGGAAAACACAGATACTAAACTGAAAATAAAGAAAAAATCAAAATCAAACCACACGACACGAAAATAGAAGAAGAAAGAAAGAAAGAAGACACGACACACAAAAAATAAAACAAGCACACACAGAGGAAAGAAATCACCACAACACAGCAAAAAAGACTTCCCCCAAGCTAGGCATGACAATGCTAGCAAAGAAATATGAACGTGAAAGTGCATAGATATGTAAGGGGGATGTCAAAAGAAACAAAGTGAAATCAAAAATCAGGAGAAGGCGAATCCTCGCCCTCCTCGGAAGAGAGAGTGGATGGGTGGTCGGGGGAGGCTGGGGGTGTGCGGAGAAGCGGAGAAAGAGGTGGAGGAATAGGTGCAGTGGTTGTGTGAATGATGGGTGGAGTGTCGGTGGTGGTGGGTGGTAGTGGAAGTACGACGATCAAGGCTGTGGTAGAAGGGATAGAAATGGGGGGAGAAGACGTGATGGTAATGGTACTGGGTGGCGGTGGAAGATATCTGGAGCGCACCTGTAATTTCTTGCGGCGCACATAACCAGTGACGGTGGAGGAGGGAGGAGGTGGTGGAGGGGCGAGCGAAGTGGTCGTGAGAGGAGAAGTGGATACGTGGATGTGAATAGATATGGGAGGGGGGAAGATCGCCTAGGTGGAGGTGAAGGTGGAGGGGATGGGTGGGATGGTGGAGGAGAAGAATGTGACGGTGGAGGTGATGGAGGTGGGGATGTGTGGGAGGGTGGAGGAGAAGATCGTCGAGGTGGTGAAGGTGGTGGTGTGGGTGGTGGTGTGGGTGGTGGTGGTCCGTGGAGGTGAGTGAGGAGGCGAAGAATGGCGGCCACGTTCCTCTCAAGTGCGAGGAAGCGTGGGTGAGTGAGAAAGGAGGACGGTGATGGGTCTGAGGGGGGCAGAGGACATGGCAAGATCACGGAGGGCAGCGACCTCCCTCTCGAGAGCAAGACAGGCAGAGACCTGGCGGCGACCAAAGAAAGTGGACTGACGTGAAGCGGAAGTGGCACCGGCAAGTGAAGTGGAAGTAGTGCCGGCGGTAGTGGTCATGCCGGCACTGGACACAAGGCCAGAAATGGCCGCAAAAGGTGCTCAGAAGTGATGGGGCCAGGAGCAGAAACAGGGTGACTCGGGCCAGCCCCAATATCTCCCCGGGATGCAGGAATATCATGCTCGCCTAAGTGGGCGGCAGGGGAAGGTGGTCTGCGTGCGTCCGGGGGATAGAAACGAAGGTGCAACCCCGCTAGAAACTCGGGATCGGGCGGGAAAGTCCAATCCGCCACTAAAGCTATGGTCATCCGAGCGGGGTTGGGGAGAATGGTGTAGGTGCGAGGGGGATGGCCGTAATTGAATTCGAAACGACCATCGGGGCGGGGCCGAATCATATGAATGTGCCACAGGACGTCAAGATCTAGACATGAGGGTCCTACGGTAGTAGGAAGATTTCGGGGGATGGGAATGTTAAACTGGGGGGAAGAAACAATAATATTGATAATGCCCCCACAACAGATCTTGCCCTTCCTGGCCCTGCTAATCTCGAGAAGCTTGTAAACAAGCCAATCACCGGCATGGACAGGGATAGTCGGGGCCCAAAAGCTAACTCCATGATCATCATGAATAAAGGGGAAAGTCATGACCCAGAGAATAAAAAGATCGGGGATAGTCATGGTGACTGACTCATCCTGCGGGAAAAATGCAGAGGATATGATCCTATGGGCCAGACGAAATATGGGATGGATGATGGAGGAGGCATTGGCCTTACCCCGGGGATAGCGAGGGAGTATGGTGAGGCGGAACCAAAAGTTATCGACGTCAAATTCCGGGGGATATCTGTAGTGTCGAATAGCGTCATTCCCAAGAATAGGGAAACCAAATATATCACAGATGGTATCCAGGTTTGTGCGGATGGTTTGGTTACGCACCCGGAAAGTGACGGTCGACCCCGACTCACAAACGAGATAGGAAAGGAATTCTAGGGTGAGTGACGGGTAGGACACTGCAGAGGCATTCAAGAAGGCCAACCAACCTAGGTTAGCAAAAAGAGTCTCGACCTCGGTGAAGACACCGAGGTCGACGAGTGATTGGGTGTGGGCAAACTTGGTTGATAGATGCCCCCGAGCATCTAGTCTGTGGTAGAAGTCTTTCTGCTCTTGGTTCCTAAATAGGTACCCATGCGGGCCCAACATGGGGTCCACAGGGGGGATAATAGGAGGGGGAGGGGCTAGTGTCAGCTCACGTGTGTGGGGAGGAGGACGTGTTTGTTTACGTCTCTTTTGAGACGGTTCCTCCTCCCGCATTATACCCTTCCCTTTATCTCTCTCCCGGACCATGTGTGCGTGCGAGTGGTGCAAATGAGTGCAAAATACTATCAAAGTGCACACACACGAACAACCAAGCAAATTAAATATTTAGGGTAAAAATTGAAATTTGAGAAGTGGAGCGAAGTTACCCCGTAGAAATTCGAGTTCCTCGCTTGTAGATGACCCAAATGAGTGCAAAATACTATCAAAGTGCACACACAAGAATGCGATATGATGGGTGACGCCCCCCGCGTCTGCTATGCTAGATGTGTGCAACGATGGGATCGGGGGCGTGAGATTTAAATATTTGTAACCGCAAGTGCACGGTGTTGTAGTGTGGCTTGGGGGTCGAACTCAGGGAGGCGTGGATGTGCTTGTGTCAAAGAGGATCAAATTCACCCCATGGGCGAGCTAGCTCGGATCAAATGAGGGTTTGTCACGGTAAATGGAATGCAAGGTATAGACAATATAAAGGAAAAACCCTGGACTTTGGTTTCCACCCCCATCATGTGATTCTCGCCGATACGGCCTACGGGAAGGATAGCGATCGGAATTAGGGTCTAATGGTGAGACGTTGCCTCTGAAAGTGGTACCGGCGTCCCATGGGCCTGATATTCCGGTCGGTGCCCAGGATGATACACCGGACTTCCCGGGTTCGATCAGTGGGCACTCCCATGTCCATTAGCACTGATCGACTCCGGGAGCACTAAGCTCGCAATGATAACTCCCAATGTCTCATCCTGCCGCTCCCGCGTGCTAGGATTCGACATCTATGCTAAGGGCGTGAGCTATGGCTAGGGAGTCAACTGCCAAGTTTATTCCCCCTTGGCCCAATGGTCAAAGGGGGTCTTTTTCCCACCGATGACAATGAAACACCCCGCGTAACCGTTAGATTCCTAATCCCTATCGATTTCCTAGGCCTATGGACGCATCAGGAAGAGCCCACGAAGGGGTTTCCGCCAAAATCCCAGATTCGGGTACTACTCACACATATTTAGGAAAAAGCGATCTAAACAGAAATCGACCGTAAAAATCATGATCCGACAATAGAAATGCAATGGTAGTAAAGCAATTAAGATAATACTAAAGTTTCACAAAGATCTGAAAACTTACAAAAACTGGGAAATTACAACCGTCACAAAATGAAGAAAACAGCAAAAAATAACCAACTCTCGAATCTGGGAAACCTAGGGTTCTATATATAGAAAACGACATCACCCGATCGGTTGACAAGTCAACCGATCGGGTGAACTGCTTCATAGAATTACAGCGCGATGCGGAACTTCACCCGGTCATCTTCACCCGGTCGGTTGACAAATGAATGTGACCGGTTGGATCTTGGTGCCGTCGGGTGAGGAGGCCGGTTGAGCTGACCGTGTCTTGTCCTTTAGAATTCGGCTACAGGTGAACCGATCGGGTGAAGGTCACCTGATCGGTTGGCAATTACAGTAGAAATCCAGAGACTTGGGCGTTTTGAACCGGCCTACGAACCGACCGGTTGACTTCTCATGAGCTCCAAGCTGCGTCCGGGTGGTGCACGCGTGCATTACCCCATCGGTTGAAGATGATCAACCGATCGGGTGAGGGGCTGAAAGATGCAATCTTCGTCGTTTGACCCCCTGGATCACGCGTGACACCTCCCGTTGCTCCGGGGACTTGCGATATCATCGTTTTATGTCACATATGCCAGTAAACTTCTGAAAAATACGGAAAACACGGAAAAATGAAAGAAAACAAGAAAACACGAGAAAACGAATATAAGACGGCAGTAAAATACGGAAAAACACGAAAGAAAACGTGCGCAAATATATGAAATATAAACACACATCAATGGGAGACCCGTTGGACCCTCTTACGGATGAGGAGAAGGATGAAACTGATGTCGTCAAGATTACAAAGCTATGCAAGCTCTCCATAGTGAAGCAGACGAAGAAAGCTCCATCGGACAACAAATCTCCGCCACCGGCCAAGAAAAAGGATGTTAAGAGCTCAAGCTTGGGAGACTCATCCCCCACTACTACCCATGATGAAGGGGAGTCGAGGAACGCTGAAATAAATCAACAACCAAACCCAAGCGGCCTTTCCGGCAAGTTTGACGTGCGCATCTCACATACGCCGAACATCGAGCTCTAATTGTGAAGCTTAAGGGGTCGAGCTCAAGACCTTAAACGAGCGCTTGTCGAGAGGCAACCCGATGGTTCTATCTTATTTTTAGTTGTATTTTTCCTTTTTTTAGATCTTTATTAGTATTTAGAGTCAAGAGTCGAAGAAAAACCTGACAACGAGCATTAGTTCTCATTTCAGGAGATGGAGAGTAGAAGACCATATGAATGGAGGACGACCATGGCAAAGGAGAGCGCTCCAGGGATGCGCTCAGGCATCAGGAGAAGGAAGAAACTGACGGGGAAAAGAAAATCAGAAAGTGGAGCAAAAGTAGAGAGTCGAAGCTGAAAATAGCAGCCCACTCGACCGAGTGACTTTGTCATTCGGCCGAGTGAAGACCCTACTCGGCCGAGCAGGGTACTGATCAGGAAAGATTAGAAAAACCTGTCTCTGTCATTTATATGCCCCTCGACCGAGTGACTTTGTCACTCGCCCGAGTGAATCAGACACTTTCAGCACTTGAAAAGCTATGAGTGGTCTTGCCACTCGGGCGAGTGACTTTTGTCTACTCGCCCGAGTGGGAAGTGCTACTCGTCCAAGTCGGTACTTTTAAGAAAAATTTCGAAAACTTAATAAACTAAGCCAACTCGGCTGAGTGGACACGCTACTCGGCCGAGTGACTTATCAGATATATTCGAAAGCTCGCGGCCCAAAACCAAAATTTCCCAAATTTCCCCAAATCGTCGCCCGAGCAATCCCCGATCACCCGAACGACTCCGATCCTTCACCCAAGCTGCACCACCCCACACTCGAGCGGCGCAACCCCGTGCGGCTGACCCCGCCTTCCGACCGCCGCCGTCGGTGCCCAGCTCGCCGCCGGCCGTCCCCCATTTAGCCCAAATTCCCCTTTTCTCTCCAATCTCCATTTCATAAGCCCTATTACGCCCCGAATCGAAATTAAAATTTATACACATCTATTTCTCTTAATTTTCTCCCATACTTATTGATATTCATTGCTAATTTGTCAATTTGTGTTTCAAGATAGCTTGGTGGAGAATCAGTGGCTAGGAATGGCAATATTGCGGGGTGGGTGGGTATTTAACTACCCAAGCTTGCCCCGTCCTGTTTATGGGGCGGGGCAGGGCGGGTCTCGGGCCGGGGCGGGGCGGGGCGGGTAACTTCTTACCAAAACCGGTCGGGCCGGGTCGGGCCGGTCGGGTCAAGTCATTACTACCATCCCTATGAATCCAAAACAAAAATTTTATTTCAAAATTGGGAGAATTGTAATATATTTTGTAATTTGGAATTGGGAATTGGCTCAATTGGGAGAACAGTGGAACAAAGTATGAGTTATAGGTTATGGACTGGCCGCATGGTCCGCATCAAATAATAAGGTTTTTTAGAACTTCTATAGTTTATCGAGGCGGGGCGGGCCGCATACGAAGCCCAAGCTTGCCCCGACCCGTCTGCAGACCGGGGCGGGACGGTTCAAAACCAGGTCGGGTCGGGTCGGGCCAGTCGGATCAGGCCATTACTGCCATCCCTATCAGGGGCAGATTCGGAGCTTCTCGGAGGAGGCGTTTCTCTGCTCACATCCATTGCTTGCATTCGCGTCATGCTTGGGTACATTCGCTCCTTTTCTATAGCACTTCGCATTTGTAGGCACTTCTCACGGCACACATGCCTCCACGCACTAGGTCGCGTTCGCGGGCGCCCGCCTCGAAGCGGAAGAGGACTAGCGAGCCTGGCTCTTCCTCTGCTAGAGCGGACTCCCCGCCACCTAGCCCACTCCACCCATATCATATCTCTCCGTGAGCCACACTTAGCATATTAAGGACACTGTGCAGTTTAGCTTGGGGGAGTGAGTGTCTCACGCACTTTTCGTTTTCTTCATTTTTTATTTTCATTTTTTCCACCTTTCTTTATTTTCCACTTATTTTCACCCACTTTTTCATTTTTTTCATACATCACGTTTTCTTATTTTTTGTGTGTGCTGCATATGTATAGTAGTTCTTGTTTTTCCTTTATCCTTATTTCTTTTATCCTTTTTTGCTAGAGATGAATTTTCTGTGATGACGATTACCTGGAGATAGTTTACTTTTATATGCATATTCTCTTGTCATGCCATCGTTTTTATTTCAGATATCATATGCTATACTTTACCATGCATTCAAGAATAGTAACCTGCACATTTATTATATGAATATGAATGAAATTCTACTATTAGCTGAGTCTGATAATTTATATTGTATACTTTTCATAGAAAACACACCAAGCTTCACGCATTGATTGCCTAAATTTGGAGTACTGCTTTGTTGTCTGCTATCACTTCTTTTCGCATGAAAATTGTGCGCTTAACTTTCAGGTTGATTGAATGTATGCTATTTTGATATGACTAGATTAGTTTACTTTCTGAATTCAAACTAAGTAGATTGCATTACTTTGCTGAAAGTTGTCATGCACATTCAAAAGAGTGAACTGGGCGTTGCATATTTTTCTTTCTCCACATATCTTGAACTTCATTTCTATACTTAAAATCATTGGTGAATCTCCCTTTAGCAAATCTTATATTGGCATCTTCCTCCTTGCTATAAAGTCCAAGCTCCATTATCCCAAAATCAAAAAGAAAAAAAGAAAAAAGAGAAGAATACATGCATATCTCTCTATCTTTGATTTGGGATCGTTAGTGTGTATATGAGTTTCAAAAAAGAAAAAGACAAAAAAGGAAAAAAAAAAGAAAAATAGAAAAGAAAAAAAAGAAAGATAAAAAAAGAGAGAAGTTCACCTGTATATAGATACGATCCCATTTCTTTCTTTCTTTCTTTCTTTCTTCCTTCTTTTATTTTTCTTGGAGCTTCAAAAATGGGGAAAAGTTGTATTGTTCTATTTGATGCCACCACGCTTATAGATATGCTTGGGGGAGACGACCCAATGATGTGTGAGAGAGTGACCACTTGTTTGTGCATGACGACCAAAGCTAGGCAATTTTCTATACTCGGGAAGATTACTAGGAGTATTACAAAGTTCACGAATTGAAATTTGGCATGCATTTCATGAATACCATTTCTTTATATTCTTATTGCTCCATATTGAGTGATACCTCTTATACTCCAAATAAAAAGCGATCAATTGAAAAGTGTGCAATCTATGATTATGTATATTACTTTGGATGCCTCAGACGATGCTAATTCTAGAATGATTTCATGTTTCATATTGTTTTGATATTCTTGGTTTCTATATGAATGCATTTATATATGATCATGATATCGAGATAAAAATCTTTGGCATGTTTTTATTCGTCGTATGCTATTTGAGTAAGCAGCTCCACGTCCTGAGAAAATGATCTAGCGCCTCCTTCTTCGTTTTCTATTCTATCTTCGTTTTCCTTTTTTCCTTATTTTTTCCCGCCGGGTTCGCCTTTTTACTCATCTTCCTCGAGGACGAGTAAGAGGTAAGCTTGTGGGATTTTGATTGTTCCATATTTTACACCTTTTTCTGCATGTTTGCATACCATTTCGATCGCCCATATCGCGCTTTTCACGATTATTCGACGATATTACGTTACTTTCATTATTTCTTGTTTTTGTCGGATTTCAGGAAATATGGAGCAATCAGGAGCAAAATGAGCTTAAAGGACTTGCACGCGTGCCGGAGCGTCGCCCATGGCCATATTAAGAAGCTAACGGTGCTGGAGGACGAGTGGAAGAAGAAGGAAATCAATAGAATCGACGAAGAGGCGAGGAGGAGAAGAGTTAACTCCAGAAACATGCCACTCGGTCGAGTAACACAGCCCACTCGACCGAGTGAAGAATCGTATTCGGCTGAGTACAACTGATACGAAGGGATCTTGAGCCACAACGTACTCGACCGAGTGGATAATTCCACTCGGCAGAGTAGAGAACTACACTCGCCCGAGTGAGTCAGAATTTCTTCTTGGAATCGAAGCCAACTCTCTAGAATTTTGGGAGAACAGCAGAAGACCCTACTCGGCCGAGTAGAGAAGTCCACTCGCCCGAGTGAAGAATCCCACTCGGCCGAGTGACGCCGATGACACGAGCGCCCAGATTTTCCGACAGCCTCCTACTCTTTTGAAATCTGCTATCATTCCAGTGGGAAAATTATTTTTCTCATATTTGTTATGGATAGTAGACTTCATGACGGTTCGAACGCCACCAAGAACGTGCCAATCGGAGGTCGGATGAAATCTGGAGAATTTCTGCAAGTTGATGCTGCAGTGCTGGATTTGCATATCAGTGTCACTCGGCCGAGTGACACTTTCACTCGGCCGAGTGAGCTTTCCACTCGGCCGAGTGACCAGTTTTTGACAGTTTTTGACAGAGTGCTGTTTTTTTGGAGTTTCTGCAGGAATTCTCACTCGGCCGAGTGAGCTTTCCACTCGACCGAGTCGCTGCTGGCCCAGAATTTAAGTGTGCGGGTTTCAGAGGGTTTTTAGGGGTTTTTGCTAGGGTTTTGAGGGGGCTATATAAAAGTTTTGTAGCCGTCATTACGTGGGGTTTCCATTATGTTTTCTTAGTGACTTTTTTAGAGGTTAGGACATGCCATAGGCCCCCTCTTAGATCAAAAAGCTTGTATTGGGATTGAAGTTCTTCATCAAAGCTAAGTATCTTTGTTCTTATTATTTAAATCTTTGATTTGATATCTTTATATATGCAAGCAATGTTTTTTAACGATTTCTCTATCGTTATTGCTATGCTTGAGTAGATTCGCTGTTTTAGGGCAAAGGGATGAACCCTATGTATCTAATTTCAGATTTGTGATGAATGAATCTATATGGTGCTGGAATTGCTAAAGGGGTTAGGTTGTGATTTATTTGTTACGGATAGCTAGGAATTTCCATCGATTTGGGGTTTGCAAGAGATTGGATTCCGATCGACGGGAAGGCCTAGATATTCGATTTAAGTTTATAATCGAGATCCACTAGACTTGGTTTGCAAGATATTGGACCAAAGCTAGGATTTTTATTATAAACCTATACCCATATTCGTTTGCAAGAGATTGGACGAATACGAACTATCACAACCTAGATCGTAACTTGAATTTGCAAGAGAGTGGGCTCGAGGAGCGATTAGACGATGATGTCAATCTTCATGCTAGTGGCTTAGATTAGGGTTTGCACGAGAGTGGGCCCTAATCTAGGTTGCTATAGACTGGCAATAGCGCGAGAGCGTGAGCTTGGTTCTCTATTCAGTTACGACTAGTTCACCTCAATCCAAGTCTAGTAATATTGAGATTCACGATTCACAGAAATGCATGACGATCCGTAGTGGGGAATTCCTATCCCTAGACGCTTTTATTATATTAAATTTGAATCGATATTTATCTAACTTCTCTATCACTGACACCGACATCCATCACCATTGTCATTACATCATACCATACTCATCTCCACCAATAAAACATTCGTAATCGAACCAACCTATGATAGATTGGAGCCAACACCACCTCCTCGTGTTCGATACCCGCTCGTCACTATACTGTGCGCTTGCGGTAAGACTACAATCGTTTTTCGGGTGTATATCCGGGGGCCGATTAGGCAACAATGGAGGAAACTATTCCTTTTGTGTTGTTCATTTGTGATAAAGTTTTTTTTATACAACACTATTCAACCCCCCTTCTAGTGTTGTTTGTCATCCACAGGATCCAACACTTGGTATCAGAGCGAGGTTACAAGATGGCGTCAACAAGAAGACATCTTCCATAAATCTTCAATGGCGCAAATTATGATGATTGGAAAAGAAGGATGATAGTCTACATTCAATCCAAAGACATCAACTTGTGAAGATTTGTGGAGAAGCACTATTACCCACCTACCACACCCAAGTCACAATGGACAAAAGAGGAAGAAGAAATGGAAATCAAAGATGGAGAGGTAATTGGATATATTCAAAGTTTTTTTAGTAACAAAATTTTTAGTTTTGTGTCAGGAGCTACTACGGCGTATCAGCTATGGCACATGGTAGAGAAGTTTGAGGAATCCACCTCTAAAGTTTCATCCTCCAACAAAGATATAGAAGGTTCTTATGATTACTACATGGCACAAACAAACGATGAGGTAAACTCTACCTCTAGTGATGAAGATGAAAATAATGATTTATTTCATGTTTATAATGATTTAGTTAAAAATTATAAATCATTGAAAAGTAAATTTAGTTCCTTGAAGCATGATCATGGGAATTTAAATAAAGATCATAATTCACTTCTT
Source organism: Scilla litardierei (assembly GCA_030789695.1). NCBI lineage: Eukaryota > Viridiplantae > Streptophyta > Magnoliopsida > Asparagales > Asparagaceae > Scilla > Scilla litardierei. The sequence continues at coordinate 115,421,922 of CM061134.1, forward strand.
ATTGATCATGATAAGTTGAAGCGTGAGCATAATTCTTTATTGAATGATTATGAATGTTTAAAGCTTGTGCATGATGAATGTCTTGAAAGATTGAATAATGCTAAGTCTATTATTGAACAATTGAGAATTGATAATGATAGATTAGTTGCAGAAAATTCTTTGTTTATGAATGAATGCAATAGCATTAATGGTAGAATTAATTTGTTGTTTAATGATTTATCTTTAAGAAAAAGTATGCATGAAGAGCTTGTTTCTAAATTTGATAATTTTAAGCACAATGCTAGCTTCAGTACTTTTTCTTGATGCAAACATGATTCCATGCCTAAGAGTGTTGTTAAAGACAAAAGGAATCATGTTAGAAAGAATATGCATGCTAATGTTGTTAGAAAGAAATATGCTTTCATGCATGGTAAGATTGCATGCAATAAATTAGTGAAATCCAATGTTTCTAATATTTCTAAGTTGGATTCTACTAATCATGTAACTATACATACATATGCTAAGAATAATTCTATGTCCATGCGTAGATTACATGATAATATGTGTTGGGTTCCAAAGAATTTGAATTTGATTGATAGAAATGCATATATACAAAATATTTTGATGAACATGCATAATTCTAAAAATTCTTTGTGTACTAGGAAAACAAATCCTAAATGGGTTTGGGTTCCTATTGGATGATCTTACATGAATCCAATAATGTTGAGTATCTATGCTTATTGTATATTTTTAGAATACCCAAGTTTAAGGCATATTGAATATTATTTAATTGATTGCATTGATTTTATTGATAATATCTTTAACCCCATGGACTCGAAAGAAAAGAGTACCAAATTTTGATATTTGTAGGTACTCACATATTTGAAGGGAATAAATTGCTTGCCCCAAGATCCCAAAGAACATGCACATTTTCAGGGGGAGAATCAAAAATATTATGCATGTATTAAGGGGGAGACCCAACTTCAATGATGCAAACTTTGAGGGGGAGCCTATGTAAAAAATTTTCACTTGGTATGTATACTATTATATTTTTTATGATGACAATGGGGAGAAAAAGTGAAAGCAAGCAAAAACATGAATGAATAATAACCGCATCTAAGCAAGGGGAGTAAGTATACTTACTCATAAGTTTTTATTTCATAGTATTCATATGTTTTTCATTTGGGTGTCATCATCAAAAAGGGGGAGAATGATGGGAATCTAATCCCACCCCAAGTGGTTTGTTTTGATGATGATCACATCAAATATTGTTAAATTACTAATCATACTACTTAAGTGTGTAAGTTGTGCAAATGAGCTAAGTGAAGCTCAAAGCATACTCCGAGAAGAAGAACTTCAACCACACTCACAGAAGATGAAGATGCATTTAGCTCGCAATTCCAAAGCTTAAGCACAAGAAGAGTTCAAAGAAGAAGCTCAAAGAATGTGCTCAAGCTAAAGCTAAAGAGGAGCTCAAACTCAAGTGAAGCCTATGCAACTAGCTCAAGCTCAACCATAGCTTCAAGTTCTTCATAGAGTCTAGTGTGTGAGTTGTTTTTCATTTTCTTAGGATTATGTCAAAGCCAAGAAAGAATATGCACACACACAAAATGATTTTCTAAAATGTTTTTAAACTTGTTTTAAACTTATTTGAGAGCATACTTTTCATAGAAGCTAAGTTTCAACTTGTAGTCAACTACAAACACCCAATAGTTCATTACCCTGATTTCTGCCTTCGCCCTGAAAAGATACTCTGGGAGTCGACTACCAATATTAGGGAGTCGACTACCAGTTGTAGCAGATTTTCTTAGAAACACCATAGGAGTCGACTACCAAAGTTAGGGAGTCGACTACCAGCTGTACGTGTTGACTTCTTTGATTGCCTCTATCATTTAATTCTCACTTGATTTTTGGGCAGAATTCAAACCCATTTTGAATCATTTTGAATTCTCCTTTGGCTCTATAAATAGAGACCCTATGAGAACATTTTCCTCACCAATTTATTCTTGAGCAAAATTATTATTCTCTCAAAAGATCTCATCGTTCTCATTGCTCTCAAAGATCTTCGTAGACAAAACGTTTTTTTTTCATTCTTTGATCTTATTGTTTATATTTGTCTATAAATTCTTTTTAAAATTATATTATTTTTCGCTATTGCAAATTGGTTTTCAAAATCCTATCTTTGTTTTTAATATTCATAAAAGGATTTTTGAAACATCTAGATTCTAAATCACATTGATTAATTTCATATTCTTTGTGTGATCTAAGAACACAACAAGATTCTAGATCACATTGAATTATTTCATATTTTTTGTGTGATCCACGAATGATTTAAATTCTTTTAGCCACGTTAAGCACAATTGCAAATTTAATCTTATTGGGTGTAAACCAATCTCTACTAATTTATTGTGTTGAATTGGATTTGATTTTACTTGTAGTCCCTTGGTGATAAGGGTGTTGGAAATCCTTGTTGTGGGCAAGGTGTTTGTTGAAAGTCCTCGGATTGTGAGGCAAGGAAAAGTCCTCAGGTTGTGAGGCAAGTGAAAATCCTTATTGTAGGCAAGGTGGTTGAAAATCCTTGTTGTAGGCAAGGTGTTTGAAAATCCTCATTGGAGGTGAGGTGGTTTGTACCATTTACCGATAATAGTGTATTAAAGCCCGACAAGATTTTTGGGGACTGGACGTACCCAAGTTGTGGGAAACCAAGATAAAAATCTTTGTGTTTGCGATTGTCATTTACTTTATGCTAACTCGTTCATTATTTAGTATATGTCATTTGCAATCATTTATTAACTAACTCTTACTATTAAATTCATTATTGCAAGTTTATATTATATTCCGCTGTGAGATCTATTTTGTTATAATTACTTATTTGATTTTCATTGTTTATATGCTATCTTATATTTATTTGAAGATCAAACATGTTGATTAAGGACCAAGCATAGATCACTCTACTTGGTTCCTCAGGCAACATTGGAAGGGAAGTTATTTCTTTTGTGTTGTTCATTTGTGAGAAAGTTTTTTTATACACCACTTTTCAACTCCCCTTCTAATGTTGTTTGTCATCCACAGGATCCAACACAAGGGACCGCAAACATCAGAGTATACCAGACCGAGTAACTCTCATCTCTTTGTTGAAGAAGAACTAAAGGAGATTCTATGTTACTTGCCAACGAAGCAATGCTGACAAGGATATAGCCCATCATCCTTAGTGATTGAGATCAGCTCCTTCTTTATCAAGAGGGATAACCCTCTCTCACTCATGTGACCTAGTCGTTGGTGCCACAGACTTGGAGTAGCCTCACGTTCCACCGTGTTAAGGCTATCGGTACATATCATCACATGAGTTTTGTATAACGTACCACAAATGTGCCGCTTTGTGGTAATCATGGCACCTTTCGTCATTCTCCAAGTGCCGTTACTGAAGTGGTTGTCGAGCCCTGTTTGTCAAGGGCTATCCCAGAGAGAAGTTTAGCCGAAGGTCTGGCACATGTCGGACATCCTTCAGCGTTATTGTGCAGCCGACGTTCGTTTAAATCTGAACGTCACCAATTCCTACGATCTTGCAGGACCTTGTATTCCCCATCTTCACGATGCCAAAGTCTACTGCTTTGTAGCTAGTGAAGAAGTATCTTCAATGAGTGGTGTGGAAAGATATTGATGTATCAACCACCCACTCGCTGTCCTGGTTGGAAACATGAAGGCATGTCTCTTCTTTGACATAGCAAATGGCCACTTCTCCGGTATAAGTGACTAACGCCTCTCTATCTTTGGTCTTTTGTTGAGAACCATTTTGACCTTGTTCTCGTAACATCTTCCGGCAATTCTTCTTCATATGTCCCTCCATGCGACAATGGTAACACATGTAGGTAGGCATCCTCCCGTATGTGGACATGCCATGCCTTATGCTACGGCCTCTGCCCAGCTTCGACCACCTCCTTGTTGTCTTCCTCGAGTCTCTGTCACAAGGGCATGCGATTGGTCGGTGCTAGCTTCTTTTCTCCTGGCCTCCTCGTTGAAGAGTGCATACTTAACCATAGACATGGTAAGTTTTCTGTTTGGTGCCGAATTTCTAAGAGCGACCAACAACGTCTCCTAGTTGTCTAGAAGAGAACTGAGAAGGAGAAGAGCTTGCTCTTCATCCCCAAGCTGTAACTCCACTACGGATAGCTGATTCACCAGGCTCTGCAACTCGCTCGTGTGCTTCGCAACAGAAGTTCCACTCTGTAGCTTCAAATTTACTAATCGCCTCATTAACAAGGCTTTGTTTCGAGCGGTCTTAGCTTTAATACATATCATAAAGCTTTTGCCAGAGGACATATGATGTTAGTTCTTGGGTTCAAGACTAACGTTGTTTTGATGATGATCAATACATTATGTTAGTGTGCTAATCAATCTTATGTTTTAGTCTCAGTTTATCTTAATGATTATATGTTGATGAGACAAAGCATAATGCTTGGAGGATATTACAAGGGATATCGTAAAGACCTCCAAGAGTGATGATGGATGGTCATCTAGAGAAGCTTGGAGCTTGATGAAGGGAAGCTCATCAAGGAGTGCCAAAGCTTGGAGATGATGGGGAGCATCAAGGTATCATGAGCTTGAAGACTTAGACTCTAGGAGATACAATATGTAATCCATGTAATTTCTATTACTTGCATTTCTCTTTTTGAGTCTAGGATTATTGTAATGCCTTGATAGATGGTTATACTCTCATGCATATGCATTTCACCATCTTAGTGAGCCTTAAGATTATCATAGAATCCAACCCAATAGGTTCATCTTGTCCAAAGACTCAATTGGAGTCTCTGGCTCTCCTACAGTCGCCTGCTGAAGGTTTAACAGTCGACTGGGTGATTCCAGTCGCCTGTCGAGCCTTCTACAGTCGACTGTGATGCATAGCTCAAGTCAACTTTTCTATTGACTCATCTTGAGCTTTTCGCATCAGTCGACTGATGTTCAATTTACAGTCGCTTGTCGCCTATGAATTGGTCGACAGTCGATTGTGCGCTTCTTGCGTTTTCTGGGCTTCATCCCAATTTGCAAACAGTCGCCTGTTGCTGTTTTTACAGTCGCCTGTGAAATGGCCATCAGTCGTCTGAAAGGCGTAAGTGCAAAAAATGCATCTCTCTCTGTTTTTCTTCCATCCCTGCTGCAGTCGCCGGATGAAGGTTACACAGTCGACTGTCTGTTTTTCCGTCGCCTGTGTAGTTATCTACAGTCGACTGTCCTGTCTCAGATTATAACCGTTGGGATTTTTCTAGCCGTTGAACAGTCGACTGTCATTTGTTCATCAGTCGACTGTCTGTGCCACAAACTGCCAAAATCTAGCCGTTGCAGATTTCTTCCCTTTGGGGTTTTGGCTGGTTTTATGGGTTATTCTTGGCTTCATATATATAGGAGTTGGCTTAGTTCATTTAGAACTCTTAAAAAGGGTTAGGAAATCATAGAAGATCATTTAATCTCTTCTCTAAGCCACTCCTCCCCCATTCCCTAATTAGAGCTTCAGTCTTATGCTATAGCATCTAAGCTCTAGGGAATTTCTCCAAGGGATTTCAATCTCATTCCTTTCTTGGAGACCATCTTTCTTCTCTTCATTTCATACACTCAAGTGAGAAGTGTTAGGATCCATTCCTAGAAGAGAGAAAGATCATCAAGTGCAACAAAGCCTCATCTCAATCACTTGAGTTTCACTTACATGCCTTCTTCTGCACATTGGTAAGATCATATCAAGGCATAGGTAAGTGTTGTTTCGTTTTGTTTTTGTTTCGAAACCCTAATTCTCTTTGTGGGAATTAGTTACTCTCTTTGTGGGAGTTACTCTCTATGTGAGAGTTTGGTGAAAAAACAAATCCTCTGTGTGAGGTCTTTTTGTGTGAGAGTAAGGATATCTCTTTGTGGGAATCCTAAATCCTCTGTGTGAGGAATCCCTTTGTGGGATTTTGTATTCACTTCTCTGTGTGGGAATTATAGTGAATACTGGTGTGGCTGGACGTACCCAAGTTTTGGGGAAACAGGGTAAAATCCTTGTGTTTGCAATTGTTGTTGTTGAGCTCTCTGTTAATTTCCGCTGCTTATTGTGCTTTAATTTTAGTAACTTTTAATTAAGCACTTTACTTGTCATTACACTATTCACCCCCCCTTTAGTGTGTGTGTAGCCCCGCAGGGTCTCTTACATATGAGTCTGTCTCTTGCGCAACATGGTGGAAGACGCTATGATCGATCCATTGTCGGATTTGACCGATCGTCTTTTGATTCATCTTCTTCAAGTCAGCTTCTTTGGTGGATTCCGGCTTTACACATTTGACCTCCAATGGGTCAAATAAATCTTAACAACCGAGGAGATCATCCATTCAATGTCTCCACAGTGTGTAATTTGTGCCGTCAGCTTGATAATTACTCCCGATGATGATGACTCTTCCATTGACATTTTGAAGAGAAAAAAAATATAACGGTAAAAAAAATTCTCTCTAAAAAAATTTCACTCACTACTACAAAAAAGACATTTAATTGCACCTGTTAGACAACGATTGCCAATTATAAACGCTGTTTATTAGATACACAGATAATAAATAGCGCTTCTTTCTACCAGCGCTGTTAAAAGTCAGATAATAGACATCGTTTCTTTTTGCAAGCTCTGTTAAAGGTCGGATAATAGACATCGTTCTTTTCTGCAAACGCTGTTTATTAGAGACACAGATAATAAACATCGCTTCTGTCTGAAAACGCTGTTAAAGGTCAGATAACAGACATTGCCTCTGTCTTTTTCGTTCCCTGTTTTATTCACCAACTTCATTCTCCTTCTCACCGCCGTCACCCTCTGCCTCTTCGGCTTCCCCATCTCCACACTCGCCTTTGCCAAGGACGCAGCCCATCGAATCTCACCTCCGATCAGATCGCGAAGAAGAAGCCTCCATTAGATCTCATTCGGCCAGACGACGTCATCCACGGGATAGAACGGATGCTGGTCCCCAGATCAGTTCAAGAGGATATCAATCGACGCCGCAACTTGGCGTCCATTGCAGCCGTCCTGCCCACCGGAGCACCGGAGGTAGATCCCAGGACCCACCGCCTGAAAAAGCCAGCACCGGTCCCCGCCGGGTCCCCGCCTGTGCTTCTGGTCTACGACGCACTCGCTCCGGGCCCATCCATTGCCCCGGTGCCCGCTCTGGGGCCAGGTGAAGGAATTCATCCACACCCTCATCCTCTACGGTGGATACAACGAGCTCGCCGAAGTTTTGGTGAACTTGAACCCTCTGGCATTGATCGGCTAGTGTCTGAGGGCTATGTCCTGATGGTCTTGGGATGACTATGAGAGCAAGGAAAGGCAAAATGGCTGATGAGTTGAAGGTATTGGGATGGTGGGCAAGCCCTTTCAGCCGTCGAGTTGAGCTTGCTCTCAAGCTCAAGGGAGTTCCCTACGATTCATTGAGGAGGAGCTTGCAAACAAGAGCGATTTGCTTCTTGAGTTGAATCCTGTGAATAAGAAGGTACTCGTGCTCATCCACGGAGGACAGCCTCTTGCGGAGTCACTCATCATCCTTGAATACATTGGGGATACTTGGAGTACTCAACATCCATTACTGCCTGATGATCCAATAGGCAGAGCTCATGCTAGATTTTGGGCAAAGTTTATTGACGACAAGGTATAAATAAACTTTTTCCCCCATAAAATGATAATATTGAAGGAAAATACCGACGGCATAGCTGCTGGGTTTATGCCTTCAATGGATTGCTGAATACCAAAGGTTTGAAACAACTAAAGTTTTGGAATCCTACATCTGCAGTGCCATCCTGGCGTATGGATGTCATGCTGGACCGAAGGGGAAATGCAGAATGACTTCATGGAGCAAATCAAATAGAACTTGAGCAGTCTCTTTCACCTCATCACCTCATGAGCCTGGAGCGCCGGAGCAAATGAACAGAATAAAAAGATTTGATTTAATACACATGGGATGAGACTGATCTCTGCAGCCCCCAGCTGCTCTCTCTTCCCCAGTTGTTCCCCTTGTCACTCCAACCACGATTCCCGCCATGTGTTCGCTCAAATTCCCCAGCCAGCCCATCCCATCATCGCTGTTGCATCCCTCCATGCGTCACCTTTGAGATGATGCACCGCTCCTTGCATCTCCCTTCAAGTACAACTTCGGCGACCATCCCCCATCATGTCTTCCCCTTTGTTACTCCATTGGGTTTGCATTTTATTATGTCAATCAAGTTTGAGAAGAAATTATATCATTCAATGATATATTATTCACAGAATTCTATGGTTTACTTGGTTGCGGATTTTTACCGGGGACACAGCATAAGCAAGTTCCAATATCATTTGCAGATGCTGTGATAGGTGCAGCTGGTGCAAATATTAGTTATATTCGTCAAGCCAGCGGGGCAACCATCGCAATACATGAAAAAAAAAAGGAGTACCTGGGGAGATGACTGTTGATCAATGGGAGTGCTACGTAAATTCAAACTGCTAAGCAGCTAATACATGCATGTCTTATCCTTCTCCATGGGCTTGTGATGTTTCTTTGATTCTTGCATGTGCTATTTTTGCCACAAAATTACTTAAATCATTTATCAAAAACATCAAGTTCTTTGTTTTAATGCTGCATGCATTGGTCCATACATCACCGCTGTTATCCTCAACCCGCTAGTAATATTGTTAACACCTGTTGATTCTGCTGCAGAATTTCTTGGCTGAAGCAGGTGCCCCACTGCAGAGTGCCGCACCTCTTGTCGACCATGGCTATAGCTCTTATGCACCATCTTATGGATCGGCCTACGCTACTCCTGCCGCCCCTGGTGGAGGTTATGGCTCTTCATATGGTGCGAGCTATGGATATTAAACGTGTCATGTCGTTCTATAGATTCCAGTTATGTAGTAGCAGGCTACATACTCCAAACGCCGGAGCATAGGCACCTAAGTTCATCCAGAATATAGTATTTGATTATTTGTTTGTTTAATCAAGATGAAAACACTAAAAGTTTCTACTGGATGGATAGATATTTTATAAACGTTACATCATTGTTACAGTTTTGGAGGTATGTGGTGTCTCGCATTTTTACAACGTATCACACCATCTGTTCATATAATCGAGTGAATTCGAGCTAGAATACTCTTATAAATTGTCTAGAAACAATGCCTAAATGACTCACTAGTCAAACAGAATGTATCACTGAAGAATGTAGGGGATCAGTTTCAGACAGAATAAACTTATTTTTAAAAGCTTTTTATTCTTTTCATCAAGTGGTTAGTAAATATAGGGAATCATCGATTGCAGGTCAATTACATTTACAGTTAGGATATCTTGCGCATTTTAGAAATCAAAACACATCTGAAGTTTCCGTGATCTTTGATACTTAATAGATATGGATCTAAGAAATAATCCAATCTGACAACTTTAAAATATATTTGTGTATGTATATTTATGCATCTTCATACACCAAAGCAAAGAGATATTTAGATTTGGATATATCACCAAATTGATAAAGCAAAGAGCTAACTGGAAGCTATAGAACCCATATATGCATCTTGATAACACGTCTCTTGTTTTTATTCAGCCATCACATTGTGCCCGAACTGGCCCAGGTACAATTTTCGCCTACTCTTCTCACAAGGCTGTGACTAAATACAAGGAGGCAAAAGGGGTATCAATTTGTTTAGTTTATTGTTTGATTAATGATATTCATATTAAATAATTTCAACTTTATGTTGATCTACCTGGAGGAGAAGAAAAAAACTGATGTTTAATTTCGACTTTTATCAATTTGTTTAATTTCAACTTTATGTTGATACTGTGGTAAACTTATTCCAAGCCCATGTCCAGCTTCTGAACAAATTTTGCAGTGAGCCATTGTGAAAGTAGATGAGTCAACAATGTGCCAATGTTGTTAAACCGGTAAGCTCAAAAAATAAAGTTTGTCAGACCAAACTCCAAGGCTCCAACATTTTGGTAGAGTAACATGATAAGCAAGTTCCAGATAATGAGCTCACAGCCATAATGAGGGGTAGAATGCTGCTTCGGTATCATTCATATATCCGAATACCCCACACACCTTAAGTAATTGGACCTGCATTGTGATTTTTGTTTGATTATGCGTCAATGATAACACAAACATCACGTGAGATGGAAAATGGCTTCAAATCGCCATGACTATTTCCACCCATAAGACGATCCCTTCACACACGTAGGATACTGTCATGCTTACACTGCATATATTCTTTTAATTTATATTAGCTTGAAAACACAACATACGTGTTTTTTGGTATCTTCGACACATGTAGCGAAACAAGTGATGAAAATGTTTTTTTGGTATCCTTGTAGTCAACCGCTTCTTAATTTTAAACTAATTGGATGGCGCCGACCTAATACTTTGTATATATGTATAGGCATAGAAAATGTGTAAATTAAAATACATGCTATTGCTACCCATATCCTATAAACGAATGACTATGTAATTAAGCACTCATCTCACTGTTAATGTATGTCTATCATCAGGAACTGGTCGAGTGGAAACACAAAAGCAAAATAGATGGAAAGATGCACGCTTGTGGGGACGATGCTCATGTTAGCATGCTTCTTGGGGCTGCAAAAAATATTGCAAATTCTTACAAGTTCATTATTGGTAAGCCTCTCTAACCCCATGCTAAGTCAATTAATTATTATGTTTCTTATTACATGGGGGAAAAAGAAGGGCTAATCTTGACCATTAAGAAAGAATGTGTTTTATGTCAATATATAAATATGATATATGTTAGGACGATTTTTGTATTTAGGCCAATTTTTAAAACATATTAATAAAATCGACCAACTTGTAAACTTATTACAAAAACCGACCAACTCTTGGCTAGATCAGCGCGGGGACGTATTTGAGAATTGGCCGCGGTTTGAAACCACGGCCAAATTGAAATTTGGACGCGGTTTCAAACCACGGCCAATTCTCAAAATAAGTTTCAAGGAAAACTGATGGGCGATTTGGAGCGGAGATTTGGCCGCGGTTTCAAACCGCGGCCAAATTTCAATTTGGCCGCGGTTTGAAACCGCGTCCAAACGGAAAAGCAGCGCGCGCGATGAGCTGGCCAAAAGTTGGTCGGTTTTCGTAATAAGTTTTTAAGTTGGTCGATTTTATTAATATTTTTTAAAATTTCACCTTATTGCAAAAATCGTCCTATATGTTAAATATAATGAGTTGACTAAATTTATTTTATTTTGTTAGAGCTTTGTGCATTTACCGTGCTTGTAAGAGAACAAAGGTCCCGAAATCTAGATCAAACAAAACCACGTGGATCCGTATAAATGTATGTACAACGGTCTCTTCTAATTTAATATGTTGTTCTAGATCAAACAATGATAATGCACCATTCATTTACTCTTTCATTTTTGAATTTTATAGTGCCCCCTTTAGACCAATACAATTGATTGTGGTTATTATGCTATGAGATTCATGAAAGAAATTTTTTCACAAAATGAAAACATCATCCCAGATACGATATGTAGTTTTAGTTTTAATTTATATTTATCACATTTTTTTATTTTGACATCAATCAAGGTTTTTTGATTATAGCATATATTTGCTCTGATATTCTATTGCGTAGTACTTTCCTGACTACAAATGTGCTACTTACTCTCCTGATCAACTAGCTGAAGTCAAGGAAGATTAGTGTCATTATGTGGTCCAGAAATATGTCCTTTAGTATAGCTCTCAAAACTAAAGGTCGGTAATCAATGAAACTTTGTTTTTTACCCTTTGATAAAGTTGTGATCTTTGGTAAATTTGCGATCTTTAATGATAAAGTTGCCACCTTATGATGCATATTATGTTTTTTGCAGCAATATGGTCTGCCCCTTTTCTGACATGTATCATGCAACATAACATGCTCGGTAGAGTTTCCAATTTTTATTTATCGAAGCATTATGTATGGATGCTACAGTTATCTCAAATGCATGTGTTTCCTATGGACGAATCTTGCCTTGTTTTTTTTTCTTTTGTAAAGATCTGCATGTTATTCTATCTGCTTGCATCTCTTGTCCCTTTAATAATTTTTTTGTATATTCATCAGTTTCTTTTTGTCACTGAGCTTAGTTTGGTAATGTAGGGATGCGGTGCCCAATAGAAAAGAAAATTGGTGCATCAGAAATCAAAGATTCAAAACCATGCAGAATGATAAATGTGAAACAGTTCAAATAAAGGTGATTTAAATATAACAAATAAAGAGTGATGATTTTAAACGGATCATCTGGATTTTATTAGGAAACCTCAAGCAGCCATTGCGTTATCCAAGGAGAGAATACATACAGTCAATTAAATACCACCCTTTCTCTGATCTAATTAACTAAGTTAGCTGGAACAATTACCTATGAAGTATGAAGCAACCTGAAATCCATCGTAGAATTTTCTTATATCGAGGGCAATAACAAAATCAAACTCTATCTCAACATCATAACAATAATAATAATAATAATAATACAAGAACATCAAAAAACATGACAGAACGGGCGTGTTATGTTACAAGCACACCGATAAACGGGCTGTCAATTCCCGAGTAGCTACCACATTTGTTTAACTTAACCATCACAATTGTTTTTACAGAATAGCTCATACGAAGAAAAATATTCAGATAAAACATCTTTTAGGTTGTTCTGCAGACACCAAATCTTATACCATCCGAAAAATAAAACTCCATGGAAATTTTTTGGTTTGGGGAGTGGACATTTTCAGCATGACTTTCTTATCATCCATACGTCTTTACACACATGGTATTTTTGGTTTCATCAGAGGTAGGGCTTCTGCTTGATTCCAAGGAAAGTGGCCGAGAACTGGGGAAATGAGCTGTACAATGCATGCCCTACTTATTTTTATGTAAGCATTGCATCCTTCAGATTAATTCAATGCAACTGTAATTCAATGCAACTGAAAGAATAGAAACACGAATGAGATTTGAGATGGCTTTCAACTGTCTATATAAGCTATTGCCTTTAGGTTTTTCCCCAACCTCCAGTTTGATTATATGCATTCACATTAATGAGGAATTTGCGTTAGTTTATTTGATATTTCATATATTAACAGTCCAAGTTAGGATAGTTCTTGTACTGCATTTTGGTTCACTTTTTTTTCATGAATAGCTAAATTTGTAGACCATCTTCATTATTAAAATTTCCAGTAGTGAGGTTTAAGCATGGCTGTTTGAGAATTTTGTGTGCTCTGAAAACTCAAAAGATTAGAATGTCCTTTCAAAAATTTGTTGATCATTTTCCTGCTTTGTCATCATTTTCACTGCTGCTGTAGTTTCCTAAAATTTTGTGATCATTTTAGAATGTCCTGTCAAAAGATTAGAATCGGGGGGATGAGGGTTTTCCATGGGTTGGACCACACCGCCAAAAACTTTCAAAAATTTTGTGTGCTGCTGTAGTTTCCATCTGGAACACTGATATGAAAATGTTATGCATGTGGTGTTTTAGGCTTATAATGTTATGCACGTGGTGAATACCGGCCGCTCTTGGCAATTCGGGGGAGATGAAGCCCAGATTTCTTGGTTTTCACCCTGAGAATCATATAGATTTAATGTTTATTTATTTGTTTTAAAATAAGAAGCTGCATAACTTCTATGCCAGAAAATTCATTGATTCGGAGCTTCGACCATTCTATGATTATATGATTCTATGATTCATTGATTCGGAGCTTCGACCATTCAATGCTTAGATACCTTCTAACAACAAAGACTGATACGGGCAATGCCCAACACCTGGAAGTTTATTTACTTTTGTCTGTTGCTTAACTTCCTATTCATGGTTTGGATGTCTGGGAACAATACCTACCTAAATGATTACTACAGTTTTATAGGGGATATTCTAAGTGATTGCTATATATGTAGTGCCCTGTGGTAGCTACTGCACACGTACTAGAGGGGGGGTGAATAGTACTTAAAATAATCAAGATAGTTATTCCTAATTATTGTGCAAGAAACAAACGACACTGCGGAATTAAACAACTATCAACAAGAATTAAAAACATACGCAAACAAACAATATTACTGGGTTCGGATCCACCCAAGTCTCCCCGACTTGTTCCCGGTGATCCTACGTCCCAACCACCCGGTTCCCCTCCGGATACTTGAGTTAGCAACCCTAACTCAAGATTTCTACTATGAAATACTTGTGAAAAACCTTCACAAGTCAAATCATACAAAAGACATGTGACTCCCACAAACCGGGATCACAACCTCTCTCACAACCGAGAGACACAATTCAAATATGATTGAAATGAAATAAACTCTTACCTTACAAAATCCTATGCCTTGAGTATACTTACCAAATTAGGGCAATGATGGATTTTGAGGAAGAGGATGTCACCAAACCCTAGCTTCAAGAAGATGACCAGCAATGGAAGCCTAGGGTGGAGTACGGTGACTAGGATCAAGCTCTTGGCTTGAGAAGCTCACAATGGAGAGAATCTCTCTTGAGGAAGATGGCTCAAAGAGTGAAGGGAGAGATTCTTGTGAGGGAGAGAGAGCTTAGAATTAGCTTGGGAGAGCTCTTCTCTTAGGTCTGAAATAGCTTGGAAAATGGACCTCTAACCCCTCTTCAAACGAATCGGGATTCTATTTAAAGGGGCAAGAGAAATCGAGTTTGAAAGAATCCCAACGGCTCTATTCTGAACCAGACTAGTCGGTCAAAGAAGGATCACTGACCGACTAGTTCATCAACTAGTCGGTCGGTGATACAACGTAGACCGACTAACGGTTGAACAGCCAGAAGATCGAAGTACAGGCAAAGACAACTAGTCGGTCTAAGAAGACTTGCCGACCGACTAACGTCGAAATAGAATAGGCTGACTTCAAGATGACTTAGTCGGTTTAAGAACAAATGCTGACCGACTAGTTTCTCAACTAGTCGGTCGGTAAACGTTATTTGACCGACTAACTCGAAACAGTAGCTCAGGCTGAAAATGACTGTACACAACTAGTCGGTCTAAGAAGGATTACTGACCGACTAGATCGTCATTTAGTCGGTCGGTGACTCTTCTTTGACCGACTAACTGTAGTCATGGAAAGAGCTGAATAAAGAGAGGCAAACTAGTCGGTTCATGTAGAGTTGCCGACCGACTAGATCGTCATCTAGTCGGTTGGTGACTCTTCTTGAACCAACTAACATGCACTCGAAGCCGAGGGAAGAAGCGATATGCTTCGGGAAAGTTTCTAATGGCTTCTATGATAATCCTAGCTCTATGATATGAGCGAAATGAAGACTATAAAGTAAGTCCTACTCAAGGCTTAACATTCTAATCTATGAAGCTAGAAGATTATAAAATAAACCTTACGAGCCGTCTTCAAAGCTTCAATCTTCATTCCTCTTGACTTCAATAAAACTCCTTGAGCTTCAACGAAGCTTCAGGCACACGATCACGCGTATTGAGAAGTCTTGATGCGTCGCTTTTGATGTTCGTATTCTTTTGGCGACGATCTCCATAACTGCGCTCACAAATAAGTTAGTATACATTATTTATGTTTGCTCATCATCCAAAACCAAATCCGGGGAATCAATACACAACATTCTCCCCCTTTTTGGTGATGACAAACCAACATAAATAATAACAATAATAATGATTCAATTGAAATTTACTTACTCCCCCTGCATTGATGACACGTTAGTTCCATATTCAATAATATGCATATGCATCAAGCAGCGAGGGAAATATATGAAATATGAACCACATATTGACATATAGGATCTAAATCCATTTTATATCTATATTTTTACTCCCCCTGAATCTAACACATCAAATTAGATTCATGGTAAATTCGTTTGAATTATTAATTAGCACATTGTCATTATTATATCTCTCCCCCTTTGGCATTAGCAAAAAGAGCGGGAGGAGACAAAACCAATGGCTAAAAAATAACGCATGAGAGTCGAAGAATACGACCAAGTCCCAAAGTAACACCAATGCAAAATATCAAATAAAAGCAAAGCGTGTCAAGGAGATCAAAGTCGAAAATCGGAAACCGAAATCATCAAACCATGGACGAAATACGAAACACGAAATACGAAATCAAGCCATATGCGAAAATCGAAAACCGAAATCATAAAATCATCGGCGAAAATCGAAATACGAAATCATCAAAACTCAAATCGATTTCACTTATTGAGTTTTGGAACATACTCTCCAAAATCAATAGAATGCATGGAAAACAATTCTATGTTTCCATAGAAAGAATTCTATTAAATCCATAAAATCGTCGAACGACGAAATCAACATCAGAGACAAAAATAATTCGATGTGCATACCAAATGTAGCATGCAAGAATGTTATGCCAAAAATAGATAGAACATCATATAACAATGGCATACACTAATCTAGCATACCAAATGAAGCAAAATGATACCAATCGTAATATATTCTACCAATGGATACCAATATGAATCAAAAGTATGAACATACTTACAACATTAAGCTCCCCTACTTTGGTGCATCATTCAAGCACCATCAACTCCAATCGAATGAAAATCCTTGCAAATCACGGAGTTGGTAGGGTTGGTATCTCATGGTGGATTTAACCTAGAGAATATCATTTTGGTATCCAAAAATCTTTTTGGATCCTATGGGTTAGGCAACAAATTTAGCGAACTAAGCTCAAATTAAATGTAACCCAATCATACCACAATTGCTTTGGTACCCATAAAAAAAATGAAGTTAAACTTATGGTACCAAGCAATGAAGGGTCAAAGGAAACTAACCCTTTGGAAACCAAGTCCAAGAGGAACTTGATTTCCCAACATAATCATCATTCAAAATAACATCATTAATAAACGATTTCACATACAAGTTTTTATTATGCATGCTTGTGTTCTTCGGACCCCAAATGGTGTATGTCTTGAGAGTCCTAATCCTATTGGGAACATGCATATGTTGTTGGTTTCTATGTGATGCATGTCGTGGGTAAGCATATGGCATGCGATGCAATGGTGCATGACGATAATCATTCATATGAGAATGAGGATGAACATATGAATGTGGAGGAACACGTGCATGAGTGTGTCTCACATGGTGTGCACGTGCTCGTGGATGCGGAGCATAGAAATCGGCATATGTGCTAACATGTGGGGTAGGATTTGTGTTCCTACGTGGCATGGTATACATGAAAGCATGACCCTTCTTTGGAGGTCCACCCAAAGTGGGTTTCTTTCCAAAAGGGGGCGTGTTCCTAGCGGAAGCACCATTGGTAGAAGAACTACCCATGACGTGTTTACTTCCACTAGTAGAAGCATCGGAAGATGGCCTAACAAAGGTGGCGGACGATTTGGATGAATCTCCCATCTTATACCCCAAACCAATGTGATGATTGGCCGGCCGGAGGTAAGTCATTTAGGATATTATCCAACTTGCCCTTACCTTTGTTGAATTCATGAATTCGGCCTAATGTGCTCTCATGCTTCTCGGTTAGAGAATGCAAAGAAGCATCCAAAGTGGACACTTGCGATGCGAGTGCACAAACACGTGATTTGAGATTTTTATTCTCAATACTCAAAGTTGAGATTTGAGACGTCAAATCCGCTATCACATGTTCATCCGAATCCTCGATATGAACATGCTCAAGTTGAGACTTGAGATTTTCAATCTCATTTCTCAACCCATCAACAACGGTGTCGTTGTTGATGATGAAAGGCTTAGGCGAGTTTTTAAGACTATCTAATTCATTTTAGTCTTCATAAACTTAGTAGCCATATTAGAAAACTTATTCCATAGTTGTTCATTGGCTATTCTAAGTTCATCATTGGTTACCTCTTCGCCTTCATCCTCGCTTCCATCCTTGCTTTCATCGGAGGAAGTCTCTTCATCACGATCCTTTTTTCCCATGAAGCACGTGTGTGCATTCTCCACTCTTTCATCGTCCGACTCTCCACTTGAGGAATCGGAGTCGGTGAAAGTGCCGACAAGCCCTTTCTTGTGCTTTCTTGACTTGTCATGCTTGGATCCCTTCCATTTTCCCTTGTGTTTGTAGAGAGGACAATCCGGCTTGATATGTCCTGGCTTATTGCATTTGTAACACACGAGAGTAGAAACATTAGTCGAAATAAATTTAGATTTACGATTCAACTTACCTTGTCGGAAGAATCGGATGAACTTCTTTGCCATATTGGCCAAAGCTTCCATGTCCAACTCATCGTCCGCTTCTTCTTCCGAATCTTCATCATCGGTAGATGGAGCGGCCTTGAATGCAATCGCCTTTTTCTTTGGCTCGTCTTGCTTCAAGTACGCCTTCATCTTTTCCCTCATCCGGATCTTACTATCATTGCGTACCTCATAAGACAATATGGTACCCATTAGTTGTACGACGGTATATTTATTCATGTCATTACCTTCCTCGATGGCGAAGGTACGCTTTTCCCAACATGATGGAAGACCGTCGATAATCTTTGAGCATTTCTCCTTTTGGGTGTAGGTTTTCCCAAGAGCTTCCAAGTCGTTGGATATATCCACGAAGCGAGCATAGTACTCCTTCATGGTTTCACCCTGCTCCATATGAAACAACTCAAATTCTTTGTTAGCAACGACGAGTTTAGAGTCTTTTACCGTACTCGATCCTTCGTGCAAAATGAGGAGTTGGTTCCATATTTGATATGCACTCTTACATGTGCATATCTTGTTGAAGTCCTCGGGCTCCAACGCACAATTCAAGGCATTCATTGCCTTGGCATTTGCTACTTCCGCGGCGACCTCCACGGGAGTCCACTTCGCGAAATCTTCTTCGGAAGGCTCGACATACTCCGTCATGGTGGCTCTCCATAGTGAAGCGTTCCGGAGGAAAATTTGCATCCGGCATTTCCAGTACCCGTAGTTGGTACCGTTGAAGTGTGGAGGCCTGACGGAGGATAGTCCTTCCATAACAGAGGAAGCTCCATCGCGGTTCTTGAAGACATTGCAGTCGTTGTTCGTCATAGCTTTGAACTTGTAGCTTTAACCTTGGCTCTGATACCAATTGTAGTGCCCTGTGGTAGCTACTGCACACGTACTAGAGGGGGGGGGGGGTGAATAGTACTTAAAATAATCAAGATAGTTATTCCTAATTATTGTGCAAGAAACAAACGACAATGCGGAATTAAACAACTATCAACAAGAATTAAAAACATACGCCAACAAACAATATTACTGGGTTCGGATCCACCCAAGTCTCTCCGACTTGTTCCCGGTGATCCTACGTCCCAACCACCCGGATCCCCTCCGGATACTTGAGTTAGCAACCATAACTCAAGATTTCCACTATGAAATACTTGTGAAAAACCTTCACAAGTCAAATCATACAAAAGACATGTGACTCCCACAAACCGGGATCACAACCTCTCTCACAACCGAGAGACACAATTCAAATATGATTGAAATGAAATAAACTCTTACCTTACAAAATCCTATGCCTTGAGTATACGTACCAAATTAGGGCAATGATGGATTTTGAGGAAGAGGATGTCACCAAACCCTAGCTTCAAGAAGATGACCAGCAATGGAAGCCTAGGGTGGAGTACGGTGACTAGGATCAAGCTTTTGGCTTGAGAAGCTCACAATGGAGAGAATCTCTCTTGAGGAAGATGGCTCAAAGAGTGAAGGGAGAGATTCTTATGAGGGAGAGAGAGCTTAGAATTAGCTTGGGAGAGCTCTTCTCTTTGGTCTGAAATAGCTTGGAAAATGGACCTCTAACCCCTCTTCAAACGAATCATGATTCTATTTAAAGGGGCAAGAGAAATCGAGTTTGAAAGAATCCCAACGGCTCTATTCTGAACCAGACTAGTCGGTCATAGAAGGATCACTGACCGACTAGTTCATCAACTAGTCGGTCGGTGATACAACGTAAACCGACTAACGGTTGAACAGCCAGAAGATCGAAGTACAGGCAAAGACAACTAGTCGGTCTAAGAAGACTTGCCGATCGACTAACGTCGAAATAGAATAGGCTGACTTCAAGATGACTTAGTCGGTTTAAGAACAAATGCTGACCGACTAGTTTCTCAACTAGTCGGTCGGTAAACGTTATTTGACCGACTAACTCGAAACAGTAGCTCAGGCTGAAAATGACTGTACACAACTAGTCGGTCTAAGAAGGATTACTGACCGACTAGATCGTCATCTAGTCGGTCGGTGACTCTTCTTTGACCGACTAACTGTAGTCATGGAAAGAGCTGAATAAAGAGAGGCAAACTAGTCGGTTCATGTAGAGTTGCCGACCGACTAGATCGTCATCTAGTCGGTTGGTGACTCTTCTTGAACCAACTAACATGCACTCGAAGCCGAGGGAAGAAGCGATATGCTTCGGGAAAGTTTCTAATGGCTTCTATGATAATCCTAGCTCTAAGATATGAGCGAAATGAAGACTATAAATTAAGTCCTACTCAAGGCTTAACATTCTAATCTATGAAGCTAGAAGATTATAAAATAAACCTTACGAGCCGTCTTCAAAGCTTCAATCTTCATTCCTCTTGACTTCAATAAAACTCCTTGAGCTTCAACGAAGCTTCAGGCACACGATCACGCGTATTGAGAAGTCTTGATGCGTCGCTTTTGATGTTCGTATTCTTTTGGCGACGATCTCCATAACTGCGCTCACAAATAAGTTAGTATACATTATTTATGTTTGCTCATCATCCAAAACCAAATCCGGGGAATCAATACACAACAATATATGTGTAGAATCATCATCTGTAGCATAGCTAAATAACAGCTGCTACCAGCTGTAAGGATTTGATAATCAGTTCCCTTGGATATCTGCAGCACTCCAAACGTCATGCTAGCAACTGACCGGCAATGTCCACTTGACTTGCCATCTTGCTGATTCTAGGACCGTGTACGAGTCCCATATGTCCATATACGCATCAATGTGCATCCTTTCTTGAGTTAAGGATGGCTAGCAAACTGCAACTGGCAACAAGACTAATTCAACAAGGACGAGCCAGTTAACCTATTGATTGATGTTTATAAACTCTGAAAATTTATTATGAGGAAAACTGTGGGTTCAGAGTTTATATGGGACCGATCGAAGGTGATCTAGCATGTTTTCATGGGCCGCGTAATAAATTTTGCCTGCTAATTCAACAAGGACGTTTTGCCTGCTAATTCAACTTGGTAATTCAAGCGGACAACATCTTGTTGCCTGCTAGAACACCTTTCCGCAACAAGATGTTCATGGGCCCATGAAAACTGTGGGTTCAGAGTTTTCTGCAACAAGACTAGTTCAACAAGGACGAGTCAGTTAACCTATTGATTGATTGCTGCTTTAGAAATCTCCATGCACTGTTTACCCATAATTGATATCAATTAAAAAAGAACTTGAAGATGTAGTATTAACATCCATTAGCAGTATGCTTGTCTTTTGCCAATCATATGGTTTGAAAAATTGGCTGACACCGAGAAGTATTGCCTTGTTTAAACATTTGTTTCTAATCATGTAGCAATATTTGACGGATAAAGCTTCAAGCGCCTTGCTCGGTCTACTGCCAGAGGTGGTCGAAGGTGATCTAGCATCGGTGTGTTCATGGGCCGATCAGATGAGATTCAGGTATCGCTGGGCGAGCCCCCTACACTACATAAACACCACAGGAGTCTGCAATTATGAAAACTCGAGTAAGTGTGGTCATCATGTTGTTTCTCTAAGCTACATGTAGATCGTCTATGTCTAACATGTTCATAAAACTGTGTCATACTTTTTTGGATGCTTCTTATCGTAGAGTTGTGCTCCTTGAGAAACTGCATTCTGGTAGGAAAATCCATGTGCGGTCATTACTATTACAAGCATTGACATTGTGCATGTTAAATCAGGATAGATATTCATTGTCATTTATAACGTATTTTGCTGTAATATCTTGGTTTGCAGCGGGAAGTAGGACTATTATTGGACTATTTCTTTCATCAAGTTGCGTGATTCTTAACATACCATTGTTGAGCATGAATGTTGTCTGTTGAAGAAAATAAATATCAATTCCTGATAAATATCGGTATCGTTTGTGCTTGTTCTCTTGTCAGGGTTTACTACAGGGAGTCCCTCGCAATGCTATTCCGGAAGATGTAGAACGCTTCCTGGGTGGTTCTAATTTTGAGCCTAACTTCCAGCTCTTTGCAAGGTGAGTCTAGCCCTCAATTTATTGCATGTTGTGTGGCGACATATTGTCTCATATGGCGATTTCTCTCTAAGCCTGTGAAATTTTGTAGGCCTGTCGGCCTTGCTGGGTTCACCAGATTCGCTCTTGTCCAGTTCCCAACGTCTACCGATGCCATGGCTGCCTACTTGATGAAAAACGACTTCTGCCTCAACTTTCCGCCATTTGCTTCTGTGCTTTGCCTCTGATTGAAATTTGTTCTCATCATGTTCATCTCTTGCACAGTCGGACGAAATTAGCCAGTGGGCATGCAATGAGAAATCAGCAGTTTGCACTGAGCGGTGATCTCTTCTATGACATATTGTGGCATCTTGATGGTGCAACCTTGGCAAGAGCTGCATGTGCATGTGCTGATTTCACCGCCATATCAAAAGAAGAAGCATTGTGGGAAAATGTCTATACATCTCCATGGCCTTCAACCAGTAGAGAAGACGTTCGAAGCTTGATTTCTGTCATTGGTGGATTCAGACAGTTCTACACCGACTGCTTTCCCCTGATCGTGAACAAGAACGTCCCTCCAGTTCGGTCGAATGCAGGCCTACCATATCCCGAAGAATGGATTGAAGACTATTACTACGGGGACTTCTATGAATCTGATAACATATCGCCTTCAGATTTTGTTTCTTTTGTGAATGTAAAGTACACAGATAAGCCAGTCTATTCTAATGTCATATGCGGAATTCCCGACTCGGTAACACTTTGCTTCAGCGAAGTTGGCGTTTAATTGTATATTTGGTATACAATTCGATTTACAAGTTGTAACAGTTGTAACATTGGAATGAGAGAGAGAAAACGACATTAGATGTATATAATGTGTTATTACCGAAGTTTGACTTAGATTCATTATTTTAATACAATTTTATTTAAATTACAGAGCTTTGCTTCATTGAATTGTATGTAGATTAGGTATTCGGCTAAAGCTTCTTTGCGAATGCAAACAATCTTAGGGCGGGGTGCAATTTCTAGATAGAGAGTTCTTGTTTAGTACAAGTGCTGTCTATGGTGGACCTTTAACAGCGCTTGTACTAAAGAAGCGCTGTCTATTGGGACCTTTGACATCGCTTATACCAAACAAGCACTGTCTAAGGTCACAGATAGATAGCGCTTCTTTAGTACAAGCGCTGTCTATGGTTGACCTTTAACAACGCTTGTTCTAAACAAGCGCTGTCTAAGGTCCCAGATAGATAGCGCTTCATTAGTACACGCGCTGTCTATGGCAGACCTTTAATAGCGATTGTACTAAAGAAGCGCTGCCTATGACAGACCTTTAACAGCGCTTGTATTAAAGAAGCGCTGTCTATTGGGACCTAAGACAACGCTTGTACTAAACAAACGTTGTCTAAGGTATCAATAGACATCGCTTATTTAGTACAAGCGATGTCTATGGTGGACCTTTAACAACGCTTGTACTAAAGAAGCTCTCTATTGGGACTTTTGACAGCGCTTGTAAAGCGCTATTAAAACCAACACCTCCTTAAGCACATCCTTTAGCAGCGGCGAGATAGACAGCACACAGAAGCGCTGTTAAAGACCTTATTTAAGCGCTGTTAAAGGTCCCTTTTGTAGTTGTGACTCCTTTTTTTAACTCCCTCACACACAGCTTACCTAGGCTCTGATACCACTTGTTGAGATTCACTGATCACTATAAAATTTACTGATAGTAAAACAGTAAAAATTGGAGAGTAAAAAAAAACTTCACTATTTCTCACTGGAAATAACTTTACACACTCTAGGGTAAACAAAAAAAAACACTCACTAAAACTTTTACCTCTCTCGGTAATTTTCTCTCACCAGAGAAATCACTCACTTTTACCTCTCTATGTTTACTCCTCACTCTTTCTCTTGAAGAAGAGATTGCTTGTGTTTGGTATTGGGATTTTGGTGTCTCTGCATTGGCTCTACCCCCCCCCCCCCCCCCCCCCCCCCCCCCCGCGCGCTTTATAGTAGTGGAAACCATCAACAACGTCACTAGTGACGTGAGCGATGAAAGGGATAAGTCAAAGATGGGGAATAGAAAATTGTAGCAGCCCCATGGGATATGTTGATTTTTCAACACCTTTGGTCGGCAGCTGGACTCTTCAGTTTTGTACGAGATCTGGGTCAGTACTTGGTCAGGATTTAGGCAGAGGGCGGTGGACGCAGGCGCAGACAAAGTGCTAGCAGAGGATAGGGAAATATGGGGACCAGAGTGAAGGAACAAGGCGAAGACAATGCTAAAGGCCATAAGAGAAAATCTAAATCGGTAGAAAATAGTTGGGCAATCGGGAAGCAAAGAAATAACCGATAATGGAAAGGCACTACAACAATGACATTGGTTAGCACCACCAATTCTGGATGTTTTTAGCATAGTTTCGGATGTTATCAAGATTCCTCAAATTGGTACGTTACGCGCAAAGAAGATATAAATTTCTTTCAGCTCTGTATTTCATATTAAATTTCTTCCTGCTGTGTGTAATCCCGATCGATGATGAAATAAAATTTCATAGTGCCTATCTTCATGGTGTTCATTATCTTGTTGAATTAGCAAAAAAAAAAAGTATATGTACGAAACAAATATATGTGCGTGTCTCCGTTGGTTGGCAATAGCACTGAGTACTGTAGAGCCTGTGCAAATGCATCCCTACATTTTTTCTTGGTACAAAAGATCTGCCTGATCCTGAATTGTCTTTGAGTTTGCATCCCATAATCTAAACAAGATCATCAGTATAAGAACAAACAACCGATGATATATATAGCGGTCCCTTGTTGCATGCTTGCAGACGGAGACCAGTCACAAGCATATAGCCGGACACAACACTAGGCGATCCCGAAGCCAATCCAAAAACTTATGCTGCTGACGAGCATGAAGTAGATCCAAATCCCACAAGCTTGCAAACGCAACTACATACCATTCTGCATTCCAATGATGTGGGCTATCTACCACGGCAATCCACGAGTTTGCCATCCCCATCAAGCATAACGTCTCATGCGGACCATGGCTCACCCCGAGCCCAGTGTCCACCTTCGCCGATTTTGCTTTCGTTGTCGAATAGCTGTCGACTACTATTGCAGATCTCGTCAAGGCAGATCACCTTTGCTCATGCGTGTGTGCCCGCCCATGGCCACTCGTCGAAGGACCAGGGCCTTGACCACCTCTATGCAGCTGGCTGCATGACCTCGGCCTCAACCTACAATATTACCTGCAGATGTCGAACCCAGCCTCATGTGGCTTACCAATCAGTGATGGAGCACCATCTTTGAGAACGTAATGAATACGTACGAAGCAAACATATGTTTATGTGCTTTTGAATTACCACGGTCCATACATATATAAGATTGGTTTGGATGCACGTCTCCGTTGATTGGCTATAACACTGAGTAATGGGGAGCCTGCGCTTTTACATCCCTACATGTTTTTCTTCGCACCAAAGATCTGCCTGAAAACAGTCACGCTGAGGTCTGATCCTGAATTGTTTTATCAGTTTGCGTCCCATCATCTAATCCAGATAATCAGTATAAGCACATACAACCAATGGTATTTAGTTCAATTGGATCTAGAGAAAACATGAGGAAGAGGGATCATCCACCTCCAACCAAATGACACGCTTCATCGATCCTATCATTAAATCAGTCCTCGCCAAACAATGTGACAAGTTCTAACCTGATTGACTAGCTCTATGCCATTCGCAGACGCATGCTAGCCAGGGCCGGTTCAAGCATAAATGAGGCCTAAATTTAAACAAAATATGATGCTCAAGTATTAAAGAAAAATTGTTAGGAGCCTTCTGACCTCCCGTCCGTTTGCACGCAAATCGGGATGTGGATACTAGGATTAGAATTTGTAAACCACAAGCACACGGTGTCGAAGTGTGGCTTGGGGGTCGATCACGGGGAGGCGTGTGTTGTGCTTGGAAACAATCAGTGACAGGGTCACCCGGTGGATGAGCTAGCCTATTCTTTGGCACGATAGTAGACTAATGGAAAAGATGAAAGAGGTAAAAAGGTAACCTAGGACTTTGGCTTCCGCCCTAATCATTGGTTCTCACTATTACGGCCGAAGGATAGGAATGTGACTGAATGCCAGGGTTGGGCGGTGAGACATTGCCTCTAAAAGTGATACCTAGCGTCCCATGTGTCCGATATTCCGGTCGATGCCCAGGATGATACACTAGGTCTACCCGGGTTCGGACGGTGGGCATTCCCATATCCAACACCACCTGACTCTGGGAGCACTAAGCTCGCAACGATTGCTCCCAACATTTTGTCCAAGCCGTTCCCACGTGCAAGGACTCAATGTCTACGCTAGAGGGTGAGCTGTGGCTAGAGAATCAAACTCCCGTTTTATTTCCTCTTGGCCTGACGATCAAAGGCGGTCTTTCTCCCGCCGATTACAATGAAACGCTTCCGCGTGACCATCAAAAACCCTTGATCCAATCGGATCCCTAGTCCTATGGCCGTTCTAGGAAGAACCCACGAAGGGGCTTTCACCAATGTCCCAGATTGAAGAACTACTCACTATACATGGTATGAAATGCAATAAAACAGGATATAGCCATAAAATGAAAATCATGTGATTGAATACTATAGCAAATATAAGTATAAACGCAATATAAAAATACAAGAACGATCAAAGAACTTACAATTAGAGTTTAATTCAAGGCAGCCAAAAATCCCTAAAAACAGCTTAAAATGGGGATCCTCGTTTCTGAGAAAACCTAGCCTATTTATACAAGTGGGCAAGATGCCTGGGAATATTCCCAGAAGAAGACAAAAATAGACATTCACTCGATCGGTTGAAACTTCAACCGATTGGGTGAGACGATGGAAAGATTAGTCTTCGGCTCTGATAAATCTCACCCGATCACTGAACCGATCGAGTGAGTCTTCGATTTCTGAGCTTGGAAAACATCAGCTATAGGTGACACGATCAGTTGACAAGTCAACCGACCAAGTGAGCTTTTGCCTTGACAACATCGTACTGTTTTACATCCACCCGATCACTGAACCGATCGAGTGGATCTGTCTCTCCCTCGGGACTGATACAGTCGCATGAACCGATCGGGTGGATCTGTCTACCTGATCGGTTGAGAGCTGATACATGGTTTTTCTTGACGATTGGCTCTCAGGATCTCGTGCGACACCTCCCGTTACTCCGGGGACTCATGATGTTGGCCTAAATGTCCCCTGTACTAGCAATGTCTTGCAAATGCACAAAAACACAACAAAAGTAAAAATGAACTAAAAAACACAAAGGAACGGATACGAAACAGCGGAAAACGAAGGAAAACGACAGAGAAAACATGCGTGAATATATAACATATAAACGCACGTCAAAATCCCCCAAGCTGAACCCTTCCTCGTCCTCGAGGAAGACGAGTGAGAATAGAAGCCCGTCGGAAGAAAATAGAAAGAGAGAAACAGATAAAAGAGAAAGGAATCCTAGATTACCCGTCAGAGCCAACAGAAACTAACACAACACATTAAGCAAGCATGTGAGAAGCATAACACTAAGCCCAGGAATACGAGTTCCTACTAGTGTCGTAGATTCACGCGGTGAAGCGCGAGTGAGTGTGGTGATGAGCTAGCCAACGTTGTAACTATCTAACTCATGCAATGAAGCTCCATATACACATATCCATGGAATGACCCAAATATCGAATCAATTCGAGTTAGCGGTGAATAATAGTTTAAGCATGCATGAGAATAGAGTAAGAATAGAAACATGTCATATGTCAGGGACTCTACTGCTAGAAACTAGGAAACCTCCACACGATCGCCGAGATGATTGCTAGAAATCTCCTATGCCAAGTGTGTTCGAAAACGAAAGGGGTTGAGTAGGTTTGGAGGAGAGCACTTGGTGCAAATTCTCGCCTTCCCTTTATTCACGACGGTAGGAGTAATATTTACAACATGATTTTTTTGGGTTTTGGATTTTTGTATATATTTTTGGATTTTGGCTATACAAATTCTTTCTCCCTTTTTTTATTTTTTTGAATTTTCTTTTTTTGTAGAAGTGGGATAATGCGCATTCTCCAAAAGTGGGAGAACGATGCGCTGGTAATTGGCAAACTTGTATACTCTCCAAAGTGGAAGTAAAGTACACGACAAGGGGATTTGCACTAAGTAAAACAAAAAACAATTCGAATTCTAAACACTTGACAAAAGGTGTTTTTTCACGAATCATAGTGTAAGCAACATGGGTTATCCTAGTCCTATTGGTAGAGTCCCGACACATGCGATTTGAAGCGTACATATATGGGATGATTCTTGCATAATGAAGCAGGAAGTAGAAGCAATATACCGTATATTCGAAATTGAAACATGATAGTCTAGGGGTTATCCATGGATATGCATATAAAACAAAATCACAATGTAGAAGCACACCAACTAGCTAGTCACAACACACAACTCAATACAAAAGGCAAAGTGAACCCACAGAGCATACTCGGCTTCCTAGGGTTAATGAAGATAGGTATCGTAGCTCAGCTAAGTACATGTGTGTGGTTTAGTGGCAGTTGTAATGCCCTACGTAGCTACTGCACAAGTACTAGAGGGGGTGTGAATAGTACTTTAAAATAATTAAGAAGATAATTCCTAATTATCTTGCAAACTCAACCAACAATGCGGAAATGTAAATATTGACAACAAAAAAATGCAATGGCAAACAGACGAATTAACGGGTTCGGATCCACCCAAGTCTCCCCGACTTGTTCCCGGTGATCCTACGTCCCAAACACCCGGATCCCCTCCGGATACTTGAGTTAGAATCCTCTAACTCAAATTTGCACTATGAAATACTTGTAGAAAACCTCTACAAGATCAAATCATACACAAATGAAAATGTGACTCCCACAAACCGGGATCACAACCAATCTCTCACAACCGAGAGAAAAACACTTGTTATATCAAAGTAAATGAAATACGAAATGCTTACCACAAAACCCTATGCCTTGAGTAAAACTTACGATTTAGTGCAAAGATGATTTTGGGGAAGATGAATGGCACCAAACCCTAGCTCCAAGATGTAGATCAGCTATGGAGGCCTAGGAAGATGTTGGTGACCTTGGATCAAGCTCTTGGCTTGGAAGGCTCACAATCAACGAATCTCTCTTTTGAAATAAGAGTGAGTGAGAGATTCTTGAATGAAATGAATGAGCTTTGAATGAGAATTAATTGCTTCTCTTTGATCTCTAAACTTCAATAAATATCAGTCTTGAATGCTATGAAATAAGCACTCCAAGTATATATAGGATAGAGGAAAGAGAGAGCAAAATTCGTGGCATTTAATGCTCCAACGGCTCTATTCTGAAGCAGACTAGTCGGTCAAAGAAGGATCACTGACCGACTAGTTCATCAACTAGTCGGTCGGTGAATCAACATGAACCGACTAACTGAAGAACATCCATAAAGTGAAGTTCAGAAGATAGAGAACTAGTCGGTCCAAGAAGACTTGCCAACCGACTAGTTTCACAACTACTCGGTCGGTGAGTGTTCTTTGACCGACTAAGAGTCAAAATAGTATAGTCTGAAATCAAGTTGAACTAGTCGGTCTGAGAACAAAATCCAACCGACTAGTTTCTCAACTAGTCGGTCGACAATCGTTCTTAGACCGACTAATGATAAACAGTAGCTCAGGCTGAAAAACTGAACACAGAACTGGTCGGTCTAAGAAGGATTCCTAACCGACTAGTTTCACAACTAGTCGGTCGGTGAACCTTCTTGGACCGACTAACTGTAAACAGTGAATGAGCTGAAATTAGTCAAGGCATTCTAGTCGGTTCAAGAAGCGTTGCCGACCGACTAGATTGCCATCTAGTCGGTTGGTTCTTCTTCTTGAACCAACTAACATGCACAAAAAATCGTGAAATGAAGCGCGAAGCTTCGGGAAAGTTTCTATTGGCTTTTAATAAGATCCTAGCTCTAAGATAGGAGCGTTATGAAGATTAAAACATAAGACCTACTCAAGGCTTAACATTCTACGAAACGAAGCTAGAAGACTATAAATAAAACTTGATGACCCGTCTTCAAATGCTTCGATTCGAATCTCTTGACTTCAATAATGGTCCTTGAGCTTTAACAAAGCTTCAATCATACGATCACTCGCTTTGAGAAGTCTCGAGACGTCGCTTTTGATGTTCATAGAAATTTGGCGACGATCTCCATAACTGCGCTCACAAAGAGTTAGTTCACGATATTTATGTTTGTTCATCATCAAAACCAAATCCGAGAAATCAATACTCAACATTCTCCCCCTTTTTGGTGATGACAAACCAACATAAATAATAATAAAAAATAATGATTCAAATATAATTTACTTACTCCCCCTGCATTGATGACACGTTAATTCTAAATTAAATAATAATCATACGCATCAAACAGACGAAGAAAGTATAAAATGAGAATTCAATTATTGAAATATCGGATTGGAAATCCATTTTTATATCTTAACTCCCCCTGAATCTAACATATCAAATTAGATTCTTGGAAAATTGATTTAAATTATCATTTAGCACATTGTCATTATTAATTCTCTCCCCCTTTGGCATTAGCAAAAAGTGTGGGAGGAGAACAACGACAACAACAATGGCTAAAAACAAAAGCACGGGAGTCGAAGAATACGACCATGGTCCAAATGACACCAAAGGAAAATACGAAGTAAATTAAAGCGTGCCAACGAATCCATAGTCGAAAATCGAAAAACGAAATCATCAAAACTCAAATTAATTTCACGTATTGAGTTATGGAACATACTCTCCAATATCAACATTCTTGATGAATTTAGTGCATGGAAAACAATTCTATGTTTTCATAGAAATAATTTCTATTAAATCAAGAAATTCGTCGAGCGACGAAGTCAACATCAGAGACAAACAAAATAGTGTGCAAACAGAAGTAATAGTCAACATCGATGTATATATATATATAACAAAATGGATACATCGGACAACATACATATAAACGATCCTCAGATCGGGGCACATCATACAACATATGTCACGGCGGACATCAAAATGAGCATACATCACAAGTGTATCATCAAAACATGTATACATCAAAATACATCATGAAAACATCCAAAATACATCAAAAATCATAACCACCCAGACTATCCTACCCCACACTCTCACTACAAGATATATCATCCAAAGTGCATCGGGAGAGTCCTTC
The DNA here is from genome assembly GCA_030789695.1 of Scilla litardierei. Taxonomy (NCBI): domain Eukaryota; kingdom Viridiplantae; phylum Streptophyta; class Magnoliopsida; order Asparagales; family Asparagaceae; genus Scilla; species Scilla litardierei. The sequence goes on from CM061134.1 coordinate 115,453,190, forward strand.
AAGCAAGCTCAGGACGTGGAGGCAGGGTCAGCAGCAGCAGCAGGCTCTGCAGGAGGGGTGGTGGTCACTGAGTCAGCAGGAGTTTCCACAGATGGAATAGTCGCTACGGGAGTGGCCTCGGGAGCACCAGACGAAGTATCCACCGGAGGAACGGTGGCAGCAGGTGTGCTCTCGGGGGCACCATCAGACGTAGTAGCAGCAGCAGACGACGTACCCTCTGGGGCACGAGCAACAGATCCAATGAGCTCCTGAAGCTCATCCTCATCAATCTCCTCATCGTCAGAATCGAGCAGATGCGAGCTAGATGCCCAAGTGAGAGCAGATGCGAGCTAGCATCGCCTCAGAACGAGCACAACGAGACTCCACATGTCTCAACGAACGTGCAAGCTCCGCGAGAGTAGGAGTAGGAGGAGCAGAAGCAGCAGAAGCAGAAGCTGAAGGAGTCGTCCTCTGAACGTGACGAAGCGCCGCAAGAGACTTCTTGACGGCCGTCGCATTCAGAGGGGGACCAAGAGGATGCTCGTCATCGGGAGGGAGAGGGACACAGAAACGACGAAAGACGAGTGTCAAAAGGCAAGGGTATGGGATGTGAGCAGATTTTGTGGATTTCCTAATACACTCGAAGGAATCCATCTTATCAAGAATAATCATAGCCCAATTGATCTCGCTCCCCATGAAGAGAGCGTAGATCAGCTTAAGGAATGGCTGGGATGGCAAGCTCGATGAGCCGTACTTTGGAACGAGGCACGACTTCAAGATAAGATTCAAGACCCAACGCTCCCAAGCATTGGGCTTGAAAGATTTGGATGGGACGCCAATCATGGCAGGAGGGATGACATGGAAAATCTCGGAGAGCATGACCTGGTCAAGAGCAGAAATGTCATCGACAGAGATATCGGCAGGGAGGAGGCCAGAAGAGGAGACACCTATCAAATCCCCAAAGATTTCTGCCGTGAGGACAATTGGTGTCCCTAAGACAGTCGTCTCAATGGAATGGGTCTCATCATACTGACCGCGAACACGGTTCGCATAGAAAAGCTTGACTAGACGGGGGTACGGGTGTGGGTTCGCCTTAGGGTCATGGCAAAGATAGTCAAGGAGACCGCTGTATGATAGAAGATGTAATGCCCCGCTTCCCAAAAGACACTGGAAGCGAGAACGTTACACGGCCCGCTTGAACTGGAGCGGTGAAGCTCAAGTCCAATAAGCATCTGTGATAAAAACACAGAAGAGGTCCTTGCATTTGCGTATCAGAACAATCAGAACATTCAAAGATAAATGCCACATCCAGATATATAATGCATACACGAAATTACAAGACAAGTCGCAGCAGGGCCAAAAAGAAAACTACAACAAAGCACTATTCCTACTACAAGGTACTAAAGCTAAAACTCAATGTAGTGAGGAAAAAGGGGCTCTAGCCTTCCGTAGGAAGCGGCTCAGCGTCTACGGTGAACTCTGGCTCTCTAAGTCTGGCGTCTCGAGAGAATCTTCATAGTGCTCAAACTCGGTATCTGACATACATCCAAAAACATGAATGTATGTCAGCAAGGTATGCAAGAAAAGATTAGCATCCCAAGGCAAGATATACGACATATATGAATTTAAGAAGCATATGATATTTTAAATAGGTGATTGCAGCAATTTAATAATGACAATTATACTGAAAAGAAAAGTAAACATCCCTAGCATGTAGTTCTAAGTAGTTGCAAGAATTAAAGTGAGGTATTTCTCTGTGAGTTCATTTGCATATCGGTTTTCATGAGACCAAGTTAGCGTTTCGAGTTTTCATGTCAAGAGTTCACATCTACCTAGGGTTCTCGCCTTTAGGTCGTGATGAGAAGGTCGTTCCTTTCACGGGGGCTTACCGTGATTGACGCTAACCCACCGCGTGCGGGTGGTGCTCTTGAGGAGAGTACCCTTCATACGCCCAGTGGCCGCTCAACCCTAACCCCACCCAAAAGTTTGCCGGAACACGAGCCAGCCTAGTCGACTCACACGACATCACGATATCACGATACCGCCTTCGAGGTGCACGATTTTCACGATGTCCATATATGTTAGGCATGTCAAGACTCACTGAATTTTACTGTTATCATTATTAATACCTATTTGTGACAGTTCTACATAACAAAGTGGTTCGAACAAATTTATATAGCGATCACAAAATAATAACGAGCACGGTTTTCTCTGGGTTTGCTACAGGAACTATTTTTTTTCATAATTGTTTAAAATTAAGGTATATCATATGATATACCGTTGGATCCCAAATTTTGTCCTGGTCATGATGGTGTCAATTTCTCTCCTCATTTCACGCCTAAATTTTGAGTTATTCAGCAATACATAAAGATGGCGCAAAAGTGTCGAAACTTCGAAAAATCATATAAAATCATATACTTGCCTGGTTTTGACGTTCTTGGTGTCGTTGGAAACGTCTTGATGAATACTACGCTACGGAGGAGACGGTTCGCTGGTTTGACAAAACATGAAATCAGAATAGACGTTTTTCAATCAGGACAGATTTACAACAAGCTCCTACGACGTCTAACCACCCGGTTTTATTAAGTTCTCTACTTTACGGTGTGGGTTAAGAGTTGTTAAAGGGTAGAACCACTAACCGGTAGTCCAGAGAGGGATCAGGACACAGCGATGGCGATACGTGCGACGTCTATGGTCTGAACTTGCTGCGACAGCGAGGAAGTCGACAGTCAGCGGCGTCTGTGGACTCTGCAGGTAGTAGCGAGGATTTTCAGCGTATCCCCAAGGTCTTCGACGTCAGATCTGAGGCTAGCTTCGTGGGTGAAAGCAACGGCAGTGGCGTTCGCGTGCGTGGGGGCTAGAGGACGCAGCCGGGGGTGTCTCGGGGCGTGAAGGAGGACTGCGCTTGTGCTGGAGTCGTCGTGCAGCGAGGTGGTTCGCTGTTGCGTTGCTTGGCGATGGAGGCGCGGCCTTGTGATTTGGGGAGGCAGGAACGGCGGTGAGGGGGTGTTGCCGTCGGAGTTGGGTGGCTGGGGGTCTGTTGAGGGTTGCGCGTCGCCACGACGTGGGGGATGAAGGTCGTGGAGATGGGGAAGGGGTGGCATGCACACGGAGGGAGGCAACAGTTCACGGCCTGGGCATGGTTGACGTGTGTGAGGGTGAAGGAGGCTGCGGCGTGAAGGCGAGGAGCTGGGCGCAGCGGTTGCGAGACCTGGGGGGGTTGACGCGAAGAAGGAGAATTGCGGGCTGCTGCATCGCGTGCGTGGAGATGAAGAGGGGGCGTGCGCTATTGTGTTGCGTGGGGGAGAAGAGGAGAGTAGGGGTATGGCGGCTGCCTGATGGAGTTGGGGAGAGAAAAGAGCTAGGGTTATAGGCTTTTCTCTAGGGTTTTATAAAAGAAAGTAGGGGTAGGGTGATACTGATGTCACGCGGGTAGGCAAAGCCCATAGAGTTTTCTTTTTATTATTATAGGAGGTAGGGTTTATATAACATCAGTGGTGTGGGGTAAAGGTCAGCACGTGAGTGAGAGCTTTGCAATATGTTTAGCCTATAGGTTTCTTAGCCTATGTGTGAGGTGGTGAAAGGAGTACTGCAACTATGTGTCTTAGGTTTAGGACGTGAAGTGGGGTTTTGAAATGCGCAGTACCGCAACTATGTGTCTTGGGTTAAGTCTTTAGGTTTAGCTTACAAATTATTATTTTTAATATGGTTCGGCCTCCCTCTCTCTCTCTCTCAGTGTGCTGTGTGTGCGCGTGAAAAGCTGGGTGGGTGAGTCACAAATGAGTTTGGCCTGGGTCCAAAAATGGGCTAGAGTAATTTAGGAAAGGATATGAATTCTTATTAATAGTATGAAATGGGTTTAAAAGGAGAAATAAGAGCTAATCAAGTCGGTTTAAATGGGTTTTTAATAGGAAGGTTTTCATTTGACTTTAAAAGTTTAAAAAGATTTTTGAAAGTTGAATTTGAATTTAAAATTTGAAATTTGAGTTTTGAAAGGTTAAACTAATTATATATAAAAATATTGAAAATAATTATTAAAGGATTTATTATTAAAACTAATAAATATGGGGAAAAGAAATGGACACGGGTACGGGTACGGGTACGAGACAGAAACGTCTAACTATGAATACGGAGAAAATATACGAGAGAAATACAGATGATAAAAACCGGTCGTTACATCCTACCCACCTTAAAACAATTCCGCCCTCGGAATTCCTAACAATCACAGGTCAGGGAAGAGATGTGGGTAACGCTCTCTCATCTCATCTTCTAATGCATACCCACCATAACTAACTATCATACCCTATACAAATAGTATTACTAATACTAGTATCAACACTAATAGTATTACTACTGATAACCTTAATCAACGTCCAGGCTAATAGTAGTAACAACACACGTACATACATTACCAATTACAAATTAACATAATACGTCCAATATAATATCATCCTACAAATATAATCCAACTGATGTCATACTCGGGTGAATAGTAACACTTTACTACACCACCACATCAATTTAGTAGTTGTAAGTGCCCACCACCTTGCCCACTCAAATTATTACCAATACATAAAGTATTACCATATATCTTATACACTCATAATCTATAATGATATAGTACCACACGTCACTTAAACGTACCACTAATAAGTAAACACAACCATTCCTAATCCATTAATTCTTCAATCACGCAATCACTTTTACACACTGCATATCACCATACATACATTATAATACACACCACTACGCGTATATACATGCACGTAATACCTTACACCAAACACAGATTTATATACGCCTTACCCATAGTACTAGGGTCGTCGTAATCTACTCACCTTAGGATCAAGTTCGTCCTCAGAATTCCTTAAATAGGCCGATATAGGGGTGAGCGGACTTAGACACTAAGGTCATCCTATCCCAGTCATACATACATTATAATGAAACAATATACATCTATATTCTTATACCTACTCATATATCACACACTTTCAAATAAATATACATACGTTCATTTTACATGCATATACATACTTACACTACTACACTCCAATCATCGTACCTATATAGGACATATATATACACACCGGTATACACAACCATGATAGTTTACATAGGGCTAGTATAAAATTACATACATCCATATATGTAGTCACAAACATACGACTATAAATACTTCCTGCTATACACATGCTCATACATCATCCCGTAGGGGTAATTATAACAATCCTACTATATATAAAACATACAGCTTGTTCATACAATATATATTTACATACACACCTGTAACTAACCACATACATATATACGCACGAGTACACGCCAGACATTCTAACATATAAATCACACAATAAATCTGCACCCACAACTATACGTACGCCTATTATCATTACAACTAACATGTTCATCACTGTACTAGTATACAATTACAACCATTAACAAGTACGGCTAAGATACATATACGCATAGTAACTAACCAATACTAAATTTAATACGCTTAGATATTCCTATAGTGATATAGCCAATCACCCGCCTAAGTATAAATATAACGGTTACTACTATATACACGACCATATACATACACATCACAAATTACCGTACATACATGCACATTCGACACAATAGATAATCACACTATACTAATATACTCAAGGTAAGCACACTCATACATGGGTGGTATATAGAGATTAGCACACACGGGTCCACACTCACTGTCTATATACATGCACCACAACACCACAATCAAAGTTAATGGTCCCACTATACTTAAACAAAGCCGACATAAGCAAAGATAAAGCACTAATGTGATAACTAAGCAAGTGTAGGATTCAGAGTTGAATGATGCAACGAACTAATGTCGTGATGTACGGTTCCGGATGTGGGATGGATAAGAGGTTAGTCGGTTGGGTGAGATAAAATATTTATGAATAGAGGTGAGAAAATAAAGATGTGTATAAGAAAAACAATATCGTCATAACTTACGTAAAATAGTGAGCATACGGTAGGAGTAAAGACGTAAAATGTGATCAGTCAAATAATAGGTGAAGAGTAATATATGCATAGTGTCGCAGTATTTGTTTTGTAAACAGAAATAGGTTTGTAAAATTGAAAATTTTTCTTTTTTTTAAAAAAAAATGTGAAGACAATGATTTTGAAATTGACACACATGATTTTTTGAAGTTCTATTTAACTTAGAAAGGTATCTTTAAAAGTATATAGGAATGACTGTTTTCAAAATATGTTGGTAAGAAAAGGGGATAATATTTTGAGCTAGCAAAATAGAAATAACGTAAGAAAAGAGTTCATTACATGAGGAAAATAGAGTAGCTATATAAGGCTATGTGAAGTATAAGTGTGGAAGGTGTATGTTAGAAAGTTGCTATAAGATAGTAACTAAAGATCGCGTGAGAAGAGTTTCATAATCAAGGTTGGGTTTAAGTCGACTGAAGTGTAGAAAGTCCAAGTAAATGTTTTCGAACTGATTTTTAACTTAGCTAAGAATTTAATAAAAGAAATATCGAAAAATACTTTTAGAAGATACTGGATCTGCAAGATGGCGGACCTGAAGAGTTTATGTGAATCGAGGACAAGGAACAGGTTCGATGATTGAAACATAAGTATGGCTACGAAGTAACTCCGTGAATATACTACGATGGCTTTCTACGATCATTAACATGAAAGTGTAATGATTAGAAAATAATAAAGTCAGGGGGAAAATAATCATTGGGTCGACTAAGGTTTAGCACTAAGGTTCGTCAATAACCAGACTACGATAGGAAAGCCAAGGTAAGGGTTCGTTGGTGATCGAGATCGAGATCGAGATCTTATCTATAGATCTGGAGTATCCTACGCTTCGAAGTCTACTCATTGCAGACGTCTCGGGTTTGACTTAAACGGTGACGATCGCAACGTTCAGTTGGGCTCTAGATTAGATAAATCTAAGCGAACGACTAACGAACTCAAAGATCTAACAAGGTCAGAGTTGGATGATCAATCGATAGGGTGATTCCTAAGGTGATAATTCTAAGTCGTGGCAAGGGTGTCTAACTAACGAGCACGAATGTCTAACTAATTTTTCCGATTCTCCTGGTATTGGGTTTCCTATCGTGCTGAGACAAGTATTCGAGTAATTTTGCGTACGAAATAATTCTAGATGTTTTGGCTAATGAAAAGTGTTCTCATTGTTCTGAATTTCACAGTTGCAGGACCTGCATGGGCCACCACTAAAACCTGTAACGCACCGCTTCCCAAAAGACACTGGAAGCAAGAACGTTACACGGCCCGCTTGAACTGGAGCGGTGAAGCTCAAGTCCAATAAGCGTCTGTGATAAAAACACAGAAGAGGTCTTTGCATTTGCGTATCAGAACAATCAGAACATTCAAAGATAAATGCCACATCCAGATATATAATGCATACACGAAATTACAAGACAAGCCGCAGCAGGGCCAAAAAGAAAACTACAACAAAGCACTATTCCTACTACAAGGTACTAAAGCTAAAACTCAAGGTAGTGACGAAAAAGGGGCTCTAGTCTTCCGCAGGAAGCGGCTCGGCGTCTACGGTGAACTCTGGCTCTCTAAGTCTGGCGTCTCGAGAGAATCTTTCTAGTGCTCAAACTCGGTATCTGACATACATCCAAAAACATGAATGTATGTCAGCAAGGTCTGCAAGAAAAGATTAGCATCCCAAGGCAAGATATACGACATATATGAATTTAAGAAGCATAGGATATTTTAAAGAGGTGATTGCAGCAATTTAATAATGACAATTATACTGAAAAGAAAAGTAAACATCCCTAGCATGTAGTTCTAAGTAGTTGCAAGAATTAAAGTGAGGTATTTCTCTGTGAGTTCATTTGCATATCGATTTTCATGAGACCAAGTTAGCGTTTCGAGTTTTCATGTCAAGAGTTCACATCTATCTAGGGTTCTCGCCTTTAGGTCGTGATGAGAAGGTCGTTCCTCTCACGGGGCTTACCGTGATTGACGCTAACCCACCGCGTGCGGGTGGTGCTCTTGAGGAGAGTACCCTTCATACGCCCAGTGGCCGATCAACCATAACCCCACCCAAAAGTTTGCCGGAACACGAGCCAGCCTAGTCGACTCACACGACATCACGATATCACTATACCGCCTTCGAGGCGCACGATTTTCACGATGTCCATATATGTTAGGCATGTCAAGACTCACTGAATTTTACTGTTATCATTATTAATACCTATTTGTGACGGTTCTACACAACAAAGTGGTTCGAACAAATTTATATAGCGATCACAAAATAATAACGAGCACGGTTTTCTCTGGGTTTACTACAGGAACTATTTTTTCTCATAATTGTTTAAAATTAAGGTATATCATATGATATACCATTAGATCCCAAATTTTGTCCTGGTCATGATGGTGTCAATTTCTCTTGTCATTTCATGCCTAAATTTTGAGTTATTCAGCAATACATAAAGATGGCGCAAAAGTGTCAAAACTTCGAAAAATCATATAAAATCATATACTTGCCTGGTTTTGACGTTCTTGGCGTCGTTGGAAACGTCTTGACGAATACTACGCTACGGAGGAGACGGTTCACTGGTTTGACAAAACATGAAATCAGAATAGACGTTTTTCGATCAGGACAGATTTACAACAAGCTCCTACGACGTCTAACCACCCGGTTTTATTAAGTTCTCTACTTTACGGTGTGGGTTAAGAGTTGTTAAAGGGTAGAACCACTAACTGGTAGTCCAGAGAGGGATCAGGACGCAGCGATGGCGATACATGCGACGTCTACGGTCTGAACTTGTTGCGGCAGCTAGGAAGTCGACGGTCAGCGGCGTCTGCGGACTCTGCAGGTAGTAGCGAGGATTTCCAGCGTATCCCCAAGGTCTTCGACGTCAGATCTGAGGCTAGCTTCGAGGGTGAAAGCAACGACAGTGGCGTTCGTGTGCGTGGGGGCTAGAGGACGCAGCCGGGGGTGTCTCGGGGCGTGAAGGAGGACTGCGCTTGTGCTGGAGTCGCCGTGCAGTGAGGTGGTTCGCTGTTGCATTGCTTGGCGATGGAGGCGCGGCCTTGTGACTTGGGGAGGCAGGAACGGCGGTGAGGGGGTGTTGCCGCCGGAGTTGGGTGGCTGGGGGTCTGTTGAGGGTTGCGCGTCGCCACGGCGTGGGGATGAAGGCCGTGGAGATGGGGAAGGGGTGGCATGCACACGGAGGGAGGCAACAGTTCACGGCCTGGGCACAGCGGTTGCGAGACCTGGGGGGTCGACACGAAGAGGGAGAGTTGCGGGCTGTTGCATCGCGTGCGTGGAGATGAAGAGGGGGCGTGCACTATTGTGTTGCGTGGGGAGAAGAGGAGAGTAGGGGTATGACAGTTGCCTGATGGAGTTGGGGAGAGAAAAGAGCAAGGGTTATAAGCTTTTCTCTAGGGTTTTATAAAAGAAAGTAGGGGTAGGGTGATACTGATGTCACGTGGGTAGGCAAAGCCCATAGGGTTTTCTTTTTATTATTATAGGAGGTAGGGTTTATATAACATCAGTGGTATGGGGTAAAGGTCAGCACGTGAGTGAGAGCTTTGCAATATGTTTAGCCTATAGGTTTCTTAGCCTATGTGTGAGGTGGTGAAAGGAGTACTGCAACTATGTGTCTTAGGTTTAGGACGTGAAGTGGGGGTTTGAAATGCGCAGTACCGCAACTATGTGTCTTGGGTTAAGTCTTTAGGTTTAGCTTACAAATTCTTTTTTTTAAATATGGTTCGGCCTCCCTCTCTCTCTCTCAGTGTGCTGTGTGTGTTCGTGAAAAGCTGGGTGTGTGAGTCACAAATGAGTTTGGCCTGGGTCCAAAAATGGGCTAGAGTAATTTAGGAAAGGATATGAATTCTTATTAATAGTATGAAATGGGTTTAAAAGGAGAAATAAGAGCTAATCAAGTCGGTTTAAATGGGTTTTTAATAGGAAGGTTTTCATTTGACTTTAAAAGTTTAAAAATATTTTTGAAAGGTGAATTTGAATTTAAAATTTGAAATTTGAGTTTTGAAAGGTTAAACTAATTATATATAAAAATATTGAAAATAATTATTAAAGGATTTATTATTAAAACTAATAAATATGGGGAAAAGAAATGGACACGGGTACGTGCATGGGTACGGGTACGGGTATGAGATAGAAACGTCTAACTACGAATACGGAGAAAATATACGAGAGAAATACAGATGATAAAAACCGGTCGTTACAGAAGATCGGCTAGGTGAGGGAAATCGGAGAACTGAACGAAGTGCTCCAATAGCAGAGGACAGTGCTCTATTCGGTTGTAAGCCGCGAGACACATAGGGTCATCGTGACAAAACGATATATCTACACCGCCTACTGGCATGGGAGCCTTCCCCTTAGGCTGACGAGTGCTAGATCGAGGTGGAGGAGTAGGATCCCGAGCGGTATGCTCGGTCTCCGGAATATATTCCATGTCGGAATCATCGGGAGGAGTGGGGGCATGGAAAGAAGCTGGAGACACGGGTTGTTTCCTAGGCTTAGGCTGAGATCTAGGCTTGGCGGTAGCCGTCCTCTTCTTCTTAATAGGAGGCGAAGAAGACGAAGGATGGGTCATTTTGGAACGGTGCTTGGGAGGAGTTCGTTTGGGTTGAGGGGGGGTCCGTAGGTGGCGACTCTACCGTCATAGGCAACGGACTCGAGGGTCGGATGGGTATACGCGTCTTCGCCATAATCGAGACGAGACAACGTTCAAACGAACGAGAAATCGAAATCTAAACCCTAGAACAAACCCTAGGCCGAACTGAAATTGAAAGAACCTAACCCTAGAAGCTGAAATCAAACCCTAAAGTAGATAGGAGAGTGAGAGCTTTACCCCAGGAGGAAGATGGAGAAGATCGACGGCTGGAGTTTGGTCGGAAAGTGACGCAATCGACGGAGGAGGAAGAGGAATCGACGGGGGTTTCGGGGGTTTTTGGCTGAGAAGAAAGTTCGCACCGACTAGAAAGAACACTAGTCGATGCGGAGAGGATATAAATCGATTGGAAGTCGAAAAGACAAAGCAGTCCCCGATGCATTTAGTCGGTCACAGTTCAACCGCTGACCGACTAGATGACGATCTAGTTGGTCGGCCAATGAGCTTGAACCGACTAAGTGCAAACAGTAACTGAAGCCAAAAATTAGGGCTTGAGGTAGTCGATCTGAGTTCATTCACTGACCGACTAGAACTGAATCTAGTCGGTCGGCCAATGAACTTGGACCGACTAAGAGAGTCCAAAAATTTGAAAATTAGAAATTTTGAGTTCTCTCCTAATCGCACTTGGACGAAACATCTAAATACTCTCATATATCATTATACTACCCCATTAAACATCGAAAATCTTAAATTTGACGTTCATGAATAAATCGAGCATAAATTCCGAAAATTTAACCATAAATCCAGAAAATCTCAATAATTCTAGCATGAGCAAATATAAACGAAATTTATTAGCATGCAAGATTATTGAACAAAACAAATCCTAAATCTCGGATTCACCCATAATCCCCAATTCTCGACGTAACCGCACAAAGGAGTCTTCCTTGAGTGGTTTCGTGAAAATATCGGCGATTTGCTTCTGGGTTTCAACGTACACTAAAATGATGTCCTTTTTAGCAACATGATCATCTAAGAAATGGTGACGGACATCTATATGTTTAGAACGGGAATGGTGTACCGGATTCTTAGAGAGACAAATTGCACTTTGGTTGTCCACCATGATAGGGCAAGTATCACTGTTTATACCAAAGTCTTTAAGAGTGTGTCTCATCCAAAGAACCTGAGCACACGCGGCACCGGCGGCAATATACTCCGCCTCGGTGGTTGAAAGTGATACGAAATTCTACTTCTTGGAAAACCAAGAGACAAGAGAATTTCCTATAAAATGGCAAGTGCCACTAGTACTTTTCCTGTCGGATTTGCATCCCGCATAATCTACGTTACTATATGAGATTAACTCATATGTGCTAGACTTTGGATAAAGTAATCCAAAGTCGAGTGTGTAACTTAAATAACGGAAAATACGTTTTACCGCTACTAAGTGAGATTCCTTAGGTTGAGACTAATAACGAGCACATACACATACGGCAAACATAATATCGGGTCGACTTGCGGTAAGATGTAGTAAACTACATATCATACCTCGATATAGACGAATGTCTACATCTTTGCCGCCCGTATCTTTATCAAGATGTGTAGTCGTGCTCATTGGAGTCTTCTTGCCTGAGGCATTCTCCATTCCAAATCGCTTTAGCAACTCCACCGTGTACTTGATTTGGTGGATGAAGATTGCATCATTCATTTGGCAAATTTGGAGACCTAAGAAATATTTGAGCTCACCCATGTGGCTCATCTCAAATTGATCCTTCATAACATTAGAAAACTCTTCGCAAAGAGTGAAGTTAGTAGCACCAAAAATGATATTATCAACATAAATTTGAACTAAAATAATATCATTATTCGAATACTTAACAAATAATGTAGAATCAACTTCTCCCATTTTAAAAACCAAATCCAAAAGAAAGTTCTTTAGACGGTCATACCAAGCTCGAGGAGCTTGTCTCAAACCGTAAAGTGCTTTCTTAAGTTTGAAAACGTGATTTGGAAATTTTTCATTTATAAAACCCGGAGGTTGAGAAACATAAAATTCCTCAACAACATCTCCGTTTAAAAACACACTTTTTACATCCATTTGAAAGAGTTTAAAATCTTTATGGCATGCAAAAGATAACAATAATCTAATAGATTCTAATCTAGCTACCGGAGCAAAGGATTCTTCGAAATCGATACCTTCCTCTTGCCGGTAGCCTTGAGCTACTAACCGAGCTTTGTTCCGGACGACGATTTGGTTCTCGTCGGTCTTATTCTTGAAAATCCACTTCGTTCCTATAACGGTGTGGTTCTTCGAAGGCAATGGAACAAGCTCCCAAACCGCATTCCTCTCCAATTGAATGAGTTCCTCCTCCATGGCTAAGATCCAAGCACTATCTTCACACGCTTCGTTAATATTCTTTGGCTCTATCGAAGAGGCAAAGGCACAATGAGCGAAGTAGTTGACTTGAGATCTCGTCTTGACACTATCAAGGATGTGGAAAATGACTTGCTCATGGGGATGGTCACGAACTGTATGAAGCCGTTTGGGAATTCCCTGATCACTAGGAACATTCTCAAAAGATTCATTAGTTGGGTTAGTATCAATAGAATCAATAGAATTAGAATTACCAATATAATCACATAAGACATCCATGGAGTCATCATCATTAGTAATTCTAGTAGGGACAAAGCCTTCGTTAAATGAAACATGAAGTGATTCCTCGATCGTTGAGGTTCGTTTGTTGTATATCCGGTAGGCTTTGTTACGTGAGGAATATCCAACAAATATCCACTCATCGGATCTTGGATCGAATTTGTCCAAACTACCATACGTGTTTTTAATAAAACATTTTGCGTCGAAAACTCGAAAATGTTTAACTTGAGGCAATCTACCAAACAACAATTCATAACAAGTTTGTTTAGTGCCGGGCCTCAAAATTATTCTATTAAACACATAGCAAGCGGTATGTACCGCTTCCGCCTAAAATTGATTGCCAAGTTGGCTATCATCAAGCATAGTGCGAGAACACTCCACTAGCGTCCTATTCTTCCTCTCAACTACACCATTTTGAGGGGGTGCGAGAGAGAAGGAAAAGGTGTGAGTAATACCAACTTCATCACAAAAATTTGAGAAAGGCTCATTCTCAAATTCCCCTCCATGATCACTACGAATAGTGACAATGGTGGTTCCAATGAGATTTTGTACTTTCTTAACAAATATTGTAAAGTTTTCAAAAGCATCATTTTTATTACTTAAGGAAAATACCCAAGTAAATCTAGAAAAGTCATCAACGATGAAAAGTCCATATCGTGCATTTCCTAATGAAGCAACTCTAGTTGGCCCAAAAGATCTAGATGTAATAGCTCTAGAGGCCGCTTAGATGAAATGCTTTTCTTAGGTTTAAAAGACGATTTTGGAAGCTTGCCTCGTTGACACGAGTCACAAAAGCTTTTCTTTTGAAAGACAAGCTTAGGAAAGCCTCTAATAGAATTTAACTTGGAAAGCTTAAAAAGTGTTCCAAAGTTCACATGACCAAAACGTCGATGCCATAAGTGTTGTTCACTTGTGTTGGCAATGAGACATTGTTCATGTGATTTTGGGAGATCTAGGATATATATATATCCTTATGGCATGTGCCGGAAAATAATAAATCATTATTATCTTTTCTTAAAATATGGCACATTCCTTTCGCAAAACTAACTTTGTAACCATTGTCACAAAGTTGACTTATTGAAATAAGATTGTGGTTTAATCCTTTAACAAGGTAAACATCACTTATTAGTGGTTTAGAAGGATTACCTACTTTACCAACACCTATGATGGTTCCGCTCTCGTTGCCTCCAAAGACTACCCGGTTTCCATTTGCAATGGGCACCACTCCGGAGAGCAATTGAGCGTCACCCGTCATGTGTTTTGAACACCCGCTATCGAGTATCCAATTATTCTTGGAGCTAAATTTGGATTTGTTGCTCCGTTTCTTTTTCTTAAGTACCTAAAGATAAACATATCATTCCATGGTACCCAAGTTCATTGGGTCCTAAAAGATTAGACCTTTGGAAGCCAAGTCCAATTGGACTTAGACTTCCCCACATAATCATCATTATGCACTACATTCATGAAATAAGAATTTATGTAAACTTGTTTTTCATGCATATTTGTGTCCTTCGGGCTCCAAATAGTGAAGATTTTGGGTGCCCTATTCCTATTGGGAGCATGCATGCGTTGTTGATTTCTACGTGATGCATGTCGTGGATAGGCATATGGCACATGATGAAATGGTGCATGATGATAATTGTTCATATGATGATGTGGGTGAACATATGCATGTGGAGGAACACGTGCGTGAGTGTGTCTCACATGGTGTGCACGTGCCCGTGGATGTGGTGCATAAAAATCATCATATGTGCGAACATATGGAGCAGGATGTGTGTTCCTACGTGGCCTGGTATTGGTGTACATATAAGCATGACCCTTCTTTGGAGGTCCACCCAAAATGAGTTTCTTTCCAAATGAGGGTGTGCATGAAGTGGAAGCACCATTGGTAGATGAACTACCAATAGAGTGTTTGCTCCCACTCGTTGAGGCATCGGAAGTTGGCCTAACAAAGGTAGTGGCCGCTTTGGATGAATTTCCCATCTTATACCCCAAGCCAATGTGGTGATTGGCCGGAAGTAAGTCATTTAGGATTTTATCCAAATGGTCCTTACCCTTATTGAATTTGTTAATTCGGCCTAATGTGCACTCATATTTCTCGGTGAGAGAACGCATAGAAGCATCCAAAGTGGATACTTGCGATGTGAGCACATAAACACGAGATTTGAGATTCTCATTCTCAATACTCAAAGTCGAGTTTTGAGAAGTCAAATCCGCTATCTTGTGTTCCTCCGAATCCTCAATATGAGCATGCTCAAGTTGAGATTTGAGATTTACAATCTCATTTCTCAAGTCTTCAACAACGGTGTCGTTGTTGATGACGATAGGCTTATGTGAGGTTTGGAGACTAACTAACTCATTTTTGGTCTTAGTATATCTATTTACTAATTTAGAATATTTAGACCAAATTTGCTCGTTAGCTAATCTAAGGTCGTCCATAGTTACCTCATCGCCTTCATCCTCGCTATCATCGGAGGAAGATCATTGATCATGCTCCTCTCTAGCCATGAAGCACATGTGTGCTTGCTCCACATGCTCATCGTCCGACTCTCCACTTGAGGAGTCATCCTCGGAGTCGGTGAAAGTGCCAACAAGCCCCTTCTTGTACCCTTTCTTGTACTTCTTTGACTTGTTGAACTTTGGCGCCTTCCACTTCTCCTTTTGCTTGTTTTGAGGACAATCTGCTTTCATATGTCCTGGCTTGTTGCATTTAAAGCACAAAGGAGTGGAGGCGTTAGAAGAACTAAACTTTGATTTGTTCTTGAAATTACCTTTCCGGAAGAACCGGTTGAACTTCTTTGCCATGAGAGCAATGGATTCCAAGTCCAACTCTTCTTCCGATTCTTTATCATCGGTAGATGTGGATGTGGATGGAGCGGCCTTGAACGCAATCGCCTATTTCTTTGGCTCGTCTTGCTTCAAGTAGGACTTCATCTTGTCCTGCAACTTTAGTTTGCTATCCTTGCGTACCTTATAAGACATCAAGATACCCATTAGTTGAATGACAGTATACTTACTCATATCATTACCTTCCTCGATGGCGAATGTACGTTTTTCCCAACAAGAAGGGAGTCCATCAATTATCTTTGAGACGTTCTCCTTTTGGGTGTAGGTTTTACCAAGAGCCTCCAACTCGTTGGTGATGTCGACGAAGCGAGCATAATACTCCTTCATCTTCTCACCCTGTTGCATATGAAATAATTCGAAATCTTTATTTACAACTACGAGTTTGGAGTCTCTTACCCTACTCGTTCCTTCATGCAAGATGAGGAGGGAGTTCCAGATTTGATATGCACTCTTACATGTGCATATCTTATTGAAGTCCTCGGGCTCCAAAGCGCATTGCAAGGCATTCATTGCCTTGGCATTTCTTACCTCCGCGGCGACCTCCGCGGTAGTCCACTTCGCGAAATCTTCTTCTTCGGGCTCGACGTACTCCGTCAACGTGGCTCTACATAGTGAAGCACTCCGGAGGAAAGTTTCCATCTGGCATTTCCAGTACCCGTAATTGGTACCGTTGAAGAAAGGAGGCCTAGTCGAGGAGTGTCCTTCCATCACCGAAGAAGCTCCTTCACGGTTCCTGAAGGTCCTGTAATCTGAAGGTGGACGTACGCTTTTGTTTTCGTTGGATGACATAGCTAGGTACTTGGCTCTGATACCAAATGTAATGCCCTACGTAGCTACTGCACAAGTACGAGAGGGGGGGGGGGGGTGTGAATAGTACTTTAAAATAATTAAGAAGATAATTCCTAATTATCTTGCAAACTCAACCAACAATGCGGAAATGTAAATATTGACAACAAAAAAATGCAATGGCAAACAGACGAATTAATGGGTTCGGATCCACCCAAGTCTCCCCGACTTGTTCCCGGTGATCCTACGTCCCAAACACCCGGATCCCCTTCGGATACTTGAGTTAGAATCCTCTAACTCAAATTTGCACTATGAAATACTTGTAGAAAACCGCTACAAGATCAAATCATATACAAATGAAAATGTGACTCCCACAAACCGGGATCACAACCAATCTCTCACAACCGAGAGAAAAACACTTGTTATATCAAATTAAATGAAATACGAAATGCTTACCACAAAACCCTATGCCTTGAGTAAAACTTACGATTTAGGGCAAAGAGGATTTTGGGGAAGTTGAATGGCACCAAACCCTAGCTCCAAGATGTAGATCCGCTATGGAGGCTTAGGAAGATGTTGGTGACCTTGGATCAAGCTCTTGGCTTGGAAGGCTCACAATCAATGAATCTCTCTTTTGAAATAAGAGTGAGGGAGAGATTCTTGAATGAAATGAATGAGCTTTGAATGAGAATTAATTGCTTCTCTTTGATATCTAAACTTCAATAAATATCAGCCTTGAATGCTATGAAAGCAGCACTCCAAGTATATATAGGATAGAGGAAAGAGAGAGCAAAATTCGTGGCATTTAATGCTCCAACGGCTCTATTCTGAAGCAGACTAGTCGGTCAAATAAGGATCACTGACCGACTAGTTCATCAACTAGTTGGTCGGTGAATCAACATGAACCGACTAACTGAAGAACAGCCATAAAGTGAAGTTCAGAAGATAGAGAACTAGTCGGTCCAAGAAGACTTGCCAACCGACTAGTTTCATAACTAGTCGGTCGGTGAGTGTTCTTTGACCGACTAAGAGTCAAAATAGTATAGGCTGAAATCAAGTTGAACTAGTCGGTCTGAGAACAAAATCCAACCGGCTAGTTTCTCAACTAGTCGGTCGACAATCGTTCTTAGACCGACTAATGATAAACAGTAGCTCAGGCTGAAAAACTGAACACAGAACTAGTCGGTCTAAGAAGGATTCCTAACCGACTAGTTTCACAACTAGTCGGTCGGTGAACCTTCTTGGACCGACTAACTGTAAACCGTGAATGAGCTGAAATTAGTCAAGGCATTCTAGTCGGTTCAAGAAGCATTGCCGACCGACTAGATTGCCATCTAGTCGGTTGGTTCTTCTTCTTGAACCAACTAACATGCACAAAAAGCCGTGAAATGAAGCGCGAAGCTTCGGGAAAGTTTCTATTGGCTTTTAATAAGATCCTAGCTCTAAGATAGGAGCGTTATGAAGATTAAAACGCAAGACCTACTCAAGGCTTAACATTCTACGAAACAAAGCTAGAAGACTATAAATAAAACTTGATGAACCGTCTTCAAATGCTTCGATTCGAATATCTTGACTTCAATAATGGTCCTTGAGCTTCAAAGAAGCTTCAAGCATACGATCACGTGCTTTGAGAAGTCTCGAGACGTCGCTTTTGATGTTCATAGAAATTTGGCGACGATCTCCATAACTGCTCTCACAAAGAGTTAGTTCACGATATTTATGTTTGTTCATCAACAAAACCAAATCCGGGGAATCAATACTCAACAGCAGTTTCATCATGCGGGGTCATCTCTAGGAAATAGAGGATAAAAGGATGGAAAAAAGAAAAAGAAAAACACGACAAAAACGACTCAAAACGGCAAAAAAGACACGACTGACGCACATAGTGCGACTCCCCCAAGCTGAACGTTGCATTGCCCTCAATGCAATAGCAGGAAGTGCGGGAGGGCAAGGAAAGATGGGAGGGAAGTACGCACATGACACCGACAAAGAAACAGAAAAACATGAAAAACACAAAAAACGAGACGTAGAAAAATAAAGAAAATAAATACCGACACTAACTAGACAAAAGACACACACAAACATAGCAAACATAAGACAAGCACACAGCAAACCAATGACACGACGACAAACATAAACCACAGATCTCCCCCAAGCTGATCTCAACAATGCGTGAAAGAAGATATGATCATGGTGAATAAGAAAAACTGGCTAGGGGAAAATCAGAAAAAGGGAAGTCAAGAGGCAGGAGCAGAAGGCTCCTCATCCTCCTCGGAGGAGAGTGGAGGGGTGTGGCGGGAGAGGTGACGGGTGTGCGAAGAAGTGGAGAAAGAGATGGAGATCGTGCAAGGGTGGGCTCGGTGGGGATGTGAATGATGGGTGGGGTGTCGGTGATAACGGAGGGTGGTAGGGATACATCGATTGATGAGGAGGGGGTGGGTAATGATCACGCGTGCACAATGACATGTTTCTTGCAACGCGAGTAGGTTGTGGTGATAGAGGTGAAAGGTGGTGGGAGTGGAGGGTCAACGGTGGGGGGGGGGAGGGGAAGAAGTGGTGGGAATAGGAGAAGTGGTGGTTGTAGGGGAAGAAGTGATGGGAGGGGACGATCGTCTAGGAGGTGACAGAGGAGGTGATGGGGGTGGAGCGCCGTGGATATGGGTCAGAAGACAGAGAATGGCGGCTACGTTTTGCTCGAGAGCGAGGAAATGGGGATGTGATAGAAAAGAGGTAGAAGGATCTGAGGGTGATGAGGGGGATGTGCCAGCATGAAAAGCGGCCATCTCGGCCTCGAGAGCGACGTGTGTAGAAGTGGCACGACGCACGGCAGAGTGTGTGCCAGTAGCAGTGGTCGTGTCGACATGAGAGGCCAGGCCATACAGGGTCATAGTCAGGGCCTCGGAAGAAATAACAGTAGCAGCCAGGGTGATGGCACTGGGTCCAGCCCTCGGGTCTCCTCTAAAATCAGGAATATCCTGCTCGCCAAATTGGGCGGCAGGAGAATGTGATCTAGGAGGATCAGGAAGAACAAACTGAAGGTGTAGCCCCCCCACAAATTCAGGATCAGGTAGGAATGACCAATCTACCTGAAGCTCAATGGTGACTCGATCAAGGTTCAGCAGAATGGTATATGGTGCAGGGGGATGGCCATAGTAGAAAGCAAACCGACCGCCGCCGAGTGGCCTGATCATGTGAGTGTGCCTCAGGACATCGATGTCAAGATGGGTGGATCCTGGGGCATGGCTCAAAATCGGGGGAAAACTCGATGTTGAAGGGTGGATGTTGGGCAATGATAGTGATGAGACCACCGCAGCAATATTTGCCTTTATTTGCACGGCTAATGTTAACAAGCTTTTGAATTAGCCACGAGGCGGCATAGATGCGAACGTGCGGTACCTTGAAAGTAATCTTGTCAACACCGGGAATGAAAGGAAAAGTCATCGACCATAATATGAAAAGATCTGGGATGGTCACGGTGCCGGACTCTTCCCGTGGAAAGAAAGTGCTTGAGATAATGCGATGGGCGAGGCAGAAAACCGGGTGAATAATCGAAGAGGCCTTGGCCTTGCCCCTAGGATATTGATTGTGTAATGTGAGACATAGCCAAAAGAAGTCGACGTCAAAGTCGGCATGCATTTCATTGGCAATGGAGCTGCCTTTAAGTTTGGTGAAATCGAAAATATCATTGATAGTGGTCAAAGGAGCATGGAAATTTCGGTTCCGAAGGCGAAACACGATATTTGACCCTGGCTCGATTTTGATAGTGGATAGGAATTCTAGTGTGAGCCCGTGGTAGGACTGAGCATGGGCGTGGAGGAAACCAAGTCATCCCAAGTTCGCGAACATGGATTCGACTTCGGAGAAAACTCTGAGAGTGAATAAGGTTTGGTCGTGTGCAAACTTGGTGGCAAGGTGAGAACGTTGGTCCAGGCGAGAGAAAAAATCTTTGTGGGCTTGGCTCATAAAGTGAATGCCTTGAGGTCCAAGAAGTGGGTCTCTTGCTGGTATGGTGGGTGGGGGTGGTGGTTGGGTAGGCGGTGGTTGAGGAGCGCGTCCACGCGTAGGACGTGTGGGTCGTTGTCTCTTGCGAGACAGATCCTCATCCACCATGGGTTGCGTACCCTTATCTTTGTCTTTTCCATGATATTGTGGCGATTGGGTGTGATATTCAAGATGATATGTGGGTGCACACAACAAATGACAAAGTGGCAAAATAAAAATTCCTGGACAATATAATAACCAAGTTATGGAGCGAGTTTACCCAGCAATGATGCGACACCTAGCTCCCAAAAGATCCCACAATGCACGAGTGAGTGTTCCAGAAAGCCGCCGCATGACAGAGTTTTTTGAATATTGGGGAAATTAGGGCTAGGGCTAGGATTTGCGGCTTGAATATGATCGATGGAGGGGCTTGGATGGTGGGGGGTTATTGGAGGAAGTGGGTGAGGGTGAGTAGTAACCGTAGGAGTGATGGAGAAGATCGTTTTGAAAGAAGCCCAAGCGAACCGCTCGAATGAGTTTTTGGAGGTCGGGTGAAATGGCAGTCGGGTGGGGGTTGGGTTATATAGGGGTTGGGTGAACCGATCGGGTGGACCTCACCCGATCGGTTGGATCAACTTTCAAAAAAACTCTTGGATCAGCAGCTACAGGTCACCTGATCAGGTGAGAACTCATCCGATCGGTTGACCGCTCTCCGAAAATCTTCCCCATTCTCTGTTTTAATTCACCCGATCACCGACCCGATGGCCGACTTTATAACCCGATCGGTTCATTCTTCGACTAAAGCTGGTCACTTATTGAAACAATCCACCCAGTTGGTTGATGTATGAACCGATCGGGTGGAGAAATTCCTGAACAAAAATTTTAAATTCTCTAAGTTTCCCAACAATAGATCCCCACAGCAGCATTTACACACAAAAATTAATAAACTAATCTTATTAAAAACTAGCAAAATTTTAGGACATGGGTTGCCTCCCATGAAACACTATTTTTTATAGTCGTTCGCTCGACTCCTGATATGATATTCAGGGTGGCTTGAATGGGTGACGCTCAATGGTTGGCGTCCTCTCAGCGGTTGGGGCAAAAGTTCCGGATGTTGACAGCGGTGACAAATGGATGGTCTCAATCACTCCCCTATTGGTGATATCCAGGGGCTTCTCTTGGTGTTGGCGACACACACCACTCTCTTCAAGATACGCACTTCGTCGATGGTGAGCACCAAAGGCTCTTTGCCTTTGCTCTTCATCCGAGCATTCTTTCCAAATCCAGGGGGAGTTGACTGGGAGACACATTCTGGCTCAAGAATTTCCTCTCCGTCCAGCCTAGAGTGCTCCTCTACTCCATCCAAGTCTTCAGGGGGGTTCCTAGAAAGAACTTCCAATGCTCCTGCTTCATTAACTCTCTCTCTTCTTCAATCTCCAGAAGGTTGCATTTGGACTCCTCGGGTGGTAGCTTCATGGACAACGCTAAGTCAAATTCCACCGTTTGATCACCGACGTTTAGGGACAATTTTCATTTCTTTACGTCAATGAGCACACTGACGGTTGCCATAAAAGGTCTTTCGAGAATAATCGGAGTGTGATTATCCTCGGGCATATCCATCACCACAAAATCCACCGGCACACGTACACCGTGGACATTAACTGGTAGGTCGTCGACGACTCCCACGGGGTACTTGACGGATCGATCCGCTAGCTACAAGGTCATCCCCGTGGGTTCCAGTTCTCCCATGTTGATTCTTCTGTAGAGTGAGAGGGGCATCAGACTTACACTTGCTCCCAAATCAACAAGTGCTCTATTGATAGAGGCTTCCCCTATAGAGCATGGAATCGAAAAACTTCCCGGGTCTTTAAGCTTCGGTGCATTTGCTCGTTGAATCAAAGCGCTACACTCCGCCGTAAGGACCAATTTTTCTTTTCTTATCCCCTTCGTCATTAGATCCTTAAGAAATTTTGCGTACGAATGAATAGTCTCATTTTCTTCTAGGAACGGGATCTGAAGACTTAGATCCTTCACCATCTCAAAGAACCTGCCATACTTTTCGTCAATCTAGGCCTTGGCAAGCCTTTGCGGAAATGGGACCGAATGCTTAAAAACCCTCAAGTCTTCACACTCATTCTTGTTCCTTTTCTCAGATTCTTCTTCTGGAGTAACGTGATTTGATGTTGAAGCTCCGTTGTCGTTCACCTCCATATTCGGTTGCACATTGACAATGGGTGCTTCATTATCTTTCTCGGCCTCCCGTGATCTTCTTTCCACTCCTCAGAATAATAGCAGAAACATTCGCTTGACTGTGTGTCAAGGCTAAGTTTTCGCTCGGTCCCCTAGGATTCACCTCCAGTTGACCCGGCAACTGTCCTTGTGCCTTTTGGAGGTTGGCTACTTGTAACCCCAATTAGGTCTCTTGGTTGGCCAAGGATTTTGCTCAAGCTGTAGTTGTTAAGTGATCTTCTCCTGATTCGAAATGTACTGAACTAGGAGGTTCTCAATTGGAGAGACCACTTGTTGTTGTTGATTGTATTGTTGTTATTGGGGCGGAGGTTGCTGATGTTAAGGAGGGAGCTGTTGATATTTGTTGAGGCGGAGGAGGCTGGTATTGTTGTTGTTGAGGAGGTTGATGAAATTGTTGGTAGGGTGCCTTGTATATAAAACTTAGATGATTCCGATCATTGGGAGAATATCTAGGGTTAGATTTATTCTCGGCGGATAGGGCACATTTCCCATAGGATTATATAATAAGGCACTTGCTTGATCCACGGGCGCCGAAATCTCTCCAACACCGAAGTCTCCAATCACTTCAGTTTCCACGGCCGCTACTTGTTGCGGGTTAGTGGCACCGGCTCCAACCATAAACGCCGAAATTTGAGTGGAAAGCAAATCGAATTTGCTTGATAGCTTGTCCACTTCCTCAACCCGGTGCATGCCACCAGCTTTTGGTGTAGCACGCTCATCACTCCACCTCTCGTTGTTGGATGCCATGTTCTCCAAGATAGTTCCGGCATCTACTTCGTTTCTTGATATGAAAGATCCACCCACTATGGCATCCATAGAGGACTTCAAATCGTCCCTCAGTCCATTATAGAATAGGTTGATGATCTGCCAACGTGGAAGCTCGTGTGAGGACATTTCCTTTGCATTTCTTAGTACCTCACCCATGCTTCATGTAGCGACTCATGGCTAGCCTGTGAGAAAGAGGAGATTTCGCTTCTTAGCTTCATCGTCTTCCCTGGAGGAAAGAACTTGTTCAAGAATACGTTCGAAAGCCGCTCCCAGGTTGTGAACGTGTTGGGGGTCCTTCCCCCTCAACCATTGCTTTGCTTTATCCTGGAGAGAGAACGAGAATAATCTTAACCGAATAGCCTCGGTTGATACGCCATTGATCTTAAATGTCTCACACTTCTCCAAAAAGAGTCTAAATGCTCGATGAGATTCTCCATGGAAGCTCCAGAAATTTGGTCTTGTTGGATCCAAGCCACAAGTGACGGCTTCAACTCAAAGTTTCTGGTCGTAATGGCCAGAGGTTGAATGCTGGATGTAGACCCAATAGACGGCATCGAATATTCGAGCAAAGACTTTGGAGGAGTGATGTTTCCTGCCATGGCGGCAAATTCTTCTCTTCTTCTTTCTGCGTTCAAATGCCTCAGGGTAGCGTTGATCTTGGGATCCAAAGGAACTAAGTCGTCGAGACTCCTTGTGTTTCTGTACATGAAAAATTAAGATATACTGTGAAGCACAAATGGTATGAGAAATAAAAACAAATAAAAACAAAAGTGTAGAACGTGAAAATGATCACGGGTAAGGATGTGAGCTAGTCTCAAGGATAACAAGGTCCTAAATGTAACAAGCACGTTTCCTCCCTACAACGGTGCCATAAAGATTGACCTCTCGTCTGTTTGCATGCAAATCTGGACGGGGATACTAGGATTAGAATTTGTAAACCACAAGCGCACGGTGTCGAAATGTGGCTTGGGGGTCGATCATGGGGAGGCGTGTGTTGTGCTTGTAAACAATCAGGGACCGGGTCACCCGGTGGATGAGCTAGCCTATTCTCTGGTTGGTTGTCATGATAGTAGACTAATGAAACAGATGTAAGAGGTAAAAAGATAACCTAGGACTTTGGCTTCCGTCCTAATCATGTGTTCTCACTATTACGACCGAAGGATAGGAATGTGACTGAATGCCAGTGTTTGGTGGTGAGACATTGCCTCTAAAAGTGATACCTAGTGTCCCATGGGCCCTATATTTTGGTCGATGCCCTTGATGATACGCTAGGTCTACCCGGGTTCAGACAGTGGGCATTCCCATGTCCAACACCACCCGACTCCGGGAGCACTAAGCTCGCAACGATTGCTCCCAACATTTTGTCCAAGCCGTTCCCACGTGCAAGGACTTAATGTCTATGCTAGAGGGTGAGCTGTGGCTAGAGAATCAAACTCCCATTTTATTTCCTCTTAGCCCGACGGTCAAAGGCGGTCTTTCTCCTGCCGATTACAATGAAACGCCCCCCCGTGACCATCAAAAACCCTTGATCCAATCGGATCCCTAGTCCTATGGCCGTTCTAGGAAGAACCCACGAAGGGGCTTCCACCAATGTCCCAGATTGAAGAACTACTCACTATACATGGTATGAAATGCAATAAAACAGGATATAGCCATAAAAATGGAAATCATGTGATTGATTACTATAGCAAATAGAAGTATAAACGCAATATCAAAATACAAGAACGATCAAAGAACTTATAATTAGAGTTTAATTCAAGGAAGCCAAAAATCCCTAAAAACAGCTTAAATTGGGGATCCTCGTTTCTGGGAAAACCTAGCCTATTTATACAAGTGGGCAAGATGCCTGGGAATATTCCCAGAAGAAGACAAAAATAGACATTCACCTGATCGGTTGAAACTTCAACCGATTGGGTGAGACGATGGAAAGATTAGTCTTCGGCTCTAATAAATCTCACCCGATCACTGAACCGATCGGGTGAGTCTTGACGTGCGTTTATATTTCATGTATTCACGCACGTTTTCTTTTGTTTTTTTCCGTCATTTTCCGCCGTCTCGTACCCGTTTTCTCGTTTTTCTTGTTTTCTTTCACTTCTCCGTGTTTTTACGTATTTGCAGGAGTTTGCCTGCGTAGGGGACGTTTAACAACGATATCATAAGTCCCCGGAGCAACGGGAGGAGTCACGCATGATCCAGGGGGCCAAACGACAAAGATCTCTATCTTTCAGCCCCCACCCGATCGGTTAGACACAGCCAACCGATCGGGTGATGCACGCGTACACAACCTGGTCAGCCGCTGAAGCAACGAAAGTGTCAACCGACCGGGTCGCCGACCGGTTCAACCGATTGTTCTCTCTGGAAATTGAAGTTGAAACTCAACCGATCGGGTGAACTTCACCCGATCGGTTCACATGTAGCCGTTTCCCCAAAAAAGATGACCCGGAGAGCTCACCCGACGGCCAGCTGACCGTGCCAGAATATCGCACGTCTCTGTCTTTTTGGGCAACAAACCGATCGGTTGATTTATCAACCAATCGGTTCACCCGACGACGATCAAGATCCAAACGACGAGCAGCTTCCATCAACCGATCGTGTTGCCTGACAGGGTGAAATGCTGAAGATTGTTGTCGAAGTTCGCAGTAGGTCACCCGATCGGGTGATTCTTCACCCGATCGGGTGATGTCATTTTCTATAAATACAGAACCTAGGTTTCCAGAAACGAGGAGAGTTGTTTTTTGGCTGTTTTTCTCTCTCTTGACGGCTGTAATTTTCTAGATATCTGTAAGTTGTCTGATCTTTACCAAACTTTAATATAGTGTTATTTGCATTGCTCTTACTATTTTTCAATCGCCTGATCATGGTTCTAACGGTCGATTTCGATTTATATTGCTTTTTAGTAAATATGTGTGAGTAGTTCCCAAATCTGGGATTTTGGTGGAAACCCCTTCGTGTGTCCTCCCCGATGCGTCCATAGGACTAGGAAATCGATAGGGATTAGAAATCTATCGGTTATGCGGGGTGTTTCATTGTCATCGGTGGAAAAAAGACCGCCTTTGACCGTTGGGCCAAGGGGGAATAAACTTGGCGGTTGACTCCCTAGCCATAGCTCACGCCCTTAGCGTAGACATCAAATCCTAGCGCGCGGGAACGGCAGGATGAGATGTTGGGAGTTATCGTTGCGAGCTTAGTGCTCCCGGAGTCGGTCAGTGTTAATGGACATGAGAATGCCCACTGACCGAACCCTGGTAGTCCGGCGTATCATCCTGGGCACCGACCGGAATATCGGCCCCATGGGACGCTGGTATCACTCTTAGAGACAACGTCTCACCATTAGACCCTAATTTCGATCGTTTTCCTACCCGTAGGCCGTGTTGGCGATAAACACACGATAGTGTGGAAACCGAAGTCTCGGGTTTCCCTTTATATCGTTTATCCCTCGCATTCTATTTTCCGTGACAACCCATCTACCAATTCGGGCTAGCTCACCCATGGGGTGAATCCGGTCCTTTTTGACGCAAGCACAACCATGCCTCCCTGAGTTCGACCCCCAAGCCACTCTACAACACCGTGCGCTTGCAGTTATAAATATTTAAATCTCACACCCCCAATCATATATTGCACACATCTGACACGCACAAAGCGGGGACGTCAAGCTTTCAACCGATCGGGCGGCATGTAGCCAATTTGTAGCAATTTTTTTCGACCTAAAAGTCAACCGATCGGGTGACATTTCACCGATCGGTTCGACTTAAACCCTATAAATAGCACCCCCTCACCCGTTCATCTCCCTCGCCCGATCCCGATTTTATCTAGCCGTTTCAACTTCCCCTCCCTCCAACCGGCCTCCTCCTTCACCCAACCGACCGCAAAACCCCCTAGATCGATCCCTCCACCCTCCATTTCCATCTTTCCATCGATCTCCCTCTCTTTCTCTTCGATTCAACCGGAAAAAAAGCCCTAGTTTTCGCCCAAACCCCCCCATCTTCGATATTTGCTGAAACGAGTTGCCGCGGCTTCACACTCCTCCCCATTGCATAGCGTTGGGACATCTACGAGCAAGGATCTTCATCTCGCTTGGGTAACTTCGCTTCTCAGCTTGATTTGATATTTTGCCCTAGAAATTTTTACTTGCTCAATCGCTTGTGTGTGTACATTCATCATATTTTTTTTGCATTCACTCACGCACACACACCCACATGGCTCGGAACCAAGACAGGGGTAAGGCTATCATGCGAGAGGGGGAGTCGTCTCGCAAGAGACGCAAGACCACATGTCCACCACACACACGCCCTCCTCCCACACAGCCTGCCCAACCCCAACCCTAACCCCAACCTATGATCCCAGTTGAGGACCCACTGATGGGCCCGCTTGGCTACCGCTTCAGGAACCAGGAGCACAAAGACTTTTACCATTGACTTGATGCTCGGGGGCATCTGTCGACCAAATTCACCCACACCCAAACGCTTATCGATCTCGGTGTATTCATCGAGGTCGAGACTCTTTTCGCGAATTTAGGTTGGTTATCTTTCCTGAACGCTAGCGCCGTGTCCTACCCTGCACTCACGCTCGAATTTTTATCCACACTTGTCTGTGAGTCGGGGTCGGTCATCATATTTTGGGTCAGCAATAGAACCATTCGCACCCATCTGGATACCATCAATGACATCTTTGGTTTCCCCATCCTGGGGAACAACGCTATCCGCCCCTCCGGGTATCCCCCCGAATTTGACGTCGATCAGTTTTGGTTCCGCCTCACCCTTCACCCTGACTATCCCGGAGGTAAGGCCAAGGCCTCCTCCATCATTTATCCCATCTTCTGTCTGGCCCACCCAATCATTTCTTCCACGTTTTTCCCCAGGGACGAGTCAGGTACCGTGACCATCCCTGATCTCTTCATTCTTTGGGCCACGACCTTTCCCTTCGTTCAGGGTGATGACGGGATTTCTTTTAGGGCCCCTACCGTTCCCGTCCATGCCGGTGCTTGGCTTGTCTCCAAGCTTGTGGAGATTAGCCGTGCCGGTAAGGGCAAGCTTTGTTGCGGGGGCCTTATCACGATCATAGCTTCTGCTCCCCGATTTAACATTGTCATCCCCTGAGACCTTCCCACTGCCGCAGGACCCTCACATCTAGATCTCGACGTCCTGTGGCATATTCACATGATTAAGCCCCGCCCCGATGGCCGCTTTACCTTCCATTACAGACACCCCCATCTCCCTATACCATTCTGCCGAACCCCGCTCGCATGACTATTGCTTTGGCGACAGATTGGATATTTCCTCCCGATCCCGAGTTTATGGAGGGGCTCCGTCATCCATTCTTTCCCCAGGGAGCTCCGATACCACCTTCTCCTGTCGCCCACTTAGGCGTGCAGGATATCCGTGCGTCCCGGGGAGACCCCGGGGCTAGCCCTAATCATGCCACCCCGGCTTCACTTCCCACCACCACTGTCGCCACCCATACGGTCCGTACTACCTCCTCCTCCTCCTTTCGTAGAGCCACTTCCGCTCGTCTCGCTCTCGAGACTGAGCTGGCTTCACTTCGCGCTGTCGTTGCATCTTCCACCCCCTCAGACCCACCCCATTCAATTTTCTCTCACCCACGTTTCCTCGCACTTGAGAGGGACGTGGACACTATCCTCCGCATTCTCACTCACGTCCATGGACCTCCTCCACCCACACCACCACCTTCACCACCTCGACGATCGTCACCTCCCCCGTCACATTCTTCACCTCCACCATCACCCTCTAGGAAACCATCCCCTCCTATCACTACTTCCATCCCCACTACCTCATCTACCCCCACAGCTCCACTTCCCTCCACTTCCGTCACCCCATATGTGCGCCGCAAGAAATTGCAGGTGCGTTCTCGATCACTTCCCCCACCATCCTCACATACCCCCCCGTACCTCCACCACCCACCACCACATTGGTCACCATTTCACTCCCACTCAACGTCATCACCTCCACACCACTCATCGTCCACACTTCCTCCACACCCACCGATCCATCACCTCGACCACTTTCTCCACTTCTCCGCACACCAGTCACCTCACCCACCCACACTGCATCCCCCACTTCTTCCATCGAGGAGGACGAGGATGATTCCTCTCCTGCTTTTTGATTTCACTTTGTTTTTTGACCTCCCCCTTGCATATCTCTGCCTTTTTACGATCACATCTTATCGCTAGCATCGTCACATCTAGCTTGGGGGAAGTCAATTTTTATGTGTGCTGTCGTGTGATGTTTTTCTTGTTGTGTTCATTTTATATGTTATGTCGTGTGAGTTCTATTTTTTATTTTCTGTTTATGTGTCGTGTGGTGTCATTTGTATTTTTATTCTTCTTTTCAGTTTCGTCTGTGTGATTTTCTTGTCTTTCGTGTCTTTTTGTGTCTGTGCGTATTCCCCCCCATATTCATTGCCCTCCCGTATTTAATTCTATTGCATTGAGGGCAATGCAAGTTTTAGCTTGGGGGAGTCGCACTTCGTGCGTCATTTGTCTCTTTTTCTTCGTTATTTGAGTCGTTTTCCATCGTGTTTTTCTTTTTCTTTTCTTCTTTTTTATCTCTTTCTCCTAGAGATGAACCCTATGATGAATCACCACAAAAATCACACACACACCTAGCATGGCTTCGATAATCACATTCACTAACCCTAGAAAGTCAAGTCCACTTGCATTTCATGCATCGTGGGTCCACTTAGCCTTATTGTGAGTCGTGTGTCGTGACTAGAGTTCGGTGTGCTTCTACTTTGTGATTGTGTTTTATATACCTGTCCAGGAATGACCCCTAGATTATCATGCTTCGATTTGAATATGTGGTATTTGCCTCTCTTATCTGCTTCTGTATGCGTGAATATACATATATCTTATGCTTCATTTCGCATGTGTCGGGATTCCACAGTTAGGACTAGGATAGCCCGTTTTAGCCTAAGCTCTGATTAGCGAGACATTTCCATTGCCCAAGTGTTTAGAATCCGATTTCTTTTTTTTATTTTTTTACTTGGTGCAAATCCCCTCGCCGTGTACCATTCTCCCACTTGGGAGAGTACACACGTGTATATACCCCAAAATCCAAAAATCAAAAAAAAGAGAAGAAAAAAAAGAAAAGAAGAAAAGAAATAAATATGTATAGCCAAAAATCCAAAAAAATACAAATACCCAAAACCCAAAAAATGTGTGTGAATATTTTTCCTATCTACCGAGAATAAAGGAAAAGCGAGAATTTTCACCGAGTGTTCTACTCCACATCATCTCAACCCACATCGCTTTCGAAAACACTTGAAATAGGGAATTTCTAGCTATTACCTAGGCGATAGTGTGGTGATGCCCGAGTCCCTAGCTATGGAGTCCCTGACACATGATGCGTTTCTATTCTCATACTCTTCTCATGCATGCTTGAGCTATATATTCACCCCTTATTCCGAATCGAATGGATATTTGGGTCATTTCTTGGATTTCTGTATATGGAGTTTATAGCACAATGTAGATATCGACACCGTCTGCTAACACACGACCACGCTCACTCGCGCTTCACCGCGTGGGCCCACGGCACTTGTCTGGACTCGTATTCCTTGGTTTAGTGATGTGATTTGGCGTTTGCTTGCTTGGTGTGTCGTTTTTGATTTTGTTGGCCCTGATGGGTGATTTAGGATTTAGAGTTATCTTTTTCTCTCTTCCTCTCTATTTTCTCCCTCCGAGCTCCTACTCTCACTCGTCTACCTCGAGGACGAGGAATGGTTCAGCTTGGGGGATTTTGACGTGCGTTTATATTTCATATATTCACGCACGTTTTCTTTTGTGTTTTTCCGTCATTTTCCGCCGTCTCGTACCCGTTTTCTCGTTTTTCTTGTTTTCTTTCACTTCTCCATGTTTTTACATATTTGCAGGAGTTTGCCAGCATAGGGGACGTTTAACGACGATATCATAAGTCCCCGAAGCAATGGGAGGAGTCACGCATGATCCAGGGGGCCAAACGACGAAGATCTCTATCTTTCAGCCCCCACCCGATCGGTTGGACACAGCCAACCAATCGGGTGATGCACGCATACACGACCCGGTCAGCCGCTGAAGCAACGAAAGTGTCAACCGACCGGGTCACCGACCGGTTCAACCGACTGTTCTCTCTGGAAATTGAAGCTAAAACTCAACCGATCGGGTGAACTTCACCCGATCGATTCACCTGTAGCCATTTCCACGAAGAAGATGACCCAGAGAGCTCACCCAACGGCCGGCTGACCGTGCCAGAATATCGCAAGTCTCTGTCTTTTTGGGCAACACTCCAAACGATCGGTTGACCCGACGACGACCAAAATCCAAACGACGAGCAGCTTCCATCAATCGACCGTGTCGCCTGACCGGGTGAAATGCTGAAGATTGCTGCCGAAGTTCGCAGCAGGTCACCCGATCGGGTGATTCTTCACCCGATCGGGTGATGTCATTTTCTATAAATACAGAACCTAGGTTTCCAGAAACGAGGAGAGTTGTTTTTTGCTGGTTTTCTCTCTCTTGATGGCTGTAATTTTCTAGATATCTGTAAGTTGTCTGATCTTTACCAAACTTTAATATAGTGTTATTTGCATTACTCTTACTACTTTTCAATCGCCTGATCATGCTTTTAACGGTCGATTTCGATTTAGATTGCTTTTTAGTAAATATGTGTGAGTAGTTCCCAAATCTGGGATTTTGGTGGAAACCCCTTCATGGGTCCTCCCCGATGCATCCATAGGACTAGGAAATCGATAGGGATTAGGAATCTATCGGTTACGCGGGGTGTTTCATTGTCATCGGCGGGAAAACGACCGCCTTTGACCGTTGGGCCAAGGGGGAATAAACTTGGCGGTTGACTCCCTAGCTATAGCTCACGCCTTTAGCATAGACGTCGAATCCTAGCACGCGGGAGCGACATGAAGAGATGTTGGGAGTTATCGTTGCGAGCTTAGTGCTCCCGGAGTCGGTCAGTGTTAATGGACATGGGAATGCCCACTGATCGAACCCGGGTAGTCCGGCGTATCATCCTAGGCGCCGACCGGAATATCGGGCCCATGGGACGCCGGTATCACTCTTAGAGGCAATGTCTCACCATTAGACCCTAATTCCGATCGTTTTCCTATCCGTAGGCCGTGTTGGCGAGAATCGCACGATAGGGTGGAAACCGAAGTCCCGGGTTTCCCTTTATATCGTTTATCCCTCACATTCTATTTTCCGTGACAACCCATCTACCGATTCGGGCTAGCTCACCCATGGGATGAATCCGGTCCTTTCTGATGCAAGCACAACCACGCCTCCCTGAGTTCGACCCCCAAGCCACTCTACAACACCGTGCACTTACGGTTATAAATATTTAAATCTCACGCCCCCAATCATATATTGCACACATCTGATACGCACAGAGCGGGGACGTAAAGTCTTCGATTTCTGAGCTTGGGAAATAACAGCTACAGCTGACCCGATCGGTTGACAAGTCAACCAATCGGGTGAGCTTTTGCCTTGACAACAACGTACTGTTTTACATCCACCCGATCACTGAACCGATCGGGTGGATCTGTCTCTCCCACGGGACTGATACAGTCGCATGAACTGATCGGGTGGATCTGTCTACCCGATCGGTTGAGAGCTGATACATGGTTTTTCTTGACGATTGGCTCTCAGGATCTCGTGCGACACCTCCCGTTGCTCCGGGGACTCATGATGTTGGCCGTAAATGTCCCCTGTGCTAGCAATGTCCTGCAAATGCACACAAACACAACGAAAGTAAAAAAGGAACTAAAAACACAAAGGAACAGATACGAAACAACGGAAACCGACGGAGAAAATGTGCATGAATATATAAAATATAACCGCACGTCACCTTCATATAACAAATTGAGAAGGACAGAACCCCCTTCCAAACCAAGCATGTTACAATCTTTTCCATCAAACTAAACTCAAGTGTGCCCACTGCCCATCCACAATAATTGTTGCTTAGAAACTTGGAGCAAAAAGTGAAGGAACAGTGATGAATTAACAATTTAACGCAGGGAAATAAAGAAAGAAAGCAGCAATTTTTTGGGGTGTGAAAACACTAACAGCAATGCAATCAATCAAGCAAGCAATTAATTAATTCAGTAATCATGGCTCTTCGAAATTTCGAATCAATTCAATAAACTTTCTCATTTTCTTGCTGATGACCTAAAAATAAATTACCAAAGATATTATCGTATTAAACCTTAATCCGTCGAAGAGTTGAAGACATTGTCACAAGATGAGACCAAAGTGAGACTATGACAGCCAGAGAGATAGGATTTGCTAATTTTGAAAAACATGCTATTAATTTGCTAATTAGAACAACATGCGAAATAAATTCACAAGAGATAAATAATAGCGGCTAAACCCCAAATCAATAATCAGAGAATGAAAACCCATCAATTAGATACTTAAAATAAAAAAGACAAAAATTTACTATATCGTCGTCTCCACGACCTCCCACGAATATAAAAGGGCCTAATGGAAATGGTTATAAGTGTTGCTAATTGAGTCAATTGCAACAGTTTAAAACGTTGCTAATGTAATAGGAACGGGTTGGACAGTTGCTAATAGACCTTTACCTTTAAGCCGTTGCAATTAGCTAATTGCAACGGTTTACAAACGTTGCAAAAATTACATAACCGTTTCTACGAAAAAATTTCCTAATTATATAAAAATGACACGTAAGCAATTTAGCAATGGTTACAACCGTTGCAAAATTACATAACCGTTTCTATTAAAAAATTTCCTAATTATATAAAAATGACACGTAAGCAATTTAGCAATGGTTACAACCGTTGCAAAAATGTTATTGCAACGATAAACAACTGTTTCTAATACACATTGTCAAAAAATTTTAGCAACACCTATAACAGTTGCTAAAAGATGTTTAGCAATGCTAAAAACCCGTTAGTATAAAGATGTTTAGCAATAGTAGATAACCGTTCCTAAAAAGTATTTAAGCATAGAATATAACCATTGCTAAAGATATTTAGCAATGGAATCTAACCGTTGCAAATAAACATATTAATAAAAAATTTAAATATTAAAATTTCGTAAAATGATTTTAATGTTTTTAACCATTCGCTAATCATTATTAAAAATACAAAGCAATTCATATTTAGTTTTCATACAAACAATCAAGTTGACATTAAAACTCAAGCGTCATTAAAACTCAAACTATCTGACCTACAGTTTCCTCAGTCTTTAACGACTCTGTGCACTACACATTCTCTCACATTCTTTCCCTCTCCACTAAATTAGAAACATCCTTAAGAATGTACAAGCAGAGAATAGGGGGAACAAAAAACACTCTCATATCTCTTCTCTTTCAGCTCTTGCTCCCTTAGCTGTATTCTCCATCATTATCACCATGTCTCTCATACATGCTCAATTTGAAGTCTTTTGGTGGTCTTAGCAGCCTCACCACTTTTCACTGGCTTCTCATTAGCTGCCTGGAAACTGGCCTCGGTCGCAGCAATAATATAAAAGACACGTTCCAGTCTTTTCGCAATCTCGATCAGTAGGGAGGCGGTCGTAATGAGAGGCAGAACTTCCAGTAGCTGCATGTTGTTGTTGTTGTTAGTTTGCAGGCTGGTTAAGCAATTATGAAGCAAACCTCTCTCCAAATGTTAATATCTGTTGGCCAATATCTACTGACACAACCATCTGCAATATGGAGAATGATGTGTCAAAAGCATTAGCTGGATGTTCGACGTCCCAAGCTTATGCCCGAGGATGCAAATCACCACAAGTGCTTGGTGCGTTATAGTATGTATAGATTGTCGAACTCAGGGGAGGCAGTCGTTTAGTGTTTAGCTTTTATGGAAGGAGGAGAATGTGTTTATGGAAGGAGGAGAATGTGTCGTCGGGGGTTGTCACGTGAAAGTTGGTTGATTGATTGTGGGAAATGTGATTAACTAGATAATAAAGGTCTAAGGCATTCAGGACTCCCTGCTAGGACTTTCGGTCATGGATGTCATATCAATGGGTCTTTTGCTGGACGATTGATTAGGGTAGGAGTGTCACATCCGAGGATGGGAACGAGCGTTTGACTTCTGTCATCACGCTCGTCTAACGCATCCCTATACAGAGCCGTGCTTTCGTAATCGGCTTCATACGAGAATGCGTGCATTAGGCTTGACACTTGGTCCCACCTTGCAATCCGTATCCACTCGCGTAATCTACAGACTGTGACGCCACGCTGTAGTTGGTTCTAGCGGTCGGGCTACTTTCATAGTCATCGACTAGTGTAACGAGGATTAGTGGTCGTCCTAGCTCTCGAGTCACTCTCATGATCACGAGCCCTAGAAATGGCCACTGAGCCCAAATCGGATTCATGGGGTTCTCCATCGGATATGGAGCTGCTTTCGTAATCCTCCAATCTTAAGGCCAATCCCCCAAAACCCTTGTTCAAACTACCATAGGGAGACCCTAGATTCATCCAACTAAGATTAACCTAACATCCAATCCCTAGGATCCTAGGGATCATCCCTAAGCCCTAGATACACACTACTCTAACATGGTTATAGCTACAAATATAAGTGCAATGGAGATAATCATCATTAGTTGGGCAAGTATAACGAAACTAATTTCAATACGAAGAGAATGCAAAATGAAAGCAATGTATATAAAAATCAAGGAGAATTAAACATTCACCAAAGTTTAAATTCAATCCCAATATCAGAAGAGAAGTCTCTCCCACACTTAGCTCAGAAGTTCTAAGGTAAAATAAAGTTAAAAACCTAATCTAAACTGAGTTTACTTATATACAACCCATTACGTTTCAGGGTTTACAAAGAAACCAACCTAAAACCCAATAAAAATCACTAAAGTGTGGTCTGCCGACCTAGCGCTCAGTCGAGCGAGGTGGTCGCTCGACCGAGCGCTTCCTTTTGAGCTTTGCTTTGGATGCTGGAGAGGGGGCCGCTCAGTCGAGCGGGGAAGTCGCTCGACCGAGCGCCATCTAGGAGAATTGATGTTGCTTAGTTGGCATGATGTCGCTCGGTCCGAGTGAATTAAATGCAAAATTTCCAGAGAGTTGCAAGTCACAAATTGAAGTTCTCTGATGACTGGCTCGGGTGAGCGGATTCGCCTCTCGGTCGAGCGAGTTGGGTCGCTGGACCGAGCGGCCACTTACAATCTTTTCCATTCTCCTCGGAGTCATAGCTCGATCGAGCGCGTAAGGCGCTCGACCGAGTGATCTAGGAAACTTGGAGCTTCTCATCTTTGTCTCCTTTCTCTCTTCCTCTCTTCTCTTCTCTTCTCTTCCCTTCTCCTTCTTCTCCTTCTCTTTTCACTCTTCCATCCTCTTCTCTTCTCCTTTCTTCCTTCTCTCTTACATCCTCTCTTCACTTCTTCTACTCCTTCTCTTCTCTTCCTTTCTGTTGCAGGATAAATCCGCTTACAATGAATTTATATTGAAGTAGGGAATTAAGGGCACGATGATTACAAGTGTAGGATTGACGACAAGGCTAATCACGATTTGAGGACGATTTGTAGATGAGAATCTCAAGGTCACCCATCAACCAGAGTAGGTCGCCCTTCGATTGAAGTTGGTTGCCCTATGTCGCTTCAACCGTCGGTCAGCAGAAGTGAGCTACCTGCAAGGAGAACAACTCCTCAGAAAGGCGTGCTGGCTGCCAGCCCGTAGCCTCTCCGATGCTTAAGTCAGTAGGTGACTATTAGGAAAATGTCGGACACGCTCGACGATCTTAATGGCAGATCGGCACTCACGTGGTAGACTAGTGCAGGAGGTACGAATATATGGAAGATATCTGAACCTTGCGTATTGATGGTAGTAATTTAGTCTTAACTTACCAACAACTTACCAACCCCCTCTCTGATGGTGGATGGGGGTATTTATAGGCTGTTGGAGTCGGTTACTTTTGTTGAGCTGGCGGTGTCAGTGTGTCAGAGGTTTGGCCGAGGATGTCAAGGCCGAAACTGTCAGGCGCGCTTTTATCAGGCACTCTTTTGTCAGGCTGTCAGAGCCGAAATTATCAGGCGCACTTTTATCAGGCACGCTTTTGTCAGGCTGTCAAGCCGAACATGTCAGGCACGCTTTTGTCAGGTTGTCTGGTGGTAAAACTGCCAGGTGGCTTTTGTCAGGCGTGAGACTATCGGGCAACGAAACTGTCAGTGATATTTATGGAGGTTTGCCTCCCTCTTGAATCCTCAAGTCCTTCTTTGGGCAGACTCCCTTGGGTGGAGAGTTAGGCAGGCTATCTCTTAGGCGATCTTCTCCTCGTCGAGCTAGCATGGTTGGTGTGTGGTCAGTCGGAGGACTATTCTCTTTGATTCGGTCGATGAGCTTATTGCTCTGCCTGGGCAAGCTTCTCTGAGACTTGGCAAGCTTCTCGTCAAAGCTAGTTCTCATTAGGAAGATTCGAGGGACCGTTTACTTGGGCTTTGAACCTGTGGGCCTAGATCGACTGGGCCGATCTTGAGGTCATAACAATTTCCCACAACATTCGAGTTCGAAACGGGAAGTGCGGATCGGCTTGGATGACGCGCTTCACTTTCTATTGGATGACAGCCTTAGCATTAAATGCGAGGTGACCGATCTGATGGCATTACATGAGAACTGACCGTTGGATCTATAAAGCCATCATGCTGATTCGGTTACAGGGGAGCAATCGAGGTGCCCTACGACGGGGAGCACAACATGTGTCCCGTACTGTTCTTGGGGGAAGTCGAGACGCCAGTTTTGCCCCGGATCTTACCATGTGGCCTACCCTCAACGGCTGTGATCTCCTGATCACCTCTGCAAGATAGATTGAAGGGGCAGCGGTTGAGTGGTTTTGCATTCGAATTTCAGAAAGGCTCTTCTTCTCTTCTTTTCTTGCGAGAGTTCTTACCGTCGGTCATTACTTAGTCGGAGCTCCATTGATCTTCTTCTTTTCTAGGTATTTTCTTGATCTATCAATGGCTTCTTCTGGTTCTTCAGCATTTAATTCGAATGCAGAGGGGCACTTTGGAGAGCCTGGGAGTGGGAGCACTGAAGTAGCAGAGGAGATGATGGTGTGGCCGGAGGAGTGGGAGGCACGTCTTGCAGTTTCTTCAACGTCGATGGTGCAAGGGGAGCCCAAGAAGAAGGAGCGAGGGCTTGGGTTGGGCTTCAATAGAGTCAGGGCCATGGTTCCGACGGAGATCAGGGCTATACAGTGCAAAATGAGGACCATCAGTCTCCCCGAAATCTGCTCCAAATACATTCGACCACCCTGTGCAGTTCGCCTCCCCGAACCAATGAAAGGGTTTTCTTACCGAGAGATTACGAAGTCGGGGTCTACTACCCGACCTCCAAACTCGGACTGTGTTTCCTGCTCAACCCCCACCTCCTTCACTTGCTAAACTTCCTTGAACTGCCTCTATTCCAACTAACGCCGGACTCCATCAGCTCTATGATTGGATTTGTTATCCTAAGCAATGTCAGTGGGATAAGTCCGAGCCTATCGGTCTTCCAGTATTTCTTTGAGACAAAGAAGAAGGGGATGTATCATTGTGTTAGTGCGAGGAGGGGCCGACATCTTATCA
Organism: Scilla litardierei; assembly: GCA_030789695.1. Taxonomy (NCBI): domain Eukaryota; kingdom Viridiplantae; phylum Streptophyta; class Magnoliopsida; order Asparagales; family Asparagaceae; genus Scilla; species Scilla litardierei. The sequence goes on from CM061134.1 coordinate 115,492,590, forward strand.
TTGAGCTACCGAGCGAGGTGAGAGAGTGGAGGGAGAGGTTTGTCTTTATTTTGATGCAGGTAGACTCGGTATTGAGGTCGAACTGGGAGACGCTGAATCCCTTAGTGAATAGAGGGGTGACTTTGGAAGGGCAAGACCTGGATAACTCCAAGATCTTGGAGAAGATCCCCGAAGCGATCCAAAAGCATGTGAACTTGGTTAAGGGTGACCAATTTGCCCAATTTTTCTGGCCCGAAGGTATTGCGATCTTGACGACCTTCTCCATATACGCTCACCCTGATATTTCTTCTCTCTGCAGGTGCGGACATGATCCTTTTGCAGGAGGAGTTGATGGAGAGGGCTAGGGAGCCGATGACCTCGGAGCAGATGGCCAAGAAGCCTTCGGCCCAGGAGAAAGACAGGGGGTGGTGATCGAGGACTTGGTGAGGAAGATGGGGCAAAAACAGAGCTCGGGGGTCGTCATTGGGGCCGAGAGGGGTGAGCACGACAAGAAAGAGAAGGAGACGACTGCGGCGACCGTCCATACCCCTAGGGTCAGTGAGGTGGCACAGGGTGGCTTCGTTGATCTTGGCGCTAGTGAGAAGGTGGTGACGCCTCGGAGCTTGCCGACTCAGGGCACTATTACGGCACAGACCGCCAGGGTTCTGGTCGAGTGTTGGCCTTACGGATGTCCCCTTTGGGAGCAGGGGAGCCCTGAGCTGTGAGCCAATAGCGCCCGCTTTAAAGCAACGAAGACCGAGGTTCATGATATTCCAAAGAGAGGACTCTTTGCGTCAAGCTTTCCGGTGGGCAACAAGGACTCAGTGTTTGATGAGGCCGGCATTGCGGTTCATCTAGTATAGAATAGTCTATTACTGATGGATCATGACCCCCTGTTTACTGTTGGTCCAGATCGCCTTTGTGATACGGTAATTTGGCACAGCATGCAAGTTTGCCGCTCTCTCTACTCCATGCCGCCGGTCTTCTCTCTTCCATGTGAACTTACGTTTTTTGTTCCTTCCATAGGCGGTCGTGGCAATGGTGTCCTTGTAGCATCATACTTCCATAATTGGGCTTAAGGTGTCCCATAAGAAGAATACGGTTGATCTCCAGGTAGCCACTGATAAGCTGCGGGCGATAGAGGGCAAATTCGAGGAGGTCGTCGGGAGGCTGCAGGATAAGGAGGATCGGCTGGAGCAGCTCCGGGAGTGGTACGCGACCCAGAAGGAGGAGACCTGGAGGCTGGATAAGATCATGGTGGGGGCTGGAACGACAGCTTCGGGAAGAGGAGCATCGAAGGGTCGCTGCCATGAACGCCCACGTCGAGAAAGTGGAGGCCATGGGGGTGGAAATCGCCGAGCTCAAGCGACAGGTGGCAGTGCTGAAGAGGATAGATCTAGAGGTCATGAAGGCAGGGGCCATCCGTAAGTACCAGGAGGAGGAGTATCTCCCCATGGTGGGATCGATGAGGGAAGAAGGTGTAGAAGAGGGGTTGCAGGTGGGCTTCAAGAGAGTGGAGGCGAGGTTGGCAAAGTTATACCCCACCTTGGAGGTCGACTTCTCCAAGTTGACCATGGCCTCCGATGATGAAGAGGATGAGGTGGATACTCAGGGGGAAAGCGATGCTAGTTCGGGTGAAGGTGACCATGGCACCACATAATCTTCGAGGGGTGGAGTGTTAAGGGCCGGTCTTGAAGCCTCGCTTAGGACTTTTAATTTTTAATTCGTTCTTTTGTTTTGGAGTAGGACTTTTTGTAGTGTCGGCCAATATGATATCTTTTTGTAAGGCCGGCTTTTTGAGGTACTTGTAAATATTTTCAACATCTTGATCAATGAAAGTTTTTTTTCTGAAGGACGTTGTCTGAACTCGTTTTGTACAGTATATAAAGACTTGGCGCTTCCTCTTCCTCAGCCTTGCCCTTATATGTGCCCCTGACAGACGTGGTAGATGAGAGTTGGGGTAAGAGCAGGCCGGATGTCGAGAGTATAGTTCGGCCTAAGCCCGTCAGAGCGTGCTTAAGGGGGGTGCGAGGCCGTACCTCGGCCCTTGCCCTCCGGTGCCTATTGAGGGCAAAGCTCGTGAACTTGCCCCAGAGTTGAGGGAGGGAAGGGTGCGAGCCGTAGCTCGGTCCTTAACCTACCGGTGACCTATCAAAGGCGAAGCTCGTAAGATTGCCCATGAGTTGAGAGTGGGGAGGGTGCGAGTCGTAGCTCGGTCCTTAACCCACCAGTGACATATCAAGGGCAAAGCTTGTAAGCTTGCCCCAGAGTTGATGGAGGGGAGGGTGCAAGCCATCGCTCGGTCATTAACCCACTGGGGACCTATCGAGGGCGAAGCCCGTAAGCTTGCCCCGGAGTTGAGGGAGGGGAGGGTGCGTGCCATAGCTCATTCCTTAATCCACCAGTGACCTATCAAGGGCGAAGCTAGTAAGCTTGCCCTGGAGTTAAGGGAGGGGAGGGTATGAGCCGTAGATCGGTCATTAACCCACCAACTACCTATCAAGGGTGAAGCTCGTAAGCTTGCCCCGGAGTTGAGGGAGGGGAGGGTGCAAGCCGTAGCTTGGTCCTTAACCCACCGACGACCTATAGAGGGTGAAGCTCGTAAGCTTGCCACGTAGTTGACGTCCCAGTGTTTTGGCACTATGTTGAGCAGGTACGGGGATACCAGAATTAAATATTTATAACTGCAAGCGCACGGTGTCAAAGTGTGGCTTGGGGGTCGAACTCAGGGAGGCGTGTGTTGTGCTTGTTATCAAGTAGGAACCGAATCACCCGGTGGGTGAGCTAGCCCTATCGCTCGGTGGTTGTCACGAAATAGAACTACGAAAAGGTGTAAGATATAAAAAGTAACCTAGGACCTTGGTTTCCACCCTATCATGTGTTCTCTCTATTACGACCGACAGATAGGAATACGATCGGATTCTAGGGTTTAGTGGTGGGACGTTGGCTCTGATAGCGGTATCTAGCGTCCTGTGGGCCCGATATTCCAGTCGATGCCCAGGATGATACGCTAGATCTACCTGGGTTCGAACGGTGGGCATTCCCATGTCCAACACCGACCGACTCCGAAAGCACTAAGCTCGCAACGAATGTTCCCGACATTTCATCCAAGCCGTTCCCACGCACGAGGAATCAATGTCTATGCTAGGGGTGTGAGCTGTGGCTAGGGGATCAAACTCCCGTTTTATTTCCCCTTGGCCCGACGGTCAAAGGCGGTCTTTCTCTCGCCCGTGAAAATAAAACGTCCCGCATAACCAACTAAATCCCTATGTCCTATCGAAACCCTAATCCTATGGTCGTTCTGGGGAGAACCCACGAAGGGGCTTCCACCAATGTCCTAGATTAGGAAACTACTCACTAATCATTGCTAAAGATTCAATGCAACAAAACATAGCCATCAAAATTATAATCAAGCAATAGATTAGAGAAGCTAACAATAGTATTAACACAATATTAAAGTATCAAAACGATCAAGAAACTTACAAGATAAATTTAATTAACAGTAGCCAAAATCCCTAAAAAATGCTTAAGAAAAGGGGATTCTCGTTTTCTGGGAAACCTAGGGCTATATATACATTCTGGCAAGATGCCAGGGAATATTCCCACAAGAAGACAAAATTGAACGTCCAACCGAGCAGTTGAAACATCAACCGATCGGTTGAGACGACCGTTGACTTGGTCTTCAGCCTCTAAGATACTTCACCCGATCACTGAACCGATCAGGTGAAATCGTTGGGTTCTTGGCTTGTGAAGAAATGCTACAGGTGACCCGATCGGTTGACAAGTCAACCGATCGGGTGGAATTCAGCTACAAAAACCTAGAGGACTGCGGCATCCAATCGATCGTAGAACCGATCGGTTGGAGTCTTCTTTATTGATTGCTCCTGATCGGGTCTGATACGGTGCACGAACCGATCGGGTGGGTCTGTCCACCCGATCGGTTGAAGGCTGATACATGATATTCTTTGACGTTTGGCCCTCAGGATCTCGTGTGGCACCTCCCGTTGCTCCGGGGACTCATGATGTGATCTATATATGTCCCCTGCGCTGGAAATCTCCTGCAATAGCACAAAAGCACAAAAGTGAAAAGAAACTAAAAATCACAAAAGAATAGATACGAAACAACGGAAAACGACGAGAAATCACGGAGAAGGCATGCGTGAATATATAAAACATAAACGCACGTCAAAATTCCTCAAGCTGAACCCTTCCTCGTCCTCGAGGAAGACGAGTGAGAGTAGGAGCTTGGAGGGAAAAATAGAAAGGAAGAAACAGAAAAAGAAAGCGAAACCCTAGATCGCCCGTCAGAGCCAACAAAATCAAACATGACACACTAAGCAAGCATGCGATAAGCATATCACTAAACCCATGAATATGAATCCATACAAGTGTTGTAGGTCCACGCAGTGAAGCGCGAGTGAGTGAGGTCGTGAGCTAGCAGACGGAGTACTATCTAAATTGTGCAATAAAGCTCCATATACTCATACCCATGGAATGACCCAAATATCGAATCAATTCGAAATTGCGGTGGATAATAGTTCAAGCATGTATGAGAATAGAGTAAGAATAGAAAACATATCATATGTCAGAGACTCTACTGCTAGGAACTAGAAAATCACCACACGAATGCTAAGTTGATTGCAAGAAAATTCCTACGCCAAGTGTGTTCGAAAACGAAGGGGGTTGAGATGGTGTGGAGGAGAGCACTCGGTGCAAATTCTCGCCTTCCCTTTATTCATGGCGATAGGAATAATATTCACATCATGATTTTTTTTGGGTTTTGGATATTGGTATATATATATTTTGAATTTTTGCTATACATATTTTTCTTCTTTTCTCTTTTTTTGGAAGTGGGATGAGGTAAAGTGTGCACTCCCCCAAATGGGAGAACGATGCACGACGAGGGGATTTGCACCAAGTAAAACAAAAAAGAATTCGAATTCTAAACACTTGGCAAAAGAAAAAAATTTCGCAGATCAGAACATAAGCAGAATGGGCTATCCTAGTCTATTGGTAGAGTCCTGACACATGCGATTTGAAGCGTAACATATATATATTATTCATGCATAAAGAAGCAGACAGTGGAGGCATACACCGCATATTCGAAATTGAAGCATGATAGTCTAGGGGTCATCCAAGGACATCCATATAAAACAAAAGCACAAAGTAGAAGCACACCAACTAGCTAGTCACAACACACAACTCTCACAAAAGAAAAGTGAACACATGTAGCATGAAATGCAATAGGACTCGGCTTCCTAGGGTTAGTGAGAGGGATTATCGTAGCTAAGCTAAGTGTGTGTGTGTGTGTGGTTTCGTGGCAGTTCAACATGTGGGGTCATCTTTAGGAGAGGGAGAATAAAAGAGAAAGAAAAAAGAAAAACACGATGAAAATGACTCAAAAATAATGGGAAAAAGACAAGACTAACGTACAAAGTGCGACTCCCCCAAGCTGAACATTGCATTGCCCTCAATGCAATAGGAGTAAAAGCGGGAGGGCAACGATAGATGGGAGGGAAGTACGCACCGACACAAAATGGAAAAAAAACATGAAACACACACAAAATGAAATAGAAAAGTAAAGAAAATAAACACTCAAACCAAATATGCAAAAACACATACATACGAACACATATAAACAAGCCCACACCAACGACATGACACGACAACAGGCACAAAAATGGAATTCCCCCAAGCTGATCATGACAATGCTAGAAAAGAGATGTGATCATGGTGAATCAGAAATAATGGCTAGGGGAAAATCAGAAAAAAGAAATCAAAGTGCAGGAGCAGTGGGGTCCTCGTCCTCCTCGGAAGAGACTGGAGGGGTGTGTGAAGGAGAATGGGAAGGAGAGGTGATAGGTGTGCGAAGAAGTGGGGAAGGAGGTGGAGATGGTGGATGGATGGGCTCGGTAGGGATGTGGACGATGGGTGGTGTGTTGGTGGTGATGGGGGGTGGTAAGGAAATGGCGACCGATGAGGTGGGGGTGGGTAATGATCTCGCACGCACAGCGGGCTTCTTGCGGCGCGAGTAGGCGGTGGTGATAGATGTGAATGGTGGTGGGAGTGTAGGATCGATGATAGTGGTCGTGGGTGGAGAAGAAGTGGCGGGGAGAGAAACGGTGGGGGGATGGGATGATCGCATAGGGGGTGATGGAGGGGGTGATAGTGGTGGAGTGGGTGGTAGAGGACCGTGAATGTGTATAAGAAGGCGGAGAATGGCGACCACGTTTTGCTCGAGAGCGAGGAAACGAGGATGTGATAAGAAAGAAGTGGATGGGTCCGAGGAGGTGGAGGAGGATGCGCTAATGCATAGAGCAGCCAACTCAGCCTCAAGAGCGAGGCGAGTAGAAGTGGCCTGTTGGATCCTGTCAAAACAAGGACGTTAGAATCAAATAATAAAGTAGAGACTTACGCTTGCGTACGCGGCACCGTAATCTCGGAACTTCGACCTCGGATTTGCCATAATGGTCAGTACTTCGTCACGGAGGATCGTAGCAGAGTTTCACCGCCTAAATCTCTATTTAGAAGAGGATTTTAATGGAAGGGAGAAGAAGAACACAAGTTGCCTTATGCAAACTTATGGCATGTTGCCAGGGGCACGGCCGGCCCTGGCCAAGGCCAATGTCCGGCCACTGCCGGCCCAGGCCTCGGCCAGTGCCAAGCCCCGGTCGAGCCCCGGTTGACCCTGTATTTGCGGGGGGGAAGCTTGCATGAATGTGACATGCATGGCCGGTCCATACGGGGCCGACGGCAGTTATCTACGGCAAATTCCCTTACAGAAGGGGAGCGCATGGATCCATATGGGAGCCGGCGATGGCTTGCAGAAAAATCCCAAAGGGGGGATCCGGCCTTGGCACGGCTACGCCTCATCCTGGCAAATGGCCAGGGATTACCGTATATTTCGCTAGTATCATAAGGGTACTAAGTTGAAATATCGTTTTTTTTTGAAAAATACGTTTTCAAAAACGCTTTTCCGCTGCGAAGTACTATAAGAGTACTATCGTTTGATAAGTGAGGGGGAAATATTGAAAGTTGTTCTAGATAGTGATTGGAATCGTAGAGACCTTTCCGATTCTAGAGCAACTTCTTCAATATTTTTCGAAAGTAACTTATCAAATGTAATGATATCATTCCAAGTGGGATATTCCAAGTGGGAGTGATATCTATGTATAAGAATTTTTTGCAATGATTTTTGATCGAACCTTCGGTTTTGTGTCTTTTTGCAGCATTTTAAAGTTAAAATGTCTTCCGCTTCAAAGAATATCGTCGCTGAGTTAAACAGAGGTGAAAAACTCAACGGCGATAATTACAAACTATGGTCCATCAAGATACAATACGTTCTAGAGGAGCAAGAAGTGCTCGAAACTCTGAAGAACGTAATGATTGAACCCGAGTTAGGCACTACGGCCCAACACAGACGAGACAAGGAAGCTTTTGATGCTTGGTCTCGGAAGAACAAGATAGCTCGCATTACGTTATTGTCCAGTATGGCCGATGACATAATGCGCATCTTCTGAGAGCATGACCTAGCCATGGACATATGGTCCAAGCTTGAGGAGAAGTTTGGTGGCACATCGGTGTCCAAACTTCGTTCTTTAACTATAAGATTTGATTCATACAATAAACGTCCAGATCATTCCATGGGGAAACATCTGCGACATATGGCTAATCTCATCTCAGATTTAAAGGATGCAGGTCATGTGCTCACTGATGAGCAACAAATCCAAGCAGTCATACGTTCTCTACCAAATGGGTGGGACCAAATAAAGATGCATCTCACTCATAATGAGAGCATCAAGACCTTCAGCGATGTTTCTAAGCACCTCGAGTTAGAGGAAGAGCGGCTTGCGGCTGCCAAGCCAAGTGCAGAAGTGCACATGGTTGCTAGTTCCTCACACGGAGGAAAGAAAAGGAAAGATCGTTCAAAGTCTACTAATGAACGTAATAAGCAACCTGAGTCTACCAAGAGACCCAAACATAAGGGTGGGCACAAGAAATGGCACAAGAAGAAAGAATTGAAGAGGATCAAGTGCTTCAAGTGCAACAAGTTAGGTCACTACGCCCGTTCTTGTACGGATGAAGGTGACAAGGTAACTTGTAATGATAGTTACATATGTGTTTCTAGTTCAATATTTCTTGTGGAATCTAATCCATTTTGGATAATTGATTCAGGTGCCACCGACCACATAGCAAGGGACAGACGGTCCTTCGTGGAGTATCACCGGATACCCCAAGGAACAAAGTGGATCTATGTAGGAAACAACACACGTGTTGAAGTGAAAGGCGTTGGGACTTGCAAGCTAGTCTTGGACAACGGCCGCACTATCTTACTACATGATGTCCTCTTCGCTCCAGATATTCGAAGGAATATTATATCTGTGGTCGTGTTAATGGGTCTTGGTTATAGTTGGTTTTTCATGATTGTAAAGTGGACTTGTTTTGTAATAATTCCTTAATTGGTACTGGGTATGTATTCAAAGGATTTATTGTATTAAATACAATGTATGACTCTTCATTTTGTAATGAAAATTTCCTTGTTACAAATTCTTCGACTTATAAGTCTGATATAATTTGTTGGCATGCAAGGCTTGGTCACATTGGACCAACACGAATGGATAGACTTGCCAAACGTGGCCTTCTATCCAATGTTTCAAAGGTTGAAATGTCGACCTGTGAACATTGCCTTGTAGGGAAATCTTGTCGCAAGCCGTTTGGAACCGGCACAAGGGCCGAGGTTCCATTACAGCTCATCCATTCGGACATATGTGGTCCGATGAATGTCAAGACAAGACGCGGGAAGTCCTATTTCATCACTTTTATTGATGACTTCACCCGATTCAGACATATCTATTTGATATCCCACAAAAGTGAAGCATTAACCTGCTTTAAAAACTATATGAGTTTAGTGGAAAATCAATTAGATCGCAAGATTAAGGTCTTGCGAACCGATAGGGGCGGTGAATATCAATCAGCAAGTTTTAAGGAACTTTGTGATGAAAAGGGCATAGTTCATCAGGTAACTATGCCTTATACTCCTTAACAAAATGGTGTTGCAGAAAGGAGAAATAGGACTTTAATGGAAATGGTCCGTTCAATGATGGCGCAAGCTAACTTGCCAATCACCTTTTGGGGTGATGCATTATTGACGGCCGCTTTCATTTTAAACCACGTACCCTCGAAATCAGTTAGCTCCACTCCTTATGAGTTGTGGAACCAAAGGTCTCCTGACTTAAACATTTTAAAACCTTGGGGATGTGCATCCTACGCACATATTTCCTCCCATAAGTATGGCAAACTTGGGCCACGGGGAAGGAAAAGTATCTTTATACGATACGCAGAAAACTCCAAAGGTTATGTTTTCATTAGTCAGGAAGACAATGGAGGTCTAATTGAATTTGAGTCGAGGGATGTCACTTTCTTGGAAAAAGAGTTTCCAAGACAGGGCGAGATAAGTCAGGACTTATCTCTATTTGAGATTAATGATCAAGAAGGAGTACCTCATTCGATTGGGAGAATTCTTGGTGAAGACGAAAATACATTTCAACCTTCACCAATGGATGATACGAATGATGCTAATCCTATTCCATACGGGAATAATGATCCAAGTGGGAGCATTTCTAACGACATTCCAAGTGGGAGTGATATTAGAATTGATCTAAATTCGAGTCAATAAGGACTTGAAGAATCTCAAATACGACGTAGTAGTCGTACAAGGTTGGCTCCTCTAAGATTTGAGGATGAATTTCCGCAAACATTTATGACTTTACTACAAGATGATGACGAGCCTGCTACTTTCAAACAGGCCGTAACATGCCCTGTGAAAGACAAATGGATGGAAGCGATGAAGGAAGAGTTAAAATCCATGAAAGTTAACCAAGTCTGGGACTTAGTTGACTTACCCAGAGGACGTAGAGCTATTGGGAACAAATGGGTTCTCAAGATCAAGCATAAGGCTGATGGCTCTATAGACAGATATAAAGCTCGCCTTGTCGCGAAAGGTTTTACGCAACAGGAAGGGATAGACTACGAAGAGACTTTCTCACCTGTTGTTTGTTTTACCTCGATTCGCCTGATTCTGGCTATGGTAGCTTGCTTAGACCTCGAATTACATCAGATGGATGTAAAAACTGCATTTCTCAATGGAGAATTGGATGAGGAGATCTATATGGAACAACCAACAGGGTTTGTAAAAGAAGGAAACGAACATAAGGTTTGTAAACTTCGTAAGTCCATATATGGTCTTAAACAATCCTCAAGGCAATGGTATATACATTTCAAGAAGTTGTCTTATCAAATGGGTTTTCCATACTTGATGAAGATAACTGTGTATATATCAAGAGGATCAAAAGCAAGTACGTTATTATGTCTCTATATGTAGATGACATTTTAATTGCCGGAAATGACAAGGGCTTTGTGATGGATATCAAGGCTTGGCTTTCATCAGTTTTTGAGATGAAAGACATGGGAGAAGCCGCATATATCCATGGAGTTAAGATTTCAAGGAATCGTTCGACGAAACCTCTTTCTCTTTCACAGGAGACTTATATAAAGAAGGTTCTAGAACGTTTTAATATGCAGGACTGCAAGTCCATTGATACTCCTATAAGCAAATGCGATAATTTATGTCTAAAATCATGTCCAAAGAACCAAAAGGAAAAGGAAATTATGGAAAAAGTTCCATATTCCAGTGCAGTTGGTAGTCTTATGTACGCTATGATGTGTATAAGACCGGACATCTGTTTTACCGTTAGAATGGTAAGTCGTTACCAATCCAACCCAGGGCAAGTACACTGGAAATCGGTTAAGAGGATAATGTGGTATCTTAAAGGAACTGCGGACTATGCTTTATGCTATCAAGGAGATGCCTTGAGGCTCGAAGGCTACACTGATGCTGATTGGACGGGTGATCTCGATGAGCGACGATCGACCTCAGGATATGTTTTTCTACTCGGATCTGGTGTAATATCCTGGAGTAGCAAGAAACAATCCTGCATCGCACTTTCAACTATGGAAGCCGAGTTTGTAGCATTTAGCATGGCAGTCCAAGAGGCTGTTTGGCTTAGGAAATTCTTAGACAGGCTAATCGATGCAAGTGACTCAGGTGCTGTACCAATACACAGTGACAGTCAAGCATCTATAGCCTATGTCAAAGATCCAAAATTCCATTGTAAGACCAAACACATTGATATCCGCTACAAATTTGCAAAAGCCTATAACAAGACCAAGAAGGTAGACAAAAGGTACATATCTACGCATGAGATGATAGCGGATCCGCTAACGAAGGCGATCCCCAGAGATGTATTTTACAAACACTTATCATCTCAAGGATTGCGTAAGAGCTGAGTTGTACCAATGTAAATTCCCATGTCTGTAAAAGATCAAATTTAATAAAAGAATAAGTTCTTTTCAACATTGCATATGACTTTCTTGAAAATGTTTGTGTACATTTTAAATCTCAGCTGGTTTTTTAGTATGTCGGACAGATTGAGGTTGGCTCTCTCACATGAGCAACTGCCTTTATTATATCAGACGGATAAAATAAAGATGAGACCTGTTTAAAGTCAAAATCGTCAGACGGGTGATTTAGAGTCATGACTTAAACAAAATGGTCGTATGAAAGATCTGCATCATATGGATGCTTATAAAAGATCTAATAGGATTCTTAAATCCTATTTGTCTTATGCGGGGTGTGGGTCCAGAAGATTATTTGAGTAGTAAAAGGGACTCAAAATCAGACATTGTGGTGTCTGATCATCATCCTTACAACATCATTAAGACATAAGCTCCCTGGGAAAGGAGTGATGTTGTAATACGTATTCATACTACGTATGCATTTTGACTATTGGGTTAGAATAGTAATTGTGTTTACTATTATGTGAGACCCAAAGACCACATGGGTCTTAACTTGTTACCCTTATGGACTCTAATTGGTTCCTTTAGATTTGACTGGGTGATTGCTATCTTAGCATGTTGCTTATGGACTATGGTCAATTCGGTCCGACGGGGCATGTTAGAAAAGCAAGTCAAGTCAAGATCAAAAGGATCGCAAAAAGAGGAAGATTAATTTCATATTCGCATTTGGACTTTAGAGATTCAAAGCTGGCCAGCCAATTGTAATCCAGATGGGATTCAATTGTTGAATATAAAGTATAAGAAATGTGAAGAAATAATCTAGGGTAAAGCATGCGTTGATCTACTCAACTTTGCACCTCGAGGAGTGTTGTGTATCTCTAACAAGTGCACAACAGCGGACTCTATGCACATGACGGTCACACGGCCTATTTCTCGGTATGATAAACAGAAGAGTTAAAGGAAAGATGTTTCCTTATAATCCCCTCAAGGGTGAGTGGGAGATGTTGGATATGGACGACATGAATACACCCATGAGGGGATGTATAAGGATATACGGACCTCAGATGTCGCGTGTACGAAAGCGTGCACGAAGGGAATCTTTTCTCGTGTGAAAAGGACCACTCGATAAGTGGAAAAAGTCACTTTATAAGTGCATAAAGGCACTCGATAAGTGAATGAAGAAGAGGATAAGTAAAAGGGCTAATATAGGCTAATAAGCTTACAATTGGTTATTTCCTACAATAACTACCCCTAAAGCCTATAAATAGGACCAAAGGGTATGCCTTTTACACCAATCTTAACATGCCATAAGTTTGCATAAGGCAACTTGTGTTCTTCTTCTCCCTTCCATTAAAATCCTCTTCTAAATAGAGATTTAGGTGGTGAAACTCTGCTTCGATCCTCCGTGACGAAGTACTGACCGTTGTGGCGAATCCGAGGGCGAAGTTCCGAGATTACGGTGCCACGTACGCAAGCGTAAGTCTCTACTTTATTATTCTATCCTAACATCCTTGTTTTGACAGGATCCAACATGGCCTGGCGGACAGCAGAAGTGGTGCCAGCGGCAGTGGTCGTGTCGACATCGGAGGCTAGGCCAAAGAGGGCCATAGTAAGTGCCTCGGAAGAAACAAGGATAGCACCTGGGGTGGTGCCACTGGGTCCAGCCCCGGTGTTCTCTCTGAATGCAGGGATATCCTGCTTGGCCAAGTGGACGGCAGAAGAACGTGGTCTAGGTGCGTCAGAGAGAACAAACTGTAGATGTAACCCCCTACAAACTCAGGATCATGAGGAAACGACCAATCTGCCTCAGGGAAAATAGACATTCGTCCAGGATTGAGCAGAATGGTATATGGTGCAGGGGGGTGGCCATAATAGAAAGCCAACCGACCATCGCCTCACGGCCGGATCATGTGGGTGTGCCTCAGGACATCAAGATCGAGATATGTGGATCCTGGGGCACGCGGTAAATCGGTGGGGATCACTATGTTGAAGGGAGGGTGTAAGGCAATGAGAGTAATGAGGCCACCACAGTAATATTTACCCTTGTTTGCACGGCTAATATCAATAAGTTTTTGAATTAGCCACGCACCGGCGTTTATGCGTACGCGCGGGGCCTCGAAAGTGATCCCGTCAACACTGAGAATGAATGGGAAGTTCATCGCCCAAATGATGAATAGATCTGGGATGATCACCGTACCGGACTCATCCCTAGGAAAGAAAGTGCTCGATATGATACGGTGGGCGAGACGGAAGACTGGGTGGATGATGGAAGAGGCCTTGGCCTTGCCTCGAGGAAAATGATCGTGAAGAGTGAGGTGTCTCCAAAAATGGTCGATATCGAAGTCGGCATGTAATTCATAGGGGGAAATGCTGCCTTCTAGATTGGGGAAACCGAAAATATTGTTGATGGTAGTCACATGGGCACGGAAGTTTCGGTTTCAAAGGCAAAAATCGATAAGTGACCCCGCCTCGGTTTTGTGAGTAGTGAGAAATTCTAGTGTGAGGGCAGGGTAGGCTAGTGCCTGGGAGTTTAAGAAACTAAGCCATCCTAGATTTGCAAATAGGGACTCGACTCCGGAGAAAACTCCGAGATCAAGTAGAGTTTGATCGTGTGCAATTTAGTGGCTAAGTGAGATCGTTTGTCGAGTCGAGAATAGAAATCTTTAAGGGCCTGACTCATAAATCGCACTCCCTGCAGTCCCAGCAGTGGGTCCACCACATGTATGATGGGTTGGGGTGGTGGTTGGGTAGGCGGTGGTGGAGGAACGCGTCCATGCGTAGAACATGTGGATTTTTGTCTCTTGCGAGATGGCTTCTCCTCCATGATTTGCTTACCCTTGTCCTTATCTTTTACCATGATTGTGTGGCTATTTAGTGTTATATGCAAGATTATATGAGTGTGCACACAATCAATGACGATGGAGCAAAGTAATAATACTTGGGCAAAATAAAAAATCAAGCTAAGGAATGAGTTTACCCAGCTATCAATCAAGTCCTTGCTCCGAAAGATCCCACGTCGTACTATGTAGTGATTTGGGAAGCCACCGCTCGCCAATCCAACAAGAAGTGAAATTTCGAAAAATGGGGCTATGGCTAGGGTTTTTGCGGTTGAATGTGGTAGATAGGAGGGGATTGATGGTGGGAGAGAAATGGACGAAGTGGGAGAGTGATTTTAGGAGTGGTGGAAGTGGAAGAGGAGATTGATTGAGAGGAAGCCGAAACGGTCGTTCGAAGGGAAGTGTGTTGGAAGTCGGGTGAATGAGGTCGGGTGAGGGGTAGGATATATATAGGGTTAGATGAACCGATCGGGTGAAAGTTTACCCGATCAGTTGGTCAGATTTCGAAATTTTCTTGCGGATCAACAGCTACAGGTGAACCGATCGGGTGATATTTCACCCAATTGGTTGACTGCTCCCCAAAATTCCCGAGGCTACTGTCATCTCCACATGATCAGCCCCCCAATTGCCGCATGTGTCACCCGATCGGTTGACCTATGTGCTGATACTGGCCATTTTCTGATACTGGCCACCCGATCGGTTGATGGATGAACCGATCGGGTGGTGGCAATTCCTGCACAGATACAAAAAATTATCTAAGTATCCCAACGAAAGTCCCCATAGTAGTATTTATTCACAAAAATTAGTAAACTAATCCTATAAAAATTGACAAAAGTTCAGAACATGGGTTGCCTCCCATGAAGCGCTGTTGTTTATAGTCGTTTGCTCGACTCCTGATATATGATATTCATGGGGGTTTGTACGGGTGACGCCCAACGATCGACGTCTTCTCAGCTGTAGGGGCAGGGGCTCTTGTTGTTGACAGAGGTGAAAGGTGAATGGTCTCAACGACTCTCCCGCTGGTGGTATCCGGGGGTTCTTCCTTGGTGTTGGCGTCAATCGCCACTTTTTTCAGTATACGAACCTCATCAGCGGTTAGCGTCAGAGGCTCCTTCCCCTTGCTCTTTGTAAGAGCAACCTTTCCAGATCTGGGGGGAGTCAACCCGGAGACACACACTCGTTCGGCAGCTTCTTCTTTTCTTTGCCCATTGTGCTCCCCAAGTCCTTCCAAGCCTTCGGGGGGGGGGGGGGGGGGGGGGGTTCCTTGAGAGAACCTCCCAAGCTCCTGCTTCAATGACCTTTTCTTCTTCTACCTCTAGCAGATTACATCTTTGTTCCTCCGACGGAAACTTCATTGACAAAGCCAAGTCAAACTCTACTTTCTGATCTCCCACGTTCAGGGACAGTTTCCCTTTCTTGACGTCTATGAGTATGCCTGTGGTTGCCATAAAGGGTCTCCCGAGGATAATCGGAGTGTGATTATCCTCAGGCATGTCCATAACTACGAAATCGACTGGCACATGCGCACCGCTGATGTTGACCGACAAGTCATTGAGTACCCCCACCGGGTACTTAACTGATCTGTCTGCCAGCTACAGAGTCATTCCTGTGGGTTCAAGCTCACCCATATTTATCCTTTTGTAAAGCGATAGGGGCATCAGACTTACGCTTGCACCCAAGTCGACAAGCGCTCGATTGATTGATACCTCCCATATTGAGCACGGGATAGAAAAACTCCCGGGCCTTTGAGCTTCGGCGGGTTGGCTCGTTGAATTAGAGCGCTACACTTCGCCGTTAGGACGACTTTCTCTTTCCTTGTCCCCTTTGTTACCAAATCCTTCAGAAATTTTGCATATGAGGGGATGGTTTCGATTGCTTCCAAAAACGGGATCTGTAGACTCAAGTCCTTCACCATCTCGAAAAACTTGCCGTACTTCTCATCGATTTTTACTTTGGCGAGCCTTTGTGGGAATGTCACTATAGGCTTGAAGACCCTTGAGTTATCGCCCTCATTTTTCTTCTTCTCTTCAGAAACTCCCTCCGGAGTCACGAGGGTTGACGTTGAAGCTCCATCGTCATTTACTTTCAGATTTGGTCTCTCCTTGACCATTGGTGCTTCAGGTTCTTTCACGGCCTCCCGCACCGAAATCTGTGTACCACTCCTCAAGACTATTGCGGACACATTTGCTTGACCGTGCTCAAGGCAAGAGTTTGGTTGGGTCCCCTTGGGTTCACCTCCGGCTGGCCCGGTAGTTGCCCTTGTGCTTTCTAAAGATTGGCCACTTGCAACCCCAGCTGGGTCACTTGATCGGCCAAAGACTTCTGCCAAATCTACAGCTGAAGGTTGATCTTCTCCTGATTTGATATATATTGAGTAAGGAGGTTCTCGATAGGAGAGACCACCCGTTGCTAATTGTATTTCCCCAGCTCGGGTTGGTGCTGCTGATTTCTCGGAGGGTATTGCTGATATATCTGCTGCTGAGGTGGAGGGGGACTGATATAGTTGCTGCTGCTGAGGTTACTTGGGCTGCTGGTAAGGTGCCCTGTAGCTGAAGTTTGGGTGGTTCCGGTTGTTTGGAGAATGTTAGTTCTTGAGTTCAAGACTAACGTTGTTTTGATGATGATCAATACATTATGTTAGTGTGCCAATCAATCTTATGTTTTAGTCTCAGTTTATCTTAATGATTATATGTTGATGAGACAAAGCATAATACTTGGAGGATATTACAAGGGATATCTTAAAGACCTCCAAGAGTGATGGTGTGCTCAAGCTTGGATAAAGTCATGAAGATCATCTAATGAAGCCAAAGCTTGGAGCATGATGATGGATGGACATCTAGAGGAGCATTGACTAAGCTTTGATCTTGATGAAGGGAAGCTCATCAAGGAGTGCCAAAGCTTGAAGATGATGGGGAGCATCAAGGTATCGTGAGCTTGAAGACTTAGACTCTAGGAGATGCAATCTGTAATACATGTAATTTCATTTACTTGCATTTCTCTTTTTGAGTCTAGGATTATTGTAATGCCTTGATAGATGGTCATACTCTCATGCATTTGCATTTCACCATCTTAGTGAACCTTAGGATTATCATAGAATCCAACCCAATAGGTTCATCTAGCCCAAAGACTCAATTGGAGTCTCTGGCTCTCCTTCAGTCGCCTGCTGAAGGTTTTACATTCGACTGGGTAATTCCAGTCGCCTGTCGAGCCTTTTACAGTCGACTGTGATGCATAGCTCAAGTCAAATTTTCTATTTACTCATCTTGAGCTTTTCGCATCAGTCGCCTGATGTTCAATTTACAGTCGCATATGAATTGGTCGACAGTCGACTGTGCGCTTCTTGCATTTTCTGGGCTTCATCCTAATGTGCAAGACAGTCGCCTGATGAAGTTTTACAGTCGTCTGTATATTTACAGTCGCCTGTGAAATAGCCATCTGTTTTACTTCCATCCTCTGTGGCAGTCGAATGATGACGGATATACAGTCGCCTGTCTATTTTATAGTCGACTGTACTTTGGTCATCAGTCGCCTGTATGCATACTGGGAGTAAGCTACATCTCTCTGTTTCTTGTCCATCCCTGCTGCAGTCGCCTGATGAAGGATATACAGTCAACTGTCAGTTTTTTCAGTCGCCTGTGTAGTCTTCTACAGTCGACTGACTTGGCTCAAATTATAGCCGTTGGGATTTTTCTAGCCGTTGAGCAGTCGACTGTCAGTCGACTGTCAGTCGACTGTCATTTGTTCATCAGTCGACTGTCTGGACCATAAACTGCCAAAATCTAGCAGTTGCAGATTTCTTCCCTTTGGGTTTTGGCTGGTTTTATGGGTTCCTTTGGGCTTCCTATTTATAGGAGTTGGCTTAGTTCATTTAGAACTCTTGGTTGATATTGAATATCTTAGAGAATCAATAACCACTCCTAATCTCTCACATTTCCCTCTCATGAGCATATTTCTCTTCATGCATTGAAGCTAGCTCATAGGAAAATTCTCCAAGGGATCTAATTCTCATTTCTTTCTTGGAGAACATCTTTCTTCTCTTCATTTCATACACTCAAGTGAGTAGTGTTAGGATTCATTCCTAGAAGAGAGAAAGATCATCAAGTGCAATCAAAGCCTCATCTCAAGCACTTGAGTTTCACTTGCATGCCTTCTTCATCGCATTGGTAAGATCATATCAAGGCATAGGTAAGTGTTATTTCGTTTCACCTTTGTAACACTAATTCTCTTTGTGGGAATTAGTCTTTATCTCTTTGTGGGATTAGGATACTCTCTTTGTGGGAGTAACTCTCTTGGTGTGAGTTTAGTGTCCTAGTGTAGGGCTAACCCTAATTCTCTGAGTGGGAGTTAGTGATTCTCTTGGTGGGAGTCTTGACACTCGTGTAGGGTTGGTTGGGTCCTTGTGTAGGGAAAAATCCTTTTGGTGAGGTATCCCCTTTGTGGGATTTTTATTCACTTCTCTTTGTGGGAATATAGTGAATATTGGTGTGGCAGGACGTACCCAAGTTTTGGGGAACCAGGGTAAAATCTTGTGTTTACGATTGTTGTTGTTGAACACTCTGTTTAATTTTCGCAACTTATTGTGCTATAATTTTAGTAACTTTTAATTAAGCACTTTGCTTGCTATTACACTATTCACCCCCTCTAGTGTATGTGTAGCCCCGCAGGGTCCCTTACAGAGAATATGCAGGATTTGAGCTTGTCCTCGGCAGATAAGGTGCGTTCCTCGTAGGGTTATAAAAGAGGGCACTTGCTTAATCCACTGGTGCCAATATATCTCCACCATCAAATTCTCCCAAGACTTCAGTTTCTACCGCTGCCATATGTTGAGTGTTGGTACCACCTGCTCCAACCATGAATACTGAGATCTGGGTGGAAAGCAAATCAAATTTGCTAGACAGTTTATCTACTTCCTCCACCTGGTGCATTCCTCCAGATTTTGGTGTGGCACGCTCGTCGCTCCAGCTTTCATTGTTTGATGCCATATTTTCCAGAATATTACTGGCATCAACTTCATTACGTGCCATGAAGGATCCTCCCGCGGCGGCATCCATTGAGGACTTTAAGTCGTCCCTCAGCCCATTGTAGAACAAGTTGATAATTTTCCAGCGGGGGAGCTCATGGTGAGGGCATTTTCTTTGCATCTCCTTAAACCTCATCCATGCTTCATGCAACGATTCATGGCCGGCTTGGGAGAAGGAGGATATTTTGCTCCTCAGCTTCATTGTCTTCCCCAGAGGAAAGAACTTGTTCAAGAACGCATTTGATAGCTTCTCCCAAGTTGTAAATGTATTGGGGTCCTTCCCCCTCAGCCATTGTTTTGCCTTGTCCCGTAGCGAGAAGGAGAACAATCTCAACAGGATAGCGTCGACACGCCATTGATTTTGAAAGTTTCGCATTTCTCCAGAAAAGAATCTAGATGCTCGATCGGGTTCTCCATATGAGCTCTAGAAAACTGGTCCTACTGGATCCAAGCCACTAGCGATGGCTTTAGCTCAAAATTTCCGGTCGTGATGGCCGGAGGTTGGATGCTAGACGTGGATCCGATGGACGGCATGGAATACTCGAGCAGAGACTTCTGAGGAATGATGTTTCCTGCCATGGCGAATTCTTCTCTTCTTCTTTTTTCAGTGTTGATATGCCTCAGAGTGGCATTTATCTCGGGATCAATAGGAATCAAGTCGTCAAGACTTCTTGAGTTCATGTGCATCAAAAATCAAAATACCCCGTGAAGCACGTATGGTATGATGCGAAATAAGAATAAAGAATAATAAAGAAATAAAAAATAAAAAAAATAAAAAAATAAAAATATAAGTGTAGAATGTGAAAATTTTCACGAGGTGAGGATGTGAACTAGTCTCGGGGGTTAACAGGGTCCTATATGAAACAAGCACGTTGCCTCCCCGGCAACGGCACCATAAAGCTTGACGTCCCCGAGTTTTGGCACCATGTTGAGCAGGTACGGGGATACTAGAATTAAATATTTATAACCACAAGCGCACGGTGTCGAAGTGTGGCTTGTGGGTCGAACTCAGGGAGGCGTGTGTTGTGCTTGTTATCAAGTAGGAACCGGATCACCCGGTGGGTGAGATAGCCCTATCTATCGGTGGTTGTCACGAAATAGAACTACAGAAAGGTGTACGATATAAAAAGTAACCTAGGATATAAAAAGTAACCTAGGATCTGG
The DNA here is from genome assembly GCA_030789695.1 of Scilla litardierei. Classification (NCBI taxonomy): domain Eukaryota; kingdom Viridiplantae; phylum Streptophyta; class Magnoliopsida; order Asparagales; family Asparagaceae; genus Scilla; species Scilla litardierei. The sequence continues at coordinate 115,512,945 of CM061134.1, forward strand.
TTTCCACCCTATTATGTGTTCTCTCTATTACGACCGACGGATAGGAATACGATCGGATTCTAGGGTTTAGTGGTGGGACGTTGGCTCTGATAGTGGTACCTAGCGTCCCATGTGCCCGATATTCCGATCGATGCCCAGGATGATACGCTAGGTCTACCCAGGTTCGGACGGTGGGCATTTCCATGTCCAACACCGACCGACTCTGGGAGCACTAAGCTCGCAACGAATGTTTCCGACATTTCATCCAAGCCGTTCCCATGCGCGAGGAATCAATGTCCACGCTAGGGGTGTGAGCTGTGGCTAGGGGATCAAACTCCCATTTTATTTCCCCTTGGCCCGATGGTCAAAGTGGTCTTTCTCCCGCCAGTGACAATAAAACGCCCCGCGTAACCATCTAAATCCCTATGTCCTATCGAAACCCTAAACCTATGGTCGTTCTAGGGAGAACCCACGAAGGGGCTTCCACCAATGTCCCAGATTAGGAAACTACTCACTAATCATTGCTAAAGATTCAATGCAACAAAATATAGCCATCAAAATTATAATCAATCAATAGATTAGAGAAGCTAACAATAATATTAACGCAATATTAAAGTATCAAAACGATCAAGAAACTTACAAGACAAATTTAATTAACAGTAGCCAAAATCCCTTAAAAAATGATTAAGAAAAGGGGATTCTCGTTTTCTTGGAAACCTAGGGCTATATATACATTCTGGCAAGATGCTAGGGAATATTCCCACAAGAAGAAAAAATTGAACGTCCAACCGAGCGGTTGAAACATCAACCGATCGGTTGAGAGGACCGTTGACTTGGTCTTCAACCTCTGGGATACTTCACCCGATCACTGAACCGATCGGGTGAAGTTGTTGGGTTCTTGGCATGCGAAGAAATTCTATAGGTGACCCGATCGGTTGACTTGTCAACCGATCGGGTGGAATTCAGCTTCAAAAATAGAGAGGACTGCGGCATCCAACCGATCACAGAATCGATCGGTTGGAGTCTTCTTCATTACTTGCTCCTAACCGGGTCTAATACGGTGCACGAACCGATCGGGTGGGGCTGTCCACCCGATCGGTTGAAGGCTGATACGTGATATTCTTTGACGTTTGACCCTCAGGATCTCATGTGTCACCTCCCGTTGCTCTGGGGACTCATGATGTGAGCTATATATGTTCCATATGCTGGAAATCTCCTGCAATAGCATAAAAACACAAAGAAAGTGAAAAGAAACTAAAAATCACAAAAGAATAGATACGAAACAACGGAAAATGACGAGAAATCACGGAGAAGGCGTGTGTGAATATATAAAATATAAACGCATGTCAGTAGTTGATGGAGGGGAGGGTGCAAGCCGTAGCTTGTTCCTTAACCCACCGGTGACCTATCGAGGGCGAAGCTCGTAAGCTTGCCCCAGAGTTGAGGGAGGGGAGGGTGCAAGCCGTAGCTCAATCCTTAACCCACCGGTGACCTATCGAGGTCAAAGCTCGTAAGCTTGCCCTTGAGTTGAGGGAGGGGAGGGTGTGAGCCATAGCTCGGTCCTTAACCCACCGGTGACCTATCGATGGCATAGCTTGTAAGCTTGCCCTAAATTTGAGGGAGGGGAGGTTACGAGCCGTAGCTTGGTTCTTAACCCACTAGTGACTTATCGAGGGCGAAGCTCGTAAGCTTGCCCCAGAGTTGAGGGAGGCGAGGGTGCGAGCCGTAGCTCGGTCCTTAATCCACCGGTGACCTATCGAGGGTGAAGCTCGTAAGCTTGCCCTGGAGTTGAGGGAGGGGAGGGTGCGAGCCGTAGCTCGGTCATTAACCCACCGGTGACCTATCGAGGGCAAAGTTCCTAAGCTTGCCCTAGAGTTGAGCGAGGGGAGGGTGCATGCCGTAGCTCGGTCCTTAACCCACCGACGACCTATCGAGGGCGAATCTTTGTAAGCTTTCCCCCGAGTTGAGGGAAGGGATGGTGCATGTCGTAGCTCGGTCCTTAACCCACTGATGACCTATCGATGGAAAATCTTGTAAGCTTGCCTCAAATTTGTGGGAGGGGAGGGTGAGAGCCGTAGCTCGGTCCTTAACTCGCCGGTACCTGTAACCTTGGAAGGGAGCTGAAATTTTTAAATGGAGATGACAATATTTGCGAGTGTGCATAGAAAATGATAGTTATATTTACAAAGCTATTGATAATATCTGAGTAGATGCTCATCATTGCTATGGTGGGCTAGCTCGTCGCCTTCCATTGTTGGTCGCTGAAGTCCTCCCGATCATTGACGAGTTCGACCAACTGGGCTTGCTTGGGCTCTTTGTGTTTGGTGGAGCTGACGTAGTAGCTTTGGGATAGTCTTTGGCTCCCTCGTGCTTGTCTAACTCCATGTGGAGCCTGGAACTTGATCATTTGATGCATGAGTGAGGGGAGTGCTTCGATGGTGGTCATGTATGGCCGCCCTATGATACCGTTATATACCGACGCGTTGTCGAGGACAATGAATTACGTCATACGAGTGATGATTCTTGGCTCCTCTCCCAGAGACATTGGCAAGGTGGTAACTCCGACGATGGGAACCGAGTGGCCGGTGAAGCCGATAATCGGACCCGTACATGGGCTCAGATCCGCTTGCTTCAGCCCCATCTTCTCGATCGTTGACATAAAAAGAATGTCGCATGAGCTTCTGGTGTCAATCAAGAGGCGTCTGACTATGGCCGTTCCAATTTGGGCTTCGATGATGATGGCATCATCATGTGGTAGATCGACCCCTTCCAAGTCGTCGTTCGAGAATAAGATGGGGGGACGAGCTACTCTCCTCTGCTTAGCTTCGTCACCCATGCATCGTCATCACTTGTCGAGCATACGACTTTCTATCCGATGCCGATGCGCCACCCGAGGATGGCCCACCGCATATCACATCTATGTGCATGACCGCTCTAGGCTGGCGAGGGACGTCTTGCTCGACATTCTATGGCTGGTTCGGCCGCTGTGCTCTCGGGGCACTCTTTCATCACTAATCGGTCTCCTTCCATCGATGAATCCTTGGAGATGGCCCTCCTAAATCAGACGTTCGATATACCTCTTCAGAGTGAAGCATTCGTTGGTATCATGATAGTGATCACTGTGATATCGACAGTATTTTTGTAGATTCCTTGTGGCTGGGTTTGTCCTCATCGCCTAAGGCGGGTCTCAGAGAAGTCCGACTCTCGTCGCTGTGGCCAACACTTCAATCATGGGGTGTTGAGTTGCGTGTATTGGTCCTGCTTCTGTCCTTCGGACCTACTGACTATCGACGGGGCTCTCTAGGTGTGACGAACCCTTGCACTGGTCTGGGGCGATCTTGTGGTCGATGGCCTCCTTGGTCGTGCCTTTGGTTACCCAGTTGGTTGTGCCCTCTAAGGCAGTCTTCCTGCCTTGATTGAAAATCTGGCCGCCACTCGTTGCGGGATGTCCCAATCAGGGCGACCACCTTCTTACTCTGAGAGCATCCTCACTCAGCATGAACTTCTTCGCCCTGGTAAAGAGCTCATCCAGATCAGTGGGTGGATCTTGGAGGAGCGACATGTGTAGGCTCCAGTTGGTCAGCCCTTTTTTAAAGGCCGCCATGGCAAGCTCATCTCTGCAGCACGCTATGCCAAGCCTTTCCTCATGGAAACGGTGCAAAAACTTTCGGATCATTTTCCCTTCCTTCTGAACTATCAAAAATAGATATTCTGCAGGTTTCTTCTTCCTTCGTCCTGCCCCGAACTGCTGGCAGTACTTGTGGGATAGGTCATCGAAGAATTCGATGGAGCGGGCAGGCAGGTCATTGTACCACTCTAATGCCGACTTTTTCAGAGTCATTTGTAAGCCCCGACATATGAGTGCATCATCTGTGCCTTGAATCTCCATTGCCCCTTTTATCGCTGCACATGTTTGAGGGGATCGCCCACGCCATCATACAATTCAAGCTGAGGAAGCTTGAATCTATGAGGTATCGAGGCCGCGGTCACTTGTTTGGACATGGGGTTAGCCACTTCTGGGTAGAGGGTCGTACAGGCGATCTATGAGGGCGCACAGGCGATCTTCGGGGGTCGATATGGCCACCTCGACCACCTTGCCAATCATTAGAGCCATCATATGAGCCACCTCGGTGCTCAGTGGCGTCCCTCCCATGCCTCAGGGGAGTCCTACTCTGATCGTAGCTTCGTCATCGACGATAATCATACTTAGGAGATTGGCGGGCCTACCTGTGGATGCTCCATCTGAGCGGAGAGACATCCATCGGTGGCAGGCTACATGGGTGCCATCGATTTAGGGTTGATGCCTCCGGGATCCTACGGCTCTCCTCCCAGAGCCTTTCTCGTGTGGCAACATTGAATCACAACTATCGACGTGTGATTTCTTTATCTACCTGTATTTGTTGAGCGGTGGCCTCCGCCTCTTCGTCAAGCTGCCTTAGTTGAACAACAGCTTCTTCCTCAAGGCGCCTCTGATGAGCGGCCTCCATCTCCGCATTGAGATGTCTTTGCTGTGCTGCTATCTCTTTGTTGAGCCCCCTCTTCCGGGTGGCTGCTTCTTCATCGATTTGGGGATGAAGGCTGTGCCTCACGTTCTATGGTTTTGGGGAGACTGTGGATGCCCTGGCCCTTCCCGCACCCCAATCATGCATCATATTTGTAAAGGCTTCAAAGACTTGGTGGATAGCACGGGCCGAGGCATGAATAGCCTCTGTCGTCCCCTCAAGGGGTACATCTGTCGGGGAAGTCCCTCCGAAAGAACGTGGCTCATCCTCCATGGGATGTTTGCCACGGTTGGGATTGGGATTGATGTGTATGAGATTAGACATGGGTGTGACCACACAATGGCACCATTGTTGCGGGATAAATCTGCTTACAATGAATTTATATTGAAGTGTGGAATAAAGGGCACGATGATTACAAGTGTTGGGTTGACAACGAGGCTAATCATGATTTGAGGATGATTTGTAGATGAGAATCTCAAGGTCACCCGTTAACCGGAGTAGGTCGCCCTTCGATTGAAGTTGGTCACCCTAGGTCGCTTCAACCGTCGGTTAGTAGAGACGAGCTACCTGTAAGGAGAACAACTCATCAGAAAGGCGGGGCTGGCTGCCAGCCTATAGCCTCTCCGATGCTTAAGTAAGCGGGTGACTATTGGGAGAATGTCGGACACGCTCGGCGATCTCAATGGCAGATCGGCACTCGCATGGCAAACTAGTGCGGGAGGTACGAATATATGGAAGATATCTGAACCTTGCATATTGGTGGTAGTAATTTAGTCGTAACTTACCAACAACTTACCAACCCCCTCTCTGATGGTGGATGGGGGTATTTATAGGCTATTGGAGTCGGTTGCTTTTACTGAGCTGGCGGTGTCTGGGTGTCAGAGGTTTGGCCAAGGACGTCAGGGCTAAAACTGTCAGGCGCGCTTTTGTCAGGCTGTCAGAGCCGAACGTGTCAGGCGCACTTTTGTTAGGCTGTCTGTTACCGAAACGGTCAGGTGCGCTTTTAGCAGGCGTGAGACTGTCAGGAAGAAAAATTTTCAGTGATATTATGGCGGTTTGCCTCCCTATTGAAGCCTCAAGTCCTTCTTTGGGCGGACATCCTTTGGTGGAGAGTTAGGCGGGCTGTCTCTTAGGCGAGCTTCTCCTTGCCGAGCTGGCATGGTTGGTGTGCGGTCAGTCAGAGGACTCTTCTCTTTGATTCGGTCGATGAGCTTACCGCTCTGCTTGGGTGAGCTTCTCATCAGAGCTAGTTCTCATTAACGAGATTCGGGGGGTCGTTTACTTGGGCTTTGAACCTGTGGGCCTAGATCGACTGGGCCGATCTTGAGGCCGTAACACTTTCTCTCTTCCATCTTCTCCACTTGGCTACTTCGAGATGTCGCGGCGTGGTGATGCGAGCTTTGGCATCCAAACCGTGTCCATAATCCTGTATCGCTCTGAATCGCACCAAATTCCTTGAAAGTATACAAAACATCGCAAGAATCAAATTTATCGAGAAAAGTGCGATATAATGCGAAAATATGAACTCAGGCGATTGAAATGATATGGAAATGCACGATAAAAATTTGGAAAATATAGAGACAACAAAATCCTCTAAGCTTACCTCTTACTCGTTCTCGAGGAAGACAAATAAGAAGTTTGCCGGGGAGTGAAAATAATAAAGTGCAAAAGAAGTCAAAGATAAGAAAATGCGACGAAATTATCTCCTCATCTCATAAACACGTGGCGACACATCAACTTAATAATTAAAACGCACAACTCACGAGAATTTATCAAGTCTATCATGGATATATAGAATGTATTTTCAACCAAGCAAGTGAATTCAAAAATCAAATATACGATATGAAATTAGAGGGGGATTCCTATCATAGCATATAATTAACATACCGAATCCATGATTCGAATTCAAATCTCCACAACTCATTCTCTAACCAGCGTATAGTATCATGATCAATCATTTCAAGCATGCAAGATAAATTTAATTAACTTTTCATTAATGAAGATAGTGAATTCAATTGAATCTAGAAATCACCGCACTAAACTCATTCGTGAATCCTAGAAATCATCGACCTTGCCATGTCCCTATTCTATATAGAAAGTGGGGTAAGAATGTTGGATTTTTATTTTTACAATTGTTTTTGTCTATATAAATTTTTTTATATACTTATTTTTCTTTCCTTATATACACGAGATAACTCAATATATATATAAGAGGCAGCCTATGCATCCTAGACCAGATGGTCTTAGGGCATGGGGTTACGAAGAACCCCTCGTACCTTTTATTTATGTAATATTTTTTTTGATTTTTTGATTTTTCTAATGTTTTTGGGATTTTGCAAACTCACGTAAAGGCGATGGAATGCAAAGCACAATCAAAGATCATAATTGTCTACATACGAAAAAAAAGAAAAAGATAGAATTGGGACATGGCTTGGGGTCAGAATATCTAGTCAACGCTACTCAAGCGTCGTGGGTTATCTAAACTCTACTGAATTAACATTCATTATGAAAATATATCATTATAACACAAACATGCAATGTGTTCATTCAATTTTCAATTAATCATGCAAGTTTTAGCTTAACTGTTTCGAGAATACTCATTGTGGAGAAATGAATTCAATTCAAGGAAAAGCATATTAATTTGCATTCTAATCAAGGAAATATCTCTAAGTCATGAGAGCACAGAGTTCAAAATTAAAATCCATTCTATATATATGCAATGAAGTGCAATAGACTTTGAAAAATTCTTCGTGAGTAGCTTATAGTGCATCATCTTTAGTCTAATAAAAAAGGAAACGAAAAGGAAACGAAAAACATGCATGCAAACAACAAGAATAGAAAAAATAAAATAATGATGTTAAAAAGAGAAAATTGGGGCAAAATGGAAAGAAATGGGAATAAAAAGTGAAACTAAAGATAAAAATAAAGATAAAGCGATATCACTCATCCTCCAAGCTAAACGCTGCAGTGTCCTCACTGCTGAGAACACGCAAGTAGAGATGGAGAATGAGGCTAAATGTGGGATGTGTGGGATAAGGTGAAAAATAAAAAACATAGAAAATAAAAATAAGGATGCAAATGCATATGTACAGTAGATGATGCAAATGATGATGATGGAAATGATAGACACCAAAAAGTGTGTCTCCCCCAAGTTGGACTATTCAGGGTCCTAAAATGACAGATGTGCACAATAATAAAAAGGACAGACAAGGGAACATCGAGAAGAAAATAGTCAGGCATCACCACCACCCGGTTGGGGGGGTGGTGGCTGAAGAAGCTCAAGAATACGATCCAGCTTCTCGATGTTCCGTTGCTTCAGATGCGTAAGTGCATCAATAGCTCTGCACAGCTCTATGATAGCATGTTCCACTCCATGTAATCGACAAGAAATGTCAAGAGTGCAGGAGCTGTTGGACTCACCCCTCGAAAGGGGTCCCTGTGTGGTGAAAATGTGGTGCAGGGGGGAGTGTAGGCGGTGCAGAGATGGGGATAGTGGTGGAAGGAACAATGCAGGAAGGCAATGTGGAGGTAGGGACAGAAACAGAAGGTGCAGACATGACAGAGGTGGCAGCAGCAAATGTAGAGACAGAAACCACCACACTCTCCGTAAGGATGGCAAAGACAGTGCTAGAGATAGGTGCAGATATTGGTACATGCACTGATGTGGTCTCGGGTGGTAGTGATGTGGGGACAGAAAGATCAACGGCCTCATCAGAATGAAGCACCTCTGAAGATAATCCAGGGATATCAGAGGATAGTGCAGAGCCCTCAACATATATGGGGACAGAAGGGGCTGCTACAGGCTCGGTCAAGGGCTCGGTGGGGTGTGGAACCTCAGCGTGTAGTTGGGCGACACGCGGTTGTTGAGTAGGCTGCTGGCAGCCAGCAGCCTGCTCATCATTGGGGTCCAGCTCATAGATAGGAGGGATACACTCCTGGATGGTGAGGATCCACTCTACCTGCTGAGGGGCCACAACAGTCACGGCAGGGCATGGGAGGACCAAGAAATCGCGTTAAAAGACCCATGAAGATAAACCCATTGCATTCGAGAGAGCACGCTCAACGATAGGGTGGTATGGCCCATCGCCTTTAAAAGGTCCTCAGGTATGGGTAGCCTGGCCCGCTGGGAAATAATGGTGAAGAAGCCACCACAACACTGTTGGAAATCGAGTCTCCACCCCGTGGTTATTTTGATGATGAGCAACATACTATGCTACTAATATTTTCGTCGAGTTTGTGTGCAGGAAATGTATTTTTAATATAGCTTATGAAGCAAAGATGCATTGCTCAAATGAAAGCCATGAATGAAGGGAGCTCAAATTAATGGAGCTCAAATGTGATGGAGCAAACAAAGCAAATGTGCAAGGAACAAATCAAGTCAAGTCCAAATGAAGTCAACAAGAAGAATTGCATGCTAAAATGTAATATGTAATTTTGACTTTTATTTGAGTCTTAGGAATTTGTTAAGGCAATTTGATTAAGCCCACACACACTTAGGATTATGCCAAAAATGGTTTAATGTTGTGAACGGTTATTTAACCGGGTTGGTTGAGATTCTGGGCCATCCTAGAGATGGTCACATATCTGTGTAAACCCATCTTATATTCTCCCCATTGCCTATAAATAAAGACCTGATGGCTCCTCCCTCAATAGTTGATTCACAACACGTTATCAGCACGAGCCTCTAAATTTTTTCCTCTCCACAAATTTTTTTTCTCCGTTCGTTGCAAAGGCGAAGGCGAAGGTGAGACGGGAGATCCACAAGCGCGGTGCAAGGCTTCCCCCATCGAGCGTCGTCATCCGCGTAGGGCTTCGAGCAACCGTCGCTATATCCGGAGGACGGATATAGAGGTAAAAACACTAAAAACGATATTTTTAATCATACGTATGATTGCCCCTCCCCTAGATCTCGCAAGATCGATATGGGGATTTATTGTCGCCTTGAAAACGACAGATCGTTCATCCCAAAAATAAGATTTTTAGGGTCAAACCACTATCTCACGGCAATTTTTGTCGTCGAACCCCCCCGCCGTGCCGCCCCCCTCCTACCTACAGAGGGGGGCGGCGGCCGCCGTACCCCCCCTTTCGCAGAGGGGGGCGGCGGCCCACCGCCGTCCTCCCTGTAGGGGGGGCGACGACCCCTGCCGCCGCGCCCCCCCTGCAGGGGCGCGGCGGACGTTGCCCGCCGCCGTCCTCCCCTGCAGGGGGGCGGCGGCCCCCGCCGCTCCCCCTGCAGGGGGCCCCCACCGTCGCTTCCCCCCTGCAGGGGGGCGACGGCGCCGCCCCCCCAAACCCTAGCCCACAGTAATAAAAAAACAGTTTTCCTGCAGGCCGAAGCCCGCAGGCCGACTGCGGGCTTCGGCCCGCATGCTTTAAAAAAACTGGGTGCCCGCGGCCCGAAGCCCGCAGGCCGGCTGCGGGCTTCGGCCCGCAGGCCAGAATTTTTTTTTACGAAAAAAAACGGGGGGTAAAGGCTATAAACAAGCATTAGACAGAACAATTTGGGCTTAAAAATAAATTTTCAAAAGGGCAAAATATTCGTGAAAAATCACGGTAAATTACGGAACACATCGGGCAGGCGAGGACTTCTTGGGACTTTTTGGGGGCTTTTGGGATGATGAGGGAACCTTCCTCCTCAGACAAAGAAAATGTTCATTTTGGGCACTTAATCAATTTAATTGATTAAACCCATTTACTTTACAACCCATGCATCGTAATTCCTTTTACATGCTTTGCATCTCTGGTATATTCTGTTGGATATTATATGTGTGGTTGTGCATTATATTTAAAACTTAATAATTAGGAAGATCCTGCGACCGCTCTGCCGTTAGTAACCTAACCTAACGGTGTATGACGTTGCCCAGTGGTCCAATAATTATTAAGTGATTAATTTATTTATCCATCTCTGCGAATATTAAAATGCCTGTGATGCCTGTGATGAAAATATCTGATGCAAATGTTGATGAGCACAATATTTCTGCATGAATTGCTAAATGTGGTTTTTGGATCGGCCATTTAGTCCCACAGTTTATTTCCCGCAATTTTCTTTTATTTTTAAGAGAAATTGTAGTGAGGAATTTATGTAAATGTCAAAGAAAGAAGACCAACTTCCATGGAGGCGGAGGCCACGCTTGAAGATGGAGATATCATATGGGACCCACGGGGTTTCCAAAGTTGTATTTTCATTTCTTTAAGCTGCAAATTTGTATAATTTGGACTGTGGACTTTTGGACTCTTTCTTGTGGGACTGGCTGATCCACACATTTAGCCTTTCTTTAAATATTGCCTCCGCATGAAAATGTTTTTTTTCTGATTATTATTAATTCATGCATATTTGTGCTCTGCTAGATAAATGGCTAAAATTGCAAGCGTTGACTTTGAAGTGCTGGATGCATCAGGTAGAAACTATCTAAGCTGGCAGCTAGATGTTAAGTTTCACCTGCGGGCCAAGTCCCTCATCACTGCTGTAACTGCAAAAGAAAATGTTAGCGATATAGAGAAGGCGCAAGCCATCATCTATTTTCATCGCCACGTGGACAAGACCTTAAAGGCTGAGTACCTTACGGTCGAAGATCCACTGGAGCTATGGACCGCCCTTGAGGATATGTATAAATATCAGAAAGATGTTATACTCCCAAGGGCGAGATACGAGTGGGAGAACCTGAGACTACAGGACTTTAAGTCCATTGCTGAGTACAACTCAGCACTTTTTAGCATCATCTCACGCCTGAAGTTGTGTGGTGAAAAAGTCTCAGAAGACCGCATACTGGAAAAGACGTATACGTCTTTCCATGAAAAGGATGCGATACTAATGCAGCAATACCGTGAACGTAAGTTCACCAAGTATTCAGAGCTGATGTCCTGTTTGCTCATGGCCGAGCAAAACAGAGAGCTTCTCCTCGCCACTCACAACATGCGCCCTCCCGGCACTGCCCCCCTACCAGAAGCTCACCATGCCTCTTCCTCCAAAAGGAAGAGGGACAATAAAAGAAAAGAAAGACCACAGAAAGGGGGACAACAGAAAAGATCCAAGGGCCCACCACAGCAGCACAAGAATGAAGAGAAGCGCAAGTTCACCTGGCACAGGAATGATAATAAGAAAAATAATGCACCCCCACCCACGAGGGACTGGGAAGACCAGTGCCATAGCTGTGGCATGACAGGCCACTGGTCCAGAGTGTGCAGGACCCCAGTGCATCTCCAGGAGCTTTATAAACAAAGCAAGAAAAAGAATGCTGAATCAAACCTGGTGGCTACGAACAATGCAGTCAAGTTCACAGCCAAATACTTCGAGTCAGATGATATGCTTGATTAGCCTGTTTTCATTTATCTTAGCATTTTATTGTATGAACAATCTATTTTATGAGAGCTTTTATGTAATTTGAATTCTGTTAAATAAAATTTAGTTTTTCTGAAATGCAAATGTTTGCTCATCTTTTTAGATGGGATGCTCTCATGACTGCTTAGTAGACAGCGCGTCGACACATACGATCCTTCAGAACAAATGCTATTTTCATAGCATTACTCCGTATAAGAGCCCTGTAAACACAATTTCAGGGCCATCGGACATAATTGAAGGTTCTGGGAATGCAACCTTGTTGCTTCCCAATGGAACAAAAATAAATATAAAAGATGCACTTTACTCTCCGAATTCCAAGAGAAACTTATTAAGTTTCAAAGATATCCGTCTTAACGGATTCCACTTGGAAACAAAAAATGTTAAAGAAAATGAGTTATTGTATGTAACGTCTCAAGACAATGGAGTTAAAACCATACTTGAACGCTTTGAGAGCCTCTCATCAGGCCTCTACCATACAAAAATTCGGAGAGAGGAAGCAAACCTAACGGAGCACCTGAAGTGTCCGACATCGGCCAAATTCTTACTTTGGCACGATAGACTTGGCCACCCCGGATCTGTGATGATGCACCGCATTATATCACAATCTCACGGGCATAACCTGAAGAACCAGAAGATTCTTCAGAAGGGAGAATTCCCTTGTGTACCCTGTTTTAAGGGAAAATTAATAACAAGGCCATCACCACTTAAAGTGGACATCGAGTCTCCTAGCTTCCTTGAAAGAATACATGGAGACATATGTGGACCTATCCACCCCCATAGTGGGCCCTTTCGGTACTTTATGGTACTGATTGATGCATCTTCAAAATACTCGTATGTATGTCTACTTTCAACCCGCAACTTAGCTTTTCCAAAGCTTTTGGCACAAATAATAAAGTTGCAGGCGCATTTTCCAGACAATCAAATCAAGAAAATACGTCTGGACAATGCAGGGGAATTTACCTCTCAGTCATTTCAAGAATATTGCCAGGCAACGGGAATTGAAATTGAACATCCAGTGCCACATGTTCACACCCAGAACGGGTTAGCTGAGTCCCTAATTAAAAGACTCCAATGGATCGCACGTCCATTGCTAATGAAATCCCAGTTGCCGGTGGATGCATGGGGACATGCAATCTTGCATGCTGCATCACTAATAAAAATAAGACCCTCAGGAGGTCAGAGTCTATCTCCAATGCAACTTGCATATGGAACGCCGCCGAACATCTCTCACTTGAGAACCTTCGGCTGCGCAGTTTATATCCCCATTGCACCATCCCAGAGGACCAAGATGGGCCCTCAACGTCACCTAGGTATCTATGTAGGGTATGACTCGCCCTCCATTATAAGACACCTCTAACCCCAAACGGGGGACGCTTTTAAGGCATGCCTTGAAGACTGAGACTTTGATGAGACGTATTTCCCCAAAATGGGCCTAGACATTGAAAAGTCTAGCGCAAAGCAAATGTTAACGTGGGATACAAAAAGTCTGACCCACTACGATCCGGTAACAAAACAATGTGATGATGAGATCCGGAAGATCTTGCACATCCAGGACACAGTCCATAGACTACCGGATTCGTTTACTGACAACCAAAAGATTGTCAAATCACACATCCCTGCTGCGAATACTCCAGCTAGGATTGACATTCCAAAGGATGGATGCAATCCACCAGCAGCAGAAGTGGCTGCACCTCAACAGAAAAGAGGCAGACCACCAGGCTCCAAGGATAAAAATCCAAGAAAAAGAAAAATATCCGGAGACCTTGGGACGATACCCCCACAGAGAAACGAGCTCGTGTCCATACCCTCTCCCCTCCCGGAATCCACTGCAGAGGAACTTCCGGGAGAAACTGAAATATCATTGAATTATGTACGTACATGGGAGGTATTGGACAGAAAGAGTACAGTCGTCGACGATGACTTCGCGTTTCACATTGCCACTCAAGTCGCCGGAAGCGACGATGATTATGAACCACACTCCGTTGCTGAATGCAAACGTAGAGATGATTGGCCAAAGTGGAATTAGGCAATAGAAGCCGAGCTGGACTCGCTTCAGAAACAAAAAGTCTCTGGGCAAATAGTCCAGACACCTACTGGTGTCAAACCTGTGGGATATAAATGGGTATTCATCAGAAAAAGGAACGAAAATAATGAGATCGCACGCTACAAAGCTAGACTTGTAGCGCAAGGATTTTCCCAAAGACCGGGAATAGACTATGACGAAACATACTCCCCGGTCATGGATGCGATCACTTTCAGATTCTTGATAAGCTTAACAGCAAAGGAAGGCCTAGATATGCAGCTAATGGATGTTGTGACTGCATATCTATATGGTAATCTCGACAAGGAGATATACATGAAACTTCCTGATGGCTTTTCTATGCCTGCTGAACTGAAAAATAGACCTCGGGACGTCTATTCCGTTAAGCTACAAAGATCATTGTATGGTCTCAAACAATCAGAAAGAATGTGGTATAACAGACTCAGTGAGTTCCTTGTTCAACAAGGATTCATAAACAATGAAATCTGCCCTTGTATCTTCATAAGAACAAAGGGAAAAGGATTCGTAATAATTACAGTCTACGTAGATGATCTGAATCTCATAGGATCTCCTGAAGAGATCACTGAGATATCTGTAAGCCTAACAAAAGAATTTGAAATGAAAGACCTAGACAAAACAAAATTCTGCCTGGGCTTACAGATTGAACATCTAAAAGATGGAATCCTCCTACATCAGACCACATACACGAAGAAAATGTTGCAAAGATTCCATATGGACCAATGTCATCCACTAAGTACACCTATGGTGGTACGCTCTCTGGATGCACATAAAGACCCCTTCCGGCCGCTGGAAGAGGGGGAGGATATACTTGGTCCAGAAGTTCCATATCTAAGTGCCATCGGAGCACTACTATATCTGGCAAACAGCACGCGTCCCGACATAGTGTTCGCAGTAAATTTGCTAGCCAGATACAGTGCAGTGCCCACACAGTGCCACTAAACCGGGGTAAAGCACCTTCTGCACTACCTCCAAGGGTCTACAGATTTGGGACTCTTCTACAAAAATGGAATATCCTCTACACTTGCAGGTTACGTTAATGCAGGCTTCTTGTCTGATCCCCACAAAGGAAAGTCATAGACTGGGTACGTGTTTACCTACGGAGGGACATCCATTTCCTGGAGATCCATCAAGCAAACCTTGACGGCAACCTCATCCAATCACTCTGAGATCATTGCCATCCATGAAGCAAGCAGAGAATGCGTTTGGCTATGCTCAGTTTTCCACCACATCCTGTCTACTACCGGACTGAAGACTGGAGATCTCGAACCTACTACAATGTTCGAGGACAATGCTGCTTGCATAGCTCAGTTACGAGGCGGCTTCATCAAAGGTGACAGTACGAAGCACATTTCACCAAAGTTCTTCTGGACGCACGAGCTACAGAGAGATGGCAAGATCGACATCAGACAAGTGCAGTCATGTGACAATTTGGCAGATTTGTTCACTAAAGCTCTTCCTACTGCTACTTTTAGAAAACTTGTACATAGGATTGGAATGAGACACCTAAGAGATCTGAAAGCTTGAGAGCTCGTACAGATCAGGGGGAGTTTGGCAGAGTTTGTACTCTTTTTCCTTAACTATGGTTTTTCCCACTGGGGTTTCCATAGCCAAAGGTTTTAACGAGGCAAATCTCACCAACTCAGGATCCTGAAGTATCCACCCTATGTGAGACCCCTATATGCTCAGAATCCTGAAGTATTCATGAGTAGGGTCCACACCTATGGCTGGATAAGGGGGAGTGTTGTGAACGGTTATTTAACCGAGTTGGTTGAGATTCTGGGCCATCCTAGAGATGGGCCCATATCTGTTTAAACCCATCTTATATTCTCCCCATTGCCTATAAATAAAGACCTGAGTGCTCCTCCCTCAATAGTTGATTCACAACATTTAAATATTTTTTCCTAAGTTTTCGAGCCCAAAAGCACATGCGGGAAAAGGCTTTGGGAGTCGACTACCATCATACTGGGAGTCGACTACCAGAAGACATTCCAGCATAAGGGTCAAATGGCTAGATTTTCAAAATCGTTTTAATTGTTGCATATAAATGAATTTGGAATTATTTTTCAAAAGTCTCCTTGTTTAAATGCATATAAATGTTGGGAAAATCTTTTTGAAATAAATTGGATTTCAAATTTCAAAATTCAAATTTCAAATTTCAAATCTCTTTGATTAATGCAAACATATTTGGAAATTATTTGAATTTCAAAATTCAAAATTCAAAATTCAAAATTCAAATCTCTTTGATTAATGCAAACATATTTTGAAATTATTTGAATTTCAAATTTCAAATTTCAAATTTCAAATCTCCTTGATTAATGCAAACATATTTGGAAATTATTTTAATTTCAAATTTCAAATTTCAAATTTCAAATCTCCTTGATTAATGCAAACATATTTGGAAATTATTTGAATTTCAAATTTCAAATTTCAAATTTTTTGAAATGACTTTTCATCCTTATAAATAGAGGTATTGAGCTTGGATATGTGACAAGAAAAATTTCTCATCTAAATATTCTTTGCTCAAAGTTTTCAAAGCTCTCTCATTTTATTTAAAAATCTTTTAGGCCTTGTTCTAATTTTCTGTGCTGAAAATTCTTTTATTGATTTTATTTATTGGCCTAACACCAACTTGAATTTGATCTCCAAAGCTTAAAGCTTTTATTTTTATAGATTCAAAGTTCAAGTTTTTCTTTTTGATCTTTGTGCTTTCTCATCTATATTCTTTCAAAGATCAAGTCTTGAATATTGATCTCTATAAAGCCCAAGTGCTAATATTTTAGAGAATCAATTTCAAGTTATTTCCTTTGATCAAGTTTACATTCGATTATCTATTTGATCAAAAGGATTTCTATTTCTTTTAGCCACATTATTCATAACATATATATTGGCTAAAAGAATTTCTTTTAGCCACATTATTCAACAAACTTGTTTAATCTCGGTTTTTAAAGTTATATTTTAACGAGATTTAAACTAAGTTTAATTTTTGATCTCCAAAGCTTTTAAGTTCTATATTTTGTGAGATCAAAATACTCCTATTGCAATCACATACACAAGAGCTTCATCAAGTTGCTATAGGTATTTGTAAATCGTCAAAAGGTGTTTGTTGAAAGTCCTCGGATTGTGAGGCAAGGAAAAGTCCTCGGGTTGTAAGGCAAGTGAAAATCCTAGACAAGTCTAGGTGGTTGAAAATCCTTGTTGTAGGCAAGGTGGTTGTAAATCCTGTTGACAGGAGGTGGTTTGTACTATTTACCGATAATAGTGGTTTAAAGCCCGACAAGAGTTTCGGGGACTGGACGTATCCAGGTTGTGGGGAACCAGGATAAAAATCTGTTTGTGTGCGATTGTTATTTATTTACTTGCATTTACATTCCACTACTTAACTATACTATTGCAAGTATTATTTTGTGTTGATTAGGATTAATAATAGGTAACTCTTTATTAATTCTAGGGAGAATTTTAGAGGAATTTTAATTTCCAGAAAACACTATTCACCCCCCTTCTAGTGTTCTCTTTGTAATCCACAGGATCCAACACTTGGTATCAGAGCGAGGTTATAGATGGCGTCAACCAATCATTTCCCCGAAGGACAATCTTCCACCCGACCACCACTTCTCAACGGATCAAATTATGGATCTTGGAAGAATCGGATGCGAATGTACCTTCTCTCTATCTCATATGATCTATGGAAGATAGTGGAGAATACTTATGAAGAACCCACTCTTGAGGAAGAAAAGTGGACCAAGAAGGAGACGGACAAAGTGTCTCTAAATGCCAAGGTGATGTCCACTCTATATTACGGCCTTGACACAACGGAGTACAATCGCATCTCCATGGCTACCTCCGTGCACCAAATATGGAAACTCCTTGAGGTAACACATGAAGGTAACCAAAAAGTTAAATCTTCAAAATCTTCTCTTTATGCTGGCAGGTATGAAAAATTTATGATGGAGAAAGACGAGAACATAACGGAGATGTACACGAGGTTTACAGAGATCGTCAACACACTTACGGGATTGGAAAAGAAGTACACACAATGGGATCACGTATGCAAGATCCTTAGATCCCTCACTCCCGAATGGCAATCCAAAGCTTCGGCCATTGAAGAAGGCAACGACACTTCAATGCTAACCTTAAAGGAGCTCATTGGCAATCTAATGGCGTATGAACTCCAACTGCAAGAGCGAAAGACCAAGGAACACGGTGAAAAGAAGAAGAACCTTGCATTCAATGCAACATCGGATATGGAGGAGTCCGATAATGAAGTCAACGATGAGATGGAGAAACAAATGGCACTCATCTCTAAAGGATTCAAGAAAATCCTAAAAGCATGTAAGTCCTACAACCGTAAGTTCAATTCCATTGATGTTGTTATTTGTTATGAATGTAATAAGCCAGGCCACATGAATAATGAGTGTCCTCTAAAGAAAATCAGAGATAAGAGAACGAAGTCATACAAAGGCAAAAGGCAAATAGAAAAGCTTTTGGGGCTTGGGATAGAAGCGATGATGAAGAGGATTCCAATAGCTCATCATCATCCGAAAATGAAGGAAAAGCAAGCAAAAGGAACGAGCGGAACTACATGTTCTTCATGGCACGGGAAGACCCCAAGGTAAATTCCTACCATAACTCTAGTGATAGCGATAGTAGCGATGATGAGGAACTTGATTATGAGGAGGAATTTCATAAAATTTATGCATTATATGAGGTCCAACTAAAAGAGCTTTTAACTCTCAAAAAGATGCATAAATCTTGTAGTTCTAATTCTTCTAATCAAGAGCTAGAAAAGATTAGGGAAGAGAACCTAAAATTAATTAGCAACAATAAAGATTTAATTGAAAAGAATATGTTGCTCAATGTAGAACTCAAAGACCTAGGAAATAGGTTTAGAGACTTAGAAAAGAATATGACCGCCATTAAGGCAAAGCATGAGAACTTGGTTAATAATGTTGCTAGTTTCAATAAAGGTAAAGGAAAATTAGACACCTTGATTAGTTCACAAAGAACATCAACTAGCAAACATGGCTTAGGTTATAATATGACCAATCAAAATGCTAGGATCTCTCCTCATCAAGCTAGAGTTCCTAAAACTGAAAATAGATATGTCAAAGTTTGGATTCCCAAAATTGGAACCGTACAAATGAAAGACAATTACATTTCTAGTTTTATGAACAATGTTCATTTTTGTAGAGATTATAGATTTACTTATAGGAAATCTCTACCCAAATGGGTTTGGTTCACTCTTGGTTGATGATTACATTATTATGTATGACTAATCCCACGGACCTACAAAGAAAGGGTACCAAAATTATTTGTTTGATTTTCAGGTATCAAAACTATAACAGATTAGTAGAAGAGCTCCAAATGAATCTCTAAATCCATGCATGAATTACGGAGGAGACCCAACTTCAATGATGCAAATTTTCAGGGGGATCTTAGTAAGAATTTTTTTATGATGCCAAAGGGGGGAGAGAATATGATAATAATCATTGCATATTTTTAAGTTTTTATGCAATATATTGTCATCATCAGAAAGGGGGAGAATGTTGGAAATCGAGTCTCCGCCCCGTGGTTATTTTGATGATGAGCAACATATTATGCTACTAATATTTTCATCAAGTTTGTGTGCAGGAAATGTATTTTTAATATAGCTTATTAAGCAAAGATGTATTGCTCAAATGAAAGCCATGAATGAAGGGAGCTCAAATTAATGGAGCTCAAATGTGATGGAGCAAACAAAGCAAATGTGCAAGGAGCAAATCAAGTCCAGTCCAAATGAAGTCAATAAGAAGAATTGCATGCTAAATGTAACATGTAATTTTGACTTTTATTTGAGTCTTAGGAATTTGTTAAGACAATTTGATTAAGCCCATACACACACTTAGGATTATGCAAAAAGTGTTTTAAATATTATTTCTTAAGTTTTCGAGCCCAAAAGCCCATACTGGAAAAGGCTCTGGGAGTCGACTACCATCATACTGGGAGTCGACTACCAAAAGACATTCCAGCATAAGGGTCAAACGGCTAGATTTTCAAAATCGTTTTAATTGTTGCATATAAATGAATTTGAAATTATTTTTCAAAAGTCTCCTTGTTTAAATGCATATAAATGTTGGAAAAATCTTTTTGAAATAAATTGAATTTCAAATTTCAAAATTCAAACTTCAAATTTCAAATCTCTTTGATTAATGCAAACATATTTGGAAATTATTTAAATTTCAAATTTCAAAATTCGAATTTCAAATCTCCTTGATTAATGCAAACATATTTGGAAATTATTTGAATTTCAAAATTCAAATTTCAAATTTCAAATCTCATTGATTAATGCAAACATTTTTGGAAATTATTAGAATTTCAAATTTCAAATTTCAAATTTTTTGAAATGACTTTTCATCCTTATAAATAGAGGTATTGTGCTTGGATATGTGAAAAGAAAAATCTCTCATCTAAAATTATTTGCTCAAAGTTCTCAAAGCTCTCTCATTTTATTTAAAAGTCTTTTAGGCCTTGTTCTAATTTTATGTGCTGAAAATTCATTTATTGATTTTATTTATTGGCCTAACACCAACTTGAATTTGATCTCCAAAGCTTAAGCTTTTATTTTTAGAGATTCAAAGTTCAAGTTTTTCTTTTTGATGTTTGTGCTTTCTCATCTATATTCTTTCAAAGTTCAAGTCTTGAATATTGATCTCTATAAAGCCTAAGTGCTAATATTTTAGACAATTAATTTCAAGTTATTTCCTTTGATCAAGTTTACATTCTATTATCTATTTGATCAAAGGATTTCTATTTCTTTTAGCCACATTATTCATAACATATATATTGGCTAAAAGAATTTTTTAAAACTTGTTTAATCTCTGTTTTTAAAGTTATATTTTAACGCGATTTAAACTAAGTTAAATTTTTGATCTCCAAAGCTTTTAAGTTCTATATTTTTTGAGATCAAACTACTCCTATGGCAATCACATACACAAGGGCTTCATCAAGTTGCTATATGTATTTGTAAATCGTCAAAAGGTGTTTGTTGAAAGTCCTCGGATTGTGAGGCAAGGAAAAGTCCTCGGGTTGTGAGGCAAGTGAAAATCATAGACAAGTATAGGTGGTTGAAAATCCTTGTAGGCAAGGTGGTTGTAAATCCTTGTAATGACTGGTTTTTCATGTATGGATTTTATTATATATATTTATATATTTGGTTGCTTTCCCTTGTTGTGATTACCATTTCCATCTCCGTAGTTTCCATTTTCGTTCGTTTCGTCGTGATTCTCTAGATTCTTCCGTCGGTCGGCGTGTTTGAAGTAAGTCATTCGTGACGGGCTTCATAACGTCGATATCTTAGAGTTAGAACGAGCCTAGAAGACTTAGGAAACCATCCCGGAGCTCCGCGCTCCATTTCGGAACTTTTGGTGCTCATTAGCCGGTGTAAGAAGGGGCACCGACCGACTAGATGACGATCCAGTCGGTCGGAAAACCTTCTTGAACCGACTAGTTGGCTTTGTTAAATGTTCAGGAGTTACTGTTTGTCGTTAGTCGGTCTATGAACGTTGGTTGACCGACTAGGTTGCAAACTAGTCGGTCGTCAATGCTTCTTTAACCGACTAACTCTTTAACTATTTTTGGTACTAGTTACTGTTTACTCTTAGTCGGTCTAAGAACGTTCACCGACCGACTAGATGTCAAACTAGTCGGTCAGTAGTTGTTCTTTGACCGACTAAATCTAAATCCTGATTTTCGTCTGGGTTACTGTTTACACTTAGTCGGTCTGCGTTAGTCAACCGACCGACTAGTTGCCAAACTAGTCGGTCAGTGGTTGCTCTTTGACCGACTAAACAGTACAGGAAACCCTAGTTTTGCCCTAGCCGCCACCAAACTCTATAAATACCCCTCCAAACCATTTCTTCTTCTCCCTCTTGACCTAAAACCCTAATTTCTCCCCCATTGAGCCCCCATCTTCCTCAAACCATTAATCCTTCATCCCAAGCTCATCCTTCATCATCCAAACCCTTACTTAACACTTTCCACCTTCCACCTTCCTCAAACCATCATCAAACCCCCAAAATCCACATCAAAACCCATTTCTCCAGATTTTTCCCTCATTTCCAGATCTGAGCCGGATCGTTCTTCCGTTGCCGTGGTTGCTCAGTATCGTTCCTCCGCTTCTTCACGGTAATACTCGATTCCTTTAGTTTTAGCATAACCCACATTGACATTTGTGAAACCCTAATAAAATGGATTATTAGACAATTAGGATTCTATTAAGAAATCGATTTAGAATCGTTGTTCTAATGATTGATTTGCTATAACAGTGATCTATTCCGTAGTTAGCTTGTGTGACGATCTTCATTGCTCGTCAACCCCGGTATCAGGCAAGTGAAACTTGCATCTCTTGATTTGGGCCATGTCTTAGGCCATTTCCTTGCTTTAGCGTAAAAGAGACTAGACAGTGAAAGGATAGCCATCTAGACGCCATTGACCTAGCTTGACAACGAAGCTTGGTCCGTCACCCTCATCATGCTTGTATGTCACGTTTACTTTCCCTTAACGGTACGCGAATATGTTCATGTCATTGCATTTTGCCTATCACGTTTAATTTCAATTAACGGTACGCGAATATCTACTCATGTCATTGCATGCTTGAACACTCATCGTGATTGCGTAGCTTCGCTACATACTTGTACTATTTGTTCCGGCTAGGCACCCGTTCTGCGGGCACAATCCTATGCCAAATACACTTTCTGGCTCGTGTTCCAGGAGACGAGCTCAACACAGCCTGCGGGCAATAGGGCACTCGTTGAGTGATCCCTTGTACTTGATACTTGAACATAGCCTGCGGGCAATAGGGCACTCGTTGAGTGATCCCTTGTACTTTACTTGTTACTTGACATTACATGTCACCCCTACCACTTGATACTTGCTACTCGTACTTTACCTTACTTTACTTGTTACCACCTTACTTTACTTGCCATGCACCATACTTTAACTGCTAGGTTGCTAGTTTACCTTTCTTTCCGTTTCCTTGCACAAGTCTTTCGACTTGCTGACATGTGACCGGCGCCCCGTTTACGGTATGGGCGCGGTGTCGTTTTACCGCAAGTGCACGGTTAGTGTAGGGTGCGGGTATATCGAACACAGGGAGATGGATGGCTTGAGTGGCTACTAGCCTCGCCTAGGTCGTGTGCTAGCTACGCGGATAATATGGGTGGAAGTGTAGAAATAAAAGAAAGAAATGAAAATGACACAAAATGAATCCCCGCTAACACGGGCTAGAGCACTCATGACACTTGGCATTTGACTTGATCCAGGGTGAGACATTGCCCCAAAAGGTGGTACCTAGCGTCCATGGCCCGATATTCCGGTCGGTGCCAAGCACGCTAGGCCTACCCGGTTCCGGACGGTGGGCACTCCCGTGTCCATAAACACCTTCCGCAACCGGGAGCATTAAGGCCACAATGATATCTCCCAACACTTCGTCCAAGCCGCTCCCGCGCGCGAGGACTCGATGTCTACGCTGGGGGCGTGAGCTATGGCTAGGGGGTCAACCGCCAAGTTTATTCCCCCTCGGCCCGACGGTCAAAGGCGGTCTTTTTCCCGCCGATGACGATGAAACACCCCCGCGTAACCCTAATGGCCAAATAGGTCAAATGTGATTTCTAGCAATACATCGAAGCGGATCTTGACAGGACAAGCACCGGACCCCAATCCCCAACACATCTAGTGTGTTGCCGTACGAATTGGACCCAGATTGCTAGAAATCCCCATTGACACATTTCATCGAGCACGTGCCATGCAATCAAGTCTAATGTAAATTTCCAAGCAACAATCCTACCCTAACCCGTATTAGGGTTCATCAATACTACTCCATGATGAAAAACATATAGACAAACAACTCAAAACACACACAAACATTCATCATGGAGCAAAAGAAATACAACACAAAAAAATGGAGAACAGGAGAAAGAAATACTTATCTTGAGTGAATCGTTGATCCCATACAAGACTTATTGAACAAAATACCTAATCTAAAACTAACCTAGAACTCCCAAGAAAAGGGGGGCAAAAGCCCTAAAAACTGAGAAGAGATCCCCCTTCAGTCGGCCAACTTCGAGTATTTATAGCCCCACTTCGAAACCCTAGTGGTTCGGGTCCAAACCCGCAGGAGAAGCGCCACCCGATCGGTTGACAAGTCAACTGATCGGGTGATCTGTTACAAATAGTAAACAGAAAACGGCGGAGCTTCACCCGATCAGATGAACCGGTCGGTTGAGTTCTTGGGGTGACCGGTTGGATCTTGGAGCCGTCGGGTGAAGCGATCGGTTGGACGCCCGTGTCTTCAGCTCTTCAACATCAGCTACAGATGAACCGATCGGGTGAGAGTCACCCGATCGGTTGGCGTTTTGCTTCGAAAAAACAGAGAACAGCCCCCGCTGAACCGGTCTGCGAACCGGTCGGGTGACTTCTTTGTGAGCTGCGGCAGAGACCGGGTGGTGCACGCGTGCATCACCCGATCGGTTGGAGCTGACCAACCGACCGGGTGAGGGGCTGGAAGATGAATTCTTTGGCGTTTGACCTCCTGGATCACGCGTGACTCCTCCCGTTGCTCTGGGGACACATGATATCATCGTTTCGCGTCCCAAATGCCAGCAAACTCCTGCAAAACACAGAAAATATGGAAAAGTGAAAGAAAACAAGAAGATACAAGAAAACACGAGAGAACGAATAAAAGACGGCGGTAAAATACGGAAAAACACGGAAGAAAACGTGCGCGAATATATGAAATATAAACGCACGTCAAAATCCCCCAAGCTGAACCCTTCCTCGTCCTCGAGGAAGACGAGCGAGAGTAGGAGCTCGGAGGGAGAAAATAGAGAGAAAGAGAGAAAAAGAAAACTCTATATCCTAGATCACCCGTTAGGGCCAACAAAATCAAAAATGACACACCAAGCAAGCGAATGCCAAATCACATCAATAAACCAAGGAATACGAGTCCAGACGAGTGCCGTGGGCCCACGCGGTGAAGCGCGAGTGAGTGCGGTCGTGTGCTAGTAGACGGTGTCACTATCTACGATGTGCAATAAAGCTCCATATACACGTACCCAAAGAAAGACCCAAATATCGATTCGATTCGAATAAAGCGGTGAATATATAGCTCAAGCATGCATGAGAATAGAGAGAGAATCGAAACATATCATGCGTTGGGGACTCCACAACTAGGGTTAAGGAAATCACCACACTAAAACCTAGATAATTGCTAAAAAGTTCCTAAGCCAAGTGTTTTCGAAAACGATGGGGGTTGAGATGATGTGGAGTAGAACACTCGGTGCAAATTCTCGCCTTCCCTTTATTCTTGACAAGTAGGAAAATATTCACACGGGAATTTTTGGGTTTTGGGTATTTGTATTTTTTTTGGATTTTTTGGCTATACATATATTTTTTTTCTTCTCTCTTTAGGGTTTTCTTTTCTTTTCTCCCCTTTTTTTGGATTTTTGGATATTGGGATATATACATGTGTACTCTCCCAAGTGGGAGAACGGTACACGACGAGGGGATTTGCACCAAGTAAAACAAAAAAAAGAAATCGGAATCTAAACACTTGGGCAAAGGAAACTATTCTCGCTAATTAAAGCATGGGCTAAATGGGTTATCCTAGTCCTTAATTGTGGAATCCCGACACATGCGAAATGAAGTATACGATATATATAGCATGCATATAGAAGCAGACATTAGAAGCAAATACCGCATATTCAACATCGAAGCATGATAATCTAGGAGTCAACCAAGGGTAGGTATATAAATCACATCACGAAGTAGAAGCACACTATAAGCTAGATACGACACACGACTCACATAAAAGCAAGGTGAACCCACGAAGCATGAAATGCAATGGACTCGGCTTCCTAGGGTTAGTGAATGTGATTATCGAAGCTATGCTGAGTGTGCGTGTGATTTTCGTGGCAATTCATCATAGGATTCATCTCTAGGAGAAAGAGATAAAAAGAAGAAAAGAAAAAGAAAAAGAAAAACACGGAGAAAAACGACTCAAATAACGAAGAAAAAGAGACAAAAGACGCACGAAGTGCGACTCCCCCAAGCTAAAACTTGCATTGTCCTCAATGCAATAGTAGTGAATACGGGAGGGCAATGAAAATGGGGGGGGGGGGGGGAGTTACGCACCGACACAAAAAAATGAAAAACACGAAAAAACACATGAGCAAAACTAAAAAATAAAGAAAAAGAAACACTAAAATAAAAAATATATAACACGACAAAAGAACACATAGACACAGACACACAACAACGACACGCAAAAACATGCACACAAAAGTCGATTTCCCCCAAGCTGAACATGACAATGCTAGCAAAATGATATGATCAATGTGGAAGTAGAGATATGCTAGGGGGAAAATCGGAAAAGAAAGAAATCAAAATGCAGGAGAGACAGTCTCGTTCTCCTCGTAAGAGGATGTGGGGTGAAATGATAGAAGGGCACGACATGAATGGTTATTAAGATGCAAAAGAAAATCCTAGATACGCTCCCCTTGCTAATGAGAGGAGACGAGATTATTCAAATCTAAACTAGAAAGCGGTAAATTTTTACACTACTGGATTAGGATACACCTGAGCATAGGCGGATCCAAGATCTGAAGTGGGGCAGGTAGCTGCTCTAACTGCTCCTTCTGTGGCTCCGCTAGAAGCGCTGTGCCACGTGTGCCAATGGACCCAAGCAATGCACCTCCAAGCATCCCTCGTAGGTGTCCACCTGCGACCTGCAAAGGACGAGGTGCATTAGTCCATGGCAAAAAATCTTTCCCCAAAATAAAAGTATCCCAGAGATAGTCGCCGGTAAATGATGGTAAAATATATGAAATGTGGCGAACACTCCCTGGAAATGGTATGCTATCCTCTGTGCTAGCGACGATCAAATCCCCGCTCTCCATGTGAAGTTGCTCTCCAGGTGGTGACACACCGCAGTATACCTCAAGGGAAGTCGATCCTGTGTCCTGTGAGAGATATGGTGTGTCAAATATATATGAGTCTAAGGAAATATGACGTGAAAAGCGAGACTCAAATGTGGAGTGAGAGTGAGTATGAAAATCTCCCTGAATAGGGGCAATATGCTCAAGTAGATGCTCGGCCGCAGAAGAAGTGGAGCGTGACGGTAGAGGTAGATGTGGCTCGGGCTCCATGAAGTGGACGATCATATCCAAGCCCTCATGCACATCCTCCTCGACGATCTGCTCATGCTCCACCATCTTCCCGATGTCCTGAATGACATCCTCATGGTTGACCACCGACCAAGGAGGAAGCTGTGACAGAGATGGTTGTGGAGGTGGATGTGGAGCGGACCCCTCGTATGTGGTCGTGGTGTCGTCGTCCTCACGCACATCCCCCTCGTCGGTATGCATAAGCTCTGTGGCCTCCTCGGTGCTCTCATAGGACTCATATGGGGTATCCAAATAAAGATGACAAGTCTCTCCCACAGATCCTAGAGACATCTCCCCATCCTCACTATCATCATCAAAAAATGCTTCGTCATCCAAGTGGTAGTGATGGAAAAATGGGGGATCGGCATGAGATGTGTCTATGGTGGCCGATGGCATGGTAGTCTCAACCATGAAAGTAGGTATATCCTCTCCTTCATCCCCTCTCCTCGGTGTAGGCTCGGTGATTGGTACCAACAAGTTTTGTAACATTTGGCCTTGGTTAAACATGGCACTTTCAAGGAGAGACACGAGGCTTGATTCTTCTTGTATTTGTGGAGGGGTATAAGGTTGAGGAAATAGATGGGAGGTGTTTGGGCTAAGGTTGTGGGAAAATATTTGGCCTTGGAGTGGGGGGGAGGCTCTCAAGGCAATCATAATACACGTGCCCCGCCATCCCACAAGTCTCACAAACCAAAAATGAATAGGGATTGTAGCCTCTCATCTGAGCATCGAAATTTGATCTCCACATGGTTACACCAAAGATACCTGGACAACAAAAATAAGAAAACTAGAGAGGAGCGTCAATAGCACAAGAAAATAACAAAAAGATAATATAACAGTGTGGGAAAAATTTCTTGGTTATTGAATATATTTTTTTTATATAAAAAAAAGAAAAAGAAATTTTTGTGTTTTTATGCGTAGACTAACGAACCCAAGCTAAGCTAATATCAAACCGAACGCCTCCCCGGCAACGGCGCCAAAAACTTGACCGGCGCCCCGTTTACGGTATGGGCGCGGTGTCGTTTTACCGCAAGTGCACGGTTAGTGTAGGGTGCGGGTATATCGAACACAGGGAGGTGGATGGCTTGAGTGGCTACTAGCCTCGCCTAGGTCGTGTGCTAGCTACGCGGATAATATGGGTGGAAGTGTAGAAATAAAAGAAAGAAATGAAAATGACACAAAATGAATCCCCGCTAACACGGGCTAGAGCACTCATGACACTTGGCATTTGACTTGATCCAGGGTGAGACATTGCCCCAAAAGGTGGTACCTAGCGTCCATGGCCCGATATTCCGGTCGGTGCCAAGCACGCTAGGCCTACCCGGTTCCGGACGGTGGGCACTCCCGTGTCCATAAACACCTTCCGCAACCGGGAGCATTAAGGCCACAATGATATCTCCCAACACTTCGTCCAAGCCGCTCCCGCGCGCGAGGACTCGATGTCTACGCTGGGGGCGTGAGCTATGGCTAGGGGGTCAACCGCCAAGTTTATTCCCCCTCGGCCCGACGGTCAAAGGCGGTCTTTTTCCCGCCGATGACGATGAAACACCCCCGCGTAACCCTAATGGCCAAATAGGTCAAATGTGATTTCTAGCAATACATCGAAGCGGATCTTGACAGGACAAGCACCGGACCCCAATCCCCAACACATCTAGTGTGTTGCCGTACGAATTGGACCCAGATTGCTAGAAATCCCCATTGACACATTTCATCGAGCACGTGCCATGCAATCAAGTCTAATGTAAATTTCCAAGCAATAATCCTACCCTAACCCGTATTAGGGTTCATCAATACTACTCCATGATGAAAAACATATAGACAAACAACTCAAAACACACACAAACATTCATCATGGAGCAAAAGAAATACAACACAAAAAAATGGAGAACAGGAGAAAGAAATACTTATCTTGAGTGAATCGTTGATCCCATACAAGACTTATTGAACAAAATACCTAATCTAAAACTAACCTAGAACTCCCAAGAAAAGGGGGGCAAAAGCCCTAAAAACTGAGAAGAGATCCCCCTTCAGTCGGCCAACTTCGAGTATTTATAGCCCCACTTCGAAACCCTAGTGGTTCGGGTCCAAACCCGCAGGAGAAGCGCCACCCGATCGGTTGACAAGTCAACCGATCGGGTGATCTGTTACAAATAGTAAACAGAAAACGGCGGAGCTTCACCCGGTCAGATGAACCGGTCGGTTGAGTTCTTGGGGTGACCGGTTGGATCTTGGAGCCGTCGGGTGAAGCGATCGGTTGGACGCCCGTGTCTTCAGCTCTTCAACATCAGCTACAGATGAACCGATCAGGTGAGAGTCACCCGATCGGTTGGTGTTTTGCTTCGAGAAAACAGAGAACAGCCCCCACTGAACCGGTCTGCGAACCGGTCGGGTGACTTCTTTGTAAGCTGCGACAGAGACCGGGTGGTGCACGCGTGCATCACCCGATCGGTTGGAGCTGACCAACCGACCGAGTGAGGGGCTGGAAGATGAATTCTTTGGCGTTTGACCTCCTGGATCACGCGTGACTCCTCCCGTTGCTCTGGGGACACATGATATCATCGTTTCGCGTCCCAAATGCCAGCAAACTCCTGCAAAACACTAAAAATATGGAAAAGTGAAAGAAAACAAGAAGATACAAGAAAACACGAGAGAATGAATAAAAGACGGCGGTAAAATACGGAAAAACACGGAAGAAAACGTGCGCGAATATATGAAATATAAACGCACGTCAACATGTGCCCCTTTTCTCTTTTGGGTGACACATGTTAGAGCCCGAGCCTGAGATACTTGCTGAGGACGCGGTGTTCGCTGATGCTGAGTCGGAACCCGCGTTGATCGAGGATTTCGTTGACACTGGGGATCAGTCTTAGTTCCTTAGTTGGCTTCTTGTTTAGACTGCTTAGTTGTCGGTGCGTGGCACCTAGTTTGATACTCTGTTATGTTTATGTTTTTTTTGGCCTTGTTCTGGGCCTTAGACTCTTTCCTGTTAGCCTGGTGGCTTTTCTGTGATGTTGAATATTTTGTGGACAAACTTTGGGATTGGTATTTCATATCCGTCTCATCCTATTATTATTATTGTTGTTGTTCCGTTTGCAATTATAGGGACCTGCTTATACTAAATTAACGCTTATCAGGCGTGCAGCTTCACAGCTCCACGTTTGAGCGGACCTTCTCATGTCTCGCCTCCATTTTAGGGAAGAGGGGCGTGACAGGTTTTAGTGGTGGCCCATGCAGGTCGTCTCTGTAACTGCAATTATCGGGATAACGATAATAAAATAAGATTGTACAACAAATAAATTCGACATCCGAGCCCTATGCTATGAGTCTAATTGTTTCGTTTTCTGTGTCATTAGATGGCAGGAAGGCGAATCACCCGTGGTGGAGGTAGTGGTGCGCCCCCTCATGACAAGGAGCCGGAGCGGGAGCCCACTAACAGGGAGATGATGAGGATGATGATGCAGATGATGCAGGTTCAGCAGGGCGTGCTGCTGCAGGTCCAGAATGCTCCGGCCGCTCGAGCTGCTCGGGCAGTGGAAGCCCCTTGCCCCGAGCCTGGAGCGAAGCAGTTCCGGGAGCTGGGTCCCGCATATTTTGATGGTTCTGAAGGTCCTTTGGCTGCGGACGAGTGGATAAGGAACACTGAGGATAACATGGCGATGGTGAAGATTAACCCGGCTGGATGGGTTGATTTGGCTAAGAGGCAGCTGAAGGATAATGCCAGAAACTGGTGGGATGCTGAAGAGAAGATGCTGGTGGAGCCTATAGTTTGGGCTACCTTCAAGGCCAGATTTGATGGAGAATTCTTTCCGAAGGCTACTAGGCAGGTGATGCTGTAGCGCTTCATAGATCTGAAGCAGTGGAGCTTGTCGGTTGATCAGTACCACCAGGAGTTCACGAGGCTCAGTCGGTTTGCACCAAAGATGGTGCAAGATACCGATGAGAAAGCTCAGCGATTCCTTCAGGGACTTGCCTTGGAGTTTCAGAGCTTTGTGACCTCTTCTGACCTGGAGACATATCAGAAGGTCCTGGTTGCCGCGAGACGGCAGGAGTTGAATTTGAACCAGAGGCAGGGACATGTTTCAGGAGCTGGGAAGAGGCCTATGGAGCAGGCCAGGGCGGTGGTTAGGCCTGGTTTCAAGCCTAATCATCCGGTGCAGTTCAAGAGGCCAGGAGGGCCTATTCAGAAGACTTGCCATTTCTGCGGCAAGACCGGGCACCTCAGGGATCAGTGTAGGAGGTTCCTGGGGTAGTGTATTGTCTGTGGAGATCTTGACCACACCATCAGAGAGTGCACGAGGTCGAAGCAGCCTTGGCGGGCTCCTATTGCAGCACAGCCGTTGCAGCAGCGAGCTCCTGTGCCCGCTGGACGTGGAGCGCCCCTTGTTCCACAGAGACAGGCCTTTCGGCAGGCTGTTCCGCCGAGAGGGCAGGCCTTTCTGATGACTGAGGAGGAGAGCATGGCCGTGGATGAGGTTATTACAGGTAACGCTCGTTCTAGCTATTTTTTTTCTTCCTTAGTTAGTTTGATTGTTGATTATGTTGCTTGCTTGCTCATGTTTGTTGCTAGAATAGGATTTGATTGTTAGACTGTTTGCTAGGTGTGGTTTTGGTTTGTACATTTCCTGCACGAGTCCTCTTTGACTCAGGTGCGTCGATGTGCATTTTGGCCCGGAGCTTCGTGGAGAAGCATTCCTTGTCGACGTCCTCTCTTTCCAAGAGTTGGAATATCGTCACAGGGAACGGTGTGGTCTCGGTGCATCGTGGGTGCAATTCTTGCCCGTTGGTGGTTTGTGGACGTGAGCTTTGTGCTGATTTCATTGTCCACGACATCATCAACTACGATGCGGTCCTTGGGATGGACTGGCTTGCGAGCTTCTATGCTACGATTGACTGTCGAAGGAAGAAGGTGGTGTTCGAGATTCCAAGACACCCAGTGTTTGAGTTCAGCCGTGGTAGCAGTTCGCTTGGTCCTGTCAGATTTCGGACCAGACCAGTGAAGGTTATGGCTATGCAGATGGAGTTGGAGAGGATAGTTGTGGTGTGAGATTTTGATGACGTCTTCCCCGAGGAGATGTCTGGATTGCCACCTGATCGAGCTTTGGAGTTTTATATTGATCTTATTCCAGGTGCGCATCCCATTTCGAAGGCACCATATCGTATGGCGCCAGCAGAGTTGGAGGA
Organism: Scilla litardierei; assembly: GCA_030789695.1. Lineage (NCBI taxonomy): Eukaryota > Viridiplantae > Streptophyta > Magnoliopsida > Asparagales > Asparagaceae > Scilla > Scilla litardierei. The sequence continues at coordinate 115,545,204 of CM061134.1, forward strand.
GTTGCGTAGGCAGTTGGATGAGCTTATGCAGAAGGGCTACATCAACCCTAGTGTGTCTCCGTGGGGATCACCGGTGTTGTTGGTAAGGAAGAAGGATGGTTCGCGTCGCATGTGCGTGGACTATCGGGAGTTGAATGCGGTGACCATTAAGAATAAATACACGTTGCCTCGCATCGATGATATTTTTGATCAGCTTGGAGGTTCGAGGGTGTTTTCTAAGTTGGATTTGAGGAGTGGTTACCATCAGTTGAAGGTGAAGAAGGATGATGTGCTGAAGACAGCTTTCAGGACGAAGTATGGACACTATGATTTTGTGGTTATGCCTTTCGGCGTAACTAACGCACCTGCAGTTTTCATGAATCTGATGAACCTGATTTTCTATGACTTTTTGGATAAGTTTGTCGTAATCTTTATTGACGACATTCTGATCTATTCGAAGTCGGAAGAAGAGCATGCCTTGCACTTGAGGACGGTGCTGGAGATTTTGAGGAAGCATCGGTTGTATGCTAAGTTTTCAAAGTGCGAGTTTTGGTTGGACAGAGTTGCTTTTCTCGGGCATGTGGTGACTGGAGATGGTATTTCAGTGGATCCCGAGAAGATTAGGGCCATCAGGGAGTGGCCTGTTCCGTCGTCTGCGTCTGAGATTCGGAGTTTCCTTGGTTTGGCGGGATATTATCGGCGATTCATTAAGGACTTTTCGCATATTACGGAGCCGATGACCAGGTTGACGCGGAAGGATGTTGCTTTTGTTTGGTCAGGTGATTGTGAGGATGCCTTTGATGTTCTGAGAGAGCGTTTGACGTCTGCCCCTGTTCTTGATGTGCCTGATCGCAGTGGAGGATTCGAGATCTTTTGCGATGCTTCTGGCAGGGGTCTCGGTTGTGTTTTGCATCAGCATGGACATGTTGTAGCTTACGCTTCTCGTCAGCTCAAGGTTCATGAGAAGAATTACCCGACGCATGATTTGGAGTTGGCTGCTGTTGTGTTTGCTCTTAAGATTTGGAGGCACTTCTTGTTGAGTGAGAAAGTGAAAATCTTCACCGATCACAAAAGCTTGAAGTATATTATCACCCAGAAGGAGCTCAACATGCGACAGCGTCGATGGTTGGAGCTCATGGCGGATTTTGAGATTGATTTGCAGTATCACCCTGGCAAGGTGAATGTGGTTCCTGATGCTTTGAGTAGGCTTCCCGCGGTGATGATTTTGACCTCACAGTGGAGATTGCAGCAGGATTTTTGCGAGTCTGGTGTGGAGATTGTTTTCCCAGGGAGGCTTCTTCGTTGATGTACATGCAGGTGCAGTCAACGATCGTGGATCGGATTAAGGCGAGTCAGGCCGGAGATTTGAAGCTGGTGAGGATTCGAGAGCTGGTGGAAGCCGGTCTGCGGACTGACTTTTTAATTCATGATGATGGCTCGTTGAGGTTCGGAGCCAGGCTGTGCGTGCCAGCTGGGGATATCAGAGATGAGTTGTTGGTGGAGGCACATAGTTCACCGTATTCTGTGCATCCTGGTGGGACCAAGATGTACAAGGATCTTTGTCTGAACTATTGGTGGCATGGTATGAAGATGAGTGTGGCTCGGAGTGTAGCCAAGTGTTTGGTTTGCCAACAAGTGAAGGCGGAGCATCAGCGTACGGCCGGGTTGCTACAACCGCTTCCGATTCCGGAGTGGAAGTGGCAATACATCACTTTGGATTTCGTGACTGGACTACCTCGGAGTCCGAAGTAGAATGACGCGATTTGGGTGATCGTAGATCGATTGACCAAATCCGTGCACTTTATTCCTTTCCTAGTGGGACAGTCCACTGAGGTGCTAGCGAGGAGATACATGGAGGTAAATTCTTTTACTCTCCATTTCTGTTTCCTTTTGCTAGCCTAGATTGTGATGTAACGTGAATCGTGCAGGAGTTCATGCGACTTCATGGGGTCCCCGTGAGTATCGTGTCGGACAGAGACACGAGGTTCACATCTCAGTTCTGGCAAAGTTTGCAGAAGAGTTTGGGTACGCGTCTGAGTTTCAGCACGGCGTACCATCCGCAGACGGATGGCCAGTCCGAGAGGACGATTCAGATTTTGGAAGACATGCTGAGAGCGTGCATGTTGGATTTCAAGGGTTCGTGGGAGGACCATCTACACTTGGTGGAATTCTCTTACAACAACAGCTACCAGGCGTCTATTGGCATGGCGCCTTTCGCCGCTTTGTATGGGAGGAAATGTCGATCGCCATTGAGTTGGGATGACGTTGGTGATAGGGAGCTGTTGGGACCTGAGATGACTGCGGAGGCTGTGGAGGTTGTCAGGAACATTCGGGAGAGGTTGAGGATTGCTCAGGACCGTTTTAAGCATTGGGCAGATGCTAAACGTCGTCCTTTGGAGTTTCAGCCTGGGGATCATGTGTTTCTGAGGATTTCCCCGAATTATGGAGTGATTCGTTTTGGGAAGCGAGGAAAGTTGAGCCCGCGATACATTGGACCGTTTGATATTCTGGAGAGGGTTGGCGAGGTAGCTTACCGCTTAGCCTTGCCGCCATCTTTGGAAGGAGTTCACGATGTTTTCCATGTGTCGCAGCTTCGTCGATACATCAGTGATCCATCTCATGCTGTGGATTTCTCAGAGATCGCCGTTCGCCTAGATTTGACGTATGACCAGCATCCAGTGCAGATTCTGGACAGGCGTCAGAAGTCACTTCGGAACAAGGTCGTCGATCTTGTTAGAGTGATGTGGCGGCACGGTTCGCCGGGAGAGTCTACTTGGGAGAGAGAAGATGAGATGCGAGAGCGCTACCCACTTTTGTTCCCGGACACGTGAGTGTTGGGAATTCCGATGACGGAATTTTTTCTTAAGTTGGGGAGGATGTAACGACTGGTTTTTCATGTATGGATTTTATTATATATATTTATATATTTGGTTGCTTTCCCTTGTTGTGATTTCCATTTCCGTCTCCGTAATTTTCATTTTCGTTCGTTTCGTCGTGATTCTCTATATTCTTCCGTCGGTCGGCGTGTTTGAAGTAAGTCATTCGTGACGGGCTTCATAACGTCGATATCTTAGAGTTAGAACGAGCCTAGGAGACTTAGGAAACCATCCCAGAGCTCCGTGCTCCATTTCGGAACTTTTGGTGCTCATTAGCCGGTGTAAGAAGGGGCACCGACCGACTAGATTACGATCCAGTCGGTCGGAAAACCTTCTTGAACCGACTAGTTGGCTTTGTTAAATGTTCAGGAGTTACTGTTTGTCGTTAGTCGGTCTAAGAACGTTGGTTGACCGACTAGGTTGCAAACTAGTCGGTCGTCAATGCTTCTTTAACCGACTAACTCTTTAACTATTTTTGGTACTAGTTACTGTTTACTCTTAGTCGGTCTAAGAATGTTCACCGACCGACTAGATGTCAAACTAGTCGGTCAGTAGTTGTTCTTTGACCAACTAAATCTAAATCCTGATTTTCGTCTGGGTTACTGTTTACACTTAGTCGGTCTGCGTTAGTCAACCGACCGACTAGTTGCCAAACTAGTCGGTCAGTGGTTGCTCTTTGACCGACTAAACAGTATAGGAAACCCTAGTTTTGCCCTAGCCGCCACCAAACTCTATAAATACCCCTCCAAACGTTTTCTTCTTCTCCCTCATGACCTAAAACCCTAATTTCTCCCCCATTGAGCCCCCATCTTCCTCAAACCATTAATCCTTCATCCCAAGCTCATCCTTCATCATCCAAACCCTTACTTAACACTTTCCACCTTCCACCTTCCTCAAACCTTCATCAAACCCCCAAAATCCACATCAAAACCCATTTCTCCAGATTTTTCCCTCATTTCCAGATCTGAGCCGGATCGTTCTTCCGTTGCCGTGGTTGCTCGGCATCGTTCCTCCGCTTCTTCACGGTTATACTCGATTCCTTTAGTTTTAGCATAACCCACATTAACATTTGTGAAACCCTAATAAAATGGATTATTAGACAATTAGGATTCTATTAAGAAATCGATTTAGAATCGTTGTTCTAATGATTGTTTTGCTATAACAGTGATCTATTCCGTAGTTAGCTTGTGTGACGATCTTCATTACTCGTCAACCCCGGTATCAGGCAAGTGAAACTTGCATCCCTTGATTTGGGCCATGTCTTAGGCCATTTCATTGCTTTAGCGTAAAAGAGACTAGACGGTGAAAGGATAGCCGTCTAGACGCCATTGACCTAGCTTGACAACGAAGCTTGGTCCGTCACCCTCATCATGCTTGTATGTCACGTTTACTTTCCCTTAACGGTACGCGAATATGTTCATGTCATTGCATTTTGACTGTCACGTTTAATTTCAATTAACGGTACGCGAATATCTGCTCTTGTCATTGCATGCTTGAACACTCATCGTGATTGCGTAGCTTCGCTACATACTTGTACTATTTGTTCCGGCTAGGCACCCATTCTGCGGGCACAATCCTATGCCAAATACACTTTCTGGCTCGTGTTCCAGGAGACGAGCTCAACACAGCCTGTGGGCAATAGGGCACTCGTTGAGTGATCCCTTGTACTTGATACTTGAACACAGCCTGCGGGCAATAGGGCACTCGTTGAGTGATCCCTTGTACTTTACTTGTTACTTGACATTACATGTCACCCCTACCACTTGATACTTGCTACTCGTACTTTACCTTACTTTACTTGTTACCACCTTACTTTACTTGCCATGCACCATACTTTAACTGCTAGGTTGCTAGTTTACCTTTCTTTCCGTTTCCTTGCACAAGTCTTTCGACTTGCTGACATGTGCCACTTTTCTCTTTTGGGTGACACATGTTAGAACCCGAGCCTGAGATACTTGCTGAGGACGCGGTGTTCGCTGACGCTGAGTCGGAACCCGCGTTGATCGAGGATTTCGTTGACACTGGGGATCAGTCTTAGTTCCTTAGTTGGCTTCTTGTTTAGACTGCTTAGTTGTCGGTGCGTGGCACCTAGTTTGATACTCTGTTATGTTTATGTTTTTTTTGGCCTTGTTCTGGGCCTTAGACTCTTTCCTGTTAGCCTGGTGGCTTTTCTGTGATGTTGAATATTTTGTGGACAAATTTTGGGATTGGTATTTCATATCCGTCTCATCCTATTATTATTATTGTTGTTGTTCCGTTTGCAATTACAGGGACCTGCTTATACTAAATTGACGCTTATCAGGCGTGCAGCTTCACAGCTCCACGTTTGAGCGGACCTTCTCACGTCTCGCCTCCATTTTAGGGAAGCGGGACGTGATAATCCTCTTGGCGGGAGGTGGTTTGTACTATTTACCGATAATAGTGGTTTAAAGCCCGACAAGAGTTTCGGGAACTGGACGTACCCACGTTGTGGGGAACCAACATAAAAATCTGTTTGTTTGCGATTGTTATTTATTTACTTGCATTTACATTCCGCTGCTTAACTATATTATTGCAAGTATTATTTTGTGTTGATTAGGATTAATAATAGGTACCTTTTTATTAATTCTAGGGAGAATTTTAGAGGAATTTTAATTTGCGGAAAACACTATTCACCCCCCCTCTAGTGTTCTCTTTGCAATCCACAGGATCCAACAAACACATGGGGCCCTTATGCAGGGTAGAAGCCCAACGCAAGCGGTCGCAGAATACCTGGGCATGGTCTATAGGATATGTAGGACGAGAGGTGCCATCAAGCTGTGCCTCCAGTGGAAGAGTAAGGGCCCACAAATGGACGAGCTGGATGGAGGACATGGTCTTGGCTCGTTCAGGCAGAGCATGGTGGTGGCCAAATGGCACTGTGCGAGTCTCAGGCTGGGGTGAATGATCGAGGAGGACTTTGAGCGGCTAGTGCTAAAAACATGCATGCTGGAGATCCTCTCCCAAAAGTGTGTGGAGAAAATGGTGGAGGGAGTCTCTATGCCAGGGTGGTAGGCGGTCTCAACATCGGGGACAACGGGCCACTGGAATAGGAGATGGAGTCTAGTATAAGTGAACTCCATATCTACGTCCAGTAGGCTAAATGCTATCATCCTGTTGGTACAACATAGGGAACTAAAGGCCTCTAGGGTGAGGCGAGTGTATGTCTTCGCCAACAACCCTAAAAAGTTATCCTAGCCCAGATTCCTATAAAGTTGCCTAACCCCTGGCAAAAGGCCTAGCTGCTCTAAGTCTACTAGGTCGACGAACTTGGTCGATATGACCTGGTGCCTAGAGAGATCGGTGTATTTACAACGATGAGCATCGTCAATAAATGTGATGACGTAAGTCTCTAGGGCCTCGCCCTCCGGCTGTGGGGGTGGGGGTTGGGGGTTGGGGTGCTGGTGTTGGATATGGATGACATATATACACCCATGAGGGGATGTATGAGGGCCTATGGACCTCAGATATCGCGTGCACGAAAGCGTGCGCGAAGGGAACCTTTTCTCGTGTGAAAAGGACCACTCGATAAGTGGAAAAAGTCACTTTATAAGTGCATAAAGGCACTTGATAAGTGAATGAAGAAGATGATAAGTAAATGTACTAATATAGGCTAATAAGCTTATATTTAGTTATTTCCTACAATAACTACCCCTAAAGCCTATAAATAGGACCCAAGGGTAAGGCATTTACACTAATCTAACCATGCCATAAGTTTGCATAAGGCAACTTATGTTCTTCTTCTCCCTTCCATTAAAATCCTCTTCTAAATAGAGATTTAGGCGGTGAAACGCTGCTTCGATCCTCCGTGACGAAGTACCAACCATCGTGGCGAATCCGAGGGTGAAGTTCAGAGACTACGGCGTAGCATACGCTAACGTAAGTCTATGTTATTATTCAATCCTAATGTCATTGTTTTGACAGGATTCTACATTGGTATCGGAGCCATACGGGTTCGCCCCGGTCTAACCGTTGCCCCTGTCTAACCGATGAACGAGGCGTTGTCTTTTTCACGAATGAGTTTCCTACCATTATGGATATGGTAGGAGCGCATCGTGACAGAGAGAATCACAACAGTTGTTCTTTTCATGTTAGGGTCTTCTGTCATTACGGATATGACAGGAACTCTCCGTGACGGGAAGAACTAACCGTTCATATCGCCAAACTTGCACTCCTCATGGATGCCGAGTCTCCATTCAATAGGGAATGGGTGCTCTCTTCATGTAGAGCGTGTAGTTTGCGAACTTTAAAGTATGTTATTTTTTCGGCATACGACCATTGAAGTATAACTACTTTCTCGACGAACGGGTGTCTCATCGGAGAAGAAGATGGCAGTTGCAAATTCTCATCGGAGAAGAAGATCCCTTTGGTGCATGATCGCTATGGCCATATGGGCCATAGAGGCTATGCACCCCCTCCCCATGTGGAGGGGGTTGGCTACAGCCAATGACCACCAAGGCCACCACCCCTCCGGGAGGGGGATGTGCAAACCGGACTCCAAAGGAAGGGGAGGCCGGCCATGGCCAAAAGGCCATGGCCGACATGCATAGAGGGCAATGACCGGCCCTGGCCGGCCCTGGCCCCGACCAGGGCCTGGCCGGCCCTGGCAGAGGCCAGGGCCAGCGCCCTGGCCTCTGGCCAGGGCCAGCGCCGGCCCTGGCCGAGGCCAGGGCCGGCCCTGGCCGAAGCCAGGGCCGGCGCCCTGGCCTCAGGCCAAGGCCCGGGCAGCCCTGGCAGAGGCCAGGGCCTGGCCCCTGGCCGGTCCTGGACAAAGCCAGGGCCTGGCTGGCCATGGCCATGGCCGGCCCTGGCCGAAGCCAGGGCCTGGCCGGCCCTGGCAGAGGCCAGGGCCTGCCCCCTGGCCGGCCCTGGCCGGCCTCGGCCAGGGCAGAGGCCCTGGCCGAGGGGACCAGGGCCCCTGGCCGGCCAGGGCAGAGGCCCTAGCCAACCAGTCAGGAACCCTTGGCAGGTATTGGCCGGCCTCGGCCAGGGCAGAGGCCCTGGCCGAGGGGACATGGCCATGCTGAGAAGCCATACGGTACCGGCGGTTTCGGCCCCGGCCACCTGCATGGACGGCCCATACGGGACCGACGGCAGTTGCATACGGCAAAACACCCTACTTTGGGGAATCTGGCCTTGGCACGGCCACAGCTTGACTCCGGCAATGGCCGGGGCAAGCCATTACCTCCCACTGCAAAATACGTTTGAAAAATACGTTTTCAAAATACGTTTTTCAAAAATGCTTTTTCCGCTGCAAGTACTATAAGAGTATTATCGTTTGATAAGTGAGGGGGAAATATTGAAAGTTGTTCTAGATGGTGATTGGAATCGTAGAGACTTTTCTGATTCTAGAGCAACATCTTCAATATTTTACGAAAGTAACTTATCAAATGTAAAAATATCATTCCAAGTAGGATATTCCAAGTGGGAGTGATATCTATGTATAAGAATTTTATGCAATGATTTTTGATCAAACCTTCGGTTTTTGTGTCTTTTGCAGCATTTTAAAGTTAAAATGTCTTCCACTTCAAAGAACATCGTCGCTGAGTTAAACAAAGGTGAAAAACTCAACGGTGATAATTACAAACTATGGTCCATCAAGATACAATACGTTCTAGAGGAGCAAGACGTGCTCGAAACTTTGAAGAATAAAATGATTGAACCTGAGTTGGGCACTACGGTCCAACACAGAAGAGACAAGGAAGCTTTTAATGCTTGGTCTCGGAAGAATTAGATTGCTCGCATTACGTTGCTGTCAAGTATGGCAGACGACATAATGCGAATCTTCCGAGAGCATGACCTAGCCATGGACATATGGTCCAAGCTAGAGGAGAAGTTTGGTGGCACCTCGGTGTCCAAACTTCGTTCTTTAACTATAAGATTTGATTCATACAAGAAACATCCAGATCATTCCATGGGGAAACATCAACGACATATGGCGAATCTCATCTCAGAGTTAAAGGATGCAGGTCATGTGCTCACTGACGAGCAACAAATCCAAGCAGTCATACGTTCCCTACCAAATGGGTGGGACCAAATGAAGATGCATCTCACTCATAATGAGAGCATCAAGAACTTCAGCGATGTTTCTAAGCACCTCGAGTTAGAGGAAGAGCGGCTTGCAGCCGCCAAGCCAAGTGCAGAAGTGCATATGGTTGCTAGTTCCTCACACGGGGGAAAGAAACGGAAAAATCGTTCGAAGTTTACTAATGAACGTAATAAGCAACCAGAGTCTACCAAGAAATCCAAACATAAGGGTGGGAACAAGAAATGGCACAAGAAGAAAGACTTGAAGAGGATCAAGTGCTTCAAGTGCAACAAGTTAGGTCACTATGCCCGTTCTTGTACGGATGAAGGTGACAAGGTAACTTGTAATGCTAGTTACATATTGTAGGAATATTATGCCCTTGAGGCCATTTATTCCTGTGTGAATAGCATAAACATCTTGTTCGAAATAACAGTAAGCTGTTTGGTAATAATTTATCTAAGTTATATTGTAATGTAGTTAACATTAGATATCAACTTAGGTAAAGTCCTGAGACTTTATGCAAGGTCAAACGGGTATCGAGATGAGTATCTCGATCATGGAGAAACGTTTGACCATCTGTAGCATAAGTCTAAAATGGTTCGTGGTCGTAGATGTTCCGAGACAAGGATATCGAAACATCGGATAGACCATTGTGTCTTAGTCTTCACCGTTTAGCGGTGGCGATGATCTCATGATCGCTTGACTTGGTGAAGTCGAAGACGAGACACAGGTGCTCATTAGAATGAATTCACTGAACGATCCACTAGAGTTATCATATGGTTATATTGACCAATCTGTCAGTGATAACTCTGAGTGATGATAGGATAGTTGGTCTTTTGACTTGAGGTCATTTTGACAAACCTGTGCGTGAACGGTGCCACTTATATCAACTGACCTAGCTTCGAGGCAAGGCCTGTCGAAAGGTCTTTTGATTGGGTGTCACTTGAAACGTACGAGGCGAGTAATGACCAAGAGAGGATTCGTCTCTCCCGGTCAATGGGAGTTAGTGTCGTAGAGTTAGTTCGGTCTTTAGTAAAAACTCTGCGCAGAGTATGTTGGAAGAAATCCAACATTAGTTGACTAAAGATCGATAGAAACTAACCGGAGTCAAGTTATTGGGGTTGACAGTTTTGACCGTACCCTAGACTTGATCTGCACGACATAGTTAAGACGAAAAGACTATAACTACGGAATTCATCATGGAAACAGTCAGGGTGGTCCCGACAATACTCATGACAATGAGTTAACCACATAATGATGATTCCTGAAGCAGGGACGGCACCCACTGCTCGTGGTCACTGCCGTATAGGGCTTCGAGCCCAACCTGTTGTAAGGGTCAGGCTGTAGGGTCTCACACAGAGTGCAACGCTTCGTCTAGTAATAGCTAGAAATTAGTAGGGGAGAATATTTTGCATTTTTGATGCAAGGGATGGAATAATTGCATTTGATGCAATATGATAATTTAAGCTTAGATAGGGACTATTTTGCATTTGATGCAAAGGCGATTAAATATGTATTAAATTTTTTAATACAATATTTAATAATATAAACGCAAGGAAATGGTTACCGGTAAGACGGGTTCATCCCGCTCTAAACACAGGTTCGAACCGCGTCGAAAACGGAGTCCAAACGAGACCAATAAGTCTATTTAAAGTGTTTAAATAGAGAGCCCAAAACAGACCCAAACAATAAAGCCCACACCTTTAAATAAACTGTATTTGTTTGTGTGTGGGCCCGGCCCAAAGGCCGGGCTTCTCTCAGCCGCAAAAGGGAAATGGGGGCGCCACGTGGCGCCCCCCGGTTGGCCAAACTGGCGCCCATGATGGGCGCCAGGCAGAATTCGCGGGCCCGGGCTTTGCCCGGGCCCGGGCACGTGCGTGCCCGTGCAAATGCACGGGCACGCCGCCTGCACGCAGAGGCGTGTGCAGTGCACGCACCTCGGGGCGCGTATGTTGCACGCGCCTGGCGCAGTGGGCCCCGCACGCAGCCCTAGGGCTGCGTGCTTCGTGCGGCGGCTGGGTTTGTGTTTTTGGGTGGGGTTTTTGGCATACTTTGACACTCAATTGGAGGGTCAAACGAACTCCGATTGACGAACGGTTTTTTCCTATGCGTTCACCGTTGAACGCTTGTCGTATTGATAGGTTATATCAATCCTGAAGCTCAACGGTGAGTGAGTTAAAATTCACGGAAGTTTGCACTTTGTGAAGTGCAAACTAACTTGATTTCAATTAACTCATTATTTAGTCCCACATCGGATTTTGAGAAAAGGGGAGAGTCTGCCGCCTATATAAATAGGGGTCTCCCCCTTTCTCAAAACTCGTCCCAAGCTCTAGATCTGAGCGGCTCTCGTAAATGTTGGAGCACGCTCGGATCTAAGCTTAAATTAATATTTCTCTTCTCCCTAAATTTCTGCCTTACTCCTGCGGGCTCTAGCAAAGCCACAAAGGAGTTCGGATTCTGGATCTGAAATCTTGGCGGAGGTTTCACTCGCGTGAAACTTTCTTCGGCGCGTGGTTGGCTTGGCGGCACGGGGATTGATTGCCTCGGGATGCGGAGCGGTTCGAGGAGCGGTTCGGGGAGCGGTTCAAGGAGCGGCTAGGCGTGGGACGGGAGCAGCTCGGAAGACGGCGCGGAACATCTCGCCTGCTCCAGGGCTGAGATTCCGGGTATGTGGTTAAAGTATTTTATTAGCATTAGTTTAGTTTAATCGCAGTAGGCTAGATCCTTCTTGGGATGGTCAGATCCATCCCAAGTCGGCATAGATCTTGGCATCGGGTCTTGGACCTTAGGGCTAAGTTAAAAATTTGTTTTTAACTGCATGTTAATTAGTTAACATAGTTTTTTCTTCCGCTGCTATTGTTTTTTTTGTCTATGTTCCGTCCGACTTAGGACGGGACTAGAATTTTTGTGCCCTAAGGGACCGCCCAATTCCCAACAGTGGTATCAGAGCTTAGGTTTGCGTAGTCGATCTAGGTACTCCGATTTCATTAAACTTGTTAATGCTTTTAAGTACTTATAAATTTTTTAAAGTTATTAGATAATTTTTTAAAAAATGTTTTTTTAAAGTTCAAAATTCTATGTGATAAATTTTTGAACATGAAAATTTTTAAAATGATGTTTTAAAATTTATGTAATAATTTTAAATCTTTAAAAGTTTAAAATTATTTTGGATGCCTTAAATTTTTTTATATGATAAATTTTTTAAGCATGGAAATTTTAAAATGATGTTTTTAAATTTATGTGATAAATTTTAAAATTGATTTTAAAGGCTTTAAATTTATGCGATAAGTTTAAAATGTTTAAAATGTTTAAAAATTGTATATGATAAATTTTTAACATGAAATTTTTTTTAAAAGTAATGTTTTAAATTTATAAGATATTTTTAAAACTGATTTTAAAAATCTAAAATTGTTTATGCGATAAACTTAGTATATTTAAATGTTAAATAGTTGTGCACTATCTTTATGCGATAAATTAGTGTATCTTTATTTTTAATGGCTTGTTAATCTTGTCCCTTATTTGATAACACAAGACAACCCTTTAGGTTAGCCATTAAAAATGATTAAAATTTATTACTTGAATTTTAATGACATGCTATGTTTTAATAAATCATTAACAACAATATTAAGACCTAATTCCTGATTAGGGTAGTCCTTTAAATGAATTTTCAATTCTAATTGTTATAATTAATTTTCATTAAAGGACTTGCTTCTAGCGTTGTTAATAAAATTTATTAAAATCCTAATAACGATTAGGGTAGCACGTGAACCTTATAGTTGATAAGGACTTAATAAAAGTTATTAAACAAATCCTAAAATTTTGAATTTAAGGATTCAACTAGTTGATAGGATTAATTAGTTGTTAATAAAAGCTGTTTAGTCTATGGCATACATACAAAAATGACAAGCTTCATTCAATGGACCATGATCCAGTCAATGTGCTTGGCTAAGAGTTCTGGGTCAACCCTTGCTAGTCCAAGGGGTAGTGATCCTGGCTTAGTCAATTCCCTGGCTGAGTTCCGCTGGACCGCAATGTCGCGAATCATGATTGTATGACACCCTGGACTATATCTAAGTCAAATACGTTAATGGTCTTTTTCAAGATTAGCCGTAGCCCTCCTTGTTTTAGGGGTTAGTAACTATATGGCCCGTGTTACAGTTGTTGAGATACACTCAAGATGTGACATGGCAACCTTGTAGAAACCAACTTCTTAAATACATAAGATGAAATCTTGACTAACCCTAACCGTCGTCTCGTACCCCGAGCGCCAGCGTAAGTTAAGTCAACGATGTAGTCTGACTTGATGTAAGTCTAAGACCTGACCCAAACCGACGTGTCGTGCATACACCGAGCTGAGGGGCAAGTCAGGCTAGACATGAAAACAAGGGTCCGACTAGACTAGACATTGTGATTTGGATGAGCACACTCATGATCACAAATGGCTAGGGGCAAAAACCGATTAAGAGAGTCATATCCGATATGATCGATGAAGAGTCATCTTCCGATCGCAGAGTCAATCAACTTGTTGAGCTACACTCAAGGTTGTTTAGACTCAAGGTGATTGGAACTCTTACCCATTATTTTTAATTCGATTAAATCGTTCGTTATTAAGCTTTAAAACGTTCGTAAAAATAGTGGGAGGGTATATATAGATAAAAGCCAATCTACCTATATTTAATATTGAACATATGCTAAAACTAGGGCAAGACTATGTTTACCGTAGGAATTAAAATATAATATTTTAATAAGTTAATTGGTCAAAAAGTTGATTAATTGAATATCAAGTTAAATTCTAATTGATAGAATTAAAACTATATTCTCGATGACATTAAATGACCTTCTAAAGAACAGACTTAAGAAATATGATTTCATTGAGTTCTGGGTCCAACAAATAAATTAAAGCTACATGTCACTCGTCTCTATATGAGGCAGCTTGAACATATAGGACATTCAAAGTATGTTTCTCCCTACAACTTGTCGAGCTACCCTCAAGGTTGTATGGACAAACAATTTTGATCCGCAAAGTTCGAAAATTCGATCAAACCGTTTGAGTCGAATACGAGTGCATGAGCGATGCAAGACTATGTATCCCAACCGGATCTTGAGACAATCAACTTCTTAAGCTACACTCAAGATTGCAAAGCTCAAGTGTTTGGATACATAAGTTGCTTGCATAGCTATTTATTTATGTTGATATCTAAATGTGATTTAGAAAAGGAAGAAGGCACTTCGGAAAGTCAATTGAGAAAGTTAGTAAAGGCATAAGTAGGAGGAAATGAAAACGTGACATATTTTGATGTTACATTTCGGAATAAGTTGTTATACAAAAACGTCGAACACATTTTTTGACGAATGTCGTCACCTTGCTTCTGAAACAATGTTTTGTGTTAAGTAATTTGTAATAACTATATATATATTAAATGTTAATATATAAATACACAAGATAGTAGCAAACTTATATGGTAAAATTAGACTAGGCCGTGTCAAGAGATTAAGCTTCACAAGTCACATAAAGAGGGGTCTGACCTCTCGTATTATGAAGTCTACGGACACTTGTGAGTCTTAGCCTCTTAGATACAATGGCCGAAACCCATCTGTGAGACAGTGGGAGAATGAGTTATCGAACTCAGTCTCGTACATACTAATGTACCCAAGTCTAGATTAACCAAAATAAGTTATTCGTATATTTTATTAAGACACGTGTTCTTGATGAAACATAAGTCTGATAAAATAAAGAACGAAATGACGAAAGTATTAAACTGATTCGATTAGATCGAATGGTCAAATACTTAGCTAAATAAAATCTTGTGTAATTAAAAGAAAATGTGATTTTCTCTCAGATCAAGTCTGTTGACACATCCGTGTGTTAAAAGGTATGAATCACACTTAGTTAGACTTGGTGCGATCCATAAATAAGTGACTCTGAGTTAACTCCTCCCTCTGGGTTAAGTCCCAGATAGTAATGCCTAGGTTTTGATAATGTTCTATAAGGACATTATCAATAATATATTCAATAAATCAATCGTAAGGAAGTTGTATTATTACTCGAATCTCGTGAGACGGATTGTCGAGTTAGACATCATAACTGATGATGACTTAGTCAACTTCTAGGATGAAATTCGGAGTAGTAACTCCGATTTAAAACTTGATGAAGGTCTGTGTGCGTAAATAAATTTGAGAATTTAGTTTACATGCCCAAGGAAAATGTTTCCTCACTTTCTGTAAGTAAATCCTTAAGTTGAAAGATTGGTGCAGAAAAGGAAATAGTGAAGTACAATAATGTTGGACGGGAACGGTTTTCATCCTAATTTCTTTAAAACAGATTATGATGAAACCGGTTTCGCCAACAGATGTGTACAGATCTACTCGGACCAAAGCTCGATGTAAACGCTCAAGTTGACCACGAAAATTAGAGCATTCACTTATAAGTTCGTTTTTCTAAATATGATTTAGACGAACCAACTTATATGAATTAGCCAGATAGTTTTCAAGGTCAGTGGGAGCGTGTAAATTACATGCGAGACATCAAAGAGATGGAACATATATTTTGATTAAGTAATCAAAGAGTTTGATACTTTATCAGAAATGGATATGAACCATTTGAAATGACCAGTAACTAATTTAAATGATTATCGTAAAGTACGATAAACTGGATAAGATCCAGGGAAAGAAAATATTATAGATTCCGATAGACCAAGTGAATTATTTGAATAAGATTCAAAAGGTTGATCTAACATAAACATAGAAACCCCTTAAGTCTATAGTGTAGACGGTTTTAGCAGACCCACTCACGAAGGCTCTATCACATAAAGTCGGGAAAACTTATGTGTAAAAACGGTATAAGATACCGAGATAAATGGGCCTGAGTGCAAGTAGGAGATGTAGGAATATTTTGCCCTCGAGGCCATTTATTCCTGTGTGAATAGCACAAACATCTTGTTCGAAATAATAGTAAGCTGTTTGGTAATAATTTATCTAAGTTATATTGTAATGTAGTTAACATTAGATATCAACTTAGGTAAAGTCCTGAGACTTTATGCAAGGTCAAACGGGTATCGAGATGAGTATCTCGATCATGGAGAAACGTTTGACCGTCTGTAGCATAAGTCTAAAATGGTTCGTGGTCGTAGATGTTCCGAGACAAGGATATCGAAACATCAGATAGACCATTGTGTCTTAGTCTTCACCGTTTAGCGGTGGAGATGATCTCATGATCGCTTGACTTGGCGAAGTCGAAGACGAGACACAGGTGCTCATTAGAATGAGTTCACTGAACGATCCACTAGAGTTATCATATGGTTATATTGACCAATCTGTCAGTGATAACTCTGAGTGATGATAGGATAGTTGGTCTTTTGACTTGAGGTCATTTTGACAAACCTGTGCGTGAATGGTGCCACTTATATCAACTGACCTAGCTTCGAGGCAAGGCCTGTCGAAAGGTCTTTTGATTGGGTGTCACTTGAAACGTACGAGGCGAGTAATGACCAAGAGAGGATTCGTCTCTCCCGGTCAATGGGAGTTAGTGTCGTAGAGTTAGTTCGGTCTTTAGTAAAAACTCTGCGCAGAGTATGTTGGAAGAAGTCCAACATTAGTTGACTAAAGATCGATAGAAACTAACCGGAGTCAAGTTATTGGGGTTGACAGTTTTGACCGTACCCTAGACTTGATCTGCACGACATAGTTAAGACAAAAAGACTATAACTACGGAATTCATCACGGAAACAGTCGGGGTGGTCCCGACAATACTCATGACAATGAGTTAACCACATAATGATGATTCCTGAAGCAGGGACGGCACCCACTGCTCGTGGTCACTGCCGTATAGGGCTTCGAGCCCAACCTGTTGTAAGGGTCAGGCTGTAGGGTCTCACACAGAGTGCAACGCTTCGTCTAGTAATAGGTAGAAATTAGTAGGGGAGAATATTTTGCATTTTTGATGCAAGGGATGGAATAATTGCATTTGATGCAATATGATAATTTAAGCTTAGATAGGGACTATTTTGCATTTGATGCAAAGGCGATTAAATATGTATTAAATTTTTTAATACAATATTTAATAATATAAACGCAAGGAAATGGTTACCGGTAAGACGGGTTCATCCCGCTCTAAACACAGGTTCGAACCGCGTCGAAAACGGAGTCCAAACGAGACCAATAAGTCTATTTAAAGTGTTTAAATAGAGAGCCCAAAACAGACCCAAACAATAAAGCCCACACCTTTAAATAAACTGTATTTGTTTGTGTGTGGGCCCGGCCCAAAGGCCGGGCTTCTCTCAGCCGCAAAAGGGAAAGGGGGGGCGCCACGTGGCGCCCCCCGGTTGGCCAAACTGGCGCACATGATGGGCGCCAGGCAGAATTCGCGGGCCCGGGCTTTGCCCGGGCCCGGGCACGCCGCCTGCACGCAGAGGCGCGTGCAGCGCACGCGCCTCGGGGTGCGTGCGCTGCACGCGCCTGGCACAGTGGGCCCCGCACGCAGCCCTAGGGCTGCGTGCTTCGTGCGGCGGCTGGGTTTGTGTTTTTGGGTGGGGTTTTTGGCATACTTTGACACTCAATTGGCGGGTCAAACGAACTCCGATTGACGAACGGTTTTTTCCTATGCGTTCACCGTTGAACGCTTGTCGTATTGATAGGTTGTATCAATCCTGAAGCTCAACGGTGAGTGAGTTAAAATTCACGGAAGTTTGCACTTTGTGAAGTGCAAACTAACTTGATTTCAATTAACTCATTATTTAGTCCCACATCGGATTTTGAGAAAAGGGGAGAGTCCGTCGCCTATATAAATAGGGGTCTCCCCCCTTTCTCAAAACTCGTCCCAAGCTCTAGATCTGAGCGGCTCTCGTAAATGTTGGAGCACGCTCGGATCTAAGCTTAAATTAATATTTCTCTTCTCCCTAAATTTCTGCCTTACTCCTGCGGGCTCTAGCAAAGCCACAAAGGAGTTCGGATTCTGGATCCGAAATCTTGGCGGAGGTTTCACTCGTGTGAAACTTTCTTCGGCGCGTGGTTGGCTCGGCGGCAGGGGGATTGATCGTCTCGGGATGCGGAGCGGTTCGAGGAGCGGTTCGGGGAGCGGTTCAAGGAGCGGCTCGACGTGGGACGGGAGCAGCTCGGAAGACGGCGCAGAACATCTTGCCTGCTCCAGGGCTGAGATTCCGGGTATGTGGTTAAAGTATTTTATTAGCATTAGTTTAGTTTAATCGCAGTAGGCTAGATCCTTCTTGGGATGGTCAGATCCATCCCAAGTCGGCATAGATCTTGGCATAGGGTCTTGGACCTTAGGGCTAAGTTAAAAATTTGTTTTTAACTGCATGTTAATTAGTTAACATAGTTTTTTCTTCCGCTGCTATTGTTTTTTTTTGTCTATGTTCCGTCCGACTTAGGACGGGACTAGAGTTTTTGTGCCCTAAGGGACCGCCCAATTCCCAACACATATGTGTTTCTAGTTCAATATTTCTTGTAGAATCTAATCCATTTTGGAGAATTGTTTCCGGTGCCACCGACCACATAGCAAGGGACAGACGGTCCTTCGTGGAGTTTCATCGGATACCCCAAGGAACGAAGTGGATATATGTAGGAAACAACACACGTGTTGAAGTGAAAGGCGTTGGGACGTGCAAGCTAGTCTTGGACAACGGCCGCACTATCTTACTACATGATGTCCTCTTCGCTCCAGATATTCGAAGGAATATTATATCTGTGGTCATTTTAATGGGTCTTGGTTATAGTTGGTTCTTTCATAGTTGTAAAGTGGACTTGTCTTGTAATAATTCTTTAATTGGTTCAGGGTATGTTTTCAAAGGATTTATTGTATTAAATACAATTTATGATTCCTCATTTAATAATGAAAATTTCCTTGTTGCAAATTCATCAATTTATGAATCAGGTGTAATTTGTTGGCATGCAAGGCTTGGTCACATTGGACCAACACGAATGGATAGACTTGCCAAACATGGCCTTCTATCCAATGTTTCAAAGGTCGAAATGTCGACTTGCGAACATTGCCATGTAGGGAAATCTTGTCGCAAGCCATTTGGAACCGGCACAAGGGCCGATGTTCCATTACAGCTCATCCATTCGGACATATGTGGTCCGATGAATGTCGAGACAAGACGCGAGAAGTCCTATTTCATTACTTTTATTGATGACTTCACCCGATTCGGTCATATCTATTTGATATCCCACAAAAGTGAAGTATTAACCTGCTTTCCTATATGAGTTTAGTGGAAAATCAATTAGATCGCAAGATTAAGTTCTTGCGAACCGATAGAGTCGGTGAATACCAATCAACAATTTTTAAGGAACTTTGTGATGAAAAAGGCATAGTTCATCATGTTACTATGCCTTATACTCCGCAACAAAATGGTATTGCAGAAAGGAGAAATAGGACTTTAATGGAAATGGTCCATTCAATGATGGCACAAGCTAACTTGCCGATCACCTTTTGGGGTGATGCATTATTGACGGCCACTTTCATTTTAAACCGCGTACCCTCGAAATCAGTTAGCTCCACTCCTTATGAGTTGTGGAACTAAAGGTCTCCTGACTTAAACATTTTAAAACCTTGGGGATGTGCATCCTACGCACATGTTTACTCCCATAAGTATGGCAAACTTGGGCCACGGGGGAGAAAATGTATCTTTATACGATACGCAGAAAACTCCAAAGGTTATGTTTTCATTGGTCAGG
Source organism: Scilla litardierei (assembly GCA_030789695.1). Lineage (NCBI taxonomy): Eukaryota > Viridiplantae > Streptophyta > Magnoliopsida > Asparagales > Asparagaceae > Scilla > Scilla litardierei. The sequence continues at coordinate 115,564,794 of CM061134.1, forward strand.
AAGACAATGGAGGTCTAATTGAATTTGAGTCAAGGGATGTCACTTTCTTGGAAAATGAGTTTCCAAGACAGGGCGAGATAAGTCAGGACTTATCTCTATTTGAGATTAAAGATCAAGAAGGATTACCTCATTCGAGTGGGAGAATTCTTGGTGAAGACGAAAATACGTTTCAACCTTCACCAATGGATGATACGAATGATACTAATCCTATTCCATACGGGAATAATGATCCAAGTGGGAGCAATTCTAACAACATTCCAAGTGGGAGTGATATTAGAATTGATCTAAATTCGAGTCAACAAGGACTTGAAGAATCTCAAATACGACGTAGTAGTCGTACAAGGTTAGCTCCTCTAAGATTTGAGGATGAATTCCCGCAAACCTTTATGACTTTACTACAAGAAGTGACAAGCATGCTACTTTCAAACAGGCCGTATCATGCCCTGCAAAAGACAAATGGATGGACGTGATGAAGAAGGAATTAGAATCCATGAAAGTTAACCAAGTCTGGGACTTGGTTGATTTACCCAGAGGACGTAGAGCTATTGGAAACAAATGGGTTCTCAAGATCAAGCATAAGGCTGATGGCTCTATAGACAGATATAAAGCTCGCCTTGTCGCGAAAGGTTTTACACAACAGGAAGGGATAGACTACGAAGAGACCTTCTCACCTGTTGTTTGTTTTACCTCGATTCGCCTGATTCTGGCTATGGTAGCTTGCTTAGACCTCGAATTACATCAAATGGATGTAAAGACTGCCTTTCTTAATGGAGAATTGGAAGAGGAGATCTATATGGAACAACCAACAGGGTTCGTAAAAGAAGGAAACGAACATAAGGTTTGTAAACTTCGTAAGTCCATATATGGTCTTAAACAATCCTCGAGGCAATGGTATATACGATTTAAAGAAGTTGTCTTATCAAATGGTTTTACCATGCTTGATGAAGATAACTGTGTATATATCAAGAGGATTAAAAGCAAGTATGTTATTATGTCTCTATACGTAGATGACATTTTAATAGCCGGAAATGACAAGGGCTTTGTGATGGATATCAAGGCTGGGCTTTCATCAGTTTTTGAGATGAAAGACATGGGAGAAGCCGCATATATCCTTGGAGTTAAGATTTCAAGGAATCGTTCGAAGAAACTTCTTTCTCTTTCATAAGAGACTTATATAAAGAAGGTTCTAGAACGTTTTAATATACATGACTGCAAGTCCATTGATACTCCTATAAGCAAATGCGATAATTTATGTCTGAAATCGTGTCCAAAGAACCAAAAGGAAAAGGAAATTATGGAAAAGGTTACATATTCCAGTGCAGTTGGTAGTCTTTTGTACGCTATGATGTGTACAAGACCAGACATCTGTTTTGCCGTTGGAATGGTAAGTCGTTACCAATCCAATCAGGGCAAGTACACTGGAAAGCGGTTAAGAGGATAATGCGGTATCTTAAAGGAACTGCAGACTATGCTTTATGCTATCAAGGAGATGCCTTGAGGCTCGAAGGCTACACTGATGCTGATTGGGCGGGTGATCTCGATGAGCGACGATCGACCTCAGGATATGTTTTTCTACTCGGACTGGTGCAATATCTTGGAGTAGCAAGAAACAATCCTGCATCGTACTTTCAACTATGGAAGCCGAGTTTGTAGCATTTAGCATGGCAGTCCAAGAGGCTGTTTGGCTTAAGAAATTCTTAGACAGGCTAATTAATGCAAGTGACTCAGGTGCTGTACCAATACACAGTGACAGTCAAGCATCTATAGACTATGTCAAAGATCCAAAATTCCATTGTAAGACCAAACACATTGATATCCGCTACAAATTTGCAAAAGACTATGATAAGACCAAGAAGGTAGACATAAGATACATATCTACGCATGAGATGATAGCGGATCCACTTACGAAGGCGAACCCCAGAGATGTGTTTTACAAACATTGTCATCTCAAGGATTGCGTAAGAGCTGAGTTGTACCAATGTAAATTCCCATGTCTGTAAAAGATCAAATTTAATAAAAGAATAAGTTCTTTTCAACATTGCATATGAGTTTCTAGAAAATGTTTGTGTACATTTTAAAATCTCAGCTATATTTTCTAGTATGTCGGACAGATTGAGGTTGGCTCTCTCACATGAGCAACCGCCTTTATTATATCAGACGGATAAAATAAAGATGAGACCTGTTTAAAGTCAAAATCATCAGACGGATGATTTAGAGTCATGACTTAAACAAAATGGTCGTATGAAAGATCTGCATCATCTGGATGCTTACAAAAGATCTAAGAGGATTCTTAAATCATATCTGTCTTATGCGGGATGTGGGTCCAGAAGATTATTTGAGTAGAAAAAGGGACTCAAAATCAGACATTGTGGTGTCTGATCATCATCCTTACAACATCATTAAGACATACGCTCCCTGGGAAAGGAGTGATGTTGTAATACGTATTCATACTACGTATGCATTTGACCATTGGGTTAGAATAGTAATTGTGTTTACTATTATGTGAGACCCAAAGACCACATGGGTCTTAACTCATTACCCTTATGGACTCTAATTAGTTCCTTTAGATTTGACTGGGTGATTGCTATCTTAGCATGTTGCTTATGGACTATGGTCAATTCGGTCCGGCGGGGCATGTTAGAAAAGCAAGTCAAGTCAAGATCGAAAGGATCGCAAGAATAGGAAGATTAATTTCATATTCACATTTGGACTTTAGAGATTCAAAGCTGGCCAGCCAATTGTAATCCAGAAGGGATTCAATTGTTGAATATAAAGTATAAGAAATGTGAAGAAATAATCTAGGGTAAAGCATGCGTTGATCTACTCAACTTTGCACCTCGAGGAGTGTTGTGTATCTCTAACAAGTGCACAACAGCGGACTCTATACGCATGACGGTCACACGGTCTATTTCTCGGTATGATAAACAGAAGAGCTAAAGGAAAATATGTTTCCTTACAATCCCCTCAAGTGTGAGTGGGAGATGTTGGATATGGACGACATATATACACCCATGAGGGGATGTATGAGGGCCTATGGACCTCAGATGTCACGTGCACGAAAGCGTACGCGAAGGGAACCTTTTCTCGTGTGAAAAGGACCACTCGATAAGTGGAAAAAGTCACTTTATAAGTGCATAAAGGCACTTGATAAGTGAATGAAGAAGAGGATAAGTAAATGTGCTAATATAGGCTAATAAGCTTATATTTAGTTATTTCCTACAATAACTACCCCTAAAGCCTATAAATAGGACCCAAGGGTAAGGCATTTACACTAATCTAACCATGCCATAAGTTTGCATAAGGCAACTTATGTTCTTCTTCTCCCTTTCATTAAAATCCTCTTCTAAATAGAGATTTAGGCGGTGAAACGCTGCTTCGATCCTCCGTGACGAAGTACCGACCGTCGTGGCGAATCCGAGGGTGAAGTTCAGAGACTACGGCGCAGCATACGCTAACGTAAGTCTATGTTATTATTCAATCCTAACGTCGTTGTTTTGACAGGATTCTACAGCTGGGGGTGGTGCTGGCTCACTCTTGTGTGCATGTGACCTAGACGAGCAGCTATAAGGCAAGTGTTTCTTCTTAGCGGATGGGGGTGGAGGTGATGGGTGTGGTGATGGTGTGGGAGTGCGCATGGATGTGCGTGGCCTAGAATGGGAGGCCCTATGGGCCTTCTTCTTCTTAGGGGCCTGTGGTGGAGGGGGTGGTGGGGGTTGGGGATGGGGATTGGGAGGAGGTGGTGGTGTTGGTGTTGGACGTGCGGGACGTGGTGGTGATGGAAGTGATGGTGTTCGGAGGCGTGCCCTACGAGACATGACTTGTGCTCATGCAACCCAAAAAATGATATATAAGAAAAATAACGATGGAGGAACGAGTGTTCCCAAGCAAGCAATGCGCAAAGCTGCAAAATCCACGTGCTCCACATGCAATGTCCCCCAAGCTTGTCAACGAACTCCTGCCAAGCTTCCAGCTCACCTAGAAATTTGAATTTGGGATGAATTTTTGGATTTTTGTCGGATCTGGTGGAAATTGATATTTCTAGGGCTTGGTGAGTTGAGATTTGGGGAGAGGGAGGTGGCAGGGAGGAAAGGGAGGGTGGAGGATTTGGAGGAGGGGAGTTTAAGGGGTCGGTAGTGCTCGATCAAGGGGATGGAGGGGTTGTGGGTTCCACTCGAGGAGAGATTGGGGAAGTAGAGGGTGCTCGCTCGACAATTCAGGGGAGGGCTCCAGCGAGCGCCCCGAGTTTAATTTATACGGTGCCTGGGCAGTTGGACGGTTGGGCGCACGGGCAAACGCCCGACTGCTCGGGCGAGCTTGAATTGGGTTTGACCCCCTTCGTGCTAGACTAATGGTGCTCCTTGGGTTTGTCGCTTGATCGAACGAGTTGGGTCACTCGACCAAGCGGCTTGAAATTTCCCCTTGTCTTGTGCTCCTTCTGATGGGGCCAAGCTCGATCGAGTAGGTTAGACGCTTGACCGAGCGACATGCTACAGGAATCCAACTCTTCACTTAGTGTATTTTTCCTCGAACGTTGAATCCAGCTCCATGTCCATGCTTCCCTCTCTTGTTTGGCATTGTGACCGTTGATTTCCTGCCAAAAACCAGAATGTATCAGTTATTTTGGGTTCATAACTCTTATTCTAAAAAGCATGAAAAATCTAACTGAAATCAAAATATGGGGAAATAGGTTGGGTTCCCTCCCGCCAAGTGCTTGTTTAAGGTTGTTAGCTCGACCCCTGATATTCAGCGAGGCTAGATGTTGGGCACATGCGAGATGCACCCATCATTCTTCCCGACCAACCCTTGTAGGGACGGTTGGTCAAACGACTCCTTCGGACCCTTTGCGGTCCATTCGTCCTCTTTCATCTCTGGTCACATCCTCTCTTTATGGCGCCCCGTGGACACTGCAACAACTAGCTTCTCTATCTTCATGACGTCCGGTTCATGATCCTCCAAGGCGAGCATGGCGTGCTAGTGCGTTATCAATCCACAACTCGATCCTCATCCAGAACTTGCAAGTAGGCCGCTACCGCTTTGTCGTGTCGAGGGTCTATACCATGGTCCTCGCTCCACAGCAGGGGGTTCAAAAATATTTCCTCGGTCATGAACTCCTCAACGAGCTCATCCTCAATAAAATCCAGATATCCAACATCCGCAGCGGGATCTCTCTCTCTCTCCCTCATCGGTTTAGGTAGCCGAAATTCCACCTCAATGTTTCCTACATTGAGGGAGAGCATGCCTTCTCGCACGTCAATCAACATCTTAGCTATCGCCATAAATGGGCGACCAAGAATGAGCCGGGATCCGTCGTCCTCTGATATATCCAGGATGACAAAATCCACCAGCATGCTCTGATTGGAAATCGAATCCCACCCCTAAGTAGTTTTGATGATTAGCACACCAAATGATATTAGTGTACTAATGACACTATCTAAAGTGTGCAAGTTGTGTGATCAATAATATAAGCTTTACGCATACTCTGAAGAAGCTCAACTACACTCAGAAGATGAAGACAGTTTGATAGCTCTACGTTAAGCACAAGTGAAGCTCATGGGTGAAGCTCATGGAAGTGCTCAAGCTTAATCAAAGACGAGATCAAACTCAAAGTGAAGCGCACATCTACATCAATATCTGATCGGCTTTAAAAGTCTTCATATAAGTCTAAATGTGTGAGTTGGTCTTTTATGAATATGTTAAAGCCAAGTTTTATTGCGCATACACACAAAATGTTTTCGAAACAAAATTTTTTAAACTCGTTTTAAAAATCTTTGAGAGCATAGCTATTTGATTTAATCTACGTAATCAATCTCCAAACACCCAGGAGTTGATTACTCATTCTCTTACTGAGTTTCAGTGAAAAAAATGCTCTAGGAGTCGACTAACAAAGGAGAGAGTCGACTACCAGCTGTGAGCAGTATTTTTCAGTGAAAACTCACTGGGAGTCGACTACCTTCCTTGAGAGTCGACTACCAGCTGCGTTTTGACTTCATGATTTTGCTCCCTTAAATTCTCTCATCTCCTTGATTATTGGGCTGAAGTCAAATGTTCTTGAAATTCAAATTCATTCTTGAAACTCTATAAATAGAGCTTCTTGAGAACATTTATAAACACCAATTCTTTATTATATTTTTGACCAAAAACTATACCCTTGAAAGTCTTAATCGCTCTCGTGCTCTCATCGTCGTGGCCAAATTTTGGTTTTATTTTCTAGTCTCAAACTTTAATCTGAAATTCTTTTTGAGATCTATTTTATTTTGGCTATTGAAAATCGTTTTTCAAAATCCTTCTTGTTTGATTTAATATTCTTTAAAGGATTTTTGAAAACAAAAGCATCTAGATCACATGTGCGATCTAAGATCAATTTAAATTCTTTTAGCCACATAAGCACATTAACAATATTGTCTTGGCTATATAATTTTGTTGGGTGTAAACCAATCTCCTCCAAATATTGTGGTGAATTGGATCTTGTTTTATTTGGATTCCCTTTGTGATAAGGTTTGTGAAAATCCTAGTCAAGGCTAGGTGGTTGGAAATCCTAGTAGGGATACTAGGTCGTTGGAAATCCTAGTGAGTGAAGCTAGGTAATTATATTGCTAAGGCAATAGTGGGTTGAATCTCGTATCGGATTGGTCGGGGAATGGACGTACCCAAGTTGCGGGGAACCAGGATAAAAATCTCTTGCCTTGCGAGCTAATCACTCCCAGATATACACCTGGAAAACAATGTAACTTCACCGCAAGTGCACGGTTAAGTGGCAAGCGGGTATCGAATCACATGGAGGACTAATGACAATACTCTATTTTGGTTACTGAGATATTTGGTGGAAAAATCGTTTGAGAATGGATGGTTGTAACAATTGTTCGAGTGTCAATGCAAATTCAATATAAATAAGATGTCTAGGGCTAGGGAATCCCCACTATGGATTTTCAAGTCATCGACGTGAGTTATGAAATACCATGCAATCAAACTTGAGTTAAGGTGAACTTGCTGGAACTAATTGGAGAACCAACTCACGCTGTCGTGCTATTGTTGGTCTATAGCAATCTAGACTCGAGCCTCGCTGTCGCCTAAGCCTAGTCTAGACCACTAGCATTAAGATCGGCAATTTCGTCCAATCCCAACTCAAGCTTCCTGTCGTGTAACTTGAGTTCGGATCTAGATCTTGATAGTTCGTATCCGTTCACTGTCGTGCAACGAATATGAGTATAGGAAAACAATCAAAATGCTAGCTTTGTTCGTCGTCGCGCACTAAATCTAAGGAATTTCGATTGTAAACCTAAATCAAATATCTATGGCTTTTCATGGATCAAGATCCTCTGTCGAGCTCACGATATCCAAGAGAAATCCATATCTATCAGTAGTAAATCTATCAGGATCTAACCTTTCAATCAAGCCTAATAGCATAGCAATTCAATAAATCTCACAATTCAAACATTAGATCCATAAGATTCATCCCTTTGCCCTAGAGAAAAGGAACTACTCACAAATCAAATGAGAAACTGATAGGAAAACAAGATCAAAAATAGAATTCATCATGCAATCACGATTCAATAAAAGCTATAGCATAAAAATCAAAACATGCAAGAGATCAAGACAACCCAACGTCGTCGAAGAAGCTTTCAATAGAAAATTAGGATCCAATCTTCAATCTCTCGCCAATACAAAAGCTTAACTATGATTAGAAACTAATGAAAAATAGTTCTCAGAAGTCTATCTGGTCTCCCCTGGGGCTGCAGGCAAAAATGGGCTTAAATACATGCCCAAAAGAACCAAAAAGTACTGACCAAACTGCCCTTGCACCCCCAGAAACCCTAGTTTTTTCGACTGGGCATCTACGCCACTCGGCCGAGTGGAAATATTACTCTTCCGAGTGATAATTCTACTCTTCTGAGTATGACGGTATGCAGATCGTCCAGAAAAACAGAGAAATCAGCTTGGCTCTCTTTGAAATTTTGGCCTCCACTCGGGCGAGTGGAATTCTTACTCGGCCAAGTGGAATTCATCGCTCGACCGAGTACATTGTGGTACTCAGGCTCGTAGATGTCTTCGTGTCGTCTTGCTCGACCGAGTAGGCTACTTCACTCGACCGAGTGAGCTTCCCTGCTCGGCCGAGTGGCCTGTTTGAGAGCTCATTTCTTCTCCTCCTCGCTTCCTCGTCGATTTCTTTGACGCCCTTCTTCTTTCACTCATCCTCTAACGCCGTTAACTCTCCAATATGATCATGAGCGACGCTCCGGCATGCGTGCAATTCATCTAGGCTCCAAATTGCACCTGATTGCTACATATCTCCTAAAATCAGACAAAAAACAAGAAATAGTGAAAAGTATCGAAACATCGTCAAATAATCGTGAAAATCACGATATGAGTAATTGAAATGGAATGCAAATGTACAGAAATAAAGTGTAAAATATGATCCCATCAAAATCCCCCAAGCTTACCTCTTACTCGTCCTTGAGGAAGATGAGTAGAAAGGCGAACTTGGCGAATAAATATAAAGAAAAAGGGATGAACAAAAAAGAAGGTGAAGAAGTGAAGATGCTAGATCACTCTCAGAACTTGGAGTTGCACACTCAAATAGCACGACCAATTAATATAAACATGCTAAAGCTTTTCACTTTGATACCATTTCATATGGGTGCTTTTGATAGAAAAACTAAGAACATCGAAAATCATATGAAATATGAAATCATTTTAGAATCAACATCGTCGATGGCATGTAAAACGAAATACACAATCATAGATCACACAGTTTTCAATTGATCGCTTTCTACTTGGAGTATAAGAGATATCACACATTTCAAATCGATAAGAATAGAAAAAGATGGTTTTCATGAATTTCATGCCAATGTTCAATTCATAGACGTCGTTATACTCTAAGTAGTCTCCATAAGTATCAAAAAAGTACCTAGCTTAGGTTGTTATGCACATATATGTTGTCACTCTCTCACACGTCATTGGATCTCCTCCCCTAAGCTTATCTATAAGCGTGGTGGCATCAAATATGTAAATACATCTTTTCCCCAAATTTTTGTGGCTCCAAAGAAAAATAAGAAGAAAGAAAAGAGGAAAGATGGGATTGTGTATGTACAATGGAACTTCCATTTTTTTCTTTTCTTTTCTCTTTTTTTTCTCTTTTTTTTTGTTTTTTTGTTTATATATATACATATACATATACATACATACATACATACATACATACATATATATATATATACATACATACATACATACATACATACATACATACATACATACATACATACATATATATATATATATATATATATTCTTTTGGGATTCATGGAGCTTATTCTTTTTAGCTTGGGAAAGATGCAAATATAGGATTCACTATGTGGAGATTCACCAACGACTATAAGTATAGAAATGATGTTCAAGATATATGGAGAAAGAAATATACATAACGCTTGGTTCACTCTTTGTATGTGCACAAAAACTTCAGCAGAGTAATTAAATCTACTCAGTTTGATAATAGAAAAGTAAACTAATCCATTCATATCAAATGGCAATTATTCATTCAACCTGGAAGTTCAAAGCACATTTCATGCAAAAAGAAGTGATAATAGAAAGGCAAAGCAGTACTCCAAGTATATGCAATCAATGCGTTAAGCTTGGTGCGTTTTCTACGAAGGGTATACAATAATAGTTCCCAGACTTAGTTAACGCTAAACTTTCATTCAAATTCATATAATGAGCAATGGAAGTTCTTTTTTCTCAAATGCATATCAATGTATCGCTAATGATATCAGAAATGAAAACGATAGCATGGCAAGAGAGTACGTGCATATGAGTAAAGCAAACACCAAGATATAGTCATCATAGGGAATTCATCTCTAGCAAGGAAAGTATGAGAAATAAAGAAGAAAATAAAATAAAAACTAACTATACACATGCAAGTCACTCCAAGAGTAAGAAAACGTGATGCATGGCAAGAAAATAAAAAAGTGAGTGAAAATGAGTGAAAAATAAAGAAAGGTGAAAAATAAAGGTAAAAATGAAGAAAATCAAAAAGTGCGTGTGTGAGCACACTCCCCCAAGCTAAACATCACATTGTCCTCAATGTGCTAAGTGTGGCACGAGGACGCATAAGATAGGGGGTGGTGTGGATGCATGCATGGTAAAAGGAAAAATAAAGAAAAAAATGACATGATATATGCAAATGATGGATGTAGCAGGCATGCAAATGATGGATGGACAGTGTAAAATGAGATAAAAATCTAGGCCAAAAGTGCATACTCTCCCCCAGACTGATATATAGAATAGTTCCAAGCAAAAAGTGATCAAAATGTGTCAGTAAGCAAAATGGTGGCAAAATGATGGGGCGAGAGGTGGAGCAGTAATATCATGGCAGGCATCAGGTGTACGTGCCTAGACTGGTGGTGAAACGCCATCAGCTCCCTGTGGTGGGGCAGTGGTGGCGGTGGTGCATGCTCCTGAGGGATGGGCCGGGTTGCTAGTGGTGGAAGCTGAGGCAGGCGCGTAAGGATCTGGTTCAGCGTGTGCTGAGTAACAGGAAGAATGGCGACGCGTGCCTGTACAGAGCTAACGATGGTGTCGAGAGCCCAAAAATCCGCTCTGAGTCCACTCACGACCCCATCAACAGCACGGAGATGCTGGACAAGGGCGTCAGGAGCGGGAGCAGAGGGTCGCACAGGAGGAGGTCGGGGCTGACGCACACGGCCACCGTAAACTAGTGGGGCCATTAGTGGGTGTGGGTGAGGAGCGGTTCTCGCTAAAAGACGCTCAGCCTCTGTGGGAGGCTGAGACGCAGGAATGCTCCCAGAAGTGTGAGCAGCGGCAGAAGAGGATGAGGCGATGACGGAGGACGAGACATGCATATAGGTCGTGTACACAAAGGTGGGGACAGACGTCATGACACCTTCGGTGAAAATGGCAGCAGCAGAGATAGAAGGGTAGACGACTGGGGAGCTCGTGAAAACAACAGAAAATGACTCCCCAGGTGTCGAGAAATCGGGTGAGGATAGGGTCTCGGCCGTCGAAACGAAGGAAGGCTCACCGCTCTCAAATGCTGCAGGGGTGGTGCTCTCAAGGCTCATGTAAGAAATGGGATCAACTCTCAACGGTTCAGAGGTGGTGGTGGTGGTGGTGACAGACACAGCAACAGAGCCCCCAGCACTGGCAGATGTGGGGACAGAAGTGCACGGGGTTGGAATCAAATCAGGTGCAAGCTGTGGGATAGGGATCTCTGGGGTAAGAGGGCCGAGAAGGGGCTCCTGCTGGGTATCCTCGGGCTCGAGTACATAGACAGCTGGGATGAGGAGCTTCTTCTCTGGTATCCACTCCCTACCTGTGGGTCCAATGTGGGTCTGAGCAGGGCTCGGTAGCACCATATAATCTGCTGAATATGGACCTTGTAGCCAAACCCAATGGTGCTGACCATGATGGTGCAGCATCCTCAAACGGGCCATAACATCTATAGAAAGTGAAGTGGGGCCCGTAGGTCAGAGCAAGCCAGCAGGAAGCTCAATCTCGCACATAGGAGCAATCAAGGTGATCAGACCGCCATAACAAATCTTCGTCCTGGCGATGACAGAGGAAATAATATAGTGAAGATACCAGCTAGCTATATCAATTTGAACGGTGGGGACTAAGACGTCCCCGTCGCCCTCGAAGGCTCTCTCCCTCGTCATCGCGTAGAGCATATAGATCTCTGGCATAGACATTGTCCAAGGCTCATACCTCGCAAGAATGGTGGTCGCCATAAGGCGCTGAGCAATACGTAGTCAATGGTGGACGATAGAGGAGGCCTTGGCCTGGCTAGGGTCAAAGGAAAGTGGGGATCCCGTGATCAAAGTCCAGAATGCATGAGAATCAAATGAAGCAGGGCTATGGTGTGTGGGACCATAAGCATGGTCGGTGTCCGGGACATGGGGCCAATGGAAGAAGGCACGAAGCATATCGAGAGTGATCTCGCACTCCCGATCCATCAAACGAAAAGTGCACCCCCTGGGAGTCCTACGAATAGAACTCAAGACCTCGAGGGTTGGACGGACGTATGTGTCCACCGACACTGAACGAAAATCACGCCACCTCACATTTTCGTACAATTGGAGTAGCCCCTGAAGTGCCCCTAGGTGCTCAAGGTCATATTTGTGCGCGAACCTAGAGGGGACGATCGAACGATGAGAAAGCCTCTCAAATTTGACGCGGTGTGCGTCATCTCTGAAAGTGACCCCCATCGTGTCGATCACTGTGGCGGGCTGTGCTGGTGGGGGTGGAATGGGTAAAGTGGGAGCCGGGAGTGTGGGAAGTGGATCGCTAGGAGGCGGAAAGTCTTCTCTAGCAGAAGAAGCACTGGGGTCATCGGTCCTCTTTCACTTAGAAGCGGGCTACTGCGCATGAGACCTAGTGCGTGGGGGCATCGTGGTGCCGTGAGATGCACAGACAATCACAATGTGCTGAAAACAAAATAAGGAACGAGTGTACCAAGCACGATGCGACTCCTCATAAGTGACCTGAACGAGAGACGCCTCCCTCGCAGCTCCAAATTAATGCTCGATCTCCCCCCAAGCTACCCTGAAGAACAAAAACAATAAATTAGCAATGAATATCACATAATTGAGGGGTTGATCAAAAGAAATAGGTGTAAATAGGGTTCAATTTGGATTTGGGTCGAAATTGGGCTTATGAAATGGGAAATAGGAGAATATGGGCGATTTTGTGCGTGGAGGACTGCCGATCGCCGGTCGGCGACGAGGGGTGTGGCGGCGGAGGTAGCTCCAGCAATAGCGAGGTCGTGCCGCTCGGGCAAGGCGGCACCGGCTCGTGCGAGTGGAGTGTAGGGTTTTGGCGGACCCTAAGAGCTCAGATATATGCCCGTCCTAAGTCAGATGGACCACAGAGGCATAAAGCACAGCGGAAAAATAAGCAAGCAAGCTAAACAATTAGCTAGGCCCTAAGAGAGCTAGAACCTAGCCCGATCTATGCCAACTTTGGATGGATCTGACCACCCCAAGAGGGATCTATCCTACTGCAATGAAATTAAATTACACTAATAAATTACTTAGAGAACATACCCGGAATCTCAACCCTGGGGCGGGCAAGATGTACCGCACCGGCTTCTGACGCACCTCGTAGCCGAACCCCCTTGACTCGATCCACCTGAGCCGCCTCGAACCTTCGAACTGATCCACCCGAGCCGACTCCCGCCTCCGACCCTATCACTTGCTATATAAGGTTTCACTTGAGTAGACACGCGTCTTAGACGTCTGGATCCGAATCCAAACCCCATTCGTAGTCGTGCGAGGACTAGTCGAGAGAATAGGAAGAAGAGAGGAAGAATAGTTTAAGTCGTAGATCGAGCTTGCTCTAAAATCCGGAGCTACTAGATCGAAGACTTGGTGCATTTTTCAACGAAGAGAGTGCACCCCTGATTATATAGGGAGTCGGCACTTCTCTTTTCGTTGCGAGCAATGTGGGACAAAGATTAAAGAAGATGGATTTAATTTGGCTAATTGAAGTTTAGTAAGCCTTTTACAAAGGCTAACTTCAACGAATTAATTCTCTTCATCCATTAAACTTTAGACACCAAACAAGCTATCATTTCGAAGGGCTTCGAATGGTGAACGCGTAGGAACGAACGACGATGAATTTTGACTTCGTTTGACCCCTCAAACAATTGCCCAAAGATGGGCAAAAAATCAATTTTCGTAGCTGTCAAAAGGGGTTTCAAAAAAACCCTATTAACTTAAGTTGCGGGTGCGCCCGCCCAAGGCTATGGGCGCGCCCAAGTTTGGGCGCGCCGGGGGGCGGCCGCCCGCTGGACAGCGGGCGCACCTGCTACTTCCAGCGGGCCGTGCCAGCTGAGCAGCGGGCGTGCACCCGCTGAAACAACGGGCCGCGCCCCTTTTCTCCTAGCGAATGGACCCGTTAGCCCAATGGGTCTAACCCACTTTTGCCTTGGACTATTTTTGCGTTTCTGGGCTTGTTTGAGCTCTGATTTGGACGTGGTTTGAACCTGTGTTTAGACCGGGACGATCCCGTCAACCAGGTAACCCTTTCCCATGCTTTCGTTCCTACAGATATTGTCGTAACTAATTTACGATGCGTTTAATCTTGTTTTCATCAAATGCAACATTGTCCCTATCTACGACTTAGTCTCACAACTAGCTTGTGAACTTTTAACTATTCCATTTCATCGAATGATTCCTCTTATTAATCTTCCTATTACTAAGACACGAACGCTACTCGGTGTGAGACCCTACAGCCTGACCTTACTATAGGTTGGTGCTCGAAACCCCTAGGCGACGGTCACCACGAGCAGCAGTTGTCGTCCATGTTTCAGAATCATCATAACGTGATTGACCCATTGACAAGTATCGTTGGGTTCGCATTGGCTGTGTCAGTGATGAATACTGTTAACTATAGTCCCTTCGTCAAGACTGTGTCTCTATTGGCCTAGGGTACAGTTTACTGTCAACCCTATTAGACAACATTGGTCAGTATACGACGGTCTTTGTTGCATTCACGTTGTACATCTTACAACGTTTCCCGGCCGATGATTAACACAAATACCGTACTGAGCCTGTGACACTAACTCCCCTTTAACGGAAGAGACGAATCCCATCTTAGTCATCTACTCGCCTCTAGAGCTTCAGGTGTAACCCAACCTAAGATCTTTCAGTAGGCCTAGCCTCGAAGCTTGATCATAGGTCTAAGCGACACTGTTCACTCACAGGTACGTACATATGACTTCAGGTCTAAAGGACCAGCTTACCTATCTTCACCCTAGAGTTATTATAGAGAGTTTAGTTAAAGTTAACCATATAATAACTCTAAGTTGGTCATTCAGTGAACTCATTCTCCAATGAGCACATGTGTCTCGTCTCCGACTTCACCAAGTCGAATGACTTTAAGATCATCATTACCCTAAGGTAAGACAAAGACACAGTGGTCTGTCCGATGTGTCGATATCTAGTTCTTGACACATCTATGACCACGAACCGTTTAAGACTTAAGTTTCTATTCGGTCACTTACTACTAATAATCGAGATCTTATCTGGATACGTAAGGACATAACTATAAGTCTAAGGAAATTATCTAAGTATATGATTCAACGAATTCATACTTAGGATAATTGATACCATATAATATCTTTAACAGGACGTATACTTAGGATAAATCGCCTTATGGGCATATATCCTCCTACATGGAGATGGGGTTCGGACAAGTCGGGAGAGAGAGGGGGGAATTGGGGATTTAGGGGGTTATGATCCCGAGCAGCCGCGATTCGAATTAAATATTGTTAAGTTGGTTCGAGTCACTCGGCCGAGTGACGATTATCACTCGACCGAGTGGCAATTAGAAACAGAGTAGGATATTTTCAAAAATTTTGCATTAGTCTTCGACTCGGCCGAGTAGAAATCGTCACTCGGTCGAGTAGACAAAGTTACTCGGCCGAGTAGACAAGCCTCTCAGAGCATTTCAGGAGCTAATGGTTTCAAATTCAGTAGGTCGAGTGACTAAGTCACTCGGTCGAGTGACTAAGTCACTCGGTCGAGTGGCATATAATTTCCAGAGAGGGGTTTTTCGAGACTTCCCTATACAGTACCATACTCGGTTGAGTAGGGTCTTCACTCAGCCGAGTGAACAAGACACTCGACCGAGTGGGCTGCTGTTTTCAGCTCCTGACTCTTTGTTTTGTGACACTCTCTGTTTCTTTCTCTCCCGTCAGTTCCTTCGTACATTTGGTGTATGAGCGTGCCCGTGGAGTGCTCTTCATCGCCATGGCAGTCCTCTGTTCATATGGACTCCTATCATCTTCTTCCTGAAATGGAAACCGTAGCCTGTTGTCAGATTCTTCCTAGACTCTTGACTCTATAGACTAATAGAGATCTAAAACAAAAATGAAAGTAAAATTCAACTAAAAACTAAGATAGAAACATCGGGTTGCCTCTCGACAAGTTCTTGTTTAAGGTCTTGAGCTCGACCCCTTAAGATATGGAGTTTAGCACATGATGTTTGGCGCATAGGAGATGCGCATGTCGAACTTCACGGGGAGGCCTTGAGGGTTTAGGTGCGGCGCTAGCTCTTCTTTGGCCTCACTAGTGTGTGTATCTTCTCTAAATGTGTTGAGGGATGACTCCCCCAAGCTTGTGTGCTTCGTATGTTTTCTCCTTCCTGTCGATTGAGGTGTATTCACCGGCGGTGCCTTCTCCATTTGCTTCACCGTAGAGAGATTGCAGAGCTCTCTAATCCTCGCGACGTCAGCGTCGTTCTTCTCTTCACTGGTGAGCGTGATCACTTCCTGAATGGGAGGGTCCGGTGGTTCTTCAATTGGGACGTCATTCTCGGTATTTGGGGCTCCATCGAGGCTCTCCATGTTCAAGGCTCCAATGGCATAAGGCATGGCTTCATCTATTACCTCATCAAGAAGGTCTACGTAGTCCACTTCTTCAGGCCAAGGTCTTTGCTTCATTGTCTTGGGAAGATGGAATTCAACCGCTATGTTGCCAACGTTGAGAGACAATGTTCCTTCTCTCACATCTACTATGACTTCGATGGTGCATAAGAAGGGTCGTCCAAGTATCAATGATGTATCGCCCTCCTATTTTATGTCCATGACGACGAAGTCACATGTACACAAAGACCTCCCGATATTTGAAGTGGCATGTTCTCGGTAATCCCCATTGGCCTAGTAATTCTCCCATCGGCGAGTTGGATCTTCATATCAGTGGCTTTGATGTCAGTCCCCGTGTTGAGCTTCTTAAACATGTTGAGCGGCATAAGGCTTACGATCGCCCCCAAGTCTACCAAAACTTTTTGGAGGGGGACTCTGCCAAGGGTGCATGGAATCTGAAAGCTTTGGGGGTCTTTCATCTTCTTTGGCATCTTCTCCTTGTTTGTGAACCAAATTCCTTGCTCGGCTAGCATGATCTTCTTCATTCGCTTCTTCCTCATGATTAAGTCCTTGAGAAACTTGGCATACAACGGGATTTCAATTATCGCATCCAAGAACAGGATGTTTAGGCTAATACCATGCAAGTACTCCAGAAATTTGGCGAACCACTTTTCCATCTTGGTCTCTGCCAATCGTTGAGGAAACGGTATTGGTGGCATGTAGGTTTGCTCCCTTTGAGGTTCATCCGCTTCATATTTTTCTTCGTTATTTGCCGTCTTGGGGCTCTCTTCTTCATTAATTTGCTCCTTTTCAACAGGAATGTCCTCCCTTGGGATTTTAGCTTGAACCATAGCAGGATTGGTATCCTTCCCGCTTCTCGTAATCACCGCCACTACCGCATTTATGTGGCTAGTGTTGCTCCTCGGGTTTTGCTCCGATTGAGTCGACAATTGTTGTTGAGCCCTATTGAGCAAAGTAATTTGTTCTGCCAATTGTGCCACAATAGTATTGAGAGAATCTTGGCCCGCCGTCAATTTCGCATTAATCTTCTTTTGGTCGGCCATGAACTCCTCAACTCTAGCTTCATGCTCGGATCTTGGTGTTACTGACGGTGGGTTTTGTGATCTCCATCCTTGATTATATCCGGGGGTCTATAAGGCCCTGCTTGTTGCCTTGGTGGATATTGTTGTCATTGGGGCGGCCTTTGTTGATACGGTTGTTGTTGTTGAGGGGGTCGGTCTTGTTGTTGCAGTGGTGTTTGTTGATGAGGGGGAGTCAAGGCTCCCTCTTTGTTGGCATAGGAAAATTCGGGGTGACCCTTAGTAGCCGGGTTCACCCAATAACTGTTGTTACCCCCATCGGCGACGTATTGCACTTGCTTCATGGCCCCTTCATTTTGCTCGTCTCCAACAAACATGACTTGGCCTTGGTCTTGCCAATCACTCAAGCTCCCTCCGGATGTCGGTGTGTTGGGTACTCTATATGACTCGCACATCCTCTTTTCAATCCTCTCCACAACTTTGGAGAGAGAGTCAAACTTTGTGGTCAACTCGACCACTGCCTTTGCTTCATAGATATTTGCCGGCTTCGATTATGATGATGATTGGCCCCTCTTATCAGCCTATTGCTGATTGTTGGAGGCCATCTCCTCTAGCAACGCCGTAGTATCCTCCGGTGTCTTAGATAGAATAGCTCCGTTGGCCATGGTTTCAATTATCATCTTTGTGTCCGGTCGCTATCCATTGTAGAAACTGTGAATAAGCTCCCAATCTCGATGCTATGGTGGTAGCATTGATGGTGGAGATCTTTAAACTGCTCCCACACTTCATAGAGAGACTCTTGGGACCCCTGCATGAAAGACTCTAATGAGTTTCTTATCTTCACGGTCTTTGATGGCGGGTAAAATTTGTTGACAAATGCACTCGCTAGCTCGTCCCAAGTAGTGAATGTCCCATGCGCTTGTGTCCTTAACCAATATAAAGCTTTGTCACGAAGAGTGAAAGGGAAGAGACTCAACCGGATAGCATCCTCCGGTAAATTTAGCATCTGAAAAATGGCGCACTTTTCTA
Source organism: Scilla litardierei (assembly GCA_030789695.1). Taxonomy (NCBI): domain Eukaryota; kingdom Viridiplantae; phylum Streptophyta; class Magnoliopsida; order Asparagales; family Asparagaceae; genus Scilla; species Scilla litardierei. The sequence goes on from CM061134.1 coordinate 115,583,241, forward strand.
AGAACATTTGTAGGTGATAATGTGGGTTCTCTTGAGAATTTCCATGAAAGGAATCCTGTTGCATCAGTACAATATGCCCCGTCTTTAGTTCAAAGTTCTTGTCGGCCACCAACTCCGGCAAAAGTATGGAAGATGTAGTAGCCGAATTGTTCGGGGTAAGCCTATCTCAGATGGAGTCAAGCCTAGCGGTTTGTCGTAATCGCTCATCTCTAGTTTCCTCCACCATTTGATTCTCCTCTATAATTGATCTCTTTTCTGCTCTCAGTTTCCTTGCCGTGCGCTCGATCTCAGGATCAAATAATATGTCTTCTTCAGATGCCTTCGATCTCGTGTTCCTGCATAGAAAAAGAGAAACTAGAAAGATTTGTTAGCGCAATAGAGGAATAAAAGAAAATAAAAATAAAATAAAGAAAGAAAAATAGCTAAGTAAAAAAAATAAAATACCATCGCCTCCCCAACAACGGCGCCAAAAACTTGATCGCTCCCGGATATACACCCGGAAAACAATGTAGCTTTACCGCAAGTGCATGGTTAAGTGGCAAGCGGGTATCGAATCACAGGGAGGACTAATGACAATACTCTATTTTAGTTACTGAGCTATTTGGTGGAAATATCGTTTGAGAATGGATGTTATAATAATGGTTCGAGTGTCAATGCAAATTCAATATAATAAAGATGTCTAGGGCTAGGGAATCCCCGCTATGGATTTTCAAGTAGTCGACGTGAGTTATGAAATACCATGCAATCAAACTTGAGTTAAGGTGAACTTGCCACAACTAATTGGAGAACCAACTCACGCTGTCGTGCTATTGTAGGTCTATAGAAATCTAGACTAGAGCCTCGTTGTCGCCCAAGCCTAGTCTAGACCACCAGCATTAAGATTGGTAATTTCGTCCAATCCTAACTCAAGCTCATTGTCACGCAACTTGAGTTTGGATCTAGATCTTGATTGTTTGTATCCGTTCACTGTCGTGCAACGAATATGAGTATAGGAAAACAATAAAAATGCTAGCTTTGGTCGCCGTCGCACACCAAATCTAGGAAATATCGATTGTAAACCTAAATCGAATATCTAAGGCTTTCCTTGGATCAAGATCCTCTGTCGAGCTCACGAGATCCAAGAGAAATCCCTATCTATCTATAGTAAATCAATCAAGATCTAACCTTTCAATCAAGCCTAATAGCATAGCAATTCAATAGATCTCACAATTCAAACATTAGATCCATAGGGTTCATCCCTTTGCCCTAGAGCAAAGGAACTACTCACAAATCATATGATAAACAGATAGGAAAACAAGATCAACAATAGAATTCATCATACAATCAAGATTCAATAAGAGCAATAGCATAAAAAAATCAAAACTTGCAAGAGATCATGACAAACCAATATCGCCAAAGAAGCTTTCAATAGAAAATTAGGATCCAATCTTCAATCTCTCGCCAATACAAAAGCTTAACTACAATTAGAAACTAAGGAAAAATAGTTCTCATAAGTCTATCTGGTCTCCCCTGGGGCTGGAGACAAAACTGGGCTTAAATACATCCCCAAAAGAACCAAAAAGTACAGACCAAACTGCCCATGCGCCGCCAGAAACCCTAGTTTTCCCGACTGGGCATCTGCGCCACTCGGCCGAGTGGAAATATTACTCAGCCGAGTGATAATTCTACTCAGCCTATGACAGTCTACAGATCGTCCAGAAAAACAGAGAAGTTGGCTTGGCTCTCTTCGAAATTTTGTCCTCCACTAGGGCGAGTGGAAATCTTACTCGGCCGAGTGGAATTCACCACTCGGCCGAGTACATTGTGGTACTCAGGCTGGCAGATGTCATCGTATCAGTCTTGCTCGGCTGAGTAGGCTGCTTCACTCGACCGAGTGAGCTTTCCTGCTCGACCGAGTTGCATGTTTTAGAGCTCATTTCTTCTCCTCCTCACTTCCTCGTCGATTTCTTCGACGCCCTTCTTCTTCCACTCATCCTCTAGCACCGTTAACTCTCCAATATAATCACGAGCGACCCTCCAGCACGCATGCAAGTCCTCTAGGCTCCAAATTGCACCCGATTGCTACATATCTCCTGAAATCAGACGAAAAACAAGAAATAGTGAAAAGTATCGAAACATCGTCAAATAATCATGAAAATCGCGATATGAGCAATCAAAATGGCATGCAAATGTGCAGAAATAAAGTGTAAAATATGAGCCCATCACATGCTTTCTACATTTACTTATTTATTTGTGCAAGAAATTTATCTGTTGTTAATATATTATCTTTTTAACTCTTTATTAATATATTGCAAAGTTCATCCTTATTATCCGCTGTATAAATATCTCTCTGATTGTAATCTTTGTCTGCTTGTAATTAATCTTTGTATTTAGTCAAGATTACTTTGTTGATTAAGAACCAAGCGTAGATCACTCTACTTGGTTTCTTAGCCAACATTGGAAGGGAATTATTATGGTATAATTGTTAAAGGAAAAAGTTTTATAATTCATACAACACTATTCAACCCCCCTTCTAGTATTGTCCATCCTTACAATACTAAAACATGAGATTCATTCTTCACATGATGTCCATCCTTACACCAAGTGATTAGTCTCCAAGAAAGATATCCTTGAAATAAACTGAGAGACTAAAACATGAGATTCATTAGCAACAACATAATGTTGTGATCATCATCAAAATAAGATTGGTATGAAACACCAATACTCAACATGTCCATCGGGGGTCCGGATGACGATGCCGGTTCCGCTTCCAACCCATGTCACCGAACCACCCATGGGGACTATCCATGCATATTTTCCCTCTGGTTGATCGGTAAGAATGACGGCAGCCAAAATGAAGGACAAAGGTTGAGGCGTTACCATGTTCAGGTCCCCGTCCTCGGGGGGCACTCCTCCATTGATGGTGCATTCGGTGATGAAGTCTGCCAGTGCCTGTCCCTTAATGGCGGTCTGCGGTTTGTATCGGAGGTCAAACTCGCTTAGCACTACTCCTCAATTTAGCATCCTCCCCATCCGATCGAACCTCTTGAGGTTTCGCTCGAGCTGGGAGTCGGTTAGGACCAGGATCATGTGGGCTTGAAAGTAGGGGCAGAGTCGATGTACCGAGAGCACAAGGGCATAGGAAAGTTTCTCCATGGGGCTGTATCGGCCCTCCGCATTCCTCAGGATTCAGCTAGTATAGTACACCGGCCTTTGCACCCCGTCATCTTCCCTGATCAACACCGAACTCACCGCTTCTCCAGTACTGGCTAGGTAAAGGCTCAGAGGTTCCCACTCCTTGGGCTTAGAGAGGAGTGGAGGGCTGCAGAGGTATTCCTTTAGCTCGGCAAACGCCTGGACGCAGCTCTTGTCCCATTTTGGCTGGTTCGGCGAGAGCCTTCCTCAGGGTCCTGAAGAATGAGAGAGATCTCTCAGCAAATTTTGACAAGAAGTGCCCCAGAGCAGTGATCCGTCCATTCAGCCTCTACAGCTCTTTGATCGTCGTTGGCTCCCTCATGTTGACTGGGGCCTCAATCTTGTCAGGGTTGGCTTCATTGCCACGGTTGGTGATCATGAAGCCCAGAAATTTTCGGGACCTCGCCCCAAACGTGCATTTAGTGGGATTGAGCCAGATATTGTGCCTTTGCAGCTGCTCGAAAGTCTTGCGAAGGTCGGCGATATAGTCGGCGGGGTCCCAAGACTTGACCAGCATGTCGTCCACGTAGACATCGAGGTTTCTCCCTATCTAGGAGTCGAAAACCATGTTGACCATCCTTTGGTAGGTCGTCCCTACATTCTTCAGGTCAAAGGGCATCTTCTTGCAGCATTAGGTCACCCAGTTGGTGATGAATGAGGTCTTCTTTTTGTCTTTCGGGTCCATCTGGACCTGGTTGTACCCGGAATAAGCGTCCATGAAGCTAAGCATCTCATAGCCCGAGGCATTGTCCATAAGGTGGTCGATGTGGGGTAGTGGGTAGCTGTCTTTGGGGTGGGCCATGTTGAGATCGGTGAAGTTAATGCACATTCCCCACTTGCCGCTAGACTTTTTCACCATTACGATGTTGGCAAGCCATTTCGGGTACCAGACCTCTCGGATGAAGCCTACGTCAAGCAGTCGCCCCACTTCTTCGAAGGCGGCCCTCATTGTCTCACCGCACAGGTTCCTATTTGTCTGCCTGACTGGCGTGAAGTTGGGATCGGTGTGCAGCTGGTGGGTGATCACTTGGGGGTCCACGCCTGGCATGTCATTAGGCAACCAGGCGAAGATGTCCAGGTTGGCCTCCAAACACCCGATCAGTTGGCTCCTTAAAATACGGTCAAGTTTCGACCAAATGGAGAGGAATCTATCACCCATGTCCATGATGGGGATGAGTTCTGGCTCTTCCACGGGTGCGGGCCTTGCATCGCTCCGGCCATATCTTGGGTCAAGATGGTCCATCGGGTTGCAGTGCCCCACCTCATGATCTGTGCTGGCCAGTTGGTAGCAGATCTTAGGCTTCGTCGGGTAACCTCTGATCCTCCCGACTCCTCTCGGGGTCCGGAACTTGACCATCAGGTGGAGGGTTGAGACCACGGCCTCAGCCGCATTGAGAAGCGGTCGTCCCATGATCCTGTTGTACGCTGACCGATCCTTAGCACTACGAATTCTATTGCCATAGTGGTCGAGTTGGGCAGCTCCCCAAGCGTGACTGGGAGGCGGATCATCCCTACGATGGGAGTGGAGTGGCCCGTGAAACCTATCACGGGCCCGGAGCAAGGGTCCAAGTCTTCGGCTCGCAGCCCCATCTTCTCTAGGGTTGACATGAACAGGATGTCACACGAGCTTCCAGTGTCAATGAGGAGTCGTCGGACTATCGTGGTGTCAATGACAGTCGAGACAACTAGCGCTTCGTCACGTGGTAGCTCTGCTTCCTTCAGGTCCTCTTCGGAGATGTGGATGGGTTGTGGGTAGCTCTCGGCTCCTCCACAATCTACCTCCACTGGTCCTACCCGTGGTGCACATGGCCCCCTGGCTCGAGGTGGTCAACAAGCAGTCGCGACTTTGCCCCAACGACCATTGATTGGTACCGGTGCTGAGGTTATCGCCGTCGCACTCCTGCACCTGGAGGTGCGTGGTTGCATCATTTTGGGTGTGGTTGGTTGACATGTGTGCTTCTTTGTTCCCACAGACAGCGCCAGATATTTCGGGGTGTTTTCTCACCACTAATTGTTGACTGGAAGGCTGGAGGTCAACGTGGTCCAGGGGGACACGTGGGACCTCCGGGATCGGTTGAAGGCATGTTCACTCGATAAGGGATGCATGGATCCTCTCGTCGGCTTACCGAAGGGTAGCCTCGGTAAAGCAACGACCTCCTTGTGGCGGAGACGAGCGGGCTCGGGGATGAGGGCGCTCGGCTCCGGTTGGGAAGACGCTGAGGGGTAGCCTCGGTGTCGATGGATTTGCTCGACTGGAATAGACGAGGAAGCTCGTAAGGGGGATCGGACCTTGGTTCCGACCAAGTCCCCTCCGATGCCTAAGTCAGAACGGATCTAAAGGATGCTCGGTGGGATTAGTATGGCTCACAGGGAGGCCGATACGCGAGTCCTCGGGCCGAGCTGAGGAGGGGGAATATAAGTTGGAAGACAAGGTCGTGTGAGTGGAATACCTCAGTGTTTTGGGTATCCAGAAAGTGATCCCTCTGTACGTTGTACCTCGAGTCTCTTTATAGGAGTCCACCACGTCCACGCCTCCTCAACATCCCCCAGTTCCACCCCCATGATCCGCCTCTTTGATGGCACATTCATGGGTCATGAAGGTGGGCATAATGGGGCCCCTTAATGGTGACTAAGGGGGCGCACTTTAAGGGGAGCAGTTAGCTCCCTCTGACATAGGCCGGTGGAAGCGCCCGCTTCGGTCCGAGGCCGACCCGACTCCAAGTCTTCATGGGGGCCTCGTCGCTCGACATGCTTTCCTTTAGGGCCGTCGGCTTGCGACGTGGGCTTGGGCCACTCGGTCTTGGCCCATCTCAGAATGGTCGTATCAATAATAAACATCAACAATAACCCCAATAATAATACCAATAATAACAACAACAATAATAATACCATTCATTAATACCAACAACAACAACAATAATAATCTTCTCATTAATAATAATAATAATAACAACAACAACAACAATAATAATGATCTCATTAAACTAATCTCAATAATAATACTCACTACAACATATTCAATACAATCACAAACATTCACTTATACATCCAAATCACGTCAAAGTCAACCATATAACCATTCACGTAGGAAATTACTGTGCACACAACAAATTACTATACACACACATCATACAGTATATCACACATGCGGGCATTATAATCTACCCACCTTAAAAAGTTTGTCCTCGAACTTTCTAAAGCTAAGAGTCTAGGCTTCGGGTGGCTACTTCTAGACTATACGGCCTTCTATCCACCTTAGAACACAACTATCACTATGGAGCATTACCTGCACTACCTTACACATGCTGCAGTGCGGTGACCTACATGGGCCACCAAATGTAACGTCCCGCTCCCTAGGATACCCGAAGAGCGAGTGTTACGAGAGGATAATGAAGAAATACGATACAATGATACTAGCAGGTCTACTATGCACGTGCTGGGAAGTGCACGTAATGCTCCATTAATAAAATACAACACAAGATAAGAATAATTAAAGACAAAATACAAAAAGGAATATTTCATTCATACATAAGGAAATCAATTACATTATTATGAATACACCATTATGAATACATAAATTACACCCACGAGTACAACTCAACACTTTAAACTACCCAAAGCCTCCAGCTCCAACCCCAAGGATCTCCAACTACCAATTACGTGAAAAATCAACGGGGGCATGTCACAGCGTGACCCAATAGGAATTGCCCATCTCCATGTAGCATATTATTCAATGCATGAATGCAACTACCATATGTCATATTATTCAATGTTGTAATGCAGACATCAATAAATGGCATGTCATGCCGATATGAAATGAAACATAAAAATGATCATAAAGCTTCCATGGTTAGCATAACATGGCATCTCACAAAATGACATAAGGGTAAACATGAAGAAAAAATGTAATGGCAACTACAAAGTGACATGTTGCATTAAAAGTATAAGGATTCACGTGCTAAAAAAAGAACTACAACAAACAAACATTTCATACATTGCTTTAGATTATTACAATTAGCATTAAGCATTGTGATAGGCTAATAGTGTCATACATAAGTGGACAATGTGGTCATCATGTCATGGCTTCATTTAGGGGCTTTCGTTTCATTTCATAACTCTCACATAAGGGTCATGCACCTTGTGCCATGCCCATCACCATAACCACCTCATTCCAACATAACAACTAACCACATAAATATAACAACTCCCATATAAATCCATGCCATATATTCCACCATCCTCCAAATACTCTAAGCACTAGAATCCCCCTTCCATGTAACATAATTTCAAAGCCAATGTCCACCATTTACATCTTTGCATCATTTACCACTCCCACCTTTTCTCTTTCCAACACATATAATTTCAACATAGTTCTCTTTTCAACACATATAATTGTAAAATTATAGCTTTCAACATATAGCTCTCTTTTCATACTTAACTACATGTAGACATTTTCTCAAACACTTGGATGACACAACAGAGCATAATCATTTTTTCAACGGATTCAACATAAACTAAAAAGCAAGACGACAACTTCCATCACATAAACATTTCTACAAACACATGGATGGTATAACAACATATTCATTAATTCAATTGAAATCAACATAAACCAATAGCAAAATAACAACTTGATAAGGTGTTGAGTAATTTCAAAGCACGAATAAACCAATAGCATGAAAAGAAATGCATCTCCATAATTAAAGATAAACTCTTAGCATGCTTGGATGAAATTTTTTGAATAAGAAACTAGATGGAGAGGGTTTCCTACCTCAAACCATGGATGAAGAAATCTCTCATCCTACTCCTTCCTTCTTTCCTTTTTCCATGCTATTCCTTTCTCTTTCTCTCTTTCCTTCTTTCCTTTTTTTTGGCTTCGGGGAGAATTCGGCCATGCATAGGAGAAGAAGGAGAAAAAGGAAATAGAAAAGAGAAAGATGGAGAAGGGAGAAGAATTGTGTAGAAAAGATGAAGAAGAATCAAATAAAAATCTCCTTTCTAGAAGCTTAAGGATTTACAAGTTTGCCATCCCCTAAATAAAAACTCTCTTCTCTCATCTAATAACTCAAGCCCAATAACAAAGCTCAACCAACCAACTCTAGCTACTAAAACTAGCTAAAGCCTGTAACGACGAGTTTTAATGATACGTTTTATTCGTATTCTCTATTGTTGTACGTCTTTTCCGTACCCGTAATTGTTACGTGTTTGTATTACGTTTTGTCGTTAGACGTAATTATACCGCATACATATATTAACTGCGAACCCGAATACGTTTTAGTCATAATTATTTTTTTTAAAAACGAATATTTAATTATTTCATTCAAAATATTTTAATTCAAATTTGAATTCAAGTTCGAATTTATTTCCAAATCTATATGAGAGATTTTTAATCACCTTTATTAGCACATATCCCACCCTTAATTTCGATTACCCAAATTGTTCTTTCCATGTTCCCCACATTAAAAACTCTTCCTAATCTAGCCTAAAACCTTAACCCAGCCGAAATTTTCCTATAGGCTTTTCATTGGTTTCATTACAAACGAGAATATGACATTCTAAAATATAACTTAAACATATCCTAACCCTAGGTCTGTACTCTCCCTATATTATTTTAAACCTATACTGAAATAAACTTAACACACAAACCCATAGACCTGGGCTTACTTTCACCTACCCCTAAGCCTATAAATAGGAAGCCTAGCAATGGGACCCTAAAACATATCACAGCCATATATCAGAAACCCTAGGACCTAGGGTTTCACGTGCTGCACCCTTCCCCTCTTTTAAAAACCCCACATAACATAAACCCTACGCACCCTAGGCCATCTGCCTGTAGCCGTCCTTTTCCTTTGCAAAACCCGAGAGCTCAGGGCTTCTCCTTCTTCATCTGCGAAGGAACACGACGGCTTCGCCCTCCACGTAAAACTCAGCCGCAGCCACCATCTTCCCCCAGGCCGCACAACTCTCTCTCCCCACACTTAGACAACTCGCACCCAGCCCTCGCCCATGCCAGTCACCACCCAGATCTCTCCAGCACCCGCGCCCAGCCACCATCTGTCCTGTGCACATGCAGATCTCCTCCCCATCTTCATTCGAACCGGCGGCCATCTCCCGTACTCTCCACGCCGTTCAGATCTGCCAGAGGCTGCCCCTTCTCGCCGTTGCCACTGCAGAACTGCCATCGGCCCCTGTCTTCTTCCCCGGTGAGCTGTAACCCGACAGCTCCTCTCCAGCAGATCACTCTTAGGCTGCCACAATGCTTCTCTGATCAACAGCCAGTCGCTACAGATCCCGTTGCTTCCACGGTCGTCGTCCGCATCATCGCTGCCCCTTTTGCTGCATAAACGGTTGGTAAATCTATTGCAAATCTATAACCCACATCGCAGTGTAGTAAAACCTAATAAAAACGGATTATTAGACGTCGTAGGGATTGTTTAGTTTTTCAATATGTTGTAAAGAACCTAAATCATTTGTATATCTAATCAAACCAGCAAACCGATATCACCGTAGCATAGTACTCGTCGAGACGAACCCAACGACACCAAGAACGCTGAAATCGGGCAAGTGTACAAATAATTGTGAATTATTGAAGTTGGACGCTTTTATAGTCATTTTCATTTAAAGCTGTATAACTCGAAATCTGCACATGAAATGACGTATGAAAATAATACCATGATGTTCTAGACTTAAAATGTGACGCATCGACATATAACTTGGTATGTTTTAGTTTTAAACAGTGGCAAAGAAAAACATTATCTGTAGCATGTTCATTAAATCTACATGTTCAACATTCTTTTAATTATTGTAAATATTGTTCAACATTCTTTTTAATCATTAAAAATATTGTATTAAAAGAAATATTGACACTGTTAAATTGGTGCATGTCTTGCTTGGTTATTTTTGGAATGTTTAACTAATGAGTGACACCGTGAACTCGTGCGCCACAAAGGTGAAATCGTGACTTCGTGATGTCGTGTGAGCCGACTAGGCTGGCTCGTGTTCCAGCACAAATCTGGGGTGGGGTTAAGGTTGAGAGGCCACTAACTATATGAAGGAATTCTCTCTTCAAGAGCACCACCCGCATTCGGTGGGTAGCGTCAATCATGGTAAAAACCCCCGTGAGAAGAACGATCCACTCATCATGCCTAAACGTGTAAACCCTATGAGAGATAGGAAACACTGACACTGAACTTGTATTTACTATTGTTGTCTCAGTTAAATTTCTATGTTAATAAATCTTAAAGATGACATGCTTGTTACTTTACTGCTTAAACTGTTTAGAACTGCCATGTTAGAAATACGTTACTTTACTTCACTTAGAACTGCCATGCTTAAAACTTGTTGTTGATATCTCATATAAAACTATTAATGCTTCATAATTCAATTTTATTTTGTACACCTTGCCTTGGGTTTCAGACCTTCACTTGCAGACCCTTGCTGACATACATTCATGTTTTTGGATGTATGTCAAATCCCGAGCTAGAGTACCAGAAGGATCCTTTTGAGACGCCTGACTTAGAGAGCCAGGAATTCGTCGTTGACGTTGAGTCTCTCCCTGTGGAGGACTTGAGACCTACCCCGTTGCTGCCTTCCTTTAGTTTTACTTTCATTACTTTGCTTAGTGTACGTTTCCTTTGTTGTTACTTTGGCCCAGCTGTGGCTTTTCGCTTTATTTCATGTATGGACATTTTTCTGGATGTGGCTTTAATTTTTGAATGTTTCTTATTGTTCTGAAATGCATGCAAGGACCTGCCTTGTTGTTGTTATCACAGACGCTAATTGAACTCGAGCTTCACCGCTCCAGTTCATGCGGACCTCGTAACTTTCTCGCTTCCGGTGTCTTTTGGGAAGCGGGCATTACAGGTTTTAGTGTTGGCCCATGTAGGTCCTGCAACTGCAAAAATTCAGAACAACAAGAACGCTTTCATTAGCCAAATAGCTAGAGTAATCGTGTACTAATTCGGGGTTATCTTGTCTCAGAATGGCTGAAAGACGTAACACCCGACATGGACCCGGAGCTGCTGGAGGCAGAGAGGATGACATCCGCCAAATGCTTGGAGTTATGAGAGAGATGCTGGAGGTTCAGCACCATCTGGTCCAGCAAGGATGTCAGGCTGCAGCAGGTACACCACCACATCCCCATTATGAGTCTGGAGCCAAGCAGTTCAAGAAGAAGCATCTGAAGAGCTTCTCCGGATGAGAGGACCCACTAGCGGCCGAGGAATGGCTTCGTAGCACTACGGATGACTTGGGTCTTGCCCGAGTCAATCCAAATAATTGGGTGGAGCTCGCCAAGAAGCAGCTGATAGATAATGCTCGTCACTGGTGGGATGCTGAAGAGACTATGCTGACCAAGAAGATTACATGGGCTACCTTCTGTCAGAGTTTTAATTCCCAATACTTCCCGAAGGCTGCGAAGAGAGATATGCAGCAGCGTTTCATCAACCTGGAGCAGGGCACCATGATAGTCGACAAGTACGAGGCTGAGTTTGCCATGATGAGTCGCTTCACCCCTACTCTGGTGGCAGACGCAGAGGACTGTGCACACCGCTTTCAGTAGGGCTTGGATCTAGACATGCAGGCCTTGATGTCTGCAAGCACCTTTATCACTCATGAGCAATTCCTGGTAGCTGCGAGGAAACACGAGCAGATCGTGAATCAGAGGAAGGCACGTCAGGCGGGCAAGCGCCCGATAGAGCTGCAGAGGAGTGCACCTAGGCCCGGTGTTCGTCCAGCTCAAACTACTCGGTTTAAGAGGCCAGCTACACCTATCCCCAACCGAGTTCATCTGACTTGCCATTTCTGTGGCAAGCTTGGACATGTGAAGAAAGACTTCATGAGGATGCTGAATCAGTGCATAGTCTGTGGATCGCCTACCCATACTGCAAAGGACTGCCCTTGCGGCACTCGACCTGTACCTGCTGGAGTGCCTGGACCCGCTCAATGGATAATGCCTATGTTGGATCCTGTGGATGGCAAACAACACTAGAAGGGGGGGTTGAATAGTGTTGTATAAAGATAAAACTTTTTCGTTCTTTAATCAATCAACACAAAATAAAACCTTCTAATGTTGCCTAAGAAACCAAGTAGAGTGATCTACGCTTGGTTCTTAATCAACAAGTTAATCTTACAAAAATATAAAAGATAAACAATTATGATTACAATCAGATAAGAGATCTTTACACACAGATAAATCTTTTCACAGCGGAGTTAAATGTACAATCTTTGTAATATGCAAATGAACAAAGAATTACAAAGATATAATAATAACAAAGTAAATAAGAATTGCTTGCAGAGATAAATAATCAAACACAAAAAATGCAAACGCAAAGACAAGGATTTTTATCCTGGTTCCCCACAACCCTGGGTACGTTCAGTCCCCGACCAATCCGATACGAGATTTCCACTATTGCCTTAGCAATACAAATACCTAGCCTCAACTAGGATTTCCGACCACCTAGACTTGTCTTGGATTTCACCCTTGCCTCACAACCCGAGGACTTTACCTTGCCTCACAACCCGAGGACTTTTCACAAACACCTTGCCTACAACAAGGATTTACAACCACCCTTATCACCAAGGGACTACAAGTAAAATCAAATCCAATACACCACAATGAATTAGTGGAGATTGGTTTTTACACCCAATAATTCTATAGCCAAGATTAAATATGCAATTGTGCATAACGTGGCTAAAAGAATTTTAAATCGTTCGTAGATCACACAAAGAATATGAGTTTATTCACTGTGATCTAGAATCTAGATGTGTTCTTAGATCACACAAAGAATATGAAATTATTCGATGTGATCTAGAATCTAGATGTTTCAAAAATCCTTTGAGAATATAAAAAATCAAAGAAGAAGGATTTTGAAAACCAATTTGCAATAGCCAAATAATAATAATGATCTTAAAAAGAATTGTAAAAGAATATAAACAATAAGATCAGAAATTGAAAAACCGATTTGGCTATGAAGAACTTTGAGAGCGATGAGAACGATGAGATCTTTTGAGAGAATAATAATTTTTGCTCAAGAGTAAATTGGTGAGGAAAATGTTCTCATGTGGTCTCTATTTATATAGCTAAAGGAGAATTCAAAATAATTCAAATCAAGTTTGACTTTAGCCCAAAAATCAAGCAATGAATAAATGAGAGAGTGAATCAAGGAATTCTGGTCGCACAGCTGGTAGTCGACTCCCTAACTTTGGTAGTCGACTCCCAGAGTGTCTCAGAGAAAATCTGCTACAACTGGTAGTCGACTCCCTAACTTAGGTAGCCGACTACCAGACTATCTTTTCTGGTAGAAGACAGAAATCAGTGTAATAAACTACTGGGTGTTTGTAGTTGACTACAAATTGAAACTTAGCTTCTATGAAAAGTATGCTCTCAAATAAGTTAAAAATGAGTTTTAAAAAAATTTTAGAAAATCATTTTGTGTGTGTGCAAATTCTTCTTGGCTTTGACATAATCCTAAGAAAATGAAAAACAACTCACACACTAGACTCTATGAAGAACTTGAAGCCATGAATGAGCTTGAGCTAGTTGCATATGCTTCGCTTGAATTTGAGCTCATCTTTAGCTTTAGCTTGAGCACATTCTTTGAGCTTTAGAGTTGCGAGCTAAATTCATCTTCATCTTCTATGTGTGTAGTTGAAGTTCTTCTTCTCAGAGTATGTTTCGAGCTTCAATTAGCTTATTGCACAACCTACACACTTAAGTAGTATGATTAGTAATTTAACAACATTTGGTGTGATCATCAACAAAACAAACCACTTGGGGTGGGACTAGATTCCCATCACTCTCCCCCTTTTTGATGATGACACCCAAATGAAAAACATATAAATAATATGAAATAAAAACAATGAGTAAGTGTACTTACTCCCCCTGCTTAGATGCGGTTTATTATTCATTCATGTTTTTGCTTGCTTCACTTTTTCTCCCCCGTGTCATCACAAAAAAACATAATCGTATACATACCAAGTGAAGAAAAAAATTTCATAGGTTTCTCCTCAAAGATTGCATCATTGAAGTTGGGTCTCCCCCTTAATGTATGCATGGATTTAGAGATTCATTGGGAGCTCTTCTACTAATCCCTTATAGTTTTAGTACCTGAAAATCAAACAAATAATTTTGGTACCCTTTCTTTGTGGGTCCGTGGGTTTAGTCATACATAATAATGTAATCATCAACCAAGAGGGAACCAAACCCAGTTGGGTTGAGATTTCCCATAAGTAAATTTATAATCTCTACAAAAATGAACATTGTTCATAAAACTAGAAATGTAATTGTCTTTCATTTGGACGGTTCCAATTTTGGGAATCCAAACTTTGACATATCCATTTTCAGTTTTAGGAACTCTAGCTTGATGATGAGAATTTCTAGCATTTTGATTGGTCATGTTATAACCTAGGCCATGTTTTCTAGATTGGGGTCTTTGTGATCTAATCAAGCTATCTAATTTTTCTTTACCTTTATTGAACCTAGTAACATTATTAACCAAGTCCTCATGCTTTGCCTTAATGGCGGTCATGTTCTTTTCTAAGTCTCTAAACCTATTTCCTAGGTCTTTGAGTTCTATATTAAGCAACTTATTCTTTTCAATTAAATCCTTATTGTTGCTAATCAATTTTAGGTTCATTTCTCTAATTTTTTCTAGCTCTTGATTAGTAGGATTAGAACCATAAGATTTATGCATCTTTTTGAGAGTTAGAAGCTCTTTGAGTTGGACCTCATATAATGCATAAATTTTATGAAATTCCTCCTCATAATCAATTTCATCATCATCGCTACTATCGCTATCACTAGAGGTATGATAGGAATTTACCTTGGGGTCTTCCCGTGCCATGAAGCACATGTAGTTCCGCTCGTTCCTTTTGCTTGCTTTTCCTTCATTTTCGGATGATGATGAGTTATCGGAATCCTCTTCATCCTCGCTTCTATCCCAAGCCCCAAAAGCTTTTCCATTTGGCCTTTTGCCTTTGTATGACTTTGTTCTCTTATCTCTGTTTTTCTTTAGAGGACATTCATTCTTCATATGGCCTGGCCTATTACATGCATAACAAATAACATCATTAGTGGAATTGAACTTACGGTTGTATGACTTACGTGCTTTTAGGATTTTCTTGTATCCTTTAGAGATGAGTGCCATTTGTTTCTCCATCTCATCTTTGACTTCATTCTCGGACTCCTCTGTATCCGATGTTGCTTTGAATGCAAGGTTCTTCTTCTTTTCAACGTGTTCCTTGGTCTTTCGCTCTTGCAGTTGGAGTTTATACGCCATTAGATTGCCGATGAGCTCTTCCAAGGTTAGCTTTGAAGTGTCGTTGCCTTCTTCAATGGCCGAAGCTTTGGATTGCCATTCAGGAGTGAGGGATCTAAGGATCTTGCATACGTGATCCTCTTGTGTGTACTTCTTTCCCAATCCCGCAAGTGTGTTGATGATCTCCGTAAATCTCGTGTACATCGCCGTTATGTTCTCGTCTTTCTCCATCATAAATTTTTCATACCTGCTAGCATAAAGAGAAGATTTTGACGATTTAACTTTTTGATTACCTGCATGTGTTACCTCAAGGAGTTTCCATATTTGGTGCGCAGAGGTAGCCATGGAGATGCGGTTGTACTCCGTTGTGTCAAGACCGCAATATAGAGTGGACACCGCCTTGGCATTTAGAGACACTTTGTCCTTCTCCGTCTTGGTCCACTTTTCTTCCTCAAGAGTTGGTTCTTCATAAGGATTCTCCACTATCTTCCATAGATCATAGGAGATAGAGAGAAGGTACATTCGCATCCGATTCTTCCAAGATCCATAATTTGATCCGTTGAGAAGTGGTGGTCTAGTGGAAGATTGTCCTTCGGAGAAATGATTGGTTGACGCCATCTATAACCTCGCTCTGATACCAAGTGTTGGATCCTGTGGATGGCAAACAACACTAGAAGGGGGGGTTGAATAGTGTTGTATAAAGATAAAACTTTTTCGTTCTTTAATCAATCAACACAAAACAAAACCTTCTAATGTTGCCTAAGAAACCAAGTAGAGTGATCTACGCTTGGTTCTTAATCAACAAGTTAATCTTACAAAAATATAAAAGATAAACAATTATGATTACAATCAGATAAGAGATCTTTACACACAGATAAATCTTTTCGCAGCGGAGTTAAATGTACAATCTTTGTAATATGCAAATGAACAAAGAATTACAAAGATATAATAATAACAAAGTAAATAAGAATTGCTTACAGAGATAAATAATCAAACACAGAAAATGCAAACGCAAAGACAAGGATTTTTATCCTGGTTCCCCACAACCCTGGGTACGTCCAGTCCCCGACCAATCCGGTACGAGATTTCCACTATTGCCTTAGCAATACAAATACCTAGCCTCAACTAGGATTTCCGACCACCTAGACTTGTCTAGGATTTCACCCTTGCCTCACAACCCGAGGACTTTACCTTGCCTCACAACCCGAGGACTTTTCACAAACACCTTGCCTACAATAAGGATTTACAACCACCCTTATCACCAAGGGACTACAAGTAAAATCAAATCCAATACACCACAATGAATTAGTGGAGATTGGTTTTTACACCCAATAATTCTATAGCCAAGATTAAATATGCAATTGTGCTTAACGTGGCTAAAAGAATTTTAAATCGTCCGTAGATCACACAAAGAATATGAGTTTATTCACTGTGATCTAGAATCTAGATGTGTTCTTAGATCACACAAAGAATATGAAATTATTCGATGTGATCTAGAATCTAGATGTTTCAAAAATCCTTTGAGAATATAAAAAATCAAAGAAGAAGGATTTTGAAAACCAATTTGCAATAGCCAAATAATAATAATGATCTTAAAAAGAATTGTAAAAGAATATAAACAATAAGATCAGAAATTGAAAAACCGATTTGGCTATGAAGAACTTTGAGAGCGATGAGAACGATGAGATCTTTTGAGAGAATAATAATTTTTGCTCAAGAGTAAATTGGTGAGGAAAATGTTCTCATGTGGTCTCTATTTATAGAGCTAAAGGAGAATTCAAAATAATTCAAATCAAGTTTGACTTTAGCCCAAAAATCAAGCAATGAATAAATGAGAGAGTGAATCAAGGAATTCTGGTCGCACAGCTGGTAGTCGACTCCCTAACTTTGGTAGTCGACTCCCAGAGTGTCTCAGAGAAAATCTGCTACAACTGGTAGTCGACTCCCTAACTTAGGTAGCCGACTACCAGACTATCTTTTCTGGTAGAAGACAGAAATCAGTGTAATGAACTACTGGGCGTTTGTAGTTGACTACAAATTGAAACTTAGCTTCTATGAAAAGTATGCTCTCAAATAAGTTAAAAATGATTTTTAAAAACATTTTAGAAAATCATTTTGTGTGTGTGAAAATTCTTCTTGGCTTTGACATAATCCTAAGAAAATGAAAACCAACTCACACACTAGACTCTATGAAGAACTTGAAGCCATGAATGAGCTTGAGCTAGTTGCATATGCTTTGCTTGAATTTGAGCTCCTCTTTAGCTTTAGCTTGAGCACATTCTTTGAGCTTTGGAGTTGCGAGCTAAATTCATCTTCATCTTCTATGTGTGTGGTTGAAGTTCTTCTTCTCGGAGTATGTTTCGAGCTTCAATTAGCTTATTGCACAACCTACACACTTAAGTAGTATGATTAGTAATTTAACAACATTTGGTGTGATCATCAACAAAACAAACCACTTGGGGTGGGACTGGATTCCCATCAGCCTACACCTAGACAGTAAGGACTGCCTCTGATACCACAGGATCGAGCCTTCAGCAGGCCAACCAGCCGAAGCACCGAGCGTTCACTATGACAGCCGTTGAAGCTGAAGCTGAGGATGATGTGATTGCATGTAACATCTAGACTAGTCTTTCCTTATTTATACATTTATGTTTGCTTGGTTAGATCCATGCTTAACCTAGTTGCATTATACCTTAGGTGGCATCTTAGTTTCATCTCACCCGGCCTTGACCATGTTCGATTCTGGAGCTTCCATGTGTATCTTATCCCGGAAGTTCGTAGTAGAACACTCGATACCCACTTACACTCTTTCCAAGTGTTGGAATATTACAACTGGGAATGGTGTAGTGAAGGTTGCCTTGGGATGTAGTCCATGTCCGTTGGTGGTTAGTGAACACGAATTATATGCTGATTTCATTGTCCATAACCTACCCAACTTCAATGATATTCTCGACATTGACTGGTTAGGAGCTTTCTATGCCATAATCTACTATCACTGGAAGAAGGTGGTATTCGAAATTCCTGACCATCAAGTGTTCGAGTTCGTCAGTGGAGGTCGTTCACTGGGACCTGTTAAGTTTTGGTCCCAACCGAATAGACTGACCGTAGCATCTATGATAGCTGAACCGGAGAAGCCAGCGGTAGTGAGAGATTTCGAAGACGTCTTCCCTGAAGACATTTCTAGATTACCGCCTGATCGAGCGTTGGAGTTCGACATTGATCTTATGCCGGGAGCTCAACCAATTTCGAAGGCGCCATACCATATGGCTCATACAGAGTTGGAAGAGCTGAGGAAGCAGTTGGATGAGCTACTGCTGAAAGGCTTCATTCATCCCAGCGTATCTCTCTGGGGGTGCACCTGTCTTGCTGGTGAAGAAGAAGGATGGATCGAGGAGAATGTACATTGATTATCTGGAGCTGAATCAGATCACAGTGAAGAATAAGTATCTGTTGCCCCGTATTTATGACATCTTCGACCAGCTTGGTGGATCGAGAGTATTTTGAAGTTGGACCTTCGGAGCGAATACCATCAAGTGAGAGTCAAGAAGGAGGATGTGCCCAAGACAGCTTTTCGGACCAAGTAAGTGCATTATGAGTTCGTTGTCATGCCATTCGGTGTGACCAACACTCCTGTTGTGTTCATGAATCACATGAACCTTATCTTCTATGACTTCCTAGACAAGTTCGTATTGATCTTCATAGATGATATCCTGGTGTACTCGAAGAACGAGGAGGAGCTGTCGAGCATTTGAGGACGGTATTAGAGACGCTCCGTCATCATAGACTATATGCCAAGTATAGTAAATGCGAATTCTGGCTGGACAGAGATAAATTTCTTGGGCATGTGGTATCATGAGCTAGCATCTCAGTGGATCTGGAGAAGGTCAGAGTAGTCAATGAATGGTCCACACCTCGCTCAGCATCGATCATCAGGAGTTTCATAGGATTGGCTGGATACTACCGCAGATTCATCAAGGACTTCTCGAGGATAGCTGAGCCTATGACAAGATTGACGAGGACGGATGTTAAGTTCAATTGGTCAGATTCTTGTGAGCATGCCTTTTCTGCTTTGAAGGATAGACTGACCACTGCACCGGTCTTAGCTATTCTGGACAGAAGTGGAGGCTTCGAGATTTTTTGTGACGCATCGGGCAATGGACTTGGATGCGTTCTGCACTAGCACATCCATGTGGTCGCATATGCTTCATGACAGTTGAAGGTCCATGAGAAGAACTATCTGACCCATGATTTGGAATTATCCGCTGTCGTCTTTGCATTGAAGATCTGGCGACATTTCGTATTGAGTGAGAAAGTGAAAATTTTCACTGATCACAAAAGTTTGAAATATATATTCACTTAGAAGGAGCTGAATATGAGGCAGCGTAGATGGCTGGAATTGATGGCAGACTACGACATCGACCTTCAGTATCATCCAGGGAAGGTGAATGTCGTAGTGGATGCCGTGAGTCAACTGCCCGAGGTGTTGATTCTCACAGCTCAGTGGAGATTGCAGCAAGATCTACGAGAGATGGATGTTGAAGCTGTCCTACTGGGAGTCACTTCATCATTGATGAACATGCAGATTAAGTCGACGATTGTAGATCGGATCAAGATTGCTCAAGATGTGGATACTAAGTTGAAGAAGACCAGAGAGCAGGTTAAAGCAGGACTCTAGACCGATTTCCTTATTCATGAGGATGAGCCCCTGAGATATGGCAGTAGGATCTGTGTACCTGCAGGAGATATCAGAGATGAGTTGATGAATGAGGCTCATAGTCCACCTTATTCCATTCATCCTGGAGGTACAAAGATGTACAAGGATCTTCGTCAGAATATCTGGTGGCATATGATGAAGAGGAGGGTGGCACGGTGCGTTGCCAAGTGCCTCGTATATCAGCAAGTGAAGGTTGAGCATCATCGCACTGCTGGACTGCTACAACCCCTGCCGATTCTAGAATGGAAGTGGTAGCACATCACGATAGACTTTGTGACTGGCTTACCTCGGAGCACTAGTCAGAATGACGTAATCTGGGTCATCGTTGATCGATTGACCAAGTCTGTGCACTTTATACCGTTTCGAGTAAGACAATCCATGGAGATACTGGCAAGGAAGTATATGGAGGTAATGACCTAACTCGTCCATTCATGATTCCCTTCTAGTACCAATAGTGATGTGAATTATGTTGTGTAGGAGATCGTGCGCTTGCATGGAGTCCCTGTGAGCATTATATCAGATCAAGATATGAGGTTCACGTCCCAGTTCTGGAAGAGTCTACAGACCAATCTGGGTACCAGTATGAAGTTTAGCACTGTGTATCACACACAGACGGATAGCCAGTCAAAACGGACCATTCAGATTTTGGAGGATATGCTGAGAGCTAGCATGCTGGATTTCAAGGGCTCATGGGAGGATCATCTGCATCTGGTGGAATTCTCCTACAACAACAGCTATCAGGCAAGCATTGGCATGTCGCCATTTGCTGATCTCTACGGGAGGAAATGTTGATCGCCACTGAGCTAGGATGACATTGGAAATAAAGAGTTATTGGGACCGGAGATGATTGTCAAAGCGGTTGATATTGTGCGAGATATCAAGGACAAGCTTAGGATCACTCAGTACCGTTATAAGCATTGGGCAGATGCTAAATGGCGTCGCCTAGAGTTTCAGCCGGGAGACCATGTATTCCTGAAGATCTCCCCGAATCGAGGAGTGATCCGCTTTGGGAAGCGCGGCAAGCTTAGTCCAAGATATATTGGACCCTTCGATGTCCTGGAGAGAGTCGGTGAGGTAGCTTACCGCTTAGACTTACCACCATCTTTGGAGGGAGTTCATGATGTCTTCCATGTGTCTCGGCTCCGTCGGTACATCAACGACCCATCTCACGCTGTGAACTACTCTAAGATTACAGTCCATCCGGATCTGACGTATGACCAGCAGCGAGTGCAGATTCTTGACAGGCGATAGAAGACACTCAGGAACAAGACTGTCGATCTTGTTAGAGTGATGTGGTGACATGGCTCACCAGGAGAGTCCACCTGGGAGAGAGAAGATGAGATGAGAGAGTGCTACCCACTTTTGTTTCCTGATTAGTGATTGTTAGAAATTCCGAGGGTTGAATTATTCTTACGGTAGGTAGGATGTAACGATCAGTTTTAATGATACGTTTTATTCGTATTCTCTCTTATTGTACGTCTTTTCCGTACCCGTAATTGTTACGTATTTGTATTACGTTTTGTCGTTAGGCGAAATTATACCGCATACATGTATTAACTGCGAACCCTAAAACGTTTTAGCCATAATTATTTTTTAAAAAACCTAATATTTAATTATTTCATTCAAAATATTTTAATTCAAATTTGAATTCAAGTTCGAATTTATTTCCAAATCTATATGAGAGTTTTTTAATCACCTTTATTAGCACAAATCCGACCCTTAATTTTGATTACCCAAATTGCTCTTTCAGTGTTCCCCACATTAAAAACCCTTCCTAATTAGACTAAAACCTTAACCCAGCTGAAATTTTCCTATAGGCTTTTCATTGGTTTCATTACAAACAAGAATATGACATTCTGAAATACAACTTAAACCCATCCTAACCCTAGGTTTGAACTTGATCACTCCTTATTTTACACCTCTTTCCCGCATGTTTGCATGCCATTTAGATCGCCCAAATCATGTTTTTCACGATATATCGACGATATTGCGATGCTTTTCACGATTTGTTGTTTTTGTCGCATTTCAGGTGATTTGGCGCGATTTGGAGTGATCTCGAGATGCGCTTACTCCAGAGGGTCACCGACGACCTCCCCGAGGGGTATTTTGCTGTTGGAGAGGAGCGGAAGAAGAACGGACGTCGCAGGAGCGACGAGGAGGCCAAAATAAGCAGATTGGGCATGTTTATTGTCCCACTCGGCCGAGTAGAGGAGCCACTCGGCCGACCAGCGAGACACCGCTCGGCCGACCAGATCAGACACGATTTACCTGTGCACTCGGCCGAGCGACGGAGACCACATCGGCCGAGTGAAGACATCACGTCCGCCCGAGTGGCGCCCAGACGAAGCCCTTCAAAAACCTCCAAGTTTCTGTTTTTCGGCTGCCTGAGCTTCAGAAGACCCACTCGGCCGAGTGGAGAATCCTGTCCGCCCGAGTACAATGAAGCCATCGGCCGAGTGACGACAACTCACTCGGCCGAGCCGCCCCCGAAGTAGAGACCCCTGAAGGCCCAGACTTACTGGAAAATTACAGGGTTTCTCACTCGGCCGAGCGACCTTTGTCACTCGGCCGAGTGCGACGCGCTGCCTGTAGCGAAAATTACGGAAAACAGGCTGCGCAGGGGTATTTTGGTCACAGTTTTTGGACGATTTTGGGGGCTATTTAACCCCTGTTTTTACCCTAGTTTTGGAGAGCTTCTCCTTAGATTTTTTGCAGCTTTTTAGATTAGCTTTTTAGTTTTATTCTTGAGATTGGAGAGGAGAAAAATTTTGATTTTTGTTGGATTAATTGAAGAACTCCATTGGTTTGTCTTTCTCTTCTCTAAAAATTCTATTTTTATTGCATATCTCAATATTGTGATGAATTCTATTGCTTATTTCATTGATTATTTTTGTGATCTTGCTATGAATTGTGAGTAGTCGCCACGTCTTGGGGCGTGGGGATGAACCCTACAAGCCCAACTTCATATTTGTGATGAATTAGTAGAAATCTTGCTAGAATTGATATCTAGGGATTAGGTTGGGATCAATTTACTACGGTTAGCTAGGAGTTCATACCGATCGGGATTTGCAAGAGATTGGATCCCGATTCGATAGGAAACCCTAGAAATCCGAATTGGGTTGGAATCGAATTTCCGTAGTATCGGTTTGCAAGAGATTGGACCGATACTAGGGTTTCCGGTTGCAATTCCGTGCCAATACCCGTTTGCAAGAGATTGGACGGGTAGGAACTACCCCAATCTAGATCGCAAGCCAAGTTTGCAATAGATTGGGCTCGGTGCGCGATTGGACGATGATGTTGACCCTAATGCTAGCTTTCCTAGGCTAGGGTTTGCAAGAGATTGGACCCAAACCTAGGATAGCTATAGACCGGCAACAGCGCGAGAGCATGAGCTTGGTTCTACATTCAGTTGCAACTAGTCCATCCAAAATCTCAATCTAGCAATTTTGAAACCGACGAACCACATTTATGAGATACGGTGAGTAGCGGGGATTCCCCATTCCCTAGACGTTCTTTATTTGATTTGATATTTCCGCACTTTGTCTGACGATTGTGACAGGATCGCCAAAGGCAAATCTTTCTTCTTGAATAGCCAGGGTGATTGGAACAAGCACGGTCATTCGTCCTCCCTGTGTTCGATATCCCGCTCGCTGCTACACCGTGCACTTGCGGTAAAACTACAACCGTTCTTCCGGGTGTACGCCCGGGGTCGATCAAGTTTTTGGCGCCGTTGCCGGGGAGGCGATTGCGTTTGATCTTACCACTCCTAGCTACTTCCTTTTTTATTTTATTTTTCACTATTATCATTATTATTTCCATTTTTTTACCTAACCCTTCCACGGTACTAATCATCTCTTTGAAACTCTGTTTTCCCTGTGCATGTACACGAGATCTACGGCGGACCCTGAAGCTTTATTATTTGATCCCGAGATCGAACGTACCGCGCGGAGACTTAGAGCGGAAAGGAGACAAAATCTGGAAGGGCGGTCTATGACCAACCCGGAAACTCCGGAACAATTAGCGGCAAGGATGGCGAGGATAATTTCTATTCGCGATAGGCTTCGGCCTAAGACCTCTTCTACTACCTCATCCATTTCCATGCCGGAGTTGGCGGCTGACAAGAACTTCAAGCTAAAGACTGGATTGGTGGTTTTGATGCAACAAGACCCATTTCATGGGAACGCCCATGAGAACCCCCACTACCACATCCAATTATTCTTGTCGAAGTGCGCCACATTTCAGATGCCGGGGGTCTCCATCGATGCCATCAGACTGCGTCTCTTCCCCTTCACGCTAAAGGACAAGGCACTCTATTGGTTGAGGACGCAGGCTGACGGAGTTTTCACCTCTTGGGACGAGTTGGCGAGTGCATTTATTGACAAGTTCTATCCGCCATCCAAGACGGTGAAGATCCGGAGCGCTCTCATGTCCTTCAAGCAAGGACCACAGGAGACGCTCTATGAAGCTTGGGAGCGTTTTAAGGATTTGCAGCATCAATACCTGCATCATAGCATTGAAGACTGGGAGTTAGTTCATAGCTTCTACAACGGTCTCCAACCGGGGACCAAACAAATTATTGATGCCGCAGCAAATGGTGCTATCTTGTCAAAGACTCCCGAGGAAGCTACGGCCCTAATTGAGGAGATGGCCTCAAATAATCAACAATGGGGCGATGAGCGAGGACACTCTACGTCCTCCTTAAAGCCAACTAGCATCTACGAGGCGAAGGCCGTAGCGGAGCTTACGAGCAAGTTTGATTCTCTCCACAAGGTAGTGGAGAGATTGGAGAAGTTTATCACGGAGCCCCAAGGAGCCCCTTCTACCTCCGCTCCAACGAACCAAATGTGTGATTGGCAAGACTAATCTCAAGCCATGTACTCGGGAGGAGAGCAAGGAGAAGGATCCTTGGAGCAAGTACAATATGTTGCGGGGAACCAAGGATATTGGGCCAATCCGGCCGCAAGAAATCATCCCGGATTCTCTTACGCCAATAATGAAGGAGCTTTGAACCCGCCACAACCGCCACCTCAACAAGCCCGACCACCACTACCACCCCAACAACAAAACTATCCACCGAGGGGGCCTACTCAACAAAATTTTCAACCAAAGCAACAAGTTCCACCATATAGGCCGCCCGGATACAATCAAGGGTGGAGGAATCAAAATCAAAACCCTCCACAAGCTCAACAACGATCCGACTTCGAAGCTAGAGTGGAGGCGTTTATGGTCGAGCAAAATAAGGTCAATGCTAGCTTGAAGGCGGGGCAAGACTCTCTTAATACCGTTGTGGCTCAAATATCGGAGCAATTAGCGTTGCTAAATCGGAACACTCAACGATTGCTGGCGCAACCCGAGCAAAACCCACGGAGCAACACCGGCCACATCAATGCCGTAGTTGCCGTTACCACTAGAGGCAGAAAGGATACCACCCCCGCCATGATTCCTACCGAGGAGCCCGTGGAGGAAAGCTTGGATCCAATTGAGCCGGTAGTTGAAGATGATAAGGAGAAAGAGCCACAAGAAAAGGAGAAATCTAGAGCGGAACAATTGATCGAGGAGAGGCGCTTCATGCCACCGGTCCCATTCCCCCAAAGGCTCGCTAGAGCGAAAATGGAGAAAAGGCTAGCGAAGTTTCTCGAGTATCTAAGAGGAGTTAGCCTCAATATTCCCTTCCTCGACGCCATCGTGGAGATCCCCACATATGCTAAATTCTTAAAGGACTTGATCTCGGGGAGAAAGAGGAAGGAGAAGATCACGCTAGCCGAGGAGGGCTCTTGGTTCACCAAGAGAGAGAAGGAGCCGACAAAATTTAAAGATCTGGTGAGTTTTCAGATTCCTTGCACCTTGGGCGGCGTTCCTCTTCAAAAGGCGTTGGTTGATCTAGGGGCTAGTGTGAGCCTCATACCTCTCTCCATGTTCTTAAGGCTAAACACCAGGACAAAGTTGAAACCCACCGACATGCGCATTCAATTAGCCGATGGACGGATAACAAGGCCGGTGGGGATCGCCGAAGACATCCCGCTACAAGTCCCGGGGGGAATATGCTTGCCATGTGACTTCGTGATCATGGACGTTAAGGAGGAGGGAGATACTTCATTGATACTTGGACGCCCGTTCCTCGCCACCGCCGGTGTGATTGTCGACGTGCGCGAAGGTACCCTAACTTTAAATGTCGGCAACATCGAGGTGGAGCTTCACATTCCTAAGGCTATGAAGCACATGCCTTACCACGAGGAGCTTGATTACATGGACCTCCTTGATGAGGTAATTGAGGAGGCGATCCCCCACTCTATTGGCGCTCTATTCGATGAAGATTTCGAGGAAGGCCCGGATTTAGGCCAAAATGAGAAGAAAGATGATTCCCCCGCCCTCTCCGCTGAAGATGATGAAGGCGACGCTGATGTCACAAGGATTCGAGAGCTCTGTAAGCTCTCGAAATTAAAGTCTCCAAAGAAAGCTCCTCCGGTACGGAAATCGGCATCACCAGTGAAGCCGTTGACCGGAGCAAATGCTAGCTTGGGGGAGCCTCCCCCCAACACTATTCGAGATGGGAGACCACCGAGGGAGAACACGCCGCCACGTCCAAATCCAAGCGCGCTCCCCCGGAAAGTTTGATGGGTGCATCTCATATGCACCAAACATCCCGCATTGATTGAAAATTATAGGGGGTCGAGCTCACGACCTTAAACGAGCGCTTGTCGGGAGGCAACCCGACGGTTTTCGCTTTATTTTCACTTTTTCTTTATTTTCGTTTTAGAAATTTTTAGTGTTTTGAGTCGTTCGCCCAAAAATTTTGTGATAACGGGTCCTATTTTTCTTGACAGGAGAGGAGATAGGTAGATCCATCATGAGGAGGATGAACGCGACGATGAGGAGCGCCCCAAGAAGGCGCTCGACGCTTAGGAGGAAGATGGAATCAACTGGAGGAAGAAAGACGGAGTTTAGAGCCCAAACGAAGACAAACAGCAGAACACAAGGCTCACTCGGCCGAGTATACTAGTCACTCGGCCGAGTACATAAGTTCGTCCGGCCGAGCCGCTCATGAACGAGGGAAGTCTGCTGTACCCAACTCTCTGTTTATTTTCCTGATTTCAATATAACTGCTACTCGGCCGAGTATATATTCCCACTCGGCCGAGTAAAACGGATACACTCCTAGGGCGAGTCTTGCCGAGTAGCTTGAGCCACTCGGCCGAATGGACTTACTCCACTCGGCCGAGGCTGGTAAGGCCACTCGGCCGAAGCGTAAGCGAGGAGAAATTTTCATTGATCTCGCTCGGCCGAGTGGACTTGTCACTCGGCCGAGTCGTAACTTTTACTATATAAGGAGCGAGGGGGGGCACATTTTTCGAAACGCAAAAAACCCCCAAACAGCCCGACCCTTCAGCTCCCCTCGCCCGATACCCCTCGCTCGCACCCTCACTCGCCCGACCAGCCCGCTCGCGCTGCCGCTCGGCCCGCCACCGCCGGTCGAGCACCCGCCGACGCCTCGCCCGAGTCGCCGCCGGCGGCCGCCGCTCCGATCGCCTCCGGTACCCCCTATTTCGCCTTTTTCGCCTCTTTTTGAGTATTTTTTGAGGATCCATGTGTTAAACGACCCCCAAACCCAAATCAATTCCTATATCTATCTATGATACCCCTAATGCTCCATACGTTTTGATTATTACCCGTTGATATCTCCATTTCACGCGCAGGTTGTTTTTGGGAGCTTAGGGGAGCCCAGGGGAGCTTCTCGGGACTGATTTGAGCTTCGTGGAGGCACTGACTTCGCACGCTTCCATTGCTGAGCACTCGCGGCGTGTCTGGGTATACTCCTTCCACTCTTTTACACACACCGCACTTTTTACACTTTTCGGCGCGCTCGGGGCCGATATGCCGCCCCGGACACGGCCGCGGTCGAAGAGAGCTTCCGCCAAGCGGAAGCCGTCGGATGATGCCGGCCCCTCCCACGAGTTGGAGGACTCTCCTCCACCGTCTCCCACACACGCCGTCCACCCAGCACAGCCTGCAGGCCCCGCACACCCCGCACAGCCTGCAGTGCACCCACAGCCCGCACAGCCTCTCCCTGCCGCTGCACAGCCACCACCTCCGGCTCCACTGGTCGGGCCGCTCGGGATTACGTTCCGAGACGACGCACACCGCGCCGTCTTCGACCGTATCTCCCAGCGCTCGATCGTACCCTCCAGGTTTGCACACCTCGCTGACCTAGGACGCCTGGGGGTACTAGAGGGGATGCTCACGTTGTACGACAACGTGGGCTGGCGAGATTTCTTCCAGGTGTCGGCGGACACGTTCACCCGCCCGACACTTGAGGTTCTGAGTTCGATCGCCCGGACCGACGAGGGATGCTCGTTTTGGTTCATGGATCGAGAGTGCCAGGTCACTCTCGATATGATGAGAGCGTTTTTCTCGTGGCCCGCTGTCCCCGGTGCCGATCGCGGTTACGGCCCCACCCATATCCCCCCACCTTCCTTCGACGCCGGTGCCTTCTGGGCCCGGATTACGGGTCTTCACACTGCCTTTGACCCTAGTAGGGCCAAGGCCTCGGCCATTGTCCATCCCTGCCTCCGCATTGCTCAGCGCCTTATGGCGACGACCTTTCTGGCCAGATATGAGCCGGGCACGATGTCTACGCCAGAGCTCTACATGCCCTACGCGATGACACGTCCCAGAGCTCTATCTAGGGATGGCGATGAGCTTGTCCCCGTCGTCGTGATCGATATCGCGGCTTGGTTTTTAGACCGCATCATCGTGTCGGTGGGCGCTCGCTCACCGATATGCTGCGGCGGCCTGATCACCTTGCTTGCTCTTATGACCGGCGAGGACTTCCCCGACGACTTGCGACGCGTCCCGGGCCCCACTTCTCTGTCGATAGATGTTATGGCCCGGATGAAGATGCTTCGTCCGCACGGTGAGCGTCACTGGGTCTGGTTGCACGGCCCTTATGGTGCCGATTACATGATTCTCCCGAGCCCAGCTCGGACTCAGATTGCACTAGCCCAGGCAGACTGGCTCCCTGCGATGGATGTTCTCATCCCCGCTGCTTACGTGCTCGAGGCCGAGGAGGCCGAGCAGGCCCACGCTGCCCCTGTAGACCCTGTTGCACACCCTGCCGAGCCTGCTGCCGAGCCTGTCGACCCAGTGGCCCCTCAGCCCATACCTGATGTTTCCGCTGCTCCTGACGCCTCTGTCGGTGTCGAGAGTACCTCAGCTGAGCCCACTTCCACCACCTCCACCACTTCCGAGGCTGTCACCACCACTCCCACCACCACCACTGGCCCTCTGTCCGTCGAGCCTCTTTGCTCCGCACTCCCCGAGCGCCCACCGACCTTTGTTGAGAGTGGAGAGCACTCGTTTGCCGCGGTCGTGGAGACCATGGCTAGCATGATCTCCGCTGGGTTGCGCCTTTTGGTCCACACACTTCCACCCCAGCGGTAGTCACCTCTGTCTCCACCCCTGCTGTATTTTCCGAGAGTGTCGTGGCGTCTGTCCACACTTCTGTGCCACTGACCTCTTTGGCCGCCTCGCTGCCATTTTTGCACTCTTCTTTCGCTGCTGCTGCCTCCACTTCTCACCAGTCTGTGCCCTGACCTCACACTGAGGCCAGGCCCACATTTGCGAGTGCAGCACCATTCGTACCCTTCCCCGCTGAGCCCGTCACATACGCGACTCGAGTACGCCAGCCACGCCCTGCACAGCCCCGCCCGGTGCGTCCCTCTGCACCACCTCCCCCTGACACTGTACTTCAGAGCATTCGTGCTCTAGAGGGGGCGGTGAGTGGCCTCAGAGGCGACCTTAGGACCCTGTCATCCACCGTCTCTGTGATGGCTGGACGCTTCGAGCTGCTCCCGCAGATTCACTACTGTCTTACCCAGGTTCTGGAGCGTCTCCCGCGCGTACCCCCACCCACCCAGCAGGTTCCTGCCCACACTTCCACACACACCCGACCTGCTACCACTTCCACACCCACACCCGCTCAGCGGCCTGTCCAGCCACCACCACCTCCGCCTCAGGACGGAGACGGTGCAGCACCACCTTCCTAGGCACCCTTGATGCCATCGATTCCTTTTGCCGTTGTGCTACCCGTTTCTGCTGGGTCCTGATGCCTTTTTGTCCACCCCCCTCCCCTCACTTATTTTGGGATTCTCTTTTTGATCATATCTTTATATATCTTTTTTGGGAGAGAGGGAGAGTTTTTTGTGCCACTTATATATCTGTATCACTCCTATCTGCGCATGCATCATGTCCGCATCTTATTTTCATTTCTTTATTTTTCTTTTTATTTTCCTTTTTTTTCATGCATGCATCCTCACCTGCCCCTCACATTTCTTGTCTCTCGGTGTGCCACACTTTGCACATTGAGGACACTGTGCCATTTAGCTTGGGGGAGTGAGTTCTCACGTTCTTTTTCGATTTGCCACCTTTATTTTTAGTTTTTCACACCATTCTTCGCTTTTGCACTTATCTTTTATCATTTTTCTTTTGTTTTTCCATGCATCACGTTTTTCTTATTTTTTCTGTGTGCCGCATTGTAAATAGTTCTTTATCCCTTTATCTTTATTTCTTTTTCATCTCATGCTAGAGATGACTTTTCTGTGATGATGATGACGTTGGATTTATCTTACTCTATATGCATGCTATATTTGTCATGTCTTAGACTTTATTTCTGATATCATATGCTATGACTTGCCTTGCATCTAGAGATAGTAACCCACACTTTTGCCACATGAAAATGGATGAAGTTCTATTATTAGTTGAGTCTGAATATTCATATGTATGCTATCACAGAAAACACACCAAGATTCACGCATTGAATGCTTATATCTGGAGTACTGATTTCTTTTTCCTATATCACTTCTATATGCATGAATTGTACACTTCACTTCAGGATGATTGAATGATGTTAGCTATGATAACTCTGGATTAGTTAGCTTTTTTGTGATCGAAACTGAGTAGATTAGATTACCCTGCTGAAGTTGTCGTGCATGTCTTATAGAGTGAACCGAGAGTTATATCTATTTCTTTCTCCACAAATCTTGAACATCATTTCTCTACTTTTATAATCATTGGTGAATCTCCCCTTAGCGATTCTATTTTATGGCATTTCCCCCGCTACTAATTCCTAGCTCCAAATCTCTTACTCTCTAAAAAAATAATAAAAGAGAGAAGAATATTCTTGTATATCATTATCTCTCTTTGAGTTGGGATCGTTGTGTATATATGCTATATTGAAAAAAAACAAAAACAAAAAAAAACAAAAAAAAGAGAAAAGAGGAAAAATCCTCTATAAAAGATCTCATCTCACTTTCTTCCTTTCTTCTTTCTTCTTATTACATTTGGAGCTATATAAAAATGGGGATGTGAATATTTTTTATGCCACCACGCTTATAGATAAGCTTGGGGGAGGGGATCCATTGATGTGTGAGAGAGTGACTACTTGACGTTGCACGACAACCTAGGCTAAGTAATATTCTATACTCGGTGAGATTATTTCTAGCTTTACGAAATCCAGAAATCTAAGCCTAGCGTTCATTTCATGAAATCCATACTTTTCTATTCTCCCTATTCTATTGCGTGATACCCTTATACTCCTGATAGAAAGCATTCAATTGAAAAGTGTGTGATCTGTGATGTGTATACCGCTTTAAATGATTCAGACGATGTTAATTTTAGAATTATTCCGTTTTTCATGATTATATCGTTGTTCGTGGGTTTTCCATTTCTATTTGCACTATTGTACAATGATATCAAAATAAAATTCTTTGACATGTATTTTTCATTCGGTGCATGCTATATGAGTAACTGGAACCCATGTCCTGAGAAAATAATCTAGCAACCTACCTCTTCGCTTCTTTCTTTCTACTTTATTTTATTTCGTTTTCATTCTTCTCCGTTTTTCATTTTTCATTTTTTTCGCCATCTTCGTTTTCCAATTCCACCGGGTTCGCCTTTTACTTATCTTCCTCGAGGACGAGTAAGAGGCAAGCTTGGGGGATTTTGATCACTCCTTATTTTACACCTCTTTCCCGCATGTTTGCATGCCATTTAGATCGCCCAAATCATGTTTTTCACGATATATCGACGATATTGCGATGCTTTTCACGATTTGTTGTTTTTGTCGCATTTCAGGTGATTTGGCGCGATTTGGAGTGATCTCGAGATGCGCTTACTCCAGAGGGTCACCGACGACCTCCCCGAGGGGTATTTTGCTGTTGGAGAGGAGCGGAAGAAGAACGGACGTCGCAGGAGCGACGAGGAGGCCAAAATAAGCAGATTGGGCATGTTTAGTGTCCCACTCGGCCGAGTGGAGGAGCCACTCGGCCGACCAGCGAGACACCGCTCGGCCGACCAGATCAGACACGATTTACCTGTGCACTCGGCCGAGCGACGGAGACCACATCGGCCGAGTGAAGACATCACGTCCGCCCGAGTGGCGCCCAGACGAAGCCCTTCAAAAACCTCCAAGTTTCTGTTTTTCGGCTGCCTGAGCTTCAGAAGACCCACTCGGCCGAGTGGAGAATCCTTTCCGCCCGAGTACAATGAAGCCATCGGCCGAGTGACGACAACTCACTCGGCCGAGCCGCCCCCGAAGTAGAGACCCCTGAAGGCCCCGACTTACTGGAAAATTACAGGGTTTCTCACTCGGCCGAGCGACCTTTGTCACTCGGCCGAGTGCGACGCGCTGCCTGTAGCGAAAATTGCGGAAAACAGGCTGCGCAGGGGTATTTTGGTCACAGTTTTTGGACGATTTTGGGGGCTATTTAACCCCTGTTTTTACCCTAGTTTTGGAGAGCTTCTCCTTAGATTTTTTGCAGCTTTTTAGATTAGCTTTTTAGTTTTATTCTTGAGATTGGAGAGGAGAAAAATTTTGATTTTTGTTGGATTAATTGAAGAACTCCATTGGTTTGTCTTTCTCTTCTCTAAAAATTCTATTTTTATTGCATATCTCAATATTATGATGAATTCTATTGCTTATTTCATTGATTATTTTTGTGATCTTGCTATGAATTGTGAGTAGTCGCCACGTCTTGGGGCGTGGGGATGAACCCTACAAGCCCAACTTCATATTTGTGATGAATTAGTAGAAATCTTGCTAGAATTGATATCTAGGGATTAGGTTGGGATCAATTTACTACGGTTAGCTAGGAGTTCATACCGATCGGGATTTGCAAGAGATTGGATCCCGATTCGATAGGAAACCCTAGAAATCCGAATTGGGTTGGAATCGAATTTCCGTAGTATCGGTTTGCAAGAGATTGGACCGATACTAGGGTTTCCGGTTGCAATTCCGTGCCAATACCCGTTTGCAAGAGATTGGACGGGTAGGAACTACCCCAATCTAGATCGCAAGCCGAGTTTGCAAGAGATTGGGCTCGGTGCGCGATTGGACGATGATGTTGACCCTAATGCTAGCTTTCCTAGGCTAGGGTTTGCAAGAGATTGGACCCAAACCTAGGATGGCTATAGACCGGCAACAGCGCGAGAGCGTGAGCTTGGTTCTACATTCAGTTGCAACTAGTCCATCCAAAATCTCAATCTAGCAATTTTGAAACCGACGAACCACATTTATGAGATACGGTGAGTAGCAGGGATTCCCCATTCCCTAGACGTTCTTTATTTGATTTGATATTTCCACACTTTGTCTGACGATTGTGACAGGATCGCCAAAGGCAAATCTTTCTTCTTGAATAGCCAGGGTGATTGGAACAAGCACGGTCATTCGTCCTCCCTGTGTTCGATATCCCGCTCGTTGCTACACCGTGCACTTGCGGTAAAACTACAACCGTTCTTCCGGGTGTACGCCCGGGGTCGATCAGTACTCTCCCTATATTATTTTAAACCCATACTGAAATAAACTTAACACACAAACCTATAGACCTGGGCTCACTTTCACCTACCCCTAAGCCTACAAATAGGAAGCCTAGCAATGGGACCCTAAAACATCTCACAACCATATATCAGAAACCCTAGGACCTATGGTTTCACGTGCTGCCCCTTTCCCCTCTTTTAAAAACCCCACATAGCATAAACCCTAATCACCCTGATACGGCTATTTTAAAGAGGCCCAAAAGTAAGTGGCCCAAGCCCACATGAGAAGAAGAAGGCTCCCTAAAAAGATTTTTGGGCCGAGCGTTGAAGGCCCCCGTGAAAGCCCTACATCGGACTACCCACAATCGGACGAGCGCCCGGTCAGCCCACGACTGCGGGAGTTAACCGCTCCTTGAAACGCTCCCCCTTAATGGACATTACGGGACCCCATTAACCCACCATGATGGCGCATAAAGGCGTCCAGAGGGAGGCGGATCATGGGGCGGAAGAGGGGGGCACGAAGGCATGATGATCGTGGGAGAACCCCTATATAGGGACCGGGGCATGAACAAAGAAAGGGGCCGAATCCCAGATACCGCAATACTGAGGTATTCTACTAAAAAGACCTTGCCTTCCCCATTACCTTCCCTCCCATAGCTCGGTCCGAGGATTCGCGTGCTGGCCTCATTGCGAGCCGTACCGATCCCACCGAGTATTCTTCAGATCCGTTCTGACTTAGACATCGGAAGGGACTTGGCCGAAACCAAGGCCCGGCCCCCCTGACGAGTTTCTTCGTCTATTCAGGACAGAGTGGATTCAAGGCGTCGAGGCTACCCCTCAGCGCGGAGCTCACCGAGGCAAGACCCGCACAACAGCGAGCCTGCTCTCCCCTAGCGAGCATCGCCCTCGACCAAGACCAAGTGATAGTCAAGGCGCCGAGGCTACCCCTTGACACTCGATCGACCGAGGCCGAGCACTCATCTAGGTACCGAGGCTTCCCCTCTGCACCCTGTTGGCTGAGGTCCGACACCCCAGATGAAGAGCCCGCTCATCCTCGATCCTTCATGCAACCCACATCAAGAGCATGCACTCTTGGCGTGACCAAGGGATCCAATCGACCCCTTGACCACATTGACCGTCAAGCCGTTGGTCAACGATCCAGTGGTGAGAAAACACCTGTAAACATATGGCACCGTCTGTGGAAACGAGCTAACACCCACGTAAAGCAACGACACCAGCAATGACGTGGCCTCGCCCGTCCCCACAAAAGAGGGCCACAGCCCCAATATCAGTCCCAGGGCCATGTCGCGATCGACAGGGGAAAACTCCAACAGCTCGGCGTGCTTCCTGGGCTGGATGTCCAGTCGAGCCACAGTCTGGCCACGTCGAGTGCGGTGACATGGAATCTGGAAAACCTTCCTCACTCCTCCCTGTCGGTGGGGGGAAGTATGGAGGGAGAGGCCGCGGCCCGACGAAGCACTCGTAGTCTCTGCCGTCATCGATGCTGTCGTTGTGAGACGGCTACTAGTCGATACCGGCAGCTCATGCAACATCCTCTTCATGTCGACCCTTGAGAGGATGGGGCTACGGGACAAAGACCTGGAGCCATGCTCGGGGCCCGTGATATGTTTCACAGGTCACTCCACACCCATCGTAGGGGCGATCCGCCTCCCTGTCACGCTCGGGAAGACACCCGACTCGGTGACTTTGACGATAGAGTTTGTGGAACTGAGGATCGGATCAGCATACTATGGGATCATCGGTCGCCTGCTCCTCAACGCTGTCGGAGTGGTAGTCTCGACCCTCCATCGGACGGTCAGGTTCCAGACCCCGAGGGGGATCGGACAGGTTGAGGGCGACCCTGGAAGGCCGAAGATCTGTAACCAGCTGGCCAACGCGGAACACACCGAGTGGCATGGTGATCCGATGGCCTTGCTTGACCTATGGTACAGACCGAGGCCCACTCCTAGGGAGGAGCCGGAGCTAATCCATGTCATGGAGGTCGATGGAAGATTCGTCTCCATCGGGACTGGGCTGGACCCGACCCGAGCTTGAGGGGCGAGCTGATTGAGTGCTTGGAGGCCAATTTAGACGTCTTCACGTGGTCGCCCGACAACATGCCCGGTGTGGATCCCCGAGTGATCATGCACCAGCTGAATGCCGACCCCAATTTCAAACCGGTCAGGCAAAAGAAGCTGAACCTGGGTGGTGAAAAGAGGAAGGTCACCTCCGAGGAAGTGGAGCGCCTGCTCGATGCCGGCTTCATCCGGGAAGTCTGGTACCCGAAGTGGATGTCCAACATCATGATGATGAAAAAGTCCAGTGGCAAGTGGCAAATGTGCGTGGACTTCAGCGATCTCAATAAGGCTTGCCCCAAGGATAGCTACCCACTACCCCGCATCGATCATCTCGTGGACAGCGCCTCTGGCTACGAGATGGTCAGCTTCATGGACGCCTACTCCAGATACAACCAGGTCCAGATGGACCCTCAGGATGAAGAGAAGACATCCTTCACTACAGATCGGGGGACCTTCTGCTACAAGAAGATGCCCTTTGCTTGAAGAACACCGGGACGACCTACCAGAGGATGGTCAACAAGGTGTTCGACTCTCAGATAGGGTGGAACCAGGAAGTCTACGTAGACGACATGTTGGTCAAGTCAAGAGGTCCAGCTGACCACATCGCAGACCTCAGGGAGACCTTCGAGCGGCTCCGAAAGCCCAACATCAGACTCAATCCCACGAAGTGCACATTCGGGGTGAGATCCGTGAAGTTCCTGGGGTTCATGATCACCAATCGAGGCATCGAAGCTAATCCCGACAAGATCAAGGCTTTGGTCAACATGCAGGAACCAACGACAATCAAAGAGCTGCAGAGATTGAATGGGCGCATCGCTGCTCTGGGGCGATTTTTGTCCAAGTCAGCGCAGAGGTCCCTTCCTTTCTTCAAGACCCTGAGAAGGCGCTAGCCGAGCCCGCCGATGAGAGAATGACTGTGCGATAGGACGAGGACTGTGCCCGAGCATTCGTCGAACTCAAGGAGTACCTCCGTAGTCCACCGCTCCTTTCCAAACCCAGAGGGGGAAATCACTGAGCCTCTACCTAGCCTGTACTGGGGAAGCGGTGAGCTCCGTACTGATCAGGGAAGACGATGGAGTACAAAGGACGGTGTACTATACTAGCCGAGTTTTGAATGACGTGGATGGATGGTACACACCCATGGAGAAGCTCGTATACGCCCTCGTGCTCTCGGCCCGAAGACTCTGACCCTACTTCCAAGCTCACACGATACTGGTCCTCACTGATTCCCAACTCGAGCAGAACCTCAAGAGGTTCGACCGGATGGGGAGGATGCTGAATTGGAGGGTGGAACTGAGCGAGTCGACCTCTGGTTTACGCCATGGACGGCCATAAAGGGGCAGGCCCTGGCGGACTTCATCGTCGAATGCACCATAGAAGGAGGAAGCCTTTCTGAGGAAGCGTCCTCGACTGCGGTAACTCCCCAACCCTTGTCTTTCCTTTCGACTGACATCATTCGTACCGATCGCCCAGGAAACCAGGATACATGGGTAGTCCACGTAGACGGATCAGCTACCCGGGTGGGGAATGCAGCTGGTATCGTTATCCGATCGCCTGACAGAAACGTCGTCGAATACGAGCTCCGGTTCGAGTTTCAGGCCACCAACAACGTAACCGAGTATGAAGCCGCCATAAACGGTTTGAGGCTGGACATAGAACTCGGAGCGGTATCAGTGCGCCTCCTCAGCGATTCAAAGCTCATCATCCACCAGTTGCAGGGGGACTATGAGGCGTGTGAAGAGGCAATGCAGCACTACCTTGCCTCAGCCAGAACTGAGCTATCCAAATTCAAGCGAGCCGAGACCTTCCACATCCCACGGTCGGAGAATGCCTGCACAGACGCCCTGTCCAAGTTGGCCTCCTCCTCACCCAAGGAGTTAGGTCGTGCCATCTACATAGAGAACCTCCAATTCCCCAGTACGGATGAGAAGGAAGTCATGTCCATCGACGAGGAGCCCACTTGGATGGATCCGATCGCTCGTTATCTTTCCAGAGGAGAAGTTCCGTCGGACCTGGACGAGCGTCGATCCCTGGAGCAAAAGGCGCTCCGGTACGTGATCCATGAAGGGGCCCTGTATAAAATACGCTGGATGAAGACCGATGTCCTTCCCTACCTCAAGTGCCTCGGACCTCGGGAGGCTGACTATGTCCTCCGAGAGGTACATGAGGGGATCTGTGGGAATCACCATGGGGGCAAGACGATCGCCCAGAAAATCTTGATGCAAGGGTATTACTGGCCAACCTTGGTTAACGATGCAACGGAATACGTCCAGAGGTGTCAGGAATGCCAGAGGTTCGACAAACTCGCCTCATGCCCCCCCCCCCCCCCCCCCCCCCCCCCCGTCGGAGCTCGTTCCGATAATAAGCCATGTGCCCTTCGCCAAATGGGGACTTGACATCCTCAGACCCTTCACTTCCTGGAGGGGGCAGAGGAAGTACTTGATCGTGGCGGTGGACTACTTCACCAAGTGGATTGAGACGGAACCCTTAGCCTCCATCACCTGGAAGAAGGCAAAAAGTTTCGTGTGGAACTTCATCATCTCCAGGTTTAGAATTCCCCGATCCATTCTCACGGACAATGGGAAGCAGTTCGACTCTGCGGGGTTCAAGGACTTCTGCGCAGAGTGGAAGATCAAACTCCTTTTCGCTTCGGTGGTACACCCTCAAACCAATGGGATGGCTGAGGCCGCCAACAAATATATCATTGAACCCCTATACAAGAAGGTGGCAGAGGCTGAAGGGCAGTGGCCGGAGGAACTCCCGGGGATACTCTGGTCATACCGGACAACTCACAAGCAAGCCACGGGCGAACCCCCTTTCATTCTCGCATATGGCGCCGAGGTGGTGGTGCCTGTCGAGGTGGGCGAGGAATCTCTTCGCATAAAGCATTTCGATGAGGAGAGAAACTCGGAAGGCTTGGAGCTCAGTCGAGAACTCCTTGGCGAGTGACGGGAGCAGGCCTTGGTCACCATCATTTGGCAGAAGCAGAAGGTGGCTCGTTACTACAATTCCCGGGTTAGGAGAAGAAGCTTCCGCCAAGGGGATCTGGTCCTCAGAAAGGCGGCCTTCAACCCGGAGATTACCCACAAAGGGAAGTTAGCCGCTAAATGGGAAGGCCCTTACAAGGTCACCGAAGTCCTTGGACCCGCAACCTACCGGCAAGCGAATTTGGAAGGGAAGGTCCTGACTCACGCCTGGAACACCGAACACTTGTGCAAGTACTATCAGTGAGGTCGTCCGCAAATGTATCATCTCCTTCCCTCTATCCGAATGAATGCATTGAAAAAAGAAGGAACAAGTCTTCCTATCTTTACACATTTGATAGACTCACTCGGGATGGGGGAAAACCTCATTAGATGAGCGTCTCGATGGTTGACCACAAGA
This sequence comes from Scilla litardierei, assembly GCA_030789695.1. Lineage (NCBI taxonomy): Eukaryota > Viridiplantae > Streptophyta > Magnoliopsida > Asparagales > Asparagaceae > Scilla > Scilla litardierei. Next base: position 115,622,656 of record CM061134.1, read on the forward strand.
CTGAGGAGCAAACCCCCAAGCGGGCCAGCCACGCTACCAGCTGGAAAGTTGGGGGTAACTCCCCCATCTAGCCAGTTAGGAGGATCGATTATAAGGCTGGGGCAACTCCCCCAGCAGGTCGGTCCGTCGTCCAATCGTGAGACTGGGGGTAGCTCCTTCAGCAGGCTGAACGACTCAAACCGACCGTAAGGTTGGGAGCAACTCCCCCAGCAGGTCAGCTAACCGACCGGCTGTAAGGCTGGGGGCAACTCCGCCAGTGGGTCGGTCACGAGACCAATCGTAAGGCTGGGGCAATTCCCCCAGCAGGTGGGCCCGACGATCAATTGTAAGACTAGGGGTCGCACACCTAGCTGGCTGACCGATCCAACCGGTCGTAAGGCTGGGGGCAACTCCCCCAACTGGTCGGTGCATCGGTCGACCATAAGCATGAGGGATAGCTCCCCCTAGCTGGTCGACCGATCCAATCCACCATAAGGCTGGGGGGCAACTCCCCCAGCAGGCTGGCCATCCGATCGCCTGTAGGGCCTGAAACGGGACACTCCTGCAGAGCGATCGGCTCCCTCCCCTGGGGCCGAGAGCGGAGCCTCGGCCACCTGAGCAGCTTAGAATCCTGGGAAAGCAACTTCACGATTGGATCTCCGAGGTGAGCAAAGAAACTCCTCCGACCAGCCCCGCAGGAGTGCCCTATCCCGGGCAGAAGGAGGATGAATGACGACAAGCAAAGATGAAACTTCATTGCCAAACAAAAGGGGGGACGTGTTACACAAAAGCTGAGCACAGACTTGCAAAAAATGACGAGGCTAAAGGGCTAAGTCTCTACTCCCTCACCAGCACCCAGAGCCCCTTTGGGATCGCCGGCTGACTACTCAGGGGGTCCATCCCGCGCCTCTTCCTCTTATTTAGAGTCCAGCCAGAGCTCCTCAAAGCGAAGCCCAAAGAGTGGAAATTTCTACTGGACCTCAGACTGGCAGCGAGTAAATCCCCTCTCGAACGCTTCGAACATCACCCCGGCCACAAAAGACGAGGCGTACTCATCCACAGCATCTCAGGCTATCCGCTCAGGGTCCACCGATCCCAGCTCTTGGATCCGACCCTCGAGGACGGCGACCTGGCACTGGTGCTCCACCCGCTCCTTTTCGGTCTCTCTGGAGCTCGTGTCGAGCTTGGCCAGAAGAACCCGTTCTATCTCATCTGCCGCTTCCAGGAGGCTTGCGAGCTCTGTGGCGTCGGCTTCGATCACAGGCCTGATGTTCACGCCCGCCTCAGCGGCCTTCGTCAGCTTGGCTACACCGATCCTCAGCCTTTGCCTTTTCGACTAAAGCCAAGGCCTTCTCCAGCTCTGACTTCTCCAGGGCAGCGGAGAGCTCGGCCACCTGAGTCTCCAAGGACCTAGCGCGTGCGTCGGCTAGTTGGCTCGCCTCTCCTTCACCCTCCTCGGCCTCAGGTTTCTGTTCCTGGTCGGCCTTGTCCTGCAAGAGTACCGCGAACTGACGCTTTATTGAGAGCCCGACCGAGGATAACTGCATCAAGAGATGGGAATAAGACAAAAACCATTACAAGGGACGGAGTGTGTGAAAATCCTCACCTGCTGACCAGCCTGAACTACAAAGGCAGCCAGGCGATCGCCTTTTATCCCATCCAGCACGGATTGGTCCGTAGGGAGGCTACAATTTTCGGCCAATCGAGCCGCCACCCCGCAATTGGAGAAAACTGACTCCTTCAACCCCACGGGAAAGCGGGGATGGAGTAAACCTTCGCCTCACCGGGGAAGATCAGCCTGAGCTGAGCGGAAGGCACCCAGGGACCGCTCGTAAACTTCGGGGAGTGTCCTCGACGGGGGAGGCAAGGGCTTGGCCCAGGGCCACGAGTCCTTCGTTGAGGAAGGGTGGGCATGACCCTCAGGCGGAGGGATGTCCACCATCGTTGCTTGGACTCGGGCCTTTTTTGGGTATCCTCCAACGAAGAGGGCAGAGCTTGCCCCCTCGTTCTCTTAGGACCGGCTCCGGAGGACCCGACCCGCTGCTTTTTTCGGACTTCCAATACATGATCCCTTCGCCGTGGATTGGGATCCGGCACAACGGCTGGAAGAGAGGGCTGAGAAGAACCCTGGGCGAACCCGCCTGCACAAGAATGCAGAAGAAGGAATTAGAATCGTCTAGACAGACCTCAGACATCGACTCCTCCAAGTTTCGGACTCCAGAAAAACTCATCGATGGGCCACACGGTCTTCTGCAGGTTAAGGTCGGAGAAGAGGACATCGATTCTCCGATCCCCGGTAGGGACCGCCAACAAGGTGTCAACCGCCTTGAGCTCGACATCAGTCGAACTCCCTAGCTCGAGAACCAGCTTACTTGCTGCCCCCAGCAGACCAGAAAATCCACCTCAGATGGAAAGCCGACGAAGAGGTATTCCCCCTTCCAATTTTTCAAAGAACTCGGCAGCCCCAGCACCAAACTCTTCTTTGGTCAGGCGCTGATGTAAAGCCAGGCCCTCGTCTGATGATGGCTCATGCGGTAGAATTGAGCAAAAAGTCGGAGAGACGGCTCGACCCCCATCAGCATATAGAGAACGACAAACCCAACAATACACCCAATGGCATTGGGGCAGAATTGGCATAAGGTCGCCCTGTAAGCACGCCGAAACACAGGGACAAAGGGATGTAGATGGAACCGAAGCCCGAATCGAAAGCTCTGTTCGTACACCCCGACTCCCGAGGACCAGGGAAGCAGATCCGCTCGTCCATCTCAGGAGCCCGGGCGGAGCATGGGGGAAGAAGATAGCTGGTGCGCAGCGCCCCCAATTGAGGTAGCACAAATGGACGATGGCCACCCCAGTACCTCGGGAGGCACCCTTGAGAGCTCTCCCCCGTGATGGCGCACCATCGTGACAAAGCCGTAAATCGGACCTGGATCAGCAACAGCCTCCGGGCACCCCGAACCAGCAACTGAAGAAGAGGACGACATGAGGCAGCACTTGAGCAAAACCTGATCTGGTGGAAAGGGAATGGAGGATGAGGACGCTGATTGGAAAAACGAAACCCTCATCCGATGGGTGACGGTGTCCTTTTATATCGTCCCCTCGAAACCTCCCCTCGCGTTACGGATCGATCGCACGGGGACACGTGTCAGCTTCTCATGGGGTGCGGGCCCTCAAACTCCACACCCGGAGGCAGAGAGAAATTCAACCGGCCCAGGTCATGATGGCTCTCCCTTAATGGCCCGGTCTCGACTGGCGCGCCTGTCAAAATCCATAAGAGTCACATCGCCCAAACCGAACCGACTAAATCTGATCGGCACGACCGATGGGGGCAATTGATACGATTATTTTAGAGAGGCCCAAAAGCAAGCGGCTCAAGCCGACACGAGAAGAAGAAGGCACCCCAAAAAGAGTTTTGGGCCGAGCATCGAAGGCCCCCATAAAAGGCCTACATCGGACTACCCACGATCGGAAGAGCACCAGGTCAGTCCACGACTGCGGGAGTTAACCGCTCCCTGAAACGCTCCCCCTTAATTGCCATTAAGGGACCCCATTAATCCACCATGATGGCGCATAAAGGCGCCCGGAGGGAGACGGATCATGGGGCGAAAGAGTGGGTTACGAAGGCATGACGATCGTGGGAGAACCCCTATATAGGGACGGGGGAATGAACGAAGAAAGGGGCCGAATCCCAGATACCACAGTACTGAGGTATTCTACTAAAAATACATTGCCTTCCCCATTATCTTCCCTCTCATAGCTCAGTCCGAGGATTCGCGTGCCGGCCTCATTGCAAGCCGTACCGATCCCGCCGAGTATTCTTCAGATCCGTTCTGACTTAGGCATCGGAGGGGACTTGGCCGGAACCAAGGTCCGGCCCCCTGACGAGTTTCTTCGTCTATTCATGACAGAGTGGATTCAAGGCACCGAGCCTACCCCTCAGTGCGGAGCTCACCGAGGCAAGACCCGCACCACAGCGAGCCCGCTTGCCCCAAGCGAGCATCGCCCTCGACCGAGACCAAGTAACAGTCAGGGGGCCGAGGCTACCCCTCGGCACTCGATCGACCGAGGCCGAGCGCTCATCTAGGTGCCGAGGCTTCCCCTCTACACCCTGTTGACCGAGGTCCGACACCCCGGACGAAGATCACGCTCGTTCTCCATCCCTCATGCAACCCACGCCGAGAGCACGTGCGCTTGGCGTGACCAAGGGATCCAATCGACCCCTTGACCATGTTGACTGTTAAGCCGCCGGTCAACGATCCAGTGGTGAGAAAACACCCGTAAACACACCCTATGCCATCTACCTGCAGCCGCCCTTTTCCTTTGCAAAACCCGAGAGCTCAGGGCCTCTCCTTCTACATCTGCGAAGGAACACGACGGCCTCGCCCTCCACGTGGAACTCAGCCACGGCCACCATCTTCACCCAGGCCTCACAACTCTCTCTCCCCACGCTCAGACAACTCGCGCCCAGCCCTCGCCCACACCGATCACCGCCCAGATCTCTCCAGCATCCGCGCCCATCCACCATCTGTCCCGGGAGCATGTAGATCTCCTCCCCCTCTTCATTCGACCCGGCGACCATCTCCCGTACTCTCCACGCCATTCAGATCTGTCGGAGGCCGCCCCTTCTCACCGTTGCCGCTGCAGAACAGCCGTCGGCCCCTGTCTTCTTCCCCGGTGAGCTGCAACCCGACAGCTCCTCTCCGACAGACCACTCTTAGACCGCCACAACGCTTCTCCGATCAACCGTCAGCCGCTACCGATCCCGTCGCTACCGCGGTCGTCGTCCGCAGCATCGCTGCCCCTTTCGCTGCATAAACGGTTAGTATATCTATCGCAAATCTATAACCCACATCGTAGTGTAGTAAAACCTAATAAAAACATATTATTAGACGTCGTTGGGATTGTTTAGTGTTTCGGTATGTTGTAAAGATCCTAACTCGTTTGTAAGTCTAATCAAACCAGTGAACCGATCTCAATGTAGCGTAGTACTCGTCAAGACAAACCCAACGACACCAAGAACGCTGAAATCAGGCAAGTGTACAAATAATTGTGAATTATTGAAGTTGGACGCTTTTATAGTTATTTTCATTTAAAGCTGTATAACTCGAAATATGTATGTGAAATGACATATGAAAATAATACCATGATGTTCTAGACTTAAAATGTGACGCATCGACATATAACTTGGTATGATTTAGTTTTAAACATTAGCAAAGAAAAACAGTATCTGTAGCATGTTCATTAAATCCACATGTTCAACATTCTTTTAATTATTGTAAATATTGTTCAACATTCTTTTTAATCATTGAAAATATTATATAAAAATAAATATTGACACTATTAAATTGGTGCATTCTTGCTTGGTCATTTTTGGAATGTTTAACTAATGAGTGACATCGTGAACTCGTGCGCCTCAAAGGCAAAATCGTGACTTCATGATGTTGTGTGAGTCGACTAGGCTGGCTCATGTTACAGCACAAATCTATGTAGCGGTTAGGGCTGAGCAGCCACTAAACGTTTGAAGAGATCCTCTCTTCAAGAGCACCACCCGCATGCGGTGGGTAGCATCAATCAAGGTAAAACCCCCGTGAGAAGAACGATCCACTCTTCACGTCTTAAAGGCGTGAACCCTATGAGAGATAGGAAACACTGACACAGAACTTGTATTTACTATTGTTGTCTCAGTTAAATTGCCATGTTAATAAATCTTAAAGATGACATGTTCATTACTTTACTTCTTAAACTGTTTAGAACTGCCATGTTAGAAATACTTTACTTTACTTCACTTAGAACTGCCATACTTAAAACTTATTGTTGACATCTCGTATAAAACTATTAATGCTTCATAATTCAATTTTATTTTGTACACATTGGCTTGGGTTTCAGACCTTCACTTGCAGACCATTGCTGACATACATTCATGTTTTTGGATGTATGTCAGATCCCGAGCTAGAGTACCAGGAGGATCCTTTCGAGACGCCTGACTTAGAGAGTCAGGAGGTCGCCGTTGATGCCGAGTCTCTCTCTATGGAGGACTTGAGACGTACCTCGTTGCTGCCTTTCTTTAGTTTTACTTTCATTACTTTACTTAGTGTACGTTTCCTTTGTTACTTTGGCCCAGTTGTGGCTTTTCGCTTTATTTCGTGTGTGGACATTTTTCTGGATGTGGCTTTAATTTTTGAATGTTTCTTATTGTTCTGAAATGCATGCAAGGACCTGCCTTGTTGTTGTTATCACAGACGCTCATTGAACTCAAGCTTCACCGCTCCAGTTCATGCGGACCTCGTAATTAACGTTCTTGCTTCCGGTGTCTTTTGAGGAGCGGGGCATTACAAAACCCCAATCAATAATAATAATAATAATAATAATAATAATAATAATAATAATAATAATAACCAGTTTAAAGGTTGAAGAGGTCGAGTTTATCTCTCTCTCTCTCAAAGAAAGAAGAGGGAGACATCTTTAGAATTAATCTTTCCCTACTAAAGTTTCAAAAAGTTACCAATCAGACAGTCATTATATCTACAAGGAAATTATAATTCTGGTTGTTAACAATCAGTTCATTAACTGACGCTCAACAATCAGAAATATTATATCAGATATGTATTCGTTGCAAGTTGAGAGCATGGACCGGTGTACAGCTTGTCTCCTAATAGAGAACCACTGCCTAATAGATCGTTTGCCTTGGTGGGAGCATGATGGAAGGACGATGAGTAACCCCATGAGATATTTTGATACCTGAATCACTTGTGAAGAATGATTTTGATACCTTAATCTCAGTATCATCAGCTATGAATCAGCTTCACTCTTACTACTTCCGGTCTCTACTATTAAGCACATGCTGATGTTGTTGTTTTTGCAAGATTTGATTAACAGAAAGACATGCAGGGGGAGAATTTTTTATGGCATGCTGGATTGTCAAGCTGATGTGTTGACTTGGGCCAGATGACTAATGATTCAGCTTCTTAGCTAGTGAGGACATAGAAGGGTTTGGATTTGAAATGGAAATAGAAGGGTTTGGATTTGAAAATTGAAAGAATCTAAAGCGAAAATCAACAGGTTTCCATGCTTAACACATCAAATTTGGAACAAAGGTTGAAAGCCATACTTTCTACAACTTACGGCTGTGCGCAAGTCTTCAAAAACAACATAAAAATAATAACGAACATTTTCATGCACTTTGCACATATATTTAACAATATGCTGAAATAATAATCAGAAGTTCAAAACTCCCAAATGAGCTCTTAATCAAAAATTAAATAGAACATAAATTAATCCGATTAGTGTGTGGTTTATATAATACTCACTTAAAAATATTTTTAAACCAGTCAACAGTTAACCTAATAAATCTGATCCGTTTGTGTTTCAAAGAGCAAAATCTAATTTTTTATTCAAAAAAATTTACGGGGAAAAATTGAATGGAAATTATCCTAACATGTTCTTTATTTAACAAGGCAGTTATCCTAACCTGGATCTTGAAGAATCCACCTCTTATTCCATCCATGATTGGTTGGATAAGGGCGAATGTTGTGAATAAGTCCATTGTGCCCATTGGGCATCCATCCATCATTGAAAACTATATATATATGAGGACAGAAGGCTCATAACCCTCTACACCTTTTGTCATACGCTTTTCCATTCATAACTAAAAAAGAAATAAAACATTATGTGTTAACCTGCAAGCTAACCCGTCCAACTCAATCCGGTCAGGTTAGGACCACGGCTCTGACAGGGCCAACCCACTCTCTTTCACGTGTTGGGCAATGGGCTAACCCCGCTCATCCCCTGATTGCGACGGCGGATCCCCTCAACCCATTGCTCACGAGCCGAACCAGCCCAATCTACCCCCATGTGCCATCCCTACTCAACCACGTGAATTGGGGGCTACGGTTCAGTTTGCTCACGGGAAGTAAACACCCGCCACCTCCCAAATATTAAAAAATCAATGCATCCTCTCTTTCTTCCCCCAAAACCGGGGGCAGCCAAAAGCGGTTTAACAAAACCACCGCTCATTCATTCTCTATTTATTCAAGCGGAACGGCGTGACAAAGAAAACGCAAAAAAATAAAAGGGTCTCACTTTCTTAATTTTTCTCTGAAATTTGATCATCCTTCATGGTCAAGGATGAGGGAAGAGGAAGTATGTAGCTCTCAAGAGCTGTGGGTGTGGGATTTTTGAGGAAGTCATGGAGCCCCAGTTTGGCTATATTTCCCGAAACTTCACATACCCATTGTTCTTGCAGTCTCTGCCCGTACAACCTTGCCAAGCTTGCAAACATGAGTTCCGTTCCACGGCTTCTGTTGTTGGCATCAGACGAATCGACCATAGAGGCGATTATGACGAGGACTTGCGCGTTGCCTCTGCTGAATAATTTGGCTCGGGAAACAAACATCACTGTGGCTTTAATCAATGGCGGTGAGGTGGAGCTTCTGTTTTCTATGGTGACAGAGGACCAACTATTGGGCCGAACCTGCTTGTAAATACTGTATAAGCTGTGGGTCAATGCTTCGTCCGAATTCGTTCCGAGGGCCGTGTATGCACGTGCAGACGAAGTTCTTGCAGCAGATATAGAACTATGTGGACCAGATGGCAGAATGAAGGCGAACACAATGTTACAGGTACGTAATACTAGAAAATCAAGAGACGAATTGACCCCAAACTTGAAGTAAACATCCTTCTGTGTGTGATCCTGAATGATCATGAAATAAAATTTCATATTGATAAACCAACTCCTCTTTTCTCCGCTCAGGAGCGGAGAAAAGAGGAGTTGGTTAGGAGCGGAGAAAAGAGGAGTTGGTTTATCAATATGAAATTTTATTTCATGATCATTCAGGATCACACACAGAAGGATGTTTGGATCTAATCTCTCTCTCTCTCTATTTTCCTATTCTCCGGAGTAGTCCTAGCACGACTACGAAGGGGGTTTGGATCTGATCCGGACGTCTAAGACGCGGGTTCTTCTCAAGTGAAACTTTCTACCGCGTGTGATCGGCTCGGAGGCGAAAGCGGCTCGGGCGGATCGGTGCGAGGGTGCGAGGCGGCTCAGGGAGATCGGGTCAACGCGGCTCGGCTACGAGGAGCTTCTCAAGACGGTGCGGTACATCTTGCCTGCTCCAGGGCCAAGATTCCAGGTATGTGGTTAAGCGTTTTCTAGTGTAGATTTTAATTAGTCGCTTTAGTGTAGATCCTTCTTGGGGTGGTCAGACCCACTCCAAGTCGGCATAGATCGGGCTAGGTTCTGGCTCCCCAGAGCCTAGCTAAAATGTTTAGCTAGTGTAGAAATTTAGATTTCTGGTTTTTCCGCTGCGCTTATGTGCCTCCGTGGTCCGTTCGACTTAGGACGGATACGGATCCGAGCTCTGGGGGTCCGCCAAAACCCCAACAGAGTCGTCGCCTTCCCGGGGGGATGTCCGGTGGGTCGGCCTCGAATGGAAGGTCGAGGGCGAGCAGGTGGGTCGTTAGGAGGCCCGGCAAAGGTTTCCACCCTCGTATCCCGTGGGGATCGGGGTGGCATGGATGCTGATTGGGGGATGGCGGCCCACCGTAAGTCTTCCGAACCGGCTGCTTCATCCGGTTCAGAGCAGGTGGAAGACCGGCAGGCGGGGCTCCCCGCGTGTAAGGGGAATACCCTATTGGCGATCCGCTTGTAAGGGGAATACCCTATCGGCATGGCAGGCTGTTGGGAGGTTGGCCTGCTGAGGCCGGTCTTCCTGGGCGGAGGCTTGTATGCCCGGCGTTGAGGCCGGAGTGTCCAACGGGGAGGTCTGGCCAGGGCCCCCTTCCCTTGGGCCCACGCCGCGTGGGATGCCGAAAGGGGGGCGGGGTCCGCCACAGGTGCTCCAACTCCCCTGCCACAAGTTGTTTAAAGGAAGTTGGAGACTGGTGGTCGGGCTGTTCCCTGGGTAAGGGGAGTAGCCTATAAGTGATCGTCGTGTGGAAGCGATTTCCGGTTGGGGAAGTGTGATCCGTTGGTGGATATCGGCCTCCTTCGTGGTTGGATGGGGCGTCCCGGGCCTTTTCATACTCGTTGTAGGGGATTGAGATTTATTCTCATATATTTTTACTTCCTCCTAACTCCGAAGGGGAGTGGAGGGTATTTATAGTGGGATTCTGCTGACGGTTTCGCTCTAGTTAATGCGATGAGCTGGCATCATTAATGGGCTCCGCAGAATCACGCTATTTGGGAACCACTTTTGTCAGGCGGTGCCTGACGCGGTTCGTCAGCCCTGGCCTCTCGGGGTGTGTGTTGTTATTGATGGCGCATTTCCCGAGCATCCTTTCGTTTCGACGAGTCGCATCAGTGGGCTGCTTTATCGGGACTCGGCATTTATCTAGCAAGCATTGTTCAGCGATTCTTGGTTTGCGCCAGGTCTGCCCCGGTTTGCGCGCCCTTGTCCTCTTCCCAAGGTTCAAGTTTTCAAGGATCACAGGTCTAACGGGGCGGGGGTGTGGGTGCGTGGCCAGGCCCTGCCCCAGAGGTCTTGAGGGGGGGAGCGGGCGCGCAGCTCGGCCCGTGCCCTTCTCTGGTTTGGGTGGCGAGGGTTGGCCCTGCCCCAGAGGTCTTGAGGGGGGGAGTGGGTGCATAGCTCGGCCCGTTCCCTTCTCTGGTTTGGATGGCGAGGATTGGCCCTGCTCCAGAGGCCTTGAGGGGGGAGCGGGCGCACAGCTCGGCCCGTGCCCTTCTCTGGTTTGGGTGGCGAAGGTTGGCCCTGCCCCAGAGGTCTTGAGGGGGGAGCGAGCGCGTAGCTCGGCCCGTGCCCTTCTCTGGTTTGGGTGGCGAGGGTTGGCCCTGCCCCAGAGGTCTTGACGGGGGGAGCGAGTGTGTAGCTCGCTCCGTGCCCTTCTCTTGTTTGGGTGGCGAGGGTTGGCCCTGCCCCAGAGGTCTTGAGGGGGGAGCGAGCGCGTAGCCCAGCCCGTGCCCTTCTCTGGTTTGGGTAGCGAGGGTTGGCCCTGCCCCAGAGGTCTTGAGCGTTCTGACTGAAACACTCACGTGGAGACAACAAAGTTTGGAAAAGTGCGAAAATGAAGATCTTTCATTAAAAAGACTCACAATTATTGGTAAAACTTTAGCAGGTGCTCCGCATTCCAAGGGTGGGCTAGCTTGCTCCCGTCCGGGGTCGCCAGGATGTATGTGGCCGGTACGATGATGTCGATGATCTTGTAGGGCCCTTCCCATTTGGCGGCCAACTTCCCTCGGTGGACGGTCTCGGGTCTGAAGGCGGCGTCTCTGAGGACCAAGTCGTCGATTCTGAAGGTCCGCTTCTTTACCCTGGAGTCGTAGTGTCGGGCCATCCTCTGGCTGTGCCGGATGAGGTTCGTCAGGGCTCAGTCCCTTACCTCGTCCACTAGTTCGAGATTGAGGCTGAGCCCCTCCCCATTGATATCCTCATCGAAGAGTTTCAGCCGGAGTGTTTCTTCTCCGATTTCCACAGGAACGACCACTTCCGATCCGTATGCCAGCATGAATGGGCTCTCTCCGGTCGAGGCCTTGTGGGTGGTACGTTAGGACCAGAGGATTCCTGGTAGCTCGTCGACCCACGCTCCGAGAGCGGCCTCTACCTTCTTCTTCAAGGGACTCAAGATGCATTTGTTTACGGCCTCCGCCATTCCATTGCACTGCGGGTGGGCAACTGACGCAAAATGGAGCTTGATCCCCCAGCCCGAACAGAAGTCGCGGAAGCCTTCGCAATCGAACTGTCTCCCATTGTTCGTGACTATAGAGCAGGGTATCCCGAAGCGACATATAACGGACTGCCAGATAAAACCCTTCATGTCCGTCCACGTGATGCGTGCCAACGGCTCGGCCTCCATCCACTTTGTGAAATAGTCCACGGCGACGACTAGATATTTCCTTCCGCCGGAGGCCTTTGGGAAAGGCCCAAGGATGTCGATCCCCCATTTGACGAACGGGATCGTGCTCACGATGGGCACCAAGTTTGCCGGAGGCGCTGTCGTATGTCAGCAAAATTTTTGGCATGCCTCGCATTTCTTGACATACTGTGTCACGTCCTGGATCATTGTCGGCCAATAATACCCCTGCCGCATTATTTTGTGGGCGATGGTGCGACCGCTGTGGTGGTTCCCGCAGAAGCCTTCGTGCACTTTGCGGATGACTTGCTCAGCCTGCTCTGGCCCCAGGCACTTCAGGTACGGCAGGACGTCGAAGTTGGCGCGGCGCCGACCGTATAATACACCGTCGAGGGGTACGAATGATAGGGCTAGCCTCTCTACCTTCTTAGCCAGCATCCGCTCCTCGGGCAGGGCCCCTGTCTCCAGGTACTTCACAATGGGAGTCATCCATGTCGCCGCCGAGCCGACACACATTAGTTCTTCTTCGTCAATAGTGGGTGTCAGCAAGCTTTCGACGTAGATGGCCTTTCCGATCTCGGCCGTGGAGGAAGAGGCCAGCTCGGACAGGGCGTCCGCCCAGAGGTTGTTGGAACGGGGTAGGTGCCGGACCTCTGCTCTCTTGAATTTTCAGAGCTCGGCTTGGATGCACTTAAGGTAGTGCTTCATTGTCTCTTCTCGGGCCTCGAAGTTCCCTTGGATCTGTTGGATGACGAGCCATGAGTCGCTGAGGAGCAACACGTTCGTCGCCCCCACCGCCCTACTGAGCTTTAGCCCGTTGACTGCGGCCGTATATTTCGTGAAATTGTTGGTCGCCAGGAAGTTGAAGCGCAAGGCGTATTCCAACAAGCATCCATCGGGGGGTTTGAATGACGATACCTGCCCCCGTCCCGGATCCCGTCGCTGAGCCATCGACGTGAATGGTCCATAATGTAGGGATTTTCAAGGTCCCTTAGAGCTAATTTATTGCTATCCGTCGTAAGTCGGACGAACAAAATAAATAAAACATCGGAAGAAATAATTTATTAAACTATTTAATAAATAAAGCCCTAAGGAAAAATTCCCTAAGCCAGGAAATCTATTGACTCGAGTTGGGTCCGACCAACTCGAGAAAGTTCTAACTACTAATTAAACTAATTGCATATAAAATTGACTCACCCGGAATCTTGCCCTGGAGCAGGCAAAATGTTCCGCACCGTCTTGCGCTCATTGATCTGAGCCGCCTTCCGAGCCGTGTTGCGTCGATCCTCGCCGCAGACTGGATCAGCTCCCGTAGCGCACTTCCGAGCCGTGTTGCGTCGCTCCTTGCCGCAGACTGGATCAGCTCCCGCAGCGCACCTTGCCTCCGAAGCCATCACTAGCCGTAGAAGATTTCACTTGAGTAAACCCGCGTCGTAGACTTCCGAATCAGATTCGGACCTCCTCGTTGTCTTGCTAGGACTCGGTTGGAGGACAGGAAAATTTATAGAGGAAGAGAATAAATTTAGTCTAGATTAAGTTTGCTCAAAATATTCGTGAGCTCCTTAATCAGAGACTTGGTGCAAGAAACAAAGAAGGGAGTGCCCACCTATTTATATAGGAGGCCGGCTCCCCTTCTTTTGTCATGAGCAATGTGGGACTAATGTTAGGAAGAGGGATATGGATTAATTCAATTTTGGTTAGTGTAGCTTACACAAAGCCTTAACCTTCAACCAATTAATCCTCACTCATCGTTGAGCTCTAGAGATGATACAAGTTATCATTTCGAAGAGCTAGCGATGGTGAACGCGTAGGAACAAACGGCGATGAGATCCGAGTTCGTTTGACCCTTCAAACAATTGCTCAAAGTTGAGCAAAAACCCAAATTTCGTAGCCGTCAAGGGTTTCAACAAAAAACCCTAAAATAACTTAAGTGGCGAGCGACCCGCTAAGCTTAGCGGGCGCGCCCGCCTAAGGCTACTGGGCACGCCCGCTGGAGCAGCGGGCTGCGCCCGCAGCGCCCAGCGGGCGGGCCCGCTGGGGCAGCGGGCGGGCCCGCTGCAACAGCGGGCCGTGCCCGCTGCACTCAGCGGGCGGGCCCGCTGGGTCAGCGGGCCCCACCCGTTTTGCCAAGTGGGTTTTATCCCACTTCCTCCTTTTGCCTTTCTTGCGTTTCTGGGCTCATCCGAGCTCCGATTCCTACACGGTTTGATCCTCTGGATTCCATACGAAATTTCCTCCATTCCCAAGAGCTCCAATTTCACAACCAACTTGTGAATTTAATATTCTCTTTACATCTAATGATATCCTCTATACATTCTATCTGTTACTACGACGTGAATATTACTCGGTGTGAGACCCTACAGCCTGACCCTTACTACAGGCCGAGACTCGAAGTCTCAAGACGACAGTGGCCACTAGCAGTAGGTGTCGTCCCTATTTTGGGATCATCGATTACGTGATTGGTTCGTTTAAGCAAAAGTGCCAGACGAAATCACTCTGACTGTGACTGTGATAATTTCCGCAGTTTTAGTCCCTTCGTCATGACTATGTCATTCGGCTAGTCTAGGGTATGGTACACTATCAACCCCATTGGCTAGCAGTGGTCGGTATACATCAGTCTCTGGTACATACAGGTTGTACATGTTACAACATACCTTGGCCAAGGTTTTACCGAGAGCCGTACTGACCTGTGACACTAACTTCCCATTAACGGAAGAGACGAATCCTCTGTTGATCACTACTTAGCTCATATGTTTCGAGTGTCACCCAGCCTAAGATCTTTCATCAGGCCTAGCCTCGAAGTTAGATCTTTAGACCTAAGTGACACTGTCCACACATACAGGTTGTACAGGTTAGATCTTTAGACCTAAGTGACACTGTCCACATACAGGTTGTACATGTTACAACATACCTTGGCCAAGGTTTTACCGAGAGCCGTACTGACCTGTGACACTAACTTCCCATTAACGGAAGAGACGAATCCTCTGTTGATCACTACTTAGCTCATATGTTTCGAGTGTCACCCAGCCTAAGATCTTTCATCAGGCCTAGCCTCGAAGTTAGATCTTTAGACCTAAGTGACACTGTCCACACATAGCTTCATACAATGATCTCAAGTCCTAAGGACCAACTTACCTATTATCACTTAGAGTTATTAATGATAGTTTAGTTAATGTGTAACCATTTAATAACTCCCTGTTTGGGTCGTTCAGTGAACTCAGCTTTTACTGAGCACCTGCGTCCTGTTTCCGACTTCACCAAGTCGCTTGGTTATGAGACCAACCAGACAGGGACACAATGGTCTGTCTGATGTGTTGATATCCCTTATCTCGACACATCTATGACCATGAACACTTTTAAGATTCAAGCGATTAGAGGTCAGACATTTCTCATAATCGTAATCTACATTTCGAAACATGTGTGACCTAACTATGAATCCAAGGGAATAATCCGAGTAATGAACAACTCAGATAATACTTTACCAGAAAGAATACTTTCATTTATTGAACAAGATGTTTTATCAAGATAAATAGCCACGAGGGCATACATTTCTCTACATCTCCCACTTGCACTCAGGCCTATTTATTTTGGTATCTCATACCATATTTACACGCTAGTTTTTCTAAACGATCACGTGCCAGTACCTTTGTGAATGGATCTGCTAAGTTGTCTTCTGAAGAGACTCTAAGGAGTTCTATATCTTTCCTCTGCTCTATCTCCTGAATCAGGTGATACTTGCGAAGAATATGTCTGGATCTCTTGTGGAATCTAGGTTCTTGAACCAGGCTGATGGCTGCATTGTTGTCGCAATACAACGGTATTGGACTTTCAACGGCAGGAACCATCCCGAGCTGGTTAATGAACTTCTTCATCCAGACTGCTTCCTTTGCTGCATCGTTGGCCGCTATGTATTCGGCTTCCATTGTGGAGTCTGCAATAGTGACTTGTTTGGAACTCCTCCAACTGAATGCTCCTCCGTTGAGAGTGAAAACATATCCTGAGATTGATTTGCTATCATCCATGTCACTTTGAAAGCTTGAATCTGTGAACCCTTCAACATTCAGGTGTTCACTTCCATAGACCAAGACCAAGTCTTTAGTTCTTCTTAAGTACTTAAGAATTGTCTTGACTGCTTTCCAGTGTTCTTCTCCTGGGTTAGACTGATATCGGCTTACTACACCTAGTGCATAAGCGACATCGGGTCTGGTACAAATCATGGAGTACATGATGGATCCCACAGCAGAAGCATATGGGATCTTGGTCATCTTTGCCCTTTCCAAGTCGGTTTGCGGAGACATCTTCTTGGTGAGGGCTATCCCATGATTGGCTGGCAATGAACCACCCTTACTGTTTTCCATGCTAAAACGTTTTAACACGGTTTCAATGTACCTGGTTTGGGAGAGTCCTAGCATCCGTTTAGATCTATCTCTATGGATCTTCACACCCAGTATGTAGGATGCTTCTCCCAAGTCCTTCATGGAGAAATTTGTTGATAGCCATTTTTTAACAGACTTTAACATCTCTATGTCGTTGCCTATTATCAGAATGTCATCTACGTATAGAACTAGGATGACTAAAGAATTTTTATTACTGGTTCTTTTATAGATGCATGGGTCATCCTCATTTCTGACAAAACCAAACTCTTTGACTGTTTTGTCGAAACGGATGTTCCAACTTCTTGATGCTTGCTTGAGTCCATAAATGGACCTGTGCAGTTTGCACGCCTTTCTATTGCTCCCACTGACTTCGAAGCCTTCTGGCTGAGTCATGTAAATCTGCTCTTCTAAATCACCGTTTAGGAATGCAGTCTTCACATCCATCTGCCAGATTTCGTAGTCGTTGTAGGTAGCAATAGCGAGCACTATCCGAATAGACTTGTGCATGGCTACTGGCGAAAAGGTTTCGTCATAATCTATTCCTAGAATTTGACGATATCCTTTTGCAACCGGTCTAGCCTTGTACGTCTCTACCTTTCCATCTGCTCCAATCTTCTTCTTGAAGATCCATTTGCAGCCTATGGGAACATTTCCCTTGGGCACGTTTTCTAAGGTCCATACCTTATTTACATGCATGGAATCTATTTCGGATTTCATTGCATCTAGCCATTTGTCAGAGTCTATACTCTATATGGCTTCCTGGAAGTTAATAGGGTCATCATCAATTATGATGATATCCTCGATTCCCCCGTCTACGAGAAAACCGTAGTACCTTTCGGGTGCTCGAGGAATCCTACTTGACTTCCTACTGACTGGTTGGGAGATGTCAAGTTCTGACTCTCCCACTGGTTCCGACACTTGTTGCTGTGTGGGTACTTCCTTCGAGCATTCATTCAAATCAATTACCTTGCCAGTGGATTCCTTCACGAGGAATTCTTTTTCTAGAAAGGTGGCATGTCTAGAGACAACAATCTTTTGTTGTTCTGGATGGTAAAAGACATAACCTAATGAATGTCTTGGGTACCCTATAAATTTACACAGTATAGATCTGTCTTCCAGTTTGTCTGGATTTTGCCTTTTGACATAAGCAGGACAACCCCATACCTTCAAGTGATTGAGGCTGGGTTTCTTCCCTGTCCATATCTGATACGGAGTCAAATGCACAGATCTTGACGGAACTTTATTTAGAATGTATATAACAGTTTCCAGGGCATAGCCCCAGAGGGAAGTAGTTAATTCAGCTTCACTTAACATAGACCGAACCATGTCTAACAAGGTCCGGTTTCTCCTTTCTGAAACACCATTATGTTGAGGTGTGTAAGGAGGAGTGATCTGAGAGAGAATCCCATTCTCTTTTAAGTAAGTGAGGAATTCATGGCTTAAGTATTCTCCTCCTCGATCGGATCGAAGAATCTTAATACTTTTCCCAGTCTGTTTTTCGACTTCGGCACGATACTCCTTGAATCGCTCAAACGTTTCGGACTTATGTTTCATCAAGAACACATGTCCAAATCTTGAGTGGTCGTCAGTAAACGTGACGAAATATGAAAATCCACCTTTGGCTAACGTAGACATGGGTCCACATACATCGGAATGTACTAGACCCAAGAGTTCGATAACTCTCTCCCCTTGACTGGCAAAAGGAGTTTTGGCCATCTTACCTTTGAGGCAAGACTCGCAAGTGTCGAATGACTCATAATTCGAGAGGCCCAAGAGCCCCTCTTTATGTAACTTGCTGAGTCTCTTCTCTCCGATATGGCCTAGTCTACAATGCCAAAGATAGGTTTCATTAAAACTAGATTCCTTACGTTTTCTAGTATTAACATTTAATACCACCTCATTGCTTAAAGTGTATATTCCATTGCTCAGTGTCCCAAATCCTAGCAACTTACCATCAAGGGCAATGTTCATGACATTTCCGCTGATAGTAAAATTATAACCATCTTTAGCCAAAGCTGAGACAGATATAATATTGCATAGGAAATTTGGGATATAGTAACATTGCTTCAAAAGCAAGTTAGCTCCACCAGCTAATGTGTGTCTAAGATCTCCTATGGCTACAACATCAACATTTGCTGCGTTTCCCACTTGGAGAATTACTTCATTCTTTACAAGTTTTCTATTGATTCTCAATCCTTGTAAATGGTTACAAATGTGAGAACCTGCACCGGTGTCTAACACCCATGCAGTAGAATTAACTGAAAGAACTACACTTTGTATTTTTGAGGTTAAGGCATAGACTTCCCTTAATTTTTCCCTTTCTGCTATAGACTTCTTCAACCAGCTATTATTAATATTAAAACCAGTTAATAAATTCTTATCTCGGATATTATTAATCTTACTCATCATGCTGCAAAGATTAGAACTCCTAATTAGCATGTGTTCAAAATATTTTTAAATATAATTAGAATGGGTTTTGTCCAATTATACTCTCCCATTAATAAACATATCGTTTTTCTCCAAAACATGATTAAAATTAATTGGGAGCAGGAATCCAACAACCTTGAGTCGCCCGACCTTGAGTGTAGCTCAACAAGTCGTTCGACTCGGCTGTAGGTAGACGAACTCTTTGTCGATCATATCAAAATATGACTTCCTATTTGATTTTACCCCTAGTCATTTGTGATCATGAGTGTGCTCAACCGGATCACAATGGCTAGCCTAGTCGGACCTTTGTTTTCGTGTCAAGCCTGACTTGCCCCTTTGCTCGGTGTATGCACGACACGCCGGTTTGGGTTAGAGCTTAAGACTACATTCTTGGTTAGACTTACGCCGAAGCTCTAGGGATGAGCCAACGGTTTCAGTCAAGTTAAGATGTCAATCAAGAAATCGGTTTCTATAAGATTGACCTGTTACGGCTTGAGTGTGCTCAACAACCGAAACACGTTTCTTACAGTTGCCAACTCCTAAAAAAAGGAGGGCTACGATTTATCTTGAATAAGATTATTATCGTATTAGACTTAGGTATAGACGATGGACTTACATAGTTATGAATCGACACCTTGCGGTCCAGCGGACGCGGTCAGGGAATTGACTAAGCCAGGACCACTTGTTACCCAGTCTAGCTAGGTTGGTTCAAAAACTTTAGCCAAGCACATTGACCGACATCATGATCCATTGAAGGTGTTGTCATCATTTCCATGTTCGTTCAACAACTAAATGGTTTTTAAATTACAACTAGTTAATCCTTATCAACTAGTGGATCCCTAAAATTCAAAATTTTATGGGTTTGTTAGACGATTTTTATTAAGTCCTTATCATCTATAAGGATTCAAAAGTATATGCTGCTACCCTAATCGTCCAATAGGCAATTTAAACAATTTAAAAATCATAGCAGTGTCTCAAAATTATCACATAAGGTTTGAGGGAAATTAATGGCTAACCTAATCGTCCATTAGGTAATTTTTAAACAATTTAAAATTTATTAAGCATGGTGTTAAAATTTATCACATAAAGTTTAAGAGTCAATTAATGGCTAACCTAGCAAGTCTTTCTTGTGGCATTAATATAAAACAAGAATGCGCCATTACACTAATTATCACATAATTAAAACATGCAGTTAAAAAAGCAGTATAGAACAGAGTAGATCTGGCTTTGATACCACTGTAGGGATTTTCAAGGTCCCTTAGAGCTAATTTATTGCTATCCGTCCTAAGTCGGACGAACAAAATAAATAAAACATCGGAAGAAATAATTTATTAAACTATTTAATAAATAAAGCCCTAAGGAAAAATTCCTTAAGCCCAGAAATCTACTGACTCGAGTTGGGTCCGACCAACTCGAGAAAGTTCTAACTACTAATTAAACTAATTGCATATAAAATTGACTTACCCGGAATCTTGCCCTGGAGCAGGCAAGATGTTCCGCACCGTCTTGCGCTCATTGATCTGAGCCGCCTTCCGAGCCATGTTGCGTCGCTCCTCGCCGCAGACTGGATCAGCTCCCGTAGCGCACTTCCGAGCCGTGTTGCGTCGCTCCTTGCCGCAGACTGGATCAGCTCCCGCAGCGCACCTTGCCTCCGAAGCCATCACTAGCCGTAGAAGATTTCACTTGAGTAAACCCGCGTCGTAGACTTCCGAATCAGATTCGGACCTCCTCGTTGTCTTGCTAGGACTCGGTTGGAGGACAGGAAAATTTATAGAGGAAGAGAATAAATTTAGTCTAGATTAAGTTTGCTCAAAATATTCGTGAGCTCCTTAATCAGAGACTTGGTGCAAGAAACAAAGAAGGGAGTGCCCACCTATTTATATAGGAGGCCGGCTCCCCTTCTTTTGTCATGAGCAATGTGGGACTAATGTTAGGAAGAGGGATATGGATTAATTCAATTTTGGTTAGTGTAGCTTACACAAAGCCTTAACCTTCAACCAATTAATCCTCACTCATCGTTGAGCTCTAGAGATGATACAAGTTATCATTTCGAAGAGCTAGCGATGGTGAACGTGTAGGAACAAACGGCGACGAGATCCGAGTTCGTTTGACCCTTCAAACAATTGCTCAAAGTTGAGCAAAAACCCAAATTTCGTAGCCGTCAAGGGTTTCAACAAAAAACCCTAAAATAACTTAAGTGGCGGGCGACCCGCTAAGCTTAGCGGGCGTGCCCGCCTAAGGCTACTGGGCGCGCCCGCTAGGGCACGCCCGCGCGGGCTCAGCCCGCTGTCACCAGCGGGCTGCGCCCGCAGCGCCCAGCGGGCGGGCCCGCTGGGGCAGCAGGCGGGCCCGCTGCAACAGCGGGCCGCGCCCGCTGCACTCAGCGGGCGGGCCCGCTGGGTCAGCGGGCCCCGCACGTTTTGCCAAGTGGGTTTTATCCCACTTCCTCCTTTTGCCTTTCTTGCGTTTCTGGGCTCATCCGAGCTCCGATTCCTACACGGTTTGATCCTCTGGATTCCATACGAAATTTCCTCCATTCCCAAGTGCTCCAATTTCACAACCAACTTGTGAATTTAATATTCTCTTTACATCTAATGATATCCTCTATACATTCTATCTGTTACTACGACGTGAATATTACTCGGTGTGAGACCCTACAGCCTGACCCTTACTACAGGCCGAGACTCGAAGTCTCAAGACGACAGTGGCCACTAGCAGTAGGTGTCGTCCCTGTTTCGGGATCATCGATTACGTGATTGGTTCGTTTAAGCAAAAGTGCCAGACGAAATCACTCTGACTGTGACTGTGATAATTTCCGCAGTTTTAGTCCCTTCGTCATGACTATGTCATTCGGCTAGTCTAGGGTATGGTACACTATCAACCCCATTGGCTAGCAGTGGTCGGTATACATCGGTCTCTGGTACATACAGGTTGTACAGGTTACAACATACCTTGGCCAAGGTTTTACCGAGAGCCGTACTGACCTGTGACACTAACTTCCCATTAACAGAAGAGACGAATCCTCTGTTGATCACCACTTAGCTCATATGTTTCGAGTGTCACCCAGCCTAAGATCTTTCATCAGGCCTAGCCTCGAAGTTAGATCTTTAGACCTAAGTGACACTGTCCACACATAGCTTCATACAATGATCTCAAGTCCTAAGGACCAACTTACCTATTATCACTTAGAGTTATTAATGATAGTTTAGTTAATGTGTAACCATTTAATAACTCCCTGTTTGGGTCGTTCAGTGAACTCAGCTTTTACTGAGCACCTGCGTCCTGTTTCCGACTTCACCAAGTCGCTTGGTTATGAGACCAACCAGAGAGGGACACAATGGTCTGTCTGATGTGTTGATATCCCTTATCTCGACACATCTATGACCATGAACACTTTTAAGATTCAAGCGATTAGAGGTCAGACATTTCTCATAATCGTAATCTACATTTCGAAACATGTGTGACCTAACTATGAATCCAAGGGAATAATCCGAGTAATGAACAACTCAGATAATACTTTACCAGAAAGAATACTTTCATTTATTGAACAAGATGTTTTATCATGATAAATAGCCATGAGGGCATACATTTCTCTACACATAATTCGTCCATGTCTCCCCGAGAGGACTCTGAAGGTTCCGCCACCCCCATCACTTGTGGGGATGCGGTCGCCGACGGTGCGTCTGGTTGGTCCCCCAGGGCGTCCTCGGTGGTGCATTCTACCATGAAGTCCGCCAATGCCTGGCCCTTGATCGCCGTCCGGGCCTTGTATGTTATGTCAAACTCACTGAGCTCGACGCTCTAGTTGAGCATCCTTCCCGACCGCTCTAACCTCTTCAGGTTCTTCTCGAGGGGCAGGTCGGTGTGGACGGTAATGGGATGGGCCTGGAAATATGGTCGGAGTTTCCTTGCCGTTGTGACCAGGCAGTAGGTGGCCCTCTCGATGGAACTGTAGCGAGTCTCTGCCTCCTGGAGGATCTGGCTGGCGTAATATACAGGGCACTGCATGCCCCCTTCCTATTTGATAAGGACGGAGCTGACGGCCTCTTCATTGGTCGCCAAGTATAACACTAGCGGTTCTCCTTCTTCCGGCCTGGCGAGGAGCGGCGGGCTTTGCAGGTAGGCCCTCAGCTCTGCGAATGCTCGAACGCAGTCGTCCTCCCATGGTACCACCTTCCTTTTGTCCTTTGCTTCACCGAAGGCAATGCACAGGACCCTGAAGAAGGGGAGCGATCTCTCCGTAGATTTTGACAAGAATCGCCCCAGAGCGGCGATCCGGCCATTCAGGCGTTGCAAATCCTGGATCGTCTGCGGTTCCGCCATATTGACGAGGGCCATCACCTTATCGGGGTTCGCCTCAATCCCTCGCTTCATTATCATGAAGCCTAGAAATTTCCCCGACTGCACGCCGAAGACGCACTTCGCCGGGTTCAGCCTTGGGCCGTATTGGCGAACCCTTCAGAAAATCCGGTCATGTAAGTCGGCAAGGTGGTCTGGGGCTCTCCTACTCCTTACCAGCATGTCGTCGATGTAGACCTCCAAGTTTCGCCCAACCTGTGGGCTGAATATCCGGTCCACCATCCGCTGATAGGTCGCCCAGGCGTTCTTCAATCCGAAGGGCATCTTCGTGTAACAGAAGGTGTCCCTATCGGTGACGAAGGATGTTTTCTCTTCGTCCTCCTCCACCATCGGGATCTGGTTGTAGCCCGAGAAGGCGTCCATGAAGCTTAACAATTCGTAGCCGGGTGCCTGGTCTACCAAGTGGTCGATCCGCGGGAGGGGGAAGCTGTCCTTCGGACACACCTTGTTAAGGTCGGTGAAGTCGACGCACATGCGCCAATTTCTGCTGGCCTTCTTCACCAAGACGACGTTGGCGAGCCAGACCGGATAGTCCACCGGCCTAATAAACTTGGCCTTGAGAAGCCGCTCCACTTCCTCCTCGGCTGCCCTCTTCTTTTCGCCCCCAGCGCTCCTCTTCTTCTGCCGGACCGGTCGAGCTCCTGGGTCCGCATTCAACCTGTGGGATATCACCGTTGGGTCGACCCCTGGCATGTCCGTGGGTGACCAGGCGAATATGTCTACGTTTTCCCAGAGCAAGCTGACGAGGGCCACCCTTAGAGAGGCCGAGAGCTTTGTCCCGATGGAGACAGTTTTGCCCTCCTCCGCGACCACGGGCACCTCCTCGACCTCCTCGGCAGGGGTCGGCCGTTGGTCACAGAAGTCCTCCCTTTCGTCAGGAATGTTGACTGACAAGGCCTGCTCTGGGCTCTTGTGCCATGTCGACCCTTCGTTGCAGGTTCTGGACAGCTCCTGGTTTCCCCGCACTAGCCCCACCCCTCGCGGAGTCCGGAATTTCACCATCTGGTGCAGCAGGCTGGGGAGCGCCTCTATGGCCGTCATGTATGGCTGCCCAATGATCCCGTTGTATGCTGACGTGAGGTCGACGACAACGAATTGCGTCCCCCGGGTGACGATTCTTGGCTCCTCCCCCAGTGTCATCGGCAGGGTGATCACCCCCACAATGGGGATCGCATGGCCGGTGAAGCCGATGATGGGCCCCGTGCAAGGCCTTAGGTCTATCCGCTTCCACCCCATCTTCTCAACCGTTGACAAAAACAGGATGTCGCAGGAGCTCCCGGTGTCGATTAGGAGTCGGCTGATGATGACCGTTCCGACCTGAGCCTCGTTGACGATGGCGTCATCATGCGGATACTCGACTCCCTCCAGATATTCGTCGGTAAAAGTGATGGGGGTCGATTTACCCTTCTCCGCTTCGACTTGCTACTGGTTCCCGCCACCATCACCTGCCGGGCACATACCTCCGTGCTCGCGGATGACGCCCCATCTGGGGACGGCCCCCCGCTAATCACGTCTATACGCACGATCTCCCTAGGGGGGCGCAGCTCCTCCCGGTCATGGTCTGTCGATGGCTTTGGCCTCCGTACTTCCCGTGGGGCCCTTTCTTCTTGGATTACCCGCATGTTTCCCACGAAGCCTCCCAGGTGGCCCGCCTGAATCAATCGCTCGATCTCCCTCTTGAGGGTGTGGCAATTGTCGGTGACATGACTGTGGTCCCGGTGATACCTGCAGTATTTCCGGAGGTCCCGCTTCGCGGGGTCCGACCTCATCTCCCGGGGCGGCTCCGACAGCAGTCCGGCCCCTGTCACCGCGGCCAACACCTCCAACATGGGGGCGTTGATCTGCGTGTAATGTCCGGGAGTCTGTGTCTTCCCGAAACTCTACTTACAACATCATACGCACGCACCTATATTTTATTCATTAATAATCGAAGGTACAACCCGTACAACTCACGCATGTACACGTACGCACGTACACGTATACACGTATAAAATACAATAACAAAACAATTTCCTATATAGGTTCCCTTCACAAAAATTTCCCTTCCAAAATTCACTTCAAAATTCCCTCCACACAAAAAATTTACTTCAAAATCCTCTTTCCTATTCCTTCACAAAACTGTCAAATTTTTTCAAACTCTCTCTTTTTTATCTTCTTCTTCTTCTTGCGGCGGCCAGCTGGGTCGAAACCTGCTGCCCCTTTTTTTGTTTGATTGCACAACAATGGAGAGAGGGAGAGAGATTAATGGAGGTAGAGAGAGAATCAACGTGATTTAAATCTGAAATTGATTTCAGATTTGAGGGAAATTGGTTTTGATTTGGGTTTGATGGCTTGTTGTTTATTTTTAGAGAAAGATAGAGATTTTGATGAAGATTTTTGATGGAGAATGGAGGAGGAAGGAGGAGCTCACCGGAGTGGGGAGGAGGCTCGTAGGAGTTGGCCGGAATTGGGCAGGGTTTCACCGGAGTAGGGAGGGTTGTTAATGAAGAAGAGAGATTAAGGGGAGGGGTTTATATAATGTTTAGAAACTAATTTTTTAAATAGGCTCATTTAATATTTAGTCAAAAAGTTAGATTAGGATAAGATTTGGTTTTTAGACTAAGTTAGGAAAATGTTAAACGGTTCTCCCCTCACATGTTAGTCATGGTTAGGGTAATTAGTAATTAGGTTAATGTAATTAGTAATTAGTAACGGTAAAAAGTGATTAGGGGATGTAATTTGTAAAACGGAGGAATACAACCCCGTTTTCGCATATGACTCCAAAAAATTATGAAAAAACATACCCACAGGTTCATATCATTGCGAGGATTACGAATACGAGATTCAATTTGGGGTTTGAGCTACGGAAATACGAGTTTTGGGCCAAAACGTTTAGGAAGCGGGTTTGCGGGTCTCTATTGATTTGACTTCAGAAAATTACGAAATTAATGTGGAAAACCCTAAATGATCATAGGATGATACCGTAAAAGTTTGAAAACATTTTGATGATGTTTGTATAGAAAATTAATCCATTAAGCCAAAACAGTTATGAGTGAAAATGAATTTTTATCCAATTATTTAGATGTATTTGATGAAACCCGAACTTACTAACATACTACATAACTAGTTTGATACTTCAAAATATTTTTTATAAGAAATTTTTGAAATCAGAAAACTCCTGCCGAACCATTATAAAATAGTTTAATAGGTTAAATACGTAAATTGTTGTGTTGATGAAAACAGACCGTTACATAACTATCCCTCTCTTGCACACTACACCTAGTGGGAATCCATAAACTCAAGGATTTCCTAGGCAAGGGTTTTGCCTTAGAAAGAGGGTGGATGTGGCATGCTTAGATGTAGAAAGTATTTTCTTAGCATGCATAGAGTGAGGATTTTGCTTCTTAGAAAAAAAAATGAAAGATTTACATTATTCCTCACCACCTTGTGATTTACATGCTTCTTGTTGATATTATTGTTATACAAGAAAGTATGGTGATTCTTCTTAGGTGCTTTTGCAATATTTCTTGTATTTGCACCAAAAGAAGAATTAGATGTGGGTTTGGTAACCACCTTTGGAGTGTATCCCAAACCTCCTTTATGGTTTGTTGGATGTTGTTTTTCAAGCAAACCGTGGAGTAAATCCCTAGCATGAACAAAGCTAATAAGCTTTGGGGTTCCTCTTTGTATTTCAATGGAAGTTGTTGAATGCGAGTTTCTAAGCTATGATTTTGAGCTACTAATTTATCATTGGAAATGCTCAATTTTTTAACTTGAGAGAGAAGTATGTCTCTCTCACTAGTGTTACAAACATGCAAAGCATCATTATTATTTACACTAGAAGATTCTAAAGCATGAACTCTACTCATAGCATTCTTAAATTTTGCTTTCAATTTATCATATGAGTCGATGCACTTACTTGCCACATTGGAGGCCACATTGAAACGATACTCAAGCTCCTCATATGGTAGCTTTGGCTCATCCTCTTCTTCACCATCACTTTCCTCCTCGTTAGAGCTTGACGAAGTCTCTTCCCCATTAGCCATGAAGCACATTTCTTCGTTGTAGTTGAGCCACGCCTCTACCTCTTAATCGCTTGATCTTGAGGTGATTGATGAAGAATCATCAAAAGCCGCGAAGCACATGTGAGCATGTTCCTTGTCATCCTCTTCTTCATCACTTAATGTGTCCTCGTCGGAATCATCAAATGTACCGACAAGCCCCTTCTTTTGGTTCTTTAATTTGGATTTGTCTTTCTAATGTTTCTTCCCTTTCCCTTTGTAATTTTCTTTGTCTGGTTTGGAAGGGCATTCTGTAGAAATATGACCATTTCCTCTACAAATGAAACAAATAGAATTGTTAGACTTGGAGGCAAACTTTGACAAATATTTACATTACTTGCCCTTGAGGAATGCATTGAATTGCTTGGCAAGATCGATGTAATCATCATCGCTAACATCATCTTCTCCATCATCTTCACTCGGAGCTTCCCAATGGAATTTCTTTCTCCACTCGATTGGCTCCTCGACATGGAATGCAACACCTTTTTGTTTCTCGGGCTTGGTTGGTTGAATCTCCTTCTTGTGTCGAAGCTTTACTTCCTACGCCATGAGATTTTCAATGCACTCCTCAACAGTTTATTTGTACATGTCGTTAGACTCCAAAATACCGTTGGCCTTTGACTCCCATTGAGATGTAAGCGATTCTAGGATCTTCTCCACTCGATCCTCTTGGGAAATCACCTTCCCAAGTCCTTCCAAAGCGTTCACGATTTTTGTGAACCTTGTGAACATCTCCGAGATGTTTTCACCTTCATGCATCTTAAACAACTCATATTTAGATCTAAATATGCATTATTTAGATTTCTTTACCTTCGAAGTCCCTTCATGAGAAATCTTCAATGTATGCCAAATTTCGTTGGTCGTTTTGCACATGGAGATGTGGTTGAACTCATTTGAAGTGAGAACGGAATGGAATGCATTCATAGCCCTCGTATTGAATTTGATTGAGTCATGTGCTTTTGTTCTCGAATCCACGGGAGTAGTAGGCTTCTCAAATGGCAACACCTTGATGTCCCATAGGTATTGACCCTCTATGTAGATCATCATCCTGATCTTCCAACTTGTGTAGTTGGTTCCGTTGTAGAGCGGGGGTCGAACGGTAGAGTGACATTCTTCATGAGACGCAGATGTAGCGTTGAATACCATGTTGCAGTATGCTATAATCTCGCTCTGATACCAATTATAAGGATCGCCTTACCCTTGCAATACTAACTATTGGATCTGGATCGTAGCCTAGAGGGGGGTGAATAGGCGAATAAAAATTCTCGTGCAACCCACGAGAAATCTCACGCAGTTATAAGCACAGACAGTGCAATAAAATAGCAATCACAGAATACGCACAGATATACCCTGGTTTGGTCGTCCCCACGACCTACTCTAGCCCCGAAAGCAACTACTAAATAGACATGTAATCAAGTACAGCTACAATGAGTCAAGATCCCAAATCTACTCTCACCTAGCTCGTACGCACACCACGTGCTCTACACTATCAATCTAGTCAGATGCTCTCCCTCCGTGACGACTCCCAAGTCGTCAGGTCCCCAAAAGTAACAAAATCAGGTAAAGTTTCCCCTACGAGGATCTAACACAACAACTACACAAAATAATGATAAATAGAGTTTAGGAATCTCAGTTTGTGTAGCGGCGATGTCCTCGTCAATCAGCACGGGTCAGATCTTGTCTGACGTAGATGTAGTCTCTGATGTACCCTCAACAGTCCGGCTCCCCTCTCGATGAAACTTGCGCCTACCACAGAGATTGAAAGTTGCGATAGTTAGGAGTTTGTGAGTCGGCCTCTTTTTAGAATTTGCGGCTGCCTTCAATCGCTCATAAGCCTACAACCAAAGAATCAAAACCCAAACAAATATGAGATCATACAGAAACCCAGAGATCATTTGAATATGCAAAATAGTGTCATCCCTTCTCCCTTTTTTGTTGTGCGGCAGGATGATAAAGCAGTCACAAATTTCGGCCCCCTTTGCTGTCAAAAAAAATAATTCGGCTGCAAAAAAAGATCCAAACAAAAAAAATCGGCAGTAGACATTTTTAAGCATGCGGCTGCTCAAATAATTTGTGCTACTCCTCTTTTGATTGAACAAATAACACACACACAAAAAAGGCAGCTTTGGTATTTAAAGAGAAAGCAAGCATTGGGATTTTCAAAGGAAGCACAATCAGTTATGTGATCTTCATGAATTTGGGACGAAGTGCTCCTGGACGTCCTTGATTGTTGAAGTGTGGCTTCTCTCAAATAAACATCTTTGTGTTGCTCTCTTCAAAATTCGGCCTCCTCCTCTGTTTGTGCGGCTATAGAGATTGGATAGAAAAAAAGGTTTTGGCTCCTCTCTGTTATTTCTTTTGGTAGGCTCTTGATGTTTGAAGAACAGGAACGGCTTCAAGGTGATTTTTTTGCAGTACCCACGCTTTGAGATATTGAGGACTTTTAAATAATGTTTCAGCTCCTAGGGTTTCTCTCCAAAAATAATCTTTTTGGCTCTCCTCAATTTTTTTGTTTTTGAAGCACAGGGCCGGCCCAGTCCTCACAATGCAATTAACAGTGATGGCCTGGGGGGGTTTCCTCGTGCTTGGCTCTTGGGGTCTTTTAAACTAAGGCTCTCCTCTCCTTTTTTTATTGGCCCAGAGCACACAAAGGAAACAAGAGATGGCTGCACACAATTCTTTTGTTTGAGAGACTACCCAATTTTATTTAATTATTTATATGGACGGCCTTGTTTTTTTGTGTGTTTTGTTTAAAAAATGTGAGTGCGTGATCCTTTGCCTTGGAAACAAAATGACATGGCATGTGTGTGTTTTGATGTGTGCGTGCTCCTTTGGTCTTGGGAAAAAAAACTCTTTTGTGAGGATTTCGAAAGGGGTTTATGATTCATCAATGGTTTGATTTTGATCTTGTGTGGGCACTTGTAAATATAAATCAAACCATTTGATTGTATCCTCATCCCCATCATATTGACCAAGTCCTTTCGTGAATTAGTCGCACGTTCGCCATTCCTGAAACACTTAACACACACGTTAAAATCGTTCACAAATGCATGTCATCATCAAACAATTAATCCTAGATCGTTGTATCCAACACTCTCTCCCTTTTGATGATGACAAACCCATAAAGGATTTGCACAAATAAGTGTACGTGTGTGACGAGTGATGTAATGCAATATGATATATTCAATGAAATGATATCAGACATTACTAGCATGCACAATATAACAATAGAATTTGCAATGCTCCCCCTTTTCCAAGCTCTCCATTTTCATGTATTTTCGTTGCTCCCCCTTCAATCAATAATACCGTATTTTGCACAAACATTGATACCATTTTGCACAAACATTGATACCACAAATCTTTCAACACTTTTCTCCCCCTTTGGCATCATCAAAAGAGTATTTGATGAACATAGCACATGGAAAAAGAGAGCATTATTACTTATAACTAGTATTTGCATGTCGTCATTCTATAATTAGCACTCCAAATCCAATGATAATGATAATTAGAATTCAACACCATCGTGTAAGTGCAATTATTAAACATAGAAGTACAAAGGGAGATACTTTTACAAATTTCAACCGAAACCAATCCATCATTTTCCAAATAACTTCATATCACCTAGGATTGATTTTTCCCACCTCATTAAAAATGAGTTCAAGGTATCACACCCCAAAATATAGCCTAAGAGGACTCTTAGATGTGGGGGTGACATTGCTTGACGAGTAAAAACACCAACGCTAAAGATTACCCGTAAAGCTTATGTTGGATACTCGTGGGTAGTGTATTTGCCATAAATTGTATCCATTTTTCATACGGAGCAATTTTCAATTTTTTTCATATTCATTTCATTTGTTTTGTGCTCAATTTTTATTCATGGCAAATCACATCATATCCCTTAGATTTTTCAGTTAATAATCAGCCTACATTCACTTTCCAATATTCATAAATAGTATCTCCAAAAGTACGACATAGTTTAACATTTGTGGAAGTGAAAGTAGGTGTAGAAATTATATTATCAATTCATCGAACTTGGCATGGCTATTAAGAAATAAAACATACACATGTAGCCATGATAATAATACTACACTTTCTACAAGGATATGATCATCATTCATTTATATCACTAGAATGATGCAAAGAGAAAGATATGCATTAAGCTCCAAAAAAAAATTTTTGCTTTTGTTTTTTTTTCATTTTTTTTGGTTTTATAATGAACTAAAAAGCACACTAAAAACAATCAAGCAAACAAAAACAAAAACAAAAAAATCCAAGCACACAGAGAATGTTAACAAAAAAATGATATGAAGGTATGCATTAAGTTCAAAGAATGAGATATACCTTCGCGTCGCCGTTTGACTAAGGAGATAAAAATAATGAGACATTCAAATTATTGCTCCTTGTCAAATTTCCATCCACCTACAAAAGAGGTGTAGTGTGTGACCTTGAAATCCAACAAGGTCCACTCACGTTAGTCATCAAAGATTTAGGAACCCATATTTGTTTGAACTTAATGCTTTTGTTCCTATATTTGCAATGATATGAAGTATGACCAACACATCCACATGTAAAGCACTTAGCATGAGAATTTTCAACTTTTGTTGTTTCAATGTGAACTTTTCTATATTTAGATTTTTCAACATTTTTAAGATCATATCCTAGTCCTCGCCTATTATTGCCATAAAGTTGATTTCCAAGAATAATGTCCAAATTTTTTTTTCCAATAGAAAATTTCTTTAATGACAATTCTAAACTAGCGACTTTGGATTTCAAATGAGCATTTTCGTTCACAAGCAAAGTGCATTTACTAATGAAAGCTTGCTTGTTTTCCTCTTCTTTCTTTTCAAAATCCCTCATTTTTTCTTTAAGTTCAAGATTTAGCATGTTAATCTTTTCAGAAAGCAATTCATTTTCAACTTCAAGCTTTATCTTATCAAGCTTATACATGCTAATATCCTTTAATAAAGAGGGACATGAAAGACAATCAATTTTTTCAGGCAAGCTAGCTTTCTCCTTATTTAACATGTCAATTGTAGTATTACATGCAACAATTTCAGTTTTCAGTTTTTCAATTTCCTTAGACATGTCATACTCAGATTGTTGCATATCAAAATTATCATTTCTATAACTATCCACATCAGCTTCTAGCTCATTAATAGTATTTTGCATTCCTTTCAAGATTTCTAACAATTCAGCTTTAGTGGGAGATTCTACCTCATTATGTTTGGCCATTAATGCCATGCAGGAGTGGGCTTCGTGTTCCTCATCCTCCTCCTCGGCTTCGCTATCCATGTCCCACGTCAGCACTTTCATTTTTCCTTTTGCAACTTGAGCTGTGTGTTGTTGTGGGCAATCTTTTATGTGGTGCCCTTTCTTCCTGCATTTAAAACATTCACTTCTATTAATAGCTTTCTGATCATAGGAATTTCTAACAAAATTAGAATTATTAGAACGAATGAACCTTTTTCCCATCTCAGCTCTTCCTTGATCAGTCTAAATGTATCTCCTGAAGTTTCTGACCATTAGAGCTTGCTCTTCATCAAGATCGTCATCGTTAGCTTGAAGAGCTAATGGTGTGGAAGCTTTGGTCTTCTCTTCAGGTTTCTCTCTGGCTTCTATACTCTGCAACTCAAGCTCGTGTGACATTAGGTTGCTTATCAAGTCCTCCACTTTCATTGTTGACAAATCCTTAGCTTCTTGAATAGCGGTGACTTTAGGCCTGAACAAGCTAGGTAGCGGCCTTAAGATCTTTCGTACATGTTCATGGCTAGAGTATGGATTACTGTAACGCCCCGCTTCCCAAAAGACACCGGAAGCGAGAGAGTTACGCGGTCCGCTTGAACTGGAGCGGCGACGCTCGAGTTCAATAAGCGTCTGTGTTTAAAACACAGATGAGGTCCAGCCACATCAAGAAATAAAGTTCGTCACAGAGTTTAACAATGCCACAGCTGGGCTAAAAGTAGCAACGAGGAAAGGTAACGTACTCAAAAGTAACTACAACGACTAGAAGAACTAAGAAAGCAGTAAAGGTGACGGGGTCCACTAGTCCTCTGCTGGGAGAGGAACTGCGTCAGGTGCGAACTCCTGACTCTCCAACTCAGGCGTCTCGTACTGGTCCTCCTGGTACTCAAGCTCTGAACCTGACATACATCCACAAACATGAATGTATGTCAGCTAGGGGTCTGCCAGAAGAGTTAGCATCCCAAGACGAAGTATATAACAAGTATATGAAATCTTAGAAGCATTTAATAAAGGAAACGACTGCAGCAATTAACATTTAATATTTCGGAGCAGAAAGAAACAATCCTAGCATGCAGTTCTAGTCGATGGCAAGTTTAAAGTTAAATTCTCAGAGTTTGTCAACATTTCAATATTCACGATGACCAAGTTAGCGTTCAATGACCATGTCAAGACTTCACATCTAATCTAGGGTTCTCGCCTTTAGGTCGTGATGAGAAGGTCGTTCCTCTCACGGGAGCTTACCGTGATTGACACTAACCCACCGCGTCGGGTGGTGCTCTTGAGGAGAGTACCTTTCATACACCCAGTGGCCGCTCAACCCTAACCCCACCCAAAAGTTTTGCCGGAACACGAGCCGGCCTAGTCGACTCACACGACATCACGAATTCACGATTCCGCCTTCGAGGCGCACGATCTCACGATGTCCATATAGTTAATCATGTCAGGACTCACTGAATTTTACTGTTATCAATGTTAAAGTTTTATGGTGACAGTTCTGCAAAATGGAAACGGGTCGAACGACCGTTTCTGTAATTTCAATTAATGACGATTTCGTCCTTTCTGTTCAACTTGCTACAGAAACAATTTCTTTCTCTAGTTGTTTAAATTGGGGATATATCGTATGATATACCGTTGGATCCCAATTTTCGTCCTAGTCATTATGGTGACAGTTTCCTACGTTATTTCACGTCACAATTTCAGGTTATTCAGCAATACATGAAGGCGGCGTAAACGTGCCGAAACTTCTAAAAATCATAACAAATTATATACTCGCCTGTTTTTGGCGTTCTTGGTGTCGTTGGATTCGTCTCGACGAGTACTATGCCGTGGAGTGTTTGGTTCGCTGTTTTGGCAGAGCACAAAATCAGAAATAGCATTTTTCAGTTCAGGTCAGATTCGTACAAGCTCCTACGACGTCTAATCAACGTGTTTTATTAGGTTTCTCTACTTTACGGTGGGGGTTATGAGTTTAAGGGGATAGATCTACCAACCTGGAGTGAAGCGTGGGATCGGGTGACGCCAACGAGCAGTGGCGATGCGTGAAGACTCTGGAACAGCGAGCGTCGAGCGTCGGGGAGCGTTCTCGTCAGATCCGGGGCTGTCGACGCGCACACGGCCCGTGGGCGAGTGCTCTGTGGATGTGGGGACTCGCTGTGGCCACGAGGGGGCTGTTGCGGATCTGCGAGGGAGCCGTGGCCTGCGGAATAGGGAGGAAGGAGGAACCACGGCCTGGGGTGTTGCTACTGGGGATCTTGCGGGTTTGAGGAGGCCGTGGGTGGGGGATCTCGGGCTGGCGTGGGTTCTTGCTGTGGCCGTGGAGTGTTTGCGGAATAGGGGAGGGAAGCTCGGCCTGTGCGTGGGTGAGGTTGGAGAAGAGGAAGATCGGGTGGTGTGGACTTGCGTGGCTGGAGATATGAGCAATGGCCGGCCTGGAGATGAGTTTGTGTGGGGAAGGAAAGGAGCAGGCTGGCGGCTGGAGTTGTTGGTTAGGGTAGGGTTTTATAATAGATGGTAGGCCTAGGGTTGCATACTTATAGGATGCTGTATGGTTTTTTTTGAAAGAAATAGAGTATAGGGTTTGCACAAATGCAGCTGTGAGGAGTTGGTTCTTTTATAAAAGAAGATTGCGGCCAGGGTTGTGTACGTGAGCATGTGGGGTTTTGTTAGCTACTAGGGTTTATTTTATGTAGGGTTTTTATAATATAAAAAATGTGTAGGGTTCTCTTTATATAGGGGTAAGTTGATTGAGGGCAACACGTGGGGGCTTTTAGTCCCATAGGGTTTGTTTTTTTTAACAAGGGATAGGTTATAGCTTAGGGTTTTATAGAGGTTGCTTGCCTGGGGTTTTTCTCATGCCGTGAGTGTCCTAGTTTAGGTTTATTTCCTCTCTTTTTTGTGTGTGTTAAAGTTGTGTGCGTGAGTGATCCTGGGTGATTCGGCCATAGGGTTAGGTATCAGGGTTAGAATGATTTAGTAAGGGTTTATAAGGAATAAGTTATATAAGGGAAAACAATTTATTAGGGGGTTTAAAAAGTCCAATTAAGGCAATCCTCGTTAGACCATTAGGAGATTTAAAAATTTGAATTTTAAAAAAATTTGAATGCTTGAATCAATAATATACTTAATAATTATAATAATAATAATACTAATAATAACAATAGAAATAGATTTACTAAATAGTTTAACATAATGATATCCATCAAATAGTATGAAAAACAGGCACGCGCACAGGGACGGATACGCTTAATACGGATACGGACGAAAATTACACCGGATAAAAACAGATAATATCATTGATAAAGACCGGTCGTTACATCCTACCCACCTTAAAGAAAATTCCGCCCTCGGAATTCCTTACAATCACTGGTCAGGGAACAGGTGGGGGTAACGCTCTCTCATCTCGTCTTCCCTCTCCCAAGTAGACTCTCCTGGCGAGCCGTGTCGCCACATCACTCTAACAAGGTCGACAGTCTTGTTTCGGAGTGACTTCTGACGTCTGTCAAGAATCTGTACTGGCTGCTGATCATACGTCAGGTCTGGACGAACGGTGATTTCAGAGTAGTCAACAGCGTGAGATGGGTCGCTGATGTACCGACGAAGCTGAGACACGTGGAAGACATCGTGAACACCTTCCAAAGATAGCGGCAAGGCTAAGCGGTATGCTACCTCGCCAACTCTCTCCAGAACATCGAAGGGTCCGATGTATCTCGGGCTGAGCTTGCCACGTTTCCCAAAGCAAATCACTCCGCGATTCAGAGAAATTTTCAGGAACACATGGTCTCCCGGCTGAAACTCCAGAGGTCGCCGTCTAGCATCAGCCCAATGCTTATAACGGTCCTGGGCAATCCGAAGCTTGTCACTGATACCTCGAACAACATCCACAGCTTCGACAATCAACTCCGGTCCCAACAACTCTCTATCTCCAACGTCGTCCCAGCTCACGGTCGAACGACACTTCCTCCCGTAGAGAGCAGCGAAAGGCGACATGCCAATACTGGCCTGATAACTGTTGTTGTAGGAGAACTCCACTAGGTGTAGATGATCCTCCCACGAACCCTTGAAATCTAGCATGCAAGCTCTCAGCATGTCCTCCAGAATCTGAATGGTCCGCTCTGACTGGCCATCCGTCTACGGGTGATACGCAGTGCTGAACTTCAGACTGGTACCGAGATTGGTCTGCAGACTCTTCCAGAACTGAGACGTGAACCTCGTATCGCGATCGGATACAATGCTCACAGGGACTCCATGCAAACGCACGATCTCCTACATAACAAATTCACATCACAATCGATACTAGAAAGGAAATACGAAAGGATGAGTCAGATCATTACCTCCATATATTTCCTAGCCAGTATTTCCGTCGATTGTCCTACTCGAAACGGTATGAAGTGCGCAGACTTGGTCAGTCGATCGACGATGACCCAGATTGCGTCATTCTGTTTGGTGCTCCGAGGTAAGCCAGTCACAAAATCCATCGTGATGTGCTGCCATTTCCACTCCGGGATAGGCAGGGGCTGTAGTAGTCCGGCCGTGCGATGATGTTCAGCCTTCACCTGCTGACACACCATGCATCTGGTAACACTCCGTGCCACACTTCTCTTCATCCCGTGCCACCAGAAATTCCGACGAAGATCCTTGTACATCTTCGTACCTCCAGGATGAATGGAATAAGGCGAGCTGTGAGCCTCATTCATCAATTCCTCTCTGATATCACCTGCAGGCACGCAGATCCTACTGCCATACCTCAAAGATCCATCCTCGTGAATTAGAAAATCTGTCCGGAGTCCGGCTTCGACTTGCTCTCTGATCTTCATCAACTTAACATCACCAGCTTGAGCAGTCTTGATCCGATCAACAATCGTCGACTGAATCTGCATGTTCATCAACGATGAAGTGACTCCGGGAAGAACAGCTTCAACATCCATCTCTCGCAAATCCTGCTGCAATCTCCACTCGGCTGTGAGAATCATCACCTCTGGCAGTCGGCTCAAGGCGTCCGGTACGACATTCACCTTCCCTGGATGATACTGAAGGTCGATGTCGTAATCTGCCATCAACTCCAACCATCTGCGCTGTCTCATATTCAGCTCCTTCTGAGTAAATATGTATTTCAAACTTTTGTGATCGGTGAATATCTTCACCTTCTCACTAAGTAAGAAATGACGCCAAATCTTCAGCGCGAAAATGACAGCGGCGAGTTCCAAATCATGGGTTGGATAGTTCTTCTCATGAACTCTCAACTGTCGCGAAGCATACGCGACCACATGGTTGTGCTGGTGCAAAACACAACCAAGTCCCTTCCCCGATGCATCACAGAAAATATCAAAGCCTCCGCTTCTGTCCGAAATAGCTAAGATCGGTGCAGTCGTCAGTCTCTCTTTCAAGGTGCTGAAAGCCTGCTCACAAGATTCTGTCCAACTGAACTTGACATCCTTCCGGGTCAACCTCGTCATCGGCTCAGCTATCCTCGAGAAATCCCTAATAAATCTGCGGTAGTAACCAGCCAATCCGAGAAAACTCCTCATGTCCGAAGCTGACCGCGGTGTAGGCCAATCACAGACTGCTCTGACCTTCTCTGGATCCACTGAGATGCCGGCTCCTGATACTACATGTCCAAGAAATGCAATTCTGTCCAGCCAAAATTCGCATTTGCT
Source organism: Scilla litardierei (assembly GCA_030789695.1). NCBI lineage: Eukaryota > Viridiplantae > Streptophyta > Magnoliopsida > Asparagales > Asparagaceae > Scilla > Scilla litardierei. The sequence continues at coordinate 115,660,540 of CM061134.1, forward strand.
ATACTTGGCATATAGTCGATGATGGCGGAGCGTCTCCAATACCAATCTCAAATGTTCTGCATGCTCTTCCTCGCTCCTCGAGTACACCAGGATGTCATCTATAAAAATCACCACGAACTTGTCGAGGAAGTCGTAAAAGATGAGGTTCATGAGATTCATGAACACTGCAGGAGCGTTGGTCACACCGAATGGCATGACGACGAACTCATAGTTGCCGTACTTGGTCCGGAAAGCTGTCTTGGGCACGTCATCCTTCTTGACTCTGACTTGATGGTATCCGCTCCGAAGGTCCAGCTTCGAGAACACCTTCGATCCACCAAGCTGATCGAAGATATCGTCAATACGGGGCAGCGGGTACTTGTTCTTCACAGTGATCTGATTCAGCTCCCGATAGTCGATACACATCCTCCTCGATCCGTCTTTCTTCTTCACCAGCAAGACGGGTGCACCCCAGGGAGACACGCTGGGATGAATAAAACCTTTCTGTAGCAGCTCGTCCAACTGCTTCCTCAGCTCCTCCAACTCAGCAGGAGCCATGCGGTAGGGTGCCTTAGAAATCGGTTGAGCTCCTGGCATCAGATCAATGCCGAACTCCAGCGCTCGATCAGGGGGCAAACCGGAAATGTCCTCAGGGAAGACATCCTCAAAGTCTCGCACTACAGCTGGCTTCTCTGGCTCTGTTATCAGAGATGCAACTGTCAATCTGTACGGCTGGGCCCGGAACTTGACAGGTCCAAGCGAACGTCCTCCGCTGACAAACTCGAATACTGGATGGCCAGGGATTTCAAACACCACTTTCTTCCGGTGACAGTCGATCGTGGCGTAAAAAGCTCCTAACCAATCAATGCCGAGAATTGCATCGAAATTGGGTAGGTCGTGGACGATGAAGTCTGCATACAATTCGTGTCCACTAACCACCAATGGGCAAGGTCTACAACCAAGTGCAACCTTCACCACACCATTTCCAGTCGTGATGTTCCAACACTTGGGAAGTGTGTAGGTGGGTATCGCATGTTCGACTACGAACTTCCGTGACAGGATGCACATGGAAGCTCCAGAGTCGAACAGGGTCAGGGCGGGGTGAGAAGAAACTAGGATAACACCTAAGGGGTAACAAGCAACTATATCAAACAAGGAAACTAACTAATCAAACATAAATGCAGAAAAGTAAAGACTAGGTCAAGGGTTACCTACGATCACATCGTCAACAGCTTCAGCCTCAACAGCTGTCATGGTGTAAGCTCGACGCACCGGGGGTTTGGCCTGCTGAAAGGCTCGCTCCTGCGGTACCAGAGGTGGTCCTCGCTATCCAGGTGCAGGCACTGGTCTCTGAGCAGACCCAGGTGCAGGCGCTGTCCGCTGAACAGATCCAGGTGCTCCAGCAGTCATAGGTCGAGAACCTCGGGGGCAATCCCTCGCAACATGAGCAGACGATCCACAAACCAAACACTGATTCAGCATCTTCTTGCAGTCCTTCTTCAGATGGCCAAGCTTGCCGCAGAAGTGGTAAGTCTGCTCAGCTCGGTTGAAAACAGGTGCGGCTGGCCTCTTGAACTGGGTGGTCTGGACTGGACGTACACTAGGCCTAGGTGCACTCCTCTGCATCTCCATCGGGCGCTTGCCCGCCTGTCGGGCCTTCTTCAGATTGGCCACGTGCTCCTGATTCTTCGCAGCCACCAGAACATCCTCATGAGTAGAAAAAGTATTCCCGGACAGCACACTCTGAATGTCCAGGTCCAAGCCCTGCAGGAAACGGTGTGCACAGTCCTCAGGTTCCTTCACCATGGCAAGGGCATAGCGGCTCAGCATAATGAACTCCGCCTCGTACTCGTCAACGGTCATAGTACCCTGCTCCAGGTTGATGAAGCGACTCTCCATCATCCGCTTCACCGACTTCGGAAAATACTGGGCGTCAAATCTCTTGCTGAAAGTATCCCATGAAATCGGCTTGGTCAGCCTAGCCTCCTCCGTAGTCCACCAACTGCGGGCATTATCAGTCAACTGCTTCCTCGCAAGATCCACCCATTCATCTTTATGGATTCGGGGAAGGCCCAAATCATCCTCAGTGCTCTGACACCACTCTTCGGCCGCTAGTGGGCCCTCTCGTCCGGAGAAGCTCTTCGGACGCATCTCTCTGAACTGCTTGGCTCCCGGGGTGGGTGCAACTGGTGCGGCTGGCGCAGCTGGTGCAGCCTGGCGTCCCTGTTGGACTAGATGATGCTGAACCTCCAGCATATCTCTCATAACTCCCAGCATCTGGCTGATGTCGTCCTCTCCGCCTCCGGCAGCTCCGGCTCCGTTTTCGGCTCCGGCTCCGGCTCCGTGTCGGGTGATGCGTCTTCCGGACATCCTGCAAAAGAGAAAGAAAGCCCGAGTTAATCCCGTGTATATGATTATTCTAGATGTTTGGCTAATGATAAATGTTCTCATTATTTTGAATTTCGCAGTTGCAAGTGACCTGCATGGGCCACCACTAAAACATGTAACGCCCCGCTTCCCAAAAGACACCGGAAGCGAGAGCGTTACGCGGTCCGCTTGAACTGGAGCGGCGACGCTCAAGTTCAATAAGCGTCTGTGTTTAAAACACAGATGAGGTCCTTGCAACTACCATTGAGAAATAATAAGAAAATACAACCAGCACAGATATAGCCACATCCAGAAATAAAGTTCGTACACAGAGTTTAACAATGCCACAGCTGGGCTAAAAGTAGCAACGAGGAAAGGTAACGTACTCAAAAGTAACTACAACGACTAGAAGAACTAAGAAAGCAGTAAAGGTGACGGGGTCCACTAGTCCTCTGCTGGGAGAGGAACTGCGTCAGGTGCGAACTCCTGACTCTCCAACTCAGGCGTCTCGTACTGGTCCTCCTGGTACTCAAGCTCTGAACCTGACATACATCCACAAACATGAATGTATGTCAGCTAGGGGTCTGCCAGAAGAGTTAGCATCCCAAGGCGAAGAATATAACAAGTATATGAAATCTTAGAAGCATTTAATAAAGGAAACGACTGCAGCAATTAACATTTAATATTTCGGAGCAGAAAGAAACAATCCTAGCATGCAGTTCTAGTCGATGGCAAGTTTAAAGTTAAATTCTCAGAGTTTGTCAACATTTCAATATTCACGATGACCAAGTTAGCGTTCAATGACCATGTCAAGACTTCACATCTAATCTAGGGTTCTCGCCTTTAGGTCGTGATGAGAAGGGCGTTCCTCTCACGGGGGCTTACCGTGATTGACACTAACCCACCGCGTCGGGTGGTGCTCTTGAGGAGAGTACCTTTCATACGCCCAGTGGCCGCTCAACCCTAACCCCACCCAAAAGTTTTGCCGGAACACGAGCCGGCCTAGTCGACTCACACGACATCACGAATTCACGATTCCGCCTTCGAGGCGCACGATCTCACGATGTCCATATAGTTAATCATGTCAGGACTCACTGAATTTTACTGTTATCAATGTTAAAGTTTTATGGTGACAGTTCTGCAAAATGGAAACGGGTCGAACGACCGTTTCCGTAATTTCAATTAATGACGATTTCGTCCTTTCTGTTCAACTTGCTACAGAAACAATCTCTTTCTCTAGTTGTTTAAATTGGGGATATATCGTATGATATACCGTTGGATCCCAATTTTCGTCCTAGTCATTATGGTGACAGTTTCCTATGTTATTTCACGTCACAATTTCAGGTTATTCAGCAATACATGAAGGCGGCGTAAACGTGCCGAAACTTCTAAAAATCATAACAAATTATATACTCGCCTGTTTTTGGCGTTCTTGGTGTCGTTGGATTCGTCTCGACGAGTACTACGCCGTGGAGTGTTTGGTTCGCTGTTTTGGCAGAGCAAAAAATCAGAAATAGCGTTTTTCAGTTCAGGTCAGATTCGTACAAGCTCCTACGACGTCTAATCAACGTGTTTTATTAGGTTTCTCTACTTTACGGTGGGGGTTATAAGTTTTAGGGGATAGATCTACCAACCTGGAGTGAAGCGTGGGATCGGGTGACGCCAACGAGCAGTGGCGACGCGTGAAGACTCCGGAACAGCGAGCGTCGAGCGTCGGGGAGCGTTCTCGTCAGATCCGGGGCTGTCGACGCGCACACGGCCCGTGGGCGAGTGCTCTGTGGATGTGGGGACTCGCTGCGGCCACGAGGGGGCTGTTGCGGATCTGCGAGGGAGCCGTGGCCTGCGGAATAGGGAGGAAGGAGGAACCACGGCCTGGGGTGTTGCTACTGGGGATCTTGCGGGTTTGAGGAGGCCGTGGGTGGGGGATCTCGGGCTGGCGTGGGTTCTTGCTGTGGCCGTGGAGTGTTTGCGGAATAGGGGAGGGAAGCTCGGCCTGTGCGTGGGTGAGGTTGTAGAAGAGGAAGATCGGGTGGTGTGGACTTGCGTGGCTGGAGATAGGAGCAATGGCCGGCCTGGAGATGGGTTTGCGTGGGGAAGGAAAAGAGCAGGCTGGCGGCTGGAGTTGTTGGTTAGGGTAGGGTTTTATAATAGATGGTAGGCCTAGGGTTGCATACTTATAGGATGCTGTATGGTTTTTTTTTGAAAGAAATAGAGTATAGGGTTTGCACAAATGCAGCTGTGAGGAGTTGGTTCTTTTATAAAAGAAGATTGCGGCCAGGGTTTTGTACGTGAGCATGTGGGGTTTTGTTAGCTACTAGGGTTTATTTTATGTAGGGTTTTTATAATAAAAAAATGTGTAGGGTTCTCTTTATATAGGGGTAAGTTGATTGAGGGCAGCACGTGGGGGCTTTTAGTCCCATAGGGTTTTTTTTAACAAGGGATAGGTTATAGCTTAGGGTTTTATAGAGGTTGCTAGCCTGGGGTTTTTCTCATGCCGTGAGTGTCCTAGTTTAGGTTTATTTCCTTTTTTTGTGTGTTAAAGTTGTGTGCGTGAGTGATCCTGGGTGATTCGGCCATAGGGTTAGGTATCAGGGTTAGAATGATTTAGGAAGGGTTTATAAGGAATAAGTTATATAAGGGAAAACAATTTATTAGGGGGTTTAAAAGTCCAATTAAGGCCATCCTCGTTAGACCATTAGGAGATTTAAAAATTTGAATTTTAAAAAAATTTGAATGCTTGAATCAATAATATACTTAATAATTATAATACTAATAATACTAATAATAACAATAGAAATAGATTTACTAAATAGTTTAACATAATGATAGCCATCAAATAGTATGAAAAACAGGCACGCGCACAGGGACGGATACGCTTAATACGGATACGGACGAAAATTACACCGGATAAAAACAGATAATATCATTGATAAAGACCTGTTGTTACACTTACCGAGGGAACTGGATTTGTAGACGATGTCTGTGAACCTCGTAAACATGTCTTTAACTGATTCTGTTGGTAGCATGCGGAAGCTCTCGTATTCTGTGCTCAGCAACGCAAGTCTGGATTCCTTTACTTGCGATGTTCCCTCGTGTGTCACCTCCAGAGTATGCCAGATTTCCTGCGCAGTTAGACAATGTGAGATACGGTTAAACTCAGATTTATCAAGAGAGCATATAAGCGCATTCATAGCTTTACCATTAAGAGTATAAAGTTTCTTATCAGCTAAATCCCACTTGTCTTTAGGCTTAATCATAACAGTTTTTTTAATTTTAATAGTGGGTAGACTATAACCATTTTCAACAATATCCCACACATCATAGTCTACAGACACTAGATAGATTTTCATTCTAGCCTTCCAATATGCAAAGTCTACACCGTTAAACTTAGGGGGACGGGCTATTGACTGACCTTCAGCAAAAGCACAATCAGATATATTCATGGTCATTTAAAAATCTAGACTAGATCCTCTAAACTGGCTCTGATACCACTTGTTGGATCTGGATCGTAGCCTAGAGGGGGGGTGAATAGGCGAATAAAAATTCTCGTGCAACCCACGAGAAATCTCACGCAGTTATAAGCACAGACAGGGCAATAAAATAGCAATCACAGAATACGCACAGATATACCCTGGTTCGGTTGTCCCCACGACCTACTCCAGCCCCGAAAGCAACTACTAGATAGACATGTAATCAAGTACAGCTACAATGAGTCAAGATCCCAAATCTACTCTCACCTAGCTCGTACGCACACCACGTGCTCTACACTATCAATCTAGTCAGATGCTCTCCCTCCGTGACGACTCCCAAGTCGTCAGGTCCCCAAAAGTAACAAAATCAGGTAAAGTTTCCCCTACGAGGATCTAACACAACAACTACACAAAATAATGATAAATAGAGTTTAGGAATCTCAGTTTGTGTAGCGGCGATGTCCTCGTCAATCAGCACGGGTCAGATCTTGTCTGACGTAGATGTAGTCTCTGATGTACCCTCAACAGTCCGGCTCCCCTCTCGATGAAACTTGCGCCTTCCACAGTGATTGAAAGTTGCGGTAGTTAGGAGTTTGTGAGTCGGCCTCTCTTTAGAAATTGCGGCTGCCTTCTAATTGCTCATAAGCCTACAACCAAAGAATCAAAACCCAAACAAATATAAGATCTTACAGAAACCCAGAGATCATTAGAATATGCAAAATAGTGTCAGCCCTTCTCCCTTTTTTGTTGTGCGGCAGGATGATAAAGCAGTCACAAATTTCGGCCCCCTTTGTTGTCAAAAAAAAATAATTCGGCTGCAAAAAAAGATCCAAACAAAAAAAATCGGCAGTAGGAATTTTTAAGCATGCGGCTGCTCAAATAATTTGTGCTACTCCTCTTTTGATTGAACAAATAACACACACACACACACAAAAAGGCAGCTTTGGTATTTAAAGAGAAAGCAAGCATTGGGATTTTCAAAGGAAGCACAATCAGTTATGTGATCTTCATGAATTTGGGACGAAGTGCTCCTGGATGTCCTTGATTGTTGAAGTGCGGCTTCTCTCAAATAAACATCTTTGTGTTGCTCTCTTCAAAATTTGGCCTCCTCCTCTGTTTGTGCGGCTGTGGAGATTGGATAGAAAAAAAGGTTTTGGCTCCTCTCTATTATTTCTTTTGGTAGGCTCTTGATGTTTGAAGAACAGGAACGGCTCCAAGGTGATTTTTTTGCAGTACCCACGCTTTGAGATATTGAGGACTTTTAAATAATGTTTCAGCTCCTAGGGTTTCTCTCCAAAAATAATCTTTTTGGCTCCCCGCAATTTTTTTGTTTTTGAAGCACAGGGCCGGCCCAGTCCTCACAATGCAATTAACAGTGATGGCCTGGGGGGTTTTCCTCGTGCTTGGCTCTTGGGGTCTTTTAAACTAAGGCTCTGCTCTCCTTTTTTTATTGGCCCAGAGCACACAAAGGAAACAAGAGATGGATGCACACAATTCTTTTGTTTGAGAGACTGCCCCATTTTATTTAATTATTTATATGGTCGGCCTTGTTTTTTTGTGTGTTTTGTTTAAAAAAATGTGAGTGCGTGCTCCTTTGCCTTGGAAACAAAATGACATGGCCTGTGTGTGTTTTGATGTGTGCGTGCTCCTTTGGTCTTGGAAAAAAAAACTCTTTTGTGAGGATTTCGAAAGGGGTTTATGATTCATCAATGGTTTGATTTTGATCTTGTGTGGGCACTTGTAAATATAAACCAAACCATTTGATTGTCTCCTCATCCCCATCATATTGACCAAGTCCTTCCGTGAATTAGTCGCACGTTCGCCATTCCTGAAACACTTAACACACATGTTAAAATCGTTCACAAATGCATGTCATCATCAAACAATTAATCCTAGATCGTTGTATCCAACACTAACAACACACTAGAGTGTGGTGAATAGTGTAATGGCAGAAATTACTTATTTAAAAATTAAACCTGTAAATGTGTAATTATAAATGCAAGAGAAATTTAAACACCACAAAAATCCAAAAGCAAACACAATATGTTATCACGGTTCCCCAAACTTGGGTACGTCCAGCCACACCAATATCCACTTTAATTCTCACACAGAGAAGTGAATACAATCTCACACAGAGATACCTCACACAGAGGATTTGGATTCTCACACAGAGAAATCTTTGCTTTCACACATAAAGACTTATGCTCTGAAACAGAGAGACTCATGTTGAGTATTGGTGTTTCATACCAATCTTATTTTGATGATGATCACAACATTATGTTGTTGCTAATGACTCTCTTGTTTTAGTCTCATAGTTTTCATTTCAAGAATATCTTTCTTGGAGACTAAACACTTGGTGCAAGGATGGACATCAAGTGGAGAAGGGCCAAAGCTTGGACTCAAGGGGTGCCAAAGCTTGGAGATGATGGAGAGCATCAAGGCATCAAGATGGAAGACTTAGACTCTAAGGAAAGCAATGTAATCCATGTAATATTTCCTTTATTGCTTTCTCTCTCATTTGAGTCTATATTAATGTAATGCCTTGATAGATGGTCTACTCATTCATGCATATGCATTTAGCCATCTTAGTGGGCCTTAGGATTATCCTAGAATCCAACCTAATAGGTTCATCTTGACCAAAGACTCATTTGGAGTCTCTGGCTTTCCATCAGTCGCCTGCTTAAGGATTTACAGTCGACTGGGTGATTTCCAGTCGCATGTCGATCCTTCTACAGCCGACTGATATGTGCTGCTCAAGTCAACATTTCTATTGACTATACTTGAGCTTTACGTAACAGTCGACTGATGCTCAGTTTACAGTCGCATGTATATTTACAGTTGCATGTGAATTGGTTAACAGTTGTCTGAGTAGCGTAAGTGCATATACTGCTTCTCTCTGTTTTTCTCCATCTCTTGCAGCAGTCAACTGATGAAGGTTTTACAGTCGCCTGACTATTTTACAGTCGACTGTATTATTGACATCATTCACAAGTATGCTTATCTGGAGAAAGAGTGCAGCTCTCTGTTTTATTACATCCCCTGCAGCAGTCGCCTACTGAAGGTTTTACAGGCACCTGTCCTATTTACAGTCGACTGTATCGACTTCATCAGTCGACTGTCCTGGCTCAGATTATAGCCGTTGGATATTTTCTAGCTGTTGAACAGTCGACTATCATTTATTCATCAGTCGACTGTCCATGTCGTTTCTGCCCAGAAACTAGCCGTTGCAGCCTTGTGCTTTTTGCAGTTTTCTTGGGTTTTGGTGTTTGATATATGGTTCCTATATATATGGGTGTGCTGAATTCTCTAGAACTTCTTGATGTAATTGAAAATCATAAGAGATCAATAAGCCACTCTAAAACTCTCTTATTTCTCTCTTTGAGCTCTCATTCTTCTTCATGCATTGAAATCCAGCTCAAGGGAAATCATCCAAGTACTTTCAAGCCAATCTCAACACTTGGAGATCCTCTTCCATGCCTTGCATTCATCTTTGAGTAAGCATCTCAAGGCATAGGTAAGAGTATTTATTTTACTTGGTGATTCTTGTAACACTAATTCTCTTTGTGGCAAATAGTCTTTCTCTCTTTGTGGGAGTTTATCTCTTTGTGGGATTAGGAAATTCTCTTTATGGGAATAACTCTCTTTGTGGGAGTAACTCTCTCAGTGGGAGTTTGGTGTCCTAGAGTAAGGCTAACCCTAATTCTCCGAGTGGGAGTTAGTAATTCTCTAGATGGGAGTTTGACCCCTGTGTAGGGTTGGTTGGGTGCTTGTGTAGGGCAAAATCCTCTTGGTGAGATATCACTTTGTGGGATTTGTATTCACTTCTCTTTGTGGGAATATAGTGAATATTGGTGTGGCTGGAGGATCGCGCCCCGGATACACGTCCCAGAGCGGCGACACTGTAGTCTTACCGCAAGCGCACGGTGTAGCGACGAGCGGGTATCGAACACATGGAGGCCTAATAACAGTGTCTTCTTCAATCACCTGGCTATAGGAAAAGTCGGGAAATGTTCGCAAATATGCGGTCACAGTCGTTCAAATGTATAAAAGAAATAACGAATTAATAAAGACGCCTAGAGATAGGGAATCCCCGCTACTTGCCGCATCTCATCATTGGGACTCATAGGTTTCACATTTGCTAGACTTGAAATTTAGGTGAACTAGTTGTAACTAAATGTGGAACCAAGCTCACGCTCTCGCGCTATTACCGGTCTATAGCCAACCTAGGGTAGGGTCCAATCTCTTGCAAACTCTAACCTAGGCAAACTAGCGTGAGGAACAACATCATCGTTCAATCGCATCTCGAGCCCACTCTCGTGCAAACTCGAGTTACGACCAAGGTTGGGATAGTTCCTACCCGTCCAATCTCTTGCAAACGGGTATTGGTATAGAATTACAATCGAAAACCCTAGTTTCGGACCAATCTCTTGCAAACCGATCCCGGAGAAATTCAATTGCAACCCAATTCGAATTTCTAGGGCTTCCTATCGAATTGGGATCCAATCTCTTGCAAATCCCAATCGGTATGAATCCCTAGCCATTCGTATTAAATCAATCACAAACTAACCCTAATCAATCCTAGCAATAGTTTCACCAATTCATCACAAATTCGAAATTGGGCTCGTAGGGTTCATCCCTACGCCCTAAGACGATGAACTACTCACAATTCATAATAAAATGCAATAGAAATTCACAATCAAAATCAATATAATTCATTGCTATATTCAATATATCAATAAAAATGGAGTTTTTGAGGGAGAGAGAGACAAACCAATGAAGAACAAGATAGCATCCAACAAAATCTCACTTTTCTCTCCTCCCTCCTAGCTAAATCTAATCCCTAAAAAGTTAATCTAAAAAGGCTGCAAAAAGTTCTGAAAAAGCCCTCCAAACTAGGTTAAAAACTGGGGTTAAATACCCCCCAAAATCGCCCAAAAAATCCTGACGAAAATGCCCCTGCGCAGCCTCAAAATCGCAGTTTACGCTACAGGCAGCGCGGCTCACTCGGCCGAGTGACAAATGTCACTCGGTCGAGTGAGAGACCTTGTACAATTACATAGAGTTGGGGGTCTCGGGGGTCGTCTCCTCGGGAGTCACTCGGTCGAGTGACTTTTCTTCACTCGGCCGATGGGCGTTCTTCACTCGGGCGGACGGTCTTTCGTCACTCGGCCGAGTCGGTCTTCGGGAATCGACTGTACAAAAACAGTAAGTCTGGAATTTTTGTTACCGGCGTCTTGATGCCACTCAGGCGAGTGGGTCTCCGTGGTTCGGCCGAGTGACATGGCGATGCTCGGCCGAGTGCACGTTGAATATAGTTCTGTTGCGTGTCCGATCTGGCCGGTCGAGCGGGCTTCCGATGCTCGGCTGAGTGACTCCTTCACTCGGCCGAGTGGCATGCTGCAAATGCCCATTCTTCATGTTTTTGCCTCCTCATCGCTCCTATGACGTTCTTTCTTCTTCCACTCCTCTCCAATCGCAAAATACCCCTCAAGAGAGTCGTCGGTGACACTCCAGAGTGGGTGCATCTCAGAATCACTCCAAATCGCTCCAAATCTCCTGAAATACGACAAAAACAACAAATCGTGAAAAGCATCGCAATATTGTCGAATAAACGTGAAAAACACGATTTGGGCTATCTAAATGGCATGAAAACATGCGGAAAAAAGTTGTAAAATATGGAGTGATCAAACTCCCCCAAGCTTACCTCTTACTTGTCCTCGAGGAAGATAAGTAAAAAGCGAACCCGGTGGATAAAGATAAAATAAAAACGATGGAAAGGCGGAAAACGGAAAACGAAAAACAAAATAGAAAACGAATAGGGAAGTTGCTAGATCATTTTCTCAGGACGTGGGTTTCGCTTACTCATATAGCATGCATCGAATTTAAACCACATGTCAAAGACTCTTATTTTGATATCATAGTATAATGGTGCATTTGAAATAGAAAACCCAAGAATACCAATATAGCATAAAAAAAATGGAATAATTCTAAGATTAACATCGTCTGAAGCATCTAAAGCGGTATACAATACCGTAGATCACACACTTTTCAATTGAATGCTTTCTATAAGGAGTATAAGAGATATCACACGATAGAGTAGAAAGAATAGAAAAAGTGTGGTTTTCATGAAATGAATGCTAAGCGTAGATTTCTGGATTTCGTGAAACTTTAGCAATCTCACCGAGTATAAAATATTACTTAGCCTAGGTTGTCATGCACCGTCAGGTAGTCACTCTCTCACACATCATTGGATTCTCTCCCCCAAGCTTATCTATAAGCGTGGTGGCATATACAAAACAATATTTACATCCATGTTTCTTATGAAGCTCCAAAAATCAAAGAAAACTAAAATAAAATAAAAAGAGGGAAGAGAGAGAGAAAGGATATGAGATGGGATCGTTTTCGAACTTCTTTTCTCTTTTCTTCACTTATTCTCAAATCTTTTTCTTTTTATTTCTTTTTTTTTCAATAGAATATTTACACAAATGATCCCAAATCAAAGAGAAGGATATACAAGTATTTTTTTTCTTTGGGTTTTGGGGAATTTGGAGCATGTGATTTTAATAACGGGGGAATGCCAATAATAGAATCGCTAAGGGGAGATTCACCAATGAATTTAAAATAGAGAAATAATGTTCAAGATATGTGGAGAAAGAAATAAATGTATCTCTCAGTTCACTCTATAGGACGTGCATGACAACTTCAGCAGGGTAATATAATCTACTCAGTTTAATCTCAAAAAGTAAACTAATCCAGATTTATCATTGCTAGCAATAATTCAATCAACCTGAAATGAAGCGTACAAATCATGCAACAAGAAGTGATATGAGAAAAGAAAGCAGTACTCTAGATATAAGCAATCAATGCGTGAATCTTGGTGTGTTTTCTACGATAGCATACATATATATCATCAGACATCAACTAATAATAGAATTTTATCCATTTTCATACACCAAAAGAGAGTGGGTTACTATTTCTAAATGCAAAGCAGAACATAGCATATGATATCAGAACTTAAAAGCTATGACACGAAAAATATAGCATGCATATAGAGAAAAGCTAACACCACGTCATCATCATCACAGAAAAGTCATCTCTAGCAAAAGATGAAAGAAATAAAGACAAACGAAAATAAAAACTATTTACAATGCAGCACACAAAGAAAATAAGAAAAACGTGATGCATGGTAAAAAAGAAAAAAAACGTGTGAAAAAAAACTAAAAATAAAAGTGATAAAAGCGAAAAGTGTGAGAACTCACTCCCCCAAGCTAAAGTGCACAGTGTCCTCAATGTGTGAAGTGTGGCACACCGAGAGACGTGTAATGGGTGGGGGGTGGGTATGCATGCATGCATGATAAAAAGAAATAAAAATAAGAAAATGAAAATATGATGCGGATGTGATGCATGCAATGATAAGAGTGATGCAGATAAGTGTGTGTCACCAAAAATACTCTCCCTCTCTCCCGAAAAAAGGATATAGAATGATGTGAGCAGAATGTCGAAAAAAATAGTGAGGGGTGGGATGGGTGGGCAAAAATCATCAGGACCAAGCAGAGAATGGGCAGCATAGCGACAAAAAATCGGTGGCATCAAGGGTGTGCCTAAGCTGGTGGGGCTGCGCCATTTCCGTCCTGAGGCGGAGGTGGGGGTGGTGGTGTATGGGTAACAGTCTGCTGGGTGGGTGGGGGTGGGGGTGGGGGTGGAACAGTCAGCTGGGTGGGTGGTGGTCATGGCAGTCGCTCGAGAATCTGGGTTAGGCAATAGTGACTGCTGGGAAGTAGCTCGAGGCGGTGCTGCATGGCGGTGACTATGGAAGACAGTGCCCTAAAATCGCCCCTGAGTCCACTCAACGCCCCCTCAAGAGCGCGAACGCTCTGAACTAAGGCGTCAGGGGGTGGTGGAGTGGAGGGACGGACAGGTCTAGGCTGAGCAGGTCGGGGCTGTCTGACACGGGCAGTGTAGGTGATCGGGACAGCAGGCATGGGTGGAATGTGGGATGTGCTCACTAGTGGATGCCCAGCCTCAGTGCGAGGCTGGGACGCAGGCTGGTGTGAAGTGGAAGCAGCATCAGTGGGAGTGGAAGACATAATTGGTGACGAGGCGGCAGGAGAGGTCAGTGACACAGACGTGGGAACAGACGTCACAACACTCTCAGATAGAACAGCTACGGTGGAGACAGAGGGGTCGACCGCTGGGAGGAAGTGTGGGGTCCAAAAGGTGAAATCCCAGCGGAGATCAAAGTGTGTAGGGTCTCCACGACGGAAGAAAAGGAAGGCTCGCCGCTCTCAACTATGGAAGAGGGACGCTCGGGTGGCAAAGAGAGAAGTGGCTCAACCGACAGGGGCACAGCAGTGGTGGGGGTGGTGGTAGACGTGGTGGCAGTGGAGGACGGCTCAGCAAGTGTACTCCCGACACCGGCAGAAGTGTGGACAGAGGTGTCGGGAGCGGCAGAAGGTGCAAGCGCAGGCTGAGGGATCACAGGGTCAACATGTGCAGGCTATGCTGCAGGGTGTGCCTGCTCAGCTCCCTCGGCCTCTAGCACGTAGGCGGCGGGGATCAGGAGATCCATCGCCGGTAGCCAGTCCTCGTGTGCTGGTCCTATGTGTGTCCGAGCGGGGCTCGGAAGGATCATGTAGTCAGCACCGAACGGACCGTGCAACCATACCCAGTGCCGCTAGCCGTGCGGATGAAGCATCTTCATCCGGGCAATGACGTCTATCGATAGTGAAGTGGGGCCCGAATGTCGACGTAGGTCGGCCGGTAGGTCCTCGCCGGTCATCAGTGCTAGCAGGGTGATCAGGCCACCGTAACATATCGGGGAGCGAGTGCCCACCGATACGATGATGCGGTCCAAAAACCAGCTAGCGACGTCAATCTCAACAGCGGGGATCATCGTAACACCATCCCTATCAAGAACTCTGGGGCGAGTCATCGCGTAGAGCATATAGAGCTCAGGCGTAGACATCGTCCCAGGCTCGTACCTCGCAAGAAAGGTGGTCGCCATAAGGCGCTGTGCTATGCGGAGGCAGGGGTGGACAATGGCCGAAGCCTTGGCCCTACTAGGGTCAAAGGCCGGTGGTAAACCTGTGATCCGGGCCCAAAAGGCGTGTGAATCGAAGGATGGGGGAGGGATGTGTGTGTAGGCGTAGGCTCGGTCGGGCACGGGGACTGCGGGCCACTGAAAGAATGCTCTAAGCATATCGAAAGTGATCTGACACTCTCGATCCATAAGTCTGAAGGAGCATCCCTCAGCTGTCCGGGCGATCGAGCTAAGTACCTCGAGTGTCGGACGGACGTAGGTGTCCGCCGACACGGAAAGAAAATCTCGCCAACCCACGTTGTCGTACAACGTGAGAATCCCCTCAAGTACCCCCAGGCGGTCTAGGTCAGCTAAATGGGCAAACCTGGAGGGTACTATCGGGTGCTGGGCGATACGCTCAAATCGGATGCGATGTGCGTCGTCCCTGAATGTGATCCCCAGCGGCCCGACAATGGGAGCCGGTGGTGGCTGTGTGTGAACGGGGTCGGTTGGAGGTGGCTGTGGGTCGACTGGATTGGCAGGCTGTGGCTGTGTGGGGTGAGGTGGTGTAGGCGGAGGAGAGTCATCCATCTCGTGGGAGGGGCCGGGCTCATCCGGCCGCTTCTGCTTGGCGGAAGCTCTCCTAGTGCGTGGCCGTGTTCGGGGCGGCTTGTGTGCCCCGAGTGATCACCCAACGAATGGAAAAAATGCGGTGTGCTAAAATAAATGGAACGAAGGTACCTGAACATGCCGCGAGAGCAAAACAGCATATGCGTGCGAAGACACCGACTCCACAAGGCCAAAAGCGCTCCCGGAAGCTCCCCTAAGCTCCCCCAAGATAGCCTGCGCATCAAACATTGATATCAGCGTGTAAAATTCAAAATACATGGGGGTTAGGGGTATAATAGATAGATAATGAAATTAATTTGATTTAGGGGCTCGATAGGTGCACGGATCGTCATAAAATAGGAGGAATTGGAGAAAATGGGCGAAATGGGGTTACCGGAGGTCGGCCGGCGGCGAGGAGGGCCGCCGGCGGTGCTCGCCTCCGGCGGTGGAGGTGGTCGGCGGTCGGTGGTCG
Source organism: Scilla litardierei (assembly GCA_030789695.1). Taxonomy (NCBI): domain Eukaryota; kingdom Viridiplantae; phylum Streptophyta; class Magnoliopsida; order Asparagales; family Asparagaceae; genus Scilla; species Scilla litardierei. The sequence goes on from CM061134.1 coordinate 115,676,456, forward strand.
ATGCTCAGCCACCGGCGGTCGGGCGGTCGAGGGCGGCGTTCGGGCGAGCGAATGATGATCGCAGTGGGCGGGGAGACGAAAGGGCTCGGGCTCGGGCGAAAATTTGGGCGTTTCGAAAATCGCGCCGAGCCCGTTCGTTTATATAAGTGAAGTTACAACTCGGCCGAGTGACTAAGTCACTCGGCCGAGTGATCGTAACGAAAAAGTTTATAAAATTTCTCCCTCCGCTTACGACTCAGCTGAGTGGCTTTGCCACCCTCGGCCGAGTGGAAAGAGTCTATTCGGCCGAGTGGCACAAGCTACTCGGCAATTCTCGCCCTAGGAGCGTATCAGTTTCACTCGGCCGAGTGAGAATATATACTCGACCGAGTGGCAGTTTATACTGAAATCACAAAAAAGAACAGAGAATTTGGTGCAGCAGACTTCCCTCGTTGGTGCGCCACTCGGGCGGACGAATTTCCTTGCTCGGCCGAGTGGCTATGGTACTCGACCGAGTGATGCCCTGTTTTCTGCTGTTTGGCTCCGTTTTGGCTCTAATCTCTGTTTTTCTCCCTCCAGTTGATTTCTTCCTTCTCCTAAGCCTCGAGCGCATTCCTGGAGCGCTCTTCTTCACCTTGGTCATCCTCGAAATGAAAGATATCCCTTTCTCCTCTCCTGTCAAAGAAAATAGGACCCGTTGTCACAATTTTTCGGGAAAACGACTCAAAAACACTTAATAAAGTCTAAAACAAAAATAAAAACTAAAATAGAAAATAGAGAAAAAATGCGATATCCGTCGGGTTGCCTCCCGACAAGCGCTCGTTTAAGGTCTTGAGCTCGACCCCTTTAAATTTTCAATTTAGCGCGGTATGTTGGGTGCATACGAGATGCACCCGTCAAATTTGCCGGGAAGACCGCTCGGATTTGGATCATTGTGGTGTGTGGTCTTCCTCAACGCCCCTTCGTCTCGGGCAATGTTGGGGGGCGGCTCCCCCAAGCTAGAGCTTGCTCCGGTCTTCGACTTTACCGGTGACACCGATCGTCGTATCGGTGGAGCTTTCTTCGGAGTCCTTAACTTCAAGAGCTTGCAGAGCTCCCGTATTCTTGCGACATCAGCGTCGCTATCATCAATCGCCATGGAGATATCGGGGGAGTGCTCCATCTTCTCTTCCGCGGCCAAATCTAGGCCTTCTTCGAAGCTATCTTCGTGGGGTGCGCCGATGGAATGGGGGATTGCCTCTTCGATGACCTCATCAAGGAGGTCCATGTAATCTAGCTCCTCATGATACGGCATGTGCTTCATTGCCTTCAGTATATGGAGCTCCACTTCGATGTTGCCGAATTTCAAGGTAAGGGCCCCCTCCCGCACATCGACGATGACACCGGCGGTGGCGAGGAATGGGCGTCCGAGTATGAGTGATGTATCGCCCTCCTCCTTGATGTCCATTATCACGAAATCGCATGGCAAACATATGCCCCGGAACTTGGAGTGGGATGTCCTCCGCGATCCCAACCGGTCTTGTAATCCTCCCGTCCGCTAGTTGAATCCGCATGTCGGTAGGCTTCAAATCCATGCTGGTATTCAACTTTCGGAACATGGAGAGAGGCATGAGGCTAACACTAGCCCCCAAATCCACCAATGCTTTTTGTAGGGGGACACCGCCTAGAGTGCAAGGAATCCGGAAACTCCCTGGATCTTTAAGTTTGGCGGGCTCCTTTTCCCTCTTTGTGAACCAAGTCCCTTCCTCCGCGAGCATTATCTTCTCCTTCCTCTTCCTTCCCGTGATCAAGTCTTTTAAGAACTTGGCGTAAGATGGGATTTCCACTAAAGCGTCGAGGAAGGGGATATTGAGGCTCACCCCTCTCAAATACTTGAGAAACTTGGCTAGCCGTTTCTCCATCTTGGCTCTAGCTAGACGTTGAGGGAAGGGCACTGGTGGCATAAATCGGCGCTCATCGATAAGCTCCTCCGTTCTAGATTTCACTTCTTCTTGCGACTCCTTTTCTTTTTCAACTTCAATTGTCGGCTCGCTCTCTTGTAGAATCTCCACCACGGGCTCCTTGACTTGAGTCATGGGGGGAGTGGTATCCTTCCCTCCTCTTGTAGTAACCGCAACGACCGCATTGATATGGCCGGTGTTGCCCCGTGGATTCGGCTCGGGTTGAGCCGGCAATTGTTGATTGTTTTTATTGAGAAACGCAAGTTGCTCCCCAATTTGAGCGACAACAGTGGCGAGAGAATCTTGTCCCGCCTTCAATGTGGCATTGATCTTTCGTTGTTCCGCCATAAACTCCTCCACCTTAGCTTCAAAATCCGGACGTGGTTGAGCTTGCGGTGGGTTGGGATTTCTCCACCCTTGATTGTACCCGGGTGGCCTATAAGGTCCCACTTGTTGCCTCGGTGGAACGTTTTGTTGCGGTGGCCCCCTCGGTGGATAATTAGGTTGTGGTGGTGGTGGAGCCCGAGCTTGAAGAGGTTGTTGTTGCGGAGGGTTCAATGCACCATCATGATTGGCATATGAGAAACCCGGATGGTTTCTAGCGACCGGATTGGCCCAATATCCAGAATTCCCCGCGATGTATTGGATTTGCTCCAAAGCTCCTTCTCCTTGCTCTCCTCCTACATACATGGATTGGGATTGGTCTTGCCAATCGCTCATATGATTTGTCGGTGTGGATGCAGTAGGGGCTCCTTGAGGCTCCGTAATGAATTTCTCCAATCTCTCCACTACCTTATGGAGAGAGTCAAACTTGCTAGAAAGCTCCGCCACGGCCTTGGCCTCATAGATACTTGTGGGCTTCAAGGAGGATGAAGAATGTCCTCGCTCGTCCCCCCATTGTTGGTTGTTCGAGGCCATCTCCTCAAGCAAGGCCGTAGCTTCATCGGGAGTCTTCGACAAAATGGCTCCATTGGCGGTAGCATCAATGATTTGTTTCGTGCCCGGTTGGAGTCCATTGTAGAAACTGTGGACAAGCTCACAATCCTCAATGCTATGATGGGTGCATTGGTGTTGCAAGTCCTTGAAGCGCTCCCATGCTTCATAGAGAGTCTCTTGTGGTCCTTACTTGAAGGACATGAGAGCACTTCTTATCTTCACCGTCTTGGAGGGCGGGTAAAATTTGTCGACGAAGGCACTCGCCAACTCATCCCAAGTGGTGAAGATTCCTTCAGCTTGCGTCCTCAACCAATATAATGCCTTGTCCTTGAGTGTGAAAGGGAAGAGGCGCAGTCTAATAGCATCCATGGAGACGCCCGGCATTTGGAAGGTGGCACAATTTGATAGAAAGAGCTGGATGTGGTAATGAGGGTTTTCATGGGAGTTCCCATGAAAAGGATCTTGTTGCATAAGGACCACCAATCCAGTCTTCAACTCAAAAATTTTTCTGGCCGCCAACTCCGGCATGGCTATGGACGAGGTCGTGGAAGAAGTCTTAGGCCGAAGCCTATCTCGTATGGAAATGATCCTCGCCATTCGTGCCGCCAATTCTTCGGGTGTCTCAGGATGGGTCATAAAATTTCCTTCCGTAACGGGTCTCCTCTCCGCTCGGATCCTCCTCAATGTATGCTCGATCTCCAGATCGTATAGTATCTCTTCGGGGTTCGCCGAGGATCTTGTGTACATGCAAGGCAAAACAGAGTTTCAAAGAAATAGTTAGCACAACGGAAGGGTGAAACAAAAATAAAAAAATGATAGAACAAAAAGAAAGAAATAGCTAGGTTATATGAATCAAACACTATTGCCTCCCCGACAACGGCGCCAAAAACTTGATCGCGCCCCGGATACACGTCCCGGAGCGGCGACACTGTAATCTTACCGCAAGCGCACGGTGTAGCGGCGAGCGAGTATCGAACACAGGGATGCCTAATAACAGTGTCTTCTTCAATCACCTGGCTATAGGAAAAGTCGGGAAATGTTCGCAAATATGCGGTCACAGTCGTTCAAATGTATAAAAGAAATAACGAATTAATAAAGACGCCTAGGGATAGGGAATCCCCGCTACTTGCCGCATCTCATCATTGCGACTCATAGGTTTCACAATTGCTAGACTTGAAATTTGGGTGAACTAGTTGCAACTAAATGTGGAACCAAGCTAACTCTCTCGCGCTATTGCCGGTCTATAGCCAACCTAGGGTAGGGTCCAATCTCTTGCAAACCCTAACCTAGGCAAACTAGCGTGAAGAACAACATCATCGTTCAATCGCATCTCGAGCCCACTCTCGTGCAAACTCAAGCTACGACCAATGTTGGGATAGTTCCTACCCATCCAATCTCTTGCAAACGGGTATTGGTATAGAATTACAATCGAAAACCCTAGTTTTGGTCCAATCTCTTGCAAACCGATCCCGGAGAAATTCAATTGCAACCCAATTCGAATTTCTAGGGCTTCCTATCGAATTGGGATCCAATCTCTTGCAAATCCCAATCGGTATGAATCCCTAGCCATTCGTATTAAATCAATCACAAACTAACCCTAATCAATCCTAGCAATAGTTTCACCAATTCATCACAAATTCGAAATTGGGCTCGTAGGGTTCATCCCTACGCCCTAAGACGATGAACTACTCACAATTCATAATAAAATGCAATAGAAATTCACAATCAAAATCAATAGAATTCATTGCTATATTCAAAATATCAATAAAAATGGAGTTTTTGAGGGAGAGAGAGACAAACCAATGAAGAACAAGATAGCATCCAACAAAATCTCACTTTTCTCTCCTCCCTCCAAGCTAAATCTAATCCCTAAAAAGTTAATCTAAAAAGGCTGCAAAAAGTTCTGAAAAAGCCCTCCAAACTAGGTTAAAACTGGGGTTAAATACCCCCCAAAATCGCCCAAAAAATCCTGACGAAAATGCCCCTACGCAGCCTCAAAATCGCAGTTTACGCTACAGGCAGCGCGGCTCACTCGGCCGAGTGACAAATGTCACTCGGCCGAGTGAGAGACCCTGTACAATTACAGAGAGTGGGGGTCTCAGGGGGTCGTCTCCTCGGGAGTCACTCGGCCGAGTGACTTTTCTTCACTCGGCCGATGGGCGTTCTTCACTCGGGCGGACGGTCTTTCGTCACTCGGCTGAGTTGGTCTTCGGGAATCGACTGTACAAAAACAGTAAGTCTAGAATTTTTGTTGCCGTCGTCTTGATGCCACTCGGGCGAGTGGGTCTCCGTGGTTCGGCCGAGTGACATGGCGATGCTCGGCCGAGTGCTCGCTGAATATAGCTCTGTTGCGTGTCCGATCTGGCCGGCCGAGCGGGCTTCCGATGCTCGGCCGAGTGACTCCTTCACTCGGCCGAGTGGCATGCTGCAAATGCCCATTCTTCATGTTTTTGCCTCCTCGTCGCTCCTACGACGTTCTTTCTTCTTCCACTCCTCTCCAATCGCAAAAACCCCTCAAGAGAGTCGTCGGTGACACTCCGGAGTGGGTGCATCTCAGAATCACTCCAAATCGCTCCAAATCTCCTGAAATACGACAAAAACAACAAATCGTGAAAAGCATCGCAATATTGTCGAATAAACGTGAAAAACACGATTTGGGCGATCTAAATGGCATGCAAACATGCGGAAAAAAGGTGTAAAATATGGACTGATCACTGGACGTATCCAAGTTTTGGGGAACCCGGGTAAAATCTTGTGTTTGCGTTTGGATTGATTGTGTCAATTATTTCCTCTTGCATTTATTATTCCGCATTTGCAATTTTAATTTTAATTGGACAATTATATTGCCATTACACTATTCACCCCCCTCTAGTGTGTTGTTGTTAGTACTGCAAGGGTAAGGCGATCCTTACAATTGGTATCAGAGCGAGGTTATAATATACTACAACGATGGAATTCAACGCCTCATCCGCGTCTCATGAAGAAGGTCATTCAACCGTTCGATCCCCGCTCTTCAACGGAACCAACTACCCAAGTTGGTAGATTAGGATGATGATCTACATGGAGGGTCAAAACCTATGGGACATCACGGAAGGTGCCATTTGTAATGGCCCAGAGTGCCATATACGAAGGGTTTATGCTTTTATGTGAATATAGAGTGTATATCTGTGTACTATGTATCGTGTATATACTTGTATACAAGTTAGTACATATTTGTGTGTGATTTATGTGGTTGATCGTGCATGTAGTATACATGCAGGAATAGTGAGGTCATGCATGGGTATGTGATGCATGAAGGAGGTTATGTGATGGTATGTGTATGTGTGTGAATGGGTGTGTAGGATTGGTATAGAGAGCCTAGTGTGAAAGGGGTTAAGGTTAGTGGCATTCTTGTAATTGATGGGGAGTGTGGGTGCATAATAGGAGAGTGTGAGAAGTAATGGCATACTTGTAATTAAGGTTTGGTGGCAATTCTGGATTTTGTATGGTTTTGTGCATTGAGCAATTTTGGATTTTGTATGGTTTTGTGCATTGAGCAATTCTGGATTTTGTATGGTTTTGTGCACTGAGCAATTCTCGATTTCGTATGGTTTTGTGCATTGAGCAATTCTGAAGTTTGTATGGTTTTGTGCATTGAGCAATTCTGAAATTTGTATGGTTTTGTGCATATAGCTTCTTGACTCTTCTACGTAATTCTTGGCTCTTCTACTCTCTTCTCCCAAATTCCATTCATTTCTAAACTCTTCTAAAAATATCTCACTCTCTCCCCAAAGATCAGGCCGAATTCATCCCTTTCCCTTGCTCATTCTTAGACAGTAGGGAGGCTGAGCACCCGTAGGGCTACGCCACCCTCACTCTGCACACACCTGTAGCATCCTTGTCGTCGTTTGGGTGTTGTTGCTCATTTTGGGAGCTTATGAAGGAGAAGGAGAAGGAGAATGACTTGAAGAAGGAGGAGTCATAGGGATTTGGGCTACCCCCTTATCTCTCATCACCCCTAAGGTAGGATTCCATCTCCAACTAGTATTAGAGTTGCATGCTTAGTTTCATGGTTGTTGTTGTTGTGCCTATACCTTTTCTAATGCCAATACTGAGATTTGTATGGTTGTGCGCGGTGGGCAATTCTGAGATTTGTATGGTTGTGCGCGGTGCGCAATCCTGAGATTTGTATGGTTGTGCGCGGTGAGCAAATCTGGACAGATTTACATGCTAATTGTTCTGATGATTCCTTCCAATCTAGAATTGAGTTTGCTCTGAAATATTTATGGCTTAGAGATTGGACTGTTATCTATAACTTTTATGTTGTAAACTTTTACCAATTCAAACTGGAAATAGGGTTAAAATGCTATCTTTACAACTTGTCGGAATTTCATCCAGTCTGGACACAGTTTGGTAAAGCGTAGATCAGTCCCTGCACACTCCATAGAAATTGATGATCTTAGTGTCGTTGGAAAGATAACAACTTTCTCTACAATTTTCCCTGAGATAGTGTTTTTGTAATTCCGACTGTAATATGCCCAAAATCAGCAATCAAGACAGACCCTGGAATCTGTCCGAAAAACAGATTCGTCAGTTCTTACCAAATAATTCACCATAAATCACACATTGGGACTTTCCTCTTGAAATTTTAACTGTGATTCCAAAACACACATATCTACAACTTTCATTTGTATTGTATGGGCATGTTTGATACAAATATTTGGAGCATTATGGCTCTGTTTGGGCTGTCCTGCTATTTCCAGAAACTGGGTTGTATGAATATGTTGTTGTGTGTTCAATTATGGTTATCCACGTTCTGTGACTTCATGTATGATTGTTCCATGATTCATCAGCTGTTTAATTGGCCATCTCATGCTTCATCTCATGTTGCATAAAGTTGTTCATTTTCATTTATATTCAATATCTTGGTGATTTAATTGTTGGTAACAATGTTGGCCTTCAAGAGGCGTTGATATGGGGAAAAGAAAGCAAGTTTGGATATGATGTTGTTAGGACACGAGGGTAGAGTGCACGGGCATGGACAAAGTTGCTACGGTAGGAGGCGGGTGTAGTCGCCGTGGGCAACCTCTTGATACCATTAGGTGGCTCCACGTTGATAACGGAGTAGAATCACGTGCACTTGCACGCCGGCTCATTTCATAGGATCCCATTGCATTGCATCTCATGGCAATTGCTTTATGTTTCATATGCATCATGGCATCATTGAGCATTATGGGTGACTTGTGGTTATAGATGTGAATATTGCCTTACATGTATGATTGTTGCCATGAATGCATGAATTGCTTGAGATGGATGCATATTGGTAAAATGAGGTGGTTTGCTTTCATTTGTGAAGCTTAAGTAAGTGGAAGTGAGGTGGGTTCCATGTTACCAGTTTCCTTGGTCTACTGTTATCACTTAGTTGCTCATTATAAATATTGTACTTGTTACTTGTTGTCTCTTGTACATTATACTAGTATGTACACCTTGCCTGTTGCACGTGCACGCTCCCATATGCTCATAATTATAATTGTTACTTCATGTACTACAGTAAATGTTTATGCAATGTCATACACTCTGTCTGCTCACGTGCACCCTTTCCACACTTCATGTAAGGGCTAGTTGGGTATGGTATTCCTACTGGGTCACGCTTTGACGTGCCCCACCGTTGACTTTTCAGGTTCAGGTGTTGGAGTTGGTTGGTGAGTATGAGGTGGAGCAGTGGAGTTATGTGGATGAGTTAGGTTGGGGTGGAGAGATGGGAGGAGAGCGTGTTGTACTTTTGGGGTTTTGTTTGGGTAATGGCGAGTTGTTCATGATGGATGTATGTACATATGGATGATGTATAGAAATCAGACTTTTCTTGGGTTTATTTGTTGTACAGTTTCCTCAGTGTTTCTTTCTGTGTTATGTTTTTGGGTTGTTTGGTTGTGCTTTGGGAACATTACAGGTACTATCCCAGCAGTACGCAGTGGACCTGCTAGAGTTTTTGTACTTTTCCTTCGTAACACTCGTTGCCTTAGGAATACCTGGGATGGATTCGTACTTTTCGGGTATCCTGGGGAGCGGGGCGTTGCACCATTTGAGAAGCCTACTACACCTACGGCTTCAAGGACAAAGGCGGAGAACGACTCGATCAAGTTCAATGCGAGGGCTATGAATGCATTCCATTACGCCCTCTCAATAAATGAGTTCAACCGCATCTCCATGCGTAAAACGGCCAACGAAATTTGGCATACTTTGGATATATGCCATGAAGGGACTACAAAGGTAAAGAAATCTAAACAAACTGTGTTTAGATCTAAATATGAAATGTTTAAGATGCAGGAAGGAGAAAGCATTTCAGAGATGTTCACAAGGTTCACTGATATCGTGAGCGCTTTGGAGGGACTCGAAAAGATGATTTCCCAAGAGGATCGTATAGAGAAGATCCTTGACTCTCTCACACCTCAATGGGACTCAAAGGCCAACAGAATTTTGGAGTCATATGACACGTCCAAATACACCGTTGAGGAGTGCATTGGTAATCTCATGGCGTATGAAGTGAAGCTTCAACACAAGAAGGAGATTCAACCATCAAAGCCCGATAAGCCGGAGAAGCACAAGGGGGTTGCATTCCATGCCAAGGAAGAGCCAATCAAATGGAGGAAGAAATTCCATCAAGAAGCTCCTAGTGAAGAAGATGAGCTAGAAGAGGCGAGTGGAGAAGAAATTGAGGATCTTGCCGAGCAATTCAAGGCATTCCTCAAGTGCAAGCAAGGTAAGTCTTTGTCAAAGTTTGCCTCCAATTCTAACAAGGTTCCTACTTGTTACACTTGCAGTGAAAAAGGTCACTTGTCCACCGAATGCCCTTCCAAACCCATCAAAGAAACTTACAAGGGTAAAGGAAAGAAGCATTGGAAAGGGAAATCCAAGTCCAAAAATCACAAGAAGGGACTTGTCGGGACTTTTGATGATTCGAGTGAGGATACATCAAGTAACAAAGAAGAGGATGCAAAGGACGATGCTCACGCATGCTTTGTAGCAATTGATGTTCCTACACCAATCCCCTCTGGCCCAAATGAAGATGAGTTGGAAGCATGTCTCAACTCCTATGAGGAATCATGCCCCATGGCAAACGAGGAAGAGTCATCGTCGAGCTCTAGCAAGGAAGATGATGATGATGATGATGAGATCGAGGAAGAAAAGATCTCATACAAGAAGCTTGAATATAACTTCGACATAGTCTCCGAAAAAGCTAGTAAGTGCATCAACTCTTACAATAAATTAAAAGCAAAATATAAGATTGCTAAGAGTAGATTGCATAAACTAGATATTGCTAGTGTAATCAATGATGAAATGCATGATTATGACACTAGTGAGAGAGACACACTTCTCTCTCAAGTTAAGGAATTAAGCTTGACTAATGATAATCTTGTTGCTCAAAACCTTAGCTTAGAAACTCGTATTCAACAACTTACGTTGAAATGTGAAGAGGAATCCCGTAAGCTCAAAAGCTTTATGTATTCTAGGGATTCACTCCACGATTTGCTTGAAAAACAACATCCGGCAAATCATAGAGTATGTTTAGGGTATATTCAAAATATGGTACCCAAAACCACCTCTAATTCATCTTACGGTGCAAATATAAGAAATATTGCTAAAGCACCTAAGAAGAATCACCATGCTTTCTTGTACAACAATAACATCAACAAGAAGCATGTAGATCACAAGGTGACGAGGAAGAATGAAAACTCTTCATTATTTGCTAAGAAGAAAAATACTCATTATTTGCATGCCAAGAAATTAGTTTCTACACCTAAACATGTCACATCATCCCTCTTACAAAGGCAAAACCTTTGTCTAGGAAATCATTGAGTTTATGGATTCCCACTAAGGTTAGTGTGCAAGAGAGGGATAGTTGCATCAACTGTCTAGTTAGGGATGTGATCACCTCATGTGATTACATTAGGAAATCAAACTCCTCTTGGGTTTGGTTCCCTAATGTTTAGGTTCTTCACACATATGCAAATTGTATGGGTATTGTGCTTAAATGTTTATTTTTTAGCATACCCATTGTTTGTGTGTGTTTCATGATTTTGAAAATGTTTCAAACTTATTTTCATGAAAATGGGACCTTGGGGAAGACATTGGATACATGCATTTGTTGATCCATATGTATGTCAATGTGGGAGTTATAATATCTAATATGTTTAAAATGTCTTTAAAATATATTTTAACTCTCATTTTGGGGTTTTTTTTGATAAAGATCATTATTTACTATTGGTTATTATGGTCTTAATCTTAACCCATTGATATTGCCATCATGTTTCATATCATATTTCTTTTTGGCAATATCATTGTGTATCATTGAAGCTTGATTTTTACATATCTATTGCTTTGATACACTTTAGGCCCATGGCTCCAATATTTGTATATCCATTGGTAAAAGGGATTATTTTCCAAGATTCTTTGTCTACAATTGGTATTACATCAATTGTTAGAGATTGTTTATCTTCTACTTTACAATTGGTATTAGATTCTAGAAGTCAATATTTGACCATTTCTATGATCTGGAGCATGGGATAGTGATTGATACCCACTAAAATTTTCAATTTGGTATCATACATCTCCTTATTTCTTGCATATTGTCATTTCTTTGGTTAAGATGACAAAGGAGGATATTTTTGATGTCCACCTTTTTGACGATGTCAAGGGGGAGAGATATATGCATTATGTAAATGTAACTCTTGTATTCCATACATATGCATTTGGGGAGAGATATATCTATGGAGAGAGATATATGGGGTTGTATAAACCATTCATGTTTGCATGATATTGTCTATTGCAATTGGTTTATGTAATCCATGCCTATTATATGCCACCATGACTTTATTTGGTATAATGAGTTTTTACTATTGTGTATCTCATTGTATAATTGATGCATATAAGTAGGGGAGCTCATTAGCATTGTGCTTTATTTCTTTGTGTTTAACATAATGTGTGTCATCATCAAAAGGGGGGAGATTGTTGAGTATTGGTGTTTCATACCAATCTTATTTTGATGATGATCACAATATTATGTTGTTGCTAATGACTCTCTTATTTTAGTCTCATAGTTTTTATTTCAAGAATATCTTTCTTGGAGACTAAACACTTGATGTAAGGATGGACATCAAGTGGAGAAGGGCCAAAGCTTGGACTCAATGAGTGCCAAAGCTTGGAGATGATGGCGAGCATCAAGGCATCAAGATGGAAGACTTAGACTCTAAGGAAAGCAATGTAATCCATGTCATATTTCCTTTATTTCTTTTTCTCTCATTTGAGTCTAGGTTAATGTAATGCCTTGATAGATGGTCTACTCATTCATGCATATGCATTTAGCCATCTTAGTGTGTCTTAGGATTATCATAGAATCCAACCTAATAGGTTCATCTTGACCAAAGACTCATTTGGAGTATCTGACTTTCCATCAGTCGCCTGCTTAAGGATTTACAGTCGACTGGGTGATTTCCAGTCACCCGTCGATCCTTCTACAGTCGACTGATATGCACTGCTCAAGTCAATATTTCTATTGACTCTACTTGAGCTTTACGCAATAGTCGACTGATGCTCAGTTTACAGTCGCATGTATATTTACAGTCGCCTGTGAATTGGTTAACAGTCGTCTGAATAGCGTAAGTGCATATACTGCTTCTCTCTGTTTTTCTCCATCTCATGCAGCAGTCGAGTGATGAAGGTTTTATAGTCGCCTGACTATTTTACAGTCGACTGTATTATTGACATCAGTCGCCTGTATGCTTATCTGGAGAAAGAGTGCAGCTCTCTGTTTTATTCCATCTCCTGCAGTAGTCGCCTGCTGAAGGTTTTACAAGCGCATGTCCTGTTTACAGTCGACTGTACCGACTTTATCAGTCGACTGTCCTGGCTCTGATTATAGCCGTTGGATATTTTCAAGCCGTTGAACAGTCGACTGTCATTTGTTCATCAGTCGACTGTCCATGTCGTTTCTGCCCAGAAACTAGTCGTTGCAGCCTTGTGCTTTTTGCTGTTTTCTTGGGTTTTGGGGATTGATATATGGTTCCTATATATATGGGTGTGCTGACTTCTATAGAACTTCTTGATGCTATTGAAAATCATAAGAGATCAATAAGCCACTCTAAAACTCTCTCATTTCCCTTTTTGAGCTCTCAGTCTTCTTCATGCATTGAAGTCCAGCTCAAGGAAAATCATCCAAGTGCTTTCAAGCCAATCTCAACACTTGGAGATCCTCTTCCATGCCTTGCATTCATCTATGAGTAAGCATCTCAAGGCATAGGTAAGAGTATTTATTTTACTTGGTGATTCTTGAAACACTAATTCTCTTTGTGGGAATTAGTCTTTCTCTCTTTGTGGGAGTTTATCTCTTTGTGGGATTAGGATATTCTCTTTGTGGGAATAACTCTCTTTGTGGGAGTAACTCTCTCAGTGGGAGTTTGGTGTCCTAGTGTAAGGCTAACCCTAATTCTCCGAGTGGGAGTTAGTAATTCTCTAGGTGGGAGTTTGACCCATGTGTAGGGTTGGTTGGGTGCTTGTGTAGGGCAAAATCCTCTTGGTGAGATATCTCTTTGTGGGATTTGTATTCACTTCTCTTTGTGGGAATATAGTGAATATTGGTGTGGCTGGACGTATCCAAGTTTTAGGGAACCAGGGTAAAATCTTGTGTTTGCGTTGGGATTGATTGTGTCAATTATTTCCTCTTGCATTTATTATTCCACATTTGCAAGTTTAATTTTAATTAGACAATTATATTGCCATTACACTATTCACCCCCCTCTAGTGTGTTGTTGTTAGTATTGCAAGGGTAAGACAATCCTTACAACTCAAACTCATACACACAGAGATCTCAACCAACCCTCACACAGAAGGTTATACTCTCACACAGAGAGTAACTAGCTCTCACACAGAAAGCTAAGGTTTGAAGGAAATAACAAAGGAAAACAAATACTCTTACATATGCCTTGAGATGAACTCATTAATGAATGCAAGGCATGGAAGAGGATCTCCAAGTTATAAGATTTGCTTGAAAGCACTTGGATGATTTCCCTTGAGCTTGACTTCAATGCATGAAGGAGATTTAGAGCTCTAAGAGGGAAATAAGAAAGTTTGAGAGAGGCTTAATTAATCTCTAAAGATTTTCAATAGCATCAAGAAGTTCCAAAGAACTCAACCCTCTAATATATATAGGAACCCTATTGGAACTCTCAAAACCCAAGGAAATAGCCAAAAACAAAAAATTGCAACGGCTAGAATCTGGGCAAAAATGTCACTGACAATCGACTGATGAACAAATGACAGTCGACTGTCCAATGGCTAAATAAATCCCAACGGCTATAATCTGAGCCATGACAGTCGACTGTCTGTTTGACAGTCGACTGTATATCATTCATCAGGCGACTGCTGCAGGGGATGTAAATAAATAGAGAGATGCATCTTTCACACTTACACCTTTCAGACGACTGATGGCCATTTCACATGAGACTATAAATATACAGGCGACAGTAAAAACAGCAATAGTCGACTGACTTACAGATTAGGATGAAGCCTAGAAAATGCAAGTTGTGTACAGTCGACTGCAGATCAATTCCCAGGCGACTATAAAAACACAGGCGACTGTAAATTGAACATCAGTCGACTGATGCAAAAAGCTCAAGAAGAGTCAATAAAAATGTTGACTTGAGCAGTGCACCACAGTCGACTGTAGAAGACTCGACAGGCGACTGGAATCACCCAGTCGACTGTAAAACCTTCAGCAGGCGACTGTTGGAGAGCCAGAGACTCCAATTGAGTCTTTGGACAAGATGAGTCTATTGGATTGGATTCTATGATAATCATAAGGCTCACTAGATGGTTAAATGCATATGCATGAATGAGTAGACCTTCTATCAAGGCATTACATTAAACCTAGACTCAAAATGAGAGAAAGTAATAAATGAAATAATACATGGATTACAATGCTTTCCTTAGAGTATATGGCTTCAATCTTGATGCTTTGATACTCCACATCAACTCCAAGCTTTGGCACTCCTTGAGTCCAAGCTTTGGCCCTTCTTCTCTTGATGTCTCTCTTTGCACCAAGTGGTTAGTCTCCAAAAATGATATTCTTGAAATGTACCTAAGACACTAAAACAAGAAAGTCATTAGCAACAACATAATATTGTGATCATCATCAAAATAACATTGGTATGAAACACCAATACTCAACAGAGCTCCGACGTCTTTCCAATAGAGGAGTGCAGATCCTTGCATCATTCACCATGGAGCTCGCCATCTTCAGTGATGAATCTGGAGGTTCAAACAACATCGGAAGTACAGGGTTTGGCTCTGATACCATGTTTATTTTTATAATATGGTCCACAAATCCCCACAGTGGTATGATATTGTCCAATTGTGCCCACTGGCCCAATTGGTTTTGCTCTTAGGCTTTCTCCCAAAAGGCCTCATATACCAATGGAGATTCTAAGCCTATTATAAACCCAAGACCCCCCTTCTCACACCCGATTGGGAACTATGTTCACATTCCAACAATATATGTCTTGGCTAAATTTTGTAAAGCTAACTTAATTTTGGCTCGATTCCATAAAACTATTGGACTTTACCAGAGAACTTTTAAATTTTCAAAATATTAATTTATACTTATTTTTGTGAAATTACACTAAACTTTGGTTTGTCCTGATTTCATAAAACTATCTTAAACACAAAATTTCCATGACACAATAGTATAGTATAAGTTTTTTGAAACTTCTAATGTACAAGGTAATTGTCTTTTTTTTCAAAGTTGTAATAGTTTATAGGAAATCAGGTCAAACTTTATGGTAGTTTTACAAAATTTAGCCTATACATCATTCAATTGTCTTTACTGAAAGTCAACAATTGCATATGTTCTTGAATTAACTTGGTGTGTAACTAAATCTATCTGTTCAGATGACTTCATTTTCTTATTTAAATTCCTACCTGTAGGAACTATGTGGTGCAATACGCCCTTGTGCAGGCATGTCCAAAGATGAGGACTGACATATTGAACCAGCTCATGGGGCGCTATGGAGATCTTTCGGTTCAGAAATCCGACAGCCATGTTGTGGAGAAGTGCCTGAAAGTCACCGGAGAAGACGAGTGTCAAAAAATCATTCAGGAATTGATGAATGATCATCGACTGTGGGAAATCTCGCAAAACCAATTTGGAAACTATGTCCTTCAGTGCGCTTATAGAGAAAGCAAGGTAGGAATTCTGCAGCTTCTGCTATTCTTTTCTTTTCTCACATGTTCTTCTGTGGTTAATTTTTTGGGCTTGCTAATCATAATCACTATACGACACATACTTGTATTTTTTTTGTTAAATAAATCATTTCAATTTATGCAACAAATCCAAATGGCGAGTTCATTCTTGAGCAACTAAAGTCCATCAGTTTTGTGAATTTTTAGTGAGCTACAAAGTTCTTCTGTGAAACACATCTGATTATTAATCCTTCAGCAAAGGAATAGGATACTCCAAAATAAAAGATCTAATTTTTAAGAAAACTCAGTTTACATCAAAATTTAAGTTTCTATTTAACTCTATATGAAGAATAAAATAACTTTAGCAAGGGTTGCATGTGAAAGGGCTTCAGGATCTCCTTTGTCGATTCAAATTGTTTACAGGGTTACATGTGAATTGGGATAAAAGTACAGCAATTTTTAGCAAGGGAACTCCCAATCCCAATAGTCTTGCTGACATTCTGGGGGTTAGATTAGCCTCCTCTCTTGCAATTTACTTGGGTCTTCCATTGTCTTCAAATTATCCAAAAGCATCTATGTTTGCTAGATTGATTGACAAGTGTATGAAAAGAATGCAGGGATGGTCCTCTTCGCTTCTCTCCATTTCAGGGAGGATTGTGTTAGTTCGTTCTGTTATTTATGGCATAATGACATTATGGATGTAGGCCTAGCGCATTTTCCAATCTGTTATTCACACAATCAGTTCTACCTGTAGGAAATTTATTTTCCAATCTGTTATTCACACAATCAGTTCTACCTGTAGGAAATTTATTTGGGGGCAATCTTCGCTTTTGGGCCTGGCATGATTTGTGCGCCCCCAAAGAAGAAGGTGGGGTGGGGCTAAGGCTGCTCACTGATCTTAATGATGCAGCAGGGATCCGCCTAACTTGGAAATATCCATCTTCTAACAGTCCCCGGGCCAATTACATGAGGAGTTCTTATAAGCCCTGTGAGGGGTTTTTTCACACTAAGCCCAAATCCACCCAGTCAGGCACTTGGAAATTCCTCCTCCATTACTGCAGTAAATCTCAGAAGCTTATTAGACGCATTGTGAATGACGACGCATCCACTTTCTTTTGGTATGATTACTGGCTACCATGTGGCCCTCTTTCTCTACTGCATGAAATCCCCCTGGATCTGATAACAAATTGGTCTTGGATTATTGGTCAGGTTCGGATTGGATTCATGATCCGAATCTTCAAAATTTCCGGCCTCTACTCAACTCGGTTCAATTGGGTACTGGATGTGATACATGGGAGTGGATAGCTGGTTCTACATGTACTTTTCGGGAAGCTTAGGAGGGGTCCCGCATCAGAAGAGACCCATTTCCTTATCACAATATTGTGTGGTTTAGTAAACATGTGCCCAAAATGGCGATCACCCTCCTGAGGGCATTCCATGGTAAGCTGCTCACTAGAGATACCCTTCATAACTGGGGGTTGCTCATGTGGTGTCTTGTGTTCTCTGTGATTTTGGGACGATGGAGAGTATCGAGCATTTATTCTTTGTATGTCCATACACTCATTATATCCTTTGCAGGAGCTTGCTAAAATTGGGAGTTACTATTCGCCGACTTCATTAAGCGATATTGGAAACCTTATACTTGCTCGATATAGTAAAAAGGACTTTGTGTGTATATTAGCAAGAATGGTGCTTGCTTCCATGGTCTGGCATATCTGGAAACAACGAAACTGGAGAATTTTTGAAGGAAAAAAGATAAAGTTAGCCTTTTGGAAGACATTGCTGTTGACGTCTGTATTGCTCTGTGGGACATTAATAGGGACCAGCCTTCAGCATCTGCCCCTTTATTCAATTGGGGTTTCTTGGTTCCATGATTTATTTGCTGATATTATGTATATATTTTTTATCTCACTTGTTGTGCCTATTTAGATTGTGGGAAGTAGTTGGAGACGACGCTTGTGCCATATCCCCACCTCTCCCTTTATCTAATTGGTATTCACTGTGGTGAAGTTTTGTATTTTTGATTAGTATATATAAAGAATCTCTCTTACTCGCCAAAAAAATAACTTTTTGGTCTTTATATAAGCTTACACCTTGATTTTCAAAAGTTACATCTAATATGCAGCGTTCTAAATATCGGATATCGGTCGTATATCGGCCTAGGAAATTTGATATCGGAATGCGGATGTCTGTGATATTTCTGGAATATTGACTAAATATCGGAGTGTCATATCGGAGGTTTAAAATGATGATATATGCAAGCATAGATGTATCTAAGAAGATATAAACTATACTAACTCATATAAAAGTATGTTTCAATTAAACTTCTCTCGTTAAACACGAATATCGAAGATATTGACTAAATATCGAAGTGTCATATCAGAAGCTAAAAATGATATCAAATAAAAGTATAGATGTATCTAAGAAAATATAAACTATATGTGGTGTTGTTTAAAGTAGCCAAAACTGAAATGATCCAAGGGGATAAAAGCTATTCCTCTCAAGTGAGCAGATTGATACTCCAGTCCTCACTATTCCCCCTCGTCCACACATTTTTTACTTGGAGTCAAATTAGTAAGTAAATCTGTTGCAACTTGCAACTCTAAAATAAAATAAATTTATTTTACAGATGGCACCCTTTTATGCAGATGGCAATTGCGGCAAAACAAATATTATAAACTGAAAAAAAACTGAAAATAAAAAACATCACGTATGTATATGTCGACTGTAAAAATGTAAAAATAAAAAAACTGAAAATAAAAAACATCATGTATGTATAAGTCGACTGTAAAAATGTAAAAATAAAAAAACTGAAAAACTGTAAAAAATGTAAAACGGGAAATAATACTCACCGTGGTTGGAAAACCCTCTCTTGGGGAGAATGAACGCCGGATGCCGAAGATCGACTTAAAACCCCAAAACTGAAAAAAAACTCATAAAATTCATAAAATGAAAAAAAGAAACAGGTAAAGAATAATCAATTTGATCGAAAAATCCTTCCTTGCGAAGATCGAATATCGTATGTCGAAGCTCAATCAACTAAAAAACCTAAAACTGGAAGGGAAAAAAAATCAAAAAACTAAAAAAAAAAAAATGAAAAAAAGAAAGGGAACGAATACTTACCTTGATTGGAAAATCATCCCTTACAACGATTGAACGCCGTATGTCGAAGCTCTATCGACTAAAACCCCAAAACTGAAAAAAAAATCAAAAAACTAAAAAAAATATATGAAAAAATGAAAAAAAAGATACGAATAATTACCTTGATCGAAAAACCCTTCTTTGTAACGATTGAATACCGGACGGCGAACTGCGATTGACTTTCGCCAGAAAATTTCGACTAACGGGGCTGATCGAAGCGACGTGAGGAGCGGAGCAGCGTGAGGAGCTGAGCGGTGATTAGGGCAAACACGCGATTTTCTCCCAAAAACCCCCGATGGCCTCATGTTTTAACTGATGGATTTGGGTCGGGTCGGATCCATTTTTCAGTGGATCGACCTGCTAACTGAACTTTAAAAACAGTGAATAACGGTCGATATTTCAAAAGGAAATATCTGCAATATCGGCTTAAACCGGATATATCGACGATATTTCCCCAAATATCGAAAACCGCATTAAAACAGCATATATTGTATCGGCACAGAGATAATTCCGATATTGCGACCGATATATCAGATATCGGTCCGATATTTAGAACACTGCTAATATGGAATTAAAACTCTAAAATAACTAAAGGACTCAAAATGAATCAAACTCTATCTCAAATAAAATATCTAAAAATGAAATATCTAAAAGACTTAAAGAACTTAAACTCTTTCTAAAATAAAATCTAAAGAAGACTGTATTTCAAATCCAAACTGGATGGTTCCTTATTAAATAAAGGCATTGTTTCTGTGTTATGTTGCAATGTGAAGGCCTAAGGAACACAAACAGGTGAGCTAGTAAATGCTTGGCGAGGGGCTTGTCTACTAAAGTCAATATACTAGTCAGTCAACAACAAAAATTCTAGCAACGCTATGTTCCACAGATACTTGAATCAAGGTGACATATGTGATATATACACGATACTTGGAAGCTATATTACTTTAGAGACGCCTCTTGTGCTTCATCAAGTAGGACCGACATACCGAAGATTTATTGAGACTTGATACGTCTATTTTGCGGAGGCCCAACAGCATGGGCCCAAAGGCGCAGCCTACTACGCGAAATCATGGGGGGTCCAAGCCCACCAAACGAAGCCCGAAAGACACGAGCCCAGAAACCCGACTACCGATCAGAAGCCCATCTGCGAGATCATGCCCGCCCGACAAGGCCCCCTAGAGGACCCCCGAACGTCGATCCGACCCGACCCCGAAAACGCGCAAGTCACTCGCCCACTCCAGCGATAACCGTTCCCCCAGGCCCGCTGCCACTTAATGGCCGTTATGGGGAGGTGCTGGGATGGCGCAGGGAGCGGCGATGGGGAGGCGGATTGAGGGGGCACGATTGGGGGCGGACGAGGGACGTGAGTCATGGGTGGACACGACGAGAGGCCTATAAAAGGGCCAGGAGGACGACTGGACAAGGGACCCGCATCTGAGGTAACAAAACCGAAGGTACTCCGTCAACGACCTAGTTCCCCCACTTCATCTCCTTCCCCCCGCTCGCGCCGGTGGACGTCGTTCCGATCTCCTCTCGAGTCGAACCGTCCCCGTCGAGCCTCCTCTTTCAGATCGTCATCTGACTTAAGCATCGGAGGGGATTTGGCCGGAACCAAGGTCCGGCCCCCCTGACGAGTGTTCTCGTCTGTCCAGGAAGACGTTAGATCCAAGTGTCGAGGCTTCCCCTCGGCTCCACGCCGACCACGCATCAAGCGAGGCGACCGAGGCTACCCCTCGTCGTCCGACCGACCGAGGCCGAGCACGCCCATCCGAGCCGAGGATTCTCCTCAGCTCCGCGTCGGTCGCACGCCAAGCCAAGGCACCGAGGCTTCCCCTCGCCGCCCGACCGTCCGAGGCCGAGCACCTCACACCGGGCCGAGGCTTCCCCTCAGCCCCCCTGAGGCCGAGGACCCAGACCCGGCCCAGCTGACGTGCTCTGCGTCGACTGCATCTCTGATTAGCGTCGCATCTGCACGTGCTCGACGCACCCGAGGGACCCAAATCGGCCCCTTGACCACGTTGACCGGGCAGTCCACGGTCAACGAGTTTGTAGTGAGAAAACACTCTGAAACATCTGGTGCAGTCTGTAGGAACGAAATATCCCACGAAGAAACAAACCGCACTTGCAATGGCACGCGCCTGCAACGGGAAGAGACGCATGCCCCCCATCCCGGAGGAGGGAAATGGCGCACCCAACAGCAACCTTGAGGGCGCACCCAACGGCAATCACCCCGCCCCCTCAGCCGAAGAGACTGGCGAGTCCGAGCTGGCCACGCAGGAGCAGCTCCGCGCCCTGGCCCAAGAGACCAACGCGAACATCCAGACGCTGGTCGCGACGGTACAACAGCTCATCGGCGTCGCGCTAGCCAACGGAGACGTGTTGGGCAACGACCATCGTTGGGAGGGGGGCCCCCCGCTCCTGCGGTCCGCTGTGGTCGATGACCACGGAAACCGAAGACCGAACACGGAGCGTCGGTTCACACTACCCGGCTTCCACCAGGCGAGATCGCGCGCCTCCTCCCCTTATCGCGAAAGGAGCCGGAGGGGAACCGAATGCACGGGGGACGAATCGGTGACCGTGTCGTCTCGTCGGCCACGATCACCCCACCGCAGAAGAAGTGATCGACACCACTCGAGGGACCGATCACGGCAAAGCGGAAGCTCCCGCCGGAGGAGCCGGGAACGCCGGATCAGCCCCACCCCCAGTATGGCGAGGGCCGTGGAGCCAGCCCAGCCAGCGCCTGTGCCACCTCCACAACCGAACGAGCCTGAGGTAGGCGGGTGTCGGACCCCCGGAGGCATCCACGGAGACCGGTGCCCCCCTGTCGCGGAGAATAACCGACGCGCGGGTCCCCTCTCGATTCAAGATCCCAACGCTGGGGAAGTACGACGGGATAGGAGATCCAGGGAACCATGTGATGGACTACGAGGGGGACATGTCCTTCCAGGGAGCCGATGATACCCTGCTCTACAGGGGCTTTTATTCGACCCTCAGGGGAGCAGCGAGAACTTGGTACCGTAGCCTACCCAGCCGCTCCATTGACAGCTTCGAGGAACTCACCCAGCTGTTCTGCAAACAGTTCATGGCAGGGTGACATGTAATGCCTGATGCTGAACATTTGTTTAACATAGTGCAGGGCCCGACCGAGCCACTCCGACAATTTATGCACCGCTTCAACGCTGAGCGGCTTAACGTAAACAGCCCTTTCGACCTCGTTATCCAAACGGCCCTAAAGAAAGGGCTGCGGCATAGAGGCTTGAAGAAATCTCTGCATAATGATCCCCCGAAAGACCTCCCTGGGATCATGGCGAGGGCCGAGCGCTTCATGTTGACCGAGGAGACCTTGGCCATCGAGGCAGGAAAGGCCAGACGAAGGACCAAGCGCGGCGATAGCGAGCGCCACAGCCCCGAAGGGTACCGGACAGAGAAGAGGGCGAGAAACAAGCAGCGGAGGGAGGATACGAGGGAAGCCACCCCAGACGTCGTCCTCACTCAAGTGCAGAAGGAAGAGCGCGCTGATCCCCCCCCCCCCCGCCGAAGACAAAAAGAGGGGGGAAAATGGGGAAAAGTATTGCAAATACCACAAGGACAACGGCCACGACACTGAAGACTGCTGGCACCTAAAGAAGGACATTGAGAAGTTGGTGAGCCGAGGGCACGCAAGGAACTTAGCCGATGACCCGGCCCATGGAGAAGGAACATCCATGCAGCCGGACAAAGGGAAGAAGGTCAACACCGTCCAAGGACCCCTCCGCATCATAGAGTGAGCAGGCGAGGTCCCCCCAGTCGCCGCCTAGTCGGGAGGAGATTATCTAGGTTCACATCCCTCCGTCTAGCTTTATTTCTTTTTTCCTCCAAATGTACTAGTCCAATAGGACCTTTAAGAGTACAAATGCACTCCTTTTTCCTTTTCTTCATCTCCGACGGAATCAACATTTCGCTAAGGCTGCATAAGAATGAAGACCGCCACCTCACCGGACGGGGGGGGGGTCAATCAAGACCGGTCCTAAGCCGAGGAACTTCACCCTCGCTGACCGACTCCTTCGCTCGTAAGCCTGGGGGCAATTCCCCCAGCCAGCGCAGACGCCGACCGGTCCTAAGCCGAGGAACTTCACCCTCGCTGACCGACTCCATCGCTCGTAAGTCTGGGGGAAATTCCTCCAGCCAGCGCAGACGCCGACCGGTCCTAAGCCGAGGAGCTTCACCCCCGCTGACTGACTCCATCGCTCGTAAGTCTGGGGGCAATTCCCCCAGCCAGCGCAGACGCCGACCGCTCCCAAGCCGAGGAGCTTCACCCTCGCTGACCGACTCCATTGCTCATAGGACTGGGGGCAGCCCCCCAGCCAATAAGGACGTCAACCTACTTGTCCACTCGAGGGGCAAGGGGCGACCTCCCGGAGGAAGGAGGCGAGCGACCACCATCAGCAGAGGAGCCGAGGTCGCAGCAACAAAGCAAAATGCGCGGAAAATTCAAGTAGGTCAATTTCATTTCCAACAGTTAACCGAGGTACAAAAGTGTGTCTTTTTTACAGGAAATCGAAGTGGAGAAACCTCCTTACAAACAATCCACTCTCGGCGAACAACAAAATTCGTCACCCACGAAAACTAGGGTAACGCCGGCAGAGCAAAACTTGTCGACCAAGAACACAAAATTGCTGGCTTAAATGAACATCCTTGCAATCAACAATTGTTTGCCCCGAAGTAGAGAGCCGGTAAAGATGCCAATGGAGATTGCGAGGTCAGGGATCCATTTCAAGTAGGCCGGGCCAAAGCGAAGCGGATGCTAAAAAATTTGAGGATAAAAACAAGGATGACAGGCCGGGAAGGACGACCTAGGGGACCCGGGCTCGGGAGGACGCATCCTCGGGCGCCTCGCCCTGCTCGGAGCGAGGGGGATCGACAGGCGGAGGGGCTTGTCGGACGCGCTCCGCACAATCCCGGAAGGAGGAGTGGACGACTTCGACGATCCGGGGGCCGATAAGGTCTTCATACTTACCGAAGGCCTCCCTGAGGACCTCGAAGATCCTCTCCCCCAGAGTCCCGACGACGCCCCTCTCCACCTCATCCGCAAACCGCGCCACCTGACGCCGATCCGAAAGTTTCCTCTGAAACTCCTCTCTCTCCAGGCGGAACGACTCAGCCGCTTCCCCGGCCGACCACCGAGCGTCCTCCAACTCTCCCTGGAGATCGGCCACTCGTCCCTCTAGCTCGGCCACCCGGAGCTTGAGTTGCCGAGACTCCATCTGGGCCGCCACCGCAGCTACCTCCGCCGCTCCAGCCCGCTCGTGGTCCTTCGCGAAGGACTCCTCCAGCTCCCTCAAACGGACAGCTCGACGCTGCGACTCGACAACGAGTGTTGAACCCTGAACGACAAGACATGAGCCAAGAAGAGAGCGAAGGAAAGAAAGGGACATCGGGATAGCCAGACCTGCTGAAGGATCCAGACCAAGGTGTCTGACACCTTGTCGGCAAGGGCCCTCTCAAGGAGACTACGGTCCCGGGGGAGGACGGAGCCCTCGGCCAACTGCTGAGCCAAGGCTCGGTCGACAAACACCGAATCCCCGGGGGTGACCTCGAGGGAGGCCGAGCTGCTTGCCAACAGGGCACCGATTCCCGATAATGGAGGCGGAGACGCTGCGACAGGGGTGGTCGTCAGGGTCACTGGAAGATCCTCGGCGGCCACCGCCGGGGGCACGGAGCACACCGGACTGGAGGGATCCGCGCCTTCCTTCCTCCTCTTCCCTCCGTGAGGCTCGGCAGGCGCCGAAGGGGAGCGCTTCCGCCTCGTGCCACCTCCACCCTCAGGGACAAGAGGGGGAACGCCAAGCGCAAGAGGAGCTGCACCGGACCCGTCGTTACCCCCCGCCACTTGGGCCGGTGGGACGGATCCGGCCCTTTCGACCCCCCCGGGGAGGAGACTACCAGAAGAAGAGGCGGGAGGCGCGGCCACCACCTTGCCCACGGTGGGCTCGGCTCGGCGCACCTCCTCCTCAACGGTCCGCCAAGGTGCCCTTTCCGAGGTGCTACCTCGGCTCCGAGCGGCTCCACGCCGAATCAGCTCATCAACGTTGCGGGTGAACTCGCGACCAGCCATTCCTGCAAGCGAAACCGAAATCAGGGTAAGCCACGGGGCAATACAGGACTGAAAAAGCGACCTACCCGGAGACCACAAGACGGCCTTCAGGAGTAGGTCGTCCAGCAAAGGCCAGATAGACTTCGCCTCCAAGGGGAGGGCCGAAAGCAGCGTGACGGCCGCCTGATCAGCCTCGGAGAGGGTTAGCGTTGGGCAAGGCCGACCCGACCCACCCCAACCTGTCAAAATCTGAGCATCCTCAAGGAAGACCACAAAGACATAATCCGAGCTCCAATCCCCTGCCCAGTGGGGTAGCCCGATCAGGCATTCCCTCCCCGCGCGGGCTCGGAGGTGCAGCCATGACCCTAGACCGACCGTCTGGATCTGATAAAAATAGAAGAGAAGGGGGAGAGATGGCTCCAGACCGCGAGTGCAGCAGAGCATCACAAAGCCTGTCAGAACCGCAACCGAACAGGGGTAAACGGGCAAAGGGGCACCATGAGGTACTCCATGACTTGGATAAAGAAGGGATTGAGCGGGAAACGATGACCCAGACGGAACATCTCGACGTAAACGCCGACTTCGTTGCTCCTCGGAAGACAGATCCGCTCGTCGATGAAAGGGACTCGAACATCATACGGGTGACAGAGGTACTTTCCCTGAATCTCCGCAGCCGCCAGAAAAGAAGTCCTCGACGGCGTTCTGAGGACAACTGGAGGTACATTAAGCCGCACGGCAGCCGACGCCACATCATCGCTAGCATAGTCTGGGAAGAGCTTCCCCTTCCCTTTATCTCGGAGGGAACGGCTCCCCGAGGAGGAACCGGATCCCACAGATCGGGGCCCGCCACGCCTGGACTCAGGAGGATCCCTCGCCCCTTGGCCAGAGCCACCTATCCTAAGAGCAGCCATAATAGGAGGATGGGAGAGGAGTTACCTTTTTGTTTATTTGGAGAAGGCAAGGAAACGAAGGCGGCGGAAGACTCTGAGTTTGTGGAAAGCCCGGAACAGAGGGAAGAGCGAGGAAGAAGTTGGGATCAAAGCAGCCGGGGCACTTATATACAAGACCCAGGGGTGAATTCAAAACGCTTGACAGGAACGCGTGGCAAGCCTCAAAGAACCGGCGGCGTTTCGAAATCGGCACCAAGGGAAGTCCTATCGATCCGCCTCATCATAACTTTCATTTATGACCGCGCCTCGACTGACGCGCCAATCAGAACCCCAGGAGTCACATCGGTCGAACCGAGCCGGCCAAGGCCGATCGGCCCCACCGATGGAGGCAATTGATACGTCTATTTTGCGGAGGCCCAACAGCATGGGCCCAAAGGCGCAGCCTACTACGCGAAATCATGGGGGGTCCAAGCCCACCAAACGAAGCCCGAAAGACACGAGCCCAGAAACCCGACTACCGATCAGAAGCCCATCTGCGAGATCAGGCCCGCCCGACAAGGCCCCCTAGAGGACCCCCGAACGTCGATCCGACCCGACCCCAAAAACGCGCAAGTCACTCGCCCACTCCAGCGATAACAGTTTCCCCAGGCCCGCTGCCACTTAATGGCCGTTATGGGGAGGTGCTGGGATGGCGCAGGGAGCGGCGATGGGGAGGCGGATTGAGGGGGCACGATTGGGGGCGGACGAGGGACGTGAGTCATGGGTGGACGCGACGAGAGGCTTATAAAAGGGCCAGGAGGACGACTGGACAAGGGACCCGCATCTGAGGTAACAAAACCGAAGGTACTCCGTCAACGACCTAGTTCCCCCACTTCATCTCCTTCCCCCCGCTCGCGCCGGTGGACGTCGTTCCGATCTCCTCTCGAGTCGAACCGTCCCCGCCGAGCCTCCTCTTTCAGATCATCATCTGACTTAGGCATCGGAGGGGATTTGGCCGGAACCAAGGTCCGGCCCCCCTGACGAGTGTTCTCGTCTGTCCAGGAAGATGTTAGATCCAAGTGCCGAGGCTTCCCCTCGGCTCCACGTCGACCACGCATCAAGCGAGGCGACCGAGGCTACCCCTCGTCGTCCGACCGACCGAGGCCGAGCACGCCCATCCGAGCCGAGGCTTCTCCTCGGCTCCGCGTCGGTCGCATGCCAAGCCAAGGCGCCGAGGCTTCCCCTCGCCGCCCGACCGTCCGAGGCCGAGCACCTCACACCGGGCCGAGGCTTCCCCTCAGCCCCCCTGAGGCCGAGGACCCAGACCCGGCCCAGCTGACGTGCTCTGCGTCGACTGCATCTCCGATTCGCGTCGCGTCTGCACGTGCTCGACGCACCCGAGGGACCCAAATCGGCCCCTTGACCACGTTGACCGGGCAGTCCACGGTCAACGAGTTTATAGTGAGAAAACACTCTGAAACAAGACTGATAGTCAAAAGAGTTTAGTGCATAAAGGATGGGTTTGCAACCATTTGATTAGTTTATGCATCTGTACAGCTTTTTCCACTTTCTAAAGTACTATGGATATTTTGACACTGATTGATTCGCAAAACTTAGAAAGCCATTCTACCATCCGACTTTTTGTATTTTTTTAAATACAATTATATGCCTTGATTAATAACTACTTTAACAGAAACACTACACATCAACAAGAAATGATTAATCATTGGGTGACATTGTAAGTCATCTGCTCTTTGTTCCAACTGTGAAGGTTGTGATGCTTTATGTTGTCTTGGTCAGAAATTGTGTTGCGTGCCTTTGTGTACGTCTTTCCCGCCCATAACATTATGACGTGTATGCACGCACGCACGTGAAACTAGTTGTATGTGCATGAACTTGAAAAATTAAGGCTACAATATTACTACCATAATACTTGTTTGGGTTTAATTTGGATGACTAAATATTTTAGCTTTGTAGTTGTCAATCTAAACGCCAAGACTACTAACTCCAAATCCGCGGTGGAAACAAGTTATTTTCTAAACGACACGAAAATACCAAAAGGATAGTACAAGCTTAGCAAATGTAAACGCTCTTTTTCTTTATTGCAATGTGTAAACTTAACAGTTATCTTTTTACATACTCTCACTATAACAAATCAAGCTTGTGCACACTTTACACTCGAAAAAATCAGTGAGGTTTATCAAATGGAAAGAAGGAAAAAATATGAAGGGGGGAAAATCAAAATTGCATTTTTCACACTTAAAAGCAAACCCAAAAAAATTACAATATACTCACCTTTTCCTTTTGGTTAAAAAAGTAAAAAGGCAAAAAATAAACTCTCAATCTGCGCGTTGTTGCGATAGAAAATGGAATTCAGAGTTCTGCCGGAGTAGTGGCGGTGGTTCTACGTCTGAAAGGTTGATCTCAAGCACCGACCGTGAGATTTCGTCCAACGAGAAGGGTATACTGCATTTTGTTGATTTTGGGGGAGTCAGCTTAATCAAGTTTCAAAAGCACTTAATCCTAACTGCAGTTTATACGAAAAATACTTTTTCCAGAATGAAATTTTTTTGGGGAAGTTTAGGAAATGGCTTGTTGATCTCACCTTGAATCATCATCCAACAGGAATGAATTGTTTGGCATGTTAATCGAATCATCGCTCATCAGAGCTCTCATCTTGCCAATTACCTGAAACCAATACATGTAATTATGTGTTAATAGTTATTGTTTACATGCATGTTTATTCCTACTCTGTTGGCAGTCAACTTCCTGTGCAAGTATAAGTTTTTTGATTTTAGTTTCTCAGCAGTTGGCATGTCTGGAAAGGACAGTCCATAATGGTATTGTCAACCAGATGAAGTACATGTATATGCTTACATCTTTTGATAAACCATGTGTACCGTACTTGTCGTCCCAAAACATTGTTCCAATACGATAAATTTGAGGAATACTCAAGTCCTAAAAGCCATGTAGGAAACTATTGTCAGCACTAAGCCATGGTATTGACTCTAAATAAGTAGACACTTGCTTGTACTTACTGGGCACAGTTCATTTGTGATCTCCTCCAAGGATTTGTGAGATTTCTGATGCAGAACCTGTGAAATGTGTACTGTTTTAGTTTTCAGGAGAAACCGTCTACTGTCAGTTACTAGGTGGAGATGCGATATATCACTTACCAAAAATCCAGTTGCTTGTCTAATGTGTTGGAGCTCACCCCATGACGTTCCAACAAACTGAAAGTAAAAAATAAGCATTATATTGGTGATTGCTTAGTTATTTCCTTTCCTTGTTGTGTAAATGGATCTGTCAAGGGCTTTTCAATTTACTGACCTCATCTGTTGCCCTCGAGCACCACTGTTCTAACTCTTGTAAGCCAGCCTTTACATACTCACCGTTGCTAAATGAGCAGCATTCGCGACGGAGTAGCAAGCTGCATTGTAAGTTCCAACAATATTTAATGATACTATTATCAAGAAAATAATTTACATGAGGAGAAAACCAAAATGAAGAGAATTAAGAAAGAAATGCTATGTCGGGTTGATCAAGCGATGAACTGGCAGTCAACATTGCAATATGGTGTCTTTTAAGTTCTGACATCTCACATTTGCAAACTTACAGATCAAGAGAGATAGTGAGTTTATAGTATCCATACATTTCTAAAATAGTGTTATGTTTCTCTTAAAAATTATAACCTAAGAATATATTATTATCATAATAAGACAAGCTACTATAGTTTAAGATATTGGGATTCTTGAAATGTGGAGAAATATCTAGGCATTCATTGATTGGTTCATCGAGAAAGTTAAGGCCACGTATTACATTGATGAATTGAGCAATCATGTATCAGTACCTGTTAAAGAGTTGTACGTTGAAATATCTAGGCATTCATTGATTGGTTCATCGAGAAAGTTAAGGCCACGTATTACATTGATGAATTGAGCAATCATGTATCAGTACCTGTTAAAGAGTTGTACGTTTATGAATGCGAACACTTGACTAAACGCTTTCCTTATAATCATAGAAGGTACCTTCAAAATCCAAACTAGACAATGTTAAACCCATTCCCAAATATGTTTATAAATGTCAGAGAAAAAGGGTTACTTACAAAGTTATCACGCAATATGCTCAATATGCGATCTAAGCTCTTGACAATACTCTGCCAGTGACCACTGGATGCTTGCTTAGCTACCATGTTAGAATGAATGCTCCTAGATGATCCCCTGATTGATCTGGCTCTTGCTGATCTTGGTGCCTGAAATTTTGAATTTTCAACAGTTCATCATCTTATGTTGATATATGCTCATCATTTTATACTCAATGTTTTTTTAACCCATTATTTTTCTCTAAAAGAGACTTGCCTGTATGCACAATGTTAAGAATGGGCTAATCTCTTTCTTCTGTTTATCTCGAATCATTCCATATATTTTCTCAACATAAGCTGTTAAGTGTTGTTTAAATAGTAGGGCAGGGTACTTTGCATCTACTCTTGATTGGTCATTGGATTTGCTTGCCATTCCACTGTAGCCACTAGAGATCTCCATTCCAGTTAACGATGAGCGAGTGCTCTAGCAAAGAGACAAATTCAATTAGTAAACTGAAACATAATGGCAACTAGTAAAGGGAAATTTGAGAATTTTAAGCGTAATTCATCTGATTATTATTTCTTGAATATTATTGATGAAGATAAATCTTACTCGTGCCATTCTACTGAATAAAGTGACAGTCGTGGCTCTATTCCTGTTTGAACCCATAGTCGAGGCATTGCTAGCTTTGAGAGTATTTTGTAATAGGAATAGAAGAGTGGACGTTGTTGAGAGCCAGTAAGCAAGTTCATTGACGTTGTCTTGACTCTAAAAAGAGAAAGCGATAGTTAACAACACAAGAAAAATATAATCAAATGAAATTTTATTTTTATATAAAATCATCTTACAATACAAAACCACAAGTAGTTTTTAACATTTTAAATACTTCTAAGCCTCGTTCCTAGAAATTGACCGGAGCAGCCTCTAACATGTTCAGAGTATCAAATTTCGTTAAGCATGAGGCGGTAGTCTTATGAAATTTATATCAAATATCAACAGGTTCAGGATATAAATGACATCTTTTTTTTAGCAAAATTAATAAATGACATCTTCTATGATGAAATACAAATGTAGAAATGATACTGGGCCTAGATTCTTACCTCAACCGATGACCTTATTGTATGAATGATACGATCAAATATGTTTGTCCTTTCTGCTTCAAATGAATGCCACTGTAGCAGTGATTTATAAACTATGCACGCTGCAGCTGGATGCATCTTCACGAATCGCTTGTCTTCCATAAGGCACTTGATAAGCACATCATGATTTTCCTATAAAAAGAATAAAATAATAAAAGGTTATGTGGATTAAATTCTTTTAAAAGAGAAATATGTATGATTCATGACTCTTTCATGTTCATTTGGAAATAACGTTAGTTGTAAGTACTTGTTGCCGATCGGTAAGCGACTTCTGTTTGTTTAGAGCATGTAAAGGAGGTGCTGCCTTCATTTCCTGAAAACAAGAAAATATCATTAGATTCTATAGAATTTTCAGGCCATTTTTGGTTCTGAGTATCAGTTCAACTGTTATGAGACATACTATTGAAGGCTTAGGTTCTTCTTGATATGGATGCCCATCTTCAAGTACCTGGATCATTATAGGGCAAAAAAATTTTAAATTGCTTTGAAAATAAAGGAGAGAGACAAAAGACAAACATATTAGAATATGTAGTATTTGTAGAGAACAGTGAATTTGATACCTCCATGACTGGTTGTTTCTGCATAACTGCATGAGTGATTACTGGCTGAGCTATCACTGCAGGCATACTGCGAAGCAACACATTTTCTGACTCCAGCGCTGCCATTTTACTTTCAAGACTGAAAAACACAAGCCAATGATGTTTAAAAGTTGAATAACATGTTTATATCACTAAACATCAACCAGAAACTTGAGAGGATAACAATCGAAAGCATATAAGTATGACATTCATTATGTATCATAATACATTTTAATATCTTCTAAGAGATCTTCATTTGTTGATGCCACCAACGCTTGTTGCCTTAAAACCTGGTTCTCGGACTCAAGGCTGGATAAATTTGTCTCAAGTCTGCACATTGAAGACCATAATATTACAGGATAATGTTAGTTTGCAAATCATTTTGCGACAATCATATGGAGAAGATATATTTTGATGCTGTACACTACCTCTCCATTGTTTCTTGGAGTTGGCATAGTTTGAAATGGGACTCTTCCTTCTCTTTAATCAATTCTTCTGTCTGCTTTTGGACATCTGAATATTTTCTCTCAAATTCATCTGCCTTCCTTTTGAATTCAGCAAGTTCATCCTGTGTACACAAATAAACAGCCAAATAAATATATAAACTAATAAATCATAATGAATATGTCTATTATTCAAAGCTATTTTACTGTATATATTCATGCTTATAGTTTATCTGATTGTACTTTCATGTTTGTTATTGTGCATTCCTTGTATGTATGTGTCAGACAAACTCATGCATGTGTACATGAGCGTACACATTCTTACAAGTGTCGGTGCAAATTTCATCATATTTGTGAATTTCCTGGTAAATGTATGGTGGCAATGACACTAAATACCAAATTTTTAATGTAATATCTGTTTAAAGTAGTTCCCCTTCAAATAGGGCTATGCAATTCATTACAGTTATCTGATCCAAAGCTAGTAGTCTTCAGACGTGCTTTCAGATAGAGAATAATGTAACTATGTAAAAATTAAAAATTTAAAAAATTTAAAAAAATAAATAATATGAATCTCAAACTCTACCTCTAGCTTGTTGTTTTTGTTTGACAACTCCTCCAATTTAGCATTGTCAACAACTGGAACCTCTTTAATGAGTGGGGGAGCTTCCTCTATCGCTATTATTGCTGCTTCTCTTTCCTTGATGATTGCAGCGCTGGCTTCATCAAGCTTCTCCTGCATTTCTTGCAATGTAGATTGTAGTTTTGCAATCTCTTGCCCTTTGGCTTCCTCAAGATCAGTCTATATCACATAGAAATTCATGTTCATCAGTAGATGCGAAATAAAAAACCTAGATCGCTGGAAGTACCATCTAAAAGATAAGATTTGAGTTATATTCAGTACCCTCATATGCTTTTCAAATTCTAGCCTCCATGTGAGCTCCTCCACTTTCTTTTCCAGCTTGTCCTTCGCTTCTTTGAGTGCACCAGTCTCCCTTGCAGCCTATATGAAAAAATTCTATTTAGGCACCTTCTGCTTGCAACTAGAACTGCACGGAGTATGAAAAACGTAATATTTTAGTATATTGATTCCATCTAACCATTCGGAGCTTTCGGAGTTCCTTCCTTCCTACTCGCCCTCTCCAGAGGCATTGAAGCATCAAACTAGCTTTCTTTTGATTTAGATAAGCTGAACGAGCTTTGTGTAGGCGCCACTGAGTCTGAAATTCATTACAAGAAATATATTGGAGACCGATAATGATCGATAAATTCTTCAACCAAATGAAGTTTCTAACTATTACTTGAATGATTATAGCGGCTTTAGTCCTCCTCATATGTCGAAATATATTACGTGCAGCCATTGCACGTAAGCCAGTTTGTATAACGATTGTTGATTCCTTCAATCTTGTATAGGCTGTTCGTGCTGCACGTGCTCGTGAATATTTCTGTATTCGGATGGAAGATTCTTCTCTCCTTATTTCTTCGTAGAGCTTTCTCGCAAGGTATGCTGTCAAACATGAAGAATCATATCATATCAGCTGCATAACTGAATCGTTTGCTGAGGAAACGAATAAAAAGTAACCAAGTGAAACTACCTCTCCAGAGTTTTTGTATTTCTATTGTGGATTTCTTTAGGACAAGGAATTCTTTCCTTGTCAGATATGTTCGTATCTGCCTCTGGATAAGTCTTGCAGCATTTGCTAATAATTCTATCCTTCGAGCATCAAGCTCCGCCATTTGACCAGCCCTAAGGAACACCTTCGATTTCCCTATCTGATAAAATAAATATAAAAGAAAATTTTGTTAGGTCATATATGTGGATTTTATGTCGTGTTAAAAATGTTTATCATCATGGCCTTATTATTTGCTGTTTTCTAAAATTCTAAGCTATCCACATGATCTATTCATTTCTTCTTGTTCAAGTACGACAAAAAGCTGTTTTTAAGACCTCTGTTCAGTATTGTAGTTGGTTTGTGGGGGTTTTTGTTTATTTTTTATTTTATTTTATTATTATTATTATTATTATTATTTGGGGGGGGGCAGGCGGTGTACTATATGGTATTCTCTAGTAACGTTTCTCCAATCAATATTCATAGTCATCAAGGAAACTTTAGAAACTAATCCTCCAGGCCAGTCATTAAAGAAGCTAATTTTAGTCAGCATCCTTAAAAAATTAGTTTCATTGATGATTATAGCACTAGTATCGATGAGATTCATGGTATTATTGCATTATTTAATAGCATGTTTCCAATCAACATTCATCGTCGGTTAGGACATCCTTCTCTGAATAATTTGAAGTTTTTAGATTATAAGTTAAATTATTTGTCGAGTTTACAATGTAAGTTGGGTCAGAAAGGAAAGCATCATCGTGTGTATTATCCTTCTAAAGTCAATAAAAGAAAAAAATAAACCATTTAACATTGTTCGTTCTATACATTGGGATCACGTCTGTACAACTGAAGCTTGGTTTCAGATATTTTATTACGTTTGTTGATAATTTTTCTCATGTTATTGGGTTTCACTTGCTTAAAGATAGATATAAATCATTTTTATATTGTAGAGTTTTGGTGTTGAGACTAAAACATAGTATGGTTTATCCATATGTGTCATACGTAGTGATACTGCTAAGGAGTATTTTACCTTGGCTTTCACTGAGTTTATATGATACAATCTGATATAATACCTTAGTTATCTTGTTCATTTATGATATAATAGAATGGAGTGGTTAAACACACAAATAGACACCTATGTGAAGTAGCATATACACTATTATTTTATAAAATTGCTCTGCTTTGGGTTCCAGTACAGTCAAATGATTACATTTCTAATTATGAGTTCTCTTTTTTACTAGATATTCGAGATAAGATAACTGTAAATTATAATTCTTCAATTATATTAAATAACAGGCATGCAATAAGGTTAGGAAAAAATAGTTACATGTGTATATTATATGCCTTAAGACTAATGCTGTTGTGTCATCTTCTGCATCAATGCTGTTAAGTCATTCGTACGTGACTGTGTTATCATTAGTGGCACCTTGATATATTTATATTTGTTCTCTATTATTTTGAAGGAGAGAGTTCATATGTGGCCATGTTGGATGATATGTTGAACATCATGTTGCAACATGAGGTCCAACATGCGGTGTCAGAAGGCTGGAAATGAATGACGATCTTCAGCGATTATCAAACATTGGGTACTCCAGATCTTATTGCAGGTTCTTCAAAGTATTCTGGTATATGTTGTTGAGATTGAAGAATCGTTGAAGATTTATTTAGAAGCTGCAATCTCTTGGAATGATTGAAGAATCGGTTAGAGAGATTTTCTCCCGCAAATATCGGTTGTCTAATCCTTAAAGATTTTGCAAAACCAAATTGTCTGAATTGGTTCTGATCCTTGGGGGCTACCGATCTGCACAGATTTGATCAAGCAACCTTCTCCTTATCTACTCCGTGATTAAGGGGAGGGGGCGAAGTATAAAAGGGATATGCAGAATTACGGCTAGGTCACGGCTTTTACGAAAGTCTATTGAATAACTCCGGGAGGAGGCTGACGGCTACCGAGGTAGGGGATCAAGGGAGTTGATTCTAGTCAGTTCTGCAAGTGGAGCTTGCATGCAAGGGGAGCTTGCATAGATTACTCCATGAGTTGGTAGAGACCACCCATTATGGTTTGTATTGAGGGTGACGTTGTTCCTCCTAATGGAAACATAGTATTAGTGATTGTATTCATTAATATTTGGGTGGAGTAATCTGATTTTCTGGGCGAGACCCCACAGATGTAGGTGTGCACACCAAGCAGCGTTACCAAGTCTTGTGTGTCATTGCTTAGTTTGTGCTTTATCATTTGGTTTATTTGATTAATATCTGCGTGCTGATTTACAATTGGTATCAGAGCAGGTCATCCGTACTACTTTGTGTTGTCAAAGTGGGTATGATCCTGTATTCTCAATACGCAAATCATGAATACGAAAGAAGGCGCTTCCGTTACACATCCTCTGCTGCTCACCGGCACAAACTACACATATTGGAAGTCTAGGATGCGTGCATTCATCAAGTCGCTTAATGAGAAGGCATGCGTTGCCATCATTGAAGGATGGACTCCTCCGGTCGAAGTAGACAAAGAAGGCAAAGTACATCTCAAACCAGCAAGAGACTGGAGTCCAGAAGAAGATCGAGCGGCTCTGGGAAACTCAAAGGTCGTAAATGCCATTTTTACCGTTGTTGACGAAGAACAATTTAAGCTGATCTCCACGTGTGGATATGCCAAAGAAGCATGTGATATTCTTCAGAATGTTCATGAAGGAACGAGTACGATAAAAGCTTCCAAATGCCAAATGCTTGCATCTCAGTTTGAAAATCTAAGGATGAATGATGAAGAGACAATAGCTGAATTCAATGGGAGGCTGAGAGACATAACTAATCAGGCCTTCCAACTAGGCAAAAAATACTCACAAAAGAAGCTAGTCGAGAAAACCTTGAGATCCTTTCCAGACAAGTTCACGGTGAAAATTGCAGCCATTGAGGAAATGAGAAACACCTCCACTATGAGACTGGATGAGCTCACGAGGTCTCTTCAGACCTATGAAATGAATCTGAAGCAAAACAAAAGGGACAAAGGGGTGGCACTAAAAGGTAGAAGCTTGTGAAGCACCTAAATCTGATAATGAGTCAGAATTTGACGATGACATTGCCTTGCTGACCAAGAATTTCAGTAGAATGATGAGAAAGATCAGCAACAAGGGTCAGAACTTCAGGTCTGTCAATAAGGACCTATAAGGGGCCACGGTCAAATCTCCCCACTGTAGGAAAGATTACCAGTCGACATACTCAGAAGTATGATCCGAAGAACAAGGGCAAAGGGATACAGTGCAAAGAATGTGAGGGTTTTGGTCACATACAAGTCGAATGTGCCAACACTCTCAAGAAGCAGAAAGGGAAATCTTTAGCAAGCACTTGGTGTGATGATAAATCAGAAGGAACTGCGTGAGATGAGGATATCACCAGTAACTATGTCGCCTTTGCAGCCATCCTAATAGGATAATCTGATAGTGACACTCACAGTCATGTTGAATCAGATGTTGCAACATCAGGTACAACATCTGGCAACAATCTTGACAGTGTCAGCCAGAATGTTGCAACATTCAGTACAACATCCAGCCTTGAATTTGATTTCAAAGTTGAGAGTGATGAGGAGGCAAGTGAAGATGACATTCGAATAGCTTATCAGACTATGTTTGCCCAATGGATGAAGATTTGTGAAACAAACAAAGCATTGAAGGATGATAATGTCAGATTGAAAGGTGAAAAGGAAGATGATATAGCTAGATTACTGAAGGCCGAAATCAGTCTCAAGAATCTAGAGAGCAACCTCAGAAATACACTTCTCAGAGCTGAGAAGGTTGAAAGTACTCTTAACAAGTGGAACTCTGAAAGGATAAAACTTGATGACATTTTAAAAATGGGGAAAAACTCAGGAGATCGCACAGGTGTGTGATCAACAGAGGAGGCGATTATCATGTTCCTAAGGAAAGACGAACTCTAGTGATCAAAGAACTGGAAAAGATGGGTCAGCCTAAGATGCATGAACAGAAAAAGAAGCGGAGTAAAGGTACAACATCTAGTCGTCCTGTGTGCAGTTACTACAGACTCATAGGACATACCGAAAGAAACTGTTTCAGTCACATGCGACATTAGCATGAAGGAAGAAATGTCAGATATTCGAACACAAAGATGACGAAGAAATGGGTAAGGAAGTGAGAATTGTATAGCATGGTGGCTTACACCTCTTTATTGCCTTTTTCTGAGAACATGTGGTACTTTGACAATGTGTGCTCCCGGCACATGACCGGTAACTGAAATCTTCTCACGGAGTATACAACATGTAACAAGGGTCACGTAACCTTTGGGATGACCAGAGAAGCAAGGTTGTTGGGAAGGAAAGTCTGAATGTTGCCGACTCTCTAAATCTGAAGGATATTATGCATGTCAAAGATTTAAAGGCTAACCTCATTAGCATAAGTCAATTATGTGATCAAGGTCTCTTGGTTCGATTCACTAAAGAAAAGTGCTTATTCTTCAATGCAGATGAAGAATGTATTCTTACGGGAAAAAGGTCCACGGACAACTGCTACCTTCTCCAAGAAGCTAACACATGCCTTAATGTCACTGCAGATGTCTCCGAACAGTGGCATGAAAAATTAGGGCATCTCAACTTCAAGACTCTAATGAAGATATCTAAAGTGTGAGATGTACGAGGAATACCAGTTCTAAACAAGAAGAAAGAGTGTGTGTGGACCCTGTCAACTGGGAAAGCAACAGAAGGCCAGCCACAAGCCACTTCAGACAATTACCACATCCAAGGTCCTAGAACTGTTGCATATGGATCTGATCGGGCCAACATCAGAAACAAGTGTGGGAGGTAAGAAGAATATCTATGTATGTGTTGATGATTTCTCCAGGTTTACTTGGGTAGACTTTCTTAAAGAGAAGTCAGAAACATTTGAAGCCTTTAAGAAATTGTGTACCCGTCTTCAAATTGAGAAGGGAAGTAGCATCTCCAAAATTGTCAGGATCCGAAGTGACCATGGCAAGGAGTTTGAGAACCACGCATTTACTGATTTTTGTGAGACCCGCGGAATTGCTCATGAATTCTCGACGCCTAAGACTCCTTAACAAAATGGAGTGGTTGAAAGGAAAAATCGTACCTTGCAAGAGATGGCTCGTGTGATGCTGAATGCAAGAGAAGTACAAGGTGGTGGCCGAAGCTATCAACACTGCATGCTACACCATAAACAGAGTCTATCTCCGACCTAGAACAAAGAAAACTCCCTATGAAATCTGGAAAGGTAGGAAACATGATGTTTCATTCTTTCATATCTTTAGAAGAAAAAGCTATATTTTGCAGGATCGTACTCCAAGAAGGAAGTTTGATGCAAAGAGTGATGATGGAATATTTCTTGGTTATTCTACAACCAGTCGTGCGGTCATGGTATTCAACAAGCATACCAACACTATGATGGAGTCTATTAATGTGGTTGTAGATGATTTTAATCAAAGGGAGGCAGCCATTGTTGAAGGAAGTGATTCTCAAGAAGGCCACACAGACGATGAAGATCATATTGAACCAAATGTTGCAACATCCGACACAATATAAAGCAATGTTGGACACAATGTTGCAACACAGGATACATCTGTTGAGAAAGCGCAGAGTGGAACAGGTGATGCTCATGCTCCGGAAGGAATCACCAGAGTCATACGAAATCACCCACCAGAGCAGGTTATCAGTGACATTCTTGACGGTCGACGTACGAGAGGCACTAGTCGTGTCAACTACCATGATCTTGCCGGGCATGTCTGTTTCCTCTCCTTAGTCGAACCTAAAAATGTGAAGGAAGCCCTGACAGATGAGTTTTGGGTATCTGCTGTGTAGAAGAACTGAATCAGTTTCAGCAAAATGATGTCTGGATACTGGTTGAAAGACCGAAGGGGATAAACGTCATAGGAACGAAATGGATATTTAAAAATAAGACTGATGAAAAAGGCAACGTTACTTGCAACAAGGCTCGTCTAGTGGCTCAAGGTTACACACAGGTTGAAGGCATTGATTTTGATGAGACATTTGCTCCTGTTGCTCGTCTGGAGTCCATCAGGCTTCTACTGGCCGTTGCCTGTGGTTTCAACTTCAAGCTACATCAGATGAACGTGAAGAGTGCATTCCTAAATGAAATATTGAATAAGGAAGTTTATAACGAACATCCCAAAGGATTTGAAGACTCATTCCTTCCTAATCATGTTTATCAGCTAAAGAAGGCCTTCTATGGGTTGAAGTAGGGGAGAGCACGGTCTCAAACCGGCAGTTTGGGACCTAAACCGAACCAGACCGTATAAGTAGCGGTTTCTCACATGCTAGACCAAACCAGACAGCCAGATCGACGGTTTCCGAGCCGACGAAAACTGCTTGGAGCAATTTGGTTCGGTTTGAAACCGCGGTTCAGACATATGATGACGGAAGATCCCCTCGTATATCCAATTTTGCTAAATATAGACTTTATCATTAAAATAATTTCATGACATGGCTTCATTTCTGTGCTCCTTATCAAACCAGGGAAAATTAGGCACTGCATCGCTTGCAGGAGTTCTAACTGTGACTGCGACAGGTGCGGCTATTATTGTTCTATGTATTTTCATTTTTCTATAGCAGTTAGGGTGCATTCATCACTAGAAGTTGTATCAAAATGGTATTTAATGCTGAATTGACGGTCAATTGCGTCGTTGGAGTGGAAGTAATGACGTCTTTTTGAGAACTATGGGTCAAAATATGAGGGTTAGTCGCAACTAAATGAAAATGGAATGAAATGCATTGCTGCCTGCTCGTAATGCAGAAGAAATTAAGGGGACAATCAGATTCAAGAAAGAGAGAAAATTACAGATAACACGATAAGGAAATATTGAGCTCACAGTCAACCGTACTTGAGCGTAGTAGCGCTAACCAAGATGAACTTCTCTTTTTTGAGACCGTGCTCTCCCCTACTAGGGTTAAAATCCCAACAGATTTCCAGCACACTATATATTATATGTTAGGAGTCGGTTCGGTTCAGTTTAAGCGGTTTCGATAGGATGAAACCAAACCAGACCATAAAAGTGGCGGTTTCCAACGATTAAGACCAAACCAGACCGATAGAGAGCAGTTCGGTTCGGTTTTTAGCTCGGTCCGGTTCGGTTTGGGCGGTTTGAGCAAACCGTGCTCACCCCTATGTTGAAGCAAGCTCCAAGGGCCTGGTACGAGAGATTGACAGAATACATTCTTCAGAAAGGTTATGAACGAGGGAGAGCAGACAAGACACTGTTTGTTCAAAGAACTAGGTCTGCCGTGATTGTTGATCAGATCTATGTAGACGACATAGTGTTCGGTTCCACCTCGCAACAACTAGTTCGTGAATTCATAGCCCTCATGCAGAAGGAGTTCGAGATGAGCATGGTCGGAGAGTTGATTATGTTTCTCGGGCTTTAGATAAAGCAATTTTATAATGGTCTATTCATTTCACAGAGCAAGTATACTAAAAACCTGGTGAAGAGATTCGGACTGGAGAATGCCAGACTAGTCTGCACTCCTATGTCTACATGTGACAAACTCTCTAAAGATGATGGATGAAAATCAGTGGAGGTCATCTTGTACAGGAGTATGATAGGGAGTCTGATGTATCTGACTGCCAGCAAGCCGAATATCAGTTTCAGTATAGGGATATGTGCTCGCTATTAAGCTAGTCCTAAGGAGTCTCATATCACGGCGGTCAAAAGAATAATCAGATATGTTAGTGGGGCAGCCGAATATGGCATATGGTATACCAAAGACATAAACACATAACTGTCGGGATACAATGATGCTGATTAGGCAGGAAATGCAGATGATAGTAAGAGTACTACAGGCGGCTGTTTTTATGTAAGGAACACTCTTGTCTCCTGGTACAGCAAGAAGTAAAATTCCATTTCTCTATTCACAGCTGAGGCAGAATACGTAGCAGCTGGGAGTTGTTGTACTCAACTTCTGTGGATGAAACAGATGTTGACTGAAAATGGGGTGGAGCAAGCTGTACTGACAATATTGTGTGACAACCAGAGTGCAATCAACATCTCTAAGAATCCAGTTCAACATTCAAAAACTAAACACATAGACATCAGACACCACTTCATCAGAGAATTGATAGAAAAGAGAGGTCTAGCGATGGAATATGTTGCAACATCAAAACAATTGGCTGACATTTTCACAAAACCCCTCGACTCATGCAGATTTGAAGAATTGCGACAGTCGCTTGGGTTATGTTGCATATAATGTTGCACCTCATGTTGCAACATAAGGGGGTATTGGGATGAAATTAGTTGGTTGGACCTGTTTTAAAGATTGGACCATTATATGGTTCCCCAAATTTGTCTCTCTCTCTCTCACGGCGCTCTTTTCTCCCTAAATATTTTCAAAGCTTTGAAGTGTGCTCTTCTAGGGTTTCTTGATCCCTTTGTGAGAAATTCGTTTCTTCATCCACTGAAATGACACACGATCAAAAGGAAAAATCCTCTCAGACTCCTTGGCGCTCTTCCCGACGGTCTTCCTCGTCAAAAAGGGGTGCATCTTCGTCCTCTCCTCCACAGGCTAAACGGAAGGGGTGGCTCCTCGGTCCGCTCGTGTCTCGTCCTTCAGTAATTCTCCTCCCTCTTCTTCTCAGATGTCGTCTCAGGACATACAGTTCCCCATAGCACCGACTTGGGAGTTGGTCCCATTTTCTCCTATTCTGGAAATTCCTCTTCTTGCTAAACCCTTGTTTTTCGATTCTGATGTGGATGAAGATTATCTTGCACCATTCACTATTCAGGACTGGTTCTGGTATCTTCGAAGGACTGGCCAGAAGTTGGACCTATCATGGATCGATTTTTCTGGGGGTTAGACATGGTCCGTTGAAATTGGACAAGTTAAAAGGCAAATTGATGAGCGTTGAGGTGCCAGATGATGAAGAGATCATCATTACCGTCTGTCGAAGAAGGAAGCCGTCTGTTAAAATAACTGAAATCGAGATTTTGGAAATCTCTGACTCAGAGACATCTATTCCTGCTGAGAATGTTGGAGAAAATATTGAGCCTGAAGTGAATTCAGGCCCTGTGAATGTTGGTGCTGAGAATGCTGATGCCCGGGCTGCTCCTGAGGAAATGATGACAATGTTGGTACTCAAGATGGAAACTTTGAAGAAGGTTCTCTTATGACTGAAGAAGGCCCTCGTAAGGATGATCCCCCTGTAATGGTAGAGTTTGGTTTCCCATTTGAGACACCTATGTCTCAAGTTCCAGAGTGAGTTCTGCTTCAGGAAGCAGGTGTTATGTCAGATGTTGCTAAACTGTCAGAAGATGGTCCTGAAGCTATGCCAACATTGGCTCCTGCTGTTGATACTGGCCTAGGGGTGGCTCCTGCTAAGGCTGCTTCTGCTGAAGTTGATATTCCTAGTGATGTTGCACAAAATGTTGCAACATCAGATGCAACATGCAAGCTAGAAGTGCAAGAAGAAGCTGGTCTAGTCTCCCAGCCTGGCCTTCCTGAAGATGACTTGGTTCCTCCTTATGCTCACAAGCCCAGGTTTGCACCAAGAAAACGTGTTGCACCTCCCTGTCATGCCTCTCCATCTCCTTCAAAGAGGGCAAAAATGTCTACTGCTTCAGGTTCTGCTCCTTCCCTCACATTTACTGCCTCTGACGCTATGAGCAAGTTGTTCTTGATAAAACCT
Source organism: Scilla litardierei (assembly GCA_030789695.1). NCBI lineage: Eukaryota > Viridiplantae > Streptophyta > Magnoliopsida > Asparagales > Asparagaceae > Scilla > Scilla litardierei. The sequence goes on from CM061134.1 coordinate 115,720,111, forward strand.
TCAAAAAGAGATGAGCACTTTCTTCTGATAGGCCTATTCTTGCTGAGAAATTCTTGTCAGTCTCCATCTTTGCCAAGACACAGGTTGTCTCCATTCTGAAAGACCTGAATCTGGTGAATGCTGCCACCTGTTTTAAATCATATAAACCTGTCTTGGTAAGAGAATTCTACTGCAATCTATCCAAGTCCGCAGGAGATGCTTCATCCAGATGGGCCTTTCATGTCTACATTAGGGGGAAGGTTATTTCTTTTTCACCCTCTGGCCTGAATAAGATGGTGCAGTGGCCCTGCTCTCCCTCTCTACCTTCTTTTAGTGAGTCAGTGGGAGAGAATTTTGACACCTTCATTCAGATGGTCACAGCTGGCAAGATGGTCTGTTGGCCTAAATCCTCTGCATTCCCTTCATCTGCTCTGTTAGCAAAGTACTTTGTGTTATACATGATTGCCAACAGAAACTGGCTTCCAACCTCAAATGTCTCTGTAATCACCAAAGATGTATGCAAACTGCTATATTCAGCTGGTATAAAGCAGCCATTCAACCTTGTACGAATTATATTTGGTTCCATCTTATCTCTATCTGAATCTTCTGGATCTTCCTCGTTCCTGCCACATGCCTCTCTTATATCTATGATGTTGTCAGCTAAGAAAATTTCTCCTAATGCCTCTGACTTATCTGCCCCTTGTGAGGGAATCAGTTACACATTGAAATTTGTGGCAGGAAAAATTGATGATATCTCTGGTTTAGCATCTGCTGTATCTGGGCCTGCTCCTCCATCTCCATCTTCTCATGTATCTGAACCAGCATCTGATGATAGGCAGCCTCTCTCAGCTCCTTTTGTTCCTGAACATCCTTGTCCTATGGCATCTCAGTCCATTATTATGAAGGACATCCAAGTATTTGAGAAGGCTTTGCAGAATGTAGAAGATCAGCTGATGATACTACAAGGTCAGAATGTTTTACTTGAAGCTCATAAAATCATGCTTAAGGATAGGATCTCTCAGCTGAAGTCCAAGCTCCCTCCTGTTACTTCAGAATCCGTGGATATTGCATCTGGAAGTGGGACTAAGTGAGGTATGTTCTTTGGTTTTAGTGGCCCAAAGGAGGGTGAATTGTTTTTGTTTTTAATGAATGGCTATGTTGATGGATAGTATGTTGGTAGGGCATCATCTAGTATGTTGCAACATTTGGTTGGCCAATGTATGGGGATAGCATGTTGGTGGGGCATCATCTAGTATGTTGCAACATTTGATTGGCCAATGTATAGGTTTGTACGGAGCTCAGAAATGTTAGAAATGTTTTTCTTGGTCTGTATTGGACTCTATATTGGACTCCCTCTTTTATGAAAATCTTCCTCCTGTTATGTCATTCTTATTCAGCACAGTATGATCTAGTATGATTGTGCCACTAAATGCCAAAGGGGGAGTTTGTTAGGTCATTCGTATGTGACTGTGTTGTCATTAGTGGCACCTTGATATATTTATATCTGGTCTTTATTATCTTGAATGAGAGAGTTCATTTGTTGGTCATGTTGGATGATATGTTGAACATCATATTGCAACATGAGGTCCAACATGTGGTGTCAAAAGGCTGGAAATGAATGGCGATCTTCAGCGATTATCAAAGATTGAGTACTCCAGATCTTATTGCAGGTTCTTCAAAGTATTCTGGTATATGTTGTTGAGATTAAAGAACATTTGAAGATTTATTTGGAAGCTGCTATCTCTCGGAATGATTGAAGAATCGGTTAGAGAGATTTTCGCCCGCAAATATCTGTTGTCTAATTCTTGAAGATTTTGCAGAACCAAATTACCTGAATTGGTTCCGATCCTTGCGGGCTGCCGATCTGCACAGATTTGATCAGCAACCTTCCCTATCTACTCAGTGATTAAGGGGGAGAGAAGTATAAAAGGGATGTGCAGAATTGCGGCTAGGTCGCGGCTTTTGCGAAAGTATATTGAAGAACTCCGGGAGGAGGCTGATGGCTACCGAGGTAGGGGATCAAGGGAGTTGATTCTAGTCAGTTCTGCAAGGAGATCTTGCATGCAATGGAAGCTTGCATAGATTACGCTATGGGTTGGTAGAGACTACCCATTACGGTTTGTATTGAGGGGGAGGTTGTTCATCCTAATAGAAACGTAGTATTAGTGATTGTATTCATTAATATTTGTGTGGAGTAATCTAATTTTCTGGGCGAGGCCCTACAGATGTAGGTATGCGCACCGAACTACGTTACCAAGTCTTGTGTGGCATTGCTTGGTTTGTGCTTTATCATTAGGTTTATTCGATTAATATCTGCGTGCTGAATTACAAATGCTAACTCATGCCTCGTATATTCCAACATCTTCCCTCATGATTGAGTATCTAGTTAACCTAATTTTGATGTTGCTAATGTTGTCTGCAAAGGTACTTATAACTACACTGATCATCCGTAATGTACATTTGTATCATTTGCCCATCTCTCTCTTTGTTATCATACTCCCCTATGTTGTTGGAAGCAACGATCTAGGCTCTTTAGTTTGATGATGACAAACGGTGTGTTGCTATTAACGTGTGTGCTAAGTGTGTTTCAGGAATGGCAAGGACGTAATTCTTGAAGAGATGACTAAGTCAACGTGTTGGTGGAATTGCTATCCACATAGCTAATGGACTTGGTCAAAGTGCCATACACAAAGCAAATTTGACTTGGTTTAATATGGGATGAGATGGAGGCCAATTTGAGTTCAAAAGGGATTTGATCAAATCTTTTGGTTAGATTTACAAATATTTGATTCTACCAAATCCTATGAGTATTGCTATAAGATCAAATAGAATCCCAATCAAATCTCCTTTCAAATCCCTTATCCCCTAACATTAGGTTTACTCCCTAGCTATATAAACCATATTTCTAGATGGGTGAAACAAGCGGCCAAGGCAAAAAATATCAACCAAAAACCCTAGCTTCAATTACATTGCTGCAAGCTTCATCTCCAAATCCAAAAAGCAAAAAATATACACAGCCACACGATTTTTGTTCTCCATGCAAAAAGGTTCACAGCTGCATGTTCCTCCTCCAAGTCCAACAAAAACTCCCATGCAAATCCTTTGAAGCTGTTAGCTCCCATGCAATTCATTGAATCTAAAAGCTCTTTGCCAAGACAACCAATTCTCCACAACTCCAAGATCAAGACTTCTGCATACAAACCAGTGCCAAAAAGAAGAACATAAACTACTCGTATCATCGTGCCATAAGTTCCTCTTCAAGGCAAACTGTGATTCTTCTTGCAAAACTCTCCAAGCAACAAGTCTATATTAGTGGTTCTTCAAGCTGCAAGCAACTCCAGCAAGCCAAACCCATAGCCTGGAGATCACGGCGGTCTCAACCTTTACATCTCATTGCTGTTTCGTGAACATCAATTGTAGCAGGCTGCCATCGTCCTTCTCGCCATCTACGTCAAGTCACCGTCGAGATCTTCGTTGTTGGCGGCCGCCATCTTCTTGCCGTCGAGTTGGACATCGAGGCCAAAGCGCCATCAGAGTTCTCCCATCGAACCCCACTGCCGTCGGAGAGATCGTCGTCGAAGTCGAAGTCGCCGCTGCAGAGGAGCTTCCGCATGCCGTCGTTGAAGTACTGAGCTCTCGCCGTCAGAGAGGAGGCACCGTCGGAGGCGTTGAGACGAGCTGATCGAAGTCGCCGTCGAGTCGGAGAACAGGATCCGAGGCCACCGCATCCACGGAAAGCTCACCGTTGCTGCTGCCCTCCCATCGCCGTCGAGAAGCACATCTGCACGATAACCTCTCGTCGTAAAGGAGGAGGAGTTCACCGCCGAAGAGCTCTCGCCGTCGAAAGTAGTTGCCGTGGAGACAAGTTCTCTTCGAACTCGAAAAAGCCTGATGCATGCCCTATCTCCGGCGAAGTTGAACGAAGACGTCTGCATGCCCTAATCCGACACTGTGCATGAAAACGAAGAGAACGGATTTGCGCGAAAACGAAAAGAAAAGGGACAGCTGGCGTGGAAAAGGATTTAAGGAATTTGCTTTGCGCACAGACTGCCTCTAAATGGTTTTGAACTATGATTGCTATACGCACAGACCGGAGTGCTTTTTGAGACAGATTAAGATCCAGGAGTCGGATCTTTACGTTAGATTGGAGCTGACGACGTGCTGATTGACAGAGACGACTACACGGACACGAACTGAGCATTTCTAAATCATTTACTCTTTATATTCGTGTCTTAGTGTAACGTTCTTTGTAGGGAAAACTTTTACCAATATTTGTGACTATTTTGGACTTGTCTGGTTGGGCTAGACAAGAGGGTCTTGACATGTTGTTGTAGTCAAGATACGTATTTACTAGGTTGATAGGGTTCTGCATTTTGTTGAGTGTGGTACAGTCTAGGTGGGGAGTTGAAGCTAGGACCCCATTGTAGATGTACAGAAGGAACATATTAATGCTAGTATTTGCTTGGGGCTGGACATAGGTCGTTGATGCGACCGAACCATGGTAAATCTGTGCGTATTCTGTGATTGTATCTTATTTACTCTGGTTGTGCTTTTAACTGTATGTGATTTCTTGTAGGTTGCGCAAGAATTTTTTATTACCATATTCACCCCCTCTAGGCTAGGATCCAGATCAAACAAGTGGTATCAGAGCATGTTAAAGGATCTAGTCTAGTCTAGCTATTATGAAAACCACAAAGTTAGTCTTTTTCCATGGCATGCCTATTGATCGTCCTCCTCATTTTAGTGGGCATGATTATATATACTGGAAGGCTAGGATGAAAACGTATCTATTATCTGTTGATGTTGATACTTGGTACATTACTGACAACGGATATTCTATGCCCGAAAGTAATCGGAATTTAAATGATAAAAATGTGTGTGCTATAAATGCTAGAACAATGAATATCTTATTGTGTGGGTTGAGTAGAATAATATTTGATCGTATCTCACATTGCTTTTCTGCGCAGGATATATGGAGGACCTTGTAAATTGCATATGGAAGTGAGAAATCCCTCAGTTGCAATGAAAAGAATCAAAACAGAAGAAACGCTCCTTTAAATAATTTTGATGCCTCTTGTTGTGATAATACTAAGCGTAAAGTTATTTGTTTTAAATGCATAAAGTACGGACACTTTGCTAAGCATTACCCACAAGAAACAGCTGGTGTCGTAGAGAAGAAAGGAAAAGCTGTAGTGCGAACGTAGGACATGAATAGTGCAGATGAGCTCGAGGAGAATGAAGCGCACACATCCCTCTGCTTGATGGCAAAATATAACGAGGTAAAATCTGATAGTAAAGCTGAACTTCTAATTATTTGTAAAGCCATGCAAAAGGAAATTGATGAGCTAGGACTTACTTTAAATGACTATAGGAATGCTAGCTTTAAATTACAAAAAGAAAACTGTGACATTTCTGATGAAGTTGAATCATATAGAAATTTTTACTTTGATTTGCAAAAAGAAAATTGTGATGTGATTGAAGAATCTAAAAACATAAAAGAAGAACTTGAAAAATGCTAATCAACCATTGCCATACTGAAAAGAGAAGAGTCTAGCTCATCTGAAAAATCTACTTGTCTTTATTGTCCTTCCTTATTGAATGATATTAGCATGCTTAAGCAAGATTTATATAAGCTTGAAGCTGAAAAATATTATGTGATTAAAGAGCTTAATGATAAATTGTGCATGTTGAATAACGAGCTTAAAAAGAAAATGGATGAATTTGAAAAGAATGAAGAGGAAAACAAGAGAGCTTTTATAAGTAAGTGTACTTTGCTTGTGGATGAAAATGTGCTATTAAAATCCAAAGTCTCCAGTCTTGAATTGTCCATTAAGAAGTTCTCTATAGGAAAACAATCGTTGGATACTATTTTAGAGAATCAATTATATGGCAATAATAGACGAGGACTTGGATTTGGTTCAAAAACTGCTAAAAAGCCTATCTTTAAGAAATTCCACAATGTGTCTTCTATTGTAAAAAAATATGCATGCAAAGTGCTTTACTTGTGATAGCGTTGGTCACACATCATATTATTGTAAGTTTAGGAACAAGAACATAAAGTTCAAACAAGTGTGGGTTCCTAAAACTTTGATGACTAACACTAGTGAACCTTGTTGGATTCCAAGGTCACACTTAACACCTTTCATATAGGTGAGATGGAGATTTGGCGAGGGGCAATAAATTGAAAGTCTCATTCTTTAAGATCCTTAGTCAAATAGCGACGCGAAGGTATATTTCTTTTCCATATTTGCATTCATTGCATACCTTCATAGTTGTGTGTGTGTGTGTGCTTGATTTAATTTTTGATTGTGTGCTTGTTTGTTTGCCTTTTAGGTTTGTTTTAGTTCCTTTAAAAGAAAAACAAAAAAAATAAAAAAAATCAGAAAAATTGTGCTTAATGAATACCCTTTATGATTCATTATAAGTGGTGTTTCTTGAATGTTTATGAATATCCTTGTAGAAATCATTGTATTTTTGGTATAGCTACATGTGCATGTTAGAAACTATTTGGTAGCCATGACAAGCTTCATGAAATGATTAATTTGATTTCTACCCCTACATTCGCACTTCCACGAATATTAAACTTGTTGTACGTTTGGGGATTCTTTTGATGAATGTTGGAAAGTGAATGCAGGATAAATAAAAACTGAATTATCTAAGAGATATGATGTGTATTGCCATGAATAAAAATTGAGCACAAAAGAATTGTAAATGAGAAGAAAAAATACATGAAAATTGCTTCGTATGAAAAATGGATACAATTCATGGCAAGTACACTACCCACGAGTATCCAACATACGCTTTGTGGGTAATATTTAGCGTTGGTGTATTTTACTCGTCAAGCAATACCAACCCCACATCGAAGAGTCTTTATAGGCTATGTTTTGGGGTTTGGTACATTGAACTCATTTTTAATGAGGTGGGAAAAATTAATCCTAGTGAAATTCATGTTCATCGGAAAATGTGGATCGTTTTGGTTGATGTTCTAAATTGAATCTCCCTTTGTACTTTAATGTTTGTATTATCACACTTACACATTGGTGGTGAAGTCTAAATTATGATATTCATGAATTTAAACTGTCTATTTTGAAGAAAATACATGCAAGTGCTAGCAATACTCTATAATACTTTATTTTTGCCTGTAATATTTGATTACTTCATTAGTCCACTTTTGATGATAACAAAGGGGGAGAAAGACAAAAGATTGGGTATTGTTCAAGGTGGAGCTTGAAAATATGGTATTGTCTGATGAAGGGGGAGTGCATGAAAATAGGGGGAGCATGCTTTTCATCATTGCTATATTGTGTGCATGCTAGTGTAAGGGATCATGTCTATGGGGAAAACACTAGAAGGGGGGTTGTATAGTGTTTATGCAATTTAAATAGAATTTACGCTAAATAAAAATGCAATCCAACAAATAATGCGGAATAGAAAACAACCCAAAATGAAACACACGCAAACGCAGATATGTTTCAAGGGTTCGGATTACCTAAGTCAACTCCCGACTTGTTCTCGGTAATCCTACGTCCCTTCCATCCGGATACCTCCGGATACTCAAGTTAGAACCCTAACTTGAGGTTCCCTTAAAACCCACTTGTAGCAACCCTACAAGTGAAATCGAATACAATCGATGTCTTTGACTCCCACAACTTGGGAGCAAGCAAAACCACTCTCACAACCGAGAGCAAATCTCAAATAACGAAAGTTATGAAATAATGAAAACAACACTTACAATCACCTATGCCTTGAAGTAGAACTTGAAGGAGGAGTGTGATGTGTGTTGAAGAACTCTCTTGGAAGAGAGGAGAAGCCCTTTCTCTTGACTGCACCAATTGCCTAGATGATCACTCTTTGGTTCTAGGTTGGAGAGCAAGAGATCAAGATTTGGAAATACTTAGGGCTTTGGATTTGAGAGCTTTGATCTTTCGAAAATGAAAGCTTGAGAGATTTTGCAATAGCTTAGGTAACATCTCAATGGAACAGTAGAAGTCTTATTTATAGGTTTCTCAAATCCACAAAACAGTTTAGGCAAAAACCCAATTGAAATCCGTGAGAAAAATCTCAACGGATAGAATCTGAACTCGCGATAGTCAACTGTTGAACAATACACAGTCGACTGTTGCACAGTCAGCAAGGGTAGGTGAGAATTCATAACGGTAATTTACCGATAATTTACTACGTGGACAATCGACTGATGAAGCAAAGACACTCGACTGTTAAACCAACAGGCGACTATAATTTCTTCGACGGGCGACTGGCCGAAAGATGAGTAAGTTTAGAATAATACTGGAAATCTCACAGGTAACAGGACAGACGACTGAAGTAAGGAACATTGTCAACTGTAAATCAGAACATGCGACTGTAAATCCTTATACAGAAGACTGTCAAATACTCTGAGAATTTCCAGAGAGCTGAGTCAATAAAATGGCTCACAGACAGACGACTATTGCAGCATACACAGTCGATTGATCCAAGGGACAGTCGACTGTATATACAACAGTAGTCAACTGGCCGTAAAAGTCAGATCAAACAAAGTTTGGGCAAAGGATAGACAAGCGACTGATTTACAAAACACAGTCGACTGTCACTTGGACAGACGCATGTGAATCGTTCATTAGTAGCCTGTGCGAAATAATCAGAGAAGGCCCAAAACTATATTGTAAAAGTCTGTGCATAACAGGTGACTGTAGAACAAAACACAGTCGACTATTTTTGAGACAGGCGACTGTAAACTGTTAAGCAGTCGACTGTTATAAACAATCCCTGCACAACCAATAGAGAAATGAATTGGAGTCTAAGTATGAATGGTCTAATGATGTCCTATGACTTGAATGTAGATGTGTGTGAGTGCTTCATCAATGTTCTACTTCTAAGCTACATACTAGAATAGAAATAAAGAAGGTTACATTGACGAATTCTCTCTTCTATTCGTCGTATGAGCTTGAAGTCTTCACGGAGCTTCAATCATCATCTATGATCATCCAATCCATTTTCATTTGCCTTCAATGATCTTTGTGAGTCATCCATTGCTAGAAGATCTTCATAATTAGCTTAGGCAATGGATTAACTGCAAAATAGGGGATTAGTCACAAGTATTTATGTTTGCTCATCATTAACACCAAGTAGGGAGAAGTCCAATATCAAACATTCTCCCCCCTTTTGATGATGACAAACAAACATAAACAAAAAGATAAATAATTGTGCGTAATGAAAAACTTACTCCCCCTACATAGATGCCAATCAAGTTAGTCAACAAATATTAGGGCATCTACGTATCAATTGAAGCAAATGAGTAAAAATTGCATGAATTTTAATTCAGGAAATCTAGAAATTAAAATCCATATTCATTGTAATCTTACTCCCTCTGAATCTAAGGCAACTTCAATATTAGATTCAATGTGTTAGAACATACTTAGCACATTCATTATGAATCTTGTATGTTTATTTCTCTCCCCCTATGGCATTATCCAAAAAGGTGGGAGCAAATAACAACAACAATAATAGTGCTAAATACAAACTAACAACAATCAAGGAGTATAAAGATATATCAAATCAGAAATTCACAAAATCACAGCATATACTTATGTGAATAGAGGAATTGAAGTCCAATATCAACATTTTATATAGTCGAAACAAAAATAGTTTCAAAATCGCACCATATCAGAGATAACATGAAATAACCAATATCAAATCAATATTGTCTCAACAAAACATCAGAGTAGAATACATCTATCACTGAGACAATGAGAATACATCAAACAGAAAAGATAAACATTATAGCATGGTGTGACACAAACTATGAAACATCAACAACATCACACATATATATATATATCAAAGATGAGTACATCAACGGATGGACATCTACATGTCCATCACAAAATACATCATGATCCAAAAAATACATCAGCATCACAGCATCGAAGTACATCACCATACAGAAATAAAGTCAACATCAACATCATCCAGACTCAAAACATCATCATGCAGATGAATCACTCAAACCAAACAAAAATAGACCATAAAAAACACAATCTAGGTCTTCAAGTGAGTGAACAAAAGCAACAGCAGCAATCTCAGTCGATGTGAATGACCGTAGGGTCCGAAGGGTGACCAGAAGAGCGGAACATGAGCCTCGCAGAATGTCGGGTAGGAAAAGCAGGAGTCTTCCTCTTGGAGGACGATGCACAAGCGGCAGAAGATTCCGCATGAGCAGGAACAGGAATCTGGGCACCGGGGGTCGGAACAACAGAAGGAATAGGCACAAAGCCTGGAGGAGGAGGAACACGAGCAGGGGCAGTGTCCTCAGATTTTGTAAACAGAGCCTGAAGCTCGACGGGGATGGCAAATCCATGACGCAAAAAGGATTTGTACTGAAGCTCCAACAGAAGATTGAGCTTCTCGTCCATAGAGGTGGAAAGATTCTCTAAAGCAGTGACATGATCACACAGTCGACCAAGAAGAAAGTCCTCGAGGGGAACTGAAGGTGGAGAACGAGGACGAGGATCAGCTGGTTAAGAAGTGTGAACAGCAGCATCCTCAGAAGGGATGGGGTCACCAACCATGACATGCAAGGGTTCTCCAGAAGAAAGAGGAGAAGAGTGAGACGGATCAGGCTTTGGTGAAGGAAACGGCTCATCAAAGAAGTCGAGAGAAACTTTAGCAAAGAAATGATCAAAAAGATCCATGAGCTTACTTGACCGATCGACAGCTAGGTCAAACAAACGAGAGCACGAATCCGGCAAGAAACTGATCAAATCAAGTGCAGCTCACGAGCAACCACGCGAAAAAGTAGGTTGAGTTCCCATGAAGAAGATCCGAGGAAAGATCTACAGGAAGTCAAGAGGAAATCGAGCGGGAAGTCGAGATAATGCAATCGGAGGAGAGAGAAACGAAGGCTGTGAAATGAACGGTCTCTCTATATATAAGAATTGGGGAATTAATCTGGGCAGTTGGATCAATGAATCGATGGCTCAGATCAAAGCACTTGAACCGTCTCAACAGGAGACAGTCGACTGTTGAACAGAAGTCAGTCGACTGAATGAGGTGATAAGAATTTGGCTCAGAAAGAAGGGTAGTCGACTGGAGAGTAACATGCATTCGCCTGTCCGATGGACACTCGTCTGTAATATACGCATCAGTCGACTGGCCGAGAATTGATACAGTTCATCAAAAGACAGAGAGCACTGTAAAATTTCGACAGAGAGAACAGTCGCCTGATAACTAAAGTTCAGTCGCCTGTTAAAATAACAGTCGACTGGAAAACAGTCATCAGTCGGCTGTGCGAAAGATACAAATTCTCAGACATAGGTGAAAGAGTAGGGCAGTCGACTGTCAAAGGAAAGACAGTCGTCTGTCCTGGTCCAAAAATGCACAGTGAGATTGAAATCCAAAGGATACGAACACTCACCCTAGGACCTATACTCTAAACACAAATACGTCGTAAAAACAATGTGAAAACAATAAATCCATTGAAACACAAATCACTACAATCAATCTCAAAAACTCAAGAAATCAAATAACTCTCAATTGCCTTTCTTAAACACATATATATAATAAAGCACATGAAGATAGGCAACAAAATGATATGAGCTCAAAAAGTGTTATAACATGAATATTGAGCTTCTAGATTTGAGATTCACCCATAATTCCTAATTCTCCACGCAATCTCACAAATGAATCTTCTTTAAGAGATTTTGTGAAGATGTCGGCAATTTATTTTTGGGTTTCAATGTACTCTAAGATGATGTCCTTCTTAGCTACATGATCATTTATGAAATGGTGTCTCACGTCTATGTGTTTGGTACGGGAGTGGTGTACCGGATTCTTAGAAAGACAAATAGCACTTTGGTTATTAACCATGATAGAGCAAGTATCACAATTGACACCATAGTCACTAAGAGTGTGTCTCATCCAAAGAACTTGTGCACATGCAAGACCCGCGGCAATATATTCCGCTTCAATCGTGAAAAGGGATACCGAACTCTGTTTCTTAGAAAACCAAGAAACTAAGGAATTTTCTAGAAAATGGTAAGTGCCACTAGTATTTTTCCTATCGGACTTGCATCAGGCAAAGTCGGCATCACTATATGAGATTAACTCATATGTGCTAGATTTAGGGTAAAGTAACCCATAATCTAGAGATTGATTGAGATAACGAAATATTCGTTTAATCGCAATCAAGTGTGACTCCTTAGGTTTAGCTTGATATCTAGCACAAAGGCAAACAGAAAACATGATATCGGGCCTACTAGCAGTTAAGTAAAGTAAGCTACCGATCATACCTCGATATAGACGAACGTCTACATCTTTTCCGCTATCATCCTTGTGTAGATGAGTAGTAGTAGTCATGGGAGTCCTTTTGCTCGAAGACGATTCCATCCCGAATCGCTTGATAAGCTCCCCTGTGTACTTTGTCTGATGTATGAATGCGACATTCTCCATTTGTCGAATTTGTAATCCAAGGAAGTAGGTGAGCTCTCCCATGTGGCTCATCTCAAACTCATCCTTCATAAACTTGGAAAATTCTTGACAAAGATTAAAGTTAGTAGAACCGAAAATAATATCGTCTACATAAACTTGAATCAAAAGAATGTCATTTTCGTAATCTTTAATGAAGAGTGTAGAATCAACTTCTCCCATTTTAAAACCTAAATTCAAAAGAAAGGTCTTAAGTCGATCATACCAAGCTCTAGGAGCTTGTCTCAACCGATACAACGCTTTCTTAAGTTTAAAAAATATGGTTTGGAAATTTTTCATGAATAAAACCGGGAGGTTGTGAAACATAAACTTCTTCATTGACAAATTCATTTAAAATGCACTTTTAACATCCATTTGAAATAGTTTAAAATTCTTATGGGATGCAAAAGATAAAAGCAACCTAATAGCTTCTAATCTAGCTACGGGGGGAAAGGATTCTTCGAAATCAATACCTTCCTCTTGCCGGTAGCCTTGAGCTAATAACCTTGCTTTGTTCCTTATGATTACCTCGTTCTCATCCGTCTTGTTCTTGAAGATCCATTTGGTCCCAATAACTTGGTGACCACTCGGAAAAGGAACGAGTTCCCAAACTTCATTTCTCTCGAATTGCATGAGTTCTTCTTCCATTGCCACTATCCAAGAGCTATCATCACAAGCATCTTGGATGTTTTTTGGCTCAATGGAAGAGACAAATGCGCAATGAGAGAATTCTTCAATTCTCGATCGCGTTCGAACACCCACACCATTATCTCCAATAATTTGGTTATGGGGATGGTTGCAAATGGTCGGGTAAGCTTTGGGTAAACCTGTATCACTAGGAACAACTTCAACAATATCGTTAGAAGTGTTAGTCTCATCAATAGAATCATTAATCTTAACATTATTAAGAGAATCACAAAGAGTATTTACATTGTCATCATCAACATGAGGAAAACCAAAATCTTCATAAAAAGATACGTGAAGTGATTCCTCGACGGTTGAAAAAGTTTTGTTGTATATCCGGTAGGCTTTGCTACGTGTGGAATATCCAACAAAAATTCCTTCATCGGATCTTGGCTTAAATTTGTCTAAATTACCAAATGTGTTCTTTATAAAACATTTTGAACTAAAAACACGAAAATATTTTACTTGAGGCTTTTTATCATAAAACAACTCAAAATAAGTTTTGTTCGTACGGGGTCTCACTAGGATCCTATTGATCACATAACATGTCGTGTGCACTGCCTCTGCCCAAAATTGTAGTCCAAGATGACTATCATGGAGCATAGTGCGTGCACACTCAATAAGAGTCCTATTCTTTCTCTCTACAACACCATTTTGTGGTGGTGTATGAGGAAAGGAAAAATTATGAGTTATCCAGTTGTCATCACAAAACTTAGAAAAAGACTCATTCTCAAATTCTCTTCCATAATCACTACAGATAGTGATAATGGTGGATCCTAAGAAATTCTGAATCTTCTTTGCAAATTTGGTAAACTCTTCATAAGCTTCATTCTTATTAGTTAAGAATGAAACTCAAGCAAATCTAGAAAAGTCGTCAACGACAACTAATCCATAATGAGCATTACCTAAAGAAGCGGTTCTAGTTGGCTCAAATAAATCTAGATGAAGAAGTTCTAGGGGCCTCTTAGAAGTAATCCCTTCTTTAAGCTTAAATGAAGATTTACTAGTTTACCTCTTTGACATGAATCGCAAAAGTTTTTCTTATTAAAAGCAATTTTAGGAAAAACTTTCACTCGATCATGCTTAGCTAACTTATATAAGTGCTTGAAGTGAACGTGACCAAAACGGCGATGCCATAATATTTGTTCACTTGTGTTAGCAACTAAGCAATGTTCTACGGTTTTAGGCAAGCTCAAATAATAAATATTTTTACGCCTAATACCGGAAAATAAAACATTTGAATCACGATCAACAATAGTACACAATCCTTCTCCAAAGTTAACCTTGTAACCTTTGTCACAAAGTTGACTAATGGAAATGAGATTGTGACACAAACCACTAACAAGATATACGTTAGTAATTAAGGGTTTGGAAAGATTACCAACGATACCTACTCCTATAATGATTCCCTTTTGATTACCTCCAAAGTGACAGTTGCATCATCCTTGATGCTAATCACTTCGGAGAGCAATGAGGGATCTCCCGTCATATGTTTGGAGCAACCACTATCGAGAATTCATCATTTCCCTTTAGAGCTAATAAGACCTTTGTTGCTCTTCTTCTTTCTCTTGGGTACCTATATAATATACCATAAGCTTATGGTACCCAATGTTTGTTGGGTCCAAGGGGATTATCCCTTTGGAAGCCAAGTCCAAGTAGACTTGCGCTTCCCAACATAATTACTATTTCTAATCACATCATGAAAATAGGAATCTACATAAGCATTCCTATCATTAAGGCTAGTGTTCTTAGGACACCAAATAGTGTAAATCTTAGGAGTCCTTTTACTAGTTGCATGCATATGTGTTGGATTTCTATGTGGTGCATGCTTCTTAGGAACATGATTTCTAGCATATAGATGTGGTGGAGGATATGCATTGTACATTCTAGGATGATATGTATGCTTGGGAACATGCAGGTTGTATGAAGCATATGGATTATGCATGACATGCGGAGTAGGTGCATACATGTAAGAATGATGCGTATAAGTATACGTGTGTATAGGAGCACGTACATGAGTATTTCTCATATATGGTTGTGTACGTGTCCGTGGGTGTGGAGTATAAAAAGTGTCATAATTATCCACTTGTGAAGTAGGAGGTTTCCTACGTGGATGAGTGTTAGTGTATATGTAAGCATGGCCTTGCTTTTGGTTTCCACCCTTAGTGGGTTTCTGCCAAAAGGAAGAGAAGGTGAAGTGGTGACTTTCTTGGTAGGTTTGCTACCTATAGTGTCTTTGACACCACTTGTGGATGCACCGGAGGAAGGCCTCACAAAGTCTATAGTGACACCACTATAGGAGGTGGGAGCATTAGATGCATTTGCACTCTCAAAACCAAGACCAACACGATGTGTGGCCGGAAATTGGTTCGATAGCAAATCGTCCAATTGTGATTTTCCCTTATTGAATCTCTCAATACGGGAAGACATGAACTCATATTTCTGCTTAATAAAAGAAATGTTGGTATCCACGGTGGACACCCGTGCTTTGAGCTCGTGCACTTGAGTTTTAAGAGAATTGTTCTCCAAACCCAATTGTGTGTGACGTATGACTAGATCACTATTATCCGTTGGATGTGTTTGATCTAGTTGAGATTTGAGGTTTTTCATCCCATCTCTCAAGGTGACATTTTGAGAAGCTAAGTTTGCTTTCTCAAGAGTTAAAGTATCAACAATGGTGTCATTATTGATAATGCATGGAATGGCTGACTTGCTAACATTTGATTTCTTTAAGCTAGTGTATCTAAACATTAAAGATTGATATTTAGCAAATAATTCTTCGTTAGCAATACGAAGTTCATCCATTGTTACCTCGGTTTCATCCGTGTTGGAATCACTCGCATAGGAGAATGGATCCTCTCGGGCCATGAAACACATGTGGGCGCTCTCACCCTTTTCATCATCGGAATCGCTTGACGATTCTTCACTTGAGTCGGCGAATGTGCCTACAAGTCCTTTCTTCTTGTCTTCCTTGTTCTTGTCAGACTTGTGGTACTTTGGAGCCTTCCACTTTTCTTTGTTCTTTAGCATTGGGCAATCCCTCTTGATGTGCCCTGGCTTATTACATTTATAACAAAAGCAAAGAGAGGAAGTAGCATTAGTAGACTCAAAACGTTTATTTGAGGAAAACTTACCTTTGCGGAAGAAGCGTTGGAACTTCTTCGCCATTTGGGCCATTTCACCCAAATCCATCTCATCTTCTGAATCTTCGCTATCGGATGATGATGAATTGGCGTTGAATGCCAAAGCTTTCTTCTTGGTCTCCGAAGGATTTATCATGGCTCGAATCTTTAATCGGTTCTCTCGTCTTACCTCATAAGACATGAGAGTCCTGATAAGATTCACAACCGTGTAATTCTTCAAGTCATTGACCTCCTCGATGGCGATCGCTCTCCTTTCCCATTTGGAGGTCATTCCCATGATGATCTTCATTACCTTGTCAGGTTCGGAATATTTTTGGCCAAGGGCTTCCAATTCATTTGTGTTGTCGGTGAATCGTCCGTACATCGAAGCAATGGTCTCATTTTCCTGCATATGAAATAAATCGAAGTTTTCTACCGCAACATATAATTTTGAAAGCTTTACCTTATTCGTTCCCTCATGGGTAACGAAGAGATGGTTCCAAATTTGATATGCACTCTTACATGTGCATATCTTGTAGAACTCATTCGGGTCCAACGCACAATGAAGAACGTTCATTGCTTTAGCGTTGTTGACTTCGGCAGACTTCTCGAAAGTCGTCCATTTCTCGAAGTCCTCTTCGGTGGGCTCGACGTAATCCTTGTGGAGGGCTCTTCAAAGTGAAGCACTCCTAAGGAACTTCTCCATCCTACACTTCCAATAGCCAAAATTAGTACCATTGAAACGTGGAGGACGTATCGTATATTGACATTCGAAAAGTGTGGACGCTCAATCACGATTGTGATTGTTGTACGAAGTCGGCGGAGGAACGTTGTTGTTGTTGGATGCCATAGATATAACCTTGCGCTCTGATACCAATTGTAAGGGATCCTCTCTATGGGGAAAACACTAGAAGGGGGGTTGAATAGTGTTTATGCAATTTAAATAGAATTTACGCTAAATAAAAATGCAATCCAACAAATAATGCGGAATAGAAAACAACCAAAAATGAAACACACGCAAACGCAGATATGTTTCAAGGGTTCGAATTACCCAAGTCAACTCCCGACTTGTTCCCAGTAATCCTACGTCCATTCCACCCGGATACCTCCGGATACTCAAGTTAGAACCCTAACTTGATGTTCCCTTAAAACCCACTTATAGCAACCATACAAGTGAAATCGAATACAATCGATGTCATTGACTCCCACAACTTGGGAGCAAGCAAAACCACTCTCACAACCGAGAGCAAATCTCAAATAACGAAAGTTATGAAATAATGAAAACAACACTTACAATCACCTATGCCTTGAAGTAGAACTTGAAGGAGGAGTGTGATGTGTGTTGAAGAACTCTCTTGGAAGAGAGGAGAAGCCCTTTCTCTTGACTGCACCAATTGCCTAGATGATCACTCTTTGGTTCTAGGTTGGAGAGCAAGAGATCAAGATTTGGAAATACTTAGGGCTTTGGATTTGAGAGCTTTAATCTTTGGAAAATGAAAGTTTGAGAGATTTTGCAATAGCTTAGGTAACATCTCAATGGAACAATAGAAGCCCTATTTATAGGTTTCTCAAATCCACAAAACAGTTTAGGCAAAAACCCAATTGAAATCCGTGAGAAAAATCTCAACGGATAGAATCTGAACTCGCGACAGTCGACTGTTGAACAATACACAGTCGACTATTGCACAGTCAGCAAGGGTAGGTGAGAATTCATAACGGTAACTTACCACGTGTACAGTCGACTGATGAAGCAAAGACAGTCGACTGTTAAACCAATAGGCGACTGTAATTTCTTCTACAGGCGACTGGTCGAAAGGTGAGTAAGTTTAGAATAATACTGAAAATCTCACAGGTAACAGGACAGACGACTGAAGTAAGGAACACAGTCGACTGTAAATCAGAACAGGCGACTGTAAATTCTTATACAGACGACTGTCAAATACTCTGAGAATTTCCAGAGAGCTGAGTCAATAAAATGGCTCACAGACAGACGACTGTTGCAGCATACACAGTCGACTGATCCAAGGGACAGTCGCCTGTATATACAACAGTAGTCGACTGGCCGTAAAAGTCAGATCAAACAAAGTTTGGGCAAAGGATAGAAAGGCGACTGATTTACAAAACACAGTCGACTGTCACTTGGACAGGCGCCTGTAAATCGTTCATCAGTAACTTGTGCGAAATAATCAGAGAAGGCCCAAAACTATATTGTAAAAGTCTGTGTATAACAGGCGACTGTAAAACAAACACAGTCGACTGTTTTTGAGACATGCGACTGTAAACTGTTAAGCAGTCGACTGTTATAAACAATCCTTGCACAACCAATAGAGAAATGAATTGGAGTCTAAGGAAGAATGGTCTAATGATGTCCTGTGACTTGAATGTAGATGTGTGTGAGTGCACCATCAATGTTCTACTTCTAAGCTATATACCAGAAGAGAAATAAAGAAGGTTACATTGACGAATTCTCTCTTCTATCCATCGCATGAGCTTGAAGTCTTCACGGAGCTTCAATCATCATCTACGATCATCCAATCCATTTTCATTTGCCTTCAATGATCTTTTGAGTCATCCATTGCTAGAAGATCTTCATAATTAGCTTAGGCAATGGATTAACTGCAAAATAGGGGATTAGTCACAAGTATTTATGTTTGCTCATCATTAACACCAAGTAAGGAGAAGTCCAATATCCAACAGCTCGTAATGCTTTATCTCAGTATATACATCATAAGCATTACACCCCTCATCACACTTCCCACACGTGCATCTATTTTCTCAAATCTTTTATGGGTTTGTCATTATCAAAAGGGGGAGATTGTTGGAAGCAACGATTTAGGCTCTTTAGTTTGATGATGACAAACGTGTGTACTAAGTGTGTTTCAGGAATGGCAAGGACGTACTTCTTGAAGAGATGACTAAGTCAACGTGTTGGTGGAATTGCTATCCACATAGCTAATGGACTTGGTCAAAGTACCATACACAAAGCAAATTGGACTTGGTCCAATATGAGATGAGATGGAGACCAATTTGAGTTCAAAAGGGAGTTGATCAAATCTTTTAGTTAGATTTACAAATATTTGATTCTACCAAAATCCTATTAGTATTGCTATAAGATCAAATAGAATCCCAATCAAATCTCCTTTCAAATCCCTTATCCCCTAGCATTAGGTTTACTCCCTAGCTATATAAAGCATGTTCCTAGATTGGTGAAACAAGCGGCCAAGGCAAAAAATATCAACCAAAACCCCTAGCTTCAATTACATTGCTGCAAGCTTCATCTCCAAATCCAAAAAGCAAAAAATATACACAGCCGCAAGATTTTTGTTCTCCATGCAAAAAGTTTCACAGCTGCATGTTCATCCTCCAAGTCCAACAAAAACTCCCATGCAAATCCTTTGAAGCTGTTAGCTCCTATGCAATTCATTAAATCTAAAGCACTTTGCCAAGAAAACCAATTCTCCACCACTCTAAGATCAAGACTTCTGCATACAAACCAGGGCCAAAAAGAAGAACATAAACTACTCGTATTATCTTGCCATAAGTTCCTCTTCAAGGCAAACTGCGATTCTTCTTGCAAAACTCTCCAAGCAACAAGTCTATATTGGTGGTTCTTCAAGCTGCAAGCAACTCCAGCAAGCCAAACCCATAGCCTAGAGATCACGGCGGTCTTAACCTCTACATCTCCTTACTATTTCGTGAACATCAATTGTTGCAGGCTGCCATCGTCCTTCTCGCCATCTACGTCAAGTCACCGTCGAGATCTTCGTTGTTGGCGGCCGCCATCTTCTTTCCATCGAGTTAGACATCGAGGTCAAAGCGCCATCGGATTTCTCCCATTGAACCCCGCTGCCGTCAGAGAGATCGTCGTCAAAGTCGAAGTCGCCGCTGCAGAGGAGCTTCCGCACGCCGTCGTTAAAGTGCTGAGCTCTCGCTGTCGGAGAGGAGGCACCATCGGAGGCGTCGAGACGAGCTGCTGAAGTCGTCGTCGAGTCGGAGAACATGATCCGAGGCCGCCGCATCCACACAAAGCTCTCAGTTGCTGCTGCCCTTCCATCGTCGTCGAGAAGCACAACTACATGATAACCTATCATCGTGAAGGAGAAGGAGTTCACCGCCGAAGAGCTCCCGCCGTCGAAAGTAGTTGCTGTGGAGACGAGTTCTCTTCGAACTCGAAGAAGCCTGATGCATGCCCTATTTTCGGCGAAGTTGAACGGAGACATCTGCATGCCCTAATCCGACACTGTGCATGAAAACGAAAATAAGGGACATACGCGAAAACGAAAAGAAAAGGGAGAGCTGACGTGGAAAAGGAATTAAGGAATTTGCTTTGCGTACAGACTGCCTCTAAATGGTTTTGAACTAGGATTGCTATACGCACAGACCAGAGTGTTTTTTGAGACAGATTGAGATCCAGGAGTCAGATCGAGACACCGTTTGCGTCAGATTGGAGCTGACGACGTGCTGATTGACAGAGACGACTACACGGACACGAACTGAGCATGTCTAACCCTTTACTCTTTATATTCGTGTTTTAGTGTAACGTTCTCTGTAGGGGAAACTTTTATCAATATTTGTGACTATTTTGGACTTGTCTCGTTGGGCTAGACAAGAGAGTCTTGACATGTTGCAGTCAAGATATGCATTTACTAGGTTGATAGGGTTTTGCACTTTGTTGAGTGTGGTACAGTCTAGGTGGGGAGTTGAAGCTAGGACCCCATTGTAGATGTACAGAAGGAACATATTACTGCTATTATTTGCTTGGGGCTGGACGTAAGTCCTTGATGCGACCGAACCATGGTAAATTTGTGCGTATTCTGTGATTGTCTCTTATTTACTCTGGTTGTGCTTTTAACTGCATGTGATTTCTCGTGGGGTACACGAGAATTTTTATTAGCATATTCACCCCCCTTTAGGCTAAGATCCAGATCCAACAAGTGGTATCAAAGCAGGTTAGAGGATCTAGTCTTGTCTAGCTATCATGAAAACCCCAAAGTTAGTCTTTCTCCATGGCATGCTTATTCATCGTCCTTCTCTTTTTAGTGGCCATGATTATATATACTGGAAGGCTAGGATGAAAACTTATTTACTAGAATGAAGCACACACATCCCTCTGCTAGATGGCAAAACATAACGAGGTAAAATCTGATAGTAAAGCTGAACTTCTAATTATATGTAAAGCCATGCAAAAGGAAATTGATGAGCTAGAACTTACTTTAAATGAATATAGGAATGCTAGCTTTAAATTACAAAAAGAAAACTGTGACATTTCTGATGAAGTTGAATCCTATAGAAATTTTTGCTTTGATTTGCAAAAAAGAAAATTGTGATGTGATTGAAGAATCTAAAAACTTAAAAGAACTTGAAAAATGCAAATCAACCATTGCCATGCTGAAAAGAGAAGAGTCTAGCTCATCTGAAAAATCTGCTTGTCTTTCTTGTCCTTCCTTAGTGAATGATATTAGCATGCTTAAGCAAGATTTATTTAAGCTTGAAGCTGAAAAAGATTATGTGATTAAAGAGCTTAATGGTAAATTGTGCATGTTGAATAACGAGCTTAAAAAGAAAATGGATGAATTTGAAAAGAATGAAGAGGAAAACAAGAGAGCTTTTATAAGTAAGTGTACTTTGCTTGTGGATGAAAATGTGCTATTAAAATCCAAAGTCTCTAGTCTTGAATTGTCCATTAAGAAGTTCGCTATAGGAAAACAATAGTTGGATACTATTTTAGAGAATCAATTATATGTCAATAATAGACGAGGACTTGGATTCGGTTCAAAAACGGCTAAAAAGCCTATCTTTAAGAAATTCCGCAATGTGTCTTCTATTATGAAAAATATGCATGCAAAGTGCTTTACTTGTGATAGCGTTGGTCACACATCCTATTATTGTAAGTTTAGAAACACGAACATAAAGTTCAAACAAGTGTGGGTTCCTAAAACTTTGATGACTAACACTAGTGAACCTCGTTGGATTCCAAGGTCACACTTAACACCTTTCATGTAGGCGAGATGGAGATTTGGCGAGGAGCAATAAATTGAAAGTCTCATTCTTTAAGATCCTTAGTCAAATAGCGACGCGAAGGTATATTTCTTTTCCATCTTTGCATTCATTGCATACCTTCATAGTTTTGTAGTGTGCTTGATTTAATTTTTGATTGTGTGCTTGTTTGTTTGCCTTTTAGGTTTGTTTTAATTCCTTATAAAAGAAAACAAAAAACAAAAAAATCAAAAAAATTGTGCTTAATGAATACCTCTTTATGATTCATTATAAGTGGTATTCTTCAATGTCTCTTCATATTCTTGAAGAAATCATTGTATTTTTTAGTATAGCTACATGTGCATGTTAGAAACTATTTGGTAGCCATGACATGCTTCATGAAATGATTAATTTGATTTCTACACCTATATTCCCACTTCCACGAATATTAAACTTATTGTACGTTTGGAGATTCTTTTGATGAATGTTGGAAAGTAACTGTAGGATGAATAAAAACTGAATTATCTAAGGGATATGATGTGTATTGCCATGAATAAAAATTGAGCACAAAAGAATTGTAAATAAGAAGAAAAATACATGAAAATTGCTTCGTATGAAAAATGGATACAATTCATGGCAACTACACTACCCACGAGTATCCAACATATGTTTTATGGGTAATCTTTAGCGTTGGTGTATTTTACTCGTCAAGTAATGCCAACCCCACATCTAAGAGTCCTTATAGGCTATGTTTTGTGGTTTGATACCATGAACTCATTTTTAATGAGTTGGAAAAAATCAATCCTATTGAAATTCATGTTAATCGGAAAATGTGGATTGTTTTGGTTGATGTTCTAAATTGAATCTCTCTTTGGACTTCAATGTTTGTATTATCACACTTACACATTGGTGGTGAAGTCTAAATTATGATATTCATGAATTTGAACTGTCTACTTTGAAGAAAATACATGCAAGTGCTAGTTATACTCTATAATACTTTATTTTTGTCTGTGATATTTGATTACTTCATTAGTCCACTTTTGATGATAACAAAGGGGGAAAAGATAAAAGATTTGGTATTGTTCACGGTGGAGCTTAAAAATATGGAATTGTTTGATGAAGTGGGAGCGCTTGAAAATATGTGGAGCATGCTTTTCATCATTGCTATATTGTGTGCATGCTAGTAATGCTTTGTCTCATTATATACATCATAAGCATTACACCCCTCATCACACTTTCCACACATACATCTATTTGTTCAAATCTTTTATGGGTTTGTCATCATCAAAAGGGGGAGATTGTTGGAAGCAAGATCTAGGCTCTTTAGTTTGATGATGACAAACGTGTGTGTTGTTATTAACGTGTGTGCTAAGTGTGTTTCAGGAATGGCAAGGACGTAATTCTTGAAGAGATGACTAAGTCAACGTATTGGTGGAATTGCTATCCACATAGCTAATGGACTTGGTCAAAGTGCCATACACAAAGCAAATTGGACTTAGTCCAATATGGGATTAGATGGAGGCCAATTTGAGTTCAAAAGGGATTTGATCAAATCTTTTAGTTAGATTTACAAATATTTGATTCTACTTAATAATAAAGCTTTTAATGCATACTTATAATGATACTTTTGGATTAAGGATCCTGGTTTTACTTCGTCGCTTCTTTAGTAAAGGGATAGCTAGATCACGTGAAGGGATTATGTTATCACAAAAGATGTATGTATGGAATATTCTTGCAGAAATTGAGGTATATTGAGATCAATCTTCTATTTTATAGATTCAAATGCAAAGTTATATCAGATTGGGGAGAGCCATGGGATGATCTCGATTGATACAGAAGATTAATTAGAAAACTCAACTATCTGACTGTAACTTGACCTGAGATTGCATATCCAATGTTATAGTTAACCAGTTCATGTCAACTATACCTGCAGATCATTGGGAGGCTACATTCAGAATAGTACGTTATCTGAAAATGAACTAGGTAAAGGACTTATATATTCATATCAGATCATTGTAAAGTGGATGTATACTTTGATAATGACTAGGTATGTTCAAATATTATCAGAATATCTATGTCATAATATTGTGTATTTATAGGAAAAAATCTTACAATATGAAAAAGCAAGTAAAAAGAAGTTTCTTCTCAGTCAAGTGATGAATCTGAAGTTTAGGTTATTGTGAAAGGTATATGTAAGTTAGTATAGATCAAAGTTCATATGACATGTTTTTAGTTTATAAATATTCCATTACCTGCATAATATATTGTGATAATAAAATTACCATCTATATTGTAGAGAATTATGCCTTTTATAAGAGCGCAAGCATATTGAAGTTGATTGTTACTTGGTCTAAAAAATATGATAAATGAAAAGGTTACGTAGATTATTCATGTAATCTTGGTAAATTAATTAGTAAACATATTCACTAAATCATTTGTTTTCAGTTTATTTGTAGCAATATAGGCATGCACGGCATATA
Source organism: Scilla litardierei (assembly GCA_030789695.1). Lineage (NCBI taxonomy): Eukaryota > Viridiplantae > Streptophyta > Magnoliopsida > Asparagales > Asparagaceae > Scilla > Scilla litardierei. Next base: position 115,744,811 of record CM061134.1, read on the forward strand.
TGAATCAACTTGAGGAAGAATGTTAGAATACTACTATGCATGATGTTTTATGTAAAACTGGCTCCTATTATCTCTATAAATATTAAAGTATTTGGGTAGAAAGAGATTGACTAACTCTCCCTAACCATTCATCAAAACACCTAATATATGATATTAACATATGATATATATTGAGAATTAACATTTAATTACACATTATCTACACCTGACTAGTAATGGTTGAAAAAAGTAAAAAATAAAATGAAATGGAAGGGATTGAATAAAAGAAAGCATGATCTATTTGTTTGTCTAAGATCCTAATGAATTCATCTATAGAACCTTGTATATATGTTGCAGTTTCACCGTGGCATATTCCTTAAGATTCCCTAAGTTTGAACCTTCACAAAACAATGAGATAACATGTTTATAAAAAAATTAATCGATGTAGTTTGTACCTGATAACCCTTCAACCCCATTCGGTCGCAGATGGCCGCACATGCCACCTTCTCATCAGAGCTGCAAAAAGTAAAAGCTAAATTAATACACAAATTAAATGCACACTCTTTAATATAAGACCTCATTGGCTCTTAACTGTATTACGCACCTATCTATAAGATCTGGTGCTAGCATTCCAAAACGGTCAATGAACTCATCAAATGTCCTTTTAGTAGGATACCCAGCACAACTGATTCTGATTGCCTCTAATACTCCCTATTATTATACAGAAATACCAGAAAGAATGGAGACGAGGCAATATGATAGGATTAGAATTCATCTATGAATCAATTAAAAAAATCACTCTTTTGAAGTACACAAACTAAGAGTTGCTCACCCCACATCTCAATTGATTCAAAACATTGAAGTTCTCAAAGATTCCTGGTTTCAGAACTGCATTGGGTTTCACACATCTGATATAGTGTGGCTCGGTTGTACTCAGAGTTTCCATGAGTGCTTGCAATTGTTGCTATGTGGTAGATGAACAAAGTTCAGTAAACACTATAATGAAAATCTGAATAGTAGAAAGGGTGTGTGTGCGTGTTCATGCAAAAGCACTGAGGTTTATAGCCAAGCTGTACCTTAAAACGTGTGCCAATGGATGAGAATTTGGACTGCTTAGAAGATTCTTCAGGCAATGGGGGGAACAGATGGGCAACAAATGGGCACTTCGAACCATCCAGCAAGGCTTGGTGCTCGGCCACAACATAATCTTTGTTCTTATCAAGAAACTGGTCTGCTTGATATGTAACCTGTTGAATCGAAGTCAGGTTAAGTACCTTGATACTTGAGTAAATGTATGGCTTACCAATTGATTGCTTACATCTCCAGCATAATGGTTTATGGTGAAAGCAGTTCGAGCAAGTTTAGGCTTACTGAAACGCTTGTGTGCTTTATAGGTTTGGTACATCTTCTGTGCAAATGTTTCATGGGTGGACTTGGGAAACATACTGCAAAGCATTAATTGAGGTACATGTTAGCATGTAACATACCAAATTTCCGACAAAATAATTTCCAGGTATATAAATAAATAGTTTTCCAATGACATCTTTCTGGATAGAAGGATATATGCATGCATCTATAGTGGAGTTTCTAATTTTTAACTCATGCATTGATTTTACAAATGTCTTGGATATCTCTCTTCCACATCATTGATACATTTAGAATGTACTACAACTTTAGGACACATACGCAAAGCATCGATCTGGCACATACCATTCAAATATTGGAATATCCCAATATCATATACATATACCATATTACACTGGAAACTTCTAGAAACGTTCTGGACACACACACACAGGTGCATAAACATATGTAGACAAGCACTAAGACACAATGAGTAGCCAATAGTAGTGGAATATTGATATCATACCATGCTTCGTCAAGCAGTGCAATTATTCCTCCGGGTTTCTGCAGACAGATGCAAACGGTTAGTGACATGACATATATTTCTCTGCTGTTTGATGTGCTATGCATGTAATCATACTCTAAAAGCCACAGGGACCTGGCTCATAAAATTTTTCACCTTTTCAATCAGATCAAGCACATCTTGGTTGTCCACAAATTCAACATAGCTCCAATCTATCTCTTCACTTGTATAGTCTTCTTGCTCCATCTTAAATACATGCTGCAAAATACATGTTTGTTTCGTCGTAACATGTTATATACCTCCCCTTGGATCTCATAGAATGAAAATTTGGTGGCACATACTTGATTGAAATGTTGTTGCAGCTTCTCATTCGTTAAGTTAATGCATAGTTGCTCAAAACTGCCATAAACACAGTATATATAAGATGTGATTGCCATATTGGTGGTATACACATGTATAACTCAGTTGGAACAGAAGCTCAAAAGTCTTGCCTGTTGATCTTGAAACTCTCAAATCCATAGATATCAAGGACTCCAATTATGCTTTTTGCATTGGAATCCTGACCAATTGAACTGTTGATCTTGTCCACTATCCTGCAATAGTTAATCAAAGAAGACCATAAAAAATCATGTTCAACAAAGAAACAAGAGCATTGAAAACATAATTACTTGATAATCTTATGATGTTATTTGAGAGAACTCAATAGTTCTTGAAGAATTCTAAATAAAAACAACTGAGCGCACAAAGCATGATAGTTTGCAAACTCTGTCGTGCACGTTATATGTGATGTAAATTTTGGTCCAAACTCAAGTGTAGGATCATCTATTGCTTACCAATCGAACAATCTTGAGTAAACAGTCTTTGCTAGAGCATCACGGTTAGAAGCAGCTGAGTCCGGATCAAGAGGCTTCGTGATATTGCCATCAGGAGTAACTATCACACGCTTACAGAGGGCATCCTCAAGTGCCTTCTCATCAACCCTGAGATAAGATTACAGTTTATGCATACGGATATGAGACTCCCAAACAGAATCATAGCAAAACTAATCAATCAAAAGGTTTGGTTCACACATTAGAAGCTCTGCAGCAGTTTTGAGGTGGAAGAATGCACTGGCATCCTTCAATTTGGATGAATCAGTTTCCTTTCCTTTGGCGAAATCTATGTTTCCAAGGTGAAGGATTGCTGCCACAACACGAAAGATGGCATCCTGTGCAGATTGAATAAATTTCATTGACCCATAATAACCATTTAGCCTGCCTAAAGTTTGAGTCAACGCTCATAGACATCACCTGCTCCTCCTGGTTTATTCCAACCACATCCATGGCATTTCTAGTCTCTAGGTATTCCCTTGCATCATCAACATTTGCAACCTCATAACAGTTTGTTTGGTTTAAATAATGGAATTTTCTTGGATCCCCCACCTTGAACCGTTTGACATCCTAACAAACGATTACAGGTTGAGTTAGATTCTTGTGTTCATGGTATATAATGAGAATATGCAGATAAATAAATTGTCAATGTGATTGTGATACCTCAGGTGGTGCTGCACAGAGCATGTAGAAGCAATGGTAGTTCCTCTCAGGATCATTAACTTGACAAACTCTGGAACGCTCAAGGAGGTAGGTTCTAACCGCAGCTCCTGATATCTTTCCATATTTGTCGAATTGTATCTCAACGAACTTACCAAAACGACTGTTCGGATTAGAATATTCCCATGTAAGTATTCACTACACATGAATCACTAGGATTATCTTGAATGATCTTATTTTTTTAAAAAAGATTCTTGGTATATCTTCGATTCTAATAATAGACAATGTCTGTTGCTGGTCGCCGAAAGAAAATTTGACTTCTGTTTCTTGTAGTGTTGAATATTTTACTTGAACGGTCATCATATTGTTGCTCATAACCATTATAAATAAAATGCACATTTGTAATGCAACATTAAATATACTTGTGTTTACCTGGAGTTGTTATTCTTCACGGTTTTAGCATTGCCAAATGCTTCCAGTACTGGATTAGACTGCACCATAAAACATCACACCACAGTCTTGATTCAATCGTACTGATGAACTTTGTATGTCAAAATTAAATGGGTGTATAGTATTTTTTACCTCCAGCACTTGTTGCTCAACTGTTCTTCCCTCTGTGCCTGATCTGCCACCCATGTAAGCAAGATACCTCATCAGCATCTTTGTTGTCTCCGTCTTTCCTGCTCCACTCTCTCCACTAACCAAGATCGATTGGCTTCCGTGTTCGTTTATCATAGCCCTATAATAGAAGCCACCACACTCGGCTCACATTAGTTATTTTATATCAAGCAGTGATGATAAAAATCATGATCTCTCCTAACATTGACCTGAAGCATGCATCGGCTACTGCAAACAGATGAGGGCTTAGCTCCCCAAAGGTAGCACCTTTGTACTGTTCCATCATGTGGACATCATAGAGATGTGGAAGCCTTCGGAAAGGGTTGACCGCAATCAAAATGTTCCCAGTGTAGGTCTGAGGAGATCATGGTTATTAGATTTCGTGCATCTTTCTTCCTAACTTGAAAGACTTTGAAGGCGAACAGCTTACATATATTTCGTTAAGGGCAAAGCGGGAAGCAAGATTCTGAAGCACTCCTGGTTCATGGAGGTAGGCCAACTTAGTCATGTCATCAACTCCAGCAGGAGGAGCTTCAGTGTCCTTCGGATAGATACTGGAAAGACTAGCCGCAACCTACACAATTGGCAATATACTATGGTGTTATGATTGTAGAATGAATTGCATATTGCTCGGCAATGTTAATAATATCGTTTCAATGGAGAACAAAGCCTACACAGAAGCATGTGCAAACGTTTGAGCCTTCCCCATACATCACAAGTAATATTCATTAAGATTGTGCTACTAAGGTTTTTGCTCAAAATCAGCCTTTTATTCCAACAACAATAGAAAATCTAGCCATCTACTTAGCACAAGGGGTAATACACAAATTGAAGAACGATATGGGTCAAATGGTGATCAAGCAAGTAGATGCAATATATTTGATCGCTTGCAAAGGTCGAATCGGTAAGACTTAAAACTAACAAATGACTACCGCAGATCATCATGATTAGCAGTTATCCATCCAAACCCCTTCAAGCTAGCTTACGATTCTTTCTGCACAAATAGACCATCGCTTAGTTTCATCGGAGTCAACCAGCAACATTCTGGTTGTTTATCCATCAAAAGTAAACAAGTACATCCCCAAAAATGCTATCGACCCAGCTATCAAGCATCTATTAGAAGCATCAAAATAAAAAGTGTTCCCTTAAACATAAGGAATTACCAAACCTGGCTTTAATGCCAACAATTTTAAATCAATATCGCCATATCTACTATCTATAACCAATCAAGAAACGAGTACTTGATCACTCGATCGCTTAAGGAATTGAACCATGCACAAGGTTAATTAGACAATAGGAATAGCTGAAAATAGAATTCGGCAAGTGGGGAAGCAATCGAAATTTAGGGAAAAGCCAAGTGAGAGATCATACAGTTTTGCCATGGGTAGTGATGATGGTGGCATTCCCTCCGACGATCTGGGTGACCTCCCCATCGACCCAAGCGACCTCCGGGTCTTCCACCCACACATGGGACCCGACGACGATGTTCACCGGAGTTCCCTGAAATAGATTTCGTGTCAGACAACTGCATATACACCAAGTTCATGGTCGAGTTATTGACAGCAGAAGACGACATAGTTTCTCGAAATCTCTCACCATGGTTGTTTAGATTCTACGCTGCTTGACTTGATCATGCAGAGACTAAACAGAGCGAGAGAGGTTTCCTTTCTCTATTGAGAAATTGTGGGATGACGAGATTGGAGCTGAGAGAGAAAGAAAAACGAAGGGAAAGCAGAGGGACGTGATTGAAATGAAGCAGCCGTGGTGGCCGTGGTGTTGGTGGTGAAACTCAAAAAAAACCAAAACCAAAATTAATAATTAAATAAATAAAAGTAAGTTTACACAGGTGGGTGTGGGGCCCGCGAACAGCCTTTCGGCCATCACAGCTAGCGGTGACGTGGCAGGGCCGCCGGGGCATTTGGCTTGGCTGAGCCGCCGACTTTTGGGGGGCTTTAGATTCTCTCCGGGTATATTTGTCCTGTCGGCGGCAGTTATTTTACGAGTAACTGTTTATTATTGGAATTGTGTGGGGGTCCCACATGAAAACGAGGTTCTATTGGTCGCGGATGTCTGCTGTGTGGTGTGTTAAGGGCATGCCATTGTTGACCAGGGGTTGGATCCATTGAGAGGCTGGCCAAAATGCAAGCTTGGTTACTTTCATTGGGGCCGGGGTTTGGGAGTGTTGAGACCAATTCAAAGTCGAAGATTAAGACTTTGGATCTCAAATTATGGGCCATTTGGATTATTTGATACATGATAATTGAACGTTGACATTCACATTTTCCATTTTAGATATTTCTTCTTGAATATCGATCATCATATTAAGCATGTCTGTGTATACCGAGGTTGTAGGGGTATACCTGGAGTTGTCCAACAAAGAAGGCATGACCACCAAACCCTTTCCATAGAGCCACCCCTCTTGAAGATTGAACATATTAGATGAAGTCGATTCCGCATTAACATCTGAGAGTTTCCGGGTTCTGCTAATACCCTTACAAGCCCGAGTTCGGTGCAGCCAATTCTAAATCGACGCCAGAGAAAGATTATCATCTTTGATCGAATGGCCTCCACAGTGCTTGCAGGAGAAATTCGGATGCCGAAAGGGGATCTGTTGATGTGTAAATCCGCCAACCAGTGCGTAGGATGCTAACGAGGATGCATGTGGTGACGAGTCGCTCCGTCGGCTGAAGAGTGGGACCCAAGAAGAGGCGATCTCGGGTCGGGGAGAGCTAAGTCAGAGTTGTTGGGTTGAAGCCCGACCTAACTTCGAGCTATCTCTGTAGGTCTGCATCAAAGAGAAATCGTCAGTGGTGTCGGATCTGGGTTCCGACCCAAATCTCCTGCAATGCTTAAGTCAGTGCCAAACTAAAATGGAGCTCAGGGCAGCTAGGTCTGACCTATTGGGAGGTCGTCCGATCACTGTCACGCCGAGCTATGGAGGAAGAAATATAGAGTGGAAGTAGATATTAGTGTGTCAGAGTACCCGAGTGTTTAGTATCTCCGGAGCTTGATCCCTGTCTTTGTTGCCACTGAGACTACTTATAGGCGAGGGTTACCCTTGCGTTCCATTAGTGGATAATGGGCTTGCCCTTATGACGGCATGATTGTCCCTGAAAAAGTGCATAACGACTAGCCATGTTGGATCGTGATCTAAGACTAGAGTGTGGTGAATATGCTTATAAAAACTTTTCGCGAATGCAAAAATAGTAGCCTATTCAATCAGACAGTCACAGAGTAAATATGGTGCATAGAAAATAAAGCGGAAACAAACACAAAGTGCACACAATATTTACCCTGGTTCGGTTGCTCCAACGACCTACTTCAGCCCCAAAGTATTCACTAAAATAATAATGTCAAGATACAAACGCCCGAAACTTTGTGCACCAACACTCAGCTCACCAAGTTTATATCTCACTCTCCAAAGTGTCGAACACTACTATCCTAGCAAAAACTTTACTCTTGACTAGCCCCAACCAATCAAGAGTCCCCAAAGAACACCAAAAACGAAATTAAAATCTAATACAAAGATCTACCAGAACAATCACAAATATAAATAAGATAAAGAGTTTCGATTGCTCCCTTTATGATCTTTGGATAGTCCCTTTCATTAAGCACGTCTCCAGCTTCGCGCTGACGTAAAGGTGTATCAATCTGATCTCTAAATCAAAAGATATAGACCTCCAAAGTTCGTTGCATAAATTTGGCTGAATCTGGTTTGTGAGTAAAGTAGTTCTGTGTGCTGCGGAATCTGCTGCGGTCTGTACGCAAAGTAATTGTCTACTCCGTCTTCCAGAAAATATAGTAAATAGCCTCGAGCTCAGAAAAATCCAGAAAAATATCTGTTGGAATCATGGTCTCGTCCTCTTCAACAGAAAAATAAGAAAAGACAGATTTGGATGCTCTTTTGGAGAGGAATTCTCAGATCTTTGAAGTACTTCGCTTGAATAGTTTGAAGATGCTTTGGCTTGAGATCATTGTAGGAGATGACTTTAGTTCTCTTCTTGTATGCTTGGCCCCGTTTGCTTGAAGATGACTTGATGCTTGAGGATGCCTCCTTTGCTTGATGATGAAGGAGCTTGATCTTTGTACTTTGAAGGAGATGCACTCGGCAAGGAGGTTTTGGCCTTTGAGAATATCGTGCGGTAGTGGAGAGTTAGAGCTTGAAGATGATGAAGAACTTTGAAGCTTGCATGGTGACTTTGCTCGGCCAAGAAGGAGGAGATAAAGAATATGGCCGGCCTTGCTTTTTGCTCTCTCATGGAGTTTTCCTAAGGGGAGGAATGATATATAATAGGATGTAACAAGAGTTTTAGTCCAATACAAACTCCTTTGCTCTTATCCAATCAATTTATCTCCATCTTTAGATTGATTTTTTATTTGAATTTGATTCTCCTATATCAAATAGGAGAGTTTTAATTTAATCCAAACTCTTTTGTTCTCATCCAATCAATTTGTCTCCATCTTTAGATTGATTAATTGATTTGAATTTGATTCTCTAAGATCAAATAGGACTCTTTTAAATTCAAATTAAATCTTCTAATTAGATCTCCTCATCCCTCCATGAAATTTGGTTCTTCTTTGTTCTCATCTTATAGATAAACTCCTCAAATTTAAATTGATTGCTTTTTATCTTTCGTGGAGCCACTAGGATTCTTTCAAATTTGATGACAACCAATTTTATCTCCTTGATGCAATGAACTTGATCAATCCGAGGATAAGTAGAATTCCTCAAAATTGATTTGAATCTTCGATTAAATCTCATCATATCTCTTTATCCCTCAATGGAATTTGTAAAAGATGTTGACCAAGTCAAATCCCATTTAATCACAAGTTTTCCTTTGTTCTTTCTCTTGCACATAAATTACAAGCTTGTCATTGACCATATTCACAAGTTTGCCATTATGCTTTACATGTTTATTTGGCCCTGAAAAACACTTAACAAACATATAAAAAATATTCATGAAGGTTTGGTATCATTAAACAAGAAATCAAAGATCATTGTATCCAACAAACCATTTACTCCACCATTACTAACCGACCCATTATTAACCGATTCCTCAATATTTGGGGGCTCAATGTGTGGATGGGCTATCGCTCTTGACTGGGTAAGTGATTAACCGCCAATATGGGCCTTTAGGCCGTTAGGCTGAGGCGAAGCATCCCTCATGAACTTCCTTATTCGAATGAAATACCTTTCTCCGCCAAGTGGGCCGGCCCAATGTAGTAAGAATGGCCCCCATCTCTCGAACCTAGACGAAGCAACGAATGAGGTCGAGTGATGTGACGTCTTATTAATTGGGTACAGTAGTAGAGACGGGATTTTTGATTTAGTTCGCCAAAATTCTTGTTCTTCTGATTTGGCCATTGCATTGGTACGAGGCATGGGACGTCGGTGTTATTGGATGTCGACACGTGTGTTTCTTTTGCAGGAGTGTTCAAAATTAATACCCCAAGCACATGGCATCGTCGTAGTGCTAACGGTTAGTCCACAGATAGGTTATGTGATCTATTACTAGTCAATCCTAGGTCGTAGTTAGCTACAGGAGAAATATATGCAGAATAGAGAGAATAAAATAAAAGGAAAGGGTTTTAGGGCTAGGTATCACCCTAATATGAATTGAGCACGGGGATAAGCTCGTTGCATGGCCATCGAATCATCCTAGGTTTGTTCGATCCTGTGGATGGCAAACAACACTAAAAGGGGGGTTGAATAGTGTTGTATAAAAAAAATTTCGTTCTAATTGGTTAGCACAATTCGAAGCCTTCTAATGTTGCCTAAGAAACCAAGTAGAGTGATCTACGCTTGGCTCTAAATCAACTAGGGTAATCGTCAAAAGAATTAGAGAGAAAAACACTTCTGGTAGTCGACTCCCTATGAGCAGTAGTCGACTCCCTGAGAGATTATGCACAGCTCAATAGAAAGAAAGAAATAGATGCGATAACAAATGATATCTTTATACACTGCGGATAACAGAAAGTTAATCTTATTAAAAGATAAAAACAATCAGTAGATAATAATATAAGTACAAAGATAGACAAACACAGAAAGATTCAAACGCAAACACAAGGATTTTTATCCTGGTTCCCCACAACCTTGGGTACGTCCAGTCCCCGACCAATCCGTTACGAGATTTCCACTATCTGCCTTGGCAAATACAAGCACCTAACTCCACTCGTTAGGATTTTCCTACACACATAGTCTTAACCAGGATTTCCGATTGCAACACTGCAATACCTAGACTTGTCTAGGATTTCCAACACCCTTACAACAAAGGGCCAGACGCAAAAGAATAATATCCAACTCACCACAATATTTGGTGGAGTTTGGATTTACACCCAAATTTTATAGCCAAGAGTAATAGATAACAATGTGTATTCGTGGCTTAATAGAATATGATCTTAGATCACACAAAGATATGAATTAAGTCTTTGTGATCTAAGTCAATGTTTTCAAAAATCCTTTCAAATAGAATCAAAGAATAGAGAATAAGGATTTTGAAAAACAATAGCCAAATAAAAAGTTGATCTCAAAATAATGTTAACTTAAAAGAAAAGAGATCAGAAATATAAACACAGATTTGGCTAAAAGAGACGAGAGCTGAAAATTGAGATCGTTTAGAACTTTTGCACTAGAAAAGAATTTTGAATTCAAGTATATTGTGTTCTTAAATCTCAAAAGAATGAAGCTCTATTTATAGGAGAAATGAGAGGATTCGAATTTCAAATTTGTTTGACTTTTGTCCCGAAAATCATGGGAGCAATAAGTTGGAGAGATAAAAAGAATCAGGCCAAAACGTTGAAATTCGACAGCTGGTAGTCGACTTCCTAGGAGTGGTAGTTGACTCCCAGAGTGTTTCAGTAGAAACCTATTCTCAGCTGGTAGTCGACTCCCACTCTTTGGTAGTCGACTCCCAGAAAAGTTTCTTCTAAAACTTGGCTAGTACGACATGTAGTTAGCTCCTGGGTGTAATGGAGATTAACTAACAAGATGAGATGTGACTAGAAAAAGCTCTCAATAGTTTTGAAAATGATTTTAAAAGTATTTAAAATATTTAACTTCGAAATCATTTGTATGTGTGTTATTTATACTTTTGGCTTTAACATAATCCTAAAAGGACATAACTCACACACTGTAGACTTAGGACACGTCTTCCAGTAGCTTGATCAAGGATGAGGTAGATGCGAGCTTCTCTTAAGCTTCTTATTCCATTTGAGCATAAGCTTCATCATCGAGCTAGAAGTGTTGTCCATGTCTTTGCTAAGTGAGTGTAGATTGTGCTTCTTCGGAGTATGTACACAGCTTTCCATTTATCGCATAATCTGAACACTTAATTGTAGTGTAGTTAGTACACTAACCTCATTTGGTGTGCTCATCATCAAAACTACTTGGGGCTGGAATTCAATTTCCATCACTCTCCCCTTTTTGATGATGACACCCAAATGAAAAATGAAGTAAGTTGACATAAGAGAATGACAAAAAAAACTTACTCCTCCTACTTTGATGCGGTTCTCCCCCTGCATTAAAGACGTTATCAAAACAATATATTTTCAATGCAGTCATTTTTGCATTTCAGAGCTTTCTCCCCTTGTCATCAATCAAGATACAAAAAATATCATACTTGTTTTAACAGATATTTTATCCAAACAACAAACACGAAGTTGGAGAGAAAATAATTCGATGATCAACTCTGCAGAAGAGTGTTAGTAAATGATATGATAATCATAATAAGCAATAATTAAACAACATGTCCATCAACATAAGAGTGTCAACCATCACAGCATAGAGTAGTTATTACAGACCAAGAGTTTTGAAAACCATTGTTTTTAAGATTAAGAATTATCGCCATTCTTCTCCTTCTTCAAGGACTTGATCTCCTCAAGGATTGTCTTGAGGGTTTGCTCGGTCATTTCATTGCTACTTACCACCAGATCCTTGAGATCATCAACCTTCTTGTTGAGAGCTTCAAATCCCGCCTTTTGAGAAATCTTCAAGTTTGAGATTTTCTTAAGCAACATGTCTTGAAGTTCCACAATGTAGGCCGACGGTTCTTCATCTTCTTCTGCACCATCATTTCCCTCTTCCTCTTCATCTGTGTTAGAGATGAGTGGCTCTTTACCTTTATTTGAGGATGACGATCCTCCTTCAGCAGCGAGCTTCTCTTCTGGGATGTTCTGATCAAGATCTTTTTGAAGATTCATTCGACCAAGAGCATGAACATCAAAGATGCGTGCCGGTTCCAGAATATCGGTTTCATTATCCAAAGGCACATTATAACCAATAAATAGAATGGTGAGGTAATGACCGTGGGCAAGGGTAGATGAAGGTCTGTCAGAAGAAGCAGATGCAAGGATGAAGTCCATAATAACTTTGGCCCAATTAATGCGAATATTTCCTAGCAATGCATAGATGCACTTGGCTTGCTTCTTAGATAACACAGAGTGGCTTCCAAATTTTTGAGTTATACTGTAAGACAATATATTTGCAAGGATTCTTCCTGGATAGCGAAGATCGCTACATGGAAGTTTTGTTTGGAAATATCTTCCAGGCAAATACATTTTCTCCTAAATATTTTCATCAACCATCTCTATATTATACAATAACTTACCAGTGTATGGGATTCCTAAAGCTTCTCCTAGAGATTTCACAGTTATGGCAAGTTTGGTGTCTAGCACTTTGGTGATGAATCTACTCTTGGCAAGGTCATAGTTCATGTTGGCATAGAAAAGATGCACAAGTCTAGGATAGCAAAGATAAAAATTTTCAGCAGAAAAGAGATTTGCCAAGTTTTGAAATTCCAATATGCTATCAATGCCATAGTTTTCTAAATGATCATTTTTTACGAATCTCTTATGAAGAATTTGCTTATTGGAAATTTTAACGAAATGCTCATAAGTAGTGGTTCTAAAAAGATAGTGTAAGATAATTACCTTTTCAGAGAGGGATTCATTTGTAACCTTCCTCTTCTTTGAAATCAATCTCTTGAAAGGCATCTAGATAAAATAAAATTGATTTACAAAACTAGATATGTAAGAATATCAAGAAGTAAATAAAGTAAAAGTTGTTAAGATGAGTTTTTACCTTGAGATAAACTTGTGAGAATGATGAGAGAAGGTGAATAACCAAGAGAGCTCAAAATGCCAAAAGAAATTTTTTAAAGAGATGAAGGGATGGGTAGTCGGCTACTTAAGGTTTTAACCATATGGGGTTTTTAACTATGAGATGAAAAGAGATGGAGAGTTGTGGCCCTTAGATCAAGAGATGAAAGGTTGAGATTATGTTTGCTTATTGGATTTAAGTTACCCTTAGGATGTGAACCCAATAAGTCAATGAAAACCCAATAGGAGTTAAAAAACACAAACCCAGAAATCCGCACAACACGCTGGTAGTCGACTCCCTGATGGTGGTAGTCGACTCCCTGCTGGGCTGAGCTGTTTTCTCATCCCGAGGGATTTTGGTCCAAATGTGAGTGCGTATATTCTGAAAATCTACTCTATGATGATTAGATAAACCTTATAAGCATATAAAATCAACAATCATTTTATCATTTAAGCAAATTTAAAATTTAGCAAAGCAATCTTATTTAGTCGCAAAATGTTTTGGTGCTGATCTTGTACTTCCTCCATATTTTCATTTTAGAGTACCTGAAAATATAAACGTTTATGGTACTCTTTTATTGTTGAGTCCAAGAGGTTAGTCTTTAGGAAACCAAACCCAATATGGTTTAGTTCCTTCATGGAAAATTTATTTATAATTTTTGTTTAAATGAACTTGCTGAACAAAGTTTGTAGCATACCTTTTCTTCCTTTGGTTGGACAAGTTCTTTGGTATCCAGATGCTCAGAAAATTATTGTTAGAATGATGCATCCTAGTATGCTTAACCCGTTTCTTGGTATGATTTGAATCATATCCAAGTCCGGTTTTGCTAGATGAGGCTTTTTGATTATCTATTAAACTATCTAGCTTTCCTTTTCCTTTGTTGAAATTTTCAATAATTTTCATCGTAGAGGCGTATTTATTTTTGACGGATACGAGAAGATAATTTAAACTTTCAACTTTCTCATTCATGAAAAGAATATCTTTTTGCAAAGAGTCATTTTTTTCTTTGAGAAAACTATTCTCCTTAATAATATCTTCTTTCTCTTTAACATCCTTTTTAATATTCCTAAGTGTTCTTCTATGTTCTTTTATGAGCTTTTCATGCATTTTGCATAGCTCTTTATATGCTCCCCTATAATCCATATCTTCATCATCACTTGATGATGAATCACTATTACTAGATGAATCATGATGCGAGCTTACCTTAGAGGATGTGGAAGCCATGAAGCACATGTGTGCTGTTTCTCTTCTTTCATCATTGTCGTCTGCTAAGAATTCATCGGACGAAGAGACATCGCTCTGATCGAAAGCTGCGTAAGATTCCTTCTTTGGTCGTCAGAATTTGTTTCTTCCATTGTTTCTCTTTTCATTGCTTTCTCGGTTCTTCCCACGATCTCTGGAATCACGGTTGTTTCTTTCCAGGGGACAATCTCTTTTGACGTGTCCTAGTTTATTGCAACCAAAACAAATAATACAATTAGTAGGTCGGAAAGAATGTTTACCATACTTACTTGTGATGAACTCTTTAAAGTTCTTTGAGATAAAAGCAATATGATCCTCTTTGTCCGTGTAGTCGGAATCTTCTTTTTGAGCTTTGAAAGAAAGATTCTTCTTCTTTGGTTTTTCTTCGATCTTCTTGTCTTCTTCAAGTTCAATCTCATATGCCATGAGATTTCCCATCAGCTCTTCAATGGTTAGATCTTTTACGTTGTGTGCTTCTCGAATCGCAGTTGTTTTTCCTTTCCATTCGGGTCGGAGAGATCTCAGTATTTTCATCACCTGATCGTATTCAGACAGTTTCTTGCCTAAACCTACGAGCTCATTAATGATGTTAGTAAATTGAGTATTCACGTCTGTGATACTCTCTCCTTCTTCCATTTTGAAAGATTCAAACTTGGAATGTAAAACATTTATACGAGATTCTTTTACCTTCTCGGTTCCCTCATGACTTACCTGAAGGGTGTGCCATATTTGATATGCCGTCTCGCATTGAGAAACACGATTAAACTCCTTACCTGTTACTGCATAGAATAGTGCGTTCATTGCTTTTACGTTGAGGTTGGATTTCTTTTTCTCATCTGCTGACCATTTTCCGAATTCGATTTCAATAGGTTTGTTGTACGGTGCTTTGGTAACCGTCCATGCTTCGATGGCTAGTGATTCAAGATGAGTCTTCTTCCAGATCTTCCAGCTAACGTAGTTTGTTCCGTTGAACAGGGGTGGTCGCATGGTGTTGAGACCTTCAGAGTGAAACGATGTTGATGCCATCACCTTTATAGCCTCGCTCTGATACCAAGTGTTGGATCCTGTGGATGAAAAACAACACTAGAAAATGGGTTGAATAGTGTTGTATAAAAATAAACTTTTTCGTTCTAATTGGTTAGCACAATTCAAAGCCTTCTAATGTTGCCTAAGAAACCAAGTAGAGTGATCTACGCTAGGCTCTTAATCAACTAGGGTAATCGTCAAAAGAATCAGAGAGAAAAACACTTCTGGTAGTCCACTCCCTATGAGCAGTAGTCGACTCCTAGAGAGAGATTATGCACAGCTCAATAGAAAGAATGAAATAGATGTGATTACAAATGATATCTTTATACACTACGGATAACAGAAAGTTAATCTTAGCAAAAGATAAGCAACAATCAGCAGATACTAATATAAGTACAAAGATAGATAAACACAGAAAGATTCAAACGCAAACACAAGGATTTTTATCTTGGTTCCCCACAACCTTGGGTACGTCCATTCCCCGACCAATCCGGTATGAGATTTCCACTATCTGTCTTGGCAAATACAAGCACCTAACTCCACGCGTTAGGATTTTCCCACACACCTAGCCTTGACCAGGATTTCCGATTGCAACACTGCAATACCTAGACTTGTCTAGGATTTCCAACACCCTTACAACAAAGGGACAAACGCAAAAGAGCAATATCCAACTCACCACAATATTTGGTGTAGTTTGGATTTACACCCAAATTCTATAGCCCAGAGTAATAGATAACAATGTGTATTCGTGGCTTAATAGAATATGATCTTAGATCACACAAAGATATGAATTGAGTCCTTGTGATCTAAGTCAATGTTTTCAAAAATCCTTTCAAATAGAATCAAAGAATAGAGAATAAGGATTTTGAAAAACAATACCCAAATAAAAAGTTGATCTCAAAATAATGTTAACTTAAAAGAAAAGAGATCAGAAATATAAACGCAGATTTGGCTAAAAGAGATGAGAGCTGAAAATTGTGATCGTTTAGAACTTTTGCACTAGAAAAGAATTTTGAACTCAAGTATATTGTGTTTTTAAATCTCAAAAGAATGATCCTCTATTTATAGGAGAAATGAGAGGATTCGAATTTCAAATTTGTTTGACTTTTGTCCTGAAAATCATGGGAGCAATAAGTTGGAGAGATAAAAAGAATCAGGCCAAAACGTTGAAATTCGACAGCTGGTAGTCGACTCCCTAGGAGTGGTAGTCGACTCTCAGAGTGTTTCATGAGAAAACAATTCTCAGCTGGTAGTCGACTCCCACTCTTTGGTAGTCGACTCCTAGAGAAGTTTCTTCTGAAACTTGGCTAGTAAGACATGTAGTTAGCTCCTGGGTGTAATGGAGATTAACTAACAAGATGAGAAGTTACTAGCAAAAGCTCTCAATAGTTTTGAAAATGATTTTAAAAGTATTCAAAATATTTAACATCAAAATCATTTGTGTGTGTGTTATTTATACTTTTGGCTTTAACATAATCCTAAAAGGACACAACTCACACACTGTAGACTTAGGACACGTCTTCCAGTAGCTTGATCAAGGATGAGGTAGATGCGAGCTTCTCTTGAGCTTCTTATTCCATTTGAGCGTAAGCTTCATCATCGAGCTAGAAGTGTTGTTCATGTCGTTGCTAAGTGAGTGTAGATTGTGCTTCTTCGGAGTATGTATACAGCTTTCATTTATCGCGTAATCTGCACACTTAATTGTAGTGTAGTTAGTACACTAACCTCATTTGGTGTGCTCATCATCAAAACTACTTGGGGGTGGAATTCAATTTCCATCAAGGGTGAGGTTGTTTAACCTAGAGGGTGTCACCTACCCCCACTTCCGTGATGCTATGATAGGATCATCCCTCATGTTATCTCATGCCCCAACTTCCGTGATGCTATGACATGACTACCCTGATGGGTTTTCTGGGTCCTTATGGCTTTTAAATCGACGTCCGGCCTAAGTCAGATGGACGACAAAAAACATGAAAGTAGCGAAAAAACCAACTTAAAACTATTTTAAGTCTAGACCTAAAGAGTTAAACCCTAGCCAGAATCTCTACTATCTCAGGGTTGGGTCCGACCAACCCCTAAGGATAGATCTATCTAAAAATTTGCAATTATAAATGCATGTTAATAAACTACACACCTTTCACTTCGTTTCCGTAGAAAACGAAGCGTCGATTGCAGCAACATTTCTTTGACTCCAAAGCGATACCATGAACCGCTTCTCTCGAGCTGAATCGCATCCCGAATCGCACTGCGTCCTGAACCGAACTGCATCCCGAGGCGAGCAACACCCTTGTCGCCGAACCAACTATAACCGAAGGAAGTTTCACCTTGAATGGATCCTCCGTCAAGACTTCGGACCCGATCCGAACTACTTCGTTGGTTTGCTAGAGCCCGATCAAGAGCAAGGAAGAATTATGGAGAACGAGGGAATATTTTCTTTAAGCTCAGATCCGGGCTTGCTCACGTTTGATGGAGCTACTCAGATCTGAAGCTTGGTGCGAGTTTCAAGGACGGGGGTAGGCCCCTATTTATATCAGCGGCTGACCCCTCCTCTTTCTTAGTTACCCATGTGGGACTAAACTGTTTGGAGAAAAACATTCAATTTAGTTTGCCTTACTCGAAGGCCAAACTTTGACGAATTTTCTCTCCCTCGTTGTTGAGCTCCAAGAACGATGTCATACATAGTTGCGAAGGGTGTTGAATTGTGAACGCGTAGGAAGGACGCATTCTGAGCTCGTCTGACCCATCAAACGAGGTCTCAAAAATCATCCAAAACCATGCTTTTCACAAAACTATAGCCGTCTTCTTGCACATGCAACCCTAGCACCAGGTGGGGCCCACCCACAGGCCCCACCCGCACGCCACGTGGGTATCGCACATGCAGTGCATGTATGCTACCGTCTTAGCGTGCATGCCCGCACATAGTGCGGGTGCGCGTGCTGCTCCTGGGCCTGCTTGGTTACCTGGCGCAGGCGCTTGCATTCTAGGCAGGTCGGGTACCCGCTTAGCGGGCGCCAGACCCGCAATGCCTAATCCTGGGCTATTGGCACTGTTTTTGCTCTATTTGTTGCGTTTGGAGTCTGTTTTGGACACCGTTCGAATCTGGGTTTAGACTGGAACAATCTCATCATCCATGTAATCCTTTTCCACGTGTTTATTATATACAATATGCTCGTAAACATTTTACGACATATTTAATTCCTTTTTCCATCATTTGTAATATATTCACATCAATAATATTTTAAACTTATATCGCAAACTCTTTGCAACTTAATTAATTCCCTTTTAATATTATAATCTATTTGCATCAAATACAAATGAACTGAGGGCATACATCCCTCAGCATCTCCCACTTGCACTCAGGATCATTTGTCCCGAATCCAGAAGCTAACTACAACCTCTTTGCAGTTTTATGTCTCTTGCATCAAATACATATTCTCCATTATCCTACCTATTATTTGACGAAGGTCTCACTCTAAGTGGCACCTTACAGCCTGACACTACTACAGGTGGGGCTCGAAACTCCAGATGACAGTGACCATGAGCAGCAGGCACCGTCCATGTTTCAGTGTCATAATTATGTGGTTAACTCATCGACACGAGTATTGTCGGGACCACCCTGACTGTGTCTGTGATGAATACCGCAGTTTTAGTCTCTTCGTCAAAACTATGCCGCTTAGTTAAGCCAAGGGTATGGTCAACTATCAACCCCAAAAGCTCGAATCAGGTTAGTCTCCATCGATTTTTAGTCAAACAATGTTGGACCTCTTCCAACATACTCTGGCCAGAGTTTTTACTAAAGATCGAACTAACATGTGCGACACTAACTCCTTTTGATCAGGAAAGACGAATCCTATCTTGGTCATTACTCTCCTCGCACGCTTCAAGTGTCACCCAACCAACTACCATTCAACGAAGCTTGACCTGAGGCTAGAACAGAGATCAAAGTGACACCATTCACGAACAGGTTCGTACTATGACCTCAAGTCTAAGGGCCAACTTGCCTATCATCACCGTCAGTTATTACTGACAGATTAGTCGATGTTAACCATATAATAACTCTCGATGGGTCGTTTAGTGAACTCATTCTCCAATGAGTACCTATGTCTCGTCTTCGACTTTGCCAAGTCAAACGACCATGAGATCATCTTCACCACTCCATGGTGAAGACTAAGACACATTGGTCTATCCGATGTGTCGATATCCCTTTTTTGAAACATCTACGACTACGAACATTTCTAAACCTATGCTACAATCGGTCAAACACTTCTCCATGATTGTGATCTCCATCTGGATACATGTTTAACCTCGCATTAAATATCAGGACTATACTAAGTTCTAATGAAGACTACACTATTATTAACTTAGGCTAATTTTTTCCAAACAGCTTACTGTTATTTCGAACAAGATGTTTGTAAACATCTCCCACTTGCACTCAGGCCCATTTATCCTGGTATCTCATACCGCATTTACACATAAGTCTCTCTAGACTTCATGTGGTAGAGCCTTCGTGGGTGGATCTGCTAAACCATGTTCAGTATAGACTTAAGGGGTTCTATGTTCCTACTAGATA
Organism: Scilla litardierei; assembly: GCA_030789695.1. Taxonomy (NCBI): domain Eukaryota; kingdom Viridiplantae; phylum Streptophyta; class Magnoliopsida; order Asparagales; family Asparagaceae; genus Scilla; species Scilla litardierei. The sequence goes on from CM061134.1 coordinate 115,764,739, forward strand.
AAAGATTTGAATCTCATCCAATTTGTTTCCTTGGTCTCTTGGAATCCATAAAAATTTTCTTGCCTGGATCTCATCCAGCTTATCGTCTTCTACGAGAATAATCCAAAATAATCACTGGGCATCTGCACCGTTCATAGTCATTTCTATAAAGTGTCAAACTCTTTAACCACTTTGTCAAAACATATGTTCCGGCTCCTTGAAGTGTCGCATGACTTTTATTCACTCCCACTGACCTTGAAAATGAAGGGTTCTGGTGGACCCTCAGGGCTAAAATCTTTTCCCGTCCTAAGTCAGTTGGAACATAGAAGCAAAAATATGCAGCAGAAAAAAAGCTTAATCTAATTAACATGCAGTTGCGCATTTTAACTTAGCCCTAAGGTACAAGACCTAAGCCAGGATCTCTACCGACTCGGGGTGGATCTGACCACCCCAAGAGGGATCTAAATTACTGCGAATAATTAAAACGAAAGCTTCTAAAAACATACCCGGAATCTTGTCCTGGGGCAGGCAAGATGTACCGCACCGTCTTCCGAGCCACTTCCCGTCCCATGTCGAGCCGCTCCTCGAACCGCTCCTCGAACTGCTCCGCATCCCGAGGCGAGCAATCCTCGTGTCGCCGAGCCAACCACGCGCCGAAGAAAGTTTCACGCGAGTGAAAGCCTTTGCCAAGATTTCGGATCCGAATCCGAACTCCTTTGTGGCTTTGCTAGAGCCCTTCAGGAGTAAGGCAGAAATATAGGGAGAAGAAGAATTAATTTAAGCTTTGATCCAATCGTGCTCCAACGTTTTTGGGAGACACTCAGATCTTGAGCCTAGGACAACTTTGGAGGAAGGGGGAGACCCCTATTTATATAGGCGGCTGACTCTCCCCTTTTCTCCACAACCGATGTAGGACTAAAGTTTGGAGTTGATAAATTCAATTTAATTTGCCTTTCATAAAGGCTAAACTTCCGTGAATTTTAACTCTCTCACTGTTGAGCTTCATGATTGATACAACCTATTAAATCGAAGGGCGTTCAATGGTGAACACATAGGAAAAACGGTGAGTCAATCGGAGTCCGTTTGACCCTCCAATTGATCGCCCAAAGTTCAGCCCAAGGCTTGATTTTTTTCCAAAATCAGCCGTCAAAAAACTGCACTGCCCTAGATTTCAGAAAACCTGCTCTGTGGAACCCACCGGGCCAATTGGGCAAGCCCAGACCAGGCTGGACGCCTGGTCTGGGTGCAACCAACCTGGGCGCGCCCAGCCTGGGCACCCCCAGCCTGGGCACCTGGCCAAGGCCTAGACCAGGCGCCCAGGCGCCCAGGGCCCTTGGGCCTGGGTGCAGACCCAGGCCCAGGGCCCCTGACCCTGGCTAGCCAGGTGCCCATGCCAGACCTGGATGGTCTGGCTTGGGTCAGCTTGGTCTGACCCATGCCCAGTTTGGGCATGGGTAAGACCCATTCGAGCTGTTTTATGCGTAAATTGGGCATTTGGCGTCCGATTTGGACGCCTTTCGAACCTGGGTTTAGACAGGGACATTCCCGTCTTACCCGTGAACTTTTCCTTGCATTTATTTCAGTAAATAACTAAATATTGTCGTAAACTATTTACGACACATTTAATTCAGTTTGCATCAAATGCAAAATAGTCCCTATCTAAGCTTAAATTTTCATTTGCATCAAATACAAATGATTTTAGGGCATATCCCCCAACATCTCCCACTTGCACTCAGGATCATTTATCCCGAATGCAGGAGATAATTGCAAACATCTTTTGCAATATTTTATCCCTTGCATCAAATGCATATTCTCCCTAATCGTTTCTACCTATTACTAGACGAAGGTCGCACTCTGTGTGAGACCCTACAGCCTGCCCTTACTACAGGTTGGGCTCGAAGCCCTATACGACAAGGACCACTAGCAATAGTTGTCGTCCCTGTTTTAGAATCATAGTTATATGGTTGACTCATCGACATGAGTATTATTGGGACCACCCTGACTGTGTCTGTGATGAGTTCCGCAGTTTTAGTCTCTTCGTCTAAACTATGTCGTGTAGATCAAGTCTAGGGTATGGTCAAACTGTCAGCCCCAATAACTTGAATCCGGTTAGTTTCTATCGATCTTTAGTCAACTAATGTTGGACTTCTTCCAACATACTCTGATCATAGATTTTATTAAAGACTGAACTAACTCTATGACACTAACTCCCATTGACTGGGAGAGACGAATCCTCTCTTGGTCATTACTCTCCTCGTATGCTTCAAGTGACACACAATCAAAAAACCATTCGACATGCCTAGCCTCGAAGCTAGGTCAGTGATCTAAGTGGCACCATTCACGCACAGATTCGTAAAATGACTTCAAGTCAAAAGACCAACTTGCATATCATCACTAAGAGTTATCATTGACAGATTGTCAATATAACCATATGATAACTCTTGTGGATCGTTCAGTGAACTTATTCTCTAATGAGCATTTGTGTCTCGTCTTCGACTTCGCTAAGTCAAACGATCATGAGATCCTAGCCACCGCTAAACGGTGAAGACTAAGACACAATGGTCTATCCGATGTTTCGATATCCTTGTCTCGAAACATCTACGACCACGAACTCTTTTAGACTTATGATACAGACGGTCAAGCATTTCTCCATGATCGAGATACTCATCTCGATACATGTTTGACCTTGCATAAAGTCTCAGGATTTTACCTAAGTTAATATCTAATGTTTACTACATTATTGATTAACTTAGATAAAACTATTACCAAACAGCTTACTGTTATTTCGAACAAGACGTTTGTATTGTTTACATAGAGATGTATGCCTCGAGGGCATACATCTCTCTACATCTCCCACTTGCACTCATGCCCATTTATCTCGGTATCTAATACCGTTTTTACATATAAGTCTTTCTAGACTTCATGTGGTAGAGCCTTCGTGAGTGGATCTGCTAAACCGTCTACTCTATAGACTAAAGGGGTTTCTATGTTCATGTTGGACCAACCATTTAATCTTATTCAAATAATTCACCTCGTCTTTCAAAATCCATAATATTTTATTTCCCTGGATCTTATCCATTTCATCGTATCTTACGATAATAATTTTAAATTAGTTACTGGTTAATTTAAGATGGTTCATAATCATTTTTGATAAAGTGTCAAAATCTTTGACTACTTTGTCAAAACATATGTTCCATCCCGTTGATGCCTCGTATGTAATTTGTTTGCTCCCAATGACCTTGAAAACTCTCTGTGTGATTCATATAAGTTTGTTCGTCTAAATCATATTTAGAAAAACGAACGTATAATCGAATGTTCCAGTTTTCATGGTCATCATGAGCATTTACATCGAGTTCGGTCCGAGTAGATCCGTACACATCTGCTGGCGAGACGGTTTCAACATAATCCGTTTATAGGAATTTGGATGAAAACCGTTCTCAACCAACATAATTGTACTTCACTATTTTCCTTTCTTATGCAATCTTCTAACTTGACGATTTACTTGCAGAAAATAAGGAAACATTTTCCGTGGGTACGTAAACTAAAGTCCATACTTTTATTCACGTGCTCGGACCTATTCTAACTACATCAAGTTTTTAAACGGAGTTACCACTCCGAATTTCATCCCGGAAGTTGACTAAGTCATCATCAGTTATTATGTCTAACTCGACTCTTCGTCTAACGAGATTCGAGTAATTATACAACTTCCTAATGTTTGCTTTAATGAATATCTTATTGATAATGTCCTCATAGAACATTATCAAAAGCTAGACATTACTATCTGGGACTTAACCCAGAGGGAGGACTTAACTCAGAGTCACTTGCTATGGATCGCACCAAGTCTAAATAAGTGTGATTCATACCTTTTAACACATCGATGTGTTAACAGACTTGACCTGAGAGAAAATCATATTTTCTTTTAATTTACGCAAGATTTTATATAGCTAAGTATTTGACCATTCGATCTAATCGAATCAGTTTAAATACTTTTGTCATTTCGTTCTTTATTTTATCAGACTTGTGTTTCATCAAGAACACGTGTCTTAATAAAATATAAGAATAACTTATTTTGGTTAATCTAGACTCGGGTACATCAGTATGTACGAGACTGAGTTCGACAACTCATTCTTCCACTGTCTTACAGGTGGGTTTCCGCCATTATATCTAAGAGGATAAGATTCACAAGTGTCCGTAGACTTCATAATACGAGAGGTCAGACCTCTCTTTATGTGACTTGTGAAGCTTAGTCTCTCGATACGGCCTAGTCTATTTTTCCATATAAGTTTGCTACTATCGTGTGTATTTATATATTAACATTTAATATATATATTGTCGTTATACATATTACTCATTACTTCAGAAGCAAAGTGACGACATTCTTCAAAATGTGTTAACCTTTTGTATAACAATAATTATGAAATCGTGACATCAAAATATGTCACATTTTCATTCCCTCCTACTTATGCCTTTACTAATGATAATTTAAACTATTTAACTCGATTGACTTTCCGGAGTGCCTTCTTCTTTTTCTAAATCACATTTAGATATTAAATAGCCCAACTTAAATGAATAGCTATGCAAGCATCTCATGTATCCAAACGCCTGAGCTTTGCAACCTTGAGTGTAGCTCAACAAGTTGTTTGTCTCAAGATCCGGTTGGGATACATAGCCTTGCATAGTCCATGCACTCGTATTCGACTCAAACAGTTTGATCGAATTCTCGAACTATGCGGATCGAAATTGTTTTTCCATACAACCTTGAGTGTAGCTCAAAAAGTTGTAGAGAGAAACATACTTTGAATATCCTATATGTTCAAGCTGCCCCATATAGAGGTGAGTGACATGTAGCGTGAATTTATTTGTTGGACCCAGAACTTAATGAAATCATATTTCTTAAGTCTGTTCTTTAGAAGGTCATTTTAATGTCAACGAGAATATAGTTTAATTCTATCAATTAGAATTTATCTTTGACATTCCATTAATCAACCTATTTAACCAGTTAACTAATTCCATTAAAATATTATATTTTTATTCCATCGATAAACATAGTCTTGCCCTAGTGTAGCATATGTTCAATATTAAATATAAGTAGAATGGCTTTTATCTATCTATATCCTCCCACTATTTTTACAATCATTTTAAGTCTTAACAATGAACGAGTTAATCGAATTAAATAAATGGGTAAGAGATCCAATCACATTGAGCCTAACAACCTCGGTGTATTCACGACAAATTGCTTGACTCTGTAATCAAAAGACGACTCTTCATCGATCATATCAGATATGACTCCCTTATCGTGTTTTACCCTTAGCCATTTGTGATCATGAGTGTGCTCATCCAAATCACAATGACCAGTCTAGTCGGACCCTTGTTTTCACGTCTAGCCTGACTTGCCCCGGTGCTCGGTGTATTCACGACACGTCAGTTTGGGTCAGGTCTTAGACTACATCATATGTGTTTAAGAAATTGGTTTCTATAGATTGCCATGTCACAGCTTGAGTGTAGCTAAACAACTGGAACACATGTCCTATAGTTGCCAACCCCTAAAACAAGGAGGGCTACAGCTAATCTTGAAGAAGATTATTAACGTATTTGACTTAGATATAGTCCAGGGTGTCATATAGTCCTGATTTGCGTCATTGCGGTCCAGCAGAACACAGCCAAGGAATTGACTAAGCCAGGATCACTTATCCCTTAGACTAGCTATGGTAATCCAACAAACTTAGCCAAGCACATTGACTGGATCATGGTCCATTGAATGAAGCTTGTCATTTTTATATGCGTGCCATAGACTAAAAAGCTTTTATTAACAATTAATTAATCATATCAACTAGTTGAATCCTTAAATTCAAAATTTTAGGTTTTGTTTAATAACTTCTATTAAATCCTTATCAACTATAAGGTTCACGTGCTATCCTAATCGTTATTAGGATTTTAATAAATTTATTAACAACGCTAAAGGCGAAGTCCTTTAATGAGAATTAGTATCATAACAATTAGAATTAACATATTCATTAAAGGGACTACCCTAATCAGGAATTAGGTCTTAAAGTGCTGTTAATGTTTTATTAAAACATAGCATGTCACTAGAATTTATCTCATAAATTTTAACGAGTTCTTAATGGCTAACCTAAGAGGGTTGTCTTGTGTTATCAAATAAGTGACAAAATATGCATAGCCATTAACATAAAGTTACACTAATTTTATCGCATAAAAGAGTGTCTTACCATTTAACAATTAAATAGAAGAATGTTTATCAAATAAACAATTTTAGCATGCATATTTAAATTTAACATTGAAATTTAAAAATATGGGTTTTAAAACATTTTATTTTATCTCATAAAAATAAAAAACTTGTTTTAAGAGATCACAAAATTTGCCTGCTACTTAAAATATTTATCGCATAAAAATTTTAGCCTTTTAAAATCATCTTTAAAAAATATCACATAAATTTTAAAACATTTTAAAAGGCATCTAAATTTTTTTTAAAAATTATCTCATAACTTTAAAACATTTTAAAAGAATTTTAAAAGCATTTCAATGTTTAATAAAATCGCAGTGCTAGATCGTTACGCAAACCTAAGCTCTGATACCACTGAAGGGTTTTGGTGGACCCTCAGCGCTATAATCTGTGCCCGTCCTAAGTCGGATGGAACACGGAAGCAAAAATATGCAGCGGAAAAATAAAAGGTTAATCTAATTAACGTGCAGTTAAAAATTTTAACTTAGCCCTAAGATACAAGACCCTAAGCCAGGATCTTTGCCGACTCGGGGTGGATCTGACCACCCCAAGAGGGATGTAAACTACTGTGAATAATTAAAACGAAAGCGTCTAAAAACGTACCCAGAATATTGCCCTGGGGCAGGTAAGATGTACCGCATCGTCTTCCGAGCCGCTCCCCGTCCTATGTCGAGCCGCTTCTCGAACCGCTCCTCGAACCGCTCCGCATCCCGATGCGAGTAATCCTCGTGTCACCGAGCCAACCACGCGCCGAAGAAAGTTTCATGCGAGTGAAAGCCTTCGCCAAGATTTCGGATCCGAATCCAAACTCCTTCGTGGCTTTGCTAGAGCCCTTCAGGAGTAAGGCAGAAATATAGGAAGAAGAATAATTAATTTAAGCTTTAATCCGAGCGTGCTCCAATGTTTTTAGGAGACGCTCAGATCTTGAGCATGTGACAAGTTTGGAGGAAGGGGGAGGCCCCTATTTATATAGGAGGCTGACTCTCCCCTTTTCTCCACAACCGATGTATGACTAAAGTTTGGAGTTAATAAATTCAATTTAGTTTGCCTTTCATAAAGGCTAAACTTCCGTGAATTTTAACTCTCTCACCATTGAGCTTCATGATTGATACAACCTATCAAATCGAAGGGTGTTCAACAGTGAACGCATAGGAAAAAATGACGAGTCAATCGGAGTCCATTTGACCCTCCAATTGATCGCCCAAAGTTCAGCCCAAGGCTTGATTTTCGTCCAAAATCAGCAGTAAAAAAACTGCACTGCCCTAGGTTTTAGAAAACCTGCTCTGCGGGACCCACCGGGCCAGCTGGACGAGCCCAGACCAGGCTGGACTCCTGGTCTGGGTGCACCCAACCAGGGCGCGCCCAGCCTGGGCACAGGCCCAGGCCTGGCCCAGGCGCCCGGGCGCCCTCGGGCGCCTGGCGCCCTGGGCGCCCAGGCCCAGGGCCCCAGGCCCTAGATGGCCAGGCATCCAGGCCAGACCTGGATGGTCTGGCCTGGGTCAGCCTAGTCTGACCCATGCCCAGTTTGGGCATGGGTAAGATCCATTCGAGCTGTTTTGTGCGTAACTTGGGCATTTGGCGTTCGATTTGGACGCCGTTCGAACCTGAATTTGGACCGGGACATTCCCTTCTTACCCGTGAACTTTTCCTTGCATTTATTTCATTAAATATTGTCGTAAACTATTTAAGACACATTTAATCCGGTTTGCATCAAATGCAAAATAGTCCCTATCTAAGCTTAAATTTTCATTTGCATCAAATACAAATGATCTGAGGGCATATCCCCCAACAGAAAACTCTATAAGTTTATTCTTCTAAATCATATTTAGAAACAAACATATTCCTGTATGCATGGTCATCATGAGCATTGACATCGAGTTTGATCCAAACAAATCTGTACACATCTGCTAGCGAGAAAGTTTAATCATAATATGTTTATAGGAGTTCTGATGATAACCGTTCTCAACCAGCATAAGTTGTACTTCACTATTTTCATTCTGCACCATTCTTCTGTCTTGAAAATTCACTTGTAGCCAAAGGGAACACTTCCTTTGGGCATGTCTTCTAAGGTTCATATCTTGTTTACATGCAATGATCCTTTTCAGGTCGCATCAAACTATTTATCAGAGTCCCTACTCCGAATGGATTCTTTGAAGTTGACTAGGCCATCATTAACTATGATGTTTTGCTCGACTCCTTCGTCTCACGAGGGTCGAGTAACCCTGTGACTTCCCAATGATTAATTTGAGGAATATTATATTTATAAGGTTCTAACATAACCTTATCAAGAACCTAGGCATTATTATCTGGGGCTTAACCCAGAAAGAAGATTGTAACTTAGAGTCACTAGTCATGTATCGCACCAAGTCTAACAGAGTGCGGTTCATGCTTTCCAACACACCGATGTGTTGTGAGACTTGACATGAGAGAAAATATCATTCTCTTTTAATTATGCAAGAATTACATAGCAAAATATTCGCTTCTTTGATCCGATCGAAGTGATTCAAATACTTCTGACATTTTGTTCTCTATTTCATCAGACTTTTGTTTCATTAAGAACACGTGTCTTAATAAAATAAGAACACCACATCCTGGCTAATTTGGACTTGTGTCCGGATACATTCGTATGTATATGACCACTAGTTCTCCAACTCATTCTCCTACTGTCCTACAGAAGGAATTTCGGCCATCAAACATTTGAGACAAGATTTACATGTGTCTTTCGACTCATAATACGATAGGTCGAGAGACTCCACTTTATGTGACTTGTCAAGCCTAGTCTCTTTGGTACGGCCTAGTCTATTTTTCCATAGATAAGTTTTGTTACTAACTTGCGCATTCATGTATTAACTCTTAATACAATATTGTAATACATTATAATCACATCAAAACATTTCTTCTAAAGTAATGTGATGACATTTGCCTAGAGTGATATAAGTCCCATAAGGCCTAAATACAACTTTTGTTCATTAGCCAATATGCGAGACAATCTTTTCCTTTGTATGACAATTATTCTAAAATTTTAGACATCAAACATGTCCCATTTTCAGTTCCTCATACTATGCATTATCTTTTGATAGACCAAACATTCTTTCTCAATGAATTTTCCTTAATGCCTTCTTCCTTCTAAATCACATTTAGACAGTTCTCGTCCTAACACAAATATTAGCTGTGCAAACATCACATGCATCAAAACACTTAAGCCTTGCAGCCTTGAGGAGACTCAACAAGTTGTTCGTCTCAAGATCTAACTTGGATACATGGTCTTGCACCGTTCTTACACTCATCTTCGAGTCAAACAGTTTGATTGAAGTTTTGAACCTTGCGGAATGAAACTGTTTTCCATACAAACTTGAGGAGACTCAACAAGTTGAACGGAGAAACGTGCTTTGAACATCAATAAGTTCAAGCTGCCCCTCTCATATATGCGAGTGTTAAGTAGCGTGCTTTTATTGTGTTAGACTTTAGAGCTTAAGGAAATCATTGTCCTTAACTTAGTGTTAAGAAGGACATTTTAATATCAGTGTGAACATAGTTTGGTTTATCAAATATTCTCTAACCAATCATTTTGTCTAGTTGACTTATTTATTTTAAGGACATTACGATTTGGATTCCACTTCGGTAAAACATAGAATTACCCTAGTTTAGCTTATGTTCATGATTTTTAAATATAGTTAAAATGGTTTCTATTCAACTATATCATCTCACTATTTTAGCGATCATCTTTAGCCATATAGATGAACGAATATTTAATGGGAGAGGGACCCAACCTTCTGAGCTTCACAACCTTGATGAGACTCAACAAGTTGATCGACTCTGCATTTGGTAGGTAAACTCATTATCAATCACATCATATGTGATTCCCTATTGGTTTTTATACCTAGTCACTTATGATCGTGAGGAGACTCAATAAACCATAATGACTAGTCTAGTCGAACCCTTTTTTTCATGTCTAATATTAACTTACACCGATTCTCGAGGAGACCCGACGCGGCGGTTTGGGTTAATACTAGAGTACATCACATGTATGATGGAATCGGTTTCTAAAAGAGACCATGTCATTGCTTAAGGATACTCAACAACCTTGACAAGCACTTTTAGTCCCCTAATCCAAAAACAAGGAGGGCTACGTCTAACCTTGAAGAAGATTTTAACGTATTTGACTAGATGTAATAGATGGTTTCACATAATCATAATTCACATCCTTGGGGTCTAGCGGAACACGGCAAGGGATTTGGCTAGGCTAGGATCACTATCCCTGGTCGAGCTAAGGTGATCCACAACACTAGTCAAAAAATGCTAGACCGGATCATTATCCATTGAAGGATACTAATTATTCATAAGTGTGACATCAACTGGAAATGGCTTCATTATAACTAGTTAATCATATCAACTAGTTGAATCCTAAAATTCGAAATTATTAGGATTGGTTAATAACTTTTATTAATTGTCCTTATCAACTATAAGGATTATAAGGGTGATATCCTAATCATGTATTAGGGATTTAAAGTTGAAGTTGCAACAATTTAAATCATAACCTATTTAAATTATTATTAGAATAATTACAATAATAATTGTATGAGAGGGCTATCCTAATCAATTATTAGGAGTTTAATATGTTGCAACAATTTTTAAATCATAGCATGTCCTTCAAAAAATTATCATATATTTTTCTTAAAGCTTTTAATGGCTATCCTAAAATTTTTTCTTGTATTATCACATAATAAAAAAGAATAATTTAACAATTAAAAATATCTACTAGACAATTTAGCATGATAACAGATTAACTAAAAATTATCACATAAAATTTAGCTAAACATGCAACTTAAAATATATCATAAATTTAAGTTACATTAAAAATTATCATATAATATTAAAGATCTAATTATTAAAAGTATCACATGATTTTAAAATTAAATCTAATTTTCAAAAAGAATTTTCGAAAATAAAATGGCACATGGAAACGCCTATAGCTTAATTAAAAAACCTCCATCTCATGGAGAAACATGCTGCATCATATAAATTTTATAATTGCAAAACATAGATCATGTAGACTGGCTCTGATACCACTGATGGGTTTTTTTGGTCTCAGGGCTATTAAATCAATGTCCAGTCTAAGTCGGATGCACAACGAAAACATGAAAGAATCAGAAAAACCACCTTTAACTATTTTAAGTCTAGCCCTAAAGAGTTAAACCCTATCCAGAATCTCTGCTATCCCGGGGTTGGGTCTGACCAACCCCTAAGGATAGATCTATCTAACAATTTGCAATTATAAACACATGTTAAGAAACTTCATACCTTTCACTTCATTTCCGCAGAATACGAAGTGTCATTCTCAGCTACATTTCTTTGACTCCGAAGCGAGGCCCCGAACCGTTTCTCCCGAGTCGAACCGCTTCTCGTACCACACCGCATCCTGAACTGCACCACGTCCCGAGGCGAGCAACACCCTTGTTACCGAGCCAACCACGTGCCGAAGAAAGTTTCACCTTGAGTGGAATCCTCCGTCAAGACTTCGGATCTGATTCGAACTACTTCGTGGTGTTGCTAGAGCCCGATCAGGAGCAAGGAAGAATTAGAAATAAAGAGTGAATATTTTATTTAAGCTCAGATCTGGGCTTGTGACGTGTGTGTATATTTTATATATTCACGCACGTCTTCTTTGTGTTTTTCCGTTATTTTCCGCCGTCTCGTATCCATTTTCTCGTGTTTTCTAGTTTTCTTTCACTTTTACGTGCTTTTGTGTGTTTGCAGGAGATTGCCAGTGTAGGGGACACATAACGAAGATATCATAAGTCCCCGGAGCAACGGGAGGAGTCACGCGTGATCCAGGGGGCCAAACGACGAAGATTGCCATCTTTCAGCCCCCACCCGATCGGTTGGACACAGCCAACCGACCAGGTGATGCACGCGTGTCCGACCCGGACTGAAGCTGAAGTGAAGTGCAAGGTCAACCGAACGGTTCGCCGACCGGTTCATCCCAACAGAGTTCTCGGGAAATTGGAGTTGAATTCCAACCAATCGGGTGACCTTCACCCGATCGGTTCATCTGAAGCTGAAAATCAAAAAACGACGACCCGGTCACGCCACCCACTCTCCTCAGTGCCCGGTTGAAGCTCATGAACCCCGATGGCCGAAGCGATTAAGAACTCACCCGACCGGTTGACATTTCAACCGATCGGGTGGCATTTTCCTCCCCTTTCGTGCACTGCTGATGCATTCATCGAAGATCTGCTATCATTCCAGAGGGATTTCAGGTGATCTCTTATTTTTCTACGTCGGCATCGTCGTTATCTTTCCAACGATAGGTCGCATGCCCAAATCCGATTTTTCTACATTTTTCTGGAATTTTCTGAGCGCAGCTGTGTGCTGAAAGTGGGTGCTGTCTAGATTTCCAGTTCAACCGATCGGTTGGTGTCCGGGTGGCCATCCGGGTGAGCCAATTTTCAGCAGCTGAAGTCTCTGTTTCATTCCACCCGATCGGGTGAACTTCCACCCGATCGGGTGGGCCAGTTTTGACAGTTTTAATGGGTTTTCTGGACCCGAACCGTTGGGGTTTGTGAGGGGTTATTTATATGAGTTTTGGGGCAGGACTTGGGCATCTTCGTCTCCCATTTTTTAGTAGTTTTCCTCCCCTTTCTTGGGAGTTTTTGGTTAGGTTAGATTAGGTTTTCTGTTGCAATAAATCTTGTAAAGGATTGAAGATTCAAACGCGAGATAAGTATTTCTTTCTCTTGTTTTCCATTGTTTTGTATTGTGTTTATTTTGCTTGATGGTGAACGTTTGGATGTCGTTTCTGTTGCTTGTTTTTATGTTCTTCACCTTTGAGTAGTATTGATGAACCCTAATACGGGGTAGAGTAGGATTGATGCTTGGGTTGTTTCATTTGGCTTGGTTGCATGGCATGTGTTCGATGGAATGTGTCAATGGGAATTTCTAGCAATCTGAGTCCAATTCGTATGGCAACACACTAGTTGTGTTGGGGATTGGGGTCCGGTGTCTTGTCCAGTCAAGATCCGCTTTGATGTATTGCTAGAAATCACATTCGACCTATTTGGCCATTAGGGTTACGCGGGGGCGTTTCATTGTCATTTGCGGGAGAAAGACTGCCTCTGACCGTCGGGCCAAGGAGGAATAAACTTGGCGGTTGACTCCCTAGCCACAGCTCACACTCCTAACATAGACATTGAGTCCTCGCACGTGGGAACGGCTTGGACGAAGTGTTTGGAGTTATCATTGTGGCCATAATGCTCTCGGTTGCGGTCGGTGTTAATGGACATGGGAATGCCCACCGTCCGAAACCGGCTAGACCTAGCGTTCTCGGCATCGACCGGAATATCGGGCCCATGGACGCTAGGTACCACCTTTTGGGGCAATGTCTCACCCTGAGTCAAGTCAGATGCCAAGTGTCATGAGTGCTCTATCCCGTGTTAGCGGGGATTCATTTCTTGTCTTTTTATTTCTTTCTTTTATTTCTACACTTCCACTCACATTATTCGCGTAGCTAGCACACAACCTAGGCGAAGCTAGTAGCCATTCAAGCCATCCACCTCCCTGAGTTCGATAAACCAGCACCCTACACTAACCGTGCACTTGCGGTAAAACAACACCGCGCCCAAACCGAAAATGCCCGGATCTACAAGGAGAAGCTGAAGCGGTGGCACGATAAGCGCATCCTGAAGAGGGAGTTCAAGGAAGGAGACTTAGTTCTCCTATTCATATCGAGGCTAAAGCTTTTTCCTGAAAAGCTCAAGTCGAGATGGTCGGGACCCTTCCGCGTCACCAAGGTCTTCCCGCACGGGGCTATCGAGATAATGGGAAGAGATGAGCCATTCAAGGTCAACGGGCAGCGCCTAAAGCACTATGCGGTAGGAGAACCAGCATCCTCTCCGGCTGGGGTTGCAACGACCGAGAACTCGTCTTCAAACCCTCCAGATCTTAATTGACCATCAAACGAGGTGTCGAGCAAACGACGTTAAGCAAAAGCGCTGCATGGGAGGCAACCCATGTTCTGAACTCTCACCTTTGTTTTTAGGATTATTTTTAGCTTTATTTTCCTTATTTTAATAAATAAATCCAGCCGCGGGAACTTCCGTCGAGAGACTTAGGCCATTTGTGGATTTTTGCAGGAAACACGCCCTCACCCGATCGGGTGACCATTCAACCGATCGGGTGAGATGTATCAGACAATAGCCAGTATCTGTTCCCTAGCGAATCGGTCGGGTGAAGCAAGCTGAGACCGGGTGGCTGACCGTATGAGAAGGGCTGAATTCTCGGGAAATTTGGGGATTACATCAACAGATTGGTTGAGCTAAGCCGCGGTCGTGTGATTGACCGGGTGAAAAGTCACAGTACTTTCGGGAAGATTTGGGAAGCGGTCAACCGATCGGGTGAAAACTCACCCGATCGGTTCACCTGTAGCTGTTGGCCGACGGAAAATTTTCTAAGCCTACCCAACCGATCGGGTGAACCCCCACCCGATCGGTTCGTTTTCGCCCCTATATAAATTCCCGTTTGCACGACTTCGTCCACCCGACCCCCAAACTCCTGTTCGCGCATTCTCTCCTCCTCCATCTGCCGAATCGATCTCCTCCATCTACCCCACTACCCCTAAGTACTCATCCTCACTCATTCCCATACTCCCCCACCATCAACACCCTTCCCATCAATAACATTCACTCACCAAACGTCCAAACCCTAACCCTCGCCCCCAAATTTTCGAAAATTTCAATTCTTGTCGGATCAGCGAGCGGCGGCTTCCCAAATTGCTTCCTTATACTGTGTGGGGGTATCTTGGGTGCTTGATCTTACAACGTTGATGGGTAACCTCTTTCCACTCTTCACATTTCTTTCATTATATGCTATGTCTTGAATTTGTGTTTGCACACTTCGTCTGCTTCATCATCTTCATAGACGCCATATCCCACTTTATCGTTCTTTCCCTCACTGTCACCATGTCCAGGAAGGGAAAGGAGATAGCCTCATCGTCACACAGCCATCCCCTATACGACCCCTTTTCCCCTTCCTTCCTTGGCATCAACCCTTCTTCTGAAGAGCAATCCGATCGTTTACAAACCCTTCTTCATCGCCCAATGCGACCTACTCTTTTCACCGACTCCCCCACCCTATAATCTCTTGGACTATTTAGGGGCATCTGTGCACTTTTTCGCTTCATAGGTTGCGATTACCTTCTATGTACCCATGCGCATACACACAGGAATCTCACACTTGAGTTCCTCAGCTCTCTCGAGGTGTCAGAATTTGGTTTCACCTTCCGCGCCTTCAATGGCGATTGTACCATGAGTTTCAACGAGCTTAACAATATTCTGAACTTCCCTAACCCCGATCGTCCTATTGAATGCTCTACTCATGATCAATATGACATCTTTTCTTACTTTCGGGCTGATGGCATTTGGCAACGGTTCACCCGATATACCACCTTTCCAGCGGTAGCCCTCACCTCCTACATCATACACCCTTGCTATCGTTTCTCCCATTGCTTCCTTGCCAACACCATTTTCGCTCGCGTTGATGTATCCACGGTGTCTAGGGATGAGCTCCTCTTTCTTTACGCCATGTCCCATGACCGGATTCATGGCAATATCCCTTTACCCATAAACACCGCTCATTGGATCATCCACGAGATCTTAACCGTTAGCCGCGCAGCTTCTGGCTCTATCTGCTGTGTGGGGATAGTTACTCTTATTGTCAGTTGTGTCTTGAGGATGCCGACCGACCTCCCTATTGTACCGGGACGTAGCCTTATCGATCGCGACTACTTGATCGCTATCGGTATGCTTACTCCTTTTGGTGAGGATCGTGCAGCCTACCTATATAGTCCTGCCTACACTCCTTTTGCCATCCTCCCACCCTCATCTTCGGAGCGCTTCCCCTTACGCATTACACATCTACCCTGGGAGTTCTACCCGGATCCTTGGTATGCCTCACTCGTTCACTTTCCTCGCCTGGATCCTCCCAATTGGCACCCGTGTGTCGGTTCACCCAGCACCACCATTATCCACCACGATCCACCGATAAATCTCGATCCTCTGGTGGCCCAGCCTGTTGCTCCTCCCTCTCCTATTCGCACACCCTCTCCTTCGTCCTCAGAGGATTCCTTCTACCATTATTCACCACCCTCCTCGCCATCTCCTTACCATTCTACCGAAAGCGACTCCGATTGACCTCCCCCTTGCATATCTCTGCATTTTCATGACCGCATCATATCACTATCTTTGTCACGTCTAGCTTGGGGGAAGTCAATTTTTCTGTGTGCTGTCGTGTGATGTTTTTCTATGTGTGTTTGTTTTTATATATCGTGTTGTGTGATTTTCTTTATTTTGTTTCCTTTTTCGTATGTGTGTTTTTCTTGTTCATTTCCTTTTGGGTCGATGCGTATTCCCCCCCCCCATTTTCATTGCCCTCCTATATTTACTCTTACTGCATTGAGGGCAATGCAAGTTTCAGCTTGGGGGAGTCGCACTTTGTGCGTCATTTACGTCTTTCTCTTCGTTTTTGAGTCGTTTTCATCGTGTTTTTATTTTTTTCTTTTCTTCTTTTTATCTCTTTCTCCTAGAGATGAACCCTATGATGAATTGCCACAAAAATCACACACACACACACACACACACCTAGCATGGCTTCGATAATCACGTTCACTAACCCTAGGAAGCTGAGTCCTCCTGCATTTCATGCATCGTGGGTCCATTTTGCTTTTGTGTGAGTCGTGTGTCGTGTCTAGCTTGCGGTGTGCTTCTACTTTGTGATTGTGTTTTATATACCTGTCCAGGAATGACACCTAGATTATCATGCTTCGATTTGAATATGCGGTATTTGCCTCTCTTATCTGCTTCTGTATGCATGAATATATGTATCTCGTATGCTTCATTTCGCATGTGTCGGGATTCCACAGTTATGACTAGGATAACCCATTTGGCCTATGATCTGATGCGAAAAAATCTCCCTTGCCTAAGTGTCTAGAATCCGATTTCTTTTTTATTTTACTTGGTACAAATCCCCTCGTCGTGTACCGTTCTCCCACTTGGGAGAGTACACATGTATATATGCCAAAAGCCCAAAAATCCAAAAAAGAGAGAAAAGAAAAACCCAAAAAGAAAAGAAAAGAGAAAAGAAAGAAATATATATATATATATGTATAGCCAAAAATCCAAAAAAATACATATATCCAAAACCCAAAAAAAATTCCAGTGTGAATATTTTCCTACCTACCGAGAATAAAGGGAAGGCGAGAATTTGCACCGAGTGCTCTACTCCACATCTTCTCAACCTCCATCGTTTTCGAAAACACTTGGAATAGGAAATTTCTAGCTATTATCTAGGCGATAGTGTGGTGATGTCCAAGTCACTAGCTGTGGAGTCCCTGACACATGATATGTTTTGATTCTTACTTTCTTCTCATGCATGCTTGAGCTATATATTCACCGCTTATTTCAAATCGAATCGATACTTGGGTCTTTCCTTGGATATGCGTATATGGAGCCTTATTACACAATGTAGATAGTAACACCGTCTGCTAGCACGCGACCACACTCACTTGTGCTTCACCGCGTGGGCCCACGACACTTGTTTGGACTCGTTTTCCTTGGTTTAGTGTTGTGATTTGTCGCTTGCTTGCTTGGTGTGGCGTTGTTGATTTTGTTGGCCCTGACGGGCGATTTAGGATTTAGATGTCTTTTTTTCTCTCTTTCTCTCTATTTCTCCCTCCGAGCTCCTACTCTCACTCGTCTTTCTCGAGGACGTAGAAGGGTTCAGCTTGGGGGATTTTGACGTGTGTGTATATTTTATATATTCACGCACTCTTCTTTGTGTTTTTCTGTTATTTTCCGCCGTCCCGTATCCATTTTCTCGTGTTTTCTAGTTTTCTTTCACTTTTCAGTGCTTTTGTGTGTTTGCAGGAGATTTCCAGCGTAGGGGACACATAACGAAGATATCATAAGTCCCCGGAGCAACGGGAGGAGTCATATGCGATCCAGGGGGACAAACTACGAAGATTGCCATCTTTCAGCCCCCACCCGATCGGTTGGACACAGCCAACCGACCTGGTGATGCACGCGTGTCCGGCCCGGACTGAAGTTGAAGCGAAGTGCAAGGTCAACCGACCGGTTCGCCGACTGGTTCATCCCAACAGAGTTCTCGGGAAATTGGAGCTGAATTCCAACCGATCAGATGACCTTCACCCGATCGGTTCATCTGAAGCTGAAAATCAACAAACGACGACCCGGTCACGCCACCCGCTCTCCTCAGTGCCCGGTTGAAGCTCATGAACCCCGATGGCCGAAGCGATTAAGAACTCACCCGACCGGTTGACATTTCAACCGATCGGGTGGCATTTTCCTTCCCTTTCACGCACTGCTGATGTATTCATCAAAGATCTGCTATCATTCCAGAGGGATTTTGGGTGATCTCTTATTTTTCTAGCGTCAGCATCGTAGTTAGCTTTTCAACGATAGGTCGCATGCCCAAATCCGATTTGTCTACATTTTCTGGAATTTTCTGAGCGCAGCTGTGTGCTGAAAGTGGGTGCTGTCTGGATTTCCAGTTCAACCGATCGGTTGGTGTCCGGGTGGCCGTCCGGGTGAGCCAATTTTCAGCAGCTGAAGTCTCTGTTTCATTCCACCCGATCGGGTGAACTTCCACCCAATCGGGTGTGCCAGTTTTGACAGTTTTAATGGGTTTTCTGGACCCGAACCGTTGGGGTTTGTGAGGGGTTATTTATATGAGTTTTGGGGCACGACTTGGGCATCTTTTTCTCCCATTTTTTCAGTAGTTTTCCTCCCCTTTCTTGGGAGTTTTAGGTTAGGTTAGATTAGGTTTTCTATTGCAATAAATCTTGTAAAGGATTGAAGATTCAAACGCGAGATAAGTATTTCTTTCTCTTGTTTTCCATTGTTTTGTATTGTGTTTATTTTGCTTGATGGTGAACGTTTGTATGTCGTTTCTGTTGCTTGTTTTTATATTCTTCACCATTGAGTAGTAATGATGAACCCTAATACGGGGTAGAGTAGGATTGATGCTTGGGTTGTTTCATTTGGCTTGGTTGAATGGCATGTGTTCGATGGAATGTGTCAATGGGAATTTCTAGCAATCTGAGTCCAATTCGTATGGCAACACACTAGTTGTGTTGGGGATTGGGGTCCGATGTCTTGTCCAGTCAAGATCCGCTTTGATGTATTGCTAGAAATCACATTCGACCTATTTGGCCATTAGGGTTACGCGGGGGCGTTTCATTGTCATTGGCGGGAGAAAGACCGCCTCTGACCGTCGGGCCAAGGGGGAATAAACTTGGCGGTTGACTCTCTAGGCACAGCTCACACCCCTAACATAGACATTGAGTCCTCGCGCGTGGAAATGACTTGGACGAAGTGTTGGGAGTTATCATTGTGGCCTTAATGCTCTCAGTTGCGGTCGGTGTTAATGGACATGGGAATGCCCACCGTCTGAAACTGGCTAGACCTAGCGTTCTCGGCATCGATCGGAATATCGGGCCCATGGACGCTAGGTACCACCTTTTGGGGCAATGTCTCATCCTGGGTCAAGTCAGATGCCAAGTGTCATGAGTGCTCTAGCCCGTGTTAGCGGGGATTCATTTCTTGTCTTTTTATTTATTTCTTTTATTTCTACACTTCCACTCACATTATTCGCGTAGCTAGCACACAATCTAGGTGAAGCTAGTATCCATTCAAGCCATCCACCTCCCTGAGTTCGATAAACCCGCACCCTACACTAACCGTGCACTTGCGGTAAAACAACACCGCGCCCAAACCGTAAACGGGGCGCCAGTCAGCTTGCTCATGTTTACTGGAGCTACTTAGATCTGGATCTTGGTGCGAGTTTCAAGGAGGGGGAGACACCTATTTATATAGGCGGCTTACCCATCCTCTTCCTAAATTACCGATGTGTGACTAAATTGTTTGGAGAAGAAAAATCAATTTAGTTTACCTTACTCGAAGGCCAAACTTTGACGAATTTTCTCTCCCTCACCGTTAAGCTCCAAGAACGATGTTATACTTTGTTACGAATAGGGTTGAACGGTGAACGCGTAGGAAAAAAATGGAGACTGATTCCGAGTTCGTTTGACCCTTCAAACGAGGTCTCAAAAATCACCAAAAACCATGCTTTTCGCAAAACTGCAGTCTTCTGCTTGTGCACGCAACCCTAGCAACAGGTGGGGACCACCCGCATGCTGCCGTCTTGGCACGCCCGCTCACGCACATCACTAGCAATCATAGGCAATCATAATCATTTTACGACATATTTAATTCCTTTTTGCATCATACGCAATATATCCACATCAATAATATTTTAGACTTATATCGCAAACTTTTTGCTACTTAATTAATTTTCTTTTAATATTAAAATCCATTTGCATCAAATGCAAATGAACTGAGGGCACACATCCCTAAACGTCTTCCAATGGCACTCAGGATCATTTATCCCGAATCCAGAAGCTAATTGGAACCTTTTTGCAGTCTTGCATCAAATGCATTTTCTCCATTATCCTACCTATTACTTAACGAAGGTCTCACTTTGTGTGAGACCCTACATCCTGATGATACTACAAGTGGGGCTCGAAACCCCAGAAGACAGTGACCACGAGTAGCAGGTGCTATCCATGTATCGGTATCATAATTATGTGGTTAACTTCTTGACATGAGTATTGTTGGGACAACCCTGACTGTGTCCGTGATGAATACCACAGTTTTAGTCCCTTCATCAAAACTATGCTGCTTAATCAAGCCTATAGTATGGTCAACTTTCAACCCCAATAGTTCAAAGCCTGTTAATCTCCATCAATCTTTAGTCAAATATTGTTAGACTTCTTCCAACATACTTTGGCCAGAGTTTTTACTAAAGATCGAACTAACACGTGCGACACTAACTCCCCTTGACTGGAAGAGACGAATCATATCTTGGTCATTATTCTTCTCGCACACTTCAAGTGTCATCCAACCAAAAACATTTCAACGGGGCTTGCCCCATGGCTAGATCAGAGATCTAAGTGACACCGTTCACGTACAGGTTCGTACAATGACCTCAAGTCTAAGGACCAACTTGCCTATCATCACCGAGAGTTATCATTAACAGATTAGTCAATGCTAACCATTTGATTACTCTTGTTGGATCGTTCGATGAACTCATTCTCCAATAGGCACCTGTGTCTCGTCTTCAACTTCGCCAAGTCAAACGACCATGTAATCATCGTCACCACTCCATGTTGAAGACTAAGACACAATGGTTTATCCGATGTGTCGATATCCTTTTCTCAAAACATCCCAACCACGAACATTTTTAGACCTTTTGCTACAATCGGTCAAACACTTCTCCATGATCGAGATCTCCATCTTGATATATGTTTGACCTCGCATTAAGTCTTAGGAATATACCTAAGTTCTAATGAAGAATACACTATTATTAACTTAGGTAAATTCTTACCAAACAGCTTAATGTTATTTCGAACAAGATGTTTTATAACCATCTCCCACGTGCACTCAGGCCCATTTATCCCGGTATCTCATATCGCACTTACACATAAGTCTCTTTAGACTTCATATGGTAGAGCCTTCGTGAGTGCATCTGCTAAATCGTCTTCAGTATAAATTTAAGGGGTTCTATGTTACTACTAGATCACAGATTTGAATCTTATCCAAATCGTTTCCTTTGTCTCTTGGAATACATAAAATTTGTCTGGCCTGGATCGCATCGAGCTTATTGTCTTCTGCGAGAATAATCGAAAATAGTCGCTAGTCATCTGCACAGTTCATAGTCATTTCTGATAAAGTGTCAAACTCTTTGACCACTTTGTCAAAACATATGTTCTGGCTCCTTGATGCATCACATTCCTTTTATTTACTCCCACTGACCTTAAAAACTCTATAAGCATGTTCTTCTAAATCATATTTAGAAAACAAACATATTCCAGTATTCATGGTCATCATGAGCATTGTCATCGAGTCTGATCCAAAAAGATCTGTACACATCAGTTGGCGAGAAAATTTCATCATAATTCATATATAGGAGTTCTGATGATAACTGTTCTCAACCAACATAACTTGTACTTCACTATTTTCCTTCTGCACCAATATTCTGTCTTGAAAATTCACTTGCAGCCAAAGGAAACACTTCCTTTCGGCACGTATTCTAAGGTCCATACCTTATTTGCATGTATGGACCTTTTTCGGATCGCGTCAAACTATTTATCAGAGTCCCTACTCCGAATGGATTCTTGGAAGTGCCATCATCAACTATGATGTTTTACTCGAATCCTTCATCTCACGAGGCTCGAGTAAACCTGTGACCTCCTAACGATTAATTTAAGGAATATTATATTTATAAGGTTCTAACATAAACTTATCACGAACCTTGCGGAATGAAACTGTTTTCCATACAAACTTGAGGAGACTCAACAAGTTGAACAGAGAAACATGCTTTCAACATCAGTAAGTTTAAGCTGCCCCTCTCATATAGGCGAGTGTCAAGTAACGTGCTTTTATTGTGTTAGACTTTAGAGCTTAAGGAAATCATTGTCCTTAACTTAGTGCTAGGAAGGACATTTTAATATCAGTGAGAACAAAGCTTGGTTTATCAAATATTCCTTAACTAATCATTTTGTCTAGTTGACTTATTTATTTTAAGGATATTACTATTTGGATTCCACTTCGGTAAAACATATAATTACCCTAGTTTAGCTTATGTTCACGATTTTTAAATATAGTTAGAATGGGTTTTATTCAACTATATCATCTCACTATTTTAGCGATCATCTTTAGCCATATAGATGAACGATTATTTAATGGGAGAGGGACCCAATCACCCTGAGCTTCACAACCTTGAGGAGACTCAACAAGTTGATCGACTCTACAGTTGGTAGATAAACTTATTATCAATCGCATCACATGTGATTCCCTATTGCTTTTTACCCCTAGTCACTTATGATCCTGAGGAAACTCAACAAACCATAATGACTAGTCTAGTTGAACCCTTGTTTTCATGTATAATATTAACTTACACCGATAATCGAGGAGACCCGACACAGCGGTTTGGGTTAATACCAGATTACATCACATGTATGATGGATTCGGTTTTAAAAGAGACCATGTCATTGCTTAAGGATACTCAACAACCATGACAAGAACTTTTAGTCCCCTAATCCAAAAACACGGAGGGCTACGGCTAACCTTGAAGAAGATTTTTAACGTATTTGATTAGATGCAATCAATGGTTTCACATAATCATAATTCGCATCCTTGCGGTCTAGCAGAACACGGCCAGGGATTTGGCAAGGCCAGGATCACTATCCCTAGTCGAGCTAAGGTGATCCACAACACTAGTTAAAAAATGCTAGACCAGATCATTATCCATTGAAGGATACTAATTATTCATAAGTGTGACATCGACTGGAAATGTCTTCATTAAAATTAGTTAATCAAATCAACTAGTTGAATCCTAAAATTTGAAATTATTATGATTGGTTAATAACTTTTATTAATTGTCCTTATCAACTATAAGGATTATAAGGGTGATATCCTAATCGTGTATTAGGGATTTAAAGTTGAAGTTGCAACAATTTAAATCATAACCATTTTAAATTATTATTAGTGCAATTAAAATAATAATTGTATGCGAGGGCTATCCTAATCAAGTATTAGGAGTTTAATATGATGCAATAATTTTTAAATCATAGCATGTCCTTCAAAAAATTATCATATAATTTTCTTAAAGCTTTTAATGGCTATCCTAAAAGTTTTTCTTGTATTATCACATAATAAAAAAGAATAATTTAACAATTAAAAATATCTACTAAATAATTTAGCATGTAACAGATTAACTAAAAATTATCATATAAAATTTAGCTAAACATGCAACTTAAAATATCTCATAAATTTAAGTTACATTAAAAATTATCATATAATATGAAAGATCTAATTATTAAAATTATCACATGATTTTAAAATTAAATCTAATTTTCAAAAAGAATTTTCGAAAATAAAATGGCACTTGGAAACGCCTATAGCTTAATTAAAAAACCTCTATCTCATGGAGAAACATGATGCATCATATACATTTTATAATTGCAAAACATAGATCATGTAGACTGGCTCTGATACCACTGATGGGGTTTTTAGGTCTCAGGGCTATTAAATCAATGTCCAGTCTATGTCAGAGGGACAACGAAAACATGAAAGAATCGGAAAAACCAACTTAAAACTATTTTAAGTCTAGCCCTAAAGAGTTAAACCATATCCAAAATCTCTTCTACCCTGGGGTTGGGTCTGACCAACCCCTAAGGATAGGTCTATCTAACAATTTGCAATTATAAACACATGTTAATAAACTACATACCTTTCACTTTGTTTCCGCAGAATACAAAGCGTCGTTCTCAGCTACATTTCTTCGACTCTGAAGCGAGGCCCCGAACCGCTTCTCCCGAGTCGAACCGCTTCCCGTACCGCACTACATCCTGAACTGCACCGCATTCCGAGATGAGCAACACCCTTATCACCGAGCCAACCACGCGTCGAATAAAGTTTCAACTTGAGTGGAATCCTTTGTAAAGACTTCAGATCAGATCCGAACTACTTCGTGGCATTGCTAGAGCCCGATCAGGAGCAAGGAAGAATTAGGGAGAAAGAGAGAATATTTTCTTTAAGCTCAGATCCGGGCTTGCTCATGTTTACTGGAGCTACTCAGATCTGGAGCTTGGAGTGAGTTTCAAGGAGGGTGCAGACCCCTATTTATATAGGTGGCTTACCCATCCTCTTTCTCAATTACCGATGTGTGACTAAACTATTTGGAGAAGAAAATCCAATTTAGTTTACCTTACTCGAAGGCCAAACTTTGACGAATTTTCTCTCCTCACCATTGAGCTCCAAGAACGATGTCATACGTTGTTGCGAATAGGGTTGAACGGTGAACGCATAGGAAAAATTGGAGACTGATTCCAAGTTCGTTTGACCCTTCAAACGAGGTCTCAAAAATCACCAAAAACCACGCTTTTCAGAAAACTGCAGTCTTCTGCCTGTGCACGCAACCCTAGCAACAGGTGGGGCTCACCCACGTGCTGCCGTCTTGACATGCATGCCCATGCACAACACATTCAATAACAGGCAATCATAATCATTTTACGACATATTTAATGCCTTTTTGCATCATATGGAATATATCCACATCAATAATATTTTAGACTTATATCGCAAACTCTTTGCTACTTAATTAATTTCCTTGTAAAATTAAAATCCATTTGCATCAAATACAAATGAACTGAGGGCACACATCCCTTAACATCTCCCATTGGCACTCATGATCATTTATTCCAAATCCAGAAGCTAATTGGAACCTCTTTGCAGTCTTGCATCAAATGCATTTTCTCCCTTTTCCTACCGAATACTTGACGAAGGTCTCACTTTGTGTAAGATCCTACATCTTGATGATACTACAGGTGGGGCTCGAAACCTTAGAAGATAGTGACCATGAGCAACAGGTGCCATCCATGTTTCGGTATCATAATTATGTGGTTAACTCATTGCCATGAGAATTGTTGGGACAACCCTGACTGTGTCCGTGATGAGTCCATTCGTCAATACTATGCTGCTTAATCAAGCCTATGGTATGGTAAATTATCAACCCCAATAGTTCGAAGCCCGTTAGTCTCCATCAATCTTTAGTCAAATATTGTTGGACTTCTTCCAACATACTTTGGCCAGAGTTTTTACTAAAGATCGAACTAACACGTGCGACACTAACTCCCCTTGACTGGGAGAGAGGAATCATATCTTGGTCATTATTCTTCTTGCACGCTTCAAGTGTCACCCAACCAAAAACATTTCAACGGGGCTTGTCCTAAGGCTGGATCAGAGATCAAAGTGACACCATTCACATACAGGTTTGTACAATGACCTCAAGTCAGAGGACCAACTTGCCTACCATCACCGAGAGTTATCATTGACAGATTAGTCAATGTTAACCATTTGATAACTCTCATTGGATCGCTCTGTGAACTCATTCTCCAATAGGCACCTGTGTCTCGTCTTCAACTTTGCCAAGTCAAACGACCATGTGATCATCGTCACCACTCCATGTTGAAGACTAAGACACAATGGTTTTTCCGATGTGTCGATATCCATTTCTCGAAAGATCTACAACCACGAACATTTTTAGACCTATGCTACAATCGGTCAAAAACTTCTCCATGATCGAGATCTCCATCTTGATATATATTTGACCTCGCATTAAGTCTTAAGAATATACCTAAGTTCTAATGAAGACTACATTATTATTAACTTATGTAAATTCTTACTAAACAGCTTACTGTTATTTCGAACAAGATGTTTTGTAAACTTCTCCCACTTGCACTCAGGCCCATTTATCCCTGTATCTCATACCGCATTTACACATAAGTCTCTTTAGACTTCATGTGGTAGAGCCTTCGTGAGTGGATCTGCTAAACCGTCTTCAGTATAAATTTAAGGGGTTCTATGTTACTACTAGATCACAGATTTGAATCTCATCCAAATCGTTTCCTTGGTCTCTTGGAATCCATAAAATTTGTCTTGCCTAAATCACATCGAGCTTATTGTCTTCTGCGAGAATAATCCAAAATAGTCATTAGTCATCTGCACAGTTCATAGTCATTTCTGATAAAGTGTCAAACTCTTTGACCACTTTGTCAAAACATATGTTCTGGCTCCTTGATGCGTCACATTCCTTTTATTTGCTTCCACTGACCTTAAAAACTCTATAAGCATGTTCTTGTAAATCATATTTAGAAAACAAACATATTCCACTATTCATGGTCATCATGAGCATTGACATTGAGACTGATCCAAACAGATTTGTACGCATCTGTTGGCGAGAAAATTTCATCATAATCCATTTATAGGAGTTCTGATGAAAACTTTTCTCAACCAGCATAACTTGTACTTCACTATTTTCCTTCTACATCAATCTTCTGCCTTGAAAATTCACTTGCAGCCAAAGGAAACACTTCCACTACTACAAAAAAACGCTTGCATAGCGCTTTTTTTACACTTGCATAGCGCTTTTAAGCGCTATCCAAGTGACCGCTATGGTAGCTTGGATAGCGCTTGTAAAAGCGCTATCTAAGTGGTTTACTAAGATAGCGCTTTTTAAGCGCTATCCAAGCGACTGCTATGGTAGCTTGGATAGCGCTTTTTAAGCGCTATCTAAGTAGATTACCTGAAGTGCTATTTTTGGAATTAGCCACGGCCATGCCGTGGCTACTGTTCTGTAGCCACGGCCAGCTGCTGCGCAGTAGCCACGGACTTGCCGTGGCTACTACGCATTAGCCACGGACTTGCCGTGGCTAATGCGCATTAGCCACGGCAAGTCAGTGGCTAATGTTTGGTTTTTTTTTAAAAAAAATAGAATATCATAACAAAAAATAGCCATTGCATCTTGTGCATTATCAATGCGTGCACATGTATACATCGAAACATCAAAATACATAAGAAAATGAGGGAAAGAGGAGTTTATGTATACATCCACCAAAACAACAAAATACATAAGAAAAGAACTGATATATAAGCCACAATGGGCATCAAAGAACATGTATACATAGACCACAATGCTCCTGAGATTCAACATGAAAATGTTCAACACAAGCTAAGATTCTCGAGTATGAGTTCAACACAAAGTACTCAACATACCAAACAACACAAAAGTACTCGTAGGGCTAATGAACTCATGGTTGCAGGAAGGATCCCTCGAGAATGCAGTCCTCCAGCTAGCAAATAATAGCCTGAGTGGTGAATTCCCTGTAGAGCTCGGCAATTGCAGCAGCCTTGTATGGGTATTTTACAATCAGTAGCTTGGATCATCATTTCGTTCTACATAAAGTGCTCGTGAGCACAGCACGAATATGTTGAAGCTGGTTGCATGACCAGCGTAGCACCTTTGAAATCACAATATCTTAGCAACACTGTAAGAAATGATTAACATTAGTTGAAAGATAATGAAAATAAGAAAAATACAAATTTAATTAATGTCTGCAAGAGATTAATGTATTTAAGATAATGAAAATAAGAAAAAACACCCATTGAATCTGTTTACAAAGAAGACAGATGAGAGCGAGAGATTCATATCATGGAAACCATTATGGTTCAAGAAATTTGTTTTTGGATGACATGGTTACTCAAATAATAGAATATTCATACATAAGTCGTAACATTTACAAACCCATCTCCATGCTTCTTCCACAAACCCATCTACGCAATCCATACTATACTGACATCCAAATTTTATGATATACTTTTGAAATTTAGCCCAATAAAAGCAAATATAAATGACAACAAAAAACCAAAAGACACTACCTGCAAACTAGTAAACAGAAATGTTTTAAGTAAAAAAAAGTTATCTAGTTATCATTTGAGCTAAATGCAACTGAATATATGGGCTGCCTGCCAAGGATAGTAGAGATGTTACTATAAAGCACAAAATGAGATATCGCTTGATAAAAATTAACATCAATATGCTCAACAATCTCAGGATGCCACATTTAGAATTGCTCAGACAAGATGATAAAATATGTGGTTCTGATCGACAAAGTTCAACATGATCCAGACATTTATAAAACATGCAATGAAAATGGATAAAAAACTCCGCTAATGATCATAAAATATGCAATGTAATGAAAATGGATAACATGATCATTTTTCAGAAGTTCTGACTTCGTAACAAGTAATGACTTCTTGACAGCTAGAATGTAATAATTATAAAGACGGTGCCATTTGCTTTAGTTAGTCATCAAAATCTTTCACTTGACAAAACTGTTTAATCGTGTTGTGTACCTTCTCCAGAGCAAGCAGAAATGCTAAGGATGAACAGAATTTTCAACAATTCTTTATATTTCTTCTTTGCACATCAGAAATCTGAAACATACACTCACTGAAAAATTATCTGACAGAATTGAAGATGGTGGCAACTGTTGCCAAAGGAATTATAACATATTTTTGCATTTTCTCCTCCAAACACACATTTAATCAGCAAGTGAGTCCGGCATTTGAAAAGGCTATCAAAGAGGACAAAAGAGCCGGCTACTGATTCAGAGTGGAAGTTGTAATAAAAATTCAGCATGCCATATGGAACAAGACAAATCATTTAGACGGAAATCCCAACAAGCTAGTGATAATAATTTGATGTTCATAATTGTCGCTTATGTATTCTAGAGGGCTTTGAGGTCACCGAAGGATCCATGCAATCAAAGAAATCCTAGGATGCAACAATGGACCTGTGTTTGAACTTTTCAAGACAAGTCAAAGGACCAAACTAGCCTTTGATCAACAGCATTTGTCAAAACTTGACGTACTTGTTAACAAACATGTTCGTTTCCCCCTAATCCATGAGAGCTTGACCTCTAATCATTGAAGACACAATGGGGATTCACTGCAACCAGCACCACAGCCCAGGACCTCAAATTTACCATTGAAGTACAAAGAGAAGTGCATGATTAACTGTTCATATCAGACAACTTTTGTGTTCTTCATTTCTGGACAGTTTCATGGGATCTTATTTTCAGTAATCATACAACATGTCTTCAGTCCTATCCAATGAATGGTTTAGGCATGAGCTTAAATCAAAGGACTCAATGAACTTAAGCAGATAAAGGACAGAAGACGCTGCAATATTACCAGTACTCCTGTTAACGACTCATCAATTGGCCGATCCTGCCTTTTCCCATGTAGAAGGATGCCCATCAGTGTAAATGAAAAAGAAACATGATCATATTAGTTTGGAAAGAGCGGCAAATGAAAAGGAAAGGTCAACAAGATGATGTAAAAACAGTAATTAGGTTTCTTCTCTTGTTGTTCTTTTGCATATGTAATTATCTGAATGAGTGTTACGATTAAAATAAAAGGTGAAGTTTGTGTAACAAAGGCACGTGCTTAGAAAGTTTTAATAATTACACCAAGTGCACTGTAAATGAAAGTCTTTCCTAGTGAAAGCATGCATATGACCCTATGAACGCAATGAGAATCTCCAAAGCAAGACAGACAGAACAATGGCATCCATATACAACTAAGAATAACCTTCTCCCTCACAAAAAAGCATTCTCTCTTTCTATCTTGTCCTTTACATCGATCTTTATATAAAAAAATTCTTATAGGGAACTAATTCTCTCTATAGCTCACACAAAAACCATTGAAATTAATGTATCTATGCATAATAATATCAGCCAACAAATAAAGTCTTGACTACATGCATGTTTCAATTCTAAGTGGGTCAGCCTCTGACTTCCACTACCACCATCAAAACAAATAAACAAACCAAAAAAAGCAGGATTCCCCCAGACAAAAAGGCCTCACACTTGAACTCAATTATTCCTTGTCATTATTTTTACTATTTTTTTTCTCCGGAAAAAAAGAAGATAAAAATAGAGAGGTGTTGACAGCCCTTGTACAGTTCTCTGCATCCCCACTCCCTAATTATCGGCCAAATTCAGAGCATGTTCACATTTTTCTTTTAAAATACAATACACTAATACTATGATGATCATCAATTATTCCCTCCCCAAAAAAACCAAAATTTTAAAGCAATCTCTGAAGCTCAAACTCAATTTCCAGCCCCTCATCATTCCCCTTTATAACCTGTCCCAGACTAGCTCGGGCCACCTTCTCTTTTTTTCCCCTTCTTTTTTCCCCTTTATAACCTCTGAAGCTCAAATTCAAAATGGAATTGCACCTCTGGATGCCATTGTTCTGTCTGTCTAATTTCGGTATGCCCGTACTCAGGCTGCAGTGAGTTGTCACTGCACTAAAAGCATCGTAGGTGTACATAAGAAAAATATGTGAAAAAGCTCCAACTACAAACCTAGAGCTAGCAAATGATGGCAGAGCACTGTGTGGATTTAATGGGAAACATGATGTGAGAATTGAGGTTTATTAAACTAGATTTTAGATTTCTTAATACGCGCAAATATTCACATGAGAAAAACTAAAATTAACATTAAACAATAAAATCCGCTAAATTATGAATCCTCGGTGTGTGTCTGTCTGCTAGGCTACTATGTCTATGTTTGGGGGGTGCATGTGTCTGCAATTTTGCTACCATGGTACTAATATTTACATTGTCAAAAAAACTGCAGGTGAATTGGAGCAGGGACTGGAAATGTTGAGCATATTGAATAATACTCGCTCACTGACATTAACATGTGTAAAATATACCTTGAATTACGGCAATTTCACACGACACGCATTAAAAAGCGCTTCAACACTTCATCTTTTCCTTGAGGAATCGATTGTACAAGTATCCCGTCCAATTGACTTTAAAATTTTCCATTCTTTCTGGGGAATAATACTTGAGTGACTCCATATTAACAAACTATAAAACATAAAAGTTACAAAACATAGTTAGACGAGATCAAATAATTCAAAACTATTAAGTAGTTCTAAAACGATTTACTTACGGGAATAGGAATAGTCGTATCACCAAAACTCAAAATATCCTCAATAAAGCAACAAACATAGTGACCACAATGAATTCCATCAGTCTGCTTTGGACACTATGAAAATAACGTACAATTAAGTATATAAAATTTATTACAATAATATGACGTATATAATAAATTTCAAAATTGTAAAGTATTACCTGAATGTTAACCCACTTGAATCTATTGTATGCCACTCTACTGATATTGCCACCTCGGAGAGTTCGATAACCTCTTATACCACTGTTTTTATAAATTAAACAATATTATACAAATGTATATATAGATTTGTAATGAAAAAAAACTTGAAGATATATTTACCTTTCAACAAAGTTTTTCAAATCCACACGTTGTGAAATCTTTGCATTTTGTGGATCCATGAAGTATATCGACTCTGTTTCGGTATTGATAGCAACCAATACCCAATGATGACTGCATAATGTTTTGAAAAAAATTAGACAAATCACATTTAATAAACATAATTATTTAATATTATATTGAACTCACCCAACATTATGCGGTACCAATAATAGATGGTTCTGTCCTGCATACTTCAGGAGACCTTCGGCCAAATGATTGGCCGATGTTCCACTACCTATCATTGGCGCAATATGGGGCGACAAAAAAGAAAACTTGCCAGCCAACTCGGCATTTTCGGATAGATAAACATCACCCAAATACCTTTAAAGATAGACAAATTAGAGTATTCATATAAAACATTTATATCAAATTAAATGGACAACTTTTAATAATTTTATTACCTGATATAAAAGGCAATGCTTGTGGCACTTAGCCATCTATCCTCCAAAACCTCCAAGATATTTTCATAAATAATAAATTCATCCCAAGTCTCTCCATCAAAATATGCTTTAATAGGAACTTCTATATTGTTCACCATAGTTTGGGGTGCGAGACGTAAAAGGTGCAACACCATGGAATCGTGAAGAGAATCTCCACTCTTGGGATAACCTACTTGCTTAGCACAAAATGTTGACTCCATAGTTTTCAAAGTAGGCTTATTAGAACATGTATGAATTTTCTGGCTCCTCTTATCCATCTTCCTAAGAGGTGGACGCTACAAACAAATTTTAATATAAATAGAGTATTCATATAAAACATAAAACAAAGATACCAGTTAAATAGACAAATAGACTTTACCTCTATTTTCAAAGAGACCATTTTTTTTGGCCATGAAATAAAATGTCCAACCGCTTCTCCAACCGTCCTAACCTCGTCAGTTTGTTGAGGCACCCCTGAATGTCTCTCGGATTCCACCGCCACCTCAAATTGTATCCTCGCGTAACCTTCTGGCAGTGGAACACCATGAAGAATCTCCTTCGGGCCATTATGCAAAATACCTTGCCCGACATGTCTTCGGGGGTTCGCAACGTACAAATAACATGTAATAGGACCATAGCAATGAAAAATATATTAATGAATGTGATTTAATGAATAAATAAAGGGTCAGTTTGTATAGTCGCTTAATATACCTCAGGAAGATCTGGATCCGGAATATCAAGGTCATCATCCAAATCTATGTCATCATCATCGAAATTATCCATGTGGCTAGAACCACAAGAAGTCGCCATAGGCTGATTGGTCTTCATCTCCTGGATTTCTTTCTCTAGTCTATTGAATTGCCTTCTCAACTTTGACAATTCAGACAATTCAGGAATAGAAGACAAAGATCTCTTTGTGACACCAAATCCACATCCTCGTACACGGCCAGAATAAACGAGAGGAATAGCTCGATCCAGCAAGTCTTCAACTCCAATATCATTCAGCTCCTCTTCTCCCAACTCTTGTGTTATGCGAACCTAATAGAAACATTGGACTAATTACTAAATGATAAATGAGACTTCAATCCTTTGTTTCCTCATATCGTAAAATGATTTGTTACCACAGGAAAAAGAAAAGAAGTGAAATTAATGTAGATCAACTTAACCACAGAATGTAGATCAACTTAGAATATTACCACATCCTCCAGTATTCGCAAGGCAGCAGGATCATCAACCTGGTGCTCAGCATTCATCCTCGCTTTCTTCCAAGTATCTAAGCGAGTCACTACAGGATACTCTTCCCCTTCACGTAATTTCTCTTCAATCTGCGAATTTCAAGGCCACAATTAGCAAGAACAAACAAACAAAACCATTCAAATCCATCAGCTTGGTTGATGATACAACTTATGTTTTACAATACATACAATCTGCTGTCTCAGACGCGCATAACCCACACATGCTTTCCTACATCGCGCCTCCATTGATTCCGCTCTCACTTTGTTTATTTTGCTTGTTTCCTACAATTGAGTGTTGTCATTAGTTAGTTTAAATTGTAGTGTCCTCAAATTGAAAGTAATGAAATAACGTAAACATTACCTTAAAATCTAGAGTCGAAGAGTACGCCACGAAATCTTTCCAAAACGGAGACACAGAAGACAAGTGTGAGTATATGAAAGGTGGCTTATCCGAGTAGTTACCATGGCTATCTCTGGCAAGATTCCTTAACCTCGTTCTAAAGACTCTGTGCAGGTAACCGGCACGACGAAGAATCAGTTTCTTATGCGTTTTGTCCACCCCAGCAAATGTTTCCTATTCATGATGAAGCAAAGATGAAAGCTGTAAGTAAAGGTCTTAGCTTTAAATGAAATGTAACACATGTTACTCCTCCATAACATAATAATCATACACATCATTGATGATGAAATGTTTTTGCATGGTTTTGTTCATCCCAGTGACCAGTAGCAAAGGATATTAGCAGAAATGTTTTTGCATCAACTATATACATATAATCTGAGACTCAACAACAGAGCAGGCATACATCTTACAAAGTTCAGTAAATAAGCACAAAGAATCAAAAACAGCAAGCTTCTGAGATCTACCAAACGGCAATAATCAGGGAAAAAAGAAGGTTTGAATGATCAGGGAAGCTACTGTATAATCTGCAGCTAAAGAACCAATACGACAACTAGTTTTGTTCTTTAATGGTAGATTTATTGGCAGTTAATATATGGACTGGCTTAAAATTGCATTTCTCCCTCATGTAAACAGTGATGTTTGTTAACGTTCATGTTATAGTCATAATTAAGTCATTTTTAACTTGCTTGTCTTGAACTTCCTGGGGAACTGGTCTTTGTTTTAAAAATAGCGGTATGGTTGCTGCCAATGCTTAAACAGAATGGTTTGTATTGGATAAAAATAAAGAAGTTTATAATAATCAAACTATATTGTAAATGTCTTTTCTGAGAGAAAACTCAATGCCTTTTATTTACAGGGGATAGAAAGAGCTCATACGATAAAATGGCAGGATGCAATATTTGCGACTTAAAGCTTGAGATTTGCCCATTTACCAAAAACCCATCTCTTATCTTTTCCCAAATTTGAAGCAAATCATCAGCAGCTAGCGTTTTATGTTTAATCTCCAAGTTGCTTTGATTATTGGAAGGATGTTAGGACGAGAATTTAGGGAATACCGATCCCTTTATGTTCATTTTAATATGTTAATCCAAATGCAATGAAACCCAGTAGATTTCAGGCAGCACAGGATATCAGTCGTGCATAACGCAATGGACAGGCATAGCTACGAAAAGGTTTGAATGATCAGGGAAAAAAGAAGGGTCTATTCAGCCAGATCAGGACGAATATATGTGGCTCTGAGGAACAGGACCACAATAATTATTTATGAGAAACCATTGCCAGGATATGCACATGCTGATAAGGCTGTTTATACAACAATTATTTTAGTGGATTCTCTTTGTATCCCATCCCAAGCACCAAACAACCTATGAACATGGACCGCCAATTAAAATATCTTATCTATATATAGTGCTGGGTTGTAAAATTTTTTATTAAAATATGATCAAAGTTTCTTCAACCAATCCAAAAAATTCTCAAAATATTGCTAGTTATGTTAATTCGTTTTAAGATCTTTTAATTAGTTTTTTAACAGAAAAATCAAGAAGTAGACCATATGGTATTGTCGATATTGATGACACTGATACAATAAAATGCAGATTTTCCACCAACATCATTGAGGCCCAGCTATTGGGGCATTGTCAGAGATTAGAAAGAAATAGAGCATGAATAATGGAAAGAATACCTAGCAGCTTCTGGTGGAATTTATCATATAAAAAGTAAGACAGAATCACTTAGAGGCATTAAGCTATGGTCCCATATGAAATATATATGTTAGGCTGGTAGCATCCTCAGTCTTTTATGAAGGTTATTATGTGAGTTGTGTGGTATCACTTTCTATTCAAGCATCCAAGAAGCAAACAGACCAACAATTCTCTAAAGCTTCTTGCAGTAATATTTCATCACTGAGCTGCATCATGTCCTTTTACTCATACTTTGCTAATGTGGTTTATGGGATTTTATGAAGGAAACTCTACTAGCTTAGATTGGTCGTCCATGATTAATTCTGATTAAAGATTCAAGTATTGCCTTATTTCCATATGTATTGGGAGTGTTCTTTTGGATTTTGAGGAACTTGAGACGATACCATCTACTGTGACGATATGACACGCATTACATTGATATGCTTTGAGCATAAGCACATATCAGGTTAATATTGGTTGATGGTGATATTAGCCGTATGAACCCATCACCATCTAGCATCACTATAAGCTGAGCATCAGCATACATGGCATCCTAACATAAATCTTGGTATTGAGATAAATTACATGGTGGACTCACTGTTTGTGTATTGACATTCAGATTACTAACAGTTCAGGAATATACCTTGATTTCATCCCAAAATTGGTCTTTCAGGGCTGTCAAATCTTTATTACGCCAATCTGTAATCGAGATTGGAAAAGTTCTTCTACTACAAGAGCCAATGAAGTGTGCTAGGGTCATCGACTCTTTGCCAATTGGTTGACCCATTTCATTCCATTTCACCTTTATTACTTCTCCTTTGGCCCTTTTTTTCTTAACATTCACCATAGTAACTATTCCTCGAGACTGAATCTGAGACATGCCACTAGTATCATCGGAATCCCCTGTCTCACCTCTTCTAGAACCACCCTGACCATCCCCACTAGCACGCTCTTTGCGCTGAGATCCAGTAACCATGATCCTGCAAATAAGAGAAGAACAAGATCATAAGATGACAAGGTTAATAGATGATAGTGAATGCAAATTACAACAATTTCTACATATCTTATTCATTCCAATTAAGTGAAGTAAGCACAATCTAATGCATGTCTAAAGCAGAATTGTATTTGTAGCTGAAATCACTATATATAAATAACAAATATATAATAGGAACAAAGCATACATTTCCTCTTCGCTTTAGCTGTCTTCTTTCTTTTCGTAGTTGGCTTTGCTCGTTCATGACCATGTATATTAACTAAATCTGGATTTACATATTCACCCTCATCATGATCATATCTTGCATATAAGCGTTGACAATTATCATCAGTGCTCGGGCACACATACAGGTTCTCAAAAGAAGGATCATTAATTGTGTCAACGTCCTCATCAACATGGTCACTAACTTGGTAACTGTTATTGAACTTGTTTGACAATATAACAATTGACCACTTCTTATCAACTGGGTCACTGACATAAAACACCTGCTTAGCTTGCGTTGCCATAATGAACGAATCGTCTTTGTACCCAACCTTTTTCAAATCGACCCGTATGAATCCAGAACTTTCAACATGTACCCCGTGAGGAATGCTAACCCAACTGCAGTCAAACAACGGAACTCGAAATCCAACATAGTCAATTTCCCACATATTCATGATTTGTCCAAAGTATGTCGTATCTGTCTGGTTTAGTGTGGTGGCATTAATAGAAACCCCGCTATTCTGCATAGTACTCCTCTCATCGTGTTCTCTAGTGTAGAATGTGTATCCATTGATGAGATAACATTTGTAAGAGTACACATGCATATCAGGTCCTCTTGACAAAAACTTAACCCTTTCCGGTACTGAATCACTTTTCTCTAATATCTTATCACCAATATGACACTTAAACCAATCAATGAAGGTAAAATTGTGTTCCACTTCAATCCAATCAGAGCCTTTTTCTGGATATTTTCTTGAGATAACCTGCTTGTGCAACTCAACATAAGGAACAACATCAATTTTGTTATGTAAAACACACAAGTGTATCTGTCGCCAATGTTCGAGGTTGATCAACACTGGTTGACCACCTGTTACACCCTCACCGTCAATCCTATCAGTGTGACGAGTACTTGGAAGTCCAATTGCTTCGACATTTGGGATATATTCAGACCAATATTCTATCGCTTCTTCAACTAAATAGGTTTCAGCGATGCAAGCTTCTGGTCGGTACCTGTTCCTCACATAACCTTTCAACACTTTCATATACCGCTCTATGCCATACATCCATCTCATACGTGCAGGACCACACATTCTCGTCTCGTAAACCAAGTGTACAGTCAAATGAATCATGATATCAAAGAAAGAAGGTGGGAAATACATCTCAAGCTCACAAAGTGTTTCTATAATCACTTTTTGTAGACCTGACAGACTTCTTGGGTCTATGACCTTGCTGCTCATGGCTTTGAAAAACCAACATAACTTTGTGATAGTTTTACGTACATTTTCTGGCAAAATAGCACGAATTGCAATTGGCAGCAAATTCTCAATGATGACATGATAATCATGTGATTTTAAAGTCATCAATTTCAACCCGGATAAAGATACAAGACTTTGTATGTTGGACGAGTACCCCTCAGGTACCTTCACGGAGTGGAGTGTCTCGAGTAACATAGTCTTTTCTTTCTTAGACAAAGTATGAGCAGCAGGAGGCAAGTATGGTGCTTTCCCCTCCTTTGGTACAGGTGCAAGTTCTTCTCTGATTCCTATATCAACCATGTCCATTCGTGCATTGAGTCCATCTTTAGATTTCAAATTATCACCTAACAAAGTATTTAGCAAACTAGCACCAACATTTTTCTCATTATGCATGAGATCAATAAAATGCCTAACAAATAAGTCCTTCCAATAGACTAACTGAAAAAATATTGATTCTTTCTTAAAACCTTTAGTGGGAACAAACTTTGCAAACTTCTTACCAAACTGTGTCTTAATGTTTTCCACCTCCTTCAGCACATCAACACCTGACAATGTAGGAGGTGGACACCGATTTTCAACTTCACCATTGAATGCCTCGGACATCTTTCTGTAGGGATGACTTCGATCCAACCACCGTCTATGCCCCATGTAAACCGACTTCTTACAATGACTCAATCGAAGATGATCTGTGTCATTTGTACAACATGGGCAAGCACAATGCCCCTTCACACTATATCCAGAAAGGTTGCCATAAGCTGGGAAATCATTGATTGTTCCAAACAACATAGCCTTCAATCTGAAATCAGCCTTTTTGTATCCATCGTATACATCAACACCCTCTTCCCACAACACCTTTAAGTCCTCGATTAAAGGAGCCAAATATATGTCAATGTCGTTACCAGGTTGCTTAGGTCCTGATATCAAAATAGACAGCATCATATACTTTCGCTTCATGCATAACCAAGGAGCCAGGTTATAGATCATCAAAATCACGGGCCATGTACTATGGGAAGTACTCTGAAGACCATGAGGGTTCATTCCATCTGTTGAAAGTACTAAGCGCAAGTTCCTTGGATCCTTGCCAAATTCCGGATATTTATTATCAAATGTCTTCCACTGAGGTGAATCGGCTGGGTGTCTCAACATTCCATCATTAATTCTTTCATCATGATGCCATGTCAAGTATTTAGCATCTTCTGCGCTACTATACAACCTCCTAAATCTAGGAATTATAGGAAAGTACCACATAACTTTTACCGGGGAGTTGTTTTTCTTATATCGCTTCTTGCCACACTTGGGACATTCATTCAATTCTGCGTACTCTTTTCTAAATAAAATACAATCATCCGGACAAGCATGGATCTTCTCATGTGTTAACCCGATAGATTTGAGCATTTGTTTAGCATCATACGCTCTACGAGGGAGCACATTCCCATCTGGCAGTAGCCCACTTACAGCTTCTAACATCTCTGTGAAGAACACATCAGAAACTTGGTGACTAGCTTTTAAGTTGTACAAAATCAACACAGCTGACAATTTTGAAGCCTTTGTACAACCCTACCACAATGGTAACCCAGCATCCTCTCTTAAGTCATCACACATATCAGGATGATCCCACAACTCTTCATTGACAACACTTGGAAAATTCTTAACATGACTAGACTTATCATTACCATCTCCCATACTACTTGTGTTCATTATATCTTCAAACTCAAATTGGGAGCCCAATTGACTTGATGAACTATATTTACGTTTGCAACTTGAGCTACATTTACCTTTGCTCTCACCATGATATGTCCAAACCTTATATGTTCTATCAATACCGTGACACATTAAATGCTCACGCTACTTCATTTCACCGCTAACTTCTTTTACATTTAGACATTTTCGACAAGGACATTTAATGAACATCGGATTTTTAGCATTCTTGATTGCATGAGCACAAAACTCTTCCACCCCTTTCTTATACGTTTCAGATAATCGATCCGCATTTACCCAATCTCGATCCATCAAGAACGATACTACAAAAATTAATATAAAGTTAATTTTCCACATTTGTACTAAGTCACAATCCAAAATTCTAATGAAATAATTAGAGATGTAAAGACTATGGATTCACCTGAAATAATTAGCTGATCGGAGACGCCGCTGATCGATCGAACTGGACGAGGTCGAAGACGCCGCTGATCGATCGAACTGGACGAGGTTGGAGACGCCGCTGATCGATCGAACTGAACGAGGTAGAGATTTAGTATAAACGAAACATGTTAGTCATTGGGTGAATCAAAAAGATGCAGTGTATTGAATGGAGTCAAACGAAACATGTTAGTTATTGCACTCTACTTTCTTATTGCTTTAACAAATAAGAGATAATCACGATAGCTGAAACTTCAAATTATACAACATTGTGTGCTATTAAAAGCTAGGTTGTAGTCACATCACTCTCACTCTCACTCATTCTCTCCTTTTCCTTTTTAAATTAAGATTTATTTAATTATGCAAACTATTTAATATCCTAACTTTTCATAGATAAGCAGCCACTAAGCCTCTCCTAGCACCCAAAAGCATCAACAAGCATTTGTATTCAAGAGAATAAGCTTCAAGGCTAAGGAAAAGAAATCGCCCCCTCCCAAACAAACACAAAGCTGATACTCTCCAGAAACTAGAGAGAGAGAACAAAAATCCTCTCTTTGCCATTGAGTCACCTCTCCTGCGTGTGTATAGATGTGATTCTCTCCTCCACCATCTCTGCCCCTAACCCCATCAAGCTTTTTGCCAAAAAAGAAAAACACTAGCTTTATCTTCCTCATCAAAAAAGCAACCCAAAAAAATAAAGAAGAATTTAAAGCAAGATATTCTTTCTTCTTCAATGAATATACTAAATCACTAACCCCTTTTCTTGGGAGGAGACGCCGCTGTGAGGAGGGGGAGGTCGGAGACGCCGCTGATCGGAGTGGCCGCTGTGAGGAGGGGGAGGTCGGAGTCACCGCTGATCGGAGTCGCCGCTGCGAGGAGGGGGAGGTTGGATACGCCGCTGATCGGAGACGAGGGTTCGGAGGAGACAAGGGTTCGGAGGAGGGGATGGAGACGAGGGTTCGGAGGAGACGAGGGTTCGGAGGAGGGTTCGGAGGAGACGAGGGTTCGGAGGAGGGGATGGAGACGAGGGTTTGGATGAGGGGATGGAGACGATGGTTCGGAGGAGACGAGGGTTCGGATGAGGGGATGGAGACGAGGGTTCGGAGGAGACGATGGTTCGGAGATGAGAGTTGGGATAGGGAGGTTCACGCGGCGGGAAACGGGAATTTTTCCCCCCAAGAATGAGATTCAGCGGCCAAATTCGAACCCTAAAAGTGTAGCGGGGGATCGCGAGCTCAGCGGGCGAATTTAGTTAAGTTACGAAGCGAAGCGAAGCGAAGCGCTTGGGAAAAATTGTATAAGCGCTATGTAAGAGTGTTTATAAATGTTTATTTTTTAATAAAAACGCTTATGTAACGAATACTACCATAGCACTAAAATAAAGCGCTATTTAAGGTACTACTTGGATAGCGCTTTAACAAAAAGCGATATCTAAGTGATTTTTACCGTAATTTTGATTTATTTTTATTTTCTATAAGGGCAGAAGCGCTATACAAGAGCTCACTTAGATAGCGCTTTTTAAAAGCGCTATCTAAGTGGCGTTACCCAAGCCCAAATCTGTAGTAGTGTTCCTTTGGGAACGTCTTCTAAGGTCCAGACCTTATTTGCATGTAAGGACTTTTTTCGGATCGCATCAAAATATTTATCAGAGTCCCTACTCCGAATGGATTCTTAGAAGTGCCATCATCAACTATGATGTTTTACTCGAATCCTTTGTCTCACGAGGCTCGAGTAACCCTGTGACCTCCTAACGATAAATTTGAGGAATTTTAAATTTATAAGGTTCTAACATAACCTTATCACGAACCTAGGCATTATTATCTGGGGTATAACTGACATGTCCATATTTTCCATCTTTTCACAGCATCATTTCATTGCATTTCATGTCATATCCACATCCAAATCCCGAATTTTCATCCGATACTGTGCTTCTAACGCTATATTCGAGTTTCGTAGAGCTTTGTAGATTTTCTGGGATTTTGGATCGATTTGGAGCCATTTTTGGACATGGACACATCTAGCACGTTCGTGACGCCGTTGGCGAGGCTCTACCGGAGTTCCTCGAGGTTTGGAAGCGTATGTGAGGAGAGGAGGAGAAGAGAGCGAGAGAAAGGAGCCAAAGCCCAAACCCATGCGGTTTTCCCAGGCGGCTCGACCCGAGTAGCACCAGCTACTCGGTCGAACTGACACGCGAACCCAGCAGGAAAACAAGCACGTTCTACTTGACCGAGCAGAGTGACGACTCGACCCGAGTCGATCCAGCTTCGAGCTCCCTCACACCAGCATCCTATTCAACCGAGCAGGGCCTTCTCGATCCGAGTAGGCAGAGTGATGTTTTGGAGAAGAATATTTGATCCTCTGACGACTCGACCGAGCAGGGCCTACTCGACCCGAGTAGGCAGAGCGACATTTTGGAGAGGAGTTTCGACCTACTGACGACTCGACCGAGTAGGTGGGCTACTCGACCGAGTAGCCCGGATCCATTTTCAAGCAAGCATCAGCTAAGGCGCCTGATCGACCGAGCATGCGCCTGATCGACTGAGAAGGCGCCTGATCGACCAAGCAACCGACTCGGTCGGTGACATGTGGGCCCCAAACTTCCAAACTTTCAGATTTTCTTGCTAGGTCCACCCTCGATGTATTTAAGACGATTTTCCTGACGTTTTAGGTAGCTTTTGAATTATTTTTAGAAGAGGATAGATTTAATTAGTGTTTTTTTGATCTAGGGTTTCCATTGTGCCATCATTGCTAAAAGTTGGATTTTTATTGTCTCTTGCTCTTTGGAACCTATTGGATCTCGCTTATTTTCTATTGGCTATTGTTCTCTCTTGATTTTGGTACGTAAAATTTGTAATACATTATAATTACATCAAAACATTTCTTCTAAAGTAATATGACGACATTTGCCTAGTGTGAGGCCTAAAGACAACTTGTGTTCATTAGCCAATATGCGAGACAATCTTTTCCTTTGTATGACAATTATTCTGAAATTTTAGACATCAAACATGTCCCATTTTTAGTTCCTCATACTATGCCTTATCTTATGATAGCCAAACATTCTTTCTCAATGAATTTTCCTTAGTGCCTTCTTCCTTCTAAATCACATTTAGACATTTCTCGTCCTAACACAAATATTACCTGTGCAAGCATCACATGCATCCAAACACTTGAGCTTTACAGCCTTGAGGAGATTCAACAAGTTGTTCGTCTCAAGATCTAACTTGGATACATGGTCTTGCACCGCTCTTACACTCATCTTCGAGTCAAACAATTTGATTGAAGTTTCAAACCTCGCAGAATGAAACTGTTTTCCATACAAACTTGAGGAGACTCAACAAGTTGAATGGAGAAACGTGCTTTGAACGTCAGTAAGTTCAAGCTGCCCCTCTCATATAGGCGAGTGTTAAGTAGCATGCGTTTATTGTGTTAGACTTTAGAGCTTAAGGAAATCATTGTCCTTAACTTAATGTTAGGAAGGACATTTTAATATCAGTAAGAACATAGTTTCCTTAACCAATCATTTTGTCTAGTTGACTTATTTAATTTAAGGATATTACGATTTGGTTTCCACTTCGGTAAAACAAAGAATTACCCTAGTTTAGCTTATGTTCATGATTTTTAAATATAGTTAAAATAGTTTTTATTCAACTATATCATCTCACTATTTTAGCGATCTTCTTTAGCCATATAAATGAACGAATATTTAATGGAAGAGGGACCCAAACTTCTGAGCTTCACAACCTTGAGGAGACTCAACAAGTTGATCGACTCTACAGTTGGTAGATAAACTCATTATCAATCACATCACATGTGATTCCCAATTGTTTATTACCCCTAGTCACTTATGATCCTGAGGTGTAACGACTGGTTTTCATGTATCTGGATTTATTATATTATATTAAATGTTTTGGTGGATTTTCTCCTCATGTGTGGTTTTCGTCCCCGTAGCTTTCATTTTCGAACGTTTCGTTGTATTTTCTTAGCTTCTTCCGTTGATCATCGATTTCAGAGTAAGTCATTCGTGACGGGCTTCATATCGGTCATATCTTGTTGTTAGATCAAGCCTAGGAGTCTTAGGAATCGATCCCGGAGCTTCGCGCTCCATTGAAGAACTTTTTGGTGCTCATTAGCCGGTGTAAGAAGGGGCACCGACCGACTAGATGACGATCCAGTCGGTCGAAAAACCTTCTTGAACCGACTAGTTGGCTTTATAAATTTCTCAGGAGTTACTGTTTATCGTTAGTCGGTCTAAGAACGTTGGTTGATCGACTAGGTTGCAAACTAGTCGGTCGGCAATGCTTCTTTAACCGACTAACTCTTTAACTATTTTTGGTACCAATACTATTCACTCTTAGTCGGTCTAAGAACGTTCATCGACCGACTAGATGACAAATTAGTCGGTCAGTAGTTGTTCTTCGACCGACTAAATCTAAAACCTATTTTTGTACAGGAGTTACTGTTTGGACTTAGTCGGTCTGCGTTGGTCAACCGACAGACTAGTTCCCAAAC
This sequence comes from Scilla litardierei, assembly GCA_030789695.1. Taxonomy (NCBI): domain Eukaryota; kingdom Viridiplantae; phylum Streptophyta; class Magnoliopsida; order Asparagales; family Asparagaceae; genus Scilla; species Scilla litardierei. Next base: position 115,809,610 of record CM061134.1, read on the forward strand.
TAGTCGGTCAGTGGTTGCTCCTTGACCGACTAATCAGTGTCGAAACCCTAATTTCTGGGCAGCCGCCAGCACTTCCTATTTAAACCCCTCCCAAACGTTTTCTTCTTCTTCTTCCTCAACCCTAAACCTAAATTCTCCCCCATTGAGCCCCCTTCTACCTCAAACCCTTATTCCTTCATCCCAAGCCCAAAATCCATCATCCAAACCCTCACTTAACACATTCTACCTCTCATCTTCCTCAATCTTTCATCAAATCCCCAAAATCCACATCAAACCCCATTTCTCCAGATTTTCCCCATCCTTTCCAGATCTGAACCCTAGGTTCCCTGGAGCGTTTCTTCCGTTGCCGTGGTTGCTCGGCATCGTTCCTCCGCTCATTCACGGTAATAAATCGATCTCTTAATGTTTTCATAGCCCGTTGTGTTTTTGTGAAACCCTAATGAAATGAATGTTGTATTGATGATTGTTCCACCATAACAGCGACTTCCCCGTAGATTAGCGTCCGTGGGACGAACCTTCGTGATCGTCATCCTCGGTGCTAGGCAAGTGAAACTTGCCACCTTGGGTTTTAGGCCATGTCTTAGGCCATTTGCTTGTTGTAGGCGTAAAAGAGGCTAGGCGACGAAATGATACTCGCCTAGGCGCAAATTTAGGAACTAGCTTGACAACGAAGCTACATCCGACATTTATCATGTTGCACAATTACCATGTCATGTTTAAATTCCATTAACGGTACGCAAATTATTTGTCATGTCATTGCATTCTTTAAGTGTTTTCGTGATTGCGTAGCTTCGCTACAATACTTGTGTTTCCTGGCTCGTGTTCCAGAAGCGGGCCATGTGTTGGTTGATAGCCAATGCCCGATATACTTGTTTCCGGCTAGGTGCACCCCTACGCCAAATGCTTATGAGTCGTGAACTAGAATGCGAGCTCCTGTGCGGGGCAACCCTGGCTCATTTACTGAGCTCGTGTGTAGGGACCCTGGCTCGTTTACATGTGGGTATTGGGGGTAAGAGTTAAGCGGCCAATCAACTGGGAGTCTGCCCGATCAGCAACTGCAGTGGTAAGGCGTAAACTCTGGGTTTTGGGGTAGTGTTAAGCGGCCAATCAGCGTGAATGCCAAACCATTCAGCTGTAAGGCGTAAACATCTACAAACAACTTGAAACGTGACTAGTGAAAAGATTGAGATTGTTAGTAGCTTCGCTACTCTTGACTTGTCCCGATAATTGTTCTCTTGTACTTATTGTTTCACCATGTCTTGCTTGTGCACTCATGTTATAACTGCCATGTCATGCATACTAAAACTGCTAGGTTGTTAGTTTGCCTTACTTTCAGTTTTCTTGCCCAAGTCTTTTAGACTTGCTGACATGTGCCCCTTTACTCTTTTGGGTGACACATGTTAGATCCCGAGCCTGAGTATTTTGTAGAGGACGAGGTGTTTGCTGACGCCGAACCCGAGCCTGTGTTTGGCGAGGAGTACGTGGACACTGGGGACCAGTCCTAGTGTCTTCGTTGTGTTTCCCTTTTGTTTAGACTGCTGTTTTGTTGTCGGTGCGTAGCACCTATACTTTGTTATGTTGTTCCTTTTGTTGGCCTTGTTCTGGGCCTTTAGACTCTTTCCTTTAGCCTGGTGGGTTTTTTTCTGGATGTTGAACTTAATTTTCATGTTGGACATTATGAGATATGAGATTTTATTTTTGTCTCTCCTTCTGTTATTATTGTTGTTCCGTTTGAGGTTACATGGACCTGCTTATGTTTTATTGACGCTTATCGGGTTTGGGGCTTCACAGCTCCACTCTCGTACGGACCTTCTCACGTCTCACCTCCATTTTAGGGAAGCGGGGCGTGACAGGTTTTGTTGGTGGCCCATGCAGATCCTTCTGTAACTGCGATTATCTGAGTGACGATAATAATATTAGAATGTCCAATAAACTAAGTTTGACATCCGAGTCATAATCTATGAGTCTAATCTGCTTCGTTATCTGTGTCATTAGATGGCAGGAAGGCGATTCACCCGTGGTGGAGGTAGTGGTGCGCCCCCTCATGATGAGGAGCCTGAGCGGGAACCCACCAATGGAGAGATGATGCGGATGATGCTCCAGATGATGCAAGTGCAGCAGGGCGTGCTCCTACAAGTTCAGAATGCTCCACTTGCTCGAGCTGCCCGGGCACTTCCGGATGCCCCTCGCTCCGAGCCGGGAGCGAAGCAATTTCGGGAGCTGGGTCCCGCATATTTTGATGGGTCTGAGGGTCCTCTGGCTGCTGATGAGTGGATTCGGAATATTGAGGATAATTTGAAGATGGCCAAGATCACCCCGGCTGGATGGGTTGATTTGGCGAAGAGGCAACTCAAGGATAATGCTTGGAACTGGTGGGATGCGGAAGAGAAGATGCTGGTGGAGCCGATAGCTTGGACTACCTTTAAGTCCAAGTTTGATGAGGAGTTCTTTCCGAAGGCTGCTAGGAAGGAGATGCTGCAGCGCTTCATTGATTTGAAGCAAGGAAGCTTGACGGTGGACCTGTACCACCAAGAGTTCACTAGGCTGAGCCGGTTCGCACCGAAGATGGTGCAGGATGCTGATGAGACGGCTCAGAGGTTCCTGCAGGGACTTGCTTTGGAGCTCCAGAGTTTTGTGTCTTCCTCTGATCTGGACTCTTATCAGAAGGTTCTGGTCGCTGCGAGGAGGCAGGAGCTGAACCCGAGTCAGAGGAGAGGACATGTTTCCGGTGCTGGGAAGAGGCCTATGGAGCAGGCCAGAGCGGTGGTTAGGCCTGGTTTCAAGCCTAATCAGCCAGCTCAGTTTAAGAGGCCAGGAGGGCCTATTCTGAAGACTTGCCATTTCTGCGGTAAGCCTGGCCACATCAAGGATCGGTGTAGGAAGTTTTTTGGCCAGTGTTTGGTTTGTGGTGATGCTTCTCATGTCGCGAAGGATTGTCGGCATGCGAATCAGCTGCGGAGGGCACCTGTTGCAGCACAGCCGTTGCAGCAGCGAGCGTCTGTTCCTGCTGGACGTGGAGCAGCTCTTGTTCCACAGAGACAGGCTTTTCAGCAGGCTATTCCACCGAGGAGGCAGGCTTTTCTGATGACCGCTGTGGAGAGCGAGGCTGTGGATGAGGTTATCGCAGGTAATCCTCAATCTAGCTGTAACTTTCCTAGCTGGTTTTGATTGTTAGATTGTGTTGTTTGCTTGAACATGATTGTTTGCTAGACTAGGGTTTGATTGTTAATTGCTTGTTGGTGTGGTTTTGGTGTGCATATTTCCTGCACGAGTCCTCTTTGACTCTGGTGCATCGATGTGCATTATTTCTCGAAGCTTCGCGGAGAAGCATTCCTTGTCGATGTCCCCTCTTTCCAAGAGTTGGAATATCGTTACAGGGAATGGCGTGGTCTCGGTGCATCTTGGTTGCAATTCTTGCTCGTTGGTGGTCTGTGGACATGAGCTTTACGTTGATTTCATTGTCCACGACATCATCAACTATGATGCAGTTCTTGGGATGGACTGGCTTGCGAGCTTCTATGCTACGATCGACTGTCGAAGGAAGAAGGTGGTGTTCTAGATTCCCGGACACCCAGTGTTTGAGTTCAGCCGTGGTAGCAGCTTGCTTGGTCCTGTCAGGTTTCGGGCCAGGCCGGTGGAGGTTATGGCTTTGCAGATGGAGTTGGAGAGGCCAGATGTGGTGTGTGATTTTGATGACGTCTTCCCTGAGGAGATGTCTGGTTTGCCACCTGATCGAGCTCTAGAATTTTCTATTGATCTTGTTCCGGGAGCGCAGCCGATTTCGAAGGCGCCGTATCGTATGGCACCCGCTGAGTTGGAGGAATTGCGGAAACAGCTGAATGATCTTTTGCAGAAGGGTTATATCAATCCTAGTGTGTCTCTGTGGGGAGCACCGGTCTTGCTGGTGAAGAAAAAGGATGGGTCGCGTCGCATGTGCGTGGACTATCGGGAGTTGAATGCGGTGACCATCAAGAATAAATACCCGTTGCCTCGCATCGATGATATTTTTGATCAGCTTGGAGGTTCGAGGGTGTTTTCTAAATTGGATTTGAGGAGTGGTTACCATCAGTTGAAGGTGAAGAAGGGAGATGTTCCGAAGACAGCGTTCAGGACGAAGTATGGACACTACGAGTTTGTGGTTATGCCTTTCGGTGTAACCAATGCACCCGCAGTTTTCATGAATCTGATGAATCTGATCTTCTACGACTTTTTGGATAAGTTTGTCGTTATCTTCATTGACGACATTCTGATCTATTCAAAGTCGGTGGAGGAGCATGCAACGCACTTGAGGACGGTATTGGAGATTTTGAGGAAGCATCGTTTGTATGCTAAGTTTTCAAAGTGCGAGTTTTGGCTGGACAGAGTTGCTTTCCTCGGGCATGTGGTGACTGGGGATGGTATTTCAGTGGATCCCGAGAAGATTAGGGCCATCAGAGAGTGGCCTGTTCTGTCGTCTGCATCTGAGATTCGGAGTTTCCTTGGGCTTGCTGGTTACTATCGGCATTTCATTAAGGACTTTTCCCGTATTGCTGAGCCGATGACCAGATTGACGCAGAAGGATGTACCTTTTGTTTGGTCGGGTGATTATGAGAATGCTTTTGGCGTTCTGAGGGAGAGATTGACGACTGCCCATATTCTTGTTGTGCCTGATCGCAGCGGTGGATTTGAGATCTTTTGCGATGCTTCTGGCAAGGGTCTAGGTTGTGTGTTGCATCAGCACGGGCATGTTGTGGCTTATGCTTCTCGTCAGCTCAAGGTTCATGAGAAGAATTACCCGACGCATGATTTAGAGTTGGCTGCTATTGTGTTTGCGCTCAAGATTTGGAGGCACTTCCTGCTGAGTGAGAAAGTGAAAATTTTCACCGATCACAAAAGCTTGAAGTATATTTTTACTCAGAAGGAGCTCAACATGTGATAGCGTCGATGGTTGGAGCTCATGGTGGATTATGAGATTGATTTGCAGTATCACCCTGGCAAGGTGAATGTGGTTCCGGATGCGCTGAGTAGGCTTCTAGCGGTGATGATTTTGACTTCTCAGTGGAGATTGCAGCAGGATTTTTGCGAGTCTGGTGTTGAAATTGTTCTTCCTGGGGAGGCTTCTTCGTTGATGTGTATGCAGATACAGTCGACGATTGTGGATCGGATCAAGGCTGGCCAGGCCGAGGATCCGAAGCTGGTGAAGATTCAGGAGCAGGTGGAAGCCGGTCTGCGGACTGAATTTTTGATTCATGAGGATGGCTCACTGAGGTTTGGAGCCAGGTTGTGTGTGCCAGCTGGGGATATTAGAGAGGAGTTGATGGTGGAGGCACACAGTTCGCCGTATTCTGTGCATCCTGGTGGGACCAAGATGTACCAGGATCTTCGTCTGAACTATTGGTGGCATGGCATGAAGAGGAGTGTGGCTCGGAGTGTGGCCAAGTGCTTGGTTTGACAGCAAGTGAAGGCGGAGCATCAGCGTGCGGCCGGGTTGCTACAACCGTTTCCGATTCCGAAGTGGAAGTGGCAACACATCACTATGGATTTCGTGACTGGACTGCCTCGGAGTCCGAAGCAGAATGACGCGATTTGGGTGATCGTAGATCGATTGACCAAATCCGCGCACTTTATTCCGTTCCGAGTGGGACAGTCCACTGAGGCGCTAGCGAGGAGATATATGTAGGTAAATTCTTTTGCTCTCCGTTTTTATTTCCTTTTCCTAGTTTGGATAGTGATGTAACGTGAATCGTGCAGGAGGTCGTACGACTTCACGGAGTCCCTGTGAGTATCGTGTCGGACAGAGACACGAGGTTCACGTCTCAGTTCTGGCAGAGTTTGCAAAAGAGTTTGGGTACGCGTCTGAGTTTCAGCACGGCGTACCATCTACAGACGGATGGCCAGTCCGAGAGGACGATTCAGATCTTGGAGGACATGCTGAGGGCGTGCATGTTGGATTTCAAGGGTTCGTGGAAGGACCATCTACACCTGGTAGAGTTTTCTTACAACAACAGCTTCCAGGCGAGTATTGGAATGGCACCTTTCGCCGCTCTTTATGGGAGGAAATGTCGATCGCTATTGAGTTGGGATGACGTTGGTGATCGGGAGCTGTTGGGACCTGAGATGATCGTGGAGGCCGTGGATATTGTCAGGAACATTCAGGAGAGGTTGAGAATTGCTCAGGACCATTTTAAGCATTGGGCAGATGCTAAACGTCGTCCTTTGGAATTTCAGCCGGGAGACCATGTGTTCTTGAAGATTTCCCCGAATCGTGGTGTGATTCGCTTTGGGAAGCGAGGGAAGTTGAGCCCGCGATACATTGGACCGTTTGACATTCTGGAGAGAGTTGGCGAGGTAGCTTATCGATTAGCCTTGCCGCCATCTTTGGAAGGAGTTCACAATGTTTTCCATGTGTCGCAGCTTCGTCGATACATTAGCGATCCATCTCATGCTGTGGATTTCTCGGAGATTACCGTTCGCCCCGATTTGACGTATGACCAGCAGCCAGTGCAGATTTTGGACAGGCGTCAGAAGTCACTTCGGAACAAGATTGTCAATCTTGTGAGGGTGATGTGGCGACACGGCTCGCCTGGAGAGTCTACTTGGGAGAATGAGGATGAGATGCGAGAGCGTTTCCCACTTTTGTTCCCAGACACGTGAGTGTTGGGAAATTCCGAGGACGGAATTTTTCTTGAGTTGGGGAGGATGTAACGACTGGTTTTCATGTATCTGGATTTATTATATTATATTAAATGTTTTGGTGGATTTTCTCCTCATGTGTGGTTTTCGTCCCCGTAGCTTTCATTTTCGAACGTTTCGTCGTATTTTCTTAGCTTCTTCCGTTGATCATCGATTTCGGAGTAAGTCATTCGTGACGGGCTTCATATCGGTCATATCTTGTTGTTAGATCAAGCCTAGGAGTCTTAGGAATCGATCCCGGAGCTTCGCGCTCCATTTCAGAACTTTTTGGTGCTCATTAACCGGTGTAAGAAGGGGCACCGACCGACTAGATGACGATCCAGTCGGTCGGAAAACCTTCTTGAACCGACTAGTTGGCTTTATAAATTTCTCAGGAGTTACTGTTTATCGTTAGTCGGTCTAAGAACGTTGGTTGACCGACTAGGTTGCAAACTAGTTGGTCGACAATGCTTCTTTAACTGACTAACTCTTTAACTATTTTTGGTACCAATACTATTCACTCTTAGTCGGTCTAAGAACGTTCATCGACCGACTAGATGACAAACTAGTCGGTCAGTAGTTGTTCTTTGACCGACTAAATCTAAAACCTATTTTTGTACATGAGTTACTGTTTGGACTTAGTCGGTCTGCGTTGGTCAACCGACCGACTAGTTCCCAAACTAGTCGGTCAGTGGTTGCTCCTTAACCGACTAATCAGTGTCGAAACCCTAATTTCTGGGCAGCCGCCAGCACTTCCTATTTAAACCCCTCCCAAACGTTTTCTTCTTCTTCTTCCTCAACCCTAAACCTAAATTCTCCCCCATTGAGCCCCCTTCTACCTCAAACCCTTATTCCTTCATCCCAAGCCCAAAATCCATCATCCAAACCCTCACTTAACACATTCTACCTCTCATCTTCCTCAATCTTTCATCAAATCCCCAAAATCCACATCAAAACCCATTTCTCTAGATTTTCCCATCCTTTCCAGATCTGAACCCTAGGTTCCCCGGAGCGTTTCTTCCGTTGCCGTGGTTGCTCGGCATCGTTCCTCCGCTCCTTCACGGTAATAAATCGATCTCTTAATTTTTTCATAGCCCGTTGTGTTTTTGTGAAACCCTAATGAAATGAATGTTGTATTGATGATTGTTCCACCATAACAACAACTTCCCCGTAGATTAGCGTCTGTGGGACGAACCTTCGTGATCGTCATCCTCGGTGCTAGGCAAGTGAAACTTGCCACCTAGGGTTTTAGGCCATGTCTTAGGCCATTTGCTTGTTGTAGGCGTAAAAGAGGCTAGGCGACGAAATGATACTCGCCTAGGCGCAAATTTAGGAACTAGCTTGACAACGAAGCTAGATCCGACATTTATCATGTTGCACAATTACCATGTCATGTTTAAATTCCATTAACGGTACGCAAATTATTTGTCATGTCATTGCATTCTTTAAGTGTTTCTGTGATTGCGTAGCTTCGCTACAATACTTGTGTTTCCTGGCTCGTGTTCCAGAAGCGGGCCATGTGTTGGTTGATAGCCAATGCCCGATATACTTGTTTCCGGCTAGGTGCACCCCTACGCCAAATGCTTATGTGTCGTGAACTAGAATGCGAGCTCCTGTGCGGGGCAACCCTGGCTCATTTACTGAGCTCGTGTGCAGGGACCCTGGCTCGTTTACATGTGGGTATTGGGGGTAAGAGTTAAGCGGCCAATCAACTAGGAGTCTGCCCGATCAGCAACTGCAGTGGTAAGGCGTAAACTCTGGGTTTTGGGGTAGTGTTAAGCGGCCAATCAGCGTGAATGCCAAACCATTCAGCTGTAAGGCGTAAACATCTAAAAACAACTTGAAACGTGACTAATGAAAAGATTGAGATTGTTAGTAGCTTCGCTACTCTTGACTTGTCCCGATAATTGTTCTCTTGTACTTATTGTTTCACCATGTCTTGCTTGTGCACTCATGTTATAACTGCCATGTCATGCATACTAAAACTGCTAGGTTGTTAGTTTGCCTTACTTTCAGTTTTCTTGCCCAAGTCTTTTAGACTTGCTGACATGTGCCCCTTTACTCTTTTGGGTGACACATGTTAGATCCCGAGCCTGAGTATTTTGTAGAGGACGAGGTGTTTGCTGACGCCGAGCCCGAGCCTGTGTTTGGCGAGGAGTACGTGGACACTGGGGACCAGTCCTAGTGTCTTCGTTGTGTTTCCCTTTTGTTTAGACTGCTGTTTTGTTGTCGGTGCGTAGCACCTATACTTTGTTACGTTGTTCCTTTTGTTGGCCTTGTTCTGGGCCTTTAGACTCTTTCTTTTAGCCTGGTGGTTTTTTTCTGGATGTTGAACTTAATTTTCATGTTGGACATTATGAGATATGAGATTTTATTTTTGTCTCTCCTTCTGTTATTATTGTTGTTCCGTTTGTGGTTACAGGGACCTGCTTATGTTTTATTAACGCTTATCGGGTTTGGGGCTTCACAGCTCCACTCTCGTGCGGACCTTCTCACGTCTCGCCTCCATTTTAGGGAAGCGGGGCGTGACATGAGGAGACTCAACAAACAATAATGACTAGTCTAGTTGAATCCTTGTTTTCATGTTAATATTAACTTACACCGATACTCGAGGAGACCCAACACATCGGTTTGGGTTAATACCAGACTACATCACATGTATGATGGAGTCGATTCTGAAAGAGACCATATCATTGCTTAAGGATACTCAACAACCATAACAAGCACTTTTAGTCCCCTAATCCAAAAACAAGGAGGGCTACTGCTAACCTTTTAGAAGATTTTTAACGTATTTGACTAGATGTAATCGATGGTTTCACATACTCATAATTCGAATCCTTGCGGTCTAGCGGAACACTGCCAGGGATTTGGCTAGGCCAGGATCACTATCCCCGGTCGAGATAAGGTGATCCACAACACCAGTCACAAAATGCCAGACCGGATCATGATCTATTGAAGGATACTAATTATTCATATGTGTGACATCGACTAGAAATGGCTTCATTAAAACTATTTAATCATATCAACTAGTTGAATCCTAAAATTCGAAATTATTATGATTGGTTAATAACTTTTATTAATTGTCCTTATCAACTATAAGGATTATAAGGGTGATATCCTAATCATGTATTAGGGATTTAAAGTTGAAGTTGCAACAATTTAAATCATAACCTTTTTTAAATTATTATTAAAACAATTAAAATAATAATTGTAGGAGAGGGCTATCCTAATCAAGTATTAGGAGTTTAATATGTTGCAACAATTTTTAAATTATAGCATGCCCTTCAAAAAATTATCATATAGTTTTCTTAAAGCTTTTAATGGCTATCCTAAAAGTTTTTCTTGTATTATCACATAATAAAAAAGAATAATTTAACAATTAAAAATATCTACTAAATAATTTAGCATGATAACAGATTAACTAAAAATTATCACATAAAATTTAGCTAAACATGCAACTTAAAATATCTCATAAGTTTAAGTTACATTAAAAATTATCATATAATATTAAAGATCTAATTATTAAAATTATCACATGATTTTAAAATTAAATCTAATTTTCAAAAAGAATTTTCAAAAATAAAATGGCACATGGAAATGCCTATAGCTTAATTAAAAAACCTCCATCTCATGAAGAAACATGCATCATTATATACATTTTATAAATGCAAAACATAGATCACGTAGACTGGCTCTGATACCACTGATGCGTTTTTTTGGGTCTCAGGGCTATTAAATCAATGTCAAGTCTAAGTCGGACGGACAATGAAAACATGAAAGAATCGGAAAAACCAACTTAAAACTATTTTAAGTCTAGCCCTAAAGAGTTAAACCCTATCCAGAATCACTGCTATCTGGGTTGGGTCCGACCAACCCCTAAGGATAGATCTATCTAACAATTTACAATTATAAACACATGTTAATAAACTACATACCTTTCACTTCGTTTTCGCAGAATACGAAGCGTTGTTCTCAGCTACATTTCTTTGACTCCGAAGCAAGGCCCCGAACCGCTTCTCTCGAGTCGAACCGCTTCCCGTACTGCACCGCATCCTAAATTGCACCGCGTCCCGAGGCGAGCAACACCCTTGTCACCGACCCAACCACGTGCCGAAGAAAGTTTCACCTTGAGTGGAATCCTCTGTCAAGACTTCGGATCTGATCCGAACTACTTCGTGGCGTTGCTAGAGCCCGATCAGAAGCAAGGAAGAATTAGGGAGAAAGAGTGAATATTTTCTTTAAGCTTAGATCCGGGCTTCCTCATGTTTAATAGAGCTACTCAGATCTGGAGCTTGGTGCAAGTTTCAAGGAGGGGGAGACCCCTATTTATATAGGCGGCTTACCTATCCTATTTCTCAATTACCGATGTGTTACTTGAAGGGTTTTCCGGGATCCTTAGGGCACAAAAACTCTATGCCCGTCCCAAGTCGGACGGAACATAGACAGAAATAGCAGCGGAAAATAATCATGTTAATCTAATTAACATTTAACCCTAAGGTCCAAGACCCTAATCCAAGATCTATGCCGACTTGGGATGGGTCTGACCATCCCAAGAAGGATCTAGCCTACTGCGATTAAATTAAACTAATGCTAATAAACACATACCCGGAATCTCAACCCTGGAGCAGGCGAGATGTTCCGCACCGTCTTTCGAGCTGCTCCCGTCCCACGCCGAGCCGCTCCTCGAACCGCTCACCAAACCGCTCCTCGAACCGCTCCGAATCCCGAGGCGATCAATCCCGTGTCGCCGAGCCAGCCAACCGCCGAAGAAAGTTTCACGCGAGTGAAACCTCCGCCTAGATTTCGGATCCGAATCCGAACTCCTTTACGGCTTTGCTAGAGCCCTCAGGAGCAAGGCAGAAATTTATAGGGAGAGCAGAAATATTAATTTAAGCTTAGATCCGAGCGTGCTCCAACATTTACGAGAGCCGCTCAGATCTAGAGCTTGGGACGAGTTTGGAGGAAGGGGGGAGGCCCCTATTTATATAGGCGGCGGACTCTCCCCTTTTCTCAAAATCCGATGTGGGACTAATAATTGAGAGTTAATTAAATCAAGTTAGTTTGCCTTTCACAAAGGGCAAAATTCCTCGAATTTTAACTCCCTCAATGTTGAGCTTCAATATTGGTACAACCTACCAAATCGAAGAGGGCTCAACGGTGAACGCGTAGGAAAAAACGGCTCGTCAATCCGAGTCCGTTTGACCCTTCAAACAATTGTCCAAAGTTAGCCAAAAGTCATGCTTCTCTTAGAAACGTAGCCGTCAAGAAAATCCCAGGTTTCAAAAAACCCTAACCAGAAAATTCGGGCTTGGTGGGCCTCCATTTTCGCTGGTTTCAGCCCAACAGTTTGGGCTGACTTGTTTTGGCTATAACTTGTGCATTTGGACTCCGTTTTTGACGCGGTTTGAACATGCGTTTAGAGCGGGACGATCCCGTCATCTAAGTAAACTTTTCAATGCGTTTATTTAATTAAATATAGTCTTAAACAATTTAAGACACATTTAATCTCTTTTGCATCATATGCAAATTAGTCCCTATCTAGGCTTAAATTTTCATTTGCATCAAATACAAATGATCCGAGGGCATATTCCTCTACATCTCCCACTTGCACTCAGGATCATTTATCCTGAATACAGGAGATGATTGCAAACATCTTTTGCAATATTTTATCCCTTGCATCAAATGCAAATTATTCTTCCTAACTAATTTCTACCTTTTACTAGACGAAGATCGCACTCTGTGTGAGACCCTACAGCCTGACCCTTACAACAGGTTGGGCTCAAAGCCCTATACGGCAGTGACCACGAGCAGTGGTTACCGTCCCTGCTTCAGGAATCATCATTATGTGGTTGACTCATTGACATGAGTATTGTCGGGACCACCCTGACTGTTTCCGTGATGAATTCCGCAGTTATAGTCTTTTCGTCTAAACTATGTCATGTAAGTCAAGTCTAGGGTACGGTCAAACTGTCAACCCCAATAACTTGACTCCGGTTAGTTTCTATCGATCTTTAGTCAAATAATGTTGGACTTCTTCCAACAAACTCTGGCTAGAGATTTTACTAAAGATCGAACTAACCCTACGACACTAACTCCCATTGACCGGGAGAGACGAATCCTCTCTTGGTCATTACTCGCCTCGTACGCTTCAAGTGACACCCAATCAAAGACCTTTCGATAGGCCTTGCCTCGAAGCTAGGTCATTTGATCTAAGTGGCACCGTTCACGCACAGGTTCGTCAAAATGACCTCAAGTCAAAAGACCAACTAGCCTATCATCACTCAGTGTCATCATTGTCAGATTGGTCAATATAACCATATGATAACTCTTGTGGATCGTTCAGTGAACTCATTCTCTAATGAGCACCTGTGTCTCGTCTACGACTTCGCCAAGTCAAGCGATCATGAGATCATCGCCACCGCTAAACGGTGAAGGCTAAGACACAATGGTCTATCTGATGTTTTGATATCCTTGTCTCGAAACATCTACGACCACGAACCCTTTTAGACTTATGCTACAGACGGTCAAACATTTCTCCATGATCGAGATACTCATCTCGATACATGTTTGACCTTGCATAAAGTCTCAGGACTTTACCTAAGTTAATATCTAATGTTAACTACATTATAACATAACTTTAGATAAATTATTACCAAACAGCTTACTGTTATTTCGAACAAGATGTTTGTGCTATTCACACATGAAGATAGATAGCCTCGAGGGTATCATCTCTCAACATCTCCCACTTGCACTCAGGCCCATTTATCTCGGTATCTAATACCGTTTTTACACATAAGTTTTCCCGACTTCATGTGGTAGAGCCTTCGTGAGTGGATCTACTAAAACCGTCTACACTATAGACTTAAGGAGTTTCTATGTTCATATTAGACCAACCATTTGAATCTCATTCAAATAATTCATTTGGTCTGTCAGAATCCATAATATTTTATTTATTTGGATCTTATCCAGTTCATCGTACCTTACGATAATAATCTTAAATTAGTTAATGGCCATAAATGGCTCATATCTATTTCTGATAAAGTATCAAACTCTTTTGATCACTTCATCAAAATATATATGTTCCATCCCTTTGATGCCTCGCATGTAATTTATACGCTCCCACTGACCTTGAAAACTATCTGGCTAATTCATATAAGTTGGTCCGTCTAAATCATATTTAGAAAAACGAACTTGTAAGTGAATGCTCCAATTTTCATGGTCAACTTAAGCGTTTACATCGAGTTTGGTCCGAGTAGTTCTGTACACATCTGCTGGTGGAAAACGGTTTCATTATAATCAGTTTTATAGGAATTAGAATGGAAAACCTGTTCTCGACCAACATCATTGCACTTCACTATATTCCTTTCTGCACCAATCTTTCAACTTAAAGATTTACTTGTAGAAAGTGAGGAAACATTTTCCTTGTGCACGTAAACTAAATTCCAAAATTTATTTACGCACACGGACCTATTCTGATTGCATCAAGTTTTTAAATCGGAGTTACTACTCCGAATTTCATCTCGGAAGTTGACTAAGTCATCATCAGTTATGATGTTTAACTCGACTCTTCGTCTCACGAAATTCGAGTAATTATACAACTTCCTAATGATTGATTTAATGAATATCTTATTGATAATGTCCTCACAGGACATTATCAAAACCTAGGCATTACTATCTGGGACTTAACCCAGAAGGAGGACTTAACTCAGAGTCACTTACAATGGATCACACCAAGTCTAACTAAGTGTGATTCATACCTTTTGACACACGGATGTGTTAACAGACTTGACCTGAGAGAAAATCACATTTTCTTTTAATTACGCAAGATTTAATGTAGCTAAGTATTTGACCATTCGATCTAATCGAATCAGTTTAAATACTTTAGTCATTTCATTCTTTATTTTATCAAACTTGTGTTTCATCAAGAACACGTGTCTTAATAAAATATACGGATAACTTAATTTGGTTAATCTAGACTCGGGCACATCAGTATGTATCAGACTGAGTTCGACAACTCATTCTCCCACTGTCTTACAGATGGGTTTCGGCCATTCTATCTAAGAGGATAAGACTCACAAGTGTCCGCAGACATCATAATACGAGAGGTTAGACCCCTCTTTATGTGACTTATGAAGCTTAGTCTCTCGATACGGCCTAGTCTATTTTTCCATACAAGTTTGCTACTATCTTGTGTATTTATATATATTAACATTTAATATATATATTATCGTTATACATAAATTACTAACGCAAAACATTGCTTCAGAAGCGAGGTGAGGACATTCGTCAAATTGTGTTAGACGTCTTTTGTATAACAATAATTATAAAATCGTGACATCAAAATATGTCACATTTTCATTTCCTCCTACTTATGCCTTTAATAATGATAAATTAAACTATTAAACTCGATTGACTTTCCGGAGTGCCTTCTTCCTTTTCTAAATCACATTTAGATATAAATAGCCCAACATAAATAAATAGCTATGCAAGCATCTTATGTATCCAAACGCCTGAGAGGTGCAATCTTGAGTGTAGCTCAAGAAGTTGCTTGTCTCAAGATCCGGTTGGGATACATAGTCTTGCACCGCTCATGCACTCGTATTCGACTCAAACAGTTTGATCGAATTCTCGAACTTTGTGGATCAAAATTGTTTGTCCATACAACCTTGAGGGTAGCTCGACAAGTTATATGGAGAAACATATTTCGAATATCATATATGTTCAAGCTAACTCATATAGAGACGGGTGACATGTAGCGTGAATTTATTTGTTGAACCCAGAACTTAATGAAATCGTATTTCTTAAGTCTGTTCTTTAGAAGGTCATTTTAATGTCAACGAGAATATAGTTTAATCATATCAATTAGAATTTAACTTGATATTCAATTAATCAACCTATTTGACCAATTAACTAATTCCATTTAAAAATTATATTTTTGATTCCTTCGGTAAACATAGTCTTGCCCTAGTTTAGCATATGTTCAATATTAAATATAGGTAGATTGGCTTTTATCTATCTATATCCTCCCACTATTTTTACGATCGTTTCAAAGCTTAATAACGAACGATTTAATCGAATTAAAATATTTAAAATTTAGTGAAAGAGGGATCCAATCATCCTGAACCTCACAACCTTGAGGAGACTCAACAAGTTGATTGGTTCCATGATTGGTAGACTAACTCTTAGTCAATCACATCACATGTGACTCCCTATCGTTTTTTACCCACAGTCACTTATGATCTTAAGGAGACTCAACAAATCATAATGACTGGTCTAGTCAGACCCTTGATTTCGTGTCCAGATTTGACTTAGATCGATGCTCGAGGAGACCCGACGTATCGATTTGGGTCAAGTCTAGACTACATCACATGTATGTTGGAGTTTGTTCCTTAAAGATAAACATGTCATAGCTTGAGGAGACTCGACAACTATAATTGTCTTCTTTGAGTTACCAAGCTCCAAAATCAAGGAGGGATACAGATTAATCTTTAATAAGATTTATAACGCATTGACTAGATATAGTCCAGGGTGTCATACAATCATGATTCGCGACATTGCGGTCCAGCGGAACACAGCCAGAGAATTGACTAAGCCAGGATCACTATCCCTTAAAGGGTGATCCAGAACTCTCAGCCAAGCACATTGACTGGATCATGGTCCATTGAATGAAGCTTGTCATTTTTATATGTGTGCCATAGACTAAACAGCTTTTATTAACAACTAATTAATCCTATCAACTAGTTGAATCCTTAAATTCAAAATTTTAGGATTTGTTTAATAACTTTTATTAAATCCTTATCAACTATAAGGTTCACGTGCTATCCTAATCGTTATTATGATTTTAATAAATTTATTAACCAACGCCAAAAGCGAAGTCCTTTAATGAGAATTAATAATAACAATTAGAATTAAAATTTTCATTAAAAGGACTACCCTAATCAGGAATTAGGTCTTGAAGCATTGTTAATATTTTATTAAAACATAGCATGTCATTAAAATTCAAGTAATAAATTTTAATCATTTCTTAATGGCTAATCTAAAAGGTTGTCTTGTGTTATCAAATAAGGGACAAGATGAACTAGACATAAAGCTACACTAATTTATCGCATAAGAGTTGTACAACTATTTAACAATTTAAATAGAACAATGTCTATCACATAAACAATTTTAGTATGCAAACATAAATTTAACATTTAAATTTAAAATATGATTTTAAAAATATTTTATTTTTATCTCATAAAAAATTGTTTTTAAAATCACAAATTTGCATGCTACCTTTTAAAAAATTTATCGCATAAAAATTTTAACCTTTAAAATCAGTTTTATAATATCTCATAAAATTAAAACATCATTTTAAAAAACTTTCATGCTTAAAAAATTTATCATATAAAATTTTTAGGCACTTTAAACTTATCGCATAAATTTTAAAAGATTTAAAATTAGTTTTAAAAATTATCACATAAATTTTAAAACGTCATTAAAAAAATTTCCATGTTCAAAATTTATCAAATTGAATTTTTGAACATCTAAAACATTTTTGAAAATTATCTCATTACCTTAAAAAACATTTTTTTAAAGTATTTAAAAGCATTTCAGGTTTAATAAAATTGCAGGCTAGATCGAAACACAGACCCAGCTCCGATACCACTGAAGGGGTATCACTCTGATATCATTGCGACGCTGTTAAGGCCCATCATTCATGGCACCCTAGACCCGTCACAAGATACCTCAGAAACTTGTTTTACGGCATGCCTCTCGACAATGCCCAACCCATTATAAGATCACCATCATATTGGGACTTGGTACGGTAAGAGCGATTACTTCGGGTCGGCTCATAACCCGAGAACCTGTACTCAAGCTCAACAAGCTCTGATACCACTGAAGGGTTTTCCGGGATCCTTAGGGCACAAAAACTCTATGCCCGTCCTAAGTCGGACGGAACATAGACAGAAATAGCAGCGGAAAATAATCATGTTAATCTAATTAACATTTAACCCTAAGGTCCAAGACCCTAACCCAAGATCTATGCCGACTTGGGATGGATCTGACCATCCCAAGAAGGATCTAGCCTACTGCGATTAAATTAAACTAATGCTAATAAACACATACCCGGAATCTCAACCCTGGAGCAGGCGAGATGTTCCACACCGTCTTCCGAGCTGCTCCCGTCCCACGCCGAGCCGCTCCTTGAACCGCTCCCCAAACCCCTCGAACCGCTCCGCATCCCGAGGCGATCAATCCTGTGTCGCCGAGCCAGCCAACCGCCGAAGAAAGTTTCACGCGAGTGAAACCTCCGCCTAGATTTCGGATCCGAATCCGAACTCCTTTGCTGCTTTGCTAGAGCCCTCAGGAGCAAGGCAGAAATTTATAGGGAGAGGAAAAATATTAATTTAAGCTTAGATCCGAGCGTGCTCCAACATTTACGAGAGCCGCTCAGATCTAGAGCTTGGGACGAGTTTGGAGGAAGGGGGGAGGCCCCTATTTATATAGGCGGCGGACTCTCCCCTTTTCTCAAAATCCGATGTGGGACTAATAATTGAGAGTTAATTAAATCAAGTTAGTTTGCCTTTCAAAAAGGGCAAAATTCCTCGAATTTTAACTCCCTCAACGTTGAGCTTCAGTGTTGGTACAACCTACCAAATCGAAGAGGGCTCAACGGTGAACGCGTAGGAAAAAACGGCTCATCAATCCGAGTCCGTTTGACCCTTCAAACAATTGTCCAAAGTTAGCCAAAAGTCATGCTTCTCTTAGAAACGTAGCAGTCAAGAAAATCCCAGGTTTCAAAAAACCCTAACCAGAAAATTCGGGCTTGGTGGGCCTCCATTTTCGCTGGTTTCAGCCCAACAGTTTGGGCTGACTTGTTTTGGCTATAACTTGTGCATTTGGACTTCGTTTTTGACGCGGTTTGAACCTGCGTTTAGAGCGGGACGATCCCGTCATCTAAGTAACCTTTTCAATGCGTTTATTTAATTAAATATAGTCTTAAACAATTTAAGACACATTTAATCTCTTTTGCATCATATGCAAATTAGTCCCTATCTAGGCTTAAATTTTCATTTGCATCAAATACAAATGATCCGAGGGCATATTCCTCTACATGACTAACCTGTACGGAGAAGAAAAATCAATTTAGTTTACCTTACTCGAAGGCCAAACTTTGACGAATTTTCTCTCCCTCACCGTTGAGCTCCAAGAACGATGTCATACTTTGTTGCGAATAGGGTTGAACGGGGAACGCGTAGGAAAAAACGGAGATTGATTCCGAGTTCATTTGACACTTCAAACGAGGTCTCAAAAATCACCAAAAACCATGCTTTTCGCAAAACTGCAGTCTTCTGCTTGCGCATGCAACCCTAGCAACAGGTGGGGCCCACCCGCGTGCTGCCGTCTTGGCACGCATGCCCATGCATAGCACAGGCAATCACATGCAATCATAATCATTTTACGACATATTTAATTCTTTTTTGCGTCATATGAAATTTATCCACCTTAATAATATTTTAGACTTATATCGCAAACTCTTTGCTACTTAATTAATTTCCTTTTAATATTAAAATCCATTTGCATCAAATACAAATGAACTGAGGGCACACATCCCTTAACATCTCCCACTAGCACTCAGGATCATTTATCCCGAATCCAGAAGCTAATTGGAACCTCTTTGCAGTTTTGCATCAAATGCATTTTCTCCTTTATCATACCTATTACTTGACGATGGTCTCACTCTGTGTGAGACCTTACACCTGATGATACTACAAGTGGGGCTCGAAACCCCAGAAGATAGTGACCACGAACAGGAGGTGCCATCCATGTTTCGGTATCATAATTATGTGGTTAACTCATTGACATGAGTATTGTTCGGACAACCCTGACTGTGTCCGTGATGATTACCACAGTTTTAGTCTCTTCGTCAAAACTTTGCTGCTTAATCAAGCCTATGGTATGGTCAACTATAAACCCCAATAGTTCGAAGCCCATTAGTCTCCATTGATCTTTAGTCAACTATTGTTGGACTTCTTCCAACATACTTTGGTCAGAGTTTTTACTAAAGATCGAAATAACATGTGCGACACTAACTCCCCTTGACTGAGAGAGACGAATCATATCTTGGTCATTATTCTTCTCGCACGCTTCAAGTGTCACCCAACCAAAAACATTTCAACGGGGCTTGCCCCAAGGCTAGATCAGTGATCTAAGTGACACCATTTACGTACAGGTTCGTACAATGACCTTAAGTCTGAGGACCAACTTGCCTATTATCACCGAGAGTTATCATTGACAGATTAGTCAATGTTAACAATTTGATAACTCTCGTTGGATAATTTGGTGAACTCATTCTCCAATATGCACCTGTGTCTCGACTTCAACTTCGCCAAGTCAAACGACTATGTGATCATTGTCACCACTCCATGTTGAAGACTAAGACACAATGTTTTATTTGATGTGTCGATATCCTTTTCTCGAAACATCTACAACCACGAACATTTTTAGACCTATGCCACAATCGGTCGAACACTTCTCCATGATCGAGATCTCCATCTTGATACATATTTGACCTCGCATTAAGTCTTAGGAATATACCTAAGTTCTAATGAAGACTACACTATTATTAACTTAGGTAAATTATTACCAAACAGCTTAATGTTATTTCGAACAAGATGTTTTGTAAACATCTCCCACATGCACTCAGGCCCATTTATCCCGGTATCTTATATCGCATTTACACATAAGTCTCTTTAGACTTCATGTAGTAGAGCCTTCGTGAGTGGATCTGCTAAATCGTCTTCAGTATAAATTTAAGGGGTTCTATGTTACTACTAGATCACAGATTTGAATCTCATCCAAATCATTTCCTTGGTCTCTTGGAATCCATAAAATTTGTCTTGCCTGGATCACATCGAGCTTATGGTCTTCTGCGAGAATAATCGAAAATAGTCGCTAGTCATCTGCACAGTTCATAGTCATTTCTGATAAAGTGTCAAACTCTTTGAACACTTTGTCAAAACATATGTTCTGGCTTCTTGATGCGTCACATTCCTTTTATTTGCTCCCACTGACCTTAAAAACTCTATAAACATGTTCTTCTAAATCATATTTAAAAAACAAACATATTCCAGTATTCATGGTTATCATGAGCATTAACATCGAGTCTGATCCAAACAAATCTATACACATCAGTTGGCGAGAAAATTTCATCATAATACATTTATTGGAATTCCGATGATAACCGTTCTTAACTAGCATAACTTGTACTTCACTATTTTCCTTCGGCACCAATCTTCTGTCTTGAAAATTCACTTGCAGCCAAAGGAAACACTTCCTTTGGGCACGTCTTCTAAGGTCCATACCTTATTTGCATGTAAGGACCTTTTTCGGATCGCATCAAACTATTTGTCCCTACTCCGAAAGGATTATTGGAAGTGCTATCATCAACTACGATGTTTTACTCGAATCCTTCGTCTCACCAGGCTCGAGTACACTGTGACCTCCTAACGATTAATTTGAGGAATATTATATTTATAAGGTCCTAACATAACCTTATCATGAACCTAGGCATTATTATCTAGGGCTTAACTGACGTGTCCATATTTTCCATATTTTCATAGCATCATTTTATTGCATTTCATGTCATATCCGCATCCAAATCCCGCATTTTCATCCGATACTGTGCTTCTAATGTTATATTTGAGTTTTGTAGAGCTTTGTTGATTTTCATGTAATTTGTAGCGATTTGGAGCCATTTTGGGACATGGACACATCCAGCACGTCCGTGACGCCGTTGACGAGGCTTTACGGGAGTTCGCCGAGGTTTGGAATCATATGGGAGGAGAGGAGGAGAAGCGAGGGAGAGAAAGGAGCCAAAGCCCAAACCCATGCAGTTTTCCCAGGTGACTCAACTCGAGTAGCACAAGCTACTCGGTCGAGCTGACATGCAAATCTAGCAGGAAAACATGCAAGTTCTACTCGACCGAGCTGAGTGACGACTCGACCTGAGTCGATCCAGCTTCGAGCTCCCTCCCACAACCATCTTACTTGAGCAAGCAGGGTCTACTCGACCCGAGTAGGCAGAGTGACGTTTTGGAGAAGAATATTTGATCCTTTGACGACTCTACCGAGCAGGGCCTACTCGACCCGAGTAGGCAAATCGACATTTTGGAGAGGAGTTTCGACCTATTGATGACTCGACCGAATAGGCGGGCTACTCGACCGAGTAGCCTAGATCCGTTTTCAAGCAAGAAGCACCTAAGGTCTCGACCGAGCAGCCGACTCGGACGGCGACATGTGGGCCCCAAACATCCAGACTTTCAGATTTTCTTGCGGGGTCCACCCTCTATGTATTTAAGACGATTTTCCTGACGTTTTAGGTAGATTTTGAATTATTTTTAGAAGAGGAGAGATTTAATTAGTGTTTTTAGATCTAGGTTTTCCATTGTGCCGTCATTGCTAAAAATTGGATTTTTATTGTCTCTTGCGCTTTGGAACGTATTAGATCTCACTTATTTTCTATTGGCTATTGTCCTCTCTTGATTTTGGTACGTAAAATTCTCATGTTCCACTTGTTTTAATTGCTATGATGTTTTCCATGGTAAAAATTGCACCTTTATTTGTTCTATTTGCCATGTGTGAGTAGTTCTATCTAGGGCTACTGGGTTAGCCTTAGGATCTTAGGGAAAAGATGTAGATCTGGGATTTTTCGGTTGTGGTGGGAATAAAAGGGGAGTACTTTGGTTGATCCAGCCAAATCCTTAGGAGAACTCGTACTGAGATCATGCCCACGGTCGGTGGAATTGATTAGCTTAAGGCGTATCCTTAGGATTTAATTAGGGAGTTAGTGGATCCAACCAAAGCTCGTGACCATGCCCGGCTCGTGCATTGAGGGGATCTACCAACAAACTATATTACTACATTGATGGCTACCGCCATTGCGTCAATGAGAGCCACCAAAGTACCTCGAAGCTCTAATCCACGAGAGTGGTACGAGCTGAGAGACCAATCCCATAAACCCAATGCAACATAAAAACCCCTAGCCTAATGTCGACTTCCAAAGATCCTAGCGGTGATCCCTAAAGCCCTAGTCTCTTCTTATATTGAATCAATACCATCACAACCAACCTTTCTAAACCGACTGCTATCTCATTCTGAGATCTAGAAATAACCTGAGACCTCAATACATTGTCACTGTCCCTGTGGGATTCGACAATCTTTTATACTATAATTTGGCACCGTCCGCTTGCGGATAGAACCCAGAATCGACACCTAGGGACCATACTGTTAGACCTGGATCCTAGCCTAGAGGGGGGGTGAATAGGCTAATAAAAAATTCTCGTGCAACCCACGAGAAATCACACGCAGTTAAAAGCACAACCAGAGTAATGAAAAGCAGACACAGAGTACACAGCAGATTTACTCTGGTTCGGTCGTCCCAACGACCTACTCCAGCCCCCAAAGCTAATACTAGATTGAATAGTGCAATAGGTACAAAGTCACAAGTTAGAGCACGCTCAGAGCACCCTCTACGTCTCTACACTCGCCGGACTCTCAGTACCCCACACACAGTGTTTCCTCTCACTATCAATCCTAGCAAAGCTTTCTACCAGCTAGTCCAAAACTAGCTGGGTCCCACTTGTCTAGTCCCAACTAGACAAGTCCCAAAATAGTCCTCAAAAACGGTAAAAGTTTCCCCTACGAAGATCTATCACAACAACTACACAAAATAATAATAAATAGAGTTAAGGAATCTCAGTTTGTGTAGCGGCGATGTCCTCGTCAATAAGCACGGGTCAGATCTGAGTCTGACTAAATGTCGATGTCCCCTCGTCTTGTCAGCAACTCAAGATGCTCTGAAAATACAGCTAGCAATGTGTACGTGCACGACTCCCCTCAATAATTCGGCTCCTGTCTGCGGCTTCCTTTGTTCCCTCTGCAAAACGTTTAGATAATTTGTTGCAGCCTTTCTCAAATTTGTGCTCCTCTGTCTGTCAACAAAACAATGTAAAAACAGATGGGTATAAACTACAAACCAAGTAAAGAATCAATTAATATTAAATGAGTTTGTGGCCTCCCCTTTCAAATTGATTGTGGCTTTGGCTTTTGAGGCAGATAATCAAAGCATTGCACATCCAAGAATTTCGGCAGTTGATTCAACCCTTAAATATTCTTTTGTTCAGTAATCAAAAAGAGAAACGGCCGGCCCCTCTATTTGAAATTAATGCCGCAAGCTTTTGCAATTCGAAGGGACACATGCAATTTTTTTTGAAGCATGCCCGTATAATCACCTCAACTTTCTTTTGCCATGCAACAATCAATTAACGGCCATGTGCTTGAAGTTCCTTTAACAAATTGAATGCCTCCAATCAGCAACTTTCACGTTGCTCCTCTTCATTATGATTGGCAGTAGCACATGGAGATGTACAGACTTTGTTGCGGCTGAGGGAGATTGCTTCGAAAATTGCGGCCTGATGCAAACATAAAATTCGGCCCCTTGCTGAAAGATATTGCTTCAAAACTTGCGGCCTGATGCAAACAAAAATTCGTTTGATCCCCTAAAACAAAGAGCACACAAAAGATATTGTTTTAAAAAGAGAACCCTTTCTTCTCCCAAAATAAATCAAGCTTTTTGTTGGCTGCAACAAAAGGGTACGGGTCTTTTGGAGAAAAGCAAAGGCAAAGGCCAATAATTAAATGAAGAGAGAGTTAATATAAAAATACTTTTAACACACACACACTCTCTCTCTTCTCCCTCTCTCCCTTTCTTATTCAACTGTAGCCAAAAAAAATCTGAGAATGACGATTGAAGGCCGGCCATGGAATTTTGATGGGAAAAAAAACGGCCAATGAGAAGACTTGCGTGAGGGCTTAGAAGCTAGGTTATTTTTTTTGGCTCTCTCCTTATTCTTGTTGCCGCACGTTTCTTCAACCCTAGAAGATGGGTTTTTATAGGGAGATACTAGGGTGATGCGGTTGTGGGGAATCCTATTTTGAATAGGAGATTAGAGATTTGGTTCTATCACTTTGCACCTCAAATAGGAGATTTGATTTGATCAAATTGGGATTTGATAGCAATTCAACTTGAATATGAAATTGAAATTAATCTCTAATTGATTTGACCACATCCCAAATAGATTCCATCTCTCTCCACATTGACCAAGTCAAAACTTCTTTGTGCACACACACTCCCTCTCTCCCAATATGCTATACGAATAGCAATTCCGCCAAAAGGTGAAAATATATTGTTTCGCCAATCCTGAAACACACTAGCACACACATTAGATATACCGACACGTTTGTCATCATCAAACCAAGATCCCATAGCGTTGCTTCCAACACTCTCCCCCTTTTGGTGATGACAAACCCATAAAAGATTTGAGCAATAAGGATGTGTGTGTGAAGTGTGGTGAAGGGTGTGATGCAATATGAATTGTGGAATGAGATAGTCAAACATTACAAAGCATGGCATGCACAACAAATAGTAAATATAAAAGCATGCTCCCCCTTCTCTCAAGCTCCCCCTTCACCATATAATCAAGTATTTAAGTATATTTCATTCAAGCTCCCCCTTCAACAAATAATATCAACATCAAAGCTCAAAGCTGTCAAAATCTTTTCTTTCTCCCCCTTTGGAATCACCAAAAGTGGATTAATGAAGGCACAAAAATATCCCATGCAAAAATAAATCATTATTAGAAGTAGCGGGCAATTTGCATGAGTATTCCAAATAATGGACAAGTCAAGTTCATAGAATTTCATACCAAGACTTCTCCACCTTTGTGTAAGTGAAAAGATATAGTCAATAAAGTGCAAGAGGAGATTCAATATCAGAAAATCAACCAAAACAATCCACATTTTCCATTTTTCATGAATATCACTAGGATTGACTTTTCCCACCTCATCAGAGATGAGTTCAAGTTACCGAACCCCGAAACATAGCCTAAAAGGACTTTTAAATGTGGGGTGGCATTGCTTGACGAGTTATATACACCAACGCTAATGATTACCCATGTAGCACAAGTTGGATACTCGTGGGGTGTGTTTTAGCCATGAAGTGTATCCATTTTTCATACGGAGCAAATATCGTTTTTTTTTCAATTCTTTTGTGCTCAATTTTAATTCATGGCTAAACACATCATATCCCTTAGAAATTTCAGAAATTAATCATTCCTACATTCACTTTCCATTATTCTTCAAAAGAATCTCCAAAAGCACTAAAAAGTCAAATATCGTGAAAGTGCAAATGTAGGTGTAGAAGTCAAGTTTGAAACTTATGAGTCATGTCATGGCTACTAAAAAGAATAACATCATGTTCATGTAGCTACAACAATAATGAATTGACTTCTACAAGGGATAGAATTGATCATTCATACAATATCACTCAAGAGATTCAAAAGAGGATTCAATAAGCACACCTTTTTTTGATTTTTGATTTTTCAATTTTTTTTTTCAGAAATAAAAACATTAAAAATCATCCATGCAAGCACACAAACCAAAATAAATCAAGCACACAAAAAATCTACGAAGGTATGCAATGCAATTCAAAGAGGGATAGAAATTATACCTTATCGTCGCTATTTGACGAAGGAGCTAAAAGAATGAAACATTGAATTTAACGCTCCTCGCCAAAACTCCATCACACCTACATGAAAGGTGTTAAGTGTGACCTTGGAATCCAACAAGGTCCACTAGTGTTAGCCAATATTGTTTTAGGAACCCACACTTGTTTAAACTTGATTTTAGTGTTCCTAAATTTACAATAGTATGAAGTATGGCCTACACTATCACAAGTAAAGCACTTTGGATATAAGTTCTTCGCAATAGACGGTGCATTGTGGAATTTCTTGAATTTTTGCTTTTCAACGTTTTTCAGACCAAAACCAAGTCCTCTTCTATTATTGCCATATAATTGATTCTCTAAAATAGTGTCCAACAATTGTTTTCCTGTAGAGAATTTCTTAATGGCCAATTCAAGATTAGAGACTTTGGTTTTCAACAATTTATTTTCTTCCACAAGCAATGTGCATTTACTTATAAAAGCTCTCTTGTTTTCCTCTTCCTTCTTTTCAGATTCAACCATTTTTCTTTTAAAATCATTATCCAACATGCAGAATTTATCATTAAGCTCTCTAATAACATAGTCTTTTTCAGTTTCGAGCTTAATCAAATCAAGTTTAAGCATGCTAATATTATTCATCAAGGAAGGGCAAGAGAGATAAGGTGCTTCATCATTAAAACTGGACTTTTCCTTTTTCAGAATATCAATAGTAGAGTCACGTGCAACAATATCAATTTTGAGTTTTTCAATCTCTTTAGACATTTCATATTCAGATTGTTGCATTTCAAAGTTCTCATTTTGATAATCATCTATAGTGGATTCAAGCTCTACTATTTTATCTTGCATTTCTTTACAAAGAGTAAGGAGTTCAGTTTTACTACCAGAAGTTACCTCATTGTGTATTCCCATCAATGCCATGCATGAATGGGCTTCGTGTTCCTCCTCCTCGCTCTCAGCTTCGCTATCCATGTCCCAAGTAAGCACCTTGGATTTTCCCTTTTCTTTAGCTACCTGAGCTGTCTCATGTGGGCAATTCCTCATTCGATGTCCTCTTTTCTTGCATTTAAAACAAGTCATTCTATTAGTAGTATTCTGATCATAATTTTGCTTAGAAGACTGAAAAAAGTTAGAGCGATTAAACCTGGGTGCCATTTCTGCTCTTCCTTGCTTGGTCTGGACAAACTTTCTGAAATTTCTGACCATTAGCGCTATGTCATCATCATCATCTTCACTCTCGTTAGCTTTCAGAGCAAGTGGCTTGGGAGCTTTCTCCTTTTCCTCAGGTTTCTCCCTTTCATCAATATTTTGCAATTCAAGCTTGTGGGACATTAAATTACCTATTAAGTCCTCCACCCTCATCTGTGACAAATCTTTCGCTTCTTGGATGGCAGTGACTTTAGGCCTGAAAGAGCTTGGCAGAGCTCTTAATATCTTCCTCACCTGCTCAAGGCTAGAATATGGCTTACCGAGCGAACTAGACTTGTAGACAATGTTGGTGAACCTCGCAAACATTTCTGATATCGTCTTTGATGGTAGCATGCGAAATCCCTCGTATTCCGTGCTCAGAAGTGCAAGTCTAGACTCCTTTACCTGTGACGTTCCCTCGTGCGTCACCTCCAAAGTATGCCATATTTCCTGCGCAGTTAGACAATGTGAGATACGATTGAATTCAGATTTATCTAATGCACAAATAAGAGCATTCATAGCTTTAGCATTTAAAGAATAAAGCTTCCAATCATTATCATCCCACTTATCATCAGGTTTAGGCATTTCAGTATTTTCAATTTTAATAACAGGTGATTTATAGCCTTTTTCAACAATTTGCCAAGCTTTATAATCAATAGAAATCAAGTAGATTCTCATACGATTTTTCCAATAAGCATAGTCTACTCCATTAAATCTAGGTGGTCGGGAAATAGACTGACCCTCAGCAAAAGCACTATCAATGTGGTCCATGGTCAAACTAGGCTAGATCTACTAAACTGGCTCTGATACCACTTGTTGGATCTGGATCCTAGCCTAGAGGGGGGGGGGGGGTGAATATGCTAATAAAAAATTCTCGTGCAACCCACGAGAAATCACACGCAGTTAAAAGCACAACCAGAGTAATGAAAAGCAGACACAGAGTACACAGCAGATTTACCCTGATTCGGTCGTCCCAACGACCTACTCCAGCCCCCAAAGCTAATACTAGATTGAATAGTGCAATAGGTACAAAGTCACAAGTTAGAGCACGCTCAGAGCACCCTCTACGTCTCTACACTCGCCGGACTCTCAGTACCCCACACACAGTGTTTCCTCTCACTATCAATCCTAGCAAAGCTTTCTACCAGCTAGTCCCAAACTAGCTGGGTCCCACTTGTCTAGTCCCAACTAGACAAGTCCCAAAATAGTCCTCAAAAACGGTAAAAGTTTCCCCTACGAAGATCTATCACAACAACTACACAAAATAATAATAAATAGAGTTAAGGAATCTCAGTTTGTGTAGCGGCGATGTCCTCGTCAATAAGCACGGGTCAGATCTGAGTCTGACTAAATGTCGATGTCCCCTCGTCTCGTCAGCAACTCAAGATGCTCTGAAAATACAGCTGGCAATGTGTACGTGCACGACTCCCCTCAATAATTCGGCTCCTGTCTGCGGCTTCCTTTGTTCCCTCTGCAAAACGTTTAGATAATTTGTTGCAGCCTTTCTCAAATTTGTGCTCCTCTGTCTGTCAACAAAACAATGTAAAAACAGATGGGTATAAACTACAAACCAAGTAAAGAATCAATTAATATTAAATGAGTTTGTGGCCTCCCCTTTCAAATTGATTGTGGCTTTGGCTTTTGAGGCAGATAATCAAAGCATTGCACATCCAAGAATTTCGGCAGTTGATTCAACCCTTAAATATTCTTTTGTTCAGTAATCAAAAAGAGAAACGGCCGGCCCCTCTATTTGAAATTAATGCCGCAAGCTTTTGCAATTCGAAGGGACACATGCAATTTTTTTTGAAGCATGCCTGTATAATCACCTCAACTTTCTTTTGCCATGCAACAATCAATTAACGGCCATGTGCTTGAAGTTCCTTTAACAAATTGAATGCCTCCAATCAGCAACTTTCACGTTGCTCCTCTTCATTATGATTGGCAGTAGCACATGGAGATGTACAGACTTTGTTGCGGCTGAGGGAGATTGCTTCGAAAATTGCGGCCTGATGCAAACCAAAAATTCGGCCCCTTACTGAAAGATATTGCTTCAAAACTTGCGGCCTGATGCAAACAAAAATTCGTTTGATCCCCTAAAACAAAGAGCACACAAAAGATATTGTTTTAAAAAGAGAACCCTTTCTTCTCCCAAAATAAATCAAGCTTTTTGTTGGCTGCAACAAAAGGGTATGGGTCTTTTGGAGAAAAGCAAAGGCAAAGGCCAATAATTAAATGAAGAGAGAGTTAATATAAAAATACTTTTAACACACACTCTCTCTCTCTTCTCCCTCTCTCCCTTTCTTATTCAACTGTAGCCAAAAAAAATCTGAGAATGACGATTGAAGGCCGGCCATGGAATTTTGATGGGAAAAAAAACGGCCAATGAGAAGACTTGCGTGAGGGCTTAGAAGCTAGGTTATTTTTTTTGGCTCTCTCCTTATTCTTGTTGCCGCGCGTTTCTTCAACCCTAGAAGATGGGTTTTTATAGGGAGATACTAGGGTGATGCGGTTGTGGGGAATCCTATTTTGAATAGGAGATTAGAGATTTGGTTCTATCACTTTGCACCTCAAATAGGAGATTTGATTTGATCAAATTGGGATTTGATAGCAATTCAACTTGAATATGAAATTGAAATTAATCTCTAATTGATTTGACCACATCCCAAATAGATTCCATCTCTCTCCACATTGACCAAGTCAAATCTTCTTTGTGCACACACACTCCCTCTCTCCCAATATGCTATACGAATAGCAATTCCGCCAAAAGGTGAAAATATATTGTTTCGCCAATCCTGAAACACACTAGCACACACATTAGATATACCGACACGTTTGTTATCATCAAACCAAGATCCCAGAGCGTTGCTTCCAACACGTACATCGCCTGGCGATCGGGACACCGCCAGGTGGATTTTAGGTGTAAGTTCTGGGCGTGTCATTAACCCAGAAAGAGGATTGTAACTCAAAGTCACAAGGCATGTATCGCACCAAGTCTAATAGAGTGCGATTCAAGCTCTCTAACACACCGGTGTGTTGTGAGACTTGACCTGAGAGAAAATCTCATTCTCTTTTAGTTACGCAAGAATACATAGCAAAGTATTTGCCTCTTCGATCCAATCGAAGTGATTCAAATACATCTATGATTTTGTTCTCCATTTCATCAGACTTGCGTTTCATCAAGAACATGTGTCTAAATAAAATAAGAACACCATATCCTGGCTAATTAAGATTTGGGTCCAGATACATCCGTATGTATGCAACTATTAGTTCTCTATCGCATTATCCCACTATCTAACAGATGGAATTTCAGCCATCATACCTTTGTGACAAGATTTACAAGTGTCTTTCGACTCATAATATGAGAAGTCAAGAGACCCCTCTTTATGTAACTTGTCAAGCCTAGTCTATTTGGTACGGCCTAGTCTATTTGCCATGGATATACTTATTTACTAACTTGCGCATTCATGTATTAACTCTTAATACAATGTTGTTATACAAAATACTCACATTTAAACATTTCTTCAGAAGTAAAGTGACGACATTCGCCAAGTGTAATATACGTCCCATATGGCCCAACGACAACTCTTGCTCATTAGCCAATATTGGAGACTATATTTTCCTTTGTGTAACAATTATACTGAAATTTTAGACATCCAACATGTCCCATTTTCTGTTCCTCTTACTATGCCTTATCTTATAATAGATCAAATATTCTTTCTTAATGAATTTTCATTAGTGCCTTCTCCTCTCTAAATTAAATTTAGACATTTCTCGTTCTAACACAAATATTAGCTGTGCAAGTATCACATGCATCCACTTGAGCTTTACAACCTTGAGGAGACTCAACAAGTTCTTCGTCTCAAGATCTAATTTGAATACATGGTCTTGCACCGCTCTTACACTCATCTTCGAGTCAAATAGTTTGATCGAAGTTTCGAACCTTGCGGATTGGAACTGTTTTCCATACAAACTTGAAGAGACTCAACAAGTTGTACGAAGAAACATGCTTTGAACATCAGTATGTTCAAACTGCCCCTTGCTCATAGAGGTGAGTGTTAAGTAGCGTGCTTTTATTGTGTTAGACTTTAGAGCTTAAGAAAATCATTGTCCTTAACTTAGTGCTAGGAAGGACACTTTAATATCAGTGAGAACATAGTTTGGATTACCGAATATTCCTTAACCAATCATT
This sequence comes from Scilla litardierei, assembly GCA_030789695.1. Classification (NCBI taxonomy): domain Eukaryota; kingdom Viridiplantae; phylum Streptophyta; class Magnoliopsida; order Asparagales; family Asparagaceae; genus Scilla; species Scilla litardierei. Next base: position 115,841,181 of record CM061134.1, read on the forward strand.
TTGTCCAGTTGACTTATTTCTTTTAAGGATACTATGATTTTGGATTCCACTTTGTTAAAACATAGAATTACCCTAGTTTAGCATATTTTCATGATTTTTACATATAGTTAAAATAATTTTTATTCAGCTGTATCCTCCCACTATTTTTACGACATCTTTAGCCATATAGATGACCGAATATAGTTATTTAATGGGAGAGGGACCCAACCACCCAGATCTTCACAACCTTTAGGAGACTCAACAAGTTGATCGACTCTTCAGTTGGTAGATATACTCATTATTAATCACATCATATGTGACTCTTTATTGGTTTTTACCCCTAGTCACTTATGATCTTGAGGAGACTCAATAAACCATAATGACTAGTCTAATCGAACCATTGTTTCCATGTCTAATATTAACTTACACCGATCCTCGAGGAGTCCCGACATAGCGGTTTGGGTTAATACCAAACTACATCACAAGTACGATGGAGTCGATTTCTAAAAGAGACCATGTCATAGCTTGAGGAGACTCAACAACCATGACAGGCGTCTTTTAGTCCCCTAATCCAAAAACATGGAGGGCTACGGCTAACCTTAAAGAATATTTTTAACGTATTTTACTCGATGTAATCTATGGTTTCACATAATCATAATTCACATCCTTGCGGTCCAGCGAAACAGGGCCAGGGATTTGGCTAGGCCAGGATCATTATCTCCAGTCAAGTTAGGATGATCCGCAACACTAGTCAAAAAACGCTAGACTGGATCATGATCCATTGAAGGATACTAATTATTCGTATGTGTGACATCGACTAGTAAAACTAGTTGATCCTATCAACTAGTTGAATCCTAAAATTTGAAATTATTAGGATTGGTTAATAACTTTTATTATTTGTCCTTATCAACTATAAGGATTATAAGGGTGCTATCCTACTCAAGTATTAGGGAGTTAAAGTTCAAGTTGCAACAATTTAAATAATAGCATTTTCTTCGAAATTATTATTAGAACAATTAAAATAATAATTGTATGAGAGGGTTATCCTATTCAAGTATTAGGAGTTTAATATGTTGCAACAATTTTTAAATCATAGCATGTCCTTAAAAAATTATCATATAATTTTCTTAAAGCTTTTATTGGCTATCCTAAAAGTTTGTCTTGTATTATCACATAATACGCAAGAATAATTTAACAATTAAAAAATATCTACTAAACAATTTAGCGTGATAACAGATTAACTAAAAATTATCTAATAAAATTTAGCTAAACATGCAACTTAAAATATCTCATAAATTTAAGTTAAATTAAAAATTATCATATAATATTAAAGATCTGATTATTAAAATTATCACATGATTTTAATAAACAATTTTCGAATATAAAATGTCACAGGGAAATGACTATAGCTTAATTAAAAAACATCCATCTCATGGAGAAACATGCTGCAGTATAAACATTTTATAGTTGCAAAACAAAGATCCTATAGACTAGCTCTGATACCACTGATGTGTTTTCTGGGTCCTTATGGCTATAAAATTGACGTTTGGCCTATGTCGAACGGACGACGAAAACATAAAAGCAGCAGAAAACCCACTTAAAACTACTTTTAAGTCTAGCCCTAAAGAGTTAAACCCTAGCCAGAATCTCTACTATGACGGGGTTGGGTCCGACCAATCCCTAAATATAGATCTATCAACTTATTTGCAATTATAAACGCATGTTAATTAACTACTTACATTTCACTTCATTTTCGTAGAAAACGAAGCGTCGGTTTAAGCAACATTTCTTTAAACTCGAAGCGATGCCCCGAGCCATTTCTCCCAAGCCAGACCGCCTCCCGAGCCGAACCGCGTCCCAAGCCGAACCGCGTCTCGAACCGCACCGCGTCCCGATGCAAGCAACACCCTTGTCGCCGAGCCAACCATAAACCGAAGAAAGTTTCACCTTGAGTGGATCCTCCGTCAAGACTTTGGATCCGATCCGCACTACTTTGTGGCTGTGCTAGAGCCCGATCAGGAGCAAGGAAGAATTATGGAGAAAGAGGGAATATTTTCTTTAAGCTCACATCCGGGCTTGCTCACGTTTAATGGAGCTACTCAGATTTGGAGCTTGGTGCGATTTTCAAGGGGAGAGTAGGCCCTTATTTATATAAGAGGCTTACCACTCTTCTTTCTCAATTACCGATGTGGGACTAAATTATTTGGAGAAGAAAAATCAATTTAGTTTGCCTTACTCAGGCCAAACTTTGACGAATTTTATCTCCCTCACCATTGAGCTCCAAGAACGATGTCATACATCGTTGCGAAGAGGGTTGAACGGTGAACACGTAGGAAAAAAAGGGGACTTATTCCGAGTTCGGTTGACCCTTCAAACAGGGTCTCAAAAATCGCCCAAAACCATGCTTTTCGCGAAACTGCAGCCATCTAATTGCGCACACAACCCTAGCACCAGTAGGGCCCACCCGCGGTCCCCACCCGCACGCCAAACATGCAGTGCATGTGCAACATGCTTGCACTACCGTCTTAGCATGCATGCCCACACACATCGTGCCCACACTGAGCGCGGGTGCACATAGTACAGGTGCTAAGCACGGGAGCGCGCTCTGCGCCCGGTCCCAGTTAGCGCCCGGGCCCACTTGGTTGGCTGGCACGGGTGTCCGCCCGCTTAGCACGTGCAGGCGCCTTCCCGACCATCGGGCGCAGGTGCTCGCCTACCCTTTGGGCGTGGGCACCTGCATTCTAGGCTGGTCAGGCACCCGCCTAGCAAGCGCCAGACCCGCAATGCCCAATTTTGGTCTATTGGCACTGATTTGGCTCTATTTGTCGCGTTTGGAGTCCGTTTTGGATGCCGTTCAAACCTGGGTTTAGACCAGGACGATCCCGTCATCTAGGTAACCCTTTTCCATGTGTTTATTATATAACATATGCTCGTAAAATTTTTACGACATATTTAATTCCTTTTGCATTATATGCAATTTCCCACATCCTTAATTTTCTAAAACTTATATCGCAAACTATTTGCGACTTAATTAATTTCCATTTAATATAAAAGTTCAATTTTCATCAAATACAAATGAACTGAGGGTATACATCACTCAACATCTGATAGGTTATCTGGCTCCTTAGGGCCATAAAATTGACGTCCGACCTAAGTCGGACGGATGACGAAAACATAGAAGCAGCGGAAAAAATAACTTAAAACTATTTTAAGTCTAGCCCTAAAGAACAAACCCTAGCCAGAATCTATACTATCTCAGGGTTGGGTCCGACCAACCCCTAAAGATAGATCGATCAATCTATTTGCAATTATAAACGAATGTTAATAAACTACATACCTTTCACTTCGTTTTTGCAGAATAGGAAGCGTCGTTTTAGCAACATTTCTTTGACTTCGAAGTGTTTCCCCGCGTCGCTTCTCCAGAGTCGAACCGCCTCTCCCGAGCCGAACCATGTCCCAAATCTCACCGCATCTCGAACTGCACCGCTTCCCGAGGCGAGGAACACCCTTGTCTCGAGCCAACGACACGTCGAAGAAAGTTTCACCTTGAGTGGATACTCGGTCAAGACTTTGGAACCGATACGAACTCCTTCGCAGCTATACTAGAGCCCGATCAGGAGTAAGGAATAATTAGGGAGAAAGTGGAAATATTTTCTTTAAGCTCAGATCCAGGCTTGCTCACGTTTAATGGAGCTACTCAGATCTAGAGCTTGGTGCAAGTTTCAAGGAGGGAGTATGCCCCTATTTATATAGGACCCCTCCTCTTTCTCAATTACTGATGTGGGAATAAACTATTTGGAGAAGAAAAAATCAATTTAGTTTGCCTTACTCGAAGGCCATGTAGGGTTTTCTGGGTCCTTAAGGCAATAAAATCGATGTCCAGTCTAAGTTGGTCGGACGAAGATATCAAATAAGGCAGCAGAAAATCATCTTAAAACAATTTTAAGAACAACCCTAAAGATATTAACCCTAGCCAAGATCTCTACTATCCCAGGGTTGGGTCCGACCAACCTCTAAGGATAGATCTATCTAACAATTGCAATTATAAACACATGTTTAATTTAAACTACATACCTTTCACTCTGTTTCAGCAGAATACGAAGCGTCGTTTTCCGCAATATTTATTTGGCCCCGCGTCGCTTCTCCCAAGCCGAACCGCATCCCGAGCCGCCCCTCGTCCCGAGTCAAACCGCTTGCCAAACCGCATCGCATCACAATGCGAGCAATACCCTTGTCACCGAGCCAACCAGCCGCTGAAGAAGATTTCACCTTGAGTGGATCCTTCATCAAGACTTTGGATCCAATCTGAGCTCCTTCGTAGCTTTGCTAGAGCCCGAACAGGAGCAAGGAAGAAGTTAGGGAGAAAGAGAATATTTTCTTTAAGCTCATAACCGGGCTTGCTCACGTTTAATGGAGCTACTCAAATCTGTAGCTTGAGACGAGTTTCAAGGAAGGGGCTAGACCCCTATTTATATTGGCAGCTGACCCCTCCCCTTCACTCCATTTCTGATGTGGGACTAAATGTGTTGGAGAAGAAAAATCAAATTAGTTTACCGTACACGAAGGCCAAACTTTGATGAATTTTCTCTCCCTCACCGTTGAGCTCCAAGAACGATGTCATACATCGGTGCAAAGAGGGTTAAACAGTAAATGCGTAGGAAGAAACGACACTCCATTCAAAGTTCGTTTGACCACTCAAACAATGCACCAAAATCAGCCCAAAACCTTGTTTTTCACAAAAACGCAGCCATCGCCCTCTGCACGCAGCCCTAGCACCAGGTGGGGTCCACCTGTGGGCCCCACCCAAATTCCATACACATAGCACAGCACACGTGCACTACAATATGGGTGCGCATGCCCGCGCACAGCGCCTGTGCGCATGGGCGCGCACTGCGCCTAGGTCCGGGCTGTGCTTGGGCCTACATGGCTGAGTGGCGTGGGTGCCCGCCAACTTAGTGTGCATGGGTGCCTACAATCCAAGCAGGTCGGGCAACCGTCAAATGGGCGCCAAACCCGCAATGCCCACTAATGGGCTTTACAACACTGTTTTGGCTTTATTTTGTGCGTTTGGAGTCTGTTTTTGACGCTGTTTGAACCTGCGTTTAGACCGAGATGATTTTGTCATCCAGGTAACCATTTTCACACGTTTATTATATTAAATATACATGTAAAAATTTTACGACACATTTAATTTCTTTGCATCATATGCAAAATTCCCACATCTAATATTAAAAAAACCATTTGCATCAAATACAAATGAACTGAGGGCATACATCCCTCAACATTTCCCACTTGCACTTAAGATCATTTATTCTGAGTCTGCAAGCTAACTGTGCACTCTTTGCAGTTTTCTGTCCCTTGCATCAAATGCATATTCTCCCTAATTTCTACCTATGACTTGACGAAGGTCTCACTCTATGTGAGACCCTACAGCTTGACCCTACTACTGGTGGGGCTTGAAACCCCAGACGGCAGTGACCACGAGCAGTAGATGTCGTCCCTGTTTTGGTATCATACTTATGTGGTTAACTCATTGACATGAGTATTGTCGGGACCACCCTGACTGTGTCCGTGATGAATACCGCAGTTTTGAATCTCTTCGTCAAAACTATGCTGCTTAGTCAAGCTTAGGGTATGGTCAACTGTCAACACTACTACTCGAACTTGGTTAGTCTCTATCGATCTTTAGTCAAATAATGTTGGACTTCTTCCAACATACTCTGGCCAGAGTTTTCACTAAAGATCAAACTAACACTACGACACTAACTCCCCTTGACTGGGACAGCCGAATCCTATCTTGGTCATTATTCTCCTCGCACGCTTCAAATGTCACCCAACCAAAGGCCTTTCAACGAGGCTTTCCCGATGCTAGATCAGTGATCTAAGTGACACCGTTCATGCACAGGTTCGTACAATGACCTCAAGGCAAAAGACCAACTTGCCTATCATCACTAAGAGTTATCATTGATAGATTGGTCAATATAAACCATATTATAACTTTTGTTGGGTCGTTCAGTGAACACATTCTCCAACGAGCACCTATGTCTCGTCTTTAACTTCGCAAAGTCCAACGACCATGAGATTATCGTCACCATTACATGGTGAAGACTAAGACACAATGGTCTATCCAATGTGTCGATATCCTTTTTTCGAAACATCTACGACCACGAATGTTTTTAGACCTATGCTACAATCGGTCAAATACTTCTCCATGATCGAGATCTCCATCTTGATACTTATTTGACCTCGCATTAAGTCTCAGGACTATACCTAAGTTCTAATGAAGACTACATTATTATTAACTTAGGTAAATTCTTACCAAACAGCCTACTGTTATTTTGAACAAGACATTTGTACACATACATAGAGATAAATTTGCCATGAGGGCAAACCCATCTCGCTATGTCTCCCACTTGCACTCAGGCACATTTATCCTAGCATCCCATACCGCATTTACACATAAGTCTTTCTAGACTTAATGTGGTCGAGCCTTCGTGAGTAGATATGCTAAACCGTCTACTGTATAGACTAAAAGGGTTTCTATGTTAACTTTAGACCACACATTTGAATCTCATCCAAATAATTCCCTTGGTCCCTTGGAATCCATAATATATGTCTTGCATGGATCTCATCCAGCTTATCGAGAATAATCCCAATTAGTTTACTGATCATTTAGACGGTTCATAATCATTTCTGATAAAGTGTCAAACTCTTTGACTACTTTGTCAAACCATATGTTCCGGCTCCTTGATGCCTAGCATGCCTTTTATTTGCTCCCACTGACCTTGAAAACTCTATAAGTTTGTTCTTCTAAATCATATTTAGAAAACATATATGACGTGCGTTTATATTTCATATATTCACGCACGTTTTCTTTTGTGTTTCTCCGTGTTTTTCCACCGTCTCTTATTCGTTTTCGTGTATTTTCCCGTTTTCTTTCACTTTTCTTTGTTTATCCATGATTGCAGGGGATTGACCACGTAGGGGACGTTTAACGATGATATCCCAAGTCCCTGGAGCAACATGAGATGTCACGCGTGATCCAGGGGGTCAAACGTCGAAGAATTCATCTTTCAGCCCCTCACCCGGTCGGTTGGTCATCTCCAACCGATCGGGTGATGCACGCGTGCACCACCCGGTCTCTGCCGCAGCTCACAAAGAAGTCACCCGACCGGTTCGCAGACTGGTTCAGCGGGGGCTGTTCTCTGTTTTCTCGAAGCAAAACGCCAACCGATCGGGTGACTCTCACCCGATCGGTTCATCTGTAGCTGAAGAAGAAGAGCTGAAGACACGGACGTCGAACCGATCGATTCACCCGACTGCTCCAAGATCCAACCGGTCACTCAAGAACTCACCCGACCGGTTCATGTGATCAGGTGAAAGCTCGCCGTTTTCTGTTATTAATTTGTAACGGATCAACCGATCGGTTGACTTGTCAACCGATCGGTTGATACGAAGGTCTATAAATAGAACCCCTAGGGTTCCAGAAACGGGAGATATTATTTTTTCTACTGTTTTATCTCCTTGTGACGGCTGTAATTGTTACTCTTTTGTAAGTTTTCAGATCTTTCTAAAATTTTAGTATTGTCTTTATTACTCTATTACTTCCGCATTGCAATTGTCTGATTATAATTCCAACGGTTAAATTTCATTTAGATCGCTTTTTCATGAATTTTTGTGAGTAGTTCCCAAATCTGGGATTTTGGTGGAAACCCCTTCGGGGGCTCTTCCCGATGCGTCCATAGGGTTAGGAAATCGATAGGGAGTAGGAATCTAACGGTTACGCGGGGTGTTTCATTGTCATCGGCGGGAAAAAGACCGCCTTTGACCGTTGGGCCAAGGGGGAATAAACTTGGCGGTTGACTCCCTAGCCATAGCTCACACCCTTAGCGTAGACGCCGAATCCTAGCACGCGGGAGCGGCAGGATGAGACGTTGGGAGATATCGTTGCGGGCTTAGTGCTCCTGGGATCGATCAGTGTTAATGGACACGGGAGTGCCCACTGATCGAATCCGGGAAGTCCGGTGTATCATCCTGGGCACCGACGGGAATATCGGGCCCATGGGACGCCGGTACCACTTTCAGAGGCAACGTCTCACCATTAGACCCTAATCCCGGTCGCTATCCATACCCGTAGGCCGTATCGGCGAGAGTCTCTCGTCGGGTTGGAAACCAAAGTCCCGGGTTTTCTTTCTTGTTGTTCATACCCTTTTATTTCCTTTCGTGACAACCATTCACCGATTCGGGCTAGCTCGCCCCTCGGGGTGATTTAGGTCCTACCTGACCCAAGCACAACCTCGCCTCCCTGAGTTCGATATTCCCACACGCTACACTAACCGTGAAACTTGCCATAAACTTGACCGGCGCCCCCGCAACGCACGAGGAAGACGAGTGAGAGTAGGAGGGGATTTTGACGTGCGTTTATATTTCATATATTCACGCACGTTTTCTTTTGTGTTTCTCCGTGTTTTTCCGCCGTCTCTTATTCGTTTTCGTGTATTTTCCCGTTTTCTTTCACTTTTCTTTGTTTATCCATGATTGCAGGGGATTGACCACGTAGGGGACGTTTAACGATGATATCCCAAGTCCCCGGAGCAACGGGAGATGTCACGCGTGATCCAGGGGGTCAAACGTCGAAGAATTCATCTTTCAGCCCCTCACCCGGTCAGTTGGTCATCTCCAACCGATCGGGTGATGCACGTGTGCACCACCCGGTCTCTGCCGCAGCTCACAAAGAAGTCACCCGACCGGTTCGCAGACCGGTTCAGCGGGGGCTGTTCTCTATTTTCTCGAAGCAAAACGCCAACCGATCGGGTGACTCTCACCCGATCGGTTCATCTGTAGCTGAAGAAGAAGAGCTGAAGACACGGACGTCGAACCGATCGATTCACCCGACTGCTCCAAGATCCAACTGGTCACTCAAGAACTCACCCGACCGGTTCATGTGATCGGGTGAAAGCTCGCCGTTTTCTGTTATTAATTTGTAACGGATCAACCGATCGGTTGACTTGTCAACCGATCGGTTGATACGAAGGTCTATAAATAGAACCCCTAGGGTTCCAGAAACGGGAGCTATTATTTTTTCTACTGTTTTATCTCCTTGTGACGGATGTAATTGTTACTATTTTGTAAGTTTTCAGATCTTTCTAAAATTTTAGTATTGTCTTTATTACTCTATTACTTCCACATTGCAATTGTCTGATTATGATTCCAACGGTTAAATTTCATTTAGATCGCTTTTTCATGAATTTTTGTGAGTAGTTCCCAAATCTGGGATTTTGGTGGAAACCCCTTCGGGGGCTCTTCCCGATGCGTCCATAGGGTTAGGAAATCGATAGGGAGTAGGAATCTAACGGTTACGCGGGGTGTTTCATTGTCATCGGCGGGAAAAAGACCGCCTTTGACCGTTGGGCCAAGGGGGAATAAACTTGGCGGTTGACTCCCTAGCCATAGCTCACACCCTTAGCGTAGACGCCGAATCCTAGCACGCGGGAGCGGCAGGATGAGACGTTGGGAGATATCGTTGCGGGCTTAGTGCTCCCGGGATCGATCAGTGTTAATGGACATGGGAGTGCCCACTGATCGAATCCGGGAAGTCCGGTGTATCATCCTGGGCACCGACGGGAATATCGGGCCCATGAGACGCCGGTACCACTTTCAGAGGCAACATCTCACCATTAGACCCTAATCCCGATCGCTATCCATACCCGTAGGCCGTATCGGCGAGAGTCTCTCGTCGGGTTGGAAACCAAAGTCCCGGGTTTTCTTTCTTGTTGTTCATACCCTTTTATTTCCTTTCGTGACAACCATTCACCGATTCAGGCTAGCTCGCCCCTCGGGGTGATTTAGGTCCTACCTGACCCAAGCACAACCTCGCCTCCCTGAGTTCGATATTCCCGCACCCTACACTAACCGTGAAACTTGCGGTAAACGACACCGCGCCGCCGCAACGCAAGCGGGGCGCCGGTCAATATATATTCCTGTTTTCGTGGTCATCATAAGCATTTACATCGAGTCTAATCCGAATAGATCTGTACACAGCTGGTGGCAAGAAAATTTCATCACAATCCATTTATAGGAGTTCTGATGATAACCGTTCTCAACCAACATAAGTTGTACTTCACTATTTTCCTTCTGCACTAATTTACTAGACTCGTAGATTCACTTGCAGCCAATAGAAACAATTTCCTTGGGCACGTAGTCTAAAGTCCACACTTTATTTACGTTGCACGGACCTTTTTTGGATTGCATCAGGCCATTTATCAGAGTCCCTACTCCGATTGGATTCTTGGAAGTTGAATATGCCATCATCAACTATGACATTTTACTCGACTCCTTCGTCTCACGAGACTCGAGTAATACTGTGACTTCCTAACGATTAATTTGAGGAATATTATATTATAATGTTCTAACATATCCTTATCAAATACCCGGGCATTATTAACTGGGTTTTAACCCTGAACGAGGATTGTAACTCAGTGTCACTAGCCATGTATCGCACTAAGTCTAACAGAGTACGATTCATGCTCTCTAACACACCGATGTGTAAAAAGACTTGACCTGTGAGAAAATCTCATTTTCTTTTAGTTATGCAAGAATTCAATAGCTAAGTATTCGATTTTTCGATTCGATTGAATCAGTTCAAATTCTTTTGTCATTGTGTTCTCTATTTTATCAGACTTGTGTTTCATCAAGAACACGTGTCGTAATAAGAATACCTTATCATGGCTTATTTAGACTTAGGTCCGGATACATCCATATGTACGAGACTACGAGTTCACCAACTCATTCTCACACTGTCTTACAGATGGAATTTCGGCTATCATACCTTTAAGACAAGATTCACAAGTGTCTTCGACTCATAATACGATAGGTTAGACCCCTCTTTATGTGACTTGTGAAGCCTAGTCTCTTTGGTACGGTCTAGTATATTTTGCTATATAAGATTTTCTACTAACTTGCGTATATATGTATTAACATTTAATACATCATCATTATACAAAACTATCACATTAAAACATTTCTTCTAAAGCAAAGTGACAACATTTGCCAAGTGTGATATACGTTCCATATGGCCTAAAGACAATTTTTGTTCATTAGCCAATATGTGAGACTGTCTTTGTATAACAATTATTCTGAAATTTTAGACATCAAACATGTCCTATTTTCAGTTCCTCATACTACGCCTTTTTCCATGCTAAACCAAACATTCTTTCTCAATGAATTTTCCTGAGTGTTTTCTCCTTTCTAAATCATATTTAGACATTTCATATCCCAACACAACTATTAGAAGTGCAAGCATCACCTGCATCCAAACACTCGAGCTTTACAACCTTGAGGAGACTCAACAAGTTGCTCATCTCAAGATCTAATTTGGATACATTGTCTTGCACCGCTCTTACACTCATCTTCGAGTCAAACAGTTTAATCGAAGTTTCCAACCTTACGGATTGAAACTGTTTTCCAAACAAACTTGAGAAGACTCAACAAGTTATACAGAGAAACGTGCTTTAAACATCAGTATGTTCAAGCTGCCCCTGCTCATAAGGCGAGTGTTAAGTAGCATGCTTTTATTGTGTTAGACTTTAGAGCTTAAGGAAATCATTGTCCTTAACTCGGTACTAGGAAGGACACTTTAATATCAGTGAGAATATAGTTTGGTTTATCAAATATTCCTTAACTAATCATTTTGTCCAGTTGACTTATTTCTTTTAAGGATATTATGATTTTGGATTCCACTTTGATAAAACATGAATTACCCTAGTTTAGCATATGCTCATGATTTTTAAATATATTTAAAATGGTTTTTATTCAACTATATCCTGCCACTATTTTTTCGATCATCTTTAGCCATATAGATGAACGAATAAAGTTATTTAATGGGAGATGGATCCAACCCCCTAAGCTTCACAACCTTGAGGAGACTCAATAAGTTGATCGACTCTGAAGTTAGTAGATAAACTCATTATCAATCACATCACTTGTGACTCCTTATTGGTTTTTACCCCTAGTCACTTATGATCGTGAGGAGAGTTAACAAACCATAATGACTAGTCTAGTCGAACCCTTGTTTTCATGTCTAATATTAACTTACTCCAATACTCGAGGAGACCCGACGCAGCGGTTTGGGTTAATACCAGACTACATCATATGCATGATGGAGTCAGTTTCTAAAAGAGACCATGCCATAGCTTGAGGAGACTTAACAACCATGACATGCGTCTTTTAGTCCCCTAATCCAAAAACAAGGAGGGCTACGACTAACCTTGAAGAAGATTTTTAACGTAATTGACTAGATGTAATCGACGGTGTCATATAATCATAATTCACATCCTTACGGTCCAGCGGAACACGGCCAGTGAGTTGGCTAGGCCAGGGTCACTTTCCCCAGTCGAGCTAGGGTGATCCACAACACTAGTCAAAAAACACTAAACCAGATCAAGGTCCATTGAAGGGAACTAACTATTCATATGTGTGCCATCGACTATAATTGGCTTCTTTAAAACTAGTTAATCCTATCAACTACTTGAATCCTAAAATTCGAAATTATTAGGATTGATTAATAACTTTTATTAATGTCCTTATCAACTATAAGGATTTTTAAGGTGATATCCTAATCATTTATTAGGCATTTAAAATTTAAGTTGCTACAATTTAAATCATAGCCTTTTGTTCAAAATTATTATTAGAACAATTAAAATAATAATTATATGATAGGGTGACCCTAATCATGTATTATGAGTTTAATTTGTTGCAACATTTTTAAATCATAGCATGTCCTTCAAAAATTATCATATAATTTTCTTAAAACTTTTATTGGCTATCCTAAAAGTCTTTCTTATATTATCACATAATAAAGAAGAACAATTTAACCATTAAAATATCAACTAAACACTAAACAATTTAGCTAAGCATGCAACTTAAAATTATCTTATAAATCTAAGTTACCTCAAAATTATCATATAATTTTAAATATCTAACTTATTAAAATTATCTCATGATTTTATAATTTGATCTAATTTTCAAAAAAAATTTGGAAAATAAAACGTTGCCTTTAAACGACTATTTTAATAGTTTAAAATTCAACCTCCATCTCATGGAGAAACATGCTGTATCACATACATTTTATAACTGCAAAACATAGATCAGTTAGATATGGCTCTGATACCACTGTAGGTATCGATCTGATATCATTGTAACACTGTTAAGGCCCATCATCCATGACACCTTAGACCCGTCACAAGATCCTCCACAAACTTGTTTTACAGCATGCCTCTCGACAACTCCCAACCTATTATAAGATCCCCATCTTATCGAGACTTGGTATGGTAAAAGTGATTACTTTGGCTCAGCTCATAACCCGAGAACCCGTACTCAAGCTCAACAAGCTCTGATACCAATGTAGGGTTTTCTGGGTCATTAGGGCAATAAAATCTACGTCCGGCCTAAGTCGGTCGGATGAAGACATCAAATTAAGCAGTGGAAAATCATCTTAAAACAATTTTAAGAACAGCCCGAAAGATATTAACCGTAGCCAAGATGTCTACTATACTGGGGTCGGGTCTGATTAACCACTAAGGATATATATATCTAATATTTGCAATTATAAACACAAGTTTAATTTAAACTACATACATTTCACTTCATTTCTACAGAATACGAAGCGTCGTTTTAGCAACTTTTCTTTGGCCCCGCACCGCTTCTCCCAAGCTGAACCACGTCCCGAATCGCACCTCGTCCCAAGCAGAACCGCTTCCTTCACCACACCGCATCCCAAGGCGAGCAACACCCTTGTCGCCAAGCCAACCATGCACCGAATAAGATTTCACATTGAGTGGATCCTTCGTCAAGACTTCGGATCCGATTTGAGCTACTACGTAGCTTTGCTAGAGCCCGAACAGGAGCAAGGAAGAATTTAGGGAGAAAGAGAATATTTTTTAAGCTCAGATTCGGGCTTGCTCACGTTTAATGGAGCTACTCAGATCTGGAGCTTGGGACGAGTTTCAAGGAAGGGGGTAGACCCCTATTTATATAGGCGGCTGACCCCTCCCCTTCACTCCATTTCCGATGTGGGACTAAATGTGTTGGAGAAGAAAAGTCAAATTAGTTTTCCTTACATGAAGGCCAAACTTTGACAAATTTTCTCTCCCTCACCGTTGAGCTCTAAGAATGATGTCACACATCGTTGCGTAGAGGGTTGAATGAAGAATGCGTAGGAAGAAACGACACTCCATTCTGAGTTCGTTTGACCCCTCAAACAGTTCTCCAAAATCAGACCAAAACCTTGTTTTTTGCAAAAACGCAGTCGTCGCCCTTCACACGCAGCCCTAGTACCAGGAGGGGCCCACCTGCGGGCCCCACCCATGTGCCATGCATGCAGCGCACGTGCATCGTGCATGTGCTGCAATATGGGTGTGCACACAGCGCCCATGCGTGCGGGCGCGTGCAGTGCCCGTGCTGGGGGCACGCGTGCATGAACTGCCCCTAGGCGCGGAATACTCCTGGTCCTGCTTGGCTAAGTGGCACGGGCGCCTGCCCACTTAGCAGGCACAGTTGCCCATAATCCAAGTGGGTCGGGCACCCGTCAAATGGGCGCCAAACCCGCAATGCCCAATACTGGGCTTTGTAGCAGTGTTTTGGCTTTATTTTGTGCGTTCGGAGTACGTTTTTGACGCGGTTTGAACCTGCGTTTAGACCGAGACGATCACATCATCCAGGTAACCATTTCCATGTGTTTATTATATTAAATATGAATGCAAACATTCTACGACACATTTAGTTTCCTTGCATCATATGCAAAATTCCCACATCTAATATTAAAAAAGCCATTTGCATCAAATACAAAGAACTGAAGGAATACACCTCTCAAACATGCCAAACATTGAGGGATTTTCTCTCCCTCATCATTGAGCTCCAAAAACGATGTCATACATCATTGCAAAGAGGGTTGGACGGTGAATGAATAGGAAAAACGGGGACTCATTCCGAGTTCGTTTGACCCTTCAAACGAGGTCTCAAAAATCACCCAGAACCATGCTTTTTGCAAAACTGCAGCCGTCAACTTGTGCACGCAACCGTAGCACCAGGTGGGGCGCACCCGTGGGCCCCACCTACATGCTCACATGTAGCTCACATGCAGCATACATGCACTGCCGTCTTGGCACGCGCGCCCGTGCTGCGCCCGGGCCCGGGCAATGCCCGTGCCCACTTGGTTGCCTGGCACGGGCACCTGCCCTGCTTCGCAGGCACGGTCACCCACTCACCCTTTGGGTGCAGGCACCTGCTTTTCTGGCGGGTCGGGCGCCTGACCTACAATGCCCAATTCCGGGCTATTGGTATTGTTTTGGCTCTATTTCTTGCATTTGGAGTCCGTTTTGGACGTCGTTCGAACCTGGGTTTAGACCGTGATGATTCCGTCATCCAGGTAACCCTTTTCTATGCATTTATTATATAAAATATGCTCGAAAATATTTTACGACATATTTAATTCCTTTTGCATCATATGCAATTTTCCACATCCTTAATTTTCTAAAACTTATATCGCAAACTATTTGTGACACATTAAATTCCCGTTTATAATCCATTTGCATCAAATACAAATGAATCGAGGGCATACATCCCTCAAAATCTCCCACTTGTACTCATGATCATTTATCCCGAATCCAGAAGCTAACTACAACCTCTTTGCAGTCTAGCATCAAATGCATTTTCTCCCTTATCCTACATATTAATTGACGAAGGTCTCATCTATGTGACCCTACAGCCTGACCCGACTACGAGTGGGGCTCGAAACCTCAGACGGCAGTGACCACTGCAGCAGGTGCCATACCTGTTTCGGTATCACAATTATGTGATTAACTCATCGACATGAGTATTGTCGGGACCAACTTGATTATGTCCGTGATGAATACCGTAGTTTTACTCCCTTCGTCAAAACTATGTCGCTTAGTCGAGCCTAGGGTATGGTCAACTGTCCACCCCAATAGCTCGAAGTCAATCCGTCTCTATCAATCTTTAGTCAAACAATGTTGGACTTCTTCCAACATACTCTGGCCAGAGTTTTTACTAAAGATCGAACTAACACGTGTGACACTAACTCCCCTTGACCGGGAGAGACGAATCCTATCTTGATCATTACTCTCCCCGACGAATCCTATCTTGGTCATCACTCTTTCTGAATGCTTTAAGTGTCACCCAACTAAAGACCTTTCAATGGAGCTAGCCTTGAGGCTAGATCAGAGATCTAAGTGACACTGCTCACATACATGTTTGTACAATGGCCTCAAGTCTAAGGACCAACTTGCCTATCATCATCGAGAGTTATTATTGACAGATTAGTCAATGTTAACCATATGATAACTCTCGATGGGTCGTTCAGTGAACTCATTCTTCTGTGAGCCTATGTGTCTCATCTTCGACTTTGCCAAGTCAAACGACTATGAGATCATCGTTACCACTCCATGGTGAAGACTAATACACAATGGTCAATGCGATGTGTCGATATTCTTTTTTCGAAACATCTACGACCACAAACATTTTTAGACATATGCTACAATCGGTCAAACACTTCTCCATGATCGAGATCTCCATCTTGATACATGTTTGACCTTACATTAAGTCTCAGGACTATACTCAAGTTCTAATGAAGACTACACTATTATTAACTTAGGTAAATTCTTACCAAACAGCTTACAGTTAGTTCAAACAAGATGTTTTGTAAACATCTTCCACTTGCACTTAGGCCTATTTATCCCGGTATCTTATACCACATTTACACATATGTCTCTTTAGACTTCAAGTAGTAGAGCCTTTGTGAGTGGATCTACTAAACCGTCTTCAGTATAAACTTAGGGGTTCTATGTTACTACTAGATCACAGATTTGAAACTCATCCAAATTGTTTCCTTGGTCTCTTAGAATCCATAAAATTTGTCTTGCCTGGATCTCATCCAGCTTATTGTCTTCTCGAGAATAATCCAGAATAGTCACTAGTCATCTGCACAGACTTTCTTAGTCATTTCTAATAAAGTGTTAAACTCTTTGACCACTTTGTCAAAACATATGTTTCGGCTCCTTGATGTGTCACATGCCTTTTATTTACTCCCACTGACCTTAAAAACTCTATAAGTCTGTTCTTCTAAATCATATTTATAAAACAAACATATTCCAGTATTCATGGTCATCATGAGCATTGTCATCGAGTCTGATCCAAACAGATTTGTACACATCTGTTGGCGAGAAAGTTTCATCATAATCCATTTATAGGAGTTCTAATGATAACCGTTCTCAACCAGCATAACTTGTACTTCACTATTTTCCTTCTGCACCAATCTTCTGTCCTGAAAATTCACTTGCAGCCAAAGGGAACACGTCCTTTAGGCACGCACCTCTTCTAAGGTCCATACCTTATTTATATGCAAGGACCTTTTTCGGATCGCATCAAACTATTTAGCAAAGTCCCTACTCCGAATGGATTCTTGGAAGTTGACTAGGCCATCATCAACTATGATGTTTTATTCGACTCCTTCGTCTCACAAGGCTCGAGTAACCCCGTGACTTCCTAACGATTAATTCGAAGAATATTATATTTATAAGGTTCTAACATTACCTTATCAATGACCTAGGCATTATTATTTGGGGCTTAACCCAGAAAGAGGATTGTAACTCAGAGTCACTAGCCATGTATCACACCAAGTCTAACAGAGTGCGATTCATGCTCTCCAACACACCGATGTGTTGTGATACTTGACCTGAGAGAAAATCACATTCTCTTTTAATTACACAAGAATTACATAGCAACGTATTCGCCTTCTTTATCCAATCGAAGTGATTCAAATACTTTTGTCATTTTGTTCTCTATTTCATCAGACTTGTGTTTCATCAAGAACACGTGTCTAACTAAAATAAGAACAACATTCTGGCTACTTAAGATTGGGTCCAAATACATCCATATGTATGCGACTATTAGTTCTCCAACTCATTCTCTCACTGTCCTACAGAAGGAGTTTCGGCCATCATACCTTTGAGACAAGATTTACAAGTGTCTTTCGACTCATAATACGAGAGGTCGAGAGACCCCTTATATGACTTGTAAAGCCTAGTCTCTTTGGTACAGCCTAGTCTATTTGCCATAGTTATATTTTGTTTCTTACTTGTGCATTCATGTATTAACTCTTAATACAATGTTATTACACAAAATACTCACGCTTAAACATTTCATTAAAAGTTAAGTGACGACATTCGCCAAGTGTGAAATGCGTCCCATATGGCCCAAAGGTAACTCTGGCTCATTATCCAATATGAGAGACTATATTTTGCTTTGTATAACAATTATTCTGAAATTTTAGACATCAAACAAGTCACATTTTCAGTTTCTCCTACTATGCCTTGTCTTATGATAGACCAAATATTCTTTCTCAATAAATTTTATTTAGCGCCCTCTCCTTTCTAAATCACATTTAGACATTTCTCGTCCTAACACAAATATTAGTTGTGCAAGCATCACATGCATCCAAACACTTGAGCTTTACAACCTTGAGAAGACTCAACAAGTTGTTCGTGTAAGGACCCTGGCTATGAGGAAAACTTTAGAAGTGGTTGAATAATGTTATAAAATTTAAACTATAGTTATACCAATTTAAAACCCTAACCAATAATAAACGTGGAAATATAAATTAACCTAAAATGAAACAAGCTAACAGAAAGGATGTTTCAAGGGTTCGTATTACCCAAGTCCAATCCCGACTTATTCCCGGTAATCCTATGTCCCCTCCACTTGGATTCCACCGGATACTCAAGTTAGAACCCTAACTTGAGGTTTCCTTTAAACCTGCTTGTAGCAACCCTACAAGTGTAATCAAATTATAATCGATGTCCTTGACTCCCACAACTTGGGATCAAGCAAACCCACTCTCACAAACCGAGAGTGAAATCGAAATACGAGATAATGAAATTCGAAATGAACAACACTTACAAACACATATGCCTTGAAGTAGAACTTGAAGGAGTAAGAGAGAGAGAGAGAGAGAGAGAGAGAGAGAGAGAGAGAGAGAGAGAGAGAGAGAGAGAGAGAGAGAGAGAGATGATGTCTCTTCCAAGATGAGAGAACGCCATTGTACTTGTCTTCACTAAAGCTTGAAGATCAGATTTGTTTTAAGTTGGATGACAAGATTAGAGTTGAGATTTCTAGGGCTTGAGACTTGAGGAAGACAGAACTTGAGGGATCAAGCTTAGGAATGAATGCAAAGTATTCAAGAGAGCTCCAATGAAACAGTAGGAGACCCTTTTATAAGTTCTCTAAACCCCTCAAGAAAAATACCCAAAACCCCTTTGAAATCTGTCTGGAAAAAGCCAACTGATAGAACATACACACCAGACAGTCGACTGATGAAGGACTCACAGTCGCCTGCTGCACTGTGTCAGAGGGTAGGTGAGAATTCAAATGGTAGCTTACCACGTAGGATAGTCGACTGATGAAGGTCGGACAGATGCATGTAAACCAACAGGCGACTAAGAAACCTTCTACAGGTGAATGACTTCCTAAGTGTGTAAGTGGTGAAAACTCATGAAATATTGGAAGGACAAGACATGCGTCTGTAGAAGCATATACAGGCGACTGTGCCATGGGTAGTCGCCTTAAAAACCTTCTTACATCACATGCAAATGCAAGTGCAAATTTTTTTAAAACTTGGAAAGTTTGACAAGCAGGGACATGCGACTGTAGAAGCATATACAGGCGACTGTGCTATGGGCAGACGCCTGTAAAACCTTCTTACATTGCCTGTAGACGCAAGTGCAAAAGTTGACAAAACTTTGGAAGTCTGGGCAAGGATAGTCAGTCCACTGATTAATGAGTCACAGGCGCCTGTAGCTGGACAGGCGCCTATACATTGTACATCAGTCGACTGAAGAGATTAATAGCAGAAAGCCTAGAATAGCAAGAGAAAAAGTTTGTGCATAACAGATGACTGGAGAACAAATCTCAAGCGAATGTAAGGAGACAGGCGCAAGTAAATTGTTCAGGAGTCGCCTGTTTGAACTCCAAAATGCACATGCTTGAGAATTAAGAATTGGAGGCCTAGGAAAAGAGTTCTAAAGATTTCCTAGGATAGAATGGAAGATGTGTGTGTGCTCCAATATAACTATACTTCTAAACTACATTCTAGTATGATAGAAGAATAGAATTAAAAGATTACATTTGTTTTGCCTCCCTTATTTCTATTGGAAGATCTTGAAGTCTTCTTGAAGCTACAATCTTCATCTTCGATCATCCAATCCACTTTACGAGCTTTGATCGTTGAGTGACATCCATTGCTAATTAATCTTTATGATATGCTTAATCAATGTATTTACTGCAAGTAGGGAATTAGTTACAAGTATTTATGTTTGCTCATCATCAAAACCAAGTAGGGAGAATTCCAATACTCAAAATTCTCCCCCTTTTGGGTGATGACAAACAAGCATAAACAAAAAGATAAATAATTGTTCTTTAAAAACATAGTTACTCCCCTACATAGATGCCAATCAAGTTAGTCAATATAAGTAAGGGCACCTAATGACCAATTAAAGCAAATATGTAAGATATGCATGAATAAAACGATTTCCAAATTAGAAATATAGGATTTTAGAATCCAAATTCAGTAAATCTTACTCTCCCTGAATCTAAGGGAACTTCAATCTTAGATTCAAGTTTAGATTATATTTAGCACAAAATTATGATTTATTTATTTCTCTTTCCCTATGGCATTATCCAAAAGAGGGAGTAGAAAAACAACAACAATAGTGCTGAATAAAACTAAAACAATCATGAGAGTCTAAAGAATATGATACATATTCAATGTGATACCAAAATACAATCGAGAAAACATGAAGGTGCATCACACTAATACATATCAAAAGCTCATCAAAAAATTGAAATTCTAGATGACTAAATGAATGCGAGTCCAATATCAACATTACTTATGCAAAATGTCTCACAACACATCATATATATATATAAGCACACACAGAGACAAGATTGCACAACATAAACACAGAGGGTCACAATAGAGAGTAGCGAGACAAACTGTGATATCATATATATATATATATACACACGCACGCACACACATATGTACATATACATATGTATATGTATATACATATGTATGTATAAAATAGAAATACATGGAGTACAAAATGAACTATCTACTCCACATACAAACAAAAGTATGTAACCATCATCGTACACCATCAAAAATAATGTGCCAATACATCAGTACATCCATCACAAAAAGATATAACAGACTCACAATCTCAACCCTAACAAAAAAATCTAAGACAAAGGGTGAGCAGTCTCCAAGAAACATCAATCCAGATCAGCGACGGAGTAGTCCACAAGAGTAGCCATATCAATACAGAAATCCTGGGGTTCTGGATCAGCAGAAATGTCCTCAGGAGGAGGAACAGTAGCCTCAGCAAACGAAACACCCTGAGGAGCATGAGAAGCAACCGGCTCAGAAGCATCATCAACTGAAGGATCAGGAATCTTAGAGATGATACGTTCTCTTCCAGCTGGACAATAAAGGGATCAACAGAGGGTGCAGTAGATGATGATGGATGATCAATGGATGGAGCAGTGGATGAGGACATGCTTGAAGTAGACTGCATCTTCTTTGATGCAGTCAGAAGAGCTGAAGCAGACTTCGTCTTTGCTGACACATCAAGAAGGGGGCCAAGAGGAATAGGCTCAAAAGGATACAAATCAATGTCGAAGTGGCAAAAGACAAGTGTAAGAAGACCACCATAAGGAATATGAGAGGAGGAGGAAGTGATCTCTACATGTTCCATGCCATCAAGGATAACTCCAGACCAATTACCTCAATCCCAAAGAATATAGCATACACTTAAGAATCTCATAGGGGCTGATCAAAAGATCCATATTTAGGCAAGATGATGGACTTGACCACGTGGTGGATAGCAAAAATTCTAGCAGTAAACATGGACGACTTGATGCCAGAGGTGAGAATTGGAGGAATCTCCCTGAACATGTCCCTAAGGACAGACTGATCCAACTCAGCAACAGAAGAAATGGAAATATCAGAAGGCAAGGAACCGGTAGAGGGAATCCTAAGAATGGTCCCTAAGAGTGTGTGATCAAGCTTGATGAGGTTACCCTGAACCATAGTATCCAGTATACCAGACTCCGCATACTCACCGCGATTGCAGTTAGCATAAAATAGCCTTACGAGGAAGGGATATGGTCGAGGAGAATCATCGTGAGAGTAGCAGAACAAATCGACCAATTTGGTCGAAGAGAGGAGCTGAGATAGATTCTCTGAGGTGAAGGCCGAATAGACGATGAAACACTCCCTAAGGAGTTTGATGCCAATCATGGAGTGGAATCTCACCAAACATGCATTGTCACGACACATGATGACAAGAGGGGCAGAAGCTGAAGGAGAGGCACCGGAAGGATTCTGGCATTGGGTTTAAGCATCAGGATTGGCCTGAGACTCGGTGTATGGCTCTTCACGGGTTTCTTCCCCATGAGGAGTGGAGGTCAGAGTTAGGGGCTGCTGAGTTTGAGAAGCTTGTCTTCACCTACGTTTGAGGGGAATCTGCTCACTAGACGAAGACGTGGCATAATCAGATTCAGAGTCATGCAAAAGCTCAGACGATGGGATAGCATTCTTGGTTCAAGGTTTCTTGCAGCCCTAGGTCGGAGGAGGCTTAGGAACCCTAACCCTAGGTTCCTTTGGAAGCTTAAGGGACTTTCCCTTAGCAGAAGAGCTAGTTTTGGGTGCCATGAATAAGAAATTGATTGAACAAGTGAAAGTATGGCTCGAATCAACAAAAGAAGTGAGGAGAATATACCACATGTTGGAGGAGGGAGAGATCCAAGCTCGGAATGATGGTGGATGAAGAAATGATGAGCAAACAACATCCACGAGGAGCAATCGACGACCGGAGGAGAGATGGAGGGTTCTCGTTCGAAGGAAGGCGAAGAGGGAAGTTGATCAGAGGAGAGATAAAAGAAGCAGCACACGAACTCTTATGTGGAGGTCGGGAGAGATCTGCGTCATTGGATCAAAAATAACGGCTCATATCGTATGCAACGAATCGCCAAACTAGGCGGAGAGGTGACTGATGCATAATGTGCAGTCGCCTGTCAATCCCGCAATGAAAAATGACTCAGAAAGCAGACATGCGCCTGTAGAAGAAATTACAGTCGCCTTTGTTTGGACATGCACATGTCAAATGAGTTACAGGGGCCTGTTGCACAGTAAAATTATGAAGAAATTTTGGGCCATCTCTCTGGAAAATTGGTGACAATTGGGCAGGCGTATGATGACCAAAATACAGTCGCATGGCCGAATACCAGTCGACTGAAAAGGACCATTAGTCGCCTGATGTGAAAAAGAGTTATGAAGACTAAAACTCTGGATATTGGGCAGTCAACTGTAGAAGAGCTGGAAGTCGACTGTCCTGGTTCTGAAATCCAGAAATGAGTTAGAATCAAGGATATGAGACTACTCACCCTTAGACCTATACTCTAATAACTCTAATAGCATCAAATCACTATTATTAACATATAGATTAACATACATAGCAAGCATATGAATCCAAGCATAAAATCAACAAAAATCTCTAATAAATCCCATTGAAAACATATGTGAAAATATGACATGTATGAACATGAGATATGAAAATGATCAGATGAGCTCAAAATAGGTTATAACATAAAAAAATTAGCCCCTAAATCTCAGATTCACCTATAATCCCTAATTCTCAATGTAACCTCACAAATAAGTCTTCTTTAAGAGGTTTAATAAAGATGCCGGCGATTTGTTTTTGGGTTTCAATGTACTCTAAGATGATGTCCTCCTTAGCTACATGATCATTTATAAAATGGTGTCTCACATCTATGTGTTTGGTACGAGAGTGGTGTACCAGATTTTTGGAAAGACAAATTGTACTTTGGTTATCAACCATGATAGGGCAAGTATCACAATTGATACCATAGTCTTTGAGTGTGTGTCTCATCCAAAGGACTTGTGCACATGCAAGACCCGTGTCAATATATTCTGCTTTTTATTGTGGACAATGATACCGAGTTCTGTTTCTTGGAAAACAAAGAAACAAGGGAATTTCCTAGAAAATGGCAAGTGTCACTAGTACTCTTTCGATCGGATTTGCTTCCGGTAAAATCGGCATCACTATACGAGATTAACTCATATGTTCTAGACTTAGGGTAAAGTAACCCATAATCTAGTGTATGATTGAGATAACGAAAAATTCGTTTAACCGTAATTAAGTGTGACTCCTTTGGTCTAGCTTGATATCTAGCACAAAGACATACGGAGAACATAATATCGGGTCTACTAGTAGTTAAGTAAAGTAAGCTATCGATTATACCTCGATATAGACGATTGTCTACATCTTTTTCATTCTCATCCTTGTGTAGATGGGTTGTCGTACTCATGGGAGTCCGCTTAGTTGAAGACGATTCCATCCCGAATCGCTTGATAAGCTCCACAGTGTACTTTGTTTGATGTATGAAAGTCTCATCCTTCATTTACCGAATTTGTAGTCCAAGAAAGTAGTTGAGCTCACCCATATGGCTCATCTCGAATTCATCCTTCATAGACTTAAAAAATTCTTGGCAAAGATTAAAGTTAGTAGATCCAAATATTATATCGTCTACATACACTTGAATTAAAAGGATGTCATTTTCATAATCTTTAATGAAAAGAGTTGAATCAACTTAACCCATTTTAAAACCTAAATCCAAAAGAAAGGTTTTGAGTCGATCATACCAAGCTCTAGGAGATTGTCTCAACCCCTATAAAGCTTTCTTAAGTTTGAAAACATGGTTTGGAAATTTTTCATGTATGAAACCGGGTGATTAAGAGACATAAACTTCTTCATTAACGATACCATTTTAAAATGCACTTTTAACATCCATTTGAAATAATTTAAAATTTTTATGGGATGCAAAAGATAAGAGCAACCTAATAGCTTCTAATCTAGCTATGGGGGCAAAGGATTCTTGGAAATCAATACCTTCCTCTTGCTGATAGCCTTGAGCTACTAACCTTGCTTTGTTCCTTATGATGACCTCGTTCTCATCCGTTTTGTTCTTAAGAATCTATTTGGTCCCAATGACTTGATGACCATTTGGAAGAGGAACGAGCTCCCAAACTTCATTTCTTTCAAATTGCATAAACTCCTCTTCCATTGCAACTATCCACGAGCTATCTTCACAAGCTTCTTGGATGTTCTTTGGCTCAATGGTAGAGACAAAGGTGCAATGAGAGAATTCATCAATCCTTCACCTTGTTCGGACACCCACACCAATGTCTCCAATTATTTGGTCATTGGGGTGCTTACAAACGGTCGGATAAGATTTGGGAATACCTGGATCATTTGGAACATCCTCAAAATTTTCATTAGTATTGTTAGTCTCAATAATAGAATCATTAATTTTAACATTACTAATGGAATCATATAAAACATCTACACTATCATTGACAACACGAGGAAAATCAAAATCTTCATAAAATGAAATGTGTAGTGATTCCTCGATCGTTGAAGAGGTTTTGTTGTATATCCGATATGGTTTGCAACGTGTGGAATATCCAACAAAGATTCATTCATCGGATCTTGGCTCAAATTTATCTAAGTTACCATATACGTTCTTTATAAAACACTTTGAACAAAAAACACGAAAATATTTAACTTGTGGCTTTTTGTTCGTTCGGGGCCTCACTAGGATCCTATTTATCACATAGCATGCCGTATGCACCGCCTCCGTCCAAAATTGTAGTCCAAGATGACTATCATGGAGATTGGTGCGTGCACACTCAATCAGTGTCCAATTCTTTCTCTCAACAACACCATTTGTGAGTAATCCCATTGTCATCAGAAAACTTAGTGAAAAATTCATTTCGAATTCTCCTCCATGATCACTACGAATAGTGATAATGGTGATTCCTAAGAGATTTTGAATTTTCTTTGCAAATATAGTAAACTCTTCAAAGGCTTCATTTTTATTGGTTAAAAATGAAACCCAAGTAAATCTAGAGAAGTCATCGTAGATAACTAATCCATAATGAGCATTACCTAAAGATGCGGTTCTAGTTGGCCCAAATAAATCTAAATGAAGTAATTCTAGGGGCCTCTTAGAAGTTATGCCAGCTTTAAGTTTAAAAGAATATTTACTTAGTTTAACTCTTTGACATGAATCACAAAAGTTTTTCTTACTAAAAGAAATCTTCGGAAAACCTATAACAAGATAATGCTTAGCTAACTTATATAAGTGTTTAAAATGAACATGACCAAAACGGCGATGCCATAATAGTTGTTCATTTGTATTAGCAACTAAGCAATGATTTATGGTATTAGGCAAACTCAAATAATAAATATTTTTACGCCTAATACTGGAAAATAAAACATGCGAATCATTATCAACATTATTACAAATACCCTCACCAAAGTTAACCTTATAACATTTGTCACAACGTTGACTTATGGAGATAAGATTATGACATAAACAACTAACTAAATAAACATTTGTAATAAGTGGTTTGGAATGATTACCGACTTTGCCTACTCCAATGATGGTTCCCTTTTGATCGCCTCCAAAAGTGACCGTTGCACCATTCTTGATGCGAACCACTTCGGAGAGCAATGTGGGATCTCCCGTCATGTGTTTGGAGCAACCGCTATCGAGTATCCATCCTTTCCTTTTAGAGTCAATACGACTATTTTTGCTCTCTTTCTTGTTCTAGGGTACCTACATAGTATACCATAAGCTTATGGTACTTAAGCTTTGTTGGGTCCAAGGGGATTAGCCCTTTGGAAACCAAGTCCAAGTGGACTTTGGCTTCCCAACATATTTATCACTATTTATCACATCGCTAAAATAAGAATTGACATAAGCATTCCTATCATTTGTGCTAGTGTTGTTAGGACCCCAAATTGTGTATGTTTCGGGTGTCCTTTTTCCTAGTTGCATGCACATTTGGTTGAGATATATATGGTGCATGCTTCTAGGAGCATGAGATCTAGCATATGAAGGTGAATGTGGATAAGCATGAGACATATATGGGTTATATTCAAATTGGGGAGCATGCATATTATATAAAGCATATGGAACATGCATGTGATGTGGTGGATGTGCATGAGCATACATGGGAGGATTATGTGTATGAACATATGCATGTGTAGGAGCACGTGCATGAATATTTCTCAAGTGTGAGTTTGCACGTGCCCGTGGGTGTGGAGCATAAAATGTGTCATAAGTGTCCACAAGTGAAATAGGAAATTTCCTACGTGTGTGAGTGTTAGTGTATACATAAGCATGTCCTTTCTTTTGATTTCCACCATTGGTAGGTTTCTTGCCAAAAGAATGAGAGTGTAAAGTGGTGGCCTTCTTGATAGGTTTGCTACCAATAATGTTTTTAACACCACTAGTGGATGCATCGGAGGATGGCCTCACAAAATCTATAGTTACACCACTATAGGAGGTGCGAGGTTTGGAAGCATTTGCTTCCACATAACCAAGTCCAACACGATGTGTGGCCGGAAATTGGTTTTAAAGCTATTCATCCAATTGCCATTTCCCTTTGTTAAATCTCTTAACTTGGGAGGACGTGAGCTCATGTTTCTCCATAACGGAAGAAATATTAGTATCCAAAGTGGACACACGTGTTTTGAGCTCGTGCATTTGGGTTTTAAGAGAATCAATCTCAATACCCAATTGTTGTTTTGTGAAGCTAGATTATCACTATCTTTAGAATAATCGTGATCTAGTTGAGATTTGAGGGAATTCACCTCATTTCTCAAGATACTATTTTAAGAAACCAAATTCGCTTTCTCAAGTGTAAGTGTGTCAACAATGGTGTCATTGTTGGTGATGCATGGCATGGATGATTTACTAACATTAGATTTCTTCAAATTAGTGTATCTAAACATAAGAGATTGATACTTAGAAAATAATTCTGCGTTAGCAATACGAAGTTCATCCATAGTTACCTCGGGTTCATCATTCTCACTATCGCTTCCATCGGAGAATATATATTCTCGGGCCATGAAGCACATTGTGCACTATAACGCTTCTCATCCTCGAATTCACTCGAGGAATCTTCACTTGAGTCATCGAAAGTCCCAACAAGTCCTTTCTTCTTGTCCTTCTTGAATTTGTCGGACTTATGGTACTTTGGTGCTTTCCACTTTTCTTTGTTTCTTAGCACTGAGCAATCCTTCTTGATATGCCTTGGCTTGTTACAGTTAAAACAAAAGAGAAGATGAATTGTTAGTGGAATCAAATTTATATTTGGAAGGGAATTTACCTTTGCGAAAGAGAACTTCTTCGCCATTTGTGCCATTTCTTCCAAATCCATTTCGTTCTCAGATTCATCACTATCGGAGAATGAAGAAGTAGCCTTGAAAGCTAACGCTTTCTTATTTGCCTCAGTTGGGTTCATTATAGCTCTAATCTTCATTTGGTTCTCCCTTCTTACTTCGTAAGACGTGAGAGTACCGATGAGATTCACCACGGTATAGTTCTTCATGTCATTGACCTCCACAATGGCAATAGCCCATCTTTCCCATTTTGAGGTCATTCCCATGATTATCTTTCTCACCTTTTCTTGATGAGTGTGTACTTGACCGAAAGCTTCAAGCTCATTGGTGATGTCGGTGAAACGACCGTACATCGTTGCAATGTTCTCACTTTCCTGCATATGAAACATGTCGAAGTTTTGTATAACAACATATAATTTTGACAAGTTTACCTTGTTCGTTCCCTCGTGGGTGACGATGAGATGGTTCCATATTTGATATGCACTCTTACATGTGCATATCTTATTGAACTCATCTGGATCGAATGCACAATGAAGAGCGTTCATTACTTTGGCATTGTTCACCTCGGCGGACTTCTCGGTGGGAGTCCATTTGTCAAAATCTTCTTCGGTGGATTCAACGTACTCCTTATGGAGGGTTCTCCAAAGAGAAGCACTCCTTAGGAATGTCTCCATCCGGCACTTCCAATAGTCGAAATTCATGCCATTGAAACACTGAGGAAGAACCGTTGATTTTCCTTCGAAAACGGTAGAAGCGCCATTACGATCGTGATTATTGTATGAAGGAGGTGGATGAACGTTGTTGTGTTGGATGCCATAGCTATAAACCTTGTGCTCTGATACCAATTGTAAGGACCCTGGCTATGCAGAAAACACTAGAAGGGGGTTTATAAAATTTAGACGATAATTATACCAATTTAAATCCCTAACCAACAATAAATGCGGAAATATAAATTAACCCAAAATGAAACAAGCTTATACTAAGGATGTTTCAAGGGTTTGGATTACCCAAGTCCAATCCCGACTTGTTCCCGGTAATCCTAAGTCCCTTCCACCCGGATTCCACCGGATACTCGAGTTAGAAGGTTTCCTTTAGACCCACTTGTAGCAACCCTACAAGTGTAATCGAACTATAATTTATATTTCCGGGAACTTGGGATCAAGCAAACCCACTCTCACAAACTGAGAGTGGAATCGAAATACAAGATAATGAAATTCGAAATGCAAAACACTTACAAACACATGTGCCTTGAAGTAGAACTTGAAGGAGCAAGTGTGATGATGTGACCATATTTTACATGTTTTTATCACATGTTTTCATAGCATTTTCATCGTCCAAAGTTCATTTTTACATATATTATCGTGCTTTTCATGATATATTCGATTTTCGTATAGAATTGTGGATTTTCAGGAACTTTGGAGGAATTTGGTGCAATTTTAGCACATGGACACATCCGAGTTATCCGGAGGGCCTATGGCGAGGTTCGATAGGTGTTTGATGATGTGGAGAAGAAGATTGGAGGATGAGAAGAGAAGAAGAGAAGAGAAAGAGAGAAAGAAGCTCAAAGGAGAAGCTTATGTGCTGTTTTCCCAGACCACTCAGTCGAGTGCATCAGCACTTGACCGAGCTGACCTTCAGTGCAAAAGTGCTCTTTCAGCAGATGTGCATAAGTCACTCGACCGGGTAGAAACATCACTCGGTCAGATCAACTGCAACTAATTCCAATTCCTATTCGAAGTAGGAGAGTACTTAAGTGACTCGACTGAGTACTTTAGCCACTCGGTCGAGCTAAAGCCCGATCAGAAAGAAGATTTTCAAAAGCATCCTCAACTTACTGTAGCTCGACCGAGTAGACCAGCGCTTGACTGAGTACTTCAACTACTCGGCCGAGCAGAATTTATTTCAGAGCAGCACTTTTAGCCTAAAGAAGCAGCCCTTGGTGACTCGACAGAGCACGGCGATCACTCGACCGAGCTGCTCGCATATGAAGCTGAACCAAGAAAGGAGAAGCGGCTGACCATGTCACCACTCGACCGAGCAGCGTCGCTACTCGATCAAGTAGGGCGCCGCAGCCCAACTGAAAGGGGGCCCAAGAAGCACTTTCTCCAGATTTTTGTGGGGTCCATCCCCATTGTAATAAAGTATATGTTTTACCCTAGTTTAAGAGGAGGCTATTCAGATTTTATTTCTTAGAAGTTCTTAGTTTTTAGAGAGTTATTGAGCCGTTGTTATTATTTGAAGACGAAGTTGATCTTTTTATTATTGTAATTTACTTGGAATCTCTTGATCTTAATTCGCTGCGATTATTTGTTCGTCTTCAATGCTTTGGTAACGACCTCTGATCTCTCTATGCTTATTTCGATGTTTTCTATTGCAATCATGCTTTCTATTGTTATTCAAAATGCTTTTGTTGATATCACTATGAATTGTGAGTAGTCGTCTCTAGGGCTAATAGATTAGCCCTAGGATCTTAGGATTTATATGCAAAGTTAGGATTTTTACGTTGTTTTGGTATAAAAGGGATGTGTTTTGGTTGATCTAGCCAAGTTTGTATGAGATCTCATGTAGGGTTTGTGATCCATGTAAGTGGCATGCACCTTGGACGGGTATCATATGAACTTAATTAGGCACGTTAGTGAATTCAATTAGAGTTCGTGATCCACGGGAGTGGCACTCACTTTGATGGTTTCCACCGGTGTCCTATATTACTGATTGATGACCTACGAGAGTAGCATCAATGAGAGCCATCAAAATACAGATCGACCCACTGTGGTGGCATAAGTAGAGATTGAGAATAGTTGATGTTCGTAATTCACGGATCGCGTGTGAAGCCATCCATGGTGGTGGAGCTAAGCACGTGATATGTTAGACGAGTGGCACAACAGTGGTTGGCCATGTGTTCTACATTTTAGATGCGGCAATATCGCCCTAATAAATCCAATTCAACGTGGAAATTATAGCCTAGTATTGACATCTGACGATCCTAGTGGTGACTCCTATTGCCCTAGTTTTTATTCTATTGTTAATCAAGATAGTAACCATTCAAGACACTCTTTCTGAATACGCCAACTAGCATTGTTCTGAGAATTTGAATAGATCCAAGACTATAAAAGCATCTGCCTCCCTGTGGGTTCGACATTTTTTATATTACAAAGCATTGACACCGTGCACTTGCGGTAAGTTTCCAGAGTTAAATTCGTAGCACATCAAGCTTTTGGCACCGATGCCGGGGAGGCAAACGGTTTTTACTTGGTTTATTCTCTTTGTTGAAGAACTTGTTAGTTACTCTTACCATCTCTTAACTATCCATATTTTTATTCTTTTTTCCTTTCCTACTGATGTCTTCTCTGAGTTTGTTTCTTGTGCATCGACACTCGCCTTGGGGGATCCGACGATTTATTATTTGACCCCGAGATTGAGAGGACAGTGAGGCAACTCAGAGGAGAAAGGAGTTATCAAACTTTACATGATCAAATGGCAGGGACTCCTCCCCATTCTCCTCCATGTACTTGCAATGTTGAAGATTACATGAAGCCCAATCTTTCCAGCATGTCTTTTATCTTGAGACCGAAACTGGCGAGGGGAAACTTTAAACTGAAGACGTGCTTGATTAACTTAATGCAGTAGGACCCCTTCCATGGGCATCCTCATGAGAACCCCAACCATCATATGGATCATTTCTTGTCAAAGTGTGACACTTTCCAAGTTAAAGATGTGAGCAGAGATGCCATAAAGTGACGTCTATTTTCATTTACTCTGAGGGAAAAAGCGGCTTACTAGCTTAAGGCGCATCCCAAGAATACTTTCAAAACTTGGGAGCAGTTGGCCTTGGCCTTCATCAACAAGTACTATCCACCGTCCAAAATGGTGAGGATTAGGAGGGCGATCACGATCTTCAAGCAACTCCTACAAGAGTCACTTTATGAAGCTTAAGAACGCTTCAAGGATTTGCAGCATCAATACGCACATCATGGTGTTTCGGATTGGGATCTCATTCAGAGCTTTTATAATGGTCTCAATCTCGACACAAAAATGATCATTGACGCCTCTGCAAATGGCGCATTATTGGCTAAGCTACCTGATTAAGCCACGTCACTTTTGGAGCAGATGGCCTCCAATAACCAACAATGGAGCGATGATCGCTCAACATCTAGAGGCATCAGTTTGAGCCATTCTGAGATAAAGGTAACTACACATCTTGACGGGCAACTTGAGACCCTTTGCAAGCAAGTTGCAAGAATTGAGCAAAGGTTGGACGCTATTCCAACTACTTTCAAGGCTCCTGTATATGCTACTTATGAAGATTACACCGAGCAAGTGTATGCTCAAATATAAGGGTCCTGTGAAGGTACGAGCGTACCGGCGGAGCAAGTCAATTATATAGCGGGTGAGGGGAGCAATCCTAGACATCAGTGGTCAAATCTGGCATGGAAATCACATCCTAGATTCTCTTATAGCAACCCCAACAGAGCCCTATAAACACCGTCCCAACCAAGGCCACCTCAGCTGCCTTAACAACATGCACCACCTCCACAATAGCAGCAGTACAGATTCAGGCCATCTGGGCCCTATAGACCGCAGTGATATTTTAATCATCAACCATATCAGCAATAACAACAAAAATACAAACAACCGACGACACAAAACCTGACGTGGAGGCGACATTAGACGTCTTTATGAGCACCCAAACGAAGATCAATTCAGAATTATCAGCCGCGCAAAGGCAACTTTCAGCCTTCCTCAACAACTTGTCAGTGCAAATGACTCAATTCATGAAGGCTCAAGGGAGATTGCCATCTCAACCTGAGCCAAATCCAAGGGGGCAAGTTAATGTAGTCGTGGCAGTTATGACTAGAGGAGGAAAGAGTACCGATGCTGTGATGGTACTGGTCTAAAAGAATGTGGATCAATGGTAATCGACACCGATACAAAAGGAAGATACCACTATTTCTGAACCCATCATCACAGAGAACGAGGAGAAAGCTATTGATGAGCCATCTGCTACTAAAGGGAAGGTCGCTTCACCTACTGAACTACATATTCCTCTCACAACGGCACCGGTGGATGTTCCATTTTCCAAGAAATCTGCACCAAGGGATGACGACAAAGACAATGGAAGCTGCCCTCCACCTCCTTATCCACAAAGAATAGCCATGGCAAAGCTCAAGAAGAAATATGCCAAATTTATAGAGCTTCTTAAAGGTGTTCACTTGAACATCCCTTTCATGGACGCGCTTACATAGATCCCCCCAGATGCAAATTTTTTGAAGGATTTGATAGCCGGGAGAAGAAAACAAGAAGCGATGAAATTGGCAGATAGTTGCACTTTGGTCCTCAAGAACACCCCAACGAAGAAACTGCTCGATCCCAGAAGCTTCACGGCACCGTGCTCCATAGGCAGCATCCCCATCGATAAAGCACTAATTGAATTGGGGGCAAGCATTAGCTGGATGCCGCTCTTCATCTTCAAGAGGTTAAATACGGTAACGGAGCAAGAGCCCACTGGCATGCGCATACAGTTGGCAGACCAGTCCATCACTTACCCGGTTGACATCGTACGAGACGTCATCCTACAAATATCGGGAGGAATTAGTGTGCCGGTGGACTTCATTATTATGGACATGCCTGAGAACGGGATTTCTCAAATCATCTTGGGACGTCCTTTCATGGCCACAGCTGGAGTTTTGATCGACGTCCGTCAAGGGACATTATCTATGAACATTGGAAATATAGAGATTGAATTCCATCTACAAAAGCCGATGAAGAAGCGCTTCCCGCATGAAGATGCTAGCTATCTTGAGCTATTGGAGGATGAAGATACCGAAGAATATGCCATAGAGGAGATTGAAAGAGATCCTATGAGGAAGGACATATACAACGACGACGATGCCATACATGATAAGGAACTGGTCGCCTACTTGAAGGTCTTGGACGAGGAGCCGACCGGTATACCACTTCATCAACAACAACCTGAGGCCATGATTTCTACAATTTCTGAAGACCGACGAAGCTAGGAGAACCAGCTCCCACCACATGGCCTCATAGGAAAACATGATGAGCGCATCTCATATGCACCCAACATCAATGATCATCATTGAAGATCAAGTGAGTCAAGCTTACGACTTTAAATAAGCGCTTATAGGGAGGCAACCCGAATTTTTCTTTATTTTTTTGTTTTAGTTCTCTAGCCTACCTAAAAATATTTTTAATTTAATAGAAAACTTTAAAATATATTTTGGAGTGCAAATTTGAACTCCTACTTTTTGAAGACACTGAAAATAAACTTAAGCAACTTGCGCATCAGCGATGACAACATCATCACCAAGCACATTGATTGGGGCACATCCACTAAAGTGGCTTTTGAACGAGACCTGCCGGCTTTACTTTACTTTAGCTATAGGGACAGTTTCGCCGACCTAACAGCCAATAAACTACGGCTGGAATCAGGTTATCCTTTTTATTTCCACTTCCTTATAGGCACCTCTAGAAAGCTTTGGTTCACTTATTTCGCATGTCTGGACATTATAAAAAAATTTGACGCATACTTTCATGTGCAGGTGAACGATGAAGGGATTGCTAAAAATGATGAAGAAGCAGAGAAGAACCCAAGAGGAGATGAGGAGAGGAGTTGCGCTTTCAACAAAGTTAAAGGGAGAGACACTCGATCGAACAGACATGCTGCTCGGTCAAGCTCAGGGCAGCTCCAGAAGGAAGCAAAAACAAAACTCTGGAATAAATTCAACTCCACCGAGTAGCTACACTACTCGGTCGAGCTCAGGAGCAGTCAGAAGATAGATCTGAAATCATCGATCTAGAATCAATTTGACTCGACCGAGTAGCCTTAGTGCTCGATCGAGCTCAGTGCAGCAACAAACGAGAGAAAAAAAAGAGTTCTGAAAATATTCAGCTTGATCGAGATGAGTAAGCAGATCGGTCGAGTACCATGTTCAGAATGGGGGCTTAATTTCCACTTTTTCACTCGATTGAGCAGCGTGCGTTGCTCGACTGAGCATCAACTTAAGTCGGGGGCGCCCCTTTTAAATCACAACAAAATGGACCGAGCAGCCCTAGCTCGGTCGGCCCCGTATATAACAAACCTGACCCCACCCCTAATTAACCCCCAATTCAAATCATAAAACACATCCCGATCAAGCTCCCCTTTTACAAGCCCTAATCCGCTCGACCCCTCACTCGATTGACCCCGTCGCATGCGCTGCCTGAGCACCACCGCACCCCACTCGGTTCAACCCCTCCTAACAATTAATTCCACCCCTCCCTCTTCCCTCTCTCTTCCCACATCTCTCTCTCTCTAATCCCTAATCTGAACCCTAAAATCGATTAATTCCTAATTTTGAACCTTAAATCCTATTAATTTCTTTACTCTTCTATTAATACTTCCCTAACCATCTAATGTAGGTACATTTGGAGCGTTAGGAAGTAGTGCTTGGGTTTCGACTGTGTTTGTCGCTTGGGATAAGCTTGTGGGAAGCTTTGCTTGGAGACTTCGCATAGACTCACGCTTCCCGGGATTTGGTACACTCGTTCCTCACTATACTTTATATCACAATATCCTGTGTTTGCACCTGGTCGCACGTTACAATTATGATGCCGCCTATGACACAGGGTAGTAGGAAGCCTATGGAGAAGAAGAGGAAAGCCGATGACTTCGATGCTTCTTCTTCT
Organism: Scilla litardierei; assembly: GCA_030789695.1. Classification (NCBI taxonomy): domain Eukaryota; kingdom Viridiplantae; phylum Streptophyta; class Magnoliopsida; order Asparagales; family Asparagaceae; genus Scilla; species Scilla litardierei. The sequence goes on from CM061134.1 coordinate 115,877,189, forward strand.
CGCCGAGCATGCCATCGACCATCTCCACCAACCTCACCCTCCTTATCCCCTACACCACTCGCACTAGAGGGACCACAGACTAGTGCCGCCATTTCCATTCTCACATCTTCTCTACCACCCCCACCTCAGCCACCCTAGGGGACCCTAAAGACATACGACATTGTCTTCAGGAACGATGTGCACCGCGAGAGATTCGTGATCATTTCCCGTTGCCCCCATCGGCCCCACCAGATTCACTGACATCCCAGCTCTCCAGAGTCTAGGGCTGCTTGAGGGTGTCAAGTGCCTTTACAAGGCCATAGATTGGGAGCACTTCTTGCATATGACCACAACCACCTATGTTCGCCTCACCTACGAGGCAATGTGCTCCATAGTCTGTGTAGACCAGGGCATTAGGTTCAGACTCTTGGACTGCGATGTTGTCATCACCTACGCCATGATCCGAGCCTTCTTCAGCTTCCCACCCATCCCAGATCCCTCTCAGGCCTTTGCACCTGACACATAGCTCCCATCCTTTAGTGCCAAGAGTTTTTGGAGTCGGATAGTCGGTCTCCCACACTTCAGCTCTAGCAGGGCGAAGTCCTCGTCAATCATTTACCCCTACCTACACTTCGCTCAGTGCCACCTCGCCACGACTATCTTCTCTAGACCTAAGCTTGGCACCATCTCGCACCCTGAGTTAGTCCACCTTAGTGGAATGACCAGACCCATCCGTTGCATTGACGATGGCACACTCCGACCCCACCTCCTATCAGACACAGCCCGTTGGCTGTGCATCCGCCTGGTTTCCACTTACACCTCTGCTATGGAGATTTGTTGTGGCGGTTTCTTCACATTCTTTGCCTTCATGCTTGGCCTTGACCTTCCAACCAATCTCGTGGCTGCCACCGGGCCTACCACACTGACCACCGATGTGCTTGCTTGCATGCACATGATCAAGCCCCACGGTAAGAACCATTGGATCTACCTTCAAGGCCCATCGTGAGTATCACATGGTCCTCCCACGCGCCGACCTTACATGCTTTGAGCCTGCCCACTTAGACTGGATTCTACCGGGCATGCTCCCCATCCCACCCATTCACATCCTAGAGCTTGTAGGACCACCAGTTAAGCAGCGTAATGAAGATTGGGAGCTTAGCTCCGAGGAGGACCAGGAGAGAGCACCCACTCCTACCACTTTCGCACCTTTAGCGAGCACCTCTGTCCCCACTTCTGTCAGTGCTCCCACCACCACCACACCTTCCACCACTCCAGCTGAGAGTTCCAGGGTAGTCCACACTTCTATCCATGGTACCACTTCACCACCATCATCACTGCCCGTATCTGAGGGCACTTCTGTATCTGTCGCCCCTGAGCCTACACTTGAGACCACCCATATTGAGCATGTCCCCACCGAGCCGGCTGACACTACCGTCCCTACCCCTACCGTCTCTACACCTTTAGACTCTACCCCGATCACTCCTACCATTCTCGAGTCCACAGTCCCACTGTCCACACCAGCTACTGGCAGCACTTCTGTCTCCACGGCTGCCATTTTTTCTGAGAGCATCGTGGTATCTGTCATCACGCCTGTCGCCACGGTGACTCTGTCTACTGATACACACATTCCAACGACTGTACCTAATCTCGCATCCATCACTATCCCATCTTCCACCGAGATCCCAGCTAGGCCACCCTGTCCTGATTTTGCAGTCAGAACTCGTGCACCACACGCATGAGTCCAGGTAGAGAGAGGTGCCCTAGTGGTTCACGTCAGCCACCAAGTTCCTACACACTGACGCATGCTTGACAGCGGTAGAGTCTGAGATTGCTGGGCTGAGGCGAGACTTTGTCGCCTTTACACAGACAGTAACTACCCACCTCCAGTCACAACGGGGGACACTCGAGAGATTTTAGAGATTCTGAGGGCACGGGGTGCACTACCTGCTACACTTGCACCAGCACCTCCAGTCACTCTAGCACCACCTGTCGACACTCCATCTTCTGGTCCGCAGCAGCGGGACCCATCACCACCTTTAGAGGGTGGTGCCCCTGCTTGATTTGCACTTTTTCCCATGTTCTCTCCTCTCACTCTTTCATGTGCCCATCTGTCCACACGGGGCCTAGCACCACATAGCTTGGGGGAGAACCCATTTTCATCCATATGCATATGCATCATCACATCATTTGCATGCTTGTTCATATTTTCGGTATCAGGACCATGCATTTGCATTCATTCATTTTTTTCTTCTTTTCCTTTTAGTTTTCTTATTTTTATGAGTTCTCATTACCCACCCACCCCACCCTAGCATCATTAACTATCTTTAACGAGTGAGGACACTGCTGTGTTTAGCTTGGAGGATAAGCACTATCGCTTTTATTTATTTTTCTCTCACTTTGCATCATTTTTCGCTTTATTTTTCCACCCATTTTCCACCACATTTTTTCTCTTTAGCATCATACTTCTCGTCTTTTGGTTTGTGTGCATGCTTATTTTATTTTATTCCACTTTTTCTTTTCTTTCTTTTGTTAGATGAGTTCCTTATGGTGACATCTCTTATTGCTTTTGTAGCCATCATGATGCTTTTATTCCATGCCATGCTACGTAGAGTTATTTCATAATCTTGTTATTCATAAGTACTTGCAAAATATTCTTTTGATGACTTCTCTAGTGTGAATGCAGGAGACTTATTGAAACTGAATGTACAGAGTAATGTTTAGTATGCTCTCATTGGAAATGTACCAAGATTCATGCATAATTAGCATATCTGAAGCACATATTTTACATTCTTATTCTCATTCTTGTTGCATGCCTGATATGATTGAAAACTTTACTGCTTGAGAATATCCATGCTTATACATGAGTCTAGTTGATGTATTATCTTACTAAATCATTTGTGCACACTTTTAAGTGAACCGAGTGTTATATTAATTCTTTCTTCACATATATCTTTCATTCTCTACATGTCACTTGAGTTCCCCTCCCAAAGCTACTTGCACTGCATCCATTCCCAAAAATCACACACAAAAGAAAAGCTAGCTCTAAAAAAGTATAAAAAGCCAAAAAGGAGCCAAAAATAAAAAAAAATACAAATCCTATTGCTCATACAAAATTCCAAAAAGAAAAATTTATGAGAAAAAATGTTTCAAAAGTTCAAAAAGAAAAGAATAGAGAAAAATTCTCAATTTCAATTACTTGAAATCACAAATATACTTGGGAAAACCAATACAATTCCACGATCATTTCCTTTGGATGCAACGCATCAAGTTAAGCTTGGGGGGATGAATTCTTTCGACCAAACGAGTGATCATAACATTAGAGTGGAGTTGTGCACAAATAGGGAATTTTGATAATACTGAAACTTAGAGAAATAACTTAGATATGGAGATTTCTTATGATTTGATATGAATATGTGAATGTCTTGACTCTTATTCCATTCTCTATTGCATGCTTAGTATGAATTCTCTATGCTTCCGTTATAGCTTTCGATTGAAAAGTGCATCACCATGTTTTGTATATTCAAGATGATGTGTCCATATTTTACACTATTTTCATATCATTATTCCATTGCATCTCATGCCATTTTCGCATCCAAATCCCTCATTTTACTACGATATTGCATTTCTGACGATATTTCAGAGTTTCGAAGTGTTTTGTCAGTTTTTAGGGATTTTGGAGCGATTTGGGACCCCACTTGGGTATGTACACATCCGACGTGCTCGTGAGCTTATTGGCGGGGCTCTGGAGGAGTTTGCCATACTTTCAGAGCCATTATAAGAGTCATTGGAGGAGAAGAGAGAGAGCAGAGGAGAGGGAGACAGCCCCATCACTCCCTAGCATTTTCCCAGAAAATGCTCGGTCCGAGCAGCTCAGCTGCTCGACCGAGCCATATCAGATGGAGAAGAGAGCTGATACAGGCTGACTTGGACTGAGCAGCTCACCTGCTCGGTCAAGTAGCCTCAATCTCCCCAAGCCGAAGCAAGCCACGACGCGGCCCGAGCTGCCGACCGAGTCGACCCCATACTCGGACCGAGTAGAGCTTACTCGGTCTGGGTAGGCTGAGCAACGTCTTCGAAGATTTCTGTAGTGCCCGGTCGAGCAGCTCATCTGCTCGGCCCGAGCCAACGAACGAGCAGCTTATTACTCGACCGAGTCACCTACTCGGTCGGTAACTCAGGGCCATTTTTGGAAAGTTTTGAAAGATCGCGATGCGCGCGATGCGCGTGATCTCGGGGCACTGAAGGCTCGCGGAGCTGAGTGACTGAGGGGGATCTTCCATTAGGGAATTTGGAGGAGAGTTTTTGAGCAGAGCCTGGGCGATTTTCTGTAGGATTTTCTCAGAGTAAATTTTGTAAGAAGAATTTGAGATCAATTACTTAAGGATTATTGTGTTATTTTGGATTGTTCTTGTGCTTGGAATTCTTTTATAAATTGTAGATCATTCGCTTGGCCCGCTGTAAGTCTTCTACTTGGATTATTTTAATATCTATGATGTCTCTTCCTCTGGAATCAATGATTTTATTTGTTATTATTGCGATGTGTGAGTAGATTCTTTCTAGGGTTGATGGGTTAGCCCTAAGACTCTAGGGGGAAATGTAGATCTGGATCCTTACGTTGAATTGGGGATTTAGGGTTGTATTTCGGTTGATCCTACCGAATCCGTAGATAACCCGTACTGAGATCATGCCCACGGTCTATGGAATTGATGTGCTTAAGGGGTATCTAAGGATTAGAATATGGAAATCGGTGGATCCAACCAAGGCACATGACCATGCCCGGCTCGTGCCTTGAGGGGACCCATTGACGAACTATACCACTACGTTGACGGTTACCACCATTGCGTCAACGAGAGCCATTGAAATACCCCACAATTCTAACCCACGAGAGTGGTACGAATTGGGGGATTAATTCCATAGCCCTAATGCAATGCAAGGATCATATCCTAACATCGACCCCCAATGATCCTAGTGGCGATCCCTAAAGCCCTAGTCCCTTTTATTAATATTACAGCAACATCACCCCGAACAAACATTTAACCCCGATAGATATCTCACTTCTAGACTTAGAAATAAACTGAGAACCAATTGACACTATCACCGTCCCTGTGGGATTCGACAATCTTTTATACTATAACTCGACACCGTCTGCTTGCGGATTGAGCCCGAAATCATAGCATAGGGGCCAACCTACGCCTGGCGATTGTGACACCGCCAGGTGGAACCTAGGTGTAGATTGCAGGTGCGTCAAGTTTTTGTCACAGTTACCGGGGACGACAATAGTGTTCCATCTCAGTTTGTTTTTATTTTTTTTGTGAAGTTTGCTAGCATTCCGATCATTTCTTTTTTATTCTTTATATTTATTTTGGTGGTACTGACGGTATTTCTTTGAGTTTTGTTGGTGCATGAACACCCGCTACAAAGGGTCTACTAGAGAATTATTATTCGATCCTGAGATCGAAAAGACAGCCAGGACTTTGAGAGCCTCTAGTAGAAGTTCATCTCCATCTGCTTAGATGGAAGAAAATCCTCCTCCTCCTCCTCCTCGCATTGGGTCCATCAGGGACCACATGAAACCTACTTTTGGGAACAACTTCTCCATCCTCAGACCGCAACTGACGGTGACGAGATTCGAGCTCAAGACAGGGTTGATCAATCTTATGCAGCAAGATCCCTTTCATGGGCATCCTCATGAAAATCCCAACCATCACATTGACTCCTTCTTGGCGAAGTGTGATACATTCAAGGCGAAGGACGTCAGTGGTGATGCTGTGAAGCTGCGGCTTTTCCCGTTCACCTTAAGGGATAAAGCCTCCTATTGGCTCCGGGCCCATCCTCCCAACCACTTCACCACCTGGGAGAAGCTTGCGCTCGCATTCATGGATAAGTTTTATCCCCCCTCGAAGACGGTCCGGATCCGTGGAGCTATATCGAACTTCAAGCAGCTCCCACATGAGTCACTTTACGAGGCTTGGGAGAGGTTCAAGGACCTCCAACACCAGTGTCCTCACCATGGGATCGAGCCCTGGGATTTGGTGCAGAGCTTCTACAACCGGCTCCAGCCTAGCACCAAGATGATTATCGATGCTGCGACGCAGGGCGCCTTATTAGACAAGTCACCTAAGGAGGCTATAGATCTGTTGGAGCACATGGCGGCCAACAATCAGTAGTGGAACGATGAACAGACCGTTGTGAGCCGGACTCCCGAGGTCAAGGTCGCTAACCACTTGGACTCTCACATTGAGACCTTGTGCAAGCAAGTGGCCCGCATTGAGCAGCGCCTGGACTCCATCACTGCTTCACCCAGTACAGCATATCATCCCGCTGAAGAATATGTAGACCCGGGATATATCCCTAGTGAGGGCCATTATGAGGGTGCTGAGACATCCGAGACCGTGCAGTAAGTCCAAGGAGAGGGACAGAATCAGTGGCAGCATCCTGCCGCCAGGAATCACCCGGGGTTTTCCTATGGAAACCCAAGTGGAGGGCTGCAATCTTCGCAATTTCAGAGGCCCCCACCCCCTCCTCAGCAGCAGCATCAGCAGCAGCAGAACCATCAGCAGGGCGGCTTTAGGCCAGCTGGGCCCTACAGGCCGCCGGGATATCAGTTCAACCGGCCGCCTCAGTAGAATTTTGCACCGGCTCCACCCAAGTCTAATCTTGAAGCCACACTGGAGACCTTCATGAGTAGTCAGATCCGCTTCAATCAGGATACATCGAACCAATTGAAGAATATCAATTCTTCGCTCGATGAACTGAGGGGGTAAATGTCGCAGTTGCTGAAGAATCAGGGGAGATTGCCCTCCCAGCCTGAGACTAACCCTAGAGCTCAAGCCAACGCCGTGGTTTCAGTGTCCACACGAGGAGGACGGGTGACTGACGCTGTCATGTTCCCAGTGCTTAATAAAGAGAAGATCACCATTGAAGAAGCTGTTGATGACAGCGATAGAGTTGAGGCCACTGAAGGGCCAACCATTATTGAGGAGAAAGCGGATGCCCCTCCCATCACGCCTACAACGATGCCGCCTCCCGTCGATGCATCCAAGAGTAAATCCTCCCGACCTCCTCCCCATACCCACAGAGGCTAGCCTTAGCCAAATTAGAAAAGAAGTACTCTAATTTCATGGAGCTATTAAAGGAGATTCAGCTGAACATCCCGTTTATAGACGACATCACCGAGATCCCGACCTACGCCAAATTTCTAAAGGATTTCATCACGGGAAAGAGGAGGCCCGAAGAAATAAAGCTATTGGAGGATTCCACCTCCGTGATCAGAAATCACCTCCCCGGGAAGCTGCCAGATCCAGGGAGCTTTACCGTGCCATGTTCCATCGGTGGGATGCCAATCAGCAGAGCATTAATTGACTTGGGGGCTAGCATCAGTTTGATGCCCCTCTCCATCTTCAAGAGACTTCAGACGGGAAGCGAGCTTAAACCGACGAGTATGTCCATTCAGCTCGCCGATCATTCCATCACCTACCCGGTGGGAATAGCAAGGGACGTCATCATCCAGATACCTCCAGAACTATGTGTTCTAGTCGACTTCATCATCATGGACATGCCTGAGGGAGGGAGCTCTCAACTCATACTCGGCTGCCCCTTTATGGCGACGGCCGGTGTTCTTATAGACGTCCGAGAAGGAACCCTCTCTCTCGACATGGGGGATATTGAAGCTGAGTTCCAACTACAAAAGCCGATGAGGGAGCGAGCCCATGTAGAAGGGGCTAGCTATCTGGAGCTTCTCGAAGAAGAAGCAATTGAAGATTTTACTACCGAGGGGGTCCTGAAGGACCCAATGAGGACAAGCATTGACGATGATGGCGACCCAACCTACAACAAAGCGGTCGCCGTGTATATCCAAGTGTTGGATGAGGAGTTTCTACGTCGTTCATCAAATAATCAAAGACCGGAGACTATATGCTACATGGAGGAGAATCGTGAAGTAGGCGGAGATCAAATGCCGTCGGAATGCACCATCATAAAGATAGATGCGCGACCACCGCACGCACCAAATGAAAGCTGATATATTAGAGGGAGTCGAGCTTATGACTGAAAACGAGCGCTTATTGGGAGGCAACCTAATTCCTTAGATTTTCAATTTTCTTTCTTAGTTTCTTATTTTTCATTTTTTATTTCGTATTTTAAAACAAAAATTATAAAAAATCACAAAAATTTGACGAGTTAGTATTTTGTGTAGGACGGACAATTGGGGGTATGCATATGGACATTATAAACTGAAGGAAGCTGGAGGAGAACATCAAATTCGAAGATTTGGGGAGAAATCAAAGAAAATGAAGAAGGACAGAAGACACAGGAGACTCGACCGAGCAGATTCCCTGCTCGGTCGAGCAGCACAGACACGGAGACATGAACGCTATATGGCGCGGCCTGAGCAGCTTCCTGCTCGGTCCGAGTAGAAATCAACTCAGTCCGAGTACCTGTAACGACTGGTTTTTGTATGATTGGATTATCAGTGTGTTTTGCTTGTGATGGTGGGTTCTCTCCTTGTGTGGTTTCCATTTCCATAGTTCTCGCTTTCATTCATCTCGTTGAGATTTACTAGCTTTCGTTTTCATTCCTTTTGATGTGATCTTCTAGCTTCTTACTTAGAATCATTGAACTCGGAGTAAGTCACTCGTGACGAGCTTCATATCGATCATATCTTAGCGATAGGTTGATCCTAGAAACCTTAGAATTCATCCCGGACCTTCGCGCTCCATTTCGAGACTTTTCGTGCACGTTAGTTGGTTCAAGAAGATCAACCGACCGACTAGATTCCAAACTAGTCGGTCAGGAAATCAACTGGAACCGACTAGTTCATTCAATCAATTATTCAGGAGTTACTGTTTACGCTTAATCGGTCTAAGAACAACCATCGACCGACTAGATGCTAAACTAGTCGGTCAGGAATCCTTCTCAGACCAACTAACTCTCATTTCCATGATCTCTCTCAGAATTCAGCCTTTAGTCGGTCAATGAACACTCACCGACCGACTAGTTCTCAAACTAGTCGGTTGACAAGCCTTCACAGACCGACTAACTCATAGTCCAGTTTTCCTGAGCGAGCTACTGTTTACTCTTAGTCGGTCTGTGTTGATCAACCGACCGACTAGTTCCCAAGCTAGTCGGTCACCAATCCTTCTTTGACTGACTAATCAGCCCAGGAAACCCTAGTTTTGCCCTAGCCGCCACACTTTTCTATAAATATGCCCCAAACGTTTTCTTCTTCTTCCTCATCATCCCAAACCCTAATTTCTCCCCCATTGAGCCCCCTTCTTCCCCAAACCATTGATCCTTCATCCCAAGCTTATCCATCATCATCCAAACCCTCATTTCACATATCCTACCTCTCCTCAACCTCAAACCCTCATCAAATCTCCAAAAGCCTCATCCAACCCCATTTCTCCAGATTTTCCCCATTTCCAGATCTGAGCCAGATCGTTCTTTCGTCGCCGTAGTTCTCGGCGTCGTTCCTCCGCTTCTTCACGGGTAGTATTCTTCCTTTAATAATCTCATAACCCACACTTGATATTTGTGAAACCCTAATAAAAAGGATCATTAGAAATCGTAGGGTTCGATTGTGAATACGGATTAGTTACCATTCTAATGTTGTTTTTCCATGACAGTGATCCATTCCCGTAGATAACAAATTTGTGTGATGTGCCTTCGTTGATCGTTCTCCTCGGCGCCAGGCAAGTGAAACTTGCATCTCTTGATTTGGGCCATGTCTTAGGCCATTACCTTGCTTTAGCGTAAAAGAGACTAGACAGTGAAAGGATAGCTGTCTGGACGCCTTTGATCTAGCTTGACAACGAAGCTAGATCCGTCACCTTCATCATGCTTGCCAAGTCATGTTTAATTTCCATTAACGGTACGCAAATATCTGTTCATGTCATTGCATAGTGATTATTCATCGTGATTGCGTAGCACACGCTACAATATTATATTCCTGGCTCGTGTTCCAGAAGCGAGCCCTGTAGTTGGAAACCCCAACGCTCGGATACCGGCTAGGTGCACCCTTATGCCAAATACACTTCCTGGCTCGTGATCCAGAAGCGAGCGCAGTTAGTTGGAAACCCCAACGCTCGACACATATGGGTGGGGTAAGAGATATGCGACCACATGAGCCCCGAGTTGGCCTGATCCGCCACTCCGGCCAGCAGGCGAAATCTCAAGTGCACAAGTGATTAATAGTGATAAGTGAATCGTGATTAGTGCTTAGTGATTGCTACATCGTGAGTGCGTGACACACTCTTTTTAAACTGCTGCATCAAATAAACTGTCATGTCATCGCTTAATATTATAAGTGCTAGGTTGTTAGTTACTTTCAGTTTCCTTGCGCAAGTCTTTCCAGACTTACTACACGTGCCCCTTTTCTCTTTTGGGTGTCACATGTTAGACCCAGAGCCAGAGCTTTGTTGCAGGGGATATGGTGTTGCTGATGCTGATGTTTGCTGTGGTGGTGAGTGGACACCAGGGGCCTGTCTTGAAGACCGCTCGTGTTCACTTCTTTGTTTAGGTTTGCTATTAGTTGTTGGCGCGTGACACCTTTGTATGTATGTTATACCTTGTTGGCCATGTTTGGGCCTTAGACTCTTTTCCTTTTAGCCTGGTGGCTTTTCTGCGATATTGTAATTTGTTTATGGACATTTGGAGATTCAATAGAATGTCGTCTCATTTCCTTATTATCATTGTTGTTTCGTTTCGTTTTGCAAGGACTTTCCATAATAAGTGTTTTTATACGCTTATCAGACTTGGACCTTGACAGGCCCCTGGTGAGTGGACACCAGGGGCCTGTCTTGAAGACCGCTCGTGTTCACTTCTTTGTTTAGGTTTGCTGTTAGTTGTTGGCGCGTGGCACCTTTGTATGTATGTTATACCTTGTTGGCCATGTTTGGGCCTTAGACTCTTTTCCTTTTAGCCTGGTGGCTTTTCTGCGATATTGTAATTTGTTTATGGACATTTGGAGATTCAATAGAATGTCGTCTCATTTCCTTATTATCATTGTTGTTTCGTTTCTCTTTGCAAGGACTTGCCATACTAAGTGTTTTTATACGCTTATCAGACTTGGAGCTTCACAGCTTCAAGTATGTGCGGACCTTCTCACGTCTCGCCTCCACATTTTTGGGAAGCGGGGCGTGACAGGTTTTATTGGTGGCCCATGCAGGTCCATTTGCAAATGTGAACTATCGGAACAATGATAATAATTATGGAATTTCCATTAAATAAATTAGAACATCCAATTTATAAGCCTTGAGTCTAGTTTTTTTTAGTGTTCCTATGCCTTAGGTAGCTGGTAGACGTGTTAGGGCATCTGTCTCAGCTTAGTAGGAACCCATTAGATCAGGACCATAGCTAGACTTAGATAGACGTCTGTGCTTGCTAGTTAGGAATCCTTGATTGTTAGCTAGACTCCATGTTAGTGATTTGTTTGATTGTCTTAAGAGTTACCTTAGTGGTTCCCGCCTAGCTCTGGCCATGATAGACTCCTAGGATTTCTTTAGCCGTTCGCTTGGGTTCATCGATTTCGGGCCCAACAGAACATGATCTTGATTCTCTTAGAACCTTCCTGAGATCTATATATTCTAACCCATTAGAAGCTTTAGTGTTAAGGTTCCCTTGGCCTTTAGTTAACCCGATGATTAGAACCCCCCCTGATTCAATCTTTCCTGGTCACTACACTTTGGTGTTACTGACCGTAGATCTTCATCATGGTTTTCTTGCATCGTGATTTAGGCGCATTCAATTCACATAAACCACTTCCCTTGTCCTCAATTCACATGACCGCCTCATTACAATTATCCTTGATCTTTCAAATGTTTTCCGTTGCAAATCTTGATTCTTCCAAAGTTATTTTCGAATACTTTCCTTATTTGAAGTTTCACTCAATTTAAATTTTGTTCTAAACTTCTTTAAATATGTCTCCCTAAATTTCGATGGAGTTAAAAGTCGTTCTTGAATTTTGAAGACTTTTGGTCGTAATTTTAAAATTACTATCTTGTACTATTTTTTTTAACAATGTATCTTTCGCATTTCGATTTTTAAACTTTATTACTATCCTGATGGTTCGATATACCGTCCTTTTTCCTAACTACAAAAAAATTTATTTTAACCACTTATCTTACATACCTTTAGGGGTATTTTTCCAAACTGAATGGACTTCAACTAATTTTTGTATATATCAATTATAGGTTCGTCGTACTCGTACTTCAAAAGTTTTTATACCAACACGTTCTTTTGGCGAATCCTTATTTCCCTAAAAGTATCTTCGATCTTCTTCTTTCGTTAAGTTTAAATTTGTTCGAAACACTTTTGATATATGTAAGGTTTCATGCTCCTTCGCCGACTTAAATTATTTATGTTTTTAAATATCGAAACTTGTGTTGAGATTTTTAGATTAGAAGTTTATAATATTTTCAGCATATACTTTCGTATCGATATAAATGTCTTGTCCCTTTTCATATACCAATTTCATTCTGAACAGTATTTCTATTTTCCTAACTCGATTCATACTTTCTTTTCTTACTTGTGCCATTAAAATTTTATTCGAAAACACCTCGTGCTTACTCTTAATAAACTTTTCAAGTCCCTTTGGACTTCAGCTTTTAGCAAGTTGATTTTATGCTCAACATTTTCCATATTTCAGATTTTTGTAAAAAAAATTACTATTTCGAAATCATTCCTGACTTAGACCCTTCATAAAACGGTTTAAAAGTTTTAATACTAACTTGATGAGTTTAAATATCCTTTTCTCTTTCCATACTACTAAGATATTATCTTTCCATTCACCATACACACTTTTAAGATAATTTCTAAAATATGACTTCAATTATTTTTATATATCGGTACCACGTTCATTTTGCTCGTACATTAAGATCTTGTATAAATCAATTTTTGTTGGGAAATCCGGGTTTCTCTAAAAGTATTTTCGATATGGTTTATTTGGGATTTCTCTTCAGTTTTAAGATTTGGAAAACCTTTAGCATGCGCTTAAATTCTCCACACTATACATGATCTGATTTCAATCTTCGAATCTCAAAACTTTTCCAAAATTTTTAGATTGCTGCTGCATAACATTTCTGACCTATGTTTTAATGTTCGAGTAAATGATTTCCTTTTTCCTCATGATGATTTTATATACGCCAATAAACCACTTTTCCTCTTATTACGTATATTCTTCTCAAACTCGTTTTCAAACAACTTGTTTATCGACCTCTAAATAATTTTATACAAACGAGGACTCCGACTTTTTGAAGTACAACGGTCTTCGAATTCACGTATTTTAACTTATGTTGTTTACACTACCTTCTTTACGTATTCCTTAAGGGTATCATTGCATCATCTTTCCACCTAAACATTCACAGTCTTACCCTGATTCCCCTAACCAAATTTGGCTCCTTATCTTCGTCCTAGCTGAACCCATGTTTTTCGATCTTTCTATTCGTCATGATCTAGGTTCGGTTCTTTCCTATTGTCTAGCCCATAGAGCTTGTCGTTGCCTGTGTCAACCTTGTTATAGTTTGGTGGGCCCATTAGTTAAGTGGTTATGTCGTCGTAGTGTTGATTTCGTGGATGTGTATGCCTTGGAGTGGTATTGGTATGTGTATGGCTACTGTGTTACGCATATAAATGTCCTGCTATGATTTGAGTCTCACTCAAGCTTGAGTGGGTATACTCTATGTACTTTGGTATAATTGTTTGTGGTGGTGAATAGTGATGGATGATGTATGTATGGTGTTTGAGTTGTTTGTGCTTGGTTGTGTTACGCACACAATTGTGGGTGGCTATACCAATATATAGTTATAGGACTATATGTGAGGTGAAAATATGGTGAAATATTTGCATGTATTTGAATGACTAAATAAATGTGAAATTATTTTCAAATAAGAGAGGCTTGGTTATTTTCTTATAGTAAGTAATAAGTGTTTATTGTTGTATAAATATATTGACTATATATATGTGATTGAAATACGTGTATGAAATTGATTGACTATAATAAGTATGAGTGTACTATGTGAGTGAAAATATGTGTGTAGTGGTAGTAATATTTGATTTCTAGTGCATATATATATAAGCACTCGAAATGAAAGTACTTGGTTGAATTTATGATGTGATATTGGTTGAGGGTAGTTACCAGAGCGCCTATATATGTGTTAGAAAGTCCGAGGACGGACTTTATTCTAAGGTGGGTAGGATGTAACGACTGGTTTTTGTATGATTGGATTATCAGTGTGTTTTGCTTGTGATGGTGGGTTCTCTCCTTGTGTGGTTTCCATTTCCATAGTTATCGCTTTCATTCATCTCGTTGAGATTTCCTAGCTTTCGTTTTCATTCCTTTTGATGTGATCTTCTAGCTTCTTCCTTAGAATCATTGAACTCGGAGTAAGTCACTCGTGACGAGCTTCATATCGATCATATCTTAGCGATAGGTTGATCCTAGAAACCTTAGAATTCATCCCGGACCTTCGCGCTCCATTTCGAGACTTTTCGTGCACGTTAGTTGGTTCAAGAAGATCAACCGACCGACTAGATTCCAAACTAGTCGGTCAGGAAATCAACTGGAACCAACTAGTTCATTCAATCAATTATTCAGGAGTTACTGTTTACTCTTAATCGGTCTAAGAACAACCATCGACCGACTAGATGCTAAACTAGTCGGTCAGGAATCCTTCTCAGACCGACTAACTCTCATTTCCATGATCTCTCTCAGAATTCAGCCTTTAGTCGGTCAATGAACACTCACCGACCGACTAGTTCTCAAACTAGTCGGTTGACAAGCCTTCACAGACCGACTAACTCATAGTCCAGTTTTCCTGAGCGAGCTACTGTTTACTCTTAGTCGGTCTGTGTTGATCAACCGACCGACTAGTTCCCAAGCTAGTCGGTCACCAATCCTTCTTTGACCGACTAATCAGCCCAGGAAACCCTAGTTTTGCCCTAGCCGCCACACTTTTCTATAAATACGCCCCAAACGTTTTCTTCTTCTTCCTCATCACCCCAAACCCTAATTTCTCCCCCATTGAGCCCCCTTCTTCCCCAAACCATTGATCCTTCATCCCAAGCTCATCCATCATCATCCAAACCCTCATTTCACATATCCTACCTCTCCTCAACCTCAAACCCTCATCAAATCCCCAAAAGCCTCATTCAACCCCATTTCTCCAGATTTTCCCCATTTCCAGATCTGAGCCGGATCGTTCTTCCGTCGCCGTAGTTCTCGGCGTCGTTCCTCCGCTTCTTCACGGGTAGTATTCTTCCTTTAATAATCTCATAACCCACACTTGATATTTATGAAACCATAATAAAATGGATCATTAGAAATCGTAGGGTTCGATTGTGAATACGGATTAGTTACCGTTCTAATGTTGTTTTTCCATGACAGTGATCCATTCCCGTAGATAACAAATTTGTGTGATGTGCCTTCGTTGATCGTTCTCCTTGGTGCCAGGCAAGTGAAACTTGCATCTCTTGATTTGGGCCATGTCTTAGGCCATTACCTTGCTTTAGCGTAAAAGAGACTAGACAGTGAAAGGATAGCTGTCTGGACGCCTTTGATCTAGCTTGACAACGAAGCTAGATCCGTCACCTTCATCATGCTTGCCAAGTCATGTTTAATTTCCATTAACGGTACGCAAATATCTGTTCATGTCATTGCATAGTGATTATTCATCGTGATTGCGTAGCACACGCTACAATATTATATTCCTGGCTCGTGTTCCAGAAGCGAGCCCTGTAGTTGGAAACCCCAACGCTCGGATACCGGCTAGGTGCACCCTTATGCCAAATACACTTCCTGGCTCGTGATCCAGAAGCGAGCGCAGTTAGTTGAAAACCCCAACGCTTGACACATATGGGTGGGGTAAGAGATATGCGGCCACCTGAGCCCCGAGTTGGCCTGATCCGCCACTCCGGCCAGCAGGCGAAATCTCAAGTGCACAAGTGATTAATAGTGATAAGTGAATCGTGATTAGTGCTTAGTGATTGCTACATCGTGAGTACGTGACACACTCTTTTTAAACTGCTGCATCAAATAAACTGTCATGTTATCGCTTAATATTATATGTGCTAGGTTGTTAGTTACTTTCAGTTTCCTTGCGCAAGTCTTTCCAGACTTGCTGACATGTGCCCCTTTTCTCTTTTGGGTGTCACATGTTAGACCTAGAGCCAGAGTTTTGTTGCAGGGGATATGGTGTTGCTGATGCTGATGTTTGCTGTGGTGGTAAGTGGACACCAGGGGCCTGTCTTGAAGACCGCTCGTGTTCACTTCTTTGTTTAGGTTTGCTGTTAGTTGTTGGCGCGTGGCACCTTTGTATGTATTTTATACCTTGTTGGCCATGTTTGGGCCTTAGACTCTTTTCCTTTTAGCATGGTGGCTTTTCTGCAATATTGTAATTTGTTTATGGGCATTTGGAGATTCAATAGAATGTCGTCTCATTTCCTTATTATCATTGTTGTTTCGTTTCGCTTTGCAAGGACTTGCCATAATAAGTGTTTTTATACGCTTATCAGACTTGGAGCTTCACAGCTTCAAGTATGTGCGGACCTTCTCACGTCTCGCCTCCACATTTTTGGGAAGCGGGACGTGACAGTACCCAACTGCTCGATCGAGTACTACAGACTATCGAATTTGAGGAGAAAACATCACTCTGTCGACCCGGACAGAGTATTATCGGCACGGCCCGAGTAGGATTCGACGCGGACCGAGCAACCAATTGCTCGGTCGAGTCGTACATGCTATGTAATTTGGGGAGAAAACGTCACTCTGTCGACTCGGACAGAATATTATTGGCACGGTCCAAGTAGGATTTGACGTGGATCGAGCAACAAGATACTCGGTCGAGCAGACGAGGGAGTACTTTGCTTAAAAAAATTTCATTGACCCGGTCGAGCAGCTTAGCTGCTCGGACCAAGTCGGGTCGGGTTTCAAACCCAACCTGTTTCACTTCCTTTTTATCTCATCGTTAAATTTTTTTAAACCCTAATTCTAAAATTTTACCCCCCCGAACTCCCTAACCCCTCCCCTACTCGTTTGACCCTCCATACCGGGCCGTCTTCCTCTACCCGCACCGCCACTGGTGCTGCCAGTTGCTCCATCGCTCTCCGGTCCTCTCCACTGACGTCATTAGCAGCTTTGAGGACTAGCTTGGATGATCTTTTGTGCGATCGCATCATTCGCACTTATGGTACACTCGTTCCCTTCTATATTTTCATACCGTATCCCATTCACCGCATACACGATGGTTTGCACACGCGGTGCCACCACACCTCCCATTCACAGGAAGAGGCCATCATCTGGCGCCTCCTCTTCCCGACCCCACCATCGTGCACGCCACACCACCACTACCTCCACTACCACCACACCGTCTACCACCGCTCTTTCCGGCCCAAGAAGCCGACCGAGTCGAAATACGTCGCAATTCTAACCCACGAGAGTGGTACGAATTGGGGGATTAATTCCCTAGCCCTAATGCAATGCAAGGATCCTATCCTAACATCGACCCCCAATGATCCTAGTGGCGATCCCTAAAGCCCTAGTCCCTTTTATTAATATTACAACAACATCACCCCGAACAAACCTTTTACCCAGATAGTTATCTCACTTCTAGACTTAGAAATAAAATGAGAACCAATTGACACTATCACCGTCCCTGTGGGATTCGAAAATCTTTTATACTATAACTCAACACCATCCGCTTGCGGATTGAGCCCGAAATCGTAGCCTAGGGGCCATACTACGCCTGGCGATCGTTACACCGCCAGGTGGAACCTAGGTGTAGGTTGCGGGTGCATCACAAGACTATAAAATGCATGACGTAGATTTAAGTTGATTGTATGAGCTTTCGAGAAGTCCCTTTTGTTCATCTTGAGTCTGCAAGTACTATGTTCATTTAAGATATGAAATCTCTTGCTAGCATGTAATTCATTTTCTGAGTTGTCATGATGTATGGCGAATGTTATGAGATCTGAGAGAATAATCTAGTGACCCTCTCCTGTTTGCATTCTTTTCCATTTTATTATTTTTATCACCCAGTGAGCTTCGTATTCATCTTCCTCGAGGACGAGTAAGAGGTAAGCTTGGGGGATTTTGATGTGTCTATATTTTACATGTTTTTATCGCATGCTTTCATAGCATTTTCATCGTCCAAACTTCACTTATATATATATTATCGAGCTCTAAATGATATATTCGATTTTCGTATAGAATTGTGGATTTTTAGAAACTTTGGAGCGAATGGAGCAATTTTAGCACAAGGACACATCCGAGTTATCCGGGGCGCCTATGGCAAGGTTCAATAGGTGTTCAACGAGGTGGAGAAGAAGATTAGAGGAGGAGAAGATTAGAGGAGGAGAGAAAGAGAGAAAGAAGCTCAAAGAAGAAGCTTATTGCTGTTTTCCTAGACCACTCGGTCGAGTGCATCTGCACGAGCTGACCTTCAGTGCAAAAGAGCTACTTCAACAGATGTGCACAAGTCACTCGACCGAGTAGAAACGTCACTCGGTCAGATCAACTACGACCAATTCCAATTCTTATTCGATGTAGGAGAGCACAGAAGTGACTCGACTGAGTACTTCAATCGCTCGATCGAGCAGAAGCCCGATCAGAACGAAGATGTTCAAAGGCATCCTCAACTTACTGTAGCTCGACTGAGTAGACCAACGCTCGACCGAGCACTTCAACTACTTGACCGAGCGAAATTTATTTCAGAGCAGCACTTTGAGCCTAAAGAAGCAGCCCTCAGTGACTCGACCGAGCATGGTGATTACTCGACCAAGCTGCTCGCATATGAAGCTGAACCAAGAAAGGAGAAGAGGCTGACCGTGTCACCACTCGACCGAGCGGTGCCGCTACTCGACCGAGTAGGGCATTGCAGCCCAACTGAAAGGGGGCCCAAGAAGCCCTTTCTCCAGATTTTTATGGGGTCCATCCCCATTGTATTTAAGCATAGTTTTTACCCTAGTTTAATATGATGCTATTCAGATTTTATTTCGTAGACGTTCTTAGTTTTTCTTAGAGAGTTCTTGAGCTGTCGCTATTGTTTGAAGACAAGGTTAATCTTTTTATTATTGTAATTTGCTTGGAATCACTTGATCTTAATTCTCTACGATTATTTGTTCTTCTTCAACGCTTTGGTAACGACCTCTCATCTCTCTATGTTTATTTTGATGTTTTCTATTGCAATCATGCTTTCTATAGTTATTCAAAATGTTTTTGTTGATATCACTATGAATTGTGAGTAGTCGTCTCTAGGGCTAATGGATTAGCCCTAGGACCTTAGGATTTAGATGCAAAGGTAGGATTTTTACGTTGTTTTGGTATAAAAGGGATGTGTTTTGGTTGATCTAGCCAAGTTTGTAGGAGATCTCATATAGGGTTTGTGATCCATGGAAGTGGCAAGCACATTGGACGGGTATCATATGAACTTAATTAGGCACTTTAGTGAATTGAATTAGAGTTCGTGATCCACGAGAGTCACACGCACTTTGATGGTTTCAATCGACGTCCTATATTACTGATTCATGACCAACGGGAGTAGCATCACTGAGAGCCATCAAAACACAGATCGAAGCTCTAACCCACGGTGGTGGTGTGAGTAGAGATTGAGAATAGTTGTCGTTTGTAATGCACGGATCGCGTGTGAAGCCATCCACTGTGGTGGAGCTAAGCACGGGATACGTTAGACGAGTGGCCAATGGTGGTTGGCCATGAGTTCTACATTTTAGATGCGGAAATCTCTCCCTAATAAAGCCAATTCAACGTAGAAATTGTTGCTTAGCATTGACATCCGACGATCCTAGTGGTGACTCCTATTGCCATAGTTTTTATTCTGTTGTTAATCGAGATAGTAACCATTCGTGACAATCTTTCTGAGTACGCCAACTAGCAATTTTCTGAGACTTTGGATAGATACAAGACTATAAAAGAATCAGCCTCCCTGTGGGTTCAACATTTTTCTATATTATAAAGCATTGACACCGTGCACTTGCGGCAAGTTTCCCGAGTTAAATTCGGAGCGCATCGTGTGTGTGTGTGTTGATGTCTCTTGCAAGAAGAGAGAAATCCATTGTACTTGTGTAACACCACGCTTCCCAAAAACAATGGAAGCAAGAACGTTACGAAGGTCCACATGAACCGGAGCGGTGAAGCTTGAGTTCATTAAGCGTCTGTGACAACATCATTACAGGTTCTTGCATGCATTTCAGAACAATAATAACTTTCATTTATTTAAAAGCCACATCCAGAAATATTCATACACGAAATAAAACAACAAGGCCTAAGCATGGCCCAAGGAACTACAACAAGGAGCATACTCAAAAACAAAGTACTAAATCAAAACTAAAAGAAAAGCAGCAACAACACAAGTCTCTAGTCCTCCACATGGAGTGACTCAGCGTCAATAGCAAACTCCTGGCACTCTAGGTCAGGCGTCTCTAACAGGTCCTCTTGGTACTCTGGCTCGTGATCTGACATACATTCCAAAACACAAATGTATGTCAGCAAGGGTCTGCTAGTCAAAGTAAGACGACCCAAGGCAATGTGTACGAATAGTTACAAATAATGAAGCATTAATTGTTTGCACAAGATGTCAGCAAGGTTATAAACATGGCAATTTAAAGTAAGGTAAAGTACTTCTAAACATGGCAGTTCTAGAGAATTTAAAGACCAGTGACATGCATTTATATTTTATATATTCACGCACGTCTTCTTCGTGATTTTTCGTTGTTTTTCGTTGTTTTATGTTTGTTATTTTGTGTTTTTGTATCTTTTCACTTTCTTCGTGTTTCTGTGTAAATGCAGGAGATTTCCAGAGTTGGGGACATTCAAAGCAGATACCATAAGTCCCCGGAGCAACGGAAGAAGTCACGCGCGATCCAGAGGGCCAAACGACGAAGAAATCCATATTTCAGCCCTCAACCGATCGGGTGGACAGAGCCACCCGATCGGTTGATGCATGCGTTTCTGACCCGGACATGAGCTGAAGAGAAGATGTAACGACCACTTTTCGTTGTACGTTGTTCGTACACGTGCTTTTGACCGTGCACGTGTTTATTTTAGACTTGGTTTGTTTGTGAACACTTTAGTGTGATATGCTGTTGTGAACGTCTCTGAGAGTAGTAAATTGTGGCACTAATTTGGAACGACGTTTCTCGATTCGTTTTCCCACAATTTAATCTTATTCGATGAGACGTTGCGATTCTCACTTTTGACGGGAGACGTTTCTATTTTTAGTTTCGTCGTCCGACGTCGAAATTGAGATCCGCTTCTTAGTTAGCTCACTTTCACTGCCACGATCACCCCGATATTTATTTTATAATTTTTGGAGTTTAATTGACCACTTTTATATTTTTAGCAAGTTTTATAATATTTTTAATAATTACGTTTTAAATTAATTTCGGCCAAATAAAATTTATTTGAGTTTTAAACGTTTTAAATAATTTTTAAGCCGAATTCCAGCTCATTTGGATCGCAGCAAATCCTTGTGTGAGTTGGAGAGGGCGAGATACGAATTTTAAATTATTTTAAACTCCTAATCCCATTAGGATTAGCCCAAGACCTAGTCAACCCATCTACACTATATAAACAACCCCTAGGAAGACCTATTTTCGCAAGAAAATAACCCTAGCCGCTTCCAAAACTCAAATTTGACGTTGCGACGATTCGTCGCAACGTTGCGACGAACAGCTGCCGCACCGACCGAAGAAACGGCCTCCGTTCGCCCGCTCCGACCGATAGCCAAGCCCGCACCAAGCCTTGGCCTGCACCCCGCTGCTGCCGCCAGCCCCGTCCTCCCGCTCCGACCGAGAGGAGCCCTCGGTCTGACCGAGGGCTTGGCCCGCATCCCCGCTCCGCATCGACCCCGCACCGTCGCCCGCTTCGTTCCCTCGCTCCGCACCGTGCCTGACCGAAGGCCTCGCCCGCACCGACCGACGTTGCAACGTTGCAATGTTGCAACGACCCGCCCAAGCGACCGACCGACCGCTCCCTCCGCACCGACCGAGAGACAGCCCCGCACCCGCTGCTACGACCGACCCAAGCGCTGTGCAGCGCCCGTTCCTAGCGCCCGACCGAGAGGATCCCCCGCACTTGGCTGTGTACGACCGAGAGCCATTCATCGCAACCCCGCACCTGTCGCACCACTTGCCACCGTGGGCCCCCCAAGTTCTCCAGAGGCATTGTGGGTCCCCCATAGGTCCCTAGGACTACTGTGGGCCCCACCTAGGTGCTTGCTCTTCGAGGGATTGCCGCATACGACGTTGCGACACGTCGTAGCCCGTCGTCGCACGTGCTAGCTTGGGAATCTGGAACCGTTGCTCCGGTTGATGCTCTGAAATTTCCAGCGAGGAATCTAATTGGAATCTGGACTTGGAGCGCGATATTATTATTCCAACCCCCGGCGTCGCTACCCGACGCCGGTGTAGCTTCGCGTCGTGTTGAGGTAACGCTTTGCACCCTTAGGACCCCCAACCCATTGCCTTGTAATCAAGACTAAAATCAGTATTTTTAAAGTATTTTAAACGTTTTAAATTCATTAATCAAGATTAATAATATGGACTTTAGGCCGGTGGACTTGTGCACATAGGTTATTTGTGACTTGGACTCTCTTGGACGGTGTTTCTCAGACGTTGTACTTGCAGGCAAGTGAAACTTGCCAACTCTTGTGTAGGGCCATGTTTTTAGGCCACTTCCTTGTTTTCAGCGTAAAAGAGACTAGTCAGTGAAATGATAGCTGGCTAGACGCCTACTTGATCTAGTTTGAGAACGAAACTAGATCCGTCACCTACATTGATCTAGCTTGACAACGAAGCTAGATCCAACTCTTTAAACTTGTTAATCATGCATACTAAACTGTCACGTTTACTTTCCTTATCTGTACGCACTTTTAACTGCCATGCATTGCATCTTACATGTCATCCCAATTGATTGTTGCATCGTAGCACACGCTACAAAATACTTGTATAATCCGTGTTTCCGTGTTTCCGGCTAGGTGCACCCCTATGCCATACTTGTTAAAAACACTTCCTGGCTCGTGATCCAGAAGCGAGCATTCCATGTTCGGGGGTAAGGCCCTGGCTCGATACACGTGGAGGGGTAGGGATAAACGGTCACTTGAGCTTAGGAGTTGGCCCGCGCAGCCACTCTAGCCAAAAGGCGAAATCTCTGTGCACGAGGTGCTTACTTTCCTTGTCTTGTACTTGTCTTGTGAATGATTCATGTAATACTTGTCATCCATGCCATGCCATGCTCGTACTTTACTTTACTTGTTGCACTCATTACTTTAACTGCCATGTCATTGCATCATACTAGAACTGCTAGGTTGCTTTACTTTTACCTACTTCTAGTTTCCTTGCACAAGTCTTCCAGACTTGCTGACATGTGCCCCTTGCTCTTTTGGGTGTCACATGTTAGACCCTGAGCCAGAGACAGTTGTTGAGGACGAGGTGTTTGCTGACGCTGAGCCTGAGCCTACGTTCGTTGAGGAGTTCGAGGACACCGGAGACCAGTCATAGTGACTGTTGAGTTGCTTTTGCTTTAGGTTGCTGTTAGTTGTCAGTGCTCGCACCATTACTTTGTTTTCGTACTTTGTACTTTTGTTGGCCATGCCGGGGCCTCTTTTAGACTCTTTTATTTTAGCCTGGTGGCTTTTCTGCGATGTTGGAATTTATTATTATGGATATTCTGAGATTATTCTTTGTCTCATTTCCTTATTATTATCTTTGTTTCGTTTCGCGTTGCAAGGACCTGCAGTTTAAAGTGATTGACGCTTATCGGACTTGCAGCTTTGTAGCTTCAAGTCTGAGCGGACCTTCTCGTGCTTCGCCTCCACGTTTTTGGGAAGCGGGGCGTGACAGGTTTTGTTGGTGGCCCATGCAGGTCCCGTCTTGCAATTGCGAATTAACGGAACAATGATAATAACGGAATGTCCATTAAATAAATTGCAACATCCGAGTCATAAGCCCTGAGTTTAGTCATTCTCCTATGTCACTAGGTGATAAGAGACTTAGATAGACGACTGTGTTTGCTAGATAGAGGCCCTGATTAAAGTTAGACTCCCTTCTAGCAATTGACTTAATCGTCGTAGGAGTTACCTTAGTGGTTCTTGTCTAACTCTGACCATATCAGACTTCTAGAATTTCCTTCAGTCGTTCGCTTGGGTTCATCGATTTCGGACCAAGCTGAACGCATTTCATTACCGTCTAGCCCCTTAGAAAGTCTTAGCGCTTAGTTCTTAGTCTTTGGTTGGTCGACCGTAGGAGTTTCCCCGTAGATTCTCCTGATTCATATTCTAGGCGTATGTATGTTCTGATCATCTGACCAATTTCCTTGCCTCGATTCACGAGATCGCCTAATGACGATCGTCGTCAATTTTCGAACCTTTCCGTTACAAATCTTGAATCCTCTGAAAGTATTTTTCGATTTCCTCTTTCCCTAAGTTAAAAATTTGCTCAATTTTTAATATATATATTGTCACGACCCGCTTCCCTAAAATGGAGGCGAGACGTGAAAAGGTCCGCACGAGAGTGGAGCTGTGAAGCCCCAAACCCGATAAGCGTCCACAATACAAAAACAGGTCCCTGTAACCACAACAGAATAGCAATAATAACACAAGGAGAGACTGAAATAAAATTCACATCTCACAAATATTGTCCAACATCACAAATAAGTTCAACATCCAGAAAAGCCACCAGGCTAAAAGAAAAGAGTCTAAAGGCCCAGAACAAGGCCAACAAAGAAACGACATAACAAAACATAGGTGCTACGCACCGATAACAAAACAACTGTCTAACAAAAATAAAACACAACGGAGACACTAGGACTGGTCCCCAGTGTCCACGTACTCCCCGTCAAACACAAGCTCGGGCTCGGCGTCAGCAAACACCTCGTCCTCAACGAGGTACTCAGGCTCAGGATCTAACACGTGTCACCCAAAAGAGTAAATGGGCACATGTCAGCAAGTCTAAAAGACTTGGGCAAGGAAACTGAAAGTAAGGGAACTAGCAACCTAGCAGTTTAGTATGATGCATGGCATGGCAGTTATAACATGAGTGCACAATTTAAAACATGGCAAGACAGTTTGTACAAGAGAACAATCATCGGGACAAGACAAGACAAGACAAGACAAGACAAGACAAGACAAGAGTAGTCACGCTACTATCAATCTCAATCAATTCACATTGTTGGTGTTTACGCCCTTCGCTGAATGGTAAACATTCAGACCGATCGGCACTAAACACGATTCACAATTCACGGTTGTTTTGTAGATGTTTGCGCCCTTTGCTGAATGGCTAGCATGTCAGTCCGATCGGCCCCAAACACTACCCCACCCCAAAGAGTTTACGCCTTACAACTGCAGTTGTTGATCAAACAGACTCCCAGTTGAATGGCCGCTTAACCCTCACCCCCTATACCCATACGTAATGGAGCCAGGGTCCCCGCACAATGAACTCAGCTAGTGAGCCTGGGGTTGCCCCGCACATTGAGCTCGTATTCTTAAACATTTGGCGTAGGGGTGCACCTAGCCGGAAACACGCAATTCGGGCATTGGCTATCAACCAACACATGGCCCGCTTCTGGAACACGAGCCAGGAACACAAGCATTCGTAGCAAAGCTACGCAATCACAGAAACACTTAAAGAATGCAATGACATGACAATTAATTTGCGTACCGTTAATGGAAGGTAAACATGACATGGTAATTGTGCAACATGCTATATGTCGGAATTAGCTTCGTTGTCAAGCTAGTCCCTCAATTTGCGCCTAGGCGAGTATCATTTCGTCGCCTAGCCTCTTTTACGCCTATAACAAGAAAATGGCCTAAAACATGGCCTAAACCCTAAGTGGCAAGTTTCACTTGCCTAGCACCGGGGATGACGATCAACCTCGTCACACGGATGCTATCTACGAGGAAATCGCTGTTTAGGGGGAAACAAACACCAAACACATGAAATTAATTAGGGTTTTATAAAAATATAGATAAGTTAAGAAAACAACGGTAGATCGATTTCTTACCGAGAGGAGACGGAAGGAACACTCCGGGGAACCCTGGGATCAAATCTGGAAGAGATTGGAGAAGTTTGGGGAAACTAGGGTTTTGGGGGATTTGGGGATTTTGATGGGTTTTGATGGAGATTTGGGGAAGATGAGGGGTAGATAGAGTAGATGGATGGATTGGATGAAGGTTTTAGGGCTTAGAATGGAGAAATGGAGCTTGGAGGAAGATGGGGGCTGAAGGGGGAAGTTTTTAGGGTTTTGGGTTGTGTTGGAGAAGAAGAAGTCGAATGGGTTGGGTTTAAATAGGCTAGGCTGGCGGCTGCCCAGAAATTAGGGTTTTAACACTGGTTAGTCGGTCAAAGAGCAACCACTGACCGACTAGTTTGGCAACTAGTCGGTCGGTCGACCAACGCAGACCGACTAAGTGCAAACAGTAACTCCTGAACGAAAATAGGATTCTAGAGTTAGTCGGTCCATGAACAAGTACTGACTGACTAGTTTGGCATCTAGTCGGTCGATGAACGTTCTTAGACCGACTAAGGGTAAATAGTAACTGATACAAAAATAATATGATGAGTTAGTCGGTTCAAGAAGCATTGCTGACCGACTAGTTTACAACCTAGTCGGTCAACCAACGTTCTTAGACCGACTAACGATAAACAGTAACTCCTGAGAAATTTAGAAAGCTAACTAGTCGGTCCAAGAAGGATTGCCGACCGACTGGATCGTCATCTAGTCGGTCGGTGGCCCTTCTTACACCGGCTAATGAGCACAGAAAAGTACCGATACGGAGCGCGGGGCCCCGGGATCGATTCCTAAGACTCCTAGGCTTGATCTAACAGTTAGATACGATCGTTATGAAGTTCGTCACGAGTGACATACTTCGAAATCGACAATCCTAAGGAAGAAACGAGAAAATACGACGAATTGATCGAAAATGAAACCTACGGAGACGAAAACCACACAAGAGGAGAAAATCCACCAAAACACATATTATATTATATTATAATCAGATACAAGAAAAGCAGTCGTTACATCCTCCCCAACTTAAGAAAATTTCCGTCCTCGGAATTTCCAAAAACTCACAAGTCCGGAAACAAAAGTGGGAAACGCTCTCGCATCTCATCCTCATTCTCCCAAGTAGACTCTCCAGGTGAACCGTGTCGCCACATCACCCTCACAAGATTGACAATCTTGTTCCGAAGCGATTTCTGACGCCTGTCCAGAATCTGCACTGGATGCTGGTCATACGTCATATCGGGGCGAACGGTAATCTCCGAAAAATCCACCGCATGAGACGGATCGCTAATGTATCGACGAAGTTGCGACACATGGAAAACATTGTGAACTCCTTCCAAAGACGGCGGCAAGGCCAAGCGATACGCTACCTCGCCAACCCTCTCCAAAATGTCAAATGGTCCAATGTATCGCGGGCTCAACTTTCCGCGCTTCCCGAAACGTATCACACCACGATTCGGGGAAATCTTCAAGAACACATGGTCGCCCGGCTGAAACTCCAAAGGACGACGTTTAGCATCCGCCCAATGCTTAAAACGGTCCTGAGCAATTCTCAACCTCTCCCGAATATTCCTGACGATATCCACGGCCTCCACGATCATCTCAGGTCCCAACAACTCCCGATCTCCAACGTCATCCCAACTCAATGGCGATCGACATTTCCTCCCATAAAGAGCGGCGAATGGCGCCATGCCAATACTCGCCTGGAAGCTGTTGTTGTAAGAGAACTCCACCAAATGTAGATGGTCCTCCCACGAACCCTTGAAATCCAACATGCACGCCCTCAGCATGTCTTCTAAAATCTGAATCGTCCTCTCGGACTGGCCATCCGTCTGCGGATGGTACGCCGTGCTGAAACTCAGACGCGTACCCAAGCTCTTCTGCAAACTCTGCTAGAACTGAGATGTGAACCTCGTGTCTCTGTCAGACACGATACTCACGGGGACTCCATGAAGTCGCACAACCTCCTGTACGATTCACGTTACATCACTATCCAAACTAGGAAAAGGAAATAAAAACGGAGAGTAAAAGAATTTTACCTCCATATATCTCCTTGCTAGCGCCTCAGTGGACTGTCCCACTCGGAATGGAATAAAGTGCGCAGATTTGGTCAATCGATCTATGATCACCCAAATCGCGTCATTCTGCTTCGGACTCCGAGGTAGTCCAGTCACGAAATCCATAGTGATGTGTTGCCATTTCCACTCCGGAATCGGAAGCGGTTGTAGCAACCCGGCCGAACGCTGATGCTCCGCCTTCACTTGCTGGCAAACCAAGCACTTGGCTACACTCCGAGCCACGCTCCTCTTCATACCATGCCACCAATAATTCAGACGAAGATCCTGGTACATCTTGGTGCCACCAGGATGCACAGAATACGGCGAACTGTGTGCCTCCACCATCAGCTCCTCTCTGATATCCCCAGCGGGCACACACAACCTGGCTCCAAACCTCAGCGAGCCATCCTCATGAATCAAAAAGTCAGTCCGCAGACCGGCTTCCACCTGCTCCCGAATCTTCACCAGCTTCGGATCCTCGGCCTGGCCAGCCTTAATCTGATCCACGATCGTCAACTGTACCTGCATGTACATCAACGACGAAGCCTCGCCAGGAAGAACAATCTCCACGCCAGACTCGCAAAAATCCTGCTACAATCTCCACTGCGAGGTCAAAATCATCACCGCTGGAAGCCTACTCAAAGCATCCGGAACCACATTCACCTTGCCAGGGTGAAACTGCAAATCAATATCATAATCCGCCATAAGCTCCAACCATCGACGCTGTCGCATGTTGAGCTCCTTCTGAGTGAAAATATACTTCAAGCTTTTGTGATCGGTGAAAATCTTCACTTTCTCACTTAGCAAGAAGTGCCTCCAAATCTTAAGAGCAAACACAACGGCAGCCAACTCCAAATCATGTGTCGGGTAATTCTTCTCATGAACCTTAAGCTGACGAGACGCATACGCCACAACATGCCCGTGCTGATGCAACACACAACCGAGACCCTTGCCAGATGCATCGCAAAAGATCTCAAATCCACCGTTGCGATCAGGCACAACAAGAATAGGGGCACTCGTCAACCTCTCCTTCAGAATACCAAAAGCACCCTCACAATCACCCGACCAAACATAAGCAACACCCTTCCGCGTCAACCTGGTCATCGGCTCAGCAATACGAGAAAAGTCCTTAATAAATCTCTGATAATAACCAGCAAGTCCAAGAAAACTCCGAATCTCAGACGCTGACGACGGAACAGGCCACTCCCTGATGGCCCGAATCTTCTCGGGATCCACTGAAATACCATCTCCAGTCACCACATGCCCGAGAAAAGCAACTCTATCCAGCCAAAACTCGCACTTCGAAAACTTAGCATACAACCGATGCTTCCTCAAAATCTCCAACACCGTCCTCAAGTGCGAGGCATGCTCTTCCTCCGACTTCGAATAGATCAGAATGTCGTCAATAAAGATAACGACAAACTTATCCAAAAAGTCGTAGAAAATCAGGTTCATCAGATTCATGAAAACTGTGGGCGTGTTAGTTACGCCAAAAGGCATAACCACGAACTCATAGTGTCCATACTTCATCCTGAACGCTGTCTTCAGAACATCTCCCTTCTTCACCTTCAACTGATGGTAACCACTCCTCAAATCCAATTTAGAAAACACCCTCGAACCTCCAAGCTGATCAAAAATATCATCAATGCGAGGCAACGGGTATTTATTCTTAATGGTTACCGCATTCAACTCCCGATAGTCCACGCACATGCGACGCGAACCATCCTTCTTCTTAACCAGCAACACCGGTGCTCCCCACGGAGACACACTAGGATTAATATAACCCTTCTGCAAAAGCTCATCCAACTGCTTCCGCAACTCTTCCAACTCTGCAGGTGCCATACGATACGGCGCCTTCGAAATCGGCTGCGCACCTGGAACAAGATCGATAGAAAATTCCAAAGCTCGATCAGGTGGCAAACCAGACATCTCCTCGGGGAAGACGTCGCCAAAATCACGCACCACAGCTGGCCACTCCAGCTCCATCTGCATAGCCACAGCCTCCACCGGCCTGGCCCGAAATCTGACAGGACCAAACGAACTGCTACCGCGACTGAACTCAAATACTGGATGTCCGGGAATCTCGAACACCACCTTCTTTCTCCGACAGTCGATCGTAGCATAGAAGCTCGCCAGCCAATCCATCCCAAGAACTGCATCATAGTTGATGATGTCGTGGACAATGAAATCAGCGAAAAGCTCATGTCCACAGACCACCAACGAGCAAGAATTGCAACCACGATGCACCGAGACCACACCATTCCCTGTAACGATATTCCAACTCTTAGGGAGAGGGGACGTCGACAAGGAATGCCTCTCCACGAAGCCCCGAGAAATAATGCACATCGATGCACCAGAGTCAAAGAGGACTCGTGCAGGAAATGTGCAAACCAAAACCACACCTAATCAAGCAATTAACAATCAAACCCTAATCTAGCAAACAACCATGTTCTAGCAACAACAAAATCTAACAATCAAAACCAGCTAGGAAAGTAACAGCTTGAGTGAGGATTACCTGCGATAACCTCATCCACCGCCGCGCTCTCCGCAGCGGTCATCAGAAAAGCCTGCCTCCTCGGCGGAACAGCCTGCCGAAAAGCCTGCCTCTGCGGAACAAGAGCTGCTCCACGTCCAGCAGGAACAGGCGCTCGCTGCTGCAACGGCTGTGCTGCAACAGGAGCCCTCCGCAGCGGACCCGCATGCCGACAATCCTTTGCGATATGAGAAGCATCACCGCAAACCAGGCACTGGCCCAAAAACTTCCGACACTGATCCTTGATGTGGCCAGGCTTGCCGCAGAAATGGAAAGTCTTCAGAATAGGCTCTCCTGGCCTCTTAAACTGAGCGGACTGATTAGGCCTGAATCCAGGTCTAACCACAGCTCTCGCCTGTTCCACAGGCCTCTTCCCAGCACCAATAACAGACCCCCTCCTCTGGTTCACGAGCAGCTCCTGCCTCTTGGCAGCGACCAGAACCTTCTGATAAGACTCCCGGTCAGAAGAGGTCACAAAACTCTGGAGCTCCGAAGCAAGCCCCTGCAGGAACCTCTGAGCTCTCTCCTCAGCGTCCTGCACCATCTTTGGTGCAAACCGACTCAGCCTCATGAACTCTTGGTGATACATGTCCACCGACGAGTTCCCTTGCTTCAAATCGATAAAACGCTGCAGCATCTCCTCCTTGGCAGCCTTCGGGAAGAACTCACCCTCAAATCTGGTCTTGAAGGTAGCCCAAGCTATCGGCTCCACCAACAACTTCTCTTCCGCATCCCACCAATTCCTGGTGTTATCCTTCAGCTGCCTCTTCGCCAAATCAACCCATCCAGCCGGGGTGATCTTGGCCATCTTCAGGTTGTCCTCGATATTCCTCATCCACTCATCGGCAGCCAGAGGACCCTCAGAACCATCAAAATATGCGGGACCCAGCTCCCGAAATTGCTTCGCTCCTGGCTCAGAGCAAGGAACATCCGGAAGAGCCCGGGCAGCTCGAGCAGGTGGAGCATTCTGGACTTGCAAAAGCACGCCCTGCTGCACTTGCATCATCTGGATCATCATCCGCATCATCTCACCGCTGGTGGGTTCCCGCTCAGGCTCCTCATCATGAGGGAGCGCACCACTGCCCCCACCACGGGTGAAACGCCTTCCTGTCATCTAGTGACACGGAGAACAAATCAGATTAGACTCATAGCCTATGACATCGGACGTCGAACTTAATTTATTGGACATTCTAATATTATTATCGCTATTCCAAAAATCGCAGTTACAGAAGGAGACCTGCATGGGCCACCACTAAAACCTGTCACGACCCGCTTCCCTAAAATGGAGGCCAGACGTGAAAAGGTCCGCACGAGAGTGGAGCTGTGAAGCCCCAAACCCGATAAGCGTCCACAATACAAAAACAGGTCCCTGTAACCACAACAGAATAGCAATAATAACACAAGGAGAGACTGAAATAAAATTCACATCTCACAAATATTGTCCAACATCACAAATAAGTTCAACATCCAGAAAAGCCACCAGGCTAAAAGAAAAGAGTCTAAAGGCCCAGAACAAGGCCAACAAAGAAACGACATAACAAAACATAGGTGCTACGCACCGATAACAAAACAACTGTCTAACAAAAATAAAACACAACGGAGACACTAGGACTGGTCCCCAGTGTCCACGTACTCCCCGTCAAACACAAGCTCGGGCTCGGCGTCAGCAAACACCTCGTCCTCAACGAGGTACTCAGGCTCAGGATCTAACACGTGTCACCCAAAAGAGTAAAGGGGCACATGTCAGCAAGTCTAAAAGACTTGGGCAAGGAAACTGAAAGTAAGGGAACTAGCAACCTAGCAGTTTAGTATGATGCATGGCATGGCAGTTATAACATGAGTGCACAATTTAAAACATGGCAAGACAGTTTGTACAAGAGAACAATCATCGGGACAAGACAAGACAAGACAAGACAAGACAAGACAAGACAAGAGTAGTCACGCTACTATCAATCTCAATCAATTCACATTGTTGGTGTTTACGCCCTTCGCTGAATGGTAAACATTCAGATCGATCGGCACTAAACACGATTCACAATTCACGGTTGTTTTGTAGATGTTTGCGCCCTTCGCTGAATGGCTAGCATGTCAGTCCGATCGGCCCCAAACACTACCCCACCCCAAAGAGTTTACGCCTTACAACTGCAGTTGTTGATCAAACAGACTCCCAGTTGAATGGCCGCTTAACCCTCACCCCCTATACCCACACGTAATGGAGCCAGGGTCCCCGCACAATGAACTCAGCTAGTGAGCCTGGGGTTGCCCCGCACATTGAGCTCGCATTCTTAAACATTTGGCGTAGGGGTGCACCTAGCCGGAAACACGCAATTCGGGCATTGGCTATCAACCAACACATGGCCCGCTTCTGGAACACGAGCCAGGAACACAAGCATTCGTAGCAAAGCTACGCAATCACAGAAACACTTAAAGAATGCAATGACATGACAATTAATTTGCGTACCGTTAATGGAAGGTAAACATGACATGGTAATTGTGCAACATGCTATATGTCGGAATTAGCTTCGTTGTCAAGCTAGTCCCTCAATTTGCGCCTAGGCGAGTATCATTTCGTCGCCTAGCCTCTTTTACGCCTATAACAAGAAAATGGCCTAAAACATGGCCTAAACCCTAAGTGGCAAGTTTCACTTGCCTAGCACCGGGGATGACGATCAACCTCGTCACACGGATGCTATCTACGAGGAAATCGCTGTTTAGGGGGAAACAAACACCAAACACATGAAATTAATTAGGGTTTTATAAAAATATAGATAAGTTAAGAAAACAACGGTAGATCGATTTCTTACCGAGAGGAGACGGAAGGAACACTCCGGGGAACCCTAGGATCAAATCTGGAAGAGATTGGAGAAGTTTGGGGAAACTAGGGTTTTGGGGGATTTGGGGATTTTGATGGGTTTTGATGGAGATTTGGGGAAGATGAGGGGTAGATAGAGTAGATGGATGGATTGGATGAAGGTTTTAGGGCTTAGAATGGAGAAATGGAGCTTGGAGGAAGATGTGGGCTGAAGGGGGAAGTTTTTAGGGTTTTGGGTCGTGTTGGAGAAGAAGAAGTCGAATGGGTTGGGTTTAAATAGGCTAGGCTGGCGGCTGCCCAGAAATTAGGGTTTTAACACTGGTTAGTCGGTCAAAGAGCAACCACTGACCGACTAGTTTGGCAACTAGTCGGTCGGCCGACCAACGCAGACCGACTAAGTGCAAACAGTAACTCCTGAACGAAAATAGGATTCTAGAGTTAGTCGGTCCATGAACAAGTACTGACCGACTAGTTTGGCATCTAGTCGGTCGATGAACGTTCTTAGACCGACTAAGGGTAAATAGTAACTGATACAAAAATAATATGATGAGTTAGTCGGTTCAAGAAGCATTGCTGACCGACTAGTTTGCAACCTAGTCGGTCAACCAACGTTCTTAGACCGACTAACGATAAACAGTAACTCCTGAGAAATTTAGAAAGCTAACTAGTCGGTCCAAGAAGGATTGCCGACCGATTGGATCGTCATCTAGTCGGTCGGTGGCCCTTCTTACACCGGCTAATGAGCACAGAAAAGTACCGATACGGAGCGCGGGGCCCCGGGATCGATTCCTAAGACTCCTAGGCTTGATCTAACAGTTAGATACGACCGTTATGAAGTCCGTCACGAGTGACATACTTCGAAA
Organism: Scilla litardierei; assembly: GCA_030789695.1. Classification (NCBI taxonomy): domain Eukaryota; kingdom Viridiplantae; phylum Streptophyta; class Magnoliopsida; order Asparagales; family Asparagaceae; genus Scilla; species Scilla litardierei. The sequence continues at coordinate 115,911,438 of CM061134.1, forward strand.
TCGACAATCCTAAGGAAGAAACGAGAAAATACGACGAATCGATCGAAAATGAAACCTACGGAGACGAAAACCACACAAGAGGAGAAAATCCACCAAAACACATATTATATTATATTATAATCAGATACAAGAAAAGCAGTCGTTACATATATCCTATATATTCATACTCCTTCGTTGACTTAAATTCTTAAAACTTTTGTCGAAATTTTGAATACTAGCTTATGGTGCTTTTCCAGCCTATATTTTTCGTACTTATGTAAATGTGTCGTCCCTTCATATATTAATTTTATTCTGAACCGTACTTTTACTTTGCCCAATTCGATTTATAATTTTCCTTCTTATTTATGCCATTCGAATAATACATCGTGTTTACTTTTAATATACTTTTCAAGTCACATAGAATTTCAGCTTTCAGCAAGTCGGTTTTATGCCCATCGTTTTCGCTATTTCAAATTACTATTCCTAATCTAGACACCCCGTAATTTGGTTTTAAAGCTTTATTACAAATTTTGATAATTTTACTACTAAGTCACCCTTCCGTTCACCATACATACTTTCAATTATTTTTATATCCGTACCAGACTTGATGTGCTCGTATATTAAGAACCTTGTGTAAATCAGTTTCTCATTTTTGGCAAACCCCGGCTCTCTAAGAGTAGTTTCAATATTGATTATTTTAAATTTTCCATAGCCTAAAAGTTTTGAAAGCATTTAACATGAGTCTAAATTCTTCCGTTACTTGATTTCATTCTTTGACTTTCAAAAACTTTTGACAACATTATACTAAATTACTAACGTATAAAATTTTCTTAACCATGTCCTTAATATTCGTGTAAATGATTTTACTTCCTTTTATAATTATTTTTTAAACCAATAGACCATTTTCTCTTATTATGAATATTCGACTCAAACTTATTTTGAACAACTCGTTTTATCGATCTCCAAATATTTCTTTACAGACGAGGATTTTAACTTTTGAAGTACGACAGTTTTCAAATTTCGCGTAAGTTAGCTTATGTTACTTATACTATTTCTTTTCTCCCTCCTATAAGTGTCACTACATCTCCGTTTCCCTCAACCTAAACATCACCATTGAGTCAATGTTCGTCTAACCAAGCTGTCTCCTTGTAATCATCCTATCCGAACTCGTGCTTTTCGATCCTTCCCTCGTCACGCTTTCGACCTCGACCTCTCTCTAAATTGTTTAGGTTTTAGTGCTCGTCAATGTCTGTGTCAACTCTAAGTTGTTAGTAGACCCTTGGACATCGTGAGGTAGTCGTAGTGCACGTACCCAAGTTGTGTACGTGGGCTTGAATGAGTATACCCCCATAGTATATTGATGCTTGCCTATTGTGTGATATATATATATATATATACTCGGAGTTATTTGTGATTATATTAAGATGTTTATGTGTTAGTACTTATAGATTTGTGTGTGGTTAGCTATACCATACTAGGGATGCCTGTGTATATAAGAATTAGTGTGGGAATATCTAATGGAATGTACATAGTTAGAGATACTTGTAAAGGTTGAAATAAAATGATTGGTAAAGCTATGTGTATGCTAGGTGTGATAATAATGAGTGTATGTATAGTTAAGTGAGTAGGCATACTATATGACCCATATATTAGTACGTGTGAGTATGTGCTCGTAGGTGGATATGTATTGTGCTTATATGTAAGTAGTTATGTTTCGTTGCATGAGTATATAGGTGATGTACATATGGTAGTAGGATTATAATTTTGATTGGTATTGCTTGCTTTTACGGGATGTTGCATGCGTGCATACCGTGAGGTGTACACGACTATTGCACATCTTAATTATGTATGTGTGGATGTTAGTATACTAATTATAGGTAGTAGGCCATGGTGTGAATATAGACATTACTTATGTGTGACTATACGATGAATGTTTGTACTAGGGAGGGTATTATAAATATGTGGGTGCTGATGTCTGTAATGTTATTATTATGGTATATAAATTGATTTAACTATGTGGGTGTTATCTGACTAAATATTAAGTGTGATTGACTTATGGTATGTATATGGTAGTATTGGTAGACATATAAATATTGGAGTGGTATTGGTATAGGTATGAATGCCGTGTTACGTATATAGAATATTCTGATATGTGTACTGAGTCTCACTCAAGCTTGAGTGGGTATACTCTAAGTATATTGAATGTATGTTTGTAGTTTGAATATAGCAATGTTTGATGCATGTATAGTGATAGAAGTGTTTTTGCCTGGTTGTGTTACACACATGATTGTGGGTCGCTACACCAGTATATAGTTATAGGTGTTGGTCTTGTGGTATAGTTAATTACTAAGGACTTGCTCGTGTGAATGTATGTGTACTAGCTAAAACTAGGTGTGTAGGTGTGCTAGTTATATAATGATATGATTGGTATACGTGAATGAAAAGTTAGCGTGCGTGGGTGTGCACCATGCACGGGTAAGTATATGCTTAGTTGTAGTTATTGGTGACTATGGTATATGTGGCGTGTTGTCAAAACAGTTATAGGACCGTATGTGATGTGAATACGTGGTGAACTAATTGCATGTATTTGAATGACTATACATTGTGAGAATATGGTAGTAGTGAATATATATTAGATATAGTGAAACTGGATTTAATTATGGTATGGTGTGACTACCTATGTTGATGTGTTTAGTATTGGATGTATACTAGGAAATATTAGGGAGTCGTATACCCATGTTGTTTGTGCATAGGTAGCTACCTATATATAGAGCAACGATTGTATTTGCTAAGTGTGAGACTATCCTTATATGAGTATCTGAAATATTGTTTTGTGTTTAGGTAAGTAGTAGTTATATAAGGGATGTATGCTTATATATATGATTGAAATACATGTATGAAATTGACTGACTATAATAGGTATACGTGTATAACGTACGTGAATGTATATATATACGTGTTGGTAGTGATAACGTTTGACTACCTAGTGCATATATAAGCACTTGTAATGATTATACCTGGTTTGAATTATTATGACTTGATTGGGGTAGTCACTAGAGCGACTAGCTATATTAGAAAGTCCGAGGACAGACTTTATTCTAAGGTGGGGAGGATGTAACGACCACTTTTCGTCGTACGTTGTTCGTACACGTGCTTTTGACCGTGCACGTGTTTATTTTAGACTTGGTTTGTTTGCGAACACTTTAGTGTGATATGCTGTTGTGAACGTCTCTAAGAGTAGTAAATTGTGGCACTAATTTGGAACAACGTTTCTCGAGTCGTTTTCCCACAATTTAATCTTATTCGATGAGACGTTGCGATTCTCACTTTTGACGGGAGACGTTTCTATTTTTAGTTTCGTCGTCCGACGTCGAAATTGAGATCCGTCTTCTTAGTTAGCTCACTTTCGCTGCCACGATCACCTCGATATTTATTTTATAATTTTTGGAGTTTAATTGACCACTTTTATATTTTTAGCAAGTTTTATAATATTTTTAATAATTACGTTTTAAATTAATTTCGGCCAAATAAAATTTATTTGAGTTTTAAACATTTTAAATAATTTTTGAGCCGAATTCCAGCTCATTTGGATCGCAGCAAATCCCTGTGTGAGTTAGAGAGGGCGAGATACGATTTTAAATTATTTTAAACTCCTAATCCCATTAGGATTAGCCCAAGACCTAGTCAACCCATCTACACTATATAAACAACCCCTAGGAAGACCAATTTTCGCAAGAAAATAACCCTAGCCGCTTCCAAAACTCAAATTTGACGTTGCGACGATTCGTCGCAACGTTGCGACGAACAGCTGTCGCACCGACCGAAGAAACAGCCTCCATTCGCCCGCTCCGACCGATAGCCAAGCCCGCACCAAGCCTTGGCCTGCACCCCGCTGCTGCCGCCAGCCCCGTCCTCCCGCTCCGACCGAGAGGAGCCCTCGGTCTGACCGAGGGCTTGGCCCGCATCCCTGCTCCGCATCGACCCCGCACCGTCGCCCGCATCGTTCCCCCGCTCCGCACCGTGCCCGACCGAAGGCCTCGCCTGCACCGACCGACGTTGCAACGTTGCAACGTTGCAACGACCCGCCCAAGCGCCGACCGACCGCTCCCTCCGCACCGACCGAGAGACAGCCCCGCACCCACTGCTGCGACCGACCCAAGCGCTGTGCAGCGCCCGTTCCTAGCGCCCGACCGAGAGGATCCCCCGCACTTGGCTGTGTACGACCGAGAGCCATTCGTCGCAACCCCGCACCCGTCGCACCACTTGCCACCGTGGGCCCCCCAAGTTCTCCAGAGGCATTGTGGGTCCCCCATAGGTCCCTAGGACTACTGTGGGCCCCACCTAGGTGCTTGCTCTTCGAGGGATTGCCGCATACGACGTTGCGACACGTCGTAGCCCGTCGTCGCACGTGCTAGCTTGGGAATCTGGAACCATTGCTCCGGTTGATGCTCTGAAATTTCCAGTGAGGAATCTAATTGGAATCTGGACTTGGAGCGCGATATTATTATTCCAACCCCCGGTGTCGCTACCCGACGCCGGTGTAGCTTCGCGTCGTGTTGAGGTAACGCTTTGCACCCTTAGGACCCCCAACCCATTGCCTGCTAATCAAGACTAAAATCAGTATTTTTAAAGTATTTTAAACGTTTTAAATTCACTACTCAAGATTAATAATATGGACTTTAGGCCGGTGGACTTGTGCACATAGGTTATTTGTGACTTGGACTCACTTGGACGGTGTTTCTCAGACGTTGTACTTGTAGGCAAGTGAAACTTGCCAACTCTTGTGTAGGGCCATATTTTTAGGCCACTTCCTTGTTTTCAGCGTAAAAGAGACTAGTCAGTGAAATGATAGCTGGCTAGACGCCTACTTGATCTAGTTTGACAACGAAACTAGATCCGTCACCTAAATTGATCTAGCTTGACAACGAAGCTAGATCCAACTCTTTAAACTTGTTAATCATGCATACTAAACTGTCACGTTTACTTTCCTTATCTGTACGCACTTTTAACTGCCATGCATTGCATCTTACATGTCATCCAAATTGATTGTTGCATCGTAGCACACGCTACAATATACTTGTACAATCCGTGTTTCCGTGTTTCCGGCTAGGTGCACCCCTATGCCATACATGTTAAAAACACTTCCTGGCTCGTGATCCAGAAGCGAGCATTCCATGTTCGGGGGTAAGGCCCTGGCTCGATACACATGGAGGGGTAGGGATAAACGGTCACTTGAGCTTAGGAGTTGGCCCACGCAGCCACTCTAGCCAAAAGGCGGAATCTCTGTGCACGAGGTGCTTACTTTCCTTGTCTTGTACTTGTCTTGTGAATGATTCATGTAATACTTGTCATCCATGCCATGCCATGCTCGTACTTTACTTTACTTGTTGCACTCAGTACTTTAACTGCCATGTCATTGCATCATACTAGAACTGCTAGGTTGCTTTACTTTTACCTACTTCCAGTTTCCTTGCACAAGTCTTCCAGACTTGCTGACATGTGCCCCTAGCTCTTTTGGGTGTCACATGTTAGACCCTGAGCCAGAGACAGTTGTTGAGGACGAGGTGTTTGCTGACGCTGAGCCTGAGCGTACGTTCGTTGAGGAGTTCGAGGACACCGGAGACCAGTCATAGTAACTGTTGAGTTGCTTTTGCTTTAGGTTGATGTTAGTTGTCGGTGCTCGCACCATTACTTTGTTTTCGTACTTTGTACTTTTGTTGGCCATGTTGGGGCCTCTTTTAGACTCTTTTATTTTAGCCTGGTGGCTTTTTTGCGATGTTGGAATTTATTATTATGGATATTCTGAGATTATTCTTTGTCTCATTTCCTTATTATTATCTTTGTTTCGTTTCGCGTTGCAAGGACCTTTAGTTTAAAGTGATTAACGCTTATCGGACTTGCAGCTTTGTAGCTTCAAGTCTGAGCGGACCTTCTCACGCTTCGCCTCCACATTTTTGGGAAGCGGGGCGTGACAGAAGAGCCGCTCACCCGATCGGTTCAGTGATCGGGTGAGATCGACAGAGCTCCCTGTCTATTTGGAGCTGAATTCCAACCGATCGGGTGACATCTCACCCGATCGGTTCATCTGAAGCTGAAAATCAACAAACGATGACCCGGTCTCGCCATCCGCTCACCTCAGCGCTCGGTTGAAGCTTCTGAAGCCCGATGGCCAATGCGACAAGCAGCTCACCCGATCGGTTGATGTTTCAACAGACCGGGTGGCCTTTTCTTCCCCTTTCGTGCGCTACTGATGCATTCATTGAAGATCTGCTATCATTTCAGAGGTATTTTGGGTGATCTCTTATTTTTTTAGTGTCGGCATCATCGTTAGCTTTCCAACGATAGGTTGCATGCCCAAATCCGATTTTTCTACATTTTTCTGGAATTTTCTGAGCGCAGCTGTGTGCTGAAATGGGCTGCTGTCTGGATTTTCAGATCAACTGATCGGTTGGTGTCCGGGTGGCCATTCGGGTGAGCCAAATTTCAGTTGTTTAGTCTCTGTTTATTTCCACCCGATCGGGTGAACTTCCACCCGATCGGGTGGGCCTGTTTTGACAGTTTTGCTGGGTTTGTGGACCCGAAAAGTGAGGGCTTTGAGGGGGCTTATAAAGAGACGTTGGGGCACAACTTGTGGATCAGTCTTTTTCCCATTTTTCAGCAGCTTTTCCTCCCCTTTCTTGGGAGTTTTTGGTTAGTTTAGATTAGGTTTTATCTTCCAATAAATCTTGTAAAGGATTGATCTGAACGCGAGATAAGTATTTCTCTCTCTTGTTTTCCATTGTTTTGTATTGTATTTATTTTGCTTGATGGTGAATATTTGTAAGTCTTTTTTGTGGCTTGTTTTTATGTTCTTCACCATTGAGTAGTGTTTGATGAACCCTAATACGGGTTAGAGTAGGATTGATGCTTGGAATTTACATTTGGCTTGGTTGCATGGTATGTGTTCGATGGAATGTGTCAATGGGGATTTTTAGCAATCTGAGTCCAATTCGTATGGAAACACACTAGTTGTGTTGGGGATTGGGGTCCGGTATCTTGTCCAATCAAGATCCGCTTCGATGTATTTCTAGAAATCACATTCGACCTATTTGGCCATTAGGATTACGCGTGGGCGTTTTATTGTCATTGGCAGGAGAAAGACCGCCTCTGACTGTCGGGCCAAGGGGGAATAAACTTGGCGGTTGACTCCCTAGCCACAGCTCACGCCCCTAGCGTAGACATCGAGTCCTCGCACGTGGGAACAACTTGGACAAAATGTTGGGAGTTATCATTGTGGCCTTAATGCTCTTGGTTGCGGAAGATATTAATGGACATGGAAATGCCCACCGTCCGAAACCGGGTAGACCTAGCGTACTGGGCATCGACCGAAATATCAGGCCCATGGACGATAGGTACCAACCTTTAGGGGCAATGTCTCACCCTGGGTCAAATCAAATGCCATGTGTCATGAGTGCTCTAGCCCATGTTAGCGGGGATTCATTTCGTGTCTTTTTATTTCTTCTCTTTATTTCTACACTTCCACCCATATTATCCGCGTAGCTAGCACACAACCTAGGCGAGGCTAGTAGCCATTCAAGCCATTCACCTCCCTGAGTTCGATAAACCCGCACCCTACACTAACCGTGCACTTGTGGTAAAATGACACCGCGCCCATATCGTAAACGGGGCGCCGGTCAAGTTTTTGGCGCCGTTGCTAGGGAGGCGTTTGGTTTGGTATTAGCTTAGCTTGGGTTCGTTAGACTACGCAAAAAAAACAAATACAATAACCAAGAAATTATTCCTCCACCATTATATTATCTTTTTGTTATTTTCTTGTACTATTGACGCTCCTCTCTAGTTTTCATATTTTTTTGTCCAGGTATCTTTGCTGTAACCATGTGGAGATCAAATTTCGATGCTCAGATGGGAGGATACGATCCTTATTCAGTTGTGGTTTGTGAGACTTGTGGGATGGTTGGGCACATGTATTATGATTGCCCATTTTCTCTTGAGAGCTTCCCCCTACACCATGGCCAAACATTTTCCCACAACCTTAGCCCAAACACCTCCCATCCATTTCCTCAACCTTATATCCCTCCACCAACGCAAGAAGAATCAAGCCTCGTGTCTCCTTGAAAGTGCCATGTTTAACCAAGGCCAAATATTACAAAGCTTTATGGTACCAATCACCGAGCCTACACCAAGGAGAGGGGATGAAGGAGAGGATATACCCACTTCCATGGTTGAGACCACCATCTCATCGGCCATCATAGACACATCTCATGCCGATACCCCATTTTTCCAACACTACCACTTGGATGACGAAGCATTTTTTGATGATGATAGTAAGGATGTGGTGATTTCTTTAGGATCTGTGAGAGAGACTTCTCGTCTTGATTTGGATACCCCACATGAGTCCGATGAGAGCACCGAGGAGTTTACAGAGATTATGCATACCGACGAGGAGGATGTGCGTGAGGAAGAGGACACCACGACCACATACGAGGGGTCCGCTCTACATCCACCTCCACAGCCATCTCTGTCGCAGCTTCTTCCTTGGTCTGTGGTCAACCACGAGGATGTCATTCAGGACATCGGGCAGATGGTGGAATATGAGCATATCGTCTAGGAGAATGTGCATGAGTGCTTGGATACGATGGTCCACTCCATAGAGCCCGAGTCACATCTACCTTTACCGTCGCTCTCCACTTCTTCTGCGGCTGAGCATCTACTTGAGCATATTGCCCCTATTCAGGGAGATTTTCATACTCACTCTCACTCCACTTTTGAGTCTCTCTTTTCACTTCCTATTTCTTTAGACTCATATATATTTGACACACCATATCTCTCGCATGACACAGGATCTACTTCCCTTGAGGTATGCTGCGTTGTGTCACCACCTGGAGAGCCACTTCTCATGGAGAGCGAGGATTTGGTCGTCGCTAGTACAGAGGATAGCGACACATTCTTAGGGAGTATTCGTCACCCTTTTATTATTTTTCCATCTTATGTTGACGATTATCTCTGGGATACATTTATTTTGGGAAATAATTTCTTGCCATGGACTAATGCACCTCATCCTTTGCAGGTCACAAGTGGACACCTACGAGGGATGCTTGGAGGTGCATTGCTCGGGTCCAATGGCAAACGTGGCACATCGCTTCTGGCGGAGCCACAGAAGGAGCAGTTAGAGCAGCTACCTGCCCCACTCCAGATCTTGGATCCGCCTATGCTCAGGTGTATCCTAATCCATTAGTGCAAAAATTTACATCTTTCTAGTTTAGATTTGAATAATCTCGTCTCCTCTCATTAGCGAGGGGAGCGTATCTAGGGTTTGCTTTTGCATCATAATAACCCTTCATGTCGTGCCCTTCTATCATTTCACCCCCATCCTCTACCGAGGAGGACGAGGACTCGTCCTCTCCTGCATTTTGATTTCTTTCTTTTTCTTTTCCGATCTTCCCCTTAGCATTTTTTTACATCACATTGATCATATCATTTCGCTAGCATTGCCATGTTCAGCTTGGGGGAAATCGACTTTTGTGCATACTGTCGTGTGACGTCTTTGTCGTGTGTTTGTTTTTATGTGATGTTTATTTGTGTGTTTCTTTTTTTTTATTTTCAGTTTCGTATGTGTGTTTTTCTTGTTTTTCATTTCTTTTTGTGTCGGTGCATATTCCCCCCATTTTCTTTGCTCTCCGGTATTCACTTTTATTGCATTGAGGGCAATGCAAGTTTCAGCTTGGGAGAGTCGCACTTCGTGCGTCATTTACGTCTTTTTCTTCGTTTTTGAGTCGTTTTCATCGTGTTTTATCTTTTCTTTTCTTATTTTTATCTCTTTCTCCTAGAGATGACCCCATATGATGAATTGCCACAAAAATCACACACACACATACACCTAGCATGGCTTCGATAATCACATTCACTAACCCTAGGAAGCCGAGTCATCTTACATTTCATGCATCGTGGGTCCACTTAGCTTTTTTGTGAGTCATGTGTCGTGACTAGCTGTTTGGTGTGCTTCTACTTTGTGATTGTGATTTATATACCTGTCCTAGGAATGACCCCTAGATTATCATGCTTCGATTTGAATATGCGGTATTTGCTTCTCCTGTCTGCTTCTATATGCATGAATTTCTTTTCTATTTTACTTGGTGCAAATCCCCTCGTCGTGTACCGTTCTCCCACTTGAGACAGTACACACTTGTATATGCCCCAAAATCCAAAAATCCAAAAAAAAGAGAAAAGAAAAACCCAAAAATAATATATATATATATATATATGTGTGTGTGTGTGTGTGTGTGTGTATATATGTATGTATGTCACCGATTTGAACCTTGCATCTGGGATTAATCTAACATGGAGATTCCTTCAGGGCAGAGGCTTATGGGCTAAGTACATGCGTAACAAATATAAGGATTCTCCCAGATTTTATGCTGCAAACGTTGATGTTTCTCAATCTGGTACGTGGAAGTTCCTTCTTCATTGCAGGAACCTCTCTCAACGTATTATTTTGAGAATGGTACGAGATGGGAAAGACACTCTCTTCTGGCACGATAATTGGCTTCCATGTGGTCCCCTAAAAAATCTATACAGCATCCCTGATGGAGCCAGTAGGAGACTTGTCAGTGACTATTGGGAGGGTACATCTTGGATGGATAATGCTGAAATCTTAATTCTAAAACCCCTGCTCCAGCATATCTCTTTGACATCTGGCGTTGACACTTGGGTATGGAAGCGGGATTCTTCTTTAAAATTCAAAGACGCTTGGGACGTTGTGCGTGATAAAGGTACCCCGTACCCTTTCTCTAAACTGATTTGGTTTAGTAAGTACATTCCAAAAATGTCCATTACTTTGCTCCGAGCGTTTAAAGACAAACTTCTTACAAAAGTGCGCATGGAAAAATGGTGTGAGCTCAACTCTAATGTATGCGAGCTGTGTTCGGATGACACCCCGGAAACTGCTTCCCATCTATTTTTTGAATGCCCTTATTCCAACTATCTAATGCGCAGAGCCTTTCTCAAACTGGGAGCAAAAGGCCCAACTGTCCTCTCTTTGCCGACAATTGGGAGCTATTACTTGGAAAAATATGTGAGAAAGGGGGTTCTTGGTTTGCTTGCTCGAGTTATTCTCTCTGTGGTGGTATATCACCTGTGGCGGGAGCGCAACAGGCGTGTTTTTGAAAAGATTAGGAAGCCCAAGACTTTACTGTTTGAGGACATATCAGCAGCCGTTCGTTTGGCTCTTCGGAACATTGGGGAGGTGGAGGATGAGGCTTCTGCAGCAGCAATGAATTGGGACATTCGGCCATTTGACACAGGTTGAATCTTTCGATTGGCATGTGCAAGCATTTGGTCCAGGCTGTTATTCTTGGTTCAGGCCGTTTGAGCTCTGCTACAGGCATATGCGTTGCTTTTTAATTCGGGCTCTGCTACAGGCAACGTCCTTGTGGCCTCTATTTGGTGGCTGTGCGGCTGATACTATAGGCTGAGTTCAAGCCAAGTGTGATTCTTCTACATGCCCTATCTATTTGGTGCAACGTGATTCAATTTCAAGCGGCCTGGGTCCCCTTGCCTGTGCAGCTTCATAACTTCTTTTTGTGTTTGGTTTTCTGGTGTTGTATACCCTATGTATGTATTTGTTCCTGTATTATATTTCTCTTTGGCTCTGATCATTGATACTAAGTAATATGTTCTGGGGTGACGACGCTTGTGTCCTCTCCCCTAGTCATTGCGCCTGGTACTCTGTGATCAACCACCTTGTAACTTCGTTTTATATCAATATAGCTACTAACTTACCATGCAAAAAAAATGTATGTATGTATAGCCAAAAACCCAAAAAATACATATATCCAAAACCCAAAAAATGCGTATGAATATTTTCCTACCTATCGAGAATAAAGGGAAGGCGAGAATTTGCACCGAGTGCTCTACTCCACATCTTCTCAACCTCCATCGTTTTCGAAAACACCTGGCTTAGGAACTTTTTAGCTATTATCTAGGCTGTAGTGCGGTGATTTCCTTGTCCCTAGCCGTGGAGTCCCCGATGCATGATATGTTTCCATTCTTATACTCTTCTCATGCATGCTTGAGCTTTTATTCGCCGCAATTTCAAATTGAATCGATATTTGGGCCAATTCTTTGGGTATGTTTATATAGAGCCCTATTGCACGATGTAGATAGTAACACAGTCTGCTAGCACATGACCACCCTCAATCGCGCTTAACCACGTGGGCCCACGACACTTGTATGAACTCATATTCCTTGGTTTAGTGTTGTGTTTTGTCGTATGTTTGCTTAGTGTGGTGTGTTTGTTTTGTTGGCTCTGATGGGCGATCTAGGATTTTATTTTCTCTTTCTGTCTCGCCCTCTCTATTTTTCCATGCGAGCTCCTACTCTCACTCGTCTTCCTCGAAGACGAGGAAGGGTTCAGCTTGGGGGGATTTTTGACGTGCGTTTATATTTTATATATTCACGCACGTCTTCTTCGTGATTTTCCATTTTTTTCCGTTGTTTTATGTCTGTTCTTTTGTGTTTTTGTATCTTTTCACTTTCTTCGTGTTTCTGTGTAAATGCAGAAGATTTCCAGCGTTGGCGACATTCAAAGCAGATACCATAAGTCCCCGGAGCAACGGGAGGAGTCACGCGCGATCCATAGGGCCAAACGACGAAGAAATCCATATTTCAGCCCTCAACCGATCGGGTGGACAGAGCCACCCGATCGGTTGATGCACGTGTTTCCGACCCGGACAGGAGCTGAAGAGAAGAGCAGCTCACCCGATCGGTTCAGTGATCGGGTGAGATCGACAGAGCTCTCTGTCTATTTGAAGCTGAATTCCAACCGATCGGGTGACATCTCACCCGATCGGTTCATCTGAAGCTGAAAATCAACAAACGACGACCCGGTCACGCCACCCGCTCACCTCAGCGCCCGATTGAAGCTTCTGAAGCCCGATGGCCAATGCGACAATCAGCTCACCTGATCGGTTGATGTTTCAACCGATCAGGTGACCTTTTCTTTCCCTTTCGAGCGCTGCTGATGCATTCATTGAAGATGTGATATCATTCCAAAGGGATTTTGAGTGATCTCTTATTTTTCTAACGTCGGCATCGTCGTTAGCTTTCCAACGATAGGTCGCATGCCCAAATCCGATTTTTCTACATTTGTCTGGAATTTTCTGAGCGCAGCTGTGTGCTGAAATGGGCTGCTGTCTAGATTTTCAGATCAACCGATCGGTTGGTGTCCGGGTGGCCGTCCGGGTGAGCCAAATTTCAGCTGTTTAGTCTCTGTTTATTTCCACCCGATCGGGTGAACTTCCACCCGATCGGGTAGGCCTGTTTGATACTTTTGCTGGGTTTGTGGACCCGAAAAGTGAGGGCTTTAAGGGGGCTTATAAAGAGACGTTGCGGTATGACTTGTGGATCAGTCTTTTCCCCATTTTTTGCAGCTTTTCCTCCCCTTTCTTGGGAGTTTTAGGTTAGGTTAGATTAGGTTTTATCTTCCAATAAATCTTGTAAAGGATTAATCCGAACGCGAGATAAGTATTTCTTTCTCTTGTTTTCCACCGTTTTGTATTGTATTTTTTTTGCTTGATGGTGAATGTTTGTATGTCTTTTCTGTGGCTTGTTTTTATGTTCTTCACCATTGAGTAGTGTTTGATGAACCCTAATACGGGTTAGAGTAGGATTGATGCTTGGAATTTACATTTAGCTTGGTTGCATGGTATGTGTTCGATGGAATGTGTCAATGGGGATTTTTAGCAATCTGAGTCCAATTCGTATGGAAACACACTAGTTGTGTTGGGGATTGGGGTCCGGTGTCTTGTCCAGTCAAGATCCGCTTCGATGTATTGCTAGAAATCACATTCGACCTATTTGGCCGTTAGGGTTACGCGGGGGCGTTTTATTGTCATTGGCGGGAGAAAGACCGCCTCTGACCATCAGGCCAAGGGGGAATAAACTTGGCGGTTGACTCCCTAGCCACAGCTCACACCCCTAGCGTAGACATCGAGTCCTCACGCATGGGAATGGCTTGGACGAAATGTTGGGAGTTATCATTGTGGCCTTAATGCTCCCGGTTGCGGAAGGTATTAATGGACATGGGAATGTCCACCGTCCGAAATCGGGTAGACCTAGCGTACTGGGCATCGACCAGAATATCAGACCTATGGACGCTAGGTACCCCGCCTTTAGTGGCAATGTCTCACCCTGGGTAAAGTCAAATGCCAAGTGTCATGAGTGCTCTAGCCTGTGTTAGCGGGGATTCATTTCGTGTCTTTTTATTTCTTCTCTTATTTCTACACATCCACCCATATTATCCGCGTAGCTAGCACACAACCTAGGCAAGGCTAGTAGCCATTCAAGCCATCCACCTCCCTGAGTTCGATAAACTCTCACCCTACACTAACCGTGCACTTGCGGTAAAATGACACCGCGCCCATACCGTAAACGGGGCACTGGTCAACAAGCATTAATGAACATAGCATTTCTATAAATGTTATTGACATGGCAATTCTAGTATTCAACTGATAAACAATAATGAGTGCAAGTTCTGTGTCAATGTTTTCTATCACTCCTAAGGTTCTTGCCTTTAAAACGTGATAAGTGAATCGTTCTTCTCTCGGGGGTACAACCGTGATTGACGCTACCCACCTCATGCGGGTGGTGCTCTTGAAGAGATGATCCTTTCATACGCTTAGTGGTCGCTCAATCCTAACCCCACCCAAAAGTTATGCTGTAATACGAGCCAGACTAGTCAACTCACACGATATCACAAAATCAAGATTTCGCCTTTGTGGCGCACGAATTCACGAATTCAAGCATGTTTGCCTACAAGGGCACAAGTTAACGAATTCACGAGTTTGCCGTTAAGGCCTGTTGTGCTGGAACACGTGCCAACCTAATCTTATGTACAAGAGGATGTGTAGCATATGACCAACATTTTCATGAATTATAGCATTCTAAAGCAAATTAAACGATGACATTGATTGGTTGATTATCGCACATGCTGTTTTACGACATTTACTGAAAGTGTAATTGAAACATTAAAAACTTCAATAATTCGTAACAACTCGCACACTTGCATGTTGAGACGGTTTCGATGCCCATTGACCGTAACGATGGGCGTGACTCATCTGCATCCTCGGGTTTAAAAGTTAGGCTGAAAGTGTTAAACCAATAAACATAATATATCTATTAGCATATAGAACCCAACCAATAGTACTTGTGTCATATCAGTTCTGATACCTAATGACCAACATGTATAATACATAACTTAATATAATATAGTATGATATCAACTCATTAATAGCTTATGCAACTAATACCACTCACAGTGTTAGTACGTCTCTTACTCCTTACTATTCAGTCTATCTTCATTCTTTAGCAGGGAGAGATGAGCTGATCGGCAGGGGCGGCAAGGGGCAGCAGTGCATGCTCCCGTAGAGTGACGATGCGGTTAGAAGAGGCGGTCGGCTGGGGGCGACGGCGGCAGGGCGGCGTTGGCAGTAGGGTTGCGGTGATGTTGGCTGAGGAGGTGGTTGGGAGAGGGTTGCATGGAGTCCTTTGGTGGAGGAGATGGGTACCAGGAAAGTGGGTCTGCCAGCGGGTAGGAGAAGCTGGTCGGGGGTGGTTTGGAGAGGGGAGAGGGAGTGACGCGTGCGTGGAGGAGATGGACGGAGGGTGACGCACGCGTGGAGGGGGGTTGGTGGCCATCGGTCTGTTAGTGGAGGGAGGGGCCTGGGTGATCGAACTGGGTTGCGTGTGTGGAGGAGATGGCTGGAGGGGTGGGTTCCAGTGAGGGGAGGCCACCAGAGAGATCTGGTCACTGGGCTGGGGTTCGGTGAGTGTTTGTGGGGAGAGTGGAAAAGAAATATGATGCACGCGGGCTTAGGGTTTAGGGTGGGTTGCGGCTGCTGTAGGGGAGAGGACCTAGGTTTTTTTACTTAGGGTTTCTTCTTTTGTTCTCTATTGGCAAGCCTTTATAGGGTAGGGTTAGGTTTTCTTTTACAGTAGGGTGATTTTGCTTTGGGATTTCGGCTCGGTTCACTTTTGTTTTCCTTTTTGTAGAGGAGGGGTTGATGGTTAGAAAAATAGGGGAGAATGTTGGGTGTGTGGCTGAGCTTAGGGTTATGCCTGGGTTTGTAAATGAGTTAGGGTTTGTGGCTAAAATAGGAAAGGTTTAAGACTAGGGGAAACATGGAAGGTACAAGGGATAATTGCTATTTAAGAATGGGATTTCATTGCTAATTAGAATGAGTAGAAGTCTCCCTTGCTAATTTGGAAGTAAATTCGAATTTGAATTTAAATTTAAAATAATTATTAAATGAAATATATAATAGTAGATTAAAAAGATTATAGTTAATACGTAAGTATGAAATGTGATTACGTAGTAAAATGCGCCTAACAATAATACGTAATACAGATACGTGTTTAAGTACAGGTATGCAAATCACAAGTCAAATAATTAAATACGTGCAGAATACTTATTATAAAATACTGGCTGTTACATTCTACCCGCCTTAAGAAAAATTCCGTCCTCGGAATTCTTATCAACCAAGATACGGGGAATAAGTGAGGATGGTGCTCGCGCAGTTCTCCTTCCAATATACACGCACCACACTCTCTACTACGCTCATACACTACCCATAAATAACAATCATGCCATTACACATAAACGTTCAATTATTATTAACACTAAAAATAATATCAGTAGTAATACTACTACTAATACTAGTTAACAATCATACTTATAATAATATTAACACTCACCAATACATCGCTAATTATAAATCAATAATACTAATATTTCACAACTAAAGCATAACACCATTCATATAATACAATCATTCAATACAATTAAAATCAATATTATCATTAAGACAAATAGTAGCACTTTACTATACACACACATCAATTTACGAACTGCAAGTGTGTCACATCTTGCACACTCACATTATTACTAATACATAATGCACTACCATATTTACACATCAGAATCCCCAATCATATTGTTTTACACGTCATATAAACACATCACTCAATACTAGCACATTCATATTCAATCAAATAATACCATAATAGTATAATCACTCTACACGTTATGTAATACACTATATACACCACAGAATACATATCACTACACCCTTATACACCATATATTGCACCATACACAAAATGGACATGTCCTACTTATATGGCACTAGGGCCACTACAATCTATCCACCTTAAAATCAAGTCCGTCATCTGACTTCCTTGAGTAGGGCCAACTTATGAATGAGCAGACTAAGGTTACTCTACCCCAGACATACATACACTATAAAAACAATGTACATTCACTTTCATACACTTACACATACATCATATAGTCACATACATATAAATACACATACATTACACATATATCCATACTTACATTATTATACACCTACCTTATATATACGCAAAAACTTAGACACACATAATATATGTGCACACAAGTATACACAACCATAGTAATTTGCATAGAGCTAGTATACTACTATATATACACTTCCCTACATAGTTATAAACATACAATCATATATATCTCCTGGTATACACATGCACGTACATCATCCCGTTGGGGGAAGCAATACAATATAATATTATAATTCTACTACTATAGGTAAATCACACATATTCATAAAATATGTATATATACCTATAGCTAAGCACATACCTATCCACGCATGAGCACATGTCCATACACACTAATATATAGATCATACAATAGATATGTACACCCACCTATAAGCACACCTATTATCATGCACATTACACCCAACAAGCACATAACCTTACTAGCATACAATTACAAACGTTGACAAGTACATTCAAAATACATACACCCCTAGTATGTAGTCAAACACCAATTCTAATACACACAGATATCCCTATAGTGATATAGCTATTTACACATATGTATAACACTTACTACCCTTCACACGATTATATATATATATATATATATATATATATATATATATATAATGGCCGATAATACACGAGGGATGAGCGTATTATCCGGAGCTGGCGACTTGAGGGCGACGGTGAAACCCTCGTTTGATGGCGGCTCCTTGCTTGGTGCTGACGGATTACAATCAAAGAATCTAGGAAACTCGGTTCATGGTGGTGATGTTCCGGCGGCGCAAAGAGTTGTGGAGGCTTCCAAGGTTGATTCACGGTGGATCTTGCTGGGTAACTCTAAGGGGGATGCCGGTACGGGATGTTCCAAGGTGGGTGGTCAATCCAAAGTAGCGGGTGGCGTTGGATCTGCCGGTGGATCCGGTCTGCGATCGGGATCTGGGGGTGTTCTTCCCTCTTCTATAGGGAGATCGGATGCGTTGGAAGCAGAAGTACACCGGAGGGATAGGCACGATGGTGACGGCTGGCAGGAAGTTCGTAGGGGAAGGCCACGGCTAGATAGGCCATCGCGGAGGGGGCCTCTTTCGAGGCCTCCTATTGGTTGGGGGCGGCCTCCGATCGGAAAGGGTAGGAATTTGTCACAGGCTGGTGTTGCTATTCCGGAGCACCACGTGTTCGGCAAAATTCCCCAAAGGCCTAAGGTAGCCATAACTATTGATACGAATGTTGCGAAGAGATCGTGGCTGGACGTTTGTGCTGAAAGGCGTACGTATCAGTCGGGTTTGGCCATGACCTATGTGGCCCCCTTGAAAGTGGCGGATGGTTCTTCCCGTGCTCGGGTGCCGGGTAACTTGGTGGAGAGGGGTGCTGATAGGTGGAAGGATACTCTGGTCGGTTATGTTCTTGGAGATATTCCTTATTATGGGCAAATAGTTGCTTGGGTAGAGAGGCTCTGGAGATTGAAGAAGAAGGTACAAGTCTATAGCAAGGATAATGGGTTCTTTTACTTCTGTTTTGAATCCTCTGAAGAATGTGAGAAGATTCTAAAGGGCGGGCCTTGGTTGTTTGATGGCCGGTTGGTAGTCTTGAAGAAGTGGAGTATGAACCTACGCCATGATAGAGACATCCTCACCTCGGTCCCTGTCTGGGTCCAACTTCATGGCATTCCGTTATACATGTGGAACCTGGATACTCTGAATATCATTGCCTCTGTCATTGGTACCCCTATGTGCCTTGATCGGGCTACTGCTAATCTTGAGAGGATTACCTATGCGCGTTGCTTGGTTGAGGTTGATGCGGCGGTTCCTTTACGCAAATCTGTGGATGTAGAATTAGATGGAGGTGAAATCATTTCTATTGTGGCAAAGTTTGAAGGGGAACCCCCTCGGTGTAGCACGTGTGCCTATTTTGGACATAGTGATGGCCAATGCCCTGCAGGAGTTGAGCTTCCTTCAATCCAAGGGGATGGTGTTGCTGGAAATTCATTGCCTGTGAACCCGAGTCCTATATTGGTGAATAATATCAATAATGAAGAGGCCGGTGAACCCAAGTGTTGTGCTGCTGAAGGGGAGATTAATGCTATTAATTTGGTTGTACCGGGTCTAATGGTGGAGACTGTCCAACGTGATGCTGAGGCTGCGGTTGTTGAAATGCCTGTTGCTCAGGCTGTGGCAGGGGGTGATGCTTCTTCTGCTCTGTTGACTGAGGGTATCTCTCCTGTTGCAAATTCGGAGCCTACTCCTGAAGCCGAGTTCCCTAAGCCACCGAGTGACACTCATTTAGCTGCTGATATCGGATTACAATCCACCTCTGCTGATGCGGGTAGTGCAGGGCGTATGTTCGAATCTCTGCCTCTCCCTTCCCTATTAGAGAATGACTCGGTTGGGGGTAATGAAATTGACAGGGTTCCGTCTGAGTTGGTGGTTGATAATCCTGATTGGTTGGCGAAAGAGCTCACCATCCTAGAGCAGGTGGAGGGTTGTAAGAAGGTCAAGAGGAAGACTGATTGCCCTGTGGAATCCTGTGCAAGGCGGAGTGCTAGGATTCAGGGTAGCAATCCTAAAAATCCGGTTGGTCAATGACTGTGTTCATATGGAATACTAGGGGTTTGAATAACCCTATCCGTCGAAGGGACCTTCGTGACAGTTTGACTTCTATTGGGCCAACCGTGATTATTCTTCTTGAGACTAAGCTTAAATCATTGTCAGGTAATTCCATTTCTGTGATTCCTAAAAACTGGACACTGTTTAATAATACGGAATCCCATTCTGTTGGGAGGGTTATGATGGCTATGGACCCCAAAGTATGGAAGACTTCTCTCTTCTCTATTTCTGATTAGCATGTTACTGTTTTGTGTACCAACACTGGAGGGTTCTCCTGTGCTTTAACCGGTGTGTACGCCCGTAACACACTAGTTGAAAGGAAGGATTTGTGGGTTTGCTTGAAAAGTGATGCTGCTAGGCTGAACAACGGTGCGTGGTTGGTGGGAGGTGATTTTAATTGTGTTCTTAATTCTTCAGACAAAGTAGGGGGCCGGCATCTGGATCAGAAGTTTTTATTTGATTATAATGACTGTATTAGTACTTGTCAGCTCCATGAGCTCAAGAGCACGGGTTGCAAGTTCAGCTGGTGTAACAATAGAATGGGGATAGACATGATCTCTGCTCGGTTGGATAGGGTGTTCGTAAATGGTGATTGGCTGAAGCTACTTAACGGCTCTTTTGTTGAGTATTTGGATCCCCGGACTAGCGACCACGCCTCAATGGTGGTCCGTCTCCACCCTCAGGTACAATCTGACCCTAAACCGTTCAAGTATTTTAATTATTGGACCAAATGCAGTGGTATTGCTAGAATTGTGGAAGAGAGCTGGGGTGTTTTTGTTGGTGGTACTCCTATGTACTGTGTTACCCAAAAATTAAAAAGGTTAAAGCCTATTTTGCGCAACTGGTCGGCTGATTACAATGCTAGCAAGCTGGTGAACTTGTGCCGCACTAAGTTGGAATCTATTAGATTGAATCCATTGTTGAATTCGGATGTGACCATCCAAGCACTTGAGCAGGCTGCTATGAGGGAGTTGGCTATCTCTATGAGTCTTGAGGAGGATATGTTTCGGCAAAAGAGTCGTCAGGATTGGGTGTCGTTGGGGGACAGAAACACCAAATTCTTTTATAGTGCTATGAAGTCTAGAGAGAACCACAATAGTCTGAACCATTTTGTGGATTCTATGGGTAAGCAGTCGGGCTCTATTGATGACTTGAAAAAGGTGGCGGCTGATCACTTTATGGACCTCTATAATCAAAACTCCTACAACAGATCTTTCTCTACTTTTACCCCTAAGCGCATTCTCACTGAGGATGCTTCGGCCTGGCTGATAAGGAGAATCTCTACTGAGGAGATCAAGCAGGTGGTTTTCCAGTTGGGTCCTGATAAGGCGCCTGGGCCAGACGGTTTTAATGCGCACTTTTACCAACATTTTTGGTATCTAATTGGAGATGAAGTTACTATGGCGGTAAAGTCTTTTTTCAGCTCTGGTTCTTTGCTTAGGCAAGTAAACCATACCCACCTTGCCCTGGTTCCCAAAAATTCTAATGCTACATCTTTGGGGGATTATAGGCCGATTGCATGTTGCAATGTCCTATATAAAATTGTTAGCAAAATTATCTGTAATAGGCTCAAAGTGGTCATTCATGAGCTTATTTCCCCCAATCAAGCTGCCTTTCTTAAAGGCCGATTATTAGCTGATTGCACCCTGATTGCTCATGAGCAAATCAGGGACTTTAGTAATCCCATGGGTGGACGAGCTTGCCTGAAACTGGATCTACGGAAGGCTTTTGATTCTGTTAACAGGGACTTTATCCTTTATTTCATGGGGAAAATGGGGTTTCCTTCTGCTTTTGTGAATTGGATCAGGGAATGCGTTTCTACTCCTACTTTCTCAGTTATGGTGAAAGGATCTCCAGTGGGGGTTTTTGAGGGAAACAGGGGCATCAGGCAGGGCGATCCTCTCTCTCCGTACCTTTTTGTTATTGCTATGGAGGCATTCTCTATCTTAATTTCCAAAAGACTTGGATGTGGTGCCCTTCAGGCTATGCGGCGAACAGGTTCTATGTCCCACCTTCTGTTTGCTGATGACTTGCTAGTTTTCTACAGAGCCAATCTCAAATCCTTTAATTGCATTAAGTCCTTACTTCTGGAGTTCAAGGGTTATACGGGGCTTCAGGTAAATTGGGACAAGAGTTCGGTTCTTTTTAGTAAAGGCACTAAAAATAGAACCGTGCTGGCAGATTCTTTGGGTGTCAGAATTTCCACTACTTTTTCTACTTATTTGGGCCTGCCTTTGTCGTCGAAATACCCAAAAGCGCCCATGTACAGTCGGCTTCTTGATAGGTGTAAGAAGCGACTTATGAGCTGGTCTTCAAATTTGTTATCTATTTCTGGCAGGATTGAGCTTGTGAAATCAGTAATTTACGGTATGGTCGCTTTTTGGATGCAAGCATTCCACATGCCGTTTTCCATTGTTAGAAATATTTCTTCCTTATGTCGACGTTTCATTATGGGGTCCTCTCGTGCTTGGGCATGGAAAGATATCTGTACCCCAAAGCCTGAAGGTGGTGTGGGATTACGGTTGTTGGAAGATTTAAATGTTGCTGCGGGGGTGAGGCTGACATGGAGATTCCTAACTTCTAATAGCCTTTGGGCTAAATATATGAGAGCTAAATATGATAGGGCCGGATTGTTCTTTGCGGCTAAGGGCACTGTCTATCATTCCGGCACTTGGAAGCACATGTTGAATTGTAGATATGTCTCTAATAAACTGGTACGAAGAATGGTAAAAGACGGGAGATCGACTCTTTTTTGGCATGACTATTGGCTAGATTGTGGGCCTCTAAAGAATCTTGTTGCTGTACCGCCGGAAGATGCGATGAAGCGTGTTTGTGACTACTGGGTCCATGGGGCTTGGGCTGATGTTCCTGCTATCTCTCAAGTAAAGCATCACCTAGCATCTGTCGTACTCACCTTTGGCCATGACCGTTGGGTCTGGGCAAAATCAAGCCGGAATGCTCCTCCAGGAGTGGTTGGCGTCATCAATCGCCAGGTTCCTTATGGAGTTGATGGAGTCATCAACCGTCAGCAAATTAGGGGATTCGTAAATGATGCGGGTGGGAGTACTGGACAGGGGCCGGTTGTTAGTAGAGGCTCGGGTGCTTTCAGTTTTGCCGAAGCATGGGAGGGTGTTCGAAACAGGGGTCCTTCTTTTCGATTCCAAAAGCTTGTTTGGTTCCCAGGTCATATTCCTAAATGGTCTATCACCCTTCTCCGTGCTCTAAGGGGTAAGCTTCTAACTCGTGATATTATTGGCAGATGGGGTCTCAACTTGCCTGTGAATTGTGTTCTGTGCGAGGGGAACAACATCGAAGACATTACCCATTTATTCTTCAACTGCAGTTTCTCGCAATATGTCCTTAAGAGGTCGTTGTTGAAGTTAAATATTCTCAATCACTTGGCGCCTTCTCTTGAGGCTATTGGTGATTACTATTTGGGCCACTTTGGAGGGAAAGGATTTTTGAGCAGATTGGCATGTACGGTTCTTTCAGCATTGGTATGGCATATTTGGCAAGAACGAAACAGGCGAATCTTTGAATGTAAAAGTAGAGGGAAAGTGGAGTTTTTTGGGGTATTGGCAGCGGATGTTCGAGTGGCAATATGTGGGCTTGAACCATCCACTATAGAGGAGACTTCAGTCCTTGAGAATTGGGTGTTTCGAGATTTGGGCTGATTTTTTTTCGGCTTTATTCTTTTGTATAGTTCGCGTAGGGTGGGAGCTCTTTATTAGAGAGTGACGGCGCTTGTGCCCTCTCCTCTTTATATTGATTTCTCATTCCTAGGCTCTATAGTTCTATATATTTTACTCAATAAAGGTTTTCTAGCTTTCCATATATATATATATATATATATATATATATATATATATATATATATATATATATATATATATATATATATATATATATATATATATATATATAATGGCCGGATCTTGCGGAGCGGCGACTTGGGGTGATCACGGCAGAACAGGACTTGGCGTTGGCGGATCAATTCTTGGAGATGGCGGATCAGGACTTGGGGATGGCAGAACTGGGCTTTGTGATGGTGGATCCAGCGAAGGAAACGGCGTTGGCAAGTTTGACAAGGCGATCCCTCATGGCGGTGGCGGTGATACCCCGATCCCAAATGGTGTTTCGAGTCGGGACGTGGGAGGATCTGGAATCATGAAGAATGGGAAGCTTGCTCCAAATTGTAGCGCAGATGGGTGGAAGTTGGTAGACCGATGTAAGAAGGGAGGGCACACAAGAAATGGCTTGGGATTTGGTGGCATCGGCAATGGCGCAGCCAAGAACGGTGATCTGTATGCAAAAAACAGATTTCCAAGAGGTAAGGCTCTCCCTCTTAACAACCAATTCCGCAGATTTGAAAACACTAGTGCCCCCAAGGTGTTTGAAAGAAAGCCTCAGAGACCGAATGTGGAAATAAAAATTGACACCAAGGCTTCAAAGCAGACATGGGCGGACGTCTGCACTAATATCAGGAAGTATGTCTCGGACATAGGCATAACTTTTGTTCCCCCGATTGTCCAAGATGATGGTGTTGAAATGGCGATGGTTGCCAAGTCTGCCTTAGCAAGAGGCGCAGAGCAATGGAAGTTTTCTTTGGTGGGATATGTGTTGGGAGATGTCTCGTTCTATGGGCAGATGCGAGCTTGGGTTGATAGACTATGGAATCTCAAGAAGGGAGTGAAGATATATAGCAGGGAAAATGGCTTCTTTTGTTTCAAGTTTGAGGATGGAGGGGAGTGTGAACGTATCCTACACGGTGGCCCGTGGATGTTTGATGGGAGGCTCGTTGTGCTACATCGGTGGAATTCTGCACTAAAGCATGAGCGTGACATACTATCCTCTGTCCCTGTCTCGATGCAGCTACACTGGGTACCCTTGGGTATGTGGACATTAGAGATCATGAACTCCATTGCATCAGTGATTGGGAATCCTATTTGCTTGGACAAGCTTACTGCAAAGAAAGAGCGGCTCTCTTATGCGAGGTGTCTAGTCGAAATCAGTGCTAAGAAGGCTATCCCCCATTCCGTGAAGGTTTGTACTGAGGATGGGCCAATGGTCACCATAGGTGTGAAATTAGAAGGGTAACCTCCTAGATGTTCGAAATGTATCTGTTTTGGCCACTCAGATATTCAATGCCCCGACTTGGTCAAGCTCCCTTCAATCCAACAAAATGGGGAAGTGATATTGACTGCTACTGGAACTTCTGCTGATTCAGTGCC
Source organism: Scilla litardierei (assembly GCA_030789695.1). Lineage (NCBI taxonomy): Eukaryota > Viridiplantae > Streptophyta > Magnoliopsida > Asparagales > Asparagaceae > Scilla > Scilla litardierei. Next base: position 115,936,612 of record CM061134.1, read on the forward strand.
TCCCAAGCCAACTCCAGTGGACCAACTTGAGGGGAGAGGAGAAAACTTGACTGACCAACATTTTGGAGTTGCTAGAGATATGACTCCTGCCCCACAGTCTCACCCTAAGGAGAATGTAGCACAAATGGGTGTCGCGAATGGTGATGGAGGAGAAAAACTAGACGTAGCTCGTACACCTGAACATGAGGATGCAGGGACCGATGTCTTGCCAAGAACGGAGCAGGCGGCATCCGATCGCCTTAACCCATTGGATGTTGATGGAGGTAACTGGGAGGGGCCGACGGACTCTAATTGCAGCCCAGGTGACATGCAACAGGAGGGGGCTGGATTACTCGTTGCTCCTACGGATGGAAGTGCTTGGTCTTCTGGTTCTAAAATGGCCACGGCGGACGTGACTGGGGAGAGTAGACATGAGGAAGTTCGTCATGATCAGGCTTCGTTGGATGTACAAGACACTAGTTATCATCGAGGCACTGGGAGCAGCGGTGTAGCATCTCTAAAAGACTTACCATCCCTGCTAGATGATAACCACAAAGACGACATTGACATAGTGCCCAAAGAGCTTGCTATCGATAACCCCAGATGGGAATTGGAAGAGCAAAGTGATCGCTGCCAAGTGAATGAAGCAAAGAAACGCAATAATAAACCTGATGTCCAGTCTGAAGCTCACATCAGGAAAAGCTCCAGACTTAAGGGGAGTAGTCTAAAACAACCAGCTGATTCATGACTATTTTCTTCTGGAATACTAGAGGTCAAAATAACCCTATTCGACGTAGAGATCTTCGGGATAGGCTTAACAAAATAAAGCCTTCTTTTGTGATTCTTCTGGAGACCAAGCTCAAGTCTCCTTCTAATGGCAGAAATTCTGTGGTTCCCACGTCTTGGGTATCTATAAACAACTTTGATATTGCAACTGGTGGGAGGATTCTAATGGGGTTTGATTCAAATGTCTGGAGCTCGGCCATTGTCTCTAGCTCAACGCAACACATAACGGTGAAGTGTACTAACGCAGGGGGTTACTCATGTGCAATTACAGGGGTGTACGCTCGTAACACCATAGTGGAGAGGAAGGAGCTTTGGGAAAAACTGGAGATGGAGGCTTCTTGGGCGAGCAATATGCCTTGGTTGGTTGGCGGAGACTTCAACAGTGTTCTTTTCTCGAAGGACAAGGTGGGGGGCATGAAGCTTGAAGGAAAGATGGTTAAAGACTACGCAGACTGCATCAATAAGTGTCTCCTCCAGGAGCTAAAAAGTACTGTGCGCAGGATGAGCTGGTGTAACAACCGAGTTGGTGATGGACGGATTTCTGCCAAGCTTGATCGAGTCTTCTGTAATGCTGATTGGATCTCTTCGCTACCGAAATCTTATGTTGAATATCTTGATCCACTGACTAGTGACCATTCTCCAATGGTTGCTAATGTCCATCCTCAGGTACATTCCGCTCCTAAACCCTTCAAATTCTATAATTATTGGTCCAAGTGCCCGGGATTCTTCGAGATTGTGGAAGGTTGCTGGAGAATATCGGTGATAGGTACCCCGATGTTCCGCATATCCCAAAAACTGAAGGTGATCAAATCCAAGTTGCGGAACTGGGCACTCAACCTCAATGCGTCCAATTTGGTGCATTCTTGCCGGCAAAAGTTGGAATCTATTAGGGGCTCTCCGGATTTACACAGTGATATCTCTCTCTAAGCTGCTGAACAAGCATCAATTAAGGAGTTGGCTAATGCTATGGGCCTTGAAGAGGATATGTACCATCAAAGGAGTCGGCAGGACTGGTTGTCATTGGGGGATAGGAATACAAATTTTTTTACAATGCAATGAAATACAGGGAGAGTCACAACAATTTGAGCCATTTTGTGAATGCTGCTGGGCTACAGCATAGATCGTATGAGGACCTAAAGAAAGAAGCTGTTGATTTCTTTAAAGATCTTTATACCCAGATTCATTATGAGACTACTTTTCCGCCCCTCACTCCTAGGCGCATCCTCACAGATGAGGCTTCTACATGGCTGATCAGGCGGATATCTATTGAGGAGATTAAAACTGCAGCTTTTCAGATAGGGTCAGATAAGGCTCCGGGACCTGATGGGTTTAATGGATATTTCTTTCATTCCTGTTGGCACATTATTGGGGAGGAAGTTTCTTATGCAGTGAAGTCCTTTTTCAGATCAGGCAAACTCTTGAGGTAAATAAACCATACCAATCTCACCCTTGTCCCTAAAAATTCCAATGCAACCGTGTTGAGTGACTATAAGCCCATCGCGTGTTGTAATGTTTTATACAAAATCATCAGCAAAATCATCTGCAACAGACTCAAGGTTGTTATTCATGAACTGATATCACCAAACCAAGCTGCATTTCTAAAAGGCCGATTGTTGTCAGATTCCGCCCTCATCGCCTATGAGCAGATCAGAGACTTCAGTAATCCCATGGGGGGAAGGGCCTGTTTGAAACTGGACCTGTGGAAAGCCTTTGATAGCATGAACCGTGACTTTATCTACTACTTCCTGAGGCATTTGGGATTTCCAGCCATGTTTATAGATTGGATAAGAGAATGTATTTCTACGGCCACTTTCTCTGTCATGATAAATGGATCTCCTGTGGGTTATTTCGCTGGTACCAGGGGGATCAAACAGGGTGATCCTATATCCCCATACTTGTTTGTTATTGTAATGGAAGCATTCTCCTTATTAGTTGCAAAAGCTCTCAATAGAGGCACTATTCAGTCTATGAGACGCATGGGAACCATTTCCCACCTCCTGTTTACGGACGACCTCCTACGTTTTGCCGTGCCAATAAGAAATCATTTCTGGGTATCAAAGATCTGATACTTGAGTTTGATAGATATACTGGCCTTCAGGTAAATTGGGACAAAAGCTCTGCCCTGTTTAGCAAAGGTACTAAATGCAAGACTTCTTTATCAGATTTACTGGGAATCAAGTTGGCAACAACTATCACCACTTACTTGGGACTGCCCCTGTCTACTAAATACCCCAAGACCCCTATGTACAGCAGGCTAGTGGACAGATGCAAGAAGCGGCAAATGGGGTGGTCCTCATCAATGTTATCGATCGCAGGACGGATCGAACTGGTGAAAACGGTTATCCATGGCATGGTCGCCTTTTGGATGCAAGCTTTCCATATCCCTCTAACCGTACTTCGGACAATATCCAGTGCTTGCAGGTGCTTCATTGTGGGTACCTCTCGTGCTTGGGCTTGGGAGGATATTTGCACTCCCAAGGCTGAAGGAGGTGTAGGCATCAGATTATTGGAGGACCTAAATGTTGCGGCATGCATAAGGCTAACTTGGAGATTTCTCACTACTAATTCCCTCTGGGTGAAACTCATGAGAGACAAATATGCGGATGGGGGGTTTTCTATGCGGCGAATGGATTGGTTCTTCAATCTGGTACTGGGAAGCGGATGCTAGCCTGTAGAAGCGTGTACCAAAAATTAATCCAAAGGAAGGTAAGAGATGGATGTTCAACATTATTTTGGCACGACAATTGGCTAAAGTGCGGTCCCCTAAATACAATTTTTACCGTCCCGCCAAACTCTACATTGAAGAAAGTAAGCGATTATTGGGTTAGGGGAGACTGGGCGACAATCCCAGAAATTACCCAGGTTTCGGCCTTTCTCCAAGATATCAAGCTTCGGCCGGGTTCTGATTATTGGGCCTGGGCACCGAAAATAGCCGGACTTCAGAAGGGGACTGGAGCTTTGCAGCAGGAGGATGGATTCAAGTTCTCACAAGCTTGGGAGGGCGTACGCAATAGAGGTATCACCTTCCAATTTCACATACTTATTTGGTTTGGTAATCACATTCCGAAAATGTCGATTACTTTGCTCAGAGCTTTTAGAGGGAAATTGCTCACCAGAGATGTCATTAGCAAATGGGGTCTAAACACGCCGGTAAACTGCGTGTTGTGTGATGATAGCACGGCGGAGAATGTTGAGCACCTATTCTTTGGATGCAGCTATTCCAAATATATCCTACAAATGACTCTCATGAAGCTGAATATCAAATCTCATATCGACCCTACCCTAGCTGATGTAGGGAATTACTATCTTTCCCATTTTAGGGGGAAAATGTGCTTAGCTTGCTAGCCAAAACATCTCTTTCAGCTATGGTATGGCATCTTTGGCGAGAACGGAACAGTAGAATATTCGAGAACAAAAAGAAATGTAAAACTATCCTTTTTGAGGAGATTGCGGCGGATATCAGAGTGGCAATGAGAAACCAAGATCCGACTGAAACTGAGGCAGCTTGCGCTTTAGCTAATTGGGAGTTCAGGGACATGTGCTGATTTTACTATTTTATTCTTTTTCCATGTCATTGTACAGTTTGTTGGGTGTTGTAGGGTGGGGAATTAGTAGTAGGAAGTGACGGCGCTTGTGCCCTCTCCTCCCTCTATTGAAACCTCACCCCTACAAGCTCTTGTGGTGTACATTGTATACAGTTTTTAATAAAGCTAACTTTCCATATATATATATATATATAGGGTGATCTTCGGTTGCGAAAAAAGGGGTTTTCGCACGGTGCGAAAACATTTTTTTTTTTTTTTTGAAATTTTTTTTTTCAAAAATTCTTTTTTTGATGTTTAATCCATACAAATATATACCCCAGGGAAAATAATGGGTGAACCCGTTGGGCATTAGAGCACCCATCCACCCGTTACAAATTTAACGGTCTCAAAACGTGCGAATTTGATGAAATGCCTTGATCGAAGGCCAAATGACATTATTTCTCAATGATTATTTTTTGAGGGGGGTATAACAACATATAATGAGGGTGGGAAAAAGAATTTTTGAAAAAAAAAATTTCAAAAAAAAACTAAAAACATTTTCGCACGGTGCGAAATGTTCTCATTTGAAAATTTTCCTATATATATATATATATATATATATATATATATATATATATATATATATATATATATATATATATATATATATATAGCAAAAAATGTACCTAAGAATGACCTCGGGTAGAGATACCTGAGCACACCCCCACTGTTCGGGGTTTGTGAGAATTTTTTTTGAAATTTTTTTTTGCAGTAGGTATATATACTTGTTATGTAGCTCCCCACAAAATTTCAGCTCGATCCGACACCGTTTGAGCCTCCGTTCATCGATTTCAAAAACGTTACGCAAAACTGTCCAAATTCTGGACAGTTTTGCGCAACGTTTTTGAAATCGATGAACGGAGGCTCAAACGGTGTCGGATCGAGCTGAAATTTTGTGGGGAGCTACATAACAAGTATATCTACCTACTGCAAAAAAAATTTTTAAAAAAAAATACTCACACACCCCGAACAGCGGGGGTGTGCTCAGGTATCTCTACCCGAGGTCATTCTTAGGCACATTTCCCTATATATATATATATATATATATATATATATATATATATATATATATATATATTTGAAGAGTAAGAGTTAGTCTATATTAATATCATGCAAAAGGTTACAACAATCTAAGCAAGTAAGTACTAGTGGGTAATAAAAAGAGAGGGGATAGGGCACAAGCGCCGTCACCCTCTACTAAGTACTACCTACCGCAATTACTTAGCTAGTCCAAATATGTACAAAACAACGTCATAACAAATCAAAACACAACTACACAGAACTACTAAAGTAGAATTCATCACGCATCTATGAGGCCCCAATTTGAGAGAGGTGTGGAATCCCATGCTTCATCAAAGTTCAAGAGTCTGAGGGAAGCTCTCACATCATAAGCCATCTCTTCAAACACCACAGTCTTCCCCTTGGATTTGCTTTCAAAAATTCGTTTATTACGCTCCTTCCATATGTGCCATACTATGGAGGATAGGGAAGTTTTAGCCACCACATTCAAAGGATCTTTCTTACTGTAGTTAGCATGAAAAAGATCACAGACCCACTGGATAGTTCTCAGAATTGGACCAGTGTAGCACAACTTCAAAAGGCACCTGGTAAGCATATATTTGGAGTAATCACAGTCAAAGAAAAGATGGGAAATACTTTCTGGAGAGTTAGAAGAGCAGAGAACACAAGAAATATCAGTAGAAATCCCCCTATTGGAAAGAAGCTCCTTGGTCGGCAGCTTGTTATGAATTGCCTTTAGCAAAGTCAAAGCAAATTTCGGGACATTTTGGGGGAACCATACCGAATCATAGTAGGCGAATGGGGTGGAAGTAGATCTCGTGCCACTCCAAGCAGCTCTAAGTGTACCAGCCGACCCTTTTACCCACCTCCATTCATCAACCCCATCACATAGAGTAATGCCAAGGAGCAAATGCCGAACTCCCTGAATATCCGGACTGTTGCTCCACCCCGTTCCAGTCCAGTAGTCACTAACCCTTACAGTTTCCTTCCCTTGGATAGGCTCATGTAACAAATGCAGGGGTCCATTAGGATGCCAATTGTCATACCAGAAAGAAGTAGAGTTGCCATCCTTCACAACACGTGTAATGAGTTTTTGGGAGTGAATACGATTTTTCAATATGAACTTCCAAGAACCAGAATCAGAGGGTCTAGCTTTTGTAAAATAAAACCCATATTTTATAGCACCATAGCGGTTCCCCATATATTTTGCCCAAATACCTTTAGAAGATAGCACTCTCCAGGTAAGACGAATACCGGAAGCGACATTTAAATCATCAAGAGATCTCAGTCCAACTCCTCCTTCTTTTTTTGGGATACACATCTCCTTCCAAGCCCAAACATTAAGCTTACCACAAATAAATTTTCTGCAATCAGAATTAATGGTACGGATGACAGATGGTGGTAGGCAATACGCTTGCATCTAGAAAGCCACCATGCCATAAATGACCGACTGCACCAATGCAATCTTCCCAGAGATAGAGAGTAGCGAGGAAGACCAACCCAAAAGCCTCTTTTTACATTTATCAATTAGCCTATTGAACAAACTTGCTTTTGGATATTTTGATGAAAGAGGAAGCCCCAAATATATATTAAAATTAGAAACCATTTTAAAACCTATAATTTCAGAGAGGTTACCAGCATTGCGCACTCCTTTGCTAAAAATAGCCGAGCTTTTATCCCAATTAATCTGCAAACCAGAGAAGAGCTTGAATCTATGTAACAACTCTTTAAGGCCATTGAAGGAATGAGGATTTGCACGGCAGAAAACCAAGAGATCATCTGTAAAAAGGAGGTGGGAGATAGATCCAGTCCTTCGCATCGGGAGAATAGCACCAGATGATTCAGCTTGGACCATAAGCAGCGAAAATGCTTCCATAACCAGAACAAACAGATAGGGCGAAAGAGGGTCGCCCTGCCGAATACCTCTATTGGAATCAAAATAGCCCACTGGGGAACCTTCCACCAGAACAGAGAACATAGGGGAAGAAATACATACGGTTACCCAGTTTATAAATCTGTGGGGGAACTTCATTTGGTGCAGAAGGAAGAGGATGAATTCTCTATTAACGTTGTCGAATGCTTTGCGTAGGTCCAATTTGATGCACGAACGGGAACCCATTGGATTACTAAAATAACGAATCTGCTCGTGTGCAATGAGGGTGCAATCTGCCAGCAACCTATCTTTCAAGAAAGCAGCCTGATTAGGAGAGATTAATTCAGAGATAATAGGCTTCAATCTGTTGCATAATATTTTACTAATAATTTTGTATACCACATTGCAGCAAGCAATTGGCCTGTAGTCACCTAATCCAGAAGCCTTGGCATTCTTAGAGACAAGAGTTAGAAAAGTGTGGTTGACAGAGGGAGGCATCCTTCCTGATGTGAAAAAAGAGGAGATACCTGATACAACATCATTACGTATTACCTCCCACTCCTGTTGGAAGAAATATGCATTGAAACCGTCAGGTCCCGGCGCCTTGTCTTTGCCAATTTGGAAAACGGCATTCTTGATTTCAATGTAAGAAACTTGCCTATCCAACCAATTTGCTGCATCCAAAGTGAGGACACGTTTTGGAACCAGATTTGGAAATACATTCCAGTAATCTTCCTGATGATAAAGATTCTTGTAGAAAAGGGATGCCTCAGCTCGCAAGGTATCAGTATTAGAAATCCTGTCACCAGAGGCTGAAACAAAATGACTGAGGGAGTTATGGCTTTGCCTAGATTTCATTGCCGTATAGAAGAATTTAGAATTCCTGTCCCCTAGTGTTAACCAATTTTGTCTACTTTTTTGTCTCAAATCCTCTTCCTCCTTATTCAGGGCAATCACCAAATTCTGCAAAGCCGAGCTCTCTAAGAGTTGGAGAGCAGGGTCAGATAATATATTGGAAGAAGCTTGTATTCTCTCAAGGTTATTACGGCACTTAGACACCTCAAGTGAATGCCCATGCTCAGCAGACCATTTCTTCAAATCACCCTTCAGCAATTTAAGCTTAAAAAGAAGCTGATTCATTTGCAATAAATCACGGTTTTGATTCCTCACCCAAGCATTGCGAACAACATCCTTGTATCCTGGTAATGATACCCATGAGTTAAAGAATTTGAACGGCTTGGGGAAGGAAGTTACCTTATGGTGGAGATAGGCCATCAGGGGGGAGTGATCACTTGTGCTTGCAAGGAGGTACTCATAGTAAGAATGAGGCAAAAGACGTATCCATCGCGAGTTACATAGCACACGATCAAGACGAGCTGAAATACGCGCTCCACCCACACGTCTGTTAGTCTAGCTTTGAGTACAACCAATGCTTTTCAATTCAAGTAGTTGGCAGCTATCAATACAGGAGTTGAAGTCATCCATAGAAGCAACATCAACAGCTCGCCCCCCCCCCCCCAATTTCTCATTTGAAAGACGAATACAGTTAAAGTCTCCACCAACAAGCCAAGGAATATTAGCAAAAGTTCTGCAATCAGAAACAAGATAGGTCCAAAGTGGAATTCTGGAGCTCGCAACATTAAATCCGTAAACTGCTGATAACCCCATGATAAATCCCGCAGTATTAGTAAATTTGGAAGTAATATGCTGAGCAGAGAAAGAAATACTCGTACAATTCCAGACCGTCATATTATAATAGATTACAATACGGCCACCTTTGTGATAGCTCCTATTATCAAGAAAACCCCAGTCTGAAGCAAAACATCGTGAAATACGATGGGAGTTGCAAGATTCCACTTTAGTTTCAATAAGGCAAACAATAGAGGGATTTAGCTTCCGCAATGAGCGCTTCAAATCAGCACGGCGCGACGAGTTGTTAAGACCCCAAGTATTCCAGAAAAAGATAGTCATAAATAAATGTAGATATAGGATAGGGTAGCACCCAGTTAGGAAGGAATCCGTAGACTCCGTCGAATAGGAGAAGGCGGCACCTGATTCTTCTTAATTTTCGCAAGTGACCGCGTCTTCAGGAGGCTGGCCTGCTCTTCTTCCCATTGAGGGTTAAGGATAGTGATATCCTTCGGCAGCTCTGGTTCATTGTTGCTTTGGCCGGGGTCTTGAAGGGCCGAAGTACAAACAGGCATAGGTTCCTTCCTTAAAGCAGGCGAAGAACCTCGGTGACGTCGCAGATTTTTGATCAATTTAAGAGTCTGGACCACTCGCATCAAGAAAGAATCCAGGCCCAGTTTATGTCCTTGAACAACAGGGACAATAGGGGAATTACTGCATTCTCCATTTTCAAGCACAGCATTATCAATGGGCCTAAGAATACTCAGCTTATCTACTAAGCACTCCAAATCAACAACAATTTTTTGCTTTGATTTGATGGCAATGCCCGTAGCAATGCCATCAGCAAGAGAACCACCATTTAGATCCTGGATGGCATCTCCCCCCTTACCAGCTAGAGGTGAACAAAGAACAGCATTTTTCAAGGCGCATTGTGATTCCAGATGTTCAAAACAGGCACAAGCTCCACATCTTGGAGGTTCTCCCTCATGCCGAACATCAATTGTAATGGTAGACAGATCATCCAACTCAACAGGTACAGATCTCTTTAGCATATTGTTAGCATTAACCTCAACTAAACAACGTGCGTAGGAAATTCTATCCAAATTGGCCGTTGCTTTATCAAGGCAAATAGGTTTACCTACAACGCTAGCAATGGAATTCAGAATACTTAGGGTCCACATGGGTAGAGGGAGATTATGGAGTTGGATCCAAACTGGGACATCAGTAAGGATGTCTCTGTCATGCTTAGTAGAAGGAGTCCAATTTTGAAGCACCACCAGGCGACCATCAAAGAGCCATGGTCCGCCATGAAGAATAGAATCACGATCCTCCCCATTCTCAAATCTGAAGTAAAAGTAGCCATTCTCCCTAGAGAAAATGCGGACTCCTCCTTTAGTACGCCAAAGACGTTCAGTCCAGGCTTTAATTTGCCCGTAATATGGCACATCGCCGAGAACGTAACCCACGAGAGTATTTTCCCAACGTGCAGTCCCCTTCAAAATTTCAGTGTCCGCAACTTTGGCCGTCTCCACACCATCCTTGTTGATTATTGGAGGAACAAAACTCATCACCAAAGGGTCTGCGTAACTCCTACGGGAAGCACAGATATCAACCCAAGATCGTTTACTGTCAGATGGTGTCACATGGTATTGAGCTTGAGGCCTATTAGGCACTTTCGCATAATTCTCAGATTGAGGCCTAGTAGGCACTTTCACAGAATTCGATTGTCGCCTTGGATCAGCAGGGATTGGAAGACCACCCGAGTTCTGATCGAAACCTCCGCGTGATCTAGTTCCGCGAGATCTCAGATTGGATCTGAGAAATCGATTCCGAGAAGAACATATATATATATATATATATATATATATATATATATATATATATATATATATATATATATATATATATATATATATATTGCAAAGTAAGTTAGAAGTTGTATTAAACAATATACAAGAGTACATAGTGCCTGACATTTGGGTGCAAGTCCAAGTGACTAGGGGAGAGGACACAAGCGTCGTCACCCTAGATCAAATAGTCTAACATTCAAACTCAGGACCAATAAACAAAACAACATACATGACAAAATACATTCACACAGTGATGGGATATATAGGAAGTCAACCATTGTCCCTAATATCCCAGTTAGCACAAGCAATTGCGGCCTCATCCTCAATGTCGTCAACATTGCGCAAAGCAACACGAACATCAGCGGCGATATCATCAAAAAGTGCAGTCTTGGATTTCTTCTTGTTATCAAACACCCTTCTATTTCGTTCACGCCATAGGTGCCACACCACCGCAGCCAAGACTGTCTTAGCTAACAGTCCAAGCACTCCCTTTTTGCAGAAATTGGACAAGTAGAAGCCACCAATTTCTGATAGAGTGAGGACAGCCGGGCCTGAGACTCCCATCTTGAGGAACGCCCTCCTCATAATATAATTGCCATAGGGGCAAGTGAAAAAAAGATGATCTGCAGATTCTGGCAAGGTATCCTCGCAGAGCTCGCAAGCATTAGAGTTGATTGTGCACCATTGCTCCAGGCGGCACTTGGTTGCCAATTTATTTTTGAATGCTCGAAGAAGGGTGATGGAATACTTTGGGATATAGTTGCTGAACCAAATAAGATTGTGATATAGAAATGAGGTTGATTTATTCCGCACTGCCTCCCACGCCTCCCTTAGCCTAAATTCCGAGCCTGCATTCCAAACCCAAGTATCACTGCAATCTGTGAGGGCAATAGGCTGTAGCAAGGGTCTAAGCATAAGGATTTCAGGATAATCCTTCCATGTGACTCCATTCCAATATTCGGAGACACACCTTCTACTCGAATCAGTCGGAATGTTGTGTAGGGATTTTAGGGGGCCGCAGGGGAGCCAATTATCATGCCAGAATAGAGTGTCCTTCCCATCACCCACTTTTCTCTTAATTATACTCTGAGACAGGCTTCTGCAGTGGAGTAGGAATTTCCAAGTGCCAGATTGAGAAGGAACTCCAGTAGCGTCATAGAATTTAGCTGAATCTTTGTACTTGCTACGCATGTATTTGGCCCAGAGACTACCTGAGTGAAGAAGCCTCCAAGTAAGTTTAATTCCTGCTGCAAGATTCAAGTATGTCAGCAACCTTAAGCCAACACCTCCCTCCTCCTTTGGTCGGCAAGAGTCAATCCAAGACCAAGATTTAGTAGAGCCCCAGATGAACTTTCTGCACATCGATGTTAAATTACGTAGCACTGTGATTGGGAATTTGTATACCTGGATCCAAAAATTTATCATACCATAAATCACTGATCTAACTAGTTCAATACGACCAGCTAGGGAAAGAGACGTGGATGACCAACCACTAAGGCGATTCCTGCATTTATCAATGAGCCTGCTATACATCTGTGCTTTCGGATATTTGGCTGACAATGGAAGACCCAAGTAAGTTGTAAACGTGTGAGCATGTTTAACCCCCAGTTGATCTGCTAACTCACTCTTATTCTTAACTCCTTTACTAAACATTGTTATGCTCTTAGCCCAGTTGATCTCAAGACCTGTGTAGTTGCCAAATTCTTCAAGTAACTTACTCAATCCCCTAAAGGATTTCTGATTGGCCCTACAGAAGACCAATAAGTCATCTGCAAATAGAAGGTGAGATATGGCTCCTGCACGTCTCATAGGCTGAATGCTTCCTATAGTGAAAGCCTTGGCAAGTAGGAGAGAGAAGCATTCCATAATAATAACAAAAAGGTAAGGTGAGAGAGGGTCACCTTGCCTAATGCCTCTGTTTCCTCCAAAGTAACCCACAGGAGAACCATTCACCATGACAGAGTATGAGGGAGTGGAAATACATTCCTTGATCCAACCAATGAACTTGGACCCAAAACCCATTTGATGCAAGATGAAGTACACAAACTCTCTGTTCACACTATCAAAGGCCTTTCTCAGATCAAGCTTCAGGCATGCCCTGGACCCCATAGGATTACTGAAGTCTCTAATTTGTTCATGCGCAAGAAGGGCACAATCGGAAATTAATCTCCCCTGAAGAAAAGCAGAGTGATTCGGAGATACCAGATCTTGGATGAAGTGCTGGAGTCTGTTGCAAATTATCTTGCTAATAATCTTATATATAACATTGCAACATGCAATTGGCCTGTAATCTCCAAGAGTAGATGCATTTGTGCCCTTAGGAATCAGAGTAAGAAAGGTGTGGTTTACCTGGTGAAGCAAGGAACCAGAACTGAAGAAAGATTGAACTACCCTGACAACGTCGTTGCCAATTAGATTCCAATTATGCTGAAAAAAGAATCCATTGAACCCATCTGGGCCAGGAGCTTTGGAAGCCCCAATCTAGAATACTGCCTCTTTAATCTCAACTACAGTCACACTTCTTTCAAGCCACATGGCAGTTTCCTGCTTAATCTTTTTCTTTGGTACGAGCTTAGGAAAGACATTCCAGAAATGGTTCTGATTATATAAGGACTCATAGAAGTTGGCAGCTTCAGCTTTAATATCCTCATAGCTTTTGCTCTGAACTCCATGAGCATCTACCAGGTGCATTAGATTGTTGTGTCCTTGTCTCGATTTCATAGCATTATAGAAGAATCTAGTATTTCTATCCCCCAAGTCCAGCCAGTCTTGCCTACTCCGTTGACGGTACATCTCCTCTTCCATCTCTAATAAGGAGGCCAGCTCATTTGCTAGACGACGCTCTTTTTCCTGAAGATCAGAGGAATGATGTAGATCAAATTGATTCCGTACTGCTTCTAGCTGAGATCGGCAATGATGAATAGGATTACTAGCTTGCTGCTCACGCGCCCATTTTCTGAGATCATATTTTGTCTACCGCATCTTAGAGATAAGGGAAGACATATGTGATCCTTTGTAGCTCTTCTTCCACGACATTACCAACAATTCATAATATCCTGGCAAATTCACCCAGTGATTGAAGAATTTAAAAGGTTTGGGGTCGGAGAGTACCTGCCGATGTAAACGGATGATCATCGGGGAATGATCACTGGTCTGGGGGTCCAAATAGCTGAAAAAAGAGTCTGGTAATTTGCTGAGACAAGCATCATTACAGAGTACACGATCAAGTTGAGCTGCGATTCGCCTACTCCCCATACGTTTGTTGCACCAACTAAGCCGATGTCCGGTACTTTTTAGATTATGAAGGCGGCATTCAGAGATGCAGTTGTTAAAATCAAGGAGTCTACTAGAATCAACTCTGTGCCCTCCCAGCTTATCATTGGTGGACAAAATACAATTAAAATCACCGCCAACAATCCAAGCCTCATTTATCAGGTTAACCGAATCTTCTTTAAGACTCTTCCATAATAGCTTCCTTTCCAAAAAGCTGTTACTGCCATAGATTGCGGAAAAAACACACTTGAAACCCCCTGCATTAGCACAATGAGTAGTGATGTGTTGCATAGAAATGGAGATAATATTCAAATCCCAAACTAGAGGATCATATCCCAATAGGATTCGCCCGCCGTCATGATGCTGAAAGTTATGAATAATTTTCCAATTCTTCGGAATGCAAGCTCTTGCTCTGATATTTTCAGTAATTAATTTAGTCTCAAGGAGGACTAAAATTGTAGGCCTTATATTCTTAACCCTATCACGCAGGTCCCTACGCCGCACATCATTATTCAATCCACGTGTATTCCAAATCAGAATTGTCACTATGGAAATTATGATTTGTACACAAAGAATACCTCTCCTACTTGAGTCTGCTGCTTCGGCGGATAGCAGCACTGGTGGTAGAGATATCTTGCTTCTTTAGCTTTGCGGTTTCAACAGCACTCAGCAATTCCATGTGCTCTGAAGCCCATTCGGGATTGTCGTATACATGTTGAGCAGGTAGACTGGGGGTCTCTTCAGGGTAGCCATCAACTAATGCTTCACCATCACATGTTATTGGATCGGTGACAATGCTTGAAGGAGCCGGTTCAGGAGGTAGAATTTCATTTTCTGTGATTTGTGTTAATGTTGTAGGTGTACACTTCTTTTTTGGGATCAAGAGGAACTTAATTGCTTTCACCAAACATTGCAGCTGTATCACAGGGCGAATGCCTGCTTGTAAGCCCATGTCACCAAGCTCCTTACAAGGCCTTACCGCATCTACTTCGCTAATCAGCCTGGAGCTGTTGCCAGCGGGAGCATCATCTACAGCCGTGACAGAATTAGAGCCCTCAGCTGCGTCAATAGAGGGAGCATCAACAACCCTTACAGAGGACTGCCCAATGTCAATGAATTGGACATGTGCAGCTGCAATGTCAATCCCCTTCCCCTTGTTAGCAGGAGTTGCCTTAGTTTGAAAGGGGCATTGCAAAAGAGAGTGACCAAAGCAGATGCATCTGCTGCAACGAGGCGGTTCTGCTTCATATTTGGTATCAATAGTCAGTAAAGACCCATCATCTAACTCAACCTCCACATGCTTCGGCAACGCCTTCTTTGCATCAACCTTAATCAAGCATCTAGCATAGGAAATTCTCTCCAATTTGGCTGTAGCTCGGTCCAGACACAGGGGATTACCAATAACTGAAGCAAGGATATTAAAAGCCTCCATGTTCCATAAATTAACAGTGATCCCATGCATCTGCACCCACAGTGGAACAGAACTCAGGATATCTCGGTCATGTCGAAGGGAGGAGGTCCATAATTTTAGAACAACTAGTCGCCCGTCGAATAACCACGGGCCACCATGAAGGATCCTCTCGCATTTCTCACCCGATTCAAAGCGAAAGTAAAAGAAGCCATTGTCCTTGCTGAAAAGTTGAACTCTCTTCTTGGGCTTCCAAATCCTCTCCATCCAAGCTTGCATTTGCCCAAACATAGGCGTATCACCAAGGACATAGCCGACCAAGGTGGATTTCCAATATTCCGACCCCTTCTCCAATAGTGAGTTAGATACTCGTGCAACAGATGATCCATCCGTCCTGATCTTCGGCTGAACAAAGGTCATTCCAATAGAGTCACCATAAGTACGCCTAGAGGAACAAATTTCAGACCAACTTCATTTAGGACCAATCGCAGCATGCGGCCTCTGTGGCAAAACATCAAACACCTTTGGTGCAAGGCTACCTAGTGTCTTAACCAATCTCCCAGTATTACCAGCTTGGCCCCCGAGGCCAGGATGACTCAGAGTGGCACTTCTATGCCGCCGATAATCTCCTCCCCCCCGTTGATGCTGATGCAGACGCGATCGCCTCGGAGGAAAGTCGCCTCGAGGGAAAGTGGCACTTCTAAGCGAAACGCGGGTGCCCTTCTTCCTCACAGTCTGCCACGGCTCTTCTCCCTCATCCGGTTGTGTGATGCTGACGTTCCCCGCCGACTGCCTTGGAACCCTAGGCAACTTGCCGGCGTCGCACGGATCGCCCTCTTCATCTCTCCGTATTTCACTCATTTTTTATCATATACATTATATATATATATATATATATATATATATATATATATAATAGGATATACGGAGATATAAAAATGGAGAGTGAAAATCGGAGAGGAGAGATTGGCGACTCTGGCGGCGTCCCTAGGGCTCCACCGACTTCTGGCGGCGGCGTCTCCATCAACGAGGGAGAGTGGCAGGTTGTACACCGGCGTCGGCCTCCTGTTCATCAGATCCGGCATGCTCAGGGGAGGGTTGCGCAGGGGAGGGATTCTCAGGGGAGGGATTCTCGCTCGCGTGGCTTTCCTCTACCTCGTGTGGGGGACTCTGGATCTCGCGTCCGTGGTCCTGGTCCATTCCCTGGACCTGCTCAGGCTAAGTTCCCTCCGCGAGTTAAATCTGCACGATTGGATTCCCATGGTACTGCCGACAAGGTGTTTGTGGGTATGCCAATGAGACCCCCGACCCTTCCAATTTTGTTGGGGCCCAAGCGGAGCTGGTCTGAAATCTGTGCTAACAAGAGAACCTATGGGGATGCAGTCGGGATGAGCTTTGTTCCTCCTAAGATCCGACTGGATGGCTCCTATGTAGCGCGAGTATCGAACTCCCTCTTGGAGAAGGGTTCTGAATTCTGGAAATCAACCTTGGTGGGATATGTTCTTGGTGAGGCACCAATGTTTGGTCAGATGCAGGCTTGGATGGAGAGACTCTGGAAACCCAGAAAGAAGGTGCATCTCTATAGCAAAGACAACGGCTTTTTCTACTTTCGATTCGAATCTGTGGAGGAATGTGAGAGAATACTTCAAGGGGGCCCTTGGCTGTTTGATGGGCGATTGGTTTTTCTTAAATTATGGACCCCTTCCCTGCGCCACGATCGCGACATCCTCACATCGGTTCCTATTTGGGTACAATTGCATGGCCTACCTGTTAACATGTGGAATAGAGAGGTTCTCAATATCCTTGCCTCGGTTGTAGGGAACCCCATGTGCTTAGATCGCGCCACTGCCAAAATGGAAAGAATTGCCTACGCCCGTTGTCTGGTTGAGGTTGATGCTAAGATGGCCCTACCGTCTCATGTTGAAGCGGAACTTGATGACGGCTCTATAATAATCATTGATGCCAAGTATGAAGCGGAACCCCCGCGCTGCTGCAAATGTATTTGTTTCGGCCACTTGACATCGCAATGCCCCTTTTCTAGAGAGAATGGAAAGGGTATTGCCTTTAATGCGAATCACTCTCGCTCCATGGATCCGGGTCAGTCCTCAAATGCTCATGGCGCAATGCAGCTGGAAGTGACTGGGGTGCCTAGTACAGTAATGGAAGTGTCTATACAACCTGGGGAGGGGTCTTTGCATTCACCTGTGGGGTCTGTGGCAGCTGACTTGCCCCAATCTGCGGATCCTACTCAGAGGATGCTGCAGGGAGATGGCCCTACCGCTTCGAGGGATGAATCTGCTGCTCAGGGGATGACGCAGGGGGTGGATTGTACTGGCAATGCTCCTTGTCCTGGTAATGATCCTTGCCCTACTTTAAGTGGCTATGCGCAAGGCCACTCACCTGCTGTTGAGATTGGTATCAATGCTGAGCCTAATACTGCATCGATTTCTACTGCGGATTGTGTGGGCCGGGAGGTCTGTTTGGGACCTGTAGCTTTGAGGCTACGTTCCAATTTCAAACGGCTTGTAAAGCTTGTGATGCTTGTTCAAAGCTTGAAGCAGAGGCTTATCAACTCTGGTGTGGATTCCCATTCTTCCCCACCTGCACTCGGCCTCCCCCATATTCAGAATGATATTCAGCCTGAAGCCCCTATTCAGAATGATTACCTTCCAGAAGTACCTCTCTATGACAACCCGGAATGGGCCACTGCACATGCTGAAATTATTGAATCAGCCAAGCGTAAGAATCAAGTTACGGCTACTGTTACCCGGTGTAGTAGCAGACTGAAGTAGGTGTCTGCCCTTACTCATATATCCATCTTGTCAATGAGTATCCTGATTTGGAACACAAGGGGTCTTAATAACACTGTGAGGCGTAGGGATCTCAAGGATAGGATCAAGAAGCTAAAGCCATCTGTCATTGTTCTTTTGGAGACTAAATTGAATTCTGCGTCCACGACGACCAAGTCTTGCATACCAAAGGGATGGAACATTTTTGATAACTTTCATACTCATCCTGGAGGGCGTATTCTTACTGGATTTGATCCACTTGTGTGGCAGACTGGCGTCATCTCATGTTCGATGCAGCACATTACAATTAGATGCTTAAATACCGGGGGTCTTGAATTCGCTTTTACGGCAGTGTATGGCAGCAACTCTTTCACTGAAAGAAGGCATTTATGGGAGAACCTTAAGGGGGATGCCGCGGCTATAAACCCTAAAGCCTGGTTAGTGGGAGGGGATTTTAATTGTATCCTATATGCTAAAGACAAAATTGGTGGGCGCAGGGTGGACGCTAGCAAACTCTCTGACTTCAACAACTCAATTTCTGATTGTAGATTGGGTAATCTCAAATGCACTGGGAATCACCTAAGTTGGTGCAATAACCGTATGGGATCGGGCCGAATTGCGGCACAATTGGATCAGGTACTTTGCAATGTGGAATGGCTTGATAAGCTGCCAGATTCTTACTTGGAATATTTGGACCCTAGCACCAGCGACCATTCCCCAATGTTCATCCGCCTGCATTCTCAGGTATCTGCTGACCCAATACCCTTCAAATTTTTCAATCATTGGATTCATTTGCCAGGATTTCATGATATCCTTCAAACATATTGGCCTATAAATTATGGGGGTTCTCCTATGTTCTGTCTGGTACGAAAATTGCGGCAGTTAAAAAATAAGCTTAGAGGATGGGCCAATGATCATCTCTCTATGGATCCTATTCAAACTTGCAAAAGTAATCTCGAAGCTATTAGAAGTCGGATTGGCCTTCATTATAACCTTGACTTACAGGAGAAAGAACGCAAACTTTCAACTAAGCTTGCAAATTTACTTGACATGGATGAAGAAATGCACCGTCAGAAGAGTAGACAGGATTGGTTGGACTTGGGTGATAGAAATACTAGCTTCTTCTATAATGCTATGAAGGCTAGACAAAGCACTAATAATCTTAGTCATCTTGTGGACGTAAATGGTGTACAGAGCAAAACTTATGCTGACATTAAGGCTGAGGCAGTTCAATACTATGAGAATCTATACACCCAGACCAATTATTGGAATGTTTTCCCCAACCTCGTCCCTAAAAAGAAACTTAAGGTTGAAACGGCTAGGTGGATGGAAAGAATGGTCACTGCAGAAGAAATCAAGGAGGCGGCATTTCAGATTGGATCTTCTAAAGCCCCTGGGCCTGATGGGTTTAATGGTTTCTTTTTCCAGCACAATTGGCAGCTTATTGGACATGATGTAGTTGTAGCTATACAATCTTTCTTCAAATCTTCCTCGTTGCTAAAACAGGTGAACCACACTTTCCTTACCTTGGTACCTAAAAATGCTAATGCTTCTTCCCTGGGCGACTACAGGCCTATTGCATGCTGTAATATCATTTACAAAATCATTAGCAAAGTGATCTGCAACAGGCTCAAGAGAATTATTAGCGATTTGGTGTCCCCAAACCAATCGGCTTTTATTAATGGGAGATTGTTATCTGATTGTACTTTGCTAGCTCACGAGCAGATCAGGGATTTTAGCAACCCTATGGGGTCCAGGACGTGCCTGAAATTGGACCTCAGAAAGGCTTTTGACAACGTAAATAGAGAGTTTGTGTATTATATCTTGCATCAGATGGGATTTGGGAATAAGTTTATCGGCTGGATTAGGGAATGCATTTCTTCAGCTTCTTTCTCTGTTATGGTTAATGGGTCCCCTGTGGGCTTCTTTGGGGGGAATAGAGAGTTAAGACAAGGTGATCCTTTGTCCCCCTTCCTATTCGTTATTATCATGGAAACTTTCTCCCTCCTTCTGGCTGAGGCTATTGCTAAAGGAAGCGTCCAACCTATGAGACGAGCTGGATCTATATCTCATCTGTTATTTGCTGATGACCTATTGGTTTTCTGCCGTGCAACACTAAAATCACTAAGGGGCCTTACAAATTTGCTGGAGAATTTCAGGAACTTCACGGGACTTGAGATCAACTGGGAGAAGAGTCTATCCATATTCAGCAAGGGAGTTAAGAACCCTGGAGAACTCGCAGATTTTCTGGGTGCTAAGCGGGCTAGCACTATTACTACTTACCTCGGGCTCCCGCTCTCTTCCAAATACCCCAAAACACATATGTATAGTCGTCTGATTGATAAGTGTAGGAAACGACTAAGTGGGTGGACTTCTTCCCTATTATCTATCTCTGGCCGCATCGAGTTGGTAAGAAGTGTGATTTATGGAATGATAGCCTTCTGGGTGCAGGTTTATAAAGTGCCTACATCGGTGCTGCGAACCCTGACCACCATGTGTAGGAAATTTATCTGGGGGTCTACAAATTCTTGGGCCTGGAAAGACTCTTGCAGACCAAAGGAGGAAGGGGGTGTTGGTTTAAGATTACTTACTGATCTGAATCTTGCATCTGGAATTAAGCTAACTTGGAGATTCTTACAGGGCAGAGGCTTATGGGCTGAGCACATGCGTACTAAATATAAGGATTCTTCCAGGTTTTATGCTGCAAACGGTGATGTTTCACATTCGGGTACTTGGAAGTTCCTTCTTCATTGCAGGAACCTATCTCAACGTATTATTTTAAGAAAGGTTCGAGATGGGAAAGACACTCTCTTCTGGCACGACAATTGGCTTCCATGTGGTCCCTTGAAAAATTTATACAGCATTCCTGATGGTGCTAGCAGGAGACTTGTCAGCGACTATTGGGAGGGTACATCTTGGATAGATAATCCTGAAATTTTAGGCCTTAAACCACTCCTCCAGCATATCTCTTTGACATTAGGCGCTGATACTTGGGTATGGAAGCGGGATTCTTCTTTCAAATTCAAAGACGCTTGGGACGTTGTGCGTGATAAAGGTATCCCGTACCCTTTCTCTAAACTGATTTGGTTTAGTAAGTCCATTCCAAAAATGTCCATTACTTTGCTACGAGCGTTTAAAGACAAACTCCTGACAAAAGTCCGCATGGAAAAATGGTGTGAGCTCAACTCTAATGTTTGCGAGCTATGTTCGGATGACGCCCCGGAAACTGCTTCTCATCTATTTTTCGCGTGCCCTTATTCCAACTATCTAATGCGCAGAGCCTTTCTCAAATTGGGAGCAAGAGGTCCAACGGCCCTCTCTCTGCCGACAATTGGGAGCTATTACTTGGAAAAATATGTGAGAAAGGGGGCTCTTGGTTTGCTTGCCCGAGTTATTCTTTCTGCGGTGGTATATCACCTATGGCGGGAGCGCAACAGGCGTGTTTTTGAAAAGATTAAGAAGCCCAAGACTCTACTGTTTGAGGACATATCAGCAGACGTTCGTTTGGCTCTTCGAAACATTGGGGAGGTGGAGGATGAGGCCTCTGTAGCAGCAATGAATTGGGACATTCGGCCATTTGACACAGGTTAAATCTTTTGATACTGGGATGTGCAAGCAGTTTGGTCCATTCTGGCTTTTGGCTCTGGGTAGCTTGTGCTCTGCTACAGGCTTTTTATTCAGCTTTGTGCGGTTGCCTTTTGATTTAGGCAGCGTCCTTGTTGCAACATTCCGTGATTATTTCCGTTGCTTGCTGCTACAGGACGGTTTCAAGCCTAGTGCGTGATTGGGCGTCCATTGTGTGGTAGTTTGCTGCTACAGGCCACGTTCAAGGCAAGGGCTTTTCAGTGCGTAAATTGTCTAGTGTGCGGATGCTTGATGCTACAGGCCGCTTCATTAGGCCTTGGTTCCCTGCCTCGTGCACCTGCATACATTCTATTTGGGTTTGATTTTGTGGGGTTGTATACCATATGTATGTATTTGTTTTTGTACTATTTTTGTACTTTGGCTCTGATCATTGATACTAAGTAATATGTTCTGGGGTGACGACGCTTGTGTCCTCTCCCTTAGTCATTGCGCTTGGTACTCTTTGATCAACCACCTTGTAACCTCATTTTTATTAATATAGATACTAACTTACCTTGCAAATATATATATATATATATATATATATATCACGTATATCACTGCAATGTATATTCAATACAATAGGCAACCATAATCTATAAATATACTAAGGGTATGCACACTCATACACTGGTGGGACACTGAGATACACACATATGGGTCCACACACACTATCTATATATACGTTACGATCATCACAATTAATATTAAGGGATCTACTATACCTATACCATAAGCACTTTAAAGGAAAGGTCAGGCATTACTTGAAATCCCTTGTTCATCCGTCTCAACTTTTGTAGTCGTCATGATGAATGCTTGACACTTCGGCTGGTTCTGCCTCACTTGATCAACACCTTTTGTTGTGGAGCCGGGGGTGGTCTACGCTGGGTAGATCTAGAAGGCTCAACAGTCATCGGTTTGTTGTTACGGTGAGGGCAGTCACTGATAGCATGTGCAACTGCTCTGCATGCTCCTCTTTTCTCTTCGAAGAAACCTAACATATTATCTATGAATATAAATACGAATCTATCCAGAAACTCGTAGAATATGACACTCATGCGATTCATGGATACTGCAGGGCCGTTGGTCACTCCGAACGACATGACAATGAACTTATGACGTGCCCAGAACTTACACCAAAAAGCCACCTAGCGGTGTCATGACCGGCGCCCCGTTTACGGTATGGGCGCGGTGTCGTTTTACCGCAAGTGCACGGTTAGTGTAGGGTGCAGGTTTATCGAACTCAGGGAGGTGGATGGCTTGAATGGCTACTAGCCTCGCCTAGGTTGTGTGCTAGCTACGCGAGTGATGTGGGTGGAGTGTAGAAATAAAAGAAAGAAATGAAAAAGACACGAAAGGAATCCCCGCTAACACGGGCTAGATCACTCATGACACTTGGCATTTGACTTGACCCAGGGTGAGACATTGCCCCAAAAGGTGGTACCTAGCATCCATTGCCCGATATTCCGGTCGGTGCCAAGCACGCTAGGCCTACCCGGTTCCGGACGGTGGGCATTCTCATGTCCATTAACACCTTCCGCAACCGGGAGCATTAAGGCCACAATGATATCTCCCAACACTTCGTCCAAGCCGCTCCCGCGCGCTAGGACTCGATGTCTACGCTGGGGGCGTGAGCTATGGCTAGGGAGTCAACCGCCAAGTTTATTCCCCCTTGGCCCGACGGTCAAAGGCGGTCTTTCTCCCGCCAATGACAATAAAACACCCCCGCGGAACCCTAATGGCCAAATAGGTCAAATGTGATTTCTAGCAATACATCGAAGCGGATCTTGACAGGACAAGCACGGACCCCAATCCCCAACACATCTAGTGTGTTGCCATACGAATTGGACCCAGATTGCTAGAAATCCCCATTGACACATTTCATCGAACACGTGCCATGCAACCAAGTCAAATGAAACAACCAAGCATCAATCCTACCCTAACCCGTATTAGGGTTCATCAATACTACTCCATGATGAAAGACATATAAACAAACAACACAAAAGACATATAAACTTTCACCATCAAGTAAAATAAACACAATACAAACAATGGAGAAAAAGAGAGGAAAATACTTATCTTGAGTTGAATCGTCAATCCAATACAAGACTTATTGAACAAAAGACCTAATCTAAACTAACCTAGAACTCACAAGAGAGGGGGGGAAAAGCCCTAAAAACTCCAGGAGATCCCCCTCAAGTCGGCCAGCCTCGTGTATTTATAGCCCCACTTCGAAACCATAATGGTTCGGGTCCAAACCCGCAGGAAAAACGCCACCCGATCGGTTGACAAGTCAACCGATCGGGTGATCTGTTACAAATAATAAACAGGAAACAGCGGAGTTTCACCCGGTCATATGAACCGGTCGGTTGAGTTCTTGGAGTGACCGGTTGGATCTTGGCACCATCGGGTGAAGGGATCGGTTGGGTGTCCGTGTCTCGGCTCCTCAGCATCAGCTACAGATGAACCGATCGGGTGAGAGTCACCCGATCGGTTGAAATTTGGCTTGAAAAGACAGAGAATCAGCCCCGTTGAACCGGCCTGTGAACCGGTCGGGTGACATCCACTTGAGCTCCGGCTGAGACCAGGTGGTGCACGCGTGCATCACCCGATCGGTTGGAGATGACCAACCGACCGGGTGAGGGGCTGAAAGATGTAATCTTCGTCGTTTAACCCCCCTGGATCACGTGTGACTCCTCCCGTTGCTCCGGGGACTTGAGATATCGTCGTTAAACGTCCCCTACACGGGAAATCTCCTGCAAACATGGAGAAACAAGGAAAAGTGAAAGAAAACGAGAAAATATGAGAAAACGAATAAAAGACGGCGGAAAATACGGAGAAACACGGAAGAAAATGCGCGCAAATATATGAAATATAAACACACGTCAAAATCCCCCAAGCTGAACTCTTCCTCGTCCTCGAGGAAGACGAGTGAGAGTAGGAGCTCGGAGGGAGAAAATAGAGAGAAGGAGAGAAAAAAGAGAACTCTATATCCTAGATCGCCCATAAGGGCCAACAAAATCAAAAACGACACACCAAGCAAGCAAACGCCAAATCACATCACTAAACCAAGGAATACGAGTCCAGACAAGTGTCGTGGGCCCACGCGGTGAAGCGCGAGTGAGTGTGGTCGTGAGCTAGCAGTCCGTGTCACTATCTACGATGTGCGATAAAGCTCGATATACGCAAACCCAGGAAATGACCCAAATATCAATTCGAATTGAATAAGGCGGTGAATATATGTAGTTCAAGCATGCATGAGAATAGAGAGAGAATCAAAACATATCATGCGTCGGGGACTCCACAACTATGGTTAAGGAAATCACCACACTAAAGCCTAAATAATTGCTAAAAAGTTCCTAAGCAAAGTGTTTTCGAAAACGATGGGGGTTGAGATGATGTGGAGGAGAACACTCGGTGCAAATTCTCGCCTTCCCTTTATTCTCGGTAGATAGGAAAAATATTCACACTTGAAATTTTTGGGTTTTGGGTTTTTGTATTTTTTTGGATTTTGGTCTATACAAATTTTTTCTTTTCTTTTCTTTTTGGGTTTTTCTTTTCTTTTCCCTTTTTTTGGATTTTTGGGTTTTTGGCTATACACATGTGTACTCTCCCAAGTGGGAGAACGGTACACGACGAGGGGATTTGCACCAAGTAAAACAAAAAAGAAGTCGGAATCTAAACACTTGGGCAAAGGAAACTAGTCTCGCTAAATAGAGCATGGGCTAAATGGGTTATCCTAGTCCTTAATTGTGGAATCCCGACACATGCGAAATGAAGTACATGATATATATATATAGCATGCAGAAGCAGACATGGGAAATACATACCGCATATTCAAATCGAAGCATGATAATCTAGGGGTCATTCCTGGACAGGTATATAAAGTAAAATCACAAAGTAGAAGCACACCAAACAGCTAGGCACGACGCACGACTCACAAAAAGCTAAGTGGACCCACGATGCATGAAATGCAAGAGGACTCGGCTTCCTGAGGTTAGTGAATGTGATTATCGAAGCCGTGCAAGGTGTGCGTGTGATTTTTGTGGCAATTCATCATAGGGTTCATCTCTGGGAGAAAGAGATAAAAAGAAGAAAAGAAAAAGAAAAAAAAAGAAAAACACGGAGAAAAACGACTCAAATAATGAAGAAAAAGAGACAAATGACGCACGAAGTGCGACTCCCCCAAGCTGAAACTTGCATTGTCCTCAATGCAATAGTAGTGAATACGGGACGGCAATGAAAATGTAGGGGAGTTACGCACCGACACAAAAAATGAAAAACACGAAAAATACACGAACGAAACAGGAAAATAAAGAAAAAGGAACATACAGAATAAAAGATATAAAACACGACGAAAGAACACATAGACACAGACACACAACAACGACACGCGAAAACATGCACACAAAAGTCGATTTCCCCCAAGCTGAACATGACAATGCTAGCAAAATGATATGATCAATGTGATGCAGAAATATGCTAGGGGAAAATCGGAAAAGAAAGAAATCAGAATGCAGGAGAGACAGTCTCGTTCTCCTCGGAAGAGGATGGGGGTGAAATGATATAAGGGCACGACATGATGGGTTATTATGATGCAAAAGCAAATCCTAGATACGCTCCCCTCGCTAATGGCAGGAGACGAGATTATTCAAATCTAAACTAGAAAGCGGTAAATTTTTACACTACTGGATTAGGATACACCTGAGCTTAGGCGGATCCAAGATCTGGAGTGGGGCAGGTAGCTGTTCTAACTGCTCCTTCTGTGGCTCCGCCAGAAGCGCTGTGCCACGTGTGCCAATGGACCCAAGCAATGCACCTCCAAGCATCCCTCGTAGGTGTCCACCTGTGACCTGCAAAGGACGAGGTGCATTAGTCCATGGCAAGAAATTATTTCCCAAAATAAATGTATCCCAGAGATAGTCGCCGGTAAATGATGGTAAAATATATGAAATGTGGCGAACACTCCCTGGAAATGGTATGCTATCCTCTGTGCTAGCGACGATCAAATCCCCGCTCTCCATGAGAAGTGGCTCTCCAGGTGGTGACACACCGCAACATACCTCAAGGGAAGTCGATCCTGTGTCCTGCGAGAGATATGGTGTGTCAAATATATGTGAGTCTAAAGAAATAGGACGTGAAAAGCGAGACTCAAATGTGGAGTGAGAGTGAGTATGAAAATCTTCCTGAATAGGGGCAATATGCTCAAGTAGATGCTCAGCCGCAGAAGAAGTAGAGCGTGACGGTAGAGGTAGATGTGGCTCGGGCTCCATGAAGTGGACGATCGTATCCAAGCCCTCATGCACATCCTCCTCGACGATATGCTCATGCTCCTCCATCTGCCCGATGTCTTGAATGACATCCTCATGGTTGACCACCGACCAAGGAGGAAGCTGTGACAGAGATGGCTGTGGAGATGGATGTGGAGCGGACCCCTCGTATGTGCTCATGGTGTCCTCGTCCTCACGCACATCCTCCTCGTCGGAATGCATAATCTCTGTAAACTCCTCAGTGCTCTCATAGGACTCATGTGGGGTATCCAAATCAAGACAAGAAATCTCTCCCACAGATCCTAGATAAATCTCCCCATCCTCACTATCATCATCAAAAAATGCTTCGTCATCCAAGTGGTAGTGATGGAAAAATGGGGTATCGGCTTGAGATGTGTCTATGGTGGCCGACGGCATGGTGGTCTCAACCATGAAAGTGGGTATATCCTCTCCTTCTTCCCCTCTCCTCGGTGTCGGCTCGGTGATTGGCACCATCAAGTTTTGTAATATTTGGCCTTGGTTAAACATGGCACTTTCAAGGAGAGATACGAGGCTTGATTCTTCTTGTGTTTGTGGAGGGGTATAAGGTTTTAGGAAATGGATGTGAGGTGTTTGGGCTAAGGTTGTGGGAAAATGTTTGGCCTTGGAGCGGGGGGAGGCTCTCAAGCGTAAATGGGCAATCATAATACACGTGCCCCGCCATCCCACAAGTCTCACAAACCACAACTGGATAATGATCGTATCCTCCCATATGAGCATCGAAATTTGATCTCCACATGGTAATATCAAAGATACCTGGACAACAAAAATAAGAAAACTAGAGAGGAGCGTCAATAGTACAAGAGAATAACAAAAAGATAATATAATGGTGGGGGAAAATTTTCTTGGTTATTGAATATATTTTTTTAAAAAAAATAAAAAAAAGAAAAAGAAATTTTTTTGTGTTTTTATGCGTAGTCTAACGAACCCAAGCTAAGCTAATATCAAACCGAACGCCTCCCCGGCAACGGCGCCAAAAACTTGACCGGCGCCCCGTTTACGGTATGGGCGCGGTGTCGTTTTACCGCAAGTGCACGGTTAGTGTAGGGTGCGGGTTTATCGAACTCAGGGAGGTGGATGGCTTGAATGGCTACTAGCCTCGCCTAGGTTGTGTGCTAGCTACGCGAGTGATGTGGGTGGAGTGTAGAAATAAAAGAAAGAAATGAAAAAGACACGAAAGGAATCCCCGCTAACACGGGCTAGAGCACTCATGACACTTGGCATTTGACTTGACCCAGGGTGAGACATTGCCCCAAAAGGTGGTACATAGCGTCCATGGCCCGATATTCCGGTCGGTGCCAAGCACGCTAGGCCTACCCGGTTCCGGACGGTGGGCATTCCCATGTCCATTAACACCTTCCGCAACCGGGAGCATTAAGGCCACAATGATATCTCCCAACACTTCATCCAAGCCGCTCCCGCGCGCTAGGACTCGATGTCTACGCTGGGGGCGTGAGCTGTGGCTAGGGAGTCAACCGCCAAGTTTATTCCCCCTTGGCCCGACGGTCAAAGGCGGTCTTTCTCCCGCCAATGACAATAAAACACCCCCGCGTAACCCTAATGGCCAAATAGGTCAAATGTGATTTCTAGCAATACATCGAAGCGGATCTTGACAGGACCCAGATTGCAGATGAACCGATCGGGCCAAATAGGTCAAATGTCTCGGCTCCTCAGCATCAGCTACAGATGAACCGATCGGGTGAGAGTCACCCGATCGGTTGGAATTTGGCTTTAAAAGACAGAGAATCAGCCCCGTTGAACCGGCCTGTGAACCGGTCGGGTGACTTCCACTTGAGCTCCGGCTGAGACCGGGTGGTGCACGCGTGCATCACCCGATCGGTTGGAGATGACCAACCGACTGGGTGAGGGGCTGAAAGATGTAATCTTCGTCGTTTGACCCCCCTGGATCACGCGTGACTCCTCCCGTTGCTCAGGGGACTTGAGATATCGTCGTTAAACGTCCCCTACGCGGGCAATCTCCTGCAAACATGGAGAAACAAAGAAAAGTGAAAGAAAACGAGAAAATACGAGAAAACGAATAAAAGACGGCGGAAAATACAGAGAAACATGGAAGAAAACGCGCATAAATATATGCAATATAAACGCACGTCATGTCACAGTCGCCAAGCGCTGTATGGTTCCTAAGTGTCGATTCTGGCTTATATCCGCAAGCGGACGGTGTCAAATTATAGTATAAAAGATTGTTGAAACCCATGGAGACAGTGACAGTGTATTGGGTCTCAGAATATTTCTAAATCTCAGAAAGTATTAGCAGTCGGTTGGAAGATTGTTTGTTTGATGTTGTTGGTTCAATATAAGGAAACTAGGGCCTTAGGGATCACCGCTAGGACCGTCAGAGGCCGATGTTAGGCTAGGGTTCCTATGTTGCATTGGTTTTACGGGATTAGTCTCTCAGCTCGTACCACTCTCGTAGATTAGAGCTTCGAGGTACTTTGGTGGCTCTCATTGACTCAATGGCAGTAGTCGTCAATTTAGTGATATAGTTCATCGGTGGATCCCCTCAAGGCACGAGCCAGGCATGGTCACGAGCCTTGGTTGGATCCACTAACTCCCTAATTAAATCTTTAGGATACTCCTTAAGCTAATCAATTTCACAGACCGTGGGCATGATCTTAGTATGAGTTCTCCTAGGGATTTGGCTGATCAACCAAAGTAATCCCATTTTATTCCCAACACAACCTAAAAATCCCAGCTTTACATCTTTTTCCTTACGATCCTAGGACTAACCCATTAGCCATAGATAAGACTACTCAGACATAATATATAGAACAAAGAAAGATACGATTTTTAGATAGGAATTCATAATAGCAAATAGAGAAAGCGAGAAAGTTGAGATTTTTACGTACCGGAAGCAAGTAGTGGAATAGACAATAATAATGAAGTCAAGATCTAGAGATTCCACACAGTAACAAGCAATAAAAATGTCGTCTTTACTTCGTTGGCACAATAGCTCCAAAAGCTAGATCTAAAACTCTCAATAAAATCAAAACTAAAACTCTAAACGTAACCTAAGACTTGAAGTCTGGAAAAAGTCTGGAAATACCTTCTTAAATACATAGGGAATGGACCATACAAGAAATCTCAAAATCTAGAAGTCTGGGGCCCACTTGTCGATGGCCGCGTCAGCTGCTCGACCGAGTAGGTGGGTGCTTGGTCGAGCAGACACCTTGGGGTGGACTCAGCTGCTACGCTGCTTGGGATGGATACGGGCTACTCGATCGTGTCGTCAGTGGATCTGAGCTTCTCTTCTAATTGTCGTTCTGTCTGCTCTGGTCGAGTAGGTCCTACTCGGTCGAGTCGTCATTAAGTCTGGATTCTTCATTCAAAACCTTGCTCTACCTGCTCGGGTCGAGTAGGTCCTGCTCGGTCGAGTGGCTCGAGCACATCTCCCGGCTGAATCCGTATGTCAGCCCGACCAAGCAGCAGAACACTGCTCGAGTCGAGTCGCCTGGGAAAATGGCTTGGGCCTTGGCTTTGGCTCCTTTCTCTCGCTCTCTCCTCTTCCTCTCCTCCTACCTGCTTCTAAACCTTGGCGAACTCCTGCGGAGCCTTGCCTATGACGTCCTGGATGTGCTGGATGTGTCCGCATCCTAAATCAGCTCCAAATCGCTCCAAAATCCCTGTAAATACAAAAAGCTATACGAGACTCAAATATGGCATTAGAAGCGTGTATATGTATGAAAATAAGGGATTTGGATGCAAATATGACATGGAATGATATGAAATAATGCTATAAAAAAGATGGAAAATATAGAGACATCAACATGTAATGTTCATACTTGATCCGGAAAGAGGTCTTGTAGATTTCTTCACTCTTGACCTTCAACTGATAGTATCCACTCCTAAGATCCAATTTAGAGAAGACTCTTGATCTACCGAGTTGATCGAAGATGTAACGGTTATCTATTCTTCACAATGACTTTGTCCAGCCCTCGATACTACATGCACATTCTTCTCGATCCGTCTTTCTTCTTGACCAACAGATTAGGAGCACCCCAGGGAGATACGCTGGGATGGGTGTATCCTTTCTGTAACAGGTGTTCAATAGCTTACGTCACTCTTCCAGCTCTTAGGAACCATATGGTAAGGTGCCTTCGAGTTCGATCGATCCCCTGGCATAAGATCAATGCCAAACTCCAACGCTCGATCAGACGAAAATCCAGAACTGTCTTCATGGAAGTCGTCTTGAAATTTTTTTCCTACTAGAGGCTTCTCCGGTTCGAATTGCATGTATGTGATGATGAATATGTTCAGTGGGGCCCGAAATTCGATAGGTCTGAGCGAATGACTAAATGAAACTCTAAAATCTAATATGATCAAAGCTGGGTGGGAAGCTACTAAGGTGACTCCTACAATGATAATACTAAATCTTAGTAAGGGTGTCTAACTACATCTTCCTATAATCCTGGTGTTGGGTCTCCCTATCATGCTGAGGAAAGATACCGGAGCAAATTTCGAGTACGAGGTAATTCTAGATGTTATGACTAATGATAGTATTTTTATTATTCTGAAGTTTGCAAATGCACGACCTGCATGGGCTACCACTAAAATCTGTAACGCCCCGCTTCCCAAAAACAATGGAAGCGAGAACGCTACGAAGGTCCGCATGAACCAGAGCGGTGAAGCTCGAGTTCATTAAGCGTCTGTGACAACATCATTACAGGTTCTTGCATGCATTTCAGAACAATGATAACTTTCATTTATTTAAAAGCCACATCCAGAAATATTCATACACAAAATAAAACAACAAGTCCTCAGCATAGCCCAAGGAACTACAACAAGGAGCATACTCAAAAATAAAGTACTAAAGTAAAACTAAAAGAAAAGTATCAACAACACGAGTCTCTAGTCCTCCACAGGGAGTGACTCAACATCAACAGTGAACTCCTGGCTCTCTAGGTCAGGCATCTCTAACAGGTCCTTCTAGTACTCTGGCTCGTGATCTGACATACATTCCAAAACACAAATGTATGTCAGCAAGGGTCTGTAAGTCAACGTAAGACGACCCAAGGCGATGTGTACGAATAGTAACAAATTATGAAGCATTAACTGTTTGCACAAGATGTCAACAAGGTTATAAACAAGGCAATTTAAAGTAAGGTAAAGTACTTCTAAACATGACAGTTCTAGAGAATTTAAAGACGAGAATTAATGAACATGACATTTTTATAAATGTTATTAACATGGAAATTCTAGTATTCAACTGAGAAATAATAATGAGTGCAAGTCCTGCGTCAATGTATTCTATCACTCCTAGGGTTCTCGCCTTTAAGACGTGATGAGTGAATCGCTCTTCTCACGGGGGTACAACCGTGATTGATTCTACCCATCGCATGCGAGTGGTGCTCTTGAAGAGAGGATCCTTTCATACGCTTAGTGGCCGCTCAACCCTAACCCCACCCAAAAGTTGAGTTGGAACACGAGCCAGACTATTCGACTCACACGACATCACGAAATCAAGATTTCGCCTTTGAGGCGCACGATTCATGAATTCAAGCATGTTTGCACACGAGGGCATGAGTTCACGAATTCACGAGTTTGCCGTTAAGGCCTGTTGTGCTGGAACACAAGCCAACCTAATCTTGTGTACAAAAGGATGTGTAGCATATTACCAACATTTTCATGACTTACATCATTCTAAAACAAATTAAACGATGACATTGATTGGTTGATTATCAGACATGATGTTTTACAACATTTAATGAAAGTGTAATTGAAACATTAAAAACTTCAATAATTCGTAACAACTGACACAATTACCTGTTAAGACAGTTTCGGTGCCCAGGTGACCATAACGATGGGCATGACTCATCTGCGTCGTCGGGTTTAAAAGTTAGGCTGAAAGTGTTAAACCAATAAAAATAATATATTTATTAGCATATTGAACAAACAAATAGTACTTGTGTCCTATCAGTTCTGATACCTAATGACCAACATGTATAATACATAACTTAATATAATATAGTATGGTATCAACTCATTTATAGCTTATGCAACTAGTACCACTCACAGTGTTAGTACGTCTCATACTCCTTACAATTCTTTCTATCTTCATTCTTTAGCATGGTGAAATGAGCTGATCGGCAGGGGCGGCAAGGGTCAGCGGCACGGGCTCTCGTAGAGCGATGATGGGACTAGAAGAGGCAGCCGGCAGGGGGCAATGGCGGCAGGGCGGTATCGGTAGTAGGGTGGCGGTGATGTGGGCTGAGGAGGTGGTTGGGAGAGGGTTGCGTGGAGTGGTTTGGTGGAGGAGATGTGTGCCGAGAAAGTCGGTCTGCCAGCGGGTAGGAGAAGCTGGTCGGCGGTGGTTTGGAGAGGGGGCAGGGAGTGACGCGCGCGAGGAGGAAATAGACGGAGGATGACGCTCACGTGGAGGGGGTTGGTGGCCGCCTGTCTGTAGGTGGAGGGAGGGGCCTGGGCACTGGAACTGGGTTGCGTGCATGGAGGAGATGGCCAGAGGGGGTGGGTGCCGGTGAGGGGAGGCCACCGGAGAGATCTGGGCACCGGGCTGGGGTTCGGTGAGTGTTTGAGGGGGAGAGGGGAGAAGAAAGCTGATGCACGTGGGCTTTAGGTTTAGGGTGGGTTGCGGCTGCTGTAGGGGAGAGGACCTAGGTTTTTTTACTTAGTGTTTCTTCTTTTATTCTATATTGGTGAGCATTTATAGGGTAGGGTTAGGTTTTCTTTTAGAGTAGGGTGATTTTGCTTTGGGATTTCGGCTGTGTTCACTTATGTTTTCCTTTTTGTAGAGGAGGGGTTGATGGTTAGAAAAATAGGGGAGAATGTTGTGTGTGCGGTTGAGCTTAGGGTTAGGCCTAGGTTTGAAAATGAGTTAGGGTTTGTGGCTAAAATAGGAAAGTTTTAAGACTAGGGGAAACATGGAGGGTACAAGGGATAATTGTTATTTATGAATGGGATTTCATTGCTAATTAGACTGAGTAAAAGTCTCCCTTGCTAATTTGGAAGTAAATTCGAATTTGAATTTAAATTTAAAATAATTATTAAATGAAATATATAATAGTAGATTAAAAAGATTATAGTTAATACGTTAGTATGAAACGCGATTACGTAGTAAAATACGCCTAACAATAATACGTAATACAGATACGTGTTTAAGTACATGTACAAAAATCACAAGTCAAACAATAAAATACGTGCAAAATACGTATTATAAAATACCGACAGTTACAACTTGTCTTCACCAAAACTTGAAGCTCAGATTTGGTTTAAGTGGGAAGCCAAGATTAGAGTTGAGATTTCTAGGGCTTGAGACTTGAGGAAGAGAGAACTTGAGAGATTGAGCTTAGGAATGAATGCAAAGTATTCAAGAGAGCTCCAATGGAACAGTAGGAAACCCTTTTATAAGTTCTCTAACCCCATCAAGCAAAATACCCAAAAACCCCCTTTAAAATTAGTCTGGAAAAAGCCAAAGGGTAGAAAATACTTGATCGGCCCCGGATATACACCCAGAGAACGATTGTAGTTTTACCGCAAGCGCACGGTGTAGTGGCGAGCGGGTATCGAACACGAGGTGGTGGTGTTGGCTCCAATCTATCCTAGGTTGGTTTGACTACGAATGTCTTATTGGTGGAGATGGCTATGGTATGATGTAATGGCAATGGTGATGGATGTCGGTGTCGGAGATAGAGAAATCGGTCAAATATCGATTCAAATATAATATCACTACTACAAAAAGGACCTTTAATAGCACACCTTTAATAGCGCTTGCCAATTATAAGCGCTGTTAATTAGAGGCACATATATTATACAGCGCTTCTTTTTGCAAGCGCTGTTAAAGGTCGGAGAATAGACATCGCTTCTTTCTGCAAGCGCTGTTAAAGGTCCGATAATAGACAGCGCTTATTTCTGCAAGCGCTGTGTATTAGAGACACAGATAATACACAGCGCTTGTAGAAAGAAGCGCTGTTAAATGTCAGACAATAGACAGCGCTTTTTTCTACAAGCGCTGTTAAAGGTCCAAATAGACAGCGCTTCTTTAGAACAAGCGCTGTTAAAAGTCCCAATAGACATCGCTTGTTTAATACAAGCGCTGTTAAAGGCCACCCTTTAGCAGCGCTTACACAAACAAGTGATGTTAAAGGGGGGGCCTTTAACAGCGCGTGCATAAACAAGCGCTGTTAAAGGCCCCCCCTTTAATAGCGCTTGTTTGTGTAAGCACTGTTAAAGGGTGGTCTTTAACAGCGCTTGTATTAAACAAGCGCTGTTAAAGGTATTATACATTCACTATTTCGCAATATCGATCGCTCCGAAGCCCGACTCATGTAATCGCTTTAACAGCGCTCCGAAGCCCGACTAAAGGTAAATTCCCAATATCGCTCTGAAGCTCCGCTGCCATCTTCGTGCGCTCCGAAGCCCTAGGATCGTCCGCTGCCATCTTCGTTGCAACCCAAGCCCTAGGATCGCGCTGCCATCTTCGTTGCAACCCAAGCCCTAGGATCGCGCTGCCATCTTCGTTGCAACCCAAGCCCTAGGATCGCGCTGCCATCTTCGTTGCAACCCAAGCCCTAGGATCACGCTGCCATCTTCATTGCAACCCAAGCCCTAGGATCGCACGATTTGCTTTGTGCCGCAGCTGCTGCTTCGTTGAAAATTCCCGCCGCCGCTTCGTGCGCTCGAGAAGCCCTAGAGCAACCCAAAGCCATATTCCCTCTTCCATCTTCCATATCTATGTCTTCGTGCGCTCGAGAAGCCCTAGAGCAACCCAAGCCCTATTCCCTCTTCCATCTTCGTGCGCTCGAGTTTTACTTATCGATCCGAGGTAATCTTTATATTAATCTTAATTTCATCATGGGGTCATCTTAATCTCATAGATATGAGTTGTCTATAAACCCTAAACATTTCAAATTTCTTGAGCCCTAATCTAAATTGAACCGTGCATTTTGCAAGATTTGATTTATTAATATTATTGTTATTAATCTATATGTTTTATTTCAAAACGTTAATCGTTTTGTATGTGCAAGGTCTAGATTTGGAAGTGGATTTTCGCGCCACCTCCAGCCACCACACCTGCTACAGGTACGCAACTGTGTGGAACCTGCAAGCAAGAAGTTAGGTTGGATGTCAGTTATTTGGCATTTGAGCTCACAATAATCATCTATAGAATCTAAACATGATACCTTGCTAAAAATAAAGTTGGAATATAAACTTTTTAAGAAAACATTCTCAAATGTTGTGATAACAAGCTACAGAGCCCAATGATATGAAATTACAACCGTGATTCGTGTAATAATAAGTATTTTGGAAGGCCGTTTATGACCTAGATTGAGAATGGTCGATTCCACTTCTGTTAATTTATTTTCCCAAGATGTAATTTCCTGGTAATATGAATAATGCTAAAATGTGATGTAGATTTAGTTGTGATTTTGTGAGAGGATGTTGTTGAGCAAAAATGCAAATAAGCGTTTGTTATAAATGTTTACCTTTGAGACTTTTATTTGACATATATTCTAGTTGTAGGTTTGACAAGCTTGTAGAATGACATGGTGTCTGTTCTTTTTTTGCGGGATCGACTAGTAAGAGTATTCCCTTACTAGTCTCTATAAATGTTTGTTTTCTGCATCTTTGATAATTTATTGAATTCTTTTCTAGTTTTTATTTTGTACTTGGATCCGTGACATTTTTTTCCTCGAAAAGAATTATGCAGTTATATGATGATGGTTAGGTCTGCAAAAATAAAAAAAGTTTCTTATGTTAATCTCATTTGCACAAAGCTATGATCAAATTCTCAATAGATGGAAAGAAAGATATACCGTTTATAGCTGGGAAATCTTTAAAATTTTCAACAATTTGTGGAGAGTATTCTCTTTCTAATCTCTTGCATATTTGGTAATTTTCATGCCTAGCAAAATTTAGCTATGGTTGCAAAATAAATGAATGAACTTTAAAAACAAAAACAAAAACTGGTCAGAAATGAAAATATGAAGTTGGGCAGTTTAATGAAATTAATTTCAAGATTAAGTATTATTTTTCTTACAATCATAAATCAGTACTCTTTTATTTTTACAGCTATCATAAAAAATAAAGAATTGAATCTCAAACATACAGAAAGCTCCCCACCACCAACCTCCACCTAGCAGACATTGATGTGCCCTACACATTTCAGAGCTTTGTGCAATAAGGGATGGCCGATGAGCTCTACACATTTCAGATCTGTGTGTTTGTTTGTGCTTTCTTTATGCTTTGGATTCTCATGTCCAAAAATTTGATGTATTTGTGAATCATAAAGCTAGTGCAGCTGTTCTTTGTTTTAAGTATATATATACTAGTTGCCTAATTGATCATGAGAGAATCAGATCACATCTATTTGTTTTAAGTACATACCTAAATGTTCTTTTTTATCTGCTTATTATTTTCTGAAGTAAACTTTTACTATATGCTATATGTTAAATTGCCAAGTTACTGCCCACATAGGAGAAATCAAGAGTTTCATGATAATGTTATTGACCTATGGAGGAAATACTTGAAATTTTATATTAATGTATCTTTCGGGGAGCTATTTACCAAATATATTTCCTCTGTTTTGCTACTTTTTGTGTGTCCATTGATTTTTATTGCATCAAGAAAATCCGAAATAAATTTAATGTCTACCTAAATCCTATACGTTGAAGAATTCATATTGTAATTTTGTTGAGTAACCTTGTCTGATATTGCTCAGCGAATATTTTTGCATGACTTTCATGATGCAACTGGCAAAATCAATGGAGTAGTCTTCTGGAGTATTCATATATAATGATTATATATGTCCTTGGTCAAATTCTATGATGAAAAAGACAAATTGGTATTTATCTTAGTTTTTGTGTTTGTGTCGTTTGGATTTGTAGGAGAGTTGAAAACTTGTCATCAAGCGACACAAGATCGCATAAATCAGTATATTGCATTTTTGTAATTTCATTAATATTTTTCAGCATATGCATATAACTGTGTTTTTTTCCATATTTGTTGGCTCATTAGCCTTCTACTTGCATTCAGACCTTAACCTCTCGAATAACAAAATAACTAATGTTAATAATTTTTTTTGTTAGATTGATAAATATGGATCGAAAATGGTTGTCGGCAAATCGTTTATCGAAAGAATACGAGGATGGAGTGAAAGAGTTCATTAGATTTGCAGTTGATCATGCAGAAAATCCAAGGAAAATCATATGCCCCTGTTTAAAGTGTTGCTATGCAAGGGGAGTTAGCGAGCATGAGTTGAAAGATCATTTAGTGTGCAATGGAATTGATCGAAGTTATACATGTTGGACAAGGCATGGTGAGACAAGAGAAGAGTGCAGTGAATTTGGAAGTACAAAGAGGTATGCTACAAGTGATACAAACACAAATACATATGACGACGATCGCCTAGAAGAGATGGCAAATATGGTTGAAGAGGATCTCCGGGATTGTCCTGAAATGTTTACGAGGTTGGTAAGTGATGCAGAGAAGCCATTGTACAGTGGTTGTACTAAATTCAACCGATTGTCGGCGGTATTAAAATTGTATAACTTGAAAGCGAGCAATGGATGGTCTGATAAGAGCTTCACAGAATTACTCATAATTCTAAAGGATATGTTGCCAGAAGATAATGTGCTTCCTAGTCGAACATATGAGGCTAAGCAAATGTTATGCTCTATAGGCATGAGCTATGAGAGGATTCATGCTTGTCCTAACGATTGCATCTTATTTCGTAATGAATATGCATCGTTAAACATGTGTCCTAAATGTAATGCCTCACGATAAAAAAGAAAACAATCAACTCCAGTGAAGGTGGCATGGTATTTCCCCATAATACCGAGATTTAGGCGCATGTATCGCAGTCCAGAAGATGCAAAACACTTGACGTGGCATTCAAATGAACGGATTAAAGATGGCATGTGCCGTCACCCAGCAGATTCTCCTCAATGGACAAAATTTGATCACGATTATCCTGAATTTGGGGAAGAAGCAAGAAACCTACGAATTGCATTGTCTACCGACGGAATGAACCCACATGGTATTCAAAGTAGTTCCCACAGCACATGGCCAGTGATTTTGATGATTTATAATCTACCTCCAAGGTTATGCATGAAGCGCAAGTACATGATGTTGTCTATGTTAATTTCTGGGCCTAAACAACCAGGAAATGATATAGACATATACTTGTCTCCGTTAATTGAAGATATGAAACAAATGTGGGACACAGGTGTAGAGGTGTATGATGGGTACAAGAAAGAGAATTTCAACTTGAGGGCTATGTTATTTGGCACAATTAATGATTTTCCAGCATATGGTAATCTGTCAGGATATAGTATTAAAGGAAAGTGTGCATGCCCTTTATGTGAAGAGAGTACGTATTGGATGCGGTTGGAACATTGTAAGAAGAATGTCTTCCTCGGACATCGTAGATTTTTACCCGTGAGGCATCGTTACCGGTGGTTGAGGAAAGCATTCAATGGGAATACAGAGGAATGTAGAGCTCCTATGCCATTGACCGGTGATAAGCTGTTTGAAAAGGTAAAGAATTTAAGTAGTAATTTTGGTAAGCCATTTGCAGGAGAACTTGTCACCAGTGGGTGGAAGAAAAACTCTATTTTCTTTGAATTACCATATTGGAAGTTATTGTATGTAAGACATTTCCTTGATGTGATGCATATTGAAAAGAATGTTTTTGAAAGTGTTATCGGGACGTTGCTTAATGTTCCAGGAAAGAGTAAAGATGGGATAAATGCGAGGTTGGACATGGTAAGTATGGGAATGAGGATGGAATTGGGACCGGTAAAGAAGGGAAAGCGTATATATCTACCTCCTGCAGCTCATACTCTATCTAGGAAAGAAAAAAAAGGTTTTTGTAAGTTTCTCAATGGAGTTAAAGTTCCAGAGGGATACTCGTCAAACATTAGAAGCCTCGTATCTATGAAAGATCTCAAGTTAAAAGGTCTAAAATCTCATGATTGTCATGTTTTGATGGAGCATTTACTACCCGTGGGTATACGTTCCATTTTGCCAAAAAAGGTGAGGGTGACCATCACAAAACTATGTTTCTTCTTCAGGGCAATTTGCAGTAAAGTTATTGATCCTGGAAAGTTACCGGCATTGCAAAAAGAAATTGTTGTCACATTGTGTGAGCTTGAGATGTATTTACCACCATCCTTCTTTGACATAATGGTTCATCTGACTGTTCACCTGGCTAGAGAGACACAATTGTGTGGACCAGCCTATATGAGATGGATGTACCCGATCGAGTGCTATATGAAGATATTAAAAGGGTAAATGAAAAACCGTAGTCAACTAGAAGGTTGTATGGTTGAGCGTTACATAGTTGAAGAAGCTGTTGAATTTTGTACAGAGTACCTAAGCAATGTTGATTCCATAGGGCTTCCAAGGTCTCGTCACACATGAAGAATATCAGGTGAAGGGATTAAGGGAGGTGATGTAGTGCTCATATCAAGGACAGAGTGGGAGCAAGCACATTTATATGTTCTGCACAATGATGTTGAAGTTGAGCCGTATGCTGAAAGACACAAGGAACTACTTCGAAATTCAAACCCAAATAGGAATGAGAATTGGATAACAAGAGAACACAATCGGTCTTTTATAACATGGCTGAAAGAACAAGTCTTTGGAGAGTTGGCTATAAATAGAGCTTCAGTTTCAGATAGATTGAGATGGTTAGCAAATGGTCCAAGTGTACACGTTTTTTCTCACAATGGTTACCTTATTAACGGGTATACATTCTACACTAAAGATCATGATGATCAAAGTACAATGCAAAATAGTGGAGTGACTCTTGTAGCTGAATCTATGCACATCTCTAGTGCAAAAGACAGAAATCCCATATATGCAAATATGTCATACTTTGGTGTTATTGAACGCATATGGGAGCTGGATTATAGTATGTTTCGATTGGCTGTGTTTGGTTGTAAGTGGGCAGACAACAATAATGGGGTTCAAATTGATGAGTTAGGGTTCATGCGGGTGGATCTCAATAGGGAGGGGTATAAGGACGAGCCTTTTATTTTAGCTTCGCAAGCTCAACAAGTATTCTATGTCACAGATCCCACTGATGTGAAGTGGTCCATTGTGTTGTTGAATAACAAATTAAATGACTGTCGTAGCCAAGCACATGAAGATATCAATACTGAGGATGATCCTTTCTTAGGGACATCACAATCACTTGATATTGATCCTACTGTAGATGAT
The DNA here is from genome assembly GCA_030789695.1 of Scilla litardierei. NCBI lineage: Eukaryota > Viridiplantae > Streptophyta > Magnoliopsida > Asparagales > Asparagaceae > Scilla > Scilla litardierei. Next base: position 115,977,932 of record CM061134.1, read on the forward strand.
GGTTTCTATATGAGAGATGATCATGATGAGGGGATTTGGGTCAATCCGTCATTTCATGTCATGAAGGGACAAGCAAGTATTAATCCAACAAGGAAAAGGAAAAGATTAACCTAATTAAGTTCATACGACTTTTTCTGGTGAGTGATGTATATTGATCTTAATTCATTTTTCTTGCATCTTTTCTTGTGAACTAACAATTTAATGTTGTTTTATTTTGTTGTAGATAAATGTCTTCTAGTGATGACAACTGTGTTCCCCTTGATGGTGATGCTCCCAATATTGAGGAAAATGTTATTAAACGTGGAGTGACCGCTATGGAGGGAGTTATTCGTGCACGAAGCAAAGGGATATCATTTAAGGTATTCTACTTACAAGTTTTTATTATTTAATCATATTAATTTTCATCAACATATATTCATTTTCTTATTCTATCATTGTTATTAGGTTGGATGGAATGATAGGGGTCAACCAACTGATCCTAACAGTGCTATATTTGTGAGTTATATTGGGGCAATTACCCGACAGATGGTGCCAATAACATGTGATAACTGGAAATCGTCGGCTTTAAAAGTAGTGAAAGAAAACATCTGGAAGGATATACAGGTAATATACATACTCTCATCTTTCTTTATTCTTATACAAACATACTAACACAATTGAGCACACTTTTGTAGACATCTTTCATTGTTGATGATAGTCATCGGAGATATATTCTTAAAGAAGCAGGCAAACTTTGTAGAAATTTCAGAACCTACTTAACAAAGAATTATGTTTGTGATGAAAGTGGTAGTGTTATTGAGCATCCTCCACATGAGTATCCTTTCATATCTGAAGATCAATGGAGAGCGTTTGTTGCTAAACGTCAGTGCGATGAATTTAAGGTAATGTTACTCATTTTGAGGAATCTGACTAAACATATTATTTTGTATTAATATAGTTGCTTTGTGCCTAAATAGATGCGAAGCACTCAAAATCGAAAAAGAGCATTAAATCATATGTACCCATATAGAAAGGGCCGTATGGGTTACGCACGCCTTGAGCAAAAGATGGTAAGTATGCAAAAGATACAACGTACAAGATGTTAGAATTGATTTTTAATTAGTTTATTAATTATCTTAATTGTCTGAATGTACAGTTAAAGGAGTCAGAATCAAATGACACATCCATATCTCGTCATGATTTATGGAAGGGTGCTCGTGTAAATAAGTTAGGAGTGGTTGATAATGAAAATGTTCAGCAAGTGTGTGAGAAAATTGTAAGTATGATATCATTTTACTCTAGTTCTTTTATTATTTTCTTATTTTATCACTAATGATGTATATGTTACCTTTCAAATTTATGTGCCAGGAGACAATTTCACAAACTATATCACAGGATCAGTTACAGGACTCGCAGGATATACTTTCTCGAGTCTTAAATGTCCCAGAGTATCCTGGACGTGTTAGAGGTTATGGATTCGGGCCGTCAGTAAAAGATTGTTTCCCAAGTGAAAAGCGCAGAAGAAATAATGATAACGCGGACTTGAGAGAAACAGTGGCATTGCTCTTAGAGAAGATGAAAGTATTTGAGAGTATGGGTCACAACAAAGAATTAGCTACAATCAGCAAAAGTGGTAGTTGCACGCTTCTTTCCTGTAATATTCCTGAAGTAAGTGTTTTTCTATTAAATTATTGCATTTACAAATAATTAATTCAAGATATTATTAGCAAAATACATTCCTATATGATTATCAACATTAATTGATGTTTTCTTTATGAAATTTTTGTTTTAGGACATCTCATCATGCAATTTCTATTTATCATCCCCAACACATCGCATAGTTGGGAAGGGAAAGGTCTTCAATCTTCTTGATGATAGAAAACTACACAATATATCATTACCCACGAATCATATGAAAGTTATGATTGAACATGTGATAGAGTCAGATGCACCACTACCAATACCTATAGAGGATGCAGGAGTCATGGTAGTAGGTGATGTGATTGGTACTTTTGTTGCATGGCCAACCAACCTTATTGATTTGGTCTCTACGGTAAGACTTCTTATAGTATACATTAGATTCTTATATTGTTGTTTCATTATTTTCTAACTAAATGATTCACTTAAATGATTTCCCATACAGATGCCCGCAAAATCTAACGTCAAAGAGTCGGTTAAAACAAAGGAGTCAGGTACTCCTAAAAAGAAACAAGAAAAAGTAACGGCAAAACATCAGGAGCCCTCCCATGCTGTTCGTGCAACTAGTAAAAAGAAACACGAAAAAGTAGAGTCAAAACATCAGGAGTCCTCTCCTGCAGTTGCTGCAAATAATCTCTCTATGTATTGCAATTTTATTCAGATATATGCTACACAAAAGCTTCAAGGTGGTGCGCTGTTACAAATAGACATGGAGAGAGACATTTTTGGTATATCATATATGTAGTTAATTAGTCATCAAATTGTCAATGAACTTCTTCAACACGAATGGTTGGATTGTCCGATAATCTGTGTATATATCAGGTACTTTAAGTAAACAATTTTTAGAATTTCATTTCAATTAAACGTTGATATTATTGCTAACTTATTTTTAATCTTCATTCAAGGTACTTGTACTATGAGTTGGTTCTCAACAGACAAAACACAAGGAGATTCTCATTCTTATGCCCACATAACACATCTTCTTTTGTTGATGAGTCAACGAAGTATATAGCCGATGCACTTATTGAATATAACGAGCCAGGGAAGTTATTCTTGGCACCATATAATACAGGGTAAATAACTTTTTAATATATTTTATTTAATTTAATGAATTACTAAGAATGTAGTCACTTAGAATTTGTTAACTACTTTTGTAGGGGTCATTGGGTGTTGTTAGTCATCAATGCCACATCAGAGACAATATATTATTTGGATTCCTTGCATCATGATCCAAAATATAATCGAACCATGAAGGATACATTCGACAAGTAAGTTAATTGTGTTTTATGTCAATATGTAAATATGATATATGTTGAATATAACGAGTTGACTAAATTTATTTTATTTTGTTAGAGCTTTGTGCATTTATCGTGCTTCTAAGGGAACCAGGGGCCCGAAATCTAGATCAAACAAACCCACGTGGATCCGTATAAATGTATGTACAACGGTCTCTTCTAAATTCATATGTTGCTCAAATCTAGATCAAACAAGGATAACGCACCATTCATATAATTTTTCATTTTTTGAATTGTATAGTGCCCCCTTCAGACCAATACAATTGATTGTGGTTATTATGTTATGCGATTCATGAAAGAAATCCTTTCAGAAAATGAAAACATCATCCCAGATACGGTATGTAGTTTTAGTTTTAATTTATATTTTTCGTATTTTTTAGTTATATTTGCTAATATTTGATTATAACATATATTTGCTATTTGCTATGATATTCTATTTTGTAGTACTTTCCTGACTACAAATGTGCTACTTACTCTACTGATCAACTTGCTGAAGTCAAGGAAGATTGGTGTCGTTATGTGGTCCAGAAATATGTCACTTTAGTATGGATGTGCACCTTGCAGGTGATGTCCCAGATACGGTATGGAGATCCTGTGTTCTTGTTGTGGCAGCTTGCAGGTGAACTTGCATTCCATAAGTTGTGATATTTATAAATTTATTCCTGGTATCGTAATGGATTTATCCATCCACTTTTCTTGTACATGTTTTCTTAATTCATTTTTTGTCAACATCTTTGTTATAGTATTCATTATTTTCATCCTGAGTTTTGATGTGAACATGTGATGTTCTTACTTCATATTGGAAGCATTGCATTACATGTTGTGAAGAGGCTAATCCGACTTATTCCGGCATCAAATAAAGTATGTTCTATTTGTCTTTAACGTCAACTATTTCGATCTTTGTCGTTGCAAAATCTGATGTTTTGGTTAAGAAGATGAAAGTTTTTGTCTGGTTGCTGCTCTATTTAGCAGATTATCTTATAATGCTAAGCCAGCTTAGGGAAAATCAAGTTGTTAATCTTCATATATGTATAGAAATTCTTATGATTGAAAGAATAACTATTGTCTGTAGCACTCATGTGAGCTAACTATAGTTAATGCTGCACCTGGTACCCCATTTGAGTGGCTTTTATGTCAGTTAATGTAATTAATTGACATATAGCCTTGTATATTTGTTATTTATCCGGAGCTGATATGTGGATAAATGCTTTTACTCCCATCTAACAGTTTTGATGACTTTTCAGGTCAGTGTGGACCATATGGATCGGTTTTCTAAAGAATTTGGAACTGAGGATGTTGAAGAAGATGACGAGAATTCGAAAACTAAAAAACCTGCAAAGCCTAAAGACTTCCAACGTTTATTTGGTGGAAACAATAATGACCACTTTATGGTAGGAATAAAGATAACAAAGTAAGTACTTTCGCTTTATTAGATAAATATTAAGTTTATATGAATATTATTGTGCATCGAAAGAAGGTTTAACATTTGCACAAATTACACTTCTCGTAAGAGGTTATATGTGGATTCATTCTTTTCTAGAAAACGGGCAGTGTCATTGTTTTTGTTTTTGCTTTGGGAGGGGGATAGAACCTATATTTGTTTTTATTATAAAGAAAAAAAGTTTCATAACCTTTCCTTCTGACCGGTGAACATATATGTCTTGAAAATAAGGAAAGTGAAGCACCACATACTCTGCATATTGTGTTGGTTGACATATATGTTCAGGTCAATGATCCCCGTAATCATGTTAGTAGGCCTATCAAGCTGAAGGGTATATATATGGGTTTCTTTAGCAAATTTTGAGAATTCAAGCTTGTGGGTTTCACAGTGGAAGATCTTTAAAGTAGAAACTTGTGGGTTTCACAGTAGAAGATCTTTGGTTGCTTCTATTAGTTACTATTATAGTAGCTTTCTTTAGCAAATTTTGTTCATGTTTAGTTAAGAAACCCTTCGATTAAGTTCTTGATGATTCTGGGTTTGTTTGTTTTCCCATTAACATCCATATTTTAAGTTCCTTGATGTTATTGAACTCTAATGTTTACTCCAATTTTCTGTTTCATATCTGTTGTATGTGTTAAATGCATGGATCCAATTTTCAGTCTCAAATCTTTGCCGACTGAGCATATAATTTGCTTGAGAAGCAGCAGGTCAGGGTGAAATTTACTCAGTTTTGTGTACTTATGGTTTCCAATTCTTTACCTTTGTTTGACAGTGAAAAAGCTTGTTGAAGTGAAAAAGCATTTTTGTGTACATCTGGTTCATAGTGTGCCTCATATGCATAATATGATCCCTTATTTAATTTATTTAAGGCTGACAGTGAAAAAGCTTGATGAAGTGTTTTGTCAATCAAACCTCTTTCGATTTATTATCATCTCCACTTACTCTTGCTTGAAATTTAAAACACAATTCATTAAATTCCTTTTGTTGTTAAATCTCTCAGCTACCAGGTAATACAAGTTCTTTCTCATTTTGAAGCTGTAGATTTTCAAAGCTACGGTTTCCTGGCTTCCCCCAAACTCCAAGATGTGAGTATCCTGTCTCTCTTAATATTTTTCCTCATTTTCATGCTATATTATTATGTTGTTGCACTCATGCTAGATACAAAAGCTTCTTATGTGTTTGTTATTAACTATTTTGTTATTAACTATGATGTTTCCAAACAACAAGATTTGGAGGCAAACACAGCATTTGCTGAAGGAATTGGTCACATGAAAGTTTAATACTGGCAATACATAAAGCATCAGAGTTGAAATTTTGATACAAAAGCTAGCGCAAAAACTGGGTGTCTGTGCAATTTTGTCAATAATTAACAAGAAAAAGGTCCCATCAAGTTTTTCTCCATGTAATTTTGTTGATCTATTATGGAAACATGGTTGACATTAACAAAAGTTTTTTGATTCATTATGCCTATTTTTTCCAACTATATTTAGATTATTTTTGCAGTTTGCTGCAAAGAAGCTGGACAAAAGGCTACCAGATCTTGGGGCTAAACCAATTGTGGAGAATGGTTTGGGGGATGATCAACACCTTAGGGTATGCTATAGTTAAGCCTTATCTTGGACATATTATTTTAACCTTCCCATATATGCTTCTTGTTGCACATCTTATTTATTTATTTATGCAATTTTCACTATATGTTGTCCTGTTCTTTTTTGTTTTCTTCAACGATGTACTTCAATAACAATGGTTAATATCCAGATATTAATACAATGAAGTGCTTTTATATGTTAATATATGGATAATTTTTGTTTCAGTTTCTGCAGAGTTTTTGAATGTCTTGTAATTTGATGACAATTTTTGATCTGTGTTAGTTGATGCTATTGATATCTTGTCTGGATTTAACTTGTAGCATGCTATTCTGTCAAGTTTAAATGCTATTTAACTGGCTTTTCCATAGATTTGCCGGTGCATGTGACCCTTGGTTGGTCTCTTAATGGAATATGATGAATCAAGAGTATAATTAGTAGATTTAAAACTGCTTATCTTCTGTTCTATCTATGTGAATAAGTAACTCTTTGTAATAGCATGATTTCTTGTATTTACAATTTTCGATGGCAATGATGTAGTATATACGGAACTTAAAGACAAATCCTAATCTTCGACTATGTTTGAAAATAGATTTCAAGAATGTGGTTGTCAATAAACACAAGAAGCCCATAAGAATAGAAGAGCTCAAAAAATTTAGAGAACCAAAGTTGTGATAAAGACCTATGGCTGTGAGAAACCCTTGACCTCCAGAAAGGCAGTGGATCCTGTATCTAGGCCAACCTTGGCAAGGAGCTATTTATAGATTATATATGCACAGTACCATATTAAGCATGTATGCTTATTAATTGAAACAATTGAAAAATTAATTTAAATGTTGGGAACCTTGTGCCTTTTCGTATTTTGTTTTTTTAGAGAAACATTTTGTTTTTTTGTTTTGGACAAGCTGGATGTCTAATTGTGAAAGATAAAAGAGAACAATCAAAAGGGAATATATTAATGAATTATGCATGTCAGTTACAGTGCAAATCAAGAAAACGAAAAAGATACTTTGCATAAACCGGAAAAGATGTAATACCAAATCAAGAAAAAAAAACTACGAATACACGCATGCCATAGAGCAATACAACGCATCAAATTTATGAGTGAGTAAATTTTAGCAAATTACTACAGAAATTGATAAACTTTTTTGCTTACTCTGCTGTAAGTTAATCTACATGAAAGCTTAAAATTTGCCAAGTTATTTGAATAGTCTGTCTTAATGTCTAAATATGCCTAATTAAGCCAGTTACATTCTCAATTCGAGAGAAAAATTTGCATGTACTATAGACCTATTACGCTGAACAAGTGTGTAGGAAGCAAAATCTGTGTGGGGTTTAACTGTCATATTACCAGAGATCTACTAAGAATAAAACAATATAAGGCAAGCACACCCCTAGTGAAACCCTGGTTCTCTTTTAAACAAACCCCGAGATTCGCAATGCAATACTGTATGAGATGGTCTTCTCTGTAAACTATTGGGTGTCTCTTGATACATCCATCTAAATTCTTCGCTAGCACCTTAGCGAGTGGGTAGCTCACAGCAATTCCAGCTCCGCCAAATGCCCGGTTAAATGAATGCACTCTGAATTTCCTCCTACACGCCGCTGATGGTTGCAAATAAAGATGATCAGAAAGCAGATGGATTAGGAACAAAATGAACCCAGTTGAAAGCTACACTTTCATTAAACATGCACCAAAATTTTGGAGCAACTTGGAAATTTTGCATTGAATTTGGAATGCACTGAACATGATTGCTCCAAGAAAATGAATTAGCATGAATACGAAAAGGAGGAAATGGCTAAGAATTAGACCTTTCTTTAATAAATGAAATGAAATGGCTTACATCAAAGTGAAGGTTTTTCAGTTCATATGCTGAATCCAGTGAACTGGGTGCTAAGCAGAAAACAAGTTTGCATGCTGACTGCATCTGTTTAAGTAAGAGTGATCTTTTTAACAACATTAACAAGGGCCTCAGTTTGCTCTCTCTTGCTCGACGAACAACATCTGCACCAATGTTCGCAGAGTTAGGATGCAACATGTGCTACAAAGTAACTATATTAATACAAAGCAACTATATTATTTGCTAATGCTTCGCTGTAACTTTTTTCTGATAAATTTGCTATAAAATGAGGCATAAAGGTTACATTTTCTAGTATTATCAATTCTTTTGAGATAATTATTGCATAAAGAGTTTTTTCTTATTGATCCCTGACTTTTAGGTGTATATTGTTAAAAGGTTTCACTTCTAGTCCATTCTGTATGATGGATAATATGAACAATATATGTTTTTTTGCAGGACGGTGATCCTCTTCTTTTATGTTATTTGTGCTTTCTTGAAGTATGAGCCACTGAAGGAGTTGGGTTCGGGCAATTTCGGTGTGGCGAGGTTGGTGAGGGACAAGAGCACCAAGGAGCTTCTTGTTGTCAAGTACATTCAAAGGGGGACGAAGGTACTGATCATCGCATACCTCAAAATTTCCTGTTTATTTTTCAGTGGTTGAGTGGAATTGCCATTTATCGGGGGAATATGGTTTGATTTTGGTGATTTGGTTTGCTGTGTTGATATTTTTGCAAGCTTGTTGTTCTAATTTGGGCATTATCGCTGTGAACAGATTGATGAGAAAGTGCAAAGGGAGATCATCAACCATAGGTCCTTGAGGCACCCTAACATCATTCGCTTTAAGGAGGTATGAATGCAATAGGGTCCTGTTTTTGTTTCTCTGTGAAGTTTATATTTGCAAACAATTTTTAAAGAAAATTTACCTGGTAATTTGACAGATCAATATTAATCAGTTCCTTGACACCAATGATGGCTTTGATGATGTGGATGAACCATAAGAAATAACAGAAGTTGGAAGTGAAGATACTTGGCGGACATTATTAACATCAGCTGATCATATATCGAGTTTCTATAATTTTCTTGATGTGGTTCTCATGTAGATTAAGAATTATCAGTTCACTGCTAGAATCTTCATCTGTATTATCCTTGCGTCGAGTCAATGCAAAATTATTAACAACAGCTGATCATATATCGAGGCTTGTGGTGAGCCCTTATCATTGTGGCTCTCTCTGGTGATCTAGGGAAATTTTCAAGTTTAGCTTCTTTGGCTTGCGAGCTTTAAGCCGCTTCGATGCGCCTACTGACTATTCGATTGTTTGGAAATGCTGAATGTATTTTCGATCAAATGAATGTTGACTTATTACGAAACATTTACGATTATGATTTCTCGATTATGGTATTACTCGGAAACATTTGCGATGACTCGTCATCAAAACGTCATGCGTATGAATCACTAGTGAGTGGCTTGTCCGAGCTTCAAAGAACAAGCTACGGGCTGCAGTCCCCGTTTTTATGTGCACTACTAAGCGCTGTTAAAGGCCCCCCTTTGCGCTTGCACAAACAAGCGCTGTTAAAGGGGGCCCTTTAACAGCGCTTGTACAAACAAGCGCTGTTAAAGGCCCCCCCTTTAACAGCGCTTGCACAAACAAGCGCTGTTAAAGGGTGGCCTTTAACAGCGCTTGCCCAAACAAGCGCTGTTAAAGTGGGGCCTTTAACAGCGTTTGCACTAAAGAAGTGCTGTTAAAGGCTCCCCTTTAACAGCGCTTGCACTAACAAGCGCTGTTAAAGGCCCCCCTTTAACAGCGCTTGCACAAACAAGCGCTGTTAAAGGGGGGCCTTTAACAGCGCTTGCCCAAACAAGCACTGTTAAAGGGGGGCCTTTAACAGCGCTTGCACTAACAAGCGTTGTTAAAGGCCCCCCTTTAACAGCTCTTGCACAAACAAGGGTTGTTAAAGGCCCCCTTTAACAACGCTTTTAAAGCGCTATTAAAACCAGCCCCCCTATAGCAGCGGCGAGATAGACAGCGCTTGTAAAGCGCTATTAAAGGCCTTATTTAAGCGCTGTTAAAGGTCCATTTTGTAGTAGTGTATAATATAAGTAAAAGTGTCTAGGGCTAGGGAATTCCCACTACGGATCGTCATACATCATTGTAAATAGTAAATCTCAATATTACTAGACTTGCGTTGAGGTGAACTAGTCATAACTGAATAGAGAACCAAGCTCACGCTCTCGCGCTATTGCCGGTCTATAGCAAACCTAGGATAGGGCCCAATCTCTTGCAAACTCTAGCCTAAGCCGCTAGCATTAGGATCGACATCATCGTTCAATCGCCCCTCGAGCCCACTCTCGTGCAAACTCGAGTTACGATCTAGGTTGTGATAGTTCGTATTCGTCCAATCTCTTGCAAACGAATATGGGTATAGATTTATAATAAAAATCCTAGCTTTGGTCCAATCTCTTGCAAACCAAGTCTAGAGAATCTCGATTATAAACCTAAATCGAATATCTAGGCCTTCCCATCGATTAGAATCCAATCTCTTGCAAACCCCAAATCGATGGAAATCCCTAGCTATCCGTAATAGATCAATCACAACCTAACCTCCTAGCAATTCTAGCAATTTAGAAATTCATTCATCATAAATATGAAATTAGATCCATATGGTTCATCCCCAAACCCTAGAACAACAAATCTACTCAAGCATAGCAATAACGATAGAGAAATCGATAAAAAAACATTGCTTGCATATATAAAGATATCAAAACAAAGATTCAAACAATAAGAACAAAATACTTAGCTTGATGAAGATCTTCAATCCAAAATACAAGCCTTTAGATCCAAGAGGGGGCCTAGGGCATGGCCTAACCTCTAAAAATAACACTAAGAAATCATGTTGGAACCTAAGAAAACATGGGGGATCCCTCTAATGGTGGCTACAAAACCCTTATATAGTCTCCCCAAAACCCTAGCAAATAACCCTAGAAAATCCCTCAAATTCGTGCCCAAAAACAGCCCAAGCCTCAACTTAAAATCTGGGCCCGCCGCCGACTCGGCCGAGTAGAACATGTGACTCGGCCGAGTGGAAATTCCTGCACTGCAGCGTCAACTTGTAGAAATTCTCCAGATTTCATCCGACCTCCGATTGGCACGTTCTTGGCGGCGTTGGAACCGTCATGAAGTCTACTATCATAAAAATATGAGAAAAATACTTTGATTGCTGAAATGATCGCATATTTCAAAAGAGTGGGAGGCTGTCTGAAAATCTGGGCGCTGCGTGTCCTCGGCGTCACTCGGCCGAGTGGACTTCTCTATTCGGTCGAGTGGGCTTCTCTACTCGGCCGAGTGACAGACCATATAAAATTCCAGTAAGTCGGGGGTCTTGGGGGGTGTGTCTTCGGAGGTGACTCGGCCGAGTGGCTTTACTTACTCGGCCGTGGGGCATTTCTTGCTCGGCCGAGTCGGAACCGTCAAAAGCCTGTACATTTCCAGTAAGTCGGCCTCTTTTGATGGTGGATTTCTCATGCCACTCGGGCGATGTGATCTTCTTACTCGGCCGAGTGGGATATCAACCCTCGGCCGAGTGCACGCCCAATTCCTTCTGTTGGAGCGTGTCCGGTCGGGTTGGCCGAGCGGTCTTCTTACTCGGCCGAGTGAGTGCTCCACTCGGCCGAGTGGCATGCTGTAAATGCCCAATCTTCTCCGTTTCTCCTCCTCGTCGCTTCTACGGAGTTCCTTCTTCTTCCACCCGTCTCCCATCACCGAATGGCCCTCAAAAGAGCCTTGGGTGACGCTCCGGAGTGGGTGCAAGTCCCTTAAGCTCATTTTTGCTCCCGATCGCTCCATATTTCCTGAAATCCGACAAAAACAAGAAATAGTGAAAAGTAACGCAATATTGTCGAATACTCGTGAAAATCGCAATATGAGCAATCGAAATGGCGTGAAAACATGCAGAAAAAAGGTGTAAAATATGGACCGATCAAAATCCCACAAGCTTACCTCTTACTCGTCATCGAGGAAGATAAGTAGAGAGACGAACTCGGGAGATGAAAATAAAGAAAATGAAATGAAAAAGAAAGAACACGAGGTGGAAGGGGTCGCTAGATTCTTCTCTCAGATCTCAAGCCATAAGCACGATAACTTGGAAAATACAAATCACATTCTATAAGGATTTCATATCTTACATAAACATGGTACTTGCAAGCTTTTAAGAACAACAAAAGTGATTATCTAAATTCATACAATCAATTCATATCCACGACACGCATTTCATAGGATTTATTTACAATTGTTGGCGATGCACTTTTCAATCAAGAGTTATAACTGAAGCATATAAGAATCACGCCAAACATGCAATGGAGAATGGAATAAATCATGGCATTCACATATTTATATCGATTCATAAGAAATCTCCATAACTAAGGTATTTTGCTAAGTTTCAGCATTATCAAACTTCCCCATTCGTGCACCTCTCCACTCTAATGTCGTACTCACTCATATGGTCAAATGAATTCAACCCCCCCAAGCTTAGCTTGAGGCATCGCATCTAAAGGAATATGATAGTGGAAAATGGGATTTTTGCCTTGGTTTTCCCAAGTATTTTGTGGCTCCAATATTGAGATAGAGAAATATTTTTTTTTCTTTTGGACTTTGTTTCTCATTTTTCGTTTTGGCTTTTTGTAGGAGCTATATGATTTGTATTTTTGGTTTTTGGCTCCTTTTTGGCTTTTTGGACTTTTTGGAGCTAACTTTTCTTTTGTGGGGATTTTTGGGAAATAGATGCGATATAAGTAGCTTTAGGAGGTGAACTCAAGTGACATGTAGAAAATAAAAAGATATATGTGGAGAAAGAAATAATGTAACACTCGGTTCACTCTAAGATGTGCAAGAACGGTTCAATAAAATAATACTTCAACTAAAACTCATATGTAAGTATGGATATTCTCAATCGTCTCAATAAAAATCGAAGTCAAGCGGTAAAGAGTACTTTCATATCAAGCATGCAACAGAATGTGAATAAGACAATAAAACTGATGCTTCAGATATACTAATGGTGCGTGAATCTTGGTGCATTTTCAACAAAAACATACTAAACACTAATCCATACATTCAGTTTCAATTAATATCATGCATTCATGTAGAGGAATCATCAAAAGAAATAGATTTGTAAGCACATGTGAATAGCAAGACTATGGAATACTCTAAGTAGCATGGCAAGGAATAATAAGCATCGTGATGGTTGGTAAAGCAATAAGAGATATCATCATACAAAACTCATCTAGCGGAAGAAGAGAAAAGGAAAATAAAGAAATAAAAATAAAAGAGGGGAAAGAAAAGAAAATCAAGCACACAATATAATGCATGAACACACATAAAAGGAAAATAAGATGGAAAAATCAAAAAGATGATGCAAAAATTTTGAAAATTTTTAAAAACCCTAAAATAAAGTAAAAATGCAACTAATGCATCTAAATGACATGGAAATGCACTCCCCCAAGCTTAAACTTCACATTGTCCTCAATGTGATCATAATGAAAGAATATGAGGAACAACGATAATAATAAGGGGGTGAATGAAAAATGATGAAATGAATGACATGAAATCCTAATGCAACTACATGCACATACAATGATGCATGAGAGCGCCTTCCCCCAAGCTTATACCAAACAATCCTATTCAAATGACTCGATCAAAAGTATCACGGCTTCACTAAGCGATATCAAGTCAAACAAATAAGAAAGTAAGGTTTCACTTGAAAGAAATGCTCGAATGTGGTGAGCAAAAGGATGTGACACATCAAAATATGGAGAGGGTAATTAATATATATAATGGGTTTGGGGTGTAAAAAAATTTTGTTTCCGTCATAAGAGGTGATATTTATTCAAGCAAATCCATACGGTCCTCTCGCTGTCGAGAGAATTCGTGTTTATTTAAAGCATAAAAATTTCTACACTACTGGATTGATATCACCTATAGCAAAAGGCGGATCCAGTATCTTTGCCGGTGCAGGCAACTGATCCAACTGCTCTTTCCGTGGCTCCGCCAGACGCGTGTGTCCACGGACTCCATCAGACTCCAGCAATGCGGCTCCCAGCACATCTCCAAGGACTCCACTTGTACCCTGCAAGAGATAAGCCGCATCAATCTGATGTAGATAATTCTTCTCCAAAATAAATGTATTCCAAAGAGGGTCATCAACATAAGTATTTAAAATTAAAAACGGTTGACAACACTTCCCTGTAAATAAATCTCTACTCTCGTGTACCATGTCGATCAACTCTTTGTTGTTCGCCTCAGGTTGTTCAGGTAGCTTGGGCATATAAGCGTAGGTCTCATCCGGCAGCTCCTCATCATCGTCAGACTTATCCCATCGCACATCCTGATCATATTCAATAGCGTCCATGGGTGCTAACTCCTCGCTCTCCTCCTCGTATACGTCCCATCGTACCTCTTGATCGTATGTACATGAATCCTGTAAAAGGCACGATGAGTCGCCAAAATCTGAATCATAAAAAACATCATACACGGGAGGAGAATCAAATGTAGGAGAGGAGTGAGTAAAGAGATCTCCCTGAAGGGGAGCCATAAGCTCGGTGGGATTGTCCTCAACATCAGTGGAAGCGTGGTCCTCTGAGGGATGCTCAGCCTTTGTAGAAGGTGGGGATGGCTGTGGTAGCTCGAAAGGAGGGGGGCACAATTTGGGCTCCATCTATGTGCAGATGTCATCGTCCAAAGTCACGTCCTCCTCGATGGTCTGCTCCACTACTGTATGCATGACCTCCACAATAATATCCTCTGATGGTATAGGCTGCTCTGACTCAGGTGGGTGGCAGGGGGAGGCGACGACGTCATAAGGTGGATCTATAGGCTCATGTATCTCGACCATGGTGTAAAAATGGGTCGTGTGCCCCTCAATTAGAGCGTAGACTCCATCATCAACTGTGCCTGTGGAAGAGATACAATGAGTAATAAAGTTTTGAAATTCAACTCAAAAGGATCACCTGCCGTGATTGTCAATGGACCGGAATTTCGAACTACGTCGATAATGGTTCTCAATAGGTCCGTGTATGTGTCCTCCTTTGGCAACTCAGATGTCTCTATTTGTGGAGTGTTGATGGTATAAAGGTGGATATGATCACCTTCAAGTGAAGCATACACTCCATCTATGATAGTACCTGCACTAGAGACATTAGCCATAACAAAATCGATGAATACTTGGTCGTATGGTTTACTTACCGTAACGGTTAGTGAACCGGTAGATCGAGCATCATCTATCATTTGCTCCAAGGCTGCTGCCAACTGCAAATCACTGAACTTTCCCACTTGCATCCTCCTCAAAAACTCACGTGAGGGTCCCTTTAGCCTTCTAGTGAAGATATCAAATAGCGTGGAGTCATTCCACTCATGGTCTGACTCCGTCTGGAACATTTCTAACATTCCTTCAAATCTAGACAAGGCTTCCCCGAAGGATTCTCCATCAGCCTGATAGAATGCAGCGAGATATATGTAGGAATGTATAGAGCCCGCTCGCATTTTCTTTGGAAGCACCATCGCTGCAACAACTGTACCTGATCAATCAAAGTAAACAACCTGGAAAAGATGTCAGTGGTACAAAGAGAGATAAAGATAATAATAGCAGGTGGTGGGAAAAAATCTCTCTCAATGTTTATTTATTTATTTTTTTTGTTTTTTTTAATGTAATCTAATCAACCTAATTGTGACAAATTGGCACCCAACGGGAAACACCTCCCCGGCAACGTCGCCAAAAACTTGATCGGCCCCGGATATACACCCGAAGAACGATTGTAGTTTTACCGCAAGCGCACGGTGTAGTGGCGAGTGGGTATCGAACACGAGGAGGTGGTGTTGGCTCCAATCTATCCTAGGTTGGTTTGACTACGAATGTCTTATTGGTGGAGATGGCTATGGTATGATGTAATGGCAATGGTGATGGATGTCGGTGTCAGAGATAGAGAAATCGATCAAATATCGATTCAAATATAATATAATATAAGTAAAAGTGTCTAGGGCTAGGGAATTCCCATTACGGATCGTCATACATCATTGTAAATAGTGAATCTAAATATTACTAGACTTGCGTTGAGGTGAACTAGTCGTAACTGAATAGAGAACCAAGCTCACGCTCTCGCGCTATTGTCGGTCTATAGCAAACCTAGGACAGGGCCTAATCTCTTGCAAACCCTAGCCTAAGCCGCTAGCATTAGGATCAACATCATCGTTCAATCGCCCCTCGAGCCCACTCTCGTGCAAACTCGAGTTACGATCTAGGTTGTGATAGTTCGTATTCGTCCAATCTCTTGCAAACGAATATATGTATAGATTTATAATAAAAATCCTAGCTTTGGTCCAATCTCTTGCAAACCAAGTCTAGAGAATCTCGATTATAAACCTAAATCGAATATCTAGGCCTTCCCATCGATTAGAATCCAATCTCTTGCAAACCCCAAATCGATGGAAATCCCTAGCTATCCGTAATAGATCAATCACAACCTAACCTCCTAGCAATTCTAGCAATTTAGAAATTCATTCATCACAAATATGAAATTAGATCCATAGGGTTCATCCCCAAACCCTAGAACAACAAATCTACTCAAGCATATCAATAACGATAGAGAAATCGATAAAAAACATTGCTTGCATATATAAAGGTATCAAAACAAAGATTCAAACAATAAGAACCAAATACTTAGCTTGATGAATATCTTCAATCTAAAATACAAGCCTTTAGATCCAAGAGGGGGCCTAGGGCATGGCCTAACCTCTAAAAATAACTCTAAGAAAACATGTTGGAACCTAAGAAAACATGGGGGATCCCTCTAATGGTGGCTACAAAACCCTTATATAGTCTCCCCAAAACCCTAGCAAATAACCCTAGAAAATCCCTCAAATTCGTGCCCAAAACAGCCCAAACCGCAACTTAAAATCTGGGCCCGCCGTCGACTCGGCCGAGTAGAACATGTGACTCGGCCGAGTGGAAATTCCTGCACTGCAGCGTCAACTTGTAGAAATTCTCCAGATTTCATCAGACCTCCTATTGGCACGTTCTTGGCGGCGTTGGAACCGTCATGAAGTCTACTATCATAAAAAATATGAGCAAAATACTTTGATTGCTGAAATGATCGCATATTTCAAAAGAGTGGGAGGCTGTCTGAAAATCTGGGCGCTGCGTGTCCTCGGCGTCACTCGGCCGAGTGGACTTCTCTATTCGGTCGAGTGGGCTTCTCTACTCGGCCGAGTGACAGACCCTATAAAATTCCAGTAAGTCGGGGGTCTTGGGGGGTCTGTCTTCGGAGGTGACTCGGCCGAGTGGCTTTACTTACTCGGCCGGGGGGCATTTCTTGCTCGGCCGAGTCGAAACCGTCAAAAGCCTGTACATTTCAAGTAAGTCGGCCTCTTTTGATGGTGGATTTCTCATGCCACTCGGGCGATGTGATCTTCTTACTCGGCCGAGTGGGATATCAACCCTCGGCCGAGTGCACGCCCAATTCCTTCTGTTGGAGCGTGTCCGGTCGGGTCGGCCGAGCGGTCTTCTTGCTCGGCCGAGTGAGTGCTCCACTCGGCCGAGTGGCATGCTGTAAATGCCCAATCTTCTATGTTTCTCCTCCTCGTCACTTCTACAGAGTTCCTTCTTCTTCCACCCGTCTCCCATCGCCGAATGGCCCTCAAAAGAGCCTTGGGTGACGCTCCGGAGTGGGTGCAAGTCCCTTAAGCTCATTTTTGCTCCCGATCGCTCCATATTTCCTGAAATCCGATAAAAAAAGAAATAGTGAAAAGTAACGCAATATCGTCGAATACTCATGAAAATTGCAATATGAGTAATCGAAATGGCGTGAAAACATGCAGAAAAAAGGTGTAAAATATGGACCGATCAATACTCACCCGACAGTCGACTGAGGAAGAACTCACAGTCGCCTGTTGAACTGTATTAGAGGGTAGGTGAGAATTCAAACGGTAACTTACCACTTAGGACAGTCGACTGATGAAGGTCGGACATGCGCTTGTAAACCAACATGGGACCGAGAAACCTTCTACAGGTGACTGACTTCCTAAGTGTGTAAGTGGTGAAAACTCAGGAAATATTGGAAGGACAGGACATGCAACTGTAGAAGCATGTACATGCAACTGTGCCATGGGCAGTCGCCTGAATAACCTTCTTACATCACCTGCAGACGCAAGTGCGAAAGTTGTCAAAACTTGGGAAGTTTAACAAGTAGGTTCAAGCGAATGTAGAAGCATATATAGGCGACTGTTCCATGTGCATGTGCCTGTAAAACCTTCTTACATCGCCTGCAGACACAAGTGCAAAAGTTGACAAAACTTTGGAAGTCTGGGCAAGGATAGTCAGTCGACTGATTAATGAGTCACATGCACCTGTAGCTGGACAGGCGCCTGTACATAGTACAACAGTCGAATGAAGAGATTAATAGCAGAAAGCCCGGAATAGCAAGAGAAAAAGTATGTGCATAACAGACAACTGGAGAACAAATATCAGGCACCTGTAAGGAGACATGCGCCTGTAAATCGTTCAACAGTCGCCTGTTAGAACTCCAAAATGCATATGCTTGAGAATTAAGAATTGGATGCCTAGGAAATGAGTTCTAAGCTTTCCTAGGATAGAATGGAAGAAGTGTGTGTGCTCCAACATAATTCTACTTCTATGCTACATTCTTGTAAGAAAGAAGAAGAGAATAAAAAGATTACATTTGTTTTGCCTCTCTTCTTTCTATTGGAAGATCTTGAAGTCTTCTTGAAGCTACAATCTTCATCTTCGATCATCCAATCCACTTTACGAGCTTTGATTGATCCTTGAGTGACATCCATTGCTAATTGATCTTCATGATATGCTTATACAATGGATTAACTGCAAGTAGGGGATTAGTCACAAGTATTTATGTTTGCTCATCATCAAACAAAGTAGGGAGAAGTCCAATACTCAACAGTTCGTCTGAAGATCTAATTTGGATACATGGTTTTGCATCGCTCTTGCACTCATCTTCGAGTCAAATAGTTTGATCGAAGTTTCGAACCTTGCAGATTGAAACTGTTTTCCATACAACCTTGAGAAGACTCAATAAATTGTACAGAGAACCGTGCTTTAAACATCAGTATGTTCAAGCTGCCACTGCTCATAGAGGCGAGTGTTACGTAGCGTGCTTTTATTTTGTTAGACTTTAGAGCTTAAGTAAATCATTCTCCTTAACTCAGTGCGAGGAATGACACTTTAATATCTGTGAGAACATAGTTTGGTTTATCAAATATTCCTTAACTTGTCATTTTGTCCAGTTGACTTATTTCTTTTAAGGAAATTACGATTTTGGATTCCACTTCGGTAAAACATAGAATTACCCTAATTTAGTATATGTTCATGATTTTTAAATATAGTTAAAATGGTTTTTATTCAACTATATCCTGCCACTATTTTTGCAATCATCTTTAGCCATATAGATGAACGAATATAGTTATTTAATAGAAGAGGGACCCAACCACCCTGAGTTTCACAACCTTAAAGAGACTCAACAAGCTGATCGACTCTGCAGTTGGTAGATAAAATCATTATCAATCACATCACACGTGACTCCCTATTGGTTTTTACCCCTAGTCACTTATGATCTTGAGGAGACTCAACAAACCATAATGACTAGTCTAGTCGAACCCTTGTCTTCATGTCTAATATTAACTTACACCGATACTCGAGGAGACCTGACACAGTAGTTTGGGTTAATACCAGACTTCATCACATGTATGATGGAGTCAGTTTCTAAAAGAGACCATGTCATAGCTTGAGGATACTCAACAACCATGACAGGCGTCTTGTAGTCCCCAAATCCAAAAATAAGGAGGGCTACGGCTAATTTTGAAGAAGATTTTTAACGTATTTGACTAGATATAATCGATGGTTTCACATAATCATAATTCGCATCCTTGCGATCCAGTGGAACACGACCAGAGACTTGGCTAGGCCAGGATCACTATCCCCAGTCGAGCTAGGGTGATCCACAACACTAGTCAAAAACACTAGACCGGATCATGATCCATTGAAGGATACTAATTATTCATATGTGTGACATCAACTTGAAATGGCTTCATTAAAACTAGTTAATCCTATCAACTAGTTAAATCCTAAAATTAGAAATTATTAGGATTGGTTAATAACTTTTATTAAAATCCTTATCAACTATAAGGATTATTAGGGTGCTATCCTAATCATGTATTAGGGATTTAAAGTTCAAGTTGCAACAATTTCAAATCATAGCCCTTTTCAAAATTATTATTAGAATAATTAAAATAATAGTTATGGAAAAAGGACTACCCAAATCATGTATTAGGAGTTTAATTTGTTGCAACATTTTTAAAAGCATGTCCTTAAAAAATTATCATATAATTTTCTTAAAGATTTTAATGGCTATCCTAAAAGTTTTTCTTGTATTATCACATAATAAGCAAGAATAATTTAACCATAAAAAATATCAACTAAACAATTTAGCATGATGATGGATTAATAAAAATTATCTCATAAAATTAGCATACAACTTAAAAGATTTATCTCATAAATTTAAGTTACATAAATAATTATCATATAATTATCAAGATCTAAAGTTTTAAAATAATCACATGATTTTTAAAATTAGATCTAATTTTCAAAAAACAATTTTTCGAATATAAAACATCACATATAACGAGAATTTGAATAGTTTAACTTACAATCTCCATCTCATGGAGAAACATGTTGTATCACATACATTTTATAATTGCAAAACATAGATCAAGAAGACTGGCTCTTATACCACTGATGGGTTTTCTGGATCTTTAGGACCATAAAATAGACGTCCAGCCTAAGTCAGACGGACAACGAAAACATAGAAGCAGCATAAAAACAACTTAATACTATTTTAAGTCTAGCCCTAAAGAACAACCCCTAGCCAGAATCTCTACTATTCCGAGGTCGTGTCCGACCAAACACTAAAGATAGATATATCAACTTATTTGCAATTATAAACGTATATTAATAAACTATATACCTTTCACTTCATTTCCACAGAATACGAAGCGTCGTTTTCAGCAACATTTCTTTGACTCTGAAGCATTGCCCCACGTCGCTTCTACCGAGCCGAACTGCTTCTCCCGAGCCGAATCGCGTCCCGAACCGCACCGTGTCCCAAACCGCACCGCGTCTCGAGGCAAGAAAAACCTTTATCGATGAGCCAACCATGCGACGAAGAAAGTTTCACCTTGAGTGGATCCTCTGTCAAGACTTTGGATCCGATCCGAACTCCTTCGTAGCTTTGCTAGAGCCCGATCTGGAGCAAGAAAGAATTAGAGAGAAAGAGGGAATATTTTCTTTAAGCTCAGATCCAGGCTTGCTCGCGTTTAATGGAGCTAATCAGATATGGAGCTTGGTACAGTTTCAAGGAGGGGGATAGGCCCATATTTATATAGGTGGCTGATCCCTCCTCTTTCCCAATTACCGAGGTGGGACTAAAATATTTGGAGAAGAAAAATCAATTTACTTTACCTTACTCGAAGGCCAAACTTTGACGAGTTTTCTATCCCTCACCGTTGAGCTTCAAGAACTATGTCATACATAGTTGCGAAGAGGGTTGAACGGTGAATGTGTAGGAAAAAATGGGGATTCATTCCGACTTCGGTTGACCATTCAAACGAGGTCACAAAAATCGCCCAAACGCATGCTTTTCGCAAAACTGCAGTCGTCAACTTGCACATGCAACCCTATCACTAGGAAGGACCAGCCCGCGGGCCCCACATGCATGCCATGTGGTCAGTGCATGTGCAGTGCATGCGCTGTCGTCTTGGCACACACGCTCCCTGCACAGTACGGGTGCATGCAGCGCCCGTGCTGTGCGCGAGTCCGCTTGGTTACCTGGCACGGGCACCCTCCCGCTTAGCGGGCATGGGTGCCGGCCCACCCTTTAGGCATGGGTGCCCATATTTCTGGCGGGTCTGGCACCTGCCTAGTGGGTGCCAGACCCGCAATGCCCAATTCTGGGCTATTGGCATTGTTTTGGCTCTACTTATCGCATTTGGAGTCTGTTTTGGACGTTGTTTGAACCTGTGTTTAGAACAGGACTATCATGTCATCCATGTAACCCTTTTTCATGTGTTTATTATATAAAATATGCTCGTAAATATTTTACAACATATTTAATTCCTTTGGCATTATACGCAATTTTCCACATCATTAATTTTATAGAACTTTTATCGCAAACCATTTGTGACACATTAAATTCCTATTTATAATCCATTTGCATCGAATACAAATGAAATTTGGGCATACATCCCTCAACATCTTCCACTTGCACTCAGGATCATTTATCCCGAATCTTGAAGCTAACTACAACCTTTTTGCAGTCTAGAATCAAATACATTTTCTCCCTTATCCTACCTATTACTTGATGAAGGTCTCTCTCTGTGTGAGACCCTACAGCCTGACCCTACTACAGGTGGGGCTTGAAACCCCAGACAGTAGTAAGGACCCTGGCTATGAGGAAAACACTAGAAGGAAGGTTAAATAGTGTTAATTAAATTTAACTAAGAAATTACGCCTAATTAAAATCCTTATCCAACAAAGATGCGGAAATAAGAATTAACAACAATGAAAAATGCAAACAATACGATGTTTCAAGGGTTCGGATTACCCAAGTCAAACCCGACTAGTTCCCAGTAATCCTACATCCCTTCCACCCGGATACCTCCGGATACTCAAGTTAGAAACCTAACTTGAGGTTTCATTTAAACCCACTTGTAGCAACCCTACAAGTGTAATAGAACAACAATCGATGTCCTTGAATCCCACAACTTGTGATCAAGCAAACCACTCTCACAAACTGAGAGTGAATCAAATATCGAAAGATATGAAATTATGAAATTGCAATACTTACAATCACTATATGCCTTGAAGTAGAACCTGAAGGAGCACGTGTGTTGTTTGTTGATCTCTTCCAAGAAGCAAGTGAATCACTTTCTCTTGTCATCACCAAATGCCTAGAGGATATCAACTTTGATTCTAGGTTGGAGAGCAAAAGAGAATGAGATTCTAGGGATTAGAGAGAATGAGAGCTTGAGAGCTTGAAGATGAATTCTTGAGTTGCTAAGAGAATGACTAAGAGGCTCCAATGGAACAATAGAAGCCCCTCTTATAGGTTCTCCAAAACCCTCAAACAAAATACTTAAAACCCCTTTTGAAATCCGTGTGGAAAAAGCCAACAGATAGAATTTACAGTACAGACATTCGACTGGTGAAGAAACCATAGTCGACTGTTGAACTGTGTCAAAGGGTAGGTGAGAATTCCAACGTTAACTTACCACATAGGACACTCGACTGATGAAGTTTGTGTTGGATCTGGATCTAAGCCTAGAGGGGGGGTGAATAGGCTTATAAAAATATTCGTGCAACCCACACGAAATCACAGGCAGATATAGCACTATCAATCAGACACTGAGTAAAGAATAGCAGTCACAGCATGCACAGGAGATATACACTTCTTTAGTCGTCCCAACGACCTACGTCCAGCCCCAAAGCAATACTAGATTATTAAAGTTAACTGGTACAACCTGTAGCTAGAGCACCCACTCTACACTCACCTGGCTCTTAGTACCTGCACTTACCAAATTACCAAACTATAACAATCCTAGTAAAGCTCTCTCTTGGCTAGTCCCAACTAGCCAAGTCCTCGAAAAGATAATAAAATAGTTCTACAAATATCACAACACCAATAACACAAATATAATTAAGCAAGAGTTCAGAATATCTCAGCTGTGTTGGCGTCAATGTCTCTGTCATTCAGCACGTGGTCAGATCTCGTCTGACATGTAGTAGTTCCTCTATAGTCCCCAACAGTCATCAGTTCAAGGTTGCGGCAAGCACCAAGGTATGGCAATCTGCAAGTTGCGGCATGCACCAGTTCTGAGGCAAGCAAGTCACAGAATGCACCAATCTTTGAGGCAAGCAGGTCACGACATGCACCAGGTTGCGGCTTGGAGTTCAAGTTGCGGCAACAAGTAATTTCTGAAGCATTAAACACCAATGTTGCGATATGAGGGAGTTGAATGGTGTTCCTTGGTCAAGATTTGCGGCTGATGTTGTTGATTGGCCTCTCCTTTTTGCTGTTGAAGATTTTGGCTGAGCAATTAAACACCTAGTTGCGGCTAAGCAATTAAAACTCCAATATTGCGGGCATGAAGAAAAGCTTTTGACAAGGGGAATAAAGTCAACAATTGCTGGCTATGTGTTGTTGCCCATTGGAGAGAGGCTGCGGCTTGGTAGGCTGAATTGTTTTCTTGTTGGTCTAAAAAAATTTGGCTGAGGGGAAATTTGCTTTCTTAGGTTTCGACCTTTATGGTTTTTGGAAGTATGTTGCGTAAGGGAAATTTTTGTGCCGACTTGATTGTGCCTCCTCTTGATGTTAGCTTATATATGAGGGTCCAAGGTCTGGCTTGCGGCAAGAGGAGAGATCAAATGGTAGGGTTACAGGAGTAGATCCAAAGGCTAGGATGATTAGGTCGGCATAGGAAGACCTATTGCAAGGGGGATTTGCAATTGGAGATGGGTTTTTTGAATAGGATTTGATTGTGACTCCAATAGATAGGAATTAGTTAAAACAAGATTGCATCCCCTCTTGATTATGTCTCCTTGGCACATTGACCAAGTCTCTATGTGAGTTAATCACAAGCTAGCCATTCCTAAAACACTGAACACACGCGTTAAAAACGTTCACACACATTTGTTATCATCAAACACGAAGTTCATAGATCGTTGCTACCAACAATATCCCTCTTTTGATGATGACAAACTAAGTATAAGATTTGAGCAATAGATTTCCAAATAGTGTGTGTGTAAGTGTAACGATTGAGGGTCACATGCATTGATATATAATGATGTGCAAAATTCAATATGCAAGCTCCCCCTATTTTTGGGCATCCCCAATATTCATTAATGCTCCCCCTTAATCAGACATTCATATTTTCACGAGCATTATATACAAAAACCAAAAATAGTACCAAGTGCCACAAAATACCTAGTAGTACCACAATCATACCAAGTAGTACCAAATACCACAATACCAAGTACCACAATACCAAGTACTACAATATCAAATACCAAATCTGTACTACAATACCAAATACCAAATATTTCCCAAAATTTTCTCCCCTTTGTTATCATCTAAAGTTGAAACACGAAGTCAATAACATATAACATGCAAAAAGAGTGTATTATTAACCATTACCAACAATTGCATGCATACTATCATAGAACAATCAAGTTAAATTCAATGAAATGAAACAACTAAGACTTCAACACCAACGTGTAAGTGTGATGATTAAAATTGAAGCACATAAGGAGAACTTTTAGTAGATTCATCCAAAACCAATCCACATTTTCAAATATAACATCGTATCACCTAGGATTGATTTTTTCCATCTCATTAAAAATGAGTTCAAGGTACCACACCCCCAAAACATAGCCTATAAGGACTCTTAGATGTGGGGGTGGCATTGCTTGATGAGTAAGAACACCAACGCTAAAGTTTTACCCATAAAGCTTATGTTGGATACTCGTGGATAAAACTGTTGCCAAGGATTGTATCCATTTTCCATACGGAGCAATTATCCTTCTTTTCATTTTTATGCGTTTAACATCATTTGTTTTTATACTCAATTTTTATCCATGTCAAGGTATAACTTATCCCTTAGATTTTCAGTTAGGTTTTCCTCCGACATTCACATTCCAAATTTCATAAAAGCTATCTCCAGATGTGCAACAATATTTAATACATGTGGAAGTGAAAGTGAAGGTGTAGAAATCAAGTTATTTGAGCCATTGAACATGTCATGAATATTTAGAAAGTTTAACATGCACATGTAGCAAAAGTAATAATACACCAATTTCTACATAGACATGTAAAATCATTCATGAATACCTCTTTAATGAATCAAAGAGTAAGAATAATGTATTGTCAGCACGCCATAAATAATGTCATCAACATATATTTGCACAATGAAAAAATCATCAGATTCATGCAACAAGAATAATGTATTGTCAGCACGCCCCCTTTTAAAATCATTTTCCAACAAATATGTGCTTAGACGGTCATAACAAACTCGTGGAGCTTTCTTAAGACCATACAAAGTTTTTTTAATTTATAAACATGGTTTGAAAAATTGTGGCTTTCAAAACCTGGGTGTTGCTCAACAAATACATCTTCTTTTAGGAAGCCATTAAGAAAAGCACTTTTTACATCCATTTGTTTCAGTCTGAGCCCTTTATAACTTGCAAAGGCTAGCAAGATTGTACTGGACTCAAGCCTAGCAACTGGTGAGAAAGTCTCATCCACATCAATTCCTTCAATTTGATTGTAGCCTTTAGCTACCAACCTAGCCTTGTTTCTAATAACATTACCAGATTCATCATGCTTGTTTTTAAATACCTATTTAGTACCAACAACAGGATAATCAGTGGGTCTTGGCACAAGTTTCCAAACAATATGTCTAACAAATTGATTCAATTCATCTTGCATGGCCAAACCCCAACTTTCCTCTTCTAAAGTAGTTTCTATATTTTTAGGCTCTATTTCAGAAATAAAATCACCATAAATACATAGAGCACAAAGATTTCTAAAAGAGGAACGAGTGCGTATACCTGCCGTTGGCTCACCTAAAATCAAGTCTGATGGGTGGTTTGGATTGAATCTCAGCTCTCCTTTGGTAGCTGCTTCTTCTTGTATTTCTGCCGTGCCAGTTTCAGTTTCCTCTTGTATTTCAGGTTGCTCCTCATTATTCCTTGGAATGCTTTATTGTTCTACAATTTCCTCTTCATCCTTCTGCCAGCAATCCAAAGAATTTATATCAGATTCATCAAATTTAACATGTATAGATTGAATAATAGCACGAGTGCATTTATTATATATTCTGTATGCTCTGCTGCTTGCTGAATATCCCATGGACACTCCCTCATCTGATTTGGATTCAAATGTGCCAAGTTGATCTCCAGTATTTAGTATATAGCACCTGCATCCAAAACTCTAAAGTAAGAAATATTCAGAGTGTTGCTATGCCATAGTTCAGAAGAAGTATTATTTAATAAAGGTCTAAGCATGACTCTAATACACACATGGAAAGCAGTATTAATGGCCTCAGCCTAATAAGACATATGCAAACTGTATTCATTTAGCATACTCCTAGCCGACTCTTTTAATGTACGGTTCTTTCTTTCGACCATCCCATTTGGTTGAGGTGTTCTAGGAGAAGAGAACTCAAGTAAAATACCTTTTTTAAGACAAAATTTTTCAAAAATAGCATTTTCAAACTCACATCCATGATCGCTTCTAATCTTTATAATGGAAGAATTTTTCTCATTAGAAACTTGTATGCAAAAGTTTTGAAAATTGTCAAATGAGTCTGATTTCTTGCTAGGAAGTAAACCAATGTGTATCTAGAGAAATCATCAACCAATAATAAACAATACTTTTTACCTCCTAGGCTAGCAATGTCTGTGGGACCAAATAAATCCATATGCACTAATTCCAATATGCGTGTGGTGGCAACTTCATTAATGCTAAAAAAATTTGATCTAGTTTGCTTACCTTTTGTGCATGCCACACACAACTTACCATTCTCATATGTCTGATGAGGTAGTCCTCTTACCAGATTTTTACTTTCTAGCTTCTTTAGCAATCACATGCTTGCATGTGCTAATCGTCTATGGCTTAGTATGGCCTTTTCTTTACCACAAGCATTTTGAAACAGTCAGCTCTTCAATCATAATAGTATAAACATTATTTCTTCTATTAGCTGTAATAATAATGTCACCTGTGGAGCCATCAATAATTCTACAAAGTTTTGCATCAAATTCTACTTTCATACCTTTGTCGCACAGCTGACTAATAGAAATGAGGTTGTGTTTAAGCTTTTCAACCCAAAGGACATCTGTAAGCTGAAAGGTGTCGTTACCTACAACACCTTTACCAATTACCTTACATTTTCCATTGTCCCCTAAAGTAACACTTCCTCCTTCATGCTTTACAAGGCTAAGGAACTTTTTGCTATCAACTGTCATGTGTCTTGAGCAGCCAGAGTCTAAGTACCGCTCACACTGTTGTCCCTTAGTAATGCCATATACCTACACATAAGAAGAATATGATATGTGTGAACTAGGTATCCAAATTGGTCAACTGATGTTCGTCACTATACCTTTTGGAACCCAAATTTGTTTAAATTTAATGTTTGTGTTTCTATACTCGCAATTATAATAAGCATGACCAACACCACCACATGTATAACATTTAGCCAACACACTTCTTCCATTACCAGTTTCTTTTTTATTCTTTCTGTTAATTCTTGGCCTTTCATCAATTTTGTTTCCATAGCCCAAACCACGCCTATTATTACCATGTGTCTGATTTCCTAGAATAATGTCTAACGAATGCTTTCCAACACCAAATTTTTTTAATAGACAACTCAAGATCAGATATTTTAGATTTTAAGTACATGTTCTCATTAACAAGTATAGTATATTTACTGATAAAGGCCTTTTTGTTCTCTTCATCACTCTTTTTCAGATTAACCATTTTCTTTTCTAACCATTTGTTTTCATTGATTAGCATGCAAATCTTCTCATTCAACAATTCATTTTCAGTCTCTAGCTTAATTATATTCTTTTTATACATGCTAACATCTTTAAGCAAAATAGAGCAGGTAAGACATTCATTTTTCTCAGGCATGCAAGATTTTCCTTTCAATGAACTAATTGTAGAATTACATGCAGTAAGCTTTTCTTTTATTTCATCAACTTCTAATGACATGTTATAATTGTCTTGTTGCAATTCAAAGTTAGCATTTTTAAACTTCTCTATATGGGATTCAAGTAACTCTACAGTTGATTCCAAGCTTTGAATTTCATCTTGCATTTCTTCAAAAGCAGTCAAAAGTTGAGCTTTAGTTAGAGATTTTACCTCATCAAGCTCTCCCATCAAGCAAATGGAGGAGTGCGCAACTTCCTCTTGAGATTCATCCCGCTGTCCATGTCCCATGTTAACACTAGTGATTTTCCTTTTATTTCTCTGCAGTGTTGTTCTTTGATTGAGGGCATTGCTTCATAAAATGTCCCTGGTTTTTGTATTTAAAACGTATAACAGATCCGTAGTAGTCTGCTCAAAAGACTTATTTGCAGAATTAGACTTTTTAGAGCGATTAAACCTTTTTAGCATCTCCGATCTCCCATTGCTTGTTCTGATTTATCTCTTGAAGCTTCTCACTAAAAATGCCTCCACCTCATCTCCATATTCATCCCCCTTAGCCGGAAGGGCTAGTGCCTTTGAAGTCTTGATTTCATATTTATCTCTAAGTTCAATGCTCTGCAGCTCCAGCTCATGGGACATCAGGTTCCCAATCAGGTCTTCAACTCTCATTTGGGATAAATCCTTTGCTTCCTGAATAACTGTAATTTTAAGGCGGAAGGAGCTAGGCAATGCTATCAAGATCTTTCTGATTTGCTCCAGACTCGAGTACGGCTTTCCAAGAGAGGTTGATTTGTAGCCGATGTCTGTGAACATTGTAAACATCTCCTTAATTGACTCTGATGGAAGCATGCAGAAGCTTTCATATTCACTGCTGAGCAATGTAAGCCTGGACTCCTTCACCTGTGATGTACCCTCATGAGTCACCTCCAGCGTATGCCAAATTTCCTACGCATTTTGATATTGAGATATACAGTTAACCTCAACTTTGTCTAAGGAATAAATCCGAGCATTCATAGCTTTATTATTCAGATAAAATCATTTTTATCAGTGTCATCTCACTTATCTTCTGGTTTTAACATTTCAGTATCTTCAATTTTAATGGTGGGAGATTTATACCCTTTCTTTACAGTGTTCTGACGCCCCCCCGGTGGTGCATGCTAGATGTGTGCAATGATACAATCAGGGGCGTGAGATTTAAATATTTGTAACCGCAAGCGCACGGTGTTGTAGTGTGGCTTGGGGGTCGAACTCAGGGAGGCGTGGATGTGCTTGTGTCAAAGAGGATCAAAATCACCCCATGGGCGAGCTAGCCCGGATCAGATGATGGGTTGTCACGGTAAATATAATGCAAGGTATAGACAATAGAAAGGAAAAACCCGGGACTTTGGTTTCCACCCTATCGAGCGACTCTCGCCGATACGGCCTACGGGTAGGATAGCGATCGGAATTAGGGTCTAATGGTGAGACGTTGCCTCTAAGAGTGGTACCGGCGTCCCATGGGCCTGATATTCCGGTCGGTGCCCATAATGATACACCGGACTTCCCGGGTTCGATCAGTGGGCACTCCTGTGTCCATTAACACTGATCGACTCCGGGAGCACTAAGCTCACAACGATAACTCCCAACGTCTCATCCTGCCGCTCCCGCGCGGTAGGATTCGACGTCTACGGGCGTGAGCTATGGCTAGGGAGTCAACCGCCAAGTTTATTCCCCCTTGGTCCAACGGTCAAAGGCGGTCTTTTTCCTGCCGATGACAATAAAACACCCCGCGTAACCGTTAGATTCCTAATCACTATCGATTTCCTAGCCCTATGGATGCATCGGGAAGAGCCCACGAAGGGGTTTCTGCCAAAATCCCAGATTTGGGAACTACTCACACATATTTAGTAAAAAGCGATCTAAACAGAAATCGACCGTAAAAATCATGATCAGACAATAGAAATGCAATGGTAGTAAAGCAATTAAGATAATACTAAAGTTTGACAAAGATCTGAAAACTTACAAAAACTGGGAAATTACAGCCGTCACAAAATGAAGAAAACAGCAAAAAAATTCAGCTCCAGTTTCTGGAAAACCTAGGGTTCTATATATAGAAAACGACATTACCCGATCGGTTGACAAGTCAACCGATCGGGTGACCCGCTTCACAGATTTACAGCGCGATGCGGAATTTCACCCGGTCATCTTCACCCGGTCGGTTGACATATGAATGTGACCGGTTGGATCTTGGTGCCGTCGGGTGAGGAGGCCGGTTGAGCTGACCGTGTCTTGGCTCTGGAGATTCAGCTACATGTGAACCGATCGGGTGAAGGTCACCCGATCGGTTGGCAATTACAGTAGAAATCCAGAGACTTGGGACTTTTGAACCGGCCTGCGAACCGACCGGTTGACTTCTCGTGAGCGCCAAGCTGCGTTTGGGTGGTACACGCATGCATCACCCGATCGGTTGAAGATGATCAACCGATCGGGTGAGGGGCAGAAATATGCTATCTTCGTCGTTTGACCCCCTGGATCACGCGTGACTCCTCCCGTTGCTCCGGAGACTTGCGATATCATCGTTTTATGCCCCATATGCCAGTAAACTCCTGCAAAATACGGAAAACACGGAAAAGTGAAAGAAAACAAGAAAACACGAGAAAACGAATATAAGACGACGGTAAAATACGGAAAAACACGGAAGAAAACGTGCGCAAATATATGAAATATAAACGCACGTCAAAATCCCCCAAGCTGAACTCTTCCTCGTCCTCGAGGAAGACGAGTGAGAGTAGGAGCTCGGAGAGGAAAAATAGAGAGAAAGAGAGAAAAAGAAAACTCTTTATCCTAGATCACCCGTCAGGGCCAACAAAATCAAAAACGACACACCAAGCAAGCAAATGCCAAATCACATCACTAAACCAAGGAATACGAGTCCAGACAAGTGCCGTGGGCTCACGCGGTGAAGCGCGAGTGAGTGTGGTCGTGCGCTAGCAGACGGTGTCACTATCTACGACGTGCGATAAAGCTCGATATACACAAATCCAGGAAATGACCCAAATATCGATTCGAATTGAATAAAGCGGCGAATATTTGTAGTTCAAGCATGCATGCGAATAGAGAGAGAATCGAAACAAATCATGCGTCAGGGACTCCACAACTAGGGTTAAGGAAATCACTCCACTATAGCCTAGATAATAGCTAAAAAGTTCCTAAGCCAAGTGTTTTCAAAACCGATGGGGGTTGAGATGATGTGGAGAAGAACACTCGGTGCAAATTCTCGCCTTCCCTTTATTCTCGGCAAATAGGAAAAGATATTCACACGGGAATTTTTTTGGGTTTTGGGCATTTGTATATCTTTTTTGGATTTTTGGCTATACAATATTTTTTTTTCTTTTCTCTTCTTTTTGGGTTTTTCTTTTCTTTTCGCTTATTTTTTTTGGATTTTTGGGTTTTTTTGGCTATACACATGTGTACTCTCCCAAGTGGGAGAACGGTACACGACGAGGGGATTTGCACCAAGTTAAACAAAAAAGAAATCGGAATCTAAATACTTGGGCAAAGGAAACTATTCTCGCTAGTTAGAGCATGGGCTAAATGGGTTATCCTAGTCCCTAACCGTGGAATCCCGACACATGTGAAATGAAGCATACGATATATATATAATCATGCATACAGAAACAGACAAGAGAAGCAAATACCGCATTATTCATATCGATGCATGATAATCTAGGGGTCATTCCTGGACAGGTATATAAAGTAAAATCACAAAGCAGAAGCACACCAAACAGCTAGGCACGACGCACGACGCACAAAAAGCTAAGTGGACCCACGATGCGTGAAATGCAAGAGGACTCGATATCCTAGGGTTAGTGAGTGTGATTATCGATGCTAGGCTAGGTGTGTGTGATTTTGTGGCAATTCATCATAGGGTTCATCTCTAGGAGAAAGAGATAAAAAGAAGAAAAGAAAAATTAAAAACCCGATGAAAACGACACAAAAACGAAAAAGAAAGACTCAAATGACGCACAAAGTGCGACTCCCCCAAGCTGAAGCTTGCATTGCCCTCAATGCAATAAGAGTGAGTATGGGAGGGCAATGAAAATGGGGGGGGGAATACGCTCCGACACAAAAAAAAGAAATGAAAAACATGGAAAACACAGATACGAAACTGAAATTAAAGAAAAATCAAAATCAAACCACACGACATAGAAATAGAAAAAAGAAAGAAAGAAAGAAAGAAAACACGGCACACAAAAAATAAAACAAG
Source organism: Scilla litardierei (assembly GCA_030789695.1). Classification (NCBI taxonomy): domain Eukaryota; kingdom Viridiplantae; phylum Streptophyta; class Magnoliopsida; order Asparagales; family Asparagaceae; genus Scilla; species Scilla litardierei. Next base: position 116,010,788 of record CM061134.1, read on the forward strand.
CACACACACAAAGGAAACAAAACACGACAACACAGCAAAATAGACTTCCCCCAAGCTAGACATGACAATGCTAGCAAGATGATGTGGTCGTGAAAGTGCAGAGATATGCATGGGGGAGGTCAAAAAACAAAGGAAAAGAAAGGAAATAGAAATAAAAAGGAAGCGATACGACACGTGAATGGGTCCTCTCCCTAGCTGTGGTAAAGCAGGGCCCGCAAAGACAGATGGGCACTAAAAAATAGGGGTGACAAAAGCGGGGTGGGAAAATATCAAGCAGAGGCACCACCCTCTGGGGGTGGTGATGGGGGCCTGTGCAGGGGACCAGGAGTGGTGGGGGGTGGAATGTGAAGCTCGAAGACATCAGGTGGGTCAGTGCGAATGTGGCGAATGAAGCTTTGAAGAAAGGGCAGGTCTCGGTCGACGGACTCCTGAGTCGCCCGACCACCATGTCCAGCTAGGAGGATCATGGCCACGAATCGGTCGGATTGGTCATCTCCGAATTCGGCATCGCCAATGTAAGCGGGGGAAGTGGTGTGTGGGGTGGTAGATGAATTGGTGGTGGTGGATTGAGCGGGGGGTTGTGTGCGACGAGCGCAACGGGTGGGCCTAGGGTTGGAAGAGCTGGCGTCGGTGGGCTTAGCACGGTGAGGAGGCATTGTGCAGGAGTCGTGTGTGTGTGGGTGTATGCAAAAGACGATGAAGACACACAAACACGACCAACGAGAAAAATGGAATATTTAGGGCAAAATAAAAATTGAGCTAAGGAGCGAGTTTACCCAAATGAGATGAAGATCGTTGCTCGTAGACGCCCCAATGCTACTCGATAGGAGCACGTGTGAAGCCGCGGAAATCTCTTCAGCAAGTTTCGAAATTGGGGGAGAATGGGTGAAAGTTAGGGTTTTGTGTGCGGGTGAAATCGAGGAGGATGGGGAGAAATCGATGGAGAGATGGATAGGGAGAGGGGGGAGATCGATTGGGGTTGATTTAGGGGAAGAACGAGGTCAGGCGTAAGAGGGGGAGTCGAAGCGTCGGTCTGGGATTCGAAATCGGGCGAGGGCGGATCGAACGGGCGGGGGGCGGCCATTTATAGGGATTTAAGTCGACCCGGTCGGGTGAGTTGTCACCCGATCGGTTGATTTAGTGGTCGAAAAGTTTGGCTGAAGAGTTGCTACAGGTGAACCGGTCGGGTGAGTTGTCACCCGATCGGTTGACCGCTCCACACATTTTCCCGAGAATTCAGAGTGTCACACCCGGTCCCTCAACCGGTCTCGCTTCTTGTCACCCGATCTGTTGACAAATTCTGAAATTTTCCCGAGAGTTTCCCCAGGTCACCCGGTCTGCCAATCGGTCTCTTCTTTCCTCACCTGGTCGGTTCATTTAGTGGCAGACACGGCCGTTAGCTGATACATCCCAACCAATCGGTTGAGTTATCAACCGATCGGTTGGGGCCTTATTTTATGCAAAAACCCACAAATCGCCTAAGTTCCACAACAGAAGTTCTTGCAGCTGGATTTATTTATAAAAATAGATAAAATAAAGTTAAAAATAATCCTAAAAATTGAAACAAAAGTTTAGAGCATGGGTTGCCTCCCATGAAGCGCTTTTGTTTAACGTCGTTTAGCTCGATGCCCGTTGATGATGTTCATGGTGGGCGATACGGGTGATGCCCAAAATTCGGCATCTCTTCAACTCCAGAGCTTGTGGCTATTGGTGTAGTCGATGGCTGTAAGAAGATTTGCTCAACTACCCTCCCTTTGTCGACAGGATCCGGGGGCTTCTCCCTCAAATTGGCGTCTACCGCCATCTTTTTCAGGATCCAGACCTCATCACCGATGAGGTCCATGGGTTCTTTCCCTTTTTTCCTCGTAGGAGGAGCCTGAGGGAATCTGGGAGGGGTCACACGTCGCGTGACTGCCTCATTAGCAACTTCATTCTTTGGGGAGCCAACTTGCTCTCCAAGGTCCCCCAAGCTATCGGGGGGATTCCTCGAGAGTACTTCCCAGTCACTTGTTTCCACAGCTCTATCTTCTTCGTTCTCCAGCATATTGATACTAGGATTGTCCGGGGGGTTTGGGTGCTTTATTGACAAGCCTAAGTCAAATTCGACTCTTTCTTGGCCCATATTGAGGGAAAGCTTCCCATTCTTTACGTCTATCAAAACTCCAGCGGTTGCCATAAAGGGCCGTCCAAGGATAATAGGGGTGTGCTTGTCTTCCGGCATGTCCATCACCACAAAATCAACCGGTACTTGTACTCCTCTCACATCGACGGGGAGGTCATCCACTACTCCCACCGGGTACTTGACCGAATGGTCAGCAAGTTGTAATGTCATGCCGATGGGCTCTAAGTCTCCCATCCCTATTCTCTTGTACAGCGATAGGGGCATTAAGCTGACGCTCGCTCCTAGATCGACGAGCACCCTCTGGATTTGCACTTCCCCAATAGAGCAAGGGATAGAGAAACTTCCTGGGTCCTTGAGCTTTGGTGGATTTGCGCGCTGAATGAGGGCGCTGCACTCCGCCGTTAACACGCCCTTCTCTTTTCTAGATCCCCGTGTCACCAAGTCTTTCAGAAATTTGGCATATGAGGGAATTGTCTCGATGTCCTTGAGGAAGGGGATTTGTAAGCTCAGATCTTTCACCATGGCAAAAAATTTGCCATACTTCTCATCAATTTTGGCTTGGGCAAGCCGTTGTGGGAAAGGCACAACGGGCTTGAATACTCTTAGGTTTCCTTCCTCATCCTTCTTCTCCTCCTCTCTATGAACTCCCTCCGGAGTAGTTGGCTTGGGCGACGAAGCATCGTCGTCATTTAATTTCTCAATTGGTCGTTCCATGACCAACGATGCTTCCGGTCCTTTGGAGGGCTCTCTCGTAGGTATTTGTGTTCCGCTCCTCAAGACGATGGTGGACACGTTCTCATGCTCATGCGTGAGCGCCAAGGTCCGATTTATCCCCCTAGGGTTCACCTCAGGCTGTGGCGGTAATAAATTCTGTGGTCTCTGAAGGTTCGCCACTTGCAACCCCAGCTGGGTCACCTGATCAGTGAGGACTCTTTGTCCCATCTCCAGCTTCAGATTTATCTTCTCCTGATTGGCGATGTATTGAGTCAGGAGGGACTCAACCGGAGAAATGGCCCTCTGCTGGCCGTATTGCTGCTGGGTGGGCTGCGGATTCCTAGGAGCATACTGTTGATACTGTTGTGGAGGTTGTTGCTGCTGAAATTGCTGCTGCTGAAACTGCTGCTAGGGCCTAGCCGGCTGATATATCTGCTGTTGTTGCTGAGCCGGCTGCTGATAAGGCGCTCGGTAGCTAAGGTTGGGATGATTCCGGTTGTTGGGAGAGTAGGCCGGGTTGGAGTTGGTTCGTGGTGGAAAAGGCGCATTCCCTATAGGATTGCATAATAATGCGCTCGCCTGACCCAACGGTGTTGAGATGTCACCACCGTCGAACTCTCCAAAAACTTCGGACTCCACCGCAGTAATCTGTTGTGAACCGGCGCCACCGGTGCCTACCATCAATGCGGAGATCTGGGTCGATAGCAAGTCAAACTTGCTTGACAATTTGTCAATGTCCTCGACTCTATGGATGCCCCCAGATCTAGGTGTGGCCCTCTCATCACACCACCGCTCATTGTTAGATGCCATATTTTTCAGAATATGTCCGGCATCTTCCTCGCTTCTCGAGATAAAGGACCTTCCAGCCGTGGCATCCATGGAAGATTTTAAATCGTCCCTCAACCCATTATAAAACAGATTTATGATCTGCCACTTGGGGAGCTCATGGTGGGGACATCTTCTCTGCATCTCCTTGTATCTTGTCCAAGCCTCATGCAAGGACTCGTGGCTGGCCTGGGAGAAGGACTAGATCTCACTCCTCAGCTTCATGGTCTTCCCCGGGGGAAAGAACTTCGTCAGGAAAGCATTTGAGAGCTTCTCCCAGGTGTTGAATGTATTCGGGTCCTTCCCCCTAAGCCACAGCTTGGCCTTATCTCGCAAGGAGAAGGGGAACAGCTTCAGTCGGATCGCCTCAGTTGTGACACCGTTTATCCGGAAGGTGTCACATTTCTCCAAGAAGGAGTCTAAATGTTCAATCGGGCTCTACATGGGTGCACCCGAGAATTGATCATGCTGGATCCACGTCACCAAAGATGGCTTAAGCTCGAAGCTTTGGGCCGTAATAGCTGGAGGACGGATGGCGGAGGTGGACTCGATGGAAGACATCGAGTACTCCCACAGGGACTTGTGAGGCGGGGTGTTCTCCCACATGGCTTCAGGATCCTCTCTTCTTCGCTTCTCGACGGCTAAACGCCTTAGGGTGGCGTTTATCTCTGGATCAACGGGGATCAAGTCGTCGAGACTTCTTGAACTCCTGCGCATGAAAAACAACAAACACCTGTGAAGCGAAAAGTGGGAAAGAAACAGATAAGATAAGAAATAAAAATAAAAATAAAAATAAAAATAAGAAAATAAAAAGGAAAAAAAAGAATGCGAAAATTATCGCGAGGTAGGGATGTGAGCTAGACACTAGGGTTCATGAAATCCTAAAATAACAAGCACGTTGCCTCCACGGCAACGGCGCCATAAAGCTTGACGCCCCCCGGCGGTGCGTGCTAGATGTGTGCAATGATACGATCGGGGTCGTGAGATTTAAATATTTGTAACCGCAAATGCACGGTGTTGTAGTGTGGCTTGGGGGTCGAACTCAGGGAGGCGTGGATGTGCTTGTGTCAAAGAGGATCAAAATCACCCCATGGGCGAGCTTGCCCGGATCAGATGATGGGTTGTCACGGTAAATAGAATGCAAGGTATAGACAATAGAAAGGAAAAACCAAGGACTTTGGTTTCCACCCTATCGAGCGACTCTCGCCGATACGGCCTACGGGTAGGATAGCGATCGGAATTAGGGTCTAATGGTGAGACGTTGCCTCTAAGAGTGGTACCGGCGTCCCATGGGCCCGATATTCCGGTCGGTGTCCAGGATGATACACCAGACTTCCCGGGTTCGATCAGTGGGCACTCCCATGTCCATTAACACTGATCGACTCCGGGAGCACTAAGCTCATAACGATAACTCCCAACGTCTCATCCTGCCGCTCCCGCGCGCTAGGATTCGATGTCTACGCTAAGGGCGTGAGCTATGGCTAGGGAGTCAACCGCCAAGTTTATTCCCCCTTGGCCCAACGGTCAATGGCGGCCTTTTTTCCGCCGATGACAATAAAACACCCCGCGTAACCGTTAAATTCCAAATCCCTATCGATTTCCTAGCCCTATGGACGCATCGGGAAGAGCCCACGAAGGGGTTTCCGCCAAAATCCCAGATTTGGGAACTACTCACACATATTTAGTAAAAAGCGATCTAAACAGAAATTGACCGTAAAAATCATGATCAAACAATAGAAATGCAATGGTAGTAAAGCAATTAAGATAATACTAAAGTTTTACAAAGATCTGAAAACTTACAAAAACTGGGAAATTACAGCCGTCACAAAATGAAGAAAACAGCAAAAAAAATCAGCTCCCGTTTCTGGAAAACCTAGGGTTCTATATATAGAAAACGACATCACCCGATCGGTTGACAAGTCAACCGATCGGGTGACCCGCTTCACAGATTTACAGCGCGATGCGGAATTTCACCCGGTCATTTTCACCCGGTCGGTTGACATATGAATGTGACCGGTTGGATCTTGGTGCCGTCGGGTGAGGAGGCCGGTTGAGCTGACCGTGTCTTGGCTCTGGAGATTCAGCTACATGTGAACCGATCGGGTGAAGGTCACCCGATCGGTTGGCAATTACAGTAGAAATCCAAAGACTTGGTGACGTGCGTTTATATTTCATATATTCACGCACGTTTTCTTTTGTGTTTCCCCGTGTTTTTCCGCCGTCTTTTATTCGTTTTCTTGTATTTTCTCGTTTTCTTTCACTTTTCTTTGTTTATCCATGTTTGCAGGATGTTGGCCACGTATGGGATGTTTAACGATGATATCTCAAGTCCCCGGAGCAACGGGAGAAGCCACGCGTGATCCAGGGGGTCAAACATCGAAGAATTCATCTTTCAGCCCCTCACCCGGTCGGTTGGTCATCTCCAACCGATCGGGTGATGCACGCGTGCACCACCCGGTCTCAGCCGGAGCTCACATGGAAGTCACCCGACCGGTTCGCAGACCGGTTCAGCGGGGGCCTGTTCTCTGTTTTCTCGAGCAAAATGCCAACCGATCGGGTGACTATCACCCGATCGGTTCATCTGTAGCTGAAGATGAGGAGCTGAAGACACGGGCACCAAACCGATCGCTTCACCCGACGGCTCCAAGATCCAACCGGTCACTCAAGAACTCACCCGACCGGTTCATGTGATCGGGTGAAAGCTCGCCGTTTTCTGTTATTATTTTGTAACGGATCAACCGATCGGTTGACTTGTCAACCGATCGGTTGATGCGAGAGTCTATAAATAGAACCCCTAGGGTTCCAGAAACGGGGAGCTGCTAGTTTTTTACTGTTTTCTCACTTTGTGACGGCTGTAATTGTTACTCTTTTGTAAGTTTTCAGATCTTTCTCAAATTTTAGTATTGTCTTATCTACTCTATTACTTCCGCATTCCAATCGTCTGATTATGATTCCAACGGTTAATTTTTATTTAGATCGCTTTTTCATGGATTTTTGTTAGTAGTTCCCAAATCTGGGATTTTGGTGGAAACCCCTTCGGGGGCTCTTCCCGATGCGTCCATAGGGTTAGGAAATCGATAGGGATTAGGAATCTAACGGTTACGCGGGGTGTTTCATTGTCATCGGCGGGAAAAAGACCGCCTTTGACCGTTGGGCCAAGGGGGAATAAACTTGGCGGTTGACTCCCTAGCCATATCTCACGCCCATAGCGTAGACGTCGAATCCTAGCACGCGGGAGCGGCAGGATGAGACGTTGGGAGTTATTGTTGCGGGCTTAGTGCTCCCGGGATCGATCAGTGTTAATGGACACGGGAGTGCCCACTGATCGAATCCGGGAAGTCCGGTGTATCATCCTGGGCACCAACCGGAATATCGGGCCCATGGGATGCCGGTACCACCTTCAGAGGCAACGTCTCACCATTAGACCCTAATTCCGATCGCTATCCATACCCGTAGGCCGTATCGGCGAGAGTCTCTCGTCGGGTTGGAAACCAAAGTCCCGGATTTTCTTTCTTGTTGTTCATACCCTTTATTTCTCTCCGTGACAACCATTTACCGATTCGGGCTAGCTCGCCCCCCGGGGTGATTTAGGTCTTACCTGACCCAAGCACAACCTCGCCTCCCTGAGTTCGATATTCCAGCACCCTACACTAACCGTGCACTTGCGGTAAAACGACACCGCGCCCATACCGTGAACACGCGGGGGCACCGGTCAAGTTTATGGCGCCGTTGTCGGGGAGGCAACGTGCTTGTTATTTTAGGATCTCTTGAACCCTCGTGTCTAGCTCTCGTCCCTACCTCGCGATAATTTTCGCATTCTCCTTTTTCTTCTTATTTTTCTTATTTTTATTTCTTATTCTATCTGTTTCTTTCCCACTTGTCGCTTCACGGTTGTTTGTTGTTTTTCATGCGTAAGAGTTCAAGAAGTCTCGACGACTTGATTCCCCTCGATCCAGAGATTAACGCCACCCTTAGGCGCTTGGCCGCTGAGAAGCGAAGAACAGAGGATCCCGAATCCATGGAGGAGAACACCCCGCCGCACAAGTCCCTGTTGGAGTACTCGATGCCATCCATCGAGTCGACTTCCGCCATCCGTTCTCCAGCTATTGCGGCCCAAAGCTTCGAGCTGAAGCCGTCTTTGGTGACATGGATCCAGCAGGATCAGTTTGCGGGTGCACCCATGGAGAGCCCGATCGAGCACCTAGACTCCTTCTTGGAGAAATGTGACATCTTCCGGATTAATGGTGTCACGACAGAGGCTATCCGTCTGAAGCTGTTCCCCTTCTCTTTGCGAGACAAATCCAAGCAATGGCTAAGGGGGAAGGACCCCAACACTTTCAACACCTGGGAGAAGCTCTCCAACGCTTTTCTGACGAAGTTCTTTCCTCCGGGGAAGACCATGAAGTTGAGGAGTGAGATCTCCTCCTTCTCCCAGGCCAGCCACGAGTCCTTGCATGAAGCTTGGACGAGATATAAGGAAATGCAAAGAAGATGCCCTCACCATGAGCTTCCGAAGTGGCAGATTATTAATCTGTTCTACAATGGGTTGAGGGATGACCTGAAATCTTCTATGGACGCTGCGGCTGGGGGTTCCTTCATGTCTAGGAGCGAGAAAGATGCCGGACATATTCTGGAAAATATGGCATCCAACAATGAGCGGTGGTGTGACGAGAGAGCCACACCAAGATCCAGGGGTATACACAGAGTCGAGGATGTCGACAAACTTTCAAGCAAGTTCGACTTGCTTTCGACCCAGATCTCCGCACTAATGGTAGGAGCCGGTGGGGCCGGTACACAGCAAATTTCTACGGTAGAGTCCGAATTCTTTGGGGAATTCGACGGTGGAGACATCTCACCACCGTTGGATCAGGCGAGCGCACTATTTTACAACCCCACGGGAAATGCGCCGTATCCGCCAAGGACCAATTCCAACCCGACCTACTCTCCAAACAACCGGAACCACCCAAACTTCAGTTACCGGCCACCATTTCAGCCCTCGCCGCCTCAGCAGCCGCAACAACAAACTTATCAGCCGGCTAGGCCACAGCAGAGTCAGGTTCAGCAGCAACCATTTCAGCAGCAACCTCAGCAACAATTTTACGCCCCCAGGAACCAGCAGCCATTCCAGCAGCAGCAGCAGTATGGCCAACAGAGGGCCGTCTCTCCGGTTCAGTCTCTCTTGACTCAATATATTACCAACCAGGAGAAGATCAATCAAAAGCTGGAAATGGGTCAGCGGACCCTCACGGACCAAGTAACCTAGCTGGGGTTACAAGTGGCGAACCTTTCAAGGTCACAAAACCAATTACCGCCACAACCGGAGGTGAACCCGAGGGGAGCAACCCAAACATCGGCACTCATGCACGAGCACGCAAATGTGTCCGCTATCGTTCTGAGAAGCGGGACACAAATTCCTACTAGAGTGCCCCCTAGCAAACCGGAAGCACCATTGGTCGTTGAGAGACCGATCGAAAAATCAAACGACACCGGTGCTTCGTCATCAGATCCTATGACTCCGGAGGGAGTCTCTGAAGAAGAGAAAAAGAAGAAGGAGGAAGGGAGCCCGAAATTGTTCAAACCCGTTGTGCCATTTCCACAACGGTTAGCTCAGGCCAAAATTGATGAGAAATATGGCAAGTTCTTCGCCATGGTCAATGACCTGAGCCTGCAAATCCCCTTCCTAGAAGCAATCGAAACAATCCCCTCCTATGCAAAATTCCTGAAGGATTTGGTGACGAGAGGGTCTAGAAAATAGAAAGTAGTGTTGACGGTGGAGTGTAGCGCTCTTATCCAGAGGGCAAATCCGCCGAAACTTAAAGACCTGGGGAGCTTGTCAATTCCTTGCACGATCGGGGCAGTAAAGATTCATCGTGCACTCGTCGATCTCGGAGCGAGTGTTAGTTTGATGCCCTTGTTGATGTATAGAAGGATAGGAATGGGTGATTTGGAGCCCACCGGTATGACCCTACAACTAGCTGACCGGTCGGTCAAATATCCGGTGGGAATTGTGGATGACCTACCCGTCAATGTGAAAGGGGTGCATGTGCCAGTGGACTTCGTAGTCATGGACATGCCTGAAGACGCACACACCCCCATCATCCTGGGACGGCCTTTCATGGCCACTGCTGGCGTTTTGATTGATGTAAAGAACGGAAAACTCTCTTTAAACGTCAGCGGAGAAAAAGTTGAGTTTGATTTGGGGTTGTCCATGAAGTACCCCGATCCCCCTGATGACCCTCGGTGTAATTTGCTTGAGGTAGAAGAAGAAAAGGCCGCTGAAGAGAGCTCCTGGGAGATTCTCTTAAGAAACCCCCCCGATGACTTGGGGGATTCAGAAGACCATGACGGCCCTAAGAACAAAGAAGCTGCTGGAAAAGCGAGTGCAGCAAGAACGACCCCTCCCGGGTTCCCCAAGGCTCCTCCTGCGAGGAGAACGGGAAAAGAGCCCATGGACCTCACTAAAGACGAGGTCAGGATCCTAAAGAAGATAGCGAGAAGCGCCAACACGAAAGAGAAACCCCCGGATCCCAAGAACAAGGAGAGGGTAGTTGAGCAAATATTTCTCCAGCCGCTGACTACTCCAAGGGCCTTCAGCTCCAATGAAGAAGAGATGCCGAACTTCGGGCATCACCCGTATCAACCACCGTGAACATCCCTTGCGGGCATCGAGCCAACGACGTTAAACAAGTGCGCTTCATGGGAGGCAACCCATGTTCTAAACTTTTTCCCCAATTTTTAGCGTTATTTTTGACTTTATTTTATCTACTTTTATAAATAAAATCAGCCACGAGAAGATCCGTTCAGGGACTTAGACAATCTGTTGGCTTTTGCAGGAAACAAAGCCCCAACCGATCGGTTGACAGCTCACCCGATCGGTTGGGATGTATCAGATACAAGCCGAGATCTGTCCCCAGATGAACCGATCGGTTGAAGAATGAGGAGACCGGGTGACAGACCGGGTGAGCTGGGGAGAACTCTCGGAAATTTTTGGGGAATATCAACCGATCGGTTGAGTTCGTGCACGATCGGTTGACGCGACCGGGTGAGCAGCCCAAAGTTCTCGGGAAAATGAGTGGAGCGGCCAACCGATCGGTTGACAAGTCAACCAACCGGTTCGCCTGTAGCAATTCTTCGGTAAGAAATTTCGACCTAACCGTCAACCGATCGGGTGACAAGTCACCCGATCGGTTCGACTTAAAACCCTATAAATACCCCCAACCGCCCGTTCGATCCGCACTCGCCATTTTCGAATCCGGATCCGCCGTTTCACCTCTCCCTTGTGCGCCTGCCCTCTTTCTTCCCTTCAATTAACCTCAATCGCCTTTTCCCCATCCCCCTACCCATCCACCATCAATTTCTCTCCATTCTCCTCGATTCCACCAACGCACAAAACCCTAACCTCCACCCGTTTTTCCCCAAATTTTGAAACTTGCTGAAGAGATCGCTGCGGCTTCACAGCGTGCTCCAATCGAGTAGCATCGGGGCGTCAACGAGCAACTATCTTCATCTCATTTGGGTAAACTCGCTACTTTGCTTAATTTTAATCTTCCCCCAAATATTCCATTTGCTTGTTGGCCGTATTTCGTGTTTGTGTTGAATTCATTGTACTCTTACGTACCTACGCACACGAACGACACCCACACAATGCCTCCCCGCCGTGTTAAGCCCACCGACTCCAGCTCTTCGAACCCTAGGCCCACCCGTTGTACCCGTCGCACACAGCCCACCACCTCCAACCCATCCACCACACCATGCACCACTTCCCCACCTCACGTTTACGATCCCGAATATGGGATGCAATTCCAAACCGATGACCATGCCGACCGATTCGCGGCCATGGTCCTCCTAGCTGGTCAGGGTGGTCGGATAACCGAGGAGTCCGTCGACCGAGACCTCCCGTTTCTTCAAAGCTTCATTCGCCACATCCGTGAAGACCCACCCGACGTCTCCGAGCTCCACATTCCACCCCCCACGACTCCTGGTCCTCAGCGCAGGCCCCCGTCACCACCCCCAGAGGGTGGTGCCCCTGCTTGATTTTTCTCTCCCACTTTTGCCCCCCCATATTTATGCCCATCTGTCTTTTCGGGGCCCTGCTTTGTCTCTGTCGGGGGGGCATTCACGTGTCGCTTTCTGATTTCACCCTATTTGTTTTTGACTACCCCTTGCATATCTCTGCATTTCATTGATCATATCATTTCGCTAGCACGACCATGTTTAGCTTGGGGGACGTCTATTTTTGTGTGCTATCGTGTTTTGTTTGTTTTTCTCATTTGTGTGTGTGTGCTTGCTTTTCATTTTTTGAGTGTCGTGTCGTGTGGTTTTATTTTTATTTTCGTGTCGTTTGATTTTTGATTTTGATCTTTCTTTCTTTTTCAGTTTCATCTATGTGTTTTCCTCGTTTTCATTTCTTTTTGTGTCAGTGCGTATTCCCCCCCATTTTCATTGCCCTCCCGTACTCACTCATATTGCATTGAGGGCAATGCAAACTTCAGCTTGGGGGAGTCGCACTGTGTGCGTCGTTTGAGTCCTTCTTTTTCGTTTTTTTGTGTCGTTTTCATCGTGTTTTTATTTTTTTCTTTTCTTCTTTTTAGCTCTTTCTCCTAGAGATGAATCCTATGATGAATCGCCACAAAGTCACACACACCTAGCATTGCATCGATAATCACACTCACTAACCCTAGGATTTCGAGTACTCTTGCATTTCACGCATTGTGGGTCCACTTAGCTTTCTCGTGAGTCGTGTGTAGTGCCTATCTATTTGGTGTGCTTCTGCTTTGTGATTTTACTTTATATACCTGTCCAGGAATGACCCCTAGATTATCATGCTTCGATTTGAATATGCGGTATTTGTTTCTATTATATGCAAGCTATATTTATATCGTATATTTCAATTCGCATGCGTCGGGATTCCACAACTAAGGACTAGGATAACCCATTTAGCCTATGCTCTATTTAGCGAGAATAGTTTCCTTTGCCCGAGTGTTTAGATTTCGACTTCTTTTTTGTTTTACTTGGTGCAAATCCCCTCGTCGTGTACCGTTCTCCCACTTGGGAGAGTGCACATGTGTATAGCCAAAAACCCAAAAATCCAAAAGAAAAATAGAAAAAATGAAAAGAAAAACCCAATAAGAGAAGAAAAGAATAATTTTGTATAGCCGAAAAGCCAAAAAATATACAAATGCCCAAAACCCAAAAAAAAATTCCCGTGTGAATATTTTTTCTACTTGCTGAGAATAAAGGGAAGGCGAGAATTTGCACCGAGTGTTCTACTCCACATCATCTCAACCCCCATCGTTTTCGAAAACACTTGGCTTAGGAACTTTTTAGCTAGTATCCAGGCTGTAGTGGCGTGATTTCCTTAACCCTAGTTGTGGAGTCCCCGATGCATGGTACGCTTCTATTCTTACTTTTCTCATGCATGCTTGAACTAATATTCACCGCAATTTCAAATTCGAATCGGTATTTGGGTCATTTCCTGGATTTGCGTATATGAGCTCATAGTACATTGTAGAAAGCGACACCATTTGCTAGCACACGACCGCACTCACTCGCGCTTCACCGCGTGGGCCCACGACACTTATTTGGACTCGTTTTCCTAGGTTTAGTGGTGTGATTTGACGTTTGCTTGCTTGGTGTGTCGTTTTTGATTTTGGTGGCTCTGACGGACGATCTAGGATTTAGAGTTTTCTTTTTCTTTCTTCCTCTCTATTTTTCCCTTCCGAGCTCCTACTCTCACTCGTCTTCCTCGAGGACAAGGAAGAGTTCAGCTTGGGGGATTTTGACGTGCGTTTATATTTCATATATTCACGCACATTTTCTTTTGTGTTTCCCCGTGTTTTTCCGCCGTCTTTTATTCGTTTTCTTGTATTTTCTCGTTTTCTTTCACTTTTCTTTGTTTATCCATGTTTGCAGGATGTTGGCCACGTAGGGGACGTTTAACGATGATATCTCAAGTCCCCGGAGCAACGGGACAAGTCACGCGTGATCCAGGGAGTCAAACGTCGAAGAATTCATCTTTCAGCCCCTCACCCGGTCGGTTGGTCATCTCCAACCGATCGGGTGATGCACGCGTGCACCACCCGGTCTCAGCCGGAGCTCACATAGAAGTCACCCGACCAGTTCGCAGACCGGTTCAGCGGGGGCCTGTTCTCTGTTTTCTTGAGCAAAATGCCAACCGATCGGGTGACTATCACCCGATCGGTTCATCTGTAGCTGAAGATGAGGAGCTGAAGACACGGGCACCAAACCGATCGCTTCACCCGACGGCTCCAAGATCCAACCGGTCACTCAAGAACTCACCCGACCGGTTCATGTGATCGGGTGAAAGCTCGCCGTTTTCTGTTATTATTTTGTAACGGATCAACCGATCGGTTGACTTGTCAACCGATCGGTTGATGCGAGAGTCTATAAATAGAACCCCTAGGGTTCCAGAAACGGGGAGCTGCTAGTTTTTTACTATTTTCTCACTTTGTGACGGCTGTAATTGTTACTCTTTTGTAAGTTTTCAGATCTTTCTCAAATTTTAGTATTGTCTTATCTACTCTATTACTTCCGCATTCCAATCGTCTGATTATGATTCCAACGGTTAATTTTTATTTAGATCGCTTTTTCATGGATTTTTGTGAGTAGTTCCCAAATCTGGGATTTTGGTGGAAACCCCTTCGGGGGCTCTTCCCGATGCGTCCATAGGGTTAGGCAATCGATAGGGATTAGGAATCTAACGGTTACGCGGGGTGTTTCATTGTCATCGGTGGGAAAAAGACCGCCTTTGACCGTTGGGCCAAGGGGGAATAAACTTGGCGGTTGACTCCCTAGCCATAGCTCACGCCCATAGCGTAGACGTCGAATCCTAGCACGCGGGAGCGGCAGGATGAGACGTTGGGAGTTATCGTTGCGGGCTTAGTGCTCCCGGGATCGATCAGTGTTAATGGACACGGGAGTGCCCACTGATCGAATCCGGGAAGTCCGGTGTATCATCCTGGGCATCGACCGGAATATCGGGCCCATGGGATGCCGGTACCACCTTCAGAGGCAACGTCTCACCATTAGACCCTAATTCCGATCGCTATCCATACCCGTAGGCCGTATCGGCGAGACTCTCTCGTCGGATTGGAAACCAAAGTCCCGGGTTTTCTTTCTTGTTGTTCATACCCTTTATTTCTCTCCGTGACAACCATTTACCGATTCGGGCTAGCTCGCCCCCCGGGGTGATTTAGGTCCTACCTGACCCAAGCACAACCTCGCCTCCATGAGTTCGATATTCCCGCACCCTACACTAACCGTGCACTTGCGGTAAAATGACACCGCGCCCATACCGTGAACACGCGGGGGCGCCGGTCACTTGGGACTTTTGAACCGGCCTGCGAACCGACCGGTTGACTTCTCGTGAGCTCCAAGCTGCGTCCGGGTGGTGCACGCGTGCATCACCCGATCGGTTGAAGATGATCAACCGATCGGGTGAGGGGCAGAAATATGCTATATTCGTCGTTTGACCCCCTGGATCACGCGTGACTCCTCCCGTTGCTCCGGGGACTTGCGATATCATCGTTTTATGCCCCATATGCCAGTAAACTCCTGCAAAATACGGAAAACACGGAAAAGTGAAAGAAAACAAGAAAACACGAGAAAACGGATATAAGACGGCGGTAAAATACAGAAAAACACGGAAGAAAACGTGCGCAAATATATGAAATATAAACGCACGTCATGTTCCAAACATCATAATCCATAGAAGGTAAGTATATCCTCATCCTAGTTTTCCAATATGCAAAATCAACACCATTGAACTTAGGGTGACGTGAGATGGACTGACCATCATCAAAAGCAGAATCAGATATATTAATAGCATGGTCAACTAGGGTAGATCCTCTAACTGGCTCTGATACCACTTGTTAGATTTGGATCTAAGCCTAGAGGGGGAATATGCTTATAAAAATATTCGTGCAACCCAAACGAAATCACAGGTAGATATAGCACTATCAATCAGACACATAGTACAGAATAGCAGTCACAGTATGTACATGTGATATACCCTAGTTCGGTCATCCCAATGACCTACGTCCAGCCATAAAGCAAGATTAGATTATTAAAGTTAACTGGTACAACCTGTAGCTAGAGAACCCACTCTACACTCACTTGGCTCTCAGTACATGCACTCACCAAAGTGCCAAACTATACAATCCTAGTAAACCTCTCTCTTGGCTAGTCCCAACTAGCCAAGTCCCCAAAAAGATAATAAAATAGTTCTACAAATATCACAACGCCAATAACACAAATATAATTAAGCAAGAATTTAGAATATCTCAGTTGTGTTGGCGTCGATGTCTCTGTTGTTCAGCATGTGGTCAGGTCTCGTCTGACAGGTAGTAGTTCCCTCTGTAGTCCCCAACAGTCATCAGTTCAAGGTTGCAGCAAGCACCAAGGTATTGCAATCTGCAAGCTGTGGCATGCACCAGTTCTGAGGCAAGCAAGTCACGGAATACACCAATCTTTGAGGCAAGCGGTTCACGGCATGCACCAGGTTGCGGCTTGGAGTTCAAGTTGCGGCAGCAAGTAATTTCTGAAGCATTAAACACCAATGTTGCAGCATGCTGGAGTTAAATGGTGTTCCTTGGTCAAGACTTGCGGCGGATGTTCTTGATTAGCCTCTCCTTTTTGATGTTGAAGATTTCGGCTGAGCAATTAAACACCAAGTTGCGGCTGAGCAATTAAAAATCCAATGTTGCGGGCAAGAAAAAGAGCTTTTGCCAAAGGAAATGAAAGTCAACAATTGCTGGCTATGTGTTGTTGCCCATAGGAGTGAGGTTGCGGCTTGATAGGCTGAATTGTTTTCTTTTTGGTCTAAAAAATTTCGGCTGAGGGGAAATTTGCTTTCTTAGGTTTTGGGCTTTAGGGGGTTTGGAAGTACGTTGTGTGAGGGAAATTTTTGTGCCGATTTGATTGTGCCTTCTCTTGATGTTAGCTTATATATGAGAGTCTAAGGTATGGCTTGTGGTAAGAGGAGAGATCAAAGGGTAGGGTTACGGCAAGGAGTAGATCCAAAGGCTAGGATGATTAGGTCGGCATAGGAAGACCTATTGCAAGGGGGATTTGCAATTGGAGATGGGTTTTGAATATGATTTGATTGTGACTCCAATAGATAGGAATTAGTTAAAAGAAGATTGCCTTCCCCTCTTGGTTATTTCTCCTTTGCACATTGACCAAGTCTCTCCGTGAGTTAATCACAAGCTAGCCATTCCTGAAACACTCAACACACACATTAAAAATGTTCACACACATTTGTTATCATCAAACACAAAGTTTATAGATCGTTGCTACCAACAGGTTGGACATGCGCCTGAAAAACTTCAGGCGACTGAGAAACCTTCTGCAGGCGACTGATGCGTAAGTTGTGAAAACTAAAGAATTCTGGGTATACAAGGACATGCGACTAATGTGGAATCCACATGCACTTGTGCCATGGGTATGCGACTGGGAAACCAACATCAGTCGTCTGATGCACAATTGCGTAACTTGCCAAAATCATAGTTCTGGGCAAGTGTTGGATATGCAACTTTAGAAGCATATACAGGCACATGTGCCACGGGCAGGCGCTTGTAAATCCATCTTACATTGCTTGTAGGGGCTAGTGCAAAAGTTGACAAAACTTAAGAAGCTGGGGCATGATGAGACAGACGACTGACTAACAAGTCATATGCACCTGACACTAGATATGCGCCTGCACTTTATACATCAGTCACATGATGAAAGTTAAGAACTAAAAGCCCAAAAATCAAGTGAAAAGTGTGTACTTAACAGACAACTGTTGAATAATTCACAGTCGACTGTTTTGAGACAGGCGCATGTAAACTGTACTACAGTCGCCTGTTGGAAGTCTAAATTGCACAACTTAGAATAAAATAAGTTGAAAACGTAGGAATTTATTTCTAATGACTTCCTAGGCTAGAATGAGTGAAGTGTGTGAGATCCAACAATAATCTACTTCAGAACTACATTCTAATGAGAAAGAAAAGAGAATAAAAAGATTACATTTGATTTAGCTTCTCTTCTTTCTCTCGAATGATCTTGAAGTATTCTTTAAGTATTTGAAGCTCCATTCTTTAACTTTGGTCACCGAATCTTTAGCTTTGAGCTTTGATTGATCTTCATGGTCATCCATTGCTATTAGATCGTTATGAAAAGCTTAGGCAATGGATTAACTATATAGAGGGGATTAGTCACAAGTATTTATATTTGCTCATCATCAAAAACAAGTTGGGAGTAGTCCAATACTCAACAGTGACCACGAGCAGCATGTGCCATCCCTATTTCGGTAACATAATTATGTGGTCAACTTATCGACATGAGTATTTTTGGGACCACACTGACTGTGTATGTGATGAATACCGTAGTTTTAGTACCTTCGTCAAAACTATGCTGCTTAGTCAAGCCTGGGTATGGTCAACTGTCAACCCCAATAGCTCAAAGCCGGTTAGTCTCCATCGATCTTTAGTCAAAAAATGTTGAACTTCTTCCAACATACTTTGGCCAGAGTTTTTAGTAAAGATCTAACTAACACGTGCGACACTAACTCCCCTTGTCCAGGAGAGACGAATCCTATCTTGGTCATTACTGTCCCACACGCTTCTAGTGTCAACCAACCAAAGACCTTTCAATGGGGCTAGCCCCGAGGCTTGATCAGAGATCTAGGTGACACCATTCACGTGTAGGTTCGTACAATGGATTTTCGAGATGTAAACGAGAGTTTCAAAATAAGTACCCCAATTCTCAGATTGACTTTGACCAGCCAAAATTAATGTTTGATGAAGAGCCTGACAAAGAGCACGATGCTACCCTGGTCGAGGAAGCTACAACAGTGTCCTCGGGGACTCGGTCATCTGACGCTATTGCATGCTTAGTTTATAGCTTGTATTTTTCTTTTGTATACAGGCTACTCCTTTTTGCATTCTGATGATAAAATGGATTTTATCAAACTTAAGTTGTCATGGGGTACCATGTAGATAAGAAACTACCATGTTATATGGCATATCGTCACATGCATGCCCCCACAATGGCTCAGGCCTATGCATTGGTAGGATGTAGAGTGTGAGCTGTTGAACAATAACGTATGACCTTAATTAGTCAAACACATATCCCCATGTAGTAGAGTGGAGAGGTCATCATATAATCGTATAGCTGGCACGGCCCATGAGGGGGAGGCCCTCGATATTAAGCCGAGTAGCCGGTGAGGACATGAGAGGGTTCATCTGAAAATACACCCTAAAGGGGGTGAATAGGGTGTAGGAACAAATTAAAAATCAAAACAACAGATCAACCAATCCAAATCACAAAAATAATCAACCAATGATTTTTCAAAAGAGTGGCTCCCCATTTAGGCTCCATGCATCTACTCCGACTTCAAACCTTGAGGCTTTCACCCTCTTTTATAACCAAAAAGAGAAAAACAAACCCGATCATACTTCCAGGTAGTGATCACACCGTACATGATATTGTTTCAAAGACTAAGCATAAAGATATAATTTGAGTAAAGATATCACAAATATGATCTAACACCAAAATAAAAATCGAAAGATGTCATTGTGCTGTAGATCATCCATTAACAAATTTGTAGGTGCAAACTGTGCTTGATTCTGACGCTTATAGAGAAAGATATCGTGTTTTCAGATCCACGTCTGCAAATTTTCCTTCTTATTCTTCTTCTTCTTTGTGCACTGGTAATTGAAGGATGGTTAGGAAGGATGAAGAACTTCTGGAAATTTTTGGCTAGATGCTTCAATAATTTTTCTCCTAGGGATGGCTCTATCTTTTATAGGGGATGCTGAGTTCTCATCAACTAAAACACTTCGATTTTCAAATCTTCCTCTAAATCTTCAATCCAATCTTTAATGAATTGATAGACTTCAATAATCTGGAAACTTCTCTTCAAACTGGTCTTCAAATAGATTAGAAACTCTCCCTAATTGATTAGACTCAAACTTGTGCATTTATCTATCAAACGGGTCAAATTAGGGTTTAATATAAACTTTGATACTCGACACGACCATGTGCCAAATCAGAACAACCATGTTGTTTGAACTTTGGCCTCACTGTGAATTTCACAAAGTTGGCACAGCTATGTGTCCTCATGTAGGCATACTTTAATGTTTATGTTAGTGCACGGCCGTGTCAGCTCCAGCACGGCCGTGTTACAGGCTACTGTAAATCTTCAGAGTTACTGTTTATTTTAAGGCACGACTGCGTCAGATCTTGCACGGCCATGTCGCTTTGCCCCCTTCCTGTACTTATTTGATTCTGATGTGCACGACAGTGCAGTTGACACGCACAACTATGTCACCTCTGTTTTTGCTCATATCAGCGTCGTTTGGCCTCCAATTGACCTGAAACTTGCTAGATAGACATATTAGATCCAAATGACTTGTTTGGTATCATCAAAATTAAGTTTTGGCTTCAGTAAGATGACTAACCTATGCCAACAATCTCTCCCTTTTTGATGATGTCAAACAAGCATAGAAAAATTAAGATTTAAAAATATAGAGCAAGTCATATGGTGCACATGTTCATGGATTATCATGCAAAGCTCCCCTAGATATGTGCTCTTACAAAGAATGTGACAAGCTTCCCCTCAAACTATGCATCTCAATGTCTATCACTCACGGCCCCTTGATCAATGCATCCGAATTTTATTTTTATGTCTATATTTTCTACTCTCCCCCTTTTGACAACATCGAAAAGGCCATCAATATCTTGAAGTTGTAGAGAATAAGACATGAAACGATACTAGCATATCAAAGATACACAAAATTAACGATGATGATGACGTGCCCCCGGTTTGCTACCCGCAAATGGCCGGGGACCCGCGTGAGGGTTTAGATATTTGTAACCACAAACGCACGGTGTTGTAGTGTGGCTTGGGGGTCGAACACAGGGAGGCTAGGATGTGCTTGTGTCAAGGAGGACCGAAATCACCCCATGGGCGAGCTAGCCCGGATCGGTTGATGGGTTGTCACGGTGAAGGAATGCAAGGTATGAACAATAAGAAAATAAACCTGGGACTTTGGTTTCCACTCCAACGAGCGACTCTCGCCGATACGGCCTACGGGTAGGATGGCGATCGGAATTAGGGTCTAATGGTGAGACGTTGCCTCTGAAAGTGGTACCGGCATCCCATGGGCCCGATATTCCGGTCGGTGCCCAGGATGATACACCGGACTTCCCAGGTTCGATCAGTGGGCACTCCCATGTCCATTAACATTGATCGATTCCGGGAGCACTAAGCTCGCAACGATAACTCCCAACGTCTCATCCTGCCGCTCCAGCGCGCTAGAATTTGGCGTCTACGCTAAGGGCGTGAGCTATGGCTAGGGAGTCAACCGCCAAGTTTATTCCCCCTTGGCCCAACGGTCAAAGGCGATATTTTTCCCACCGATGACAATAAAACACCCCGCGTAACCGTTAGATTCCTAATCCCTATCGATTTCCTAACCCTATGGATGCATCGGGAAGAGCCCCCGAAGGGGTTTCTGCCAAAATCCCAGATTTGAGAACTACTCACAAATATTCATTAAAAAGCGATCTAAACGAAAATGAACCGTTAAAATCATAATCGGACGATAGGAATGCGAAGGTAGTAGAGCAATTAAGATAATACTAAAGTTTGAGAAAGATCCGAAAACTTACAATAGAAAAGTAATTACAGCCGTCACAAATAGGAGAAAACAGTAAAAACTAACAGCCCCCCCCATTTCTGGAACCCTAGGGGTCCTATTTATAGGATCTCGTATCACCCGATCGGTTGACAAGTCAACTGATCGGGTGATCCGTTACAAATAATAAACAGAAAACGGCGGAGTTTCACCCGGTCATATGAACCGGTCGGTTGAGTTCTTGGGGTGACCGGTTGGATCTTGGCGCCATCGGGTGAAGGGGTCGGTTGGGTGCCCGTGTCTCGGCTCCTCAGCATCAGCTACAGATGAACCGATCGGGTGAGAGTCACCCGATCGGTTGGAATTTGGCTTGAAAAGACAGAGAATCAGCCCCGTTGAACCGACCTGTGAACCGGTCGGGCGACATCCACTTGAGCTCCAGCTGAGACCGGGTGGTGCACGCGTGCATCACCCGATCGGTTGGAGATGACCAACCGACCGGGTGAGGGGCTGAAAGATGAAATCTTCGTCGTTTGACCCCCTGGATAACGCGTGACTCCTCCCGTTGCTCCGGGGACACATGATATCATCGTTTTGCGTCCCAAATGCCAGCAAACTCCAGCAAAACACGGGAAATACGGAAAAGAGAAAGAAAACAAAAAAACACGAGAAAACGAATAAAGGACGGCGGAAAATACGGAGAAACACGAACGAAAACGTGCGTGAATATATGAAATATATATGCACGTCAAAATCCCCCAAGCTGAACTCTTCCTTGTCCTCGAGGAAGACGAGCGAGAGTAGGAGCTCGGAGGGGGAAAAAGTAGAGAGAAAGAGAGAAAAAGAAAACTCTATATCCTAGATCGTCCGTCAGAGCCAACAAAATCAAAAATGACACACCAAGCAAGCAAACGCCAAATCACATCACTAAACCTAGGAATACGAGTCCAAATAAGTGACGTGGGTCCACGCGGTGAAGCACGAGTGAGTGTGGTCGTGCGCTAGCAGTCGGTGTCGCTATCTACAATGTGCAATAAAGCTCGATATACACAGACCCAGGAAACGACCCAAATACTGATTCGAATTTGAAATTGCGGTGAATATTAGTTCAAGCATGTATGAGAAGAGTATAAGAATAGAAGCGTATCATGCATCGGGGACTCCACAACTAGGGTTAAGGAAATCACACCACTATAGCCTAGATACTAGCTAAAAAGTTCCCAAGCCAAGTGTTTTCGAAAACGATGGGGGTTGAGATGATGTGGAGTAGAACACTCGGTGCAAATTCTCGCCTTCCCTTTATTCTCGGTAAGTAGGAAAAAATATTCACACGGGAATTTTTTTGGTTTTGGGCATTTGTATATATTTTTTTTGCTTTTTGGCTATACGAAATTTTTCTTTTCTTTTCTTTTTTTTTTTTGATTTTTGGGTTTTTGGCTATACACATGTGTACTCTCCCAAGTGGGAGAACGGTACACGACGAGGGGATTTGCACCAAGTAAAACAAAAAAAGAAGTCGGAATCTAAACACTTGGGCAAAGGAAACTATTCTCGCTAAATAGAGCATAGGCTAAATGGGTTGTCCTAGTCCTTAATTATGGAATCCCGACACATGCGAAATGAAGTACACGATATATATATATATATCATGTAGAAGCAGACAGGGAAAATAAATACCGCATATTCAAATCGAAGCATGGTAATCTCGGGGTCATTCCTGGACAGGTATATAAAGTAAAATCACAAAGTAGAAGCACACCAAACAGATAGGCACGACACACGACTCACAGAAACTAAGAGGACCCACGATGCGTGAAATACAAGAGAACTCGAAATCCTAGGGTTAGTGAATATGATTATCGATGCCATGCTAGGTGTGTGTGATTTTGTGGCGATTCATCATAGGGTTCATCTCTAGGAGAAAGAGATAAAAAGAAGAGAAGAGAAAAAAGAAAAAATAAATAAATAAATAAACACGATGAAAACGACACAAAAACGAAAAAGAAAGACTCAAATGGCGCACACAGTGCGACTCCCCCAAGCTGAAGCTTGCATTGCCCTCAATGCAATATGAGTGAGTACGGGAGGGCAATGAAGATGGGGGGAATACGCACCGACACAAAAAGAAATGAAAACAAGTAAAACACAGAGATGAAACTGAAAATAAAGAAAAATCAAAATCAAACCACACGACACGAAAATAGAAATAAAACCACACGACACGACACTCAAAAGGGGAAAAACAAGCACACACACACACAAATAAGAAAAAAAACAAAACAAAACACGACAACACACCAAAATAGACGTCCCCCAAGCTAAACATGACAGTGCTAGCGAATAAAATGCGATCGTGAAATGCAGAAATATGCAAGGGAAAGTCAAAAACAAACAAGGTGAAATCAAAAATCAGGAGAAGGTGAATCCTCGCCCTCCTCGGAAGAGGGTGTAGCTGGGTGGTCGGGGGAGGCTGGGGGTGTGTGGAGAAGTGGGGAAAGAGGTGGAGGAATTGGTGCAGCGGTGGTGTGAACGATGGGAGGAGTGTCGGTGGAGGTGGGTGGTGGTTGTAGGACGGCGATCAAGGCGGTGATGAAAGGAATAGAAATGGGGGGAGAAGATGTGGTGGTGACTGTAGTGGGTGGTGGTGGGAGAGATTTGGAGCGCACCGGCAATTTCTTCCGACGCACATATGAAGTGATGGAGGAGGAGGGAGGAGGTAGCGTGGGTGCGATGGAAGTGGTCGGGAGGGGGGAAGTGGATACCGGGATGGGAATAGATGAGGGAGGAGAAGAATGTGGTGGGGGAGGTGATGGATGTGGGGATGTGTGGGAGGGTGGAGGAGAAGATCGTCGAGTTGGTGCAGGTGGAGGTAGACCGTGGATGTGAGTGAGAAGGCGAAGAATGGCGGCCACGTTCCTCTCAAGTGCGAGGAAACACGGGTGAGTGAGAAAGGAGGACGGTGAAGGGTCCGAGGAGGCAGAGGACATGGCGAGATCACGGAGGGCAGTGACCTCCCTTTCAAGACCAAGACAGGCCGAGACCTGGCGATGACCAAAGGATGTGGACTGACGTGAGGCAGAAGTGGTGCCGGCAGGTAAGGTGGAAGTGGTGCTGGCGGCGGTGGTCATGCCGGCACAGGAGACAAGGCCAGAAATGGCTGCTGAGAGGTGCTCAGAAGTGATGGGGCCCAGAACAGAAACAGGACGACTCAGGCCAGCCCCCATATCTCCCCGAGACGTAGGGATATCCTGCTCGCCTAAGTGGGCGACAGGGGACGGTGGTCTGCGTGCATCCGCGGGAAGGAAAGGAAGGTGCAACCCCGCTAGGAAGTTCGGATCGGGTAGGAAGGTCCAATCTCCCACTAGAGCTATGGTCATGCGAGCGGGGTTGGGGAGAACGGTGTAAGGGGCTGGGGGTGGCCATAATTGAAGATGAAGCGGCCATCGGAGTGGGGTTTAATCATGTGAATGTGCCGCAGGACATCAATATCTAGCTGTGAGGGTCCTGCGGCAGTGGGAAGATTATCGGGGATGGGAATATTAAATTGGGGGTAAGAACAAATGATAGTAATGATGCCCCCACAACAAAACTTCCCCTTACCGACCCGGCTGATCTCGAGAAGCTTGTAAACAAGCCAATCGCCGCCATGGATGGGGACGGTAGGGGCCCTAAAGCTAATCCCATCATCGTCCCGAACAAAAGGGAAAGTCATGGCCCAGAGGATAAAAAGATCAGGGATAGTCATGGTGCCGGACTCGTCCCTGGGAAAAAATGCAGATGATATGATCCTATGGGCCAAACGAAATACGGGGTGGATGATGGAGGAGGCCTTGGCCCTACCTCGGGGATAGCTAGGGAGCAGTGTGAGGCGGAACCAGAATTGATCGACGTCAAACTCGGGCGTGTACCCGTAGTGTCGGATGGAGTCATCCCCAAGATTGGGGAAACCAAATATATCGTTAATGGTATTCAGATTGGTGGTGACACTCTTGTTACGCACCCGGAATTTTATGATCGACCCGGACTCCCAAACAAGTGTAGAGAGAAATTCAAGAGTGAGTGACGGGTAGGATAAGGCAGAGGCATTAAGAAAGGCCAACCAACCTAAGTTAGCGAAAAGAGATTCGACCTCGGTGAAGACACCGAGATCGACTAGTGACTGTGTGTGTGGGAACTTAGTCGATAGATGCCCCCGAGCATTGAGCCTACGATAAAAATCCTTGTGTTCCTGGTTCCTAAAGATATACCCATGCGGGCCCAACATTGGGTCCACAGGGAGGATAACAGGCGCGGGAGGGCCTAGTGTCAGTGCTCGTGCGTGGGGAGGGGGACGTGTTTGTTTTCGTCTCTTTCGAGATGGTTCCTCCTCCCGCAAAATCCCCTTCCCCTTGTCTTTATCCCTAGCCATGCGTGAGTGTGTGCGTGAATGAGTGCAAAAAACAATGAATGCACACTAACACAACCAAACTGAGCAAGCAAAATATATAGGGAAAAAAAAAAGAAATACGAGCGTAGGAGCGAGTGTACCCAATCAAAATGGCGAAGCTTGCTCGTAGAGTATCCCACGTCGTGCAATGAGAGAAGCGTGGAGCCGCGGCGACCTCTTTCAGCAAGAATTTTCGAAATAGGCGTTGTTTGGGGGGAATTAGGTCAGAAATTCGAAATGAAGGGGAGAGAGAGTGAAAATGATGGAGAGATTGGTGGAGGAGGTGGAGAGAGGGAGTATTGGAGGAGTGGAGGACGTGGAGAGGAGGAATCGGGCCGTTGGGGAGGATAAGCAGGCGAAACGACGGCGGTTCGAGCGATCGGGCGAGGTGGAATGCGAGCGGGTGAGGGTGGGGTATTTATAGGGTTTAAGTCGAACCGATCGGGTGACTTGTCACCCGATCGGTTGACTATTAGGTCGAAAATTCTTGCCGAAGAAGTGCTACAGGCGAACCGATCGGTCGACTTGTCAACCGATCGGTTGGCCGCTCCACTCATTTTCCCGAGAACTGAGGGTTTCTCACCCGGTCTCTTCAACCGATCGCGCTCTAACTCAACCGATCGGTTGATATTTCCCAAAAATTTCCCGAGAATTCTCCCCAGATCACCCGGTCTGTCACACGGTCTCTCCATTCTTCACCCAATCGGTTCATGTGGGGACAGATGCGGCTTGTATCTGATACGTCCCAACCGATCGGTTGAGTTATCAACCGATCGGTTGTGGCCTTGTTTCCTGTAAAAACCAACATATTGTCTAAGTCCCTGAACGGATGTTCTTGCGGCTGATTTTATTTATAAAAATAGATAAAATAAAGTCAAAAATAACACTAAAAAGTGGGGCAAAAGTTTAGAGCATGGGTTGCCTCCCATGAAGCGCACTTGTTTAACGTCGTTGGCTCGACGCCCGCAAGTGATGTTCACGGTGGTTGATACGGGTGATGCCGAAGTTCGGCATCTCTTCTTCATCGGAGCTTACGGCCTTTGGAGTAGTCAGCGGCTGGAGAAAGATTTGCTCGACTACCCTCTCCTTGTTTTTGGGATCCGGAGGCTTCTCTTTCGTATTGGCGTTCACTGCCATCTTCTTAAGGATCCGTACCTCGTCTTTGGTGAGGTCCATGGGTTCTTTCCCCGTTTTCCTCGCAGGATGAGCCTTGGGGAACCCGGGAGGGGTCGTACGTGCTGCATTCGCTTTCCCAGTAGCATCATCATTCTTGGGGCCATCTTGGTCTTCTGAGTCCCCCAAGTTATCGGGGGGATTTCTTAAGAGAATCTCCCAGCAGCTCTCTTCAGCAGCTTTATCTTCTTCCACCTCCAGCAAATTACACCGAGGGTCATCTGGGGGATCGGGTTACTTCATAGACAACCCCAGATCAAATTCAACCTTTTCTCCGCTGACGTTTAGCGAAAGTTTTCCATTCTTCACATCAATCAAAACGTCGGCAGTGGCCATGAAAGGCCGTCCCAGGATGATGGGGGTGTGTGCGTCTTCAGGCATGTCCATGACAACGAAGTCCACTGGCACATGCACCCCTTTTACATTGACGGGGAGGTCATCCACAATCCCCACCGGATATTTGACCGACCGGTCAGCAAGTTGTAGGGTCATACCGGTGGGCTCCAAATCACCCATTCCTATCCTCTTATACATCGATAATGGCATCAAACTGACACTCGCTCCGAGATCGACGAGTGCACGATGAATCTTTACTGCCCCGATCGTGCAAGGGATTGAGAAGCTCCCCGGGTCTTTAAGTTTCGGTGGATTTGCCCGCTGGATGATAGCGCTACACTCCGCCGTCAACACTACTTTCTCCTTTCTAGACCCTCTCGTCACCAAATCCTTCAGGAATTTCGCATAGGAGGGGATTGTTTCGATTGCTTCCAGGAAGGGGATTTGCAAGCTCAGATCCTTGACCATGGAGAAGAACTTGCCATATTTCTCATTGATTTTGGCCTGAGCTAACCGTTGTGGAAAAGGCACAACGGGTCTGAACACTTTCAGGCTCCCTTCCTCGTTCTTCTTCTTCTCTTCTTCAGAGACTACCTCCGGAGTCGTAGGATTTGATGACGAAGCACCGGCGTCGTTTGATTTTTCGATCGGTCGCTCGACGACCAACGGTGCTTCCGGTCTGTTAGGGGGCACCCTAGTAGGGATTTGTGTCCTGCTTCTCAGAACGATAGCGGACACATTTGCGTGCTCGTGCACGAGTGCCGACGTTTGGGTTGCTCCCCTCGGGTTCACCTCAGGTTGTGGCAGCAATTGGTTTTGTGACCTTGAAAGGGTCGCCACTTGTAACCCCAGCTGGGTTACTTGGTCCGTGAGGGCCCGCTGACCCATTTCCAGCTTTTGATTGATCTTCTCCTGGTTGGTTACATATTGAGTCAAGAGAGACTTAACCGGCGAGACGGCCCTCTGTTGGCCATACTGCTGCTGCTGGTGGTTTGGCTGCTGATTCCTAGGGGCGTAATATTGTTGCTGAGGCTGCTGCTGATATTGTTGCTGCTGAATCTGACTCTGCTGTGGCCTAGTCGGCTGATATGTTTGTTGCTGCGGCTGCTGAGGCGGCGAGGGCTGGAATGGTGCCCGGTAAACAAAGTTAGGGTGGTTCCGGTTGTTTGGAGAGTAGGCCGGGTTGGAATTGGTTCTTGGTGGATACGGCGCATTTCCCGTGGGGTTGTAAAATAGTGCGCTCGCCTGATCCAACGGTGGTGAGACGTCACCACCGTTGAACTCCCCAAAAACTTCGGATTCTACCGCAGCAATCCGTTGTGTACCGGCGCCACCGGCTCCTACCATTAGTGCGGAGATCTGGGTCGAAAGCAAGTCAAACTTGCTTGAAAGTTTGTCGACGTCCTCGACTCTGTGTATACCCCCAGACCTGGGTGTGGCTCTCTCGTCACACCACCTTTCATTGTTGGATGCCATATTTTCCAGAATATGTCCGTCATCTTCCTCGCTCCTTGACATGAAGGAACCCCCAGCCGCGGCGTCCATAGAAGATTTTAGGTCATCCCTTTGCCCATTGTAGAACAGATTAATAATCTGCCACTTCGGAAGCTCATGGTGAGGGCATCTTCTCTGTATCTCCTTGTATCTCGTCCAAGCTTCATGCAAGGACTCGTGGCTGGCCTGGGAGAAGGAGGAGATCTCACTCCTCAACTTCATGGTCTTCCCCGGAGGAAAGAACTTCGTCAGAAAAGCGTTGGAGAGCTTCTCCCAGGTATTGAAAGTGTTGGGGTCCTTCCCCCTAAGCCATTGCTTGGCTTTGTCTCGCAACGAGAAGGGGAACAGCTTCAGACGGATCGCCTCAGTCGTGACACCATTAATCCGGAAGGTGTCACATTTCTCCAAGAAGGAGTCTAGATGCTCGATCGGGCTCTCTATGGGTGCACCCGAAAACTGATCCTGCTGGATCCATGTCACCAAAGACGGCTTTAGCTCGAAGCTTTGGGCCGCAATAACTGGAGGACGGATGGCGGAAGTGGACTCGATAGATGGCATCGAGTACTCCAACAGGGACTTGCGAGGCGGGGTGTTCTCCTCCATGGCTTCAGGATCCTCTCTTCTTCGCTTCTCGGCAGCCAAACGCCTAAGGGTGGCGTTAATCTCTGGATCAACGGGGATCAAGTCGTCGAGACTTCTTGAACTCATGCGCATGAAAAAAAACAACAAACACCCGTGAAGCGACAAGTGGGAGAGAGACAGATAAGATAAGAAATAAAAAAAGAAAATAAAAAGGAAAAAGAAGAATGCGAAAATTATCGCGAGGTAGGGATAAGAGCTAGACACTAGGGTTCAAGAGATCCTAAAATAACAAGCACGTTGCCTCCCCGGCAACGGCGCCATAAACTTGACGTGCCCCCGGTTTGCTAGCTGCAAATGGCCGGGGGACCCGCGTGAGGGTTTAGATATTTGTAACCGCAAGCGCACGGTGTTGTAGTGTGGCTTGGGGGTCGAACACAGGGAGGCTAGGATGTGCTTGTGTCAAGGAGGACCGAAATCACCCCGTGGGTGAGCTAGCCCGGATCGGTTGATGGGTTGTCACGGTGAAGGAATGCAAGGTATGAACAATAAGAAAATAAACCCGGGACTTTGGTTTCCACTCCATCGAGCGACTCTCGCCGATACGGCCTACGGGTAGGATGGCGATCGGAATTAGGGTCTAATGGTGAGACGTTGCCTCGGAAAGTGGTACCGGCATCCCATGGGCCCGATATTCCGGTCGATGCCCACGATGATACACCGGACTTCCCGGGTTCGATCAGTGGGCACTCCCGTGTCCATTAAAACTGATCGATTTCGGGAGCACTAAGCTCGCAACGATAACTCCCAACGTCTCATCCTGCCGCTCCCGCACGCTAGGATTCGGTGTCTACGCTAAGGGCGTGAGCTATGGCTAGGGAGTCAACCGCCAAGTTTATTCCCCCTTGGCCCAACGGTCAAAGGCGGTCTTTTTCTCGCCGATGACAATAAAACACCCCGCGTAACCGTTAGATTCCTAATCCCTATCGATTTCCTAACCCTATGGATGCATCGAGAAGATCCCCCAAAGGGGTTTCCGCCAAAATCCCAGATTTGGGAACTACTCACAAATATTCATTAAAAAGCGATCTAAATGAAAATGAACCGTTAAAATCATAATCGGACGATAGGAATGCGAAGGTAGTAGAGCAATTAAGACAATACTAAAGTTTGAGAAAGATCCGAAAACTTACAATAGAAAAGTAATTACAGCCGTCACAAATAGGAGAAAACAGTAAAAACTAACAGCCCCCCCCCCCTTTCTGGAACCCTAGGGGTCCTATTTATAGGATCTCGTATCACCCGATCGGTTGACAAGTCAACCGATCGGGTGATCCGTTACAAATAATAAACAGAAAACGACGGAGTTTCACCCGGTCATATGAACCGGTCGGTTGAGTTCTTGGGGTGACCGGTTGGATCTTGGCGCCATCGGGTGAAGGGGTCAGTTGGGTGCCCGTGTCTCGGCTCCTCAGCATCAGCTACAGATGAACCGATCGGGTGAGAGTCACCCGATCGGTTGGAATTTGGCTTGAAAAGACAGAGAATCAGCCCCGTTGAACCGGCCTGTGAACCGGTCGAGCGACATCCACTTAAGCTCCAGCTGAGACCGGGTGGTGCACGCGTGCATCACCCGATCGGTTGGAGATGACCAACCGACCAGGTGAGGGGCTGAAAGATGAAATCTTCGTCGTTTGACCCCCTGGATCACGCGTGACTCCTCCCGTTGCTCCGGGGACACATGATATCATCGTTTTGCATCCCAAATGCCAGCAAACTCATGTAAAACACGGGAAATACGGAAAAGAGAAAGAAAACAAGAAAACACGAGAAAACGAATAAAGGACGGCGGAAAATACGGAGAAACATGAAAGAAAACGTGTGTGAATATATGAAATATATATGCACGTCAGATGATCTTACAAATTTTTTTCCCCACAAACCCAAACTAAGAACAACGTTGTGGGCATTGAAAGCATACGTCCATTACATGAAAAGAATAATAAGACATCATCATATAAAGTACATTGATAATTAGATCATGCTTAGAAACTAAGAGTCCTAATCATAGAATTTTCCAAAATGCATCTCTTGTGGAATAAACATTTAAGTAAAATGTAGGGAGACACCCAACATAGGTAACCATGGTGTTTAATTTCGGGTCCTTTGGAGTTGAGGTGCTCTAAGTGGTTACTTCATGTACCATATGTCATACGTATTGCTCAACAAATCCTTGAAATCCGGTTATTAGCCGCCGGTATCAAAAGAAATGGCATATATACATGTATTTTGCTTTGTGCGAGAATGAGGTTCTAGCTTGAATTATTATAGACTTGTGTAGCACAAGAGCATGCACCGGTTCACAACATAGTTGCGACAATTTCACCCTAAGCCGAGAGTTAGTAGTTAGGAGTTCATATTCACATTAGAACTCGAAATCTTGAGTTCATATTCTTATTAATTAATTTACAACCAATATCTTTACACGTTTGTGACACATACATTCCATCACCATTATTCAAATCCTTGCTACACCTGGATAACCAAGATAATACCAACCGCATCCCCGTGTTTCGATACCCGCTCACCACTTAACCGTGTGCTTGCGATAAAACTATATTGTTTTCTGAGTACATCCAGACAAGATCAGTTGGGGCACGCCTGCCCATGAGGACATGTGCCTAGCCCACAAGCACCTAGTTTGGGTTGGGTCCACTGGTGGGCCCCACCAGCTAGGGTTCTACTTGTTTTTTGGTGGTTGGAATTTTTCTAGCAAATTGCAGTTTTTGGCTAACTTTGGAGCTTCGTTTGGAGGGTCAAACGAAGTTGGAATTGACCTTCGTTTGTTTCTATGTGTTCACCGTTCAGTGCTCTTTGATTTGATATATGATATCACTTGCGAAACTCAACGACGATGGAGGGAAAATTCGTTGAAGTTTGTCCTTCGTGAAGGTCAAACTTGAAATTAATTTTCTCCTTAAATGTTTAGTCCCACATCGAAAATTGAGAAGAGAGGAGGGGTCAGTTGCCTATATAAATAAGGGCCAACACTCCTCTTTGAAACTCGTACCTGTGTACCCTGCACAAAGCCTTGGATCAAGGGAGCTCTTAAAATTTAAAAGCAAACCTAGATCGAATATGTTATAATAAATTCACTCTTTTTCCCTTATTCTTCCTTGCTCTTGATCAGGCTCTAGTAAATCTACGAAGGAGTTCGGGTCGGATCCGAAGTCTTGACGGAGGATATACTCAAGGTGAAACTTTCTAGAGCGTGCGGTTGGCTCGTCGACAAGGAGATTGTTCGCCTCTGGACGTTGTTCGTCTCGGGAGAAGCTACTCAGCCCTAATGCGGTGGTTCGTGGGATTCTGCGCCTCGCTAACATGCAAGGCAAAGGTTAGTAGTTTAATTCATGCGTTTATAATTACATTTAATATTGTATATCTATCATTAGGGGTTGGTCAGACCCACCACGGGATAGTAGAGATTCTGACTAGGGTTAATTCCTTTAGTGCTTAGCTTAAAAGTGTTTTAAGGTGTTTTCCACTGTATTGTTTTGCCTTCATCGTCCACCCAACTAAGGTCGAACGCCGATTTTATTGCCCTAAGGACCCAGAAACCCCTTCATTGGTATCAAAGCAGTCTATATTGATCTGTAATTTTATTGCAATTATAAAGTGCATATGATGGAGCATGTTTCTCTATGAGATGGAGGTCTTTAATTAGCTACTAAAAATTGTTTTTCCATGTGAGGGCTTTATTAAATTGTATTTTGAAAATTTAGATCAATTTTAAATTATGCGATAATTTTAATAGTATCCATGTATAATTTTTTAATAATTATGTATAGATTAATGATATGATCTAAATTTTATGTGATAATTGTTTAGATTCAAAATACCTGATTAGGATAGCTATTAATCAATTTGTTACATGATAATAATTTTAGAAAAAATGTTTTTCTTTAAAATATGATCTTCTTATATTATATGATAATTTAGGATAAATCTGAAGATTATCATGTGATTTATTAATGTTGCTATGATATGAATATCTGATGTATATTTATTATTTAGATACTAATACTTGATTAGGATAGCCCTTAATAAAACAAACTTATTATGAAAAATAATTTTATATGATAATAATTTTAATTCCTTATAGTTGATAGTGACATTAATAAAAGTTATTAACCAATCCTAATAATTTGAATTTTAGGATTCAACTAGTTGATAGGATTAACTAGTTTAATGAAGCCATATTAAATCGATGTTACATAGAAAAATATTTAGTATCCTTAAAGGATCAAGAAACGGTGTCTAGCATTTTTGTGACTAGTGTTGTGGATCACATCAGTTTGACTGGGAACAATGATTCTGGCTTAGCCAAATCCCCTGGCCGTTAGTGTTGTGGATCACCTCAGCTCCACTGGGGATAGTGATCATGGCCCAGCAAAATCTCTTATCCGTGTTCCGTTGGACCACAAGGATGTGAATTATTATTATGTGAAACCATCGATTACATCTAGTCTAATACGTTAAAAATTTTCTTAAAGGTTAATCGTAGCCCACCTTGTTTTGGAGTATGGCAGTTATAGGTTTCGTGTTATAGTTGTTGAGCACACTCAAGCTATGGCACCTTATGGAAACCAACTTCTTATTACATGTGATGTAGTCTATACTTAACCCAAACCATTGTGTCGTGCATACACCGAGTGCCGACATAAGTTAGGCTAGACACGAAAACAAGGGTCTGACTAGACTAGTCATTGTGATTTGGATGAGCACACGCATGATCATAAGTGGCTAAGTGTAAAACTGATAAGAGAATCACAGATGATGTGATCGATGAAGAGTCATCTACTAATTGCAGAGTTAAGCAATTTGTTTAGCACACTCAAGGTTGTGAAGCTCAGGGCGGTTGGGTTCCTTTCCCACTAATTTTAATTTAATTATTAAAATCATTCATTATTATGGCTTAAAATCATCGCTTAATAGTGTGAGGATATAGATAGATAAAACCCATTCTATCTATATTTAAAATTGAACATATGCTAAACTAAGATAGTTCTATGTTTTACCACTAGAATCCAAATCATAATATCCTAAGAGAATATGCTAAATGGTTATAAAGATTGATTAAGGAATATCAATTCAAATTCTATTTAATAGACTAAACTATGTTCTTACTGACATTAAAGTGTCCTTCTTAACACTGGCTTATGGACAATGAATTCCTTGCAGCCCTAGACCTAATACAATTCAATCCACAAGTTGTGGAACTTCGTGCAAACTGTTTGGCTTGAAGATGAGTGCATGAGCGGTGCAAGACCATGTTTCCAAACCGGATCTTGAGAAACACAACTTGTTGAGCACAGTTAAGGTTGTAAAGCTCAAGTGTTTGGATACATGAGAAGCTTGCACAGTTGATATTTGTGTTGGGACATGTAATGTCTAAATGTGATATAGAAAAGAGAAGGCACTAAAGAAAATTCTTTGAGAAAGAAAGTTTTGAATTTCTTAAGAAAATGCAAAAGTAGGAGGAACTGAAAATGGGACTTATTTGATTCCACACTTTCAGAATAATTATTATACAAAAGGAAGAAGATTGTCCTATGTGTTGGAAAAAGAGCAAGTATTGTTCTGGGCTCGTAAGGGACGTCTAACACATTTTGCCGAATGTCGTCATCTTGCTTCTAAAGAAATGTTTTGGTGTGAGTAATTTGTATAACGATATTGCATTAGGTGTTAATACACGAATGCGCAAGTTACAGAAAACTTATCTATGACAAAATAGACTAGGCCGTACCGAAGAGAAAAGAATTAACAAGTCACATAAAGAGAGTGCTCTTGACATCTTGTATTATGAGTCGAAAGACACTTGTGAATCTTATCTCAACGGCATGATGGCCAATACTCCTTCTGTAAGACAGTGGAAGAACGAGTTGGAGAACTCGTGGTCTCGTACATACGGATGTCAAGTTTGATGAAATAGAGAATGTAATGGTAAAAGTATTTGAACTACTTCGATCATATCGATGTGTTGGAGAGCATGAATCACACTTAGTTAGACGTGGTGCAATGCATGGCAGGTGACTCTGAGTCACAATCCTTCCTCTGGGTTAAGCCCAAAAACCAATCACCATGATATTTCTCAAATCAATCGGTAGGAAGTCACATGATTATTTGAACATCGTAAGACAAAGCAGTCGAGTATAACATCATAATTGATGATGGCCTAAAAAACTTCCAAGATGCCATTCGGAGTAGTGACTCTATGAAATGGTTTGATGCTATCCGAAAATGGTCCTTGCACGTAAATAAGGTATAGACCTTAAAAGACGTGCCTAAGGAAAGTGTTCCCTTTGGCTGCAAGTGAATCTTCAACACAAAAGATTAGTGCAGATGGAAAATAGTGAAGTACAAGTTTGGCTAGTTAAGAAAGGTTATCTTCAGAACTCCTATAAATGGATTGTGATGAAACTTTCTTGCCAATAGCTGTGTACAGATATATTCGGATCAAACTTGATGTCAATACTCATGATGACCATGAAAACTGGAATAAGCATGGAAATTTTGTTTTCTAAATATGATTTAGAAGAACGAACTTATATGAATCAGCAACATAGTTTTCAAGGTCAGTGGGAGCGAATAAAAGGCTTCTGAGGCATTAAGAAACTAAAACATTTGTTTTGACAAAGTGTTCAAAGAGTTTGACACTTTATCAGAAATGATTATGAACCGTGCTGTCATGCACCGCTTCCCATTATACGGGGAATGAGAACGCGAACGGCCCCCCTATGTGCGTAAAACAAGGAGGAGTGTGTGTGTGTGTGTGTGTGTGTGTGTGTGTGTGTGTGTGTGTGTGTGTGTGTGTATACACTAGTCATAACCCGTACCCGCGGGCACGATTCATTTAAGATTTTACCCCGTGAAATCTTTGTTCCCCAAAAAAATATTTTCGCACCCAAAATTTAAAAGAACAACAAATTAGCGTAAAAATATTTAGTAGCATAGACTCATTCGACGTGAAACAACAAATTCGACGCAGGCGCCTTCGACACGGAACAACATATTCGGCGTAGAACAAAAAATTTGGCGAGGAACGAAGGCGCTACCGCCTTCGACGCGCCCCGCTAAATTTTTTTACTCTAATTTGTTGTTCCGCGCCGAAGGCGCCTGCTATATTTAGTATTCTCAATTGCATTTGACGCACCACATGTACCATGCCTCAAAAACTTATGCATCGTTTTATTAGTAAATTTGTCTTGATTTTCTCTAGTTGAGTTGATTTCTGAGGGTTCATTTATATTCTATTTTAGTAAATTATTCTATCAATAAGACGACATTCTACGTGCAGTCACTATTTGAACTAATTTAATTTTTTTGATGTTATTTGAAATTTGACGAACTATTACTGGAAGTTATTCATTCCTTCCACTGAACATGGTTTAATTAGTGTTCTTCATTCGTAGCCTCAATTTGGTGAAAGACTCTTGGATGATTCTTTTATTATATAAACATAGTTACAGATATGTAATACTACTAGTCATAACCCGTGCCCTAAGGGCACGGTTCTTATAAAATATTCCCCCTCAAATTCTTAGATCACCAAATTTTAAATGAACAACACTAAGTAAAGTTGCTATTTAATTTCTCCAAAAATTTTAGATCCCCTCAAAATTTAGTTTCCACCAGAGAATTTAGTTTCCCCAAAATTTTAGTTACACCATCAAAATTTAATTTCCTGAAGATTCGGGCACGGTTCATTTAAAATATTCCATTCAAATTCAGTTCCCCCAAAATTTAGTTTCCCTCGAGAATTTAGTTCAATGTTTTTTTATTTGTGGTTTCTTAAAAATTTGTCAGTGTTCACCTTGAATGTTTTAGTTCCAAATTTTGTTTCCTATCACTGTAGTGTTCATCATGCATGTTGTCCAGTGTTTATGATGGATCCCTCCACCAGTATGATTATGTGTGTCGCTAATTCTGTATCAGATTAGATCAATGGGTTTATATTGACATTTATCTATTCTGTACATATCCATTCCTAATTGGATTCAATTGTCAACTGCTCCTATCCGAAATTGGATTAACTACGGATTTTCCCGAACTAATTTTATATCAGGTTATCAGACATCTTTAACGTCAACCCCTACTATAGTTGTATGCTCCGGCTCAAGCTTCATGTAATGGTCTAATGTTTTGGGTGGCGTTTATCGACGGGTTCAAAGTGGTTGTATCCCTCAATCTGCTTCTTGCCATGGTTGTCCTCTGCCATTAATAGTCTAAGCATAATAATAGGATATCGAGTACTATTTTTAGGGCAACAGAAGTTGGAATTTTTCTTGTATTGTTATAAGATTGTTTGATGCTTAGAGAGTACGTTATGGTTTTAGATTTGAATCATATATGGGCTTAGTGTTAGTTTCTTATATGTAAGGGTACCAAGATGATTGATATTAGGTTTTTGGGTTCTTAACAAATTTAATATTGGCAAACTTAAATCAAAGCAATATATATTAAGATTGTGTTCAATATCAGTTGTTGTTGTTGTTGTTAGTATTATTATCACTTTTAAGGTAAGTTTCTGAGCTCCTTGCATAATTACTGCTAATGGACAACCTCGACTTTTCGTAAATAAATGTCATGCTATGCCACTAAGCTAACCTTCTCGGGCTCCATATCAACACACATAGTAAGAATCTAGGACTCTTTGTTTAAAGAAACACATGGAATATCATGGAATGGGTTTGTGCATTTTCGAACATTTTACCCATGTTCAAATCTACTTTTCTTGAATTAATCATGTAACACAACATTTACATTTGAGCCGCCTCCTGTGCAAATACATGCTCAATGTTACATTTAAATGGACAAAAGAAAAAAATAAAAGAATATTGCCATGGTATATTGCTTCCCAAATAAAAGAATAGTGTCATGCTTTTAGTTAGCGCAACCTCAAAACAAATGGCCCAGCATCAATGGCCCAGCATCCTCGTGGTTACAATCTAGCCATAATAGCAGCTCGCTCGTAATGACATGCCCTCCATAGTTGAAAACTTGTTGATGAAGACATTCTTTAACCCCCTAAATCAGGGTAAATCTTCAACTGAGAAGAAACCATAGCTTTAGATGCATGTCATTAAGATGAGAATGATGTGTTTTTAGAAAAAATGGGTGTTGAAAATTGGTGGAGAAAGGGTACTTTTAGTTGCCATACAATCTGTCTAAAGCAATCAATATTTTTACCGATACAACATCAGACGCCTGCAACAATTTTATTACAATAAATTTTATCGCGGACTGGCTTGATCTAACTTTAGTGTGTCGGAAGTAGCTGGGTTCAAATTTCCTCAAGGCTGCTCTCTTGGGTTCATCCTTTGTCATCAATGCAGAGTACTCCCCATGGTAGTATTCCATTTCATTCTTTCCTCCAAATTCGACAGGGAGGGTATCAACATCAAAGAATTTCCGCATGAGCTCCACGGTTTCTTCGTTCTTCGGGTAAATGAATTTCACCTTCTGGAATGTTATTGGATCCAGGAAAATTTCGCGACCTGTGAGGAAGAGTGGCATCGGTATGCGGTAAATTATACATCAAGAAGTGGATGACTCTCTTGTAAGTGTTGCTAATGATGGTGTAGCCTAGTGGACATGACTCTTTTGCATTTGTGCAAGAACAAAGATTCAATCCAATCACAAATTTTCCATTTTCACCCCAGGAAACAATGTAAGATTCAATAAAAATTGCAATATCTGTCAAGAACATGGCAACATGACATTATTGATACTGACTTGCATACCACATTTTGATCCTCTTGATGGGTTGCACAAAGGATGCTGGAAACTTTTTTATGTTGTACCTCACTTTTCGGTATCAAAACATTCCGAAGTTTTCCTAGTTCCTTCGAAAGCTGATTTGCTGTCAAAAATGTTATCAGTTATTGACTGCATGATATGTTATATGACTATTGATATGTACTTAAATCTTCAACCAAAGGCAATGTAGTGTAATGACAATAACAAAGATATAGGCAATATAAATTAGTGCAGATTACCTAGAAATAAAGATGCAAGCAATATAACCCAAAATAAATATTTATGTTGCATGGATATGGAAATGGAAACATGGACACAACACTCCTAAACTGGGAAAACTGTAAAAAAATACACAATGTTTGATGTGTATCTAGCATGACATATCTTCATGGTAGAAGTCTCAGTGATACATAGAGAAAAATGTAATGGAAAACTATATTTTTAGTAGTATAACAGTACAATATCTTTGAAGCTGTAAAACAATAATGGAAACAGTATAACAGTAATGGAAAAATGCTCAAACACAAACTATGAATTAATTCATTTTTTATAATAAAATCATATCTTTGAAGCTGTAGTCAATTCATTAGAGCAAAGTGAGTGAGTGATTTGTGAGGATGGCAATTTTTAGCCACTCTTTTCTAGTCATTTATGAGGGAAATAGTATGAAATCAAATTCAAGTGCCAAGATCCCACTCACACAGGTATACACTTGAAATGCATGAAACTTCGTGTGAACTCTCACACTTCAGAATTGAACATTTAGCCCTACAATTAAGTCACAAATTTGTCATCAAAGATTCCTTTTTTATCACAAAATCAACATGATAAAAATTTCATCATTATACTTTATAATGCGGAACATGATTTGATTAAAAAGAATCATCGAAAATACATGGAACAAAAAGAAATTGTAAACCACTTAAAAATTGATAATGTTGTAAAACATAAACATTTCTCCTCAATTCAACGCATGACATTGCATCAGCCAAAAGTTTTAGGACACCATAATAAAAAGATATCTACAAAGAACATTGCATCAGCCCAAAACTGACTAAAAGATATCAACTTTGCCATCAATGGGATACGAAGATTAATGGATTAACCAGCTAAAACCAAAAGAATGATATGATGCAATTTCACTGACTCATACATAATAACCATTTGTGGAGAACTTGCTCGACATCATAGCAGCCCTGTTGATATGTGATGTTATAATTACAAAATAAACCACATGGCCCAAGGAAACCCCTCTCACAACAGTAAATAAACTATTTCAGAAATAATAATAATAATAATAACACGGCAATATATAAGGATGTTCATAGCATGTACGCAGTAGACGTGCTTCAACCAGAAGTATTACAACAACAAATTAAACTATCTAATAAACTGAAATAAAAGCATGCTATATCCCCCACCCTTAAGTTTAGACCCTGAGATCAAGGGAGAAACTGATGTGGTTGAGCAACTCAATAAATCATGATACATCACTTATAACTGCTACAATTGATGAAGGAAGTGCTCTGAAGCAATATTAAAACAAAAACAAAGGAATCGTTGATAACATGTTTATATTTCTATTTATAAATAGAAATATCAAATTCCACTGCATCGTTGCTCCTCTTGATCTTCACTGATCGAGCTTTCTTCCTCCTTGCCGTGAGGAGGAAATCATTGATCTCGTGAATCTGCTTCAGCTGCGCTAACAAACAATCAAAAATTAAAAAGTAAAACATGTGAACTCTTCAAAATTACAATTTCACCTTAAAATATTGATCGAAATCCGTTCGCTTAAAATTACCATTTCCACTATGATTTCTGAAATTAGCCACCCTCTTGCTGGTGACAATAAGCAATTGCTTTCTAAATGGTGACAATAAGCAATTGCTTTCTGTAAAAAAATTTTGGGGTTCTTACCATTTTCTTGTCAAGTGAAACGGCAGTCTTTCCCTCCTCACTTGCTTGTTACAAAATCAATTTTAGTACAAATCATAAGAGCTGAGAAAATTAGCTAATTCAAATACATTACAAAAAATATGCCCAACAAATAACCATCGAGCAGTTACCCATTGGAAAAATCCTTTTTCAGCCCAGAAAAGTAGAAAATCAACAGAAATTGATGATTCATATATTAACAGTAGAAAATCCCTTAATACGTGTTCTTGAGGCAAATAAAGTAATTCAACAATCTATAAATGTACATACATGTCTCAGACAAGGTATGGGCTTTGAGGGAAAATGCAATCTTCAACATAAAAAATCCCCATTTTTACAACTAAATCAAGTTTTTAGGCTATAAAATTTCCAGTTTTTGTGAAGATGAAAAGTACCAATTTGGGATCTCCATCTCGACCCTCTTCCTCCCTATCATATAATAGATCGAGCACCTCAAGCTCTCCATCTCTGCCTCTTCTGGCCGTTCGATCCCACCGGGGCAAAGATATGCTCGTCCATCATGACAACCTGGGGATAAAAAAGTGAGTAAAAACCAAAACCCAACATGAAAACCTTGGAATGAAGAGTGAAGCTTACCGAGAGATGAGTTCTGATTGGAGAGCAAGAGAGGTAGGTTGATTTCACCTTGGGGTTGATTTCACCTTGGGGCTGAGAGGAAGAAGTAGCAGGTGAAGTGAAAAAGTGAGAGAAGAAAAGCACACGCAAACTAAGGAAACCCCACCGTGAACCCTCTCTATTTCTATATGGACCCACCTCAGTTTCGCCCACTTCAGACTGTGGGGCTGAGCACTTAAAGTTCATCACTTCAGACTTTGGTTTTCCCCCCATTTCAGTCTCCGAAAAGTTCCCCACAACAAATTAAAGCACCCAAACTAAAGAAAACACACCCTTAACCCTCTCTATTTTTACATGGCCCCACCTCAGTTTCACCCACTTCAGACTTTGTGTCTGAGCATTTAAAGTCCCCCACTTTAGACTTTTGGGTTTTCAAAATTTCAGTCCCCGAAAAGTTCCCCCGCAGAAATTAAAGTTTACTCCCAAAACTTTCTCAAAACATCATCCTAACCGTTGATTCCCCACCATTAAATCTGAACCGTCTTTTATCAACCCCTTTGTCCTAGTCAGCTTGTCCTAGTCAGCCCTAGGATTCAAAAATCGCTGTCAAATGTATAATAGATTGCTAAGTTAACTTTGCTACCATGACATTTGGCTCACTGGTTGTCTTTAAGTGTGGTGTCGATTACCAGGATTTCAATCTAAGTAAACTTTGATGCCATGCCATTTGGATCATGATTGTCTTTTAACTATGAAGCTGATAATCATTATTGCAACTAATAAGCAATTCAATTACAACTATTACTTGGCCATATTTATAACCTGTATTAGCATCTATAAGCAATTTACAAACAGTAAACTAAACAAAAATTTTCTAATTACCTACCAAATGAAAGAAATTGCTCTGAAGACATAATTAAAGCTTGCACCCAATACTAATTGCCAACAACATCCAAAACTTGTCCACAAAATTAGGTACTATAAAATCAAACTAACAACCATATAACAAAAACAAATGAAGCCCCGGTGTTCAAACTATACAGAATGAATCATAATATAAACCCTTAACCATGGATAGATCTTGGAGAAAGAAAAAACAAAAAAGCCTAGTGTGGCAACAAAACAATGTGAAGCTGTATTCAATTCGCTCTTGATTTCGGAAAACAATTTGCAATTATTTTTTGGTGTTTGATTGGTGCCGTGAAATCCAAACTCCCCTTGAAAAGTGCAGAGCTTCATGTTTTCTAATTACAATCGCAAACATATTAACAACTGGCCAAAAAGTCATCTTTTTTCCAATTTGATCAGTCCAAACCAATAAAATCCCAACATTGAGATCCTTAATAAAGCGATCAAAATTCAATTTGACCCCTCTCAACTACTCCATCACAACATCATTGCACTGGCAAAGAATCTTTGCTACCTCAAAGATTAAAATAGCATCAGGCCTGCAAATCAAAACACAAACAAAAAAACATAAATTAAATCAAACAATTATACAAAATGTACAAAGATCACGGATCGAAAAGATAAAACCTTTCGTTAACTTCAGATCACCAACAATTCATTTTCAAGTTGAAGTTAAGAAACCAACTCACATCCATCCCAAGGAATTTTATCAAGCCTTAATGATTAAATGATCAAAAAGATCGAACCTTTCTTTAATTTTTCCACATCTCTTTTGCACTAAAACACTCATTTTATAATATGCAACGCATTTTATTTGCAAAAAATAAATTATAACATGATCACAAAAACAATACAACAAATGAATGCACAGACATAGAAAGCTTATGTGTGATCAAATATATTACAATCACAGTTTTTTGCATAAGTAATTGGAATAAGGATAAACTTGACGGAAACGAACCTCCATACCATCAGATCATTCCAGATTTGTTCATCGTCATCGAATCCCCACGGGGTGCCACTGAATGTTAGGTAGTAGTTCTTCGAGAGAAAATACATCATCGGACGATGACGACAATGGATTGTTTCTACCGTCGCTGCTTGACTGATCAGTGGCATTATCAAAGACCACGCCTCCTCTCCCCCATCGGCCACATTCACCATGTAGCTCTATCGCTGTTGATGCTGCTGTTGTGGTTGCTCGACTCGCCTTCTCTTTCTCCTTCCCAAAAGATGATGATGCTCATGGTGATGGGCTAACCATTGAGGCTCTATCTAGGGGTCATGAAACCAATGCCAGCCTGAACATGCCCATAAAGACCAATGACGTAGAGCTCCATATGATTGAAGAATATGTCGTCGATCTTGAGCTCCATACGTGGCAATTTTTGGTTTTATTCCAGTCTTAATTTCATCTCTTTAGCTTTATTAGATAGAATAAAGAATCCCAACCCAGAAAATAAAATGAAGCATTTGCAAGAGAGATCGACGTGACCGCGTCCGCATAGA
Source organism: Scilla litardierei (assembly GCA_030789695.1). Lineage (NCBI taxonomy): Eukaryota > Viridiplantae > Streptophyta > Magnoliopsida > Asparagales > Asparagaceae > Scilla > Scilla litardierei. The sequence goes on from CM061134.1 coordinate 116,054,850, forward strand.
GAGGGAGAAGAAGAAAACCCAAGGAGGCAAAAAAATCGATTCGAGCGGTCGGGTGAAGATATCACACTCGACCGCATCTATGGGAGCCAAAAAGGGAGGAGAAAATGAGCTAAGGAAGCTCAATTGACACAATCGTTTCGTCCAAACGACGTGGTCATTTCATCCAAATGACCCGGTCGATTCCTCGGTATCAACTCTCTGGAATTTGAGCCGAATTAATTCACTGCATGCGGTTGTTTAAACTCTTTGAAACGACCACGTCAATCCCATTCTCAAGGCCAAATTTTCCTTCTTATCTCTCCATCGGTGCGGTCGTTTCGATCAAACGACTCGATCGTGTCGTTACCAAATATCCAAGGCCAAAATCCTTTCCAAAGAACAAAAAGACGCGGTCCTTTCGTCTAGAACGATGCGACCTCATCCTTGGTGCCAACTCTCTATCTTTTTAGGCCCTATTTTTCACTCTGCACGCGGTCGTTTGAATCCGTTAAAGTGACAGCGTCGACTCAAATTTTGGCCACCAAAATTCCAGAACGACGCAGTCGATATGCCATCGACGCGACTGCGTCAAATTACCCACGTCGTCTGTTAAACCCTATAACTTTGAGTTACTGAAGTGACCCAGCCACTTCCCAAATAACCTGACCGTTTTGCCCAAATGTCTCTTCCATTTATATATAGATCCAACACCCCCAAACGGCTGACCAGTGCTTTATTTCTCTGATCGTTTCGACTTCTCTTCCAAATTTCTCTCATCTTTGATCAAACCTTTCCTTCCAACCCCTTCCCCTCCTTCCAAAATCATAATCCAAGATCCTCCTCATCTGCAATCTCTCCTCCTTCATCCTCCACCTCTTCCAAATAACCGACCACAACCCCTAAAACTGCCGCTTGGAGCTTTGCTGGGATTTCCAACGACGCGGTCTGATTGTGAAAGCTTGGGGAGACTTTAATTGAAGATCGGGGGTACCATCATATTAGCGAGGAAGTTTTGTTTTCTTGGGTACACTCTTTCCTTAATCTCAATTCTAAATTTTTACCCTAGTTATCAATTTGCTCGCTAAATTCACGTATTGTGTGGAGTCATTGTTTGCACTTGCTCACACTCATACACCTCATTACATACACACCACCACATCCATGATGCCTCCACGAGAGTGTAGAAAGCGTATTTCCCCTACACATGGGAGAGGACAAGGGAGAAACACACATGCATGAACTTCTACATAAGTTGCTACCACATTCACTACCCCACCAGCACCACCAGCTATCTCACCCCCACAAATAGACACCATGAGGATCACCTTTATGGATGAGTGCCAACAGGACACATTTATGTTCCTCTCTCGACGAACCATCATACCCACAAAGTTTTCGATCGTCTGCTCTCTGAATACTTTAGTGCTCACCGAGGGTGTCCAGGCCTTACCAGATAACATAGGGTGGGGGTGATGAGGCCTACACGTACAATAGACTCACATTGGAATTTCTTAGTTCACTCAGGCACCAACCCTCTGGATTTTCATTTCACCTAATGAACATGGACTATGGCATATCCACCGACTCCTTAAACACTATCTTCCGCAGGCCCATGGCAATCATCCCCAGTGCCATTAGGCAAATTCAGTCATTCCCCACTGCATTCGATTTAGATATCTTTTGGGAGCAGATCACTGGCCATACCCCTTTCCATTTTATGTAAGGAAGATACTTTCCTGGTCTCGCATGATGAGATTTTCTTCCTTTAGGCCATGACCCAACCCCGCAACATACATGATGATGGCAACACCTCACCAAAGTATCTCATACATGTCGGTTCTTGGTTGGGTTATAGATTGTTCCACACCCTTCGAAGCCCCAATGCCAAGATTTGATGTGGAGGGTTCATTACACTCATTTCTAGACACCATCCCATTTCTCTTTAGATTCCACCGACCATGACCCCTATTCTTGGCCCCACCTCATTATATCTCTCCATCCTCACCAACGTGTATAAAATCAAAGCTATTTGGGAGTAGAGATTTCTATGGCTCTATGGGATCCTTCACACCACTTACACTACACTTCCCAACCCCGATCACTTCTGTATTGAGTGAGCCATGCAGTAGAGATTTCCACCTGATCAAGCTTTCCCTCCACCTGCGCAGGCACAGCCCCATCCCATTTAGGACCTTATTATTCCCAATCTGCTGCAGCACAGATAGGCCCCATCAGGACATATCTACGACACTTTTCACGGAGATCTCGCCCCCATGGCGAGGGTACTAGCCACACTGGTCATCCTCCTCCATGCTCCTCTATCGAGGAGTGACTCACACGAGTGGAGGACAGGATTCATAATCTTAGGACCACAATGACCAGCACCCTGACCACCTTCCAGTCCTCGATAGACGGCCTCAGGTCCATTGTCACGACTTTACAGTCGCAGTTTGATGTCGTATGTCATTGTCACTATACTCAAGGTCACTATCCTACGGCTGTACCTACTCTCTTTCTTATGCCATCACCATCTCAGCCATTGACATCTACACATCCTTTCACCTCTGCATCACGTTTACCCACACCTACACCATCACATTCACCTTCAACACCATTCACAGATATCGCAGTTCCACAATCTTCTAATGCCCCACCCCCACCCACATTCCATACACATCCGCTACGGCAACACTTCATGCTGAGATAACCCATCTCTTCCCCCTTTCGCACACATCATCATATTCCCACGATTATATCGCATGGAGGACAATGCTTAGTTTATCTTGGGGGAGCATTTCATGCCCATTTTTCCTTTTCATTTTTCTCTTTATCACCACCCCTTCATCCATATGTGTTACGGCCTTAAGGCCGGTCCAGATAATAAAGGCCTATATACATTGGAAGCCCAAGCAGACAGCCCTCCGACCATCCCGAAGGAAGACAAGCCCGAACAGAAGATGTCACGCCCCGCTTCCCAAAAATATGGAGGCAAAGCGTGAGAAGGTCCGCTCAGACTTGAAGCTGCAAAGTTGCAAGTCCGATAAGCGTCAATCAAATTTAAAACTGCAGGTCCTTGCAACGCGAACGAAACAAAGATAATAATAATGAAATGAGACAAAGAATAATCTCAGAATATCCATAAATATAAATTCCAACATCGCAAAAAAGCCACCAGGCTGAAATAAAAGAGAGTCTAAAGGCCTAAACATGGCCAACAAAAGTACATCGTACAAAACAAAGGTGCCACGCACCGACAGCGAACAACAAAACCTAGAACAAAAGAACTCAGCAAAATCACCAAGAAAGGTCATCGGTGTCCACAAAACTCCTCCTGGGCAAACATGGACTCAGGCTCAGCGTCAGCAAAACACCACGTACTCAGCAATGGTCTCTGGCTCAGGGTCTAACATGTGACACCCAAAAGAGCAAGGGGCACATGTCAGCAAGTCTACAAGAGACTTGTGCAAGGAAACTGAAAGTAGGTAAAAGTAAAGCAACCTAGCAGTTCTAGCATGATGCAATGACATGGCAGTTAAAGTAATGAGTGCAACAGGTAAGGTAAAGTAAAGTAAAGTACGAGCATGGCTTTTAAACATGGCATGGATGACAAGTATTACATGAATCATTCACAAGACAAGTACAAGACAAGGAAAGTAAGCACCTCGTGCACAGAGTTCACGCCTTACAGCTAGAGTGGCTGATCGGGCCAACTCCTAAGCTGATTGGTCGCTCAACCCTACCCCTCCACGTGTATCGAGCCAGGGCCTTACCCCTGAACGGGAATGCTCGCTTCTGGATCACGAGCCAGGAAGTGTTTTTAACAAGTATGGCGTAGGGGTGCACCTAGCCCGGGACAAGCAAGTACAAGTATGTAGCGTGTGCTACGAATGCGACATTCCATGCATGGATGACATGACATGGCAAGTAGTAAAGCGTACAGGTAAAGAAAGTAAACGTGACAGTTTAGTATGCATGAACAACAAGTTTAAAGAGTTGAATCTAGCTTCGTTGTTAAGCTAGATCATTTAGGTGACGGATCTAGTTTCGTTGTCAAACTAGATCAAGTAGGCGTCTAGCCAGCTATCATTTCACTGACTAGTCTCTTTTACACAGAAAGCAAGGAAGTGGCCTAAAAACATGGCCCTACACAAGATTTGGCAAGTTTCACTTGCCTGCAAGTACGACGTCTGAGAAACACCGTCCAAGAGAGTCCAAATTCACAATTATCCTACGTGCACAAGTCCACCGGCCTAAAGTCCATATTATTAATCTTGATTAGTGAATTTAAAACATTTAAAACATTTTAAAAACATCAATTTTAGTCTTGATTAACAGGCAATGGGTTGGGGGTCCTAGGGGTGCAAATCGTTACCTCAACACGACGCGAAAGCTACACCGGCGTCGGGTAGCGACGCCGGGGGTTGGAATAAGAGAACGCGCTCCAAGTCCAGATTCCAAATTAGTTTCCTTGCTGGAAAGTTCAGAGCATCAACCGGAGCAACGGTTCCAGATTCCAAAGCTAGCACGTGCGACGACGGGCTACGACGTGTCGCAACGTCGTGCACGGCGAATCGTCAGAGAGATAGCACCTAGGTGGGGCCCACAGTAGTCCTAGGGACCTTTGGGGGACCCACAATACCTCTGGAGAACTTGGGGGGCCCACGGTGGCAAGCGATGCGACGGGTGCGGGGTTACGACGTTTGCTCTCGGTCGGACACAGCCAAATGCGGGGGAACGGCTCGGTCGGTGCGGGGGTACGGGCTTGTGCAGCTGCGGGTGCGGTGCGGGCCTTGGTGCTCTCGGTCAGTGCGGAGCAACCCGTCGATCGGGCACTGCGGATGCGGGGGAGCGGGCGCTGCAACGTTTACAAACGTTGTAACGTTGCGGGTGCGGGCGGGGGCTTCGGTCGGGCACTGTGAGATGCGGGGCGACGGTGCGGGACAGCGAAGCGGGGTTGTGCGGTGCGGGGATGCGGGCCTAGCCCTCGATCAGACCGAGGGCTTCTCTCGGTCGGAGCGGTTGAACGGTGGGGCTGCTGCGCTGCGATGCGGAGCGGGGTTGGGTGCGGAGCGGCTAGCGGTCGGAGCGGTAGATTTGGCTTGGTTTTCTCGGTCAGTGCGGCAGCTATTCGTCGCAACGTTGCGACGAATCGTCGCAATGTCAAATTTGGGTTTTAGAAGAGGCTAGGGTTAATTTCTTGTGAAAATGGGTCTTCCTAGGGGTTGTTTATATAGTGTAGATGGGTTGACTTGGTCTAGGGCTAAATCTAATAGGATTAGAAGTTTAAAATAATTTAAAATTTGAATCTCAACTTCTCCAACTCACCCAAGGATTTGACTTGGTCCAAATGAGCTGGAAATTGGCTCAAAAATTATTTAAAACGTTTAAAACTCAAATAAATTTTATTTGGCCGAAATTAATTTAAAAATAAATTATTAAAAATATTATAAAACTTGTTAAAAATATAAAAGTGGTCAAATAAACTCCAAAAATTATAAAATAAATATCGAGGTGATCGTGATGACGAGAGTGAGCTAACTAAGAAGACGGATCTCAATTTTGACGTCGGAAGACGAAACTAAAAATAGAAACGTCTCCCGTCAAAAGTGAAAATCGCCACGTCTCATCGAATAAGTTTAAATTGTGGGAAAACGACTCGGGAAACGTCGTTCCAATTTAGTGCCACTATTTAATACTCTCAGAGACGTTCACAACGGCATATCACACTAAAGTGTTCACAAACAAACAAAGTCTAAAACAAACACGTGCACGGCCAAAAGCACGTGCACGGACAACGCATAACGAAAAGTGGTCGTTACATCCTCCCCACCTTAGAATAAAGTCCGTCCTCGGACTTTTTAATATATCTAGTCGCTCTAATAACTACCCCAAATCAAGTCACATTATATTTCAAACCAGGTATGGTCATTACAGGTGCTCATATACGCACTCGGTAGTCAAACATTAACACTACCAACACGTATATATATACATTCACGTACGCCATATACTTATACCTATTGTAGTCAGTCAAATTCGTACATGTATTTCAATCATATATATATAAACATACATCCCTTATATAACTACTACCTAGTATAAAACAATAGTTCAGATACTCACATAAGGATAGTCTCACACTTAGCCAATACAATCATTGCTCTACCTATATGTAGCTACCTATGCACAAACATCAAGGGTATACTACCCTCTAATAATCCCTATTATTCATCCAACACCAAACACATCAACACATGTAGTCACACCATACCATTATTAAATCAAGTTCACTATATCTATTATACATTCACCACTACTATAATTTCACGATATGTAGTCATTCAAATACATGCAAATAGTTCACCATATATTCACATCACGTACGGTCCTATAACTGTATTTACGACACGCCACATATACCATAGTCATCAATACCTATAACTAAGCACATACTTACCCGTGCATGGTGCACACCCATACACGCTAACATTTCATTTACATACACCAATCATACCATTATATAACTAGCACACATACACACCTAGTTTTAGCTAGTACACATACGTTCACACGAGCAAGTCCTTAGTAATTAGCTATACCACAAGACCAACACCTATAACTATATACTGGCGTAGCGACCCACAATCATGTGCGTAGCACAACCAGGCACAAACACTCCTATCACTATACATACATCAAACATTGCTATATTCAAACTACAAACATACATTCAATATACCTAGAGTATACCCACTCAAGCTTGAGTGAGACTCAGTACATATATCAGAATATTCTATATACGTAACACGACATTTATACCTATACCGATACCACTCCCATATATATACATCTACCAATACAACCATATACATTCCATAAATCAATCACACTTAATATTTAGTCAGGCAATACTCACATAGTTAAATCAATTTTATATACCATACTAATAACATTACAGACATCAGCACCCACATATTTATAATACCCTCCCTAGTACAAACATTCACCGTATACATAAGTAATGTACATATTCATACCATAGCCTACTACCTATAATTAGTATACTAACACATCCATACGTACATAATAAAGATGTGCAATAGTCGTGTTTACCTCACGGTATGCACGCATGCAACATCCCGTAAAAGCAAGCAATACCAATCAAAATTATAATCTTACTACCATATGTATATCACATTTATACTCAGGCAACAAAACATAACTACTTACGTCTAAACACTACATATATCTACCTACGAGCACATACTCACACGTACTAGTATATGGGTCACGCAATAGGCCTACTTTCTTATCTATACGTTCACCTATTATTATCACACCTATCATACACATAGCTTTACCAATCATTTATTTCAACCATCACAAGTATCTCTAACTACATACACTCCATTAGGTATTCCAACACTAACTCTTATATACACATGCATCCCTAGTATGGTATAGCTAACCACACACAAATCTATAAACACTAACACACAATCAACTTCATAATATCACGAATAAATCTGAGTGTATATATATATATATATCACACAATAGGCAAGCATCGATATACTATGGGGGTACACTCATTCAAGCCCACGTACACAACTTAGGTACGTGCACTACGACTACCTCACAAGGTCCAAGGGCCTACTAACAATTAAGAGTTGACACAGACATTGACGGACCCTAAGGCCTAAGTAATAAAGAGAGGTCGAGAGCGTGACGAGGGAAGGATCGATAAGCACGAGTTCAGATAGGACGAATACAAGGAGACGGCTTGGTTAGGGAAAACATTGGCTCAATGGTGATGTTTAGGTTGAAGGAAGAGGAGATGTAGTGATGCTTAAATAGGATACAGAAAAGGAAATAGGGTGAATAGCACAAGCTAAAATACGCGAAATCTGAAAACTGTTGTACTTCAAAAGTTGAAATCCCAGTCTGAAAAGAAATATTTGGAGATCGATAAAACGAGTTGTTCAAAATAAATTTGAGTCGAACATTCATAATAAGAGAAAATGGTCTATTGGTTTTAAAAATCATTATAAAAGGAAGTAAAATCATTTACACGAATATTAAGGACGTGGTTTAGAAAATTTATACGTCAGTAATTTAATATAATGTTGTCAAAAGTTTTTGAAAGTCAAAGAATGAAATCAAGTAACAGAAGAATTTAAACTCATGTTAAATGCTTCAAAACTTTAGGCTATGGAAAATTTAAAATGATCAATTTGAAACTGCTTTTAGAGAACCAGGGTTTACCAAAAATGAAAAACTGATTCACACAAGGTTCTTAATATACGAGCACAACAAGTCTGGCACGGATATAAAAATAATTGAAAGTATGTATGGTGCACGGAAAAATAATAATAATGACTTAGTATAAGAATTATCAAGATCGAATAGCAAGTCTTTAAAATCAAATCACGGAGGGTCTAAATCAGGAAGTGGTTATGAAAATAGTAATTTTGCAAAACCTGAAATAGCGAGAACGACGAGCAAAAACCAACTTGCTGAAAGCTGAAATTCCATGTGTCTTGAAAAGTATATAAATGGCATAAATCAGGAGGGAAAATTACAAGTTGAATAAAAGTAAGATTCAGAATAAAATTAATATATGAAGGGACGACGCATTTGCATAAGTACGAAAAACATAGGCTGGGAAAATACTATAAGCTAGTATTCAAAAATTCCGGCAAACGTTTTAAAAATTTAAATCAATGAAGGAGTATGAAGTATAGGTATATTAAAATTTTGAACAAAATTAAACTTAGTGGAAGAGAAGATTGATAAATACTTTCAGAAGGTTCAGGTTTTGCAATGGAGATGTTTGAAAATTGACGACGTTCGTCATGAGGCGATCTCGTGAATCGAGGCAAGGAAATTGGTCGGATGATCAAATCATACATACGCCTAGGATATGGATCAGGAAAGTCTACGGAGACTCCTACGGTCGACCCACTAAAGGTTAGGAACTAGGCGCTAAGACCTTCTAAAGGGCTGGACGGTAGTGAAATGCATTCAGCTTGGTCCGGAATCGATGAACCCAAGCGAACGACTAAAGGAAATTCTAGAAGTCTAATATGGTCAGGGGTAGACAATAACCACTAAGGTAACTCCTACGACGATCAATTGCTGACAGGGAGTCTAACTAACAATCAGAGGCCCCTAACTAGCAAGCACAGACGTCTAACTAAATCTTCTTACCACCTAGTGCCGTAAGAAAACGACTAGACTCAGGGCTTATGACTCGGATGTTGCAATTTATTTAATGGACATTCCGTTATTATCATTGTTTCGTTAATTCGCAATTGCAAGACTGACCTGCATGGGCCACCAACAAAACCTGTCACGCCCCGCTTCCCAAAAATATGGAGGCAAAGCGTGAGAAGGTCCGCTCAGACTTGAAGCTGCAAAGCTGCAAGTCCGATAAGCGTCAATCAAATTTAAAACTGCAGGTCCTTGCAACGTGAACGAAACAAAGATAATAATAATGAAATGAGACAAAGAATAATCTCAGAATATCCATAAATATAAATTCCAACATCGCAGAAAAGCCACCAGGCTGAAATAAAAGAGAGTCTAAAGGCCTAAACATGGCCAACAAAAGTACATCGTACATAACAAAGGTGCCACGCACCGACAGCTAACAACAAAACCTAGAACAAAAGAACTCAGCAAAATCACCAAGAAAGGTCACCGGTGTCCACAAAACTCCTCCTGGGCAAACATGGACTCAGGCTCAGCGTCAGAAAAACACCACATACTCAGCAACGGTCTCTGGCTCAGGGTCTAACATGTGACACCCAAAAGAGCAAGGGGCACATGTCAGCAAGTCTACAAGAGACTTGTGCAAGGAAACTAAAAGTAGGTAAAAGTAAAGCAACCTAGCAGTTCTAGCATGATGCAATGACATGGCAGTTAAAGTAATGAGTGCAACAGGTAAGGTAAAGTAAAGTAAAGTACGAGCATGGCTTTTAAACATGGCATGGATGACAAGTATTACATGAATCATTCACAAGACAAGTACAAGACAAGTACAAGACAAGGAAAGTAAGCACCTCGTGCACAGAGTTCACGCCTTACAGCTAGAGTGGCTGATCGGGCCAACTCCTAAGCTGATTGGTCGCTCAACCCTACCCCTCCACGTGTATCGAGCCAGGGCCTTACCCCCGAACGGGAATGCTCACTTCTGGATCACGAGCCAGGAAGTGTTTTTAACAAGTATGGCGTAGGGGTGCACCTAGCCCGGGACAAGCAAGTACAAGTATGTAGCGTGTGCTACGAATGCGACATTCGATGCATGCATGACATGACATGGCAAGTAGTAAAGCGTACAGGTAAAGAAAGTAAACGTGACAGTTTAGTATGCATGAACAACAAGTTTAAAGAGTTGGATCTAGCTTCGTTGTCAAGCTAGATCATTTAGGTGACGGATCTAGTTTCGTTGTCAAACTAGATCAAGTAGGCGTCTAGCCAGCTATCATTTCACTGACTAGTCTCTTTTACGCTGAAAGCAAGGAAGTGGCCTAAAAACATGGCCCTACACAAGATTTGGCAAGTTTCACTTGCCTGCAAGTACGACGTCTGAGAAACACCGTCCAAGAGAGTCCAAATTCACAATTATCCTACGTGCACAAGTCCACCGGCCTAAAGTCCATATTATTAATCTTGATTAGTGAATTTAAAACATTTAAAACATTTTAAAAACATCAATTTTAGTCTTGATTAACAGGCAATGGGTTGGGGGTCCTAGGGGTGCAAATCGTTACCTCAACACGACGCGAAAGCTACACCGGCGTCGGGTAGCGACGCCGGGGGTTGGAATAAGAGAACGCGCTCCAAGTCCAGATTCCAAATTAGTTTCCTTGCTGGAAAGTTCAGAGCATCAACCGGAGCAACTGTTCCAGATTCCAAAGCTAGCACGTGCGACGACGGGCTACGACGTGTCGCAACGTCGTGTACGACGAATCGTCGGAGAGATAGCACCTAGGTGGGGCCCACAGTAGTCCTAGGGACCTTTGGGGGACCCACAATACCTCTGGAGAACTTGGGGGGCCCACGGTGGCAAGCGATGCGACGGGTGCGGGGTTGCGACGTTTGCTCTCGGTCGGACACAGCCAAATGCGAGGGAACGGCTCGGTCGGTGCAGGGGTACGGGCTTGTGTAGCTGCGGGTGCGGTGCGGGCCTTGGTGCTCTCGGTCAGTGCGGAGCAACCCGTCGGTCGGGCGCTGCGGATGCGGGGGAGCTGGCGCTGCAACGTTTGCAAACGTTGCAACGTTGCGGGTGCGGGCGGGGGCTTCGGTCGGGCACGGTGAGATGCGGGGCGACGGCGCGGGACAGCGAAGCGGGGTTGTGCGGTGCGGGGATGCGGGCCTAGCCCTCGGTCAGACCGAGGGCTTCTCTCGGTCGGAGCAGTTGAACGATGGGGCTGCTGCGCTGCGATGCGGAGCGGGGTTGGGTGCAGAGCGGCTAGCGGTCGGAGCGGTAGATTTGGCTTGGTTTTCTCGGTCGGTGCGGCAGCTGTTCGTCGCAACGTTGCGACGAACCGTCGCAATGTCAAATTTGGGTTTTGGAAGAGGCTAGGGTTAATTTCTTGCGAAAATGGGTCTTCCTAGGGGTTGTTTATATAGTGTAGATGGGTTGACTTGGTCTAGGGCTAAATCTAATAGGATTAGAAGTTTAAAATAATTTAAAATTTGAATCTCAACTTCTCCAACTCACCCAAGGATTTGACTTGGTCCAAATGAGCTGGAAATTGGCTCAAAAATTATTTAAAACGTTTAAAACTCAAATAAATTTTATTTGGCCGAAATTAATTTAAAAATTAATTATTAAAAATATTATAAAACTTGTTAAAAATATAAAAGTGGTCAAATAAACTCCAAAAATTATAAAATAAATATCGGGGTGATCGTGATGACGAGTGTGAGCTAACTAAGAAGACGGATATCAATTTTGAAGTCGGAAGACGAAACTAAAAATAGAAACGTCTCCCGTCAAAAGTGGAAATCGCCACGTCTCATCGAATAAGTTTAAATTGTGGGAAAACGACTCGGGAAACGTCGTTCCAATTTAGTGCCACTATTTAATACTCTCAGAGACGTTCACAACGGCATATCACACTAAAGTGTTCACAAACAAACAAAGTCTAAAACAAACACGAGCACGGCCAAAAGCACATGCACAGACAACGCACAACGAAAAGTGGTCGTTACAGAAGATCGCCCCCACACTGGTAAGCTCGCCTCGCTTGGCGGCAAGCTTGCCAACAGAACCAAGAGAATGGCTCGTCAACCGATCAAGCAGGAAGCTCGCCGGCCTAGCATGGAAGAAGCCCGCTTATTCTCCAAACAAGAAGCACGGCCAGGGAGTCCGAAGACACTAAGCTCGGATGCCGGGCTTGGCTCTTCCTAAGGGCTTCCTAGCATAAATATCTCTGACACGGTGACGTAGGGCCACCTACGCCCCTATTAATGCCAGAGGTTAAGAACGAGAATTGATGGTCGCTCATCGTGTCTCCCATAAATTCATTAATGTGTCTGCCACCGTCTGACAATTATTAATGTGTAAATATCTCTGACACCCTCACCGACCTATCACGTCTCCACTTGTGCTCCAGCTAAGAAGACTCGACAGGTGATTGGACGACGAGCAATCGAATCTCGACCCTAGAAATACCCCCACTCTAGCCACCAAGGAGAGCGTTGGTTAGTTGAAATCTTAACTTCTATCCATTATTCAAGGTCGGATATCCCCCATATCTGTACCTTTCTCATAAGCTCGCCATGCAACGCCGATCAACCTTAAGATCCTCAAGCTTGTTCGACATACTCTATACAAGTCACCCACTGACTTAAGCATTGGAGAGTCTATGGGTTGACAGCCATCTCAGCCTTTCTGACGAGTTGTTAATCTCATAGGAAGCTTGCCTCAGCTGCTAAGAGTTGGAGACCTTCGGTGATCATCAGGTGACCATGGATTCTTCGCCTCCGAAGCGTGCTCCAAGTCGTGCTAGCCTCATCATCAACCCCATACTTGTAATCATTGTATCCGTGATTCGCATTAAATATAAATCATATTGTTGGGTGGACTTGACCTACATCAATTGGCGCCGTCTGTGGGAACTAGGGTTACACCCATGTCGGACACCACATGCAGCCACCGCAGCCATCGTCATGGCAAGCAGCCTATGGCAGAGGAGAACCACTCTCCCAGAAGAACTCCTCTGATGGATCTACCCCTTGAGGGGTCGGCCACTGTCATTCAGGACGCGGCCGTTGGTGTCTACAAAAGCTTTGAAAACTCCACCAAAATGATGGAGGACTGGGCCGTTGCCAGGCAGGCCTGGCCGCATCCATCAGAAGGCCCCTCCAGACCCTACAATGTGAAGCGAGACCACATCCCCCAATTTAACAAAGAACCGATCGCACAACAAAGGCGGTTCAGAGAAGGAAAAGCGACCGCTCTGTAGAAGTAGTTCGATGACGAGGAGGAGGCCACTTATCAAAGGCGACTGGATGAATAAGCAACCGTCCGATAGCACCAATTCATCACTGCTGCGAGGGAGAGGCCTCAGGATGGGAGCCAAGGAGCCCCCCAGGCGTCGGCCTTGATAGTTCGAGAAAGTCCCAGGCTGGATCATGTTGAAAGCCATCGTTGCGGGAGATCGCCGAGCCCGAGATGAGAAGGGCGTGCCCACCGTAGCAGAAGTCCCCCGGTCGGGACACCACTCTCCTAGGCGTAATGACCGGTGGCAAGGGAACCACGACCAAAGCCTGACCCCTGGGGGCAAGAGAGGAATGCCTCTGAGCACCGAGGTGGCTTATCTGGCAATTCCAACCAGCGGCAAGAATACCGAAGTGGCAGGGACATCTCTCGAAGGTTGCCAACGCCTCCCCCCAACCATGAAGAAGATAACACGTTGACCCGAAGGGTGATCTTAATCTCGGTATCATATAGGTTCAAACAACCTCAGTTTGAACTGTATGATGGTTTGGGTGATCCCCTGGAGCAAGTGCAGCAATACATGTGAGTGATGGAGATCCATGGAGTGGATGACGCCCTACTCTGCTGAGCTTTCTAGACGACCTTAAAGAAATCGATGATGAAGTGGTACAACAGCCTGCCTAACCGCTCCATTAATACGTTCGGCGACCTTTCCCACAAGTTCTGTCAATGGTTCTTGGCGGGGCGATGAAGGAGGAAGGCGTCAGACTATCTGTTCTCGGTGATCCATAAGGAGGGGGACCATCTGCAAATTCTTGCATTGCTTCAACGAGGAGAGACTCAATGTGACGAGCTACGGAGATGAGCTCGTCATGGTAGCCTTCAAGAAGGGTCTAGCAAATAGGAGTCTGCTCAAGTCGTAGCTACATGATCTGCCTGCCAACCTCGACGCCCACTTTGCCCGGGCGGAGAAGTATATGCTAAGCAAGGAGGCGTTGGGGATGATGAAGGAGGCCACACCAGACAAAGCCCCCTGTATTGAAGTGAGGCCCAGTGAGCGGCTGAGATGGGAAGATCGCCCCCAAGGGCGTAACTAGGACCACCCCAGAGGGCACGATCAAGACGGCCCCCGAGGGCACAACCAGGGAGGCCTTCGAGGCCAGGATCGCCCTGGACCACTGAGGGGGTTTCTTTCCCCCAGGAACCCCGCTCCAAGAGGCGGGACTGAAACAGCGCAGGAGATTAACTACATCAGACTCAACGATCCCCTGGCAGAAGTGATGACGGCAGCCATGGCGAGCGGGCTTCTTAAAGACGTGCCCCCGGAGATGAGGTCAAGGCCCATCACAAGAAACACACAGAAGTACTATCGGTATCATCACGACCATGGTCATGATACCGATGACTGCTATGCACTAAAGAAGGACATAGAGCGGCTGATCTAGGGGGGCATCTCCGGATATTTATCGACCAGGGAAGACCAGGCCGTGATGGAGGAGCAACCTCAGAAGCTGGTCGGCCAACCCATGATGCCAAACAAGTGGCCCACCACATGCCTGAGAGTATCATGTAATCTACGGTGGGCCGGCACAGGGCAGTACATCAGCATCGACGAGGAAGACTTATGCCCGACAGGTTATAACGGTTGGCACCGACATAGGGGCAAAAAGGAGAAGAGTAGATCGTCCCCCCATCTCCTTCTCTGATGAAGACCTAGAGGGGGTCGAGCTGCCATATGAAGATGCCATCGTCATCGAAGCTCTCATAGGGCCAGCTATCGTAAGAAGACTCCTGGTCGACACAAGCAGCTCGTGAGACATCATGTTCTTGTCCACGATCCAGAAGATGGGACTGAATGAGGCGAAGCTGAAGCCATGATTGGGACCGATTGTCGACTTCACCAGCCATTCGGTGCCTATTGTTGGAGTGATCACCCTGCCCGTCATCCTGGGGGAGATGCCGAAGGTTGGCACTCGAAAGACACAGTTCTTCATTGTTGACGTCGCCTCAGCATACAACGTCATCATCGGGCAGCCTTACATGACTGCCGTGGAAGCTCTCACCTCGCTTCCACATTAAATGGTGAAATTCCAGACTTTGCACGGGGTTTGATAGGTGCGGGGATGCCAGAAGCTCTTACAAAGCTGCTATGTCGGCTCCACCAAACACAAGAAGTCCGAGCAAGCCTTGTCGATCGACCTCCTTGACGATTGGGAGGACTTCACTCATCAACAACCAGCTCTGGTGGAGGACATAGAGGAGGTGCCATAGGCAGAGGAAGCAGATAAGACTTTGTCTATTGGCACGAAGCTTCCCGCAGAGCTAAAAGCGGAGCTAGTCAACCTCCTTAGAGCGAATGCGGATATTTTCACATGGTCGCCCTCGGACATGCCTAGAGTCTACCATGTGGTGATCGTGCATGAGTTACACATCGACCCAGAAGCTCGCCCAGTCGGACAAAAGAAGCGGAGCGTGGGGGGAGAGAAGATGCAAGCAACAGGCGAGGAGGTGGAGTGGCTCCTTGAGGCTGGGTTCTTTAGAGAAGTGAGATACCCTAACTGACTCGCTAATGTGGTGATGGTAAATAAGCCCAATGGTAAATAGAGAATGTGCGTGGACTTCACCGACCTTAACAAGGCATGCCCAAAAGATAGCTTCTCGCTACCGAGGATCGACCACCTAGTGGACAACGCCTCTGGGTACGAGCTGCTGACCTTCATGGACGCCTTCTCAGGCTACAATCAAATCTAGATGGGGACCCACGATGAGGAGAAGACGTCGTTCATCAACGACCGGGGGACGTTTTGCTACACAAAGATGTCATTCGGACTCAAGAACGCGGGAGCAACCTATCAACGCATGGTAAACAAAATCTTTCACCCTCGGGTCAGTAGGAATCTTGAAGTCTACATCGATGAAATGATGGTCAAGTCAAAGAAGGCCGAGGATCATCTCACCGACCTTGAGGAGACCTTCCAGAAAGTGCGGCGCTACAACCTGTGGCTCAACCCAGCGAAGTGCATATTCGGCGTCTGGTCTGGGAAGTTCCTCAGCTTCATGATCACCAAACGAGAAATCTAGGCCATCCCCGACAAGATATCTGCTCTCATCAACATGGGTGAGATAAGGACTATCAGAGACTTACATAAGCTAAACGACCGAATGACCGCCCGTCCATTTGGCACTCAAATCGGGACGAGGATACTAGGATTAGAATTTGTAAACTACAAGCGCACGGTGTCGATGTGTGGCTTGGAGGTCGAACACATGGAGGCGTGTGTTGTGCTTATGAACAATCGGGATCCAGATCACCCGGTGGGTGAGCTGGCTTAATTGCTTATTGGATGTCACGATGGTAAACTAATGGAAAATGTGTAAGAGATAAAAAATGCAACCTAGGACCTTTGCTTTCGCAATATCATGAGTTCTCACTATTTCGACCGAAAGATAGGAATGTGATCGGATTCTAGGGTTTAGCGGTGAGACGTTGCCTCTAATAGTGGTACCTAGCATCCCATGGGCCCGATATTTCGGTCGATGCCCAGGATGATACGCTAGGTCTACCCGGGTTCAGACGGTGGGCATTCCTATGTCCAACACCGCCCGACTCTGGGAGCACTAAGCTTGCAACTATTGCTCCCGACATTTCATCCAAGCCATTCCCACGCACGAGGAATCAATGTCTTCGCTAGGGGGTGAGCTGTGGCTAGGGGATCAAACTCCCGTTTTATTTCCCCTTCGCCCGACGGTCAAAGGCGGTCTTTCTCCCACCAGTGACAATAAAATGCCCCCGCGTAACCATCTAAATCCTTATATCCTATCGAATCCCTAATCATATGGTCGTTCTAGGGAGAACCCACGAAGGGGCTTCCACCAATGTCCCAGATTTAAGAACTACTCAGTAATCATCGTATGAGATGCAATAAAACAGATTATAGACATTGAAATGAAAATCAAGCAATAGATTACTGTAGCAAATGGTATTATAAACGCAATATTAAAGTATGAGAATGATCAAGAAACTTACAAATAAAAATAAATTCAGAGCAACCAAAACCCCTAAAAACAGCTTAAGAAAATGGGGATTACGTTTTCTGGGAAACCTAGCCCTATTTATACATTTTGGCAAGATGCCAGGGAATATTCCCACTAAAAGACAAAATTAGACGTCCACTCGATCGGTTGAAACTTCAACCGATGGGGTGAGTCGATCGTTGGACTTGGTCTTCGACTCTGATACACCTCACCCGATCGGTGAAACGATCTGGTGAGTCCTTGAATTCTCGAGCATGGAATCAGCTGCTACAGTTGACCCGATCGGTTGAAAGTCAACCGATCGGGTGAACTTCGGCTCTAAAAATAGAGAAATGTGTCGCATCCACCCGATCACTGAACCGATCGGGTGGAGTTTCTTCTTCTTCAGGTGTGATACGGCCGCATGAACCGATCGGGTGGGACTGTCCACCCGATCAGTTGAGAGCTGATACGTAGTTTCTCTTGATGATTTGCTATCAGGATCTCATGCGACACCTCCCATTGCTTCGGGGACTCATGATGTTGGCCTTATATGTCCCCTGTGCAAGCAATATCCTGCAAAAGCACACAAACACAATGAAAGTGAAAAGGAACTAAAAATCACAAAAAGACGGACTCAAAATAACGAAAAACAATGGGAAATTACAGACAAGACGTGCGTGAATATACAAAATATAAATGCACATCACCGAATCACCGCACTGGGAGATTCATGTCGAAGTCCGTGGATAGGTTCCTCATGTTCTTCAAGATTCCACGGAAGGCCCTCGGTAAGAGGAATGGAATAAGGAAGGAGGTCAAATGGGACGACTCCTATGCCCAAGCCTTTGGCAAACTTAAAGACAATCTACAGAGCCCATTGCTCCTCGTAAAGCCGGAGGAAGGAGAGCGGCTCGGCCTCTGTCTCGCCACCACTGAAGAAGCTGTCAGCTCGGTCCTAGTAAAGGAGGACGTGGGCATCCAAAGGCTAGTCAACTATGCAAGTAGGGTGCTCTGGGAGGCGGAGACCCGCTATAGTCCCATCGAGAAGTTTGCCTACTGCCTGAACCTAACGACAAGGAAGCTCTGACCTTACTTCCAAGCGAATCAATTATTGTCTACACCAACTCGCCACTTGAAAAAAATCTGAGAAAGCTGGAGAGATCGGACCGAATGTTGAATTGGAGCATCGAGCTCAGCGAGTTCGACATCATCTACAAACCCAGGGTGGCGATAAAGGTCAGGCGCTGTCAGACTTCGTTGCCGAGTGCACCGTCAAAGAGATTGGCGAAGCAATGCCTGACGATTGGTTAGACATACTACAGCAGCAACTCATCGACGAGAACCCTCCATCAACTTTCACCTAGTCCGAAGGCAAGCTATGGATCGTCCATGTCGATGGATCAGCCACATGGTCGGGAAGCGGAGCCGGCATTGTACTAGAGACCCTGGAGGGAAGCCTACTGGAGTACGCACTCCGCTTCAAATTATCGATGACCAATTATATGGCAGAGTATGAGACTGTCCTCAACGGGCTAAAGCTCTACCAGGCACTGGGGGTGACAAATGTGCTGTTAATCAGCGACTCAAGGCTCGTTGTCCAAAAAATTGAAGGCTTCATCGAAGCGAGGGAGGATCGGATAAAGCGGTACCTGAAGTGAGCCCAGACCGAGCCCAGATAATAAAAGCCATATACATTGGAAGCCCAAGCAGACAGCCCTCCGACCATCCCGAAGGAAGAGAAGTCTGAACAGAAGATCGCCCTCACACTGGGAAGCTCGTCTCGCTTGGTGGCAAGCTCGCCAACAGAACCAAGAGAATGGTTCATCAGCCGATCAAGCAGGAAGCTCATCGGCCTAGCATGGAAGCAGCCCACCTATTCTCCAAACAAGAAGCATGGCCAGGGAGTTTAAAGACACCAAGCTCGGACGTCATGCTTCGCTCTTCCTAAAGGTAGCCTAGCACAAATATCTCTGACAGGGTGACGTAGGGCCACTTACGCCCCCATTAATGCCAGAGGTTAAGAACGAGAACTGATGGTTACCCATCGTGTCTCCCATTAATGCATTAATGTGTCTGACACCATTTGACACACATTAATGCGTAAATATCTCTGACACCCTCGCCGACCTATCGCGTCTCCACTTGTGCTCCAGCTAAGCAGACTCGACAGTTAATTGGACGGCGAGCAACCGACTCTCGACCCTATAAATACCCCACTCCAGCCACCAAGGAGGGGGTTAGTTAGTTGAAATCTTAACTTCTATCCATTATTCAAGGACAGATATCCCCCATATATTTGTGCCTTCCTCATAAGCTCGCTACGCAACGACAATCTACCTTAAGATTGTCAAGCGTGTTCGACATAATCCATACAAGTCACCCACTGACTTAAGCATTGGAGAGGCTATGGGTTGACAGCCAACCTAGCCTTTCTAACGAGTTGTTAATCTCACAGGAAGCTCGTCTCAGCTGTCGGGAGTCGACGACCTTCGGCGATCATCAGGCGACCTTGGATTCTTCGCCTCCGAAGCGTGATCCAAGTCGTGCTAGCCTCGTCATCAACCCCATACTTGTAATCATTGTACCCGTGATTTCCATTAAATATAAATCATATTTTTAGGCGGACTTGGCCCGCAATAATATGTATATATCTTCACTCTTCCTCTTTTTTCACTTTCCCTTTCTTTTCCCTTTTCCTTTTCTTTCCCACATGCACCTTATTTTCTCCTCTTATGCATTCAAAAACGAGAAAAATTTGAAAAATCAAAAACAACAAAAATATTTGCATTCACATCATGCATCCTACACCTTCATGCACGCATGTGTATATATATATGCATTCGCTTTGAGAATTTTTCGACATCGAGATTTTATATGCGTGGTTTGTTGAATTGAATTTCATTTTCTATCTTTTATGCTCGACTTCTCGATGTCGATTAGGATGTTTGATTAGGATAAGTCTCTAGCTTTAGATCCCACTTAATATGATCGGTATGCCTATTCTCATAGTCTCTAGGATAGTAGTATTCGAAACCGACCTAGGTTGAATTTTTCTTAGGAAACCACCTTATGCATGGACCATAGAATCGAGTTGAGCATAATGGTTTATAATCATTCGATACTTGGGTAACGACATATCACAAAGTACTGAGGATTGATTGTGATTAACCGATTCATGCTATTGAAAAAAAAGGAAAAAAAGAAATTATTTATGAAAATGAAAATTTTTATGTATATAAAGAGAATTGTATGTGCATCGTTATCCCAGCAACACCTAGTAGCCGGATCCCCATGCCTCAGGAAGCATCGGGGCTCGTACCGAAAGGTTTAGCTTGAGAAAGTGCTTATGAATAAGGATTAAATTGGTTTGAGCTAGTAGGTCCGAGGGGTCCTTCTTGGCCTGATACCCTAAGGTCGTCTGACCTGGGAGTCATCGACCTCGCGTTCCTTACACAAACGAATTAGAATCCCAACAGAAAAAAGAGAATGAAATGAAAAATGGAAGCATTAATGAACATAGCAATACCATGAACCAAGAAATGTTGGCGTGTTATGAGAGCCACTTCTTTGATAGACCAATAACCCATTATCCGATACTTATCCGTTCCTCGACCATCGCATAACCTCAATTCCCATTCATTCGACCTAGGGACCGGTTAGAGGAAATATCCTAGGATTTGAGCATGGCCATAGCTTAGTATATTATTTGATGATTTGAGCTCGAAACGACGTCTTGAGATTATAGTCTATTCGATGGAAGGAAATCGGCATGCTTAGTTTCCATGAATTTGAGATTTCTATTCACCCACGTACATATACTCGATATTGCAAAATTATCAAAGTCTCATGTCATCATTTGTGTGCTTGCTTGCAAGCCTCCAATTTTCACTCTCTCATGTCTTCCTTGAGGACAAGGGTTCAGTTTGGGCGATTTTGATGTGTTATATATATATACTAGTCATAACCCGTGCCCGCGGGCACGGTTCATTTAAGATTTCCCCCGCGAAATCTTTGTTCCCCAAAAAATTATTTCCACAGTCAAAATTTAACAGAACAATAAATTAGCATAAAGATATTTAGCGGCGCGGGCACCTTAGGCGAGGAACAACAAATTAGGCGCAAGCGCCTTCGGCGCGGAACAACAAAGTCGGCGTCGAACAACAAATTTGGCACCTGCGCCTTTGGCACGGAACAACAAATTAGCGTAAAAAAATTTAGCGGGCGCCTTCGGCGCGAAACAACAAACCTCAGGGATTTTTACGCTAATATGTTGTTCCGCTAAATTTTTTATTTTATTTTATTTAATGGATCATGCTTATCCGCAATATTTCCCCAGGCACTTTTAATTTCAAAGTTTAGGTTCCCAACGTACTTATCTCCCCAAATTTAATCTCCACAATCTTTTCCAATGCACTCCTAATTTCAAAGTTTAGGTTTCCAAGGCACATTTTCTCCCAAATTTAATCTCTGAAATCTTTCCCAAGACACTTCTAATTTCAAAGTTTTGTTTCCCAAGAAAATTTTCCCACCAAAATTTAAGTTTTCCCACTGAAATTTTCACATAATCCTATCTCAACCATTGATTTATCAAGATCAAATATCAGCCACTCTTTATCTTGTCCTAGTCAGCCCTAAAATTCAAAAAACGTTGTCAAATGTATTATTTATATATATATATATATATATATATATATATATATATATATATATATATATATATATATATATATATATAGCAAAAAATGTACCTAAGAACGTGCGCATGTAGAATTACCTGCGCACGCCCCCTCTGTTCGGTGTTTGTAAATATTTTTTTTTTTGAATTTTTTTTTGCAGTAGCTAGATATACTTGTTATGAAGCTCCCCACAAAATTTCAGGTCAATCCGACACCGTTTGAGCCTCCGTTCATCGATTTCAAAAACGTTGCGCAAAACTGTCCAGAATTTGGACAGTTTTGCGCAACGTTTTTGAAATCGATGAACGGAGGCTCAAACGGTGTCGGATTGATCTGAAATTTTGTGGGGAGCTTCATAACAAGTATATCTAGCTACTGCAAAAAAAATTTTCAAAAAAAAATATTTAGAAACCCCGAACAGAGGGGGCGTGCGCAGGTAATTCTACCTGCGCACGTTCTCAGGCACATTTGCCCCATATATATATATACTAGTCATTACCCGTGCCCATAGGGCACGGTTTATTTAATGGCTGAGTTTTTCTCCCCCACAAATTTCAAGTTCACCCAAATTTCAAGTTTTCCCACAAAATTTCAAGTTTTTCCCCAAATTTAAGGTTTCTCCCAAAATTTAAGTCCCCCCAAAATTGTCATTACCACCTAGGACAAACTTGCCACGTAGGACAAAGCTTTGTCCTAGTAGGATAAGATTCAAAATCTTCATAGAACTGGAAAAAAAATGGCCGGAAGGGGTGAGAATAAAAAGTGTGGGTGTGTGTGTGGGGAGGGTCCATAGGCAAAAATACAAAAACCGGGGGTGTATGTGCAAAATTCCCCACCTCCTCTTTTATCCCTCAAAATCTCATCTCTTATATTTTCTCTTATTCAATTTCCTTGTTTTATATAATAGATATCCAAATTCTCTTATCCAATTTCTCATGTCCAAATTCTCTTATCAATTTCTCTTGATAACATCCGTCTTTTATATAATAGATATCCCTTATCCAATTTCTCTTGTCCAATATCTCTTATCCAATTTCTCTTGATAACATCTCTTGTTTGTAATATAGATATCTCTTATCCAATTTCTCTTGATAACATCACTCTTATCCAATTTCTATCGTCCAATATCGCTTATTCAATTTCTCTTGATAACATCCCTTTTTATAATATAGATATCTCTTATCCAATTTATCTTGTCCAATATCTCTTATCCAATTTCTCTTGATAACATCCCTCTTTTATAATATAGATATCACTTATCCAATTTCTCATGTCCAATATCTCTTATCCAATTTCTCTTGATAACATCCCTCTTTTATAATATAGATATCTCTTATCCAATTTCTCATGTCCAATATCTCTTATCCAATTTCTCTTGATAACATCCCTCTTTTATAATATAGATATCTCTTATCCAATTTCTCTTGATAACATCCCTCTCTTATAATATAGATATCTCTTATCCAATTTCTCTTGTCCAATATCTCTTATCCAATTTCTCTTGATAACATCCCTATTTTATAATATAGATATCTCTTATCCAAATTCTCTTTTCCAATATCTCTTAACCAATTTCTCTTGATAACATCCCGCTTTTATAATATAGATATCTCTTATCCAATTGCTATTTTCCAATATCACTTATCCAATTTCTCTTGATAACATCCCTCTTTTATAATATAGATATCTCTTATCCAATTTCTCTTGTCCAATATCTCTTATCCAATTTCTCTTGATAACATCCCTCTTTTATAATTTAGATATCTCTTATCCAATTTCTCTTGTCCAATATCTATTATCCAATTTCTCTTGATAACATCCCTCTTTTATAATATAGATATCTCTTATCCAATTTCTCTTTTCCAATATCTTTTATCCAATTTCCCTTGATAACATCCCTCTTTTATAATATAGATATCTCTTATCCAATTTCTCTTTTCCAATATCTCTTATCCAATTTCTCTTGATAACATCCCTCTTTTATAATATAGCTATCTCTTATCCAATTTCTCTTTTCCAATATCTCTTACCTATTTTCTCTTGATAACATCCCTCTTTTACAATATAGATATCTCTTATCCAATTTCTCTTTTCCAATATCTCTTATCCAATTTCTCTTGATAACATCCCTCTTTTATAATATAGATATCTCTTATCCAATTTATCTTGTCCAATATCTCTTATCCAATTTCTCTTGATAACATCCCTCTTTTATAATATAGATATCTCTTATCCAATTTCTCTTTTCCAATATCTCTTATCCAATTTCTCTTGATAACATCCCTCTTTTATAATATAGATATCTCTTATCCAATTTCTCTTGTCCAATATCTCTTATCCAATTTTTCTTGATAACATCCCTCTTTTATAATATAGATATCTCTTATCCAATTTCTCTTGTCCAATATCTCTTATCCAATTTCTCTTGATAACTTCCCTCATTTATAATATAGATATCTCTTATCCAATTTCTCTTGTCCAATATCTCTTAACCAATTTCTCTTGATAACATCCCTCTTTTATAATATAGATATCTCTTATCCAATTTCTCTTGTCCAATATCTCTTATCCAATTTCTCTTGATAACATCCCTCTATTATAATATAGATATCTCTTATCCAATTTCTCGTGTCCAATTTCTCTTATCCAATTTCTCTTGATAACATCCCTCTATTATAATATAGATATCTCTTATCCAATTTCTCTTGTCCAATATCTCTTATCCAATATCTCTTGATAACATCCCTCTTTTATAATATAGATATCTCTTATCCAATTTCTCTTTTCCAATATGTCTTATCCAATTTCTCTTGATAACATCCCTCTTTTATAATATAGATATCGCTTATCCAATTTCTCTTGTCCAATATCTCTTATCCAATTTCTCTTGATAACATCCCTCTTTTATCATATAGATATCTCTTATCCAATTTCTCTTGTCCAATTTCTTTTATCCAATTTCTCTTGATAACATCCCTCTTTTATAATATAGATATCTCTTATCCAATTTCTCTTGTCCAATATCTCTTATCCAATTTCTCTTGATAACATCCCTCTTTTATAATATATATATATATATATATATATATATATATATATATATATATATGGGCAATCTTCCATTGCGAAAAAATGGTGCGAAAGCCCGTGCGAAAACATTTTTTTTATTTTTTTGAAATTTTTTTTTTCAAAATTTCTTTTTTTGATGTTTAATCCATACAAATATATACCCCAGGGAAAATAATCTCTTATCCAATTTCTCTTGATAACATCCCTCATTATTTTTTGAGGGGGGGTTTATGATGATATTTTTGAAAAAAAAAATTTCAAAAAAAAGATATTTTCGCATATATATATATATATATATATATATATATATATATATATATATATATAACAATCATTTTATATGCATCTCAAATCATTTCGTACCCAGTTCTATTCTATTTGTCCCATTTTAGTCCCTTTACTCTTGGGTATCTCACATGTATTGCAAGAGAAAACGTGGAGTTTTGGGTCCAAGAACGGGAGAAAAAGAGATGAAATGAAGCAAGAATCAATCAATGATCAAATCAAGGGAAAAAGAGAGCCAAAGTGCCCCACGCGACCGCGTGGTTTATCCACGTGGCCGCGTCACTGGGACAGCCCCAGGCTACTAAAGATGCACTCCACATGGTCATGGTCAAGAATCCAAATAGTCACATCACTAGAGAGTAGAAGATAAGGAAATCACAATTCGACGCGGTCATCTGGATAACGATGCTACTACGTCGATCCGAGAGCTGCCAAAGCCAAATGGTCACTTCACGCAACCGTTTTGATGAAGATTTGAAGGAGATGAACGCCAAACGACGTGGTCGCATGGCCAATCCATGCGGTCGCATCGCCTGAAGCCTAAAGCCCCAATGTTACACACTGAAGCAAAACGACCGCTTTGTTTTCGACACGGTCGTGTCTAATTGGGGCCCCTAGGTTTTTCTGGGAGACTTCAAGGGACTTTTTGGGACTTTTGAGGGGTATAAATACCTTTCTCCCTGCTTTGATCCAGAGGATGCCTTTTGCAGAGCTTTTTCAGAGTTTTTAGCATTGTAATCAGGATTAATTTTCCAACATTCTCTGCAACTTTAATTTTCCTTTGTTAATTTCCAGAATCTAGTTCTAATATTGAATACAAAATTAGTTTTCTTAGTCTCTATTATTTTGGATTGTGTTGATTATGAATTTCTATCTTGTTCTTATTGCCATGGATATTCCTTTAATGAAATTGATTGTTTCTATATGCATGTATCGTAAGTAGTGTCTTATATAGGATCATGGGTTAAACCCCATTAGATTTATCCATGAATTGATGAAATATTGGTTAATTGTTGAACAATTGGCGATGTGGGTATGCTAGGATTATTATTATAAATGCAAATTGATCTCCCCTTGTGGATAAATAGATTAGTCGATGGTAAAAGTCGAGGTTAATCTAGGGTTTTCAATCTCTACATTAATCCATACAATCGGTGCGGTTGACGAGAGTCGGGCATTGATTAGATCTCCCCTAGCATAGAGCCAAATCGTACTCCACGGAAGTAGCATAGAGGAAGATTGAGGACATTCGTCGGACTTAATGCACCTAACGTGTATCGATGCACAATGGGAGTTGGTATCGATAAGGGTTAGGTACTCATATCTTGACATCATGCGAGTGGGGTAGGGATAACATAAGTGAATATCATATCTTTGCATCACGGAAGTGGGGAGTAGGAAAATGCCCTTAGGTTAGACGACCTCTTCTGAGTCTTCTGAATTCCGTGATCATTCAATCATAATCAACTCCTAACTGTAATCCAATGGTGGGGATACCTAGGTCATATAGCCTTTCTTTATTTATATTTTCCTCGTTATTCATCCTTTAGCCACCTATTGATCGCGTAGCTAACAAACTTAGGAAGAAACAAGTACTCAACAACTTCATCCCAGAGGACCGTATAGCACTATGACTACACCGTGCGCTTGCGATATATATTTGAAAGCACAACACGACATTTGCAAGTCTTGCCTCAAAGGTAAGATGACCAAAAAAATTTTGCATAACAAAGGGAAGAGTTAGTGAACTATTGGGTCTCGTACATCCAGATGTATATAGAGACTCGTCTTCATTAGCTAGAAAGGATTATTTGGTTATGATCATTAGATGATTATTTAAGTATGAACACGTGTTCTTGATGAAACACAATTCCAATGCTTTTAAGAGATTTAAAGAATGTTAGAATGTTGTAACAAAATGGCAAAGTATTAAAATTATTCGATATGATTGAGGAGGAGAATACTTTAGCCATGAATGTTTTGTGTATGTTTTGTGTATTTTAGATAATGTGATTCTTTGTCAGGTCACACATGGAATCACACTTTGTTTGACATGGTGCAATTCATGAAGAGTAATGCTGAATTACCAACCTCCATCTAGGGCCATGCCTTAGAACTTCTGTCCAAAATCCACCATGAGTCAGAACCAGTAGGAAAGGCAAAACCAATATTTCAAACCCAGTCATTAGGAAGTCTAAGAGGATTCCTCGAGCCCATAATAAGTAATATGATTTCCTCAAGACGGAGGGGTCGAGTATAGTATCTTGGTTGATGATGACGATGTAAGGTTCATGGAAGCCATTCAGAGTAGTGACCCTGAAAAGTGGCTTGATGCAATAAAATTCGAAATGGATTCCATGCACATTAATGATGTATGGACCTTAGAAACGTGCCCAAGGAAAATGTTCCCGTTGATTGTAGATGGATCTTCAAGGAGAAATATCGGTGCAAATGGAAAAGATAGAACCTTGCAAATCTAGGCTAGGTGCAAAATGTTCTCACCAGTAGTCATGCACAAGTCTATTCGTGTTATACCCGCTATCGCAAATGACTACAAAATCTCCTGGAAGTATGTAAATGTTACTTGACTTAACCAGAAGGTCTTAAGGTCAGTGGGGGCGAAAGAAAAGCGTGTAGATTGTAGAAAACCAATAGAAATTTTTAAGTTACCCTCGTAGTGTATGTGGATGACATGGATTTTGATGAGGAACAAACATTAAGATGTTGAACTCTATCAAAAGGATGGTTGTCGAATAAATTTTCCATAAAAGACTGGGAAGAAGCATCGTTAACACCATGTGTAAAATAAATCTATAGAGATCGATTTGAAAGGATGCTGAGTCTTTCCCAGTCCTAATATATAGCCACCATGTTAAAGTTGTTTAGCATGGTAAGGGCGGTTTCATATCCACCATCATGGTATAACTCTTTCAAGAAGATGTTTCAATGACTGACTTGGAGAGAGATTATGATAGTGATCCTCTGTGCTACGGCAATTGGATCTATCATGTATATTGTGATACGTACAAGACAAGATGTGTCACGCCCCACTCTCCCAAGTACGTGAGGCGTAGCTAATGAGGCCGACGTAGTATTCAGACTCAGGCTCGAGCCCTCTAATCAAAAAACTACTAGGCACCTTTGTTATTGTGGTTAACTTAATTAAATAGCAGGCCACTGCAATAACATTGGAATAGTACATAGAGAAAAGTAAAGTGCTCCAAACAGAAATAAAACTCGCAGTCCTGAAAGAAAAGTACAACATAGAACATTACATTACATATATACAGAGTTCATATACATACATCATCTCATCAAAGGGGGGGTACAAAAGTGGGGTACAACAAAAAGAAGAAACCACCAACCCAAAAAGTACAAAGGGTCCGCACCCGGTACAACGCACCCACTAGTCTAACCCTGGGAAGTCCAACTGTACAAAGTCACCTGTAGACTCTACCTCAGCAGTACTGGTACCGGTCTCTGACTCCAGAACCCTCACAGTCTGCTCGGGTCCCGCTCCTGAAAACCACAAATTGGGACACGTCAACGCGTGACCCCGTAGAAACTCCTAACCCTCTAGTAGCACCTAGTTTTAGAACTGGTCTCCCTAACTAGTCAACTATCTAGGTGTCACATTAAACACAGAAATAATGCATAAATTAAGGAACAAAACATAAGTACTGGAAATAAATAAAAGTAAACAGAACTGAAGTACAATTACTGATTAAATTAATTAAAATTAAACATTGTTTCTGATTTGGAACACGGGTAAACCGTAGGACGCTAAGGAAGCGGACTTCACCCAGGGTGGGTGAAAAGTGGTACCACTCCAGCGACACGAGCACTGGAGGGGTCTCTCGTAACTCCGTACCCGAACGGGGCAAGGTACCGAAGAAAGACTTGTCTCGGTTTTTCTTGGGACAAACGGAGAAACCCATCATTTACCGTCATGGTGCAACACGAGTACACCAACGGCCTCCCTAACCCTCTCAACTCCCCCTTCTTGGAGTGACACATAGCGTGAGATACAAAATTACTGTCCGCTCCTTAAACCCTAAAATTTACACGTGTCCACCCAAACCCACATCCGGACTCTCACCCATTTCAAAATGGAACGAGCACTCCCGATGTCAAATTCTCTGCCTCACTTTCAGTTTTTAGTACAAATTAACATATCCTCATGGAATCGTTAGCGGTCTTAACTACCGCTTACACATCAACTTGCACAATTTCTCATCATCATCATTATTTTCCAAAGTGAAACATTTCATGAAACATCCACATAGATACATTTATCAAGTGCATACTAATGAAAGCATAATGAACATAAACAAATTTAACTTAAAACAAAAATACACCATGACAATTTCTAAGCAAGATTATCACATGAATCTGTCTAAACTTTCACAGCAGAAAGAATGCTACTTTAGACATATCTACAGTCAGATTGAGCTTCTGGTTCCTTCTTCAAAGTTGTAGATAAATTTTATGCAGTTTTCCGTAGTGTCATAGATTGTATTTTTAGGATTTTTCTACTATTTTTCACGATTTTTCTAAGTTGTTGTCTTGTGCTAAGAAAAATTCCAGCAATGAATTTTCTAACTAAATTTAGCTTCTAACATGGTTGGATGCCACTATTATTATAACTACACTAGCATGATAACAAGGTTACAACATAGCATAATCTTACTAATTTTGAGTATAAGAACATAATGA
Organism: Scilla litardierei; assembly: GCA_030789695.1. Taxonomy (NCBI): domain Eukaryota; kingdom Viridiplantae; phylum Streptophyta; class Magnoliopsida; order Asparagales; family Asparagaceae; genus Scilla; species Scilla litardierei. The sequence goes on from CM061134.1 coordinate 116,085,045, forward strand.
AAATAAACATACAAACATTATTACTTAAGGTACACCATGCTACCAAATTTAAGTAACCAACATGACAAAATTTACTAAGGCATGGATCTTAGTACGACTTATAAAACATGATTTCTACACTAAAATTTTTCATACAACATGCTAACATAAATTGAATCTCTAGTCCTAAAACTAATTCCTACTAAAAGTGTTAGGGATTTCTACCTCCAAAATTCCTCCAAAATTTTCTTTGACCTTCTTATTCCTTGAAGAACTTGGGCCTCCTCCAAAAATTCTTTTCTAAATCTCCTAGCTTTGGCCTCCAAAAGTTGGATTTTTAGAGAGTTTTTGGGGAGAATTTTGGTGTTAGAACGATGAGGAAAAAGTGGGGATTCTTGGTGGTGGAGTGGGTGGTTCTTGGGGTGGTGATGAGAGGAAGGAATATGAAGCAAAATGAGGGAAATGGGGGATGGAAAATTTCGGCCTGATTGTGTGTGGGAGAGAGTAAGTGAAATTTTGGGTTTTGTTTTTGTTTTTCTTTTCTTGATTTTTTATTTTCTTCCAAATTCCTCTCATCCATACATTTAGTCAAAGATGAAGCCATTTGTTTCTCTTTTTAGCTTGCAAGATGACACCTTAACAAGTGAGGTGTCATGGTAAAAAAAATTTGTATTTGTATTTTTAGAAAAATAGAAATACAAGAGGAAATACATCATACCTCTTTTAATACATGGTATTTCATCCAATACTCTTATTTACTAATACCAAATGATGAGTTTAAAATCTTTTAATAATAATTCCTACAACAAATAATTAAAAGAAAAATACTAGCATACTCCCAAAAATTATACGTACGCATGTACGCCAAAATATGTATCCATACGCGTAAATTAAAATTCGGGTCATTACAAGATGTCACATTTGCACCCGGTGCAGTAAGTCGATATCAGTCTGACTTTGGAGAAGGAAGCTGAAAGTGGTTAAGGCAATTCTCAAGTTCTTGCAAAGGACTAGATATTTGGTCAAGCAACCAAGGTTGCAAAGATATTCTTCGTAACACTTCATGTATGATATAGATCGAAAAGGACATAGAACTCATGTGTGTCTCTGAAGAAGACAAATTTAGTTGACCATTCACAAAGGCTCTATTACTTGATCATCTAGAAAGACTCATGTGTAAAAGTTGTCTGTGATATCAGGATAATAAGGCCTGAGAGCAAGTAGGAGATGTTGGGAAATGTGTGACCTCGAAACCAATTATTTATAATTGGGGCATCTTATTCAAAATGATAGTATGCTATCTGGTAATGTTTTTTTAGTATAATCATAATGTTTGTTTGCATTTTATATTTAGATAAAAATCCTGAGACTTAATGCAAGATCGAACATGTATCGAGATGCGGATCTCGATCATGGAGAAGTGTTTTGACGACTAGTGGCACAAGTCTAAAACTATTCGTAGCCGTAGATGCATCGAGAAAGGACATTGATACATCAGTTAGACTATTGTGTGCTCTTCTTCACCAAATGTTGGTGGCGATGATCTCATAATCGTTCGTTTTAGCAAAAATCAGAGACAGCACACGTGCTTATTATAGAATGAGTTCACTAAACAATCCAACGAGATCTGATACAAGGATAGAACATATAAAACTGTCAATGGTAGCTTTCAAGTGACGATAGGCAAGCTGGTCCTTTAACTTGAGGTCATTGTATGATCATATGTGTGAACAGTGTCACTTAAATCTCTGACCTAGCTTCAAGGTAGGGCCTGCTAAAAGGTCTTAGGTTGGATGACACTTGAAGGGTACGACGGAAGTTGTGGCCAAGAGAGGATTCGTCACTCCAGTATGCTGGGAGTTAGTGTTGCAGAATCATTACGATACTTAGTGAAATCATTGGCCATTGTGTGTTGGATATGATCCAACAAAGACAATCTAAGACAGAACGATTTTGATTGATCATAAAACTATTAGGTGTTGACAGTCAACATACCCTAGGCTTCACAGTGACATAGTGTTGACGAAGGGATTAAAACTGCGGAATTCATCACTAACATATCCAAGTATAGTCCCAACAATGTTTATGCCAAGGGGCAGACCACATAATTATGATACCAAACTAGGGACAACATCTGTTGCTTGTAGTCATTGTCATCAGATGCTATGAGTCCCACCTGTAGTAGGGTCAGGTTGTAGGGTCTCACACAGGCTAAGATTCTCATCCAAGTAATAGGAGGAACATGCACATGATGTATGTAAATTAATACAGTCGCACATAGTTGCGAAGAAGATTTCGGTCACATATAATGTGACGCGAAAATCAAGCCTTGAAAAGCATAGAAAATGGACAACCCGAGGTACTGGAATGTCCTGGAATCGTCTAACCTGAATATGACTCAGGTAAAAGCCAAAAAATGGACACAGATGCATCCAGGCATAAACCTGGGTGTGCATGGGGTCATCTAGGGCCTAGGATATACCTTAGGGGTGCCTGGGCTCGAGTCCTGGCCAAAATAGGTTGGCTGGGCGAGCCCCCCAATTGCCCGTTTGCCAAGCAGGCATGCATGACCCACTGTGTTTGGGGCCCACTTGTGGGCCCCGTGGTCGAGCTCTGTGCAGAGGCGATAGAGCAGATTTTTGGGCAGTTTTTGGGCACAACTTTGAGGCATCGTTTGAGGGGTCAAATGACTTTGGAATTGAGCGTCGTTTGTTTCTATGCAATCTCTGTTTAGTGCTCTTCAAAATGATTTGTCATTTTGATTCTTTGGATTAACAGAGAGGAAGAATTAATTTCTCAAAGTATAGCCCTCGAAAGAGGAAAATTTTGAGTCGATTTGAATTCTGTTTATTTGAACCACCTCAGATGTGATACTCCTCTGAAGGCTCAGCTCTCCCTATAAATAGGGAGCCCCTCTTCTCCTAAACTTACATCAAGCATAAATCAAGGGAGCTCACCCTACATTAAATAAGCAAACCTAGACCTAAAGGCGACGAATTTTTTTCAATTTTCCTCTTTGCTTCTTTTTAGGTTCTAGCAAACTTGACTGAAGTTCGGAACAAATCCGTAAGTTTGGGGCAAGTATTCAGCTAAGGTGAAACTTTCTGAAGCAAATGGTTGCCTCTTGACGAGGCGTTGGATCGCTTTGAAACGACACCCCAAGGAGATTGTTTTTATGACGGTAAAAACATAAGTTATGTTTTATTTTTGTAGAAAATATTTTAGATCTGTCTAGGCGAGATCGGTTGGCCTTCTCATTAGAAAGAAAAGATCTTGCAAAGCTGCTTCCTTTTCGTATGGCGTTTTCATAAAAGTGTTTTATGATTTCTATTTCTTCTTCTGTTGCTTCCACGTCTGCTAAGACTTGTGCTAGAAGATGATAAAGCCCCATGGAAGTTTGCTCAAAATGCAACATGAGTCTCCCTATCTGTCCCCCTAGGTAGTCCAGGAACCTCAGGGGGTGGACCTCTCGGGCAAGACGATCTTTGGTACACTCAGGAGAACAGACCCCATATGCACCGGAAAAAATACCTTCTGTTCCCGATCCTTTTGCTTCCTTCTCTTAGCCTTGAGAGTGGTGTTAGCACCACTTCCACCACCCTGGGTCAGGGCCCCCTAAACGGTGAATGCTAGGCTAGAAAACATTATCTTGGCAAAGGAACTCAAGCTCCCCTTGTAGTCACGCACTTTCAGAGCCTGGGTGCTCACAGTCTTCACCCTGGTAGAGTGTGTAGCCTTTGCTTTATTCCTTTCCTCTACAGGGCCGATGGATGGGACTTTCCTCTTCTCATTCTAGGCATGATGCAGATCGAAACTACCCACCCTTGCAACAAAGAAACAGCAAAATTTCACAAAAGGGCCAATGCTTCGAGATGCCGATCCCCTAAAGTCACGCACCAAAAGCATAACGTGCTTCACCAAGATCTTTACCTTACTCAGCAGGCATGTCCTCTAGGTTGCAAATTGCCTTGTCGGAGAGGAACAGTTCATACGCCCTGAGGGACATAGGACGGGCAGCCAACCATGACCACCACTCCATCTCTTGCATTCTGCCCTTTCCCTGAATGATGTCAGTTTCCAACTTGTGCAGCCACCCGAATCGGCACAAAAACCCTTTTAACGATGTCAATTGTTTGCCCGTTGTCACATTCCCAGTCTCCAAGGGCCTAGAACCAATTCTCTTTTTAGCCCCTGTGTGATTAGGGTATATCTTTAAGAATCCTGGAGATCCCATTCTGGTAGTTGAGGTAGTACATGGGAAGCAAGCTCTTCGTAATATCAAACACAACATGCACAAGCTCAGCGGTCATCTAACCTTTATCTTGATTGATAAACATGGCGGCCAAGACAATCAGGGCCATGAAGCGTTCAACACTAGTTGCCAGATTTGAAAGATACAAGAACCTCTGTCACGTCCCGCTTCCCAAAACAACAGAACCGAGAATGGGAAGAATGTCCACATGAACTGGAGTGGTGAAGCTCGAGTTCATTAAGCGTCTGTGATAAAACCGCGTAGAATTCTTGCTTGCATTTCAGAACAATAAAAACATTTCATTAAATTTATAGCCACATCCAGAGTTCATACATGAATTAAAAAAAGACAAGGCCTCAGCATGGCCAAAAGAACTACAACAAGGTACAAATCCTACTACAAGGCACTAAAGTAAAACTAAAATAAAAAGAAGCAACAACGCAGTCTCTAGTCCTCCACAGGGAGCGACTCAGCATCTACAGCAACTCCTAGCTCACTAGGTCAGGCATCTCAAACAAGCCCTCCTGGTAACATGTCTCGTAATTTGACATACATTCCAAAAACACGAATGTAAGTCAGCAAGGGCCTGCACGTAGGAGTAAGAAAGCCCAAGGCAAGGTGTACGAATGGCAAATAAATTATGGAGCATTAATTGTTTTAAACAAGATGTCAGCATAGTTTAAACGTGGCAATTCAAAACAAAGTAAAGTAAGGTACTACTAGCATGGCAGTTCTAAAGCATTTTAAAAGTGAAGAAATGAGCATGGCAATTCATATAGGCATGGCAAGAAAGTAAAAGACAATGCAAGAAAGTAAACGTGGCATGGCAATGGCCATAGCGTGCGCTACCGGCTACAAGACAAGACCAGACAAGATGGTGTGTGTCACGGAGGGTTCATGCCTTACGATTAGAGGGGGATCAAACCCTCTAAACCGTGTAACCGCTTAACCCTACCCCAACCCAAGTGCACAAGACAAGTCCGTACAGGGGATCACTATTTCTATCTTGGAGAGTGCCCTATTACACGTAGGTTATCCGTACAAGGGATCACTCTCTCTATCTTGGAGAGTCCCTTTTACCCGCAGGTTATCTGTACAAGGGATCACTCTCTCTATATTAGAGAGTGCCCTATTACCTGCAGGTTATGTATCCGTACCACCATATACTGGAACACGAGCCAGACTAGTCATATATGACCCTATTGGAACACGAGCCTGACTAGTCATATATGACCGACGGAAATAGCTAAATGAATGCACAAGTTCAAGTTTGACATGATGTTCCATTGCTTCAATCAAGTCCGTTCAAGCATTTCACATCGTTTACATAGCATTATCAATTTACTTAATAGGTGTCCACACACACGAACACACAGGAAATTCATTTAAACATTAATACTCCAATAATTGTGTAACTTTGAACACTTGCCTGTTATGGTCGACTTTGGTGTCCAGTTAATTGTGACGGAGGACGTGATTACGCTGCGACATATAGAAAATAATATCAATCTAAAAAGGTTCTTAATAAATTTATATAATAATATACCCTTTATACACACACACACACACACAGAGAGATTTATAATACTAACCTTTGTATATTATAAAATCTTACGGTGTATCATATAGTACATTGATATAACTCACTGTTTTCACTTTCATATCTATATGCACTGTTTACATAGTGAAAATATAAACTGTTTATGTGGAAGCTTACTGTAGCCAGAATAATGTACGTGTATACATGGGTGATACTACTAACACACTGTTATACGTAAAATGTCTTATATATGAATAAACTATGAACTAACATATACCATCATATAATGTACATATTATATACCCTAACCTCTTATATATGTATCCATTAGGATTAACATGTTGTTAGGAACTAACGTACAGAAAATCAATAAAACTTACGTGTTGCTTGTGTGCGTGAGTGTGCAGATGGGAGAAGCGGATTTGTGCGGTGGCGGCGAAGGAGGCGACTCAAGGAGATTTGCAAGGACGGTGGAGGAGAGGAGGGCGGCTGGTTTCCGTCGTCGGAGAGAGGTCGGACTGATGGCCGAAGGGGTTGCGGCTGCAGGGAACGTCGGAGGGGCGCTGTTGATGACGGTGGCATGAAGCTGGCACCGGAGGGCATGGAGAAGCTGGTGGCTGGGGTCTCGGTTGGAGGTAGCCGGAGAAGAGGGATGAACGGCGGTCGGGCTGGCTGCGAGGGCTCGTCAGAGGGATCTCAGAGGCTGGCGTGGGTGAGCGGCGGTCGGAGCGGCTGGGCGCGGTGGCCGGACTGGAGACTGAGCGGCAGTCGGAGTGGCTAAGGGGTTGGTTGATTGTGTGTCATGGCGCATCGGGGAAGGCGGAGGAGGAGAGCAACGGCGCGATTCGAGGGGTACAGCCGGCCGGCGGTTGCTGGCAGTGAGGAGCGACCGATGGGAGGGGGTTCACGTAAGGGTTGAGAGCAAGGGAGAGGAGAACTTCGTCTTTGTAGAGGAGGGTCTTCTTAGAGTGGGTTCCTCAAGGGATTCGTAAGAGGAAGGAGATGAAGTTTTCTCTTTTTTTTGTTTGGGGAGAAGAAATGATGGCTGTAGCTTTTTAGACCTATGTTTTTAGGTATTGCTTTATAGAATATGTGAGAGAGAAGTATGGGTAACGTGAGATAGTGGATATATGGTGATGGGATTAGTGGGGTTAGTTTAAAAATAGGAAAGTTTTGTTATGATTTGATTAAGGGAAAAATTTAAGGCTAATTTACTTAGGGAAGGTTTGAAATTGAAATAATAATTGAGAGAGGGAATCAAGGGATTTGATAGTGATTTAGGATGAGAAAAATCCTCTCTTGCAAATAAGGAATTGGATTCGAATTTAAATTTTGAAAAGAATATTTTGATGAAATTATAATAGTTAATTAAAAATAACCATGGCTAACGCATATAGGCTTCGTAGCTAAAACGAGTATATAGTCTAAATACGCCTAGCCTTAGTACAAAATATGGATACACATTCAATTACGGGTACGGAAAGAGTACGTCAAGGATAGGAGACGAATGAAATGCATTATTAAAAAAATATCGACCGTTACATCCTACCCACCTTAAGAAAAATTCTGTCATCGAAATTTAAATCGACTAGGGTGCGGAAAAAAACACACACCACACTCACTTTTAAGAACGCACCTCACCAATAAATAACTACCACGCACTCAAGCGTAACGCTCAACTAAAATTTATGAACACTAATAATAATAACTATAGTAGTACCACTACTGTTAATACTAATTAATAACTACGCTAGTAGTAATAATAACACACTTACACACATCACTAATTCATAACCATACTACTACTAATATACTATAATTAAGACAATTATTAACACTTTACTATACACATATATATTACTAATTAAATACAGCATTGGCACACATCAAGCATACATTTATCTATACAAATACGCTATATATTAATACGTAATTTTACCAACATCATTATTAATACATCATGCACCACCATACGTATACAATCACAATACACAATCATATATTATTTTTTTTGACAAGTAAGTGTGATTCTTTATATAAACTGAGAAAAAGAGTACAGAACTTCACCACTAGTGGGTGCCAATAGGTTGCAGGGAGAGGGGGAAGATGGCACAAGCGTCGTCACCCACTATTGCCCTAGATCATACTAGCCACCAATAGCGAGAGAAAATAAGAATGTACAAAATAAAGTCTCAAAATATCACGTAGCAAGAAACCCCCAATTTGAAAAGGGGGCATATTCTGTAGTGTGAGTGTGAGTGTGTGTGTGTCTATATATATACACACATATATGTGTGTGTGTGTGTGTATATATGTATGTCTACATCGTATATCATTCAATACTATACATAAGCACACTCCTATTCAATTAACTAATACCACAATAGTATAATCACTTTATATACTACATAATACTCTACACATCACGTAATAATTATCACTATACGTATAGTCGTACACAATACACAACACAATACATAACAATAGAATGCTCTAATATATATATATATATATATATATATATATATATATATATATATATATATATATATATATATAGCAAAAAATGTACCTAAGAACGTGCGCAGGTAGAATTACCTGCGCACGCCCCCTCTGTTCGGTGTTTGTAAGTATTTTTTTTTGAATTTTTTTTTGCAGTAACTAGATATACTTGTTATGAAGCTCCCCACAAAATTTCAGGTCAATCCGACACCGTTTGAGCCTCCGTTCATCGATTTCAAAAACGTTGCGCAAAACTGTCCAAATTCTGGACAGTTTTGCGCAACGTTTTTGAAATCGATGAACGGAGGCTCAAACGGTGTCGGATTGACCTGAAATTTTGTGGGGAGCTTCATAACAAGTATATCTAGCTACTGCAAAAAAAATTTTCAAAAAAATATATTTAGAAACCCCGAACAGAGGGGGCGTGCGCAGGTAATTCTACCTGCGCACGTTCTCAGGCACATTTGCCCCATATATATATATATATATATATATATATATATATATATATATATATATATATATATATATAAAGGTAAGAAAAATAATATTAACAACCAAAATAGTTACAGAGTACAGAGGGTCATAGGCTCTGTTAGGGAAAGGATAGGGCACAAGCGCCGTCACTCTCCACTAACAGGGCCATAGTCCCCAAAATAAGAAAAACTACAAGTTACACTGCCCACAACAAGAATGAAGATAAAAATTCTGATCATATCCATTGTCACGAAACTCCCAGTTTGACATAGCCTCAGTTGCCGTTCCATCTGACCTGTCAAGCTCATGCAAGGCAATCCTGATATCTGAGGCGATGTCTTCAAAAAGTAATGTCTTGCATTTTCTGCTCCTTTCAAAGATTCTTCTGTTTCTTTCCCTCCAAACATGCCAGACTATAGCTCCTAAGATTGCTTTAGCCAACAGGCTGAAGCTAGTCTTGCTTCCAAAATTATTTATGAAATAGGCACCAATATCTGCTAGCCTCGGCTGAATAGTGGTTGTAACCCGTAGTTTGAGTAGGCTTCGTCGGGGCAGGTAACTAGAATAATCGAACTCAAAGAAGATGTGGTTGGCCGACTCCTCCTCCCTGCCATCACAAAGCACGCAGCCTCTCGGGAAAGTTAGGCCCCATTCGTTCAGAATATCCGTTGTCAGCATCTTCCCCTTGAAAGCCCGCAATAAGGCAATGGACCACTTGGGAACATTGTGCTTGTGCCAAATCAAGCTGGAGAAGCTAAATTTGCTAAATTTCTCACGGCATGCATCCCAGGCCTCATTCAGCTTGAAGTCACCACTCACAGAATCGGTGATTGCCAGTTCATTTCACCGGTTTCTTCTGTAGCTCAAAGAACTTGCGGCAGCCGGTAATCCCCTACTCCCGATTCCTGCATGTACAGGCTATGTCTGCTTCCAGCACCATATGTCCGCCCCCACCCTCAGGATTTGCTGCTCCAGAGCACTTCTCAACTGCGAGTTCCCCTCAAGAGTGCCGGACTTCCATTGATTCCCAATCCAGTAATCAGCAACCACCCTATTGCTCTCTCCATTCGGAATTGGCAGCAGGTTTTTAATGTGACCCCCTTTGAGCCAGTGATCGTGCCAAAACAAATTAGTTTTCCCATCTCTAACTTCTTTTTTGATAAGCTTTTCAGAAATATTTCTACATTGCAACATGAACTTCCAAGTGCCCGACTGTGTTGCTTTCCCCTTGGCAGCGTAAAAAGAGTTTGGGTCTCTATAAGAAGTCTTCATATGATCCGCCCATATACCTCTCTTTGTTAGATAACGCCATGTGAGCCGCACTCCATAGGCTTTATTTATATCAGATAGGAGCTGCAAGCCAACGACGCCTTCTGTTTTTGGGGTGCACATCTCACACCAAGACCATAATCCCGAATTACCCCAGATGAATCGTCTACAAGCAGAGGAGATGGCACGAATAATAGAAACTGGGAGACGGAAGGCTTGCATCCAGAATGAGAACATACCATAGATTACTGACCTCACCAATTCAATACGACCTGAAATAGATAAAGTGGAGGAAGTCCATCCCAATAATCTTTTTTTGCATTTGTCTACCAACCTGCTGAACATTGGTGCTTTCGGGTATTTCAAGGAGAGTGGGAGTCCCAGGTAAGTAGTAATAGTGGTTGCCAATCTAATCCCAAGTAAGCTTACCAAGTTTGCCGGGTTCTTGGTCCCCTTACTGAAGATACCCGAGCTCTTTTCCCAGTTTACTTGCAGCCCAGTTTTGAGGCTGAATCCTTCCAGGAGATTTTTGAGGCCTTGGAGTGAAAAGGTATTTGCTCTACAAAAGACAAGCAAATCATCAGCAAACAAAAGGTGAGATATGGAACCAGACCTCCGCATTGGCATGATGGAACGTGTAGCAATAGCCTTGGCTACCATGAGGGAGAACGCTTCCATCACAACAACAAAAAGGTATGGGGATAAAGGGTCTCCCTGACGTAACCCTCTATTCCCACCAAAATATCCTGCGGGGGAACCGTTGATCATGACAGAGAAGGTCGGAGTTGAAATACATTCTCTAATCCAATCGATGAAAGTGTGATTGAAACCCATTTGGTGGAGCATGAAGTATACAAATTCCCTGTTCACACTGTCGAATGCTTTACGAAGATCCAATTTAATCCAAGCCCGAGCCCCCATAGGATTGCTGAAATCTCTGATCTATTCATGGGCCAGCAGGGAACAATCAGAAAGAAGTCTACCTTTAAGGAAGGCTGCCTGATTTGGGGATATAAGCTCATGGATAACTATTTGGAGACGGTTGCATAAAATTGTGCTGATGACTTTATAAAGAACATTGCAGCAGGCTATTGGCCTGTAGTCATCCAAACCAGAAGCATTGGAGTTCTTAAGAACAAGAGTTAAGAAAGTGTGGTTCACCTGACGAGCCATTACCCCTTTGCTGAAGAAATACAGAACAGCATTAGTAACCTCCTCACCAATCAACCCCCAGTTATGCTGGAAAAAGAAACCATTGTAACCGTCAGGCCCAAGAGATTTGTCAGCGCCTATCTGGAAAATTACAGACTTTACCTCCTCCTTGGTAACTCGTCTTCCTAGCCAAATATTAGCTTCAGGGGAAACCTTCTTCTTAGGGACCAATTTTGGGAAAATCTGCCAATAGGAATCCTGGTTGTATAATTCTCTGTAGAAAAGAGGAGCATCAACTTTTAACTCAGCATAAGTCTTGCTTTGATTTTCGCTTGCATCAATAAGATGGTTTAAGCTATTGTGGGCCTGTCTTGCTTTAGTACTAGAATAAAAGAACTTTGTATTTCTATTGCCTAAACACAACCACTCTTGCCTGCTTTTTTGTCGATACATCTCTTCTTCCATCCCAAGAAGCTTAGACAGCTCCAAAGATAATTTATGTTCTTTAATCTGCAGTTCAGTAGAAGATATGGTATGCATGCTTCTGATCTCTTCAATTTCCTTTCGACACTTGTTGATGTTGTTGGATTTAGAATTATCACTAGCCCAAGTGCGCAAAACTTGCTTAAGCCTGCAAAGTTTCTGATTGAGACTGAACATAGGATTACCATAGATAGGAGAACTCCAGCTATTCTCCAACAAATCCCTGAACCCTGGGAGCCGAACCCAGTAGTTGAAAATTTTAAAAGGCTTAGGATTGGGGGCACCTTAGAAAGTAAATAAATTACCATTGATGAATGGTCGCTAGTGCTAGGGTCGATGTATTCAGTGAAAGAGTCAGGTAGTTGTGAAGTCCATTCAATATTGCTAAAGACACGGTCAATCCGCGCAGCAATGCGACCACTGCCCAATCGCTTGTTGCACCAGCTAAGTCGGCCACCCGTACATTTGAGCTCTTTAAGTGCACAATCATTAATAAAATTATGAAAGTCCTCTGTCAAATTCCCCAGTACTTTCCGTCCCCCAACCTTATCTTTGGCATACATTACACAGTTAAAGTCTACACCTACCACCCATGCTTCAGAGTTTATTGTGCCGGCATCCTTCCTTAAGCTATTCCAGAGAAGTCTTCGCTCAATGATAGTATTAAACCCATAGATTACAGACAGTACCATAGCGAAGCCACCCAAGTTCTCACACCTAGCTGTGATGTGCTGCTCCGACATGGAAATTGTAGAAAGTTTCCAGACTACCGGGTCATATCCAAGCAAAATGCGCCCCCCTTTAGTGGTAGAGAAATTGTCAACAGAAGCCCAATTCTTAGGGAGGTACTTTTGTTTATTAACAGAGTCTACCTTCAATTTAGTCTCCAGTAGCACTACAATAGTTGGATTGCATCTCCGCAGCCTATCCTTCAAATCTCTGCGCCTCACAGAGCTGTTGAGGCCCCTCGTATTCCAGAAAAATACAGTCATTGAGAGGGTTTGTGTTGACGGCCTAGACTTGCCTCCTTCAGCCTAGAGCTTTTCCGTGTGGCACATTCAAAGGTGGAGTCAGTTTCTTTTTTCCTAGCCCTCATCGGATCAGTTTTTTGTGTGCACACCCAACTTTCTTCTTCAGCCACCCATTCAGGATTTTCAATAAAGAGTCTCTCTGGGATCCTGTCGCTATCAGCATCGACTCTAAGTTCCTCTAGGTTAACTAAGGAACCGGGCATTTGGCATTGAGATACAGCAATAGGCTTATCCTGAGAACAAGGATCAATGGCTAGATACTTTACAGGCTGCTCAAGCAAAGTGGAGGCAGGTTGTTTGGCAGAAATCATACGCGCACTATCACCAGACCCCTCACAGCCTTGGAGGAGGCACCCAGATTCATTAAGTTCTTCATAATCATTGTGGAAATCCGCAACAGGCACATCAATGTTTCCCTTCACCATTGTGACATGGTGATTAGAACCAATCTCATTACATATGGTCACAGGAGCCGCAATGTTATTACTCGCATCTCCTTTGATTACTTCGTCTGATCCCATACCCTCCATCCTTGTAGAATCAGATACATTTCCAGGCGCAACAGTCTTAAAAGGAGAGATACTTGAGGCCCTGAGAGTCTCGCTAATTCCTGCATCTGAATCAATATGAACAGGAGGGGACTCACCAGGTGAAGAATCAGTAGGTCTGGCTCCATTCATAGTGCTACAGGAACCAGCATCCATGGCTATCACGTCTCCGACATCCGAGTCCTCATCCTCTGAAACAATTAATATTTTCTCCTTTCCCATAGGCCGTGCTGCAATCTTAGTTATTCCATCCACATGGACTTGGATTGAAGGTAGCTCGACAGCAAACGGACACTGGGCGTCTGAGTGACCGAAGCAGACGCATTTCGTGCATCTAGGAGGCTCCCCCTCTATTTTCACATCAATAGTAACCGAAGTGCCGTCTTCTATCTCAACCACCACAGATTTGGGAATAGGCTTCTTTGCATCAATTTCAATGAGACATCTTGCGTAAGATATTCTCTCAAGTTTGGCCGTCAATCTATCTAGGCAGAGGGGGGTACTAATCGCCGATGCAATAGCATAAGGATCTCTAAAGTCCACATCCATAGGGGTGCACCATGTATCTGAACCCACATAGGAACAGAGGAGAGAATGTCACGTTCATGTTTTAGCGAAATGCTCCAATTCTGCAACACAACAAGCCTGCCGTCGAACATCCATGGCCCTCCATGAAGAATTCTTTCACGTTCCTCACTATCCTCGAATTTGAAGTAAAAGAAACCAATTTCGCGACTGAAAATTTTTATTTTCTTCTTTAGATTCCATAGTCTATCCACCCAGGCACAGATCTGGCCATAGAAAGGCACATCCCCCAAGACATAGCCTACTAGAGTGTTCTTCAATTGCCCTGCTCCCCTAGCCACTTGAGCGTTAGCAATTCGAACTACCTCAGTACCATCATCCTTGACCAGAGGAGCCACATAAGACATTGCCACTTCCGCACCATAACTCCTATTAGTGCAAACTTCAGACCATGAATGTTTTGCCCCAGTAGAAGGTATCGTGATTTGAACATCAGGTCTTATTGGCTTTCTAACAAACATCTGGCGGGCAGCTCCCTTGGCCAAAGTAGAATTGCGATCCTCATATCCATTGGCAGAGGAACCCCTGACCCACGGTCTTCCATCACGGCCATGCCCTCTGCTTCTTCCCACTTGGCTCCCGATTCCACCCAATCCGCTACCACGTCACCGGCGTGTTACAGTTTTCCAACCCCCTTGTTCGTCCGCCTTAGCCCTCCCAGTCGTATTTGCATCATCTTTGGATTTAATACCATTCAGATTCGCTTTAGCATCCTTGCTTGTTGGATCCAACAAGGAATTCGCCTCCTTCCCATTGACATTGACGGCAAAGGAAACCCTTAGATTATTTCCGTGGTTCTGATCTCTCCTCAAATTTTCGCCTCCGGATCCACGAGGAATCAGAAGAGTTAGCCTATCACCATCCTTAGATGGACCAACTACCTTCGATGATTCACCAGCCACACCTCCAGGATCGCCATATATATATATATATATATATATATATATATATATAAAAGAGGGATATGGGGGGAAAAACTAAGCCATTAAATAAACCGTGCCCTATGGGCACGGGTAATGACTAGTATATATATATAATACAATTCACGAAGTTTGTCCTACGTGGCAATTTTGTCCCACGTGGCAGTTTTGTCCCAGTCATATTTTTAGTTGCTGACTGGGACGCCACGTGGGGGTTGGGTGTGGTTCTGGACTTGGGTTTGGGATGGGTTTTTGGTGATTTTTTGCGTTTTAGTCCCTGCTTTTCCTCTTTTTGCCCCCGACCTTCCTCACACTCACCCACGCTTTTTTCACTTTGGCGACCACTTCTCTCTGCATTTGTGCCCGTGCGACGACTGCCTCCGTGCCCTCCGAGCACGGGTTATGACTAGTATATATACATATTTATATATATATATACATGTATATATATATACATATATATATATATATACATATATATATATATATATACATATATATACATATATATACATATATATATAGTGCTAATGTCATCACGATCTACCCTCCTTAAAATCAAGTCCGTCCTCAGACTTCCTTAAGTAGGGTCAACTTAGGGATGGTCAGACTCATACCATAGAGTCACTCTAACCCAGGCATACATTTATTATAAAAACAATGCATACTCATATGCATACACTAACACATATATCATTTAGTCACATACTATAAATACATGCATACACATTACATACATATTCATCCATTATTACACACTTACATTATGTCTACATAAAAACTTAGACATACACACTATAAGTTCACCCAAGTATACACAACGAACATAGAGCTAGTATACTATTATATACGCCCATCCATACATAGTTACAAACATACAATTATGTATACCTCCTGGTATACACATGCACATACATCATCCCGTAGGGGTAATACAATACTATAATCCTACTAGTATACTTAAAGCACACACGTTCGTACAATATGTATAGATACATATAACTAAGCACATACATATCCACGCACGAGCACACGCCCATACGTACTAATATATAGTTCATACAATAAATCTGTACATTCAACTATAAGTACACCTATTATCGTTACACATAACATGCACATCACTGTACTAGCATATATTTACAAGCGTTAACAAGTACGTCTAAAGTACATTCCTCTAGTAGATAATCAAACATAAATTCTAATACGCACAGATATCCCTATAGTGATATAGCTATCTATACGTATATGTATAAATATTACACAGAAATATCCTACATACCACTATATATATATATATATATTATAAAAGAGGGATGTTATCAAGAGAAATTGGATAAGAGATATTGGACAAGAGAAATTGGATAAGAGATATCTATATTATAAAAAAGGGATGTTATCAAGAGAAATTGGATAAGAGATATTGGACAAGAGAAATTGGATAAGAGATATCTATATTATAAGAGAGGGATGTTATCAAAGAGATTGGATAAGAGATATCTATATTATAAAAGAGTGATGTTATCAAGAGAAATTGGATAAGAGATATTGGAAAAGAGAAATTGGGTAAGAGATATCTATATTATAAAAGAGGGTTGTTATCAAGAGAAATTGGATAAGAGATATTGGACATTAGAAATTGGATAAGAGATATCTATATTATAAAAGTGGGATGTTATCAAGAGAAATTGGATTAGAGATATTGGACAAGATAAATTGGATAAGAGATCTCTATATTATAAAAGAGGGATGTTATCAAGAGAAATTGAATAAGAGATATTAGACAATAGAAATTGGATAAGAGTGATGTTATCAAGAGAAATTGGATAAGAGATATCAATATTACAAACGAGAGATGTTATCAAGAGAAATTGGAAAAGAGATATTAGACAAGAGAAATTGGATAAGGGATATCTATTATATAAAAGACGGATGTTATCATGAGAAATTGATAAGAGAATTTGGACATGAGAAATTGGATAAGAGAATTTGGATATCTATTATATAAAACAGGGAAATTGAATAAGAGAAAATATAAGAGATGAGATTTTGAGGGATAAAAGAGGAGGTGGGGAATTCTGCACATACAACCCTGGTTTTTGTATTTTTGCCTATGGACCCTCCCCACACACACCCACACTTTTTATTCTCACCCCTTCCGGCCATTTTTTTTCCAGTTCTATGAAGATTTTGAATCTTATCCTACTGGGACAAAGCTTTGTCCTACGTGGCAAGTTTGTCCTTGGTGGTAATGACAATTTTGGGGGGACTTAAATTTTGGGGGAAAACTTAAATTTGGGGGGAAACTTGAAATTTTGTGGGAAAACTTGAAATTTGGGGGAACTTGAAATTTGTGGGGGAGAAAAACTCAGCCATTAAATAAACTGTGCCCTATGGGCATGGGTAATGACTAGTATATATATATTGAAAGATAAGCTAGAGACTATATTGAAGAATATACATAAGTTACAATGTGGGGTTCATATAGCTGGTATTAATAGAGAGAGGAGATGACACAGGCGTCGTTACTCTCAACTATCAATTCCAGACAATATGCACCGGCCACAACCCAATACATTACACACTCCTCCAAAATACTTTAAAGTAACAAAAATTGGAAAAAGAGATAGATCACCCATTGACTAGTATGTCCCAGTTCTTAAACGCTTCAACCGCTTCCTCATCATCCCCCTCTTCATCACGTAGAGCAATTCTAACATCTGCAGATATCTACTCAAATAGTGTTGTCTTTGTCTTCACTATATTCTCAAACACGCGCCTGTTGCACTCTTTCCACAGGTGCCACACAATGGCCGAAAGCACTGTTTTGGCCAACCGGCCTAAAGCTCCTCTATTCCCAATTTTTTCCAGAATAAACTCACCCACATCCTGTAAGACATAAAGTTGCTGACCCCGGGCCCCAAGTCTCAGCATTGCTCGGCATACTAGGTATTTTGAGTAGGGGCAATTGAAAAAGAGATGATCATGCATCTCCAGGTTGCCGTCCATGCACAGCAAGCAGTCCGTTGAAGCTTGAGGACTCCATAAATCTAGCTGATCCTTCATAAGTAACCTGCTTTTAAATGCACGCAGCAGTGTTAGTGACATCTTCGGTACATGCTTGCTGTACCAAATTAAATTGAAGAACTTGAATGGCTCTTCTTTGGTACGCACTGTTTGCCACACATCTTTGAACTTAAAAGCTGTCCCAAGCTTCCATTCCCACGAATCTGCCCCTGCATTAAGCTTCACGTTCTGAAGAAGAGGCTTAATAACTTGTATAACCGCACCCTCAGTCCATGAAGAGCCCTCCCAATACTCGCTTACTCGCTTCCCACTTTCACCATTCGGAATGGCGATTATTTTGTTGACAGGCCCACAGGGTAACCAATTGTCATGCCAGAAAAGTGTATCCTTTCCGTCGCCCACTTTTCTCACAATAAGCTTCTGCGACTGATCCCTGCATTTTCGGAGAAATTTCCATGTTCCCGATTGCACTGCCTTTCCTTTAACTTCATAGAATGCATTTATTTCTTTATACCTGCTCCGCATGTACTCTGCCCATAAGCTTCTGGACGTCAACAATCTCCATGTTAACTTTACCCCCAAAGCCATATTCAGATCCTTAAGTAGCCTTAGCCCAACGCCGCCCTCATTTTTGGGCTTGCAGCAGTCATTCCAAGCCCAAGTTTTAGCGTTCCCCCAAATAAACCTTCTACTCATAGATGTCAAAGTGCGCAATACAGTAGAAGGAATGCTATATACTTGGGACCAAAAAGCAATCATACCATAGATAACAGTTCTTACCAACTCTATCCGACCGGATATGGAAAGCACTAACGAAGTCCACCTGCTCAGGCGCTTCCGACACTTGTCAATAAGTCAGCTATATATGCAACTCTTAGGATATTTAGTAGACAGAGGAAGACCCAGGTAGGCGGTGATGGTATTAACATGTTTAGCGCCCAAGAATTCAGCAAGTGCCCCGGGCTATTAGTCCCCTTACTAAACATAGCAGTGCTCTTGCCCCAATTCATCTCAAGACCTGAATAGTTCTTAAAGTCCTCCAGCAGGTTCATGAGACCATGAAAGGTTTTGCAATTGGCTCTGCAGAACACCAACAGATCATCTGCAAAAAGTAGATGTGATATTGCTCCCATCCTCCGCATTGGCTGAATACTTCCTTTTATGATAGCCTTCTCTAGCAGTAGAGAGAATGCTTCCATTACAATGACAAATAAATATGGCGACAGAGGGTCTCCCAGCCTGAGTCCTCTGTTACCATCAAAAAAAACCCACTTGGGAGCCATTAACCATCACCGAGTACGTTGCTGTTGAAATACACTCCTTGATCCAGGTAATGAAGGTGTATCCAAACCCCATTTGATGCAGGAAAAAATAGACAAACTCCCTGTTCACGCTATCGAAAGCCTTTCTGAGGTCAAGTTTCAAGCATGCCCTCGATCCCATTAGATTGCTAAAATCTCTGATCTGCTCATGAGCTAAAAGAGTGCTATCAGATAGAAGTCTTCCCTGGAGAAATGCCACTTGATTTTGGGATATCATGTCATGGATAATCTTTTTTAGCCTGTTACATATGACTTTACTTATAATCTTGTAGATGACATTGCAACAAGCTATGGGTCTGTACTCACCCAGATTGCTAGCATTTGAGCTTTTAGGAACCAAAGTTAGGAAAGTGTGATTAATTTCATGGAGGAGGCGACCCGACCTGAAAAAACATTGTACTGCTCCAACAACATCAGCTGCAATTAGATTCCAGTTATATTGATAGAAGTAACCATTAAAGCCATCTGGCCCTGGAGCCTTTGTAGGATTAATTTGAAAAACTGCCTCTTTAATCTCTTCTGCAGAAACCTGTCTTTCCAACCACCTGACTGTAGCATGTTTCACTTTCCTTTTCGGAATCAGATTTGGAAAGACTCTCCAATAATTGGATTGGTTGTATAGATCTTCATAATATTTGGCCGCCTCTGATTTAAATTCTTCATAAGATTTGCTTTGAATACCATGTTCATCCACTAAGTGCAATAGATTGTTGTGTACATGTCTTGCCCTCATAGAATTGTAGAAGAATTTAGTATTTCTATCTCCCAGATTTAACCAATCTTGCCTGCTTTTTTGTCTGTACATCTCTTCCTCTAAAGCCAGAAAATTAGCAAGGTCCTTAGATAACTTGATCTCCTTCATTTGCAACTCATAGTCATAATGAATAGAATTATTATTCCTGACATCCTCCAGCTGGGATCGGCAATTGGCAATAGAATTGCGTGCTAGATGAGAATGTGCCCACATGCGAAGATAATATTTCAGCTGCCGAAGTTTATTAGGTAAGCAAAACATTCGAGTCCCACTGATTCCAAGAGGTTTACAGAATATCTTGGTACCCTGATAGACGTACCCAATGGTTGCAAAATTTAAATGGTTTAGGGTCAGATTGTACCTGAAGATGGAGATTAATAATCATCGGTGAATGATCACTAGTATACGGATCCAAATAAGTGACAAAAGATTCCGGAAGCTTATCCGCCCAAGCCTCATTACAAAGGACCCGATCCAGAGTTGCTGATATTCGTGCCCTGCCCAAACGTTTATTACTCCAGCTCATCCGCTGTCCAGCACTTTTTAGCTCTTGCAACCGGGAATTTGACATACACATGTTGAAATCATATAACATACTATCATCCAGTTTGCTCCCGCCAATTTTATCTTCGGCATACAATACGCAATTAAAATCTCCACCCACCAGCCAAGCCTCATTATTTAATTTCATAGAACCACTTTCCAGTAGCACCCATAACTCCTTCCTCTCCAAGATGGTATTACAACCATAAACTCCAGTAAATGCAATTTCAAACCGCCAACATTTCGACCCCGAACCGTTACATGTTGCTTTGATGCCGAGAGAAGACTTACATGCCATACAAGAGGGTCAAACCCCATGAGTATTCGCCCACCTTTATGCGAACAGAAATTGTCGAACACTTTCCAGCTCTTTTGAATATAGGATCTACTAATTGCCGAGGGTTTCAATTTCTTTATCCTATCCCTGAGGTCCCTACACCTTACAGAATTATTAAGCCCTCTTGTGTTCCATATAAAAATAGTCATTGATAACTTGGTGTTGATTGTCGTAGCTGGCTCCCATCCTTTAGCCTGCTGCTCTTCCTAGTTGCCAAAATTTCAGTTGAATTAGAGATCCCCTGCTTCTTTGGCTTTGAAGATGCTGCTTCATCAATTAGGTTGTTGTGCTCATCAATCCACTCAGGATTCTCATAAGTAGGCTCTTCCGGGAGATTATCAATTACTCTTTCAGTAACCTCGTGATTCTGGTCACCTTCATTCTCTAAATTGGATGTCACGGCCTCTTCTTCTTACTGCATATTCCCAGGTTGATAGGCTTCGGCTTCTGACTGAGACAAAACCCCATCATCATCCCCATTTGCTTCCCCATTGCTGCCAGTTCCACATGATTGAAGGACATCTGTGTTTGAATGATAATCTCCCTTGGTCAAAGCTGAAGCTTTATGGCGTGGCTTCAGTATCTGGAGAACCCTAAGAAAATTACCCAACTTACGCATTTTTATTATGCAAGATTGTGTTGTCACCGTTGGAATGTTCGGTATATTAAGGTCATTGTTTATACTCCCAATGTGTTGGTTCTGCACATCTCCATCACCAAATCTCACTGCATTTCCCAAAACAACCTGTCCTGCACTAGAGCACTGCCCATGATCAATAAAGCTCGCTTTAATATTTGAATGCGGGACCTCCTTACCCTTCTGCTGGATTGGTGATTGTTGTTCTGCATTGCCGGCCTTATTTGTTGATTCATGCATATCATCCTTACCATTATGTTGAACAGGTACCTGTTTGTTTTACAGAGGGCATTGAACATTAGAATGCCCAAAGCAGACACAATGGGTACACCGCGGGGGTTCTCCTTCATATTTGACATCAATGGGAAGTATAGAGCCATCATCCAGTTCCACATCCACAACTTTTGATAAAGGTGACTTGGCATCCACCTCCACCAAGCATCTTGCATATGTTATTCGCTCCAGTTTTGCCGTTGCACGGTCCAAGCACATTGGGGTACCAATAACCGAAGCAATGATGTTAAGAACTGGAATATTCCACATATTCAGTGGTACCCCATGGAACTGCACCCAAACAGGGACTGAAGTTAGTATATCATGATCATGTCGAATCACTGGGCTCCAGAGTTTGAGAATGACCAGTCGATCATCAAATAGCCATGGCCCCCCATCTAGTATCCTCTCACAATCCTCCTTAGCTTCAAAGCGAAAATAGAAAAACCCATTTTCTCTGCTACATATTTGGACCCTTTGCCTTGGCTTCCAAAGCCTCTCCACCCAAGCTTGAATCTGCCCAAAGAAAGGTACATCTCCCAGCACATAACCCAAAGGGTAAATTGCCATTTCTCACCTCCCTTCTCCAATAGTGAATTAGATACACGTGCCACAGATCTTCCATCTTCACAAATTTTTGGTGGAACCAACGTCATTCCTATCGATTCTCTATAAGAACGCCTATTGGCGCAAATGTCTGACCAAGTGAGCTTGGCGGCTTCAGGATTGATTACTATAGGTGCTATTGGTCTCAATGGCATTTTGTCAAATAGTTTGCCTGCTACCCCCGCAGGGCCAATTGAAATCGCAAGTTTAACCTGTTGTTGATTTTCCCCTCTCCTAAAATCATTGTAGGACTTACTTGATTTCCCTTTGGAAAGCAGCTTACGATCTCCAGGACCAAGAAATTGACCTCTCGGCCTTCCGCCAGTCTTTCTCCGCCAGTCTTCCTCATATGCCCGACCATCATTCCTGCTGCCAGACTTTCTCCTAACAAGTTGCCATCCTCCCCAGCCTTCTTGATGACCCGAAGCCGCATCAAAAACATATGGTTGTGATCCAGTGTTGTCGATTCCACCTGAAACTTGGCCACCGAAAACCCTAGGTTGGCCGCCAGAATCGCCCCAGGAGCCTCTCCGAAATTCACTCATCTTTTTATTATATACTATATATATATATATATATATATCTCTCTCTCTCTCTCTCTCTCTCTCTCTCTCTCTCTCTCTCTCTCTCTCTCTCTCTCTCTCTCTGTTTATCTTGGATTGCCTTTGTCTGCAAACTATCCAAAAACTATCAGTTATGCTCGTCTGATTGATAAGTGTAAGAAGCAGTTGCAAGGTTGGTCCTCTTCACTTCTATCCATTTCTGGCAGAATAAAGTTGGTGCAAACCGTAATTTACGGTATGATATCTTTCTGGATGTTTTCCTACCGCCTACCAATTGTTGTTCTTCGCTCCATCACATCCATGTGCAAGAAATTTATCTGGGGAAAGCAGCGCTGTTGGGCTTGGAAGGATTCATGTAAACCCAAAGAGGAGGGGGTGTGGGTCTGAGACTTTTATCTGACCTTAATGCTGCCTCAGGTGTTAGACTCACTTGGAGATTATTTACTTCATCTGGACCTTGGGCGCAGTTTATGAGACGTCGCTATTGCTCTAATCAGACTCGATTCTTCAGTGCTACATCATTGCCTACTTCCTCTGGTATCTGGAAGTTCCTACTTCATCATCGCAGCACTTCTCTCTGTCTTATCAAGCGTGTAGTTCGGGATGGGGCCTCCACCTCTTTTTGGTTTGATATCTGGCTCCCGTGTGGCCCCTGGCCCTTCTACATTCTGTTCCCTCAGGTCCAGATAGCTGGGAGTGGATCCCAGGCGCCGTCTGCAGATTCCGGGATGCTTGGAGTGAGGTCCGAGCGAGAGGTACGCCTTTTCGCTATTATCAGGTAGTCTGGTACCCTATGCATATTCCTAAATGATCCCTTACTCTTTTGCGGGCGTTTCATGGCAAGCTTTTAACCAAGGATATCCTATGCAAATGGGGCGTCAACTATGGGCCGAAATGTGTGCTATGTGATGAAGATATTGATGAAGATTTGAATCATTTATTCTTTGAATGCTGCTATAGCCGTTATATTTTGACCAGGAGTCTCCTAAAGCTAAATGTTAGTGCGCCTGTCTCACTCTCCCTTGCTGGAGTAGGGGACCTATTCCTCAACTTGTATAGCAAGAAAGATTGTGTTGGATCCCTTGCTAAAACGGTGCTTGCATCAATGGTGTGGCACATTTGGAGGGAACGCAACAACAGAATCTTTGAGGGTAAAGGGGCAAGTAAAATTTCCATATTCAGAGCTATTAATGCGGATATTCTCACAGCCCTACGAGACATTGATTGCGACCAGGCATCTTCTACTATTCCTTTTGACAATTGGGGTTTTAGTAGTGTTTGATCATGTTTTGTTCCTCCTTTTACATGTACATTATTGGCTTAGGTGCACTTGCTAGTGTTTAGCTAGTGGTGGGTGACGGTGCTTGTGCCCTATCCCCACTCTTTCTTCACTCTACCAAGTCCACCTACTTGCCTATTTGTAATATCTTGTAATGTTCAGTTTCTAATAAAATTAACCATTTACCCTGTAAATATATATATATATATATATATATATATATATATATATATATATATATATATATCATGTGTAACACTTAATATACATATACAACACAAGAGACAACCATAATATACTAATATACTAAGGGTAAGCACACTCATATATGAGTGGTACACAGAGATTCACACACCAGGTCCACACCCACTACCTATATACATGCACCACAACAACATCACAATTAATACTAATGGACTCACTATACTTATACTAAAGTTGGCATATGCAATGGCAAACACTAATGTGACGACTAAGCAATAGTGAAGAATTCGAAGTTGAATGGCGTAACGAATCAAGATTGCGACGAACGGTTTCAGATGAGGTATGGATATGGAGTTAGCTTGGGTAGGTGGCATAAAAATAGTCATGAATAATTAAGTAGGAGAATGAAGGACATGTATAAAATATAATAATATCCTTATAAAATATATAGAATAGCAAGTAGCTGATATAAGTTAAAACACGAAATTAGTATTAGACGAAGAAAATAAGGAGTAATGTGATGTAGTGATTGTTTTGCAAATGGAAATAGATTTGTACAAAAATTTTGAAGTATAAATACGATGAATATAAAACTGACACACTTAAAAAGTTGGAGTTCTCTTTAGCATAGAAAAGTATTTAAAAGTATGTACGTAAGTTGTTTTGAAATAAGTTTAGTAGTATAGTAAGAAAAAGGAATGATATATTGAATTAGTGAAATAGAAATAAGCTTTAAAAATGAAGTTCTTTATATGAAGAAAATAGAGTAAACATACGAATTTATGTGAAATAGAAGTACGGATGATATATGTTAGAAAATCGTTATGAAATAGTAACTAAAGATTATGTCAAAGAGAGATTCATAATCAAGAATGAATTTAAGTCAACTGAAGGGTAAGAAATCCAAGTATATATACTAAAGGTTTTCAAAGAAATTAAACAGGGCGAAGGATTCAATAAAAAGGAAAATCGAAAGTACATTTAAAAGAATCAGGATTGTAATGTCATCATTGTAGTTTTTAAAGTAACCAGCATGAATCAAATAAGTATCAGGATATGCAATGGGAAAGATTCAAAAGGTTAATGATGGTTGTCATGAATGGATCACGTGAATCGAGGGTAAGAAATAGAATTGAATGATCAAAATGTAAATACTACTAGGAAATAACTTAGTGAATCTACTACAATTGAATTATATGGTCATTAACATAGAATTGTAATGTTTAGAATTAAAAATCAGGAGACTTAATTATTGGGTCGACTGACGATTAGGAAACTTAACATTAAGATTTTCTAATGAACTAGACTGTGGTAGAGAATTCAAGGAAGGATCCCTTGAGAATCGAGATTGTAATCGCATCTAGAGCATAGACCTGGAACATCCTCCGGAAATACGCCTCCGAAATCTCTAACTATGGCAGGCTTCACCTGTTCGAATTGCACAGATACGGCATTCACTACATTCTGCTAGACCGAAGTTTGGTAGGTCTGAGCGATCGACTAAATAAAGCTCTGAAACCAAAGATGGTCAGGGCTGTGTGAGAAACTACCAAGGTAACACCTAAGATGATTATACTAATTCTCAGAAAAGGTGTCCAACTTCCAAGCTTGGGTGTCTAACTAAATCTTCATATAATCCTGGTCTAATAGGTTTTCCTATTATGCTGACACAAAACACTTGAGTAAATTTCGTGTACGAGGTAATTCTAGATGTTTTGGCTAATGAAAGTATTCCTATTGTTCTGACGTTTGCAAATGCACGACCTACATGGTCCATCACTAAAACCTGTCACGCCCCGCTTCCCAAAACGACAGAAGCGAGAACGGGACGAAGGTCCGCATGAACTGGAGCGGTGAAGCTCGAGTTCATTAAGCGTCTGTGATAAAACCGTGCAGAATTCTTGCATGCATTTCAGAACAATAAAAACATTTCATTAAATTTATAGCCACATCCAAAGTTCGTACATGAATTAAAAAAGGACAAGGCCTCAGCGTAGACAAAAGAACTACACCAAGGTACTAATCCTAGTACAAGGCACTAAAGTAAAACTAAAATAAAAAGCAGCAACAACGCAGTCTCTAGTCCTCCACGGGGAGCGACTCAGCGTCTACAGCAACTCCTAGCTCACTAGGTCAGGCGTCTCAAACAAGCCCTCCTGGTAACATGTCTCGTAATTTGACATACATTCCAAAAACACGAATGTAAGTCAACAAGGGCATGCACGTAGAAGTAAGAAAGCCCAAGGCAAGGTGTACGAATGGAAAATAAATTATGGAGCATTAATTGTTTTAAACAAGATGTCAGCATAGTTTAAATGTGGCAATTCATAACAAAGTAAAGTAAGGTACTATTAGCATGGCAGTTCTAAAGCATTTTAAAAGTGAAGAAATGAGCATGGCAATTCATTTAGGCATGGCAGGAAAGTAAAAGACAATGCAAGAAAGTAAACGTGGCATGGCAATGGCCGTAGCGTGCACTACCGGCTACAAGACAAGACCATACAAGACGGTGTGTGTCACGAAGGGTTCATGCCTTACAGTTAGAGGGGGATCAAACCCTCTAAACTGTGTAACCGCTTAACCCTACCCCAACCCAAGTGCAAAAGACAAGTCCGTACAAGGGATCACTCTCTCCATCTTGGAGAGTGCCCTATTACCCGTAGGTTATCCGTATAAGGGATCACTCTCTTTATCTTGGAGAGTGCCATATTACCCGCATGTTATCTGTACAAGGGATCACTCTCTATCTTGGAGAGTGCCCTATTACCTGCAGGTTGTGTATCTGTACCACCATATACTGGAACACGAGCAAGACTAGTCATACATGACCCTACTGGAACACGAGCCAGACTAGTCATGTATGACCGACGAAATAGCTAAATCAATGCACAAGTTCATGTTTGACATGATGTTCAATTTCTTCAATCAAGTTCGTTCAAGCATTTCATGTCGTTTACATAGCATTATCAATTTACTTAATAGGGGTCCCCACACACGCACGCACAAAAAATTATATTTAAACATTAATACTCCAATAAATGTATAACTTTGAACACTTGCCTGTTATGGTCGACTTCGGTGTCCAGTTAATTGTGACGAGGAAGTGAATACGCTGCGACATATAGAAAATAATATCAATCTATAAAGGTTCTTAATCAATTTATATAATAATATACCCTATATATATATATATATATATGGCAAGTAAAGGTATCTTTATTCATATGTTAATATTTACAAATATCCAACGCTAATAGTTCGAGTAGATAACAAGAAGAGAGGGGAGAAGGCACAAGCACCGTCACCCACTACATCCTACTATCTATAGATACTAAAATCATAAAGATACAAGAATTAACAACAGAAAAACTATTATCCAGCCTTAAGACAATTTGGCACTTAACCGGCATCCATAAATCCCCAATTGGAAAAGGGGGAGAGATCTGATGCCTAATCTGTGTCCATATCATGGAGAGCAATAAGAACATCAGCCTCGATATCCTTGAATAGATCCGTCTTCCCTACTTTAGTATCTTCAAAAATCCTCTTGTTACGTAGCTTCCATATGTGCCATACCATGGAAGCTAACACCGTCTTTGCAAGAACTCCAACAGGATCCGTATTGCTATAAATGGATAGAATCAGGTCACAGGCACCCGAAAGGGAATTAGGAACGACTCCCTTGTATCCAAGCTTAAGCAGGCATCTGGTCAGGATATAATGCGAGTATTGGCATTCAAAAAATAGATGAGGAATATTCTCTTCAGAGTTGTCTTCACAGAGGACGCACGCCTGGTGAGAGATACCGCACTTGGTTAGAAAATCTCGCGTGGGGAGCTTCCCTCGAATGGCGCGAAGCAAGCATAAAGCCATCTTCGGAATATTCCGTGGATGCCAAACAACTTTGGCATAAGGAAATAAAGGGTGCTGCTCACGGGCATTTTGCCAAGCAGATCAGAAGGTGCAACCTGGCGCTGGGACCCATTTCCAATCATCTAGCCCCTGAGAAAGAGTAATAGGCCTGAGAATTGGAAGTAAGGGCTGGATTGAGGGATCAGTGGACCAGTCTGTTTCAGTCCAAAAATCATTGACACGCAGACCCTCCATACCATGGGGCGGGGGTGAAGTAGGTAAAGGTGACCATTAGGATGCCAATTATCAAACCAGAAGGAACTAGAAGAGCAATCTTTCACAGAGCACTTAATAAGCTTTTGTGATATATTACGATTCCTGCGGAGGAATTTCCACATCCCTGATTGGGTAGGAGCTGCCTTAGTAGAATAGAATCCATACGAAACGGCAGCGTAGCGTGTCCGCATAAACTTCGCCCAGACACCCTCTGTTGTTAGCATTCTTCAAGTGAGACGGACCCCAGAAGCAACATTCAGATCTTCCAATAATCTAAGCCCAACTCCACCTTCCTTCTTAGGGGTACAAAAATCCTTCCAAGCCCAACTATTAAACTTGCCCCATATAAACCTCCTGCAGGCAGAGTTGATAGTGAGGATTACAGAGGGGGAAGACGATAAGCTTGCATCCAGAAGGCAACCATACCATAAATAACTGTACGAACCAGTTCAATTTTACCAGAGGTAGAAAGCAAAGAGGAAGACAACCCTAATAGTCTCTTCTTACAATTATCCACGAGCCGACCATATAAAGAAGCCTTAGGGTAATGAGACAATAGTGGCAACCCCAGATAAGTCGTGAAAGAAGAAACCACTTTAATGCCCAGAATTCCTACAAGATCTCTGGAGTTACGCACCCCTTTACTAAAAATGGCAGAACTTTTGTCCCAATTAATATGAAGCCCAGAGAAAAGGTTGAACTTATCAAACACCACTTTGAGACCCTTAATGGAACGTGGGTTGGCACGACAGAAAACCAGAAGGTCATCAGTAAAGAGCAGGTGAGAAATCGCTCCCGCTCTGTGCATGGGTTGAATAGAGCAAGAAGTTTCCGCCCGAGCCATAAGGAGCGAAAAAGCCTCCATTACAAGAACAAAAAGAAAGGGTGAAAGGGGATCACCTTGTCGAAGACCTCTGTTGGAAGCAAAATAATCTGAAGGGGACCCATCAATTAATACAGCAAACATAGGGGTTGAGATACACTCAGAGATCCAGTTGATAAAATTATTTTTGAAGCCCATCTGATGTAAGAGGAAGAGGATGAACGCCATGTTAACGCTATCGAAAGCCTTTTGTAAATCCAACTTGATGCACGTTCTAGAGCCCATAGGATTACTAAAATCTCAGATCTGCTCATGGGCAATGAGGGTACGATCTGCCAGTAATCTCCCTTTCAGGAAAGCAGCCTGATTTGGGGAAATTAATTCACTGATGACATGCTTTAATCTGTTACACAACACCTTGCTGATGATTTTGTAAATAACGTTGCAGCAAGAAATCGGTCTGTAATATCCTAGCCTAGAAGCATTAGCTTTCTTCGGGACTAATGTAAGAAAGGTATGATTAACATGAGGGAGCATGCGACCAGACATGAAAAAAGAGGAGATTCCAGAAATGACTTCATTACCAATAACCCCACATTGGTGTTGGAAAAAGTGGGCGTTGAAACCATCTAGGCCGGGGGCTTTATCTTTCCCAATTTGAAATGCAGCAATCTTAATTTCAGATGCAGAAACGGGTTGATCCATCCAGGAAGAGGCTCCACCGTGAGCTTACGTTTTGGGATTAGATTTGGAAAAACATTCCAGTAATCATTCTGAATATAAAGGTCCCTGTAGAAGAGTGGAGCCTCAACTCTGAGAACATCTGGAGAAGAAGTTCTGTCGCCATTAGAGTTAATAAGGTGACTAAGAATGTTATGCGAACGCCTTGCCTTCATAGAAGTATAGAAGAATTTAGTATTCCTATCACCAAGAGTTAGCCAGTTTTGCCTACTTTTCTGCCTCATGTCCTCCTCTTCAATGTCCAAAAAGTGGGCTAGTTTAAAGCATAAATCCCTCTCATATTTCTGTAGGGTGGGATCAGAAAATAGCCGCATATCATTATGTAAATTGTCTAATATGCTGCGACACGAAGAAACATTTGAGGATGCACGGTTATTGGCAGCCCAAACTTTTAAGATCCCCTTCAAATGCTTAAGATTAATCACCAAACACTGCATAGCCGAACCGCCCCACTGGCTACCCCAATTATCATGCACCCGTTCGTGGAAACCAGGAATAGTAGTCCACGAGTTATAGAATTTAAACGGTTTGGGATATGAAGATACCTGAGGGATGAGATAAACAATCATATCCACATGGTCGCTAATCCCAGGAGAGATGTATTTGACATGGGCATTAGATAGGGTATCCAACAGAGATTAGTTACAAAGGACACGGTCCAATCTCGCAGAGATACGAGAGGGACCAATGTGCCTATTACTCCAGCTAAAAGATTGGCCAATACCTTTCAGCTCCATGATTTGACATGCCCCAATGCATTCATTGAACGCATCCATAGGACCAGATTCGGCAACACGACCCCCCATCTTCTCATTGGAGTAGCGAATGCAATTAAAGTCGCCACCAAGCAACCAGGGTACGATATTAAGAGTCTTTGAATCTGCCTGAAGATTGGCCCAAAGGGGGGTTCTGTCATTAGCAAGGTTGAACCCATAGATGGTAGTAAGTCACATGCGCAAACCCCCAGAATTAGTGAAGATACTAGAAATACGTTGAGAGGAGACCGCAACTATAGAACAGCTCCAGATTGAAGGATCAAAATAAATCAATATGTGACCTCCTTTATGATGAGTTCTGTTATCGATAAATTCCCTAGACTTATCAAAGCACTTAGAGATCCTGAGAGCATTACTAGCTTCAACCTTGGTCTCTAGTAGGCAAACAATAGATGACCTGTGATTGCGCAATTTTAGCTTCAGATCTGATTGACGAGACATATTATTCAGTCCACGGAAATTCCAGAAGAGTACTGACATTAAAAAATTTGGGAGGGGGACAGGAAATAGAGGAGCCCGCCAGTCTAGAGCTACGCCTGATGGTTGAGGGAGAGACCTGTGTAGGTTTACTCGAAGTATTACCCACCAAATCCCTGAGATTTGATTGATCTTCAACCCACTCTGGATTCTGATAAGTAAGAACTGAAGGGGGAACCAAAGTGTCTGTAGCTTCATCATTTACTTGATCATTTACTTGAAGAAGAGCTGGGGCAGCTTTGTGGAGATGGTCGACCGCAATATGCCCCACAACAGTGATAACTGGGTCAGCCGTGGACACTGAATCTGGACACAATGATTCGCCTACAACATGAGAGATACCCGAAATTGATTTGCTACACTCACCTGATTCAAAATTAGTTGGGACCTGCTCAGAGCTAATTTTGGCTCTGCATTGGGCATAACTCCAGGCACAAGGGAACGCTCCTCCGAAGGACCCACTGCATGCACCATGCTCGGTGCAGGAGCAAGATCAGGGACTGGATTTTGCACCTCACTTGAATTGGCCAGGTCTTCTGCAACGTTAACCACATCCTTAATGACTAAGGGAAATTGCTTCTTTTCAAGCACAAAAGAGTCCTGAGGCTTGGATTGAAGGGAGTGCCAAGGGGGTAGATGCCTGGTGGGGGCATTGTTTGTCAAGATGACCAAAGCAAGCACAGGTCCCACATCTAGGGGGTTCGCCCTCATACTTAACCTCAATGGTTATCATAGAATGATCGTCCAACTCAACTAAGACACTTCTATAAAGAGGGGATTCGGCATTAACTTCCACTAGACAACGTGCATAGGAGACCCTATCCAAGTTAGCAGTAGCCTTATCAAGACATATAGGACCCAAACAGGATGTCAAGCATCCACATATGTAGGGGTAGATTGTGGAATTGGACCCAAACAGGGATAGCCGTTAGGATATCCCGACAATGTTGTGTTGTGGGCGTCCACTTTTGGAGAACCACGAGCCTGCCATCAAACAGCCAAGGGCCTCCATGGAAGATGTTGTTGCGGTCTTCATCGTTTTCAAACTTGAAATAAAAATAGCCATTCTCCCGAGAGAAGATACGAAGTCCCCCTTTAATTCTCCATAAGCGCTCCGTACATGCTTTGATCTGACCATAGTATGGGATGTCGCCTAACACATAGCCAACCAGGGTATTCTGCCATCGAGAAGCACCATCAGCAATTAAATTATTCCCAACGCGAACCTTCGCCACCCCCTCCAATTTGCCGATGGGGGGAATATGAGACATAACAAGTGGATCAGCGTATTTCTGCCTAGATGAACAAATATCAACCCAAGATCTCTTCTCGAGAGAGGGATTGATACGAATTGTGGAGCGAGGCCTAACAGGCATTTTCTCAAACACCTGAGGCACCATTTCTTTGGAGCTTGGATTCTTTTCACCCTGCAATATACCCTTCACCATTGAATCAGTAACAGATTTCCCAAACCTCTTGAAGCCATTAACTCTGTAATAGGAACCTCCACGATTAAGCCCAATAGAATCTCGGGATTGTTCGAGGTCGCCTCCGATGCCCCTCCTATCGACGTGGTCTTCTTCTTCCCATGAGAAACACGCTGCCACCGATTCTCCTCCTCAGCTTGAAGTACGACACCAGAGCCTTCATTAGCACCTGATTTGCCATCATCAGCCGATGATTTTCCCCAGCCTGCATCAAGTCCGGATCCGCCGTAAGCTAGGGTAGCCGCCTGGAACCCTGCTCCGAGAGAACCGCGATCCATTCCCTTATATATATATATATATATATATATATATATATATATATATATATATATATATATATATATATATATATATATATATATATATATATATATATTGAAAGGTTAGCGTAAAACTTTATTGAGTGAATATACAGTGTACAATAATATGACAGCTAGGCATGTGGTTTTAAAAGAAAGAGGATAGGGCACAAGCACCGTCACTCTCTACTAATAATCCCACATCCTAAAGTCACTATTCAAATGTAATTTACAATGATTATCAACACAAAACCATAACTCAACCCATATCTCAGAACTCCCAGTTACCAAAGACGGCAGTCTCTTCAGTAGTAGACGGCTCTTGGTCATGCATAACTACTCTGATATCAGCTGCAATCCCTTCAAAGACAATGGTCTTGATTCTCTTCTCACCATCAAAGATGCGCAGGTTCCTTTCTTTCCAAATATGCCAGACAGTTGCAGCTAGGACGGTTTTGGCCAGTTTGTCCAAAGCACTCTTTCCTCCATAATTAGCTAGGTAGAAGTTTCCAATCTCCCTAAGTTCAGGATTAATATGGGTCTTAACACCAAACTTCAGCAAACACCTGCGAAGAATGTAATTAGAAAAGCTACATTCAAAAAATAGATGGTCAATGCTTTCCTCTTTGTTGTCATCGCACAATACACAATGGACAGGTGTATTAAGTCCCCATCTGCTAATAGTATCCCTAGTAAGCAATTTACCCATGAATGCTCGGAGTAGTGTAAGAGACATTTTCGGTGAGTGATTATTGTACCAAATGAGTCTGTGAAAGGGGAATGAGTTGCCTCGTCGCCGAACTCCTTCCCAAGCCTGCTTAAAGTTGAAATTAACACCAGGGATCCACTCCCATTCATCAGATCCAGGTTTAAGCCGGATGTGCACAAGAAGATGCCTAACAGGGTCAATGCTCGGGTCAGAGATCCACGCCTCACCTTGCCAATAGTTACGAACACACTTCAGTTCGGCACCCTGTGGAATTTCGCATATATTACATAGTGGCCCTTCTACTAACCACGGGTCCATCCAGAACAATGTCCCCCTGCCGTCACAAACACACCTTCGGATCAACTTATAGCTAAGCGGTCTGGCATTGAGGATTCTCTTCCAGGTTCCCGAACATGTAGCCTTTCCTTTGGCCGCAAAAAATCCCCCAGATGCTCCATATTTTGCCCCCATATGCTTGGCCCATATGCTGTCATTTGTGAGATATCTCCAAGTTAATTTTAGCCCCGCCGCCTCATTTAATTCCTCCAAAAGCCTGATCCCAACTCCGCCTTCCTTCTTAGGTTTACAGATATCTTCACATGCCCATGCTCTGGAAGATCCCAGAATGAATCGTCTACACATAGATGAGATGGTCCTTAGAATGCTGACAGGGATATGGAAAGCATGCATCCAAAAAGCAACAATCCCATATATAACTGTTCTAACCAATTCAATGCGGCCTGCTACCGATAGAACAGAGGAGCTCCAGCCCAACATCCTCTTCTTGCACTTGTCAACTAGCTTAGCAAAGTTTGTAGCTTTAGGGTATTTTGATGAGAGGGGGAGTCTTAAGTAGGTAGAAATTGTTGTAGCGATCTGGATCCCCAGAATATTTGCCAATACATTCTTCTTACTATTAGCCCCCTTGCTAAACAAACCAGCACTTTTATCCCAATTTACCTGCAGCCCGGTGTACTGATAAAAATCCTCCAACAAGTTCATGATGCCCAAGAAAGAAGTCTTGTTTGCTCGACAGAAGACCAGGAGATCGTCAGCAAACAAAAGGTGGGAAATAGATCCCGTGCGCTGCATTGGATGAATGATCCCCATATTAGTGGCCCTGGTAATCAAGATAGAAAAAACCTCCATAATGATAACGAATAAGTAGGGAGAGAGGGGATCACCTTGCCGTATGCCTCTATTGCCCTTGAAATAACCATGTGGAGTCCCGTTAATCATGACAGAATATGTGGGCGAAGATATGCATTCCTTGATCCATTCCACAAAAATATCAGGGAACCCCAATTGCCGCAGGAAATAAAGAATGAACTCCCTGTTGACGGTATCGAAAGCTTTTCTCAAGTCTAGCTTCAGACAAGCTCTACCTCCCATAGGGTTGCTAAAGTCTCTTATCTGCTCGTGAGCAAGGAGAGTGCAATCAGTCAGAAGCCTTCCTTTGAGAAATGCAGCTTGGTTTGGAGATATAAGAGCATGAATCACCACTTTAATCCTGTTGCAAATTATTTTACTGATGATTTTATAGAGCACGTTGCAACAGGCAATAGGCCTATAATCACTCAACAACGAGGCATTGTCGTTCTTAGGAACAAGGGTCAGGAAAGTATGATTGACAACTCTGAGAAGAGAACCAGATCTAAAGAAAGATTTTATAGCAGAAGTCACCTCATCTCCAATCAGAGTCCAGTTGTGCTGGAAAAAGAAACCATTATACCCATCTGACCCCGGGGACTTGTCTGCCCCAATCTGAAAGACATCCGTCTTAATTTCCTCAGCAGACACCCGTCTGCTCAACCAAACCGAAGCCCCTTCAGTTAATATACGCTTTGGGACAAGCTTAAGGAAGGTAGAGTTGTAGTGATTCTGGTTATATAGGTCCTCATAGAAGGAGGGCGCCTCGCTTTTCAGTTTATCCAATACTATATTTCGGCCCCCATTTTTATCAACAAGGTGACAAAGATTGTTGCGACACATCCTTGACTTCATAGCCGTATAGAAGTACTTGGTATTCTTATCACCAAGTTTCAGCCAGTCCTGTCTACTTTTTTGCCGGTACATCTCTTCTTCAAGCTTCATAGCATTAATAAGATTCTTCAGGAGTTGCTTCTCTTTGTGCTGTATGGAGCTGGCCGAATGGAGATTAGGGTCTTTGCGAGTATCCTCCAGCTCTTTCCTATATTTCTTCACCAAGTTTGCCGCATGATAGTCACTAGCCCATGCACGTAGCACATGCTTCAATCTTTTTAATTTCTGAGTCAGCTTATACATGGGCGTCCCCTTCTCATGATTTTTCCAACTTGATTCGATAGCATCTTTGTAACCTGGGCATTGGATCCAATAGTTAAAAAACTTGAAAGGCTTGGGGTTAGAGGGAACCTAGTTATGAAGATACACCACCATGCGGGAGTGATCACTTGTTAAAGGATCCAAATAATTAGTAAAAGTCTCTGCCAACATATGCACCCAGGAAGTATTGCAGAAAACACGATCAAGTTGTGCGGAGATTCGATTATTGCCAATACGATTATTACACCAGCTTAATTTATTTCATGTGCTCTTCAGCTCCTGCAGTGAACACCTGCTCATGCATTCATTAAAATCAAGAACGGTAGATTCCTCGAGTTTCCTACCACCAATCTTGTCTTTGGTATAGAGTATACTGTTGAAATCACCTCCCACCAACCATGCAGAGTTATTAATCAAAGTAGTGTCCTTCTCAATGCTTTTCCAAAGTTCTTTACTCTCCAAAATCGTGTTTCGACTGTACACACCAGTGATAACACAAGATAGCCCTCCAACATTTGAGCAAGATACCGACATGTGCTGGTCCGAGCTAGATAGAAGATTGGTTTTCCAGATGGCAGGGTTGAACCCCATAATGATACGTCCACCCGGAGCATGGTCATTATTATCCAGGGAGATCCAACCCTTTGGGATAACCGAATTATTGCAAGTAGATGGCGACTTGAGCTTAGTCTCCAAAAGTATAATAGCAGACGGATTTATTGAGGTTAAACTATTCCGCAGGTCCTTCCTACGAACCCGGTTATTAAGCCCCCTTGAATTCCAAAAGAAGATTGTCATTGATCAGATTGAGGTTGAGTTT
This sequence comes from Scilla litardierei, assembly GCA_030789695.1. Classification (NCBI taxonomy): domain Eukaryota; kingdom Viridiplantae; phylum Streptophyta; class Magnoliopsida; order Asparagales; family Asparagaceae; genus Scilla; species Scilla litardierei. The sequence continues at coordinate 116,121,892 of CM061134.1, forward strand.
GAACCTGGCCACAGAAGTTTTGTGTCATCTGTGATCTGGTGCTACGCCTTCCTGTTGTCGGCACGCATGAAGCACTTTTCTTCTTACCAGCTTTAATTTCAGCCCTTCTTCGAATCTGCTCTTCCACCTCCATATCCCATTCCGGATTCTCTATAGTCATTCCTTCAGGAACTCTATCAATATCCTCATCATTTCGGTCATCAAGCAGGGAGGGTAGTTGTAAATGTATATCAGAGTAGGAAGGTCCCGCAGCTGAACTCAAAGTGTCACGGGGTGCAGCAATTTGGTTGCCCATAATAGAGTTATTTTCCTTGGGAGGCCCAGAAGTAGGGATCCCTGTACCAATGCTTGGTCCAGAGATTAGCATCCCAGCATCCATACCCGCATGGCCTTCATACCCTATCTTATCCACGATTAAATCTGGAGAGATAACAGAACAAGGTGCCTCAGATGGTAGATTGCATACATCTTTCTACTGGACTGTGCTCCCATCTCCTAGTGCATTGAGTGGTAAGGCATTGGGCTCCTTAGTCCCCTGGTTCATTTCAGTAGCTATTTGTTGGATTGACGTAATCTTTGTAGTACTCTGCTCATTCAACATAACAGTGCTCCCATCTCTATGCTCATTGAGCAGCACCTGCTCACTTTGAGGCACCTGATCACTTCCAGTAGCAAGCACCTGATCATTACTCTTGCAACCCACCTCCGCAGAAGGCTGCTTCTCACTTTGAGGCAAGGAATTGGCCGCAGTTCCCTCATTCTTATCCGTAGGAATGTGTTGGATTGAAGGGAGCTTAATCTTCGTTGGACACTGGGCATCAGTGTGTCCAAAACAGACACAGCTACTGCATCGAGGGGGCTCACCTTCAAACTTTGTGTCAACAGTTACAATCGATCCATCATCCATCTCCACATCAAATGATGTAGCCAGAGGGGTTGAAGCATCAATTTCAATCAGGCACCGGGCATAAGAGATTCTCTCTAAGTGGGCAGTAGCTCTATCAAGGCACAATGGAGTACCTAGAATAGAGGAAAGGATGTTTAGGCCTTCCAGATTCCACATGTAAAGAGGGACACCATGTAGCTGAACCCAAACAGGGATGGAGGATAGAATATCACGATCATGCCGCAAATCGAGACTCCATCTCTTGAGCACAACCAGGCGACCCTCAAATAGCCAAGGACCCCCCGTCAAGATCCTATTGCACTCCTCCAGAGATTCAAATCTAAAATAGAAGAACCCGTTCTCTTTGCTGTAGATTTTAACCCTCTTCTTCGGCTTCCATAGTCTCTCCACCCAAGCTACTATTTGGCTATAATATGGAATATCTCCCAATACATATCCCACAATAGTATTCTTCCAATTTTCCGCACCACGTTGGACTAGTTCACTAGGGAACCTGGCGCAAACAGATCCGTCCTCACGAACCTTAGGAGGTACATGAGTCATGCCCAAACCTGCCCCGTACGAGCGACGATTGGCACATACATCAATCCAAGAGCGTTTGGAACCCGCAGTGGTAACATTGATGGTGTTAGTTCTAAAAGGCATACTATCAGACATGTTGCGTCCATGACCTAGCCAAGGTGAGGAGAACCTTGCCTTGCCTGTTGGGAGTACCGTGCGAGAGTCTCCCTCGCCAATCGCCTTGCGAGATACACCCTCTCCAAACATTGCTCTGCCTGCAGGGTGAACCGAATGCCAACTCTTCTTCACTGGAGGCCCGCTCTTTGCCCCCCCCCCCTTCTACGGACCATCTGCCAACCATCGCCAAGGTCCTGAACAGATTCCCCCTTGTGCTTAGGGTCATGGCCGCCTCTTGATGCGTTGATGTGGTTTCGGCCCCTCAGATCTCCATTGATCAAAGAATTCCCATCGAGTGATCGCTCGTGCCCTAGGTCTGTCAAATGATCCGACGTTGATTTCAAACCAAAGTTAGGATCAGCTACGGTCTTAGATCTGACTCCATGTAAATCTCCCCCGGCCTGCCCCTCAGGAACAGATTTCCCCTCAGGATCACCTGAATCTCCCTCATCGCCAATCGCCAGAGTCGCCTATGTCTCCATCTCATATATATATCCCTTATATATATATATATATATATATATATATATATATATATATATATATATATATATATATATATATATATATATATATATAGGAAAATTTTCAAATGCAAACATTTCGCACGGTGCGAAAATGTTTTTAGTTTTTTTTTGAAATTTTTTTTTCAAAAATTCTTTTTTCCACCCTCATTATATGTTGTTATACCCCCCTCAAAAAATAATGGTTGAGAAATAATGCCATTTGGCCTTCGATCAAGGCATTTCATCAAATTCGCACGTTTTGAGACCGTTAAATTTGTAACGGGTGGATGGGTGCTCTAATGCCCAACGGGTTCACCCATTATTTTCCCTGGGGTATATAATTGTATGGATTAAACATCAAAAAAAGAATTTTTGAAAAAAAAAATTTCAAAAAAATAAAAAAATTGTTTTCGCACGGTGCGAAAAGCCCTTTTTCGCATTTGAAGATCCATATATATATATATATATATATATATATATATATATATATATATATATATATATATGGGTAAAGGGATCCTAAGGTGCCTCCTTAGATTCAATCTAAGGAGGTGCCCCCATTTCCCACCATCTCACACATTTTTTTGAAATTTTTTTCATGGGTTTATTGTTCACCTTATGGATGATCAACATACCAAATTTCATGGGATTCCAATACTTTTTGAGCTCCCATCTACCCCTTGCAACTTCGTGGGTGTTTCAGCACGTTTTTAGACCGTTGAAATAGTAAGGGGTAGATGGTGGCTCAAAAAGTATTGGAATCCCTTGAAATTTGGTATGTTGATCATCCATGATGTGAACAACAACCCCATGAAAAAAAATTTCCAAAAAAATCGTAAGAGATGGGGGGAAATGGAGGCGCCTCCTTAGATTTTCATCTAAGGAGGCACCTTAGATCCCCTTTTTCCTATATATATATACTAGTCATACCCCGTGCCCGCGGGCACGGTTCAATTTAGATATTTCCCCCTCAAAATCTTAGTTCTCCCGAAAATGTAGGCACGATTCATTTTAGATATTCCGCCCTCAAAATCTTAGTTCTCCTGAAAATGTAGGCACGATTCATTTTAGATATTCCGCCCTCAAAATCTTAGTTCTCCTGAAAATGTGGACATGATTCATTTTAGAAATCCCCCCTCAAAATCTTAGTTCCCCCGAAAATTTAGCTCATCCCAAGGAATTTTGTTCCTCAAAAATCTTAGTTTCTCCCAAAATTTAGTGCACTCCAAATTTAGTTCCACTTCAAAATTTTAGAGTTTTTCCAGCTAAATTTTCACTTTCCAAAAATATTAGTTTCTTCCAAAAAATTATTTCCCGCGATATCTTTGTACGCGATATCTTTGTACGCCAAAAAATTATTTCCACATCCAAAATTTAAAAAACAACAAATTAGCGTAAAAATATTTATCGTCACGGACACCTTCGGCGTGTTAAGTCATAACACGTGCCCTCTGTCACGGTTCGTTTAAGATATCCCCTCAAAATCTTTGTTCTCCCCAAAAATTATTTCCCCCTCCAAAATTTAACCGAACAAAAATTTAGCTTTTCGGCGTGGACGACTTCGGCGCGGGCGACATCGGTGAGGGCCCCTTCGGCGCGGGCCCCTTAAGCGCGGGCCCCTTCAACAACCCCTACAAAATTTAAATTACATTCCCTCTCCAAAATTGCACGGCCCCTTTTCCCCTCCAAAATTTAAATTCGGCACGGGACCGTGTCGTCTGGTACGGTTCATTTAAGATGTCCCCTCAAAATATTTGTTCTCACAAAAAATTTTTCCCACTCTAAAACTTAAACGAACAAAAATTTAGCTTCATGTCCCCTCAAAATCTTTGTTCTCCCCAAAAATTATTTTCATCTCCAAAATTTAAACGAACAATACTTTAGCTTCGACGTGGGCCAGTTCCGTCGAGCACGGTTCATTTAATATGTCCCCTCAAAATCTTTGTTCTGTCCAAAATATATTTCATCATCCAAAAATTAAACAAACAATAATTTAGCTTCAGTGCGGGCGCCTTCGACGTGGAAATAACTTGTACAAACGTGCACATGGACTTGAAAAAAACAGTCCGAAAAGGGGGGAAGAAGAAAAAGTGTGGGTGTGGGTGTGTGGAGGGTCCGTGATAAAAATGCAAATACCCGGGTTGTATGTGCAAAATTCCACTCATTCTCTCTTATCCCTTCCAATTCCACTTATAACCCGTGTTCATGGGCACGGTTCATTTAAGATTTTCCTCCGGGAACTCTTTGTTCCCCAAAAAATTATTTCTACATTCAAAATTGCACGGAACAACAAATTAGCGTAAAATTATTTAGCGACATGGGCGCCTTCGATACGAAACAACAAATTCGGTGCGGGCTCGTGTCATCGGGCACAGTTCATTTAAGATATCCCCTCAAAATCTTTGTTCTCCCAAAAAATTATTTCCCCTCCAAAATTTAAACAGACAAAAATTTAGATTCGGCGCGGGCCCCTTCGGCAGGGGCATGTTTGACGCGGATGAATGCACGGTTCATTTTAGACCTCCCCTCAAAATCTTTGTTCTCCCCAAAAATTACTTCCCCCTTCAAAATTTAAACGAACAAAAATTTCGCGCGGGCACCTTCAGCGCGAAAATAACCCGTGCACATGTGCACGTGTACTGGGAAAAAACTGTCAGAAAAGAGCGAAAGAAGAAAAAGTGTGTGAGAGGAGGGTCCATGGGTAAAAATGCAAAAACCGAGGCTGTATATGCAAAATTCCACATTCCTTGTCCAATTTCTATTGTCCAAATTCTCTTAACCAATTTCACATGATAACATCCCTCATTTGTATAATCTTGAATGTATAAAGGCATTATGTTTCAGTCACTAAAGGGAAGCTGTATTCTCAGACTGCAAGATCTCATTCAGACTACAAAGATGCAGAAAATCCCAGATGTGACATTTTGATATTTGGGGTGCAACATCAACATTGGCAACATGATTTTGAGAAATAAAATGGATTACAATAGTCAAAGCATGTGTACGCAGGTAAAGCTAAAAAATCCAAGCAAATATCTATGTCCTTACTACAGAGGCTCCATCCCTTGACTGGCCGAGGTCTGAGTCTACTTCAAATTTGTTCCCCCTAGAAGATGAAAAAAGCACGGATGATGTGATGGAAAATACGAACAGAGATTTATTTAACAATGAAAAGGTTAAGCAATGGTAGTTCTGCAAAATAGAAGGAAGCCGCATGAACATAAAATCACAGTAATTACAGCAAGAGTGAAGATTTTTCCAGAGTCGTGAACACCACCACAAAGTCACATTTCCATAACTGGATGTTGAAAGAGCAAGCACGATGCCATTATCACATAGCACAAAAAGTTATCATTGATTATCTCACAAAAAAATTTCTGGCATGTAAAACATGGGATCAGTTTCAACATCAATTTCTCTACAAAGTTTGAAAATGGAAAACCAAAATTAATTAATTACAAAGAGTTCTATCAATGGTGTCTCGGGTTTGGACCCATCAATACTTCTTGTGCATGTTGCTATTGATATAACCTTCCGGGGCATGATTGATTGGAGAAATCTTTACAACTTGAAGTAACCTACCTGAGCACGAGTTATATAACCTGCCTAGGCTGTTGATATAACCTGCCTGTTGAGATCTTTACACCTTGAAGAAATATTTACCATGGCACATCTTTACAATTATGAGAAAACTGCAAGTGCAAAGAGCAGCTGGCTCATAAGTGACGGGCCTTTTGCCCTCATCAAGATCACCCTCTGCCTCTTGGCTATAGTACATGCTGCTGCTGTCTAAGCTCAGACACATTGCTTCACCCTCACTGCTTCACCCTCACTGTTACTGTACTGATGGCTTGGAGGACCACACCCTAAGAAATCCATGTTAATCAGAGAGTGATCTAAAAATTTCTTAATGAAACACAAAATATGTTGACTCAGCTATATTATCTTGAATTAAGTTAAAAATAAGAAATCAAGTAAAACTACAATGTACAGTAGTCATTTGTTAAGGATATGTTAAACAACACCGGACTTCAATTTATAGTAAACATGCATATATACATCTTGGTCTGGCAGGTGCACCAATGTTACATGATAACAAAGATATGAAAATAGCCTTGCATTTGATATTAATCATGCATCAGAACTCTACTAAAGTTTAACACATGGATTCGAATTGCATTTCTATATGTACCATGAATTTGATAACACATGGATTTACGGAACTAAAAATTTGATAACAATTTTAAACGCAAAGATAACACATGGATTTGATAACACATGTACTCATGGATTTGATAACAGATGGATTTACAGAACAAAAAATTTGATAACAATTTTAAACACAAAGGTAACATGGATTTACAGAAATTTGAACAAAAATTTGATAACACGTGGATTTACAGAACACATCTATTGAAAGTTCATTATAAACACAAAGAACCAAAAAATTCGCACATACTTTTTAACAGTTGTTATCAAATTTTTTGTTTAACTTTCAATAGAAATGTAAAAATTGGAACGGGGAGGGCTACTCTCCCTTTGTAACTTGGGAGGGCTACTACTTCTACCTGGCCATCCAGAAAAGGTGGAAAATTAATTTACAAATAAATGCACGCATGCATATGCACAATCGATGAATGCTATTTTATGTCAGCTAGAGAGAAACATAACGCCAAGATTTACATTTAAAAAAACTCAATAAGAGGAGTTTCTATATGAGCATGTGGTTTTGGAACAGAATCACATATCTGCAAACAAAAAATCAAGGTGTCATGTTACATAATATCCATATGAAAGATATAAAAGGCCAGAAACAATATCACAAGCATGGGGTGCCTTTTGAATGTCCTCCATTATAATGGGTTCTAAATTTTCCATAGGCATCTGTTAATTCATGTTGGAGAAGGGTAAAGAACAATTTAGTACGTGCAATGAGAAATGTGAAAAAGAAAAAATCACCAGTATTCAAAAAGATAGAAAGATTTATCCCATATGACAAAAAGTAATGTTTTTTTCCCGAGGGCTAAACAATATCATCATGACCTATTATGTAAGTTCCAAAACCAACAATAATGGACAATGAGATCTTACAGTAGTAACTGAATGTGTGCATAATAGTTTTTTGCAATGCTTGATTGATCTGTTGATTCTTTGCTGGCAAGGTCCACCTCAGTCTTCCATCTGATTCCAATTGCATTAGCCTAGTCAGCAAACAAAACATTGGATACAGAAACACTCCAATTCTCCTTGTAAATTTCATAGCTAGTAACACAAGTGGTTAACTCAATGGCACGCGCAGCTCTATCTTCCTCTCCCAAGCACACGTGATTTACTGAAAATCTCATCAATAATTTCTTTTTCTTCAGGGGAATTGAAGTCGTGCTTGGCCATAGACAGTGCATGTTGCTCATACTCCCTTCTACTGAAGCTGAAAATAATAAACGGTTCAATATTTCACTCTATGATCATTTGTACATGGCAAAGTACTTCCTTAAGAAAATCCGAGAACAAAAAAATCACGACTAATGAAGATGGTGAAAAGAATTATCTCAGGATATAAAAGCATATGGGAGTGCAAAATCCCAAGAATGACCAATATTAGAATATTAAACAGCAACATTAAATAGAAAAACATTAAATAAACATGCAAATTACTAAATTATGGTAATATAAGTATTCATAAGACAGAATTTAAAACTAAAATAATATCAGAGCCAATGGGGAGAATCATGTGTAGGGGTAGCTTCATCATGAGTATGTTGATCAGCCAGAAGGCTTTATAATATGCACAATGATCATAACAAATTTTTGCAGCAAAATGTTATGGTTAAGCCGAAATCCAAGTCTATCCATGTTCCTCCTTTTCCCTCGCTGGCACACAATGTATTTGCAAAAAAGTCTGGTGTTCTCAAAGATCTTGGTTTATTTGCATTATCTTTAATGGACAAATTGGTTTGCGGGAACAATCAACAAATTTATCCAAAAAAAGTACCTGTTATTGGGTCAAATAGATTTATGTGGCTGACCGGCCAAGATAGTTGAAGGGCAGGTAATCTGAAGAAAGAAAGAAACACATTAAAATCTCAATTTTAAAAAAGTGTAAACATCAATTTATTTGCCTGTTCTAGCATTAAAATAGTCAAAGTAACTGAATCATTTTAAATAGCAAGTTCTGAGGTAAAAAATTGTAAATAGCATGGACGAATTTGAAAGAAACAACCATAATATTCGGTGCATGTATGAAACAATCAAACTTGCTTATCATTAATATATCTAATATGATAAATAGCAATGTTGTCAGGGTCAAATCCCTTCCAATATTGATTAAAATAGACTCCACATCTTCGATCTTATCATCATACGGCGCAAGGGATATACGACAACAATTCTTGAATCCACATGCTCCAATACCTTATCTGGCTTTGATAATTCAGTACTTCTACCAATCCTCTTTTTTGAAAATATAGCAATGGTGATAATGACATCTTTCACTGCAGAGCTTTTTACTTAAAGCTTAATTTTGTTTGTGTTTGTGTTTTTTGAGGGTGGTGGTGTTTGCTCAAGCACGTTAACAATGGTAATATAGCACATGAATTTAAACTTGCACCGACAATGACCTTGATATATAAAGATTATTGGAATATCATAGAACAGTAGACCCAAAACAGTATTAACATCACACATGCTAGAAATCTTACACATTCCAACAATTTCCAGCTACATATAGCATAATCATGATTAAACATAACCACAAGTAAACAATATGAGCAATCGGTCAATAGAATTGAATCCATACAATGACTAAAAATATCATAAACTACTGATGATAGAAATGAGTCCAAAGAACTGACATTTAATTATATACCATAAGGCACTTAAAGAATAGCATACTTGCAAAAATTGTAGCTCTGTACTGACTTCACTTGATTCAGCCTTGTTCAGTAATTAAATTTATGAAAAGTTCTTCATGAGATTAGCATATTAAAACTTTAGAAATTAGTGTATATGTAGATTGGCAATAATTCAATCTCTCTTTGTACCACAGAAGTTGATTTTTGCACATCAGAATCACCCGAGTAAACAAAGTTACAATTTAGAAGCACAACTTGAAAAAAGCTTATTGTCTATAGAATCAGATGAGATAACATATACCAAAGTGCATCTTGTTGGTTCTATTATAAATTGCGAAGACAATCTAAGTATGCCACTCGAAATTAAAAGTATGCATTTTTATAGTAGCCTAGAAGTTGCCCTTATGAATGAACTAACTTCTTATATGCTGAAATCAGGGATGGTTAAGTTGTAGTAACCTAATTCAGATTTCATTAATTGGCACCTTCAAATAACGGATCAGCATGCTTGAGCTGTCATTCCCAAGAAGTATATTCAACATGATCTATGCTTCACGAAGTGGATGAACTTAAACATAGGCTTGGATACAGTTGTGTAGTTGAAGGGGTACCATGAAGACCCAAAATTTTGCTGGTTTTGAAACTGATTTATGAAAATTCGTGCAAGCAGTAGATGAATCCTACATGTTGCTTTGACATCAAAAGTTATTCGTTAGACGATTGAAAATTTTCTTTCTTTAGTGTCTAACAGCATTGGTCAAAGCATTCAAGGTTGCAAGTCCTTGCAAGGCCTGCTCTCTGAATCAGATAATTGGTGGTGCTTTGTGTTTACACCAGGCTCCTCACACCTCTATGGGAAATCTCTGGCAGTGGTATGAAAAACCGGGGTGTTATGGATTGCAAATAAAGGTAGATTTGTATTAAGTCAAATAGGTCTCACAATGGTTTCCCTCAGTTCCGTACCTATTTTATTCATGTTCCTAAAACATATAATGCAATTTCTAACCTGGAAACTACATCCTTTCTCAAAATCTAGAAACTACATCCTCATTTAAAGCTTAAAACATGAAATCAATCTTTTCCACGCTCTTAACAATAAAGCATAAAAATTTTAGCATCAAGTATGTATACCTATTAACTGATTTGTGCACGGCGGGTCCCAAGCTCCAGAAATGTGACGTGATCTCCTCCTAGTTGATTCATCAAGATTAAATCAGCACCTATGTTACAGAATGAAATTAAACGACAATTAATTCAAAAATCCATAAAAACGCATAGCTCGACAAAGATGTCGATTCGTTTCTGGACATTAGCCCTAGCCTCGGCGAGATCCTGCTTCACATGCACCGGTCCGATCAATTTAAACATAGTGCTCTCGTTTGAGAGATCCAATTCCTACAAAAATCAATTCAATTCGTCCTTTGATTATTTTTAAGAGGAACCATTGTCTCTATCTTATCCAACTAAAAACCTACAACAAAAGGTAGCAAGTACGTCTAAAAGGGTATCCTATCTCATCATAACCAAGTCACAATTATGCATGAAGGACGCACCATCAATACTAATCGAGACAAAATATAATTGTTAACGCACCATGCAAACATTATGAACATAATATAATGTCTCTTACCAGAAGTCAACCATTTCACTTGTAGGCACCTGAAGGTACATCGATTCATATAAAATCCTCAACGGGTCTCTCTGCGGCCCAAAACAAACAAACAAATCATCATAATTAAAACCCTACATCATAAACTCTACAAAAAGAAACAGAATAAGAAGAAATTGCAGCTTATACTTCCTCTTGGGGGTCATGCCTTAGTCCATGCAAGTCGTAAACTTTACGCTCGTTTTCCTTATCATTGGATTTTAATTCCAGCTTGACCATCTTAATCAGCTTCTTGCCTTTCTTAATCACCTTCTTGCTATCTTCCTTCTTCTTATGTTGCCCCGTCTTCTTCTTCTATAAATCCAAATTCATTAAAAAAACTTAGTATCAATTACCATAATGAACCATCCACAAATGTTACATTTAGTAGCATAAGCTGGCAAATGTTGCCAGCCAGTGCTCATATTGCAGGAAGCAAACTGAATAGAGTAAACTTGATAATTATCCATATTATACCAGTATTTGCTTTTATATAGAGATAAATATCGAGACAAAATTATCAGCATGGAATGCCAATTAACAGAACTATGCCGATAGCTCACTGAATTAACAGAAATATGCCAATTAACACAAATCAGCATGGAATACCAGTATTTGATTTTATCCCAGTTTTTGACGATTCATGAATTAAATGCTTCAAGCTAGTAGCTACTAATATGCAAACATTATGAACATAATGTAAGGTCTCTTACCCGAAGGCATCCATTTCAATTGTAGGCAAATCCTCAACGGGTCTCTCTGCGGCCCAAAACATTATCAATTAACAGAACCATGCCAATAATACTCATATTGCAGGAAGATACGAGCAAGCATGTAGTTTAGATCGCTGAATAGAGTTTACTTGATAATTGTCCATATTATACCAGTATTTTCTTTTATATAGAGACAAATATAAAGATAAATATAGAGACAACTATCAGCATGGAATGCTAATTAATAGAACTATGTTGATAGCTCACTGAATTAATAGAACTATGCCAATTAACACAAATCAGCATGGTATTTTATTTTATCATAGTTTTTGAGGATTCATGAATTAAATGCTTCAAGCAAGTAGATCACTCCGATTAACATCTCCTCATCAAAATCCCTCCGATCAAATTGGTAGGGCCCAAAATTAAAATCGGTACTGATTATTTAAAAGGAACAACAATTGGTCCAAAATGACTTTTCTAATAGCATCAGCAAGAAGAAGAAGAGCCATGACTCTCACATCAATTTAGACCCATGATCAATGAAGTACTGATGAGAGCAAGAGCAAGAAGAAGAAGAGAACAATGAAGTACTGATGAGACTGAAGAGAAATTCACATCAATTTATAGACCCATGATCAATGGCAGGCAGAAAATCCTAAAAAAGCAACTCAACTGGAGCTTCTCCGTTGCAGCTGATCAATGGCAGGCTGAATGCGGCCGTTCATGCCGTTGACCCCTCTTGCCTGGATCTCGACGGCTTCTTGCTGATGGGGGGGTGAAGATGAAGCGGCAATTTTGGGGGGCAGGGATGGGGGGAGAGAGAAGGAGATTAGGGCTGGGTTTTGGGGGCCCGTGTTTAGGGCTGGGTTTTGGGCAGACGGGTCAGTTATTCCCTCCGGTCATGAAATACAAATTTCAAATTTTGAATGTTTCAAACCAAAATTTAATTTTCAAACAACCAAAGTTTCCCCCCAAGTTTATCCAATTTCTCTTATCCAATATCTCTTATCCAATATCTCCTATCCAAAAACTCATCATAACATCCCTCATTTTTTACCCCAAATACAATTAAAATCCTTATCCAATTTCTCTTATCCAAAAACTCTTATCCAATAACTCATGATAACATCCCTGTTTTATAATATAGATACACACACACACACACTGATTTACAGTACTAACCTATATGTATATTATAAAATCTTACGGTGTATCATATAGTACATTGGTATAACTCACTGTTTTCACTTTCATATCTATATGCACTGTTTACATAGTGAAAATATAAACTGTTTATGTGGTAGCTTACTGTAGCCAGAACAACGTACGTGCATACATGGGTATACATGGGTGATACTACTAATACACTGTTATAAGTAAAATGTCCTATATATGAATAAACTATGAACTAACATATACCATCATATAATGTACATATTATATACCCTAACCTCTTATACATGTATCCATTAGGTATTATAACATGCTGTTAGGAACTAACTTACAGAAAATCAATAAAACTTACGTGTTGCTTGTGTGCATAAGTGTGCAGAAGGGAGCAGCGGATTTGGACGGTGGCAGCGAAGGCGAAGGTGACGACTCGGGGAGATTTGCAAGGGCGGTGGCGGAGAGGAAGGCGGTCAGTTTTCGTCGGCGGAGAGAGGTCAGACTGATGGCTGGAGGGGTTGCGACAGCAGGGAACGCCGGAGGGGCGCTGTTGACGATGGTGGTGTGAAACTGTCATCAGCGGGCATGGAGAATCTGGCGGCTGGGGTCTCGATTGGAGGTCGCTGGAGAAAAGGGATAAACGATGGTCGGCCTAGCTGCGAGGGCTTGTCGGAGGGATCTCAGAGGCTGGTGTGGGTGAGGGCGGTCGGAGCGACTGGGCGTGGTGTCCGGACTGGAGACTGAACATCGGACGGAGCGGCTCAGGGGTTGATCGATTGTATGTCCTGGCACATCGGGGAAGGCGGAGGAGGAGTGCAATGGTGCGGTTCGATGGGTGCAGCCGGCCGGCGGTTGCTGGCAGCAAGGAGCGGCCGACAGGAGGGTGTTTGGGTAAGGGTTGAGAGCAAGGGAAAGTAGAGCTTCATCTTTGTAGAGGAGGGTCTTTCTCAGAGTGGGTTCCTCATGGGATTCGTAATAGGAAGGAGATGAAGTTTTCTCTTTTTTTGTATGGGGAGAAGAAATGACGGCTATAGCTTTTTAGACCTAGGTTTTTAGGTATTGCTTAATAGAATAGGCGAGAGAGAAGTATGGGTAACGTGAGATAGTGAGGATATGGTGATGGGATTAGTCGGGTTAGTTTAAAAATAGGAAAGTTTTGTTATGATTTGATTAAGGGAAAATTTTTAAGGCTAATTTACTTAGGGAAGGTTTGAAATTGAAATAATAATTGGGAGAGGGAATCAAGGGATTTGATAGTGATTTAGGATAAGAAAAATCCTCTCTTGAAAATAAGGAATTGGATTCGAATTTAAATTTTGAAAAGAATATTTTGATGAAATTATAATAGTTAATTTAAAAATAACCATGGCTAACGCGTATAGGCTTCGTAGCTAAAACGAGTATATAGTATAAATACGCCTAGCCTTAGTACAAAATACAGATACATATTCAATTGCGGATACGAAAAGAGTACGTCAAGGATAGGAAACGAATGAAATACATTATTAAAAAAATACCGACCGTTACAACCTCCACGCCAGGCGATTGAAAGGAAGATGAACACTTGCTTACAGATGAACGCCACTCAATGCGACTGCCCCGAGGGGATGGCAATCAAGGGTCCCGCTCAATTTGCTAGGTGTTAGATATTGACCTTAAGCCCAATATAGTTTTGATGATGATCACATCATTATGTGATTACTAATGTTTCTTTGTGTTTTAGTCTCAGTTATATAACAATGATTACATCTAATGGGGGACAAAACAAGTGGTAATGTGAGATGGACTCAAGACATAGAGCATTGGATTTATGAAGCCATGAAGAATCATGAATTACATTGTAAATATTTTATGATTTCTTTATGTATTTTACAGTTTCATATTAGAACATTTGCTTGCCTTGATTAGATAGACACACACACACACATATTCATGTTTATTTCCATCTTACTGATCCATAGAAACTTTCTAGAATCCATCCCAATAGGTTGAATGGCCAAAACACTCTAACATATGCTTTCAACCTATCACCAGACATCTGGAATACACCCGCCAAACGTCTGGCGCATCCGATTTTATATGGCCAAAAATCCCTTAGAAATCCAGCCGTCTGAAGTTCAATTTTAGGATCTCATATACGCTAAGCAACACTAGAGAGGGTATAGTGTATTAGAAATTAAAATGCTAATTAAAACTAAGGGGAATTCACAAAAAAATATCCGAACGTTTGGGGCATCTTTCAACTTAATACCTTGAACTTTTAAGTTGTATACAATAGTACGTTTTTGTGTGTTTGGCTAACGGACGATGACGGCGTTAAATTGTACCCATTTCCCCCTGATCCAAGCTCACAAAAAATACCCCTAACATTTGGGTTATCTTTAAAGTTAATACCTTAATGGTTGGGGTATCTTTCAAATTAATACCTGCTCGGACCTTCATCATCGGTGACAACCTCTGTAATCCATTATCATGCTATTTTGGTTCCAATCTGATGCCCTTGCAGTTCCAGTACATGACTCCACCGCTGAAAACGGTCTTGGTGACCCTCCATCCTCTGTTCTCTACGGGCACAACCTGATCATTGCGCTCGACCAATTCTCTACGATGCGACGAGAACACCTCGAATATGTACTCCACCCAATTGATACTGCTCACATTGCTAAACATCGGATGGACGAACATGTAATGGTTTGGATACCTCGACGTATCGTACAACATCCCAACAGATTCATACCTACAGAATCTGCTCGGTACAGGGATGCGGTCACCTTCCATCGTCACAGGATTACAAAGGTACAAGAACCTCTCGCACATGTCCCGTAGGCAATGGAGGCAGAGAAGCCTATTGGTGGAAGCCAAGATGTTTAGGACATCGACGTCGTCTCCTATGAATTTCACGGAAGCACCGAGCACTTTGACAAACTCACCTGCCGTCTAGAAATAAGAGGCCTATGTTCATAACATTGAGAGAAACCGAGCAATGTTTAGATGCGAGCCCATGTTGCATCTTCTTGAACAGATAATCGTAGGAGATGGCTCGAATCCAACTCTTTCTCATGGACTTGAACCGGCACAGAGATTTGAAGGGAATCTGAGGAAGGATGATGTAGATTATGACCTCATCCGAAAAGCAGCGCGCCGTCCGCTCACATCGTCGACACTGCACTGCTACCTTTTTGAGCTTTTTTGCTGTTTTCAGTTGCTTGTTACATGGCTTTCACCAAGAAATAGAAGATCATCCCCAAGTAGCACCAATTCTCTCATGTCCAATTCTTCCTCCTCAATTTCAATCAAACAAAAAACTTGTATGTGACCGTAGCGATGGCTATTTTATGCCTTCTTCGCTTCTACTGTTTCATCCTCTTCCTCTTGTAAGGATCCTGTCTATGGGGAAAACACTAGAAGGGGGGTTGAATAGTGTTTATGCAAATTTAATAGGAATTTACGCCAAATAAAATGCAATCCAACAAATAGTGCGGAATAGAAAATAACCCAAAGAGAAACACACGCAAACACAGTTATGTTTCAAGGGTTCGGATTACCCAAGTCAACTCCCGACTTGCTCCCGGTAATCCTACGTCCCTACCACCCGGATACCACCGGATACTCAAGTTAGAACCTAACTTGAGGTTTCCTTAAAACCCCACTTGTAGCAACCCTACAAGTGCAATCGAATACAATCGATGTCCTTGACTCCCACAACCAGGGATCAAGCAAAAACCACTCTCACAACCGAGAGCACAATTCAAATAATGAAGTTATGAAATCTGAAAGCAACACTTACAATCACCTATGCCTTGAAGTAGAACTTGAAGGAGAAGTGTGATGTGTGTCGATGAACTCTCTTGGAAGAGAGGAGGAAAGCCCTTTCTCTTGACTGCACCAAATGCCTAGAGGATCAATCTTTGGTTCTAGGTTGGAGAGCAAGAGAATCAGATTTGGAAATACTTAAGGCTTTGGATTTGAAAGCTTTGATCTTTGGAAATGAAAGCTTGAAGGATTTTGCAATGAATGAGTAACCTTCCAATGAAACAGTAGAAGCTCTATTTATAGCTTTCTCAAATCCATAAAACAGTTTAGGCAAAAACCCAATCGAAATCCGTGAGAAAAATCTCAACGGATATAATCTGAACTCGCGACAGTCGACTGTTGAACAGACCACAGTCGACTGTTGCACAGTCAGCAAGGGTAGGTGAGAATTCATAACGGTAACTTACCACGTGGACAGTCGACTGATGAAGCCAAGACAGTCGTCTGTAAAATCAACAGGCGACTGTACATACTTCGACAGGCGACTGGCCGAGAGAAGAGTAAGTTAGATGAAATATTGGAAATCTCACAAGATACAGGACAGACGACTGATGCAAGGAACACAGTCGACTGTTAATCAGAACAGGCGACTGTATAACCTTAAACAGACGACTGTCACAGACAGGAGAAATTTCCAGAGAGCTAAGTCAAAGATTAGAATTACAGACAGGCGACTGTTGCAGCATAGACAGTCGACTGATCCAATATACAGTCGACTGTATATACAGCATAAGTCGACTGGCCGTAGAAATCGGATCAAAAAGAGTTTGGACAAGGAGAGACAGGCGACTGATGAACCATTCACAGTCGACTGTCGCTAAGACAGGCACCTGATAAACGTTCAACAGTGGCCTGTGCGAGATAATCAGAGAGGACCCAAAAACTGCATTGTAATAGTCTGTGCATAACAGGCGACTATAGAACAAAACACAGTCGACTGTTTTTGAGACAGGCGACTGTAAACTGTTAAGCAGTCGGCTGTTATAAACAATCCTAGCACAAACAAAAGAGAATTGAATTGAGGTCAAAGGACAAAGGTCTAGAGGTGTCCTATGATCGAAAGTAGATGTGTGTGAGTGCTCCATCATAGTTCTACTTCTAAGCTACATACTAGAAGAGATAAAAGAAAAATTACATTGACGAATAATCTCTTCTTTCCATCGTATGAGCTTGAAGTCTTTACGGAGCTTCAATCATCAATCTACTATCATCCAATTCATATCATTTGCCTTCAATCACGATTGTGAGTCATCCATTGCTAGTTGATCTTCATAGTAAGCTTAGACAATGGAATAACTGCAAAATAGGGTATTAGTCACAAGTATTTATGTTTTCTCATCATTAACACCAAGTAGGGAGAAGTCCAATACTCAACATTCTCCCCCTTTTTGATGATGACAAACAAACATAAACAAAAAGATAAATAGTTGTGCGTAATGAAAACTTACTCCCCCTACATAGATGCCAATCAAGTTAGTCAACAAATATTAGAGCGTCTATATAGCAATTGAAGCAAATGAGTGAGATAAGAATGAATTTAATTCAAGAAATCTAGGAATTAACAAATCCCTATTCATTGTAATCTTACTCCCCCTGAATCTAAGGCAACGAAAATCTTAGATTCAAGCGTTAGAACACATACTTAGCACATCCATTATAAATCTTGTATGTTTATTTCTCTCCCCCTATGGCATTATCTAAAAAGGTGGGAGCAAATAACAACAATAATAGTGCTAAAATACGAACTAACAACAATCAAGGAGTATAAAGATATAGCTAATCAAAAACTCATAGTCTCATCACATACATATGTGAGTAAAGGAATTGAAGTCCAATATTAACATTTTAGATATTCGAAATGAGAATAATTTTCACATATTCATCACATCAAGGAAAGAGCATGAATAATCCAATATCAAATTCTTGTATTGTCTCAAAAACATAGCAAGAAGAGTGAATCATATATAGAGGCAATATACCATATATCACACAGAAGTTAATCAATATAGCATAGTGTGACACAATAGAGAGATGCAACATCATATATATAAAACAGCTGAGTACATCAACGGATGGTCATCAACATGGCCATCCCAAAAAGATACATCATGAGCAACAACAAAAAATAGCTACATCATGACGACATCAAAGACTGTATATATATAAAGTGTGGCATACAGCATCATCCATCATACAACGACAATACATATATCAGAATCACTCAACCTAAGCAAAATTAAACCCCACAAAATAAAAACAAGGTCTTCAGGTGAGTGAACAGAACAGCATCAGCAGCAGCCTCAGTCGATCTGAATTACTGAGGGGTCCGACGGACGGCCGGAAGAACGAAACAAAAGCCGAGCAGAGCGACGAGTAGGAAAAGCTGGAGACTTCCTCTTGGAAGACGAAACACGTACAGCAGATGAACCAGCAGGAACAAGAGGTGGAGTCTGGACAATTGAGGTCGGAGACACATGGGGTTTTGGTGTGAAGCCAGGAGGAGGAGGAACACAAGCAGGAGAAGTGTTCTCAGAGGTAGCAAACAGATCACGAAGCTTGGGAGGAACAGGACAAGCAAGATGCTTACACGAGATAAGCTGAAGCCTAAGCAAAAGGGAAAGCTTCTCATCAAGGGAGATAGACATCATTTCAAGAGCACAGAGACGAGCGTCCAGCTGACGAAGTAGAAACTCTGTGGACCGAGAAGGAGGCTCAGCAGCCCGAGAAGAGTGTTCATCAGCATGAACGGATGGGATAGGGTCACCGACAGAGATACGAAGAGGCTCTCCCGAAGATTGAGGCGAAGAGGGAGCTGGATCAGGTTTTGGTGAAGGAACAGGCTCATTGAGGAAATCGAGAGAGTCCTTAGGGAAGAAAAGATCGAAGGGATCCATAGCTGAGCACGGGGCTAGGGCAGGAAACAAAATGATCAAACCCTAAGAAGATACGAGTTAGACGAAAGGGACCTAACCTCGTTGAGTGACAATAAAAAGGCAGCGACTCCTCGAGTTTTACAAACGAATGGGAGCGAGATTGACGGCGAGTGAGCATCAATCGAGCGGGAAGAACGCTAACGGAGGAGACAGAATCGTCGAGGGGAAATGATCGCGTCGGTTGAATATAAATTTGGGAAAATCAATCTGAGCCGTTGGATCAAAGAATCGACGGCTCGGATCAAATCAAATGAACCGACACAGCAGGAGACAGTCAAGTGGAGAACAAAAGTCAGTCGATTGTAAGTAATGATAAAATTAAATCTCAGAGAGATGGGCAGTCGACTGGCAAGTATAATGCAGTCGCCTGTCCAATGGACAGTCGACTGACATATACTCAATAGTCAGCTGACCGAGAATTAATACATATCACAAGAAAAACAGAGAACACTGTAAAAAATTGACAGAGAGAACAGTCGCCTGATGACTAAATTGCAGTCGCCTGTTACATTAACAGTCGACTGTAAAACAGTCAACAGTCGGCTGTGCGAAGGATATCAATTTTCATATGAAGGATATAGAGTAGGGCAGTCGACTGTCAAAAGAAACACAGTCGTCTGTCCTGGTCCAAAAATGCACAGTGAGATAGAATTCCATAGAATAAGAACACTCACCCTAGGACCGATACTCTAATCACAAATACATCTTAAAATCATTATGAAAACAATAAATCTATTGAAACACAAATTATTCCAATCAACTTCGAAAACTCATGAAATCAAATAAGTCACAATTGCCTTTCTTAATCTCATAAAACAATAAAGCACATGAAGAAAGACAATCAAATATACATGAGCTCAATAAGGAGTTATATCATGAAAAATTGAGCTTCTAGATTTCAGATTCACCCATAATTCCCAATTCTCCACGCAACCTCACAAATGTATCTTCTTTAAGAGGTTTAGTGAAGATATCGGCAATTTGTTCTTGGGTTTCAATGTACTCTAAGATGATGTCCTTCTTAGCTACATGATCATTTATAAAATGGTGTCTCACGTCTATGTGTTTGGTACGGGAGTGGTGTACCGGATTCTTGGAAAGACAAATAGCACTTTGATTATCAACCATGATAGGGCAAGTATCACAATTGACACCATAGTCACTAAGAGTGTGTCTCATCCAAAGAACGTGTGCACATGCAAGACCCGCGGCAATATATTCCCGGCAATATATTCCGCTTCAGTCGTGGACAATGACACCGAATTCTGTTTCTTAGAGAACCAAGAAACTAAGGAATTTCCTAAGAAATGGCATGTGCCACTAGTACTTTTCCTGTCGGACTTGCATCTGGCAAAGTCGGCATCACTATATGAGATTAACTCATACGTGCTAGACTTAGGGTAAAGTAACCCATAATCTAGGGATTGATTGAGATAACGAAATATTCGTTTAACCGTAATCAAGTGTGACTCCTTAGGTCATGCTTGATATCTAGCACATATACATACGGAAAACATGATATCGGGCCTACTAGCGGTTAAGTAAAGTAAGCTACCGATCATACCTTGATATAGACGAACGTCTACATCTTTTCCGCTTTCATCTTTGTGTAGATGAGTAGTAGTACTCATGGGAGTCCTTTTGCTTGAAGACGATTCCATCCCGAATCGCTTAATAAGCTCACCTGTGTACTTTGTCTGATGTAAGAAAGTGACATTCTCCATTTGTCGAATTTGCAATCCAAGGAAGTAGGTGAGTTCTCCCATGTGGCTCATCTCAAATTCATCCTTCATAGACTTGGAAAATTCTTGACAAAGATGAAAGTTAGTAGAACCGAAAATAATGTCATCTACATAAACTTGAATCAAAAGAATGTCATTTTCATAATCTTTAATGAAAAGTGTAGAATCAACTTCTCCCATTTTAAAATCTAAATTCAAAAGAAAGGTCGTAAGGTGATCATACCAAGCTCTAGGAGCTTGTCTCAATCCATACAACGCTTTCTTAAGTTTGAAAACATGGTTTGGAAATTTCTCATGAATAAAACCGGGAGGTTGAGAAACATAGACTTCTTCATTTACAAATCCATTTAAAATGTGCTTTTAACATCCATTTGAAATAATTTAAAATTCTTATGGGATGCAAAAGATAAAAGCAACCTAATATCTTCTAATCTAGCTACGGGGGCAAAGGATTCTTCGAAATCAATACCTTCCTCTTGCCGATAGCCTTGAGCTACTAACCTTGGTTTGTTCCGTGTGATTACCTCGTTTTCATCCGTCTTGTTCTTGAAGATCCATTTGGTCCCAATAGCTTGGTGACCACTTGGAAGAGGTACAAGTTCCCAAACTTCATTTCTCTCAAATTGCGCTAGTTCTTCTTCCATTGCCACTATCCAAGAACTATCTTCACAAGCTTCTTGAATGTTCTTTGGCTCAATGGTAGAGACGAATGCGCAATGGGAGAATTCTTCAATTCTTGATCTCGTTCGAACACCCACACCAATATATCCAATGATTTGGTTATGGGGATGGTTGCGAACGGTTGGATAAGCTTTGGGTAAACCTGGATCACTAGGAACAACTTCAACAACTTTGTTAGAAGTGTTAGTTTCAACAATATTATCATTAATCTTAACATTATTAAGAGAATCACAAAGAATATTTACATTATCATCATCAACATGAGGAAAATCAAAATCTTCATAAAAAGATACGTGAAGTGATTCCTCAATCGTTGAAGAAGTTTTGTTGTATATCCGGTAGGCTTTGCTACGTGTGGAATATCCAACAAAAATTCCTTCATCGGATCTTGGCTCCAATTTGTCTAAATTACCAAAGGTGTTCTTTATAAAACATTTTGAACCAAAGACACGAAAATATTTCACTTGAGGCTTTTTATCGTAAAACAACTCAAAACAAGTTTTGTTTGTTTGGGGTCTCACTAGGATTCTATTGAGCACATAACATGCCGTGTGCATCGCTTCTGCCCAAAATTGTAGTCCTAAATGACTATCATGGAGCATAGTGCGAGCACACTCAATAAGAGTCCTATTCTTTCTTTCTACAACACCATTTTGTGGTGGTGCACGAGGAAAGGAAAAGTTATGAGTTATCCAGGAGTCATCACAAAACTTAGTAAAAGACTCATTCTCAAATTCTCCACCATGATCACTACGAATAGTGATAATGGTGGATCCTAAAAGATTCTGAATCTTCTTTGCACATTTGGTAAACTCTTCATGAGCTTCATTCTTATTAGTTAAGAATGAAACTCAAGTAAATCTAGAAAATTCGTCAACGACAACTAGTCCATAATGAGCATTACCTAAAGAAGCGGTTCTAGTTGGCCCAAACAAATCTAGATGTAGAAGTTCAGGGGCCTCTTAGAAGTAATCCCTTCTTTAAGCTTAAATGAAGATTTACTTAATTTACCTCTTTGACATGAATCACAAAAGTTTTTCTTATTAAAAACAATCTTAGGAAAACCTTTGACTAGATCATGCTTAGCTAACTTATATAAGTGCTTGAAGTGAACATGACCAAAACGGCGATGCCATAATAGTTGTTCACTTGTGTTAGCAACTAAGCAATGTTCTAAGGTTTTAGGCAAGCTTAAATAATAAATATTTTTATGCCTAATACCGGAAAATAAAACATTTGAATCACAATCAACAATAGTACACAATCCTTCTCCGAAGTTAACCTTGTAACCTTTGTCACAAAGTTGACTTATGGAAATGAGGTTGTGACATAAACCACTAACAAGATAAACATTAGTAATTAGGGGTTTGGAAGGATTACCAACGATACCTACACCAATGATGGTTCCCTTTTGATTACCTCCAAAAGTGACCGTTGCACCATCTTTGATGCTAATCACTTCGGAGAGCAATGAGGGATCTCCCGTCATGTGTTTGGAGCAACCGCTATCAAGAATCCATCCTTTCCCTTTAGAGCTAATAAGGCATTTATTGCTCTTTTTCTTTCTCTTGGGTACATATATAATATACCATAAGCTTATGGTACCCAATGTTTGTTGGGTCCAAGGGGATTAGCCCTTTGGAAGCCAAGTCCAAGTGGACTTCCGCTTCCCAACATAGTTAATATTTCTAATTACATCATGAAAGTAGGAATCAACATAAGCATTCCTAACATTTAGACTAGTGTTCTTAGGACCCCAAATAGTGTACATCTTGGGAGTCCTATTCCTAGTTGCATGCATATGAGTTGGATTTCTATATGGTGCATGCTTCTTAGGAACATGATTTCTAGCATATATATGAGGTGGAGGATATGCATTGTACATTCTTGAATGGTATGAATTCTTGGGAGCATGCATATTATATGAAGGATATTGATTATGCATGACATGTGGAGAATTAGCATATATGAAAGAATGATGCGTATGAGCATAAGGGTGTGTGGGAGCACGTACATGAGTATTTCTCATGTGTGGTTGTGTACGTGTCCGTGGGTGCGGAGCATAAAATGTGTCATGATTATCCACTTGTGAAGTAGGATGTTTCCTATGTGGATGAGTATTAGTGTACATATAAGCATGGCCTTGCTTTTGGTTTCCACCCTTAGTGGGTTTCTTGCCAAAAGGAAGAGAAAGTGATGTGGTGACATTCTTGGTAGGATTGCTACCTATAGTGTCTTTGACACCACTTGTGGATGCACCGGAGGAAGGTCTCACAAAATCTATAGTGACACGACTATAGGAGGTGCGATCATTAGATGCATTTGCTTTAACAAATCCAAGGCCAACACGATGTGTGGCCGGAAATTGATTTGCAAGCAAATCATCCAATTGTCCTTGTCCCTTATTGAATCTCACAATACGGGAGGACATGAGCTCATATTTCTCCTTTAAAGAAGAAATGTTGGTATCCAAGGTGGACACCCGTGCTTTGAGCTCGTGCACTTGGGTTTTAAGAGAATCATTCTCTAATCCCAATTGTTTGTGGCGTGTAACTAGATCACTATCATCCATGGGATGTGTTTGATCTAGTTGAGATTTGAGGGAATTCACCTCATTTCTCAATGTGACATTTTGAGAAGCTAAGTTTGCTTTCTCAAGGGTTAAAGTATCAACAATGGTGTCATTGTTGATAATGCATGTAATGGATGACTTGCTAACTTTTGATTTCTTTAAGCTAGAATATCTAAGCATTAAAGATTGGTATTTAGCAAATAGTTCTTCATTAGCTATGCGAAGTTCATCCATTGTTACCTCGGTGTTATCCGTATCGGATTCACTCTCATCCGAGAGTGGGTCTTCAAGTGCCATGAAGCACATGTGGGCGCTCTCACCCTTCTCATCATCGGAATCGCTTGATGAGTCATCACTTGAGTCATCAAAGGTACCGACGAGTCCTTTCTTCTTGTCTTTCTTGTTCTTGTTGGACTTGTGGTACTTTGGTGCCTTCCACTTTTCTTTGTTGTTTAGCATTGGACAATCCCTCTTGATGTGCCCTGGCTTATTACACTTATAACAAAGAGAGGAAGTAGCATTAGTAGATTCAAAACGTTTCTTGGAGGGAAATTTACCTTTGCGGAAGAAGCGTTGGAACTTCTTCGCCATTTGGGCCATTTCACCCAAATCCATTTCGTTCTCGGATTCATCATTTTCGGAGGATGGCGAATTGGCGTTGAACGCCAAAGCTTTCTTCTTGACTTCCGAGGGATTCATCATGGCTCGAATCTTCAATCGGTTATCCCGTCTAACTTCGTAAGACATAAGAGTCCCGATGAGATTCACCACGGTGTAGTTCTTCAAGTCATTGACCTCTTCAATGGAGATTGCTCGTCTTTCCCATTTGGAGGTCATCCACATGATAATCTTCCTTACCTTTTCAGGTTCGGTGTAGATTTGGCCAAGGGCTTCCAATTCGTTTGTGATGTCGGTAAAGCGTCTGTACATCGACGCAATGCTCTCAATTTCCTGAATGTGAAACAAGTCGAAGTTTTGCACGACAACATATAACTTTGAAAGCTTTACCTTATTCGTTCCCTCGTGGGTAACGATGAGATGGTTCCAAATTTGATATGCACTCTTACATGTGCATATCTTGTTGAACTCATTCGGGTCCAACGCACAATGAAGAGCGTTCATTGCTTTAGCGTTGTTGACTTTGGCGGACTTTTCGGAAGTCGTCCATTTCTCGAAATCATCTTTGGAGGGCTCGACATACTCCTTGTGGAGAGTTCTCCAAAGAGAAGCACTCCTAAGGAATGTCTCCATCCTACACTTCCAATAACCAAAGTTAGTACCATTGAAACATAGAGGACGTACAGTAGATTGACCTTCGAAAAGTGTGGACGCTCCATCACGGTCGTGATTGTTGTACGTAGGCGGCGGAGGAACGTTGCAGTTGTTGGATGCCATAGATAAAACCTTGTGCTCTGATACCAATTGTAAGGATCATGTCTACGGGGAAAATACTAGAAGGAGGGGTTGAATAGTGTTTATGCAAATTTAATAGGAATTTACGCCAAATAAAATGCAATCCAACAAATAGTGCGGAATAGAAAACAACCCAAAGAGAAACACACGCAAACGCAGTTATGTTTCAAGGGTTCAGATTACCCAAGTCAACTTCCGACTTATTCCCGGTAATCCTACGTCCCTACCACCCGGATACCACCGGATACTCAAGTTAGAACCCTAACGTGAGGTTTCCTTAAAACCCCACTTGTAGCAACCCTACAAGTGCAATCGAATACAATCGATGTCCTTGACTCCCTCAACCAGGGAGCAAGAAAAAACCACTCTCACAACCGAGAGCACAATTCAAATAATGAAGTTATGAAATCTGAAAGCAACACTTACAATCACCTATGCCTTGAAGTAGAACTTGAAGGAGAAGTGTGATGTGTGTTGATGAACTCTCTTGGAAGAGAGGAGGAAAGCCCTTTCTCTTGACTACACCAAATGCCTAGAGGATCAATCTTTGGTTCTAGGTTGGAGAGCAAGAGAATCAGATTTGGAAATACTTAGGGCTTTGGATTTGAAAGCTTTGATCTTTGGAAATGAAAGCTTGAAGGATTTTGCAATGAATGAGTAACCTTCCAATGAAACAATAGAAGCTCTATTAATAGCTTTCTCAAATCCACAAAACAGTTTAGGCAAAAACCCAATCGAAATCCGTGAGAAAAATCTCAACGGATATAATCTGAACTCGCGACAGTCGACTATTGAACAGACTGTAATGCCCTACAAGCTACTGCACAAGTACTAGAGGGGGGGTGAATAGTACTTTAATAATAACAAGGAGTATAATTCCTAATTATCGTGCAAACAACTACCAAAACAATTTGCGGAAGATTAAATTGATGACAACAACAAAATTAACAATGCTAACAATAGATATTACTGGGTTCGGATCCACCCAAGTCTCCCTGACTTGTTCCTGGTGATCCTACGTCCCAACCACCCGGATCCCCTCCGGATACTTGAGTTAGAAACCCTAACTCAAAATTTCCACTATGAAATACTTGTGAAAAACCTTCACAAGTCAAATCATACACAAAGTAATTTGTGACTCCCACAACCCGGGATCACAACCACACTCTCACAACCGAGAGTGAAACTTACAATTTGAAATTGAAATGAAATAAGAAACTTCTTACCGACAAAATACATATGCCTTGAGTAATGCTTACGAATTAGGGCAAAGATGATTTTGAGGAAGAAGAAGTGGCACCAAACCCTAGCTCCAAGATGTAGATCAGCGATGGAGAGCTATGGGGATGTTGGTGACCTAGAATCAAGCACTTGGCTTGGAAGGCTTCATACTCAATGAATCTCTCTTTGGAAGTAAGAGTGAGGAGAGATTATTGAATGGAATGAAAGAGCTTTGAATGAGCTTGGAATGATTTCTCTTTATCTCTAAACTTGCAATAATATCAGCCTTGACTGCAATGAATGCAGCCCATCAAGTATTTATAGGATAGAGGAGAGAGAGAAAGAAAAACGTTTCAATTAATGCTCCAACGGCTCTTTTCTGAACCCAACTAGTCGGTCAAAGAACAACCACCGACCGACTAGTTCATCAACTAGTCGGTCGGTCATTTAACGTATACCGACTAATGGGTGAACAGAGAAAAGGTCAAAGCACAGACAAAAGGAACTAGTCGGTCCAAGAAGAGTAGCTGACCGACTAGTTTCTCAACTAGTCGGTCGGTTACTCAACTGAGAACGACTAACAGATAAAACTGAAGTCTGAGCACAAATTGACTTAGTCGGTCCAAGAACAAATGTTGACCGACTAATTCACCAACTAGTCGGTCGCCAAATGAGCATAGACCGACTAACAGATAAACAGTAAGTTAGGTGAAAAATGGCATGTACATTAAAGCTAAACTAGTCGGTCCAAGAAGGAAAGTTGACCGACTAGTTCATCAACTAGTCGGTCGCTAAATGAGCTTAGACCGACTAATGATAAACAGTAGCTCAGGCTCAAATGTGCATGTACAGGGAAAGCTCAACTAGTCGGTCACAGAAGCATCACTGACCGACTAGTTCACAAACTAGTCGGTCGGTGAGTCAACTTAGACCGACTAACTGTAAACAGTAAAGAGCTTGGAAATGACTGACAAAAACTAGTCGGTCCAAGAAGCTTTGCCGACCGACTAGATCACCATCTAGTCGGTCAGTTCTTCTTCTTGAACCAACTAACATGCACAAGACGTCGCGAATCGAAGCGCGAAGCTTCGGGAAAGATTGTATGGACTTCTACTAAGATCCTAGAGCTAAGATATGAGCGTTATGAAGATTTAAACCGTAAGACCTACTCAAGGCTTAACATTCTACGAAAGAAGCTTAAAGACTATAAATAAAACTTGACGATACCGTCTTCAATAGCTTCAATCGAATCTTCATGACTTCTAAAATGGTCCATAAGCTTCAACGAAGCTTTAGGCATACGATCACGTGCTTTGAGAAGTCTTGAGACGTCGTAATTGATATTCATATGAATTTGGCGATGATCTCCATAACTGTGCTCACAAAGTGTTAGTTCACGATATATTTATGTTTGTTCATCATCCAAAACCAAATCCGGGGAGTCCAATATCCAACATTCTCCCCCTTTTTGGTGATGACAAACCAACATAAATAATAATCAAAAATAATAATTCAAATGAAATTTACTTACTCCCCCTGCATTGATGACACGTTAATTCCAATTTAAACAATAATAATACGCATCAAGCAGACGCGTGAAGTATATAAAATAAGAATCGATTATTGAAATATCGAATACCAAATGTAGGTTATTGAAATATCGGATTTGAAAATCCATTTATATATCTTAACTCCCCCTGAATCTAACATATCAAGTTAGATTCTTGGAATTATGCTTTAAATTTTCATTTAGCACGTCGTTATTATTATATCTCTCCTCCTTTGGCATAAGCAAAAAGAGCGGGAGGAGAACAACGACAACAACAATGGCTTCAAATAAAAGACACGGGAGTCGTAGAATACGACGACGGTTCAAGTGACACCAAAAAAATACGAATAAAATCAAGGCGTGTCAATGAAACCATAGTCGAAAATCGTAAAACGAACTCATCAAAACTCAAATCATTTTTACGGATTGAGTTATGGAATATACTCTCCAATATCAACATTCTTGGTTAATTCAGTGCATGGAAAACAATTCTATGTTTCCATAGAAGAAATTTCTATTAAACCAAGTTAATATTGTCGAGCGACGAAATCAAACATCAGAGACATAAAAGAAATTATAAATTGTGCACAATAGAATGAAATTTCAACGTCGATGTATATATATATATAAATATGAACCAGAGTACATCAAAAATAAACATCACTGACATACAAAACATCGATCCACCGATCGGGGCACAAAATACATCATCATGTCAAACAGATATCAGAGTGTCACAGAACATAGAACATCATCAAAGTACATCAAAATACATCATCAAAATGATCCAAAAAAACATCAAAATGATCCAGAACCCCACTCTATCCTAACCAAAACTCTCTCACACTAGATGTATCATCCAAGGAGCATCGGAGAGTCCTCAAGGAAGCTCAAGAGGAAGCGGCAGGATCTGCAGCAGTAGCAGGCTCTACAGGAGAAGTGGTGGTCACAGGAACATCTGGAAGGTCAACGGGGTCGAGGGCAGAAGTGGCAATCTCTGGAGCAGTAACAGTAGTGGCCTCGGGAGCACCAGTCAGAGCATCCACCGCAGGAGCGGTGGCAACAGGTGTACTCTCGGGGGCACCAGCAGACGAAGCAGCAGCAGCAGCACCAGAAGTGCCCTCGGGGGCACGAGTGGAAACACGACAAAGCTCCTCAATGTCCTCCTCATCCAACTCATCCTCGTCAGAGAAAGACGGAGGGACCTCAATATCAAGGCATTGAGCGATACGGCAGAGAATCTCCTCAGAACGAGCCTGACGAGACTCCAAACGACGGATCGAACGAACGACATCTGCAAGAGTGGTAGATGGAGCAGCTGAGGCAGAGGCAGAGGCAGACGCTGCAGGTGTCGTCCTCTGAACGTGACGGAGCGCCGCAAGAGACTTCTTGACGGCCGTCGCGTTCAGGGGAGGACCAAGTGGACGCTCATCGTCCGGAGGCAATGTGACACGGAAGTGGCGAAAAACAAGGGTCAACAAGCACGGGAAGGGGATATGAGCCGATTTCGTGGACTTGCGAATACACTCGAAAGAGTCCATCTTATCGAGTATAATGCGAGCCCAGTTAATCGAGCTCCCCATGAAAATGGCATAAATCAGCTTCAAGAAGGGCTGGGACGATAGAGATGAGGAGCCGTACTTGGGAAGCAAGCATGACTTCAGAATCAAATTCAGGACCCATGCATTAGGCTTGAAGGATTTGGAGGGCACGCCAATCATGGCGGGAGGAATCTCATGGAAGATCTGGGAGAGGATGGTCTGATCTAGGGAAGAAATATCATCAACAGAAATGTCTGAGGGGAGGAGGCCAGACGAGGAGATACCCAAAATCTCTCCTAAGATTTCTGTTGTGAGGACTATAAGAGTCCCCAAAACAGTCGTCTCAACAGAGTGGGTCGCATCGTACTGACCCCGGATCCTATTAGCATAGAATAGTTTTACTAAACGAGGGTAGGGGTGAGGATTCACCCTAGGATCATATCGAAGGTAATCGATAAGACCCGAAGACGACAGAAGATCAGCTAGCCCTATGAAGTCACTAATCTGGACGAAATGCTCCAGAAGCAGTGGGCAATGTTCGATACGGTTGTAAGCCGTGAGACACAAAGGGTCGTCACGACACAACGAGATATCGACACCGCCTACCGGCATCGGAGCCTTTCCCTTAGGCTTACGGGTAGACGTACGAGGTCGGGAGCTAGACTCAGGATGGGTAGGAGGAGTGGGTTCCCTATGAGTCTCAGTCTTGGGAAAATACTCGGTGTCAGAATCCGAAGCACCGGGTGGAGTGGGATCACGAAAAATTACTGGCTTGGGCTTGGGCTGAGATCGGGCACGGGGTTTCGCAGTCGCCGTCCTCTTACGCTTAAGAGGAGGCGAAGATGAAGAGGGTTGGGTGGTTTTCGAACGACGTCTAGGAGGGGTTCGCGTCGGTTGATCAGGATCCGTAGGGGTAGGTTCTACGGTCATCGGCAAGGGGCTAGAGGGAGTGATCAGGATTCGTGTTCTTGCCATAATCGAAGCAAGACACGACGCAAGAGAGATCAAATCTAAGAAGCCCTAGACGAAATCAAATGAAACCCTAGAAGAAGTTCGAAACCCTAAATCGACAAAATCAAGCCCTAGGAGATGAAATGAAGCCCTAGAAAGCGAAAACGACCTAGGAGGAGGAGATATACCTAGGGGAGGGAGATCGACGGCGGCGGATGGTCGGAAAAGTGGCCGGAGTCGATCGGAAGTCGAAGAGTCACGAGCGGGGGTTTGGGAGTTTCGAGCTGGAGGGGTAAGAGCAACCGACTAAATGAGAGATAAGTCGGTTTGATTGAACTTAAGTCGGTCGAAAACATGAAATGACGAGACTGCCCCAGATCACTTAGTCGGTCTAAGTTCAAACGCTGACCGACTAGATGACGGTCTAGTTGGTCGGTTAACGAGCGTGAACCGACTAAGTGGAAACAGAGACCAGTCGAAGATTTCCTGAACGAGAATTAGTCGGTCTACGCTCAAATACTGACCGACTAGATCTAAATCTAGTCGGTCGGTAAGTAAACTAGAACCGACTAAAGGAGTTCAAAAGTTTAGAGATAGAGCTAGTCGATCTAAGTTCATTAGCTGACTGACTAGATGCAAATCTAGTCGGTTGGTTGATTAACTGAGACCGACTAGATGAGTCCAAAAATTGACAATTAAGTTCTTTCCTCAATACACTTGGACGATACATCGCAATTCTCTCAAAAATTATCTAAACTACCCCATTAAACATCGAAATCTCAAATACGACATTCAAACATGAATTCGAGAAAAAATTCAACATATCACATAAAATCCCGAAAAATCCAACAAATCTAGCATGAACGGAATATTGCGAAATATAATAGCATGCAAGATTATTGAATGAAACATGAATCCTATATCTCGGATTCACCCATAATCCCCAATTCTCGACGCAACCGCACAAAGGAGTCCTCCTTTAGGGGTTTCGTGAAAATATCGGTGATTTGCTTTTGGGTTTCAACGTACACTAAAATGGTGTCCTTTTTAGCAACATGGTCATCTAAGAAATGGTGTCGGACATCTATGTGTTTCGAACGGGAATGGTGTACCGGGTTCTTGGAAAGACATATTGCACTTTGGTTGTCAACCATGATAGGGAAAGTATCACAGTTTATACCAAAGTCTTTAAGTGTGTGTCTCATCCAAAGAACTTGAGCACACGTGGCACCGGCGACAATGTATTCCGCCTCGGTGGTTGAAAGTGATACGGAATTTTGCTTCTTGGAAAACCAAGAGACAAGGGAATTTCCTATAAAATGGCAAGTGCCACTAGTACTTTTCCTGTCGGATTTGCATCCCGCATAATCGGCATCACTATATGAGATTAACTCATACGTGCTAGATTTTGGATAAACTAATCCAAAATCAAGTGTATAACTTAGATAACGGAAAATATGTTTTACCGCTACTAAGTGAGACTCCTTAGGTTGAGACTGATAACGAGCACATACGCATACGGCAAACATAATATCGGGCCTACTTGCGGTAAGATAAAGTAAACTACCTATCATACCTCGATATAGACGAATGTCTACATCCTTACCGCCCGTATCCTTATCAAGATGCGTAGTCGTGCTCATTGGAGTCTTCTTTCCGGAGGCATTCTCCATTCCAAATCGCTTTAGCAACTCCACCGTGTACTTCGTTTGGTGGATGAAGATTGCATCGTCCATTTGGCGAATTTGGAGACCTAAGAAATATTTGAGCTCACCCATGTGGCTCATCTCAAATTGTTCCTTCATCACATTAGAAAACTCTTCGCAAAGAGAAAAGTTAGTAGCACCGAAAATGATATCATCAACATATATTTGAACTAAAATTATATCATTATTCGAATGCTTAACAAAAAGTGTAGAATCGGCTTCTCCCATTTTAAACTTCAAATCCAAAAGAAAATTCTTTAGGCGATCATACCAAGCTCGAGGAGCTTGTCTCAAGCCGTAAAGTGCTTTCTTTAGTTTAAAAACATGATTTGGAAATTTTTCATTAATAAAACCCGGAGGTTGAGATACGTAAACTTCCTCAACAACATCTCCATTTAAAAATGCACTTTTAACATCCATTTGAAATAATTTAAAATCCTTATGGCATGCAAAAGACAATAATAATCTAATTGATTCTAATCTAGCTACCGGAGCAAAGGATTCTTCGAAATCAATACCTTCCTCTTGACGGTAGCCTTGAGCAACTAACCGAGCTTTGTTCCGGACGACGACTTGGTTTTCGTCAGTTTTGTTCTTGAAGATCCACTTTGTCCCTATGACGGTGTGGTTCTTCGATGGCAATGGAACAAGCTCCCAAACTTCATTCCTCTCGAATTGAATGAGTTCCTCCTCCATGGCTAAGATCCAAGCGCTATCTTCGCATGCTTCATTAACATTCTTTGGCTCTATCGAGGAGGCAAAGGCACAATGAGCAAGTAGTTCACTTGCGATCTCGTCTTGACACTATCATGGATATTGCCAATGACTTGCTCATGAGGATGGTCACGAACGGTATGAAGCCGTTTGGGAATACCTTGATCACTAGGAACATTCTCAACAACTTCATTAGACGGGTTAGTCTCAATAGAATCAATAGAATCATTAGAGTTAGAATTACCAATTGATTCACATAATACATCCATAGAGTCATCATCATTAGTAATTCTAGTTGGAACAAATCCTTCATTAAATGACACATG
The DNA here is from genome assembly GCA_030789695.1 of Scilla litardierei. Lineage (NCBI taxonomy): Eukaryota > Viridiplantae > Streptophyta > Magnoliopsida > Asparagales > Asparagaceae > Scilla > Scilla litardierei. The sequence goes on from CM061134.1 coordinate 116,155,527, forward strand.
AAGCGATTCCTCGATCGTTGAGGTTCGTTTGTTGAATATCCGGTAGGCTTTGCTACGAGAAGAATATCCAACAAAAATCCCCTCATCGGATCTTGGATCGAATTTGTCCAAACTACCATACGTGTTCTTAATAAAACATTTTGAACCAAAAACACGAAAATGTTTAACTTGAGGCAACCTACCAAACAATAATTCATAACAAGTTTGTTTAGTGACGGGCCTCAAAAGTATTCTATTAAACACGTAGCAAGCGATGTGTACCGCTTCCGCCTAAAATTGATGGCCAAGTTGGCTATCATCAAGCATAGTACGAGCACACTCCACTAGCGTCATATTCTTTCTCTCAACAACACCATTTTGAGGAGGTGCGCGAGGGAATGAAAAGGTGTGTGTAATACCAACTTCATCATAAAATGTCTCAAAAGACTCATTCTCAAATTCACCTCCATGATCACTACGAATAGTGACAATGGTGGTTCCTAAGAGATTTTGTACTTTCTTAACAAAAATTGTGAAGTTTTCAAAAGCTTCATTTTTATTACATAATGAAAATACCCAAGTAAACCTAGAAAAGTCATCAACGATGACAAGTCCATATCTAGCATTACCTAATGAAGCAACTCTAGTTGGCCCAAATAAATCTAGATGTAATAGCTCTAGAGGCCGCTTAGAAGAAATGCTTTTCTTAGGTTTAAATGAAGATTTTGGAAGCTTGCCTCGTTGACACGAGTCACAAAAGCTTTTCTTTTGAAAGACAAGCTTAGGGAAGCCTCTAATAGAGTTTAACTTGGAAAGCTTGAAAAGTGTTCCAAAGTTCACATGACCAAAACGTCGATGCCATAAGTGTTGTTCACTTGTGTTGGCAATAAGACATTGTTCATGTGATCTTGGAAGATCTAGGATATATATATCCTTATGGCGTGTGCCGGAAAATAATAATTCATTATTATCTTTTCTTAAAATATGGCACATTCCTTTTGCAAAGTTAACTTTGTAACCTTTGTCACAAAGTTGACTTATTGAAATGAGATTGTGGTTTAAACCTTTAACAAGATAAACATCACATATAATGGGTTTAGAAGGATTACCCACTTTACCAACACCTATGATGGTTCCGCTCTCGTTGCCTCCAAATACGACGCGGTTTCCATTTGCAATTGGAACCACTCCGGAGAGCAATTGAGCGTCACCCGTCATGTGTTTTGAACACCCGCTATCGAGTATCCAATTCCCCTTGGAGCTAAATTTAAATTTGTTGCTCCTTTCCTTTTTCTTTTCCTTGAGTACCTAAAGATAGAAAATTTCATATCATAGTACCCAAGGTCATTGGGTCCAAAAGATTAGACCTTTGGAAGCCAAGTCCAATTGGACTTAGACTTCCCCACATAATTTCTACTATGCACAACATCCGAAAAATAAGCATTCATGTAAACTTGTTTTTCATCCATGCTTGTGTCCTTTGGGCTCCAAATAGTGAAAATCTTGGGAGCCCTCATCCTATTGGGTGCATGCATGCGACGTTGATTTCTACGTGATGCATGTTGTGGATAGGCATAAGGAACATGATGGAATGGTGCATGTGGATAGTTATTCATACGATGATGTGGGTGAACATATGCATGTGTGGGAACACGTGCGTGAGGGTGTCTCACATGGTGTGCACGTGCCCGTGAATGTGTTGCATAAAAATCATCATATGTGTGAGCCGGTGGAGTAGGACGTGTGTTCCTACGTGGCATAGTATTGGTGTACATATAAGCATGCCCCTTCTTTGGAGGTCCACCCAAAGTGGGTTTCTTTCCAAAAGAGGGTGTGGACGAGGTGGAAGCACCATTGGTAGAAGAACTACCAATAGAGTGTTTGCTACCACTCGTTGAGTCACCGAAAGTTGGCCTAACAAAAGTAGTGGCCGATTTGGATGAACTTCCCATCGTATACCCCAAGCCAATGTGGTGATTGGCCGGAAGTAAGTCACTTAGGATTTTATCCAAATGGTCCTTACCCTTATTGAATTTATTAATTCGGCCTAATGTGTTCTCATATTTCTCGGTGAGAGAACGCATAGAAGTATCCAAATTGGATACTTGCGATGTGAGCACATAAACACGAGATTTAAGATTCTCATTCTCAATACTCAAAGTCGAGTTTTGAGAAGTCAAATCCGCTATCTTGTGCTCCTCCGGATCTTCAATGCTAACATGTTTAAGTTGAGTCTTGAGATTAACAATCTCATTCCTCAACCCTTCAACAACGGTGTCGTTGTTGGTGATGATAGTTTTAGGCGAGGTTTGAATGCTAGCTAGGTCATCTTTTACTTTAGTATACATATTTACTAATTTAGTATACTTAGACCATAATTGAGAATTAGCATTCCTAAGGTCATCCATAGTTACCTCATCGCCTTCGTTGTCGCTATCATCGGAAGAGGAAGATCCTTGATCATTCTCCTCTCTTGCCATGAAGCACATGTGTGCTTGCTCCGCTTGCTCATCGTCCGACTCTCCGCTTGAGGAATCCTCGGAGTCGGTGAATGTTGCCCCGACAAGCCCCTTATTGTTCCCTTTCTTGTACTTCTTGGACTTGTCGTACTTTGGCGCCTTCCACTTCTCCTTTTGCTTATTTAGAGGACACTCCGCTTTCATGTGCCCTGGCTTATTGCACTTGAAACACAAAGGAGAGGAGGATGCGTTAGAAGAACCCAATTTAGCTTTGTTCTTATAGTTACCTTTTCGGAAGAAACGGTTGAACTTCTTGGCCATGAGTGCCATGGACTCCAAGTCCAACTCGTTTTCCGAGTCTTCATCATCGGTTGATGTGGATGTGGATGGAGCGGCCTTGAAAGCAATAGCCTTCTTCTTTGGCTCATCTTGCTTTAGGTAGGACTACATCTTTTCTTGCAATTTTAACTTGCTATCCTTGCGTACCTCGTATGACATTAAAGTACCCATTAGTTGAACTACGGTGTACTTATTCATATCATTACATTCCTCGATAGCGAAGGTACGCTTTTTCCAACTCGAAGGAAGTCCTTCGATAAGCTTCGAACATTTCTCCTTTTGGGTGTAGGATTTGCCGAGAGCCTCTAACTCATTTATAATGTCGACGAAGCGAGCATAATACTCCTTCCCCTTCGCACCCTGTTGCATATGAAACATTTCGTAATCTTTGTTAACAACAACGAGTTTAGAGTCTCTTACCCTACTCGTCCCTTCGTGTAGTATGAGGAGGGAGTTCCATATTTGATATGCACTCTTACATGTGCATATCTTGTTGAAATCCTCGGGCTCCAAAGCACATTGCAAGGCATTCATTGCCTTGGCATTGCTTACCTCCGCGGCGACCTCCGCGGGAGTCCATTTCTCGAAATCTTCTTCGGTGGGCTCGACGTATTCCTTCATCGTGGTCCTCCATAGAGATGCACTCCGGAGGAAAGTTTCCATCCGGCATTTCCAGTACCCGTAGTTGGTACCGTTGAAGAATGGAGGCCTCGTCGAGGAATGTCTTTCCATCACCGAAGACGCTCCTTCACGGTTCTTGAAGGTGCTATAGTCGGAAGGTGGACGAACGGTCTTGTTGTCGTTGGCAGACATAGCTAAGTATCTGGCTCTGATACCAAATGTAATGCCCTACAAGCTACTGCACAAGACTAAGGGGGGTGAATAGTACTTTAAAAATAACAAGGAGTATAATTCCTAATTATCATGCAAACAACTACCAAAACAATTTGTGAAAGCTTAAATTGATGACAACAACAAAATTAACAATGCTAACAATAGATATTACTGGGTTCGGATCCACCCAAGTCTCCCCGACTTATTCCCGGTGATCCTACGTCCCAACCACCCGGATCCCCTCCGGATACTTGAGTTAGAAACCCTAACTCAAGATTTCCACTATGAAATACTTGTGAAAAACCTTCACAAGTCAAATCATACACAAAGTAATTTGTAACTCCCACAACCCGGGATCACAACCACACTCTCACAACCGAGAGTGAAACTTACAATATGAAATTGAAATGAAATAAGAAACTTCTTACCGACAAAATACATATGCCTTGAGTAATGCTTATGAATTAGGGCAAAGATGATTTTGAGGAAGAAGAAGTGGCACCAAACCCTAGCTCCAAGATGTAGATCAGCGATGGAGAGCTATGGGGATGTTGGTGACCTAGAATCAAGCACTTGGCTTGGAAGGCTTCATACTCAATGAATCTCTCTTTGGAAGTAAGAGTGAGGAGAGATTATTGAATGGAATGAAAGAGCTTTGAATGAGCTTGGAATGATTTCTCTTGATCTCTAAACTTGCAATAATATCAGCCTTGACTGCAATGAATGCAGCCCATCAAGTATTTATAGGATAGAGGAGAGAGAGAAAGAAAAACGTTTCAATTAATGCTCCAACGGCTCTTTTCTGAACCCAACTAGTCGGTCAAAGAACAACCACCGACCGACTAGTTCATCAACTAGTCGGTCGGTCATTTAACGTATACCGACTAATGGGTGAACAGAGAAAAGGTCAAAGCACAGACAAAAGGAACTAGTCGGTCCAAGAAGAGTAGCTGACCGACTAGTTTCTCAACTAGTAGGTCGGTTACTCAACTGAGACCGACTAACAGATAAAACTGAAGTCTGAGCACAAATTGACTTAGTCGTTCCAAGAACAAATGTTGACCGACTAATTCACCAACTAGTCGGTCGCCAAATGAGCATAGACCGACTAACAGATAAACAGTAAGTTAGGTGAAAAATGGCATGTACAGTAAAGCTAAACTAGTCGGTCCAAGAAGGAAAGTTGACCGACTAGTTCATCAACTAGTCGGTCGCCAAATGAGCTTAGACCGACTAATGATAAACAGTAGCTCAGGCTCAAATGTGCATGTACATGGAAAGCTCAACTAGTCAGTCACAGAAGCATCACTGACCGACTAGTTCACAAACTAGTCGGTCGGTGAGTCAACTTAGACCGACTAACTGTAAACAGTAAAGAGCTTGGAAATGACTGACAAAAACTAGTCGGTCCAAGAAGCTTTGCCGATCGACTAGATCACCATCTAGTCGGTCAGTTCTTCTTCTTGAACCAACTAACTTGCACAAGACGTCGCGAATCGAAGCGCGAAGCTTCGGAAAAGATTGTATGGACTTCTACTAAGATCCTAGAGCTAAGATATGAGCGTTATGAAGATTTAAACCGTAAGACCTACTCAAGGCTTAACATTCTACGAAAGAAGCTTAAAGACTATAAATAAAACTTGACGATACCGTCTTCAATAGCTTCAATCCAATCTTCATGACTTCTAAAATGGTCCATAAGCTTCAACGAAGCTTTAGGCATACGATCACGTGCTTTGAGAAGTCTTGAGACGTCGTAATTGATATTCATATGAATTTGGCGACGATCTCCATAACTGTGCTCACAAAGTGTTAGTTCACGATATATTTATGTTTGTTCATCATCCAAAACCAAATCCGGGGAGTCCAATATCCAACACAGACCACAGTCGACTGTTGCACAGTCAGCAAGGGTAGGTGAGAATTCATAACGGTAACTTACCACGTGGACAGTCGACTGATGAAGCCAAGACAGTCGTCTGTAAAATCAACAGGCGACTGTACATACTTCGACAGGCGACTGGCCGAGAGAAGAGTAAGTTAGATGAAATACTGAAAATCTCACAAGATACAGGACAGACGACTGATGCAAGGAACACAGTCGACTGTTAATCAGAACAGGCGACTGTATAACCTTAAACAGACGACTGTCACAGATAGGAGAAATTTCCAGAGAGCTAAGTCAAAGATTAGACTTACAGACAGGCGACTGTTGCAGCATAGACAGTCAACTGATCCAATATACAGTCGACTGTATATACAGCATAAGTCGACTGGCCGTAGAAATCGGATCAAACAGAGTTTGGGCAAGGAGAGACAGGCGACTGATGAACCATTCCCAGTCGACTGTCGCTAAGACAAGCACCTGATAAACGTTCAACAGTGGCATGTGCGAGATAATCAGAGAGGACCCAAAAACTGCATTGTAATAGTCTGTGCATAACAGGCGACTGTAGAACAAAACACAGTCGGCTGTTTTTGAGACAGGCGACTGTAAACTGTTAAGCAGTCGGTTGTTATAAATAATCCTAGCACAAACAAAAGAGAATTGAATTGAGGTCAAAGAACAAATGTCTAGATGTGTCCTATGACCGAAAGTAGATGTGTGTGAGTGCTCCATCATAGTTCTACTTCTAAGCTACATACTAGAAGAGATAAAAGAAAAATTACATTGACGAATAATCTCTTCTTTCCATCGTATGAGCTTGAAGTCTTTACGGAGCTTCAATCATCAATCTACTATCATCCAATTCATATCATTTGCCTTTAATCACGATTGTGAGTCATCCATTGCTAGTTGATCTTCATAGTAAGCTTAGACAATGGAATAACTGCAAAATAGGGAATTAGTCACAAGTATTTATGTTTTCTCATCATTAACACCAAGTAGGGAGAAGTCCAATACTCAACACCTCTAACACCACCACCATCGATCTTTATATTCTATAGCGAAAATTTGTACAGTATGAGGGCTTCTTCGACACTGCGTTTGATTACCATGATGATCCATTAGGGTTGGCATCCGGCTTCTATAACTACGTGGCCTATGGTAAAAGTTGATCCTTCACCGTCCTTGCCTTTTGGGAGCAGCACTCATTCTGAATTAAGTAAGATGACCATGCAGAAGATCATGGATGACAAGGTCTGGGCCGCATCGAAGAGCCACAGTGAGGCCAAGCACAGGCACAGGGAGTGCATCAATTCTCATTTTGCTAGGCTGCGTAGCTAGCACCACCAAAGTACGTACTATGCATATCCAAATTTATCCATAATTATCAACAATAATGATAAAATTTAAACCTACAAGTTTATGGCCATGATCTTCAAAAATTCATGGAGCCTAGAAAGAGAATAGGCTAGAGAAGACATAACATAAGTGGGGGAGGAGCACAACAACAAAAAGCTTACAGCGAACAAAAGAGTGTTTCTGTGCTACTAAAGTGAAGAGAGACAAAAGCAAGCTCCATCTCTAACTATAAAAAAACTCCAAATATACATTCACAGTTTCAATTCTTATTTTTTCTATTTTCGTAGACTGATAAGGCCTCATTGCTAGCAGAAGTCATCCATGACGTCAATGAGCTGAAGAGGCAGACATCCAAAATCGCCAAAGAGAGCCTGCTACTAACAGAATCCAACGAGCTCATCATCGATGCCACAACCAATGATGAGGGCAAGTCATCATGAAACCATCTCTATGTTGCGACGATCGTGCTAGTCTTCTCCCTGGACTCATCAAGGCACTTAAAGTTTTGTATATTTGGACACTCAAGGCCAAGATCACAACCCTTGGTGGCCGCTTCCAGAATGTGGTGGTTATCACTTAAGACGAGACTTTAGATTAGAGTCAGCTACAGCAGTCCATGGTGTCGGTTCAAGAAGCGCTGACGGCATTCATAGTGAGAGCTGCATCCAGTAACGAGCAGTTAGCAACTGGCAGCATTAAGAGACAGTTTGGAAAAGCCGTTCCTCTGACCTCCGGCATGTCTCCTTCCTCACCCCTGAAAAAGCCGTTCGCATTTGATCCATCGTTCTTTGGATCCAAATCCTTTACGAGCCAATCCGACGTTGCTTACTCCAGAAATAGGACGACCCTCTCCCCGACCGGCGGCGATTACACACTGACATGAACATGGTCACTTTGATGTATGACGCCACTCTTTGGCTTAATCGTGAGAACAGGATGGTCGGGTTCATCTCCGGGGTCCACATCGATGACATATTCTTCTATCATATGGAGCTCTACATCATTGGTCTTCATGGGCATGCTCATGCTGGCATTGATTTCGTGACCCTTGGCCAGAGCCTCAATGGTGAGCCCATCACAACGAGCATCATTTCTTTTGGGAAGGAGAAAGAGAAGGCGAGCCGAGCAACCACAGCAGTAGCAGCAATAATGATAGGGCTCCATGGTGATTGTGGCCGATGGGGGAGAGGCGGTGAAGTGTTTGATAATGCCACTGATCAGTCAAGCACCGGCGGTAGCAGCAATCCATTGTCATCAGTGTCCGATGATGTATTTGCTCTCGAAGAACTACTACCCAACATTAATGCATTGCCTATCTTGCCGCCGCTAGCACTACCACCACCATTAGATGCCAAGGCGTGGCCATCTTCTTCAGTTCCTTTGATGACTGAAGTTGAACATGTCCAGCATTGGCTTGATTTTGATCAAGATTGGTCATTTTGACCCGATCCTGGAGATAGAATAAGACAACCTTTTGCTCGCGGACCTCCTCCAGCAATATGTCCATGCCATGGTGCCATCCGATGGGTGCTATCAATTTTGGATTTTGAGTAGCCTTTCTCCGACGGATATGTGGATGTCAGTATATTAATTTTGTCTCATTTGCATACAAATCCTCTTGTATTCAACAGGATCATCGAAAATCTTTTTCGTAAAGCAAATGAGAGTAGGATTAACCGCTATGTTGATGGTCATAAGAGGCTACTTTTCTACCATTTTGGGTAGTAAATTGAAATATATTGTAAACGTTAGGGTATTTTTTGTGATTTCCCCTATAAAGAATGATGGGAGGGGTAAAATCGTCCAGATTTCAGTCTTTTGGATGGAAAATATAAAAAAGGTATCAAGTTAAAACCGACATACAACGTTAGGATTTAAATATGTACAACTTAAAATTGCACGGTATTAACTTGAAAGATAGCCCAAATGTTATGGTATTTTTTTATGAATACCCCTAAAACTAATTAAGCAATACTGAATATAATTGCACACATTCACAAATCAACGAGACAATGCAAACGCAAACACAAAGATTTTTATCCTGGTTCGGATCCCTTCCCAGCAATCCTAATCCAGACACATCCTCCTATACCTGAGCGATTGCTTATCCACTAGTGCTCCCTAAACCGGGACATACAAGCACAATCTTCACGAGCTACAATCCCTAAACCGGGATCAATCCCTAAACGGGGATGTGGAGAGAAACTCTACAAGTGGAGAAAACCCCCACTATGTACTCACAACCAAGTACTAGGTTTCGTAACCAAATAAACAAAAAAGAAACAATCTCATGTAAGCCTTGATAGATCTTACCAATGTGAATGAAGGCATGAAGATTGAAACACCAAGTGCTTGATGTAGAAGATGATGCACTCGAAAAACTCTCTCTTGATGCAATTTCAATGTAAGAACACTTTTAACCAAAGTGAAATAGAAATGAGAGAGAGAGAAAGTCTCTAAGTTTTTGGCTCTAAAAGAGTTCTAATTCAATGAGCATTAGTGCCAAAAACTGCCTCTCAACCGAGCTTAAATAAGCCACCAATCTTGCACAAAAGACAAAAAAAGGCTCCATGAAAATATCTCCCAACTGCTATAAACATTCAGATTTTATAGTGACCAGGGAACTGGAGTAGAGTCATCAGGCCTCTGGTCCACTGTTCAAACGTCTGATGAAAACAGCTTCTAAATTTGTCCAAAAAAACACTCTATCAGCATAACAGTCATATCTCCCTCATATAAACTCCGATTGATATGATTCAAGATGTGTTGGAAAGATAACAAGATTTACTATCTGATGATCTCTGAATGCATGCGAAAATCCAACTATAGAAAAAGTTTCAACAGTTTGAATACAGACTGACTGTAGAAAATAGATTCTGAAAACATATAGCACTAAAAGTTGGCTCTACATGACCAGACATCTGGAGTTTACCAGACGTCTGGACCACTGTACCAGGTGTATGGTCAATGACATCAGGCTTTTGGCCAATGGTAGTGTCAACAGATTCGAAATCTGACATGACAGGCATTTAGTACCCCTTCAACAGGCATCTATCTGGCTCCAAAAAGCACATCCATGTGTGTTTTGAGCAATGGAACAATTGGGATGGATTTTACAAGATTCAAAGGAACCCTATGATGGAATATGATGCATAAGTGAGTGTGTTTGTGCATCTAATCAAGGCTACAAGTAATCTATGAAAGAAAGATAAGATTACATAAAGATGAAACATAAATACAATGAAGTCCAATATCTTCATGAATCCTCTTGCTCAATAGCCGTGATCCATCATCCCATACCTATTGCTTTATCTCCTCATCAAGATAAGCATCAATATAAATCTGAGATTAAAACAATGAGAGTCGTTAGCAATCAGCATAATTAGGTGATCATCATCAAAACAAAACAAGATGGAAGTGGGCTATTTAACCAATAACCAACAATGTCAATGCTATCTCCTTAAGAAGCAGGAGGCAAACAGAAGGCCCTACAATGCCAACAACTGAAGAAAGGGAACCTATAGTTGAGGTGGATCCTTGCATTGAGATTGAAGTTGAGAATGAGCACGAGGCTGCTCCCCCAATGAATTAGCCACCAAAAGAAAGGAAGCTGTGATGAGAAAAGGAGAAATCACTGAGGAGCCTCATAGAGTTTACATTCCCAAAGTACCGTTCCCGTCGAGGTTGGCCAAGGCCAAATTGGATGAGAAGTATGGGAGATTCTTCGTTCTGCTGATGAAGTTACACATAACCATCCCTTTCCTAGACGACATCTCTGAGATCCCATCCTACACCAAATTTTTTGAAGGACACACTCACGAAGAGGAGTAGGAGGGAGAATGGTGTGTTATCGGTGGAGTGCAGTGTGCTACTCCAAAGGAAAATGGCTGAGAAACTAGAAGATCTGAGAAGCTTCTCCACCCCTAGCGTTTTGGGAAATGTCACTATAAAGAGAGCGCTATGTGACCTTGGAGCGAGCGTGAGGTTTATGCCGTTGGCCATAAGCAAGAAGCTAGGGATATGGGCACCAAAGCCCATCAACATGTCTTTACAGCTTGTCGACAGATCCGTAAAGTACCCCTAGGCATCCTTGAGGACATACCTGTAAAGGTTGGAAAGATTCTAGTTTTGTATAACTTTGCGATCATGGACATGCTTGGGGACACCCACATACCGATAATCTTAGGCCGTACATTCTTGGCCACGATGAGGGTATTAATAGATGTCAAAGGAGGGAAGCTACCTCTCAAATTCAGTAAGGAGAAAGTGGAGTTCGACCTTCAGAAAACCTTGAGACAATTCCAAGAAGATGACCACTGCAACAAAGTTGACCTCCTTGAAGAAGCAATTGAGGAAACCACAGTAGAGGACGTGCTCCTTGAAGGGTTTTTGGGATCCTTAGGGCTTAAAAATCGACGTCCGGCCTAAGTTAGACGGACGATGAAAGCATAAAGGAAGTGGAAATTATAGCTTAAAACCATTTTAAGAGAAGCCCTAAAGAATAAACCCTAGCCAGAATCTCTACTCTCTCAGGGTTGGGTCCACCAACCCCTAAACATAGATCTATCAAACTATTGTAATTAAGAACGCATGTATATTAAACTACATACTTGTCACTTCACTACCGCATGAAGCGTCATTTTAAGCAACCTGTCTTTATTCCCGAAGCAATGCCAAGTGTTTGGGCTGAGCCGCTTCTCTCGAGTCGAACCGCGGCCCGAGCCAAACAATATCCTTGTCGCCGAGTCAATCACGCACTCCAGAAAGTTTCACCTTGAGTGGATCCTCCGTCAAGACTTCGGATCCGATCTGAACTCCTTCATTGCTTTGCTAGAGCCCGAGAAGAATTAGATAGAAAGAGGGAATATTATTTTAAGCTTTAATCCGAGCTTGCTCACATTTAATAGAGCTACGCAGATCTGAATCTTGGTGCGTGTTTCAAGGAGCGCGGTTGGCCCCTATTTATCTAGGCGGCTGACCACTCTCCTTTTCTCTATATTCGATGTGTGACTAAAAGTTTGATGAAAATATTAATTTTAAGTTTGACCTTCACAAAGGCCAAACTTCATCCAAATTTTCCTCCCTCACCGTTGAGCTTCACAAGCGATATGATATAACAAATCGAAGAGCACTGAACGGTGAATGCACAGAAACAAACAGGGCACAATTCCGATGTCGTTTGACTCCTCAAATATTGTTCCAAAGTTTGCCAAATTTATGTTTTCAAAACAAAACCAGCTGCCGCAATAAGTCTAGGGTTTCACAAACCCGGTGGGCCCCACCAAGGAGCCCACATCTATTACATGCACATTGTTCTGCATCTATGCGGCCTGCATTGGGCCCAACCCACATATCCAGTCGGGCCTGGGTGCCCAAAGCCCAGCCCTAGCCTGGGCGTCACATGCCCAAATGGGCATGGGTTAGCCCAATTTCGTGAGCCCACCCTTTTTTAATTATTTGTTTTGTTTTGGCATTTCTTTAGCCCTATTGGGCTTGGACCAAAATCAAAAAACTAGTCTAGGACATTCCTAGACTTCCAATTGAACTTGTTCTATGCTTTGATTGTAAAATATATATTCGCAAACATTGTATGATATATTTCATTCATTTTGCATCATATGCAATAATCCCATATCATGATCTTATATCGCAAATTCTTTGCGACTTAACAAATTCCGATAAATCATATATATTATCTCCTCTAAGACTTCCTTTTACTTGACGAATGTCTCACTCTGTGTGATAACCTACAGCCTGACCCTACTACAGATGGGGCTTGAAACCCCAGACGGCAGTGACCACGAGCAGCAGTTGACGTCACTGTTTCGGTATCATCATTATGTGGTTAACTCATTGACAAGAGTATTGTGGGATCACCTAGACCGTGTCAGTGATGAATGCCGCAGTTGTAGTCCCTTCGTCAAAACTATGTCGCTTAGTTTAGCATAGGGTACGATCAACTGTCAATCCTAATAGCTTGAACTCGATTAGTCTTCATTAGTCTTTAGTCTATCAATGTTGCACTTCTTCCAACATACTTTGGCCAAAGTTTTCACTAAAGGCCGACCCAACACATGCGACACTAACTCCCCATAAATGGGAGAGCTGAATCCTCTCATGGTCATTACTCTCCTTGCACTCTTTAAGTGTCACCCAACCAAAGACCTTTCGACAGGCTTTGCCTCGAAGCTAGGTCAGAGATCTTTGTGATACCATTCATGTACAGGTTCGTACAATAACCTCAAATCTAAGGAACAACTTGCCTATCATCACTGAGAGTTGTTACTGAAAGATTAGTTAATGTTAACCCTATGATAACTCTCCTTGGGTCGTTCAGTGAACCCATTCTCCTATGAGCACCTGTGTCTCGTCTCCGACTTTGCCAAGTCGAACAACCATGAGATCATCATCACCACTCCATGGTAAAGACAAAGACACAATAGTTTATCTGATGTATCGATATCCTTTTCTCGAAACATCTACGAGCACGAACGATTTTAAACTTATGCTACAAATGGTCAAGCAATTCTCCATGATCGAGATCCTCATCTCGATACTTGTTTAACCTTACATCAAGTCGAGACTTTACATAAGTTCTAATGTAGACAACATTAAAACTAACTTAGACAAATTCTTACCAAATAGCTTACTGTTATTTTGAACAAGATGTATGTACACATACACAGAGATAAATTGCCTTGAGGGCATAAACATCTCACACTTGCACTAAGGCCCATTTATCCTGAAATCTCATCCCACATTTACACATAAGTTTCTCTAGACCTCATGTGGTAGAGCCTTTGTGAGTGAATCTACTAAACCCTCTTTAGTATAGACTTAAGGAGTTTCTATGTTCATGTTAGACCATACATTTGAAACTCATTCATATAATTTCCTTTTTCATTTGGAATCCATAACGTTTATCTTGCCTGGATCTCATTGTCCTCACTTGAGGCTAGATATAATCATCCATAATAGTTACTGGTCATCTGCACGGTTCATAATCATTTCTGATAAGGTGTCAAACTCTTTGACCACTTTGTCAAAACATCTGTTTCGGCTCCATGATGCCTCGCTTGCCTTTTATTCGCTTCGACTGACCTTGAAAATTCTATGACTGATACATATAAGTTCGTTCTTCTAAATCATATTTAGAAAATAGACTTTAAATGCATATTCTAGTTTCCATGGCCATCATGGGCATTGACATCGAGTCTGATCCGAATAGATCTGTACAAAGCTGTTGGCAAGGAAGTTTCATCACAATACTTTTATAGGAGTTCTGATGATAACCGTTCTCAACCAGCATAACTTGTACTTCACTATTTTCTATCTACACTAATCTTCTTTCTTGAAGATTCACTTGCAACCAAATGGAACACTTCTCTTGGACATGTCTTATAAGGTACATACCTTATTTACGTGCAAGGACCTTTACAGATTGCATCAAACCATTTCTCAGAGTCTCCACTCCAAATGGCATCTTGTAAGTTTTCTAGGCCATCATCAACTATGATGTTTTACTTGACTCCTTCGTCTCACGAGGCTCGAGTAATCCTGTGACAACCTAACGATTGTTTTGAGGAATATCATATTGATAAGATCCTGATAGAACCTTATCAAGAACCTATGCATTATTATCTGGGACTTAACCTAGATGGAGGATAGTAACTTAGAGTCACTTGTCGTGTATCACACTATGTCAAACAGAGTGCGATACATGCTCTCTAACGCACCGATGTGTTAAGAGACATGACCTGAGAGAAAATCTCATTTTCTTTTAATTACGCAAGGTTTGCATAACTAAGTATTTGCCTCTTGGATCTGATCAAAGCAGTTCAAATACTTCTATCATTGAGTTCTCCATTTTATCAGACGTGTGTTTCTTCAAGAATAAAAGTCGTAATAAAATAAGAATGTCATATCTAGGCAAATTTAGAATGGGTCCAGATACATCCGTATGTACGAGACCGCGAGTTCTCCAACTCATTCTCCCACTGTCTTACAAAAGGATTTTTGGCCATCATACCTTTGAGACAAGACACACAAGTGTCTTTTAACTCATAATAAGAGGGGTTAAGAGACCCCTCTTTATGTGACTTGTCAAGTATGTTCTCTTTGGCATTGCCTAGTCTATTTTGCCATAGATAAGTTTTTTGTAACTTGCGCATTCATGTATTAACACTTAATACAATATGATTCTGAAACTTAGGCATCAAATATGTCTCATTTTCAATTCCTTCTACTTTTTCCTTTTATTATGATAGTTAAAACTTCCTTTCTCAACCGACTCTTGATGTGTCCATATTTTACATGTTTTTACCGCATCATTTCACCTCATATTCGCCTCCAAAATCAATATTTTCATATTTTATCATGCTTCTAACGACATATTCGAGTTTTGTATAGATTTTTGGATTTCCAGGAGTTTTGGAGCGAATTGAAGCTATTTTGGGACATGAACACATTCGGCACGTCAAAGACGTTATTGGCAAGGCTCCATGAGAGTTTGCCGATGAATGGAAGAAGATTGGAGGAGATGAGGAGAAGAGAACGAGAAAATGGCAAAGTTGAGATCAGTTTCCCAGGTGACTCGACCGAGTAGCATCAGCTACTCGGCCGAGCTGACACGTTAAAATCGCACTGGAAACGGCTCAGACCTACTCGACCGAGCATACATCCGACTCGACCCGAATCCCACCAAACAGATGAAGATTTCGAGCTTCTCTCCAAGACATCCCAGCTCGACCAAGCAGCAAAGCAACTCGACCGAGCAGCTCACCTGCTCGACCGAGTCGAAAAGAAACAGAGCGACGTTTTGGAGGAATTTCGGATCTACTGTAGTTCGACCGAGTTGGGGGGCTACTCGACCGAGTATCCCGTATCTGCCAGACATAGAAGCAGTAGCAATGGGAGCTTGTAGCTGACTCGACAGAGCAGGCTCCTCTATTCGACCGAGTAGCCGACACGACCAGCTTAGTTTGTGGGCCCAAGTGCCCAGATTTTCTGAGATTTTTTGGGATCTTCCCCCGATCTATTCAAGAATGTTTTTAGCTTTATTTTCTGGGAGGAACTTTAGAGAAACTCTTAGTTTAGTTTTAATTAGGTTTTTGAGAATTTGTGTCGTCGCTATTTTGATGAAGCAAAGCTTGGATTTTTATTGCTATTTCGCACAAGGAATCGTGTCTTCTTAATTCTCTTTGGATTGCTATTGCTCTACGACTCGTTGGTAACAATTCTCTACACTTTCTATTTCTTTTTGATGTTTTCCATTGCCATGATGAATTCTATTGCATCTATTGAATATTTTGTTGTTATTTCTATGATGCGTGAGTAATTCTATCTAGGGCTAATGGATTAGGCCATTGATTTTAGGATTGAGATGCAAAATTAGGATTTTTAGGTTGTGTTGGAATAAAAGGGAAGTATTTTGGTTGATCTTACAAAGTTTGTAGGAGAACTCATACTGAGATAGTGCCCACGATCGGTGGAATCGATTGGCTTAAGGAGTATCCTATAGGCTTAATTAGGGAGTTAGTGGATTCAATTGGGACACGTGACTATGCACGGCTCGTGTCTTGATAGGATCCACTGATGAACTATATTACTAATTGACGGCTACCGACATGCGTCAATGAAAGCCACCAAAATACATCGAAGCTCTAACCCACGAGAGTGCCGTGAGCTGAGATCATTACGTCCACGAGAGTGGTGTGAATATTGTCGATTCTTAATGCACGCGTCATGTGTCCCTACGGGTTAATGCGATACGTTAGATACATGGTGCTTAGAACCATGAATTCCACACCTTGGATGCGACAATCCTTATAAAACAATGCAACATAAGAGTCTTAACCAAGCATCGACATCCGACGATCCTAGTGGTGAGTCATAAAGCCCTAGTCTTTATTATTGTTTAAAATCCTAAACAAACAATCTTTCGAAACCGACTGCTACCTATATTCTGAGATTTAAAAATAACCCAAGACAATAACATTCTTACGTTCCCTGTGGGATCGATATCTTTTACACTATTACTTGACACAGTACGCTTGCATAAAGTGCCGGGGATTTGCATTTAGGACACATTTAGCACTTGACGTTCGTACCATTGCTAGGCGAGTTCTAGGTGTTAGTTCACGGGTGATCAAGTTTTTGGCACCGTTGCCGAGGAAGGTAACAGTGTTACTTGGATTATTTTTCTATTAAAGAATTTGTTAGCAAATCATATCATCTCTTATCTTTCCATAATTTTTATTCTTTTATCACTTTGCTACTTACGGTATTTTTCTGAGTTCTTGTTGTGCATGAACACTCGCCTTGGGAGTCTTGACAGAGAATTATTATTTGATCCAGAGATCGAAAGGACTGCAAGAAAGCTCAGAGCAGAGAAAAGGAGTCAAACTCCTTTAGATACAATGACAGAGGGAAATGCTTCTCCTCCACGCAAAGGGTTCATCTTGGACTATATCAAGCCAAAATTTACTGGAGCTTCTTCCATCTTGAGACCGCAGCTGCTGGCAGCTAGTTTTGAGCAGAAGACTGGGTTGATAAATCTAATACAGTAGGATCTCTTTCACAGGCATCCTCACGAAAACCCAACCTACCATATCGACACGTTTTTGGCGAAGTGCAATATGTTCCATGCTAAGGAGTGAGTGAAGATGCTATCAAGCTTAGGCTATTCCCATTCACTCTGAGGGACAAGGCCTCCTATTGGTTACGAGCGCATCCTTCTAATACATTCACGACTTGGGAGCAGTTGGCAACAGCAGTTGTGAACAAGTTCTATCCACCGTCTAAAACAGTGAGGATTCGAGGAACGATCTCAAACTTTAAGCAACTTCCTCATGAGTCGTTGTATGAGGCTTGGGAGAGATTTAAAGACTTACAGCATTAATGTCTGCACCATGGAGTTGTAAAGTGGGACACTGTTCAGAGCTTCTACAATAGGTTTCAACCAATCATGAAAATGATTATTGACGTCTCCGCTCAGGTAACTCTTTTGTATAAGCCATCTGATGAAGCCTTATCTCTGCTGGAACAAATGGCCACGAATACTCAACAGTGGGGCGACGAACGCTCATCTGCCTAAGCCCCCGAGGTTAAAATTGCTACCCATCTTGATAGTCACATTGAAACTCTTTGTAAATAGGTAGCGAGGATTGAACAGAGGTTGGACACCATTCCAACCACCTTTAGAGCTCCAGCTTATCCCACGCATGAAGGCTATGTGGAGCATGGCTACGCTCCTAATGAAGGATCCTACGATGGAGCATGTTGGAACTTGGTATATTCCATCTTCTATTCCATATGGTTTTGATGTGACAATCAATATATTTTCTGTTACTAACTCTATCTTTGCAGATGTGCAGACATCAAGCTCATTATATTTTCATAATACAAATGTTCACTTGACAAGGACACTTTGAGAATACCGGCTTCGCTACTCAAATTACGTTTCGATAACGTATCTTCAGAATGATGTAATTTTATTTTTAAATAGATCAGGGCCTTGGCTGTAACATATCATATATCACTAAGCTCCAAATTACATTATCTTCCAACCCATTTGATCCTATGTCAAATACTCCCCATTTTCATATTTGGTCGACTACGATTTTTCGTAGCCTACTAAAAATATTTTCTTCGAATTTTGACATGAAAATTTCTGACAAGGATCTTGTCATTGACTGATCCACGTCACCATCCTTAAATATTCAGTTTATGACCGTTTTAAAATTATTCGACATACGATTTTTTGTAGCCGACTAAACCGTTTTTTTTTGTCCGTTTGAGTCCGAAATTTTCTGGATAGTTTCTATCCATTTGGAACTGCCTCCATAAATGATTCTGAACACTATAAAAGGAGGGGTACCCCCTCTCTTTTCATTCACTCCTTTTCATCTTCTTTTGTTTTCATTTTGTGGAAATTAAGAGTTTAATTCTCTTGGAAAAAGTTGTTTGTGTTCTAATTTGTAAGAAGAAATTCTGATCTCTTTCTTCATTTGAGAACTAAAGAACTTCAAGGATATTTTGAAAATTCCACATATATAAACATTGAATTTCTCTTTTTAAACACATCCTTTGAATTCATTCTTGATATTCATACCAAGGTTATAGGTGTTTTCTATTTCATTATTTCTTCAACAAAGTTTGAATCTCTAGTTATAGAGATTGTACAAAGATTGGGACACGGGGAGTGTCGCCATTTTTGTAAGTTGGTGCTTGCGGGGCAAGTGATTTTAGTGGATTGAAAATCTCTACTGGGAGTAGAGGACTGGAGTAGGATTAAAAGGATCCGAACCAGGATACATCTTTTTTTTTGCGATTCGTTTATTTTCTATACTTGTCATTTAAGTTTTGCTCCATCTTTGCAAATTTTAATAACGTTTTATTTACAACAAGTTTTATAATACACTATTCAACCCCCTTCTAGTGTATTTGTGTATACATGCGATCCTACATTTGGTATCAGATCAGGATTAAGATGGCAGAACAAAACATGACAGCTGTTCCACATAACTATTCATCACAATATCCAGAAGGCAACTCTCAAGTTTGTCCTCCTCTATTTGATGGTTCCAATTATTCATACTGGAAGGTTAGAATGGAGATTCATCTCCAAAGTATGGATTATATGCTATGGAACATCATAGAGACGGGATATCAAAAGCCAACAACTCCCTTCTCTGATTGGACTGCCAACGACAAAACAGCAGCAACCAACAACTCGAAGGCTATGAATTCTCTATTCTGTGACATGGATAAGAATGAGCTTAATCTAGTATCTCAGGCCAAAACTGCTAAAGATATTTGGCACATACTCGAGGTAACTCATGAAGGAACCAGTAAAGTGAATGAAACTAAGATTTCCGTTTTGGTTCACAAGTTTGAGTTGTTCAAGATGAAGGACAAAGAGACTATTGGAGAAATGAACACCAGGTTTACTACTATTATAAATTCTTTAAATGCTCTTGGAAAGACTTACACTTCACTTGAACAGGTTCGCACGATTCTTAAAGCTTTAACTCCAGAATGGCGTTCAAAGATCACCGCAATTGAAGAAGCCAACGATCTCTCAACTTTATCTGTTGAAAGTCTTGTTGGTAACCTAATGGCTTTTGAACTTCAATTAGAAGACGAGAAAGAAGAAACACATCAGAAGAAGAAATTACTTGCTTTTAAAGCTTCATCAGATGATGAAGATTCAGAAATGGATGATGATGTTGTTGCTTTCCTCACAAGGAACTTTAAGAAGTTCTTAAGAAAAGGTACGTATAACAATTTCAAATCTAAAAATTCTGATTTTTCTCTTTGTTTTAATTGTAATAGGCCAAGACATATAAAGAAGGATTGTCCACTCCTCAAAGCAAAGTACAAAACTTCCAACAACTATAACAATGATCATTCCAAGTAGGAAAGGAAGTTTGATAGAATGAAGAAAGCATTCGCAGCAACATGGGATTCTTCAGATGAAGAAGACAATAATGAAGAGAATGCTAATATGTGTTTTATGGCACAAAATGATGAAAGCAATGTAAGTACTATTGACAATGAAGAATTATTAGATGCATTTAATGATCTCTTTGTTCATTTCAAAAGACTAAATGCACAACACAAGTCTTTGAAACAAAGCAATGCTGATCTTATTCTTGAACATCAAGAATTAACATCAAAATGCATTTCATTTGATGCAATAAACACTGAGAATACATCTTCTCAAATCTTGGATCTTAGCAAAGAGAATGATCTTCTTAAAACTAAGAATGAAGAATTGCATGCATAGATATCCAAGATGGATAATAGTATTTCATCACTAAAGATGAAGTACGATGAGATGTCTTCTAATGTTAATAAATTTAACAAAGGCAAGACTAATCTCGATGATTTGCTTCAATTTCAATATCCAGCAAGTCATAGGCAAGGATTGGGTTATTCTAATAAGAATATATCCAAATCTCCTATCACATCTTCATTTGTTGGAAAGACAACTTTTGTAAAACCACAAAAGAAGAATCATGCATTCATCTACACGAAGATAGTAAACACTTCAACATCGTCTTCACAAAGAAATGTTTCAAACATTTCAATTGCATCTCCTAAGAAACCTAATACAATTAGTATATGGGTTCCTAATGATACATGTTTAGATAATAGATCATCATACATTTTTGCTTATATGCAATCTATTGTTCATTTTGTTTATTATTTAAGAAAGCCAAATTATACTTGGGTTTGGCTACCTAAGATCTAATCCCAATGACCCTAAAGAAAAAGGGTACCAATGTTATATATGTTATTTTTTTCAGGTACTAAGAAAGAGAAATGGATTTTAGATAGTGGCTGTTCAAAACACATAACAGGAAACATCAACCTTCTTTCAACCATTCAATATAAAGATTGAGGCTCAGTAACCTTTGGTGATAACAACAAAGGAAGAATCATAGGCATTGGAACAGTTGGAAACTTCGATCAACCTATCATTGAGAACGTACTACTGGTTGATGGTTTGAAACATAATTTGATTCCATTAGTCAATTATGTGATAAAGATTTTAAAATTATTTTTGAACAACCGGACTGCATCATTTATAATTCTAATATGTCTTCTATTTTATTTCGTGGCAAGCGTAAGAAAATATTTATATCTTATGCATGTCAGTTATCACTCACAATTACTGTTTGATGATTTCATCAGACGGTACACTTTTATGGCATAAACGTTTTGGACATACTAATTTCAGAAATCTTGCACACATTTCAAAACACAAGTTAGTTATTGGAATACCAAATATTTCATTCAAACACAAAAATTTTTGTGATGCTTGTCAACAAGGAAAAATGCCCAAATCTTCTTTTAAATCAAAGGACATCATCTCTATAAAGAGACCTTTAGAACTCCTACACTTGGATTTATTTGGTCCTTCAAAAGTAGCCTTTTTGAATAAAATTATATATGCATTTGTTATTGTTGATGATTATTCACGATACACTTGGGTTTTATTCTTACATAATAAGAATGACACTTTCGAAGAATTTTCCATCTTCTGTAAAAAGATTCAAAAGATCAAATCCTCAAACATTGTTACTATTCGTAGTGATCATGAGGGAGAATTTGAGAATGAATCTTTTACTAAGTTTTGTAATGAAAATAGTATTACTCACAATTTTTCTTTTCCTCGTGCTGTACCACAAAATGGTGTTATAGAAAGGAAAAATAAAACTCTTCAAGAATGTGCCAGAACAATGCTTTGTGATAGTAACTTACCAAAATATTTTTGGGCAGAAGCTGTTGCAACTACTTATTACATCTTGAATAAAGTTCTTATAAGACCATTTCTAAACAAAACTTGTTTTGAATTATTCTTCGATCGTATTCCTCGAGTATCTTATTTTAAAGTGTTTGGATGTAAATGTTTCATTCTTAACACTAGAGATGAACTTGACAAATTTGATTCTAAATCTGATGAAGAATTTTTATTGGATACTCAACACGTAGTAAAGCCTATAGAGTTTTCAATAAAAGAACTTCAGCAGTTGAAGAATCATTACATGTCACTTTTGATGAGACCCCCGCATCTAATTCTCAAATCATTGATGATGAAGAAAATTTATTACCTGTAATTAAATCTTTTGATAATGCTAAATTTAATGATGATGGTGCTACTAACCCTTCTGTTGAGTTTGTTTTAGATCTTCCAAAAGCATTTGCACAAGTTCCAAATCATCCATCAGATTTAATCATTGGAGACATCACAGATGGAGTGAAAACTCACCGACAGATAGAACAAATGGCACAATGTGCATTTCTATTATCTATTGAACCAAAGAACATTAATGATGCTTGTAATGATAGTTCATGGATCATGGATATGCAGGAAGAACTCAACCAATTCCAAAGGAATGATGTTTGGGAATTAGTTCCTCGACCTTCAGATCATCCAGTTATTGGTACCAAGTGGGTATTCAAAAATAAGTTGGATGAATCTGGACAGGTAATAAGAAACAAGGCAAGATTGGTTGCACAAGGTTATAATCAAGAAGAAGGTATTGATTATGAAGAAACCTGTGCACCAGTTACTCGCCTTGAATCTATAAGAATGTTATTGTCTTATGCATGTTTTAGAAATTTTAAATTATTTCAAATGGATGTTAAGAGTGCTTTTCTCAACGGATTTCTTAAAGAAGAAGTCTATGTTGAACACCCTCCTGGTTTCCATCATGAAAAAACTAGATAATCATGTTTTCAAGTTAAGAAAATCTTTATATGGTCTTAAACAAGCATCTCGTGCTTGGTATGAAAGACTTAAAAGTTATCTTTTGATTTCTGGTTATTCTATTGGTAAAATTGATTCTACTTTATTTATCCAAAATATAGGTTCGGATATAATTATTATTCAAATATATCTTGATGATATTATATTTGGCTCTACTAATGAATCTCTTTACCAAGATTTTTCTAACATTATGCAGAAAGAATTTGAAATGAGTCATATGGGTGAACTCACCTACTTCCTTGGTCTTCAAATCAAGCAAATGAAGGAAGGCATATTCATCCACTAAAGCAAGTATTCAAAAGAACTCATCAAACGCTTTGGACTTGAACATTCTTCAGATAAGCACACTCCTATAAGCACATCAACATCTCTTGACAAAGATTAAAATGGTAAGGATGTTGACCAATGTCTCTATAGAGGTATGATTGGTTCTCTACTTTATCTTACGACAAGTAGACCGGATATTATGTTTTCAGTATGTTTTTGTGCTCGTTTTCAATCTAATCCAAAACTTTCACATTTAACTGCTGTGAAAATAATTATTAGATATATTAATTATACATCTGATTATGGTTTATTCTATCCTAAAACTAGCACATATGATTTATTATCATATAGTGACGCAGATTTTGCTGGTTGTAAATCAGACCGAAAGAGTACTAGTGGCACATGTCATTTTCTTGGACATGCCTAAGTCTCTTGGTTTAGCAAAAAGCAAAACTCTGTTTTATTATCTACCACAGAGGAAAAATATATTGCCACTGGTTTAGCATGTGCACAAATTTTGTGGATAAAACAAACTATATCAGATTATGGCATTCAGTGTTCCAAATGCCCTATTATGTGTGGCAACACTAGTGCAATTAATTTATCTAAAAATCATGTTCACCACTCAAGAACTAAACATATTGACATACGTCATCATTTTTTGGATGATCATGTTCAAAAAGGTGATATTATATTAAAATTCATTTCCACTGAACATCAAATTGCCGATATTTTGACTAAGCCTTTGAAAGAGGAATCTTTCATTAAACTTAGACGAAATTTGGGCATCATCAGTGAATCTGAATTTGATATATAAGTATGTTAATTTGTATTAATTTTTGAGAATTTTTCTATAATTGTTTCGTCATTATTTATTTTTAGCCGACTACAAATTTTTGTAGTCGACCAATTCTTCAAACTCTTTTGTCGTGTATTTTTTATGGTTGTCTTTTTGTCTTTTACTATTTTAACCCATGTGTTATCTTTTTTTTGCATCATACCATTTGACATGCGGGTTTTGGGAAATGATTTTTTTCAAAAACAATTTTTTATAAAAATCTTACCTACCCTCTCTTGCATTCAGTCAGAATGTTGGCCCTCCTTAATTACGCATCTTGGAATTTGGCATGACAATAAGCTTTATCCTTGGAATGAGGATTCCTTCTTGCCAAGTGGCACTTTCCAAGTTGCCTTCACCCACCAAACCGTCCTTTTCTCTTAATTTCGGCATTGACTCTTATTTTTTCTCCTATTTCCAATGTCCTTGGACACACCAACCATTAAATATTTTGCATGACAACCTTCACCGACTCTCTTTAAGTTTTGTCCTCTTCTCCATTATTTTTTATTAATCTCGTGTTTGATTTTGTTGGGTTATTTAAAACAGCTAAACTCAAATGTCTTTATTTTTGTCTCTTCGATTTTTTTGGCGTCTCTTCTTCTATGCGTTTGTTCGGTTTTTGTTTTTGAAAATTTTTAGTTTTTGAAACAAATTCAGTTTTAGCAACTTCCTCAACTTCAAACTGATCATGGCATCCATTCGGTTTTTATGTTCCTCTTGTCTTTCTATTTATATCATTCGAATTCTTTCTTTTTTTCACTACAACCTATTCATCATCTTCCTCCTTTCTCCATCTTGTTTATTCCTCCCACCATGGCCGACCCAGAGATCCCCTCTCGTTTTCGCTCATCTGCTGCAAAATCTCGCTACCACTCTTTTGAGGCAACTCGATTCCATCCCGAACGGTTCCTAGATTTTGCCACACTCTACAACTTCAACGTCCACGAGATCCTTGAAACAGTCGGCCTTCACAATGTTTGGTGCCTTGACAACAAGGTACCCTATTATCCTTCCCTGGTCAAGGAATTCTATGCTAACCTTGAATCCTCTGTCTACCATGGCCAGAAGATCTTCACAACCATGGTTTGCGGCATTTCCTTCACTGTTTCTGGCAAAACTATTGCCAAGATCATCGACCAGCCCCCAGATTTTCGTGGCTCTCTCTCCTTTCCTATGCCCGATCCTACCATCTAGCAAAATTGGCCCCGAAATTTTTCTCTCACATGCCTGCTACTAGACTTCTTCCTGATGCGCGGCTTCTCCATAATGTCATCATCCACAACATCATGCCAAAATCGGGCTCCCTCAACTACCTCAGTTCCTCCATCGAGCATTGCCTCTATGCTCTCTTAGGTGGCTTTCACATTCACTGGGGAAATCTCCTGTTCTTCACACTTATGAAACGTGTCTCTTCCCATTTTTATCTCCCTTGTCTGATTACCCTGATCCTACGAGCCTTTTCTGTCCCCACTGATGGAGAATACTTTGTTCATAGTGATATTCACTTCAATGAACTTACCGTCCGCAGCATGTGCCTGCCAGATCCTCCATCTTCCACTTCTGAATCATAAGACGATGACGACGATGGTGATGATGAGTCTGAAGGGACTCATACTCAGACCCCACAGCCTCAGCCGCGGGTCACTCCCACCCCCATGGTCGCTCCAGGCTCTTCCCGTCCAAAGTCCGGCACAAAGCTCCTTGACTTGAAGGATGGCATTTATCTCTCTCTCGAAACAAACGCCGTGCTTATTCGTCGTCTTAAAGCGACTGTCTATGAAGGATTCGCTGGTATTCAAATGCAGTTCAGCACTTATGATGAAACTCAGAAGAAGCACTCGGTAGTTCTTGACTAGATTCAAACGAATCAATCCCAGCTTTTGTCTGCCCTCGAAGCACATAATGTCATTCCCTCCCGTCATAACCGTCCCTGCCCTTCCTCCCCTGGAACTTCGTCATATCATCCTTGAGCCTCGTGATCATATTGGCTTTTGACCGTCCCTTTTTGACCGTCCCTTGTCCTGATGCTGTTGGCTCTTTTCAAGTTCAGTTTGGGTTACTACTTATGGGTGTTTTTTTGTTGTTTTTCATTGGCATCACATCTGCAGTTTGGTTATTGTTTGCTTTATTTTGTCGGTTGTTTGGATGTTATGTTTGTTTAAGTTGGTTGTTGTATTCCAGTTTGTTCTATGTACCCTTAAATCTGTTTAGTTATATGTTGTCTATGTGTTTCTTCATTCTGTTTCATTTTCATGCATATTTCTCTCCATTTCATTATTAGTCGACTACGAAAATTTGTAGCCTGCTAATTTTGTTTTTCCACTTTTTGTGGATGACAAAGGGGGAGAACATCTGCCATATATTCAGGGGGAGTATTATTCATACTATATCTTTTAATTATTTGTCACATCAAAAAGTGGGAGAATGTTGGAACTTGGTATATTCCATCTTCTATTCCATATGGTTTTGATGTGACAATCAATATATTTTCTGTTACTAACTCTATCTATGCAGATGTGCAAACATCAAGCTCATTATATTTTCATAATACATATGTTCACTTGACAAGGACTCTCTGAGAATACCGACTTCGCTACTCAAATTACGTTTGGATAACGTATCTTCGGAATGATGTAATTTTATTTTTAGATAGCTTCGGGTCCTTGGCTATAACATATCATATATCCCTAAGCTCCAAATTACATTATCTTCCAACCCATTTGATCCTATGTCAAATATTCCCAATTTTCATATTTGGTCGACTACGTTTTTTCGTAGCCTACTGAAAATATTTTCTTCAAATTTTGACATGAAAATTTCTAACAAGGATCTAGTCATTGACTGATCCACGTCACCATCCTCAAATAGTCAGTTTATGACCGTTTTAAAATTAGTCGACATACGATTTTTTGTAGCCGACTAAACCGTTTTTGTTTGTTTAAGTCCGAAATTTTCTGGACAGTTTCTATCTGTTTGGAACTACCTCCCTAACTGATTCTGAACACTATAAAAGGAGGGGTACCCCTCTCTTTTCATTTACTCCTTTTCCTCTTCTTTTGTTTTCATGTTGTGGAAATTAAGGCTTTAATTCTCTTGGGAAAAGTTGTTTGTGTTCTCATTTGTAAGAAGAAATTCTGATCTCTTTCTTCATTTGAGAACTAAAGAACTTCAAGGGTGTTTTGCAAATTCCACATCTAGAAACATTGAAGTTTTTTTTAAACACCATCCTTTGAATTCATTCTTGATATTCATACCAAGGCTATAGGTGTCTTCTATTTCATTATTTCTTCAACAAAGTTTGAATCTCTAGTTATAGAGATTGTACAAAATTTAGAACACGGGGAGTGTCGCTATTTTTGTAAGTTGATGCTTGCGAGGGCAAGTAATTATAGTGGATTGAAAATCTCTACAGGGAGTAGAGGACTGGAGTAGGATCAAAAGGATCTGAACCAGGATACATCTTTGTGTTTGCGATTGGTTTATTTTCAATACTTGTCATTTAATTTCTGTTCCATCTTTGCAAATTTTAGTAACGTTTTATTTGCAACAAGTTTTTATAATACACTATTCAACCCCCCTTCTAGTGTATTTGTGTATACAGACGATCCTACAGAGCAGACATGCAAGCTGGGCTGGTTAACTTTGTAGCTGGAGAGGGAAGGAATCAATGGCAACATCCGGTGACGAGAAATCACCCTGGATTTTCTTAAGGAAACCTCAATGGAGGATTGCAACCTCCTCAACAGCAGAGACCTCCACCACCTCCTCAGCAACAAGGGCCGCCTCCACAACAATATGGGTTTAGGCCATCTTGGCCTTACAGACCAACGGTATACAATTATCGTCAACAACAACGATATGCACCGGCGGATCCAAAGCCCAATCTCGAGGCGACATTGGACACCTTCATGAGTGGGCAATCCAAGATAAATGCATAGAATTCCGTGCGTTTCAAGTCTATTAATGATTCCATCTATGAGCTTAAGGACCAAATGTCTCAATTTATGAAGATGCAAGGGAGATTGCCTTCTCAGCCAGAGCCCAATCCTAGGTCCCAAGCAAATGCAGTGGTCGCGGTTACCACGAGAGGAGGAAAGACTACCGACACTGTCATGGTGCTGGTTTCTAGCAATTTGAGCCGGAAGTCATCTACTCATGCTCAAGATGAAGATGCTACTACAGCTGAAAATGACGTGGAAGAGGCTACAGAGGAGCCTCATGCTATTAAAGAAAAGGAGACTTTGCAATCTACTTCACCTACTAGCGCTACGGCACCGGTGGATATTACTGCTACTTCCAAAAATTCTATTCCAAAGGATGCCTCTAAAAACAAAGCGAGCCGACCACCACCTCCATATCCCCATAGGTTGGCTCTAGCAAAAATGGAGAAGAAATACGCAAAGTTCTCCGAGCTCCTCAAAGGTATACAACTGAACATCCCTTTTATGGATGCTATCACTGAAATCCCTACATACGCTAAATTCTTAAAGGATCTCATTATGGGGAAGCGTAAGCAAGAGGAGGTGAAGCTCTTAGATAATTGCACCTCGGTTATTAAGAATCATATACCAAAGAAGTTGCCAGATTCCAGGAGTTTCACGGTGTCGTGCTCCGTTGGTGGCACCCCTATTAGCAGAGCATTGATCGATTTGGGAGCAAGCATTAGTTTGATGTCGCTCTCCATCTTTCAGAGGATAAATACCGGGACGGAGCTTGAGCCTACCGATATGAGCATTCAATTGGTAGACCACTCTAGTACCTATCTGATAGGCATCGCACGCGACATCATCCTTCAAATTCCGCCCGGGCTATGCGTGTCGGTAGATTTTGTTATTTTGGACATGCCAGAGAAAGTAATTCGCAGATTATTTTGGGTCGTCCATTCATGGCGACGGTCAGTGTCTTGATCGACGTCTGTGAGGGGATGCTATCTCTGAACGTGGGAAATATTGATGTCCAATTCTGCTTGCAAAAGCCTATGAGGGAACGCCCACCGTTGGGAGACGCTAATTACCTTGATCTCTTGGAGGACGAGTCTACACAAGAGCATACCTTGGAGGAGATTACCAAAGATCCGATGAAGATGAGCTTAGATGACAACGGCGATGGCATATACAACAAAGCAGTGGCTACCTATCTACGAGTCCTTGACGAGGAGCCCCCAGACATACACTTGTGCCATCAAGAACCGGAGGCTACTATCTCTTTCACCGCTGAGGGCTGACATGAAGAGGCGCACCAAATAGCACCGCACGGGATTATCAGAAAGCATGACGTGCGTGTTTCGCATAAGCCCAACATCATTCATTGAAAATCTTGAGGGAGTCGAGCTTACGACTTAAAACAAGCTCTAATAGGGAGGCAACCCGACTTTCTATCCCTTAGCTTTCATTTTTCTTTTTGTTTTCCTTTTCTTATTCAAAAACAAAATAAATGCGCTTTTAATTCTATGAAAATACAAAAACATAAAAATTTGATGAGTTCCCCCCTTCTACAGGTTGAACAATGAGGAGAGAGCGACAAACGTTGAAAATAAGGAGAAGGAACCAAGGAAAGAGCACCTTAGAAAAATACAAGCTTGGGGGAAAGTTACAGGCAACTCGGCCGAGTAGCTACCCTACTCGGCCGAGTTGCAGGAAATTGGAGGAAAACACGCAAAAACAGGCTCTGGAAGTTAATTGCGACTCGACCGAGTAGCCCTCTACTCGGTCGAGCTACAGTACGAGCTGTAGGAAGCTGGAGAAGAAGGCAAAAAGGGGCTCTGGAAATTAATTGCGACTCGACCAAGTAGCCCCTTACTCGATCGAGCTAGAGGTAGAGCCCAAAAAAGTCGAAAAAAGAGCGCTCTTTTTCTAATTCGACTCGATCGAGTAGCTACCCTACTCGGTCGAGCTGCAATGAGAGTCCTAAAAGTGCTAAAAGGGCGCTCCGGAAATCTTAATGGACTCGACCGAGTAGCTACACTACTCGATCGAGTAACTACACTACTCGACCGAGCTGCAGGGAGAGCAATATGGAGCTGAAAACAACACTCTGTTTTAATTCAGCTCGACTGAGCTAAGTAACCAGCTCGGTCGAGTACTAGGGCGCAATTTCTGAGTTTAATTTCATATTTTTATATTCTTTTCTGCTCGACCGAGCAGCGACTTATTCAGCCGGGCCCCACATCTAATACAAACTCGACTCGACTTCCTTTTAATTCGAAATTTTCTCGGGCAAAACCTAATCCCACTCGAAATTAATCTCCCCAATCTCCCCAATCTCCCCCCTAAACCATGCCATAACCCTACTCGACCTCCCCACCGCCACCTTTGCCACCCTGATTCGATCGAGCGCCACCACCGCCGGTACCGATCGGCCCCCCTTTGCCCTCTCTCTCTCTCTCTCTCTCTCTCTCTCTCTCCTCTCTCTCATCTCTCTCTCTCTCTCTCTCTCTCTCTCTCTCTCTCTCTCTCTCTCTCTCTCTCTCTCTCTCTCTCTCTCTCTCTCTCTCTCTCTCTCTCCCACTTCGCCCCCATTGCTCCCGTGATCCGTCGGAGCAGCGCCGCCGTCGCTGCCCAGCGTTGGCTACGCCCCCCTTTCCTCTCTCTCTCTCTCTCTCTCTCTCTCTCTCTCCTCTCTCTCTCTCTCTCTCTCTCTCTCTCTCTCTCTCTCTCTCTCTCTCCCCCCCACCCAACCCCCCTCCCTCTCTCTTTCCCCAATATCCCCCCCCCCCCCCCCCGACGCCTTATAGCTCCGGCACCTCTTTGGAGCAACCCGCAGGTGCCACCAAGCGCTGGCGGCACCTCACATCTAACCAGCTGCCCCCCCCCCCCCCCCCCCCTCTGTCTGCCCCCCAAATCCCCTGCCCCCGCCCCCTTTCTCCGATAACTGGCCGGAGTTGTGCCCCTAAATTAGCCGCCTGAGTACCCCTTTGCTCGGGCCAAGCAGTCCCCAACACCCCCCCCCCCCCCATATTCATCCCTTTTCTCCCCCATCTCCCCTATATCCAAATCACCGCCAGCCCTAATTCTTCCCATTTTTTATCTTCAAACCGGATTATTTTTGCAAATGCCTAATCTTATTTTCATATCCTATTGCAGGTACACTTTGAGCTTCTTCGAGGATCCAAGGAGCTGGGTTTGGATCAGCTTGGGGGACATCTTGGATTCGGGCTTTGCACGTGCATTCCGCTTTCGCTTTCGCAGCTACGCTCGGTGTTGGTATACTCCTTCCACTCTTTATTTTTACCATATCATCATAGCTAGCACATTTGCACGATGCCTCCTCACCTTAGGCAAAGGAAGCCTCAGTCGGTAAAAAGGAAGGCCACCTCTGGTCACTCCTCTTCCCGGCCTGCACGACGCTCATGGTGTTCACGTTCACCCCTCACCTGAGCCGTACTTGGACGATGTGTCGTCCTCGTCTGACTTGTCACGATCCACCACACCCATGCCTCTAGCCATTTGAGGCACCACACACCACACACCCTACCACTCCTCCACCCCTTCCTACTCTCCGACGCAGCACACTAGCTGTGTCATCGCCTCCTTTAGACCACCCATGCCACCACCGATATCTGTTGCGGCAGATTTTTCACCATTTTTGCCCTGATGCTCGGACTAGTGCTCCCTGTATGTCTAGTGACCCCCACCAGGCCTACACGCCTGATGATGGATGTGCTCACCTGCATGTCCATCAATAGGCCACACGGTGAGCATCACTGGATTTACCTTCTAGGCGCCCACCATGAGCAGTACCTTTACTTTCCCTGCCCCACCCTCACCCATACCACCTCAGTCATGCTTGACTGGATCACTCCCTGCATTTTTCCCATTCTGCCCATCCACGTCATCGAGCCACCTGGAGCACCAGTCGTCGTCGACATTGACGACTGGGTGCTCAGTTCTGATGAGGATGAGCCTGACATTGCTGCCCTCGTGGCAGCCCAGCCAGCCCACCCAGTACATCCACCCCCACCTGGGAGCACTTCTGTTCTCACTTCCGTTCCCACATCTGTCAGTGCTTCTACCGCCTCCGCCGCCTCCGTACAGACCCCGGGGACTGTCCACACCTCTACCCCGGAGATCACTACCTCTGTCTCTGCAGTGCCTGGACTAGAGGGCACGGTTGACTCTGTTGCTCCCGATTTCACTTATTCCACCCTTTTGGAGCCAGCCAGTTCTTCCGCTCATGAGCTACCAATTCACATATCTCGGAGCCCGTATGTGCCAGCTCACTTCACGCACCTGTGGACCTCCTCACCTC
Organism: Scilla litardierei; assembly: GCA_030789695.1. Lineage (NCBI taxonomy): Eukaryota > Viridiplantae > Streptophyta > Magnoliopsida > Asparagales > Asparagaceae > Scilla > Scilla litardierei. The sequence goes on from CM061134.1 coordinate 116,188,019, forward strand.
CCTTACTACCACTCTAAGATCCACAATTCTCGATCTGGCACTTCTTCTACACCAGCATCAGTAGCTTTCTCCAAGAGCGTCACGGTGTCTATCACCATTTCTGTTGCTACGACGTCTCCTATTTCTGATGCTGCTACTACTTTTGTCTCTGCACCGGATCTCGGATCCATTCCACGCACATCCTCTTCCTCCAAGATCCCTACTAGACCTCCCTCCCATGACTTCCAGTTCAGAACCCGGGTATCACCTGCCCGTGGGCACACTACGAGGGTGGTCTCTAGCAGTTCACGCCCACCCCTTAGCTTCTGCACCACGAACACACGTCTTTCCACGATGGAGCACGAGTTTGTCACCCGGAGGCGTGCCTTTGACACCCTCTCGGACTCGCTCTCCACTTTTCAACAGTCTATGGAGCAGGACCTCACAGCCATTGTTGACATTCTTAGGTATCAGCGTGCACCCACTATCATACTTGCACCAGCCCCTCCTCCCAGGCCAAACCATGTCCCTTCTACACCTCCTGCACCGCTCACTGTACCTCACTCTCAGGCTTCTGCATGGCCTGTTATTTCTACCCTTGAGCCAGTTGCACCTCAGTTGAATAATTCTATTATCGACACACACGTTCCCACACCTGTCGACACTCCAGCTGTTGCACTATTGTCTGAGCCTGTTGTCTCTTCTGTTTCTTTACCGGACCCCATTCCACTAGTTGAGCCTTTACATTATGTGCCCGATGTTCCCAACGCTGGTCCCCAACAGTCGGACCCATCATCACCTTCAGAGGGTGATGCCGCTGCTTGATCTTTCCATTGTTTCTGCTCCCGTCACGCCCTAACCTTTTTGTGCCCATCTGTCTCTTCGGGGCCCTGACCTTGAATAGCTTGGGGGATGACATTTTTGCACCGCCTGTATATATTCCATCATTTTGTATTTCCACCTGCATCATGACATCATTTGCATCATCGGCCTGCTTGTTCATATTTTTGCATATTAGGCATTAGGACATGCACTTTTTCTTTTATTGTTCACATAGTTTCACTTTTATTATTTTCTTTTCTTTACCACCGCCCACCCTAGCCTCATTTTTCCTACTTGCCAACGTGTTCTCAGCAGTGAGGACAATACTGTGTTTAGCTTGGAGGATGAGCGCTATCGCTTTTATTTTCATTTTTTTCTGTTTTCTTTCATCTTACACCCTTTTTATTTTTATTTTCCACCACTTTTTCACCGTTCCATTTTTTGCCATCATATTTTCCATGTTTGGTATGCCTGCATGCTTGCTTTTATTTTACTTTCTCTGCCTTTCTTTTCCCCTTTGCTAGATATATTCCATATGATGATATCTCTCTTAGCCTTAGTAACTATCACGATGTAACTATCACGATGTTTATTACTTTTACCATGCTACTTAGAGTATTTCAGCTCTTACTATTCATGTGCTTGAATATATATTCTGTTGACGATCTCTCTTTATGAATGCATGAAATTAATTGAAACTGAATGTATGCAGTAGTATTTGGTATGCTCATATTGGATATGCACCGAGATTCATGCATCACTAGAATATTTGAAGCATCTGTTTTGTTATCTTTTTCACCTTCTGTTGCATGCCTGCTATGATTGTATGCCTAACCGCATGACTTCATTATTCGTTGAAATAAATGAAAATATATGTGCTTGCTTATGAATTTAGTTGGAGTATTATCTTATTGAACCATTATGCACATCTTATGAGTGAACCGAGTGATTATATTATTTCCTTCTCCACATATTTTATTATTCTCTACATGTCACTTGGGCTCACCCTCTCTACAGCTACATATATCGCATCCTATTCCCAAAAATCCCAAAAGAAAAAGTTGGCTTCAAAATCCCAAAAGGCCAAAAAGGAGCCAAAACAAATGTATATCATATTGCTCCTTCAAAAAAATTGAAAAATATATATTTCTTATATCTTATTACTTGGAGCTACACAAATACTTAGGGAAAAGCTACAAAATTCCTTTATTATTCCTTAGATGTGATGCCTCAAGCTAAGCTTGGGGGTGAATCCATTTGACTATACGAGTGAGTATGCCATTAGAGTGGAGTTGTGCACATTTGGGGATATTTGATAATGCTCATATTTTGCAAATTATAATAGCTACGGAGATTTTCTATGATTTGAGATGAATATATGAATGCCTTGATCCTTATTCTACTCTCTGTTACATGCTTGGTGTGACTCTTATATGCGTCATTTATTTCTATTGATTGAAAAGTGCATCGCCAACATGTTTATACTAGACTCTATGAATTGCATGATGTAGATATGAATAGATTACATGAATTTAGAAAATCCCTTCCTTTGTTCTTAAATGCTTGCAAGCAATATGTTTAGCTAAGATATGAAATTATCATTAGCATGTGATCTACTTTCGAAGCAGTGTAATATGTCGCTATAGCTCGAGACCTGACCGAATACCAAGCACTCCCCTCCATCTTCCATTCTTTTTGCTATGAAGTTTGGGAGCTCGTTCCTCTTCCAAGTGGTCACCAAGTTATTGGGACCAAGTGACTCTTCAAGAACAAGACCGATGAGAACGAGGTCATCACAAGGAACAAAGCAAGGTTAGTAGCTCAAGGCTACTGGCAAGAAGAAGGTATCGATTTCGAAGAATCCTTTGCCCCCGTAGCTAGATTAGAAGCTATTAGATTGCTTTTATCTTTTGCATATCATAAGAATTTAAAATTATTTCAAATGGATGTTAAAAGTGCATTTTTAAATGGTATTATTAATGAAGAAGTGTATGTTTCTCAACCTCCCGGTTTTATTCATGATAAATTTCCAAACCATGTTTTCAAACTTAAAAAGCGTTGTATGGGTTGAGACAAGCTCCTAGAGCTTGGTATGATCGACTCAAAACCTTTCTTTTGAATTTAGGTTTTAAAATGGGTGAAGTCGATTCAATACTTTTCATTAAGGATTATGAAAATGACATCATATTGATTCAAGTTTATGTAGACGATATTATATTTGCTTCTACTAACTTTAATCTCTGCCAAGAATTTTCTAAGTCTATGAAGGATGAATTCGAGATGAGCCATATGTCAAGGTGTCCATCGGGCCGGCCCTGGCCGGCCCGGCCCGATTGACCGGGAGGACTGGGCCGGACCGGCCCGGAATCTTTCCGGGGGCCGGAAGCCCAGCCGGCGGCCTGGCCAAGCCCGGGCCCGGGCCGGGCCGGCCCTATTAAATTAATTAAAAATATTTAAACTATTTAAAATTCATTAAAAAACTTAATAAAATGGAAAATAATATTTATACCTAATAGAAATTTCTTTAAAGATGGTAAGTTTTTTAAAAATATACTATCTTAGTAAGGAGGAACAAAATGATGAGGAAATTAATGAGTAAATAAATTAAGAAAGAATAAATTAAGGAGTAACCTAAAGAGGAACTATTATATAGGGAAAAAAATTAAAGGGGAACAAATTAAGGAAACCATTTTGGAACAAATTAAGTAGAGAACAAATTAAGGAGCCCATTTTTGGAACAAAATTAAGTAGGGAATAAATTTAGCATGAGAAAAATACAAAGAAAGGGGCCCGGGCCGGGCCGGGCCCGTTGCTCCCGGGCCACGGGCTGGGCCGGGCCCGTCGGGGGGGCCGGCCCGGCCCGGCCCAACGGGCCGCCCCCCCCCCCCCCCCCCCCCCCCCCCCCCCCCCCCCCCCTCCCGAAAGCCGGGCCTGCCCTCCGGGCCGGCCGGGCCCGCGGCCCGGTCAACCCTGTCGGGCCCGGGGCGGGCCGGCCCGTTGACCGGGCTGGGGGGGGCCGGGCAACGGGCTTTCGGGCCGTTTGGCCACCTTGAGCCACATGGGTGAGCTCAACTACTTCCTTGACTACAAATTCGACAAATGAAGGATGTAACTTTCATACATCAAACCAAGTACACAGTGGAGCTTATCAAGCGATTCGGGATGGAATCGTCTTCAAGCAAAAGGACTCCCATGAGTACGACAACTCATCTACACAAGGATGAGAACGGAAAAGATGTAGACGTTCGTCTGTATCGAGGTATGATTGGTAGCTTACTCTATTTAACTGCTAGTAGGCCCGATATCATGTTTTCTGTATGCTTGTGTGCTAGATATCAAGCTAGACTTAAGGAGTCATTTGATTACGGTTAAACAAATCTTTCGTTATCTCAATCATTCACTAGATTATGGGTTACTTTACCCTAAATATAGCACATTTGAGTTAATCTCATATAGTGATGCCGACTTTGCCGGATGCAAATCCGATAGGAAGAGTACTAGTGGCACTTGTCATTTTCTAGGAAATTTCCTAGTTTCTTAATTCTCCAAGAAACAGAACTCGGTATCATTGTCCATGATTGAAGCAGAATATATTACCGCGGGTCTTGCATGTGCACAAGTTCTTTGGATGAGACACACTCTTAAGGACTATGGTGTCAATTGTGATACTTGCCCTATCTTGGTTGATAACCAAAGTGCTATATGTCTTTCCAAGAATCCGGTACATCACTCCCGTACCAAACACATAGATGTGAGACACCATCTTATCAATGATCATGTAGCTAAGAAAGACATCATCTTAGAGTTCATTGAAACCCAAAAACAAATTGCCGACATCTTCACAAAACCTCTTAAAGAAGATTCATTTGTGAGGTTGCGTGGAGAATTAGAGATTATGGGTGAATCTGAGATTTAAGAGTTCAACTTACTTGTTATATCATCTTTTGAACTCATATCATCATGTTGCCTCTCTTCATTTGATATATCATATATTGGTTTTAAGAAAGGCTATTGAGATTGCGTTGTTTTCATGAGTTTTCGGCTTGTCTTAAGAGATTTGTGTAATAAATGATTTATCTTTTGATATTGATTTTATGATGAGTTTGTGTTAGAGTATAGGTTCTAGGGTGAGTTGTGCATATCTTCTGGATTTTAACCTCACTGTTCATTTTTGGACCAGGACGGACGACTGTCTTTCCTTCGACAGTCGACTGCCCTACTCTATCTTCTCTTTCAGTAGACTGTATATTTCGCCCAGGCGACTGATGAAGACTTTACAGTCGACTGTTGGATCAACAGACGACTGCATTTTTGTCATCAGGCACATGTCCATTTCGTCAGTAGTCTCTGTTTCTATCATCATTTTTATTGATTGTCAGTAAGTCAACTGCTAAGTAAGATACAGTCGACTGTCTCATGGACAGGTAACTATATGTTACCCAACAGTCGACTGTCTATCAACCTAAGCTCTTCTCTTATTATTTCAACCAGTTGACTGACTATTGTTCATCAGTCGACTGTCTCCTTATGTGGCGGTTCGTTAATCTGATCTGAGCCATCGATTTCTCGATCCAACGGACTAGATTCATTTGCCCCTTCGATATATGATCGAGATCCTATGATTTGACCGTTCAGTTTCTCTCTCATCCGATTGAAAATTCGCATCGTCTCCTCCGATTCGAACTCACAGTCGATCTCTCTGCTGACATTTTCCATCAACTCCTCTCGTCGATCCGTCGATTGCATCTCTTTTGTGCTTCGTTGATTGTCTCTCTTCCATCTCAAATTAGGTTTGCCTCCTCTCGTTGTCTCTTTCGTGTGTTACCTTTCAATTCCATCGGTTGATTGTGCAATGTCTCCCAAAAACAAGAACAAGGGGAAAGCGGCTGCTCCTAAGCGTGCTAGGGTTTCCAAGCCAACTATTGCCAAAAACAAACCACCTTACAAGGCCCGTACCAAGAAACCTGAGTCTCCCTCTCGCTCTTCTTCACGGGGTTATTCTCCTTCATCTGCTTCTTCCTCATCTGAAGCTGAGCGTCTCTTGAAGCGTCCGTGCAAGCCTACTGGTGTTCGCATCAATGAGACGTGCACTGTGGCGTCTCCTTCACCTTCTGTGTCGAGTTCCGATGAAGATAGCCCTGACGTGCCTCCTTTTGATCCCCTCATTCCTATTTGCCGAGACGACCCGTGCTTGGCAAAATTTCATTCTCTCCTCGGGATCAAACTTCTTAAAGAGTGATTCATTGTCTATCCTGCTTTCACCACTGAGAGATTATCTGATATCCTCTCCGCTAATCGCTTGGCTGACCTCTTTCGCTTCTCTCACAGCGAATCCCCTCGTGCTTACCCATTTTTGGTTAAGCTTTTCTATGCTAACCGCATTTGCGGTGAATATGCGACCACTGGCGTTATTGACATTGTCATCCAGGGACCCACATTCGCATTGATCCTACTCTTTTAGGGAAATTCTTAGGATTCCCTCCTCTGGATCCCATCCTGCTGATATTTCCATTTCAGATGTTGATGAGCTTGATCAGTATGTCCTCCGGGACATGTTTCGTGAGATACCCTCTACTCTTTCTTCTGGTGTTCGGTCATCCATGTTCTCAGCAAGGGGCTGGGCTGTTCACCTTGTGATGAAGTCCAACATCCTGCCAAAGTATGAATCTTCAGACCAGCCTTCCCAGGAGATCCTTAGGTGTATGTACGCGATCTTTTCTGGCATGTCAGTAAACTGGGCCGGCGTCCTCCTAGATAGTATGGACAAGGTCGAGTTTACTATTGCTTCCTCCTAGATTCCTTATGGTGGTCTTCTTACACTTGTTTTTCGCCATTTTGGGATTGATTTGACTCCATACGAGCCGTTGCCTTTTGGTCCTCTTCTCGATGCTTCTGCAAAGTCGAAGTCCTCTTCGGCTCTACAGTCTGCATCTAAGAAGAGGCAATCCACATCTGCTCCGTCCACTTCCACTGTTCTTCCTGCGGACCAGCCATCTACCTTTGCTCCCTCCTCTCATGACATTCTGTTTGAGATGCTTTCTGGTCTTTATGAGTTGGCCTTCTTGTCGTTCCAGCATCAGGGTATGCCCTTCCCTGAGCACCTCAGACGATTTGTTCCACCCCAGCCTCGTCAGCCTCCACCGTCTATCATCACTAAGATTATTTTGCATCCTGGTGTATCTGCTTCTCAGGGTGTTACTGCTGTTGCTCCTCCTCCAGAGGATGTCCCCTTTGACCCAGAGACAGCTTCCTCCTCTGCTGCACCTCATGACCCTCACTCTTAGATTTTTTTATAGAGTTTTTGAGTGTTGTATGTATGATGAATATTTTGTGAAGTGATGATGTATGGATTGTCACGCCCCGCTTCCCTAAAATGGAGGCGAGACGTGAGAATGTCCGCTCAGGCATGGAGCTGTGAAGCTGCACGCCTGATAAGCGTCAATTTAGTATAAGCAGGTCCCTGTAATCACAAACGGAACAACAACAATAATAATAATAGAATGAGACGGATATGAAAATAACCAATCTCAATTTGTCCACAAAATATTCAACATCACAGAAAAAGCCACCAGGCTAACAGGAAAGAGTCTAAAGGCCCAGAACAAGGCCAAACAAAAGCACAAACATAGCAGAGTATCGAACTAGGTGCCACGCACCGACAACTAAGCAGTCTAAACAAGGAAGCCAAACTAAGACACTAAGACTGATCCCCAGTGTCAACAAAGTCCTCGATCAACGCGGGTTCCGACTCAGCGTCAGCGAACACCGCGTCCACAGCAAGTATCTCAGGCTCGGGCTCTAACATGTGTCACCCAAAAGAGAAAAGGGGCACATGTCAGCAAGTCGAAAGACTTGTGCAAGGAAACTGAAAGAAAGGTAAAATAACAACCTAATAGTTATAGTATGGTGCATGGCATGGCAAGTAAGGCAGTAACAAGTAAGGTAAAGTACAAGTAGCAAGTGGTAGTTGTGACATGTAATGTCAAGTAACAAGTACAAGTACAAGGGATCACCCACACATGGATACCCTATTGCCCGCAGGCTGTATTCATGTCCAAGGGATCACTCAGAGAGTGCCCTATTGCCCGCGGCTGTATTCATGTCCAAGGGATCACTCAGAGAGTGCCCTATTGCCCGCAGGCTGTGTTGAGCTCGTCTTCTGGACCACGAGCCAGAATTGTAATTGGCCTAGGGTTGTGCCCGCAAAACGGGTGCCTAGCCGGAACAAATAGTACAAGTATGTAGCGGAGCTACGCAATCACGATGAGTGTTCAAGCATGCAATGACATGAGCAGATATTCACGTACCGTTAATTTAAATTAGACGTGACAGGCAAAATGCAATGACATGAACATACTCGCGTACCGTTAATTTAAATTAAACATGGCAGTTAAAATGCAATGGCAGTTAAGGATGCATGGATGGCATGAACAGTTAATACGCGTACCGTTAAGTGAAATTAAACGTGACATACAAGCATGATGAAGGTGACGGACCAAGCTTCGTTGTCAAGCTAGGTCAATGGCGTCCAGACGGCTATCCTTTCACCGTCTAGTATCTTTTACGCTAAAGCAAGGTAATGGCCTAAGACATGGCCCAAATCAAGAGATGCAAGTTTCACTTGCCTGATACCGGGATTGACGAGCAATGAAGATCGTCACACAAGCTAACTACGGAATAGATCACTGTTATAGCAAAACAATTATTAGAACAACGATTCTAAATCGATTTCTTAATAGAATCCTAATTGTCTAATAATCCATTTTATTAGGGTTTCACAAATTTCAAGGTGGGTTATGCTAAAACTAAAGAATCGAGTATTACCGTGAAGAAGCGGAGGAACGATGCCGAGCAACCACGGCAACGGAAGAGCGATCCGGATCAGATCTGGGAATGGGGGAAAATCTGGAGAAATGGGTTTTGTTGTGGATTTTGGGGGTTTGATGAAGGTTTGAGGAAGGTGGAAGGTGAGATGTGTCAAGTAAGGGTTTGGATGATGAAGGATGAGCTTGGGATGAAGGTTTCAGTGTTTGAGGAAGAAAAGGGCTCAATGGGGGGAGAAACTAGGGTTTAAGGTCATGAGGAAGAAGAAGAAAACGTTTGGAGGGGTTTATATAGGGTTTGGTGGTGGCTAGGGAAAAACTAGGGTTTCCTGTACTGATTAGTTGGTCAAAGAAGGACTGGTGACCGACTAGTTTGAAAACTAGTCGGTCGGTTGACCAACACAGACCGACTAAGTGTAGACAGTAACTCCTGACGAGAATTAGGATTTAGATTTAGTCTGTCAAAGAACAACTACTGACCGACTAGTTTGACATCTAGTCGGTCGATGAACGTTCTTAGACCGACTAAGAATGAACAGTATCTGGTATCAAAATAATTAATGAGCTAGTCGGTTAAAGAAGCATTGCTGACCGACTAGTTTGCAACCTATTCGGTCAACCAACGTTCTTAGACCGACTAACGATAAACAGTAACTCTTGAACAATTATCAAAGCCCACTAGTCGGTTCAAGAAGGTTTTCCGACCGACTGGATCGTCATCTAGTCGGTCAGTGCCCCTTCTCATACCGGCTAATGTGCACTGAAAGTTCCGAAATGGAGCGCGAAGCTCCGGGATGGTTTCCTAAGTCTCCTAGGCTCGTTCTAACTCTAAGATATCGACGTTATGAAGCCCGTCACGAATGACTTACTTCAAACACGGCGACCGACGGAAGAATCTAGAGAATCACGATGAAAAGAACGAAAATGAAAGCTAATGAGACGGAAAAAGGAAATCACAAGGAAGGGCGAAAAAAATCAATAATATAATATATATATATATATATATCCATACATGAAAAACCAGTCGTTACATGGATAAATCATGTATTTTGATCACTTTGATGCACATGGTGTTGTTCATGTATTTTGTACCCAAGTGACACACACACACACACACACACACACTTGTAGTTTCTTCGTTCAGTTTCACACATTGTATAATTATTGATCATATCTGTGTGAATTTTGTGATATTGCCTCCATGTATGCTTTATTACATATGTGATGTTATTTGAGACGATATTTTTCCTTCGCATATCTCAATGTTGATATTGGACACTCATTCCTCTAATCACCTAGGTTTTTAATGTGGTTTTATGAGTTTTTGATTTATATATCTTTAGACTCTTGTAATTGTTGCAAGTTCGTATTTAGCACGATTGTTGTTGTTATTTTACTCCCGCCTTTTGGATAATGCCATAGGGGAGAGAAATAAACAGACAGATTCATAATGAATGTGCTAAGTATATACTAATAACACTTGAATCGTAGATTGAAGTTGCCTTAGATTCAGGGGGAGTAAGATATAATGAATATGGATTTTAAATCCTAGATTTCATATATTCATTTCACTCACGCATATCTTACTCTTTTTCTTCATTTGATATATAGATGCCCTAATATTTATTGACTAACTTGATTGGCATCTATGTAGGGGGAGTAAGTTTTCTTTAAGCACAATTACTTATCTTTTTGTTTATGTTTGTTTGTCATCATCAAAAAGGGAAAGAATGTTGAGTATTGGACTTCTCCCTACTTGGTGTTAATGATGAGCAAACATAAATACTTGTGACTAATCCCTATTTGCAGTTAATCCACTGCCTAAGCTTATTATGAAGATCTATTTACAATGGATGACATCAAAGATCATTGAAAGCAAATGACGTGGATTAGATGATCGTAGATGGTGATTGAAGCTCCTAGAAGACTTCAAGCTCATGTGTTGGAAAGAAGAGAGAGTTCGTCAAATGTAACTTTCTTATTTCTCTTCTAGTACGTAGCTTAGAAGTAGAACCTTGTTGGAGCACACACACATCTTCATTTCAGCATTAGGATTTCATTCGATCAACATTCCTTAGACTACAATTCATTTCTATCTAGATTGTGCATGTCATGTTTATAACAGTCGACCGCTGAACTATTTATAATCGCCTATCTTAAAACATTCGACTGTGTTTTGTTCTACAGTCGCATGTTATGCACAAACTTTTTCAGTCTAGTTTTTGGGCTTCTTAGCTTTAACTCTCACAGGCGACTTATGAACGATTCACAGGCGCCTGTCCAAGAGACAGTTGACTGTGTTTTGTTAATCAGTCGCATGTCTATCTTTAGCCCAAATTCCATTTCTCTGTTTAATCTGGCCAGTCGACTATTGTTGGATTTACAGTCGACTGTCCAATGGAACAGTCGACTGTCAATACTACAACAGTCGGCTGTCTTTGAGCCTATTTGATGACTCAACTCTCAGGAAAATCTCAGGATCTTGACAGTCATCTGTAGAAGGAATTACAATCGCCTGTTCAATTTAATAGTCGACTGTCTTCTCTTCATCAATCGTTTGTCCCGTTCTCCCAGACGTTTTTCAGGTTTCCTCAACTTACCCACCTTTCGGCCAGTCGCCTGTAGTAGGATTTAGAGTCGCCTGTTGGTTCAATAGTCACTGTCTATGCCTCTTCAGTCGACTGTCCATGTGGTAAGTTACCGTTATGAATTCTCACCTACCCTCTGTCACGGTGCAGCAGTCGACTGTGAGTTCTTCAACAGTCGACTGTCTCGGGCGTAGATTCTATCCGTTGAGTTTTTCCTCGTGGATTTCAAAGGGGTTTTTGTTGATTCAGTTAGAAGGGTTTGAGAAACTTATTAAAGGAGCCTCTACTGTTCCATTGAGAGGCTAGACTCTTTGATTACCAAGTTGCTAAATCATTCAAGCTTTCTTTCTCTCAAGATCAAAGCTCTCAAATCCTAAAGCCCTAGAATTCCAATCTTTCCTCTCTTGCTCTCCAACCTAGAACCAAAGAGAAATCTTCTAGGCATTTGGTGCAATCAAGAGAAAGGGCTTTCCTCTCTTCCAAGAGAGTCTTTCAACACACAACACACTTCTCCTTCAAGTTCTACTTCAAGGCATAGGTGATTGTAAGTATTGCTCAATTTCATATTTCATAACTTTAGTTATTTGATTTACTCTCGGTTTGTGAGAGTGGTTCGCTTGCTCCCAAGTTGTGGGAGTCAAGGTCAATCAATTGTATTTCGATTTCACTTGAAGGGTTGTTACAAGTGGGTTTTAAGAAAACCTCAAGTTAGGGTTCTAACTTGAGTATCCGGTTGTTAACCGGGTGGAAGGGACGTAGGGTTATCGGGAACAAGTCGGGAAGTGACTTGGGTAATCTGAACCCTTGAAACATCCTTGCGTTTGCATTTGTTTTATTTTGGGTTCATTTCTATTCCGCACAATTTGTTGGTTAGAAATTTAATTTGGTGTAACTATCTTTTTAAATTACATAAACACTATTCAACCCCCCTTCTAGTGTTTTCCTCATAGCCAGGGACCTTACAATTGGTATCGGAGCGCTGGTTTATAGCTATGGAATCCAACAACAACAACAACAACGTTCCTCCACCATCTTCGTACAACAATCACGATCGTGATGGAGCGTCTATAGTTTTCGAAGGACAATCAATGGTGTGTCCTCCGCGTTTTAATGGCACAAACTTCGGTTATTGGAAATGTCGGATGGAGACGTTCCTAAGGAGTGCTTTCCTTTGGAGAACCCTCCACAAGGAATACGTGGAGCCCACCGAAGAGGATTTCGAATAATGGACGGCTTCCGAGAAATCCGCCGAAGTCAACAACGCAAGGGAAATGGATGCTCTTCATTGTGCGTTGGACCCAGATGAGTTCAACAAGATATGCACAAGTAAGAGTGCATATCAAATTTGGAACCATCTCGTCATTACCCATGAGGGAACGAACAAGGTAAAACTTTCTAAACTCTATGTTGCCGTGCAAAATTTCGATATGTTTCATATGCAGGAAAATGAAAGCATAGCATCGATGTACGGACGTTTTACCGATATCACTAATAAACCCAACCACAATCTAAACCCAAAAAAATGACTCCCAAAACTTACCGGTTCTTGGTTGGGTTTAGATTATTCCACACCCTTCAAAGCCCCAACACAAAGATTTGATGCGTAGGGTGTTGGATCCTATGGATGGCAAACAACACTAAAAGGGAGGGTTGAATAGTGTTGTATAAAAATAAACTTTTTCTTTCTAATAGGTTAGCACAATTCAAATCCTTCTAATGTTGCCTAAGAAACCAAGTAGAGTGATCTACGCTTGGTTCTTAATCAACTTAAGTAATCATAAAAGCAGATTAGAGATAAAACTCTTCTGGTAGTCGACTCCCTAAGAACAGTAGTCGACTCCCAGAGGGATGTTATGCACAGCTCAGTTAAGCGAATACTTAATGAAGATATAAAAGATTACACAAAAATATAAGAAAGAAGTAAATACTAATTTTGCAATATATTATGAATGTGTTACAATATAATATTCAATGAATCAAGATAAACAAATAGAGACAAACAATCACAGAGAGTGCAAACGCAAACACAAGGATTTTTATCCTGGTTCCCCACAACCTTGGGTACGTCCAGTCCCCGACCAATCCGGTACGAGATTTCCACCATCTGCCTTGGCAAATACAAGCACCTAACTTCACTCGTTAGGATTTTTCCACACACGAAGCCTTGACCAGGATTTTCGATTGCAACACTGCAATATCTCAACACCTAAACTTGTTTGGGGTTTCCAACACCCTCACAACAAAGGGCAAACACAAAATGAAAATCAATATCCAACTCACCACAATATTTGGTGGAGTTTGGATTTACACTCAAATTCTATATCCAAGAGTAATAGATAATGTGTATTCGTGGCTTAATAGAATATGATTTTAGATCACACAAAGATATGAAATAAGTCTTTGTGATCTAACCAAATATTTTCAAAAGAATCCTTTCAAATAAAATCAGAGAATAAAGAGTATGGATTTTGAAAGAAAATAGACAAATAAAAAGTTGATCTCAGAAAATAATAATTTTAAAGAGAAGAGATCAGAAATATAAAAACAGATTTGGCTAAAAGAATGAGAGCTGAGAATTGAGATCGTTTAGAACTTTTGCACAAGAAAGAGTTTGAATTCAAGTGTATTGTATGTGTTGTTCTCACAAAATAATCCTCTACTTATAGGTGAAAATAAGAGAATTCAAAATTCAAATTCGTTTGACTTTTGCCCCGAGAATCATGGGAGCAATAAATTAGAGAGATATCAAAAGTCAGGTTAAACATTGAATTTCGACAGCTGGTAGTCGACTCCCTAGGATTGGTAGTCGACTCCCTGTGTGTTTCAGGAGAAAACGATTCTCAACTGGTAGTCAACTACCAAGGAGTGTGTTTCAGGAAAAAACAATTCTCAACTGGTAGTCGACTCCCACTCCTTGGTAGTCGACTCCCAGAGGAGTTTCTTCTAAAACACAGCTAGTAAGACATGTAGTTAGCTCCAGGGTGTAATAGAGTTTAACTACCATAATGCAAAGCGACTAGCAAAAGCTCTCAGTAGTTTTGAAAATGATTTTAAAAGTATTTAAAATATTTAACTTTGAAATCATTTGTGTGTGTGTGTTATCTATACGTTTGGCTTTAACATAACCCTAAGAAGGACACAACTCACACACTGTAGACTAGGACACGTCTTTGTAAGTTTGATCAGATGATGATGTAGATGCGAGCTTCTCATGAGCTTATATTCCATTTGAGCTTGAGCTCATCATCAAGCTATCAACGTTTTGTCCTTGTCTTTGCTACGTGAGCGTAGATTGTGCTTCTTCAGAGTATGTATAACGCTTTCCATTTGTCGCATAATCTGCACACTTAATAGTAGTGTAGTTAGTTGTCACGACCTGCTTCCCTAAAATGGAGACGAGGCGTGAGAAGTCCGCTCAGACTTGGAGCTGTGAGGCTCCATTCTATAAAGCATATGGAATAACCAAGTATAGATCCTTGCAAATGCGAAGCAGAACAAAAATAATAATAAATAAAAGAGACAGATAAAATTATTTCAATCTCAGAATGTCCACAATAAATTCCAACATCACAGAAAAGCCACCAGGCTAAAAGAAAAGTCTAAAAGGCCCAAGCATGGCCAACAGAAATAATCAATGTATAGAAAGAAAGGTGATACGCACCGACAACCTAACAAGAACTAATCAGAAGCAACACAGAACTACGTTTCTACGACTGGTCGTCGGTGTCCTTGTACTCCACATCAACAGTGGACCTAGGCTCAACGTCAACAAACACCTTGTCCTCAGCAATGGACTCTGGCTCAACAACTAACATGCGACACCCAAAAGAGACGAGGGCGTATGTCAGCAAGTCTACAGGAGACTTGTGCAAGGAAACTAAAAGAAGGAAACAACCTAGCAGTTCTAAAGTATGCGATGACATGGCAGTTTAAGATATGAATGCAACAAGTAGTAAAGTGCAACAAGTATGACCTGGCAAGGTAGCAAAGATAGTAAACATTCACATGGATTTTACAAGTCAAGTAACACGTCGTGCACAGAGTTTACGCCTTTTGGCTGGAGTGGCTGTACGGGCCAACTCCTAAGCTCAAGTGATCGCTTAACCCTACCCCTCCACGTGTATCGGGCATTGGCTTTTGACCAACACATGTAGCCCGCTTCTGGATCACGAGCCAGGAAGTGTATTTGGCATAGGGTTGTGCATGCAACGCAGGTGCCTAGCCTCAACAAGCAAGTACAAGTAGTGTGTGCTACGAATGCAACATTCAAGCATGGATTGATATCAAGATGCATGGCATGGCATGGGTACAATTAATGTACGTACAGATAAAGAAATTAAACGTGACAGGCATGGCAGATCAAAAGTAAAGAGCGTACGGATATGAAAATTAAACGTGACAGGCAAAAATGCATGAATGACATGGCGGGGTGACAGATCTAGCTTCGTTGTCAAGCTAGATCTTAAAGTTGCGTCTAGGCGAGTATCATTTCGTCACCTAGTCTCTTTTACGCTAAAAACGGGGAAATGGCCTAAGACATGGCCTAAAGCAAAAATTGGCAAGTTTCACTTGCCTGCAATCAACTGTTCTGCAACCACCGTCCAACCAGTCCAATCTACATATGTGCTCGGATTCACCAACCTACAGTCCCAGTTTAAATTATCTTCGTTAGTGATTTATCAACCAATTAAATTACTGACTTTTATCTTCATTACCATGCATTGGTTGGGGGTCCTAAGTGTTCAGAAAATTATCCTTACACGACGTGAGAGCTACACTGGCGTCGGGTAGCGACGCCAGGGGTTGGAATAATAGAACGCGCTCCTAATCCAGATTCCAAAATTAGATTCCGCGCTCGCCAACCCTGAACAGCGACGAGATCAGCAAACAAGATTCCAACAGCGAGCAAGTGATCGGTAGACGTTTTGCGGCTCTCGGGAAGCCGTAACAACGAACCGGGACGAACAGGTCGACGTACACGGAGACTACGACGTTGAGCATCGTAGGGAATGATCGTAACGTCAGGAAATAACCCTAGGAGAGGTAGAGGACTGTCGAAAGATCCCAACAGCGAGAGTAAGTGACGAGAGACGATACAACGCGTCGGAACGTCGCTATAAATGCGTAACAGCGAGAGGGATCACTGTTTCCAAGTTTGAACGGCCTGAGGGGGATCCCAGACGGCAGCGGGGGCCAAGGGGGCCGACGGGGGTGGTGACATGCCGGAGGGGGCACGGGCGGTGGCGCATCAGCAGCGACGGCCGCTGCTGTGAATTTCTGCGGAAAACAGCGGCCTGAGGGGCTTTCTGGCGGAGCTCCAGCGATGACCGGAGGCCCACGGCGACGCAGCGGTCGGATGGAGGTCGGAGGCAACGTCCTAGCCCGGTCGGCGGTGGGTTAGGGGTCGGAGAGCACAAGATGGCCGCGGTGCTAGGGCTTTGCGTGTGAAAATGTAAAGGGCGGCGCAGCGGTCGTTTTGATATGGCTGGGAGATAAAAAGAGGACCTAGGTTTAATGAAATAGGGAATATGCTGGTCATGTGGGGGTTCATGGGTGTGTTATAGGGTACTCCTACTCTATCTTATTATCATTGTTATCGTTTAAATACCAAAACTGTGTGGGGTACTCAATGTTGGGTGCGTGCGGCCTGTGAAAAATGAGTTAACCCTAGGCTTATTTTATAATGGTGTGGGCTAGGTCACAGGCTAGGTTAGGGTTATTTGTTTAAGGAATTTTTTTTGTTATTATAATTTATTAAAATCTCGAAGTCTCACACCCTCTCTCTCTCTCTCTCTCTCTCTCTCTCTCTCTCTCTCTCTCTCTCTCTCTCTCTCTCTCTCTCTCTCTCCTGCGTGGGTATGTGTAACCTGGGTTGGGCTAAGTCAACATTAGGGGAGTTTAAGATTATTATTAATAAATTATTGGGGAAAAGAACCCATATGAAACTTTGGGTTAAACTGATAATAGGTTGGGCAAAAGTGAAAGTAGGTCAAACGAAGCCCCAAAATTATGAAATAAATACTGGGGCGACCGCACGGACGAGAGAAACGAAACTAAGAAGATGGATCACAAATTCGACGACGAGAAACGAAACTAAAAATAAAAACGTCTCACGACAAAAGTGAAAATCGCGACGCATCATCAAACAAAGTCAAATCGTGGGAGAACGGCCCGTGAAACGACGTTCCAAATTAATTCCACAATTTAATATTCTTCGAGAGGGTCACAACGGCATATCACACGATAGGGTTCGGATACAGACAGAGTCTAAAATAAATACGTGCATGAACAAGACTACGTGCATGAAAAGCGTACAAAGGATACGTGGTCCAAAGGCGACAGTAATTCCAAGTTGGGCACACGTCGGGGGTTGGCTTGCTAAGGATGCAACCAAGGTGCTATGGCCCTATCGACTCAACAACACGACTCACATACACAGCAACGAACCAATCAGGTACCCAAAATTGCTATACGCACAGCCGTATTATGAATAGTGAGTACCGGCCGTTACATCCTACCCACCTTAGAACAAAGTCCGTCCTCGGACTTTCTAACATATCTAGTCGCTCTAGTAACTACCCCAATCACATCATATTATAATTTAAACCAGGCATAGTCATTACAAGTGCTTATATATGCACTAGGTAGTCAGCATTAATACTACTAACATGTATATATTCACGTACATTATACTCTTATACCCATCATAGCCAGTCAAATTCATACACATATTTCAATCATTCATATAGTCACGTACATCCTTATATAACTATTAAACACTTATTACATACCATGGTGCACATACTCACAAACAATTAAATAGTTCACACCAGCAAATGCAATCGTAATACTCCACGTTTAGATAACTACCTATGAATAAAATAATAAGGATACACCACTCCCTATATCTCCTAGTGTACATCCAATGCCAACATATCAACACAAGTAGCCACACCACATATTAAATCATGTTATTATATCTAAGATACATCTACCACTACTATAATTTCATAACTTTATTGTCATTCAAATGCATGTAAATATTTCACCATATATTCACATCACATACGGTCCTATAACTATATTCACGACACGCCACACATACCACAGTCACCAATACCTATAACTAAGCATATACTTACCCGTGCATGGTGCACACCCACACACGCTAACATTTCATTCACATATACCAATCATACCACTATATACTCATCACATCTACATACCTAGTTTAGTTAGCACATATACGTTCACACAGGCAAGTCCTTAGTAAATAACTATACCACAAACCGACACCTATAGCTATATACTGGTTTAGCGACCCACAATCATGTGCATAACACAACCAGTCACAAACAATCCTATCACTATACATACATCCTCCTTCGCTATATTCATGGTACTACACGCAAACCACAGACACATGTAACAATATACTTAGAGTATACCCACTCAAGCTTGAGTGAGACTCAAAACACATATCAGAATGCTCTATATACGTAACACGGTATCTATACCTATAACAATACCACTCCAATGTACACACATCTACCAACATAACCATATACATACCATGATGTCAATCACACTTAATATTTAGTCAGATAACACCACATAGTTCAATCACTTAATATACCATAATAATATTACAGACATCAGCACACGTATAATTATAATACCATTACTAATACACGCATTCATCGTATAGTCACACACATGTAACATAAATATTCACACCATATCCATCTACCTATAATTAGTATACGAATACATCTACTTATCCATACATAAATAAGATATGCAATAATCGTGTATACCTCATGGTATACACGCACTCAACATCCCGTAAAAGCAAGCAATGCCAATCAAAATTATAATCCTACTACCATACATATATCACATATATACTCATGCAGCAAATACATAACTGCTTATGTCTAAGCATAATACATATCTACGTACGAGCACATACTCACACGTACTAACATATAGGTCATATAATAGGCCTACTCACTTAACTATAAGTACACCTATTATCAGTACACCTAACATTCACCTGACTTACTATTATATATATACATATCACGCATTCACAAGTATCTTCGAACCACATACTCAACTATCAGACATTCCAACACAAATTCCTAAGTGGTATAGCTATCCGCACATATATAATAACACCACCATATATACAACTTCACACATATATCACGAATAACACTGATTATACATACATAATACAAGAGTCAATTATTAATATCCTAAGGGTAGCACACTCATACGGGTCCACACACTCTACCTATATGCATACACCACAACGACATCACAACTTATACTAATGGCCCGCCAACTATACTAAGGTTGACACAGGCGATGACAAGCATTAATAGGATGACTAAGCAATGGTAATGGGAGCCGAAATCAACGAGCATAGCAAACGAGATCGGGATGAATGAGTTCAAATGAGGTGAGGGTAAGGGGTAGCTTGGTTAGGTGAAACAGTGACTTAATTGTGAATGTTTGGTAGAGGAAAGGGAGATGTAGTAATACTCTTATAGGATACAGAAAAATAGTGTAAATAACATAAGCTAAAATACGAAAAGTTTGAAAACTGTCGTACTTCAGAAGTTGGAGTCCCCTTCTGTATAAAAATATTTGGAGGTCGATAAAACGAGTTGTTCGAAACAAGTTTGAGTCGCATAAACATAATAAGAGAAAATGGTTTATTGGCTTATTGAAAAAGTATTATAAGGAAGAAGTAAGACATTCACACGAACATCAAGGACATAGGTTAGGAAATATTATGCGGCAGTAATTTAATAATTTCGGCAAAAGTTTCGAAATTCAAAGAATTAAATCAAATCAACTATAGTGTAGAGATTTTAAGCTAATGCTAAATGTTTTCCAAGCCTTAAAACTGGAGAGAAATTTCAAATAAACAATATTGAAAATACTTTTAGAGAAACCCGGATTTGCCAAAAGAAACTGATTTATACAAAGATCTTAAAGTACGAGTACAACAAACCTAGAACTGATATATATATAAATAATTGAAGTTCTTATTTATCTTGGAAGATATTCTAAAGTATGTATGGTAAATGGCTAAAATGAATTCGTAGTTTAGAAAAAGATGGTATATCGAATTATCAAAATAGTAATAAAGTTTTAAAACCAAAATGCGAGAAATATAGGTTAGCAAATAGCTACGAGATAGTAATAAAAATAAAAAAATTTACAACTAATAGACTCCAATATCTACGAAAGGATTTTAACTCAATCGAATAGTAAGGAATTAAATATATAAGAAGAGGCTGTTAAAAACAACAATTAAACTGAGCGAAAACTTTTAATAAGGAAAAAAATCGAAATTAACTTTGAGGGATATACGATTTGCAACGGAGAAAATTCGAAAGATTAACGATAATCGCCATGAAGCGATCACGTGAAACGAGGGCAAGAATAAGATCGCGTGGTCTTATACAAAATACGCCTAGGATATGACTCAAGAAACTCTACGGGGAACTTCTACAGTTGACCAACTAAAGATTAGGAAACTTAGCGCTAAGACTTCCTAAGGAACTAGACTGTAGTGAACTACGTTCGGCTTGGCCCGAAATCGACGAACCCAAGCGAACGACTAAAGGAATTCTAGAAGTCTATTATGGTCGGAGCTAGACAGGAACCACTAAGGTAACTCCTAAGACGATTATATCAATCTCTAGCATGGAGTCTAGCTAACAATCAGGGACCTCTAACTAGCCAGTATAGACGTCTAACTAAGTCTTACTATAGTCCTGATCTATGGATTCCCCACTAAGCTGAGACAGATGTTCGGGCAACACGTCTACCAGCCACCTAAGACATAGGAAACGAAAAAGATTAGACTCTAGGATTATGATTTGGATGTTTTAGTTTATTTAATAGACATTCTATAATTATTATCGTTGTTCCAATAATTTGTAGTTGCAAGTGACCTGCATGGGCCACCAATAAAACCTGTCACGACCCGCTTCCCTAAAATGGAGGCGAGGCGTGAGAAGTCCGCTCAGACTTGGAGCTGTGAGGCTCCAGTCTGTAAAGCGTCTAAAATAACCAAGTAAAGGCCCTTGCAAATGCAAAGCAGAACAAAAATAATAATAAATAAAAGAGACAGATAAAATTATTTCAATCTCAGAATGTCTACAATAAATTCCAACATCACAGAAAAGCCACCAGGCTAAAAGAAAAATCTAAAAGGCCCAAGCATCGCCAACGGAAATAATCAACGTACAGAAAGAAAGGTGTTATGCACCGACAACCTAACAAGAACTAATCAGAAGCAACACAGAACTACGTCTCTACGACTGGTCGTCGGTGTCCTCGTACTCCACGTCAACAGTGGACCCAGGCTCAACATCAACAAACACCTCGTCCTCAGCAACGGACTCTGGCTCAGCAACTAACACGCGACACCCAAAAGAGACGAGGGCGCATGTCAGCAAGTCTACAAGAGACTTGTGCAAGGAAACTAAAAGAAGGAAACAACCTAGCAGTTCTAAAAGTATACGATGACATGGCAGTTTAAGATATGAATGCAACAAGTAGTAAAGTGCAACAAGTATGACATGGCAAGGTAGCAAAGCTAGTAAACATTCACATGGATTTTACAAGTCAAGTAACACGTCATGCACAGAGTTTACGCCTTTTGGCTGGAGTGGCTGTACGGGCCAACTCCTAAGCTCAAGTGATCGATTAACCCTACCCCTCCACGTGTATCGGGCATTGGCTTTTGACCAACACATGTAGCCCGCTTCTGGATCACGAGCGATAAAGTGTATTTGTCATAGGGTTGTGCCTGCAATGCAGGTGTCTAGCCTCAACAAGCAAGTACAAGTAGCGTGTGCTACGAATGCAACATTCAAGCATGGATTGGCATCAAGATGCATGGCATGGCATGGGTACAATTAATGTGCATACAGATAAGGAAATTAAACGTGACAGGCATGGCAAAGCAAAAGTAAAGAGCGTACGGATATGAAAATTAAACGTGACAGGAAAAAATACATGAATGACATGGCAGGGTGACAGATCTAGCTTCGTTGTCAAGCTAGATCTTAAAGTTGCGTCTAGGCGAGTATCATTTCGTCGCCTAGTCTCTTTTACGCTAAAAACGGGGAAATGGCCTAAGACATGGCCTAAAGCAAAAATTGGCAAGTTTCACTTGCCTGCAATCAACTGTTCTGCAACCACCTTCCAACCAGTCCAATCTACCTATGTGCTCGAATTCACCAACCTACAGTCCCAGTTTAAATTATCTTCGTTAGTGATTTATCAACCAATTAAATTACTGATTTTTATCTTCATTAGCATGCATTGGTTGGGGGACCTAAGTGTTCAGAAAATTACCCTTACATGACGCGAGAGCTACACTGGCGTCAGGTAGCGACGCCAGGGGTTGGAATAATAGAACGCACTCCTAATCCAGATTCCAAAATTAGATTCCGCACTCGCCAATCCCCGAACAGTGACGAGATCAGCGAACAAGATTCCAAACATCGAGCAAGTGATTGGTAGACGTTTTATGGCTCCCGGGAAGCAGTAACAACGAACCGGGACGAACCGGGACGAACGGGTCGACGTACACGGAGACTACGACATGAGCGTCGTAGGGGATGATCATAACATCGGGAAATACCCTAAGGAGAGGTAGAGGACTGTCGAAAGATCCCAACAGTGAGAGTGAGCGATAAGAGACGATACGACGTGTCGGAACGTCGCTATAAATGCGTAATAGCGAGAGGGATCGATGTTTCCGAGTTTGAATGGCTTGAGGGGGATCCCAGACAGCAGCGGGGGCCAAGGGGGTCGACGGGGGTGGTGACAAGCCGGAGGGGGCGCGGGCGACGGCGCAGCAGCGACGGCGAGCGACAGCGCAGCAGCGGTGGTGGCCGCTGCTGCGAATTTCTGCGGAAAACAGCGGCCTGAGGGGCTTTCTGGCGGAGCTCCGGCGATGACCGGAGGCCCACGGTGACGCAGCGGTCGGATGGAGGTCGGAGGCAACGTCCTAGCCCGGTCGGCGGTGGGTTAGGGGTCAGAGAGCGCAAGATGGCCGCGGTGCTAGGGCTTTGCGTGCGAAAATGTAAAGGGCGACGCAGCGGTCATTTTGATATGGCTGGGAGATAAAAGGAGGACCTAGGTCTAATGAAATAGGGAAGATGCTGGTCACGTGGGGGTTCATGGGTGTGTTATAGGGTACTCCTACTCTATCTTATTATCATTGTTATCGTTTAAATACCAAAACTGTGTGGGGTATTCACTGTTGGGTGCGTGCGGCCTGTGAACAATGAGTTAACCCTAGGCTTATTTTATAAGGGTGTGGGCTAGGTCACAAGCTAGGTTAGGGTTATTTGTTTAAGGAATTTTTTTTGTTATTATAATTTATTAAAATCTCAAAGTCTCACACCCTCTCTCTCTCTCTCTCTCTCTCTCTCTCTCTCTCTCTCTCTCTCTCTCTCTCTCTCTCTCTCTCTCTCTCTCCTGCGTGGGTATGTGTAACCTGGGTTGGGCTAAGTCAACATTAGGGGAGTTTAAGATTATTATTAATAAATTATTGGGGAAAAGAATCCATATGAAACTTCGGGTTAAACCGATAATAGGTTGGGAAAAAAGTGAAAGTAGGTCAAACGAAGCCCCAAAATTATGAAATAAATACTGGGGCGACCGCATGGACGAGAGAAACGAAACTAAGAAGATGGATCACAAATTCGACGACGAGAAACGAAATTAAAAATAAAAACGTCTCACAACAAAAGTGAAAATCGTGACGCCTCATCAAACAAAGTCAAATCGTGGGAGAACGACCCGTGAAATGACGTTCCAAATTAATTCCACAATTTAATATTCTTCGAGAGGGTCACAACGGCATATCACACTATAGGGTTCGGATACAGACAGAGTCTAAAATAAATACGTGCACGAACAAGACTACGTGCACGAAAAGTGTACAAAGGATACGTGGTCCAAAGGCGACAGTAATTCCAAGTTAGGCACACGTCGAGGGTTGGCTTGCTAAGGATGCAACCAAGGTGCTACGGCCCTATCGACTCAACAACACGACTCACATACACAGCAACGAACCAATCAGGTACCCGAAATTGCTATACGCACAGCCGTATTACGATTGGTGAGTACCGGCCGTTACTTTAGTACACTAACTTCATTTTGTGTGCTCATCATCAAAATCACTCGGGGTGGAATTCAATTTCCATCACTCTCCCCCTTTCGATGATGACACCCAAATGAAAAATGAATTAAGGTGACATAATAATATGACATGAAAATAAACTTACTCCCCCTGCTTTGATGCGGTTCTCCTCCTGCATCGAAACCGTTAGCAAAACAATATGCAAACCGTTGTAACAAGATAAGATAATGTATTCATTTTTGCATTTCAAAGCTTTCTCCCCCTTGTCATCAACAAAAAATGACATATCATTTCAACAAATAATTCATCCAAGTTGTAATTATGAATCTTTGAGAGAAAGGAATTCAATTCTGCAAAAAAGGTGTTAGTATATGTTCAACATAGTAGTTCATCTATAATAATATAATAGTATCAAGCATCACACCATAGAGTACTTATTACAGACCAGAAAGTTTTGAAAAACATTGTTTTAAAACCATAGTTTGAGAAATCAAGAGTGACTGCCATTCTTCTCTCTCTTCAAGAACTTGATCTCCTCAAGGATCGTCTTGAGGGTTTTCTCGGTCATTTCATTGCTACTCACCACCAGATCTTTGAGATCATCAACCTTCTTGTTGAGATCCTCAAATCCTGCTTTCTGAGAAATCTTCAAGTTTGATATTTTCTTAAGCAGCATGTCCTGAAGTTCCACAATGTAGGTCAGTGGCTCCTCGTCTTCTTCTTCTTCTTCGCTACCTTTTTCCTCCTCTTCTTCTTCATCAGAATCTGAAACAATAGGTTTCTTACCTTTCCTTGAGGATGACGATCCTCCTTCTGCAGCGAGCTTCTCTTCTGGGATGTTCTGATCAAGATCTCTAAGAAGATTCATTCGACCGAGAGCATGAACATCAAAGATGCATGTCGGATCCAGAATAGTGGTTTCATTATCCAAGGGCACATTATAACCAATAAACAGAATGGTGAGATAATGACCATGTGCTAGAGTAGATGAAGGTCTGTCAGAGGAAGCAGATGCAAGGATGAAGTCC
The DNA here is from genome assembly GCA_030789695.1 of Scilla litardierei. NCBI lineage: Eukaryota > Viridiplantae > Streptophyta > Magnoliopsida > Asparagales > Asparagaceae > Scilla > Scilla litardierei. Next base: position 116,213,442 of record CM061134.1, read on the forward strand.
ATGATAACTTTGGCCCAATTGACACGAATATTTTCTAGCATTGCATAGATGCACTTGGCTTGTTTCTCAGATAGTACAGAGTGGCTTCCGGATTTTTGAGTTATATTGTAAGACAATATATTTGTAAGGATTCTTCCTAGATAGCAAAGATCGCTACAAGGGAGTTTTGTTTGGAAGTATCTTCCAGGCAAATACATTCTCTCCAAAATGTTTTCATCAACAATCTCTATATTATCCAATAACACACCAGTGTACGGGATTCCTAAAGCTTCTCCTAGAGATTTCACAGTTATTGCAAGTTTGGTGTCAAGCACTTTGGTGATAAATCTACTCTTGGCAAGGTCATAGTCCATATTGGCATAGAAGAGATGCACAAGTCTAGGATAGTAGAAATACATATTTTCAGCATAAAAGAGGTTTGCCAAGTTTTGAAATTCCAAAATGCTGTCAATGCCATAGTTTTCTACATGATCAAGTTTTACGAATCTTTCATGAAGAATAGGCTTTTTGGAAATTTTAACAAAATGTTTATAGGTAGTGGTTCTAAAGAGATAGGGCAAGATGGTTTCCTTTTCAGAGATGGATTCATTTGTGACCTTACTCTTCTTTGAAGCCATTTTCTTGAAAGGCATCTAGATAGAGTAAAAATTACTTACAAAACTAGATATGCAAGGATATGCAATAACATCAACAAATAAATGAAGTAAAAGGCATCTAGATAGAGTAAAAATTACGTACAAAACTAGATATGCAAGGATATGCAATAACATCAACAAATAAATGAAGTAAAAGTTGGTGAGAGGAGCTTTTACCTTGAGTAAACTTGGGAGGATGATGAAACCAAGTGATGGGAGAAGATGAATAACCAAGAGAGCTCCAAATACCAAAAGGAATTTTCTCAAGAGTATGAAAGAATGGGTAGTCGGCTACCTAGGGTTTTGACTATGGGGTTTTTAACAATGAGGTGAAAAGGAGATGAAGATTAGTGGCCTCTGGATCAAGATATGAGTGGTTTAGATCATGTTTGCTTATTGGGTTTAAGTTACCTGTAACGGTACGTTTTCGTTGTACTTCGTTCGTGCACGTGCTTTTTGGCCGTGCACGTGTTTATTTTAGACTTTGTTTGATTTTGAATGCTTTTGTGTGATATGCCGTTGCGAACGTCCCTGAGAGTATTAAATAGTGGCACTATCTTGGAACGACACTTCTCGAGTCGTTTTCCCACAATTTGAACTTACTCGATGAGACGTGACGACTTTCACTTTTGACGGGAGACGTTTCTATTTTTAGTTTCGTCGTCCGATGTCGAATTTGAGATCCGTCTTCTTAGTTAGCTCACATTCGTCGCCACGATCACCACAATATTTATTTTATAATTTTTGGAGTTTATTTGACCACTTTTATAATTTTTACAAGTTTTATATTATTTTTAATAATTTATTTATTAAGTATTTTCGGCCAAATAAAATTTATTTGAGTTTAAAACGTTTTAAAGAATTTTTGAGCCAATTTCCAGCTCATTTGGACCAGGTCAAATCCTAGATTGGGTTGGATAAGTTTGAATTCAAATTTCAAATCTTTTTGAATTCTAATCCTATTAGATTTGGCCCTAGACCAAGTCAACCCCACCTATACTATATAAGCAACCCCTAGCAAGTCCTATTTTCCAAAGAAATTAGCCCTAGCCTCTCCCAAAGTCATTTTGGACGTTGCGACGAATCGTCGCAACGTTGCGACGTTCAGCCCCCGTACGACCGAGGAAAACAGCTCCGTTCGCCCGCTCCGACCGAGACCCCCGCCCGCACCCAAGCCGCTCCGCACCGCTGCCATCGACCGCCGCTTCGTTCCCCGCTTGACCGATAGGGCCTCTCGGTCTGACCGAGAGAACCGCCCGGTCGCCTCGCTCCGCACCGACCCGCTCTGTCGCCCCGCTAGCTCCGTGCCCGACCGAAGGAAGCCGCCGCTGTGACCGAGCGCCCGAGCGTTGCATCGCTGCAGCGCTGCAACCCCGCTTCCAAGCGCCTGACCGAGGATTTCCATCGGTCTGACCGAAGGAAAACGTCGCCCCCGCTGCTGCGACCGACCCAAAGTGTTGCAACAGCGCCGCCCCCGTGTCTGACCGAGCCAAGCCCCCGCACCGAGGCTGTACGACCGACGGCCATTCGTCGCAACCCCGCATCTGTCGCACCACTTGCCTCCGTGGGCCCCCCAAGTTCTCCAGAGGTATTGTGGGTTCCCCAAAGGTCCCTAGGACTACTGTGGGCCCCACTTTGGTACGTTCTCTTCGACGACTTGCCGCGTACGACGTCGTCGCACGTCGTAGCCCGTCGTCACACGTGCGAGCTTTGGAATCTGGAATCGTCGCCCGGGATATTTTCTCTGAATTTCCAGCGAGGAATCTAATTGGAATCTGGACTTGGAGCGCGATCTTATTATTCCAACCCCCGGCGTCGCTACCCGACGCCGGTGTAGCTCTCGCGTCGTGTTGAGGTAACGTTTTGCACCCCTAGGACCCCCCAACCCAATTGCATGCTAATAAAGACTAAAAATCAGTATTTTAAAGTATTTTAAATGTTTTAGAAATCACTAATCAAGATTAATAAAACGGATGTAGGCCGGTGGACTTGTGCACGTAGGAATCGTGACTTTGGACTCGTTGGACGGTGTTTTCTTGACGTGATAGTTGCAGGCAAGTGAAACTTGCCAACTCTTGTGTAGGGCCATGTTTTTAGGCCACTTACTTGCTTTTAGCGTAAAAGAGACTAGTCAGTGAAATGATAGCTGGCTAGACGCCTACTTGATCTAGTTTGACAACGAAACTAGATCCGTCACCTAAATGATCTAGCTTGACAACGAAGCTAGATCTTAACAGTAAACTTGTCATTCATGCATGCTAAAACTGTCACGTTTACTTTCCTTACCTGTACGCTTTACTTTAACTGCCATGCCATGTCATCCATGCATTGATTGTTGCATCGTAGCACACGCTACAATACTTGTCCTAGTACTACTTGTCCGGCTAGGTGCACCCCTACGCCATACTTGTTTACACACTTCCTGGCTCGTGGTCCAGAAGCGAGCATTCCGTGTTCGGGGGTAATGCCCTGGCTCGATACACGTGGAGGGGTAGGGATAAACGGTTACTTGAGCTTAGGAGTTGGCCCGTACAGCCACTCTAGCCAAAGGACGGAATCTCTGTGCACGAGGTGCTTACTTTACTTGTCGTGTTCTTGTCTTGTGAATGCCATGCCATGCTCGTACTTTACTTTACTTTTCTTTACCTGTTGTACTCATACTTTAAACTGCCATGTCATCACATTCATGCTAGAACTGCTAGGTTGCTTTACTTTTACCACCTTTCAGTTTCACTTGCACAAGTCTTCCAGACTTGCTGACATGTGCCCCTTTCTCTTTGGGTGCCACATGTTAGACCCTGAGACAGAGACAGTTGCTGAGGACGAGGTGTTTGCTGACGCTGAGCCCGAGCCTACGTTCGTTGAGGAGTTCGAGGACACCGGAGACCAGTCTTAGAGACTGATTTTTATTTGCTTTTGCTTTGGGTTGCTGTTAGATGTCGGTGCTTGCACCCTTTTCCTTGTTTTCGTACTTTGTACTTTTGTTGGCCATGGTAGGCCTCTTTTAGACTCTTTTATTTGTAGCCTGGTGGCTTTTCTGCGTTGTTGAGATTTATTATTATGGATATTCTGAGATATTTCTTTTGTCTCTTTTCGTTATTATTATCATTGTTTCGTTTCGCGTTGCAAGGACCTGCAGTTTAGAATAATTGACGCTTATCGGACTTGCGGCTTTGTAGCTTCAAGTCTGAGCGGACCTTCTCACGCTTCGCCTCCACGTTTTTGGGAAGCGGGGCGTGACAGGTTTTGTTGGTGGCCCATGCAGGTCCTTTTCTTGCGATTGCGAACTAACGGAACAACGATAATAAACGGAATATCCATTAAATAAATAGCAACATCCAAGTCATTAAGCTATGAGTCTAATTTGTTTGTTCGTTTTCTATGTCATTAGATGGCTGGACGACGACAGACCCGATCTGGCAGTGGGCCCAATCGTGCTGAGGAGCCGGATAGAGAGCCCACCAATGCTGAGATCATGAGGATGATGCATCAGATGATGCAGGTACAGCAGGGCATGCTCCAGAACACTCAGAGTGCTCCTCGCCATGAGCCAGGAGCGAAGCAGTTTCGGGAGCTGGGCCCGACGTACTTTGATGGATCTGAAGGACCGATGGCTGCAGAGGAGTGGATCAGAAACACTGAGGATAATCTGAAGATGTCGAAGGTCAACCCGGCTGGATGGGTTGATCTGGCAAAGAGGCAGCTGAAGGATAATGCCCGAAACTGGTGGGATGCCGAGGAGGAGTTGTTGGTGAGCCCTATACCTTGGGCTACTTTCAAGGCTAGATTCGATGAGGAGTACTTTCCGAAGGCTGCTAGGAGGGAGATGGTGCAGCGCTTCATTGAGCTGAAGCAGGGGAGTCTGACGGTGGACCAGTACCACCAGGAGTTTACTAGATTGAGCCGCTTCGCGCCGAAGATGGTAGAGGATGCTGAGGAGAAGGCTCAGAAGTTTCTGCAGGGTCTTTCTCTAGACTTGCAGAGTCTGGTGTCTACGTCGGACATGGAGTCATATCAGAAGTTATTGGTAGCTGCTCGGAGACAGGAGAAGATCGCGAAGCTGAAGAGAGGACAGATTTCTGGAGCTGGGAAGAGGCCGATGGAGCAGTCTAGGCCTGGGACTAGGCCTACCCAGACGGTGCAGTTCAAGAAGCCAGGAGGGCCTGTTGTGAAGACTTGCCATTTCTGTGGCAAGCCCGGGCATATCAAGGATCAGTGTAGGAAATTTCTGGGGCAGTGCCTAGTTTGTGGAGACCCTACTCATGCTATGAAGGAGTGCCCTAGGTCTAAGGTACCCTGGAGGGATCCCGTCGCAGCACAGCCGTTGCAGCAGAGAGCACCTGCAGGTCGTGGAGCGCCTCTTCCTCCGCAGAAGAAGGCTTTTCAGCAGGCTGTGCAGCCGAGGAGGCAGGCTTACCTGATGACGGCAGTGGAGAACGAGGCTACGGACGAGGTTATCGCAGGTAATTCTCAAACTAGTGTTTTCCTTCCTTAGATAATTTCGATTTTAGTTTATGTTTGAATTGATTGCATATGATTGTTTGTTAGAATAGGGCTTGATTGTTAGATTACTTGTTAGGTGTGATTTTGGTGTGCACATTTCCTGCACGAGTCCTCTTTGACTCAGGTGCATCAATGTGCATTATCTCGCGGAGCTTCGTAGAGAAGCATTCCTTGACGACTTCCCCTCTTCCCAAGAGTTGGAACATCGTCACGGGAAATGGCGTGATCTCGGTGCATCGTGGGTGCACTTCTTGCCCTTTGGTGGTCTGTGGACATGAGCTTTACGCCGACTTTATTGTCCACGACATCATCAATTACGATGCCGTGCTCGGGATGGATTGGCTTGCGAGCTTCTATGCTACGATCGATTGCCGGAGGAAAAAGGTGGTGTTCGAGATCCCCGGACATCCGGTGTTTGAGTTTAGTCGAGGTAGCAGTTCGCTTGGCCCTGTCCGATTTCGGGCCAAGCCGGTGGAGCTTGTTGCGATGCAGATGGAGCAGGATAGACCAGCTGTGGTTCGTGAGTTCGACGACGTTTTCCCTGAGGAGATGGCTGGGCTGCCACCCGATCGAGCTCTCGAGTTTTCGATCGACCTTGTTCCGGGAGCGCAGTCTATTTCGAAGGCGCCGTATCGGATGGCTCCAGCAGAATTGGAGGAGTTACGTGGGCAGCTGGACGAGCTTTTGCAGAAAGGATACATCAATCCCAGTGTGTCCCCGTGGGGAGCACCGGTGTTGCTGGTGAAGAAGAAGGACGGCTCGCGTCGCATGTGTGTGGATTACCGGGAGCTGAATGCTGTGACTATCAAGAATAAATATCCCTTGCCACGGATAGATGACATCTTTGATCAGCTCGGAGGATCGAGGGTGTTCTCTAAATTGGATTTGAGAAGTGGCTACCATCAGCTCAAGGTGAAGAAGGACGACATCCCGAAGACAGCTTTCAGGACGAAGTATGGCCACTACGAGTTCGTGGTTATGCCCTTCGGCGTAACCAATGCACCCGCAGTCTTTATGAACCTGATGAATTTGGTCTTCTACGACTTTCTAGACAAGTTCGTCGTCATCTTCATTGACGATATTCTGATCTATTCAAAGTCGGAGGAAGAGCATGCCTCGCACTTGAGGACAGTGTTGGAGATCTTGAGGAAGCATCGTTTGTATGCGAAGTATTCCAAGTGCGAGTTCTGGCTGGATAGAGTTGCTTTTCTCGGGCATGTGGTGTCTGGTGATGGAATTTCTGTGGACCCCGAGAAGATTGTGGCCATCAGGGAGTGGCCGGTTCCGCAGTCGGCGTCAGAGATTCGGAGTTTCCTTGGACTTGCAGGCTATTACCGACGTTTCATTAAGGACTTCTCTCGGATTGCTGAGCCGATGACCAGACTTACGCGGAAGGATGTACCTTATGTTTGGTCTGATGATTGCGAGAAGGCTTTTGGTATTCTGAAGGAGAGGTTGACGACTGCCCCTGTACTTGCTGTGCCCGATCGGAGTGGAGGATTCGAGATCTTTTGCGATGCTTCTGGAAAGGGTCTTGGATGTGTGTTGCATCAGCATGGGCATGTGGTTGCGTATGCTTCTCGTCAGCTTAAGGCTCATGAGAAGAATTACCCGACACATGATTTGGAGTTGGCTGCTGTCGTGTTTGCGCTGAAGATTTGGAGGCACTTCCTGCTGAGTGAGAAAGTGAAGATCTTCACCGATCACAAAAGCTTGAAGTATATCTTTACGCAGAAGGAGCTCAACATGCGACAGCGACGATGGTTGGAGCTCATGGCAGACTATGAGATTGACTTGCAGTATCACCCTGGCAAGGTGAATGTGGTTCCGGATGCGCTGAGTAGACTTCCGGCGGTAATGATGTTGACGTCGCAGTGGAGACTGCAGCAGGACTTTTGCGAGACCGGTATCGAGATTATTCTTCCTGGAGAGACTTCTACGATGATGAGCATGCAGATACAATCGACGATCGTGGATAGGATTAAGGCTGGACAGGCTGGAGATGCTAAGCTGGTGAAGATTCGGGAGCAGGTGGAAGCCGGTCTGCGGACTGACTTCTTGATTCACGAGGATGGTTCGTTGAGATTTGGAGCCAGGTTGTGTGTGCCAGCTGGAGATATCAGAGAGGAGTTATTGGTAGAGGCACACAGTTCGCCGTATTCTGTGCATCCTGGTGGAACCAAGATGTACAAGGATCTTCGTCTGAACTTTTGGTGGCATGGTATGAAGAGAAGTGTGGCTCGGAGTGTAGCCAAGTGTTTGGTTTGCCAACAAGTAAAGGCGGAGCATCAGCGTACGGCAGGGTTGCTACAACCGCTTCCGATTCCGGAGTGGAAGTGGCAGCACATCACTATGGATTTCGTGACTGGACTACCTCGGAGTCCGAAGCAGAACGACGCGATTTGGGTGATCGTAGACCGATTGACCAAATCCGCTCACTTTATTCCCTTCCGAGTAGGACAGTCTACCGAGACGCTAGCGAGGAGATACATGGAGGTAAATGCGTTTACTCTCCGTTTCTATTTCCTTTTCCTAGTTTAGATAGTGATGTAACGTGAACCGTGCAGGAGATCGTACGACTTCACGGAGTCCCCGTGAGTATCGTGTCGGACAGAGACACGAGATTCACATCTCAGTTTTGGCAGAGTCTGCAGAAAAGCTTGGGTACGAGTCTGAGTTTCAGCACGGCGTACCACCCGCAGACGGATGGCCAGTCCGAGAGGACTATTCAGATTTTGGAGGATATGTTGCGAGCTTGCATGTTGGACTTTAAGGGATCTTGGGAGGATCATCTCCATCACGTTGAGTTTGCCTACAATAACAGCTACCAGGCGAGTATTGGAATGGCGCCTTTCGCCGCGCTATATGGAAAGAAATGTCGATCGCCACTGAGCTGGGATGACGTTGGAGATCGGGAGCTGTTAGGACCAGAGATGATCGTGGAGGCCGTGGATGTTGTGAGGAATATTCGAGAGAAGCTGAGGATTGCGCAGGACCGTTTCAAGCATTGGGCGGATGCTAAACGGAGGCCTTTGGAGTTTCAGCCTGGCGATCATGTATTCCTGAAGATTTCTCCGAACCGCGGAGTTATTCGATTCGGGAAGAGAGGCAAGCTGAGTCCGAGGTTCATTGGACCGTTCGATGTTCTAGAGAGAGTTGGAGCTGTGGCTTATCGCTTGGCGTTGCCACCGTCGCTTGTGGGAGTTCACGACGTATTTCACGTATCTCAGTTACGCCGATACGCTAGTGATCCCTCTCACGCTGTGGATTTCTCGGAAATTACGGTTCGTCCGGACCTGTCTTATGATCAGCAGCCCGTTGAGATTCTGGATCGTCGACAGAAGCAGCTGAGGAATAAGACCGTCGACTTGGTTCGTGTGCAGTGGCGTCACGGTTCCCCCGGTGAGTCTACCTGGGAGCGTGAAGACGAAATGAGAGAGCGCTTCCCGCACCTTTTCCCGAGCAGTGCTTGATGTTGATTCCGAGGACGGAATCATTTCTAAGGTGGGGAGGATGTAACGGTACGTTTTCGTTGTACTTCGTTCGTGCACGTGCTTTTTGGCCGTGCACGTGTTTATTTTAGACTTTGTTTGATTTTGAATGCTTTTGTGTGATATGCCGTTGCGAACGTCCCTGAGAGTATTAAATAGTGGCACTATCTTGGAACGACACTTCTCGAGTCGTTTTCCCACAATTTGAACTTACTCGATGAGACGTGACGACTTTCACTTTTGACGGGAGACGTTTCTATTTTTAGTTTCGTCGTCCGACGTCGAATTTGAGATCCGTCTTCTTAGTTAGCTCACATTCGTCGCCACGATCACCACAATATTTATTTTATAATTTTTGGAGTTTATTTGACCACTTTTATAATTTTTACAAGTTTTATATTATTTTTAATAATTTATTTATTAAGTATTTTCGGCCAAATAAAATTTATTTGAGTTTAAAACGTTTTAAAGAATTTTTGAGCCAATTTCCAGCTCATTTGGACCAGGTCAAATCCTAGATTGGGTTGGATAAGTTTGAATTCAAATTTCAAATCTTTTTGAATTCTAATCCTATTAGATTTGGCCCTAGACCAAGTCAACCCCACCTATACTATATAAGCAACCCCTAGCAAGTCCTATTTTCCAAAGAAATTAGCCCTAGCCTCTCCCAAAGTCATTTTGGACGTTGCGACGAATCGTCGCAACGTTGCGACGTTCAGCCCCCGTACGACCGAGGAAAACAGCTCCGTTCGCCCGCTCCGACCGAGACCCCCGCCCGCACCCAAGCCGCTCCGCACCGCTGCCATCGACCGCCGCTTCGTTCCCCGCTTGACCGATAGGGCCTCTCGGTCTGACCGAGAGAACCGCCCGGTCGCCTCGCTCCGCACCGACCCGCTCTGTCGCCCCGCTAGCTCCGTGCCCGACCGAAGGAAGCCGCCGCTGTGACCGAGCGCCCGAGCGTTGCATCGCTGCAGCGCTGCAACCCCGCTTCCAAGCGCCTGACCGAGGATTTCCATCGGTCTGACCGAAGGAAAACGTCGCCCCCGCTGCTGCGACCGACCCAAAGTGTTGCAACAGCGCCGCCCCCGTGTCTGACCGAGCCAAGCCCCCGCACCGAGGCTGTACGACCGACGGCCATTCGTCGCAACCCCGCATCCGTCGCACCACTTGCCTCCGTGGGCCCCCCAAGTTCTCCAGAGGTATTGTGGGTTCCCCAAAGGTCCCTAGGACTACTGTGGGCCCCACTTTGGTACGTTCTCTTCGACGACTTGCCGCGTACGACGTCGTCGCACGTCGTAGCCCGTCGTCGCACGTGCGAGCTTTGGAATCTGGAATCGTCGCCCGGGATATTTTCTCTGAATTTCCAGCGAGGAATCTAATTGGAATCTGGACTTGGAGCGCGATCTTATTATTCCAACCCCCGGCGTCGCTACCCGACGCCGGTGTAGCTCTCGCGTCGTGTTGAGGTAACGTTTTGCACCCCTAGGACCCCCCAACCCAATTGCATGCTAATAAAGACTAAAAATCAGTATTTTAAAGTATTTTAAATGTTTTAGAAATCACTAATCAAGATTAATAAAACGGATGTAGGCCGGTGGACTTGTGCACGTAGGAATCGTGACTTTGGACTCGTTGGACGGTGTTTTCTTGACGTGATAGTTGCAGGCAAGTGAAACTTGCCAACTCTTGTGTAGGGCCATGTTTTTAGGCCACTTACTTGCTTTTAGCGTAAAAGAGACTAGTCAGTGAAATGATAGCTGGCTAGACGCCTACTTGATCTAGTTTGACAACGAAACTAGATCCGTCACCTAAATGATCTAGCTTGACAACGAAGCTAGATCTTAACAGTAAACTTGTCATTCATGCATGCTAAAACTGTCACGTTTACTTTCCTTACCTGTACGCTTTACTTTAACTGCCATGCCATGTCATCCATGCATTGATTGTTGCATCGTAGCACACGCTACAATACTTGTCCTAGTACTACTTGTCCGGCTAGGTGCACCCCTACGCCATACTTGTTTACACACTTCCTGGCTCGTGGTCCAGAAGCGAGCATTCCGTGTTCGGGGGTAATGCCCTGGCTCGATACACGTGGAGGGGTAGGGATAAACGGTTACTTGAGCTTAGGAGTTGGCCCGTACAGCCACTCTAGCCAAAGGACGGAATCTCTGTGCACGAGGTGCTTACTTTACTTGTCGTGTTCTTGTCTTGTGAATGCCATGCCATGCTCGTACTTTACTTTACTTTTCTTTACCTGTTGTACTCATACTTTAAACTGCCATGTCATCACATTCATGCTAGAACTGCTAGGTTGCTTTACTTTTACCACCTTTCAGTTTCACTTGCACAAGTCTTCCAGACTTGCTGACATGTGCCCCTTTCTCTTTGGGTGCCACATGTTAGACCCTGAGACAGAGACAGTTGCTGAGGACGAGGTGTTTGCTGACGCTGAGCCCGAGCCTACGTTCGTTGAGGAGTTCGAGGACACCGGAGACCAGTCTTAGAGACTGATTTTTATTTGCTTTTGCTTTGTGTTGCTGTTAGATGTCGGTGCTTGCACCCTTTTCCTTGTTTTCGTACTTTGTACTTTTGTTGGCCATGCTAGGCCTCTTTTAGACTCTTTTATTTGTAGCCTGGTGGCTTTTCTGCGTTGTTGAGATTTATTATTATGGATATTCTGAGATATTTCTTTTGTCTCTTTTCGTTATTATTATCATTGTTTCGTTTCGCGTTGCAAGGACCTGCAGTTTAGAATAATTGACGCTTATCGGACTTGCGGCTTTGTAGCTTCAAGTCTGAGCGGACCTTCTCACGCTCCGCCTCCACGTTTTTGGGAAGCGGGGCGTGACATTACCCTTTGGATGTGAACCCATTAACTCAATGGAAACCCAATAGGAGTTAGAAAAAAGAAAACCAAACTCAGAAATCCGCACAGTACGCTGGTATTCGACTCCCTCATGTAGGTAGTCGACTCCCTACTGGGCTGAGTTGTTTTTCTCATCCTGAGGGGTTTTGGTCCAAAGCTGAGTGCGTTTCTGAACAAAAATGTTTTATAGAAATAACACAAACATTTATAATCATATATAAAAGATTTTTAAAAGATTTTATCATTTATTTAGTTATTTAAACATGTCAACCATAAAATTTTGCGAAGCGATTTTGTAGCAAGAAAAAAACTTTTTGATGCTGATCTTGTTACCACGTGTTGGATCTCGTTTCTCTTCTTTGTTTCCTTTTTAGAGTACCTGAAAAGATAAACATTTATGGTACTCTTTGTTTTTGAGTCCAGAGGATTAGTCTTTAGGAAGCCAAACCCAATATGGTTTAGTTCCTTCATGAGAAATATATTTATAATTTTTGTTTAAATGAACTTGCTAAACAAAGTTTGTAGCATACCTTTTCTTGCTTTGGTCGGACAAGTTCTTTGGTATCCAGATTTTCAGAAATTTATTGTTAGAATGATGCATCCTAGTATGATTCACCTGTTTCTTGGTATGATCATATCCAAGTCCAGTTTTGCTAGATAAGGCTTATTGATTATCTATTAAACTATCTATCTTCCCTTTTCCTTTGTTGAAATTTTCAATAATTTTCATTGTAGCGTCGTATTTATCTTTGACAGATACGAGAAGATTATTCAAATTTTCAACTTTTTCATTTACGGAAAGAATGTCTTTTTGCAAAGAATTATTCTTTTCTTTAAGAAGGCTATTCTCATTAATAATTTCTTCTTTTTCTTTAGCATCCTTTTTAGTATTCCTAAGTGTTCTTCTATGTTCTTTTATGAGCTTTTCATGCATTTTGCATAGCTCCTTATATGCTCCCCTATAATCCATGTCTTCATCATCACTTGATGACGGATCACTATCACTAGATGAATCATGATGCGAGCTTACCTTAGAAGATGTGGAAGCCATGAAGCACATGTGTGCTGTTTCTCTTCTTTCATCATTGTCGTCTGCTGAGGATTCATCGGACGAGGAAACGTCGCTCTGGTCGAAAGCTGCGTAAGCTTCCTTCTTTGGTCGTCGGAATTTGTTTCTTCCATTGTTTCTCTTTTCATTGCTTTCTCGATTCTTCCCACGATCTCTGGAATCACGGTTGTTTCTTTCCAACGGACAGTCTCTTTTGACGTGCCCTGGTTTATTGCAGCCAAATCAGATAATACCGTTAGTGGGTCTAAAAGAGCATTTACCAAACTTACTTGTGATGAACTCTTTAAATTTCTTCGAGATGAAGGCAATATAGTCTTCTTTGTCTGTGTAGTCGGACTCTTCTTCTTGAGCTTTAAAAGCAAGATTCTTCTTCTTTGGTTTTTCTTCGATCTTCTTATCTTCTTCAAGTTCAATCTCATATGCCATGAGATTTTCCATTAGTCCTTCGATGGTAAGATCCTTTACGTTATGAGCTTCTCAAATGGCCATTGTCTTTCCCTTCCATTCGGGTCGGAGAGATCTCAGTATTTTCATCACATGCTCGTATTCGGAAAGTTTCTTTCCTAATCCTGCGAGCTCATTTGTAATGTTAGGAAAACGAGTATTCACATCTGTGATACTATCTCCTTCTTCCATTTTAAAAGATTCGAATTTAGAATGTAAAACGTTTATGCGGGATTCCTTTACCATTTCAGTTCCTTCATGACTTACCTAAAGGGTGTGCCATATTTGATGTGATATCTCGCACTGGGAAACTCGATTGAATTCATTTCTTGTTACGGCGCAAAATAGTGCGTTCATTGCCTTTACGTTGATATTTGCTCTCTTCTTGTCGTCGGCTGACCATTTTCCGAATTCAACTTCGGTGGGTGCAATGTATGGAACTTTAGTGACGGTCCATGCTTCGATGTCCAATGACTCCAAGTGAGTCTTCATTCGGATCTTCCAGCTAGCGTAGTTCGTTCCGATGAACAGCGGTGGTCGCATGGTATTGAGTTCTTCAGAGTGAAATGATGTTGACGCCATCACTTTTATGGCCTCGCTCTGATACCAAGTGTTGGATCCTGTGGATGGCAAACAACACTAGAAGGGGGGGTTGAATAATGTTGTATAAAAATAAAAATTTTCTTCCTAATAGGTTAGCACAATTCAAAGCCTTCTAATGTTGCCTAAGAAACCAAGTAGAGTGATCTACGCTTGGTTCTTAATCAACTTAAGTAATCATAAAAGCAGATCAGAGATAAAACTCTTCTGGTAGTTGACTCCCAGAGGGATGTTATTCACAGCTCAGTTAAGCGAATACTTAATGAAGATATAAAAGATTACACAATAATATAAGAAAGAAGTAAATACTAATTTTGCAATATATTATGAATGAGTTACAATATAATATTCAATGAATCAAGATAAACAAATAGAGACAAACAATCACAGAGAGTGCAAACGCAAACACAAGGATTTTTATCCTGGTTCCCCACAACCTTGGGTACGTCCAGTCCCCGACCAATCCGGTACGAGATTTCCACTATCTGCCTTGGCAAATACAAGCACCTAACTTCACTCGTTAGGATTTTTCCACACACCAAGCCTTGACCAGGATTTTCGATTGCAACACTGCAATATCTCAACACCTAGACTTGTCTGGGGTTTCCAACACCCTCACAACAAAGGGCAAACACAAAATGAAAATCAATATCCAACTCACCACAATATTTGGTGGAGTTTGGATTTACACCCAAATTCTATAGCCAAGAGTAATAGATAATGTGTAATCGTGGCTTAATAGAATATGATTTTAGATCACACAAAGATATGAAATAAGTCTTTGTGATCTAAACCAAATGTTTTCAAAAGAATCCTTTCAAATAAAATCATAGAATAAAGAGTATGGATTTTGAAAACAAATAGCCAAATAAAAAGTTGATCTCAAAAAATAATAACTTTAAAGAGAAGAGATCAGAAATATAAAAACAGATTTGGCTAAAAGAATGAGAGCTGAGAATTGAGATCGTTTAGAACTTTTGTTCAAGAAAGAGTTTGAATTCAAGTGTATTGTATGTGTTGATCTCACAAAATAATCCTCTATTTATAGGTGAAAATAAGAGAATTCAAAATTCAAATTCGTTTGACTTTTGCCCCGAGAATCATGGGAGCAATAAATTAGAGAGATATCAAAAGTCAGGTCAAACGTTGAATTTCGACAGCTGGTAGTCGACTCCCTAGGATTGGTAGTCGACTCCCAGTGTGTTTCAGGAGAAAACGATTCTCAGTTGGTAGTCGACTCCCACTCCTTGGTAGTCGACTCCCAGAGGAGTTTCTTCTAAAACACAGCTAGTAAGACATATAGTTAGCTCCAGGGTGTAATGGAGTTTAACTACCAAAATGCAAAGTGACTAGAAAAAGTTCTCAGTAGTTTTGAAAATGATTTTAAAAGTACTTAAAATATTTAACTTCGAAATCATTTGTGTGTGTGTTATCTATACTTTTGGCTTTAACATAACCCTAAGAAGGACACAACTCACACACTGTAGACTAGGACATGTCTTCGGAAGTTTGATTAGGTGATGATGTAGATGCGAGCTTCTCGTGAGCTTCTATTCCATTTGAGCTTGAGCTTCATCATCAAGCTAGCAACGTTTTGTCTTGTCTTTGCTAAGTGAGCGTAGATTGTGCTTCTTCAGAGTATGTATAACGCTTTCCATTTGTCGTATAACCTGCACACTTAATAGCAGTGTAGTTAGTACACTGACTTCATTTGGTGTGCTCATCATCAAAATCACTTGGGGTGGAATTTAATTTCCATCAGAGGGTTCACTACACTCATTTCTAGACACCCTCCCATTTCTCTGTAGATTCCACCGACTATGACCCGTATTCTTGGCCCCACCTCACTAGATCTCTCTGTCCTCACCAACATGCATATGATCAAAGCTATTGGGGAAGATAGATTTCTATGGCTTTATGGGATCATTCACACCCCTTACAATACACTTCCCAACACCGATCACTTCTGCGTTGAGTGAGCTATGCAGTGGAGATTTCCACCTGATCCAGCTTTCCCTCCACCTGCACATGCACAGCCACATCCCATTCAGGACCCTATTATTCCCGATCTGCTGATGCACAGATAGGCCCCGTCAGGACACCTCTACGACACTTTTCACAGAGATCTAGCCCCCATAGAGAGGGTACTAGCCACACTGGTCCTCCTCCTCCATGATCCTCTATTGAGGAGTGACTCACACGAGTGGATGACAGTATTCACGATCTTAGGATCACCATGAACAGCCCCCTGACCACCTTCCAGTCCTCGATAGACGGCCTCAGGTCCATTGTCACGACTTTACAGTCGCAGTTTGACGGCGTCTGTCATTGGCACTGTACTCAGGGTCACTTCACTACCCTGCAGCTGTACCTACTCTCCTTCTCATGCCATCACCATCTCAGCCATCGACAGCTGAACATCCTTCAACCTTTGCACCATGTTTACCCACACCGAAACCTTTACCTTCACCTTCACCTTCACTACCATCCACAGATGTCGCAGTTCCACCATCTTCTGATGTCCCACCACCACCCACATTCCCTACACATCCACCACCTGACAGTAGCACTTCATGATGAGATCACCCATCTCTTCCTCATCTCACACACATCCTCATATTCCCACGATTATATCGCATGAAGGACAATGCTTAGTTTAGCTTGGGGGGAGGATCATTTCATGCCCATTTTTTCTTTTCATTTTTCTCTTTATCACCACCCATTCATCCACACACACGCGCGCGCGCGCGCGCGCGTGAGAATAATGGCTATCATACGTCATATGAGAGCCTCACTCATACGCATTCTCACATAAAGCACCCAAGTACAAGCCCACATACTTGGTTGTACTTGGGTGCTTTATGTGAGAGGGCGTATGAAAAGGCTCCCACATGGCGTATGATATCCATTATTCTATATATATATATATATCTATCTATCTATCTATCTATCTATCTATCTATCTATCTATCTATCTATCTATCTATTGGAAGGTTAATGTGAATCTTTATTGATGTGGGAAATCTGTCAAACCATACAAATGTGGTATCTTATGGGAAAGGAGTTATTGGAGAAAGGAGAGGGCACAAGCGCCGTCACTCTCTACCAACCAATCTCTTCCCATATACCAAAATTAAATGTACAATTTGAGTAACACTATCCTCATCTCTGAACTCCCAGTTTGCCATGGCCTCTACCGCTTCTGGGGCATAAATGTCTTGATTTCTAAGTGCAATTCTGATGTCATATGCTATGTCTTCAAAGAGGAGGGTCTTGGACCTTTTAGAGTCTTTGAAGATCCTCATGTTCCTTTCTCTCCAGATATGCCAAACCATTGCAAAAGGACAGTTTTTGCCAGCATACTCAAAGTGTCTTTTCTGGCATAATGGACAAGGAAGTAGTCCCCCACTTCAGATAGCACTGGATCTATGGGGCTTACTACCCCAGTTTGAGGAGACATCTGCGAAGTATATAACATGAGTACGGGCATTCAAAATAAAGGTATTTAATACATTGTGGGGGAGATGCAATACCCCATTTAATCAAGAGATCCCTAGTGAGTAATTTTCCAAGAAAAGCTCGCAGGAGAGTTAAAGCCATCTTAGGAATATAGTTCTTATACCAGATTAATTTGTAATAGGGAAAGATAGTACCTTGTCGCCTGGTACCCTCCCACGCCTCTTTGAACTTGAATGAAGAACCCGGAACCCACACCCACATATCAGGACCTGGCCGAAGTTCAATGGCATGGAGAAGAGGCCGGATATAATCCAAAGAGGGATCCACAAGCCAACCCGAATTTGTCCAGTACTTGCTTACTCTTTTGTTACTTTCAGTCGGGGGTACATCATAAATATCAATAAGGGGCCCGCATGGAAACCAATTGTCATGCCAAAAAAGAGTGGTCGTGCCATCTCGAATATGTCTCTAAATAAGTTTCTTGGAGTATTTCCTGCAATGTAGCATAAATTTCCAGGTTCCAGATTGGGTTGATTTACCTTTTGCTAGAAAGAATGAGGTGATATCCCTGTAGTTGTCTTTCATAAAATGTGCTCAAAGGCCCTCTAAAGAAAGCATTTGCCATGTCAAACCAACCCCCATCGCATGTTTGAGATCAAAAAGCAATCGCATGCCTACTCCTCCCTCCTCCTTAGGGGTGCACATATCCTTCCAAGCCCAAGTATGTAAAGAACCCCAAATAAATCTCCTACATGCTGAAGTTATAGTGCGCAAAACTGATTTCGGAATTCTGTAGGCCTGCATCCAAAAATTGACCATTCCATAAATTACGGTATTCACTAGTTCAATATGACCAGCAATAGAAAGCATAGAGGATGTCCACCCGACAAGCCTTTTTTTTGCATTTGTCTACCTTTCTTGCATACATAGAAGGCTTTGGATACTTAGTACATAAAGGAAGCCCCAGATATGTTGAGAAAGAGGAACCCATTCTGATGCCCAATAAGTTAGCCAATCCGAAAGGGATCTTTGTCCCCTTGCTAAAAATAGCGGTGCTTTTCTCCTAATTTATCTGTAACCCTGTGAGATTTTCAAATTCTGCTAACAACGATTTGAGACCCTCAAACGAAGAGCAATTTGCATGACAGAATAATAACAGGTCATCAGCAAAGAGAAGGTGAGATATAGAACCTATACGCCTCATAGGTTGGATGCTACGAGTACTAATGGCATCCTCAATAAGAAGGGAGAAAACTTCCATGTTGTTAACAAAAAGGTATGGAGAAAGGGGGTCTCCCTGCCCGAGGCCCCTATTCACACCGAAGTACCCAATTGGAGATCCATTAATCATAACTGAAAATGTTGGACTAGTAATACACTTTTTAATCCAATCAATAAATTTACTGCGGAACCCGATATGGTGAAGTATATTGTGTGTGTGTGTGTGTGTGTGTGTGTGTGTGTGTGTGTGTGTGTGTGTGTGTGTGTGTGCATACATATGTATGTATGTATGTGTGTGTGTGTGTGTGTGTGTGTGTGTGTGTGTGTGTGTGTGTCTATATATATATATATATATATATATATATATATATATATATATATATATATATATATATATATATATATATATATATATATATATATATATATATATATATATATGTATGTATGTATGTATGTATGTATGTATATGTGTATATATATGTATGTATATGTGTGTGTGTGTATATATATGTATGTGTGTATGTATGTATGTATGTATGTATGTATGTATATATATTCACTCTTCCTCTTCTTTCCCTTTCCCTTTCTTTTCCCTTTTCCTTTTCTTTCCTATATGCACCATATTTTCTTTTCTTATGCATTCAAAAACGAGAAAAATTTGAAAAATAAAAAACAACAAAAATATTTGCATTCCCATCATTCATCCTACACCCTTATGCACTCATTTGTATATATATGCATTTGCTTTGAGAATTTTTCGACATCGAGATTTTATATGTGTGGTTTCTTAAATTGAATTTCATTTTCTATCTTTTACGACCGACTTCTCGATGTCGATTAGAATGTTTGATTAGGATATGTTTATAGCTTTAGATCCCACTTAATAAATCGTTATGCCCATTATCATAGTCCCTAGGATAGTAGTACTCGAAACCGACCTAGGTTGAATTTTTCTTAGGAATGAACCTTATGCATGGACCATAGAATCGAGTTGAGCATAATGGTTTATAATCATTCGAGACTTTGATAACGACATATCACCTAGTAATGAGGATTGATTTTGGTTAACATATTCATGCTTTTGAAAAAGAAGAAAAAGAAGAAATTATATATGAAAATGAAAATTTTTGTGTATATAGAAAGAGAATGATTTGTGCACCGTTCTCCCAGTGACACCGAGTAGCCAGATCCCCATGCCTCAGGAAGCATCAAGGCCTCGCGTCGAAAGGTTTAGCTTGGGAAAGTGCATATGAATAAGGATTATATTGGTTTGAGCTAGTAGTTCCGAGGGGTCTTTCTTAGCCTGATACCCTAAGGTCGTCTGACCTGGGGACTCATCGACCCAGCGCTCCTTACACAAACCAATTAGAATCCCAACAGAAGAAAGAGAAAGAAATGAAAAAAGGAAGCATTAATGAACATAGCAATACCATGAATCAAGAAACGTTGGCGTGTTGTGAGAGCCACTTCTTTGATAGACCAATAACCCATTATATGATACTTATCCCTTCCTCGACTATCGCATAGCCTTAATTACCATTCATTTGACCTACGGACCAATTAAAGGAAATATCCTAGGATTTGAGCATGGCCATAGCTTAGTATATTATTTGACGATTTGAGCTCGAACCGGTGTCCTAAGATTATATTCTAATCGATGGAAGGAAATCGACGTGCTTAGTTTCCATGAATTTGAGATTTCTATTTACCCACGTATATATACTCGATATTGCAAAATTCTCGAAGTCTCATGTAATCATTTGTGTGCTTGCTTGCAAGCCTCCAATTTCCAATTTTCACTCGATATATGCATTTAATCGTCAATATATATACACTAGTCATAACCCGTGCCTGCGGGCATGGTTCATTTAAGATTTCCCCCGCAAAATCTTTGTTTCCCGAAAAATTATTTCCACAGCCAAAATTTGACACAATAATAAATTAGCGTAAAAAATATCTATCGGCACGGGCACCTTCAGTGCGGGCGTCTTCGGCGCAGAACAACAAATTCGGCACAGGTGCCTTCGGCGCGGAACAACAAATTCGGCGCCGAACAACAAATTTGGTGTCCGTGCCTTCGACGCGGAACAACAAATTAGCGTAAAAAATTAGCAGGCGTCTTCGGCGCGGGCCGCACCAGAACAACAAAGCTGGGGGTATTTTTCGCTAATTTGTTATTCTGCTAAATTGTTTTACGCTAAATTTTTTATTTTGTTTAATTTAATGGATCATGCTTCTCCATAATCTTTCCCAAGACACTTTTAATTTCAAAGTTTAGGTTCCCAATGCACTTTTTCCCCCAAATTTAATCTCCACAATGTTTCCCAAGGCACTTCTAATTTCAAAGTTTAGGTTCCCAAGGCGCTTTTCCCTCCAAATTTAATCTCCACAATCTTTTCCAAGAAACTTCTTATTTCAAAGTCTTGGTTCCCAAGACAATTTTCCCACCAAAATTTAAGTGTTCCCACTAAAATTTTCACAAAAGCCAATCTCAACCATTGATTTACCAAGATCAAATCTCAGCCACTTTTTATCTTGTCCTTGTCAGCCCTAGAATTCAAAAAACATTGTCAAATGTATAATAGATATCCAAATTCTCTTATCTAATTTCTCATATCCAAATTCTCTTATCCAAATTCTCTTGGTAACATCCCTCTTTTATATAATAGATATCCAAATTCTCTTATCCAATTTCTCATGTCAAAATTCTCTTATCCAATTTCTCTTGGTAACATCCCTCTTTTATATAATAGATATCCAAATTCTCTTATCCAATTTCTCATGTCCAAATTCTCTTATCCAATTTCTCTTGGTAACATCCCTCTTTTATATAATAGATATCCAAATTCTCTTATCCAATTTCTCACGTCCAAATTCTCTTATCCAATTTCTCTTGGTAACATCCCTCTTTTATATAATAGATATCCAAATTCTCTTATCCAATTTCTCATGTCCAAATTCTCTTATCCAATTTCTCTTAATAACATCCCTCTTTTATATAATAGATATCCAAATTCTCTTATCCAATTTCTCATGTCCAAATTCTCTTATCCAATTTCTCTTGGTAACATCCCTCTTTTATATAATAGATATCCAAATTCTCTTATCCAATTTCTCATGTCCAAATTCTCTTATCCAATTTCTCTTAGTAACATTCCTCTTTTATATAATAGATATCCAAATTCTCTTATCCAATTTCCCTTATCTAATTTCTCTTGTCCAATTTCTCTTATCCAATTTCTCTTCATAACATCCCTATTTTATAGAATATATATATATATATATATATATATATATATATATATATATATATATATATATATATATATATATATATATATATATATATATATATATATATATATATGAAAATGTACCTAAGAACGTTCTTAGGTAACCATACCTGCGCACAACCCCTTTCCGGGGGGTTTTAAAGTATTTTGATTTTTTTTGCAGTCTGTAGTGCTATATATATTTAACATTTGACAACGATTTTTGAATCCTGGGGCAAACTAGGATAAGCTCACTAGGACAAATAGGTTGATAGAAGGATAGTTGAGATTTAATCTTGGAAAATCAACAGTTCAGATGAGAGTTTGTGAAAATTTTGGGAGGGGAAACTTTTGTATTTTGGGGGGACTTTTGGAGAAATAAAACTTCCTTTAATTTTGTGAAATTCGAGATCTTTGAATTTAAGAGGTCTTGGAAGCTGAACAGCCACACATTTATGTGATTTAATTTATAATATTTAAAACAAAAATAAGAAAAAGTAATATTATCAATGAATTATATGTTGCCTATTCAAATCATTCTTATATATCCGGGCATTTGACTTCATCGAGAAGAAAATAATACACTTACAAATGGGATAACAGAACGTCGTTGTTAATACACTTACACTGGGCCCAGCATGACGTCACGTGCCTTAGACGCCTGTTAAATTTTTTTACGCTAATTTGTCGTTCCGTGACGAAGGCGCCCGCATCGAATTTGTTGTTCCGTGTCGAATGCGACTGCATCGAATTTGTTGTTTCGCACCAAACTGGCGCCCCATGCCGATAAATATTTTTATACTAATTTATTTTTTTAAATTTTGGCCGTTGAAATAATTTTTTGGGGAACAAAGATTTTGCTCGGGAAAATCTTAAGTGAACCGTGCCAGCGGGCATGTATTATGACTAGCATATATATTACACTCATTTTATTTGCATCTCATATCATTTCGTACCCCATTCTATTCTATTTGTCCCATTTTTAGTCCCTTTACTCTTGGGTATCTGACACGTATTGTAGGAGAAAACGTGGAATTTTAGGTCCAAGAAAGGGAGAAAAAGAGATGAAATGAAGCAAGAAGCAATCGAGGATCAAATCAATGGAAAAAGAGAGCCAAAGTGTCCCACGCCTAGGAAAATATTAATAAAGAAAGGCTATAGGACCTAGGTATCCCCACCATTGGATTAAAGTTAGGAGTTGATTAGGATTGAATGATCGTTGAATTCATGAGACTCGAGAGAGGTCGTCTAACCTAAGGGCATTCTCCTAGAGGACGACCCGTATAGAGATACGACTACACCGTACGCTTACGGTATATATTTGAGAGCACAACACGATATTTGCAAGTCTTGCCTCAAATGTAAGATGACCAAAACTCTTTTTGTATGACAAAGCGAAGAGTTAGTGAACTCTTGGGTCTCATACATCCGAATGTATGTAGACACTCGTCTACATTAGCCAGAAAGAATTATTTAGTCATGATCATTAAATGATCACTTTAAGTATAGACACGTGTTCTTGTTTAAAGAATGTTGTAACAAGATGGCAACGTATTAAAATTTTCGATTTGATCGAGGAGGAGAATACTTTAGCCATGAATGTTTTGCATATTTTAGAGAATGTGATTCTCTGTCAGGTCATACATGAAATCACACTTTGTTTGACATGGTGCAATTCATGATGAGTCATGCTGATTACCAACCTCCACTGGGGCCATGCCTTAGAACTTCTGTCCAAAATCCAATAGGAGTCAGAACCAGTAGGAAAGGCAGAACCAATATTTCAAACACGGTCATTAGGAAGTCTAACAGGATTCCTCGAGCCCCTAAGAAGTACAATGGTTTCCTCGGGACGGAGGGGACGAGTATAGCATCATGGTTGATGATGACGGTGTTAGCTTCATGGAAGCCATTTAGAGTAGAGACCATGAAAAGTGGCTTGATGCAATAAAATTCGAAATGGATTCCATGCACATTAATGAGGTATGGACCTTAATAAACATGCACAAGGAAAATGTTCCCATTAACTGTAGATGGATCTTCAAGGAGAAATATCGGTGCAGATGGAAAAGATAGAAACGTGCAAAGATAGGCTGATTGTGAAATGTTCACACCAATAGTCATGCACAAGTCTATTCGTATTATACACGCTATCGCAACTGACTACAAAATCTCGCGGAAGTATGTAAATGTTACTTGACTTAACCAGAAGGTCTTGATGTCAGTGGAAGCGAAAGAAAAGCGTACAGATTGCATAAAACCAGTAGAAATTCTAAAGTTACCCTCGTATTATATGTGGATGATACGAATTTTGATGAGGAACAAACATTAAGATGTTGAACTCTATCAAAAGGAAGGCTGTCGAATAAATTTTCCACAAAAGATTTGGGAGAAGCATTGTTAACACCATGTGTAAAATAAATTTATAGAGATAGATTTGAAAGGATGCTGAGTCTTTCCCAGTCCTAGTATATAGCCACCATGTTAAATTGGTTTAGCATGGTAAGGGCGGTTTCATATCCACCATCATGGTATAACTCTTTCAAGAAGATGTCTTCAATGACTGACTAGGAGAGAGATTATGATAGTGATCCTCTGTGCTTCGGCAATTGGATCTATCATGTATACTGTAATACGTACAAGACAAGATGTCACGTTTGCACCCGGTGCAGTTAGTCGATATCAGTCTGACTTTGGACAAGGAAGCTAAAAGTGGTTAAAGCAATGCTCAAGTTCTTGCAAAGGACTAGATACTTGGTCAAGCAACCGAGGTTGGAAAGATATTCTTCGTAACACTTCATGTGTGATATAGAATCGAAGAAGGATGTAGAACTCATGTGTGTCTTTGATGAATACAAATTTAGTAGACCATTCACGAAGGCTCTATCACATGATCATCTAGAGAGACTTATGTATAAAAGTGGTCTGTGATATCAGGATAATTGGGCCTGAGTGCAAGTGGGAGATGTTAGGAATTGTGTGCCATCGAGACCAATTATTTAAAATTGGGATATCTTGTTCAAAATGATAGTATTCTATCGGGTAATGTTTTTCGTGTATAATCATAATGCTTGTTTGCATTTTATATTTAAATAAAGTCCTAAGACTTAGTGCGAGGTCAAACATGTATCGAGATGCGGATCTCGATTATGGAGAAGTGTTTTGACGGCTAGTAGCACAAGTCTAAAACTGTTTGTAGTCGTAGATGCATCGAGAAAGGACATCGATGCTTCAGTTAGACTATTATGTGCTCTTCTTAACCAAATGTCGGTGGTGATGATCTCATAATCGTTCGATTTAGCAAAAATTAGAGACAACACACATTTGCTCATTATAGAATGAGTTCACTGAACGACCCAACGAGATTTGCTACAAGGATAGAACATATAAAATTGTCAACGGTAGCTTTCAAGTGATGGTAGGCAAATTGGTCCTTTAACTTGAGGTCATTGTATGAGCCTGTGCATGAACAGTGCACGTAAATCTCTGACCTAGCTTCGATTTAGGGCCTACTAAAAGGTCTTAGGTTGGGTGACCCTTGAAGGGTACGACGAGTGTAGTGGCCAAGAGCGGATTCGTCACTCCAGTATGTGGGGAGTTAGTGTCATGGAATCAGTATGATACTTAGTGAAATCATTGGCCATTGTGTGTTGGATATGATCAAACAAAGATAATCGAAGACCAAATGATGCTGATCGAGTACAAAATAATTATGGGTTGATAGTCAGCCATACCCTAGGCTTCACTATGACATAGTGTTGACGAAAGGATTAAAACTATGGAATTCATCACTGACATAGCCAAGTATAGTCCCAACAATGTTTATGCCAAGGGGCAGACCACATTATGATGATACCAAACCAGGGACATCATCTGCTGCTTGCAGTCACTGTCATCAGAGGCTATGAGTCCCACCTACAATAGGGTCAGGCTGTAGGGTCTCACACAGACTGAGATTCTCATCCAAGTAATAAGAGGAACATGCATATGGTGTATGTGAATTAATATGGTCGCATATAGTTGCGAAGAAGATTTCGGTCACATATGATGTGACGCGAAAATCAAGCCTTGAAAAGCATAGAAAATGGACAAACCGAGGTACTGGAATGTCCTGGACCCATCTAGCCTGAGTTTAACTCAGGTAAAATCCTTAAAATGGACACAGACGCACCCAGGCATAAACCTAGGTGTGCATGGGGTCATCTACGGCCTAGGATCAACCTTAGGGGCGCCTAGGCTCGAGCCCAGGCCAAAATAGGTAGGTTGGGCAGCCTGCCCAACTGCCCATCTGCCCAGTGGGCATGCCTGACCCACTGTGGTTGGGGCACACTTGTAGGCCCCGTGGTCGAGCTCTGTGTAGAGGCGATAAAGCAAATTTTTTGGTCAGTTTTTAGGCACAACTTTGAGGCATCGTTTAAGAGGTCAAACAACCTCGGAATTGAGCATCGTTTGTTTCTATATGATCTCTCTTTAGTGCTCTTCAAAATGATTTGTCGTTTTGATTCTTTGGATTAAAAGAGAGGAAGAATTAATTTCTCACAGTATAGCCCTCGAAAGAGGAAAATTTTGAGTCAATTTGAATTCTGTTTATTTGAACCACATCGGATGTGATACTCCTCTGAAGGCTCAGCTCTCCCTATAAATAGGGAGCCCTTCTTCCTCCTAAACTTACACCAAGCATAGATCAAGGGTGCTCACCCTAAATTAAAGTAAGCAAACCAAGACTTAAAGGTAACCAAATTTTTTTCAATTTTCCTCTTTGCTTCTTTTTAGGTTCTAGCAAAACTTAACGGAAGTTCAGATCAAATTCGTAATTCGAGGCGAGGATTCAGCTAAGGTGAAACTTTCTGGAGCAAATGGTTGCATCTTGACGAGGCATTGGATCGCTTAGAAACGACATCCTAATGAGATTGTTTTTGTGACGGCAAAAACATAAGGTATGTTTTATTTTTGCAGAAAATATTTTAGATCTGTCTAGGCGAGATCGATTTTCCCTTCTCCTTAGATAGTAAAAGATCTAGCAAATGTGCCTCCTTATTGTATGGTGTTTTCATAAAAGCGTTTTATGACTTCTTTTTCTTCTTCTTCTGCTTAGATGATGAAAAATCCCCACGGAAGTTTGCTCAAAACCCAACATGAACCTCCCTAGCTATCCCCTAGGCAGTTCAGGAACCTCAGGGGGGCAGACCTCTCGGGCAAGAGGATCTCAGGTACGCTCAGGGGAACAGACCCCACTTGCACTGAAAAAATACCTTATGTTCCCGGTCCTTCGTATTCCTTCTCTTAGCCTCAAGAGTGGTGTTAGCAGCACTTCCACCACCCTAGATCAAGGCCCCCATAAATGGTGAATGCTAGGCTAGCAAACATTATCTTGGCAAAGGAACTCAAGCTCCCCTCGTAGTCACCCACTTTCAGAGCCTGGGTGCTCACAGTCTTCACCCTGGTGGAGTGTGTAGCCTTGGTTTTATTCATTTCCTCTGCAGGGCCAAGGGATGGGACTTTCCTCTTCTCCTTCTAGGCATGATGCGGATCGGAACTACCCACCCTTGCAACAAAGAAACAGCAAAGTTTAGCAAAATGGCCAAGGCTTCGAGCTGCCAATCCCCAAAAGTCACGCACCAAAAGCATAACGTGCTTCACCAAGATCTTTACCTCGCTCAACAGGCATGTCCTCTAGGTTGCAGATTGCCTTTTCAGAGAGCAATAGTTCGTGTGCCCTGAGGGACAAAGGACGGGCAGCTAACCACGACCACCACTTCATCTCATGCATTCTTCCATTTCCCTGAATGATGTCAATTTCCAACTTGTGTAGCCACCCGAATCGGCATGGAACCCTTTTTCACGTGGTCAATGGTTTGCCCCTCATCGCATTCCTAGTCTCCAAGGGCCTAGTACCAATTCTCTTTTTAGCCCCTGTGTGATGAGGGTATATCTTTGAGAATCCTGGAGATCCCAATCCGGCAGCTGAGGTAGTACCGGGGAAGCAAGCTCTGCGTTATCTCAAACACGACATGCACAAGCCCATCGGGCATCTAACCTTTATCTTGATTGACAAACATAGAAGCCAAGGAAATCAGGGCCAAGAAGCATCCGGAACCAGTTGACATGATGCCAGATTTGAAAGATACAAGAACCTCCACGCCAGGTGATTGAAAGGAAGATGGACACTTGCTTCCAAATGAATGACGCTCAATGTGACTGCCCCAAGGGGAGGGTAATCAGGGGTCCCACTCAAGTTGCTAGGTGTTAGATATTGGCCTTTAAGCCCAATATAGTTTTGATGATGATCACAACATTATGTGATTACTAATGTTTCTATGTGTTTTAGTCTCTGTTATATAACAATGATTACATCTAATGGGGAATAAAACAAGTGGTGATGGGATGATGGACTCAAGATATAGAGCATTAGATTTATGAACCCATCCAGAATCATGTATTATATTGTAAATATTTTATGATTTCTTTATGTATTTTACGCTTTCTTAGTAGAACATTTGTATGCCTTGATTAGACACACACACACACACACACACACACATATTCATGTTTATTTCCATCTTAGTGATCCACAGAAACTTCCTAGAATCCATCCCAATAGGCTAAATGGTCAAAATACTCTAACATATGCTTTCAGCCTATCACCAGACGTCTGAAATACACCCACCAGACATCTAGCGCATTCGATTTTATATGGCCAAAAATCCCTAAGAAGTACAGCCGTCTGAAGTTCAGACACTAGGCGTCTGCACGGTGGTCCAGACGTCTAGTCGGTGAACTTCAGTCGCATGATCAGTGGGTTTGAGTTTTCATTGCTCTTTGTCCTTTTAACCCACATTTATTCAGACGTCTGAAGAAGACTAGCCAGACGCTTGAACATTGCATCAATCATCTGGTATGTGTACTTCAAACATTTGTTTCTTAGAGATTGGTCTTCTCTGTTTTTGATTCATGACCAACTCTTGTCCAGCCATCTGATAAAGGAGTACCAGACGACTGCACAGTTTATCAGGTGTTTGGTCACCCTTCATCAGGCATCTGGTTGTTGCCCATTTTTAGCCTCACAAAACCAAGAAAACAGCTATATGAAAAGTTGTCAATTGAAGATCATTTTATGAGCTAAAAACTCAAGAGAAAAGTTTTAATTCTCTTCATCTCTCTCATTTTCCTTAGAGCTTCTTCATGTTGGTTTGATCTCCAAAGCTCAATGGAAGTCCAATAGTGCACCCAGCTTCATCCTACAGTTGAACATCAATCTATATTGCCTCTAAACGTCAAGTCTAAAAAGTATATCTAATCAAGGCAATATGAGATTGTATTTTGTTTCGTTTCATTTGTTTAAACCTAGCTTTCGAGTTGTAGAAGTGTTCGCTCTGGAAAGAAAGGTGATTCCCTTGGAATATGGATTACCCTTGGAATAGAGTTTGCAATCTTGGAAAAGATTGTGTTGCTATCTTGAAAAAGATAGGCTCTTGTGAAAAGTGTGAGTTGGATTGGGTTGGCTTGGAAAAGCTTTATAGTGGAAATCCACAAGACTCTGGAAAGAGTGTGGGACTGGAGTAGGCATTTGTCGAACCAGGATATGCTTTTGTGTTTGCGTTTGTTGTTTCTCTCTTGTGGTTTGTTGCTAATTAACTTGCTTTATAATTCAGCATTTGCAAGTATTTTTAATTAGCAAATTTTTGCCATTACACTATTCAGCATTTGCTAATTAAATTGTTTCTCGCAACGGATCACCTTTAGCTATTTTCCTTCCTAAATCACAAAGGCTAATAATTCAGGCGACGTCGATGTCCTCTTAACTCATTTCGGCGATGCCTACCATCACTCCTATATATAAGCAAGGATGAACAGAACGAGATTGGAAGGATCGCAAGCACTACGGTGAAATAAGGGCAATTGTTTTTCAAAACACAAGTGCAGCAGATGGCAGCCTTTTTCCTTTCCTTTCTCTATCCTCGTGTACGATGCAAGGCAATATTCGATCGGAGTCGTCCAATCCTCTCTGACAAGGGCCGATCACATCCATTCAAAACCCACAATGGGACAATGCCTACACATCATAAATGCTTGCCAGACAAACTTCGACGCATTGCGAAGGCTTTTCCCAAGGAAGCATCCTCATCCCCTGCAGGCTCATGGGAAAGGAACGGTCATTCCGAACCTGTCACTTCAGAGACCCCAGTAGAGACGCAACACATTAACAAGAAATGATTAGGGCCATGTCCCTAAGCATCACCCCCTTGAATTGGGCGAGACAACCTCAGAAGCTAATTGGTCCAGTATGACAAGGCTCGCCGAGGCCTCATGCATGCCTGACGAGCCTCCTCGCCTTTACACACCCAACCTCAGAAGGAAGCTCGGGTTAGACCTGTTAAGGCAGAAAATGAGGGCCATTGTAGATGATACTTTAGCAGGGGCCCGCCAAGGTCGGGGCCCAGCTATACTGTCACGACCCACTTCCCTAAAATGGAGGCGAGGCGAGACGAGGCCCGCTCAGGCCGGGAGCTGTGAGGCTCCAAGCCTGTAAAGCGTCTGGAACAACACGCAGATCCCTGTAATATGACACGGAACAAAGATAACAATAATAGAGAGACGAATAAAACAAAATTATTCATTCCAATTCCAGATAATATTTCAACAACCAGAAATGCCACCAGGCAAACAGAAGAGTCCAAAAGAAAAGGCCTAGCATGGCCAACAAGAAAACTAACAACAACGGTGCTACTCACCGACAACAACAACTACTACTAAAGGTAGAACCGCAAAGGAACACTAGGACTGGTCACCGATGTCCTCGTACTCAACATCAGCAATAGAATCGGGCACGAACTCCACGAACTCGTTGCTCTCAACAGCAGGCTCCGGCTCAGCAACTAACATGCGACACCCAAAGAGAAGGGGCACATGTCAGCAAGTCTACAAGACTTATGCAAGGAAACTAAAGAAGGTAGAAACAACATAGCAGTTCTAGAGTATGGTATGACATGACATGTTATGCAAGGAGAACAGCAAGTAAGGTAAGCAGCAGTTTATGACATGGCATGATTTAAAGCATGGCAGGTAAAACATGGCATGGGCAAGTAAACATTTATAAGGACAAGTACAAGTATTGTAAGCACGTCGTGCACAGAGATTCCGCCCTTTGGCTAGAGTGGCTGTACGGGCCAACTCTTACGCTCAAGTGACCGTTTATCCCTACCCCTCCACGTGTATTGAGCCAGTGCTTTACCCCCCAACATGGAATGCTCGCTTCTGGATCACGAGACAGGAAGTGTTTTTAACAAGGATGGCGTAGGGTTATGCCCGCATAACGGGTGTGTCACGCCCCGCTTCCCATAATACTTGGGGCGAGGACGCGAGTGGGCCCGCTTAGGTTGGAGCGGTGAAGCTCGAACCCAATAAGCGTCTGTGAAAACACCTTTCGCAGGAACTTGCATGCAACTCAGAACAACAGAAATATTAAAGCCAACATCCAGATAAAGTACACAATAATAAAAGGGCCCCAAGCATGGCCTACAACGATAACGATACAGATAAAGTGGGTACACACCCTACAAATCACAGCAGTGAAAATAAATAACTGCAGCGGTGATAATCAGCACTAGTCCATGATAGGGTGGACTTCAGGATCAGTAGAATCCTGGTCAATTGGATCACTCTGATCCAGCAACTCGTCCTCCTGGTAACCTATCTCGTAACCTGACATACATTCAACAACATGAATGTATATCAGCAAGGGTCTGCAAGTAGATGTCAGATGACCCAAGGCAAGATATATAACAAGTTATATATGGCAGTTTTACAACAATTAAAGAAATTTACACTAGCATGTATTTCAATGAACTGAAGCAGTTAAAACAATTATGAAAAGTTACACTAGCATGGTAGTTAAAGTAACAAGTTACATTAGCATGGTATTTCAATTATAAAATTAACATGGCAGTTGAGAAATGTAACATCAATCTGTAATTAATTTTCTTTTTCAATTATTTAACTGTGTGTGCAAGTCCGTGACTAAGACTCCCGCCGGTAGACGAATAGTAAATAAATACACCTTCAAGTGCCCCCGAAGGCAATCCGTTTACTACCGGCTAGTGCCCGGGAACCAACCCCACCCACGTGTATTTCCTGGATCACGAGCCAGGATGCTAATCCGCCATATACTAAAACACGAGTCCAGACTAGTCGCATGTGACATAGTCACTTGTGACCGACGAGATTAGTCAACTAATAGCCAACGGCAAGTAACATCTGATAGACAACGGCAACTGGTAGCCAACGGCATGTAACAACTGGTAGCCAACGGCAACTGGTAGCCAACTGCATGAAACATCTGGTAGCCAACGGCATTTAACATTCTATAAGTATTGTAACGACAGGTTTTCATGTATCTGGATTTATTATATTATAATATATGTTTTGGTGGATTTTCTCCTCATGTGTGGTTTTCGTCTCCGTGACTTTCATTTTCGATCGTTTTGTCGTGTTTTCTCGTTTCTTCCTTAGGATCGTCGATTTCGAAGTATGTCATTCGTGACGGGCTTCATAACGGTCGTATCTTACTATTAGATCAAGCCTAGGAGTCTTAGGAATCGATCCCGGAGCTCCGCGGTCCGTATCGGAACTTTTGGTGCTTATTAGCCGGTGTAAGAAGGGGCACCGACCGACTAGATGACGATCCAGTCGGTCGGCAATCCTTCTTGGACCGACTAGTTGGCTTTCTAAATTATTCAGGAGTTACTGTTTATCGTTAGTCGGTCTAAGAACGTTGGTTGACCGACTAGGTTGCAAACTAGTCGGTCAGCAATGCTTCTTTAACCGACTAACTCTTCAACTAATTTTTGGTATCAATACTGTTCACTCTTAGTCGGTCTAAGAACGTTCACCGACCAACTAGATGTCAAACTAGTCGGTCAGTAGTTGTTCATCGACCGACTAAATCCAAATCCTATTTTCGTTCAGAAGTTACTGTTTACACTTAGTCGGTCTGCGTTGGTCGACCGACCGACTAGTTGCCAAACTAGTCGGTCAGTGGTTGCTCTTTGACCGACTAATCTGTGTTAAAACCCTAATTTCTGGGCAGCCGCCAGCCCATCCTATTTAAACCCCTCCCAAACGTTTTCTTCTTCCTCCACTCGACCCAAAACTCTAGTTTCTCCCCCATTGAGCCCCCATCTTCCTCAAACCCTTATTCCTCCATTCCAAGCTCATCCTCCATCATCCAAACCATCCCTCAACACATTCTACCCTTCATCTTCCCTAAAATCTCATCAAATCCCCAAAATCCCCCAAAAACCCTAGTTCTCCAAACTTCTCCATTCGTTTCCAGATCTGGTCCCTAGGTTCTCCGGAGTGTCTCTTCCGCCTCCTCACGGTAATAAATCGATCTCTTGATGTTTTCATAACCTATTTGTATTTTTTATGAAACCCTAATGAAATGAATGTTGTTTTGATGATTGTTTCCCCATAACAGCGATTTCCCCGTAGATTAGCATCTGCGAGACGAACCTTCGTGATCGTCATCCCCGGTGCTAGGCAAGTGAAACTTGCCACTTAGGATTTAGGCCATGTTTTAGGCCATTTTGCTTGTTGTGTGCGTAAAAGAGGCTAGGTGACGAAATGATACTCGTCTAGGCGCAAATTTAGGAACTAGCTTGACAACGAAGCTAGATCCGACATTTATCATGTTGCACAATTACCATGTCATGTTTAAATTCCATTAACGGTATGCAAATTAATTATCATGTCATTGCATTCTTTAAGTGATCCCGTGATTGCGTAGCATCGCTACAATACTTGTGTTTCCTGGATCGTGACCAGAAGCGAGCATAATGAGTTGCTAACCCCAACGCTCGATATTGAATTATGAACTAGGAAAACAAGCTCCCGTGCGGGGCAACCCTGGCTCACTTGCTGGGCTCATGTACAGGGACCCTGGCTTGTTTACGTGTGGGATGGGGTAAGAGTTAATCGGTCATTCAACTGGGGGTCTGCCTGATCAGCAACTGCAGTTGTAAGGCGTAAACTCTGGGGTGGGGTAGTGTTTAGCTGCCAATCGGCGTGAATGCTATACCATTCAGCTGAAGGGCGTAAACATCTACAAACAACAGTGAAACGTGAATAGTGAATTGATTGAGATTGTTAGTAGCTTGGCTACTCTTGTCTTGTCCCGATAATTGTTCTCTTGTACTTATTGTTCACCATGTCTTGCTTGTGCACTCATGTTATAACTGCCATGTCATGCATACTAAAACTGCTAGGTTGCTAGTTGCCTTACTTTCAGTTTCCTTGCCCAAGTCTTTTAGACTTGCTGACATGTGCCCCCTTTACTCTTTTGGGTGACACATGTTAGATCCCGAGCCTGAGTACATTGTTGAGGACAAGGTGTTTGCTGACGCCGAGCCCGAGCTTGTGTTTGACGGGGAGTACGTGGACACTGGGGACCAGTCCTAGTGTATTCGTTGTGTTTTCCTTTGTTTAGACTGCTGTTTTGTTGTTGGTACGCAGCACCTATACTTTGTGACGTTGTTGCTTTTGTTGGCCTTGTTCTGGGCCTTAGACTCTTTCTTTTAGCCTGGTGGCTTTTCTGGATGTTGGACTTATTTTCATGTTGGACAATTTATGAGATATGAGAATTTTATTTCTGTCTCTCCTTTTATTATTATTGTTGCTCTGTTTGTGGTTACAGGGACCTGTTTACGTTTTATTGATGCTTATCGGGTTTGGGGCTTCACAGCTCCACTCTCGTGCGGACATCTTCACGTCTCGCATCCATTTTAGGGAAGCGGGTCGTGACAAGTATCAATAGTTCTAAAATTAACCATACATGTCCAGAAACATTACCATTCACAAAGTGTGTTTATTTTGATTGTTTAGGGGTCCACACACACGCACACGAGCTTAAGTTTAGCATTTCTAAAAAATGTGTTTGTGTCAGCAATTAAGTGTACACCATCAGATATCACAAAAACATAAAATAACTGCACGCTTGCCTGACGGGGACAGTTTAGGTTGTCCGAGTAATGGTAGGAACGTTCGCAACGTATCTGCATCATTAAATAATAACATTTATTATAATTAACGAAAAGTGCTAAAATGAGAATTAACTAATTGGATTAGAAAGTTAATTATTCTAGGTATTGCTCTAAATTAAGATATATCAAATTATATGTCGTTGGGTCCCATTTTTAGTCAAGAATACGGTGGAAGTAGTTTCTCGCGTCATTTCACGGGTAGATTTTAAGTTATACAACTTTACATGAAAATTGCCTAATGATCACCTAACTTCACATATTCACCATAATTCGTACACTAGCCCGATTTTAATGATTTTGGTGTCGTTGGGTTCGTTTTAACGGGTACTACGTAATGGTGATACCGGTTCTCTATTTTGGCTACACAAATTAAGGAATTAAATCTATTGTGAGTTAACAACAAAATTAAGTTGAGCCCTAAATTGTGTTCGTCTAATTATATGGGGTTCACTGGCTAGGGTGGCGGTTATATTGGGTTATATAAATAGGGTACACCTTATTTACACTAATATTATTATCCTAACATTAGTTACAAAATTTTTAACATGTTGAAATCAATTTAACAGTTAAATAACACTAACTACTATTAACAACTAATTAAATAACTAGGCTAATCACATGGTTAAACATGATATTAAAAATCCACCTACTAACTTTGACTAAGGGTTATAACATGTTAAAACAATACTACTAACAATATATAATAAAACTCTACCTAACTTTCTCTCTCTCTTATTTTAATATAACAAACCCTTTCTTTATTACTCCATTCCCTTGGTTTACTCATTCCCAGGCTTCTTCTTCTTCTGTCTTTCGTTTCCTTTGTTTATTTCTTTTTTTTTCTTTTCATTCATGGCAGCTAGAGATCAATCAAAAAGGGAAGAAGGAGCTTACCACGCGAAAGAATGGAGGAAAGAGGCTCACGGCCAGCGGCTCACGGCGACAGGCGGCGACCTCCGGCGATCCGGCGGCGGCGGCTAGGGTCCAGGCGGCCGACGACGGGTCCAGGCTGGGGTTCGGCCAATGAAGGGAGGGGAGGCGGAAGAAGATGAAGGAAGAGGAGGAAGATGGAGAGAAGTTTGAATCTGAAATTATTAATTTCAGATCTGGTTTTGGTGTTTGAATCTTTCAATTTCAGTTTTGTTTTGTGATTTGATTCCCTCTTGATTCTGAAATTTTGGGTATGGGATTTGAAATTGGTTTGTTTTTTTATGGATGATTTGGAAAGAATTTTGGCTTTGAGAATTTGGTTGCAGGGAGTTGTTTGCAAGAGATTAGCAGTGATGAATACGGTGAGTTTGCAGATGATTTTGGGTGAAGTGGGTTCTTGGTTGTCCGATGAAATGGCAGATGAAGATGTCGCCTTAAGAAAGATTTAGCAGGGGAACCATGTCTCCAATTTGTCAACGAGAATTAATTAGGTTAGGTTAATGATTAGGATAGACTTAAAATATGTTTGTTGAATGAACAAGAGGGAATGCATCTGCCTAGTCTAACGTATACGACTTCTCCTCTCAAAATTTAAACGTGTTTGTTGAAAGAAGGGATATTAATTAATTAATTAATTAAGTTTTAAACGTGATTAGTAAAAAAATAAAAGTAATTAGTAAATAATTAAATTAAATTTTGTTTTAAAACACGATGGTTAATTAACGATAATACGGTAAATACAGAAATACAGAGTCGCATACGTGTAACATGAAACGTACGGACGAAAATTACCGATACACATGACTAAAGCACGGCTAAAAATACCGGCGGTTACAGGGTGCCTAGCCGTAACACGGAAACACGGATTGTACATGTATTTGGTAGCGTGTGCTACGATGCAACACACAATTCAATGGCATGTAAAGAATGCAATGCATGGCAGATATTCAGTTTAAATCGCATACCGTTAAAGAAATTAAACATGACAGGCAAATGCATGACATGACATGACAAGGCAATTCTAGCTTCGTTGTCAAGCTAGAGTTTGAATTTCGCGCCTAGACCGCTATCATTTCACGGTCTAGTCTCTTTCACGCTAAAACAAGTAATGGCCTAAAACATGGCCTAAAAACTAGGTTGGCAAGTTTCACTTGCCTGATACTGAGGTTTGTTGATCGACGAGAGTAGTCACACAAATCGTTACTCTACGGGGAAGTGGGTTCGTTGTTATGGTCAAAGCAGAGAATCAGAATTGTATGATTTAATCCGGTTTTGCATTGGAAACCTACAACGTCTAGTAATCCATTTTTAATTAGGGTTTTCTAATTTACAGTGTGGGTTTAGGGGAATTAAGGGTAGATTCACTAACCGTGAAGCGAAGATCGAAACGCCTACGGATCTGCGGTAGGAGAAGATCTCGCCGGATTCCAGATTGCCGTCGCCAAAACGGATCTAGCACGGCAACGGAAGAAGCGATCCGGAAGAACTATGGTTGAAAAGAATTCCTCGCGGCCGAAAAGCTACAGATCTGGAGATTTTAGGGTTTGGGGTCGGTCGGCGGCCAACGGGGGTGGTACCGGCGCGAAGGAGGGTGAGATAGAGCACGGGAGGATGAAGAATGGCAAGAGAACGATTGGGGGATGATTGGGGAAGAAGATGGGGTAAGAAAAGTGAAGAAGGAATTAGAAACATGTAGGGTTTAAATAGAAAGAATTAGCGGCGGCCACGACTTAACCTAGGTTTACTGGGCAATTTAGTCGGTCAGTGAAGAGTAGTCGACCGACAAGTTTGGGAACTAGTCGGTCGGTCGTCCAACTGACACCGACTAAAATCAAACAGTGAACAGGGTTGGTACAGGGAAGGCATAATTAGTCTGTCTGTGAAGACCCGTCGACCGACTAGTTTGGGATCTAGTCGGTCGGTGAACGTTTGATCACTCCTTATTTTACACCCTTTTTCCGCATATTTGCATGCCATTTAGATCGCCCAAATCATGTTTTTCACGATATATCGACGATATTGCGATGCTTTTCACGATTTGTTGTTTTTGTCGCATTTCAGGTGATTTGGCGCGATTTGGAGTGATCCCGAGATGCGCTTACTCTAGACGGTCACCAACGACCTCCCCGAGGAGTATTTTGCTGTTGGAGAGGAGCGGAAGAAGAACGGACGTCGCAGGAGCGACGAGGAGGTCAAAATAAGCAGATTGGGCATTTTTTGTGTCCCACTCGGCCGAGTGGAGAAGCCACTCGGCCGACCAGCGAGACACTGC
The DNA here is from genome assembly GCA_030789695.1 of Scilla litardierei. Classification (NCBI taxonomy): domain Eukaryota; kingdom Viridiplantae; phylum Streptophyta; class Magnoliopsida; order Asparagales; family Asparagaceae; genus Scilla; species Scilla litardierei. The sequence goes on from CM061134.1 coordinate 116,251,247, forward strand.
TCGGCCGACCAGAACAGACACAATTTACATGTGCACTCGGCCGAGCACCGAAGACCACATCGGCCGAGTGAAGACATCACGTCCGCCCGAGTGGCGCCCAGACGAAGCCCCTCCAAAACATCCAAGTTACTGTTTTTTCGGCTGCCCGAGTTCCGATTGTGACAGGATCGCCGAAGGCAAATTTCTCTCTTAAATAGCCAGGTTGATTTGAACAAGCACAGTCATTCGTCCTCCCTGTGTTCGATATCCCGCTCGCTGCTACACCGTGCACTTGCGGTAAAACTACAACCATTCTCTGGGTGTATATCCCGGGGCGATCAAGTTTTTGGCGCCGTTGCCGGGGAGGCGATTGCGTTTGATTCTTTCTCACCCTAGCTATTCTTTTTTTATTATTATTATCATTATTTTTATTTCTTACTTCTTACCTAACCCTTCCACGGTACTAATCATTTCTTTGAAACTCTGTTTCCCCTGTGCATGTACACGAGATCTACGGCGGACCCTGAAGCTTTATTATTTGATCCCGAGATCGAACGTACCACGCGGAGACTTAGAGCGGAAAGAAGACAAGATCTGGAAGGGCGGTTTATGACCAACCCGGAAACTCCTGAACAATTGGCGGCAAGGATGGCGAGGCTAATTTCTATTCGAGATAGGCTTCGGCGTAAGACATCTTCTACTACCTCATCCATTGCCATGCCGGGGTTGGCGGCTGACAAGAGCTTCGAGCTAAAGACTGGACTAGTGGTTCTGATGCAGCAGGATCCATTTCATGGGAATGCCCATGAAAATCCCCACTACCACATCCAATCGTTCTTGTCAAAGTGCGCCACATTCCAGATGCCGGGGGTCTCCATCGATGCCATCAGACTGCGTCTCTTCCCTTTCACGCTAAAGGACAAGGCACTCTATTGGTTGAGGACGCAAGCTGAGGGTGTCTTCACCACTTGGGACGAGTTGGCGAGTGCATTTATTGATAATTTCTATCCGCCATCCAAGACGGTGAAGATCCGGAGCGCTCTCATGTCCTTCAAGCAAGGACCACAGGAGACGCTCTATGAAGCTTGGGAGCGTTTTAAGGATTTGCAGCATCAATGCCCGCACCACAGCATAGAAGATTGGAAGCTAGTTCATAGCTTCTACAACGGTCTCCAACCGGGGACCAAACAAATTATTGATGCCGCGGCGAATGGTGCTATCTTGTCAAAGACTCCCGAGGAAGCTACGGCCCTAATTGAGGAGATGGCCTCAAATAATCAACAATGGGGCGATGAGCGAGGACACTCTACGTCCTCCTTAAAGCCAACTAGCATCTACGAGGCGAAGGCCGTAGCGGAGCTTATGAGCAAATTTGATTCTCTCCACAAGGTAGTGGAGAGATTGGAGAAGTTTATCACGGAGCCCCAAGGAGCCCCTTCTACCTCCGCTCCAACAAACCAAATGTGTGATTGGCAAGACCAATCTCAAGCCATGTACGTGGGAGGAGAGCAAGGAGAAGGATCCTTGGAGCAAGTACAATATGTTGCGGGGAACCAAGGATATTGGGCCAATCCGGCCGCAAGAAATCATCCCGGATTCTCCTACGCCAACAATGAAGGAGCTTTGAACCCGCCACAACCACCGCCTCAACAAGCTCGACCACCACCACCCCAACAACAAAACTATCCACCAAGGGGGCCTACTCAACAAAACTTTCAACCGAAGCAACAAGTTCCACCATATAGGCCGCCCGGATACAACCAAGGGTGGAGGAATCAAAATCAAAACCCTCCTCAAGCTCAACAACGATCCGACTTCGAAACTAGAGTGGAGGCGTTCATGGTCGAGCAAAATAAGGTGAATGCCACTTTGAAGGCGGGGCAAGACTCTCTTAATACCGTTGTGGCTCAAATATCGGAGCAATTGGCGTTGCTCAATCGGAACACTCAACGATTGCTGGTGCAACCCGAACCAAACCCACGGGGCAACACCGGCCACATCAATGTCGTAGTTGCCGTTACCACTAGAGGCGGAAAGGACACCACCCCCGCCATGATTCCTACCAAGGAGCCCGTGGAGGAAAGCTTGGAGCCAATTGAGCCGGTAGTTGAAGTTGAAAAGGAGAAGGAGCCACAAGACAAGGAGAAATCTAGAGCGGAACAATTGATTGAGGAAAGGCGCTTCATGCCACCGGTCCCATTCCCCCAAAGATTAGCAAGAGCGAAAATGGAGAAAAGGCTAGCGAAGTTCCTCGAGTATCTAAGAGGAGTTAGCCTCAATATTCCCTTCCTCGACGCCATCGTGGAGATCCCCACATATGCTAAATTCTTGAAGGACTTGATTTCGGGGAGAAAGAGGAAGGAGAAGATCATGCTAGCCGAGGAGGGCTCTTGGTTTACCAAGAGAGAAAAGGAGCCGGCCAAATTTAAAGATCCGGGGAGTTTTCGGATTCCTTGCACCTTGGGCGGCGTCCCTCTTCAAAAGGCGTTGGTTGATCTAGGGGCTAGTGTGAGCCTCATGCCTCTCTCCATGTTCTTAAGGCTAAACACCGGGACAAAGTTGAAACCCACCAACATGCGCATTCAATTAGCCGATGGACGGATAACAAGGCCGGTGGGGATCGCCGAAGACATACCGCTACAAGTCCCGGGTGGAATATGCTTACCATGTGACTTCGTGATCATGGACGTTAAGGAGGAGGGAGATACTTCATTGATACTTGGACGCCCGTTCCTCGCCACCGCCGGAGTAATTGTTGACGTGCGCGAAGGTACCCTAACTTTAAACGTCGGCAACATCGAGGTGGAGCTCCACATCCCTAAGGCTATGAAGCACATGCCTTACCACGAGGAACTTGACTACATGGACCTCCTTGATGAGGTGATAGAGGAGGCGATCCCCCACTCAATTGGCGCTCTTTTTGATGAAGATTTAGAGGAAGGCCCGGATTTAGGCCAAGATGAGAAGATAGACGATTCCCCCAACCTCTCCGCCGAAGACGATGAAGGCGACGCTGATGTCGCAAGGATTCGAGAGCTCTGCAAGCTCTCGAAATTAAAGTCTCCAAAGAAAGCTCCTCCTGCACAGAGATCGGCGTCACCGGTAAAGCCGTTGACCGGGGCAAATGCTAGCTTGGGGGAGCCTCCCCCCAACACTATTCGAGATGGGAGACCACCGAGGGAGAACACGACGCCGCCACGTCCCAATCCGAGCGTTCTCCCCGGAAAGTTTGATGGGTGCATCTCATATGCACCAAACATCCCGCATTGATTGAAAATTATAGGGGGTCGAGCTCACGACCTTAAACGAGCGCTTGTCGGGAGGTAACCCGACGGTTTTTGCTTTATTTTCACTTTTTCTTTATTTTCGTTTTAGAAATTTTTAGTGTTTTGAGTCGTTCGCCCAAAAATTTTGTGATAACGGGTCCTATTTTTCTTGACAGGAGAGGAGATAGGTAGATCCATCATGGGGAGGATGAACGAGACGACGAGGAGCGCCCCAAGAAGGCGCTCGACGCTTAGGAGGAAGATGGAATCGACTGGAGGAAGAAAGACGGAGTTTAGAGCCCAAACGAAGACAAACGGCCGAGTACACAAGTTCGTCCGGCCGAGCCGCTCACGAACGAGGGAAGTCTGCTGTACCCAACTCTCTGTTTATTTTCCTGATTCCGATATAACTGCTACTCGGCCGAGTATATATATTCACTCGGCCGAGTGAAACGGATACCCTCCTAGGGCGAGTCATGCCGAGTAGCTTGAGTCACTCGGCCGAATGGACTTACTCCACTCGGCCGAGGCTGGCAAAGCCACTCGGCCGAAGCGATAGCGGGGAGGAAATTTTCATTGGCCTCGCTCGGCCGAGTGACCACGTCACTCGGTCGAGTCGTAACTTTTTTATATAAAGGGTGAGGGGGGCACATTTTTCGAAACGCAAAACCCCCAAACACTCGCGCCCCTTCAGCTCCCTCGCCCGACCCTCGCTCGCTCGCGCCCCCACTCGCCCGACCGCCACTGCCACGTCGCCGCTCGGCCCGCCACCGCCGGCCGAGCACCCCCGTCGCCTCGCCCGAGTCGCCGCCGGCGGCCGTGCCTCCGGTCACCTCTGGTACCCCTATTTCGCCTATTTTCGCCTCTTTTTGTGTATTTTTCGAGGATCCGTGTATTAATCGAACCCCTAACCCAAATCAATTCCTATACCTATCTATTATACCCCTAATACTCCATACATTTTGAATATTACCCGCTGATATCGCCGTTTCATGCGCAGGTTGCTTTTTGGAGCTTAGGGGAGCCCAGGGGAGCTTCTACGGGCTGATCCGGACTTCGCGGAGGCGCTGACTTCGCACGCTTCCACTGCTTAGCACTCGCGGCGTGTCGGGGTACACTCTTTCCACTCTTTTACACGCACCGCACTTTTTTCACTTTTCGGCGTGCTTGGGGCCGATATGCCGCCCCGGACACGGCCGCGGTCGAAGAGAGCTTTCGCCAAGCGGAAGCGGTCGGATGATGCCGGCCCCTCCCACGAGTTGGAGGACTCTCCTCCACCGTCCCCCACACACCCCGCACACCCAGCATAGCCTGCAGGCCCCGCACACCCCGCACAGCCTGCAGTGCACCCACAGCCCGCACAGCCTCTCCCTGCCGACCCACAGCCACCACCACCGGCTCCACTGGTCAGGCCGCTCGGGATTACGTTTCGAGACGACGCACACCGCGCCGTCTTCGAGCGTATCTCCCAGCGCTCGATCGTACCCTCCAGGTTTGCACACCTCGCTGACCTAGGACGCCTGGGGGTACTAGAGGGGATGCTCACGTTGTACGACAATGTGGGCTGGCGAGATTTTCTGCAGGTGTCGGCTGATACTTTTACCCGCCCGACACTTGAGGTTTTGAGTTCGATCGCCCGGACCGACGAGGGATGCTCGTTTAGGTTCATGGATCGAGAGTGCCAGGTCACTCTCGATATGATGAGAGCATTCTTCTCGTGGCCCGCTGTCCCCGGTGCCGATCGCGGTTACGGCCCCACCCATATCCCCCCACCTTCCTTCGACGCCGGTGCCTTCTGGGCCCGGATTACGGGTCACCACGCTGCCTTTGACCCTAGTAGGGCCAAGGCCTCGGCCATTGTCCACCCCTGCCTCCGCATTGCCCAGCGCCTTATGGCGACGACCTTTTTGGCCAGATATGAGCCGGGCACGATGTCTACGCCAGAGCTCTACATGCTCTACGCGATGACACGTCCCAGAGCTCTATCTAGGGATGGCGATGATCTGGTCCCCGCCGTCGTGATCGATATCGCGGCTTGGTTTTTGGACCGCATCATCGTATCGGTGGGCGCTCGCTCACCGATATGCTGCGGCGGCCTGATCACCTTGCTTGCTCTTATGACCGGCGAGGACTTCCCCGATGACTTGCGACGCGTCCCGGGCCCCACTTCTCTGTCGATAGATGTTATGGCCCGGATGAAAATGCTTCGTCCACACGGTGAGCGTCACTGGGTCTGGTTGCACGGCCCTTTTGGTGCCGATTACATGATTCTCCCGAGCCCTGCTCGGACTCTGATTGCACCGGCCCACGTTGACTGGCTCCCTGCGATGGATGTTCTCATCCCTGCTGCTTATGTGCTCGAGCCCGAGGAGGCCGAGCAGGCCCACGCTACCCCTGTAGACCCTGTTGCACACCCTGCTGAGCCTGCTGCCGAGCCTGTTGACCCAGTGGCCCCTCAGCCCATACCTGATGTTTCCGCTGCTCCTGACACTTCTGTCCCCACTTCTGTCAGTGTCACGAGCACCTCAGCTGAGCCCACTTCCACCACCACTTCCGAGGCTGTCACCACCACTCCCACCACCACCACTGGCCCTCTGTCCGTCGAGCCACTTTGCTCCGCACTCCCCGAGCGCCCGCCGACCTTTGTTGAGAGTGGAGAGCCCTCGTTTGCCGCGGTCGTGGAGACCATGGCTAGCATGATCTCCGTTGGGGTTGCGCCTTTTGGTCCACACACTTCCACCCAAGCGGTAGTTACCTCTGTCTCCACCCCTGCTGTATTTTCTGAGAGCGTCGTGGCGTCTGTCCACACTTCTGTGCCATCGACCTCTCTGGCCGCCTCGCTGCCATTTTTGCACTCTTCTTTCGCTGCCGCTGCCTCCACTTCCCACCAGCCGGCGCCCCGGCCTCACACTGAGGCCAGGCCCACATTCGCAGGCGCAGCACCTTTTGTCCCTTTCCACGCTGAGCTAGTCACCTACGCGACCCGAGTACGCCAGCCCAGACCTGCCCAGCCCCGCCAGGTGCGTCCCTCTGCACCACCTCCCCCTGACACTGCACCTCAGCTGAGCCCACTTCCACCACCACTTCCGAGGCTGTCACCACCACTCCCACCACCACCACTGGCCCTCTGTCCGTCGAGCCACTTTGCTCCGCACTCCCCGAGCGCCCGCCGACCTTTGTTGAGAGTGGAGAGCCCTCGTTTGCCGCGGTCGTGGAGACCATGGCTAGCATGATCTCCGTTGGGGTTGCGCCTTTTGGTCCACACACTTCCACCCAAGCGGTAGTTACCTCTGTCTCCACCCCTGCTGTATTTTCTGAGAGCGTCGTGGCGTCTGTCCACACTTCTGTGCCATCGACCTCTCTGGCCGCCTCGCTGCCATTTTTGCACTCTTCTTTCGCTGCCGCTGCCTCCACTTCCCACCAGCCGGCGCCCCGGCCTCACACTGAGGCCAGGCCCACATTCGCAGGCGCAGCACCTTTTGTCCCTTTCCACGCTGAGCTAGTCACCTACGCGACCCGAGTACGCCAGCCCAGACCTGCCCAGCCCCGCCAGGTGCGTCCCTCTGCACCACCTCCCCCTGACACTGTACTTCAGAGCATTCGTGCTCTAGAGGGGGTGGTGAGTGGCCTCCGAGGCGACCTTAGGACTCTGTCCGCCACCGTCTCTGCGATGGCTGGCCGCTTCGAGCTGATCCCCCAGATACATTACTGCCTCACCCAGGTTCTGGAGCGTCTCCCGCGCGTACCCCCACCCACCCAGCAGGTTCCCGCCCACACTTCCACACACACCCGACCTGCTGCCACTCCCACACCCACCCCCGCTCAGCGGCCTGTCCAGCCAGCACCACCCACACGACCTCCGCCTCAGGACGGAGACGGCGCAGCACCACCTTCTTAGGCACCCTTGATGCCATCGATTCCTTTTGCCGTTGTGCTGCCCGTTTCTGCTGGGTCCTGTTGCGCTTTTTGTCCACCCCCCTCCCCTCACCTATTTTGGGAATCTTTTTTTGCTCATATCTTTTTATATCTTTTTGGGAGAGAGTGAGAGTTTTGGTGCCACTTATATATCTGTATCACTCCTATCTGTGCATGCATCATGTCCGCATCATATTTTCATTTCTTTATTTTTCTTTTTATTTTTTTTTTATTCTTCATTTTTCCATGCATGCATCCTCATCATCCCCTCACATTTCTTGTCTCTCGGTGTGCCACACTTTGCACATTGAGGACACTGTGCCATTTAGCTTGGGGGAGTGAGTTCTCACGTTCTTTTTCGATTTGCCACCTTTATTTTTAGTTTTTCACACCGTTTTTCACTTTTGCACTCATTTTCATTATTTTTTCTCTTATTTTACCATGCATCACGTTTTTCTTATTTTCTCTGTGTGCCGCATTGCATAGTTTCTATTTTCCCTTTATCTTTATTTATTTTTCATCTCATGCTAGAGATGACTTTTCTGTGATGATGATGACGTTGGATTTAGCTTACTCTATATGCATGCTTTATTTGTCATGTCTTAGATTTTATTCCTGATATCATATGCTATGACTTGCCTTGCATTTAGAGATAGTAACCCACACTTTTGCCACATGAAAATGGATGAAATTTTATTATTAGCTGAGTCTGAATATTCATATGTATGCTATCACAGAAAACACACCAAGATTCACGCATTGAATGCCTATGCCTGGAGTACAGATTTCTTTTCCTATATCACTTTTGTATGCATGAATTGTACACTTCACTTCAGGATGATTGAATGATGTTAGCTATGATAAATCTGGATTAGTTAGCTTTTTTGTGATCGAAACTGAGTAGATTAGATTACACTGCTGAAGTTGTCGTGCATGTCTTATAGAGTGAACCGAGAGTTATACCTATTTCTTTCTCCACAAATCTTGAACATCATTTCTCTACTTTTATAATCATTGGTGAATCTCCCCTTAGTGATTCTATTATATGGCATTTCCCCCTCTATTAATTCCTAGCTCCAAATCTATTATTCTCTAAAAAAAGGGAATAAAAGAGAGAAGAATATTCTTGTATATCATTATCTCTCTTTGAGTTGGGATCATTGTGTATATATTCTCTAAAAAAAGAAAAAAAAGAGAGGGAAAATCCTCAATAAAAGATCCCATCTCACTTTCTTCCTTTCTTCTTTCTTCTTATTACATTTGGAGCTATATAAAAATGGGGATGTAAATATTTTTTATGCCACCACGCTTATAGATAAGCTTGGGGGAGGGGATCCATTGATGTGTGAGAGAGTGACTACTAGACATTGCACGACAACCTAGGCTAAGTAATATTCTATACTCGGTGAGATTATTTTCAGCTTTACGAAATCCAGAAATCTAAGCCTAGCGTTCATTTCATGAAATCCATACTTTTCTATTCTCTCTATTCTATAGTGTGATACTCTTATACTCCAGATAGAAAGCGTTCAATTGAAAAGTGTGTGATCTGTGATTTGTATACCGCTTTAAACGATTCAGACGATGTTAATTTTAAAATTATTCCGTTTTTCATGATTATATCGTTGTTCGTGGGTTTTCTATTTCTATTTGCACTATTATACTATGATATCAAAATAAAATCCTTTGACATGAGTTTTTCATTCGGTGCATGCTATATGAGTAAGTGAAACCCCCGTCCTGAGAAAATGATCTAGCATCCTACCTCTTCGCTTCTTTCTCTCTTCTTCATTTTCATTTCGTTTTCCATTCTTCTCCGTTTTTCATTTTTCATTTTTTCGTTTTTCGCCGTTTTCGTTTTCCGATTCCACCGGGTTCGCCTTTTACTTATCTTCCTCGAGGACGAGTAAGAGGCAAGCTTGGGGGATTTTGATCACTCCTTATTTTACACCCTTTTTCCGCATATTTGCATGCCATTTAGATCGCCCAAATCATGTTTTTCACGATATATCGACGATATTGCGATGCTTTTCACGATTTGTTGTTTTTGTCGCATTTCAGGTGATTTGGCGCGATTTCGAGTGATCCCGAGATGCGCTTACTCTAGACGGTCACCAACGACCTCCCCGAGGGGTATTTTGCTGTTGGAGAGGAGCGGAAGAAGAACGGACGTCGCAGGAGCGACGAGGAGGTCAAAATAAGCAGATTGGGCATTTTTTGTGTCCCACTCGGCCGAGTGGAGGAGCCACTCGGCCGACCAGCGAGACACTGCTCGGCCGACCAGAACAGACACAATTTACATGTGCACTCGGCCGAGCACCGAAGACCACATCGGCCGAGTGAAGACATCACGTCCGCCCGAGTGGCGCCCAGACGAAGCCCCTCCAAAACATCCAAGTTACTGTTTTTTCGGCTGCCTGAACTTCAGAAGACCCACTCGGCCGAGTGGTAAATCCCGTCCGCCCGAGTGCAGTGAAGCCATCGGCCGAGTGACGACAACTCACTCGGCCGAGCCGCCCCTGAAGTAGAGACCCCTGAAGGCCCCGACTTACTGGAAAATTACAGGGTTTCTCACTCGGCCGAGCGACTTTTGTCACTCGGCCGAGTGCGATGCGCTGCCTGTAGCGAAAACTGCGGAAAACAGGCTGTGCAGGGGTATTTTGGTCACGATTTTTGGACGATTTTGAGGGCTATTTAAACCCTGTTTTTACCCTAGTTTTAGAGCCTCCCTTTTAGATTTTTTGCAGCTTTTTAGATTAGTTTTTTAGCTTTGTTCTTGTGATTGGAAAGGAGAAAAAGATTGGAATTTTGTTGGATTCAATTGAAGAACTCCATTGGTTTGCATCTCTTTTCCTTAAAAATTCTATTTTTATTGTTTATCTCAATATTGTGATGAATTCTATTGCTTATTTCAACGATTATTTTTGTGATCTCGCTATGATTTGTGAGTAGTCTCCACGTCTTAGGGCGTGGGGATGAACCCATACAAGCCCATCTTCATATTTGTGATGAATTGGTAGAAATTGTGCTAGAATTGTTATTAGGGATTAGATTGGGATCAATTTACTACGGATGGCTAGGTATTCATATCAATTGGGATTAGCAAGAGATTGGATCCCAATTTGATAGGAAACCCTAGAAATCCGAATTGGGTTGGAGTCGGATTTTCGAAGTATCGGTTTGCAAGAGATTGGACCGATACTAGGATTCCCGGTTGCAATTCCATGCCGATACTCGTTTGCAAGAGATTGGACGGGTAGGAACTATCCCAATCTAGGTCGTGGACCGAGTTTGCAAGAGATTGGGTTCGGTGCGCGATTGGACGATGATGTTGATCCTAATGCTAGCTTTCCTAGGCTAGGGTTTGCAAGAGATTGGACCCAAACCTAGGATAGCTATAGACCGGCAACAGCGCGAGAGCGTGAGCTTGGTTCTACATTCAGTTGCAACTAGTTCATCCAAATTCTCAATCTAGCAATCTTGAAACCGACGAACCACATTTATGAGATACGGTGAGTAGCGGGGATTCCCCATTCCCTAGACGTTCTTTATTTGATTTGATATTTCCGCATTTTTGTCTGACGATTGTGACAGGATCGCCGAAGGCAAATTTCTCTCTTAAATAGCCAGGTTGATTTGAACAAGCACGGTCATTCGTCCTCCCTGTGTTCGATATCCCGCTCGCTGCTACACCGTGCACTTGCGGTAAAACTACAACCGTTCTCTGGGTGTATATCCCGAGGCGATCAACGTTCATGAACCGACTAAAGGTCGAATAAGATAGATAATGAGTACTGACAGTTAGTCGGTCTGAGAAGAAACTCTAACCGACTAGTTTCTCAACTAGTCGGTCGATAGTTGTTCTATGACCGACTAACTGTAAACAGTAATTCAGCCGACAAAAGGTACTCTGTACAAGTCGGTCTGAGAACAAGTCTTGACCGACTAGTTTCACAACTAGTCGGTCGATGAATGTGCTTAAACCTACTAATTGTAAACAGTAACTCAGTCGAAATTTACTGAGAAGAACTAGCCGGTCTGAGAAGTGTTGACGACCGACTAGATTGCAATCTAGTCGGTTGGCTCTCCTTCATGAACCAACTAAGATGCACCAAAAGTGCCGAAACGAAGCGCGAAGCTTCGGGAAGATTCCTATGGCCTCTAGGATCACTCTAGCTCTAAGATAAGGATGCTATGAAGCTCAACATAAGAACGTCTGACAGGGAAAAGCACACAATGAGAAAACACCCAATATTATTCATATGATAGTCATTATAAAAACCTGTAGTTACAACTGGCAAACGAGACCTGCAAGACGACTCGTTCACCCCCGAGGATCACACAACCTTCTAGTTCGAGTCTGATCAGCCCCTGATGGCAACCAACAAGTTTCTCCAACAGCTCGAATCGGCCAAGACGACCCCCACAAAGTCACCTCGGACGGGCCATCACACTCAGTGATAAATCGGATCCTCAACTGACGACCCTTTGAGGTCGGTCTACTTGGCTCTTCAGCCAATGCACTCACCCAACTAGCAAGATCGACATCTTACAATTAGGGCGGCATGATCTTAGGCAGGTAAGTCTCCTCTTTCTTTTCTACTCCACTGCTAGTAAGTCTGCTTCGCCACGTAAAGATCATCTTTGTCAGAGGGCCATTCTGCCCGTCTCAACCAGAAGGCGTGCAGTTAGCTTTTTCAGATGGGACGTGTATCCACTCTGTCGGGCGACACATAACTGCCTGTGTCGGGGGTGTGCTAACATAGGCAAGCCGCCACCCCCCGATCCTACAAATAGTATGGAAATCCTCTACATAAAGTATGTCCAATTTCATATGCTATATTTTGTCTCTCAAACCCTAGCATCCCACATCAGCCAAACCCTAGTGGTGTCTACATCTAGCCATGCTCCCTCCTTCCCTCGCTTGATCCTGAGTTAAGAATCGGAGGGGAATCGGAGGGCCCCTCCAGTTTCTCAGTCGCTTCTACTATCTATTTCAGGCGGTTGCGAATGATCTCCACCTCCAGTCTTGTGAAACCAACCTATCCGGGCTCAACCTGTTGCTGGAATACTTATTGTCGTGACCGGATACAGGCCCAGTGAGATTCTCTGCATCAACAAGTCTAATCTTTCATTTCAACATATTATGATTACCATTCAGTTATACTGGCCATGGAAAAAGAAGAGAATTGCGAAGTGCACCGCAAACTCTGCGGTGCATTTAGCATTTCGCAGAAAGAACCTTCGGAGCTCATCAGCGGTCTCTTGGATGTAAGGCATATGTCAGTATATATCGAGGTCATGTAGGCCTCTCAATGGCCAAAAGCGGCTCTGTCGAACAGAAAACCCATCACGCAAAAAAATCTAGGTCACATGTACAAACTATGCCTTTGAACTGGACACCCAAAACAAAGGATAGAGTGGCAGGAGATGTCAAATTAAAGACTACGTTTATAGTTTTTGCAACCAAAAAACAGAGGCAAAGAAAATCGAGAAAAGCAAAATTAAAATTAAAAAATAAAGGAAAATAAAAATGAAAAGCTTAATGGATGGTGCAATCTGAAGCCATGCCCAGCCAAAGCGTAGCCTAGCCGTAGAAGTGAAGTCAATGATCTTCTTTTGATAATTCCAAATACTCTGGTAACGTGGGCCCCATCTCCAAAGTAGAAGGGAGGAGAGCGGCGACATCACTCAAAGAAGGGAGAAGGGTGGCAGCGGACCCCACAAAATTCCTTTTCCAAAACGAAAGAGTTTAATGGTCACCAACCATGGTACACAGACACAACCCGGAGAACTGGGACCCATACCACATCCCTCGGGTTGAAATATGGGGACGAAACACTTTGGTGCACTGCAGGGTTTAATGTGGCTTAAAGAAGTCGGAAATCCTTTTTGGGCGGTGGGAAGGGGTCGAGGGGCCTTTCGGCCATCCAGATCGATTCCCGGCCGTCAGATCGTACCGTTTCCACGTGCTGTTGGAATTCAGCACGTGCTCGTGTGGCTGGCGTTCCGAGCTTGGACTTGCATAAAAAAGGTTCTTTTTTGACCCCACCTCAAACGCACCGACCTGCCGTAAGCGCGATCTATCCACCTTTCGTACGAGAGTTTGGCACACGCGGACACGAGGCTGATAGACAAATTTTCTCGCGATTTTTTCCCCTAGAAAATTAAGTGAGAGGTTCTGGGTTCCAAGAGGAAGAACTTGCAGCTGGAATTTGATCCAAGATATCACGGTACACGATATGCTTGTTGGTACAACTACAAGTTTTCTTCTTTTTTTTATGGTCATGGGTATATAGATCCAAATATTAAGTCGAATCTTGTGACAAATGCCAACACATTCAAATTTTTTATCTTTGTTATCACAAACTTCAATTTTCATGCCACAATTTCTTTTTATTTCAACAGATTTTTTTTGTTAATACGAAGTACGAAAAATAAAATAAGATTTACAATAAAATAAGAGGACAATTTTTCCATGTAGGCTTATTTTAAAAAAATATTTTAAAAAACGACCAACTTAAAAACTATTTCTCAAAACCGATCAAGTTTGGTCCAGCTCAGGGCGCGTGCGTGGGAGAGTAGCTTTATGCCTTGCCGCGGTTTGAAACCACGGTCAAAATGCAATTTGGCCGTGGTTTGAAACCGCGGCCAAAACGCAATTTGGCCATGGTTTCAAACCGCGGCCAAAATGCATAGAGCATGGCTAGCAACTTGTGATGCATGAGCCTCTATTATGTGTTTTGGCCGCGGTTTGAAACCACGGCCAAATTGCGTTTTGACCGTGGTTTTTCAAACCACGGCCAAATTGCGTTTTGGCCGCGGTTTCAAACCACGGCCAAGTATAAAACTGCCTCCCACACGCGCGCGCGTTGAGCTGGACCAAACTTGGTCGGTTTTTGTAATTAGTTTTTTAGTTGATCGTTTTTTTAAATATTTTTTAAATTTTAGACTTAATGAAAAAATCGTCCAAAATAAGATTAATACCAGGAATATAAATTAACAATAAGGCACACATATTGATTACCATAAAATATGCTTATTACATCTTGAATTCAAGATCAATGCAAATCAGAAACAATGAATTTATATACTAGAAACTGAGAGTTAATAATATTAATCAACGAAGAATATAATTCATAAAAACTAGTCCATTTATATTGTTTGAAATTCAGCACCAAATTTTCAAGGATTATTTGGAAAATAAAAAAATTATTAAACAATATTACTGGCCTTGCTATGCCAAATCATTGTGCAATCAATAAATGCACATATCCATATCTAGAGATATGAACCCCTTCTCCATGTAATCTCCTCGTGCACCAACTTTGAAGATGGCGGACCTCGATCCATAGCAATGCCCAACAGAGTTTGGAGATTTTCCTTCCGATGGTAAAGTAGAACTACTTTTCCAATATATATTTTCCGATCAAGTTACCATCCAAACAAACATAAAACTCTCTTCTTTCCAAACTCGATTCCACACCACATCAACATTCCACCACCTATTTTCAATCAACCAAATAACCCCTAACGCAATATAGTAACATGGGGTAAACATATATCATGCTGGATGCAGACCTCAAGAGATTTATAGTCAGTTTCTGTAATTTGTGTCCATCTTACTATTGAGGGAGAATTCAGGAATCACAACAACAAAACGATGCTAAAACAGCTCAATCTATAGGAGGAGATGCACAGTCCGTCATGTTTCATTGCAGACCATTGTAGACTGATCATGACAATGTCATAAAAATATATCACAACTGCTGCAGCTTTTTTCCCTTCAAGAAAATGGCTAGTCCTACACATCTGTGGCGCGATGATCATTATGGCCAATATCCTGAAATCAAGCACCAGACATTTACACATCAACAACAGTAAACAACCACCAGTCTAGAAATGGAGCGAAGTCACAGTTGAGGCACACATTCATTAATGATGCAAATGAAGAAACCTGCAATCGAGTCCTTATAGATGCCATGGCGATTTGTCTTGACATATGCTTCAAGAAATCACTGGTTTTGAGTCGGTTAAGTTTTAGGAACATAGAACAGAAATAACTCTTAAGAGGCATCGCGTTAAATGAAGCATTATTAGCTCTACATCCATACATATAATTAGCAGGCAAAAAGAGTCTGCTCAGTCTTCTCCATAGAAGGTCAAAAGAAGCGTACCCAAATCCTTTCCACAAATTTACAGAGATGGAATCAAATCGGCTACTGTATGATACATACACATGCTTGGTTGCCACTCTCGTCATCCTCGGATTCTCCCGAATCACTGCATCCCAAATATAAAATAAATTAACAAAGGCACAGATTATACAAAAGGGGCAAATAAAAATAAAATCCTGATTTTAACACATTTCACTGCATACATTTGGAACCAGAACTTGATCATGAGACCATGACCATCTCAAAACAGCAATGACATGATGTGTATTATAGATATACACAGCCCAACGTAGGATACACATGCTGACGTTCCTCTTGACAGTGCAGTTAGTAATTCTAGACGATCATCTTCATGCCTGACGTAACTTCGAGAAATGCACAAGAACCTGTAGATGACTTTGACGCCCAAGAGGAATGAATAAATGAAGCTGACCACTTCACACACAATGCTTGTTAACTAGTGTCAATACAAATTTAAACATGCTTAATTAATTATTTCTTGTTTGTACAATGCCAGTTACTTAATGTTTATACGCTTAGTAATTCCCATCACTCATCCCCGTTATGTCACATCCACACACTCACAAACATAAATTCATCCATATCATAAAGTTACTCATGTCGAAAATTCATGTGCCCATGGTAATTTTATTTCACCTTGTCATAAATTCACCCAAACACACACATACACACACCCCCTCTCCCCCACCCGGTCCCACCATCCTTCTCATCACTATCTATCTTTTTCACCTCAAAACCCTCGGGTTTTCTTTTCGAAAAATTCCAGAACTTCTAATCCTATATATTGATTCCTTCAAATTAAATCATAACCATCCTTCTACCTAGATATTTGTCCTAATCAACATTCACATTCAAAAACAACCCTCTTGTATATATGTGATATCACAATTATGAAATGAACCCAAAAATTGTAGGAGATGATATTTGGAACAGGCCACCAGACGTGGCCCCCCCTCTCTGTCCTTGGGCCTCGAATTCCCAAGTTTACAAACGATCACAAAAGCCCAAGGGGCCCAAGCGCACACTCAAGCTCCTCCGTCTGGATCCAGATAAGGCCACGTAAGGAGAAAAGGCTTCACAATTACTACTATGCCATCAAAACCTTAGAATCTTCATGACATTAACAAAACACTCACTACATTGCCTATGAATAGCACGATTTCCTAGAATGGAAGGTACAAAAACACTAATCATGTACTTGACCCCCATAGGCGATATGTACGTCCCAAAAGCGGCTTCAAATACTCGAGAACTAGAGCAAACCTTGCACTTGCATGTTTAGTCATCGAATATGTGCCAGCAATGAATAGATGCCAACAAATGTTTGAAATCTCAGTTTCTTGTCTCGATGTCAAGCAGTGGATTGTGGTATCGGTATCGGCTGGATCGACAATATGTGTCATAAATATTGGACTTTAGGTATTGACTACATTGTCTCATCCTAGATGTTGGTTGCCGGAGAGATTCTTTTTCAACAATTACTTCATCTATCCATGAATTATATACTTTATCTATAGCCGTGTTCTCTCTTTCTCTTGACAACTCTTTGAGCGAGTTGTTTTTATCAAATATATTATGTAAATCAAACAGCTTAATCCCATTTTGCCCTCATTTTAAGACCATATCTCTTAAATTCGTGTTATAATCGAAATGACATGATGCTATGTATCTTGTTTCCGGTCCTGATCAAGCGCGGTTTGTTTTGTATCACGCATTCAACTCTAATCTAAATATACCGATATGATTGGCATTGACCATTTTTATTGTTGAACAATATTCATTCAACATTTATATGAAATAAGTTAGAATGAACTTTTGGTACTTCAACCAACGAATCTCCTCGGTTAGTAGTCATTTTAGTTAATATTGATGGTATGATGGATTGTATCAACATGCTTCGGCCAATGATTTTAAAACATGATTCATGAAGAAAGGAAATGCCCTTTGTAGCATAGCACAAGTGCCATAAAGAAGTGCAAAAACTTAGCATTACACTTTTTCAAGAAATGTATACTTCGCTATGCTCCTATAGCATTAAGTGGGGAAAAAGACCATGTGCCCTTTTATTTAAAAAAATTGAATATAAAATGAGTATTTTGAAATTATGATTCTCTCTCAATTTCGGACCCCTTTTATTTCACTTACTCAGCATAGGCTTACGAAGAAATCATGCTATGGTGTGATTGACACCGATCCTCATCGGCGATGAAAAATCTTTTCCACTCTTCATCCTGTTGGAAATAATAGGCTCTCAAAAGCCTTTATTTCATTCCCACTATTTTTTTAGTCCTATATTGCTTGGGCAATTTGCCTTGGAAGAGTTTATTAGGGGAGTTGTAAAGACTGGGGCTGTGCCCCAAGGGATACGACCCTTTTGCGAAGGGGACATGACTTATATGAGTATGGGTCCACCACACGTGCACTGCCACCGCCGGCCGGCCGTGGCGTGGCCCGCGCGACTTTTCTTTTTGGACGCCATGACTTTCCTTTTTTTGACCTAGCACATTGATGTCTCATTTTAAATGTTGGAAACGGCTAATTGATTGCAGCATTCAAAACCTCTCATTAAATACGCGATTAAAATCTCGCTTTAATACGTAGCATTCAAAGCCAATTTTAATACTCATTTATTATTTGGCCGTTTGAATTCATAACAGCTATTTTGACCTCTATTTATATCCCTCGTCATTCCTCAAGAAAGATACACAGAAAAATTGCTTCCTCCAAAAATTCTTCTTTGCTTCATCCTGTTCTCATAGGTAGCTGTACTGTGCAAACTCCAAAGTCTCTGGCCACGAGTGAACGCGTCCATGGGCTGCTATGTTAACCTTGGGGAGCAATCGACAACAGCGATTACCACCGAGGTCGCGCCATAATTGCTTTCAAGGCAGTGGCCACGTCACAGCGCTTCCAATTACATCTGCTAAGTATTCTGGTTCTCTAATCTTCCTCGTATAGCCACTGTATTCTACCAACCTTTCTTACAATTTGAAAGCAATTATTTCGGTATTATACTATGGTTATCATCGCAAACAAATCCATTTGTGTTGCTTATTGGATATTATTGGATTAAAACTTGGAGTACATTTTATGTTTAATCTTTATATGATTTGCTGCATATGCGATTCAGATTAAGCTATAAATAGTATTTTTTTAGGGGTCTAGAAACAACCAAGTATTTGTTAGATAGCTCCACCAAAGATGGGTTGTAAGATGTCTGTCAAAATAGCATCTGTTTTCTTAGCTGCAGTTTTCTGCAGTTAAGTACTAAACTACAATATCAAACTCAGGTTTGCTTGGCTTCGTTCAGAGTTTACTGAATGGCAGGTACCCTCATAAGCTGTGGTCAGGTGCAGTTTACAAAACTATAGTGAGAATGGTTTTTGTTCTCTCATTTAAGATGATGCAAGAAAAAGAGCTGCAGCCCCCCATTTTTTTTTTCATTTTCCTCGCTTCTCTTTCCTTTTTCTCATCACAATCCAACACTTCTACTTGATCTCAAAAGCATACTTTGTTTTTGGTTTGTAACATTGTCAGGCATGGAGATAATAGCTGTTTCTGTAAGGATTACAGTACACCTAGTAATAGATAGGCTTATGGAAAGATCACAATGTCAGAAGTCCAATAATATAGAAACTGCATGTCTAGATCTAATCTGTTTAAAACATTTAGAATGCTCTCAACTATATTTAGTGCATCATGCTTGAACTTGAGCTTGTTTCAGTTATAAGACCCTTCTATTCATCTGGAACTCAAATTGATTCTATGCACTTGATAATCCTGGGACTCTTGGACAGGCAAGCAGAATTCTTGCTGAAATTTGTTCACATGTATGTTTACATCTTATTGCTGCCTGTTTTATCTTCAGCGGCGGCTTGATGAGGCTCTTTGCATACAGGCAATGACCTGGTCTGCAGATTCAACATAGATTCTAATTAGTGTTGAGTCAATGTTATTGCATTTAACATTGTTTTGAAAGATAAGATCAAAAGTGACGTAAATGTAACGTTCAAACTATAGAGATTGATATTGGAGTCTAAGACTTGGAAGGAACAAGATTGAGTATTAACCATATATTCCCATTGGAAATGTAATTTGCTACAAATAAGGGCGATTTGGGGTTATGAATAATATTAACTATGGAAGCTATTATTTCATCTTGTCATGTTCTTAACCTGTATCCCATAAGAAACTAGACAAGACACCTTATGAGATGTGGAAAGGATATACTCCCAATCCTAATTTTCTTAGAGTGTGGGGGTGTTTGGCCAAGGTAGGTCTACCTGACTTTAAGAGGTCTAACATTGGACCTAAGACCTATAACACTTTATTTCATTAGTTATACTCATCATAGTGTTGCTTATAGGTTCATGTCTTTAAAAGATCATTCTATTTCTGAGTCTAGAGATAGAGTTTTTTGAGCACCTTTTTCCTTTGAAAAAGGAATACATGTCACTTATGCCAACGATGTTTCTATGTCCTCTCCTTCAACCAGTGTTCTAAATATCGGTCCGATATCCAATATATCGGCCGCAATATCGGTTTTATCACTAGGCCGATACGATATGGGCTTATATATTGTGGTTTCCGATATTTGGGGAAATATCGTCGCAATATCGGGCTGCGGCCGATATTGCGGCCGATATATCCCTTTGAAATATCGGCCGCAATTCATAGTTTTTAAAAAACTAAGTTAGCGGGTCGGTCCATTTACAAGTGGATTTGACCGGAGTCACCCGACCCAACCATTTACTTAAAACGACGAGAGGCATTAGGATTTTTGAGAGATAATTGTTGCTTTGTCCTAATTCTAATCACACCGCTCTGCTCCTCTCGCGCTCCACTCCTTACACCGCTTCGCTCCTTACACCGCTCCGCTCAGCTCCGTCAGGTGAAAATTTCTGACAACAATCGATTGAGCTTTGGCGTCCGGCATTCAATCTTTGCAAGGAAGTGTTTTCTGATCAATGTGAGTAGTCGAGCCCTTTTTTTAGTTTTTCATTTTTTTCGGTTTTTAATTTTGCGGGCTGCGGCCGATATTGCGGCCGATATATTCCCTTGCAATATCGGCCGCAATTCATAGTTTTTTAAAAACTAAGTTATCGGGTCGGTCCATTTACAAGTGGATTTGACCGGAGTCACCCGACCCAACCATTTACTTAAAACGACGAGAGGCATTAGGATTTTTGAGAGATAATTGTTGCTTTGCCCTAATTTTAATCACACCGCTCCGCTCCTCTCGACGCTCCGCTCCTTACACCGCTCCGCTCAGCTCCGTCAGGTGAATTTCTGACAACAATCGATTGAGCTTTGACGTCTGACATTCAATCTTTGCAAGGAAGTGTTTTCTGATCAATGTGAGTAGTTGAGCCCTTTTTTAGTTTTTCATTTTTTCAGTTTTTAATTTTTTTCCCTTTCCAGTATTGGGTTTTTTTCCATCGATCGAGCTTTTGACATCCGGCGTTCGATCTTCGCAATGGATTCTCCGATCAAGATTAGTACTTACGATGTAGTATTATTTACCTTTTTCATTTTTTCATTTTTTTTCTTTTTCTGAATTTTTTCAATCTAGCATTTGTTCTTCTTAAGAGGGTTTTCCGATCAAGGTGAGTATTCTTTCCTTTTGTACATTTATACATTTTTTTCAATTTTTGGATTTTCATCTTCACACTGTTAATATTGATCCACATGAATCATATATTGTAGGTATTTAACTCGTTTGGTTTGTGACCACTTAAAGAAATATTCCATCAAGTGGATGGCCGATATTCATTTTTAATGAGATAAATATACACAAAACATACTTTTATTTGAGTTTCTATAGTTTATATTTTCTTAGACTCCTATGCTTTTATTTGACATCATTTTTAGCCTCTGATATGACACTCCGATATTAAGTCAATATCCCAGATATTCATGTTTAACGAGATAAGTATAACCAAAACATACTTTTATTTGAGTTAGTATAGCTTATATCTTCTTAGATACATCTATGCTAACATGTCATAATTTTTAAGCCTCCGATATGACACTCCGATATTTAGTCAATATCCCCGATATATCCCCGATATCCGCAATCCGATATCAAATTTACTAGGCCGATACGCGACCGATATCCGATATTTAGAACACTGCCTTCAACACTATCTAATGATATGCATTCAAATAGTCCTACTTTTACTAGTACTAGTATTTGATTAACCTAGAAGGAGTAAGAGGCAAAGAACTGAAACCAACGTTGGACCGGACTTCATTACTGTTTTCTTATCAAAAAATGGATGTGTAGATTTGCTTAGTAATCAGCTTGTGTCTGACTTTATGATAGAAAACGACCCAAAAACTTATGATGAGTCAATGAGATCCATTGATGTTAGTTTTTGGAAAGATACTATCAAAATCGAGCTTGATTCTACTGTTTCTAACCAAACTTGGAAATTAACTGAGTTACCTAAAGGTAGTACACCTATTATTAGTAAATGGATCTTCAAGAAAAAGATGAGACATGATGGTTCAATAGAAAGTTCAAAGCTAGACTTGTGATCAGGGGTTTTACACAAAAGAAAAGGCTTAGACTAGGTTGAAACTTATTCTCATGTGACCAAGATTGCTACGATAAGGACTCTAATTGCCTTCATTGCAATTCATAAGTTAGTTGTACATCAAATGAATGTCAAGACAATTTTTTTTTGAATGATGACCAGAGAAAGAAATTTATATGTCCCAACCCGATGGGTTTGTGATTGTTGGTCACGAGAATAAGGTATGCAAGCTTAGAAATTCTCTATATGGTCTATAGCAAGCACCCTAAGCAATGGTATGAGAAGTTTAATAGCACTTTAGTGAGGAATGACTATATTGTGAATACCTCTGACTCCTAAACTAATAGGATCAGATTGTGTGATTATATGCATATATGTAGATAACATATTGATTTTTTGGGAACAATCTGGATGTTGTGAATGATACCAAGAATTTCTTGTCATCTCAGTTTGATATGAAAGATCTAAGAGAAGCTGATGTTATTTTAAGAGTTAGAGTTATTAGAAACTCCTGTGGCATCTCTTTGTGTCAATCTCATTACGTAGAAAAAGTATAGAAAAAGTTCCAACAATTTTGATGTTGTGCTTGCTAGAACTCCCTATGAACCAAGCATACATTTGAAAAAAAATTTGGGCAAGAGTGTTTTCCAATCTAAATATGCTAAAATCATAGAAAGTGGATGTTCCTCATGAAATGTACTCGACCTGATATAGCCTATGCAGTTAGTAGGCTAAGTCGTTATACACATAACCCTAGTAATGAACATTGGAATGCCCTTCATCATTTGTTAAAATACCTGAAAGGAACTATTGTTTGGTGTTTGCATTTTAGCAGATTTCTTGCTGTTTTAGAAGGATTTTGTGATGCAAACTGTGTTTCAGGTAATGATGAAATTAGTTCAACTAGTGGTTTTGTTTTGGGTGGAGACGCTATATCATGGAAGTCTTCCAAACAGACATGTATAGCACGATCCACCATGGAATCTGAATTCATTGCTCTTGAGTTGGCAGGGCAAGAAGCTGAATGGTTAAAGAACTTATTAGCAGACGTGCCATTGTGGGTGGAAAATCTGCAGCAGTTTTCCTTCATTTGATTCTCAAGCAGCCATTGGAGTTGCTAAAAACAGTGTCTATAACGGGAAGAAAAGACACATATGCATCAGACACGGTGTGGTTAAACAACTCTTGAAAAATGGAGTAATTTCTTTGGAATATGTGAGGTCCAAAAGAAATCTTGAAGATCCACTAACCAAGGAGTTGCCAAGGAAAGTGGTTATTGATTTGTCGAGGGTGATGGGGCTAAAGCCCATGAGTTAAGATAATATGGTTGATACGCAGTGTGGTCTAACGAAGCCATATGATTCTTAACATACACTACATTTCCATCCCTATGACATGTGGTAGTGTTTTTAAATCCATAGCCAAGTTTTGGTGGTGCTATTAAGAAGCACTTGATTGATTCACATTGAGATAAGTCCATAACCAGTTTTGGTGATGTAATGCCCTACAAGCTACTGCACAAGTACTAGAGGGGGGTGAATAGTACTTTAAAATAATGAGTATAATTCCAAATTAAGTGCAAACAACTACCAATTCAATTTGCGGAAGCTTAAATTGAATGACAACACAAAAATAACAACGCTAACAAGAGATGTTACTGGGTTCGGATCCACCCAAGTCTCCCCGACTTGTTCCCGGTGATCCTACGTCCCAACCACCCGGATCCCCTCCGGATACTTGAGTTAGAAACCCAAACTCAAGATTTCCACTATGAAATACTTGTGAAAAACCTCCACAAGTCAAATCATACAAAATGTAATTTGTGACTCCCACAACCCGGGATCACAACCACACTCTCACAACCGAGAGTGAAACTTACAAATCAAATATGAAATGAAATAAAGAAACTTCTTACCGAACAAAATACATATGCCTTGAGTATTGCTTACGAATTAGGGCAAGGATGATTTTGAGGAAGAAGTGGCACCAAACCCTAGCTCCAAGATGTAGAACAGCGATGGAGAGCTTTGGGGATGCTGGTGACCTAGAATCAAGCACTTGGCTTGGAAGGCTTCACACTCAATGAATCTCTCTTTGGAAGTAAGAGTTAGGAGAGATTAATGAATGGAGGGAATGAGCTTTGAATGAGCTTTGAATTGATTTCTCTTGAACTCTAAACTTGTATTAATATCAGCCTTGGCAGCAATGAATGCAGCCCAACAAGTATATATAGGTTAGAGGAGAGAGAGAGAAAAATGTTTCAATTAAGGCTCCAACGGCTCTTTTCTGAACCCAACTAGTCGGTCAAAGAACAACCACCGACCGACTAGTTCATCAACTAGTCGGTCGGTCAATTAACGTAAACCGACTAATGAGTAAACTGAGAAAAGATCAAAGTACAGACTAAGGAACTAGTCAGTCTAAGAAGAGTAGCTGACCGACTAGTTTCACAACTAGTCGGTCGGTTACTCAACGTGGACCGACTAACAGATAAAACTGAAGTCTGAGAAGAATTAGACTTAGTCGGTCCAAGAACAAATGTTGACCGACTAATTCACCAACTAGTCGGTCACCAAATGAACATAGACCGACTAACAATAAACAGTAAGTATGTTGAAAAATTTGGCATGTACAGTAAACTAAACTAGTCGGTCCAAGAAGGAAGGTTGACCGACTAGTTCATCAACTAGTCGGTCGATCAATGAGCACAGACCGACTAAAGATAAACAGTAGCTCAAGCTCAAATGTGCATGTTCAGGGAAAGCTCAACTAGTCGGTCACAGAAGCATCACTGACCGACTAGTTCACAAACTAGTCGGTCGGTGAGTCAACTTAGACCGACTAACTGTAAACAGTAAAGAGCTAAGAATTAACTGACAGAAACTAGTCGGTCCAAGAAGCTTGGCTGACCGACTAGATCACCATCTAGTCGGTCAGTTCTTCTTCTTGAACCAACTAACATGCACAAGAAGTCCCGAACCGAAGCGCGAAGCTTCGGGAAGAATTGTATGGACTTCTACTAAGATCCTAGAGCTAAGATATGAGCGTTATGAAGAATTAAAACGTAAGACCTACTCAAGGCTTAACATTCTACGAAAGAAGCTTAAAGACTATTAAATAAACTTGACGATACCGTCTTCAATAGCTTCAATCGAATCTTCATGACTTCTAAATAGGTCCATAAGCTTCAACGAAGCTTTAGGCATACGATCACGTGCTTTGAGAAGTCTTGAGACGTCGTTATTGATATTCATGTGAATTTGGCGACGATCTCCATAACTGCGCTCACAAAGTGTTAGTTCATATTATATTTATGTTTGTTCATCATCCAAAACCAAATCCGGGGAGTCCAATATCCAACATTCTCCCCCTTTTTGGTGATGACAAACTAACATAAATAATAATCAAAAATAATAATTCAAATGAAATTTACTTACTCCCCCTGCATTGATGACATGTTAATTCCAATTTAAACAAAAATGATACGCATCAAGCAGACGAGTGAAGTATATTAAATGAGAATCGATTGTTGAATTATTGAAATACCAAATGAAGGTTATTGAAATATCGGATTTGAAAATCCATTTATATATCTTAACTCCCCCTGAATCTAACACATCAAGTTAGATTCTTGGAGAAATGCTTTAAATTTTCATTTGGCACATCGTTATTATTATATCTCTCCCCCTTTGGCATAAGCAAAAAGAGCGGGAGGATAACAACGACAACAACAATGGCCTCAAATTAAAAAACACGGGAGTCGTAGAATATGACGAAGGTTCAAGTGACACCAAAGAGAAAAATACGAATAGAATCAAGGCGTGTCAATGATACCAAGGTCGAAAAATCGTAAAACAAAATCGTCAAAACTCAAAGCAATTTAACGGATTGAGTTATGGAATATACTCTCCAATATCAACATTCTTGGTTAATATAGTGCATGGAAAACAATTCTATGTTTTCATAGAAGAAATTTCTATTAAACCAAGTGAATATCGTCGAGCGACGAAATCAAACATAAGAGACATTAAAATTGTACATGGCACAAAATAATGAAATGTCAACTGAGAAATATATATATATAATGCATGAAGCAGAGTACATCACCGATATACACACCGACGATCAACAGATCGGGGCACAAAAATACATCATACATCACAAAATATCGGAGTGTCAACAAACAAAAAATTACATCATCATTAAACATATCAAAATACATCATCAAAAAGATCCAAAATACATAGCCACCCACACTATCCTACCCAACATCTCTCACAACTAGATATATCATCCAAAGAGTATCAGGAGAGGCCTCGAAGACACTCAAGAGGCAGCGGGAGGATCAGAAGCAACTGCAGGCTCAGCAGGAGCAGAGGAGGTGACTGGATCAGCAAGAACGTCCGGAAGATCAGCAGGAGAGACGACTGAAGTGGCAACCTCTGAAGCAGCAACCGTAGTGGCCTCGGGAGCACCAGTCGGAGTATCCACCACAGAAGTGGTGGCAACAGGTGTGCTCTCGGGGGCACCAGCAGACGTAGCAGCAACAGCAGCACCGGAAGAGGTATCACCAGCAGCAGCAGTACCAGCAGAAGTGCCCTCGGGGGCACGAGTCGAAGCACGACAAAGCTCCTCAATGTCCTCCTCAGCCATCTCATCAAACTCCTCATCCTCTGACACGGAAGGAGGAAGCTCAACACCCATCTGACGAGCCATACGGCAGACTACCTCTCGGTACGAGCCAAGCGGGACTCGTGACGACGAAGTATCCGTAGGACTTCATCAAGGGTGGCAACGGGAGTAGCAGAGGCACTGGCAGAGGCAGGGACAGACGCTGAAGGTGTCGTCCTCTGAACGTGACGAAGCGCCGCAAGAGATTTCTTGACGGCCGTCGCATTCAGGGGAGGACCAAGGGGACGCTCATCGTCACGAGGCAACGTGACACGAAAATGACGAAACACGAGGGTCAACATGCATGGAAATGGGATATGAGCCGATTTATTGGACTTTCGAATACACTCGAAAGAGTCAATCTTATCGAGTATAATTCGAGCCCAATTAATCGAGCTCCCCATGAAGATCGCATAGATAAGCTTCAAAAATGGCTGGGACGGGAGAGATGAGGAGCCGTACTTGGGAAGCAAGCACGACTACAGAATCAGATTTAGGACCCACGCATTTGGCTTGAATGATTTAGATGGCACGCCAATCATGGCAGGAGGGATCTGATGGAAAATCTCTGAAAGGATGGTCTGATCAAGAGAAGAAATATCATCAACCGAGATATCAGAAGGAAGAAGGCCAGACGAAGAGATACCCAAAATCTCTCCTAAGATTTCCGCAGTGAGGACTATAGGAGTCCCCAAAACGGTCGTCTCAACAGAGTGGGTCTGATCGTACTGACCCCGGATCCTATTCGCATAGAAAAGCTTCACTAATCTAGGGTAGGGGTGAGGATTCGCCTTCGGGTCATATCGAAGGTAGTCGAGAAGACCCGACGACGACAGAAGATCAGCTAACCCTATAAAGTCGCTAAACTGGACGAAATGCTCCAGAACCAGCGGGCAATGTTCGATACGGTTATACGCCGCGAGACACAAAGGGTCATCGCGACATAAGGAAATATCGACACCGCCCACCGGCATCGGACCCTTTCCCTTAGGCTTACGGGTAGACGTACGAGGGTGGGTGCTAGACTCGGGATGAATAGGAGGAGTGGGTTCCCTATGAGTCTCGGTCTCGGGGTTATACTCCGTATCGGAATCGGTAGGAGTATGGAACGAAGAGGCAGAGGCAAGAATTTTGGCCTTAGGCTTGGGCTTGGGTTTGGGTTTCGGTTGACCTCTAGGTTTAGCGGTCGTCGTCCTCTTCTTCTTGAGAGGAGGCGAAGACGACGAAGGAAGGGTGGTCTTGGCTCTACGCTTCGGAGGGGTTGGATGCTCGGGATCCGAAGAGATTGGATCAACGGTCATCGGAGAGGGGCTAGAGGGAGTGATCGGGATTCGTGTTCGGGCCATAATCGCGGCACTACACGAGACACGAGATCAAATCAACGAATCCTAGCACAACCCTAGGAAATCCGAAACCCTAGAGGAAGAGATCTAGAAACCTAGGCTGAAAAACCTAACCCTAAACTGAAAATGAACCCTAGATAGGAGAGGGAGGAGAGAGGGTTACCCTAGGAGGAAGAACGACGGCCGGCGACGGCGGAGATGATCGGAACAAGGCCGGAAGTCGATCGGAAGTGGAAGGGTCGGGGTTTTGAGCTGGAGGAGAAAGAGAACTTGACTGATTAGAATGAGAATAGACCGACTAAAATCATTTTAAGTCGGTCGAGATCGCAAATTACCAAACAGTCCCTGGCACAACTAGTCGGTCACAGTTCAAGCACTGACCGACTAGATCACGATCTAGTCGGTCGGTCAATGAGCTTGAACCGACTAGTTGCAAACAGTGGCTGAAACCAAGATATATTGACAAGATTTAGTCGGTCTGCGTTCATGTACTGACCGACTAGATCTCAATCTAGTCGGTCGGTCACTGAACATGAACCGACTAAAGAGTCAAAAACTTGAAAATCAAGTTCTCTCCATAATACGCTTGGACGATATATCTCAAAACTCTCAATAATCATCTAAACTACCCCATTAAACATCGAAAAACAGAAATTTGACGATTACGCACAAATCGAACGAAAAATCAAGATATCACATAAATTCCCGAAAAAATCCAATAATTCTAGCATGACAGAGATATTGCCAAATATAATAGCATGCAAAATTATTGAATGAAACATGAATCCTATATCTCGGATTCACCCATAATCCCCAATTCTCGACGCAACCGCACAAAGGAGTCCTTTAGGGGTTTCGTGAAAATATCGGCGATTTGCTTTTGGGTTTCAACGTACACTAAAATGATGTCCTTTTTAGCAACATGATCATCTAAAAAGTGGTGTCGGACATCTATGTGTTTCGAACGGGAATGATGTACCGGGTTCTTGGAAAGACATATTGCACTTTGGTTGTCAACCATGATAGGGCAAGTATCACAATTTATACCAAAGTCTTTAAGTGTGTGTCTCATCCAAAGAACTTGAGCACACGCGGCACCGGCGGCAATATATTCCGCCTCGGTGGTTGAAAGTGATACGGAATTTTGCTTCTTGGAAAACCAAGAGACAAGAGAATTTCCTATAAAATGGCAAGTGCCACTAGTACTTTTCCTGTCGGATTTGCATCCCGCATAATCGGCATCACTATATGAGATTAACTCATATGTGCTAGATTTCGGATAAAGTAATCCAAAATCTAAAGTGTAACTTAGATAGCGAAAAATACGCTTTACCGCTACTAAGTGAGATTCCTTAGGTTGAGATTGATAACGAGCACATACGCATACGGCGAACATAATATCGGGCCTACTTGCGGTAAGATAAAGCAAACTACCTATCATACCTCGATATAGACGAATGTCTACATCCTTACCGCCCGTATCCTTGTCAAGATGCGTAGTCGTGCTCATTGGAGTCTTTTTCCCGGAAGCACTTTCCATTCCAAATCGCTTTAGCAACTCCACCGTATACTTTGTTTGGTGGATGAAGATTGCATCGTCCATTTGGCGAATTTGGAGACCTAAGAAATACTTGAGCTCACCCATGTGGCTCATCTCAAATTGTTCCTTCATAACATTAGAGAACTCTTCGCACAGAGCAAAGTTAGTAGCACCGAAAATGATATCATCAACATATATTTGAACTAAAATTATATCATTATTCGCATGCTTAACAAAAAGTGTAGAATCGGCTTCTCCCATTTTAAAATTCAAATCCAAAAGAAAATTCTTTAGGCGATCATACCAAGCTCGAGGAGCTTGTCTTAAGCCGTAAAGCGCTTTCTTTAGTTTAAAAACATGATTTGGAAATTTTTCATTTATGAAGCCCGGAGGTTGAGAAACGTAAACTTCCTCAACAACATCTCCGTTTAAAAATGCACTTTTAACATCCATTTGAAATAATTTAAAATCCTTATGGCATGCAAAAGACAATAATAATCTAATTGATTCTAATCTAGCTACCGGAGCGAAGGATTCTTCGAAATCAATACCTTCCTCTTGTCGATAGCCTTGAGCAACTAACCGAGCTTTGTTCCGGACGACGACTTGGTTTTCGTCGGTTTTGTTCTTGAAGATCCACTTTGTCCCTATGACGGTGTGGTTCTTTGATGGCAATGGAACAAGCTCCCAAACTTCATTTCTCTCGAATTGAATGAGCTCCTCCTCCATGGCTAAGATCCAAGCGCTATCTTCGCATGCTTCATTAATATTCTTTGGCTCTATCGAGGAGGCAAAGGCACAATGAGCGAAGTAGTTCACTTGCGATCTCGTCTTGACACTATCATAGATATTGCCAATGACTTGCTCATGAGGATGGTCACGAACGGTATGAAGCCGTTTGGGAATACCTTGATCACTAGGAACATTCTCAACAATTTCGTTAGTTGGGTTAGTCTCAATAGAATCAATAGAATCATTAGACTTAGAATTATCAAATGAATCACATAAAACATCCATAGAATCATTTTCATTTGAAATTCTAGTTGGAACAAATCCTTCATTAAATGATACATGAAGCGACTCCTCGATCGTTGAGGTTCGTTTGTTGAATATCCGGTAGGCTTTGCTACGCGAAGAATATCCAACAAAAATCCCCTCATCGGATCTTGGATCGAATTTGTCCAAACTACCATATGTGTTCTTAATAAAACATTTCGAACCAAAAACACGAAAATGTTTAACTTGAGGCAACCTACCAAACAACAATTCATAACAAGTTTGTTTAGTGCCGGGCCTCAAAAGTATTCTATTAAACCATAGCAAGCGGTGTGTACCGCTTCCGCCCAAAATTGATGGCCAAGTTGGCTATCATCAAGCATAGTGCGAGCACACTCCACTAGCGTCCTATTCTTTCTCTCAACTACACCATTTTGAGGAGGTGCACGAGGGAAAGAGAAGGTGTGTGTAATACCAACTTCATCACAAAATGTCTCAAAAGACTCATTCTCAAATTCACCTCCATGATCACTACGAATAGTGACAATGGTGGTTCCTAAGAGATTTTGTACTTTCTTAACAAAAATTGTGAAGTTTTCAAAAGCTTCATTTTTATTACACAATGAAAATACCCATGTAAATCTTGAATAGTCATCTACAATGACAAGTCCATACCTTGCATTTCCTAAGGAATCAACTCTAGTTGGTCCAAATAAGTCTAGATGTAATAGCTCTAGTGGCCGTTTAGTAGAAATGCTTTTCTTAGGTTTAAATGAAGATTTAGGAAGCTTGCCACGTTGACAACAATCACAAAAACTTTTCTTTTCAAAAACAAGCTTCGGAAAACCTTTAATGGAATTTAATTTTGAAAGCTTATATAGTGTTCCAAAGTTCACATGTCCAAAGCGTCGATGCCATAAGTGTTGTTCACTTGTGTTGGCAACGAGGCATTGTTCATATGACTTAGGAAGATCCAAAATATAAATGTCTTTATGACGAGTTCCGGAAAATAATAATTTATCATTATCTTTTCTTAAAATATGACACAATCCTTTCGCAAAGCTAACTTTGTAACCTTTGTCACAAAGTTGGCTTATTGAAATAAGATTATGATTTAAACCACTAACAAGATAGACATCACTAATTAGGGGTTTAGAGGGGTTACCCACTTTACCAACACCTATGATGGTTCCGCTCTCGTTGCCTCCAAATACGACGCGGTTTCCATTTGCTATGGGAACCACTCCGGAGAGCAAACTAGCGTCACCCGTCATGTGTTTTGAACACCCGCTATCGAGTATCCAATTTCCCTTGGAGCTAAATTTAAATTTGTTGCTCCTTTTCTTTTTCTTTTCCTTGAGTACCTAAAGATAGAGAATTTCATATCATGGTACCCAAGGTCATTGGGTCCAAAAGATTAGACCTTTGGAAGCCAAGTCCAATTAGACTTAGACTTCCCCACATAATTTCTACTATGCACATCATCCGAAAAATAAGCATTCATATACATTTGTTTTTCGTCCATGCTTGTGTCCTTTGGGCTCCAAATTGTGAAAATCTTGGGAGCCCTCATCCTATTGGGTGCATGCATTCGACGTTGATTTCTACGTGATGCATGTTGTGGATAGGCATAAGGAACATGATGGAATGGTGCACGATGAGAATTATTCATATGATGTTGTGGGTGAACATATGCATGTGAGGGAACACGTGCATGAGGGTGTCTCACATTGTGTGCACGTGCCCGAGAATGTGTTGCATAGAAATTATCATATGTGTGAGCCGGTGGAGTAGGACGTGTGTTCCTACGTGGCATGGTATTGGTGTACATGTAGGCATGCCCCTTCTTTGGAGGTCCACCCAAAGTGGGTTTCTTTCCAAAAGAGGGTGTGGACGAGGTGGAAGCACCATTGGTAGATGAACTACCAATAGAGTGTTTGCTCCCACTCGTTGAGGCTTCGGAAGTTGGCCTTACAAAAGTAGTGACCGACTTGGATGAATTTCCCATCATATACCCCAAGCCAATGTGGTGTTTGGCCGGAAGTAAGTCTTTTAGGATATTATCCAAGTGGCCCTTACCCTTGTTGAATTTGTTGATTCGGCCCAATGTGTCCTCATATTTCTCTTTGAGAGAACGCAAAGAAATATCCAAAGTGGATATTTGCGATGTGAGCACATAAACACGAGATTTAAGATTCTCGTTCTCAATACTCAAAGTCGAGTTTCGAGAAGTTAAATCCGCTATCTTATGTTCTTCCGCATCCTCAATGCTAACATGTTCAAGTTTAGATTTGAGATTAACAATCTCATTTCTTAACTCTTCAACAACGGTGTCGTTGTTGGTGATGATAGTCTTAGGCGATGTTTGAATGCTAGCTAGGTCATCTTTTACCTTAGTATATCTATTTACTAATTTAGTGTATTTTGACCATAATTGAGAGTTAGCATTCCTAAGGTCATCCATGGTTACCTCATCGCTTTCTTCATCACTATCATCGGAAGAGGAGGATCCTTGATCGTGCTCCTCTCTTGCCATGAAACACATGTGCGCTTGCTCCACGTGCTCATCGTCCGACTCACCGCTTGAAGAATCATCGGAGTCGGTGAAGGTAGCTCCGACAAGTCCCTTCTTGTTTCCTTTCGTGTACTTCTTGGACTTGTCATACTTTGGCGCCTTCCACTTCTCCTTGTGCTTATTGAGGGGACACTCCGCTTTCATGTGTCCCGGCTTATTGCACTTGAAACATAAAGGAGAGGAAGAGACGTTAGTAGAACCAAATTTAGCTTTGTTCTTGAAGTTACCTTTTCGGAAGAAACGGTTGAACTTCTTGGCCATGAGTGCCATGGACTCCAAGTCCAACTCGTTTTCCGAGTCTTCATCATCGGTTGATGTGGATGTGGATGGAGCGGCCTTGAAAGCAATGGCCTTCTTCTTTGGCTCGTCTTGCTTTAGGTAGGACTTCATCTTTTCCTGCAATTTGAGCTTGCTATCATTGCGTACCTCGTATGACATTAAAGTACCCATTAGTTGAACTACGGTGTACTTGTTCATGTCATTACCTTCCTCGATGGCGAAAGTGCGCTTTTCCCAAGAAGAAGGAAGTCCTTCGATAAGCTTCGAACACTTCTCCTTTTGGGTGTAGGATTTGCCAAGAGCCTCTAACTCGTTTATGATGTCGACGAAGCGAGCGTAATACTCCTTCATCTTCTCGCCCTGTTGCATATGAAACATTTCGTAATCTTTGTTTACAACTACGAGTTTAGAGTCTCTTACCCGACTCGTCCCTTCATGTAGAATGAGGAGGGAGTTCCAAATTTGATATGCACTCTTACATGTGCATATCTTATTGAAGTCCTCGGGCTCCAATGCGCATTGCAAGGCGTTCATTGCCTTGGCATTGCTTACCTCCGCGGCAACCTCCGCGGTTGTCCATTTCTCGAAGTCTTCTTCTTCGGGCTCGATGTACTCCTTCATTGTAGTCCTCCATAAAGATGCACTTCGGAGGAAGGTTTCCATCCTATATTTCCAGTACCCGTAGTTGGTACCGTTGAAAAATGGAGGCCTCGTAGAGGAATGTCCTTCCATCACCGAAGATGCTCCTTCACGGTTCCTGAAGGTGTCATAGTTGGAAGGTGGACGCACGGTCTTGTTGTCGTTGGCAGACATAGCTGTGTATCTGGCTCTGATACCAAATGTAATGCCCTACTAGCTACTGCACAAGTACTAGAGGTGGGGTGAATAGTACTTTAAAATAATAAGGAGTATAATTCCAAATTAAGTGCAAACAACTACCAATTCAATTTGCGCAAACAACTACCAATTCAATTTGCGGAAGCTTAAATTGAATGACAACACAAAAATAACAACGCTAACAAGAGATGTTACTGGGTTCGGATCCACCCAAGTCTCCCCGACTTGTTCCCGGTGATCCTACGTCCCAACCACCCGGATCCCCTCCGGATACTTGAGTTAGAAACCCTAACTCAAGATTTCCACTATGAAATACTTGTGAAAAACCTCCACAAGTCAAATCATACAAAATGTAATTTGTGACTCCCACAACCCGGGATCACAACCACACTCTCACAACCGAGAGTGAAACTTACAAATCAAATATGAAATGAAATAAAGAAACTTCTTACCGAACAAAATACATATGCCTTGAGTATTGCTTACGAATTAGGGCAAGGATGATTTTGAGGAAGAAGTGGCACCAAACCCTAGCTCCAAGATGTAGAACAGCGATGGAGAGCTTTGGGGATGTTGGTGACCTAGAATCAAGCACTTGGCTTGGAAGGCTTCACACTCAATGAATCTCTCTTTGGAAGTAAGAGTTAGGAGAGATTAATGAATGGAGGGAATGAGCTTTGAATGAGCTTTGAATTGATTTCTCTTGAACTCTAAACTTGTATTAATATCAGCCTTGGCAGCAATGAATGCAGCCCAACAAGTATATATAGGTTAGAGGAGAGAGAGAGAGAAAAATGTTTCAATTAAGGCTCCAACGGCTCTTTTCTGAACCCAACTAGTCGGTCAAAGAACAACCACCGACCGACTAGTTCATCAACTAGTCGGTCGGTCAATTAACGTAAACCGACTAATGAGTAAACTGAGAAAAGATCAAAGTACAGACTAAGAAACTAGTCGGTCTAAGAAGAGTAGCTGACCGACTAGTTTCACAACTAGTCGGTCGGTTACTCAACGTGGACCGACTAACAGATAAAACTGAAGTCTGAGAAGAATTAGACTTAGTCGGTCCAAGAACAAATGTTGACCGACTAATTCACCAACTAGTCGGTCACCAAATGAACATAGACCGACTAACAATAAACAGTAAGTATGTTGAAAAATTTGGCATGTACAGTAAACTAAACTAGTCGGTCCAAGAAGGAAGGTTGACCGACTAGTTCATCAACTAGTCGGTCGATCAATGAGCACAGACCGACTAAAGATAAACAGTAGCTCAAGCTCAAATGTGCATGTTCAGGGAAAGCTCAACTAGTCGGTCACAGAAGCATCACTGACCGACTAGTTCACAAACTAGTCGGTCAGTGAGTCAACTTAGACCGACTAACTGTAAACAGTAAAGAGCTAAGAATTAACTGACAGAAACTAGTCGGTCCAAGAAGCTTGGCTGACCGACTAGATCACCATCTAGTCGGTCAGTTCTTCTTCTTGAACCAACTAACATGCACAAGAAGTCCCGAACCGAAGCGCGAAGCTTCGGGAAGAATTGTATGGACTTCTACTAAGATCCTAGAGCTAAGATATGAGCGTTATGAAGAATTAAAACGTAAGACCTACTCAAGGCTTAACATTCTACGAAAGAAGCTTAAAGACTATTAAATAAACTTGACGATACCGTCTTCAATAGCTTCAATCGAATCTTCATGACTTCTAAATAGGTCCATAAGCTTCAACGAAGCTTTAGGCATACGATCACGTGCTTTGAGAAGTCTTGAGACGTCGTTATTGATATTCATGTGAATTTGGCGACGATCTCCATAACTGCGCTCACAAAGTGTTAGTTCATATTATATTTATGTTTGTTCATCATCCAAAACCAAATCCGGGGAGTCCAATATCCAACAGGTGATGCTATAGAGAAGCACTTGATGAACTCATTATCTGTTGAGAGGTTGAGCAATATGCTCTTAATGGTTCCATATCCTTTGTGATGGTGCTATAGAGAAGCACTTGATGGACCACCTACGTGAGTGTGAAGGTATGGCCTCCTTCTATGAAAGACAAGGGCAGTCGTTCTAGAGCACTCATGAGACCCAAGGGGTGCGCATGGCCTTAAAGCGCTTGATTTGTATCGCGGAGTTTGCACATACTCAAGGTTCAATACGTGTTGTGGGGGTCTCAACCGAACTCTAATGAGTTCAAGAGAAATTCACTCATTAGGAAGTAAGTTGTTGCCTCACTTCACTACGTATCAATTCAATCGAAAGACATTGATACTTAAGTATATATCTTTTCTTTACCCAGGATTCTTTGTTTCTTTTCTCGAGCCATTAGTGGGGGATTGTTGGAAATAATAGGCTCTCAAAAGCCTTTATTTCATTCCCACTATTTTTTAGTCCCAAATTGCTTGGGCAATTTGCCCTGGAGGAGTTTATTAGGGGAGTTGTAAAGACTTGGGCTGTGCCCCAAGGGGTACGACTCTTTTGCGAAGGGGACATGACTTATATGAGTATGGGTCCACCTCACGCGCACCGCCACCGCCGGCTGGCCGCGGCGTGGCGCGCGTGACTTTCCTTTTTTGGACGCCATGACTTTCCTTTTTTGGACCTAGCACATTGATGTCTCATTCTAAATGTTGGAAACGGCTAATTTATTGAAGCATTCAAAACCTCTCATTAAATACGCGATTAAAGCCTCGCTTTAATACGCAGCATTCAAAGCCTATTTTAATACTCATTTATTATTTGTCCGTTTGAATTCATAACAGCTATTTTGACCTCTATTTATATCCCTCGTCATTCCTCAAGAAAGATACACGGAAAAATTGCTTCCTCCAAAAATTCTTCTTTACTTCATCACGTTCTCATGGGTATCTGTACTGTGCAAACTCCAAAGTCTCTTACCACGAGTGTACGCGTCCAGGGGCGTTGTGTTAACCTTGGGGAGCAACCGGCAACAGCGATTACCACCAAGGTCGCGCCGTAATTGCTTTCAAGGCAGCGGTCATCCCACGCCACAGCGCTTCCAATTACATCTGCTAAGTATTCTGCTTCTCTAATATTCCTCGTATAGCCACTGTATTCTACCAACCTTTCTTACACATCCCTTAGATTTTCTATCTCCAGAGTCTATCTTGGATCTCTATTTAGCATCTCCTTGAATTTTCAAAATTGAACAATTTGTCAACTTGATGCTAGTTTGACAAATGAGTTAGAAACTTAGATGTTAATTTATTTAGATGTTAGTTATTTATTCGTTAATTTGATGCTTAGTATTAACTGTTGACCAATTAGAATTTTGGAATTTTTTGTAATATTTATCCTATTTATTAATACAATATTAGAGATGTCATATTTTTTAAATTAAAAAGTAAAAAAATCATGGAGCTCAAGCTATGCGCTGCTTTATTTAATGTTCACACTATTCATAGGTCAAGCCCTACTGTTAAGGCCAAAAATGACCGAAACAATTGTGTCGCTGACGTGAACCCTTCCTGATGAGTCGGAGCCTCGTCAGCCAGTTGAGTGTGAACTTAGGTTGGAAGAAACAGGGGTCGTTGATGGATGATGTTTGACTTGCGATACTCGATCGACTCTCGAGCTGTTCGTATATCGATCGATCGAGGCTGAGAAGCTCAGGAGCGACCCTCGCGTAGGATCGAAACTCGCAGATCTGCACCACAACGAAGCGTCAGGGGGTCAGATCTGGGTCCCGAGCCAAAACCCCTCCGATGCTTAAGTTAGAAAGGGAGCTTAAGGAAGAGAGGGAGCTTATAGAAACTGATATCGACCCAAGGAGGTTCGTCTCAGCTCTGACGTCGCAAGCTCTTGTGTGGAAAAAATATAAGATGTAAAGTATAGAGTCTATGTCTTAGATATCGTACCTTGGAAGTTGGAACCTCCATTATTTATAGATTCCTGGGTCCTTTTTGTGACGTTGAGAGGATAACGGTCACCAATTATGGTGTTATGATCTCCCCCCCTTTAATAGGGGTAACCGTAGCCCACGTTTCCGCCTATTTATGGCTCGCTTTCACTCCCACGTTCAATTGGTGGGAGTTCAACGGGTGACTGGTAAGTGGGCTTTAATGGAGTCGGTATCTGGCTTCCCTCGTGGGCTCGTGGGCCTTGATTACTCGTCGGACGAGTCATCTCGAGTGGCGGCCCGATGGCTCAACAATTGCCATTGTCGCACGACCTCAGAGAGTCTGCCTGTTGGGGTCAAGCAACGTTACATCGCATTAATGAGGCACGACAGTCGAGGAATTAATACTTAAGTTCTAGACGCCAAAACGCCTGCTTCGCTGATTTGGATGATTCGCCGGTTCGAAATCCAAGATGCTTAGAGCCTCGGATCTTTGACATGTGTTTCATCATGACGTTGTCGTCTTGTCGATATAAGACGGTTCCAGTGCGGGAATTGGAAGTTATCGTCTTTGTAATTCTTGGTTTAGCTTCCATCCCCAAAAAATGGATTCATCCTCCGTTCATGCTTCTGAGAGGAGTTTGGTTACCGCCATACAGAGAACAAAGAAGGGGTTATGGAGCCTGTTCTGATTGCCAATCTGAGATCCAAAGTCGGAGCAGATCAGATCTCCAAATTTCAGAGAAATTAAGTCCGGCTTGACTATCAGATCCGGGTGCCGGGGAGGGACGAAAGGGTTCATCGTCCAGGCGACTCGGAAGTTGGGGTTTATGTCCAAGCCTTCCAACGAGGGCTTCGATTCCACATCCATCCCGTCATAGGTTACTTTGTGAGCACACTAAACCTTTCCATCTGCCAGCTGATGCCGAACGTCATAGGTGCATTGGTGGGTTTTATCCCTCTGTGCGTGATGAAGGGAATTGAACCGTCACTGGGATTGTTCAATTACTTCTTCTCAATTCCTCCTCTCAAGACTTAGGGCTGGTACATGATAACGGCCCGTCGAGGCAGAAAGCTATTTGATGACCTCCCTTCTTCTAATACCAAGTGGAAAGAGGAGTTCATGTTTGTGGTCTTTCAAGGAGAGGCGAGCTTTTGAACTAGATGGGGTGTTCCTGACTTAGGCCCCGCCGAGGATAAACCTTTGTCTGGAGCGGAGAAGAAAGCCGCCGACGCATTGATGAGTCTGCCAGAGAATGTGAGGAAGACGAAGTGGCTGTGGTCCTACTTGGTGTTGCGTCAGACCGTATGGACGAAAGGTCGATTCGTTCGTGCCCATCAACCGTTCGATCTTCGCTCTATGACTTAACAATATTTTTCTTCTACAGGCATGGTCGAACTGGAGTACCAGGTGGACTCTGTGCCGAGGAAAGGAGTCGAGGCTTCTATCAAAGAAGCTGATGAGAGTATGTTATCTCATAGGGTGCCTTCTATGAGAAAAAGAACGGCTCGATCGTTAGAGTAGCGACCCATTATCGCCGGTGGGGCTACTAAGCTGGCACGTCCTCAGCGAAAGAAAAAGGAGAAGCCCTCCATCGAAATCGAGGTGGACGCCATTGAAGGGAATAAGAAAAGGTGCCGACTTCGCCTTAGCAACTCGGGGCCATCTGGGTCGGTTGAAGTCGTGGAGCGGCCTGGGCCTTCGGATGCGGGTCAGTGGCGCGGCGAGACCCAGACTCACGAGCAGGAGCAGGAAATCTTTTAGAGGGAGACTCGGGCGAGACCTGGGCCCCTCCGAAGCTCCTTCTACATGAGGACTCCTGGCCTTGGGGAGGCTTGTTCCCTCTAGTGCATCTGTCTGAGGACATTCCCGACGAATTTCGACCGATTTTACTGGAGAGTCGATTGCCTCAAGCTCCATTTGATTGGTCCACGGAGGAACTCGTTCAAATGGAGTTTCCGATGAAGAGAGATGATTCCGCTCTTCTGGAGTGCAGAACCGCCTCTCGGATCGCTGAAAATGCAACCCTCTGCGGGATAGGCCCGTTGTGTAGAGGGTCGATTATGTGAGGCTCGCATCGATGGCTGTCTATGCAAATGTCCATGTAACTACTGTTCTAGCTTCCATTGTTGGTGATGTAAGCATGGATATTGACCATCGTCTTGTATGCAGGCTCTTGTAGCCACTGCTGCGTTGCGTCGACGCGCGCCAGTGGTGACTAACCACGAAGTCACCCTGGGGCCGTTAAGAGGTCCGTGGAGAAGTCTCAGGCTGAGCTGGATAGAATATGGTTTCTGTGCAAACTGAGAGTAAACCATATTCAGCAGCGCGAGCATGAGTTACGCAAGTCTCGTAAGAGAGAAGCCAATCAATCTGCCTCGAGGGAGCAGGCAGAGAAAGCTCTGCTGGAGGAGAAGGCCACTGCCGAAGACATAGCGGAGAGGACGGTCCAGGAATTCAAGGATTCATTTCCCAATTTCGACGAGCTATACACGTAAGGATATGAACGATGTCGATCGGAAGTGAATGACCGATTCTCTGACCTCTCCGCGGAGATCGACCGGATACCGGTGCTGTTCCCGGATATCAATGACGATGATCTGAGTCAGGAAACGAGGGAGGCCGCTCCCACTGGCGAAGTCGTCATCACGGCGGGCGATGACGTGGACACCGGTGCTCCGAAAGGTCGAAAGAACGCTGACGCGCTTTGAGGGAGGCCAAGGGCCTAACAACTCGTTGCAGAATCTTGATGCTCCTCTTACCCTGCCATAGTTTTTAAATGTATTGGGGGTAATTGAGATATACACGAAAACAATTTTATAGTAAAAGCGTCAGAAGAATTGGCTTGCATCTCTTTGTTTGTCGTTGTATCTCTTTATTTGTCGTTGCTCATACCATGTGGCCGTAACGCCCGATGGCCCCTTTCGACGGGTTAGACCCTTGCTCAAGAAGGTCAGGGTTAAGCCATTGAATCATGTTAGAAATAAGCCACTTCTTTTGATGGCGAGAGAGTGGTTCACTCGACTCACGGCTAGCAACGCAAGAGGGTCGTTCAATGGCGAAGGAATGGCCCCTTCGATTTACAGCTGACGACTTAAAAGAGTCGTTCAGTGACGAAGGGGTGGACCCTTCGACTTACGGCTGTCGACACATTAGGGTTGTTCAGTGGCGAAGGGGTGGCCCCTTCGACTTACGGCTATCGACACGTTAGGGTCGTTCAGTGGCGAAGAGATGGCCCCTTCGACTTACGGCTGACGATGCGAGAGGGTCGTTCAGTGTCGAAAGGGTGGCCCTTCGACTTACGACTGTCGACACGTTATGGTCGTTCAGTGGCGAAGGGATGACCCATTCGACTTACGGCTGTCGACACGTTATGGTCGTTCAGTGGCGAAGGGGTGGCCATTCGACTTACGACTGACGACACATTAGGATCGTACAGTGGCAAAGGGGCGGTCCCTTCGACTTACGACTGACAACACATTAGGGTCGTTTACATGGGTTTCATCAATATGAATTCGGTTCATCTAGATTTTCCCAAGGATTTGATCCTTTTAGTGGAGAGTTTGATGGGACTCTTTTCATAGAATTCATAAATGTTGTATCGAAGAAAATTGTTTCGAAAAGGAAGCAGAATTTATTTGATGAAAATCATGCTTTATTGAAGAAAGTAAAAAAAAGCATACAGGAATCTCCGAATTTCATCGGAGGTTGCTTTCGTCCCACACTTTTTATTCGACCTTGAGCTTAGAAGCTTGTTAGTCAACCACCTTAGTGATGGACGACCCCATCATCCTGCCCTTTTGCTTCGAGGGCCCCTCCTTACTGGGTTGATCGCTAACCGCGTTTTGGGATTCCCGCGCTTGACCAGTGTATCGATCTCCTTCTTAAGCGTCCAGCAGTTGTTGGTATCACGCACATAGTCGTTGTGGTACTTGCAGAACTTGATATCGTCCCTTTTCTCATATTTGCTTTCTTGGCGGATTCTTAGACCAGTTCTCCTTGTGTGGCATAAGCGAGGACCTCCGTCTTGGGTGCGCTTGGCCTCGCATAAGTTGGACGCTCCTTGCTCCGATGGGCTCCTCTCTCTCGGTCTCTTGTCCCAAGATTCCTGGCGAGGGGTTCCCTGAGTTGGGTTTTTCCGCCTGGTGTCTCCACGGCGGACGGGGGTGCCTTTCCCAGTAGTTTCAGTCGTTTCATCCGCTTCTTCGGAGATGATGAACTGATCTGTTATATTGAACATCTCCGCGAGGCTGTTACGTGGGAATTGGTGAAGCGTCCTTCGTAAGTGTTTGTACAGAACCGCTTGAGTGAGAGCCGCGATGACAGTTACATCCAATGTCTTCTCTACTTCGAGCCTTTCGTCGTTGAATCATTGTACGAATGCTCGGATTGATTACGTATCCTTCTTCTCTTGAACGTAAAAAGGTGGGAGAACTTCCTCTTGGGACGTCGACATGCGACGAATTGCTTGCAGAACAAATCGACTAATTTGTCGAACGACCAGATACAGCTGTCGGGTAATCCATCATACCAGCCTTCCACCCTCTTGAAAAGGGTAGCGAGGAAAGCTCGGCAAAGGTACGGCTCATCGGCCCCATGAAGCAGCATCACGTTTAGATACTTGCGGATGTGCGACCATGGGTCGCCTTTGCCATCATATGCTGGCAAGACATGGAGTTTGAACTTCAGAAGAGAAGGAGCGGAAGTGATGTTCTCCTTCAATGGGGTTTGCCGAAGTGCGGACTAGATGAGTATGGATCACCCTTCCCTGCCTTGCACGTATGTAGCTCCTGAGGATCGGTTTGAGATTTCATCTCTCCTCACATATCCGCCTGCAAGATTGAGAGAGTTGTAACCTGGGAGACCCCGTATATTACCTGATCCAGGATGTTGCGGGTCGTCTCCTTATAGTTGGAGAGATTGGGTCCTCCCAGGAAACCGAAGAAACGATAGTCATTCTCCCCTTCGTCGTATTGGTGAGAAGCAGGGGTTGTATTGTGTGAAGCGTTCTATTGTCGATCCATTCTTGGATCTCTCGAATCCCTAAGCACGGACGCGCCTCTCATTGGTGTCAGGGTCGGGTTTGGAGGCGGTAGTGGCTTATTTGGGAGTGGCGAATCTCACATGCTTTGACGCACCAGAGTCGCCAACACGCTGAGACTCTTGTCGACCCGATCTGCAAATTGGTCGAATTACTTCTGGGTCACCTTAGGTTCTTTGGTGGCCTTCCCAAGTCGCTTTGATGGGGATGTAGAGTCCGAGACATCCTCCACCAGGACGTTGTTCGCTTTTTGGTTCTCCTTTGGACCATAGTTCAGCCCAATGTCGCTGGGTCCAGCCGGCATAGCTTATTGGTTGCTCTGGAATGTCGAGCTGATTAACGTTTTCCCACAGACGGGGCCAAACTATTAAGGCCAAAAATGACCAAAACAATTGTGTCGCTGACGTGGACCCTTCCTGCGGAGTCGGAGACTCGTCAGCCGGTTGAGCGGGACACTAAGTTGGAAGAACTAGTGACGTTGATGAATGATGGATGATGGTTGACTTGCGATACTCGATCGACCCTCGAGCGGTTCGTATATCGACCGATGAGGCTGAGAAGCTCAGGAGCGACCCTCGCGTAGGATCGAGACTTGCAGATCTGCTCAATAAGGAAGCGTCAGGGGGGGTCGGATCAGGGTCCTGACCCAAATCCCCTCCGATGCTTAAGTTAGAAAGGAAACTTAAGGGAGAGAGTGAGATTGGAGTAGCTGAGATCGACTCACAGGGGTTCGTCTCAGATCTGACGTCGCAAGCTCTTGTGTGGAAGAAATGTAAGATGTAACGTATAGAGTCTCTGTCTTAGATCTCGTATCTTGGAAGTTTGAACCTCCTCTATTTATAGATTCATGGGTCCTTTTTGTGACGTTGGGGTATAACGGTCCCTTTAATAAGGGTAACCGTAGCCCACATTCCCGCCTATTTATGAGCTCGCTTTCAATCACACATTCAATTGATGGGAGTTCAACGGGCGACTGGTAAGTGGGCTTTGACTGAGTCGGTATCTGCCTTCCCTCGTGGGCTCTGTGGGCCTTGGTCACTCGTCGAACGAGTCATCTCGAGTGGCGGCCCGATGGTACACATTTATGATATTGTCTACATTGATTTGGGTAATAACCGTTTTTTACTATTATCATTAATAAACTAGCTCGTTGGCATACGGTTAGAGACACATCACATACCCAGATAAATAATCAATTAAATGGATTAAACATGAAGTCTTAGTTGTTATTAGTTAACATTGATGGTATCAAGTAGTTTCGGATGGATTATATCGCTTGAAATCAGATTCAGTATGAGATGTCTCAATGTAAACCGACTTTTCAAACTATGTTACCACTCTTATCCCAACTT
Source organism: Scilla litardierei (assembly GCA_030789695.1). NCBI lineage: Eukaryota > Viridiplantae > Streptophyta > Magnoliopsida > Asparagales > Asparagaceae > Scilla > Scilla litardierei. Next base: position 116,295,640 of record CM061134.1, read on the forward strand.
GTGGTCATACCAAAATTAATAATTAATTACATTAAGCGTTAATTATATTAGTTAAAGAAAGTCCGCTCCCCCTTTTCCCCAATAATCACTATGTTGTCGCCTTCCTTTTTCTCGATTTTCGTATTGTTCCATTTGGTATGTAAGAATTTACATGAGAATCCAAAATTCACATGTGAATTCCCACGTTTAGCATAAACTAAATTTTATGTATCCAAAATGATGAATTCATTTTGAAGTCATTATATTGTTACATGAGAATACAATTCCCCTTAAAATTGGTAATTCTTGAAAAACTATTGTTACTCATCATCAGAACACCGTTGATATCACCGCTAGAGTCGGACTGCAACCGCACCGTCTGACCACCGTAGTCGTCAATTCCATTAGACTAATGTCACAACAGTCGATTCTTATTAGACCACCATCGTTGCCACCACTATCATGTTATCGTCCCCCTACCGTCACTAACACAGTCCTCCACCACATTTGTTAGACCAACGGTAACACACCATTAAGACCTTTGGACCATCACACTACCTACATTATCGGATCGCTACTTCCACGATCGGACCATCAATACCATTACCATTCTTATAGAACCACAGCTATCACTGCCATCATCATCGGACTACTATCATCGTCATCATTGACATCATTGCCATCGTTGTTACTATCACGCCATCATTACCATTGACGTCATTGTCACCACCATCATCATATTGTTACCACCACTGTCATCATCACAACATTATTGTTGTTGTCATCACCATTATCAGATCATAGTCACATCAGTCGTCATTTGTCGCCATCACCAGAACAGTAAATTCACCACCAAAACTTCTGTTGACCACTGTTACCATCCCCATTTGGACCATGGCCATCCCAACCATCTTTGTCGACCACCATTACCTTTGCCACAAGACCATTACTATCGCCCCTGTCAAACCATAGTACTCACCAACATCTTATTGCCAGTCACACCAATATTGGCATAGCATGGTCATTGTCATTGCCATCATCAACCCTAACACAATTATATCATCTCCAACATTATACCACATCGCAATCGTCACCAAACTATTATACTGCAATGACCATTGGACTATTGTTGCCACCACATACCTCATTAGACAACTATCATCATTATCGTCACTGTCGTTGCAACTATTAGACTTCACATTACATACCAACCCTACAATTGTTATCACCATTACCACCGTTGCCACCGTTGAGCCACCGCTATCACAACAGTCATCACCAGACCATCATCACGACCACTATCGTTGCTAAACCACCACAGTTGGCACAATTGGATTATCTTTATCACCATCAAATTGATGTCACCATCGCCATCTCCACCTACCAAACCAACATGGTATTTCCACCCAATCTATCTGGTGTACCCGTTGAACCACCACCATCTTCAGTATTATCAAACCTCTATCGGCATTGCTATCACAATCGTCTTAACTTGTTGGACCACCATGATGGTCATCATCACCACCATTTCCACTCATAATCACCATCATTGCCACTATCTCAACCTTTTGAATAAGCATCATCATCGCTATCAATATAGGATTGCCATTGGATGCTATCATCTTCGCATATTCTTAAGAATCTTCTAAATGTGCTAAACACAAAAATGATAGATTTTAAGGAATTCTCTTAAATGTATCAAACATATTATAATATTCCAAGAGAGTTGATGCATGGGAATCATATTCCAAGGAATATGACTACAAAATGAAATAGTGCATTCTGTGTACCAAATATACCATAATATTCATCAATTTCTTCATTGTTTCAGTATGGAACTGGTGGTATTTGCTCGTAGTTGTTGATCCTTATTGCACATCAGATATACATATATTTCACTCCAGTACTTTTGGGATTACCAATTTAATAAAAAGGGATAATGATATATGTTCATACAATTTTCATTATTATACCTAGCAATCTTTGCTCATATTAAAATTTTGGGTAGAAGTTTTCTTTTCTTTCTAAGCAATGGAGTACTTGGTACCCGACACAAATGCACATGATAAGCCCCTATGCGCCTATGTATTAAATAATTATCCAAACAATTGACCTACTTGTACAACAAATATACACATGATCTCACCCAAACCCATCCTTGTAAGGTATAATCCGAGTCCAAAAGTATAACTTGTAAGGAGTTCGGGGCCGGACCACGGGATTGTGGACTGGGACCCGACCCAGCTTGGTACCAAATGGCATAAGTACTCCCAATGAGAACGGCCTACTGATGTGGCATAATATTCCACATTTTATCTATATGTTTACACGTCAAAATGATTGATTTAACCCCCATTTTATACGCTTTTACACTATTATTTGGAACAATATGACTTTCGGAGCGTTTATGTCCATTTCAGGAATTTGGAGCGATATTGGAGCAATTTGGAGTCAATAAGACGATCGGCGACATGAGAGCACCAAGAAGACTCATGATGACATGCTTAAGGTGCCAAAGAAGAAGACTAGAGGAAGCGAAAGAGAAAGGAGAAGCCAAGAAGCAACCAGCTTCAGTTTCACAGGCGACTCGACCGAGTAGCCGATTGTTTTTCTTAAATATGGCTCACCAGATCTCCACATTGGTATGATATTGTCCACTTGGGCCCACTGGCCCAAATGGTTTTACTCTTGGGTCTTCCCAAAAGGCCTCATACTAATGGAGATACTATTCCATATCTAAATCATCAAGACCCCCTTATGCTTGCCGATGTGGGATTATGTTGTTCGCAACTCAACAACGATACCCAGACTCCAGGAATGTGGTGCTATGTTGACCACAGATAAAGGAGACGCAAGAAATTTTCTTGTTTCATTGTGTGCACCCCACCCCTCCTTAAAACCTCCAACCCCCACAGTGCATGCACACAACAATTTAAATAACTAAAATACAGTCAGAATCGGAAAGAAAGGAAATTTACACAAAAAGCTAATCTGAAACATAGATCTAAAGACCATGGGTCCTTGTTGCATCATTCAAATAAAACCATTCGAGCCCCGTCTCATCTTTCACAATCTCTGGCTCCCCAGCTAACTGCATATCGAGAATCTATGTCTACCTGCTTCCTTTCCGCTTGCTTTGATATGTTTCCTCTCTATTTTTTGTCTCTACCAACCTTTTTAAGTGATAATATCAAACATCAGCTTCTACATCTATATCATTCATGATCAATGTGATTGCAACTCATGTATCATCATGACTTTCACTGAGGGCTCCATATTTGCTTAGGGCAACTTCTACGTGACAAAGAACTGCCTAAGCAATCGACCAGCTCAGCTGAACATCACATGCTCCCATTTATTAAGTGTCATTACAAATAATACTTTGATTGTATGGTGATGGTGAGAAGCCTTCAGAAAATGTAAGACTGAGATACACTTCAACTGAATTGAAGCAAATTCTTTATTTAAATGTAATGTTATCATTTATCGACACGTGCAGGTGTATGTTTTCAGTAGGGATGGGGGTTGGGCGGTTGGGGGTAGAAGACATGGTCTTTTATAGGTGTGAAAGGGCAAAATGTGGAACAACACTATTAGTTCTAATTTTCTTGAATTAAGGCATTAAAAGATAAAACTGGATGATAACAGCTTTTAAATTAAAAAGCAGCAGTGCTGATAGGTTGCCTTGTTTTGACACGTATTGGTACTGAGAATTGCGGTAGCACTATGTGATACTATATAAGTATATAACAGTATGAATGGTCTGGTTTACTTGCTTTCTACATAGAGCACAATGGAGATTAACCACTTAATAAAACATTAAACTCGCTATTTTCATGTGTTCAACCCCTTTCATTACTTTAGGGTCTATACCTTTCTGCTCTTATTTTCATCCTTAACCTTAATTTCCCCACACCATTGCTATTTCTTCAGTAAATCTTCCTTCCTTTACTTCCTATTGGCTGCTAAATGCTATGCCTGCATGCTAATCTGTATCAACAAATGAAACAGTACAGCAAGAGTTGAAGCAATTTCTGGGAAAAAAGAGTTAATGAAAATGACAAACCAGTAAGATGGGTAAATAACCAAAAGACAGACCAATAAAAAATGCACAATTATACACATATTCCAAAAGAAATATAACATTGGTGTGTATAATGTAATGCATAAATCCATATTCGTATGAGACTTGACACTTGTTGGATATTCCTTAAATAATTGCATGTCAATCTTTGCAGTCTATGTTCAACACACTTCCTTAATTTTGATATTTTATTACAAATACTCTTCAATGATTCACATGTACTTCTATGATCTGAAATACACATTTTAGCAATAAGTTCTTTCTTCAATTTTCATGTAAAATTGTAATGTTCATAAATATATATTAGAATGATAATTTAGAATATAATAAGTGTTGTTTCCATATAACACCTGAACATTAGGCATTATACCATACAACCCTGCTAATTTTTGTATTTCCAAATAAACACAAAAATCTTCAACTTTTCCCAAACAACTCCAGAAGTGAGTGGAATGACCCAAAATGAATTGAAGACATCAATAAATTGGATGTATGAATTAAGAGAATTCTACTTTAAAATATTCAAATACTTTTATGAATATATAGAGACCCCTATATTTAACATAGGAGATTTAATGCATTAAACTTGATCATCAAAAGCAAAATTTAAAGTGAGATCCATGTCCCATTTACTTAAGTGCATAAATACTTGTCCAAGTCCAAATGTACACGCGGACACATATAGATTGTTTTAGACATGTATATATTTTATTTGATACATATATACTATTTTGTGACCTTGTCTATGTCCATCATTAGCAATATAATTTCAAAGATTCAACATATATAAGACCTGCAAGTCCATGTCATGTTAGGGCAATGTCATCATCCATGTCAATTCAATACAATGTAGCACGTGATATATAGTGCAATACTCATGTAAAGGATAATTGTTATGCATGCGACAAGAACATTATACCTTAATCCTACTTTCAACTTGCATGCTGGTGGACTCATTTCATAAGTAATAAATTTCAAGTTTAATGCTAGGAGTAAGCATGAATATCAAGGTGTCTCATCTTGCCCCTTTATGAACTGAACCACCATCATCCTCTCCCTCCACCTGGAGGGACAGCAACAACAAAACATTGGGGAGGAGAAGGCTGCAATGGCGAATTTTCAAACCGTTTGGTCTGGAAAAAGGATGGCTTAGTTTCGTAAAGGATTGGCTAAATCAGATACGACTCCAGTGATGGGGAACTAGAGACGAAATCTGTCCTAGGTCCAAGCATCCGCGGTGCTAGCCTTCACAGATCCAAGGATTGTTAACAGGGTCCAGTGCCATGTACCAGGCGCATCCATAAGTTGGCTGAATCTGGCCGTTGGAACATGCATTTAAGCGACCAAAAAAACCATGATAATGGAATAGAAGACTAAATATTTGAGGCAGGGCCTTGTGATTGTCATAATCAAAAAAAGAATTTTGATGAATATGAAAATAATCCTGGAAAAGTACTCGGCATGAAGTTTCAAGGCTACAATTTATCCAAATTTTGTGCCATCCATCCACCTTTTTGTCAACAGTCATTTAAAAGAGAATATATTAGAAGTAAATAAGGAGAGTTTGCTTGATTTGGCGACAAACTTCGATGTTGTACAGAGGAGCTGCCAAATTGGTGGATGTGTCAAGACAAAGGATAAGACTCAGGGCCAACCACTGGTGACAGGATCAAATGTGTATGGCTTGTATATGGTATGAACCGACCTACCAACATCAAGCAGCAATGGATCAATTTAGGGCATGATTATCAATGTTGTGCAGTCACTGTTACACCACACGATGGATTCTGGCCCAAAAAGTTCTGTTGGCGACAAATATAGTTTTGTTGGATGAGGGGCATGAATTTTAACCATGAATATAACAAAACAACATTTACGATCACACTCTCAGAGTTTTGAATAGATTCTAGTTCTAAGCCGGAACAATGACAAGCTATTTATTGCTTTGAACACCAGAGCTTTGATCTATTCACAGACACAGGCCTGTGATAAGCATATGAGCAAAATGTCACATTCTTTTCTTCCTATTAGGGTATTTTGGTAAATAATTTGTTTCAATATTTTAATCATTTTTTCATGGACTCTTAAACTCTTTCTATGTATGAATTAATTAGGAGCCAATTAGAGATTGGATTCTGAAATTAGCATTTTCCAATCCACTTAGGAGTCATTATTGTTGTTGTCATTTGAAACTCTACTTTCTAGATAGAGATTTGATTACTTCTAGAGAAAAAGTAAGTGAGATATTACTTACTGAATATTAATTATAAAAATATTTTATTAAGTTTCTTAAATTTAAAATAAGTAATTAAATTTCAGGACCTCTTGAACAGAGAGATCTTAAAATAATTATAATTATTTTAAAATTTAGAAACTCTTTATGCTCATTTACCTAATTACCAAGTATACTTCAGTCATTTATATCATGCTTTAGAATCCTTGTTAAATCAATATAACAATATCGAAATTTAATGATTCCTTCATTAGAAATTTAGAATCATAATAGGTTAACTTGATACTCTAACGTGATGGGTTTCCTTTTCAATTATTGAAAATTCTATCGTTTCACTTGCATGGCACATGGCTAAAACCAGTGTTGATGTCATACATATATGTAAATGTGCATACTTGTGTGTATAGAGAGAGTAATGGGTATAATATGGAATATGAGGATGCTCCACACATTGTGGATGAGAAGTCCAATTTTCACCCATAATTTGGGCAAAATCGGTACCGCTTGCATTGATCTCAATAACTTCAAAGACGCAACTAGAAAAATCACAAGATGTTTGATCCATTTGATCATGACATTAAAGGCTGAATATCTTTTTCTTCTTAAGAAACCACAATACATTTAACCACATGATGCAAGGTCAAATGGTATGAAAACATCAAGACATTTGGTGCATCCACGTATCAGAAAATTGAGATCAACATAGAAGGAGTTGGTTGAACAATTGATGGTTAACCTAATGTATCTTTCTTTTTCCCTTTCTGACTACCATTTCATGTTATGATCAACATCCCGCGAGCACATACGATACGACCCGTGAAAGGCATTCATCCATGCAAACAATTACTCCTCAACTTGGTTTAACCGTGGAAGTTGAAGATCGGTGATCATAACATGAGCGGGAAAATTTTGACTTTTAAAGCAAATCATTGCTTGATTTTCAGATCAAAAAATTCTTGTCCCATATTTATTTTATTACTTTTATAGCTTTTATTTAATGATTATATCTGTTAAGTAGAGCAATATTTCTATTTTATTTATATCTGTTGAATTTAACAAGGAATACCACCTATGAGATAAGCCTATTCCCACGCCACCGACCGACCCCACCATAGACACAAAAGCGGAAGGAAAAAATCTGCTTATCCTCAGTCTACTATATCTCATATAAATTATTTCAATTTACAATTGAACAAATGACTTTATCTTCATAAGTTATCGTGTTTTGTGCTATATCTTGATAGCATTTTCATGCAGCGGATGCATTGTACAGCGCAAGCCTATCATATCGAAGGCAAATGTTCTAATTTGCAGAATCCATTATTTCAAGACTGAATGTGTGTCAAAACTCAGAATATTATTGGGTTGAGTTCAGAAATGATCACTTACGCATCACATGCCCCCACGTATTTTCCTGAAGCAGCCAATGGACTAGATGCTAAAAGTTGAGGATAAAACAAACTGGCCATGTTATCATTAACACTTGCCCACCACAATACATCATTAAACACAAGATTCTCAAAGACAGGTATTTACGTTAAAATTGCTAAGTTAATATAAGAACTGAACTACAAGTACATCTTAATTCTAAACCTGTTAACATGCAATGAAATGGAAGGTAAGCAGGTAAGAAGATTAACTTTGAGAGGGATGAGGAATGAAACATACATGGGTTCAAACTCCCTGATCTCCACAAGTTCCTTCCCAACAAAGTCCATCCATTTCACCCTCCCCTTTGTTACTTCATCCGATCCCGACGCCGGCGATTTCTTAAGGCTGCTCTTTGGTAAATCCTCAACTTTCATATCACTAGACTCAATCTCCTCGGCCTCATCAGTCTTCTCGGTTGATTGCTCCTCCAAAGCATGAGAAACATGAGATTGGTTTGAAACATTACGCTGTGGCTGAGCATCTTCCAATGTCAATGGGGAAGGAGACTGAAGGCTAATAATGGATGACTTGGAGAAGCAAATTGAAAGGCATTTGAGCTTGCGAGAGACAACCCTCATGAAAATGATTTGGGGAGAAAGGAACTGTACCTACTTAAAACCCATCTAATGAGAACCCTTAATAGTTAATATCTTCAAAATCCCAATTTCAGGATTCAACCTTTTGCTTTTGGGTCTTGTAAAATCCAAAAAATTGAAACCCAAGAGAAATCTTGGCTATCAATAAAAGAATGAAAATAGAACAAAATCTCCTCATAAAAGGAAAGACCCAAAGGAAGAAACAATATCCACAATACAAATAGGAAACAATTCCATAGATTGCACTGAAATGGGGGATAGAGACTATTCTCAACAGCAAGCCCAAAAGTACCCGGAACAGAAAAAGGGGCGAGTTGATAAACAGTTGGCACTCCGAAGACCCGGTTCGAATCCCACAACCTCTTATCTTTTTTTTTTTTTCCAGGTCTTTGATGGGTACCTGGCTTCTCCGTATTTGGGTTTAAGCGATCAGGACGGGTGTACCGTGTTCCACGACCCATATTTCCTGTTTTCCGATGTATCAAAAAAAATAAACAGTTGGAACTCCGGAGCCGCTACGCGCACATATCGAATTGACGTTTTTATTTTATACTTTGCGCACAACGAATAAAATAATATTATTTATATTTCTGCCCAATACACGACCGAAAGTATCGAAAATACCCCTTAAGCAATTGCGACTGCTGTGCGTGATGGCTCCGAAACTCGAAGATACCCTAGCAATGACGGACAAAAGCAGTGTGTTTTCCCCGATTTGACAGTGTGAATGAATGAATTTAGCAAACGGAAACGACAAGGATGGGTCTTCTCCGAATGAATGAATGAATTCTCGCCCAGGGTGAGTCTTCTCCGATGTTGTCACACTGGCAAATGGAAACAACCAACCTGAGCTCCCAGCTCCGTTGTTGTCACATGAAAACGACAAGGGTGCATCTTCTCCGATTCCCAACTCCAATGTTTTGGTGGGAAGACTAACCGATTCCCAGCTCCGATGTTGTCACAAAGAACCAGCTCCGATGTTGTCACAAGGAACCAACCCTGGACAAAAATTACTCAGCTCCAATGTGTTAGGTATTGGTGGTGTTTCATACCAATATTATTTTGATGATGATCACAACATTATGTTGTTGCTAATGTCTCTCATGTTTTAGTCTCATATTTATCAAATGAAAAATAGTGTGATTTGGAGACTAGTAGCTTGGTGCAAGGATGGACATCAAGGGTAGTATTGCCAAAGCTTGGACTCGAGTGGTGCCAAAGTTTGGAGATGCTGGGCAGCATCAAGGCATCTAGGATTGAAGCCATAAACTCTAAGGGAAGTAATGTAATCCATGTATTATTTCATTTATTGTTTTTCTCTTTTTGAGTCTAGGTTTAATGTAATGCCCTGATAGATGGTTTACTCATTCATGCATATGCATATAACCATCTTAGTGAGCCTTAGGATTATCAAAGAACTCAACTCAATAGGTTCATGATGGCAAATGACTCAATTGGAGTCTCTGGCTCTCCAAGAGGCAACTGATGAAGGAAGGACAGGCGACTGGGTGATTCCAGGCGCCTGGCTAGCCTTCTACAGTCGGCTGTTGTGCACTAGCTCAAATCAACTTTTATTGACTCTATCTTGAGCTATTGGAGACAGATGATTGACGTTCATTTTACAGCCGCAAGTCTTCCATCAGGCGCCTGGGTTTGTTCTCCAGTCGTCTGTGTGCCAAAGTGCGTAACTTGCAATGTCTGGGTTTCAAACCATCTTGCAAGTCAGTCGACTATGAAGTATTTTCAATCACTGTCAAATTACAGACGTCTATGAAATAGTCATCTATCGTCTGAAGGCGCTAGTGTGAAAGTTGCTTTTTATCGGCTCCTTTCCATCCCAAGTGACAGTCGCCTGCTGAAGAATATTCAGGCGCTGTCATTATACGGGCGCCTGTGTAGACTTCTACAGTCGCCTATTGTGACTCAGATTTTAGCCATTGGGAATTTTATAGCCGTTGACCAGTCGATTGGCAGTTGTTCATCAGTCGAATGTCTATGCCGTAAACTGCCAAAATATAGCCGTTGCAGATTTATTATTTTGGGGTTTTTCTTTGGATTTGAGGGTTCCTTTGGACTTCCTATATATAGGAGTGGGCTAAGTTCATTAGAACTCCTTGGAACTATTGAAGATCATTTGAGAATCATTAAAGCCACTCTCAAACTCTCTCATTTTCCTCTTAGAGCTCATTCTTTCCTTCATGCATTGAAGTCAAGTTTAAGGGAAATCATCCAATTGCAATCAAGCTAAATCTCAAGCACTTGGTTATCCTCTTCCATGCCTTCATCTTCATATGAGTAAGTTCATCCCAAGGCATAAGTAAGAGTCTTTTGTTTCATTTGTTTTCTTGAAACCCTAATTCTCTTGTGGAATTAGATACTCTCTTTGTGGGAGTTACTCTCTTTGTGGGAGTTTGGTGGTCTAGTGTAGGACTAACCCTAATTCTCTGTGTGGGAGTTAGTAATTCTCTGTGTGAGAATTTGACCCCTTATGTAGGGTTGGTTGGGTTCTTGTATAGGACAAAATCCTCTGTGTGAAGTATCTCTTTGTGGGATTGTATTCACTACCTTGTATAGGATTATAGTGAATATTTGGTGTGGCTGGACGTACCCAAGTTTGGGGAACCATGGTAAAATATTGTATTTGTGTTTGGATTTTTGTAGTGGCTAAATTTCTCTTGCATTTATAATTTCGCATTTGTAAGTTTAATTTTTAAATACGCAATTTGTGCCATTACACTATTCACCCCCATAGTGTGTTGTTGTTAGTATTGCAAGGGTAATACGATCCTTGCACGATGTTGGTGAGTAAAAACGATGTTGTCATCATCTCCCAGCTTCGATCCGCTATCTCCCCTCAGATCCGAAGTATGCTTGGATCTGAAAGTATTCTTGTTAGAACGTTGTGGGAGGAGATGATGTAGGGGTTTTGGCGGACCATCAAAGCTCGGATCTGTGTCCGTCCTAAGTCGGACGGACCACAGAGGCATAAATCACAGCGGAAAAAACAAACTATCTAGCCAGGCCCTAAGAGAGCCAGAACCTAGCCCGATCTATGCCAACTTGGGGTGGATCTGACCACCCCAAGAGGGATCTATTCTACTGCGACGAAATTAAATTACACTAAAAATTACTTAGAAAACATACCCGGAATCTCAACCCTGGGGCGGGCAAGATGTACCGCACCGTCTTCTGACGCTCCTCGTAGCCGAACCGCATTAACTCGATCCACCCGAGCCGCCTCGCACCTTCGAACCGATCTGCCCGAGCCGACACCCGCCTCCAAGCCGATCACACGCGGCAGAAGGTTTCACTTGAGTAGACCCACGTCTTAGACGTCTGGATCCGAATCCAAACCCCCTTTGTAGTCTTGCTAGGACTAGTCAGGAGAATAGGAAGAAAAGAGAAAGAATAGTTTAGTCGTAGATCGAGCTTGCTCTAAAATCCGGAGCTACTCTATCGAGGACTTGGTGCATTTTTCAACGAAGAGAGTGCACCCCTATTTATATAGGGAGTCGGCACTTCTCTTTTTGTTGTGAGCAATGTGGGACAAAATAAAATAGAAGAGAAATTAATTAAGCTAATTTAGCTTAATTGAAGTTTTAGTAAGCCTTTCATAAAGGCCAACTTCAACGAATTAATTCTATTTATCCATTAAACTTTGGACACCAAACAAGCTATCAATTCAAAGGGCTTCGGATGGTGAACGCGTAGGAACGAACGACGATGAATTTCGACTTCGTTTGACTCTTCAAAAAATTGCCCAAAGATGGGCAAAAAATCAATTTTCGTAGCCGTCATAGAGGGGTTTCAAAAACCCTATAACTTAAGTTGCGGGCGCGACCGCTAGGCTTAGCGGGCGCGCCCGTCCAAGGCAAGGAGGGCGGTCGGTCGGCCCGCTGGGCAGCGGGCATGCCCGCTGTTGCCAGTGGGCTGTGCCCGCTAAGCAGCGGGCCCCGCGCCTGCTGTGCAGCGGGCGCTCACCCGCTGCAACTAGCGGGCTACGCCCGCTGCTGCAGCGGGCCGAGCCCGTTGAGCAGCGGGCATGCGCCCGTTTACCTCTCGCGGATGGGCCCGTTTAGTCCAAGTGGGTCTAACCCACTTTGCCTCGGAATGTTCTTGCGTTTCTGGGCTTGTTTGAGCTCCGATTTGGACGCTGTTTGAACCTGTGTTTAGACCAGGACGATCCCGTCAACCAGGTAACCCTTTCCAATGCTTTTGTTCCTACAAATATTGTCGTAACCAACTTACGACATGTTTAATCTTTGTTTGCATCAAATGCAACAATGTCCATATTGCTTCTACAACTTAGTATCATAACTGACTTGTGAACATTAACTATTCCATTTCATCGAATGAATATCTCTTATTAATCTTCCTATTATTAAGACACGAACGCTACTCGATGTGAGACCATACATCCTGACCTCACTACAGGTTGGGGCTCTAAACCCTTAGACGACGGTCACCACGAGCAGTTGTTGTCGTCCCTGTTTCAGAATCATCATAACGTGATCGACCCATTGACAAAAGTATCATTGGGTTTACTTTGGCTGTGTCAGTGATGAATACCGTTAGCTATAGTCCCTTTGTCAAGACTGTGTCTCTGTTGGCCTAGGGTATGGTTTATTGTCAACCCCATTAGACAACATTGGTCAGTATACGGTGGTCTTTGTTGTATTCACGTTGTACATCTTACAAAGTACCCCAGCCGAGGATTAACACAAAGACCGTACTGAGCCTGTGACACTCACTTTCCTTTAACGGAAGAGAAGAATCTCCATCTTAGTCATCTACTCGCTTCGAGAGCTTTAGGTGTAACCCAACCTAAGATCTTTCAGCAGGCCTAGCCTTGAAGCTAGATCGTAGGTCTAAGCGACATTGTTCACTCACAGGTTAGTACAAATGACTTCAGGTCTTAAGGATCAGCTTACCTATCATCATCCTAGAGTTATTGTAGACAGTTTAGTTAAAGTTTAACCATATAATAACTCTATGTTGATTGTTCAGTGAACTCATTCTCCAATGAGCACATGTGTCTCGTCACCGACTTCACCAAGTCGAATGACTATGAGATCATCATTACCCTAAGGTAAGACAAAGACACAGTGGTCGTCCGATGTGCCGATATCCAGTTCTCGACACATCTATGACCATGAACCGTTTAAGACTTAAGTTTCTATTCGGTCACTTACTACTCATAATCGAGATCTTATCTAGATACGTAAGGACCTAACTATAAGTCTATGGACATTATCTAAGTATATTGTTCAAACGAATTCATACTTAGGATAATGGATACCATATATTCTATTAACAAGACGTACACTTAGAATAAATCGCCTTATGGGCATATATCCTCCTACAGATGATAGTCATGTGAGTTGTGGTTTCAGTTCCGATGTGGGCAAAATTACCCGCACGTAATTTTGCCTGTTGTGTGCACTGAGTAAAAATGTTGGCTTTGGGTAAAATTACCTAGCGCGCACAACATGCAAATCTTTTGCTTGTTGTGCGCGCTGCCTAAAAATGTTGGCTTTGGGCAAAATTACCTAGCGCACACAACAGGCAAAATTCGCACAACATCCAAAACATTTGCATGTTGTGCGTGCTGAGTAATTTTTTCCAAAGCAAAACTTTTTTACTCAGTGCGCACAACATGAAAATTTTTTGCGTATTGTGCATTATCTGTATATGAATAGTTGCACGTGGTGAGTAAAAAGCGACATGGAGATCAAAATTACTCAGCGCGCATAACAGGCAAACTTTTGCATGTTATGCATATGTAGAATATTTGCTTGTTGTGCGCGTTGAGTAATATTGGTTCTCCGCTTCATTTTTTACCCACCGCGCACAACTATTTAAAGTAAAACATGGGTATTTCTAGGGTTTTCACAACGTCATTTCCGTTACTGTTCATTTCAAAAAGCGGTCGTGTGCAGAGTAATTCGGTATGTGCGCGTAGTGTCACGCCCTGCTTCCCAAAACTACGGAGGCGAAGCGTGACTAAGGCCCGCTTAGGCCGGAGCTGTGAGGCTCGGACCCAATAAGCGTCTGTGTGGTACTCCAAGACGAAGAAACAGGTCCCTGCAGAAAAGTACGGAACAACAAAACGTACTAAAGAGACAAGCATTCATTTTATTCCAACAGATATCCAGAAAGAGTACGAAAGTCTAAAACAAGCCCAGCACGGCTACAACAGCTGAAAACAAACTACTGGTGCAAGCACCCAACCTAGACAAAAAAAGTAAGCGGTGCTAGGCACCCAACCTAGTAAGCAGGAGAACTCTGAATCAGCAACAGTGAGGAACCTCTAGCTCTGGTCCTCCTCAGGCACGTACTCTGGGTCGACGTCCTCGGGCTCCACGTACTCCGGTAAGTCTGCCTCGTCCACGAACTCTGGCTCGACACCTGACGTACATCACCTAAGAGAAAAAGATCTGTACGACAGGTAAAGTCTACAAAGGAGGGGTTGACTCTACTGCAAGTGTACTGTAATTTAAAGCAACAGTTTACTGGTTGATTAACATGCTGGGGTTATAACAGGGCAGTTAAAGAAAGTAAAACGGTGCAGGAAAAGTAAACACGACAAGCAGTAGCCGTAGCATGTGCTACCGACTACGGGACTAACCTAAACGGGACAAGACAAGACAAGACACGTGTGACTCGAAGGGTTCACGCCTTACGGTTTGAGGGGGATCTAACCCTCTCCTCGTGCACACGCTAAACCCTACCCCACCCAAGTGCACAAGACAAGTCCGTATAAGGGATCACTCACCCTTCTAGGTGAGTGCCATATTGCCTGCAGGCTGTGTATCCGTACAAGGGATCACTCACTCTGCTAAGTGAGTGTCCTATTACCCACAGGCTATGTGTCCGTACAAGGGATCACTCTCTCTGGCTTGGAGAGTGCCCTATTCGCCCGCAGGCTTAACCATTTCCAATTGTGACAAGGGATCACTCTCTAGCTTGGAGAGTGCCCTATTCGCCCGTAGGCTTTTTATAACATGACACGCATGACAAGTGAAAGGGATAGTTCTTTCTAGGGGGTCCACACACACGCACACACAGAATAGCCTTAAGGTATCAGTTGTTGTTGTTGTTGTTGCGCTTAGACTTCGTCGTCAAGTCTAAGCGGTCAAGGGAGTCCCAGATGCTATCATTTTACGTCCGGTTCTCTTTGTTTACGTTTTAACAGTTCTAAGAGTCTATGGCCTAAACACGGCCGAAAGTACAAGTGTATACACTTGCCTGTGGTGGCGAGTGTGTCGTCTGTCCGGAGCGTCCCCATCGAAGCGTCGCGTCGGCGGTGGTCCGTCTGAAACAGGATAACGGCGATGTCAGATCGCGCTTTTTGTCATTCCTATTACAGTTTGTTTCTAAATTTGGGGGGCTATCCTAACAGTCAAAAAGTCACGTCTTTTGATGATTGGTTCGGCCTAGATCGACGGCTATCCTATGTGCACAGAAAATCAGTTCGTTCGTCGATTTTTCTACGGTGGACATTATTTTAAAGATGCGTAAATAAAATTTAGTTGTCGTTGACAGTTTTTAAATTAGGTTTTGATTCTCTATCGTGGGGGTTCTCACTATGCGTTAGAGGACTAACCTTTTGACGTCGTTCAAAAAGCGGATGTCGGATTTGAACGGCGATGTGTCGGCGTCGTCTGCAACTCCTTGGCTGCAGGTAGCATAGTGAGGCACCTCTGGACAGCGAGGTGTATGCATGAAAACAGCGAGCAAGCGGCGATCTCCCTCCCATTGTGGGTAGCGCAACAGATCTTCATGACGACGGCGACGTCGGGTAAAAACACGAGGGTACGGCGATGCACGTGAACTTTGAGGGTCCAAGGGGGCTGTCGATAGTTGAAGGGGTTCAGTGAGAGTTGCTCGGCCCGGTGGGTGGCCGACGACGCAAGCCTATGGTGGTGGGTGGCCGTGAGAAGTCAAAGAGGACAGATTCGCGCAACGTTCGTTGTCGCGCGTCTCAGCAGAAAACCAACGATGAACAGCGTCAAAGGAAAGTTGCAGTAGCTAAAGGACTTCAAGAGGAAGCCAAGGTGGTGGAGTGGTTGCCGGAAGTGTTCGGTGGTGGTCGTGCGCCGACGTTGAAGAACAATGCACAGATCTGTCAAAAACAGCCGCTAGGGCTTGTTTCAACGGTTTTTCGAAGAGATCGAGATGAGAGAAGTGAGCAAGGAGGGATGCAGTCGATAGGGGGGTTCGATAGGAGTCCAACTGTGGTAGATTGGTCGTCGACGGTGGTCGGAGGTGGCCAGGCGACTGGTTTTTCCAGCGATGTCACAGATCTGTCAAAACTGCCCTTGAGGCTACTTCGAGAGGTGTTTTGAGGAGGTAGAGATGAGGGAAGAGGGAAATGGAAATTGCAGATGATAGGAGGGTCAAATAGGAGTCAAGTGGAGGCAACGACGGTCAGAGGGGGCGTCCAGAGAGGCGGCGGTGGCCATGCAAAGCGGCGGCGGCCTGGGTTGTCAAAAAACTGGATTCATGCGGGTTTTGGGGGAGATAGAGAGGAGATAGGAGAGGGGGAGATGGTTGTGTTGGATATGGAAGACGTTTGTACACCCTTGTGGGGGATGTACGAGGGAATACGGACCTCGAACATCGCGTACACGAAGTCGTGTGCAAAGGGAATCTGTTCCCTTGCGGAGAGGATCTCTGGATGAGTAGGAAAGTCGCATTATATATGCATAAGTGCATGCGACATATGGTTAATAAAGGGGGAATATCTTAAGCTTATGTTGTACCATGCATATGGTACAACTTAAGCTTATAATGTGCCATGTATCATGGTACACCTTAGTTAAATTGTTCCAAAGGAACAATTTACCCTAAAATAACTACCTTGGGGGCTATAAATAAGACCCAAGGGTAAGCCATTTCTTACACTTTTGCATGGCATTTCTTGCATGCATTTCATTCTAGCGAAGCTCTGCCGAAATCCTTCCTCTCTCTTTATCCAAGTTCTTAATCTAAAGTAGAGATTTAGATTGTGGATTTAGTAGCCTTACTCCGTTCGTGAGAAGACTCGATCCGTCGTGGCGAATCCGAAGGCAAAGTTCCGAGACTACCGTGCCGCATACGCAAGCGTAAGTCTCAACTTTATTTATCGATCCTAACTCTGTTTTGGCAGGATCCTACATTGGTATCGGAGCCATACGGGTTCGCCCCGGTCAAACCGCCGCCCCGTCGAAACTATGAACGAGTCGTTGTCTTTTTCACGAATGGGTCTCCTACCATTACGGATATGGTAGGAACGCTTCGTGACGGAGAGAACGCAGCGGTTGTTCTTTTCACGTTAGGGTCTCCTATCATTACGGATATGGTAGGAACTCTCCGTGACGGGAAGAACCGACCGTTCACGTAGTATGTTATTCATTTTTGGCACACGGCCATTAGGAAATAACTAATTTCTCGACGAACGGGTGCTTCATCGACGAACGGGTACTTCATCGAGGAAGAAGGTGGTAGTTATTTCCATCGGGGAAGATGAAATTTGGTGCATGTGCACCATGGCCAAATGGGCTATGTAGGCCATGCACCCCCCCTCCCCAAGCGGAGGGGGTTGGCTACGGCCAATAACCACCGGCGACCACCCCATCACGGGGGAGGAATGTGTGCGGCAACCCCATTCAAAGGGGGTGGCCGGCCATGGCCAAAGGGGCCATGGCCGGCCAATGCCCAAATGGCCTTGGCCATGACCGGCAATGGCCAAGCCGGTAGTGGCCGGCCAAGGCCAGGCCGGCAATGGCCGGCCTCGGCCTCGGCCGGCCGGCCTGGCCGGCCAGGGCATGGCCGGCCCTGGCCGGCCTCGGCCAGGGCAGAGGCCCTGGCCGAGGGGCCAGGGCCCCATGGCCGGCCAGGGCAGAGGCCCTGGCCGGCCCTTGGCCGAGAAAAGTTGAAGACCAAATTATTGGTCGACCAATTTTGTTGTTTTGGTCGACCAATCCGACAGAAGGCCTTGGTCGAATTTGAACGTGCCGACTAGCCCATACGGGGTGTCCATAGTGCTCTACTCCTTGAAGATTAGCCATAGTGCTCTACTTCATGCGAGATTAGCCGTAGTGCTCTACTCCTTGAAGATTAGCCGTAATGCTCTACTTCATGCGAGATTAGCCATGTCATTGTGCTCTACTCTACGGAGATTAGCCCAATGAACTTATAACGGTGTGCTCTACTCTACGGAGATTAGCCAATGTGTTTTCAAATTTTTTGAAAAAGGTATTTTCAAATAGGTTATGTCTCGTCCTTAATCGGGATAGCGCAATTTAGAATTCCAAGTCCTACCACGATCTGGCCATGGTTATCTAACCCATGGGTGTGTAGAACAGGTCTCGTGGCTTGGCAATTGTTGCGCTAAAATTCTTTGCGCAAACTCTCACCTATTCTATTTTGAAAGATATGTTTTTCAAAAGTATTTTTCTGCTGCTGATACCATACGGGTATCATTTATGATTTCTTTTTACTTGAGATAAGTAAGAGGGATACTTTGAAAGTTACTTCTAGATGGTAGTTGGGAACGTAGTGAACTTCTCGATTCTAGAGTAACATTTCAACGCATCCAAGGAACTTATCAAGTGTTTAAAGAATCAAAACTTTATGCATAGAATTTTGATCGTGTTTTTCATTTTCTTTGCAGTTTTTTGATTCGAATATGTCTACCGCTTCTAAGAACATTGTCGCAGAGCTTAACAAAGGTGAAAAGCTCAACGGCGACAATTATAAACTTTGGTCAATTAAAATCCAATATGTTTTGGAGGAGCAAGATGTGCTTGAAACACTCCAAAACATAATGGAAGAACCTGAGTTGGGCAATACGGCCCAACACAAGAGGGACCGGGAAGCTTATGAGACTTGGACTCGAAAGAACAAAATAGCACGTATTACGTTACTGTCCGCAATGGACAATGACATAATGCGTCTATTTCGGGAATTCGATCTAGCCAAAGACATATGGTCTGAGCTAGAAATAAAGTTTGGTGGAACTTCGGTTACCAAACTCCGCTCCTTAAATATTCAATTTGATTCGTACAAAATGCGGCGAGATCATTCTATGAAGAAGCATCTCCGCCACATGGCGAATCTCATATCTGAATTAAAGGATGCGGGTGTTACGCTGTCTGACGAACAGCAGATCCAAGCAGTCATTCGTTCACTCCCAGATAGCGGGGATAACATGAAAATGCACCTCACTCATAATGAGTGCATTAAAACTTTAAGCGATGTATCGAAACACCTCGAACTCGAGGAAGAGCGGATTCAAGCCGCAAAACCAAGTGCAGAAGTGCACATGGCCGCTAGTTCCTCACATGGAGGAAATAAGCGGAAGAATAAACGCTTAAGGTTTGTGAACGAACGAAAGCAAGAACCGGAAACCTCAAAGAAGACTAAGAACAAAAAGTGGCAAAAGAATGTGCACTCAAAGAAGAAAAAATTGAAGAAGATCAAGTGCTTTAAGTGCAACAAGTACGGTCACTTCGCCCGTACATGTACGGATGGAAGTGATAAGGTAACTTGTAGGGCTAGTTACATATGTGTTTCTAGTTCCGTGTTTCTTGCTGAATCTAACTATTTTTGGTTGATTGATTCAGGGGCCACAGACCACGTAGCGAAGGACAGAAGGTTCTTCGTAGAGTATCGAAAGATAACTCAAGGAACAAAGTGGATATACGTCGGCAACAACACTCGTGTTGAAGTCAAAGGCGTCGGAACATGCAAGCTAGTTCTCGACAACGGCCGGACTTTATTATTGCACGACGTCCTCTTTGCTCCAGATATTAGAAGGAATATCGTATCCGTGGTCATGTTAATGTCTTTAGATTATGAATGGAGGTTCTATAAATAAAAGGTTGACCTTGTTTGTAATAGTTCTTTAATTGGGTCTGGTAATGTTTGTAATGGATTAATTGTTTTAAACACAATGTACGATGATTCTTCTTCCATTAATGAAAGTTTCCATTTGACAAATGCTTCTAACTCTGAATCTGAGATCATTTGTTGGCATGCAAGACTTGGTCATATTGGACCAACTAGAATGGATAGACTTGCCAAAAGTGGCTTGCTATCTAATGTTTCAAAAGTTGAAATGTCAACTTGCGAACATTGTCTTGTAGGGAAAACTTGTCGCAAGCCGTTTGGAACTGGCACAATGGCCGAAGTTCCATTACAGCTTATCCATTCGGACATTTGCGGTCCAATGAATGTTAAGACAAGACGCGGGAAGTCCTATTTCATCACATTCATTGATGACTTCACCCGTTTCGGTCATATTTATTTGATTTCCCACAAACATGAAGCTTTATCATGCTTCAAAAACTATATGAGTTTAGTGGAAAATCAACTAGATCGCAAGATAAAGGTCTTGCGAACCGATCGGGGTGGAGAATATCAATCAACGAGTTTTAAGGAACTCTGTGATGAAAAAGGCATAGTTCATCAAATAACTATGCCTTATACTCCGCAACAAAACGGTGTTGCGGAAAGAAGAAATAGGACATTGATGGAAATGGTCCGATCAATGATGTCTCAGGCAAATTTGCCCATCACCTTTTGGGGTGATGCATTATTGACGGCAGCATTCATCTTAAACCGTGTACCCTCGAAGTCGGTAAGTTCTACTCCTTATGAGTTGTGGAACAATAGAACTCCAGACTTAAGCACTCTAAAACCTTGGGGTTGTGCCTCTTATGCACATTTATCCTCTCACAAATATGGCAAACTTGGGCCACGTGGGAGGAAGTGTATCTTCATCCGATACGCTGAAAACTCCAAAGGATATGCTTTCGTCGGTCAAGAGGACAATGGGGGTCTTATAGAATTCGAATCGAGGGATGTTGTCTTCTTGGAAAATGAGTTTCCAAGACAGGGTGAGATAAGTCAAGACTTATCCTTGTTTGAGACTTGGGATCAAGAAGGATCGGAACGTTCGAGTGGGAGAATTCTTGGTGAAGAAGAAAATACGTTTCAAACTTCACCAATGAATGATACGAACGATACCAATCCTATTTCGAGTGGGAGTGATGTTATTCCAAGTGGGAGTGATGTCATTCCAAGTGGGAGTGATCAAACTCAAACAAGACGTAGTAATCGAACGAGGCTAACACCTCTGAGATTTGAGGATGAATTTCCTCAAACATTCATGACATTACTACAAGATGATGACGAACCTGCAAATTTCAAACATGCCGTCACATGCACTGCTAAAGATAAATGGATAGCGGCAATGGAAGAAGAACTTCAATCCATGAATACAAACCAAGTCTGGGACTTGGTTGATTTACCTAAGGGACGTAGAGCCATTGGGAACAAGTGGGTTCTCAAAATCAAGCATAAGGCTGATGGCTCCATCGAGAAATATAAAGCTCGCCTTGTTGCGAAAGGTTTCACGCAACAGGAAGGAATAGACTACGAAGAGACTTTCTCTCCTGTCGTGCGTTTTACCTCCATTCGCTTAATTCTGGCAATGGTGGCTTGTTTGGACCTCGAGTTACATCAGATGGATGTAAAGACTGCTTTTCTTAACGGAGAACTAGATGAGGAGATCTACATGGAACAACCAAACGGGTTTGTACAAGAAGAAAACAAACATAAGGTTTGTAAACTTCGTAAATCCATATATGGTCTTAAACAATCCTCAAGGCAGTGGTATATGCGCTTTCAAGAAGTCGTTTTGTCGTATGGTTTCTCCATGCTTGACGAAGACAACTGCGTATATATTAAGAGGATTAAAAACAAGTATGTAATTATGTCTCTTTATGTAGATGACATACTTATAGCCGGAAATGATAAGCGTCTTATCTTGGATATCAAAGCTTGGCTTTCATCCGTCTTTGAGATGAAAGACATGGGTGAAGCTGCATATATCCTTGGGGTTAAGATCTCAAGGAATCGTTCCAAGAAACTTCTTTCTCTCTCTCAAGAGACATATATAAAGAAAGTTTTAGAACGGTTTAATATGCAGGACTGCAAGCCAATTGATACTCCAATAAGCAAAGGCGAGGGTCTATGTTTGGAAATGTGTCCCAAAGATCCAAAAGAAAAGAAAGCTATGGAAAAGGTTCCATACTCCAGTGTTGTCGGGAGTCTGATGTACGCTATGATGTGTACCAGACCGGACATTTGCTATGGTGTTGGTATGGTAAGCCGTTACCAATCCAACCCAGGACAGGCACACTGGAAAGCGGTGAAGAGGATATTAAGGTACCTCAAAGGGACTGCGGACTATGTGTTATGCTATCACGGCAATACCTTGAGACTCGAAGGCTATACCGATGCTGATTGGGCAGGTGATCTCGACGAGCGAAGATCTACCTCAGGCTTTGTTTTCTTGCTCGGGAATGGTGCAATATCCTGGAGCAGCAAGAAACAAACCTTCATCGCTCTATCAACCATGGAAGCCGAATTCGTAGCATTCAGCATGGCGGTCCAAGAAGCTGTTTGGCTTAGGAAATTCTTAGACAGGCTGACGAATGCCACTGACTCAAGCACTGTTCCTATATACAGTGATAGTCAAGCTTCGATTGCCTACGTCAAAGATCCTAAATTTCATTGTAAGACCAAACACATTGACATTCGATTCAAGTTTGCGAAGGACTATGACAAACGGAAGGAAGTAGACATAGGATACATATCCATGCATGAGATGATAGCGGATCCCCTTACTAAGGCGATCCCTAGAGATGTGTTCTACAAACACTTATCATCTATGAGAATGCGTAGGTGCTGAGCTGTATCTTGTAATATTTCCCATGTCTATAGAAGATCAAAGTTTAATAAAAGAAAGAAGTTCTTTTATATATTGCATACAAGTTTCTTACAAATGATTTTATACATTTGTGTTTAAGTCTCAGCTATTTTATTGTGTGTATGTCTGACAGATTAAGGTTGGCTCTCTCACATGAGCAACCGCCTTATCTTATCAGATGGATAAGATAAAGATGAGACTAGTTTAAAGTCAAAATCATTAGACAAATGATTTAGAGTCGTGACTTAAACAAGATAGTCAAATGAAAGATCTGCATCATATGGATGCTTACAAAAGATCTAAGATCTGTATCACAAGGATATTTGAAAGAGATCTCATAGGATTTTTAAATCCTATCTGTCTTATGCAGGATGAGAGTCCGTGAATATTTCACGAGTAGTAAGGGGACTCAAAAAGATAGGCACTGTGGTGTCTGATCTTTTCATCCGTACAACATCATTAAGACATACTCTCCTTGGGAAAGGAGTGATGTTGTAATACGTGTTCATACCACGTATGCATTTCGACCACTGAGTTAGTAGCAATAGTGTTTGCTATTATGTGAGACTCAAAGGCCATACGGGTCTTAACTCTTACCCTCAAGGACTCCAATTGGTTCCTTTAGATTTGACGAGATGATCGCTATCTTAGCGTGTTGCTAATGGGCTATGATAATTCGGCTCGGCGGGGCACGTTAGAAAAGCGAATCAAGTCAAGATCAGAAGGTTCGCAAGAAGAGGAAGATTGATTTCATATTCACATTTGGACTTTAAATGATTCAAAGCTGGCCAGCCAATTGTAATCCAGATGGGATTCAATTGTTGAATATAAAGTATGAGAAATGTGAAGAAATAATCTAGGGTAAAGCATGCGTTGAACTACTCAACTTTGCACCTTCGAGGTCGTTGTGTATCTCTAACAAGTGCACAACAACAAACTCTACGCGCATGACGGTCGCACGGTCTATTTCTCGGTATGATAGATGAAAGAACTAAGAGAAAGACGTTCTCTTACAATCCCCTCAAGTGTGAGTAGGAGATGTTGGATATGGAAGACGTTTGTACACCCTTGTGGGGGATGTACGAGGGAATACGGACCTCGAACATCGCGTACACGAAGTCGTGTGCAAAGAGAATCTGTTCTCTTGCGGAGAGGATCTCTGGATGAGTAGGAAAGTCGCATTATATATGCATAAGTGCATGCGACATATGGCTAATAAAGGGGGAATATCTTAAGCTTATGTTGTACCATGCATATGGTACAACTTAAGCTTAAATGTGCCATGTATCATGGTACACCTTAGTTAAATTGTTCCAAAGGAACAATTTACCCTAAAATAACTACCTTGGGGGCTATAAATAAGACCCAAGGGTAAGCCATTTCTTACACTTTTGCATGACATTTCTTGCATGCATTTCATTCTAGCGAAGCTCTGCCGAAATCCTTCCTCTCTCTTTATCCAAGTTCTTAATCTAAAGTAGAGATTTAGATTGTGGATTTAGTAGCCTTACTCCGTTCGTGAGAAGACTCGATCCGTCGTGGCGAATCCGAAGGCAAAGTTCCGAGACTACCGTGCCGCATACGCAAGCGTAAGTCTCAACTTTATTTATCGATCCTAACTCTGTTCACTACTACAGATTTGGGCTTGGGTAACGCCACTTAGATAGCGCTTATAAAAAGCGCTATCTAAGTGAGGTCTTGTATAGCGCTTGTGCACTTATAGAAAATAAAAATAAATCAAAATTAAGGTACAAATCACTTAGATAGCGCTTTTTGTTAAAGCGCTATCCAAGTAATACCTTACATAGCGCTTTTTGTTAGTGCTATGGTACTAATCGTTATGTAAACACTTTTATTAAAAAAAATAAATACATAGAATCCGTTAGATAGCGCTTAAAAAAATAACCCTAACTTCCCAAGCCCTAAACTCTTTCCCCTCGTCTCTTTCCCATCTCGACTGCTTCGACCTCCCATCTTCGAGATCTGGCGGGCGAGCGTGGAAATAAGCATTCGGCGTCTCCGAGATCGTCCTCATTGGCCGCTGCGACTTCAACTCCTTCGGCAGCCACGGGTCTACCTCCCATCTCCGATTCCGCCACTTTCCCTCTCTCCCCCTTGCTCGATCCTACCACAATGTTAGGGCTTTGGTGTTCTTTTCCCTCTCTCCCTCCCTCCCTCCATCCTTCAATTCAATTCCATTCGCAGTAGCCGTCCATGGAGGACGAAGGCGCCCTCAGCTTCGACTTCGAGGTTCAAGATCTTTGATTTGAATGTTGGAGCCATCTTGGGAGTTTCAAATTCGGAGGTCCCAATCTTGCAGACGGTATACTCTAGCATAAAAGGGCTTCTCAAAATTCACAACCCCAGCCTGCTGATCACCGTCGCCGACGTCGATCTTAATGTGAAGAGTGCTCTCAAGATGGCCGCTGAAGGTAGTCGGAACAAGACGGCGTTGGTTCTTCTTCCAGGTCGTTCGATTCCTAGGGTTCTATAGATGGCCGACCTAAGGCCAGCAGCCCTACCAAGTGAGAACCATCGTTTGCATTTGTGATCAATTTATTCATTTTCCCCCTCAAACTGTAACGCTCAACTAGTTCATTTCATATACGTGTCGCAGACTGGAATCGGATGAGGATATCGGTCAACATCATCACCTAAAATCGGGCAGCGTCTCTCCAGAGGCTCCTCTGATCCCTTCAGAATGCCTTCTACCTTGGAGACGAAATCCCTCTCACCTTCAACATGGACAGCAGTGTCAACGAGGAGACGCTGAAGGCCGTTGGATCGTTCAACTGGACGCACGGCCCCAAAGTCATGAGGAGGAGAATCATTCAGGGTGACTTGATTCGAGCGGTCATCGAGAGCTGGTACCATGTCTCCGGCGGCGGCGGCGGGAACCATAGGCGTAGCTTCCGGCAGACGGTGTGCCGGCATTGGCTGAGGAGTCTGTGCATGAAGGGAGATGCTTGTGGGTTCCTTCATCAGTATGATAAGGCTAGGATGCCAGTCTGCTGCTTCTTTCGGATGTACGGCGAGTGCCGGGAGCAGGATTGCGTTTATAAGCATACCAATGAGGACATCAAGGAGTGCAATATGTAAGACCCTTGCTTAATTACTCAAGTTTCTTGATTGGTTCTTTTAGTTAACATCTATTTCGGAGTGCAATATAGATTAATTAGGCAGAAGAAGTTCTTAATTGTGAACCCTTTTTCTCCCTATCTGCCTAATCATTAACTCGTTACTCAGCTAACTTCCTAATCATTTTGAGACAAAACTCCAACAACATTGTATCTTTTAGTTAGCAAACTGTTCTAAGACCACAAACACTTGCAAAAACCTTGGTCCTAATTTCAATGTCCAGCACATGAAATTTTGTCTCATGATTTTTGTTGTTGGATAAATTCTGACAAATTGAATTTTTTTAATATAATCTTATTACAACAAGATTTAATCTATTCGTTTTTTCTTCTGAAAAACAGGAGGATTGGGTGCTTTGTAGGGTGTTCTACAAGAGTAGAGGAATAGGGATGTCATCCATACGCCATGTATATTGTGGAATTGTTTGTGGAGCCGCATGGTGCACATTTTTGTGCTCCTGCAGTTTGGAGCTTTGGTACAATGCTGTACTGATACTGCTAACAGGACACATGAAGAATACAGAAATTGCAATTGATGCTCTTTCTATCTGGTATGTGGTGATGCTGTTGTTTTCATTAAATCTGTTTTAACCTAAAATTTAATGTGTTTTCATGTTGATGATGATGCTGCAGCCTCAACATCAATGGATGGGAAATGATGATATCTCTTGGTTTATTGGCTGCGGCAGGGTAAAGTACCAATTACATACATTTCCTCACCCTTAGGGTATGTAATTGATTAGCAAATTCTTCATTTGATTCCTTAAATATACACTTTTGTTCTTCATTTTTCATATACATTTTTGGTCTGCAATCACTACTACAGATTTTGGACAACAACATTGGCTGGGGTCACTGGTTTACTTTAAGGGACTTAGAAGTTTCAACCAATCGTTTAAAATATTGGGCCGATACCGACACATATCAGCTTTAAAATATTGTTTTTCAAGCGGGCTGATTGAATGCAGAAAAATCAGCCAATTTCACAGATATTGGCTTAATACGACTAATGCAGGAGGGTATATGAGATTATAAGTATCAAAATTTGGAACGTTACCATTTTTATGATCTTTGAAGTAATCTATCATTTTCCTATCAACGTTTGCAATGCCAAAACCCTAGTTGTCATAAGCTGATATTCTTTCTTGCATCCAAAATAGAAATCTAATCAGTTAGAAAAGATCCAGTAACAGTGTTGAGTGGTTGGTTTGCTTAATCTCTTTATCATATTTGGTGAAGTCAAATATAATAAGCCAGATCATGTTGGTTTATGCTACTTATCTTAGTGAACTCTTCTTTTCCTGTTGACTCTGGCCTATAAGTTGGGTTTTTAGTGGAAGCATTAAATTGGATCAAACATAAGTGTTTTAATGTTATCAGAACATGCTAAACATGCTTATTGATAAGTGGAATTTTAATATTAAATATTGGAAAATCTGAACTTTCCTAAATTTCCTTGCAAGGTAGATGAAGGGCATGCTTGGATAGCCTCCGTCCAAAGGATGATAATCTTAGATGCCATTTTTCTTATGGTTTTGTGCAATCCAGGATTGGCTTGTTAGGATGTTATTTTTTGACAACAAATCCAAAGAATTATAATCCAAATAGTAGGCCAATTTTGAATTAGAAAAAGAGAGGTCCTGACATCTTTTTTTAAGCCGAAGATTTTTTGGGGGCCATGAAACTGCATTTAATAAAATTACTGGTCATAATTTATGGAATTAATATGGCATTCAAACAAAGTTTTTGGATTGCAATCTAATGGATTTTTTCCCCTTTGGAATGTGTGTTACAATGGATTCTAATTCAAGATGAAATCCAACTGTTTTTTTCTAACCATCTAAAAAACCTTAATAATTCCAATGCAACTCTATTTTGAAGTTTCTACTGGATCAAAACAAGTTTGGATTGAGATCTAATTAATCTCCATCGCTCACAAAGAAAGCCAAATGGCTATTGTACTTACTTTTTTTAATGTTGTTACCTAAAAGGCAAACTAACACTGCAAGCGATCTGATATTAAAAACACTTTATTAACTAGCTTTTGGGCAAGTGCAGTGCATGTCTTACACGACCATTAAAAATGATGATGATTAATCTGATGACGATGTCGATATTTCTTGTTTTGCTTAATCCGAGTTTTTTAGTGAGAGAGAAAACCAAAGTACTATAGACTTTGCCGAAATTGTAGATTACATATGTATGTTGTTTCGAATTATATTAAGATTAATTTGGGGAAAATAAAGTTACAGATTGAAAAGGTTATTCTGTAAAATGAAAAGTATGACTGAATCCTTTTGCAGATTGAGATCTAATTAATCTCCATGATGGCAGGGCAGGCTTACGAGATGATATTCTCGACGATGGGTATCGATGGAGGAAGTACGGGCAGAAGGTGGTGAAGGGTAATCCAAACCCAAGGTTAGCAAAAACTATGCCTATCCTTAATTTGCATATTGAGTGATGATATTGGTGTGCAATATGTAATGAAATTGAGTCGATCACAAGCCTTATTGCTTAAGATTTTCTACTAGAATCCTTTTGCAAATCGTAAAACACCTTAATATCCAAACTGGTTCCAAGAACTTTACAGTTTACACCTCTCTTAATTTTCTTCAGAGAACATTTGCAGAAATGAAATTTGTGTATTTTTTGTTGTGTATTTGTGGATCAAATTTCATGGTAAAAGAGTTGATTCCTCTTGGGGTTGACGTTCCACCTGATTATGCTCAGATACACTTTGGTTCTTTCTTTCCAAACTCATAATCAATACACCTTGAGTTTGACAGGGAGTTGAGAATATGATTGCAATTAGCATATCTTTTTTGTGTTTATTTGAGAGATTTTAATTTAGAAAGTTTCTTTATAATTGAGTTTATTGGGCAGTAAGTTATTTATTTTATTAAGCACCAGGCTTTTATTGTGTATATAAAGGGCTTTGCCTATACTTATAAATGAATGAGAATAAATAGAGTTTCATTTCTGAGTCTAATATGGATATTTATTGTTAAGAACAAATGCCATGTGAATATCATGTAATTTCTTGATGATTCACGTCTTGAAGCTGAATTATATCTGAACTGCAGCTTGACAGAGCATCGCTGCTGGATGAGGCCATCTCCTATGTTAAAGCCCTCCAAATGCAAGTACAGGTGTGAAGATACTGTCCATAAAGGAAATCCAATACTCTGTAATATCATGTTATGTCAGTTCCAACATTGTTCTATCATAACGTAGATCTTGTCAAGCGGTGGTCTTTGCCATTATCCTTGGATGTCACCTTCACCCATGACATGCTTACACCCGCGGCCATGACGATCGCGATCAGGCCAAACGCCGTCAGCAATATGAACCATCAGGCTCCATTCACGCTGGAGATGCTCCAAGCCCCCAATGGCTACGGATACAACAATGGATACGAGAATTCTGTGAACTCGTACATGAACCACCACCACCACCACCAGCACCACCACCAGCAGCAGCAGGGTCATGTGTACACCAAGGCCAAGGATGAGCCCAGAGAAGACTCGTTCATCGACTCTGTTATGTTGAAATTGAACAGGGATGTGTTGTAGTAAAACCACCGGTTTGTATGCTTCTTGATAGGGTTTTGCGTGTAAATTTGATGGAGGATATTGAAAACCTTAGTTTCATTTGTTCATTTTTTTGGAGGCATTTTTTTCCAGTCACCACTGGCAGTAATAAGGCCTCTGTAAAGTGGATATTATGGTACAGAGATGAATTGTGAAATATTTTGTATTGAAAATAAAGCGACTTAAGAGCCTCTGTCGGATCTGGTGTCAATTTGTTTAGCTGAGGATTTACTGAATTTGTTTGATTTTTTTTAAAAAAATAATTAAACATTAGCCACGGCCAGTCCAAACATTGGTAAACCACTTAGATAGCGCTTAAAAAACGCTATCCAAGCTACCATAGCGGTAGCTTGAATAGCGCTTTTGTAAGCGATATCTTAGTAAACCACTTAGATAGCGCTTATAAAAGCGCTATCCAAGGGCAAAATCCAAATTTCTCGAACCACTTAGATAGCGCTTAAAAAGCGCTATCCAAGCTACCATAGCGGTAGCTTAGATAGCACTTTTATAAGCGCTATCTTAGTAAACCACTTAGATAGCGCTTATAAAAGCGCTATCCAAGCTACTATAGCGGTAGCTTGGATAGCGCTTAAAAGCGCTATCTAAGTGTAAAAAAAAGCGCTATGCAAGCGTTTTTTTGTAGTAGTGGTTTTGGCAGGATCCTACAGGTTGGAGTCTTGGGGGTGATGTAGGGGATCGTCAGCGATGGGAGGAGGTCAACAGCGGCGACGGCCGGCAGCTGGGCGTGCGTTTCTAAAGAGCTGGGTAGCAGTTCTTCTTCCTTGCAGCCAAGAGCAGGGTATGGGGAGATTCGGATGCTTTGCGTGGAGGAGGAGGGAAGAGGGAAGAGATGGAAGGTGGGTGGTGGCCGGAGGATCGTCGGAGACGATGGGAGGATGCATGGCGTGATTGGTTGCATGAGAAAGATGGGTGCGGCGGCTGCTAGCTTCTCTCCCTAGGGTTTTTGTGTGAAGGCTAAAATACATGCTAAGTTTGCTAAATGGAGTTAAAGGGGGGTACACTTTGGGTTAAGAGGAGAGAGAGTGTGAGAGGGGGGTGTGTGCAAAGAGGGGGAAAGGAAGGTATGGGTAGCAAATGAAATCCTACAATTCATGCTACGTAGGGATTTCTAGGGATTTGATTAAGGATTTGAATTTGAATGTTGATTAAGGCTAATTGGGCTTGATTTTTGATTAGTGATTTGGGTGGGCTAGGGGTGTCAGAAAAATACGAAAAAATATGGAGACGACCGTAACGAAGAGAGGCTCGGGGATACGATGGTCGATCATGCATTTGGTCCACAAAAAATGAACAGAAAAAAATAAAGATCCGGCGATTAAGTCTAAAGCGTCGACGACCCTCCAATCAAACCTGATTTGTAGGAGAACGACCCGTAAAATGACGTTCACTAAAAATCCCACAAATAACTACTCTTCCATACGGTCACAACGACAGATCACGTCGTATAGTCCGGATCCAAGAAGAGGCCAAATAAAATACGCACAAAAAAAGAGTCGTACGCACAGAAAATACAAACGGTCGGAAAGCGGCCGTTACATTCTACACACCTTAGAAATGATTCCGTCCTCAGAATCACTTATGATAATAATAATAATATCTATATACACTTATGCCTACAACTCTCCTATTCCACACAATGATTGCAAATCCTATAACTTATTATTAGTGTTCCTCAACAATTCATCATAAGTCGTCTCTCCGCTGAATAAGCTACAACTAGAGACACATCCTAGCACCTGACTATAGATCCCCATTACCGTCTACCAATCTACAATCATCTCGTCTCTAATATATATTCTCTATCATATTAACTCATAAATTCAACCTCCATAATCTATGAACCATCAAGCCACATCTATCCTTACCCCTATCATCTAATATCCTAATTATATAAAATACGTCTTCCTAACTATCCATTCATCTCAACATGTCGTGTTATCTCGAGTGTCTTCTCACGTCAACTTAATAATCAAGTCTTGATGCTTTTAAATGCTCCACTCATTCTTATGATCACCCTACCTCATACTATCACGTTCCTGGCTACTCCTATCTATCACTCGTCCAAGTTTTAGATCGATTAAGTACTCATTTTCATGTATATAATTTCATCCAACCAGAATTTTCCATTGAGTCCATCACACATTGGTATCATTAATAAGTCTTGGACACCTCATTCTTTTCATCTGAAAGGAATCTAATCTAATATCTTTATGTCCCAAAATCAACTATCCACCGGTACAACATATCTCATCTCACTCTAAGCCTACCCGCAAACATAACCATATAACAATAATAGCTATCACTAACAATATCATAACAATAAAAAAAATTAACACTCTGAAGAGAAAAAGAGAAGAAGAGAATGTTTTAAAAACATGTGGGAAAAACGTGTGGGGTTGTAGTATTGGATGAGGGGAGATATGGGGTTGTGATCTTGTGATCTAGTTTCAAAAAAAAACTTTAAAGATTCGGTTTAAAAGAAAACAAAAGTTTTGATACAATCACATGCAGCCAAAGTTAAGATATACTATAATATGAAACTAAGTCTAAGGAATTACTAGCTATGACGCTATCCACTCACATGTGAATTCCATCATTCCTACAACTCCATGCATATACATACATGACACAAGAGGCAATCATTAAGATCCTAAAGGATAGCACAGTCATACAGGTCCACACACTCTACCTATATACATGCACCACGACGACATCACAAACCATGGGCCCACTACTAAACTGGAGATGACATAGGCAACTACAAACACTAATGTCCTAACAACAGAAAGGAAGCCGAAACCAAAAGTGTACCGGAATAAGATCGGAAGGAACGAGTTCAAATAAGGCGAGATAAAGAGATAGCTGGTTGGGTGGGACAAAAATATTGCTCAAAATAATTAAATAGATGAAAGAAGATTTACATGTAAAATATGGTATCATATACATTTATACTTATAAAAATACGTAGAAAAGTAAGCAGACGTAGAAAATTACAACTAGGAAAAAGAGTTAGACGAAGGAAAAAGAGGAGGGTGAGGTAGCGATGGGTGAGTAGCGATTGTTTTGCAAATGAAAATAGGTTTATACAAAGATTTTTTTTGAAATGTGAGCACGATGAACATAGAACTAATATATAAATAAAAAATTTAAAGTTCTCTTTAGTTTAGAAAATATTCTAAAAGTACGTACGGTAAGTGGTTAGAAATAAATTTTGTAGTTTAGAAAGAATAATATATATATATATATATATATATATATATATATATTAAATTATCAAAATGATAACAAGGTTTTAAAAACTGAAATACGAAAGATATCGGTTAGAAATAATTACAAGATGGTAACTTGAAAATTACGATCAAGGAGGTTTCAAAATCCAAGAAGGAACTTTAATTCAACCGAAAAGCAAGAAATCTTAAATATATAATAAAGGGTTTTCAAAGAAGTTAAGCTGAGTGCCTCTCTCAAAACAATGTGAGAACTACTCCCAAGCGCAGGAGATCGTGCAAGTAATATCCTGGTGAGTCCAGGTATCGAATCCGCGGGACAACTGACCTGCAAAACTACGAACGTCAATCTGAAAAGAGTAATAATACGATGTTAGCCAACCACCTATCAAACACGAAAATATAGGATCAAGAGTATGGAATAAGAAATGAAAATCCTACGATATTTATGGTGACTTTGGTAGGGGTACAAGTATGGGGAGTTTGTGTTGGGTTTGATTTCATTAGGGTGTGTGCAACCAATGATTATCAATACCTTTTCTATAACTCAACGTTTCGTCCGGTCAGGGCACGAGAACGTCGGAAAGTATGGCGATCAAGCGTATAGAAACGTGCCAAAGGATTAATCACGTGCAACGTCAATTTCATGAAGACAATAAACACAAATCACGAATAGTCCGCAAAGATCAGATTCGAGTCAAGCATGCACACGTCTCCGTATAACATACTCAAACAATAAATGACTAGAAATTGACGAAGCACACAATTATACAATTAAAATAGGGCGAAAAGATATAGAAATCAGTGAATACGACACCCTAACTACGTCAACGCCCACACATATGAAGTGGATGTGCTACGGTTGTGATTTCATTAGGAGTTAATAATCGCTGAAATATCATGCCTTTTATATAACTCAACGCTTCACCCGGTCAGGGCGTGAAGGCGTCGGAAGATGAAACGATGAAAACTAGTCAAAATAGCCGTATACGTATCACTAGCAACATTGATTTCATTAAACGATAAAAGCAATAATAAGTTCAGATTAGTGAACATAAATTGGCTAGCCTTGTCAGGGCCTAGCCATAGGGAACATGAATGATATCGACATTAAGCAAATACCCAACAAATACGTTGTAGAAATCAACATTACTAGCAATTTGGACGTGATAATAGGGCTAAAGACATGAAATTCATCAATTAAATACTCCTAATTACTTCACAACCATAGCACAAAGAGCTTAGCCACGCATGGTGCAAAAACAATCAGATTTGATAGCCAAATACATCGTTATAATAGCCAAATACAATGAAATACACCAAATACGGGGTATAAGTTCAAGAATTTATCACCAAATCTCCACTTTAGAACCCAAAACTCCCTTAGAATAGGAAGAATAGCCTCTGGAATTTTTCAGAATTTTCCCCTGGAGAAATACGCACAGTAGCCGCTCCAAAAGTCCCAAAATACGCCAGAATACGCCCCAAAACCCTAGAAATACGCTTATATAATAGGCATTGCGGGTTTGGGGCGCTAACGGGTCGAAACCCGCATCCGATACTCCAAAACCCAAACCCACGCAGCGGGTTGAATTGTGGCCGTCCGATCTAGGCGTGATCGATCGTGGGTGTGCCACGTGTGCTCCAATATTCGCGCGCGCCCGCCCCGCTTCCGCATCCGACTCAAACTCGGAGTTTAATCGAGGCCGTCCGATCGTGGATCGACGATCCTCATAGCGCCGCGTCGCCCGCTTTCTTCGTCGCTTCTGTGCGCCGTTGGATGAAGATTGAGCGGCCATCGTGATGCCACGTCGACGCTTCGAGGCGCTGTGCTGAGAGTTCGAGCGGGCTAAATTTCGACCGTTCGATCGAAATCGAACGGCCGAAGAATTTACGCGTCGCCCCGTTGATTTGTGCCGTTCGATTGAGCGGGAGTCACTGAGATCGCGCCGCGTGGCGCGCCAAAATTCGTGCGGCGACCGTATTTACGTATTTTCAACGTATTTCTTCCGTATTTCTTCAATTAAATGGTATTCTGCATTCAAAAATACACAGTAATTAGCACAGATCTCAGAAAAATACAAATAAATATTCGTTGGAATCGTGGGATCGAGACGATGCTATGAAAAATATAAAAATGCAGATATACTCAATAAAATTCACGTTTTGTGCACAAATAAAGTAATTTCTCTAATAAATGATGATGAGAAAAATACGAACGCATTAGAGATCAATTAAGCATTATATGAGCAAAAAATAAGACTAATTAGGGGGTTAAATACGCAATATTCACTTCGAATCACACCCCCCAACTAGCGTTTTGCTAGTCCCTAGCAAAAAAGAGCGATAAATACGGATGATCAATAAAAAAATAATTCTATCAATCGCGTATGGCGTGGCTCAATAATACACTTTCCAACATGATCTTCACCATCAATATACACATCCATGAACAAAATCAATCACATGATATTTTCTCTAATTTAGTATGAATAAATAACATACAAGCATCGTTTTGCGCAAGCGAAAGTATATCACGTCGTTTTTCTCTAGTTTTCTTGTTTCCAAGGAATTGGCATATCAAAACAATCATTCAAGACATGGGTATTGAAGTTGCTTAGTATTTTCACCATTTCTTTTCTTTTATTTGTTCCACGTAACGCGCATCAAGCAACATTCACAGAAAAATGTATAACTTGGATCGCTCCATCAAATGAGTGAGTTTCATGTCAATGGCTCCCAATTCAGACGATAATAGGGCATTAGGCCAAAAAGGACCCCTCGGACTGTACTTCTCGAGCCAACCAAGTTATGTATTAGTGCCATACTTATTCATTTTCTTCATTCATTTTTTCTTTTCTCTTCTTCATCTTTTTCTCTTTTTTCTTTGTAAGCAACTCAACACCCATTCTTTGCATATAAACATCAATAACCAAGGCCAAATTCCTCTTCAACTTGAAGACTTTTCAAAAAAATCGCGTATACTCAAGCTTTTTCATCACATTAGCATGCATGAAATAAATTCAAACTATTTCGAGATATTAATCATGGCAATTGAAAATTTTTCATGAATAGCATATTAACGGTAATTCATGAAGGAAAAAAAAATTAATTCAAGCCATAAACAATTTTTAGAACTCAGTTAATGCATAATCATCCGCATTTGAGGAATATGAAGGAGTTTAAAATGGTGAGATTGGTGGTTCATTCTTTCCTTATGCCATGCTTTTGAAAAAAAATCCTAAGGTCTCATACACACCCCCAACTAAAGATGGACATTGTCCTCAATGTCGAAGAGGGTACGAGTTTATTCAAAGCAAGCATCCTAGAAAGCATATAGAAATCTACACTACTAGAAAGAACACACCGTGGTCAAATGGCGGATCACGAATCTTTAATGGTGGAGGAAGTTGTTCAATTTGATCCTTGCGCTCCTCGGCGAGTAATCTTCCTCCTTTAGCTAAATTGGACTCCAGCAACACAACTTCAAGCATCTCTATAAGCTGTTTACCAATGTCCTGCAAGAGATGAGATATGTCAGTCCAAATTATTTTAAAATTCTTCGCCATAAACATATTCCAAATATAGTCATCAAAATAGGTGAAGTAAAATAGAGCATGGTGATGACAACTCCCTGAAAAATGTGCACTACGCTCGGTATGATGCTCGGTCAATATGGAGAGTGGTAAATGATCTTGGGAAAAAAACCGGGGAAGAGAATGGTTCGGGCTTCATAGCGATATTCTTTAAACCAATGTCCCTAGTCGTCTCCTCCTCCTGTTCATCCAAAATTTCTCGCTCATCCTCTACTTTGCACACGCTTCCTGCCATGTCAATGTTTTCATTCGTGACTTCATCGTGACATGGCTCGCTCGGTATACCTGCAATAGAAGATAAACTCACATTAGATTCTGGAAATTGAATTTCAAAAGATTTATTTTCTTCTAAGCAAGTGGAAATCAGCTTAAGATTTTCAATAGATTGCTGAGTCTGCCGACTCCGAGCGAGGAATTTCTCTTGGAATTGATGGGACGTGGCCTCCTGTGTCTGAATAAGCAATTGAACGTCCTCTTTCAAGTGTTGCAAAGGTACGTCTACGCTTTGCTCTCCTTGATCAAGGATTGAAGGCTCCGTTGAATCGCACTCTGAAGTCTCTTTCATGATTTCTTCATTCTCGTGTAAAGACTCCATGTAATTCCACGCCTCTGTCGGCGTCATGACTCCCAAGAATTCCTGCAGCTGTGGTTGTAGTCCACCTAGAAAGGACTCCATAAGCTCTTTCTTTGTGAAACCATGCTGCGGATAGCTCGATATTATGTCTGTGAACCTCCTCCAGGCCTGAAAGAAAGTTTCACAATCATTCTGATTAAAACTAATAATCTTGAGCTTCTCCATCCTATGTTTGTGTGCCTTATCATATTCTGCATCATACAAATTGTTCGTGCAATAGAATTTCATGTATTCCATATACTCCATTTTTAAAGAGAAGACCAAAAAATAATTAAAAAAAAATGCTAGACTATAAGATGGAAGGATCTCACCGAATGTTCCTCCAAACGAACTGAAATCGTAGATCGCAAGTACTGTTGTCCCCGGCAACGGCGCCAAAAACTTGCCTCTCTCAAAACAATGTGAGAACTACTCCCAAGCGCAGGAGATCGTGCAAGTAATATCCTGGTGAGTCCAGGTATCGAATCCGCGGGACAACTGACCTGCAAAACTACGAACGTCAATCTGAAAAGAGTAATAATACGATGTTAGCCAACCACCTATCAAACACGAAAATATAGGATCAAGAGTATGGAATAAGAAATGAAAATCCTACGATATTTACGGTGACTTTGGCAGGGGTACAAATATGGGGAGTTTGTGTTGGGTTTGATTTCGTTAG
This sequence comes from Scilla litardierei, assembly GCA_030789695.1. Lineage (NCBI taxonomy): Eukaryota > Viridiplantae > Streptophyta > Magnoliopsida > Asparagales > Asparagaceae > Scilla > Scilla litardierei. The sequence continues at coordinate 116,333,593 of CM061134.1, forward strand.
GGTGTGTGCAACCAATGATTATCAATACCTTTTCTATAACTCAACGTTTCGTCCGGTCAGGGCACGAGAACGTCGGAAAGTATGGTGATCAAGCGTATAGAAACGTGCCAAAGGATTAATCACGTGCAACGTCAATTTCATGAAGACAATAAACACAAATCACGAATAGTCCGCAAAGATCAGATTCGAGTCAAGCATGCACACGTCTCCGTATAAGATACTCAAACAATAAATGACTAGAAATTGACGAAGCACACAATTATACAATTAAAATAGGGCGAAAAGATATAGAAATCAGTGAATACGACACCCTAACTACGTCAACGCCCACACATATGAAGTGGATGTGCTACGGCTGTGATTTCATTAGGAGTTAATAATCGCTGAAATATCATGCCTTTTATATAACTCAACGCTTCACCCGGTCAGGGCGTGAAGGCGTCGGAAGATGAAACGATGAAAACTAGTCAAAATAGCCGTATACGTATCACTAGCAACATTGATTTCATTAAACGATAAAAGCAATAATAAGTTCAGATTAGTGAACATAAATTGGCTAGCCTTGTCAGGGCCTAGCCATAGGGAACATGAATGATATTGACATTAAGCAAATACCCAACAAATACGTTGTAGAAATCAACATTACTAGCAATTTGGACGTGATAATAGGGCTAAAGACATGAAATTCATCAATTAAATACTCCTAATTACTTCACAACCATAGCACAAAGAGCTTAGCCACGCATGGTGCAAAAACAATCAGATTTGATAGCCAAATACATCGTTATAATAGCCAAATACAATGAAATACACCAAATACGGGGTATAAGTTCAAGAATTTATCACCAAATCTCCACTTTAGAACCCAAAACTCCCTTAGAATAGGAAGAATAGCCTCTGGAATTTTTCAGAATTTTCCCCTGGAGAAATACGCACAGTAGCCGCTCCAAAAGTCCCAAAATACGCCAGAATACGCCCCAAAACCCTAGAAATACGCTTATATAATAGGCATTGCGGGTTTGGAGCGCTAACGGGTTGAAACCCGCATCCGATACTCCAAAACCCAAACCCACGCAGCGGGTTGAATTGTGGCCGTCCGATCTAGGCGTGATCGATCGTGGGCGTGCCATGCCGCTTCCGCATCCGACTCAAACTCGGAGTTTAATCGAGGCCGTCCGATCGTGGATCGACGATCCTCATAGCGCCGTGTCGCCCTCTTTCTTCGTCGCTTCTGGGCGCCGTTGGATGAAGATCGAGCGGCCATCGTGATGCCACGTCGACGCTTTGAGGCGCTGTACACGTCGCCCCGTTGATTTGTGCCGTTCGATTGAGCGGGAGTCGCTGAGATCGCGCCGCGTGGCACGCCAAAATTCGTGCGGCGACCGTATTTACATATTTTCAACGTATTTCTTCCGTATTTCTTCAATTAAATGGTATTCTGCATTCTAAAATACACAGTAATTAGCACAGATCTCAGAAAAATACAAATAAATATTCGTTGGAATCGTGGGATCGAGACGATGCTATGAAAAATATAAAAATGCAGATATACTCAATAAAATTCACGTTTTGTGCACAAATAAAGTAATTTCTCTAATAAATGATGATGAGAAAAATACAAACGCATTAGAGATCAATTAAGCATTATATGAGCACAAAATAAGACTAATTAGGGGGTTAAATACGCAATATTCACTTCGAATCACTGAGCGAAGAATTTAATAAGTAATTTCGAAAATACTTTTAGAGGAAACAGAATTGGCAAAGGGAAAAATTTGAAGGATCAACGATAATCGTCAGGAAACGATCACGTGAATCGAGGGAAAGGAATGTGATCGTATGATGAATACGATTAGGATATGATTCATGAAAGCTACGATGGAATTCTACGGTCGGTAACACACACGTGTAATGATCAAGAAGATGCTAGAAGTCAGGGGTTCTAATTATCGAGCCGTCTAAAGATCAGGAAAACTCAGCACTATGACTTCCTAATGAACTAGATTGTAATAGAGAGATCTCAGGGAAGGGCCCTAAGAGAATCAAGATTACGCTCTGCTGGGCCAGAAGTCGATGGACCCTAGCGAACGACTAATAGAAGGACTCTAGAAATCTAACATGGTCAGAGTCAGGTGAGGGTCAACTAAGGTATCCTAAGACGAGATTGACTAAATCTTAAACAAGACGCATGACTATTAAACCTGGACGTCTACCTAAGTCTTCCTACTATGTAAGACTGGGAAAACCTAATTTAGACTTCTACATGGATATTAATTAAATGCGATACTCTTATTGTTCCGAACTTTTGTGTGACCTGCATGGGCCACCACTAAAACCTATCACGCCCCGCTTCCCAAAACTTCGGAGGCGAAGCGTGACTAAGGCACGCTTAGGCCGGAGCTATGAGGCTCGGACCCAATAAGCGTCTGTGTGGTACTCCAAAACGAAGGAACAGGTCCCTGCAGAAAAGTACGGAACAACAGAGACAATCATTCATTTTATTCCAACAGATATCCAGAAAGAGTACGAAAGCCTAAAACAAGCCCAACACAGCCACAACAGCTGAAAACAAACTACTGGTGCAAGCACCCAACCTAGACAGAAAAAGTAAACGGTGCTACGCACCCAACCTAATAAGCAGGAGAACTCTGAATCAGCAACAGTGAGGAACCTCTAGCTCTGGTCCTCCTTAGGCACGTACTCTGGGTCGACGTCCTTGAGCTCCACGTACTCCGGTAAGTCTGCCTCGTCCACGAACTCCGGCTCGACACCTGACGTACATCACCCAAGAGAAAAGGAACTGTACATCAGGTAAAGTCTACAAAGGAGGGTTAGACTCTACTGCAAGTGTACTGTAATTTAAAGCAACAGTTTACTGGTTGATTAACATGCTGGGGTTATAACAGGGCAGTTAAAGAAAGTAAAACAGTGCAGGAAAAGTAAACATGACAAGCAGTAGCCATAGCGTGTTCTACCGACTACGGGACTAACCTAAACGGGACAAGACAAGACAAGACAATATAAGATAAGACAAGACACGTGTGACTCGAAGGGTTCACGCCTTATGGTTCTAGGGGGATCTAACCCTCTCCCCGTGCACACGCTCAACCCTACCCCACCCAAGTGTACAAGACAAGTCCGTACAAGGGATCACTCACCCTTCTAAGTGAGTGCCATATTGCCCGCAGGCTGTGTATCTGTACAAGCGATCACTCACTCTGCTAAGTGAGTGTCCTATTGCCCGCATGCTGTGTGTCTGTACAAGGGATCACTCTCTCTGGCTTGGAGAGTGCCCTATTCGCCTGCAGGCTTAACCATTTCCAACCGTGACAAGGGATCACTCTCTCTAGCTTGGAGAGTGCCCTATTCACACGCAGGCTTTTTGTAACATGACACGACATGACAAGTGAAAGAGATAGTTCTTTCTATAGGGTCCACACGCACGCACACACAGAATAGCCCTAAGGTATCAGTTGTTGTTGTTGTGCTTAGACTTCGTCATCAAGTCTAAGCTGTCAAGGGGGTCCCGGACGCTATCATTTCACGTCTGGTTCTCTTTGTTTACGTTTTAACAGTTCTAAGAGTCTATGGCCTAAACACGGCCGAAAGTACAAGTGTATACACTTGCCTGCGGTGGCGAGTGCGTCGTCTGTCCGGAGCGTCCCATCGAAGCGTCGCGTCGGCGATGGTCCGTCTGAAATAGGATAACGACGATGTTAGATCGTGCTTTTTGTCATTCCTATTACGGTTTGTTTCTAAATTTGGCGGGGCTACCCTAACAGTCAAAAAGACACGTCTTTTGATGATTTGTTCGGCCTAGATCGACGGCTATCCTATGTGTACAGAAAATCAGTTCGTTCGTCGATTTTCCTACAATGGACAGTATTTTAAAGATGCGCAAATAAAATTTAGTTGTCGTTGATAGTTTTTAAATTAGGTTTTGATTCTCTATCGTGGGGGTTCTTACTACGCGTTAGAGGACTAACCTTTTGACGTCGTTCAAAAAGCGGATGTCGGGTCTGAACGGCGATGTGTCGGCATTGTCTGCAACTACTCGGCCATAGGTAGCACAGCAAGGCACCTCTGGACAGTGAGGTGGAGGCACGAAAATAGCGAGCAAGTGACGATCTCCCTCCCTTTACGGGTAGCGCAATGGATCTTCACGACGGCGGCGACGTCGGGTAAAAACACGTGGGTACAGCGACGCACATGAACTTCGAGGGTCCAAGGGGCTGTCGGTAGTTGAAGGGGTTCAGTGAGAGTTGCTCGGCCTGGTGGGTGGCCGACGGCGTGAGCGTACGACGGTGGGTGGCCGTAAGAATTCGAAGAGGACAGATTCGTGCAACGTTCATTGTCGCGCATCTCAACAGAAAACCAGCGATGAACAGCGTCAAAGGAAAGTTGAAGTAGCTAAAAGACTTCAAGAGGAAGCCAACGGTGGTGGAGTGGTTGCCGAAAGTGGTCGGAGGTGGCCGTGCGCCGGCGTTGAAGAACATCGCACAGATCTGTCAAAAACAGCCGTTAAGGCTTGTTTCAACGGATTTTCGAAGAGATCGGGATGAGATAAGTGAGGAAAAAGGGATGCAATCGATAGGAGGGTTCGATAGGAGTCCAACGGTGGTAGATGGTCGTCGGTGATGGCCGGAGGTCGCCGGGCGACTAGTTTTTCCGACGATGTCGCAGATCTGTCAAAACTACCATTGAGGCGAGTTCGAGAGGTGTTTCGAGGAGGTAGAGATGAGGGAAGAGGGAAATGGAAATTGCAGATGATAGGGGGGGTCAACGAGGAGTCAAGTGGAGGCGACGGCGGTCGGAGGGGGCTGCCGGAGAGGCGGCGGCGACCGTGCAAAGTGGCGGCGGCCTGGGCTGTCAAAAAACTAGATTCTTGTGGGTTTTGGGGGAGATAGAGAGGAGATAGGAGAGGGGGAGATGGCTGGAGTCTTGGGGGTGATGTAGGGGATCACCGGCGATGGGAGGAGGTCGCCGGCAACGGCGGCCGATGGCTGGGTGTGCGTTTCTAAAGAGCTGGGTGGCAGTTCTTCTTCCTTGCGGCCAAGAGCAGGGTATGGGGAGATTCGGATGCTTTGCATGGAGGAGGAGGGAAGAGGGAAGAGGTGGAAGGTGGGTGGTGGCCGGAGGATCGTCGAAGACGATGGGAGGATGCCATGCGTGATTGATTGCGTGAGAAAGATGGGTGCGGCAACAGCTAGCTTCTCTCCCTAGGGTTTTTTGCGTGAAGGCTAAAATACATGCTAAGTTTGCTGAATGGAGTTAAAGGGGGGTACACTTTGGGTTAAGAGGAGAGAGAGTGTGTGAGAGGGTGTGTGTGCAATGAGGGGGAAAGGAAGGTGTGGGTAGCAAATGAAATCCCACAATTCATGTTACGTAGGGATTTCTAGGGATTTGATTAAGGATTTGAATTTGAATGTTGATTAAGGCTAATTGGGCTTGATTTTTGATTAGTGATTTGGGTGGGCTAGGGGTGTCATAAAAATACGAAAAAAATATGGGGATGACCGTGACGAAGAGAGGCTCGAGGATACGATGGTTGATTGCACCTTTGGTCCACGAAAAACGAACAGAAAAGAATAAAGATCCGGCGACTAAGTCTAAGGCTACGACGACCCTGCAATCAAACCTGATTTGTGGGAGAACGACCCGTAAAATGACGTTCACTAAAAATCCCACAAATAACTACTCTTCTATACGGTCACAACGACATATCATGTCGTATAGTCCGAATCCAAGAAGAGGCCAAATAAAATACGCACACGAAAAGAGTCGTACGCGCAGAAAATACAAATGGTCGGAAAGCGACCGTTACACTAGCAACTCCCTTGGAACTCAATGACGAACAAAAGCAAGGAATTTCTACACGCACCTACCGTTTTACTTTGCGCACGATATTTTCAAATTTGCCACTTATTTACAAGTTTGTCACAGGGAATTTCTCGCCGTGCACAACCACTTATTTTTGCCAAAAATATCCATGGATTAAAAAGGCCGAACGGCGGATGGTGGCGTTGCCACGGCCTCCTCTGACCTCTTCAGCCCCACCTTCCCCTCCTCCGACCTCCCCAGTCCACCCTCTCCCTCTTCCCTCGCCCACTCCTACACCCCCTCCAACCTCCCCAACCCTCCCTTCCATCTCCCCCTCTGCTGACCTCCCCAGTCCCCCCTCTCCCTCCTCCCCCTCCCCAACCCTCCCCCTTCTCCCTTGCACACTCCGCCACCCCCTCCAACCTCCCCAAACCTCCCCACCCTCTGCCCCTCCGCTGACCTCTCTAGTCCCCCCTCTCCCTCCTCCCCTCCCTCTCTACCGACCTCCCCTCCCTCTCACCCTACGCTGACCTCCCCAACCCTCCCCTCCCCCTCCCCCTCCTCTCCCCCTCCCCATGTCCCCTTCTCCCTCTTTCCCTGCCTACCCCGACCTCCCCCTCCCCCTCTTCCTCCCCCACCAACTACTTTCACAGCCATCCTCTTCCTCTTCCCAACCTTCCCAACCGACCTCCCCATCCCCCTAAGTAAATCGTCGTTTGAGTCCTTGTTGTCGTCCGGAGACAGACGAGGTTAAAAGTGGAATAAGCGGCTGTGCACGTGAGGAATAAGTGAATGACAAACTTGGAAATAAAGTGGTTGTGTGCGTGAGTACAACGGTGGGTGCGCGTGGCAATTCCCCAAAAGCAAACCTCATTTACAATGACCAACAAAAAAACTACCGTATTAATTTTTTGGACAGAAACAATTTACTTATTTATTTCTTTGAGCTAAATAAAATCCGAGATGGAAAGAAAGAATAAAATTATAGTAATGGCCTTTAAGGTGCCATCAGTGTGCATGTAATAAAGATGACATGTTTATTACTATGCTTGATAACCAAAACCCAGAAATGAAGCTCCAAATAAGAAGCTTTTTTTAAGTAGATGGGATCATATCTCTCCATTAAACAAGTGGCCCCAAATTATCTAAAGGATGAAATTAATGCCGCTTTTGTATTGGGTTGTTGTCAGTCAAGGCACGATATCTCTGTTCATCTTACCCGTGTACATGGTGCACGGTGACCCAAGAAAAAACCCCACACAGGATGTGGTGCACATGCACAACTGAAAAAGGGAGAGACGTATGGCTGGGTGTGTTGGTATCATCAGGGGGTAAAATGGGTTTAAAACGTAGGAGGCAGAAGGGGGGCAAACAAACGATAAAGTGTAAAAAATGCAGAGAGCCAGAGTGAGATAAGACCGATGGCAAACCTTAAATATGCGGAACATGGAGAGACATTTGGCTTTTACGAAAAAGCAATGACAAGCTTTCAATTAATGGGAATGAGGGGGCCTTTGTTTGGGTTCTCCACTCCCACACCTCAAATTACACCTACTCACTCACACACCCATGTGGGGGAGATGAGGTGGCATGCCCATCCACGCGCCACATGGGACAAACCCTGCCAACTGGGTTTATCCTAGTCAGCAAAAACCTCCATCATTTATATATACCACTTAGCCTTCTTGGCCTTGAAAAGTTAATCAATCATCGAAATTGTTTATTTTGATTTTTAAATTCTAAAATAATAAAATAACATATATTCAGTGAATCCAATGGATTTTAACCCGTTCATCCATTCGTCATGAAAAGTTTTATTCTTGCGAAGCCGTTAAATTTGAGACGGATGAATGAAGGAGCAAAGCCCCCATGGTTCACCCAATATTTGAAGTTTTGAAGTTTTAGGATATGAAGATCAAAATGAGCGGTTCCAATAATCCAAAAAAAATATGTGAACGTGTACTTTTCGCACATGAGACTACGTCATATGATACGCAGTGTTCTTGTCACGACCCGCTTCCCAAAAACGGAAGGCGAGGCGTGAAAAGGTCCGCTCAGACTTGAAGCTGTGAGGCTACAGTCTGTAAAGCGTCTGGTATAACCAAGTAAAGGTCCTTGTAATTGCGAAACAGAACAAAAATAATAATAAAGGAAAGAGAGAGATAATAATTTTATTCCAATCTCAGAATGTCCACAAATAAAGTTCAACATCACAGAAAAGCCACCAGGCTTAAAAGAGTCTAAAAAGGCCCCAAGCATGGCCAACAAAAATAAATGAATGTATAGAAAAGGAAGGGCGCTACGCACCGATAACCTAACAAGAACTAAGCAGAAAGCAACACAGAAGAAGTCTCTACGACTGTTTGCCGGTGTCCTCGAACTCCACGTCAACAGTGGACCCAGGCTCAACGTCAATAAACACCTCGTCCTCAGCAACGGGCTCTGGCTCAGCAACTAACATGCGACACCCAAAAGAGACGAGGGCGCATGTCAGCAAGTCTACAAGAGACTTGTGCAAGGAAACTAAAAGAAAGAGAAACAACCTAGCAGTTCTAAAATATGCGATGACATGGCAGTTTATGGTATGGATGCAACAAGTAAGAAAGTGCAACAAGTATGACATGGCAAGGGTAGCAAAGCTACTAAAACATTCACATGGATTTACAAGACAAGTAAGCACGTCGTGCACAGAGTTTACGCCTTTTGGCTGGAGCGGCTGTACGGGCCAACTCCTAAGCTCAAGTGATCGCTTAACCCTACCCCTCCACGTGTAATCGGGCATTGGCTTTTGACCAACACATGTAGCCCGCTTCTGGTTCACGAGCCAGGAAGTGTATTTGGCTTAGGGTTGTGCCTGCAACGCAGGTGCCTAGCCTCAACAAGGAAGTACAAGTAGCGTGTGCTACGAATGCAAACATTCAAGCATGGAATGACATGTTATGATGCATGGCATGGCAAGAGTACAAATAAAGTGCGTACAGATATAGAAATTAAACGTGACATGCATGGCAGAGTACAAATAAAGAGCATACATATATGGAAATTAAACGTGACATGCATAATGTATGAATGGCATGGCAGGGTGTCAGATCTAGCTTCGTTGTCAAGCTAGATCTTGAAATTGCGTCTAGGCGAATATCATTTCGTCGCCATGTCTCTTTTATGCTAAAAATGAGAGATGACCTAAAACATGGCCTAAAACACAAGTTGGCAAGTTTCACTTGCCTGATATACGTGCTGATATCACAATTCTCAAAGTCCAATCACAGATTCACAACGTCCATAGCTCCCACGCTCAGTCCAACAATCAGCCTATAGTCCCGTATTATTAAGTTAGATTAGTGAGTTACAAAGCAGTAAAAATAATCGTTTTTAATCTTGTATTAACATGCGATGGTTGAGGTTCCTACAGTTAGAAATATATCCTCACACGACGCGAGAGCTACACTGACATCGGGTAGCGACGTCAGGGGTTGAATTAACCGAAGCGTGCGACGCTCCACTGCACGGTAGCGATCAGCGTCAATGGCGGACAACCGTGACAGCGGACGACGATCAGTCGGGTAGCGGCATGATCAACGTTCAGCAAGACAGGGGAGGATGGCTGTACGGTGTTCTACGACGTCGGGAAGACGCAGTCATCGGACAGTGGGCAGCGGGTTCCACGGTATCGGGAACAGCCGTGTTGTGCGCAGCTACGGTGCAAAGGACACGACAACAGTGTGGGGCTGTTTTGATGTGGAGAATGCTAGAGGAGAGTTGCTGGCCATGGTCAGATGTAGGTGGCAGGCCACGAGCAATAGGGTTAGGGACAGATTTGCAAAGGGGGAGAGGACTTACGGCCAGGTGTTGTTGGCCGGAGTGATCTTGTGGTAAGGAGAAGGGCTGGCCTAGGGTTGTGCGGGTAGGGAAGAGATCGCTGGCAGGAGATCTCGGCAACTGGGCTTGGCCGGAGGAGGGCCGGCGATGGGCGGTCGTCTAGGGGGTTGGCAGCTCGGCAAGGGAGGAAGGAGAGGGTTTTGCGAACGGTGGTGGGGGGTTTTTCCGGCGGTTTGTGGAGGCTGAGATGGCTTGCGGCGATGGCCAGAGCGCAGGCAACCGTCGGCGGTTGTGGAGGTCGGGAAGGGAAGGTGGCGGGCTGCTATTATAAGGGGAGAGGGCGGAGCTTTTGTGATGCCGTGGGGTGTGGAGGGGAAGTGTTTAACGGCGGCAAGGCGGTTTTCCGGCGGGATGGGTGGCCGGAGATGGAAGAGGGTTGTCGGCAGCTCGATGTGTGTGGTCAGGGATCGTCCAAGGTGTGTGTGGCAGCTGGGAAAGTATCATGCGTGAGAAAAATTTAGAACCTAGGGTTTTTGCTAAGACTAGTTGAAAAGGGGTAGATTTGGGGAAAGTGGGAGAGAGAATGTGAGAGGGAGGGAGTGCACTTAGGGTGATATAGGATGGTGATTAGCTATGGACAATTCAACATGAACCATAAGATCATATGGTCAAGATTAAAACAGATTTAATTAAGTTTGAAAAGGGGATAAGCTAGGCTAATTACAATATGAAAGAGATTAGTGTGATATGTCAACCAAACGGTGTCCAAAAATAATAAATAAAATACCGGGACAACCGTGTCGGCGAGAGAAACAAAACTAAGAAGACGGATCACAAATTTGGCGACGAGGGACGAAACTAAAAATAAAAACGTCTCACGACAAAAGTGAAAGTCGCGACGCCTCTGCAAACAAAGTCAAATTGTTGGGGAACGACTCGTGAAATGACGTTCCAAAATAATTTCACAATTTAATACTCTTCGAGAGGGTCACAACGGCATATCATTTCGCGCGTTTCGAATGAAGGACAAGGCTAAGAAAAATACGCGAACTTCAAGGAAAATACGCGTACAAAGGATACGGGGTCCAAAGGCGACAGTAATCCCAAGTTGGGCACACGTCGGGGGTTGGCTTGCTAAGGATGCAACCAAGGTGCTACAGCCCTATTGACTCAACGACACGACTCACAAACAAAGCAATAAAACCAATCAGGTACTCGAAATTGCTAAACGCACAGCCATATAACGAATAGTGAGTACCAGCCGTTACAGTTCTCTTTTTTAAATCCAATTATTATTACTATTACTATTACAAATTTTCTTTTATTTGTTGGTGTTGTTATTATTATCTATATTATAAAAGAGAGAGTTTTCCTACGAGCAAACTCTGACCAAGATAAACCGGTGGGTAGAGTGATGGCCAGAATTTGGCCACCTCACCCTATGAGCCTCACCAGTCACCACCACCTTCTCATAAATCCCCTTACACCCAAGACAATAGTCACACTCACTCACACTTCTCTCCCCTTTCATCCTGGGCCGCACCCACAACACCCACCCATGAGATGGACCCCGAATCATGTGAGGAGGGTGGGTGTTTTCGGGGTGCACGTACACTCTATGCACGTGTTTTTTGCTAGAATTACTATAGATGAATGCTAAAGTGATGATGCTGATGATGATTTGTTAAGCAAACACCCGGAGAACCCTAACCTGTTTATATACCCAAAATGCCCTCGTAGTCTCCTCTTCTCTTAATTTACAAGCATTTACTAGCTTTGGAACATCATGTAACATCGCATTATTAACTAAGGTGCGGTATCTTTGTTTGTTTGTTTACCACCACCAATAATGAACACCCCAAAAGGAGCCTACAAAAGAGAACTCTGCCGGAAAAAGAAACCTGCACATGGGGTGACGGCAGAAGGCATGTGGGGAGCATCCCATGGGGATTCTTAAGTCCTTTCGTGGATTTTTCGGTGAAAAAGAACCCAGTTTGTCTGTTTTGCTAGCCCCTCCTAGTATTGTGTGAAAGAAGGTACATGAAGCAGTTACCATTTAAAGTTTTCGGTTGGATTTGTTTTCTCCTTCTGCTGATCTGTTTCCAGTTATTAGTTATATTTGATGGCACTCAATTGAATTGCACTACGAAGTTGCAAGTCGGATAAAAATCAGAAAAATGATTACTTTTGTAGGTTTCCGGGTGAATGGGCTAGTTTTTGGGCAGATGGGATCGGGTGTAACAGATTTTCACCCAAAGCCGACCATCATGGGAGACATATCATTGGAGAGAGTTATTCCATGACACAATTAGTATATTATTTTTCTTAGATGAAAGTTGAGAATCTGCATTGACTTCACAAGCTTGAACAAGGCGTGCCTAAAAGACATTTTCCTTACCAGCTCTCGATGCCACTGCCAGTCACAAGCTGATATGTTTCATGGATGCATACTCCGACTACAATCAAATCTGCATGCATGAGCCTGCCTAGGAGCATACACCGCTTTTGACAAACCAAGGGCTCCACTACCATACGGTAATGCCCTTTGGGCCTGAAGAACGCTAGGGCCATCATCTCATCAACAAAATATTTACAGAATAGATCGGCCGGACTATGGAGGTTTATATCGACGACATGCTGGTCAAATCTTTAGATGTAATCAACCTTGTAGCCGACATAGATGAGATATTTGACATACTATGGAGGTACATGAAGCTCAACCCAAGCAAGTGTGTATTCGGCGTAGCCTTTAGGGAAGTTACTCGGCTTCATGGTCCACTACCGAGGGATCGGGGTGAACCCAGAGAATATCAGTGCCCTGGTCAATATGCAGTCCCCCACCAGGGTGAAGGACATCCAATGCATCACAAGACGAGTCGCCGCCCTCAACTACTTCATCTCCTAAGAGATGAACAAGTGATTGCCCTTCTTCAAAGCCGTGAAGAAAGGTAAGGAATTTAAGTGGACGGAAGAGTGTGAGTTGGCCTTTCCCCAACTCAATGAGTACATGAGCCGACCTTTGCTCCTATCCAAGTCGAAGGTAGGGGAAACCGTACTCATCTACATTGACATCTCCACCAGCACAGTTAGCGCGGTCCTCATTCGAAAAGAAGACGGTGTGCAGTGGCCGATTTACTACGTTAGCATGTCTCTCTTAGATGCAAAGGGATGGTACTTAGAGATAAAGAAGCTGGCTTTGGCACTAATAGTGGTAGCTTGAAAGATTATATCCTACTTCAATGTGGACACCATAGATGTCCTAACCTACCCACTACGAAAGATACTCTGACGACCAAACACATCGGGGTAGACGTCAAGTGGGCAATTGACCGGCGCCCCGTTTACGGTATGGGCGCGGTGTCGTTTTACCGCAAGTGCACGGTTAGTGTAGGGTGCGGGTTTATCGAACTCAGGGAGGTGGATGGCTTGAGTGGCTACTAGCCTCGCCTAGGTCGTGTGCTAGCTACGCGGATGATATGGGTGGAGTGTAGAAATAAAAGAAAGAAATGAAAAAGACACGAAATGAATCCCCGCTAACACGGGCTAGAGCATTCATGACACTAGGCATTTGATTTGATCCAGGGTGAGACATAGCCCCAAAAGGTGGTACCTAGCGTCCATGGCCCGATATTCCGGTCGGTGCCAAGCACGCTAGGCCTACCCGGTTCCGGAAGGTGGGCATTCCCATGTCCATTAACACCTTCCGCAACCGGGAGCATTAAGGCCACAATGATAACTCCCAACACTTTGTCCAAGCCGTTCCCACACGCGAGGACTCCATGTCTACACTAGGGGCGTGAGCTATGGCTAGGGAGTCAACCACCAAGTTTATTCCCCCTTGGCCCGACGGTCAGAGGCGGTCTTTTTCCCGCCAATGACAATGAAACACCCCCGCGTAACCCTAATGGCCAAATAGGTCAAATGTGATTTCTAGCAATACATCGAAGCGGATCTTGACTGGACAAGCACCGGACCCCAACCCCCAACACAACTAGTGTGTTTCCGTACGAATTGGACTCAGATTGCTAGAAATCCCCATTGACACATTTCATCGAACACATGCCATGCAACCAAGTCAAATGAAACAACCCAAGCATCAATCCTACCCTAACCCGTATTAGGGTTCATCAACACTACTCCATGGTGAGAAACATAAAAACAAGCAAAGCAAATAACATACAAACATTCACCATTGAGCAAAATGAAAACAACACAATACTATAGAAAATGAGAGAAGAAAAATACTTATCTTGATTCGAATCCAAAAATCCGGTACAAGATTTATTGAGCAAAGACCTAATCTAATCTACCCTAAGCCCCCTAGCAAAGGGGTTGAAAAAGCCCTAAAAAACTCAAAAAGAAGCTCTCCAAGTCGTGCCCCAATCTCTATTTATAAACCCCTCAAAAACCCTCTTGGGTCGGGTTCAGAACTGTCAAAAAGGCCCACCCGATCGGGTGAAAACTCACCCGATCGGGTGGAATAAACAGAGAGCACGAAACTACTGAAATTGACTTCAACCGATCGGTTGGACTCCCAACCGATCGGTTGAAGTGAAATTTCAGACAGCAGCCAATTTCAGCACACAGCTGCGCTCAGAAAATTCCAGAAAAATCTAGAAAAATCGGATTCGGGCATGCGACCTATCGTTGGAAAGCTAACGACGATGCCGACGCTAGAAAAATAAGAGATCACCCAAAATCCTTCTGGAATGATAGCAGATCTTCAATGAATGAGCAGCGGTGCGTGAAAGGGGACGAAAAGGCCACCCGATCGGTTGAAATGTCAACCGATTGGGTGAGCAGCTTGTTGCTTCGGCCGTAGCCTTCGGGAGCTTCAACCGGTCACTGAGGAGAGCGGGTGGAGCCGTCAGTTCGATATTTGAGACGATGCGGCTACAGATGAACCGATCGGGTGATAAGTCACCCGATCGGTTGGAATTACGCCCAAATTCCCGAGAACTCAACTGTGTTCAACCGGTCGACAAACCGGTCGGTTGATCTTCACTTGGCTTCAGCTTCTGCCCGGGTCGGACACGCGTGCATCACCCGATCGGTTGGCTGTGTCCAACCGATCGGGTGGGGGCTGAAAGATGGTAATCTTGGTCGTTTGATCCCCTGGATCATGAGTGACCCCTCCCGTTGCTCCGGGGACTCATGATATCGTTGTTTTGGGTCCCAAATGCTGTAAATTCCTGCAAATTACCAAAAACACGGAAAAGTGAAAGAAAACGAGAAAACACGAGAAAACGAATACAAGTCGGCGGTAAATAATGGAAAAACACGGGAGAAAACGTGCGCAAATATATGAAATATAAACGCACGTCAAAATCCCCCAAGCTGAACTCTTCCTCGTCCTCGAGGAAGACGAGTGAGAGTAGGAGCTCGGAGAGAGAAAATAGAGAGAAAGAGAGAAAAAGAAAACTCTATATCCTAGATCACCCGTTAGGGCCAACAAAATCAAAAATGACACACCAAGCAAGCGAACGCCAAATCACATCACTAAACCAAGGAATACGAGTCCAGACGAGTGCCGTGGGCCCACGCGGTGAAGCGCGAGTGAGCGTGGTCGTGTGCTAGCAAACAGTGTCACTATCTACATTGTGCAATAAAGCTCGATATACACAAATCCAAGATATGACCCAAATATCGATTCGAATTGAATTAAGCGGTGAATATATGGTTCAAGCATGCATGAGAATAGAGAGAGAATCGAAACATATCATGCGTTAGGGACTCCACAACTAGGGTTAAGGAAATCACCACACTAAAGCCTAGATAATAGCTAAAAAGTTCCTAAGCCAAGTGTTTTCGAAAACGATGGGGGTTGAGATGATGTGGAGTAGAACACTCGGTGCAAATTCTCGCCTTCCCTTTATTCTCGGTAGATAGGAAAAATATTCACTCTTGAAATTTTTGGGTTTTGGGTATTTGTATATATTTTTTTTGAATTTTGGGCTATACAAAAATTTTCTTTTCTTTTCTCTTTTTTTTTGGATTTTTGGGTTTTTGGCTATACACATGTGTACTCTCCCAAGTGGGAGAACGGTACACGACGAGGGGATTTGCACCAAGTAAAATAAAAATGAAATCGGATTCTAAACACTTGGGCAAAGGAGATATTTCTTGCTAATCAGAGCATAGGCTAAATATGTTATCCTAGTCCTTAATTGTGGAATCCCGACACATGCGAAATGAAGTACACGATATATATATATATATATATATATATATATATATATATATATATATATATATATATATAGGAAAATTTTCAAATGAGAACATTTCGCACCGTGCGAAAATGTTTTTAGTTTTTTTTTGAAATTTTTTTTTTTCAAAAATTCTTTTTCCCACCCTCATTATATGTTGTTATACCCCCCTCAAAAAATAATCGTTGAGAAATAATGTCATTTGGCCTTCGATCAAGGCATTTCATCAAATTCGCACGTTTTGAGACCGTTAAATTTGTAACGGGTGGATGGGTGCTCTAATCCCCAACGGGTTCACCCATTATTTTCCCTGGGGTATATAATTGTATGGATTAAACATCAAAAAAAGAATTTTTGAAAAAAAAAATTTCAAAAAAAAGATAAAAATCTTTTCGCACGGTGCGAAAAGCCTCTTTTTCGCATTTGAAGATCACTCATATATATATATATATATATATATAGCATGCAGAAGCAGACAGGTGAAATAAATACCGCATATTCAAATCGAAGCATGATAATCTAGGGGTTATTCCTGGACAGGTATATAAAGTAAAATCACAAAGTAGAAGCACACCAAATATCTAGGCACGACGCACGACTCACAAAAAGCTAAGTGGACCCGCGATGCATGAAATGCAAGAGGACTCGGCTTCCTGAGGTTAGTGAATGTGATTATCGAAGCCGTGCAAGGTGTGCGTGTGATTTTCGTGGCAATTCATCATAGGGTTCATCTCTGGGAGAAAGAGATAAAAAGAAGAAAAGAAAAAGAAAAAAAAAAGAAAAACACGGAGAAAAACGACTCAAATAACGAAGAAAAAGAGACAAATGATGCACGAAGTGCGACTCCCCCAAGCTGAAACTTGCATTGTCCTCAATGCAATAGTAGTGAATACGGGAGGGCAATGAAAATGGGGGGGGGGGTGGAGTTACACACCGACACAAAAATTGAAAAACACGAAAAACACACGAACGAAACTGGAAAATAAAGAAAAAGAAACATACAGAATAAAAGATATAAAACACGAAGAAGGACTCAAAGACACAAACACACGACAACGACACACGAAGAAAAAAAAATGCACACAAAAGTCGATTTCCCCCAAGCTGAACATGACAATGCTAGCAAAATGATATGATCAATGTGATGCATAAATATGCTAGGGGAAAATCGGAAAAGAAAGAAATCAGAATGCAGGAGAGACAGTCTGCTCGTTCTCCTCGGAAGAGGATGAGGGGTGAAATGATAGAAGGGCACGACATGAAGGGTTATTAAGATGCAAAAGCAAATCCTAGATACGCTCCCCTTACTAATGAGAGGAGACGAGATTATTCAAATCTAAACTAGAAAGCGGTAAACTTTTACACTACTGGATTAGGATACACCTGAGCATAGGCGGATCCAAGATCTGAAGTGGGGCAGGTAGCTGCTCTAACTGCTCCTTCTGTGGCTCCGCCAGAAGCGATGTGCCACGTGTGCCAATGGACCCAAGCAATGCACCTCCAAGCATCCTTAGTAGGTAACCACCTGTGACCTGCAAAGGATGAGGTGCATTAGTCACTGGCAAGAAATTATTTCCCAAAATAAATGTATCCCAGAGATAATCGTCAACATAAGATGGAAAAATAATAAAAGGGTGACGAATACTCCCTGAGAATGGGTCGCTATCCTATGTACTAGCGACGACCAAATCCTCGCTCTCCATGAGAAGTGACTCTCCAGGTGGTGACACAACGCAGCATACCTCAAGGGAAGTAGATCTTGTGTCCTGCGAGAGATATGGTATGTCAAATATATACGAGTCTAAAGAAATAGGAAGTGAAAATCAAGACTCAAAAGTGGAGTGAGAGTGAGTATGAAAATCTCCCTGAATAGGGGCAATATGCTCCAGTAGATGCTCAGCCGCAGAAGAAGTGGAGAGCGACGGTAAAGGTAGATGTGATTCGGGCTCTATAGAGTGGACCATCGTATCCAAGCCCTCATGCACATCCTCCTCGACGATATGCTCATGCTCCACCATCTGCCCGATGTCCTGAATGACATCCTCGTGGTTGACCACAGACCAAGGAAGAAGCAGCAACAGAGATGACAGTGGAGGTGGATGTGGAGCGGACCACTCGTATCTGGTCGTGGTGTCCTCGTCCTCACGCACACCCTCCTCGTCGGTATGCATAATCTCTGTAAACTCCTCAGTGCTCTCATAGGACTCATATGGGGTATCCAAATCAAGACAAGAAGTCTCTCCCACAGATCCTATAGAAATCACCCCATCCTCACTATCATCATCAAAAAATGCTTCGTCATCCAAGTGGTAGTGATGGAAAAATGGGGTATCGGCTTGAGATGTGTCTATGGTGGCCGATGGCATGGTGGTCTCAACCATGAAAGTGGGTATATCCTCTCCTTCATCCCCTCTCCTCGGTGTCGGCTCGGTGATTGGTACCATTAAGTTTTGTAATATTTGGCCTTGGTTAAACATGGCACTTTCAAGGAGAGACACGAGGCTTGATTCTTCTTGTGTTTGTGGAGGGGTATAAGGTTGAGGAAATGGATGGGAGGTGTTTGGGCTAAGGTTGTGGGAAAATGTTTGGCCTTGGAGTGGGGGGAGGCTCTCAAGCGTAAATGGGCAATCATAATACACGTGCCCCGCCATCCCACAAGTCTCACAAACCACAACTGGATAAGGATCGTATCCTCCCATCTGAGCATCGAAATTTGATCTCCACATGGTAATATCAAAGATACATGGACAACAAAAATAAGAAAACTAGAGAGGAGCGTCAATAGTACAAGAGAATAACAAAAAGATAATATAATGGTGTGGGAAAAATTTCTTGGTTATTGAATATTTTTTTTAAAAAAAATAAAAAGAAATTTTTTTTTGTGTTTTTATGTGTAGTCTAACGAACCCAAGCTAAGCTAATATCAAACCAAACGCCTCCCCGACAACGGCGCCAAAAACTTGACCGGCGCCCCGTTTACGGTATGGGCGCGGTGTCGTTTTACCGCAAGTGCACGGTTAGGGTAGGGTGCGGGTTTATCGAACTCAGGGAGGTGGATGGCTTGAGTGGCTACTAGCCTCGCCTAGGTCGTGTGCTAGCTACACGGATGATATGGGTGGAGTGTAGAAATAAAAGAAAGAAATGAAAAAGACACAAAATGAATCCCCGCTAACACGGGCTAGAGCATTCATGACACTAAGCATTTGACTTGATCCAGGGTGAGACATAGCCCCAAAAGGTGGTACATAGCGTCCATGGCCCGATATTCCGGTCGGTGCCAAGCACGCTAGGCCTACCCGGTTCCGGAAGGTGGGCATTCCCATGTCCATTAACACCTTCCGCAATCGGGAGCATTAAGGCCACAATGGTAACTCCCAACACTTCGTCCAAGCCGTTCCCACGCGCGAGGACTCCATGTCTACACTAGGGGCGTGAGCTATGGCTAGGGAGTCAACCGCCAAGTTTATTCCCCCTTGGCCCGACGGTCAGAGGCGGTCTTTTTCCCGCCAATGACAATGAAACACCCCCGCGTAACCCTAATGGCCAAATAGGTCAAATGTGATTTCTAGCAATACATCGAAGTGGATCTTGAGTGGACAAGCACCGGACCCCAACCCCCAACACAACTAGTGTGTTTCCGTACGAATTGGACTCAGATTACTAGAAATCCCCATTGACACATTTCATCGAACACATGCCATGCAACCAAGTCAAATGAAACAACCCAAGCATCAATCCTACCCTAACCCGTATTAGGGTTCATCAACACTACTCCATGGTGAGAAACATAAAAACAAGCAAAGCAAATAACATACAAATATTCACCATTGAGCAAAATGAAAACAACACAATACAATAGAAAATGAGAGAAGAAAAATACTTATCTTGATTCGAATCCAACAATCCGGTACAAGATTTATTGAGAAAAGACCTAATCTAATCTACCCTAAGCCCCCTAGCAAAGGGGCTGAAAAAGCCCTAAAAAACTCAAAAAGAAGCTCTCCAAGTCGTGCCCCAATCTCTATTTATAAACCCCTCAAAACCCCTCTTGGGTCGGGTTCAGAACTGTCAAAAAAGGCCCACCCGATCGGGTGAAAACTCACTCGATCGGGTGGAATAAACAGAGAGCACGAAACTGCTGAAATTGACTTCAACCGATCAGTTGGACTCCCAACCGATCGGTTGAAGTGAAATTTCAGACAGCAGCCAATTTCAGCACACAGCTGCGCTCAGAAAATTCCAGAAAAATCTAGAAAAATCGTATTCAGGCATGCGACCTATCGTTGGAAAGCTAACGACGATGCCGACACTAGAAAAATAAGAGATCACCCAAATTCTTTCTGGAATGATAGCAGATCTTCAATGAATGAGCAGCGGTGCGTGAAAGGGGACGAAAAGGCCACCCGATCGGTTGAAATGTCAATTGATCGGGTGAGCAGCTTGTTGCTTCGGCCGTCGCCTTCGGGAGCTTCAACCGGTCATTGAGGAGAGCGGGTGGAGCCGTCGGTTCGATATTTGAGGCGATGCGGCTACAGATGAACCGATCGGGTGATAAGTCACCCGATCGGTTGGAATTACGCCCAAATTCCCGAGAACTCAACTGTGTTCAACCGGTCGACGAACCGGTCGGTTGATCTTCACTTGGCTTCAGCTTCCGCCCGGGTCAGACACGCGTGCATCACCCGATCGGTTGGCTGTGTCCAACCGATCGGGTGGGGGCTGAAAGATGGCAATATTGGTCGTTTGACCCCCTGGATCACGCGTGACCCCTCCCGTTGCTCCGGGGACTCATGATATCGTTGTTTTATGTCCCAAATGCTGTAAATTCCTGCAAATTACCAAAAACACGAAAAAGTGAAAGAAAACGAGAAAACACGAGAAAACGAATACAAGACGGCGGTAAATAATGGAAAAACACGGGAGAAAACGTGCGCAAATATATGAAATATAAACGCACGTCAGCAATCATGCTTAGGGAGTTTGATATTTAGTTCAGGACGTGCACAACCATCAAGGGGCAAGCTTGTTGGCCGACGTTAGCTCACTAACTAAGGTCAAAACTTAATTTTGAAGATGCCAAATAAGTCATATGGCTCTAATAAGTCTATCTAGTGAGTTTCAGTTCAAATGGACATAATATGTGCAAAACAGGTTTGCACGGCCGTGCATGTTAGCTGGCACATATTTGCGTATTAACCATGCAAGTGTCAAAGAAGTGTCAAAGTGACACGTTCGTGCAAATGAAACAATAACTTTGCAAAATTCCTGTAGGAGCTGACACGGCCGTGTCGAGTGCCACGTGACTGTGTTATAATTGCGAAAGTTATGAAGAAGCTATTATTCACTTGACATGGCCGTGCAAATTGCCACACAGCCATGCCATACATGCTAAAATCCTAAATTGCCTAGGCTTGACTGGTTTAACCAGTCAAATGCCCAGAGTTGACTTCATATGATTGATTAGAGTTTCTGTTGATGTTGAAGACCTATTCTTTTGGGAGTTTTCAATTAAAGGAGATTTAATCACATCAACGGGATTTAGATTGAAGATTTGGAGCTTGAATTAAGGATTAAGGATTCTAATTGAAGAGTAATTCTAATCGTCTATAAAAGCAAAAGACACCTCCCTTCGAGAAGAATCCATCTAGTCAAAATCTTCAGAGATCAATTATCCTCTTCTGACGTGCCCCCGGTTTGCGAGCCGCAAATGGCCGGGGGACCCGGTGGAGGTTTAGATATTTGTAACCGCAAGCGCACGGTGTTGTAGTGTGGCTTGGGGGTCGAACACAGGGAGGCGAGGATGTGCTTGTGTCAAAGAGGACCAAAATCACCCCATGGGCGAGCTAGCCCGGATCGAATGATGGGTTGTCACGGTAAAAGAATGCAAGGTATAGACAATATGAAAATAAAACCCGGGACTTTGGTTTCCGTCCCAACGAGCAACTCTCGCCGATACGGCCTACGGGTAGGATGGCGATCGGAATTAGGGTCTAATGGTGAGACGTTGCCTCTAAAAGTGGTACCGGCATCCTATGGGCCCGATATTCCGGTCGGTGCCCAGGATGATACGCCGGACTTCCCGGGTTCGATCAGTGGGCACTCCCGTGTCCATTAACACTGATCGACTCCGGGAGCACTAAGCTCACAACGATAACTCCCAACGTCTCATCCTCCCGCTCCCGCGCGCTAGGATTCGGCGTCTACGCTAAGGGCGTGAGCTATGGCTAGGGAGTCAACCGCCAAGTTTATTCCCCCTTGGCCCAACGGTCAAAGGCAGTCTTTTTCCCGCCGATGACAATAAAACACCCAGCGTAACCATTAGATTCCTAATCCCTATCGATTTTCTAACCCTATGGACGCATCGGGAAGAGCCCCCGAAGGGGTTTCCGCCAAAACCCCGGATTAGGGAACTACTCACAAATATTCATTAAAAAGCGATCTAAATGAAAATGTACCGTCAGAATCATAATCAGACAATAGGAATGCAAAGGTAGTAAAGCAATTAAGATAATACTAAAGTTTTACAAAGATCCGAAAACTTACAAAAACTGGGAAATTACCGCCGTTGCAAAATGAAGAAAACAGTACAAATTAACCAACTCCCGAATCTGGGAAACCAACGGTTCTATTTATAGAAAATGACATCACCCGATCGGTTGACAAGTCAACCGGTCGGGTGAGCCGCTTCATAAAATCACAGCACAAAGCAGGGGTTTCACCCGGTCAGTATGAACCGGTCGGTTGGAACTTGGTGCGGTCGGTTGGATCTTGGTGCCGACCGGTTGGATCTTGGTGCGGACCGGGTGAGGAGACCGGTTGGAGCTTCGAGTCTTGGCTGTTGAAATTCAGCTACAGGTGAATCGATCGGGTGAAGGTCACCCGATCGGTTGGCAATCAGCTCCGAATTCCAGAGACATTGAGCTTCTGACCCGGTCGCTGAACCGACCGGGTGACTTCTCGTGAGCTCCAAGTTGCGTCCGGGTGGTGCACGCGTGCATCACCCGATCGGTTGGAGATGACCAACCGACCGGGTGAGGGGCTGAAAGATGCAATCTTCGTCGTTTGACCCCCTGGATCACGCGTGACTCCTCCCGTTGCTCCGGGGACACATGATATCATCGTTTTACGCCCCAAATGCCAGCAAACTCCTGCAAAACACGGAAAACACGGAAAAGAGAAAGAAAACAAGAAAACACGAGAAAACGAATAAAAGACGGCGGTAAATTACGGAGAAACACGGAAGAAAACGTGCGTAAATGTATGAAATATAAACGCACGTCAAAATCCCCCAAGCTGAACTCTTCCTCGTCCTCGAGGAAGACGAGTGAGAGTAGGAGCTCGGAGGGGAAAAATAGAGAGAAAGAGAGAAAAAGAAAACTCTATATCCTAGATCGCTCGTTAGGGCCAACAAAATTAAAAACGACACACCAAGCAAGCAAACGCCAAATCACATCACTAAACCAATATGTACGAGTCCAGACAAGTGCCGTGGGCCCACGCGGTGAAGCGCGAGTGAGTGTGGTCGTGCGCTAGCAGTCGGTGTCACTATCTACGATGTGCAATAAAGCTCGATATACACAAATCCAGGAAACGACCCAAATACCGATTCGAATTTGAAACTGCGGTGAATATTAGCTCAAGCATGCATGAGAAGAGTATAAGAATAGAAGCGTATCATGCATCCGGGACTCCACAACTAGGGTTTTGGAAATCACCGCACTAAAGCCTAGATAATAGCTAAAAAGTTCCTAAGCCAAGTGTTTTCGAAAACGATGGGGGTTGAGATGATGTGGAGTAGAACACTCGGTGCAAATTCTCGCCTTCCCTTTATTCTCGGCAAGTAGGAAAATATTCACACGGGAATTTTTTTTGGGTTTTGGGTATTTGTATTTTTTTTTTTGGATTTTTGGCTATACAATTTTTTTCTTTCTTTTCTTTCTTCTTTCATTTCTTTCATTTCTCCTTTTTTTTGGATTTTTGGATATTGGGATATATACATGTGTACTCTCCCAAGTGGGAGAACGGTACACGATGAGGGGATTTGCACCAAGTAAAACAAAAGAGAAATCAGAATCTAAACACTTGGGCAGAGGAAACTATTCTCGCTAAATAGAGTAAGGGCTAAATGGGTTATCCTAGTCCTTAATTATGGAATCCCGACACATGCGAAATGAAGCATACGATATATATAGCATGCAGAAGAAGCAGACAGTAGAAATAAGTACCGCATATTCATATCGAAACATGATAATCTAGGGGTCATCCCTGGACAGGTATATAAAGTGAATCACAAAGTAGAAGCACACCACACGGCTAGGCACGACACACGACTCACAAAAAGCTAAGTGGACCCACGATGCGTGAAATGCAAGAGAACTCGGTATCCTAGGGTTAGTGAGTGTGATTATCGATGACATGCTAGGTGTGTGTGATTTTGTGGCAATTCATTATAGGGTTCATCTCTAGGAGAAAGAGATAAAAAGAAGAAAAGAAAAATTAAAACACGATGAAAACGGCACAAAAACGAAAAAAAAGACTCAAACGACGCACAAAGTGCGACTCCCCCAAGCTGAAGTTTGCATTGCCCTCAATGCAATAAGAGTGAGTACGAGAGGGCATTGAAAATGGGGGGGGGGGAATACGCACTGACACAAAAAGAAATGAAAAACATGGAAAACACAGATACGAAACTGAAAATAAAGAAAAATTAAATTCAAACCACACGACACAAAAATAGAAAAAGAAAGAAAGAAAATGAACAGACTATACGACATGACATGACACGATCAAACCACACGACACGACACGACGAAGAGTAAAACAAGCACGCACACACGAACAAAACACGACAACACATCAAAATAGACTTCCCCCAAGCTAGACATGACAGTGCTAGCAATGAAATATGAACGTGAAAGTGCAGAAATATGCAAGGGGGGGTCAGAAAAAACAAAGAGAAATCAAAAATCAGGAGAAGGCGAATCCTCGCCCCCCTCGGAAGAGGGTGTGGATGGGTGGGTGGGGGAGACTGGGGGTGTGCGGAGAAGCGGGGAAAGAGGTGGAGGAATAGGTGCGGTGGTGGTGTGAACGATGGGAGGGGTGTCGGTGGAGGTGGGTGGTGGTGGAAGGACGGCGATCAAGGCGGTGGTGAAAGGAATAGAAGTGGGGGGAGAAGACGTGATGGTGACAGTAGTGGGTGGAGGTGGGAGGGATTTGGAGCGCACCTGCAATTTCTTGCGGCGCACATATGATGTGACGGTGGAGGAGGTAGAAGGTGGTGTGGGTGAGATGGAAGTGGTCGGGAGAGGAGAAGTGGATATCGGGGTGGGAATAGATGAGGGAGGGGGAGATGATCGCCTAGGTGGGGGTGGGGGAGGTGGGGATGGGTGGGATGGTGGAGGAGAAGAATGTGATGGGGGAGGTGATGGAGGTGGGGATGTGTGGGAGGGTGGAGGAGAAGATCGTCGAGGTGGTGAAGGTGGAGGTGGTCCATGGATGTGAGTGAGAAGGCGAAGAATGGCGGCCAGTTCCTCTCAAGGGCGAGGAAACGTGGGTGAGTGAGAAAGGAGGATGGTGATGGGTCCGAGGGGGCAGAGGACATGGCAAGATCATGGAGGGCAGCGACCTCCCTCTCAAGAGCAAGACGGGCAGAGACCTGGCGGCGACCAAAGGATGTGGACTGACGTGAGGCAGAAGTGGTGCCAGCAGGTAATGTGGAAGTAGTGCCGGCGGCAGTGGTCATGCCGGCACAGGACACAAGGCCAGAAATGGCCGCTAAAAGGTGCTCAGAAGTGATGGGGCCAAGAGCAGAAACAGGGCGACTCGGGCCAGCCCCCATATCTCCCCGGGACGCAGGAATATCCTGCTCGCCTAAGTGGGCGGCAGGGGAAGGTGGTCTACGTGCGTCCGGGGGAAAGAAAGGAAGGTGCAACCCCTCAAAGAACTCCGGGTCGGGCGGAAAAGTCCAATCCGCCACGATAGCCACAATCATGCGAGCGGGTTTGGGGAGAATAGTGTAGGGGCGAGGGGGGTGGCCGTAATTGAATTCGAAATGACCATCGGGGCGGGGCCTAATCATGTGAATGTGCCGCAGGACGTCAAGATCTAGACGTGAGGGTCCTGCGGTGATGGGAAGACCACGGGGGATATGGATATTAAACAGGGGGTAAGAAGCAATAATAGTGATAATGCCCCCACAGCAGATCTTGCCCTTCCCGACCCTGCTAATCTCGAGAAGCTTGAAAACAAGCCAATAGCCGGCATGGACAGGGACAACCGGGGCCCTGAAACTAACTCCATCATCATCACGAACAAAGGGGAAAGTCATGGCCCAGAGAATAAAAAGATCGGGGATAGTCACGGTGCCAGACTCATCCCGCGGGAAAAATGCAGATGATATGATCCTATGGGCCAGACGAAATATGGGATGGATGATGGAGGAGGCCTTGGCCTTACCCCAGGGATAGCGACGGAGTATGGTGAGGCGGAACCAGAAATTATCGACGTCAAATTCCGGGGGATATCCGTAGTGCCGGATAGCGTCATTCCCTAGAATAGGGAAACCAAATATATCGCAGATGGTGTCCAGGTTTGTGTGAATGGTTTGCTTACGCACCTGAAAAGTGACGGTCGATCCCGACTCACAAACGAGGGAGGAAAGGAACTCTAGGGTGAGTGACGGGTAGGATACCGCAGAGGCATTAAGGAAGGCCAACCAACCTAGATTAGCAAAAAGAGTCTCGACCTCGGTGAAGACACCGAGGTCGACGAGTGATTGGGCGTGGGAAAACTTGGTTGATAAATGCCCCCGAGTGTCAAGTCTGTGGTAGAAGTCTTTCTGCTCTTGGTTCCTAAATATGTATCCATACGGGCCCAACATGGGGTCCACATGGGGAATGATAGGCGGGGGAGGGGCAAGTGTCAGCTCACGTGTGCGGTGAGGAGGACGTGTTTGTTTCCGTTTCTTACGAGACGGTTCCTCCTCACGCAAGATACCTTTTCCTTTATCTCTCTCCCGGGCCATGTGTGTGTGTGTGTGATGCAAATGGGTGCAAAATACTATTAAAGTGCACACACACGAAAACCAAGCAAATCAAATATTAGGGTAAAAATTGAAATTCGAGAAGTGGAGCGAAGATACCCCGTAGCAATTAGAGCTCCCCGCTTGTAGATGACCCAATGCCGTGCAATGGGAGAAGTGTGGAGCCGCGGCGCTCTTCTTCAGCAAAAAATTCGAAAGTGGGGGTTGGTATTGGAAATTAGGGCTAGAGAAATGCGAAATCGGAGAGGGAGAGAGGGAAATAGATGGAGAGATGCAAGGGGGAGGTGGAGAGAGAGGTTAATGGAGGATTTGAGGTTGTGGGAGAGGTGTTCTTGGCGGTCGGGTGCTTGGAGGAGACGAAACGACGACGAGATGAGGAGATCGGGCGAGGGTTTGTGAACGGGTGGTCGGGGGTTATTTATAGGTTTTAAGTCGAACCGGTCGGGTGAGTTTTCACCCGATCGGTTCAACTTAGGTCGAAAATTTGATGCTGAAGAAACGCTACAGGCGACCCGATCGGTTGAGAACTCAACCGATCGGTTTGCCGCTCCACACATTTCCCCGAGAACTCAGAGTTTCTCACCTGGTCCCTCAACCGATCTCGCGTATTGTCACCCGGTCGGTTGATGAATTCTGAAATTTTTCCGAGAGTTCCCCCAGGTCACCCGGTCTTTTCACCCGGTCTGAACTTTCTCCACCCGGTCGGTTCATTCGGTGACAGACACGGCCGTAAGCTGATACATCCCAACCGATCGGGTGATAACTCACCCGATCGGTTGAGGCCTTGTTTTCTGCAAAAACCCAAAAATCGCCTAAGTTCCTTCACGGAAGTTGTTTTGGCTGGATTTATTTATAAAAATAGAGAAAATAAAGTTAAGAAAAAGTCCTAAAAAGCGAAGCAAAAGTTTAGAACATGGGTTGCCTCCCATGAAGCGCTTTTGTTTAACGTCGTTTAGCTCGACGCCCGTTGATGATGTTCATGGTGGGCGATACGGGTGATGCCCAAAATCCGGCATCTCTTCAGCTCCAGAGGTTGTGGCTATTGGTGTAGTCGGCGGGTGTAAAAAGATTTGCTCGACTACCCTCCCTTTGTCTACAGGATCTGAGGGCTTCTCCCTCAAATTGGCGTCTACCGCCATCTTT
Source organism: Scilla litardierei (assembly GCA_030789695.1). Classification (NCBI taxonomy): domain Eukaryota; kingdom Viridiplantae; phylum Streptophyta; class Magnoliopsida; order Asparagales; family Asparagaceae; genus Scilla; species Scilla litardierei. Next base: position 116,361,625 of record CM061134.1, read on the forward strand.
TTCAGGATCCGGACCTCATCACCGGTGAGGTCCATGGGTTCTTTTCCTTTTCTCCTCGTGGGAGGAGACTTAGGGAATCTGGGAGGGATCACATGTCGCGCGACCGCCTCACTAGCAACTTCATTCTTTGGGGAGCCAACTTGCTCTCCAAGGTCCCCCAAGCTATCGGGGGGATTCCTCGAGAGCACTTCCCAGGCATTTGTTTCAACAGCTCTATCTTCTTCATTCTCCAGCATATTGACAATAGGATCGTCCGGGGGATTTGGATGCTTCATCGACAAGACTAAGTCAAATTCGACTCTTTCTTGGCCCACATTGAGGGAAAGCTTCCCATTCTTCACGTCTATTAACACTCCGGCGGTTGCCATAAAGGGTCGTCCAAGAATAATTGGGGTATGCTTGTCTTCCGGCATGTCCATCACCACAAAATCGACCGGTACATGCACTCCTTTCACATTGACGGGGAGGTCGTCCACTACTCCCACCGGATACTTGACCGAACGGTCAGCAAGTTGTAATGTCATGCCGGTGGGCTCTAAGTCTCCCATCCCTATTCTCTTGTACAACGATAAGGGCATTAAGCTGACGCTCGCCCCTAGATCGACGAGCGCCCTCTGGATTTGCACTTCCCCAATAGAGCATGGGATGGAGAAACTTCCTGGGTCATTGAGCTTGGGCGGATTTACGCGCTGAATGAGGGCGCTACACTCCGCCGTTAACACGACCTTTTCTTTTCTAGATCCCCGTGTCACCAAGTCTTTCAAGAATTTTGCATAGGAGGGGATCGTTTCAATAGCTTCTAGGAAGGGGATTTGAAGGCTCAAATCTTTGACCATGGCAAAAAATTTGCCATACTTCTCGTCGATTTTTGCTTGGGCCAAACGTTGCGGAAAGGGCACAACGGGCTTGAATACCCTCAAATTCCCTTCTTCTTTCTTCTTCTTCTCTTCTTCGGGGGGGTCCCTCCGGAGCCACAATTTTTGGCGACGGTGTACCGTCGTCATTAGCCTTTTCAATTGGCCGCTCAACGGCCAGTGGTGCTTCCGGTTCTTTGGGTGGCGCTCTAGTAGGAATTTGTGTCCCGCTCCTCAAGACGATGGCGGACACGTTTTCATGTTCATGTGTGAGTGCCAAGGTCCGATTTACCCCCCTAGGGTTCACCTCAGGCTGTGGCGGTAATAAATTCTGTGGTCTTTGCAGGTTCGCCACTTGCAACCCCAGTTGGGTTACCTGATCGGTGAGCACTCTTTGTCCCATCTCCAGCTTCAGATTGATCTTCTCCTGGTTGGCTATGTATTGAGTCAAGAGGGACTCAACCGAAGAAATGGCCCTTTGCTGGCCGTATTGCTGCTGGGTGGGCTGCTGATTCCTAGGGGCATATTGTTGATACTGTGGTGGTGGTGGTTGCTGCTGAAATTGCTGCTGCTGGAACTGCTGCTGGGGCCTAGTCGGCTGATAAGTCTACTGTTGTTGCTGAGCCGGCTGTTGGTAAGGCACCCGGTAACTAAGGTTCGGATGATTCCGGTTGTTTGGAGAGTAGGCCGGATTTGAGTTGGTTCGTGGTGGAAATGGCGCATTCCCCGTAGGATTGTAGAACAATGCGCTCGCCTGATCCAACGGTGGTGAGATGTCACCACCGTCGAACTCTCCAAAAACTTCGGATTCTACCGCAGTAATCTGTTGTGTACCGGCGCTACCGGCACCTACCATCAATGCGGAGATCTGGGTTGACAGCAAGTCAAACTTGCTTGACAATTTGTCGACGTCTTCCACTCTATGGATGCCCCCAGACCTTGGTGTGGCTCTCTCGTCACACCATCGTTCATTGTTGGATGCCATATTTTCCAAAATTTGCCCGGCATCTTCTTCGCTTCTTGACATGAAGGACCCTCCAGCCGCCGTGTCCATGGAAGATTTTAAATCGTCCCTCAGCCCGTTATAAAATAGATTTATGATCTACCACTTGGGGAGCTCATGGTGGGGACATCTTCTCTGCATCTCCTTGTATCTCGTCCAAGCTTCATGCAAGGACTCGTGGCTGGCCTGGGAGAAGGAGGAGATCTCGCTCCTCAGCTTCATGGTCTTCCCCGGGGGAAAGAACTTTGTCAGGAAAGCATTGGAGAGCTTCTCCCAGGTGTTGAATGTATTTGGGTCCTTCCCCCTAAGCCACAGCTTGGCCTTATCTCGCAAGGAGAAGGGGAACAGCTTCAGTCGGATCGCCTCAGTTGTGACACCGTTAATCCGGAAGGTGTCACATTTCTCCAGGAAGGAGTCTAGATGCTCGATCGGGCTCTCCATGGGTGCACCCGAAAACTGATCCTGCTGGATCCACGTCACCAAAGACGGCTTAAGCTCGAAGCTTTGGGCCGTAATAGCTGGAGGACGGATGGCGGAGGTGGACTCGATGGAAGGCATCGAGTTCTCCAACAGGGACTTGTGAGGCAGGGTGTTCTCCCCCATGGCTTCAGGATCCTCTCTTCTTCGCTTCTCGACGGCCAAACACCTAAGGGTGGCGTTTATCTCTGGATCAACGGGGATCAAGTCGTCGAGACTTCTTGAACTCCTGCGCATGAAAAACAACAAACACCCGTGAAGCGACAAGTGGGAAAGAAACAGATAAGATAAGAAATAAAAATATAAATAAGAAAATAAAAAGGAAAAAGAAGAATGCGTAAATTATCGCGAGGTAGGGATAAGAGCTAGACACTAGGGTTCATGAGATCCTAAAATAACAAGCACGTTGCCTCCCCGGCAACGGCGCCATAAACATGACGTGCCCCCGGTTTGCGAGCCGCAAATGGCCGGGGACCCGGTGGAGGTTTAGATATTTGTAACCGCAAGCGCACGGTGTTGTAGTGTGGCTTGGGGGTCGAACACAGGGAGGCGAGGATGTGCTTGTGTCAAAGAGGACCAAAATCACCCCATGGGCGAGCTAGCCCGGATCGAATGATGGGTTGTCACGGTAAAAGAATGCAAGGTATAGACAATATGAAAATAAAACCCGAGACTTTGGTTTCCGTCCCAATGAGGAACTCTCGCCGATACGGCCTATGGATAGGATGGCGATCGGAATTAGGGTCTAATGGTGAGACGTTGCCTCTAAAAGTGGTACCGGCATCCCATGGGCCTGATATTCTGGTCGGTGCCCAGGATGATACGCCAGACTTCCCGGGTTCGATCAGTGGGCACTCCCATGTCCATTAACACTGATCGACTCCGGGAGCACTAAGCTCGCAACGATAACTCCCAACGTCTCATCCTGCCGCTCCCGCGCGCTAGGATTCGGCGTCTACGCTAAGGGCGTGAGCTATGGCTAGGGAGTCAACCGCCAAGTTTATTCTCCCTTGGCCCAACGGTCAAAGGCGGTCTTTTTCCCGCCGATGACAATAAAACACCCCGCGTAACCGTTAGATTCCTAATCCCTATCGATTTCCTAACCATATGGACGCATCGGGAAGAGCCCCCGAAGGGGTTTCCGCCAAAACCCCGGATTAGGGAACTACTCATAAATATTCATTAAAAAGCGATCTAAATGAAAATGGACCGTCAGAATCATAATCAGACAATAGGAATGCAAAGGTAGTAAAGCAATTAAGATAATACTAAAGTTTTACAAAGATCCGAAAACTTACAAAAACTGGGAAATTACAGCCGTCACAAAATGAAGAAAACAGTACAAATTAACCAACTCCCGAATCTGGGAAACCTAGGGTTCTATTTATAGAAAATGACATCACCCAATCGGTTGACAAGTCAACCGGTCGGGTGAGCCGCTTCACAAAATCACAGCGCAAAGCGGGGGTTTCACTCGGTCAGTATGAACCGGTCGGTTGGAACTTGGTGCGGTCGGTTGGATCTTGGTACCGACCGGTTGGATCTTGGTGCGGACCGGGTGAGGAGACCGGTTGGAGCTTCGAGTCTTGGCTGTTGAAATTCAGCTACAGGTGAACCGATCGGGTGAAGGTGACCCGATCGGTTGGCAATCAGCTCCGAATTCCAGAGACATTGAGCTTCTGACCCGGTCACTGAACCGACCGGATGACTTCTCGTGAGCTCCAAGCTGCGTCCGGGTGGTGCACGCGTGCATCACCCGATCGGTTGGAGATGACCAACAGACCGGGTGAGGGGCTGAAAGATGCAATCTTCGTCGTTTGACCCCTGGATCACGTGTGACTCCTCCCGTTGCTCCGAGGACACATGATATCATCGTTTTACGCCCTAAATGCCAGCAAACTCCTGCAAAACACGGAAAACACGGAAAAGAGAAAGAAAACAAGAAAACACAAGAAAACACGAGAAAACGAATAAAAGACGGCGGTAAAATACGGAGAAACACGGAAGAAAACGTGCGTAAATGTATGAAATATAAACGCACGTCATCTTCCCAGTCTGTATTTTCTCCTGCTCCATGCAAGCTTCAAAGAGATCATCAAGTTAGAGAAGAAGAAAGAGCTCTATGGACGATGCTGAAAAGTGCATAACTTTCTCAACAGAACTCGGATTGACGAACCATTTTTACCACGACGATCACAACTTCATACTCTACGTAAGTGATATTATTCCGATTTTAATCTCTGTATTAAATCAGTGTTCATTATTTATAGTGTGAGTTGTATTTTGAATAGCTTCATTCAGAGGATATCATTGGGAGTACAATTTCTTGTGTTATTCTTGTACGGTTCGATCACCATCAGCAAGTGTGATCAAGGTTTTTCTTTTGATTATAAAAAGGGTTTGAAATCCTCTAGGTTGAGGTCGGAGCAGAGGTAGGGAGCCTAGGTGGGGAGCCACTTCGTTTAAAATCTGTGATTGTGTGCACTCTGTTTGATTCCACTGTGTGATAAATTTTTTATTTGTGCCATACACCCTATTCACACACCCTCTAGGGTGTTTTTCAAAGCATTGTCCGATTTTGTGGCCGAGTACACATATAACCTTGGGTTATTTGCATATAACCTGATCAAGGACAATGGGTGTGATCTCTATGTAGACGGCTCCTCCACCAAGCAAGCTTCAGGGTAGGCGTGCTTTTGGTTAGCCCAAAAGGCACCCACCTACCTTACGCCCCCAGGTTCGTTTCAAGGCCTCCAATAATGAGGCCGAATATGAGGCCCTTATCACGGGGCTCAAGCTGGCCAAGGGTGTGGCCGCGTAGCACGTCGCGGTCCGTTCTACTCTCAACTCGTCGTCTACCAAGTTAAAAATGAGTACCAAGCCAGAAAGGAAGAGCACACTGTCTATGTGAAGATTATCCGAGCTCTACTAAAGGGCTTCCATAGCTATAAGGTGGAGAAAGTACCCCGGGCGGAAAACATCACAGCGACATGCTAGCCCAGCTCGCCACATGGATTGATGACAAGCTCATAACAGTACACATTAAGGTCCTCCATCACCTGACGTGACATGATAGGGAGCTCATGAACACCACAATGGGGTCGACACCTGCATGGATGGACCCTATCATTTAGTGCCTCTGCCATGAGGTCCTCCAGGAGGACAAAAACAAAGCTTAGAAGTTGAGATATTGTAAGAGCCCTAATATTAATATACGAGTATAAGTACGTATTTTTAGACGTATGCGTATGTCACTCCCCGCTCCCCAGGATACCTGGGAAGTACGAATCTGTCCCATGTGATCCCAGAGTAGCGAGTGTTACGAAAGGAAATACAAATTAAACCAGCAAGCCACTACACACGTGCTGGGAAGTACATACAATGCTCCAACTCAACTAACTCAGACAAAACAGCATAGAGAGACAAAAAAGATACAAAGACATAATTCCATTTATACATCAAAGATTTATATCATTTCTTCTTACAATATCCTCATGTACAAAACATCATATACCACACCTTACAATTCTCACCAAATAAAACCCAAAAGTACAACACACTCTCAACTCATCTCACTCACCAACCTGAATCTTAAGATACATAACCCTCATATAAACTCTACTGCTCCAGCCCCATGACACGCTCCTGCTATCAAACCAGCCTGAAACCACAAGGTGGGACACGTCACAGCGTGATCCAGTAGGAAGTCTAACAACACTAGGTAGGGACCAGTCTCAGAGTTACTCTATACTACGAAGGTCTAACTACTGGTGACAATCATAACTACAGACTAATGCATAAAGTAAGACAGAACTTCACAAGCATGTACTGAAAGAAAGAAATGCATAAAGTAAAACACACAATACTGCATGAATATCCACAGGTTTAAATAGATTAAAATACATTCATCTTCAGGTGTTGCAATTAAAAATTAGTATTTGGAAACTCGAGTAAAATTGTAGGACTCAAATGAGCTGGACTTCACCTAGGGTGGGTGAAAAGTGGTACCTCAACCAGCGACACGAGCACTAGAGAGACCTCTCGTAACTCCCCCCTTACGGAAGTGAGACAATTCTTGGGTTTTATTGGGACAAACAGAGAAAACCAACAATTACCAAATGGTGCATTACGAGTACACCATTGGCCTCTCTAACTCTAGCCAACTCCCCCTTACAGGAGCGCGAGTTAGAATCATGCTATGTCCACACTTAGCCAAGTCCCTCGCGCAGGAGTGCAAGTGAGAGCCTCAGCTGGGTCCGCTCCTTATGACTTACTCTTTACATGTGTTCCCCCCATACCCATATCTAGAGCTTCACCCATTTTAGAATGGACTGAAGACTCTAGACGCATTCTCTTATCTTACTCTTACATTCATAATTTATATTGTACGTTATTTTAGAGGTCTCAATTACCGATTTCACAATTTCATTTCTTCCATCAATTTGCCGATGTCGTGTTTTCTAACTACGAATATCGCATCCACACATAATCACATCATTATTAAAAATGAAACATTTCATGGAATATTCCCAAAGAAGCATTTGTCATGAGCATACTGATCACTCCTTATTTTACACCCTTTTCCCGCATGTTTGCATGCCATTTTGATCGCCCAAATTATGTTTTTCACGATATATCGACGATATTGCGATGCTCTTCACGATTTGTTGTTTTTGTCGCATTTCAGGTGATTTGGCGCGATTAGGAGTGATCTCGAGATGCGTGTAATCTAGACGGCCACCGACGACCTCCCCGAGGGGTATTTTGCTGTTGGAGAGGAGCGGAAAGAAGAATGGACGTCGCCGGAGCGACGAGGAGGGCCAAAACGACCAGTTTGGGCATTTTTTGTGTCCCACTCGGCCGAGTGGAGGAGCCACTCGGCCGACCAGCGAGACACTGCTCGGTCGACCCTTTCAGACACTACTTCCATGTGTACTCGGCCGAGCGACGGAGACCACATCGGCCGAGTGACGCTACCACGTCCGCCCGAGTGGGCGCCCAGACGAAGGCTCTCAAAAAGTCCGAAGTTACTGTTTTCGGCCATCTGCGCTTCAGAAGACCCACTCGGCCGAGTGGCAAATCCCGTCCGCCCGAGTGAAGTGAAGCCATCGGCCGAGTGACGACAACTCACTCGGCCGAGCCACCTCCGAACTGAAGACCCCTGAAAGCCCCAACTTACTGGAAAATTACAGGGTTTTCACTCGGCCGAGTGACTTTTTTCACTCGGCCGAGTGCGATGCGCTGCCTGTAGCGAAATTTGCGGAAAACAGGCTGTGCAGGGGCGTTTTGGTCAGGATTTTTGGACGATTTTTGGGGCTATTTAAGCTCTGTTTTTACCCTAGTTTGAGGAGCCTCCTCTCAGATTTTTTGCCAGCTTTTTGAGTCTACTTTTTTAGCTTTATTAATTGTGATTGGTGAAGAGAAAAAACTTGGATTTTTGTTGGGTTGATTGAAGATCTACATTGGTTTGCACTTCTCTTCTACAAAAACTCTATTTTTATTGTTTATATCGTTATTGTGATGAATTCCATTGTGTATTTCATTGCTAATTATTGTGCTATTGCTATGATTAGTGAGTAGTCTCCACGTCTTGGGGCGTGGGGATGAACCCTACAAGCCCAATTTCGTATTTGTGTTGAATCGGTAGAAATTGAGCTAGGATTGTTATTAGGGATTAGATTGGGATCGAATTACTACGGATAGCTAGGTATTCACATCAATTGGGATTTGCAAGAGATTGGATCCCAATTCGATAGGAAGCCCTAGAAATCCGAATTGGGTTGGAGTCGGATTTTCGAAGTATCGGTTTGCAAGAAATTGGACCGATGCTAGGATCCCATCCCCGGTTGCAATTCCGCGCCGATACCCGGTTTGCAAGAGATTGGACGGGTAGGAACTATCCTAATCTAGATTGTGGACCGAGTTTGCAAGAGATTGGACTCGGTGCGCAATTGGACGATGATGTTGATCCCAATGCTAGCTTCCCTAGGCTAGGGTTTGCAAGAGATTGGACCCAAGCCTAGGATAGCTATAGACCAGCAACAGCGCGAGAGCGTGAGCTTGGTTCCACATTTAGTTGCAACTAGTTCATCCAAATTCTCATCCTAGCGATTTCGATACTGGCGAACCACAATTGTGAAATATGGTGAGTAGTGGGGATCCCCCATTCCCTAGGCGTTCTCTATTTGATTTGATATTTTGCACTTTTGGTCTGACGGATTGTGACAGGATCGCCCAAGGCAATTATCCCTCTAAATAGCCAGGTTGATTAGGAGCAAGCACGGTCAATTCGTCCTCCCTGTGTTCGATACCCGCTCGCCGCTATACCGTGCGCTTGCGGTAAAACTACAACCGTCACCTCGGGACGTGTACGCCGGGGCGCGATCAAGTTTTTGGCGCCGTTGCCGGGGAGGTGTTTCCCGTTGGGTGCCAATTTGTCACAATTAGGTTGATTAGATTACGAGAAAAAAAAATTTTGAAAAAAAAGAAAATTTCACCACCACCACCCTTACTACCATTTCTATATTCTTTTGTGCCACTGATATTTTTCTCCAGGTATTTATCTTTGTTTATCAGGTGCTATGGATGGTTTTATGTGGACCGCAGATTTTGAGGAGAACGCATTTCAGAACTTATTGGAGGGCCTCTTGGAGTCAGCGAGGTTCACCCGGTTCAGAGAGCACTACAGCAGGTGATGCATTTGAGCTACGATTTGCAGATTTTGTTATGAACCGTGTTTCAGCTGCAGGAACAATTGAGGAGGACATCCATGTCAGTCTTGAGGGGGATCGACTATATTTTCGGATTGCTTGCGGGCATTCCCCTCCACATGATACATCCCCACAAGTTGACATACCTGAGCAGCCCGGCATCACCATTCCAGAGAGAGCCTACATTGATAGTTGATGAGAAGGTAAATGAGCACACTGTCGAGCCAGAGCATGCTTTTGAGGAGGCATTACACACGGAGCCAGAGTTTATCGCCGAGGAGGTCGTGCATCGGTATGAGGACATAGCCATTCATGAGGATCCCGAGCACTACCCTCCTCCATTTGAGCTTCCGCTGCCACCTCATCCTTCCATTGACGCTGAGGACTATCCCACAGAGCTTATGGCCCCCTTTCAGGGAGATCTCTTCACCCCCTCATCTCCTACATTTGATTCCCCTCCCGTATATTATGTTTTTTGTGATTCAGATTTTGACGACTCATCATGCCTTTTGCAAGATACACGTACATATGATCAAGGGGCACGATGGGACGTATACGAGGAGGAGAGCGAGGAGTTAGCACCCATGGACGCATATGAATGTGATCGAGAGGTGTGCTGGGATGAGTCTGATGACGATGAGGAGCATCTTGATGAGGTCCACACCTATGATCCAGATTTACCTGAGCAGCTGAGAGAGCACACCACGGAGATAGCTATCAGAGCACAAGAGGATGTTGAATTATTTCCAGGGAAGTATCGTCCACCACTATTTATTCCATACATTTCTATAGACGATTCTCTTTGGGATACTTTTATTATGAGGGTGAATTTTTTGCGGCGAACTGATGCATCCTATTCTATACAGGGTATAGGTGGAGTCCTTGTGGGAATGCTGGAGGATGCATTGCTAGAGTTCGTTGGTGTCCGTGGACATGTGCGCCTGGCAGAGCCACGGAAGGAGCAGTTGGAGCAATTGCCTGCACCAACAAAGATACTGGATCCGCCTTTTGCTATAGGTGATATCAATCCAGTAGTGTAGAAATTTTTATGCTTTCAATAAACCCGAATCCTCTCGACAGCGAGAGGACCGTATAGATTTGTTTGAATAAATATCACCTCATATGACGGCCACAAAAATCTTTTACACCCCAAACCCATTATATATATTAATTCCCCTCTCCATATTTTGATGTGTCACATCCTTTTGCTCACCACACCCAAGCATTTATTTCAAGTGAAACCTTACTTTCTTATTTGTTTGACTTGATCTCGCTTAGTGAAGCCATGACATTTTTGATTGAGTCACTTGAATAGGATTGTTTGGTATAAGCTTGGGGGAAGGCGCTCTCATGCATCATTGTATGTGCATGTAGTTGCATTAGGATTTCATGGCATTCATTTCATCATTTTTCATTCACCTCCCTTATTATTATTGTTGTTCCTCATATCCTTTCATTATGATCACATTGAGGACAATGTGAAGTTTAAGCTTGGGGGAGTGCATTTCCATGTCATTTAGATGCATTAGTTGCATTTTTACTTTATTTTAGGGTTTTTTAGAATTTTTCAAAATTTTGCATCATCTTTTTTGATTTTTTTCCATCTTATTTTCCTTTTATGTGTGTTCAATGCATCATATTGTGTGCTTGTTTTTCTTTTCTTTCCTCTCTTTAATTTTTATTTCTTTATTTTCTTTTCCTCCTTTTGCTAGATTTGTTCCTTATGATGATATCTCTTATTGCTTTAGCAACCATCACGAGGCTTATTATTCCATGCCATGCTATTTAGTGTATTCCATAGTTTTGCTATTCACATGTGCTTGCAAATCTATTTCTTTCGATGATTCCTCTATATGAATGCATGATATTAATTGAAACTGAATGTATGGATTAGTGTTTAGTATGCTTTTGTTGGAAATGCACCAAGATTCACGCATCATTAGTATATCTGAAGCATCAGTTTTATTGTCTTATTCACCTTCTGTTGCATGCTTGATATGAAAGTACTCTTTACCGCTTGACTTCACTTTTTATTGAGATGATTGAGAATATCCATGCTTACATATGAGTTTTAGTTGATGTATTATCTTATTGACCGTTCGTGCACATCTTAGAGTGAACCGAGTGTTACATTATTTCCTTCTCCACATATATCTTTTTATTCTCTACATGTCACTTGAGTTCACCTCCTGAAGCTACTTATATCGCATCTATTTCCCAAAAAATCCCTACAAAAGAAAAGTTAGCTCCAAAAAGTCCAAAAAGCCAAAAAGGAGCCAAAATCCAAAAATACAAATCATATAGCTCCTACAAAAATCCAAAAATAAAAATGAGAAACAAATAGTTCAAAAAGAAGAAGAAAAAAAAGAAAAATGTTTCTCTATCTTATTATTGGAGCCACAAAATACTTGGGAAAACCAAGGCAAAAATCCCATTTTTCCACTATTACATTCCTTTGGATGCGACGCCTCAAGCTAAGCTTGGGGGGGTGAATTCATTTGACCATATGAGTGAGTATGACATTAGAGTGGAGACGTGCATGAATGAGAATATTCGATAATGCTTAGACTTAGCAAAATATATTAGATATGGAGATTTTTCATGATTTGAAATAAATATGTGAATGCCATGACTTTTATTCTATTCTCTATTGCATGCTTGGTGTGTATCTTATATGCTTCATTTATAACTTTTGATTGAAAAGTGCATTGCCAACATTTGTATATTAAATTCTATGAAATGCGTGATGTGGATATGAATTGATTGTATGAATTTAGAGAGTCCCTCTTATTGTTCTCAAAAGCTTGCAAGTACCATGTTTAAGTAAGATTTGAAATCCATATAGCATGTGATTCGTATTTTTCCAAGTTATCGTGATGTGTAGCTTATGGCTTGAGATCTGAGAGAATAATTTAGCAACCACTTCCCACTCGTGTTCTTTCTTTTTCTTTCGTTTCATTTTCTTTATTTTATTTTCATCCTCCCGAGTTCGTCTCTCTACTTATCTTCCTCGAGGACGAGTAAGAGATAAGCTTGGGGGATTTTGATCACTCCATATTTTACACCTTTTTTCTGCATATTTGCATATCGTTTTGATCGCCCATATCACGCTTTTCACGATTATTCGACAATATTGCGATACTTTTCACTATTTCTTGTTTTTTTCGTATTTCAGGAAATATGGAGCGATTTGGATCGATTGTGAGATCAAGAGGATTTGCACCCACTCCGGAGTGTCAACCATGGCCCTTTTGAGGGTTATTCTGCAATGGAAGAGGAGTGGAAGAAGAAAGAACGTCGTAGGAGCGACGGGGGAGCGAAAAGATGAAGATTGGGCATTTTCAGCATGCCACTCCGGCCGAGTGAAGGAGTCACTCGGACCGAGCATTGAGACCCCGCTCGGCCGGCCGGATCGGACACGCAACAGAGATGTATCGGCGTGCACTCGGCCGAGCAATCGCACGCCCGACTCGGCCGAGTGAGGAGACTCCGTCCGTCCGAGTGGCACCCAGACGACGGCAAGCCAAAATGTCCAACTTACTGTAATCCGTCAGTCTGCCCCAGAAGCCTGACTCGGCCAAGTGACGAAAGCCGTCCGCCCGAGTCCCAAATGCCCCTCGGCCGAGTGCGGGCCTGGGCCCAGATTTTAAGTTGCGGTTTGGGCTGTTTTTGGGCACGAATTTGAGGGGTTTTCTAGGGTTTTTTGCTAGGGTTTTGGGGAGTATTTAAGGGGTTTGTAGCCACCATTAGGGGGAATCCCCATTATGTTTTCTTAGCCCCCATATGTTTTTCTTAGAATTATTTTAGAGGTTAGGCCATGCCCTAGGCCCCCTCTTGGATCAAAAAGCTTGTATTTTGGATTGAAGATCTTCATCAAGCTAAGTATTTTCTTCTTTTTATTTGAATCTTTGTTTTTCTATCTTTTTGTATGCAAGCAATGATTTTTATTGATTCATATATCCTTGTTGCTATGCTAGAGTAGATTTGTTGTTCTAGGGTTTGGGGATGAACCCTATGGATCTAATTTCAGATTTGTGATGAATGAATTTCCAAATTGCTAGAATTGCTAGGAGGTTAGGTTGAGATTGATTTACTACGGATAGCTAGGGATTTCCATCGATTTGGGATTTGCAAGAGATTGGATTCTAATCGATGGGAAGGCCTAGATATTCGATTTAGGTTTACAATTGGGTTTCTCTAGATTTGGTTTGCAAGAGATTGGACCAAAGCTAGGATTTTTAATTGTAAATCTATACACATATTCGTTTGCAAGAGATTGGACGAATACGAACTATCACAACCTAGATCGTAACTCAAGTTTGCACGAGAGTGGTCCCGAGGGGCGATTGAACGATGATGTCGATCCTCATGCTAGTGGCTTAGGTTAGGGTTTGCAAGAGATTGGGCCCTAACCTAGGTTTGCTATAGACCGGCAATAGCGCGAGAGCGTGAGCTTGGTTCTACATTAAGTTGCGACTAGTTCACCTCAACGCAAGTCTAGTAATATTGAGATTCACTATTAACAATGATGCATGACGGTCCGTAGTGGGGATTCCCTAGCCCTAGACGTCTTTATTTGATTTTATATCCACATACTTTGCCCGACGATTGTGACAGGATCGTCGCAAGGCAAATTCCCCTTTTTTATTATATTGTATTTAAATCGATATTTGAAACATTTCATGGAATATTCCCAAAGAAGCATTTGTCATGAGCATACTAATATGAGCACAAGGAGCATGCACAAAATTAACTTTGCTAAAATATACTATAATGTTACCAAATTTTGTAAGGAATAAATCCTACTATAAGCTTCCACTTTTCATAAAGTTGCCAACTTGCTACCACTTGGATGCTACCATTAACAAAATGAAGCTACTATACTAGTATACAATATTTAGGATGTTATAACATACAATATTTATCTCATGTTGTGAAGCAAGTTGTAAAGCATGTTTTAAAGCATGTTGGGAAGCATGTTGTGAGTCATGTTGTGAGGCATGTTGTAAGTCATGTTGTGAGGCATGTTGTGAGTCATGTTGTAAGTCATGTTGTGAGACATGTTGTGAGGCATGTTGTGACGCATTTTGTGAGTCATATTGTGAAGCATGCTATAAAGAATGTTGTGAAGCATGTTGTGAAGCATGTTATAAATCATGTTGTGTAGCATGTTGTGAAGCATTCTAACATAACTAATGGTATACAACATACTCAATGATCATCGCATACTAAAAAGGGACTTAACTGCAATTAGTGGCATAACAACATACCATTAACAACATAGGGCATGCCAATAATATACTCATGGAGCAAGCTACCAAATTGATCATTGTTAGAGCTGGATCTAAGCCAAGAGGGTGGAGGAGGGGTGGGTGAATAGGCTAATAAAAATTCTCGTGCAACCCACGAGTAATCATAGGAAGATATAGCAGATGCAGTGTAAATAATAAGCAATCACAAAGTACGCAGCAGATTTACCTTGGTTCGGTCGCCCCAACGATCTACTCCAACCCCAAAGCAGATACTAGCATTAATATGTTTCTTTGTACAACTACAATGAACTATGAGCCCCAACTCAACTCTCACCTAGTTCCTACCACACTCCCCGAGTGCAAAACACTATCAACCTAGTAAATGCTTTCTCTTGTCAAGCCCCAACTCGTGAAGACCCTCTTGTCTAGTCTTGGACTAAACAAGACCACAAAACACAAGTATGGTAAAGTTTCCCCTACAAAGATCGTTACTACTACACAAATATAATAATAAAGAGTTTAGGAAATCTCAGTTTGTGTAGTGGTAGTCGTCTCTATCAATCAGCTCAGGTCAGATCAAGTCTGACGATGATGTAGTCTCTGATCTCAGCAACTCAAGTTGCAGTTGCCCCCTGCTTGAAACTTGCGGCCTTGATGGTTGAATCCTTGAAACTTGCGGCCTAGTGCATGGATGGGGCTTGAAACTTGTGCAATATGTGGATGTCTCCCCTTGCGGCAATGATGAGCTTTTCCTTGATGAGTTGTGCTATGAAGAGATGGATGACTCCTTGATGAAACTTGCGGCCTTGGCTTGGAGAATGCCCTTGGATGTTGTGCAATATTGGAGCCCTTCTCTTGGATGCTTGCAATGGAGTTTGGCAATGGAGCTTTGATGTAGGTTGCGCAAGGGAGGAAGACTCTATGGAATGTTATGCAATATATGAGCTCTATTCTTCAAGTTGCGGCTATGGATGGATGCCTGTAATGTGATGAAGCTCT
This sequence comes from Scilla litardierei, assembly GCA_030789695.1. NCBI lineage: Eukaryota > Viridiplantae > Streptophyta > Magnoliopsida > Asparagales > Asparagaceae > Scilla > Scilla litardierei. The sequence goes on from CM061134.1 coordinate 116,376,920, forward strand.
AGGAGATTATATGTGCTAGCTTGTTGCGCAATATGAGATGGGGATGAGCTTGGCCTCTTGCTTGCAGATTGATGAAGCTTGTTAGGGTTTTATCTTTGAAGCTTGGTGCCAGGATGATGAAGGCTCTATCAATGGTGCTTGCGGCTTATAGGAGGATGTGGCTCTTGGCTCTTTACGCAATGAAGGAATGAGCTATGGAGCTTTGGCCTTGGTTGCTTAGAGCTTGCGCAAGGAGGAAGAGATGTGCTTTTAGAACTTGCGGTAATGGAGGCTATTTTGCAATGTTACACAATGAGGGAGGGGTTCTTTTTGGTTCGTCAATGGAGTGGGTGATGGCAATGAGCTTGGCCAAAAATTTTCTTTGTGTTGCCTCTCTATTTTCTCTCCTTTGAATATGAGTTTATATAGGAGAGGATGGGATCAAATAGAATCAAATAAAATCCCATACATGAAGGATATTTGATGGAATCCTAACTTGATTAGGATTTGAATGAATCATCATGGAAGATATCTTCTAGTCTCACTAGGATTTGGAGTTTGAATATGGACGTCTATAGGATTTCAATTAAAATCTCATTTAACCTCTTATATTGATTTGCATAAGATTCTCCACATCTCTCCATCTTTGACCATGTCTTCAATTTGCATGGATTTAGGATTTGATTCATGCACCAATTGATTTGAATCAATTCAAATATGGATTTGAATTGTTTTTGTCCTTATCTCCCCATCTTTGACTTAGTCCAACATGTGTAGCCATTAACTCCATATTTGATCAAGTCCACTTTGCTAATAAATGGCAAATTCTCCATCACTTTGACTTAGTCTCTCTTTGAGTATTTGCGCGAGTGCCATTCCTAAAAACACTTAGCACACACATCAAATCATTCACACATGTTTGTTATCATCAAACACGAAGTCATTGATCGTTGTAGTTGTAGCCAACAATCTCCCCCTTTTGATGATGACAAACTAATATAAGATTTGCAATAACGATTCAAATGATATCATCGTGACATGTGTGTGTGAAGTGTGATAATGGAGGATGTATGCAATATGCAGTATGACAATGATGTGCAACCTACACGCATGCATCAATGATGTTTCAAACATACAAGCATGCTCCCCCTTTATTCATGCCCCATTGAACAAATATTCACATATTCATTAAGCACGTGCGTGAATTCATTATTCATTAATGCTCCCCCTTAAACCAATATTCATATATGCACATATAAGCATTAATGCACACACCAAATCTTCAATATTTTCTCCCCCTTTTGTTATCATCAAAAGTGTACAACGAAGTCAAATTTCATACCCCATGCAAACTAAAGAGTATTATAAATTACAACTAGCACTTGCATGTAGACATTCATAGAATAAGCACTTCAAATTCATTGAGAATTATAACATAGACTTCAACACCTTCGTGTAAGTGTGATGATTAAACATTGAAGCACATAAGGAGAACTTTTAAGAAATTCAACCAAAACCAATCCACGTTTTCCATTAAATATGAAATCATCTAGGATTGATTTTTCTCATCTTATTAAAAATGAGTTCAAGATACCACACCCAAAAAACATAGCCTATAAGGACTCTTAGATGTGGGGGTGGAATTGCTTGACGAGTATAACGCCAACGCTAAATGTTACCCGTAAGCATATGTTGGACACTCGTAGGTAGTGTCGCTGCCAAGGATTCTATCCATTTTTCATACGGAGCTATTTTCATTCTTTTTTCAATATTTTTGTTTCATTTTCAATTCTTTTGAGCTCAATTTTTATCCAAGGCAAGACACATCATATCCCGTAGATTTTCAGTTATTTTTCATTATACATTCACTTTCTAATATTTCATAAAAAATGTCTCCAAATGTACAACAATATTTAATTTTTGTGTAAGTGAAAGTGTATGTGTAGAAATCAAATTATTCTAATCATTGAACATGTCATGGCTATTTATAAATTCAAACATGAGAATGAAGTCATAACAATAATACATCAATTTCTACATGGATATGAGTATCATTCATTAAAATCACTTAAATGATTCAAAAGAAAGATGTACATTAAGCTCCATTTTTTCATTTTGTGTTTTTCATTTTTTTATTCTTGTTTATAAAAAGCTAAGCTAGCAAGAAAACAAACTAGCGCATAAATAAAAAATAAATCAAGCACACAAAAAATGCTATGAAGGTATGCATTAAGTGTTGGATCTGGATCTAAGCCTAGTGGGGGTGAATAGGCTAATAAAAATTCTCGTGCAACCCACGAGCAATCACAGGCAGTTATATCAGATGAAGAGTAAATACTAAGCAATCATAGAGTACGTAGCAGATTTACCCTGATTTGGTTGCACTCACGACCTACGTCCAGCCCCTAAAGCATATACTAGATTAATAATGTAATAGGTACAACCATAAAAAGCTAGAGCACCCACGTATCTACACTTACCAGGCTCTCAGTACCCCAATACACCGGTATTCAACAATACTAATCCTAGTATAAGCTTTCTATTGACTAGCCCTAATTAGTCAAGTCCCTCTTATCTAGTACCACACTAGACAAGACCAAAAAACAAGTATGGTAAAGTTTCCCTACAAAGATCTATACACCATTACACAAATATAAATAAATAGATTTTAAAATTGCTCAGTGTTGGTGTAATTGTATCTGTCGATCAGCTCAGGACAAACCAAGTCTGACAGGATGTAGCCGTCATGTCACGTCCCTCCTTGGATGAAGCTTGCAGCCTTGATGGTGTCTCCCCTTGAAACTTGCGCCCTATGTGGTTGAACCCCAAGAGATGTTGCGTAATATGATGGATGAGTCTTTCCTTGTGTTACACAATAAAAGAGAGGATGTGTTTGCAAACTTGCGGCCTATGGCATGGATGACTCTTCTCTTCAAGTTGCGGCCTTGATGATCGTGAAGGTTGAAGCTTGGATCCTCTTGGCAATGGAGTTCTCATCTCTTGAACTTGCGGCAATGATGATGTTTAGCAATGAGGTTGCGGCAATAGGAGATCTAGCAATGAGGCTTGCGCAAGAGGGATCTTTGGCTTTGGTTCTTTGCTCGTAGATGATGAAGGACTGTAGGCTTGCAGCCAGGTGTATGGCAATGGTGCTTTGCGCAAGGAGCAATGGCAATGGAGTTGCTTGGCTTTGAGGAGGAGAGGAGATGAAGCTTTTAATTTGTATGTTGCGCAATATGTGTGCAATAGTGGTTTGATTCAATGTTGCGCAAGGTGGGAGGGTATGGCCAAATTTTCTCTTGGTGTTTTGGTTGCCCTCTCTCAAATCATCTCTCGTTTGAATATGGGTTTATATAGGAGAGGATGTGATATAATAGAATCAATTAGAATCCCATAATTGATGGAGATTGGAAGGAATCCTAACTTGAATAGGATTTAAATGAATTGCCATGGATATGGAGTTTGAATATGGATGGCTATAGGATTTGAATTTGAGTAGCTATATGATTTCATTTAATCGCCATTGATTTGCATGAGATTCTCCATATCTTTCCATCTTTGACCAAGTCTTCAATTTGCATGGCTTTAGGATTTGATTCATGCACCAATTGATTTGAATCAATTCAAATATATATTTGAATTGATTTCCTCCTTATCTTCCCATCTTTGACTTAGTCCAATATTTGTAGCCATTATATCCATCTTTAATTTAGTCCGTTTTGCTAATGCATGGCAAATTCTCCATCACTTTGACTTAGTTTTCCTTTGCGTATTTGCGAGAGTGCCATTCCTGAAAAACACTTAGCATACGCATTGAATCATTCACATACGTTTGTTATCATGAAACACGAAGTCATCGATCGTTGTATCCAACTACATGTTGTATCCAACAATATCCCCCTTTTGATGATGACAAACTAATATAAGATTTGCAATAACGATTCAAATGATATCATCGTGACATGTGTGTGTGAAGTGTGATAAAGGAGGATGTATGCAATATGCAACAAATGCAACAATGATGTGCAACATACAAGCATGCAACAATGATGTTTCAAACATACAACCATGCTCTCCCATGAACATATATTCACATATTCATTAAGCACATATTCATTATTCATTAATGCTCCCCCTTAATCCAATATTCATATATTCAACATGTAAGCATTAATGCACACACCAAATCTTCCACCAAATCTTCCAATAATTTCTCTCCCTTTTGTTATCATCAAAAGTGTATAACGAAGTTAAATTTCATACCACATGCAAACTAAAGAATAATAAATTACAACTAGCACTTGCATGTAGACATTTATAGAATAATCACGTCAAATTCAATGAGAATTATAACATAGATTTCAACACCTTCGTGTAATTTTGATGATTAAACATTGAAGCACATAAGGAGAACTTTTAAGAAATTCAACCAAAACCAATCCACATTTTCCATTAAACATGAAATCATCTAGGATTGATTTTCCCCATCTCATTAAAAATGAGTTCAAGATACCACACCCAAAAACATAGCCTGTAAGGACTCTTAGATGTGGGGGTGGTATTGCTTGACGAGTATAACACCAACGCTAAAGATTACCCGTAAAGCATATGTTGGATACTCGTGGGTAGTGTACTTGCCAAGGATTGTATCCATTTTTCATACAGAGCTATTTTTTTCAAAAAAATTTCATATTCAATTCTTTTGTGCTCAACTTTTATCCATGGCAAGACACATCATATCACTTAGATTTTCAGTTATTTTTCATCCTACATTCACTTTCCAATATTTCATTAAAGATGTCTCCAAATGTACAACAATATTTAATATTCGTGGAAGTGAAAGTGTAGAAATCATACTATTCAAATCATTGAACATGTCATGCCCACTTAGAAAATCAGACATGCACATGTAGCCATACCAATAATACATCAATTTCTACATGGATATGGTTATCATTCATTAATGCCACTTAAATGATTCAAAAGAAAGATATACATTAAGCACCATTTTTTTCTTTTTGTCTTTTTTATTTTTTGATTTTTCTTTATAAAGAACTAAACAAGCTAGAAAGCAAACAAGCTAGCACACAAATAAAAATAATTCAAGCACGCAAGAAAAAATGAAAGCAAACCAAACATGCGAGGAACGTATTCATTAAGTGCAAAGAGAAAAACCATACATTCGTGTTGTCGTTTGGCTAAGGAACTAAATAATGAAGTGTTCAATCCATAGTTCCTCGCTATCTCCATCTTACATACACGGTAGATCTCATGTGTGACCTTGGAATCCAACAAGGTCAACTTATGTTAGTCATCAAATTTTTAGGAACCAACACTTGCTTGAACTTTATGTTTGTGTTCCTAAATTTGCAATAATGAGAAGTATGACAAACACTAGCACAAATAAAGTACTTTGCATAAATATTTTTGACTTTTAATGGCTCATTGTGAATTTTCTTAGGCTTAGGCTTTTCAACATTTTTAGAACCAAATCCAAGACCACGTCTATTATTGCCATATAATTGATTTTTAAGAATAATTTCCAATGATTGTTTTCCAATAGAAAATTTCCTTAATGACAATTCTAGACATGTGACTTTGGATTTCAAGAAAGCATTTTCATTCACAAGCAAAGTGCATTTACTAATAAAAGCTTTTTTATTGTCCTATTCAGCAATTATTTTTCTCTTAAGCTCATTATTTAGCATGCACATCTTTTTATTAAGCAATTCAATTTCAATTTCAAGCTTAATCACAGTTTGCTTATATATGCTAATATCGTTCAACAAAGTAGGACAAATAAGGCATTCAACTTTTTCATGCAACATAGATTTTTCTTTTTCCAACAAATTAATGGTAGAATCACATGTAACAAGTTTTCCTTTTAGTTCCTTAATCTCTAATGACATGTTGTAAGTGTCTTGTTGCAATTCATCATTGGAATTTCTATACTCTTCTAATGTGGAATCACGTTTTTCTATAGTAGATTCTAGGTTGTCAATTTCATCTTGCATATCATTAATAGTACCAAGAAGTTGAGCTTTGATTACCTCATCAAGCTTTCCCATTAAGCAAAGAAAGGTGTGTGCAATCTCCTCAATCTCATCCTCGCTATCCATATCTCACATTATCGCCAAAGCTTTTCCTTTCTTTTTAGTAAGATAATTCTCCTCTTATTGGCAATCCTTCATAAAATGTCCCTGCCTTTTATATTTAAAACATTTAACTTTGTCAGTAGTAGTCTGCTCAGAAGATTTTTTAATTAAAATTATTAGAACGAATAAACCTTTCTTGCATTTCTGCTCTTCCTTGAGGAGTCCTGACGTATTTCCTGAAATTTCTGATCATCAGTGCTATCTCCTCATCGTCATCGCCATCTTCATCTTCCTTAGCTTGAAGAGCTAGAGGTTTTGGAGCCTTTTGCTTCAGTTTCTCTCTTTCTTCAATGTTCTACATCTCAAGCTCGTGTGACATCAAGTTGCCTATCAAGTCCTCCACTCTCATTTGTGATATATTTTTAGCTTCTTGAATGGCAGTGACTTTAGGCCGGAACGAGCTTGGCAGCGCCATTAAGATTTTTCTCACCTGCTCTAAACTAGAATATGGCTTACCAAAGGAGCTAGACATGTAGACGATGTCTGTGAACCTCGAAAACTTCTCTGAGATGGATTCTGATGAAAGCATGTGGAAGCTCTTGTACTCTATGCACAGCAACGCAAGTCTAGACTCCTTCACCTGTGACGTTCCCTCATTTGTCGCCTCCAGCGTATGCCATATTTCCTGTGTAGTTTGACAATGTGAGATTCGATTGAATTCAGATTTATCAAGAGAGCATATAAGCGCATTTATAGCTTTACCATTCAAAGAATATAATCTCCAATCAGCATCATCCCACTTATCTTTAGGTTTAAGCATTTCAGTATTTTCAATTTTAATAACATGTGGCTTATAACCTTTTTCAACAATATTCCATACTTTATAATCAACAGATACTACGTAGATTTTCATTTTAGATTTCCAATAAGCATAATCTACACCATTAAATCTAGGGGGACGTGATATGGACTGACCTTCAGTAAAAACAGAATCAATAAAATTCATGGTCAATCTAGCCTAGATCCTCTAACCTGCTCCCTAAGCCTAGAGGGGGGTTGAATAGGCTAATAAAAATTCTCATGCAATCCACGAGCAATCACAAGCAGTTATAGCAGATGCGGAGTAAATAATAAGTAATCACAGAGTACACATCAGATTTACCCTAGTTCGGTCGCACTCACGACCTACGTCCAGCCCCCAAAGCAGATACTAGATTAATAATGTAACAGGTACAACCATAAAAAGCTAGAGCACTCATGTCTCTACACTTACCAGGCTCTCAATACCCCACTCCACCGGCATTTAACAAAACTAATCCTAGTATAAGCTTTCTATTGACTAGCCCCAACTTGTCAAGTCCCTCTTGTCCAGTACCACACTAGACAAGACCCCAAAACAAGTATGGTAAAGTTTTCCCTACAGAGATTTATACACCATACACAAAGATAAATAAATAGAGTTTAGAATAGCTAAATGTTGGTGTAGTCGTCTCTGTCGATCAGCTCAGGCCAGACCAAGTCTGACAAAATGTAGTCGTCACGTCATGTCCCTCCTTGGATGAAGCGTGCGGCCTTGATGGTGTCTCCCCTTGAAACTTGCGGCCTATGTGGTTGAACCCCAAGAGATGTTGCACAAGATGATGGATGAGTCTCCCCTTGTGTTGCACAATATAATGGATGAGTCTCCCCTTGTGTTGCACAATAGAAGAGAGGACGTGCTTGCAAACTTGCAGCCTATGGCATGGATGACTCTTCTCTTCAAGTTGCGGCCTTGATGATGGTGAAGGTTGAAGCTTGGATCCTCTTGGCAATGGAGTTCTTGTCTTTTGAACTTGCGGCAATGATGATGTTTAGCAATGAGGTTGCGGTAATAGGAGATCTAGCAATGAGGCTTGCACAAGGGGGATCTTTGGCTTTGGTTCTTTGCTCCTAGATGATGAAGGACTATCTGCTTGCGGCTAGGTGTATGGCAATGATGCTTTTCACAAGGAGGAATGTCAATGGAGTTGCTTGGCTTTGAGGAGGAGAGGAGATGAAGCTTTTACTCTGTATGTTGCGCAATATGTGTGCAATGGTGGTTTGATTCAATGTTGCACAAGGTGGGAGGGTATGGCCGAATTTTCTCTTGGTGTTTTGGTTGCCCTCTCTCAAATTATCTCTCCTTTGAATATGGGTTTATATAGGAGAGGATGGGATATAATAGAATCAATTAGAATCCCATAATTGATGGAGATTGGAAGGAATCCTAACTTGAATAGGATTTGAATGAATCACCATGGATATGGAGTTTGAATATGGATGGCTATAGGATTTGAATTTGAGTAGCTATAGGATTTCATTTAATCTCCATTGATTTGCATGAGATTTTCCATATCTCTCCATCTTTCACCAAGTCTTCAATTTTCATGGCTTTAGGATTTGATTCACGCACCAATTGATTTGAATCAATTCAAATATGGATTTGAATTGATTTCCTCCTTATCTTCCCATCTTTGACTTAGTCCAATATTTGTAGGCATTATCTCTATCTTTGACTTAGTCTATTTTGCTAATGCATGGCAAATTCTCCATCACTTTGACTTAGTTTCCCTTTGCGTATTTGCGATAGTGCCATTCCTGAAAAACACTTAGCACATACAATCATTCACACACGTTTGTTATCATCATACACGAAGTCATCGATCGTTGTATCCAACTACACATTGTATCCAATATTAAGTTCAAAGTAGAAACCATACCTTCGTGTTGTCGTTTGGCTAAGGAACTAAAAAATGCGACATCCAATTCAAAGTTCCTCGCCACCTCCATCTTACTTACACAGAAGATGTTATGTATGACCTTGGAATCCAACAAGGTCCACTCATGTTAGTCATCAAATTTTTAGGAACATATATTTACTTGAATTTAATGTTCTTTTTCCTATATTTGCAATAATAAGAGGTATGACCAACGCAACCACATGTAAAGCACTTTGCATTAATATTTCCTACTTTTGTTGTTTTAATGTGAACTTTTCTATATTTTGACTTTTCAACATTTTTAAAATCATATCCAAGTCCACATCTATTATTAACATAAAGTTGGTTTCTAAGAATAACATCCAACGATTGTTTTCCAATAGAGAATTTCTTTGTAGACAATTCTAGATTAGGGACTTTGGATTTCAATAAAGCATTTTCATTCACAAGCAAAGTGCATTTATTAATGAAAGCTTTCTTGTTTTCCTCTTCTTTCTTATCAAAATCAATCATTTTTCTTTTAAGCACATTATTTAGCATGCACAACTTTTCAATAAGCCCTTTATTTTCAATTTCAAGCTTAATCAATTTTTCTTTATACATGCTAGTATCATCTGACAAAGTAGGACAAGAAAGACATTCAATGTTTTCATGCGAGCTAGCTTTCTCCTTTTTCAACATGGTAATGGTAGAATTACATGCAACAAGTTTTTCTTTAAGATTATCAATTTCTTCAGACATGTCACAGTTTTCTTGTTGCAATTGAAAACTACCATTCCTATAGTCATCTAAAGTAAATTCTAGCTCATTAATCTCATCTTGCATTCCTTTACAAATATTTGAAAGTTCAGCTTTGGTGCAAGATTTTACCTCGTCGTGCTTTTCAATTAAGCAGAGGGAGGTATGCGCAGTTTCCTCAATCTCATATTCGCTATCCATATCCCACGTTATCGCTAGAGATTTTCCTTTTTCAGCGACGTTAGTCTTTTCTTTTGGGCAATTCCTCGCGAAATGTCCCTTCTTCCTGCATTTAAAGCATTCAACTCTATGAGTAGTATTCTAGTCGGAGGAATTTTTATCAGAATTGAAATTGTTAGAGCGATTAAACCTTTTTGCCATCTCAGCTCTTCCTTGAGGAGTTCTGACGTATTTTCTGAAATTTCTGACCATCAGTGCTATCTCCTCCCTCATCATCTTCATCATCTTCATTAGCTTGAAGAGCTAGTGGTTTTGGTTCCTTGGCCTCTTGTTTCTCTTTGGCCTTTATATTCTACAGCTCAAGCTCGTATGACATTAAGTTACCTATCAAGTCCTTCACTCTCCTCTGTGATAGATCTTTAGCTTCTTGAATGACAGTGACTTTGGAACGAAACGAGCTTGGCAGTGCCCTTAAGATTTTCCTCACCTGCTCCAAACTAGAATATGGCTTACCAAGGGAGCTAGACTTGTAGACGATGTCTGTGAACCTCGTAAACATCTCTGAGATGGATTCTGATGGAAGCATGCGGAAGCTCTCGTACTCTATACTCAGCAACACAAGTCTAGACTCATTCGCCTGTGACGTTCCCTCATGCGTCACCTCCAGCATATGCCATATTTCCTGCACAGTTTGACAATATGAGATACGATTAAATTCAGATTTATCTAAAGAGCATGTAAGCGCATTCATAGCTTTACCATTAAGAGAATAAAGTCTCCAATCAGCATCATCCCATTTATCTTCAGGTTTAAGCATTTCCGTGTTTTCAATTTTAATAACAAGTAGCTTATAACCTTTTTCATCAATGTTCCATACTGTATAATCAACAGATACTAGGTAGATTTTCATTCTAGATTTCCAATAAGCATAATCTACACCATTAAATTTAGGGGGTCGTGATATGGACTGACCTTCAGCAAAAGCAGAATCAATAGAATTCATGGTCAATCTAGCCTAGATCCTCTAACCTGCTCTGATACCACTTGTTGGAGCTGGATCTAAGCCTAGAGGGTGTGTGAATAGGCTAATAAAAATTCTCGTGCAACCCACGAGTAATCACATGCAGATATAGCAAATGCAGAGTAAATAATAAGCAATCACAGAGTACACTGCAGATTTACCCTGGTTCAGTCGCCCCAACGACCTACTCTAGCCCCAAAGCAGATACTAGCATTAATATGTTTCTTTGTACAAGTACAATGAACTATGAGCCCCATCTCAACTCTCACCAAGTTCGTACCACACTCCACGAGTGCAAAGCACTATCAACATAGTAAATGCTTTCTCTTGACAAGCCTCAACTCGTCAAGACCCTCTTGTCTAGTCCCGGACTAAACAAGACCCAAAAAACACAATATGGTAAAGTTTTTCCTACAAAGATCGCTACTACTACACAAATATAATAATAAAGAGTTTAGGAAATCTCAGTTTGTATAGCAGTAGTCATCTCTGTCAATCAGCGCATGTCAGATCAAGTCTGACGATGAAGTAGTCTTTGATCTCAGCAACTCAAGTTGCAGCTTGCCGCCTTGATTGAAACTTGCGGCCTTGATGGTTGAATCCCTGAAACTTGCGGCCTAGTGCATGGATGGGGCTTAAAACTTGCGGAATATGTGGATGTCTCCCCTTGCGGCAATGATGAGCTCTTCCTTGATGAGTTGTGCTATGAAGAGATGGAGGACTCCTTGATGAAACTTCCGGCCTTGGATTGGAGAACCCCCTTGGATGTTGCAATGTTGGATCACTTCTCTTGGATGCTTGCAATGGAGTTTGGCATTGGAGCTTTCATGTAGGTTGCACAAGGGAGGATGACTCTATGGGATGTTGCACAATATATGATCTCTCTTCTTCAAGTTGTGGCCATGGATGGATGCTTACAATGTGATGAAGCTCTTGGAGATGATATGTGCTAACTTGTTGCGCAATTTGAGATGGGGATGAGCTTGGCCTATTGCTTTCGGATTGATGAAGCTTGTTAGGTTTTATCTTTGAAGCTTGGTGCAAGGATGATGAAGGCTCTATCAATGGTGCTTGCGGCTTATAGGAGGATGTGGCTCTTGGCTCTTTGCGCAGCGGAGGAATGCGCTATAGAGCTTTGTCCTTGGTTGCTTGGAGCTTGCGCAAGGAGGAAGAGATGGGATTTTAGAACTTGCGGCAATGGAGGCTATTTTGCAATGTTGCGCAAGGAGGGAGGGCTTCGTTTTGGTTCGGCAATGGAGAGGGTGATGACAATGAGCTTGGCCGAAATTTTTCTTTGTCTTGCCTCTCTATTTTCTCTCCTTTGAATATGAGTTTATATACGAGAGGATGGGATCAAATAGAATCAAATAGAATCCCATACATGAAGGAGATTTGATGGAATCCTAACTTGATTAGGATTTGAATGAATCACCATGGAAGATATTTTCTAGTCTCACTAGGATTTGGAGTTTGAATATGGATGGCTATAGGATTTCAATTAAGATCTCATTTAACCTCTTATATTGATATGCATGAGATTCTCCATATCTCTCCATCTTTGCCCAAGTCTTCAATTTGCATGGCTTTAGGATTTGATTCATGCACCAATTGATTTGAATCAATTCAAATATGGATTTGAATTGATTTCCTCCTTATCTCCCCATCTTCGACTTAGTCCAATATGTGTAGTCATTATTTCCATCTTTGACCAAGTCTACTTTGCTAATGAATGACAAATTCTCCATCACTTTGACTTGGTCTCCCTTTGAGTATTTGCGAGAGTGCCATTCCTGAAAAATACTTAGCACACACATCAAATCATTCACACACGTTTGTTATCATCAAATATGAAGTCATCAATCGTTGTACGTTGTATCCAACAATAATATGTCTAGCATTAGTCTTTACAAGAATATAAACTAGAGCATGCCAGCACAAATATGTTAATCCTAATTTTCTTATACCCATAGATTAATTTATTCTAATGAAATTTACTCTTCATACCCTACTCTAAAAATGGCTACTAACTAGAGTTGTGAGAACCCTACCTCAAGATAATCCTCCTCCTTCACGCTCTAGCCTTCCTCCTAGCTTCTTCTTCTCCAAGCTTCTCCTTCAAGCTCCATGCATCCAAGCCTCCAGCATCCAAAATAGGTTTGTGAGATGGAATTGATCAAAGAAATGGAAGGGTTGGTTCGGCCTAGAGGAATGTGCCATGGAGGTGATGTTGGTGGCCGGCCATGGTGGTGTAGGGAGGTGCATCTGGTGATGTTGGTTCGGCCATGGAGGGGGAAGTGCGGAGTTGAAAATAAAGTTTGCTTTTCCTTTTTTTCCTTTTAAAATTTCTCTATCATCCTCATCATCTCCTCTTAATTAAGATCAAGCCAAGTGTGTGCTAATGTGGCATGTATAGGCTGAAGGAGATTAAGATTGTGACGCCTAGTGAGGCATGTGTCATCTTATGAAAAATTGAATTTTGATTTTTTTAAGAAAATAGAAATACCCCCACTAATACCCTATACATACTATGCATCATGTATTACACCAAATACTTTACATAGTACACATCTAATAATGTTTAAAAATATTTAAAGATACTTTTATTAATATAATAATTTTAGAAAATTAGGAAAAATAACTAAAAATACATAAAGACATACACGTATAAATACGATCGAAAAAAATATGTACATAATATCCGTACGTATGAAAACATCGTATTACATCCTACCCACCTTAAAATAAAGTCCGTCCTCGGACTTTCTAGGCGAAGGGTCTGATCGGAGATTTAATAGTCCAAGGGTCTCTCTACCCACGAAATGCAAACAACGATAAATGTTTATACTACGATAAATGTATATATGCATTATACCATATATTATACATATATATGTACACATTCTTATCCAAAGATAGAGGTTTACTCACAGACAAAGCATCACAACACGTAAATAGTACTATACATTCCATGTTCATCCATATACATACATGTACTCACACATATATCATATGGACATAAGAACAGACACACATATATATACATACTAATATGTACACACATACTATTACACCTATACATATGGACACATGTATCAATGCCGTACATAGCAATACGTAGAAATATATAGATTCACCCACGGCATTAATATACACACCAACATCTATACACTTACTTTACCCATTACATATGCACTTACATATACACTCAAGTAGATGTTCGAGAATATATGCTATGACATGGATACACATATAGGTATACCTAGATACATGCACCTATATATTTAATCACACACTCCTTATAATTATATATATATCTATATATGTTAAATACATGGGCCCAGACCATGGAACAAGTAGATAAATTCTACCGACTGGACGAAGATGGTCCGTGGCCTATAGCGTCTGGGTTGAATGAGTCAAACCAACCTCCCTCGTAACCTATTACTCTTGGGTAGAATAAGTCAAATATCCTCATGATGAGCATAATGATAACAAACCTCATGATGGCCCAATTCCATAGCCGTAATGAGAGCAGTTAATAGCCAGAATAATGGGGGAAAATACACCCTTTGATGATTAATTCAAAGCCCACTAATTGAGTAATTAGTGGCCACATTTTTGTGGAGGGAGGTTACATGACAAAGGAGGGGGGGGGGGGGGGGGATAAATATCCCCAGAACAAAAGGAGGGGGAAAAGATTACCACCGAGCTAAAGCTAATTATCATACAACTACATACTTTGATCCCCTTCTCTAATGTCTTCTTCTTTATTTTGCTCAATATCTTTCATCTATGAGAGACTAACTTGAGTGTCGGAGGGGATTCGGTCGGGCCCCAACCCCGACCCCCTAACGATCTTCTTATGTCGCAGGATAATGGAGTTACGACAAAGCTAGGTCAAGACCCATCTGTGGAGTCCGATCCTACCTCCCTCGGCCTGGAAAACGATTGTTCACGGGTCCCATTTCAACCGCTAGCAAGGATCCACCCGGACGATGGAGTCATCTTAAGCCCAAATATTGTTTCGGTCATTTTTGACCTTAACAATTTGATGCCGTCTGTGTGAAAAGCAGTCAGCATCCCGTCTCCACCAAACAAGAAGACTATGCCGACTCACCCCCCAATATTCTTCTTCAGATGATGATTTTTGAGGCACCCAAATCTCTTGGAGGCCTTGATAGCCAATTTCCTCGATGAAAGAGGGCCCGTTAAAATTTTGCGTCATTGCCTCATTAAATTTTTCTTCATCAAATGTTGACATTTTTTAGTCGACCTAATTAAATTTTGCCACATTACTAGCTGTTGAAGCCATGACCATGGTTTTTCTCTCCATGATGTTCTGAATAATTATTGATCAGCGAAAACGAATTTTTCTTAATGGATTTGTTCATTATTGATCAGCAGAAGGCACAAGAATGTGGAAGCCAACCAAGAAAGCATTCAAGAATGTGGCAAATGTATTCATTATTGACCAGCGTTGGGTCAATGATTGCTCCTCTCTCAATTCTCGTTGAATCGATCTGTTCATCACCAAAGACTGGCAGAAGCATGCGCAGAGATGTGAGCTATTCCACCTCGACTTCGCGATGGTAGAGATGCGAGATTTCAGAACCGACGATAGAGACTTCAAATCCAGCGGACCCCGACCTTCTAAACTCACTCTTGACCCAGCGAGGGGTTAGATTCGATAGAGCTCAACCACTGAAGCTTGCTGTGGCTCTGCATCCATCGGGCATCAATCCGAGTCACCCTGCCTCACCAGATTTTGCCGTGGGTCGATCGGATCTACCATGTATTCTAAGAGTTTGTCATTGGTCGTATGAGTCCATCAGCCCATGAGGGAGGCAGGATCCAAGTCGAACTGCTTCTGAGAGCTTGCCAGGGGTTAATCGAGGACACCATGCCATGATGAAGCAACACCAGCGTCATCTTGTTTCTCCTGCGCCCGTTTGAGTTTGCCAAGCCCTGACGACCTTGTGGTTGAAGACTGCACTATTGATTTGGGTTGAATATTGCATGTTTAACACCTCATTTAGCCCCATTTTGAGCATATATAATACATATTTGGTCTCTAATACAATCGTATTTTGAATATCGTCATTTACTAGAGCAATCACTTGATTTAAGCACAAACCAACAATATATTGAGTATTTCTGCTAATTTAGTATTTTTAATATGAAGATCTTAGTATCATGATTCCAACGACTATTGTATTTTTCTGAGATCTGTGCTAATTACTATGAATTTTTGAATGCAGAATACCATTTAAATGGAGAAATACGGGGGAAATACGTCGAATACGCACATGCGCGTACGTGCTCAACGGTCGGGTCACGTGGCACCATCCGAGCCGCTCCCGCTCAGTCTGACGCTCCGATCTTAGAGGGCGATCCAGCAATCTCCAGACCGTTGGATAATGATCCAACAATCACCAGCGACCCCTCCTGATATCAAACAAAGCGTGGCGACACGAGGACCGCCAGATCCTCTATCCAACTGCTGTGAATCACCCCGAGTTGGATTCAAACTCGTACGCGGATGCGGGCGCAGATCCGCTACATGATGGACACATATCGAGCCCACGTCTGATCCTGCCTGGATCGGACGGTTCTCACTTGCTGCGGTATTGGACTTTGGGTTTAAGGCTTATTGGGTGCGGGTTTGAACCTGCTAACAACTCCGAAACCCGCAATGCTTATATATAAGCATATTTTAGGGTTTTGGGGGGTATTCTTGCGTATTTGGGGCTCTAGGAGCCGTATTTTGGTGTGAGATTTGGAGGCCCTGAAGAAAGAGGAAGGAGCTATCATCTGAAGGAGATTTAGGGTCTATTTGGAGAGATTTGGTGATAAATTCCCTATCTTTTGCCTTGTATTTTGCGTATTTGGCTTGTATTTGAAGTATTATTCACGTATTTTGTGTATTTGGTGATGTATTTATCTATGAATACTGAATCTTTTCTCTTCATGCGTGTTTAATCTCCATATGTGTTGGTTGTGATGTAGTTAGGGTGTCGTATTCTTTGATTTCAATATCTTTTCGTCCTATTTGCATGTTATAATCACATATTTTGTCGATTTCTACATATATCTTGTTTGGGTATGTTATGCGTAGACGTGTGCATGCTTGAATTGAATATGATCTGAGTAAGACTTATTTGTGATGCGATCCGAGAGGCCGTATTGTGACCCGAGAGGGCACTTGTGCGTATTTTTTTTCATGAAATTGTTATTATACGTGGATACTCTTTGGCACGTTTTTATGCGCTTTATCGCCACACTTTTCGACATTCTCATGCCCTAGCCGGATGAAACGTTGAGTTATATAAAAGATATTAATAATCATTGATTGCTTATACCCTAATGAAATCACAACCAACACATACTCTCCATATTAGTACCCTAGTATCGAATTCACCGTAACTATCGTAGGACTTTCTTTTATCATTTTAAACCCTCGACACCATATCTTTATATCTGAAAGGTGGTTGTTTCTCATCGTTTTAGAACTCTTTATAAACCGAAGTTCGTGGTTTTGCAGGTCAGTTGTCCCGTGGATACGATACCTGGACTCACCAGGATTATTACTTGTTCGATCTCATACACTTGGGAGTAGCGCTCACAAACTTCGAGACGAGTCAAGTTTTTGGCGCCGTTGCCGGGGATAACGGTACTTGTGATTGACGATTTCAGTTTGTATGGAGGAATATTCGGTGAGATCCTTCCATCTTATAGCATATGATTTTTATTAGTTTTTTTTGCTTTTTTCAGCTTTTAAAAAAATTTCAAACAATGGAATACATGAATTACTATGGCACAACTTATTGGTGTGATGCAGAGTACGATGTTGTACACAAGCATAGGATGAAGAAGCTCAAAATTGTTAATTTTAATCAGACAGATTGTGAAACTTTCTTTCAGGCCTGGAGGAGGTTCATAGACCTAGTATTGAGCTATCCGCAGCATGGGTACACAAAGAAAGAGCTTATGGAATCCTTCTTATTTGGACTACGACCACAGCTGCATGAATTTTTGGAAGTCATGACGCCGACAGAGGCGTGGAAGTACATGGAGTCTTTACAAGAGAATGAACAAATCATGAAAGAGACTTCAGAGCGTGAATCAATGGAGCCCTCTTACGACGATAATGGGACATGCCTTGATCAAGGAGAGTAAAGCATAGACGTACCCTTGCAACCCATGAATGAGGAAGTTCAATTGCTCATTCAGACGCAGGAGGCTAAATCCCATCAATTCCGAAAAAATTTCCTTGCTCGGAGTCGGCAAAGTCAGCAATCCATTGAAAATCTTCCTTCAATTGCCACTTGCTTATACGAAAGTAATTTTTTTGAAAATCAACTTCAAGTATCTAATAAGAATTCATCTTCTATTGCAGGTATATCGAGCTATCACGTTGAAAGCACAAATCAGAATATTAACGTGGCTGGAAGCGTGTGCAAAGAAAGACAGGACGAGCTAGCAATTTTGGATGAACATAATGAGAAGACAACTAAGGACATGAGTTTAGCGAGCATTAATATGGAGCTCGAACCGTTCTCTTCATCAGTTTTTTCCCAATATCATTTAGTCATCTCCCCCATCGCTGAGCATCATACCGAGAGCAGTGCATATTTTTCAGGGAGTAGTCATCAACATGCCTTACTTTATTTTACATACTTTGATGACTATGTTTGGAATGTGTTTATTGCGAAAAATTTTAGACTAAGTTGGACTGACATAACTCATCTCTTGCAGGACATTGGTAAACAAGTTATAGAGGTGCTAGGAGTTATGTTGCTGGGTTCAACTTAGCTAGTGGAGGACGAATACTTTTCGAGGAGCGCAAGGAATAGATAGAATAACTTCCTCTACCATTAAAGATTTATGATCCGCCATTTGACCACGGTGTGTTCTTTCCATTAGCGTAGATTTTTATATGATTTTATGATGCTTTTCTTTTGAATAAACTCGTACCCTTTTCGACATTGAGGACAATGTCCTTCTTTAGTTGGGGGAAGTGTATGAGACATTAGGATTTTTTTCAAAATAAAGCGAAAGAAAAGAATAAAACACCACTCTTATCATTCAAAATTCCTTCAAATGTCACATTAACAGATGATTATGCATTGATCGAATTCTTGAAATTGTTTATGGCTTGAATTAATTATTTTTCTCTTCATGCAATTACTCATTAATATGTTATTTATGAAAAATTTCAATTGCCATGATTAATATCTCGAAATAGTTTGAATTTATTTCATGCATGCTTTGTGATGCAAAAGCTTAAGTATACATGATTTATTAGAATAGTCTTCAAGTTGAAGAGAAATTTGGCCTTTGTTACTAAAGTTTATGTTCGATGAATGGGTGTTGAGTTGCTTACAAAAAATAAAAATAAAAAAAGAGAAAAAGAAAAAAATGCATCGTTCCCTTGAGTTCATTAACTAGCCGGGTCTTCGTGCCTCAGGAAGCATTGGAGATTCGCGTCGAAAGATGAATGAATGTGGAATGCATTCAAAAAAGGGAGAAAATAAAACTTAGATGATTCGAGTTATTAAGTTCGAGGGGATCTTCTAAGCCTAATGCCCGAAGGTCGTCTGGCCTGGGAATCATTAACTGAAAGCTCGTTACATGGATCATTCTAAGTCGTCAAGAAAAGAAAAAAGAAAAAAAGAGAGAAATGTTGAATAAACTAAGCAACTTCAATGCCCATGATTTGAACTATCTTTATGAGATGCCAAACCCTTGGAAATGAGAAAACAATGATATGACGTCGTGTCTTACTTTCACCTGCGCAAAACGATGCTCGCATGTTGTTTATTCAAATTTGATTAGAGAAAATATCATGTGATTGACTTTATTCATGGATTGTGTATATTAATGGTCAAAATCATGTTGGAAAGCGTACTATTTAGCCACATCATAAACGATCGATAGAATTGCTATTTTTGCTTATCATCCGACTTAATCGCTCTTTTTGCTAGGGATTAGCAAGTCGCTTTGAATATTGCATATTTAACACCTCATTTAGCCCCATTTTGTGCTTATATGATACGTATTTGGTCTCTAATACAATCGTATTTTGAATATCATCATTTATTAGAGCAATCACTTGATTTAAGCACAAACCAGCAATATATTACGTATTTCTTCTATTTTAGTATTTTTAATAAGACGATCTCAGTATCATGATTCCAACGACTATTTATTTGTATATTTTTTTGAGATCTGTGCTAATTACTATGAAGTTTTGAATGCAGAATACCATTTAAATGGAGAAATACGGGGAAAATACGTCGAATATCTACGTACGCGTATGCGCTCAACGGGCAGGCCAAATGGCACCATCCGAGCCGCTCCCGCTCAATCCGACGCTCCGATCTTAGAGGGCGATGCGGCAATCTCCAGACCGTTGGATAATGATCCAACGGTCACCAGTGACCCCGCCTGATATCAAACAAAGCGGGCGACGTGGCGACACGAGGACCGCCAGATCCTCCATCCAACTACTGTGAAACACCCCGAGTTGGATTCAAACTCGTACGCGGATGCGGGCGCGGATCCGCTACATGATGGACACGTGTCGAGCCCACGTCTGATCCCGCCTGGATCGGACAATTCTCACTTGCTGCGGTATTGGACTTTGGGTTTAAGGCCTATTGGGTGCGGGTTTGGACCCGCTAACAGCTCCCAAACCCGTAATGCTTATATATAAGCGTATTTTAGGGTTTTTGGGGTATTCTTGCTTATTTAGGGCTCTAGGAGCCGTATTTTGGCTTGAGATTTGGAGGCCCTAGAGACAGAGGCATGAGCTATCATTTGAAGGAGATTTAGGGTCTATTTGAAGAGATTTGGTGATAAATTCCCTATCTTTTGCCTTGTATTTTGCGTATTTAGCTTGTATTTTAAGTATTATTCACGTATTTTGTGTATTTGGTGATGTATTTGTCTATGAATAATGAATTTTTTTCTTCATGTGTGGTTAATCTCCATATGTGTTGGTTATGATGTAGTTATGGTGTCGTATTCTTTGATTTCAATATCTTTTCACCCTATTTGCATGTTATAATCACGTATTTTGTCGATTTCTACATATATCTTGTTTGGGTATGTTATGCGGAGACGTGGGCATGCTTGAATTGAATATGATTTGAGTAAGACTCATTCATGATGCGATCCGAGAGGACGTATTGTGACCCGAGAGGGCACTTGTGCGTATTTTCTTTATGAAATCGTTATTATACATGGTTACTCTTTGGCACGTTTTTATGCGTTTTATCGCCACACTTTCCGACGTTCTCATGCCCTAGCCGGATGAAACGTTGAGTTATAGAAAAGATATTAATAATCATTGATTGCTTATACCCTAACGAAATCACAACCAACATATACTCTCCATATTAGTACCCTAGTATCGAATTCACCGTAACTATCGTAGGACTTTCTTTTATTATTTTAAACCTTCGACACCATATCTTTATATCTGAAATGTGGTTGTTTCTCGTCGTTTTAGTATTCTTTATAAACTGAAGTTTGTGGTTTTGCAGTTCAGTTGTCTCGTGGATACGATACCTGCACTCACCAGGATTATTACTTGTTCGATCTCCTACACTTGAGAGTAACGCTCACACACTTCGAGACGAGTCAACTATCGATTGATTGGAAATCAAAGATCTACCCTAATTTGGAGCTCCAACGGTCGAGCTTTGTCGACCTCAGGTTGGAGATCCGAACCATCCTATCTCCAACCCAGGTCGAGGCTTGAGCTCGAATGAACGACGATCTATGGTCCTCAAGCTCAAATAAAGATGGAGCTTTCACAGATCGAGCGTCTACAAGCCCCGTTCCATTGTCTCCGAGCTCCAACCAGTCGCGATCGACCCAGATCGAGGCTCTTGCTCGATCAAGGAAAGAGCTTTCACAGATCCGAGCTTCATCGGTGGTTGTCGGCATTTGAAACCCTGCCAATCGAGACTCATCGGGGCTCGATTTGAGCCTTAGACCTAGCTCTGTGATCATGAGGTGGACGTCGCCGACCTTCGTCGGCAGACATGGGCATTCGACCCTGGAAATTAAGCGCCGTCGAGGCTTGATCAGAGCCTTCGACCCATATCCGTCATCCCGAGGTGGACATCTCCATACGATCCCAGTAATCGAGCTCCATTGGTGGGCATCGGCATTGAAACCCAGACAATCGAGATTCATGGGGGCTCGACATGAGCCTCCGATCTGGCTCTGTCATCAAGAGGTGGACATTGCTAACCTTCGTCGGTGGGCGTGGGCGTTCGACCCCAAAAACAAGCTTGGTCGATGCTCGATCTGAGCCTCTGACCAAGCTCAGTTAAGACTTGAGATGGACGTCGGCATTCGACCTCAACAATCGATCTCCATTGGAGCTCGATCGAAAGCTTTGATCCAATCTCGTCGGCATGAGATGACGGTCTGTGTTCAGCCCAATCCTTGTCGGGCTCGATTGATCAAGCTGTCATCGGGACAAAGCCTTCTCGATCATCAGATCAATCATCAAATCGGTCGATCGATCATCACCAAAGAGAGTAGAGTATCAATTTGAATTGAATTGATTTTTACCCTGTTGCTTCTCTTATTTCAATTTCTTCCAGAGGTATCACACCTGTAATCGTCTGCAGGGACTCCGACAGTAGAGTTGCTTGCACGGGCAACGATTCCTTAGAATCCTAGCACACATCTTGTAAGCTGAAAGATCGCCACGTCGCCCATCAACCACCATCTACCCAATCGAGCTGGCCTCGACCAAACGAGACTCTCAATCAACCGAGCAACCAAAGCTCGAGGATTCCCCCGAATGAGTTACTGAATCTCTAGACTCGTGTCGAGGCTACATCGTCCCCGATGAGTTTTGTAATCCCCCCTGTCGACACTGTCTCGAGGAAGAAACGGGACCAATGTTACCTTGTGATAACATTGGCAACATGAAAAGACTCGATGCTTGTTGCCAAAGCCTTGTCAAAGCTCGACTCTCGATGTCCGAACCCAGTTAGAGCTCGACTCTCTTTGTCCGAATCCCATTGGAACTCGACCTTTGCCACTGGGCCACGTCGGAGATCGACCCAAGCTTCCGACCTTCGACAAAGCTCAATCCGAGATCCCTCAAAACTTCATTTTCTTTTCTAAACATTAATCTCTGTTTCAGAGTGTTTTCTCACTACAGAAGCGTTGACCGTGGACTGTCCGGTCAACGTGGTCGAGGGGCCGATTTAGGTCCCTTGGGTGCGTCGAGCACGTGCAGACGCGACGCGAATCGGAGATGCAGACGACGTGGAACACGTCAGCTGGGCCGGGTCTGGATCCTCGGCCTCAAGGGGGCTGAGGGGAAGCCTCGGCCCGGTGTGGGATGCTCGGCCTCGGACGGTCGGACGACGAGGGGAAGCCTCGGCGCCTTGTCTTGATGCACGGCCGATGCGGAGCAGAGGGGGAGTCTCGGCTCGATTGGATGCGCTCGGCCTCGGTTGGTCGGACGACGAGGGGTAGCATCGGTCGTCTCGCTTGATACGCGGCCGGCGTGGAGCGGAGGGGAAGCCTCGGCTCGTGGATCTGACGTCCTCCTGAACAGACGAGAACACTCGTCAGGGAGGCCGGACCTTGGTTCCGGCCAAATCCCCTCCGATGCCTAAGTCAGATGACGATCTGAAAGAGGAGGCTCGGCGGGGACGGTTCGACTCGAGAGGAGATCGGAACGACGTCCTCCGACGCGAGCGGGGGGAAGGAGATGAAGTGGGGGAACTAGGTCGTTGATGGAGTACCTTAGGTTTTGTTACCTGAGATGCGGGCCCTTTGTCCAGTCGTCCTCCTAGCCCTTTTATAGGCCCCTCGTCGCGACCACCCATGACTCACGTCCCTCGTCCGCCTCCAATCGTGCCCCCTCAATCCGCCTCCCCATCGCCGCTCCCCGCGCCATGCCAGCACCTCCACATAACGGCCATTAAGTGGCAGCGGGCATGGGGGAACGGTTATCGCTGGAGTGGGCGAGTGTCTCGCACGTTTTCGGGGTCGGGTCGGTTTGACGTTCGGGGGCCCTCTAGGGGGCTTTGTCGGGCGGGCCCGATCTCGCAAATGGGCTTCTAATCGGTAGTCGGGTCTCTGGGCTCGTGTCTTTCGGGCTTCGGCCAAATAGGCGTAACAATTGCCCCCATTGGTCGGGTCGATCGGCCTCGGTCGGTCGGCTCGGCCGATGTGACTTCCACCGATTTCGACAGGCTCGTCAGTCGAGGCTGATTCATTAATTGGGCGTCATCATGAGTTGGTCCGTTCGATACTTTTAAGACGCAGGTTCCGAAGCGCCGTCGGTCCCCTGATGTTGCCACGTGTAACTGCGGGTTTATCCCCACCGTTCGCGGAGTCGTCTTTGGTAGAGAAGCAGGGTGGGTTGTGAGCCGCCATCCCGTCATCCTCTTCTCTGTGTTGATTTTGAGCTCTGCCCCCATCCCGTCATCCTCTTCTCTGTGTTGATTTTGATCCTGCCCGAGCTCTGCCCCATGTCGTCTTCCTCTGCCACTGGTTCGGGTCGGCCGGAGCGTGACGTCACTCCTAACCGGATGGGTAGTCCTCCTTCGGCGATCCGTCGGCATGGGGGTGAACTTTCAGGGGTGCCTCCAGAGGTCTTAGCGTGGCCTTCGTCGGTCTGTGCCACCACCATCGGGAGTATGCGGTCCGCCTACCTGCTTCCGCCTTACTCGGCTCGTGCTCCCGGGCCCGACGAGCGGATCTGCCTTCCCGGTCCCAATGAGGTTGGTGTGTACGAGAAGTGCTTTTGCTTCGGGCTCCGTTTCCCGCTCCACGCCTTTATCATCGAGTTCCTTCAAGCCCACAACATGGGCTTGTGCCAATTCTGCTCCAACGCCATCGGGCTCCTCGTCGGGTTCGTCGTCATCTGCACGCTGAAGGGGGTAGTGCCCTCCCTCCGTCTCTTCGTCCAGTTCTACCGCATGAGTCATCATCAGTCGGGGGCATGGATTTACATTAGCGCCCGTCTGAAGATGAGCCTCGTGTTGGGGTTGCCGAGCTCCCTGAAGCGTTGGAAGGGGGAATACGTATTTGTCGTGCTCCCGTCGAGTGTACCTTTCCCGATCCGTTGGGGAGCGGGCGGCGCGGTCATCCTCGATCTGGGTGACCCAACTGCCGTCAAGCTGCAGGCGGCGAAGGCCCTGCTGGCGATTCCTTCGAGGGAGCGGATGATCGACGTCCTCTTCAGCAACCATAACTTGCGCAAGACGGTGTGGCCCTTGGGTAAGTTCTCCGAACATTCGCCATTCGGGGTTTCTTGGGCTCTTCTCGGCCTCTTACTTCTTCTTTGGATGCAGGTGGATTCCCTCTCGGTTCATCTCCCGCCAGCCCTCACGTGCTGTCCCCGGATCCGGGCCCGCGTAAGAGGGATCATGTGTTGGAGGTCCGGAAGAAGCAGCGGGTCGTGACCTCAGCTGTTGGCTCCAAAAGGAAGAAGGGGCCATCTTCCTCCATCCCCTTGTTGGAGTCTTCCAAGAGGGTCCGCGAGGGGGTCGAGGAAGTTGACGTCCCGCCACCCGCTGATCAGCACCGACCTGCCCCCGTTGAGGTTGCCTGGCCGTGGGTTGGCCCCTCGCCTCGCCCGAGCGGTTCTCTCCCTGATGCCTACGATCGGTATCTAGGTGTTGGATGCTGCCAAAACAGAGTTAGGATCGATAAATAAAGTTGAGACTTACGCTTGCGTATGCGGCACGGTAGTCTCGGAACTTTGCCTTCGGATTCGCCACGCCGGATCGAGTCTTCTCACGAACGGAGTAAGGCTACTAAATCCGCAATCTAAATCTCTACTTTAGATTAAGAACTTGGATAAAGAGAGAGGAAGGATTTCGGCAGAGATTCGCTAGAATGAAATGCATGCAAGAAATGCCATGCAAAAAGTGTAAGAAATGGCTTACCCTTGGGTCTTATTTATAGCCCCCAAGGTAGTTATTTTAGGGTAAATTGTTCCTTTGGAACAATTTAACTAAGGTGTACCATGATACATGGCACATTATAAGCTTAAGTTGTACCATATGCATGGTACAACATAAGCTTAAGATATTCCCCCTTTATTAGCCATATGTCGCATGCACTTATGCATATATAATGCGACTTTCCTACTCATCCAGAGATCCTCTCCGTAAGGGAACAGATTCCCTTTGCACACGACTTCGTGTACGTGACGTTCGAGGTCCGTATTCCCTCGTACATCCCCCACAAGGGTGTACAAACGTCTTCCATATCCAACATCTCCCACTCACACTTGAGGGGATTGTAAGAGAACGTCTTTCTCTTAGTTCTTTCATCTATCATACCGAGAAATAGACCGTGCGATCGTCATGCGCGTAGAGTCTGTTGTTGTGCACTTGTTAGAGATACACAACGACCTTGAAGGTGCAAAGTTGAGTAGTTCAACGCATGCTTTACCCTAGATTATTTCTTCACATTTCTCATACTTTATATTCAACAATTGAATCCCATCTAGATTACAATTGGCTGGCCAGCTTTGAATCATTTAAAGTCCAAATGTGAATATGAAATCAATCTTCCTCTTCTTGCGAACCTTCTGATCTTGACTTGATTCGCTTTTCTAACGTGCCCCGCCGAGCTGAATTATCATAGCCCATTAGTAACACGCTAAGATAGCGATCATCTTGTCAAATCTAAAGGAACCAATTGGAGTCCTTGAGGGTAAGAGTTAAGACCCGTATGGCCTTTAAGTCTCACATAATAGCAAACACTATTGCTACTAACTCAGTGGTCGAAATGCATACGTGGTATGAACACGTATTACAACATCACTCCTTTCCCAGGGAGAGTATGTCTTAATGATGTTGTACGGATGAAAAGATCAGACACCACAGTGTCTATCTTTTGAGTCCCCTTACTACTCATGAAATATTCCCGGACTCTCATCCTGCATAAGACAGATAGGATTTAAAAAATCCTATGAGATCTCTTTCAAATATCCTTGTGATACAGATCTCAGATCTTTTGTAAGCATCCATATGATGCAGATCTTTCATTCGACTATCTTGTTTAAGTCACGACCCTAAATCATTTAATGATTTTGACTTTAAAATAGTCTCATCTCTATCTTATCCATCTGATAAGATAAGGCGGTTGCTCATGTGAGAGAGCCAACCTTAATCTGTCCGACATACACACAATAAAATAGCTGAGACTTAAACACAAATGTACATAAAATCATTTGTAAGAAACTTGTATGCAAATTAAACTTTGATCTTCTATAGACATGGGAAATATTATATGATACAGCTCAGCATCTACGCATTCCCATAGATGATAAGTGTTTGAAAAAACACATCTCTGGGGATCGCCTTAGTAAGGGGATCCGCTACCATCTTATGCGTGGATATGTATCCTATGTCTACTTCCTTCCGTTTGTCAGAGTTCTTCGCAAACTTGAATCGAATATCAATGTGTTTGGTCTTATAATGAAATTTTAGGATCTTTGACATAGGCAATTGAAGCTTGACTATCACTGTATATAGGAACAGTGCTTGAGTCAGTGGCATCCGTCAGCTTGTCTAAGAATTTCCTAAGCCAAACAGCTTCTTGGACCGCCATGCCGAATGCTACAAATAGCATAATGCATAGTCCGCAGTCCCTTTGAGGTACCTTAATATCCTCTTCACCGCTTTCCAGTGTGCCTGTCCTGGGTTGGATTGGTAACGGCTTACCATACCAACAACATAGCAAATGTCCGGTCTGGTACACATCATGGCGTACATCAGACTCCTGACAGCACTGGAGTATGGAACCTTTTCCATAGCTTTCTTTTGGATCTTTGGGACACATTTCCAAACATAGACCCTCGCCTTTGGAGGTAAAACGCACGACAGGAGAGAAAAATCTCTTCGTAGTTTATTCCTTCCTGTTGCGTGAAAACTTTTCGCAACAAGGCGAGCTTTATATTTCTCGATGGAGCCATCAGCCTTATGCTTGATTTTGAGAACCCACTTGTTCCCAATGGCTCTACGTCCCTTAGGTAAATCAACCAAGTCCCAGACTTGGTTTGTTTTCATGGATTGAAGTTCTTCTTCCATCGCCGCTATCCATTTATCTTTAGCAGGGCATGTGACGGCCTGTTTGAAATTTGCAGGTTCGTCATCATCTTGTAGTAATGTCATGAATGTTTGAGGAAATTCATCCTCAAATCTCAGAGGTGTTAGCCTCGTTCGATTACTACGTCTTGCTTGAGTTTGATCACTCCCACTTGGAATGACATCACTCCCACTTTGAATAACATCACTCCCACTCGGAATAGGATTGGTATCGTTCGTATCATTCATAGGTGAAGTTTGAAACGTATTTTCTTTTTCATCAAGAATTCTCCCACTCGAACGTTCCGATCCTTCTTGATCCCAAGTCTCAAACAAGGATAAGTCTTGACTTATCTCACCCTGTCTTGGAAACTCGTTTTCCAAGAAGACAACATCCCTCGATTCGAATTCTATAAGACCCCCATTGTCCTCTTGACCGACGAAAACATATCCTTTGGAGTTTTCAGCGTATCGGATGAAGATACACTTCCTCCCACGTGGCCCAAGTTTGCCATATTTGTGAGAGGATAAATGTGCATAAGAGGCACAACCCCAAGGTTTTAGAATGCTTAAGTCTGGAGTTCTATTGTTCCACAACTCATAAGGAGTAGAACTTACCAACTTCGAGGGTACACGGTTTAAGATGAATGCTGCCGTCAATAATGTATCACCCCCAAAGGTGATGGGCAAATTTGCCTGAGACATCATTGATCGGATCATTTCCATCAATGTCCTATTTCTTCTTTCCGCAACACCGTTTTGTTGCGGAGTATAAGGCATAGTTATTTGATGAACTATGCCTTTTTCATCACAGAGTTCCTTAAAACTCGTTGATTGATATTCTCCACCCCGATCGGTTCGCAAGACCTTTATCTTGTGATTTAGTTGATTTTCCACTAAACTCGTATAGTTTTTGAAGCAAGTTAAAGCTTCATGTTTGTGGGAAATCAAATAAATGTGACCGAAACGGGTGAAGTCATCAATGAAATAGGACTTTCCGTGTCTTGTCTTAACATTCATTGGACCGCAAATGTCCGAATGGATAAGCTGTAATGGAACTTCGGCCCTTGTGCCAGTTCCAAATGGCTTGCGACAAGTTTTCCCTACAAGACAATGTTCGCAAGTTGACATTTCAACTTTTGAAACATTAGATAGCAAGCCACTTTTGGCAAGTCTATCCATTCTAGTTGGTCCAATGTGACCAAGTCTTGCATGCCAACAAATGATCTCAGATTCAGAGTTAGAAGCATTTGTCAAATGGAAACTTTCATTAATAGAAGAAGAATCATCACACATAGTGTTTAATACAATCAATCCATTACAAACATTACCCGACCCAACTAAAAGAACTATTACAAACAGGGTCAACATTTTGTTTATAGACCTCCATTCATAACTTAAAGACTTTAACATGACCACAGATACGATATTCCTTCGAATATCTGGAGCAAAGAGGAAGTCGTGCAATAATAGAGTCCGGTCATTGTCGAGAACAAGTTTGCATGTTCCGACTCCCTTTACTTCAACACGAGTGTTGTTGCCGACGTATATCCACTTTGTTCCTTGAGTTATCCTTTGATACTCTACGAAGAACCTTCTGTCCTTCGCTACGTGGTCTGTGGCCCCTGAATCAATCAACAAAAAATAGTTAGATTCAGCAAGAAACATGGAACTAGAAACACATATGTAACTAGCCCTACAAGTTACCTTATCACTTCCATCCGTACACGTACGGGCGAAGTGACCGTACTTGTTGCACTTAAAGCACTTGATCTTCTTCAAGTTTTTCTTCTTTGAGTGCACATTCTTTTGCCACTTTGTCTTCTTTGAGGTTTCCGGTTCTTGCTTTCGTTCGTTCACAAACCTTAAGCGTTTATTCTTCCGCTTATTTCCTCCATGTGAGGAACTAGCGGCCATGTGCACTTCTGCACTAGGTTTTGCGGCTTGAATCCGCTCTTCCTCGAGTTCGAGGTGTTTAGATACATCGCTTAATGTTTTAATGCACTCATTATGAGTGAGGTGCATTTTCATGTTATCCCAGCTATCTGGGAGTGAACGAATGACTGCTTGGATCTGCTGTTCATCAGACAGCGTAAGACCCACATCCTTCAATTCAGCTATGAGATTCGCCATGTGGCGGAGATGCTTTTTCATAGAATGATCTCGCCGCATCTTGTACGAATCAAATTGAATATTTAAGGAGCGGAGTTTGGTAACTGAAGTTCCACCAAACTTTATTTCTAGCTCAGACCATATGTCTTTGGCTAGGTCGAATTCCCGAAATAGACGCATTATGTCATTGTCCATTGCGGACAGTAACGTAATACGTGCTATTTTGTTCTTTCGAGTCCAAGTCTCATAAGCTTCCCGGTCCCTCTTGTGTTGGGCCGTATTGCCCAACTCAGGTTCTTCCATTATGTTTTGGAGTGTTTCAAGCACATCTTGCTCCTCCAAAACATATTGGATTTTTATTGACCAAAGTTTATAATTGCCGCCGTTGAGCTTTTCACCTTTGTTAAGCTCTGCGACAATGTTCTTAGAAGCGGTAGACATATTCGATTCAAAAAACTGCAAAGAAGATGATAAACACGATCAAAATTCTATGCATAAAGTTTCGATTCTTTAAACACTTGATAAGTTCCTTGGATGCGCTGAAATGTTATTCTAGAATCGAGAAGTTCACTACGTTCCCAAATACCATCTAGAAGTAACTTTCAAAGTATCCCTCTTACTTATCTCAAGTAAAAAGAAATCAGAAATGATACCCGTATGGTACCGACATCGGAAAAATACTTTTGAAAAACATATCTTTCAAAATGGAATAGGTGAGAGTTTGCGCAAAGAATTTTAGCGCAACAATTGCCAAGCCACGACACCTGTTCTACACACCCATGGGTTAGATAACCATGGCCGGATCGTGGTAGGACTTGGAATTCTAAATTGCGCTATCCCGATTAAGGACGGGACATAACCTATTTGAAAACGCCTTTTTCAAAAAATTTGAAAAGACATTGGCTAATCTCCGTAGAGTAGAGCACAACGTCTATAAGTTCATTGGCTAATCTCCGTAGAGTAGAGCACAATGACATGGCTAATCTCGCATGAAGTAGAGCATTACGGCTAATCATCAAGGAGTAGAGCACAATTTCATAAGTACATTGGCTAATCTCCGTAGAGTAGAGCACAATGACTTGGCTAATCTCGCATGAAGTAGAGCACTATGGCTAGTCTTCAAGGAGTAGAGCCCAAGTTAAAAAAAAACTTCATAAAATGTTAGCCCCGTATGGGCTAATCGGCACATTCGTGTTTGACCAAGGCCTTTTGACACCCCGTATGGGCTAGTCGGCAAATTCGTGATCGACCTAGACCTTTCGCTGGATTGGTCGACCAAAACACCCAAATTGGTCGACTAAAAATTGGTCTTCATCACTCTCGGCCAGTGCCGATCAGACCGGCCCTTGGCCAAAGAACAACCGCTGCCAGGGCCGACTGTGGCACTGGCAGCGGCCAGGCACTGGCAGCGGCCAGGCCCCTGGCCTCTGCCAGGGCCGGGGCCAGCCAGGCCCTGGCCGGCGGCCAGGGCCCCTGCCCTGGCCTCGGCCAGGGCGGCCAAGCCCCTGGCCTGGGGCCAGGCCCTGGCCTGGGCAGGGCCCTGCCCTGGCCTCGGCCAGGGCGGCCAAGCCCCTGGCCGGGGCCAGGGCCCCTGCCCTGGCCAGGGCGCTGCCCTGGCCCCTGCCAGGGCGGCCTGGCCCCTGGCCGGGGCCAGGGCCCCTGCCCTGGCCGCGGCCAGGGAGGCCAGGCCCTGGCCGGGGGCCAGGGCCCCTGCCCTGGCCGCGGCCAGGGAGGCCAGGCCCTGGCCTGGCCGTAGCCAGGGCCTTCTGGCCCTGGCCGTGGCCGGCCAGGACCGGCCCTAGCCTGGCCTGGCCAGGCCGCGGCCAGGGCTCCCTGGCCAGGGCCGGCCGGCCATGGCCGGTCGGCCATGGCCTATTGGCCTTGACCGGCCATGGCCCTTTAGCCATGGCCGGTCTCCCCCCTTTCATGGGGTGGCCGCATGCACTCCTCCCCCTTGATGGGGTGGTCGCCGGTGGTTATTGGCCGTAGCCAACCCCCTCCGCATGGGGAGGGGGGTGCATGGCCTTCATAGCCCATTTGGCCATGGCGCACATGCACTAAAATTCATCTTCTCCGATGGAGATAACTACCATCATCTTCCTCGATGAAGCACCCGTTCGTCGAGAAATTAGTTATTTCCTAATGGCCGTGTGCCAAAAATGAAAAATAACATACTACGTGAACAGTCGGTTCTTCCCGTCACGGAGATTTCCTACCATATCCGTAATGATAGGAGACCCTAACGTGAAAAGAACAACCGCTGCGTTCTCTCCGTCACGAAGCGTTCCTACCATATCCGTAATGGTAGGAGACCCATTCGTGAAAAAGACAACGACTCGTTCATAGTTTCGACGGGGCGGCGGTTTGACCAGGGCGAACCCGTATGGCTCTGATACCAATGTTGGATCCTGCCAAAACAGAGTTAGGATCGATAAATAAAGTTGAGACTTACGCTTGCGTATGCGGCACGGTAGTCTCGGAACTTTGCCTTCGGATTCGCCACGACGGATCGAGTCTTCTCACGAACGGAGTAAGGCTACTAAATCCACAATCTAAATCTCTACTTTAGATTAAGAACTTGGATAAAGAGAGAGGAAGGATTTCGGCAGAGCTTCGCTAGAATGAAATGCATGCAAGAAATGCCATGCAAAAAGTGTAAGAAATGGCTTACCCTTGGGTCTTATTTATAGCCCCCAAGGTAGTTATTTTAGGGTAAATTGTTCCTTTGGAACAATTTAACTAAGGTGTACCATGATACATGGCACATTATAAGCTTAAGTTGTACCATATGCATGGTACAACATAAGCTTAAGATATTCCCCCTTTATTAGCCATATGTCGCATGCACTTATGCATATATAATGCGACTTTCCTACTCATCCAGAGATCCTCTCCGCAAGGGAACAGATTCCCTTTGCACACGACTTCGTGTACGCGACGTTCGAGGTCCGTATTCCCTCGTACATCCCCCACAAGGGTGTACAAACGTCTTCCATATCCAACACTAGGCGCATTCCGCTCCGACCCGGGCGAGTTTCCTTTGTCAGGGGAAGGACTTCTTCGTCCACGCTTCCCGGTGGGGGAGAAGGAGTCGGTATTTTTGAGCCGCGGAGCTGCCGCACGAGTAGCTGAGAATAGTTGCCTCCCTCCTGATCAGGCCGCGCTGGACGGAGTCAGGGGCGACTGCTTGGCCACCTTCGTGATTCAGGCTGGCCAACAGGTAGAGTGTCTCTACTTGTTCTCTCTCTAGCTGCTTTCGCCGTCTTACCTTTGTCTCCTTGGTGCAGTTGTCCTCGGTGGGACTTTCGATGAGGCGCCAGTTTGTGGTGCTCCCTAAGGCTGGTCCCGACGCCGGGCGAGATCCTGATGTCCTCGGTGATGAGGGGGAGGCAGCTCAGTTAGATGAGGCGCGAGTCAAGTCCTTGGAGGCCCGCATAACTGAGCTGTCCTCTGCCCTCGAAGAGACAGACCGTGAGAGAGCCTTAGCTTTGGTTACAAAGTCAAAGGCTGAGATGCGGGTCGCCGAGCTTTTGGGAGACGCCGACACATCTGGAGGAGCTGACAAGATCCCTGTCTCCGTTGCTGCCCCCGAGGCCCTGGAGCTCTCCGATCGTCTGGAGGCGGAGGAGGAGCGGGAGAGGGCTCTCCTTGCTCAACTCAGCAAGCGATCCCGGGAGATCGAGGTGGAGAGGGCGGAGCACCAACGCCAGATCGAGCCCTTGGAGGCTCGGGTGCGTGAGCTTGAGGGGGTGGATCCGTCCCAGGTCGCCCAAGACGCTGTGGAGGAGTATGCCACCTCCTTTGTTGAGTCCGCCTTGGCTGAGGCGTTCGAGAAGGGTTTCGCCCGTTGCCAATCCGAGATCCAGAAGAAGTTCCCGCTCTCGGGAGTCAATTTCGAGGATCTCCGGGTGCACTCTATCGGCGAAACGGAGCGTGGGGACGACCCAAGTGAGCAGCCAGCATGTGGCTCCACGGGTGCCCCTGGAGATGTTTGAGGGAGGGGAATGCCCCTCGGCCTCTTCGTACGCCTCTTTGTATATCCTTCTGTTAAGCGCGCGCTTAGCAGGCGTCCCATCGGGCGAGGCTTCCCTTGTCCCGAGTGGGATTCTTGCGAACACATTTGTCTGGAAAGGAACAAACTTAAGTAAATTTATTTCGTAGAACACAATACATTTATTGAAAGTACTTGCGTAAGTGTTCAGTGTTCCAGGCGTGAGTGAGAATCCTCCCCTCCATATTGGCTAGACGGTAGGTTGCGGGTCTGAGGACCTCGATGACCTTGTAGGGTCCCTCCCATTTAGCCACGAGCTTCCCTTTGCGAGCAATATCCGTGTTGAAGCTTTCCTTCCTGAGGACCAGGTCCCCAAGGTGGAAACTCCTTCCCTTGACCCGAGAATTGTAGTATCGGGCCACCTTCTGCTTCTGGCGGATGATCGTGGCTAGGGCTTGCTCCCGCCGCTCGCCGAGGAGCTCCAGACCGAGCTCCAGGCCTTGCGAATTCCTATCTTCGTCGAAGCACTTGAGGCGGAGAGACTCTTCACCCAGTTCGACCGGTACCACTGCCTCGGCTCCGTAGGCAAGCATGAACGGGGTTTCGCCGGTGGCCTCCTTGTGGGTCGTCCGGTATGACTAGAGTATCCCGGGGAGCTCTTCTGGCCAATTTTCTTCGACGTCCTTCACTTTCTTTCGGAGGGGCTCTATGATGCATTTGTTGGCTGCTTCTGCCATCCCGTTGGTCTGGGGGTGCGCTACAGAGGCGAAGAGGAGCTTGTGAGGGATCCTGCCAAAACAGAGTTAGGATCGATAATTAAAGTTGAGACTTACGCTAGCGTATGCGGAACGGTAGTCTCGGAACTTTACCTTCGGATTCGCCACGACGGATCGAGTCTTCTCACGAACGGAGTAAGGCTACTAATCCACAATCTAAATCTCTATTTTAGATTAAGAACTTGGATAGAGGAAGAGAAAGGATTTCTGCAGAGCTTCGCTAGGAAGAAGATGCATGCATGAATTTCATGCAAAAGGTGTAAGAAATGGCTTACCCTTGGGTCTTATTTATAGCCCCCAAGGTAGTTATTTTAGGGTAAGTTGTTCCTTTGGAACAACTTAATTAAGGTGTACCATGATACATGGCACATTATAAGCTTAAGTTGTACCATATGCATGGTACAACATAAGCTTAAGATATTCCCCCTTTATTAGCCATATGTCGCATGCACTTATGCATATAAAATGCGACTTTCCCACTCATCCAGAGATCCTCTCCGCAAGGGAACAGATTCCCTTTGTACACGACTTCGTGTACGCGACGTTCGAGGTCCGTATTCCCTCGTACATCCCCCACAAGGGTGTACAAACGTCTTCCATATCCAACATCTCCCACTCACACTTGAGGGGATTGTAAGAGAACGTCTTTCCCTTAGTTCTTTCATCTATCATACCGAGAAATAGACCGTGCAACCGTCATGCGCGTAGAGTCTGTTGTTGTGCACTTGTTAGAGATACACAACGACCTCGAAGGTGCAAAGTTGAGTAGTTCAACGCATGCTTTACCCCTAGATTATTTCTTCACATTTCTTATACTTTATATTCAACAATTGAATCCCATCTGGATTACAATTGGCTGGCCAGCTTTGAATCACTAAAGTCCAAATGCGAATATGAAATCAATCTTCCTCTTCTTGCGAACCTTCTGATCTTGACTTGATTCGCTTTTCTAACGTGCCCCGTCGAGCCGAATTACCATAGCCCATTAGTAACACGCTAAGATAGCGATCATCTCGTCAAATCTAAAGGAACCAATTGGAGTCCTTGAGGGTAAGAGTTAAGACCAGTATGGCCTTTGAGTCTCACATAATAGCAAACACTATTGCTACTAACTCAGTGGTCTAAATGCATACGTGGTATGAACACGTATTACAACATCACTCCTTTCCCAGGGAGAGTATGTCTTAATGATGTTGTACGGATGAAAAGATCAGACACCACTGTGCCTATCTTTTTGAGTCCCCTTACTACTCGTGAAATATTCACGGACTCTCATCCTGCATATGACAGATAGGATTTTAAAAAAATCCTACGAGATCTCTTTCAAATATCCTTGTGATACAGATCTCAGATCTTTTGTAAGCATCCATATGATGCAGATCTTTTATTCGACTATCTTGTTTAAGTCATGACTCTAAATCATTTAATGATTTTGACTTTAAACTAGTCTCATCTCTATCTTATCCATCTGATAAGATAAGGCGGTTGCTCATGTGAGAGAGCCAACCTTAATCTGTCCGACATGCACACAATAAAATAGCTGAGACTTAAACACAAATGTACATAAAATCATATGTAAGAAACTTGTATGCAATATATAAAAGAACTTCTTTCTTTTATTAAACTTTGATCTTCTATAGACATGGGAAATATTAAAAGATACAGCTCAGCACCTACGCATTCCCATAGATGATAAGTGTTTGTAGAACACATCTCTGGGGATCGCCTTCGTAAGGGGATCCGCTATCATCTCATGCGTGGATATGTATCCAATGTCTACTTCCTTCCGTTTGTCATAGTCTTTTGCAAACTTGAATCGAATGTCAATGTGTTTGGTCTTACAATGAAATTTAGGATCTTTGACGTAGGCAATCGAAGCTTGACTATCACTGTATATAGGAACAGTGCTTGAGTCAGTGGCATTCGTCAGCCTGTCTAAGAATTTCCTAAGCTAAACAGCTTCTTGGACCGCCATGCTGAATGCTACGAATTCTGCTTCCATTGTTGATAGGGCAATGCAGGTTTGCTTCTTGCTGCTCCAGGATATTGCACCATTCCCGAGCAAGTAAACAAAGCCTGAGGTAGATCTTCGCTCGTCGAGATCACCCGCCCAATCAGCATCGGTATAGCCTTCGAGTCTCAAGGTATTGCCTTGATAGCATAACGCATAGTCCGCAGTCCCTTTGAGGTACCTTAATATCCTCTTCACCGCTTTCCAGTGTGCCTGTCCTGGGTTGGATTGGTAACGGCTTACCATACCAACACCATAGCAAATGTCTGGTCTGGTACACATCATAGCGTACATCAGACTCCCGATAGCACTGGAGTATGGAACTTTTTCCATAGCTTTCCTTTCTTTTGGATCTTTGGGATACATTTCCAAACATAGACCCTCGCCTTTGCTTATTGGAGTATCAATTGGCTTGCAGTCTTGCATATTAAACAGTTCCAAAACTTTCTTTATATATGTCTCTTGAGAGAGAGGAAGAAGTTTCTTGGAACGATTCCTTGAGATCTTAACCCCAAGGATATATGCAGCTTCACCCATGTCTTTCATCTCAAAGACGGATGAAAGCCAAGCTTTGATATCCATGACAAGACACTTATCATTTCCGGCTATAAGTATGTCATCTACATAAAGAGACATAATTACATACTTGTTTTTAATCCTCTTAATATATACGCAGTTGTCTTCGTCGAGCATGGAGAATCCATACGACAAAACAACTTCTTGAAAGCGCATATACCACTGCCTTGAGGATTGTTTAAGACCATATATGGATTTACGAAGTTTACAAACCTTATGTTTGTTTTCTTCTTGTACGAACCCGTTTGGTTGTTCCATGTAGATCTCCTCATCTAGTTCTCCGTTAAGAAAGGCAGTCTTTACATCCATCTGATGTAATTCGAGGTCCAAACAAGCCACCATTGCCAGAATTAAGCGAATCGAGGTAAAACGCACGACAGGAGAGAAAGTCTCTTCGTAGTCTATTCCTTCCTGTTGCGTGAAACCTTTCGCAACAAGGCGAGCTTTATATTTCTCGATGGAGCCATCAGCCTTATGCTTGATCTTGAGAACCCACTTGTTCCCAATGGCTCTACGTCCCTTAGGTAAATCAACCAAGTCCCAGACTTGGTTTGTTTTCATGGATTGAAGTTCTTCTTCCATTGCCGCTATCCATTTATGTTTAGCAGGGCATGTGACGGCCTGTTTGAAATTTGCAGGTTCGTCATCATCTTGTAGTAATGTCATGAATGTTTGAGGAAATTCATCCTCAAATCTCAGAGGTGTTAGCCTCGTTCGATTACTACGTCTTGTTTGAGTTTGATCACTCCCACTTGGAATGACATCACTCCCACTTGGAATAATATCACTCCCACTCGGAATAGGATTGGTATCGTTCGTATCATCCATTGGTGAAGTTTGAAACGTATTTTCTTCTTCACCAAGAATTCTCCCACTCGAACGTTCCGATCTTTCTTGATCCCAAGTCTCAAACAAGGATAA
The DNA here is from genome assembly GCA_030789695.1 of Scilla litardierei. NCBI lineage: Eukaryota > Viridiplantae > Streptophyta > Magnoliopsida > Asparagales > Asparagaceae > Scilla > Scilla litardierei. The sequence continues at coordinate 116,415,145 of CM061134.1, forward strand.
GTCTTGACTTATCTTACCCTGTCTTGGAAACTCATTTTCCAAGAAGACAACATCCCTCGATTCGAATTCTATAAGACCCCCATTGTCCTCTTGACTGACGAAAACATATCCTTTGGAGTTTTCAGCGTATCTGATGAAGATACACTTCCTCCCACGTGGTCCAAGTTTGCCATATTTGTGAGAGGACAAATGTGCATAAGAGGCACAACCCCAAGGTTTTAGAATGTTTAAGTCTGGAGTTCTATTGTTCCATAACTCATAAGGAGTAGAACTTACCGACTTCGAGGGTACACGGTTTAAGATGAATGCTGCCGTCAATAATGCATCACCCCAAAAGGTGATAGGCAAATTTGCCTGTGACATCATTGATCGGCACCATTTCCATCAATGTCCTATTTCTTCTTTCCGCAACACCCGTTTTGTTGTGGAGTATAAGGCATAGTTATTTGATGAACTATGCCTTTTTCATCACAGAGTTCCTTAAAACTCGTTGATTGATATTCTCCACCTCGATCGGTTCGCAAGACCTTTATCTTGCGATCTAGTTGATTTTCCACTAAACTCATATAGTTTTTGAAGCAAGTTAAAGCTTCATGTTTGTGGGAAATCAAATAGATGTGACCGAAATGAGTGAAATCATCAATGAAGGTGATGAAATAGGACTTCCCGCGTCTTGTCTTAACATTCATTGGACCGCAAATGTCCGAATGGATAAGCTGTAATGGAACTTCGGCCCTTGTGCCAGTTCCAAACGGCTTGCGACAAGTTTTCCCTACAAGACAATGTTCGCAAGTTGACATTTCAACTTTTGAAACATTAGATAGCAAGCCACTTTTGGCAAGTCTATCCATTCTAGTTGGTCCAATATGACCAAGTCTTGCATGCCAACAAATGATCTCAGATTCAGAGTTAGAAGCATTTGTCAAATGAAAACTTTCATTAATGGAAGAAGAATCATCATACATTGTGTTTAATACAATTAATCCATTACAAACATTACCAGAACCAATCAAAGAATTATTACAAACAAGGTCAACAGATTGTTTATAGAACCTCCACTCATAATCTAAAGACATTAACATGACCACGGATACGATATTTCTTCTAATATCTGGAGCAAAGAGGACGTCGTGCAATAATAATGTCCGGCCGTTGTCGAGAACTAGCTTGCATGTTCCGACGCCTTTGACTTCAACATGAGTGTTGTTGCCCGACGTATATCCACTTTGTTCCTTGAGTTATCCTTCGATACTCTACGAAGAACCTTCTGTCCTTCGCAACGTGGTCTGTGGCCCCTAAATCAATCAACCAAAAATAGTTAGATTCAGCAAGAAACATGGACCTAGAAACACATATGTAACTAGCCCTACAAGTTACCTTATCACTTCCATCCGTACATGTACGGGCGAATTGACCGTACTTGTTGCACTTAAAGCACTTGATCTTCTTCAAGTTTTTCTTCTTTGAGTGCACATTCTTTTGCCACTTTTTGTTCTTAGTCTTCTTTGAGGTTTCCGGTTCTTGCTTTCGTTCGTTCACAAACCTTAAGCGTTTATTCTTCCGCTTATTTCCCCCATGTGAGGAACTAGCGGCCACGTGCACTTCTGCACTTGGTTTTGCGGCTTGAATCCGCTCTTCCTCGAGTTCGAGGTGTTTCGATACATCGCTTAAAGTTTTAATGCACTCATTATGAGTGAGATGCATTTTCATGTTATCCCAGCTATCTGGGAGTGAACGAATGACCGCTTGGATCTGCTGTTCGTCAGACAGCGTAACACCTGCATCCTTTAATTCAGATATAAGATTCGCCATGTGGCGGAGATGCTTCTTCATAGAATGATCTCGCCGCATCTTGTACGAATCAAATTGAATATTCAAGGAGCGGAGTTTGGTAACCGAAGTTCCACCAAACTTTACTTCTAGCTCAGACCATATGTCTTTGGCTAGATCGAATTCTCGAAATAGACACATTATGTCATTGTCCATCGCGGACAGTAACGTAATACGTGCTATTTTGTTCTTTCGAGTCCAAGTATCATAAGCTTCCCGGTCCCTCTTGTGTTGGGCCGTATTGCCCAACTCAGGTTCTACCATTATGTTTTGGAGTGTTTCGAGCACATCTTGCTCCTCCAAAACATATTGGATCTTTATTGACCAAAGTTTATAATTGTCGCCGTTGAGCTTTTCACCTTTGTTAAGCTCTGCGACAATGTTCTTAGAAGCGGTAGACATATTCGATTCAAAAAACTGCAAAGAGAATGAAAAACACGATCAAAATTCTATGCATAAAGTTTCGATTCTTTAAACACTTGATAAGTTCCTTGGATGCGTTGAAATGTTACTCTAGAATCGAGAAGTTCACTACGTTCCCAACTACCATCTAGAAGTAACTTTCAAAGTATCCATCTTACTTATCTTAAGTAAAAAGAAATCAGAAATAATACCCGTATGGTATTAGCAGCGGAAAATTACTTTGAAAAACTTATCTTTCAAAATAGAATAGGTGAGAATTAGCGCAAAGAATTTTAACGCAACAATTGCCAAGACACGAGACCTGTTCTACACACCCATGGGTTAGATAACCATGGCCGGATCGTGGTAGGGACTTGGAATTCTAAATTGCGTTATCCCGATTTAAGGACGGGACATAACCTATTTGAAAAACATCTTTTTCCAAAAATTTGAAAGCACGTTGGCTAGTCTCTGTAGAGTAGAGCACAACGTCACAAGTACATTGGCTAATCTCCGTAGAGTAGAGCAAAATGACATGGCTAATCTCTCATGAAGTAGAGCACTATGGCTAATCTTCAAAGGAGTAGAGCCCAAAAAAAACTTCATTAAAACGCTAGTTCCGTATGAACTAGTCGGCACTATGGTTAGCCCCGTATGGGCTAATCTGCACATTGGAGTTTGGCCAATGCCTTTTGTCACCCCCGTATGGGTCAGTAGGCAAGTTTGCAGTCGACCCAGACCTTCTGCCAGATTGGTCGACCAAAAACACAAAATTGGTCGACCAATTTTCGAAATGCAAATTCTCCCGGCCAGGGCCTCTGCCCTGGCCGGGGCTTGGCCAAGGGCCGGCCAGGGCCTCTACCCTGGCCGGCCAGAGGGCCCCTGGCCCCCTCGGCCAGGGCCGGCCAGGCCCTGGCCTCTGCCAGGGCCGGCCGGCCAGGCCACTGGCCGGGGCCAGGGCTCCTGCCCTGGCCTCGGACAGGCCCTGGCCTGAGGCCAGGGCGCTGCCCTGGCCTCTGCCAGGGCGGCCTGGCCGCTGGCCGGGGCCAGGGCTCCTGCCCTGGCCTCGGCCATTGCCCTGGCCTGAGGCCAGGGCGCCGGCCCTGGCCCTGGCAGTGGCCAGGGCGCCGGCCCTGGCCACTGCCAGGGCCGGCCTGGCCGGCAGGGCTTGGCCAAGGCCGGCCACTGCCGGCCTGGCCTTGGCCGGCCATGGCTTGGCCATGGCCGGTCATGGCCAAGGCCATTCGGCGTTGGCCGGCCATGGCCCCTTTGGCCATGGCCGGCCACCCCCTTTAAATGGGGTTGCCGCACTCATTCCTCCCCCTTGATGGGGTGGTCGCCGGTGGTTATTGGCCGTAGCCAACCCCTTCCATTTGGGGAGGGGGGGGTGCATGGCCTTCATAGCCCATTTGGCCATGGTGCACATGCACCAAATTTTCTCTTACCCGATGGAAATAACTACCATCAACTTCCTCGATGAAGCACCCGTTCGTCGATGAAGCACCCGTTCGTCGAGAAATTAGTTATTTCCTAATGGCCGTGTGCCAAAAATGAAAGATAACATACTACGTGAACGGTCGGTTCTTCCCGTCACGGAGAGTTCCTACCATATCCGTAATGATAGGAGACCCTAACGTGAAAAGAACAACCGCTGCGTTCTCTCCGTCACGAAGCGTTCCTACTATATCCGTAATAGTAGGAGACCCATTCGTGAAAAAGACAACGACTCGTTCATAGTTTCGACGGGGTGGCGGTTTGACCGGGGCGAACCCATATGGCTCTGATACCAATGAGGGATCCTGCCAAAACAGAGTTAGGATCGATAAGTAAAGTTGAGACTTACGCTAGCGTATGCGGAACGGTAGTCTCGGAACTTTGCCTTCGGATTTCGGCGTCCTTCACTTTCTTTCGGAGGGGCTCTATGATACATTTGTTGGCTGCTTCCGCCATCCCGTTGGTCTGGGGGTGCGCTACAGAGGCGAAGAGGAGCTTGATCCCCCATTCCGCGCAAAAGTCTTTGAACCCCGCGGAGTCGAACTGTTTCCCGTTGTCTGTGACGATGGCATGTGGCACTCCGAATCTGGAGATGATGGAGTTCCATACGAAGCATTTCGCTTTCTTCCACGTGATGGTGGCCAATGGTTCAGCCTTGATCCACTTGGTAAAGTAGTCCACCGCCACAATCAGATACTTCCGCTGCCCCCGACCCGGCTTAAATGGTCCGAGGATGTCGAGCCCCCATTTCACAAAGGGGATGTGGCTCACGATAGGGATGAGCTCCGACGGGGGAGTTGAGGTGTGGTTGGCAAACCTCTGACATTCTTGGCACTTTTGGACGTAGTCCGTTGCGTCCTGGACTAGGGTCGGCCAGTAATATCCCTACCTCAGGATCTTCTGCGCGACCATCTTGCCTCCGTGGTGATTTCCGCAGATCCCTTCGTGAACCTCCCGTAGGACGTAGTCGGCTTCCTGCGGTCCGATGCATTTCAGGTATGGGAGGACATCTGCCTTCGTCCAGCGTCTTCGGTAGAGCGTCCCCTCATGGATCATGTATCGGAGCGCTTTCCTTTCCAGGGTCCGGCGCTCGTCCCAGTCTGTCGGCACCTCCCCATGAGTGAGGTATCGTATGATCAGGTCCATCCAGGTGGGATCTTGGTCGATCGCCATCACCTCCCGCTCTTCCGTGCTGGGGGACTGCAGGTTCTCCACGTAAATGGTGCGGCCCAGCTCCTTGGTCAAGGACGAGGCTAGCTTCGACAACGCGTCTGCCCGTGCATTCTCCGACCGTGGGAGATGTAAGACTTCCGCTTTCTTGAACCTGGACAGCGCCGCCTTGGCGACGGCGAGATACCTCTGCATTGCTTCCTCCCGCGCCTCGTAATTTCCTAGAAGATGGTTGACAATGAGCTTCGAGTCACTGAGGAGGCGCACGGACTCGGCCCCGAGCTCCTGGGCCAGCCTCAGGCCGTTGATTACCGCTTCGTACTCCGCCACTTTGTTGGTGGCCGGGAACTCGAACCGCAACGCGTATTCCATGATGTTCCCTTCCGGAGATCGGATCGCGATCCCAGCCCCGCCTCCTGACTGTGTTGCCGATCCGTCCACATGGACTATCCATGCTCCTGGGACTCCTGACTGGACAAGGTGGAGGTGGTCAGCCGAAAGAAAAGATAAGGGCTGGGTGATTACCGTTGCTGGGCCTTCTTCTTCCGGGGGATGTTCTCCTTCCGTTGTGCATTCAGCGATGAAGTCGGCCAGGGCCTGCCCCTTGATGGCCGTGTGTGGTTTGAATCGGAGGTCGAACTCACTCAATTCCACCCCCCAGTTCAGCATCCTTCCCATTCGATCGAATCACTTGAGATTCTGCTCCAATTGCGAGTCGGTCAAGACCAATATGGTGTGGGCTTGGAAGTAGGGTCTGAGCCTTCACGCTGAGAGAACGAGGGCGTACACCAGTTTCTCCATGGGCGAGTATCGCACCTCCGCTCCCTTCAAGATCCAGCTCGTGTAGTATACCGGCCATTGCACCCCACCGTCTTCCCTGATTAGCACCGAGCTCACCGCTTCCTCCGCGTGTGCCAGGTAAAGGCTTAGCGATTCCCCTTCTCGTGGCTTGGACAGGAGAGGCGGGCTGCGAAGGTATTCCTTGAGATCCGTGAACGGCCTGGAGCAGTCTTCGTCCCATGGTATCGCCTTCCTGTTGTCTGATGGTTCCGCGATCGCTTTCCTCAGAACTTTGAAGAAGGGGAGCGATCTCTCCGCCGATTTGGATAGGAATCGCCCCAAGGCCATGATGCGCCCATTCAGCCTTTGCAATTCTTTGATCGTCGTCGGCTCCCGCATATTGATCAATGCCTCGATCTTGTCAGGGTTAGCTTCAATGCCACGGTTAGTTATTATAAATCCCAAGAATTTGCCGGATCTTACCCCGAACGTGCACTTCGTGGGGTTGAGTCGGATGTTGTGTCGCCGTAACCGCTCGAAGGTTTCACGGAGGTCGACGATATGGTCCTCCGGCTTTCTCGACTTGACAAGCATGTCGTCAACGTAGACCTCCAGGTTCCTCCCGATCTGGGAGTAAAAAACCTTGTTGACCATACTCTGGTAGGTGGCCCCTGCGTTCTTCAAGCCGAAGGGCATCTTCTTGTAGCAGTAGGTTCCCCGGTCCGTCGTGAAGGCTGTCATCTCTTCGTCCCGGGGGTCCATCTGGACCTGATTGTACCCCGAGTAGGCGTCCATGAAGCTTAGCATCTCATACCCCGAGGCATTGTCCACAAGGTGGTCTATGCGCGGCAGGGGGTAGCTGTCCTTGGGACATGCTTTGTTGAGGTCACTGAAGTCCACGCACATTCTCCACTTTCCGTTGGGCTTTTTGACCATCACCACATTCGATAGCCATTTCGGGTACCAGACCTCTCGTATGAAGCCGGCGTCGAGAAGACGCTCTACCTCCTCGGAGGCCGCCTTCATCTTTTCGCCACCTAGGTTTCGCTTCTTCTGCCTGACCGGCTTGAAGTTGGGGTTGGCGTTGATCTGGTGGACGATCACCTGGGGATCTACGCCGGGCATGTCCTCCGGTGACCAAGCAAAGATGTCGATGTTCGCCTCCAGGCACTCAACCAGTCGGCTCCTCAGGTCGTGGCCTAGCCCTCTCCCGATTGAGATGAACCTGCCCTCGACGTCCGTGACCGGGATCTGCTCTTGTTCTTATGCGGGGGTGGGTCTCGGCCCGCTCCTTAAGTCGAGCGCGGCCATCTGGTCGACTAGACGATCCTCGGGCCCTTCCTCCTCCAGTTGGTAGCAGGTATTCGGTCTCCCCGCGTCGCCTTCGACCTACCCCATCCCCCTTGGCGTTCAGAACTTGATAGTCTGATGAAGGGTCGAGACTACTGTGTCGATGGCGTTGAGAAGGGGTCGGCCGATGATTCCGTTGTACTCCAACCCGATCCCCAATACGACGAATTCTACCGCCAGGGTCACCGAGTCTGGTGGGCCTCCGAGTGTTACTGGGAGGTGGATCGTGCCGACGATGGGGGTGGAATGACCCGTGAACCCTACCACGGGACCCGAGCGAGGTTTCAAGTCTTCCTTCCGTAGCCCCATCTTCTCCAGGGTTGACATGAAGAGGACGTCGCAGGAGCTGTCGGTGTCGACGAGCAGCCGCCGTACCATTGTGGTGTCGATGATCACCGATACCACCAAGGCTGCGTCCGACCGGTGCGCTGTTACTGTCGTGCCCGTCCTCCCGACCGGCAGGGCCGGCGGGGGTTTCTTGGTCTTCTCTTCATGATCCTCCTCGCGCTGGGCGTGGGCCCTCTCTTGCCAACCATGGCGGGCCCTGTCGCCTCGCGCCTGGGCTTTGCCCTCCCTTCGCCGCGATGGGTGAAGCCGTGTCATTGCAGGTGTGGTTTGTTTTTCGTGGGATAGTTCGTTTCCCACAGACGGCGCCAGATGTTTCAGAGTGTTTTCTCACTACAGAAGCGTTGACCGTGGACTGCCCGGTCAACGTGGTCGAGGGGCCGATTTGGGTCCCTTGGGTGCGTCGAGCACGTGCAGACGCGACGTGAATCGGAGATGCAGACGATGTGGAACACGTCAGATGGGCCGGGTCTGGATCCTCGGCCTCAAGGGGACTGAGGGGAAGCCTCGGCCCGGTGTGGGATGCTCAGCCTCGGACGGTCGGACGACGAGGGGAAGCCTCGGCGCCTTGTCTTGATGCACGGCTGATGTGGAGCAGAGCGGGAGTCTCGGCTCGATTGGATGCGCTCGGCCTCGGTCGGTCGGACGACGAGGGGTAGCCTCGGTCGTCTCGCTTGATACGCGGCCGGCGTGGAGCGGAGGGGAAGCCTCGGCTCGTGGATCTGACGTCCTCCTGAACAGACGAGAACACTCGTCAGGGAGGCCGGACCTTGGTTCCGGCCAAATCCCCTCCGATGCCTAAGTCAGATGACGATCTGAAAGAGGAGGCTCGGCGGGGACTGTTCGACTCGAGAGGAGATCGAAACGACGTCCTCCGGCGCGAGCGGGGGGAAGGAGATGAAGTGGGGGAACTAGGTCGTTGATGGAGTACCTTAGGTTTTGTTACCTGAGATGCGGGCCCTTTGTCCAGTCGTCCTCCTAGCCCTTTTATAGGCCCCTCGTCGTGACCACCCATGACTCACGTCCCTCGTCCGCCTCCAATCGTGCCCCCTCAATCCGCCTCCCCATCGCCGCTCCCCACGCCATGCCAGCACCTCCCCATAACGGCCATTAAGTGGCATCGGGCATGGGGGAATGGTTATTGCTGGAGTGGGCGAGTGTCTCGCGCGTTTTCGGGGTCAGGTCGGTTTGACTTTCGGGGGCCCTCTAGGGGGCTTTGTCGGGCGGGCCCGATCTCGCAGATGGGCTTCTCTGATCGGTAGTCGGGTCTCTGGGCTCGTGTCTTTCGGGCTTCGGCCAAATATGCGTAACAATCTCGATTCCGGTGTGATTAATTATCCATAATTTTCTCAGAGAGTTATGTACCTTTCTAAATACAGGAAGAAGCCATATGGACATCTTGTCACAAAGATGAATGACATTGCACCCAATCTGACTTCCCTGATTGGGGAAATTGTTGGTGATCTATTGATTTCACATGCTGGAAGTCTCTCCAATCTGGCTAAATGCCTAGCTTCTACTCTTCAGGTACTTAAGTAGAGATGGCCCTTTTCAGGAAAAATAATGGCTTGCCAAGATGCACCTTGACGAGTTAGCAAAGCTGCTTACTCCGTCATCAAGTAGGGCTTCTCCATTGAGGCACCACTATATTGAGCCACTACTCGAGCTCCAAACTTGGAAGGGACTGTCACGCCCCGCTTCCCAAAAATATGGAGGCGAAGCGTGAGAAGGTCCGCTCAGACTTGAAGCTACAAAGCTGCAAGTCCGATAAGCGTCAATCAAATTTAAAACTGCAGGTCCTTGCAACGCGAGCGAAACAAGATAATAATTATGAAATGAGACAAAAGAATAATCTCAGAACATCGATAAATATAAATTCCAACATCGCAGAAAAGCCACCAGGCTGAAATAAAAGAGAGACTAAAGGCCCAAACATGGCCAACAAAAGTACAGCGTATAAGACAAAGGTGCTACGCACCGACAACTAACAACAGAACCTAAAATAAAAGAAGCTCAGCAAAATCACCAAGAAAGGTCTCCGGTATCCACAAAACTCCTCCTAGGCAAACATGGACTCAGGCTCAGCGTCAACAAAACGCCACGTACTCAGCAACGGTCTCTGGCTCAGGGTCTAACATGTGACACCCAAAAGAGCAAGGGGCACATGTCAGCAAGTCTACAAGAGACTTGTGCAAGGAAACTGAAAGTAGGCAAAAGTAAAGCAACCTAGCAGTTCTAGCATGAATGCGATGACATGGCAGTTAAAGTATGAGTGCAACAGGTAAAGTAAAGTAAAGTACGAGCATGGCATTTAAACATGGCATGGATGACAAGTATTACATGAATCATTCACAAGACAAGTACAAGACAAGAAAAGTAAGCACCTCGTGCACAGAGATTCCGTCTTTTGGCTAGAGGGCTGATCAGGCCACTCCTAAGCTCAAGTAACCGTTTATCCCTACCCCTCCACGTGTGTCGAGCCAGGGCCTTACCCCGAACTTGGAATGCTCGCTTCTGGATCACGAGCCAGGAAGTGTTTTAAACAAGTATGGCGTAGGGGTGCACCTAGCCGGAAACACGGAAACACGGATTGTACAAGTATTTTGTAGCGTGTGCTACGATGCAACAATCAATTTGGATGACATGTAAGATGCAATGCATGGTAGTTAAAAGTGCGTACAGATAAGGAAAGTAAACGTGACAGTTTAGTATGCATGAACAACAAGTTTAAAGGGTTGGATCTAGCTTCGTTGTCAAGCTAGATCAATTAGGTGACGGATCTAGTTTCGTTGTCAAACTAGATCAAGTAGGCGTCTAGCCAGCTATCATTTCACTGACTAGTCTCTTTTACGCTAAAAGCAAGGAAGTGGCCTAAAAACATGGCCCTACACAAGAGTCGGCAAGTTTCACTTGCCTGCAAGTACGACGTCTGAGCACACCGTCCAATGAGTCCAAAAATCACAATTATCCTACGTGCACAAGTCCACCGACCTAAAGTCCATATTATTAATCATGATTAGTGAATTTAAAACATTTAAAACATTTTAAAAATACTGATTTTAGTCTTGATTAGCATGCAATTGGGTTGGGGGTACTAGGGGTGCAAAGCGTTACCTCAACACGACGCGAAAGCTACACCGACGTCGGGTAGCGACGCCGGGGGTTGTAATAAGAGAACGCGCTCCAAGTCCAGATTCCAAATTAGTTTCCTCGCTGGAAAGTTCAGAGCATCAACCGGAGCAACGGTTCCAGATTCCAAAGCTAGCACGTGCGACGACGGGCTACGACGTGTCGCAACGTCGTGCACGGCGAATCGTCAGAGAGAAAGCACCTAGGTGGGGCCCACAGTAGTCCTAGGGACCTTTGGGGGACCCATAATACCTCTGGAGAACTTGGGGGGCCCACGGTGGCAAGTGGTGCGACGGGTGCGGGGTTGCGACGAGTGGCTCTCGGTCGTACACAGCCAATGCGGGAGATTCCATCGGTCGGGCACTAGGGATGCGAGGGTTGCAGCGTTTTGGGGTCGGTGCGGGCCTTGGTGCGGAGAGATCTGTCGGTCGGTGCGGGGGACAGCACCGGTCGGGCGCCTTGGATGCGGGGCTTGGGCGCTGCAACGTTGCAACGTTGCAACGTTGCGGAGAGCGGGCGTGAGCGGGGGGCGGCTGTCGGTCGGGCACGGCGTGATGCGGGGCGACAGAGCGGGGGTCGGTGCGGTGCGGAGCGGGGCGGGTCTCTCGGTCTGACCGAGAGATCCTCTCGGTCGGAGCGGGGGACGGAGCGGGCGGCTGTGCAGCGGGTGCGGGCGGGGCTTGGTGAGGGCGGAAGCATCGGTCGGAGCGGGGAAACTGGCCTCGTTTCTTCGGTCGTGCGGCAGCTGCTTGTCGCAACGTCAAATTTTGGTTTTGGAAGTGGCTAGGGTTATTTTCTTGCGAAAATAGGTCTTCCTAGAGGTTGTTTATATAGTGTAGATGGGTTGACTAAGTCTAGGGCTAAATCTAATAGGATTAGAAGTTCAAAAATATTTAAAATTTGAAATTCAACTTCTCCAACTCACCCAAGGATTTGACTTGGTCCAAATGAGCTGGAAATTGGCTCAAAAATTCTTTAATACGTTTAAAACTCAAATAAATTTTATTTGGCCGAAATTAATTTAAAAATTAATTATAAAAAATATTATAAAACTTGTTAAAAATATAAAAGTGGTCAAATAAACTCCAAAAATTATAAAATAAATATTGGGGTGATCGTGATGACGAGAGTGAGCTAACTAAGAAGACGGATCTCAATTTTGACGTCAGACGACGAAACTAAAATAGAAACGTCTCCCGTCAAAAGTGAAAATCGCCACGTCTCATCGAATAAGTTTAAATTGTGGGAAAACGACTCGAGAAACGTCGTTCCAAAATTGTGCCACTATTTAATATTCTCAGAGACGTTCACAACGGCATATCACACGAAAGTGTTCACAAACAAACAACGTCTAAAACAAACACGTGCACGGCCAAAAGCACGTGCACGAAAAACGTACAACGAAAAGTGGTCGTTACATCCTCCCCACCTTAGAATAAAGTCCGTCCTCGGACTTTCTACTATAGCTAGTCACTCTAATAACTACCCCAATCAAGTCACATTATATTTCAAACCAGGTATAGTCATTACAAGTGCTTATATATGCATTAGGTAGTCAACCATTAATACTACCAACAAGTATGTATATTTATATATATTCACGTACGTCATACACTTATACCTATTATAGTCAGTCAATTTCATCCATGTATTTCAATCATATATATATAAGCATTCATCCTTTATATAACTACTACTTACACAAAACAATATTTCAGATACTCATATAAGGATAGTCTCACACTTAGCAAATACAATCATTGCTCTACATATAGATAGCTATCTATGCACAAACATCAAGGGCATACTACCCTCTAATATCCCTAGTATTCATCCAACACCAAACACATCAACACATGTAGTCACACCATACCATAATTAAGTCAAGTTTCACTATATATATATATATATATAATTATATATATATATATATATATATATTCACCACTACTATAGTTTCACAATATATAGTCATTCAAATACATGCAAATAGTTCACCATATATTCACATCACGTACGGTCCTATAACTGTATTTACGACACGCCACATGTATCATAGTCATCAATACCTATAACTAAGCACATACTTACCCGTGCATGGTGCACACCCATACACGCTAACATTTCATTTACATACACCAATCATACCATTATATAACTAGCACACATACACACCTAGTTTTAGCTAGTACACATACGTTCACACGAGCAAGTCCTTAGTAATTAGCTATACCACAAGACCAACACCTATAACTATATACTGGTGTAGCGACCCACAATCATGTGCGTAACACAACCAGGCACAAACACTCCTATCACTATACATACATCAAACATCGCTATATTCAAACTTCAGACATACATTCAATGTACATAGAGTATACCCACTCAAGCTTGAGTGAGACTCAATACATATATCAGAATATTCTATATACGTAACACGACATTTATACCTATATCGATACCACTCCCATATATATACATCTACCAATACAACCATATACATTCCATAAATCAATCACACTTAATATTTAGTCAGGCAATACTCACATAGTTAAATCAATTTATATACCATACTAATAACATTACAGACATCAGCACCCACATATTTATAATACCCTCCCTAGTACAAACATTCACCGTATAGTCACACATAAGTAATGTACATATTCATACCATAGCCTACTACCTATAATTAGTATACTAACACATCCACACGTACATAATTAAGATGTGCAATAGTCGTGTATACCTCACAGTATGCACGCATGCAACATCCCGTAAAAGCAAGCAATACCAATCAAAATTATAATCTTCCTACCATATGTATATCTCTTATATACTCATGCAACAAAACATAACTACTTACGTGTAAACACTATACATATCCACCTACGAGCACATACTTACACGTACTAACATATGGGTCACTCAATAGGCCTACTTACGTAACTATACGTACGCTTATTATTATCACACCTATCATACACATAGATTTACCAATCATTTATTTCAACCATCACAAGTATCTCTAACTTCATACACTCCATTAGACATTCCAACGCTAACTCTTATATACACAGGCACCCCTAGTATGGTATAGCTAGCCACACACAAATCTATAAACACTAACACACCAACAACTTCATAATATCACGAATAACTCTGAGTATATATATATATATATATATATATATATATATATATATATATATATATATATATATATATATATACCACACAATAGGCAAGCATCAATATACTATGGGGGTACACTCATTCAAGCCCACGTACACAACTTAGGTACGTGCACTACGACTACCTCACAAGGTCCAAGGGCCTACTAACAATTAAGAGTCGACACAGACATTGATGGACCCTAAGGCCTAAGCAATAAAGAGAGGTCGAGAGCGTGACGAGGGAAGGATCGATAGGCATGAGTTCAGATAGGACGAATTCGAGGAGACAGCTTGGTTAGACGAAACATAGACTCAATGGTGATGTTTAGGTTGAGGGAAAAGGGAGATGTAGTGATGCTTATATAGGAGGGGGAAAGGAAATAGGGTAAATAGCATAAGCTAAAATACGTGGAGTTGAAAATTGTTGTTCTTCAAAAGTCGAAATCCTCGTCTGAGAAGAAATATTTGGAGAGCGATAAACGAGTTGTTCAAAATAAGTTTGAGTCGAATATTCATAATAGGAGAAAATGGTCCATTGATCTATATAAAATCATTATAAAGGAAGTAAAATCATTTACTCGAATATTAAGGACGTAGTTTTTTTTTGAAAATATTATACGGCAGTAATTTAATATAATTTGGCAAGAATTTTGATAGTTAAAGAATGAAATTAAGTAACAGAAGAATTTAAACTCATGTTAAATGCTTTCAAAACTTTTAGGCTATGGAAAATTTAAAATAATCAATATTGAAACTACTTTTTAGAGAATCAGGGTTTGCCAAAAATGAGAAACTGATTTACACAGGGTTCTTAATATACGAGCACAACCGGTCTGGTATGGATATAAAAATAATTGAAAGTATGTATGGTACACGGAAAACTAATAATAATGACTTAGTATAAGAATTATCAAGATCGAATAGCAAGTCTTTAAAATCAAATCATGGAGGGTCTAAATCAGGAAGTGGTTATGAAAATAGTAATTTTGCAAAAATCTGAAGTAGCGGAAACGACGATCAAAAACCAACTTGCTGAAAGCTGAAATTCCATGTGTCTTGAAAGTATATTAAAGTAAACACGACGTATCATTCGTATAACACAAATAAGAAGGAAAATTATAAATCGTATTGGGAAAAAATAAAAGTACGGTTCTATATAAAATTAATATATGAAGGGGCAACGCATTTACATAAGTACGAAAAATATAGGCTGGAAAAATATTATAACTAGTGTTCAAAAATTCCGACAAAAGTTTTAAAAAAAATTTTACATCAATGAAGGAGTATGAAGTATAAGTATATTAAAATTTTGAACAAAGTTAAACTTAGGGAAAGAGGAAATCGAAAAATACTTTCAGAAGATTCAGGATTTGTAATGGAGGGGTTCGAAAATTGACGACGATCGTCATGAGGCGATCTCGTGAATCGAGGTAAGAAAATTTGTCGGATGATCAAAACATACATACGCCTAGGGTATGAATCAGGAGGATCTACGAGGAAACTCCTACGGTCGACCAACTAAAGACTAGGAACTAAACGCTAAGACTTTCTAAGGAGCTAGACGGTAATGAAATGCGTTCAGCTTGGTCCGAAATAGATGAACCCAACGAACGACCAGAAGAAATTCTAGAAGTCTAATATGGTCTGTCACGCCCCGCTTCCCAAAAATATGGAGGCGAAGCGTGAGAAGGTCCGCTCAGACTTGAAGCTACAAAGCTGCAAGTCCGATAAGCGTCAATCAAATTTAAAACTGCAGGTCCTTGCAACGCGAGCGAAACAAGATAATAATTATGAAATGAGACAAAAGAATAATCTCAGAACATCGATAAATATAAATTCCAACATCGCAGAAAAGCCACCAGGCTGAAATAAAAGAGAGACTAAAGGCCCAAACATGGCCAACAAAAGTACAGCGTATAAGACAAAGGTGCTACGCACCGACAACTAACAACAGAACCTAAAATAAAAGAAGCTCAGCAAAATCACCAAGAAAGGTCTCCGGTATCCACAAAACTCCTCCTAGGCAAACATGGACTCAGGCTCAGCGTCAACAAAACGCCACGTACTCAGCAACGGTCTCTGGCTCAGGGTCTAACATGTGACACCCAAAAGAGCAAGGGGCACATGTCAGCAAGTCTACAAGAGACTTGTGCAAGGAAACTGAAAGTAGGCAAAAGTAAAGCAACCTAGCAGTTCTAGCATGAATGCGATGACATGGCAGTTAAAGTATGAGTGCAACAGGTAAAGTAAAGTAAAGTACGAGCATGGCATTTAAACATGGCATGGATGACAAGTATTACATGAATCATTCACAAGACAAGTACAAGACAAGAAAAGTAAGCACCTCGTGCACAGAGATTCCGTCTTTTGGCTAGAGGGCTGATCAGGCCACTCCTAAGCTCAAGTAACCGTTTATCCCTACCCCTCCACGTGTGTCGAGCCAGGGCCTTACCCCGAACTTGGAATGCTCGCTTCTGGATCACGAGCCAGGAAGTGTTTTAAACAAGTATGGCGTAGGGGTGCACCTAGCCGGAAACACGGAAACACGGATTGTACAAGTATTTTGTAGCGTGTGCTACGATGCAACAATCAATTTGGATGACATGTAAGATGCAATGCATGGTAGTTAAAAGTGCGTACAGATAAGGAAAGTAAACGTGACAGTTTAGTATGCATGAACAACAAGTTTAAAGGGTTGGATCTAGCTTCGTTGTCAAGCTAGATCAATTAGGTGACGGATCTAGTTTCGTTGTCAAACTAGATCAAGTAGGCGTCTAGCCAGCTATCATTTCACTGACTAGTCTCTTTTACGCTAAAAGCAAGGAAGTGGCCTAAAAACATGGCCCTACACAAGAGTCGGCAAGTTTCACTTGCCTGCAAGTACGACGTCTGAGCACACCGTCCAATGAGTCCAAAAATCACAATTATCCTACGTGCACAAGTCCACCGACCTAAAGTCCATATTATTAATCATGATTAGTGAATTTAAAACATTTAAAACATTTTAAAAATACTGATTTTAGTCTTGATTAGCATGCAATTGGGTTGGGGGTACTAGGGGTGCAAAGCGTTACCTCAACACGACGCGAAAGCTACACCGACGTCGGGTAGCGACGCCGGGGGTTGTAATAAGAGAACGCGCTCCAAGTCCAGATTCCAAATTAGTTTCCTCGCTGGAAAGTTCAGAGCATCAACCGGAGCAACGGTTCCAGATTCCAAAGCTAGCACGTGCGACGACGGGCTACGACGTGTCGCAACGTCGTGCACGGCGAATCGTCAGAGAGAAAGCACCTAGGTGGGGCCCACAGTAGTCCTAGGGACCTTTGGGGGACCCATAATACCTCTGGAGAACTTGGGGGGCCCACGGTGGCAAGTGGTGCGACGGGTGCGGGGTTGCGACGAGTGGCTCTCGGTCGTACACAGCCAATGCGGGAGATTCCATCGGTCGGGCACTAGGGATGCGAGGGTTGCAGCGTTTGGGGTCGGTGCGGGCCTTGGTGCGGAGAGATCTGTCGGTCGGTGCGGGGGACAGCACCGGTCGGGCGCCTTGGATGCGGGGCTTGGGCGCTGCAACGTTGCAACGTTGCAACGTTGCGGAGAGCGGGCGTGAGCGGGGGCGGCTGTCGGTCGGGCACGGCGTGATGCGGGGCGACAGAGCGGGGGTCGGTGCGGTGCGGAGCGGGCGGGTCTCTCGGTCTGACCGAGAGATCCTCTCGGTCGGAGCGGGGGACGGAGCGGGGCGGCTGTGCAGCGGGTGCGGGCGGGGCTTGGTGAGGGCGGAAGCATCGGTCGGAGCGGGGAAACTGGCCTCGTTTCTTCGGTCGTGCGGCAGCTGCTTGTCGCAACGTCAAATTTTGGTTTTGGAAGTGGCTAGGGTTATTTTCTTGCGAAAATAGGTCTTCCTAGAGGTTTGTTTATATAGTGTAGATGGGTTGACTAAGTCTAGGGCTAAATCTAATAGGATTAGAAGTTCAAAAATATTTAAAATTTGAAATTCAACTTCTCCAACTCACCCAAGGATTTGACTTGGTCCAAATGAGCTGGAAATTGGCTCAAAAATTCTTTAATACGTTTAAAACTCAAATAAATTTTATTTGGCCGAAATTAATTTAAAAATTAATTATAAAAAATATTATAAAACTTGTTAAAAATATAAAAGTGGTCAAATAAACTCCAAAAATTATAAAATAAATATTGGGGTGATCGTGATGACGAGAGTGAGCTAACTAAGAAGACGGATCTCAATTTTGACGTCAGACGACGAAACTAAAAATAGAAACGTCTCCCGTCAAAAGTGAAAATCGCCACGTCTCATCGAATAA
This sequence comes from Scilla litardierei, assembly GCA_030789695.1. Classification (NCBI taxonomy): domain Eukaryota; kingdom Viridiplantae; phylum Streptophyta; class Magnoliopsida; order Asparagales; family Asparagaceae; genus Scilla; species Scilla litardierei. Next base: position 116,433,146 of record CM061134.1, read on the forward strand.
GTTTAAATTGTGGGAAAACGACTCGAGAAACGTCGTTCCAAAATTGTGCCACTATTTAATATTCTCAGAGACGTTCACAACGGCATATCACACGAAAGTGTTCACAAACAAACAACGTCTAAAACAAACACGTGCACGGCCAAAAGCACGTGCACGAAAAACGTACAACGAAAAGTGGTCGTTACATCCTCCCCACCTTAGAATAAAGTCCGTCCTCGGACTTTCTACTATAGCTAGTCACTCTAATAACTACCCCAATCAAGTCACATTATATTTCAAACCAGGTATAGTCATTACAAGTGCTTATATATGCATTAGGTAGTCAACCATTAATACTACCAACAAGTATGTATATTTATATATATTCACGTACGTCATACACTTATACCTATTATAGTCAGTCAATTTCATCCATGTATTTCAATCATATATATATAAGCATTCATCCTTTATATAACTACTACTTACACAAAACAATATTTCAGATACTCATATAAGGATAGTCTCACACTTAGCAAATACAATCATTGCTCTACATATAGATAGCTATCTATGCACAAACATCAAGGGCATACTACCCTCTAATATCCCTAGTATTCATCCAACACCAAACACATCAACACATGTAGTCACACCATACCATAATTAAGTCAAGTTTCACTATATATATATATATATATATATATATATATATATATATATATATATATTCACCACTACTATAGTTTCACAATATATAGTCATTCAAATACATGCAAATAGTTCACCATATATTCACATCACGTACGGTCCTATAACTGTATTTACGACACGCCACATGTATCATAGTCATCAATACCTATAACTAAGCACATACTTACCCGTGCATGGTGCACACCCATACACGCTAACATTTCATTTACATACACCAATCATACCATTATATAACTAGCACACATACACACCTAGTTTTAGCTAGTACACATACGTTCACACGAGCAAGTCCTTAGTAATTAGCTATACCACAAGACCAACACCTATAACTATATACTGGTGTAGCGACCCACAATCATGTGCGTAACACAACCAGGCACAAACACTCCTATCCACTATACATACATCAAACATCGCTATATTCAAACTTCAGACATACATTCAATGTACATAGAGTATACCCACTCAAGCTTGAGTGAGACTCAATACATATATCAGAATATTCTATATACGTAACACGACATTTATACCTATATCGATACCACTCCCATATATATACATCTACCAATACAACCATATACATTCCATAAATCAATCACACTTAATATTTAGTCAGGCAATACTCACATAGTTAAATCAATTTATATACCATACTAATAACATTACAGACATCAGCACCCACATATTTATAATACCCTCCCTAGTACAAACATTCACCGTATAGTCACACATAAGTAATGTACATATTCATACCATAGCCTACTACCTATAATTAGTATACTAACACATCCACACGTACATAATTAAGATGTGCAATAGTCGTGTATACCTCACAGTATGCACGCATGCAACATCCCGTAAAAGCAAGCAATACCAATCAAAATTATAATCTTCCTACCATATGTATATCTCTTATATACTCATGCAACAAAACATAACTACTTACGTGTAAACACTATACATATCCACCTACGAGCACATACTTACACGTACTAACATATGGGTCACTCAATAGGCCTACTTACGTAACTATACGTACGCTTATTATTATCACACCTATCATACACATAGATTTACCAATCATTTATTTCAACCATCACAAGTATCTCTAACTTCATACACTCCATTAGACATTCCAACGCTAACTCTTATATACACAGGCACCCCTAGTATGGTATAGCTAGCCACACACAAATCTATAAACACTAACACACCAACAACTTCATAATATCACGAATAACTCTGAGTATATATATATATATATATATTATATATATATATATATATATATATATATATATATATATATATACCACACAATAGGCAAGCATCAATATACTATGGGGGTACACTCATTCAAGCCCACGTACACAACTTAGGTACGTGCACTACGACTACCTCACAAGGTCCAAGGGCCTACTAACAATTAAGAGTCGACACAGACATTGATGGACCCTAAGGCCTAAGCAATAAAGAGAGGTCGAGAGCGTGACGAGGGAAGGATCGATAGGCATGAGTTCAGATAGGACGAATTCGAGGAGACAGCTTGGTTAGACGAAACATAGACTCAATGGTGATGTTTAGGTTGAGGGAAAAGGGAGATGTAGTGATGCTTATATAGGAGGGGGAAAGGAAATAGGGTAAATAGCATAAGCTAAAATACGTGGAGTTGAAAATTGTTGTTCTTCAAAAGTCGAAATCCTCGTCTGAGAAGAAATATTTGGAGAGCGATAAACGAGTTGTTCAAAATAAGTTTGAGTCGAATATTCATAATAGGAGAAAATGGTCCATTGATCTATATAAAATCATTATAAAGGAAGTAAAATCATTTACTCGAATATTAAGGACGTAGTTTTTTTTTGAAAATATTATACGGCAGTAATTTAATATAATTTGGCAAGAATTTTGATAGTTAAAGAATGAAATTAAGTAACAGAAGAATTTAAACTCATGTTAAATGCTTTCAAAACTTTTAGGCTATGGAAAATTTAAAATAATCAATATTGAAACTACTTTTTAGAGAATCAGGGTTTGCCAAAAATGAGAAACTGATTTACACAGGGTTCTTAATATACGAGCACAACCGGTCTGGTATGGATATAAAAATAATTGAAAGTATGTATGGTACACGGAAAACTAATAATAATGACTTAGTATAAGAATTATCAAGATCGAATAGCAAGTCTTTAAAATCAAATCATGGAGGGTCTAAATCAGGAAGTGGTTATGAAAATAGTAATTTTGCAAAAATCTGAAGTAGCGAAAACGACGATCAAAAACCAACTTGCTGAAAGCTGAAATTCCATGTGTCTTGAAAGTATATTAAAGTAAACACGACGTATCATTCGTATAACACAAATAAGAAGGAAAATTATAAATCGTATTGGGAAAAAATAAAAGTACGGTTCTATATAAAATTAATATATGAAGGGGCAACGCATTTACATAAGTACGAAAAATATAGGCTGGAAAAAATATTATAACTAGTGTTCAAAAATTCCGACAAAAGTTTTAAAAAAAAATTTTACATCAATGAAGGAGTATGAAGTATAAGTATATTAAAATTTTGAACAAAGTTAAACTTAGGGAAAGAGGAAATCGAAAAATACTTTCAGAAGATTCAGGATTTGTAATGGAGGGGTTCGAAAATTGACGACGATCGTCATGAGGCGATCTCGTGAATCGAGGTAAGAAAATTTGTCGGATGATCAAAACATACATACGCCTAGGGTATGAATCAGGAGGATCTACGAGGAAACTCCTACGGTCGACCAACTAAAGACTAGGAACTAAACGCTAAGACTTTCTAAGGAGCTAGACGGTAATGAAATGCGTTCAGCTTGGTCCGAAATAGATGAACCCAACGAACGACCAGAAGAAATTCTAGAAGTCTAATATGGTCAGGGGTAGATAAGGACCACTGAGGTAACTCCTACGACGATTAAATCAATTGCTGACATGGAGTCTAACTAACAATCAGATGCCTCTAACTAGCAAGCACAGACGTCTAACTAAGTCTTCTTACCACCTAGTGTCATAAGAAAACGACTAGACTCAGGGCTTATTACTCGGATGTTTGCAATTTATTTAATGGATATTCCGTTATTATCGTTGTTCCGTTAATTCGCAATTGCAAGACTGGACCTGCATGGGCCACCAACAAAACCTGTCACGCCCCGCTTCCCAAAAATATGGAGGCGAAGCATGAGAAGGTCCGCTCAGACTGCAGGTCCTTGCAACGCGAGCGAAACAAGATAATAATTATGAAATGAGACAAAAGAATAATCTCAGAACATCCATAAATATAAATTCCAACATCGCAGAAAAGCCACCAGGCTGAAATAAAAGAGAGACTAAAGGCCCAAACATGGCCAACAAAAGTACAGCGTATAAGACAAAGGCGCTACGCACCGACAACTAACAACAGAACCTAAAATAAAAGAAGCTCAGCAAAATCACCAAGAAAGGTCTTCGGTGTCCACAAAACTCCTCCTAGGCAAACATGGACTCAGGCTCAGCGTCAGCAAAACGCCACGTACTCAGCAACGGTCTCTGGCTCAGGGTCTAACATGTGACACCCAAAAGAGCAAGGGGCACATGTCAGCAAGTCTACAAGAGACTTGTGCAAGGAAACTGAAAGTAGGCAAAAGTAAAGCAACCTAGCAGTTCTAGCATGAATGCGATGACATGGCAGTTAAAGTATGAGTGCAACAGGTAAAGTAAAGTAAAGTACGAGCATGGCATTTAAACATGGCATGGATGACAAGTATTACATGAATCATTCACAAGACAAGTACAAGACAAGAAAAGTAAGCACCTCGTGCACAGAGATTCCGTCTTTTGGCTAGAGGGCTGATCAGGCCACTCCTAAGCTCAAGTAACCGTTTATCCCTACCCCTCCACGTGTGTCGAGCCAGGGCCTTACCCCGAACTTGGAATGCTCGCTTCTGGATCACGAGCCAGGAAGTGTTTTAAACAAGTATGGCGTAGGGGTGCACCTAGCCGGAAACACGGAAACACGGATTGTACAAGTATTTTGTAGCGTGTGCTACGATGCAACAATCAATTTGGATGACATGTAAGATGCAATGCATGGCAGTTAAAAGTGCGTACAGATAAGGAAAGTAAACGTGACAGTTTAGTATGCATGAACAACAAGTTTAAAGGGTTGGATCTAGCTTCGTTGTCAAGCTAGATCAATTAGGTGACGGATCTAGTTTCGTTGTCAAACTAGATCAAGTAGGCGTCTAGCCAGCTATCATTTCACTGACTAGTCTCTTTTACGCTAAAAGCAAGGAAGTGGCCTAAAAACATGGCCCTACACAAGAGTCGGCAAGTTTCACTTGCCTGCAAGTACGACGTCTGAGCACACCGTCCAATGAGTCCAAAAATCACAATTATCCTACGTGCACAAGTCCACCGACCTAAAGTCCATATTATTAATCTTGATTAGTGAATTTAAAACATTTAAAACATTTTAAAAATACTGATTTTAGTCTTGATTAGCATGCAATTGGGTTGGGGGTACTAGGGGTGCAAAGCGTTACCTCAACACGACGCGAAAGCTACACCGGCGTCGGGTAGCGACGCCGGGGGTTGGAATAAGAGAACGCGCTCCAAGTCCAGATTCCAAATTAGTTTCCTCGCTGGAAAGTTCAGAGCATCAACCGGAGCAACGGTTCCAGATTCCAAAGCTAGCACGTGCGACGACGGGCTACGACGTGTCGCAACGTCGTGCACGGCGAATCGTCGGAGAGAAAGCACCTAGGTGGGGCCCACAGTAGTCCTAGGGACCTTTGGGGGACCCATAATACCTCTGGAGAACTTGGGGGGCCCACGGTGGCAAGTGGTGCGACGGGTGCGGGGTTGCGACGAGTGGCTCTCGGTCGTACACAGCCAATGCGGGAGATTCCATCGGTCGGGCACTAGGGATGCGAGGGTTGCAGCGTTTGGGGTCGGTGCGGGCCTTGGTGCGGAGAGATCTGTCGGTCGGTGCGGGGGACAGCACCGGTCGGGCGCCTTGGATGCGGGGCTTGGGCGCTGCAACGTTGCAACGTTGCAACGTTGCGGAGAGCGGGCGTGAGCGGGGGCGGCTGTCGGTCGGGCACGGCGTGATGCGGGGCGACAGAGCGGGGGTCGGTGCGGTGCGGACGGGGCGGGTCTCTCGGTCTGACCGAGAGATCCTCTCGGTCGGAGCGGGGGACGGAGCGGGCGGCTGTGCAGCGGGTGCGGGCGGGGCTTGGTGAGGGCGGAAGCATCGGTCGGAGCGGGGAAACTGGCCTCGTTTCTTCGGTCGTGCGGCAGCTGCTTGTCGCAACGTCAAATTTTGGTTTTGGAAGTGGCTAGGGTTATTTTCTTGCGAAAATAGGTCTTCCTAGAGGTTGTTTATATAGTGTAGATGGGTTGACTAAGTCTAGGGCTAAATCTAATAGGATTAGAAGTTCAAAAATATTTAAAATTTGAAATTCAACTTCTCCAACTCACCCAAGGATTTGACTTGGTCCAAATGAGCTGGAAATTGGCTCAAAAATTCTTTAATACGTTTAAAACTCAAATAAATTTTATTTGGCCGAAATTAATTTAAAAATTAATTATAAAAAATATTATAAAACTTGTTAAAAATATAAAAGTGGTCAAATAAACTCCAAAAATTATAAAATAAATATTGGGGTGATCGTGATGACGAGAGTGAGCTAACTAAGAAGACGGATCTCAATTTTGACGTCAGACGACGAAACTAAAAATAGAAACGTCTCCCGTCAAAAGTGAAAATCGCCACGTCTCATCGAATAAGTTTAAATTGTGGGAAAACGACTCGAGAAACGTCGTTCCAAAATTGTGCCACTATTTAATATTCTCAGAGACGTTCACAACGGCATATCACACGAAAGTGTTCACAAACAAACAACGTCTAAAACAAACACGTGCACGGCCAAAAGCACGTGCACGAAAAACGGTGACAACGAAAAGTGGTCGTTACATCCTCCCCACCTTAGAATAAAGTCCGTCCTCGGACTTTCTACTATAGCTAGTCACTCTAATAACTACCCCAATCAAGTCACATTATATTTCAAACCAGGTATAGTCATTACAAGTGCTTATATATGCATTAGGTAGTCAACCATTAATACTACCAACAAGTATGTATATTTATATATATTCACGTACGTCATACACTTATACCTATTATAGTCAGTCAATTTCATCCATGTATTTCAATCATATATATATAAGCATTCATCCTTTATATAACTACTACTTACACAAAACAATATTTCAGATACTCATATAAGGATAGTCTCACACTTAGCAAATACAATCATTGCTCTACATATAGATAGCTATCTATGCACAAACATCAAGGGCATACTACCCTCTAATATCCCTAGTATTCATCCAACACCAAACACATCAACACATGTAGTCACACCATACCATAATTAAGTCAAGTTTCACTATATATATATATATATATATATATATATATATATATATATATATATATATTCACCACTACTATAGTTTCACAATATATAGTCATTCAAATACATGCAAATAGTTCACCATATATTCACATCACGTACGGTCCTATAACTGTATTTACGACACGCCACATGTATCATAGTCATCAATACCTATAACTAAGCACATACTTACCCGTTGCATGGTGCACACCCATACACGCTAACATTTCATTTACATACACCAATCATACCATTATATAACTAGCACACATACACACCTAGTTTTAGCTAGTACACATACGTTCACACGAGCAAGTCCTTAGTAATTAGCTATACCACAAGACCAACACCTATAACTATATACTGGTGTAGCGACCCACAATCATGTGCGTAACACAACCAGGCACAAACACTCCTATCACTATACATACATCAAACATCGCTATATTCAAACTTCAGACATACATTCAATGTACATAGAGTATACCCACTCAAGCTTGAGTGAGACTCAATACATATATCAGAATATTCTATATACGTAACACGACATTTATACCTATATCGATACCACTCCCATATATATACATCTACCAATACAACCCATATACATTCCATAAATCAATCACACTTAATATTTAGTCAGGCAATACTCACATAGTTAAATCAATTTATATACCATACTAATAACATTACAGACATCAGCACCCACATATTTATAATACCCTCCCTAGTACAAACATTCACCGTATAGTCACACATAAGTAATGTACATATTCATACCATAGCCTACTACCTATAATTAGTATACTAACACATCCACACGTACATAATTAAGATGTGCAATAGTCGTGTATACCTCACAGTATGCACGCATGCAACATCCCGTAAAAGCAAGCAATACCAATCAAAATTATAATCTTCCTACCATATGTATATCTCTTATATACTCATGCAACAAAACATAACTACTTACGTGTAAACACTATACATATCCACCTACGAGCACATACTTACACGTACTAACATATGGGTCACTCAATAGGCCTACTTACGTAACTATACGTACGCTTATTATTATCACACCTATCATACACATAGATTTACCAATCATTTATTTCAACCATCACAAGTATCTCTAACTTCATACACTCCATTAGACATTCCAACGCTAACTCTTATATACACAGGCACCCCTAGTATGGTATAGCTAGCCACACACAAATCTATAAACACTAACACACCAACAACTTCATAATATCACGAATAACTCTGAGTATATATATATATACTATATATATATATATATATATATATATATATATATATATATATATATATATATATACCACACAATAGGCAAGCATCAATATACTATGGGGGTACACTCATTCAAGCCCACGTACACAACTTAGGTACGTGCACTACGACTACCTCACAAGGTCCAAGGGGTCCTACTAACAATTAAGAGTCGACACAGACATTGATGGACCCTAAGGCCTAAGCAATAAAGAGAGGTCGAGAGCGTGACGAGGGAAGGATCGATAGGCATGAGTTCAGATAGGACGAATTCGAGGAGACAGCTTGGTTAGACGAAACATAGACTCAATGGTGATGTTTAGGTTGAGGGGAAAAGGGAGATGTAGTGATGCTTATATAGGAGGGGGAAAGGAAATAGGGTAAATAGCATAAGCTAAAATACGTGGAGTTGAAAATTGTTGTTCTTCAAAAGTCGAAATCCTCGTCTGAGAAGAAATATTTGGAGAGCGATAAACGAGTTGTTCAAAATAAGTTTGAGTCGAATATTCATAATAGGAGAAAATGGTCCATTGATCTATATAAAATCATTATAAAGGAAGTAAAAATCATTTACTCGAATATTAAGGACGTAGTTTTTTTTTGAAAATATTATACGGCAGTAATTTAATATAATTTGGCAAGAATTTTGATAGTTAAAGAATGAAATTAAGTAACAGAAGAATTTAAACTCATGTTAAATGCTTTCAAAACTTTTAGGCTATGGAAAATTTAAAATAATCAATATTGAAACTACTTTTTAGAGAATCAGGTTTGCCAAAAATGAGAAACTGATTTACACAGGGTTCTTAATATACGAGCACAACCGGTCTGGTATGGATATAAAAATAATTGAAAGTATGTATGGTACACGGAAAACTAATAATAATGACTTAGTATAAGAATTATCAAGATCGAATAGCAAGTCTTTAAAATCAAATCATGGAGGGTCTAAATCAGGAAGTGGTTATGAAAATAGTAATTTTGCAAAAATCTGAAGTAGCGAAAACGACGATCAAAAACCAACTTGCTGAAAGCTGAAATTCCATGTGTCTTGAAAGTATATTAAAGTAAACACGGACGTATCATTCGTATAACACAAATAAGAAGGAAAATTATAAATCGTATTGGGAAAAAATAAAAGTACGGTTCTATATAAAATTAATATATGAAGGGGCAACGCATTTACATAAGTACGAAAAATATAGGCTGGAAAAATATTATAACTAGTGTTCAAAAATTCCGACAAAAGTTTTAAAAAAAAATTTTACATCAATGAAGGAGTATGAAGTATAAGTATATTAAAATTTTGAACAAAGTTAAACTTAGGGAAAGAGGAAATCGAAAAAATACTTTCAGAAGATTCAGGATTTGTAATGGAGGGGTTCGAAAATTGACGACGATCGTCATGAGGCGATCTCGTGAATCGAGGTAAGAAAATTTGTCGGATGATCAAAACATACATACGCCTAGGGTATGAATCAGGAGGATCTACGAGGAAACTCCTACGGTCGACCAACTAAAGACTAGGAACTAAACGCTAAGACTTTCTAAGGAGCTAGACGGTAATGAAATGCGTTCAGCTTGGTCCGAAATAGATGAACCCAACGAACGACCAGAAGAAATTCTAGAAGTCTAATATGGTCAGGGGTAGATAAGGACCACTGAGGTAACTCCTACGACGATTAAATCAATTGCTGACATGGAGTCTAACTAACAATCAGATGCCTCCTAACTAGCAAGCACAGACGTCTAACTAAGTCTTCTTACCACCTAGTGTCATAAGAAAACGACTAGACTCAGGGCTTATTACTCGGATGTTTGCAATTTATTTAATGGATATTCCCGTTATTATCGTTGTTCCGTTAATTCGCAATTGCAAGACTGGACCTGCATGGGCCACCAACAAAACCTGTCACGCCCCGCTTCCCAAAAATATGGAGGCGAAGCATGAGAAGGTCCGCTCAGACTTGAAGTTACAAAGCTGCAAGTCCGATAAGTGTCAATCAAATTTAAAACTGCAGGTCCATTGCAACGCGAGCGAAACAAGATAATAATTATGAAATGAGACAAAAGAATAATCTCAGAACATCCATAAATATAAATTCCAACATCGCAGAAAAGCCACCAGGCTGAAATAAAAGAGAGACTAAAGGCCCAAACATGGCCAACAAAAGTACAGCGTATAAGACAAAGGCGCTACGCACCGACAACTAACAACAGAACCTAAAATAAAAGAAGCTCAGCAAAATCACCAAGAAAGGTCTTCGGTGTCCACAAAACTCCTCCTAGGCAAACATGGACTCAGGCTCAGCGTCAGCAAAACGCCACGTACTCAGCAACGGTCTCTGGCTCAGGGTCTAACATGTGACACCCAAAAGAGCAAGGGGCACATGTCAGCAAGTCTACAAGAGACTTTTGCAAGGAAACTGAAAGTAGGCAAAAGTAAAGCAACCTAGCAGTTCTAGCATGAATGCGATGACATGGCAGTTAAAGTATGAGTGCAACAGGTAAAGTAAAGTAAAGTACGAGCATGGCATTTAAACATGGCATGGATGACAAGTATTACATGAATCATTCATAAGACAAGTACAAGACAAGAAAAGTAAGCACCTCGTGCACAGAGATTCCGTCTTTTGGCTAGAGGGCTGATCAGGCCACTCCTAAGCTCAAGTAACCGTTTATCCCTACCCCTCCACGTGTGTCGAGCCAGGGCCTTACCCCCGAACTTGGAATGCTCGCTTCTGGATCACGAGCCAGGAAGTGTTTTTAAACAAGTATGGCGTAGGGGTGCACCTAGCCGGAAACACGGAAACACGGATTGTACAAGTATTTTGTAGCGTGTGCTACGATGCAACAATCAATTTGGATGACATGTAAGATGCAATGCATGGCAGTTAAAAGTGCGTACAGATAAGGAAAGTAAACGTGACAGTTTAGTATGCATGAACAACAAGTTTAAAGGGTTGGATCTAGCTTCGTTGTCAAGCTAGATCAATTAGGTGACGGATCTAGTTTCGTTGTCAAACTAGATCAAGTAGGCGTCTAGCCAGCTATCATTTCACTGACTAGTCTCTTTTACGCTAAAAGCAAGGAAGTGGCCTAAAAACATGGCCCTACATAAGAGTCGGCAAGTTTCACTTGCCTGCAAGTACGACGTCTGAGCACACCGTCCAATGAGTCCAAAAATCACAATTATCCTACGTGCACAAGTCCACCGACCTAAAGTCCATATTATTAATCTTGATTAGTGAATTTAAAACATTTAAAACATTTTAAAAATACTGATTTTAGTCTTGATTAGCATGCAATTGGGTTGGGGGGTACTAGGGGTGCAAAGCGTTACCTCAACACGACGCGAAAGCTACACCGGCGTCGGGTAGCGACGCCGGGGGTTGGAATAAGAGAACGCGCTCCAAGTCCAGATTCCAAATTAGTTTCCTCGCTGGAAAGTTCAGAGCATCAACCGGAGCAACGGTTCCAGATTCCAAAGCTAGCACGTGCGACGACGGGCTACGACGTGTCGCAACGTCGTGCACGGCGAATCATCGGAGAGAAAGCACCTAGGTGGGGGCCCACAGTAGTCCTAGGGACCTTTGGAGGACCCATAATACCTCTGGAGAACTTGGGGGGCCCACGGTGGCAAGTGGTGCGACGGGTCGGGCACGGCGCGATGCGGGGCGACAGAGCGGGGGTCGGTGCGGTGCGGAGCGGCGTGCGGAGTGGACGGGTCTCTCGGTCTGACCGAGAGATCCTCTCGGTCGGAGCGGGGGACGGAGCGGGCGGCTGTGCAGCGGGTGCGGGCGGGGCTTGGTGCGGGCGGAAGCATCGGTCGGAGCGGGGAAACTGGCCTCGTTTCTTCGGTCGTGCGGCAGCTGCTTGTCGCAACGTTGCGACGATTCGTCGCAACGTCAAATTTGGGTTTTGGAAGTGGCTAGGGTTATTTTCTTGCGAAAATAGGTCTTCCTAGAGGTTGTTTATATAGTGTAGATGGGTTGACTAAGTCTAGGGCTAAATCTAATAGGATTAGAAGTTCAAAAATATTTAAAATTTGAAATTCAACTTCTCCAACTCACCCAAGGATTTGACTTGGTCCAAATGAGCTGGAAATTGGCTCAAAAATTCTTTAATACGTTTAAAACTCAAATAAATTTTATTTGGCCGAAATTAATTTAAAAATTAATTATAAAAAATATTATAAAACTTGTTAAAAATATAAAAGTGGTCAAATAAACTCCAAAAATTATAAAATAAATATCGGGGTGATCGTGATGACGAGAGTGAGCTAACTAAGAAGACGGATCTCAATTTTGACGTCGGACGACGAAACTAAAAATAGAAACGTCTCCCGTCAAAAGTGAAAATCGCCACGTCTCATCGAATAAGTTTAAATTGTGGGAAAACGACTCGAGAAACGTCGTTCCAAAATAGTGCCACTATTTAATATTCTCAGAGACGTTCACAATGGCATATCACACGAAAGTGTTCACAAACAAACAACGTCTAAAACAAACACGTGCACGGCCAAAAGCACGTGCACGAAAAACGTACAACGAAAAGTGGTCGTTACAGGGACCGACACAACCCGGTTTTCCGAAACTTTATCCAAGCTTCGAGCTCTGAACCAGCTCACCAAGTTCATTTCAACGCTGATGATGCTAGCTATTTTCAGTCATGGAGGATGGAAAACCACTACATGTCGTTTTTTTGTCACCACTCTATTTACAACTTGGACTAACATGAAACTTTTTCTCGCAAATTCTTGCTTCAAACTTTTTCTCTCCTACCAGTGGGATAAATTTTGTACTCAAGATCGTCGTAAAGGATGCTTAGCGGGTCGAATGCGACTCCATAAATATAGCACCACATCGATCCTGGTGTGTCCTCATTGCTAAAGCCAGCCCTAATTTGATTTATTGACATGTAGAATCCACATCTGAAAACAACACCGATGTGAAGACGATATATCCTGGGCACATGCGGTCTTGGCGAGAGGACGAGAATGACATCAGTTGTCAGCTGTAAGTCGAGGGGACACACCCTTTCCACTGAACGACATTCGTCATCAACCGTAAGCCGAGGGGCCAATCCTTTGCCATAGAACGACATCTTTCGTCATCCGTAAGTAGAGGGGACACACCCTCGTCACTGAACGACCTTCGTTGTCAGCCGTAAGCCGAGGGGCCAATCCCTTTTCCACTGAACGACACAACTTTGTCGTCAGTCGTAAGTCGAAGGGACTCACCCTTGCCATTGAACGACTTAACTTTGTTGTCGGTCATAAGCCGAAGGGGCCACGCCCCTCGCAACCGAATGACCTTCGTTGGTAGCAGTAAGCTGAAGGGCCAACCCCTTGCCACTGAACGACTCAACTTTGTCGTCGTTCATAAGCCGAAAGGGCCACACCTCTCGAAAATGAACGACCTTTGTCGTCAGCAGTAAGCCAAGGGGCAACCCCTCGCCATTGAATGCAGTAACCTTCTTCATCAGCCGTAAGCTGAGGGGCCAACCCCTCGCCACTAAACGATGCAAATTTGTTGTCGGTCATAAGCCGAAGGGGCCATGCCCTTGCAACCGAACGACCTTCGTCGTTAGCCGTAAGCCGAGGGACCAACCCCTCGCCACTGAATGGCGCAACTTTTTCGTAGGTCATAAGCCAAAGGGGCCATGACCCTTGTGACCAAACGACCTTCATCATTAACCGTAAGACGAGGGACTAATTCCTCGCCACTGAACAATGCAACTTTGTCGTCGGTCATAAGCCAAAGGGGCCATGCCCCTCGCAACCGAACGACCTTCGTCGTCAGCAGTAAACCGAGGGGCTAACCCCTCACCACTGAATGACGCAACCTTTGTTGTCATTCGTAAGCCGAGTGGCCAAGTCCTTGCCACTGAACGACGTAACTTTGTCATCGGTCATAAGCCGAAGGAGCCACGTGCCTCGCTACTAAACGACACATCTTTTTCGTCGGCCATAAGTCGAGGGGCCAACCCCTTGCCACCAAACGACTCAACTTTGTCGTCAGTCATAGGCCAAAGGGGCCAAGCCCCTCGCAACCAAACGACCTTTGTCGTCAGTCGTAAGTCGAAGGGCCAACCCCTCGCCACTGACTGACTCAACTTTGTCGTCGGTCGTAAGCTGAAGGGGCCATACCCTTCACAACCAAATGACATTCGTCATCAACCGTAAGTCGAGGGGCCAACCCCTTGCCACTAAAATATGCAACTTTGTGGTCGGTCATAAGCCGAAGGGGCCACGCCCCTCGCAACCGAACGACCTTCATCATCAGCAGTAAGCCGAGTGGCTAACCCCTCGCCACTGAACGACACATCCTTCGTCGTCCGCCGTAAGCCGAGGGGCCAAGCCCTTGCCACTGAACAACACAATCATTGGTAATAAGCTGAAGGGGCCATGCCCCTCGTAACCGAACGACCTTCGTCAGCAGCCGTAAGCCAAGGAGCCAACCCCTTTCCATTGAATGAATCAACTTTGTCGTCGGTCATAAGCCGAAGGGGCCATGCCCCGTGCAACTAACGACCTTTTTACGTCAGTCGTACGTCGAGGGACTAACCCCTCGCCATTGAATGACACAACTTTGACATCGGTCATAAGCCGAAGCGGCAACGCCCCTCGCAACCGAACGATCTTTGTTGTCAGTAGAAAGCCGAGTGGCCAACCCCTCACCACTAAACGACACAAACCTTCGTCGTCAGCTATAAGTCGAGGGGCCAACCCCTCGCCACTGAACGACGCAAATTTTTTGTTGGTCATAAGCCGAAGGGGCCACAACCCTCGCAACCAAACGATCTTTGTCGTCATCCATAAGCCGAGGGGCTAACCACTTGCCACTGAACGATGCAACTTTGTCATTGGTCATAAGCTGAAGGGGCCATGCCCCTCGCAACCGAATGACCTTCGTCGTCAGCCGTAAGCCGAGGGACTAACCCCTTATCACTGAACGACGCAACTTTGTCGTCGGTCATAAGCCAAAGGGGCCACGCCCCTCGCAACCGAACGACCTTTGTCGTCAGCAGTAAGCCGAGGGGCCAACCACTCGCCAATAAATGACACAAATCTTGTCTTTGTCCTTTAAGTCGAATGGACCATCCCTCGCAACCGAACGACAATCCTTGTAACGCCCCACTTCCTAAAATACGACGGAAGCGAGAACGTTACTAAGGTCCGCATGAACTGGAGCGATGAAGCTCGAGTTCATTAAGCGTCTGTGATAAAAACCACGCATAATTCGTGCATGCATTTCAGAACAATAAAAACATTTCATTTATTTAAAGCCATATCCAGAGTTCGTACAAGAAATAAACAACAGGGCCTCAACATGGCCAAAGGAACTACGAAAGAGAAGGCATACCCTAAAATAAAGTTCTAAAGCAAATCTATAAAAGCAGCAACACACTAGTCTCTAGTCCTCCACTGGGAGTGACTCAGCGTCTACAGCAAACTCCTGGCTCTCTAGGTCGGGCGTCTCAAACAGGTCCTCCTGGTATGCTGGCTCGTAATCTGACATACATTCCAAAAACACGAATGTATGTCAGCAAGAATCTGTAAGTGAAAGTAAGAAGACCCAAGGCAAGGTGTACGAATAGTAATAGATTATCAAGCAATAACTATTTTATATGAGATGTCAGCATAGTTTAAACATGGCAATTTAAAATCAAGGTAAAGTAAGGTACTTCTAGCATGGCAATTCTAAAGCATTTTATAAGTAAAGTAATGAGTATGACATTTTATCATGGCAGGGAAGTAAAAGACAATACAAGAAAGTGAACGTGGCATGGCAATGGCCATAGCATGTGCTACCGGCTTCAAGACAAGACGAGACGAGACAAGACAAGACAAGACAATGTGTGTGACTCTAGGGTTCATGCCTTAAGGTTAGAGGGCTGTCAAACCCTCTAAACCTTGCGACTGCTCAACCCAACCCCACCCCAAGTGCACAAGACAATTCCGTACAAAAGATCACACTCTCTGCTAGGAGAGTGCCTTATTTCCCGCAGGTTATCCGTACAAAGGATCACTCTCTCTGCTAGGAGAGTGCCTTATTCACCACAGTTTCAATACATTTCATGCATAAAGTTACATGGCAAGGCAACAATGATGCATGTCCGTTTTAAGATGTTTATCAACATGGCAGTTATAGCATATTGGGCCTAGAATTCGTCATCAAGTCTAGACTGCCGTGAGTGTATCCTAGATGCTAGCATTTCACGTCTAGGTCTCTTGTTCATATTTTTACAAACTAAGGAAAGTAATGGCCTAAACATGGCCGTTTCAACGCAAGTGAGCACACATGCATATCAGAATATCTTAATTTAAACATTCAAGTGCAACGGGTATAAAACATGTAAAAATGTACACTTGCCTGATTCGAGCGTTTTCAGGTGTCTGGTGTTTGCGGGAAGATACGCGGTTATCTGCGTCATTAGATTTTAATGGTCAAGCTAAAAGGGTTCAATTATAAAGTTCACTTCCAACACACTGTTTATCTAATATTCCCTACTGTTATACATATATATAAAATAAGTACTAGCATTATAAGGGAAGTTATAAAATACAGCTACCATGTGATGACCTATAAACTTATTAATATCATAGGGTACGGACCCCCCAACTAGAGTTTTGCTAGTCCCTAGCAAAAAGAGCGATAAATACGGATGATCAATAAAAATTAATTCTATCAACCGCTTATGGCGTAGCTCAACAATACGCTTTCCAACATGATCTTCACTATCAATATACACATCCATGAACAAAATCAATCACATGATATTTTCTCTAGTTTAGTATGAATAAATAACATACAAGCATCGTTTTGCGCAAGCGAAAGTATAGCACGTCGTTTTTCTCTAGTTTTCTTGTTTCCAAGGAATTGGCCTATCAAAATAATCATTCAAGATATGGGTAGTGAAGTTGCTTATTATATTCACCATTCTCTTTTTCTTTAGTTCCACGTAACGCGCATCAAGCAACATTCGCAGAAAAATGTATAACTTGGATCGCTCCATCAAATGAGTGAGTTTCCTGTCAATGGCTACCAAATCAGACGATAATAGGGCATTAGGCCAAAAAGGACCCCTCGGACTGTACTTCTCGAGCCAACCAAGTTATTTATTAGTGACATACTTCATTCATTCATTTCATCATTCTTTTGTCATTCATTTTTCTTTTCTTAAGCAACTCAATACCCAACATTTTTTTAAACAAAGCATTAATAACCAAGGCCAAATTCCTCTTCAACTTGAAGACTTTTCAAAAAAATCGTGTATACTCAAGCTTTTTCATCACATTAGCATGCATGAAATAAATTCAAACTATTTCGAGATATTAATCATGACAATCAAAACATTTTCATGAATAGCATATTAACGGTAATTCATGAAGGAAAAAAAAATTAATTCAAGCCATAAACAATTAGCTAGAACTCAGTTAATGCATAATCATCCGCATTTGAGGTATACGAAGGAGTTTAAAATGGTGAGATTGGTGGTTATTACTTTCCTTATGCCATGCTTTTCAAAAAAAATCCTAGGGTCTCATACACACCCCCCAACTAAAGATGGACATTGCCCTCAATGTCGAAGAGGGTACGAGTTTATTCAAGCAAGCATCCTAGAAAGCAAATAAAATTCTACGCTACTAGAAAGAACACACCGTGTTCAAATGGCGGATCCTGAATCTTTAATGGTGGAGGAAGTTGTTCAATTTGTTCCTTGCGCTCCTCGGCGATTATTCTTCCTCCTTTAGCTAAATTGGACCCCAGCAACGTAACTCCCAGCATCTCTATAATCTGGTCACCTGAATCCTGCAAGAGATGAGTCACGTCAATCCAATTTATTTTAAAATTCTTCGCCATAAACACATTCCAAATATAGTCATCAAAATAGGTGAAGTAAAATAGAGCATGGTGATGACAACTCCCTGAAAAATGTGCACTACGCTCAGTATGAAGCTCAGTCAATGTGGAGAGGGGTAAATGATTTTGGGAAAGAACTGGGGAAGGGAATGGTTCGGGCTCCATAGCGATATTCTTTAAACCAATGTCCCTAGTCGTCTCCTCCTCCTGTTCATCCAAAATTGCTCGCTCATCCTCTACTTTGCACACACTTCCTGCCATGTCAATGCTTTCATTCGTGACTTCATCGTGACATGGCTCGCTCGATATACGATTTTCAATAGATTGATGAATCTGCCGGCTCCGAGCGAGGAATTTCTCTTGGAATTGGTGGGACGTGGCCTCCTGTGTCTGAATAAGCAATTGAACTTCCTCTTTCAAGTGTTGCAAAGGTACGTCTACACTTTGCTCCTCTGGATCAAGGCTTGAAGGCTCCGTTGAATCGCACTCTGAAGTCTCTTTCATGATTTCTTCGTCCTCTTGCAAAGACTCCATATAATTCCATGCCTCTGTCGGCGTCATGACTCCCAAGAATTCCTGCAGCTGAGGTCGTAGTCCACCTAGGAAGGACTCCATAAGTTCTTTCTTTGTAAACCCATGCTGCGGATAGCTCGATATTATGTCTGTGAACCTCCTCCAGGCCTGAAAGAAAGTTTCACAATCATTCTGATTAAAACCAACAATCTTGAGCTTCTCCATCCTATGTTTGTGTGCCTTATAATATTCTGCATCATACAAATTGTTCGTGCAATAGAATTTCATGTATTCCATATACTCCATTTTTAAAAGAGAAAACAAAAAGTAATAATAAAAAAAATCCTAGACTATAAGATGGAAGGATCTCACCGAATGTTCCTCCAAACAAACTGAAATCGTAGCTTACAAGTACTGTTGTCCCCGGCAACGGCGCCAAAAACTTGCCTCGTCTCAAATGATGTGAGAACTACTCCCAAGCGCAGGAGATCGTGCAAGTAATATCCTGGTGAGTCCAGGTATCGAATCCACGTGACAACTGACCTGCAAAACTACGAACGTCAATCTGAAAAGAGTAATAATACGATGTTAGCCAACCACCTATCAAACACGAAGATATAGGATCAGGAGTATCAAATAGCAAAAGAAAACGATATTTACGGTGACGGTGAGAGGGATACAAGTATGTGGAATATGTGTTGGGTTTGATTTCGTTAGGGTGTGTGCAATCAATGATTATCAATACCATTTCTATAACTCAACGTCTCGTCCGGTCAGGGCACGAGAACATCGGAAAGTATGGCGATCAAGCGTATGAAAACGTGCCAACGAATTATACAATTAAGATAGGGCGAAAAGATATAGAAACCAATAATTACGACACCCTAACTACGTCAACTCCAACACGTATGAAGTGAATGTGCTACGGTTGTGAGTTCATTAGGAGTTAATAATCACTGAAATATCATGTCTTTTATATAACTCAACGCTTCGTCCGGTCAGGGCACGAAGACGTCGGAAGATGAAACGATGAAAACTAGTCAAAGTGGCCGTATACGCATCACTAGCAACATTGATTTCAATAAACGATAAAAGCAATAATAAGTTCAGATTAGTGAACATAAATTGGCTAGCCTTGTCAGGGCCTAGCCATACGGGATGTAAATAATATCGACAATAAGCAAATACCCAACAAATACGTTGTAGAAATCAATGTTACGAGTGATTTTGACATGAAAATAGGGCTAAAGACATGAAATTCATCAACTAAATACTCCTAATTACATCACAACCATAGCATAAGGAGATTAGCCACGCATGGTGCAAAAACAATCAAGTTTCATGGCCAAATACATCGTTTTAATATCCAAAATACAAAGAAATACACCAAATACGTGGTATAAGTTCAAGAAATTGTCACCAAATCTCCACTTTAGAACCAAAAACTCTCTGAGAATAGGAAGAACAGCCTCTGGAAATTTTCAGAATTTTCTCCTGGAGAAATACGCACAGTAGCCGCTCCAAAAGTCCCAAAATACGCCAGAATCTCCCCCAAAACCCTAAAATACGCTTAAATATAACTCATTGCGGGTTTAATAGCTTATCGGGTCGAAACCCGCTTCAAAACGCACTCAAACCCGCACCCGCCGACCGCATCAAACCGTAGCCACACGATCTGGGCGGGATTGCTTGTGGATGCGCCACGTGGCACTCCTTATCGGATCCCTGCCTTCGTCTCGCGCCCGCTCCGCTTTACGCTTTCGAATACGAGTCGGATCGACTCTCGACCGCTGGATCTTGATCGGACGGCCCTGGGAACGCCACGTCGCCCGCCTTCGTCTTCGCTTCGGGACGCCGTTGGATCGGCATCGGACGGTCCTGGGAACGCCGCGTCGCCCGCTGAATCTCGCGATCGGCTGCCTTTTTCGGGCCGTTGGATCGAGATCCAACGGCCAAGATATTTCCACGTCGCCCGCTGGACTGAGAGCTTGTGCGCCGTTGGATTAGAGCGGGAACGGCCAGATCTTCACCACATGTGCGCCAAGATTCGTGCGGACGAATATTCTTTTTATTTCTTCATTTTAAATTGTATTCTGCATTCAAAAATACACAGTAATTAGCACAGATCTTAGAAAAATACAAATAAATAGTCGTTAGAATCGTGAGATCGAGACCTTACCATGAAAAATATAAAAAGGCAGAAATACACAATAGAATTCATGTTTTGTGCACAAATAAAGTAATTTCTCTAATAAATGATGATGAGAAAAATACGAATGCATTAGAGAACAATTAAGCATCATGTAGGCACAAAATAGGGCTAATTAGGGGGTTAAATATGCAATATTCACTCCGAATCATACGGTCATGACCTCATATGCTAACTAAAGTTACACATTAACCTAACAGTGTATACTAATCTAATTATTTACTAAGCTAATCATATTAATAACTTACTAACTGTGTTATACTACCATTTAACTTACATTAAATAACTTACTGATATTAAAACTGACAGTACTAACCTATAAGTTTAAACAAAGATATAGGCTTAGGATACTGTTCATGCATTAGTCAAGGTGTCTAAATGGCCCGAAAGCCCGCGGCCCGGCCCGCCCGGCCCAGGCCCGAAGCCCGGCCCGGCCCGCGGCTAGGGCCGGGCTTTTGGACACAGGGCCAGGCCGGGCCGGCCAGACAGCGGGCCCGGCCCGGCCCGCTGTAAGTTTTTTGCGGGCCGGGCTGGCCCGGCCCGGCCCGTAGCAGGCTGCAATTGCAGCCTACAGCCGCTGCAACTGTCTTCTGACAGTTGCAATTTTTTTAAATTTGTTTTAATTGGGCAGAATTTTGGAGAGGGGTTTTTTTGTCATTTCTTGGGCATTTGACCAAAAATACCCCTCCCAACGGTCATAAACGGCTACCTGGGAGGGGTATTTTGGACATTTTACTCCAAAAATCCCCTATAAATATCACCCAACCCCTCTCATTTTTTTTTCACAATTCTCAAACACTAAAACACTAAAACTCTCTAAAACTCTCTTATATGTTCAAGCAAGCAAGATCGACCCCCTCTGAATGAAGATCAAGATTTAAGGCTCAAATCGATATCGCTCTCATCTTCCTCCGTTGTCAACATCATCTCAGTTCACTCTGCTATCAACAAATCAGGTTCATATAATTTTAGAATAATTTCGGTACCAAACCGTAGGCCTTATATATTCCATCTTAATACTGAGGAGGAAGATAACTTTAATATGATGCATGATAACCCGATAGAAACACATAATTATGACCATTTGGAAATGTCACAAAATGAACAAACTGAATTGTATCAGTATCCAAATACTTTACAACCTGCCTATACTATTTCTGCACAAACATCTTCTGTACACGCTGCTACACCTGCACAACCTATTCCTGCTAATGTTCCACTTCTACCTACACAAATAGCACAACAAACCCAGCCCAGATCAACAAAATCTGTGATTTGGGAGCACTTTACAATTGAAACTGTCCCGGACAGAGGCACGCGAGCAGTTTGTAATATATGTAGATCTGATTTTACTTGCAAACCTTCTGATGGCACAACCCACCTAAAGAGACACCATGCCTCTCACTTAAAAAGGACCTTAAACAGACAACATTAAACTTATCTGGCTCTGCTTCGTCTTTATCTAATTTCTCATACTCTGCTGAGACTATGAGAAAAGATATGGCACGATTTGTAATATGCAAGAATTGTCATGTACTTATGGGGAAAGCACCGATTTAGAAAGACTTAATCAAGTGGCCCTTAACCCTGCCTTTAGAAGAGTGCCTAGAAACACTCTTCGAAGAGATGCAGCATTGGTATGTATCATGGGTTCCTCGTTTACTACACTTCTGATCAGACACTGAACTCATGTGTACTAATAGATAAAGTAATATAGTTTACTGCTATAATAATATAACTAATGTACTAACTGTTATATTATATCATACAAGTTTATATAATATCACAAATACTGCTCATTCACAGCTCTAAATGTAACTCACCTTCTTCGCCAATTCGTAGCCATTTGATGCAAGACGATGACCTCGGCTTGTAGAGGGGAGGAAGAAGGGCGGTGGATCCGAGGTGTTGGCATCGTCGGCGGTGGACACATGGCGACGTCGAAGGAAGCAGCGTGCTTGTCATGCCCCGTTCCCCAGAATAACCAGCATTAAATTTTTTTCCAAATATCCTGAAGAGTGAGGGTGAATAGAGAGGGAAGAGAGAGAGAGAGAGGAAGAAGTAACTGAATAAGCAGGTCACTGCGCACATGCTGGGATAGTACAAGTGCATCTTCATTAAAATATCAACAACTCATAAATAGTATAGAACAACAACAACAAATTTTTACAACATCTTTTATTTACATACATAGTCCAAGTGCACCACTACAGATACACCATCACTCTCCACCTCCCAAAACAACCATATCACACCATAACTTCAGCTCATACCAAGTGCTACCCTGAAACCCGACTCCCAAGTCACCGCCAACCATGCTACCCCTGCTACCTGAAAAGTGGGGAGGAGCACGTCAACGTGTGCCCTAGTAGGAACCAACTTGGATTTGGAACACTAATTTAAGGTTATCAACCACAAAGCAAGGTAAGATAAATAAGACGTGCAACTAAATAATGTGACGAAAAGTAAACAGCTAAGTAAGGAATCATACCCGCGGTTTGATGTCGAGCTACTGCAAGAAAAAGGTCAGCACGAATAATAATACAAGTGTTCACACAACATATACTAAAAGAGCAATCACATGTGCCATGTGTAACCACAGCGTCACAAGCAAGCAGGCAAAGGGAAAGGGAGGCATTGCAAACAGAAGAAGCAACATATAGAACAATTGTTTGTTAATTTATTTAGTTGGGAACTTGGGAAAACTGTGTGATACCAGGACCTAGACTTCACCCCAAATTTGGGGTGAATATAGCACACAACGCAGTGGACATGGGCACTGTACGACATCGGGCCTCTCAGCTCCCCCATCCCTGGCAGGAGTGAGGATCTCCACATAATAACACAACCTCCGTATGTCCCCTCCACTCCCTGTAAAGGCGAGTGGGTATAAAAATTCTCTCCACTCCCGGTAAAGGCGAGTCACATATCACATAATCATTTCCTCCAACTTCTCAGTCCAGGCCTCATATCCACAATTTACTCAAACCCCACCTAAACCTGGGTTTTGCTAACTCACCCTCATTAGAGAGGACTGAGACATTCTAAATCATCAATTAAACATCATAAGTCATCTTATAAGAGCCATGGTGGCATGGTTTCACAGTGTCAATGTTTCTCATTCATATCGATATGGGTCATGTACCTAAGTGTCATGCCCTCCATCACAACCATGTCACATATCAACATGGTCATGCACCAAAGTGACATGCCCTCTGTAATAACCATAATTTCAATGTACGCATATTTGTATGTATTTTGGCGTAGATGCGTACGTATAATTTTTCGGGAGTATGCCCGTATTTTTCTTTTAATTATTTGGTATAGGAATTTATTTTAAAATATTTTAAACTCATTAATTGAATTTAGTAAACGAGAGTATTTGGAGGAATACTTGTATTTGGAGTGTATGTAGTATTTCTCCATGTATTTTGATTTTCTTAAAAAATTCAAAATCCAAATTTTCTCACCATGACAACACACCCTATTATGTGTCATCTTAGGGGTTAATGAGAGAACACTTGGCTTAAGTTAGACTAAGATGAGTGGAGGAGAGGAATTTGGGGAATTCAATTTTCAAGGCGTGAAAAAAAACCAAATGAAAAAAAACCCTCATTTCTCTCCCTCACCTCCCCCAAAATTTCTGGCCGAAACCTTGCACCCTCATTTTCCTTCATGTTGCATCATTCTCTCCCATAAAACACTCTTCCAAAATAATCCCCTCTTCAATCATTAAGAGCCCACAAAATTTCCTTATCATTCCAACACCAAAATTAGCCCAAATTAGCCAAAAATCCAAACTTTTGGAGACCAAAATTGGAGCTTGAAGAAGGAAGATAGGAAGCTCTCCATCAAGGACTAAGAAGTGCCAAAGAACAATTTTGGAGGACTATTACAAGGTAGAATTCCTAATTCCTTAGGTAGAGTTTAGTTTTAGGAATGGTTTCCTAATTAAGTTAGTAAGTTACACAAAATTTTTCATGTTGGAATCCATGTTTAAATTTTCATGATAGAATTCATATCCTAGCAAGTGTAATTTTATCCCATGATGATGGCTTAATTAGTGATATGGAATGTTAAGTATCATTTTAGCATGTTTTTGCTTGTATGCCAGTTGTATGGAAAATTTTTGAGATCAAGTTTATATTTTTTTTTTGAATAAGATTGCATCCTCATGCTTGAAGATAGTAACTTTATCATTCGCAATGTAGAAATTTGTAATTTTGTTCCATGTTGAAAATTGAGAGTAGAAGTTATATGCTAACTCACTAAATTGTGCTTGGTTCATGTCTAGGAAGTTAGTCTTAACATTAGTTTCAATTAGTGAGTAGGATGTTTGTATTATAGTATTAGTTAAGTAGAAATATATTGATAGCTTGAAAATGAAGTAAACTTAGTATTATGATAGTATTGTTATGTTAATTATGGCACCAATATGTTAGAAAACAAGTTTAGTTAGAAAAGTTAGTTGCTGGAATTTTTTGTGTAGCAGAACAGTAACTTGTAAAAATCGTATAAAATAGTAGAAAAATCAGAAAAATAAAATTAAGGACACTATGAAAAACTACAGAAAATTTCCTACAACTTTGAAGAGGGGCTGAGAGCCAATTCTGATTGCAGCTATGGTAATCGAGCCATTCTTTCTGGACTGACGCTTTTGGCTGATTTGTGTTGTAATGTTGAGTAGGATTTTCATAGTTGTACTCTTGCTTTAAATTAATGTTGAACATGTTGGTTGTGCTTTATTACCATACTCTTAAGGTGTGCCTTAATGATGATGTTTATTATGCTATGTTTCATGTGGAAAAGTTATTCATGATGAGATGCAAGCATGTTGAGACATAGGTGGTATTTGAGACCACTAATTAATACCATGTCAAATGAAATATTGCATATCAAAAGAAAACTTGTGAATGAGGATGAGAGTATGACATCGGGGGTTCTCGTTCTATTTTGAAATGGGTGAGACTCCGGATGGGGGTTTGGGGGAAACACAGGTAAATTGTAGGTGTTAAGGAGCGGACATAGTATGATTTCTCACTCTCTACGTCACTCCCGTAAGGGGGAGTTGACTAGAGTTAGAGAGGCCGCTGGTACGCTCGTGATGCACCAGGACGGTAAATGATGGTTTTCTCCGTTTGTCCAACAGAAAAACCGAGATGAGTTTCGCTCCGGTACCTTGTCTAGTCGGGTACAGAGTTACGAGAGGCCCCTCCAGTGCTCGTGTCACTGTAGTGGTACCACTTTTCAACCACTCTGGGTGAAGTCCGCTCCCTTAGCAGCCTATGGTTTATCCGGGTTCCAAATCAAAACGACAACTAAGCTTAATTAATTTAATTCTGAAATTTCACTTCAGTTCTACTTTCTGTTGTTTACCTTCAGCACTTATTTTCTGTCTTTTAATTTCTGCATATTTTGAGATTGATGTGACACTGGCAGTTAGTTGATTAGTTAGGAAAACCAGTTCTAAAACTGAGTTCTACTAGGGTGTTAGGAGTTCCTATTGGGTCAGCGTTGACGTGTCCCATCCAGTGGTTTACAGGTACGAGACCCGAGCAGTCTGCGGGTGTCCCGGAGCCGGAGGCCGATATTTGTACAGCTGAGGTATGGTCTACGGGCGACCTCGTTCAGTTAGACTTCCGGGGTTTAGACTAGCGGGTGTGTTGTACCGGGTGGACTTTTGTACTTTTGGGTTGGGGGTTTCTACTTTTTGTTGTACCCGCTTTTTGTACCCCCTTTGTACATCTGATGCTTGTATGTATATAAACTTATGAAAGTGATGTAATGTAACTTCTGTGTTGTTGTATTTACTTTTCAGTACTGCATTTTATTTTCTGTTGGAGCACTTTTCTTTTTCCTCTGTGTACTATTCCAGTGTTATTACAGTGGCCTGCTCATGTTTTATATTAAACCACAAAAATTCTTGGTAGTTTTTAGATAATAGGGCTCGAAGCCTGAGTCTGAATACTACGACGACCTCGTCAGCTACGCTCCCCGTACTTGGGTGAGCGGGGTGTGACAGGTTTTTGTGGTGGCCCATGCAGGTCAGCTCACATTGCGATACACGTAAGAATAGTATGAGTAAGCTCCAACATTATAATCTGCAATTTTGGTACTGAATGTTGTTTCCCTGTTCATTCTTACAGAATGGATCCGGGAAATGGATCGTCCGAGAACAGGACCCCTGCTTCTGATGCTGCTTCGTCTGAGGCTTCCCTGATGGGGGAAGATTCTGATAGGGATTCTGGAGCATATGCAGCAGATGGAGGATAGGGTGGCTAGTGGTGCGCCACCGAAGCCAGTGGGTATTACGCAGTTTCGAGCTTTGCACCCGAGGTCCTTTTTGGGCAAGGAGAGTCCACTGGAGGTGGACGAGTGGATCAAGCATTCTGAGGACGATTTGGAGGCTATTGGATACCCGAAAGATAAGTGGGTGGATGCCACGAAGAGACAGCTGACACATCAGGCACGAGATTGGTGGGATGCTCAGGAGTTACATTTGACCAAGCCGATCTTGTGGGAGAAGTTTAGGGAGCTGTTTGAGGCTCAGTTCCTGCCAGAGACAAAGAAGGATGAGCTGCGATTGAGGTTTGAGCACCTGACTCAGGGACGACGGAGCATAGATGCCTACGATGCAGTGTTCTCACTAATGAGCAAGTTTGCTCCGGAGTTGGTGCAGTCAGAGGCCACCAGAGCTAGACGATTCAGGATGGGGTTGGACCCTGAGTTCAGAGCAGCGATGTCGAACCAGGTGTTGCTTACAGACAGTGCCGTACTGGAGGCGGCCAAGATGAATGAGACGCACCTGAAGAGTGTGGGTAGAGGTCTAGCAGCATCTGAGAGGCTCCCTACAGGTCAGTAGAGGAGTTTCCCGAGGCCCACTCAGACCACTCAGTTCCGGAGGCCTGGAGCTCCACCAGCATCACAACGGCGTCAGCCTTGTGGATTTTGTGGGAAAACTGGGCATGAGCAGCGAGATTGCAAGTTTAGGCATGGGCGATGTTTTACCTGTGGTCAGTCTGGGCATATCAGTAGGCAGTGTCCTAAGCAGGGACAGACTTCAGGTTCTGGGGCACCAGTGGCAGTCCGGCCTGAGCAGCAGCAGAGGACCCTTCTGTCGACTCCACAGAGGCTTCCATTACCAGCTCCACCAGCGCCTGGTGAAGTGACTCAGAGGGGACCACCTAGGCCTCTGCAGCAGCAGCAGCAGACCCCAGGAGAGCGGCACCAAGGCGTCAGGCTTTCACCATGTCGGCTGTCGAGGCAGAGGACACCGGTCGTGTTATCACTGGTACCTATTTCTTTTAGAGTTGAATGCTTTGTTATTTTTACTATAATATGTTATGTTTGTGGTTGTGACTAGGATGTTTAGATTCTTATGTTAGTTTATGCTTATCCTCTTAGGTGTTATTAGAGTTGCTTCCTTCCCTGCATTGTCACTATTCGATTCAGGAGCATCCCATTGCTTCCTCTCTCAGCAGTTTGTGACTAGGAATTCATTAGTAGTAGACTCCTTTGCTTCTAGTTTGAATATCCATACAGGGAATGGAGTGATCCGCAGTTCTTCGGGATACCGACAGTGTCCTATTGAGATTTATAGACGTAGGCTGTATGCAGATTTCTTAGTGATGGAGATGTCTCATTTTGAAGCAGTGTTTGGGATGGACTGGTTAGGGATGTTCTATGCCACTATAGATTGTAGGCTCAGGAAGATAGTGTTTCAGACTCCTGATCATCCAAAGTTTGAGTTTCTTAGTGATAGTAGTTCCCTTGGACCATTGAAGTTTAAGGCCAGCCCAGTAGAAGTGATGATGGAGATGGATGTTGAACCTGTATTACCGAGGGTAGTCCGAGATTTTCCTGATGTCTTTCCAGACGATATCTATAGGCTTCCTCCGAATAGATCATTGGAGTTTACCATCGATCTGATTCCAGGCACTCAACCGATTGCAAAGGCTCCATACCGTATGGCTCCTCCAGAATTAGCAGAGCTTCGTAATCAGTAGAAGAATTTGTCAGAGCGTGGTTTGATTCAGCCAAGTGTTTCGCCATGGGGTGTGCCAGTGCTTTTAGTAAATAAGAAGGATGGATCTCGAAGGATGTTCATCGACTACCAGGAGTTGAATAAAGTTACTGTGAAGAACAAGTATCCTCTCCCCAGGATTGATGACATCTTTGATCAGTTGGGTGGATCTCGTGTGATTCAAAGCTGGATTTGAGAAGCGGGTATCATCAGGTGAAGGTCAGAGGATCAGATATTCTAAAGACTGCATTTAGAACCCGATATGGTCATTATGAGTTTTTAGTGATGCCTTTCGATGTTACTAATGCACCAGCCACATTCATGAGGTTGATGAACCAAGTCTTCTACGAGTATTTGGATAAGTTTGTGGTGGTCTTCATAGATGATATCTTGGTGTACTCAAGATCAGAGGAAGATCATGCTAAGCATCTGAGGATAGTCCTGGAGACTCTGAGGCAGCACCAGTTATATGCTAAGTATAGCAAGTATCAGTTTTGGCTGACCAAGGTTGCTTTTCTGGGACATGTTGTATCTGGTGATGGGATAGCTGTAGATCCAGAGAAGGTTGCTGCAGTAGAGAAGTGGCCAGTTCCTAAGTCAGTAACGGAGATCAGAAGTTTCTTGGGATTGGCTAGGTACTACAGGAAGTTCATCAAGGATTTCTCTAAGATCGCTGCACCGATGACTCATCTAACCAAGAAGAATGTTGCTTACAATTGGTCAGAGGAATGTCAGCGAGCATTTGATGAACTGAAGCATAGATTGATCACTGCTCCTGTCCTTACGATTCCAGACCGTTCAGGTGGATATGAGATTTACTGTGACGCGTCAGGCAGAGGATTGGAATGTGTTCTCCATCAGCATAGTAGGTAGTAGCTTATGCTTCTAGATTGTTGAAGACCCATGAGAGGAACTATCGTATGCATGACTTGGAGTTAGCAGCAGTGGTGTTTGCATTGAAGTTGTGGAGGCATTTTTTTCTGGGTGAACATGTAAAGATATACACAAATCACAAGAGTTTGAAGTACGTGTTCACTCAGAAAGAGCTGAATATGAGACAGCGCAGATAGCTTGAGTTGATGGCTGATTATGATGTTGACATCCAATATCACCCTGGGAAATTTAACGTAGTACCTGATGCTCTTAGTCGCATGCCGACAGTGATGATGTTGACTGTGCAGAGAGAACTTTGGGGTGATATTCGGCAGATGGAGATTGAAGTTGTCTTACCTGGTTCCTCAGTGATGATGATGAACTTGCAGGTTCAATCTGATTTAGTTGATAGGATTATGGCAGCTCAGTCTGGAGATGCAAAGTTGAAGAAGATTTGTGAACAGACAAGAAGTCGGACTTCGTAATGATTTCTGTATTCATGAAGATGGATCTCTGCATTTTGAGAGCAGGATCTGTGTGCCATCAGGTGACATTCGGGATGAACTGTTGAAAGAAGCTCATAGCTCACCTTATTCTATCCATCCTAGAGGCACCAAAATGTATCGTGATCTGCGACAACATTTTTGGTGGCATGGCATGAAGCGTAGTGTGGCTAAAAGTGTAGCTTCATGTTTGCCATGTCAACAAGTCAAGGCCGAACATCAGAGAACTGCAGGACTTCTGCAGCCTCTTCCAATTCCAGAGTGGAAGTGGCAGCATGTAACGATGGATTTTGTAACTGGCTTACCTCGCACTTCTTGAGGACATGATGCTAGTTGGGTAATCGTTGACCGATTGACTAAATCAGCTCACTTCATACCTTTTCGAGTGGGCCAGTCGACAGACCATCTTGCTAAGAGATATATAGAGGTGAGATTCATTGTTTTGTTTCTGTTTGTATATTGTTGGTCTAGATTCTGATTAGTCATGTATGCAGGAAATCATAAGGCTTCACAGAGTACCTGTAAGCATAGTCTCCGACCGTGATACAAGGTTTACGTCTCATTTTTGGAGAAGTCTGCAGGCTAGCTTAGGAACTCAGCTGAGTTTCAACACTGCATACCATTCACAGACAGACGGTCAGTCGGAGAGGACAATTCAGATTCTAGAAGATATGCTAAGGGCGTGCATGCTGGATTTCAAGGGTGCTTGGGAGGAACATTTACATCTGGTAGAATTCGCATACAGTTATTAAGCCAGTATAGGCATGGCGACATTTGCAGCCTTGTATGGAAGGAAGTGCCGATCTTCTCTCAGTTGGGATGATGTTGGAGATCGTGAATTGTTGGGCCCGGATATGATCGCTGAAACTGTAGATGTTGTGAGAGTCGTCAGGGACAATCTTTGCATAGCTCAGGACCGTTATAAACACTGGGCAGATGCGAAGAGGAGACACTTGGAATTTCAGCCAGGAGAGTTAGTATTTTTGAAGATCTCGCCGACACGAGGGCTGATTCGTTTTGGAAGACGTGGAAAGCTGAGCCCAAGATATATAGGACCTTTTGAAGTTCTAGCTCGTGTTGGAGAAGTGGCTTATAGAATTGCCTTGAGAGCATCTCTTGAGGGAGTGCATAATGTGTTTCACATATCGCAACTCAGGAGATGTGTTGGAAATCCTGATCATGTCGATGACTTCTCTGAGATCGAAGTGTGACCAGACTTGACTTATGATCAGCAGACTGTAGCCATTCTAGACCGGAGGCAAAAGATGTTAAGGAAGAAGTCGATCAACTAATGAGGGTTATATGGCACTGAGAGTCACCAGGGGAGTCTTCCTGGGAACTCGAGGATGAAATGAAAGAGAAGTACCCTCACTTGTTTGTCTGATGTAATTTTGTTTTGTGTGTGATATGATGTATAGAAAGTTTTTCTCCCTTAATTTGAAATTCCGAGGACGGAATTTATTTTAAGGGGGATATGATGTAATAACCCTAATTTCAATGTACGAGTATTTGTACGTATTTTGGCGTAGATGCGTACGTATAATTTTTGGGGAGAATGCCCGTGTTTTTCTTTTAATTATTTGGTATAGGAATTTATTTTAAAAGATTTTAAACTCATTAATTGAATTTAGTAAAAGAGAGTATTTGGAGGAATACTTGTATTTGGAGTGTAAGTGTATTTCTCCATGTATTTTGATTTTCTTAAAAAATTCAAAATCCAAATTTTTTCACCATGACAACACACCCTATTATGTGTCATCTTAGGGGTTCATGAGAGAACACTTGGCTTAAGTTAGACTAAGATGAGTGGAGGAGAGGAATTTGGGGAATTCAATTTTCAAGGCATGAAAAACAAAAACCAAAGGAAAAAAACCCTCATTTCTCTCCCTCACCTCCCCAAAAATTTCTGGCCGAAACCTTGCACCCTCATTTTCCTTCATGTTGCTTCATTCTCTCCCATAAAACACTCTTCCAAAATAATCCCCTCTTCAATCACTAAGAGCCCACAAAATTTCCTTATCATTCCAACACCAAAATTAGCCCAAATTAGCCAAAAATCCAAACTTTTGGAGACCAAAATTGGAGCTTGAAGAAGGAAGATAGGAAGCTCTCCATCAAGGACTAAGAAGGGCCAAAGAACAATTTTGGAGGACTTTTACAAGGTAGAATTCCTAATTCCTTAGGTAGAGTTTAGTTTTAGGAATGGTTTCCTAATAAAGTTAGTAAGTTACACAAAATTTTTCATGTTGGAATCCATGTTTAAATTTTTATGATAGGATTCATATCCTAGCAAGTGTAATTTTATCCCATGATGATTGCTTAATTAGTGATATGGAATGTTAAGTATCATTTTAGCATGTTTTTGCTTGTATGCCAGTTGTATGGAAAATTTTTGAGATCAAGTTTATATTTTTTTTTTGAATAAGATTGCATCCTCATGCTTGAAGATAGTAACTTTATCATTCGCAATGTAGAAATTTGTAATTTTGTTCCATGTTGAAAATTGAGAGTAGAAGTTATATGCTAACTCACTAAATTGTGCTTCGTTCATGTCTAGGAAGTTAGTCTTAACATTAGTTTCAATTAGTGAGTAGGATGTTTGTATTATAGTATTAGTTAAGTAGAAATATATTGATAGCTTGAAAATGAAGTAAACTTAGTATTATGATAGTATTGTTATGTTAATTATGGCACCAATATGTTAGAAAACAAGTTTAGTTAGAAAAGTTAGTTGCTGGAATTTTTTGTGTAGCAGAACAGTAACTTGTAAAAATCGTATGAAATAGTAGAAAAATCAGAAAAATAAAATTAAGGACACTATGAAAAACTACAGAAAATTTCCTACAACTTTGAAGAGGGGCTGAGAGCCAATTCTGATTGCAGATATGGTAACCGAGCCATTCTTTCTGGACTGACGCTTTTGGCTGATTTGTGTTGTAATGTTGAGTAGGATTTTCATAGTTGTACTCTTGCTTTAAATTAATGTTGAACATGTTGGTTGTACTTTATTACCATGCTCTTAAGGTGTGCCTTAATGATGATGTTTATTATGCTATGTTTCATGTGGAAAAGTTATTGATGATGAGATGCAAGCATGTTGAGACATAAGTGGTATTTGAGACCACTAATTAATACCATGTCAAATGAAATATTGCATATCAAAAGAAAACTTGTGAATGAGGATGAGAATATGACAACGGGGGTTCTCCTTCCATTTTGAAATGGGTGAGACTCCAGATGGGGGTTTGGGGGAAACACGGGTAAATTGTAGGTGTTAAGGAGCGGACGTAGTATGATTTCTCACTCGCTACGTCACTCCCGTAAGGGGGAGTTGACTAGAGTTAGAGAGACCGCCGGTGCGCTCGTGACGCACCAGGACGGTGAATGATGGTTTTCTTCGTTTGTCCAACAAAAAAACCGAGATGAGTCTAGCTCCGGTACCTTGTCCAGTCGGGTACGGAGTTACGAGAGGCCCCTCCAGTGCTCGTGTCGCTGTAGTGGTATCACTTTTCACCCACTCTGGGTGAAGTCCGCTCCCTTAGCAGCCTATGATTTATCCGTGTTCAAAATCAGAACGAGAACTAAAATTAATTAATTTAATTCTGAAATTTCACTTCAGTTCTACTTTCTGTTGTTTACCTTCAGCACTTATTTTCTGTCTTTTAATTTCTGCATATTTTGAGATTGATGTGACACTGGCAGTTAGTTGATTAGTTAGGAAAACCAGTTCTAAAACTGAGTTCTACTAGGGTGTTAGGAGTTCCTATTGGGTCAGCATTGACGTGTCCCATCCCGTGGTTTACAGGTACGAGACCCGAGCAGTCTGCGGGTGTCCCGGAGCCGGAGGCCGATATTTGTACAGCTGAGGTAGGGTCTACGGGCGACCTCGTTCAGTTAGACTTCCGGGGTTTAGACTAGCGGGTGTGTTGTACCGGGTGGACTTTTGTACTTTTGGGTTTGGGGTTTCTACTTTTTGTTGTATCCGCTTTTTGTACCCCCTTTGTACATCTGATGCTTGTATGTATATAAACTTATGAAAGTGATGTAATGTAACTTCTGTGTTGTTGTATTTACTTTTCAGTACTGTGTTTTATTTTCTGTTGGAGTACTTTTCTTTTTCCTCTGTGTACTATTCCAGTGTTATTGAAGTGGCCTGCTCATGTTTTATATTAAACCACAAAAAATGCCTAGTAGTATTTAGATAAGAGGGCTCGAAGCCTCAGTCTGAATACTTCGGCGACCTCGTCAGCTATGCTGCCCGTACTTGGGTGAGCGGGGCGTGACACCCTCCATCACAACTCATTGATATATCACTCATGAAATCATGCCATACATGTCTCGCAACATCACAAATCCATAACATGGTTCATTGGAGTTCATT
This sequence comes from Scilla litardierei, assembly GCA_030789695.1. Classification (NCBI taxonomy): domain Eukaryota; kingdom Viridiplantae; phylum Streptophyta; class Magnoliopsida; order Asparagales; family Asparagaceae; genus Scilla; species Scilla litardierei. Next base: position 116,467,970 of record CM061134.1, read on the forward strand.
TCTCAAGTTTCTAAATTTCTAATTCATTGAGGCATTTTCACAAACACGAGGTGAATGTGACGTATGTGTCTATACGCCCATTAGCAAATCAATTATCAAAACATATCATTAGTGTACCTTCTATGTAAAAACAATAATCATGTACCATAGTGAGTAGAATAACAACAATACACAATCTATATCACTACTTAAATGTTTCAACTTGCAGGAAAATTGCAAACAGTCTAAACAATTGACTGATGTCACCCAATTTTAATTGGAATTTAAATAAAATTCCTAAATGAAAATTGTAGGTATGTAGTTTTGGATTTTCAAATAAAATTTCATGCAAAAGTATTAAGTAGGTGATTTATGGTGAATTATTTGGTAAAGTGTGTCAAATCTGTTTTTCAGACAGATTTAAGGGTCTGTATTGAAAGCCAATTTTGGGCATGTTGCAACCAGAAATTCGACATATAATCACTCTGATGAACTTTTAGAAAAATTTGTTAACTTTCCAACAAGACCAAGAACATAAAATTCCATTGTGTGTGCATGTGTTTAGGTCAATTTTGCTAAACCGTGTCAAAACTGAAAATCAAACAGACATGTTGTAAAGATAGAATTTTTGCTCCTAATTTCTGAATTGAACATATATCAAAATTTATATGATTTGTGGTAGAACTTCAAGATCTACAAGCATATTTTTTTCGAAACCTAATTCAAGCTACAGTAACCAGAATTCCTACAAAACTGTACATCAGAGATTCAGAATTTCAAAGGGGTGATTTTTGTTTGGAATTTCAAGGGGTTATGAATGAAATTGAATTATGGCACATTAATTTGATTACCCCTAATCCATATTGAGTAAACATGGTATAAAACATTATAGAAATAAACCCTAATGAAATTTCCAAAACCAAGTTAGTTTCCTACCTCAAAATTTAATCTTTCCTTCTCTCCTTCTCTTTCTCTTCATTCCATCTCCTTTCTCCTTGAAGCAAGCTTGAATTCCTTCCATTAGGGCATGGAAATTAGGGGTTTTGGAGTGAAGAAGAAGGGGAAAAGGGGAGGGTATGGCCGGCCATATGTAGGGAAAAAAGGAAAGGAGAAAAGGAGAAGAGAGGAGAATGTTCATGAAAAGAAAGAAAGATTTTTCTTAAGGAAAAATCCACACACTCCTAGCTTCTCCCATAAGACATGCACCACTTAAAATGACCATAATACCCTCCCAAAAATACCCCTCAACTTTTAGGTATTTACAAGTTTGCCATTACTTTATGCACTGACCACTTAACTATGTACACACAACACTTTTGGGCCAAATGACCATTTTTCCCCTCGCCTTTCTAAAATGTTACGGGGGTTGCCATTGACCCCTAACCTCTTTCACACTTGCATGGCTTCCCCACACATACCCATGCATGCCTACACGTGCATACATGCACCACGCACACACGTCCAACACATTCCTGTTGTTTCGCACCCACGACGTATTTCACACTTCTCCCGCACTCAATCTCGCTTTCTCAACTCTTAGCCACGCATTACGGCCCAATCCCCCTTGCACTACGTTACATACATCGATATCCACGTTTATTTCATGCCTACATATGCACCGTAGGTAGAAATACCACGTGTGTTCAGTAGAATACACGTATAGTGCTAAATAGGGCATGACATCCTACACAGCTTAAAATAAAGTCCGTCCTCGGACTTTTTAGGGTATGAACCCTGGCAAAGGTTAGCTAGGTATGATGGTATTTCTACACATGAAGTACAAACAAGAATACATATCTACCCCACACTTATATATGTAATGCCCTACCAGCTACTGCACAAGTACTAGAGGGGGGGTGAATAGTACTTTAAAATAATAAGGAGTATAATTCCAAATTAATTTGCAAACAACTACCAAAACAATTTGCGGAAGCTTAAATTGTATGACAACAACAAAATTAACAATGCAAACAAATGATGTTAATGGGTTCGGATCCACCCAAGTCTCCCCGACTTGTTCCCGGTGATCCTACGTCCCAACCACCCGGATCCCCTCCGGATACTTAGGTTAGAAACCCTAACCCAAGATTTCCACTATGAATATCTTGTGAAAAACCTTCACAAGATCAAATCATACATGCAATGGCAAACGTGAATCCCACAACCCGGGATCACAACCTTCTCTCACAACCGAGAGAATCACAAAGCAATATTAAAGAGTTTAATATGAAATAAACAATCTTACCACAAAATCCTATACCTTGAGTTTTTCTTACCCAAATGGTGAAATGAAGGATTTGAGGAAGATGAAGTCACCAAGACCTAGCACCAAGGAAATGACCAGCAATCGGTGCCTAGGAATGATTTGGAGACTTGGATCAAGCAATAGCTTGAAGAGCTCACCAAGAACAAGCTTCTCTCTAGATGGATTCTAGATCTAGAAATGAGAGAGATAGGGTTTCTTGTGAGGAAGAGAGCTTTTGATTTGAGTGAGAATGGCTATCTCTTTTGATCTCAATGAATCTCTGAATGGAAGCTCTCACCTAGATAGAAATGACCTAGGTTCGTATTTATAGGGTCCCATAAAAACAAGTTAGGTCATTCACCAACGGATAGAAATCTGGGAGAATTAGTCGGTCAAAGAACACTCACTGACCGACTAGTTCATCAACTAGTCGGTCAGTCAAACAGCATGGACCGACTAAGAGAGGAACTGAGAAGAAAGAGAATTTCAGACCTAGAAATCTAGTCGGTCCAAGAAGACTTTCTGACCGACTAGTTTCACAACTAGTCGGTCAGTCAATGAACGTAGACCGACTAAGAGGCAAAATGAAATAGTCTGAACACAAGTTGACTTAGTCGGTCCAAGAACAAAAGTTGACCGACTAGATTATCAACTAGTCGGTCACCAAACGTTCTTAGACCGACTAACGATAAACAGTAGCTTAGGAGAAATTTAGCATGAACAGTAAGTCACAACTAGTCGGTCAAAGAAGCATCACTGACCGACTAGTTCACAAACTAGTCGGTCGGTGAGTCAACGTAGACCGACTAACTGTAAACAGTAAAGTCCAAGAAATTAAGGAATCAAACTAGTCGGTCCAAGAAGAGTTGCTGACCGACTAGATCACCATCTAGTCGGTCAGTACTTGTTCTTGTACCAACTAACATGCACAAACAAGTCCGAATCGAAGCGCGACGCTTCGAGGAAGTTAGAATGAACTTGTGCAAGAATCCTAGAGCTACGAAATGAGCGTAATGAAGTTAGAAACGTAAGATATACTCAAGGCTTAACATTCTATATATCGAAGCTAAAAGACAATAAATAAAACCTTAATAAACGGTCTTCGAGAGCTTCGATTGATTCTTCATAACTTCCAAAACGGCGCAAGAGCTTCAACGAAGCTTTAGGCATGAATACGAGCTTTGGGAAGTGTTGAGATGTCGCTTTGAATGTTCTCGTGAAATTGGCGACGATCTCCAATACTGCGCTCACAAATTGTTAGTTCATGGATTATTTATGTTTGCTCATCATCAAAACCAAATCCGGGGAGTCCAATATTCAACATTCTCCCCCTTTTTGGTGATGACAAACCAACATAAATAATAATCAAAAATAATGATTCAAATGTAAAATACTTACTCCCCCTGCATTGATGACACGTTAATTCCAAAATGAATATATATGAATTGCATCAAGCAGACGAGTAAGATAAATAAAGAGAATCGATTTTTGAAATATCGGATTTTGAAAATCCTTATATATATCTTAACCCCCCCTGAATCTAACATATCGAACTAGATTCTTGGAAATTGAGTTAAATTTTCATTTGCGCTATTTATTATCATTATCTCTCCCCCTTTGGCATTATCCCAAAAATGGGGGGCATACAACGACAACAACTAGGAAATTGAAAATCCAACATCGGGAGTCGTAGACAATGACGATGGAACTAATTGACACCAAGGGAAAAGTGTGGAAATCAAAACAAGGTGTGCCAAATTGTCCATTATCAATAAAAAGTACGATAATCAAAATCATCAAAAATACCAAATGTTTATTCATTTCTTGAATAAAGAAACATACTCTCCAATATTCAATATTCTTGGTTAAATTTGTGCATGGAAAACAATTCAATATAATTATAGACTTTCAATCTATTTAACCAAGCATTTAAGCATCGAGCGAAGAAATCACATTGCATGGACATTGAATGAGAATTAATGTGCACGACGAAGTAAATAGCACAACATGAACATCGATGTATATATAGAAATGATAACATGATGAGTACATCCAAAAAGATATCGAATATGAAAAGTACATCATATCAAGTGAGATACATCGTCTATATCAACATCAAAAAAGATACAACAACATCATCAGCATCATCAACGTCCAACAACAAAAAATACAACACATCAAAATACCCAACACCGACATCCAGAGAACTCAAAAGTACATCAAAAACAACCCTCAATCTCCATCCTAACCCAAAATACTCTCAATAAATATGTCATCCAAAGAGTAGTGGAGAGTCCTCGGAACAGACGATCACGAGGAAGTGGCTGGATCTGCAGTGTCCGTGGGTCCAGTCGACGGAGTGGACTCAGGCTCTGCAGGGAGAAGAGGCGTCTCAACAGACGGGAGCGTCGGGGTAGGTGTGGAAACAACTGGCTCAACAGGGATCTCAACAGCAGCAGGGGTCTCAACAGCAGCAGGTGATAGATGTGAAGGCTCGACAGCAGGGTCAGCAGCAGGCTCAGAAGTCTGAAGTGCTGAAGCAGAAGTCTCTGGGGCACCGGAAGTGGTGCCATCTCCAGGAGCTGAAGTGGTAGCAGCAGCAGCAGCAGCAGTGGCCTCATCGCCACGGGCTAAGGAAGTGACAAGCTCGTCAATCTCCTCATCGTCCATCTCCTCGGCCTCAGAAACTGAAGGAGGAAGATCAATCCCCATCATACGAGCCATACGGCAGACTACCTCCTCAGTACGAGCCAAACGGGAGTCGTGCTGACGAAGTAGGCGTACGACATCATCCAAAGTAGCAGGAGGAGTGGAGGCTGCAGCAGCTGAGGGAGTCGACTGGGAAGCAGATGCGGTAGAACTCTGCACGTGACGAAGCGCCGCTAGAGATTTCTTAACGGCCGTCGCGTTTAGAGGAGTACCCAAGGGACGCTCATCGTCAGGAGGGAGAGGGACTTGGAAATGACGAAACACGAGGGTCAACAGACAAGGGTATGGAATATGCGTAGATTTATTGGTCTTGCGTATACACTCGAAAGAGTCCATCTTATCGAGTATCACGCGAGCCCAATTAATCTCGCACCCCAAGAAAAGAGCGTAGATCAATTTCAAGAACGGCTGGGACGGAAGTGAAGATGATCCATACTTAGGGAGTAGGCAAGACTTCAAGATCAGGTTAAGGACCCACGCATTCGGCTTGAAAGATTTCGATGGAACACCAATGAATGCGGAGGGGATAACCTGGAAGATATCTGAAAGAACTGACTGATCCAAGGAAGAAATATCATCGACGGAAATGTCCGAAGGAAGGAGACCACACGACGAACAGCCAAGAATCTCCCCCAAGATTTCTGCCGTGAGAACTATAGGAGTTCCCAAGACAGTAGGCTCAATGGAGTGACTGGCATCGTACTGGCCTCGAACGCGATTGGCATAGAACAATTTCACTAGGCGAGGATAAGGTTTGGGGTTGGCCTTAAGATCGTATCGGAGATAATCAAGGAGACCACTATAGGAGAGGAGGTCGGCTAAGCCAAGGAAATCTGAAAACTGGACGTAGTGCTCCAATAGCATCGGGCAGTGTTCAATACGGTTGTAGGCCGCGAGACACATAGGGTCATCGCGACACAACGATATGTCAACACCCCCCGCTGGCATTGGGCCCTTTCCCTTTGGCTGGCGAGTCCTAGGACGAAGTGGAGGAGTGGGTTCCCTATGGCCTTGCTCATCCTCAGGCACAAACTCAGTGTCAGAGTCGGGAGGAGTCGAGGGTGAGTGGAGAATGGGCTTTTTGGTCTTAGATTTGCGGGGTTTGACCGTCGCCGTCCTCTGCTTCTTCAGAGGAGGCGAAGACGGAGAAGCTTGGGTTGATTTGGAACGACGTTTAGGCTTAGGTGGATTCCTAGGGTCGGAAGGCCCTACGGTCATGGGGGATGCCCCAGAGGATGTGATAGGAATCCTCGTCTTTGCCATGGTCGTGGCACGACGAGTACAACCAAACGATGATAAGATCAAACACCAAAGCACAAACCCTAGAAGCCCTAGATTCCTACAGCTAACACGAAACAAGCCCTAGAAGAGCTTGAAACCCTAGGAGCTAGAACCCTAGATGAGATATAAAACAAACCCTAGGGAAGGAAATCGACACCTAGGAGAGGGGGGTTTTACCTATGAGGAGGAGTCGACGGCGGCGGACGGTGGCGATGGCCGGAGAGATGGCCGGAAGTCGAAAGGTCTCGAGAGGGGAGAAGGGTTTTCGGGCTGGAGCTGAGAAAGAGACCGACTAAAATGACTTTTAGTCGACCGAAATGTGTATAAGTCGGTCGAGATCTGGAAAAGACACAAATGCTCTAACCCACTTAGTCGGTCACAGTTCAAGCACTGACCGACTAGATTACGATCTAGTCGGTCGGTCAATGAGCTTGAACCGACTAAGTCGAAACAGAGGCAAACAGGGATTTTTAGGGCTAGAATTAGTCGGTCGCAGTATATTCACTGACCGACTAGTTTTCAATCTAGTCGGTCGGTAAATGTACTGTGACCGACTAAAGAGAGAAAATGAAAAGAGTTAGATGAATGCATGATCTAGTCGGTCTGAGTTCACTTGCTGACCGACTAGATGAGCATCTAGTCGGTTGACAAATGAACTGAAACCGACTAGAAGAGTCCAAAAATTGATAGTTGATTTCTCTTCACAAACCACTTGGATGAAACATCTTAACACTCTCATTAGTCATCTAAATTACCCCATAAAACGTCGAAATCTTAAATACGACATTGAAATACGAATTCGATCATAAATTCAAACATATCACATAAAATTCCCAAAAATTCAATAAATCTAGCATGAACGAAATATCGCAAAATATAATAGCATGCAAGATAATTGAATGAAATATGAATCCTATATCTCGGATTCACCCATAATCCCCAATTCTCGACGCAACCGCACAAAGGAGTCCTCCTTTAGGGGTTTCGTGAAAATATCGGCGATTTGCTTTTGGGTTTCAACGTACACTAAAATGATGTCCTTTTTAGCTACATGATCATCTAAAAAGTGGTGTCGGACATCTATGTGTTTAGATCGGGAAAGGTGCACCGGATTCTTTGAAAGACAGATAGCACTTTGGTTATCCACCATGATAGGGCTAGTATCACAGTGAATACCAAAATCCTTCAAAGTGTGTCTCATCCAAAGAACCTGGGCACAAGCGGCACCGGCGGCAATATATTCCGCCTCGGTGGTTGAAAGTGATACGGAATTTTGCTTCTTGGAAAACCAAGAGACAAGAGAATTTCCTAGAAAATGGCAAGTGCCACTAGTACTTTTCCTGTCGGATTTGCATCCCGCATAATCGGCATCACTATATGAGACTAACTCATATGTGCTAGATTTCGGATAAAGTAATCCAAAATCAAGTGTATAACTTAGATAACGGAAAATACGCTTTACCGCTACTAAGTGAGACTCCTTAGGTTGAGACTGATAACGAGCACATATGCATACGGAAAACATAATATCGGGCCTACTTGCGGTAAGATAAAGTAAACTACCTATCATACCTCGATATAGACGAATGTCTACATCTTTACCGCCCGTATCCTTATCAAGATGCGTAGTTGTGCTCATTGGAGTCTTTTTCCCGGAAGCACTTTCCATTCCAAATCGCTTAAGCAACTCCACCGTATACTTCGTTTGGTGGATGAAGATTGCATCGTTCAATTGGCGAATTTGGAGACCTAAGAAATATTTGAGTTCGCCCATGTGGCTCATCTCAAATTGTTCCTTCATAACATTAGAAAACTCTTCGCAAAGAGTGAAGTTAGTAGCACCGAAAATGATATCATCAACATAAATTTGAACTAATAAAATATCATTATTCGCATGCTTAACAAAAAGTGTAGAATCGGCTTCGCCCATTTTAAAATTCAAATCCAAAAGAAAATTCTTTAGGCGATCATACCAAGCTCGAGGAGCTTGTCTCAAACCATAAAGAGATTTCTTTAGTTTAAAAACATGATTTGGAAATTTTTCATTTATGAAGCCCGGAGGTTGAGAAACGTAAACTTCCTCAACAACATCTCCGTTTAAAAATGCACTTTTAACATCCATTTGAAATAACTTAAAATTTTTATGGCATGCATACGACAATAAAAGTCTAATTGATTCTAATCTAGCTACCGGAGCGAAGGATTCTTCGAAATCGATACCTTCCTCTTGGCGATAGCCTTGAGCAACTAACCGAGCTTTGTTCCGGACGACGACTTGATTTTCGTCGGTTTTGTTCTTGAAGATCCACTTTGTCCCTATGACGGTGTGGTTCTTCGATGGCAAAGGAACAAGCTCCCATACCTCATTCCTCTCGAATTGAATGAGTTCCTCCTCCATGGCAAGGATCCAAGCACTATCTTCGCACGCTTCAACTATATTCTTTGGCTCTATCGATGAGGCAAAGGCACAATTGGCGAAGTGGTGGACTTGCGATCTCGTCTTGACACTATCATTAATATTGCCAATGACTTGCTCATGGGGATGGTCGCGAACGGTATGAAGCCGCTTGGGAATACCTTGATCACTAGGCACATTCTCAACAACTTCATTAGTTGGGTTAGTCTCAATAGAATCAATTGAATCAATAGTCTTAGAATTTTCAAACGAATCACATAAAACATCCATAGAGTCATCATCATTTGAAATTCTAGAATTAGTAAAATTCTCATTAAAAGAGACATGAAGTGATTCCTCGATCGTAGAGGATCTTTTGTTGTATATCCGGTAGGCTTTGCTACGTGAGGAATACCCAACAAATATCCCCTCATCCGATCTCGGATCAAACTTGTCCAAATTATCATATGTGTTTTTAATAAAACATTTTGCGCCGAAAACACGAAAATGTTTAACTTGAGGCAATCTACCAAACAACAATTCATAGCAAGTTTGTTTGGTGCCGGGCCTCAAAAGTATTCTATTAAACACATAACAAGCGGTGTGTACCGCTTCCGCCCAAAATTGATAACCAAGTTGACTATCTTCGAGCATAGTGCGAGCACACTCCACAAGCGTTCTATTCTTCCTCTCAACAACACCATTTTGAGGAGGTGCGCGAGGGAAAGAAAACGTGTGAGTAATTCCAAGATCATCACAAAAATTTGAGAAAGACTCATTCTCAAATTCACCCCCATGATCACTACGAATAGTGACAATGGTGGTTCCGATGAGATTTTGTACTTTCTTCACAAATATTGTGAAGTTTTCAAAAGCTTCATTTTTATTACTTAAGAAAAATACCCATGTAAATCTTGAATAATCATCAACGATGACTAGTCCATATCTTGCATTTCCTAAGGAAGCAACTCTAGTTGGCCCAAATAAATCTAGATGTAATAGCTCTAGTGGCCGTTTCGTAGAAATGCTTTTCTTAGGTTTAAATGAAGATTTAGGAAGCTTGCCACGTTGACAAGAATCACAAAAACTTTTCTTTTCAAAAACAAGCTTCGGAAAACCTTTAATGGAATTTAATTTCGAAAGCTTATAAAGTGTTCCAAAGTTCACATGTCCAAAGCGTCGATGCCATAAGTGTTGTTCACTTGTGTTAGCAACGAGACATTGTTCATATGACTTAGGAAGATCCAAAATATAAATATCTTTATGGCGTGTGCCGGAAAATAATAATTTATTATTATCACTTGAAATATGACACAATCCTTTCGCAAAGCTAACTTTGTAACCTTTGTCACAAAGTTGGCTTATTGAAATAAGATTATGATTTAAACCATCAACTAGATAAACATCACTAATTAAGGGTTTAGAAGGGTTACCCACTTTACCAACACCGACGATGGTTCCGCTCTCGTTGCCTCCAAATACGACGCGATTTCCATTTGCAATGGGAACCACTCCGGAGAGCAATTGAGCGTCACCGGTCATGTGTTTTGAACACCCGCTATCGAGTATCCAATTCCCTTTGGAGCTAAATTTAAATTTGTTGCTCCTTTTCTTTTTCTTTTCCTTGAGTACCTAAAGATAGAAACTTTCATATCATGGTACCCAAGGTCATTGGGTCCTCAAAAGTTAGACCTTTGGAAGCCAAGTCCAATTGGACTTAGACTTCCCCACATAATTTCTACTACGCACAACATCCGAAAAATAAGCATTCATATATACTTGTTTTTCTTCCATGCTTGTGTCCTTTGGACTCCAAATAGTGAAAATTTTGGGAGCCATCATCCTATTGGGTGCATGCATGCGTTGTTGGTTTCTACGTGATGCATGTCGTGGATAGGCATAAGGAACATGATGGAATGGTGTACGACGAGAATTATTCATATGATGTTGTGGGTGAACATATGCATGTGTGGGAACACGTGCGTGAGGGTGTCTCACATTGTGTGCACGTGCCCGAGAATGTGTAGCATAAAAATCATCATATGTGTGAGACGGTGGAGTAGGACGTGTGTTCCTACGTGGCATGGTATTGGTGTACATATAAGCATGCCCCTTCTTTGGAGGTCCACCCAAAGTGGGTTTCTTTCCAAAAGAGGGTGTGGACGAGGTGGAAGCACCATTGGTAGATGAACTACCAATAGAGTGTTTGCTACCACTCGTAGAGTCACCGGAAGTTGGCCTAACAAAGGTAGTGGCCGCTTTGGATGGACATCCCATCGTATACCCCAAACCAATGTGGTGATTGGCCGGAAGTAAGTCACTTAGGATTTTATCCAAATGGTCCTTACCCTTATTGAATCTATTGATTCGGCCTAATGTGTTCTCATATTTCTCTTTGAGAGAACGCATTGAAGTATCTAATGTGGATACCTGCGATGTGAGCACATAAACACGAGATTTAAGATTCTCGTTCTCAATATTCAAAGTCGAGTTTTGAGAAGTTAAATCCGTTATCCTATGTTCTTCCGGATCATCGATGCTAACATGTTCAAGTTTATATTTGAGAATAACAATCTCATTTCTTAACTCTTCAACAACGGTGTCGTTGTTGGTGATGATAGTCTTAGGCGAGGTTTGAATGCTAGCTAGGTCATCTTTTACTTTAGTATATCTATTTACTAGCTTAGTGTATTTAGACCATAGTTGAGAGTTAGCATTCCTAAGATCATCCATTGTTACCTCATCGCCTTCGTCGTCGCTATCATCGGAAGAGGAGGATCCTTGATCATTCTCCTCTCTTGCCATGAAGCACATATGTGCTTGCTCCACTTGCTCATCGTCCGACTCTCCGCTTGAGGAATCCTCGGAGTCGGTGAATGTTGCTCCGACAAGTCCTTTCTTGTTTCCTTTCTTGTATTTCTTGGACTTGTCATACTTTGGCGCATTCCACTTCTCCTTTTGCTTGTTTTGCGGACAATCCGCTTTGATGTGTCCTGGCTTATTGCATTTAAAGCACAAAGGAGAGGAAGAGGCGTTAGAAGAACAAAATTTAGCTTTGTTCTTATAGTTACCTTTTCGGAAGAAACGGTTGAACTTCTTAGCCATGAGAGCCATGGACTCCAAGTCCAACTCGTTTTCCGAGTCTTCATCATCGGTTGATGTGGTTGTGGATGGAGTGGCCTTGAAAGCAATGGCCTTCTTCTTTGGCTCGTCTTGCTTTAGATATGACTTCATCTTTTCTTGCAATTTGAGCTTGCTATCTTTGCGTACCTCGTATGACATTAAAGTACCCATCAATTGAACTACGGTATACTTATTCATGTCATTACCTTCCTCGATGGCGAATGTACGTTTCTCCCAAGAAGAAGGAAGTCCTTTGATAAGCTTTGAGCACTTCTCCTTTTGAGTGTAGGACTTGCCGAGGGCCTCTAACTCGTTTATTATGTCAACGAAGCGAGCGTAATATTCCTTCATCTTCTCGCCCTGTTGCATATGAAACATTTCGTAATCTTTGTTTACGACTACGAGTTTAGAGTCTCTTACCCTACTCGTCCCTTCATGAAGTATGAGGAGGGAGTTCCAAATTTGATATGCACCCTTACATGTGCATATCTTATTGAAGTCCTCGGGCTCCAATGCGCATTGCAAGGCGTTCATTGCCTTGGCATTGCTTACCTCCGCGGCGATCTCCGCGGTAGTCCATTTCTCAAAGTCTTCTTCTTCGGGTTCAATGTATTCCTTCATTGTGGTCCTCCATAAGGATGCACTCCGGAGGAAGGTTTCCATCCGGCATTTCCAGTACCCGTAGTTGGTACCGTTGAAGAATGGAGGCCTCGTAGAGGAATGTCCTTCCATCACCGAAGATGCTCCTTCACGGTTCCTGAAGGTGTCATAGTTGGAAGGTGGACGCACGGTCTTGTTGTCGTTGGCAGACATAGCTAAGTATCTGGCTCTGATACCAAATGTAATGCCCAACCAGCTACTGCACAAGTACTAGAGGGGGGGTGAATAGTACTTTAAAATAATAAGGAGTATAATTCCAAATTAATTTGCAAACAACTACCAAAACAATTTGCGGAAGCTTAAATTGTATGACAACAACAAAATTAACAATGCAAACAAATGATGTTAATGGGTTCGGATCCACCCAAGTCTCCCCGACTTGTTCCCGGTGATCCTACGTCCCAACCACCCGGATCCCCTCCGGATACTTAGGTTAGAAACCCTAACCCAAGATTTCCACTATGAATATCTTGTGAAAAACCTTCACAAGATCAAATCATACATGCAATGGCAAACGTGAATCCCACAACCCGGGATCACAACCTTCTCTCACAACCGAGAGAATCACAAAGCAATATTAAAGAGTTTAATATGAAATAAACAATCTTACCACAAAATCCTATACCTTGAGTTTTTCTTACCCAAATGGTGAAATGAAGGATTTGAGGAAGATGAAGTCACCAAGACCTAGCACCAAGGAAATGACCAGCAATCGGTGCCTAGGAATGATTTGGAGACTTGGATCAAGCAATAGCTTGAAGAGCTCACCAAGAACAAGCTTCTCTCTAGATGGATTCTAGATCTAGAAATGAGAGAGATAGGGTTTCTTGTGAGGAAGAGAGCTTTTGATTTGAGTGAGAATGGCTATCTCTTTTGATCTCAATGAATCTCTGAATGGAAGCTCTCACCTAGATAGAAATGATCTAGGTTCGTATTTATAGGGTCCCATAAAAACAAGTTAGGTCATTCACCAACGGATAGAAATCTGGGAGAATTAGTCGGTCAAAGAACACTCACTGACCGACTAGTTCATCAACTAGTCGGTCAGTCAAACAGCATGGACCGACTAAGAGAGGAACTGAGAAGAAAGAGAATTTCAGACCTAGAAATCTAGTCGGTCCAAGAAGACTTTCTGACCGACTAGTTTCACAACTAGTCGGTCAGTCAATGAACGTAGACCGACTAAGAGGCAAAATGAAATAGTCTGAACACAAGTTGACTTAGTCGGTCCAAGAACAAAAGTTGACCGACTAGATTATCAACTAGTCGGTCACCAAACGTTCTTAGACCGACTAACGATAAACAGTAGCTTAGGAGAAATTTAGCATGAACAGTAAGTCACAACTAGTCGGTCAAAGAAGCATCACTGACCGACTAGTTCACAAACTAGTCGGTCGGTGAGTCAACGTAGACCGACTAACTGTAAACAGTAAAGTCCAAGAAATTAAGGAATCAAACTAGTCGGTCCAAGAAGAGTTGCTGACCGACTAGATCACCATCTAGTCGGTCAGTACTTGTTCTTGTACCAACTAACATGCACAAACAAGTCCGAATCGAAGCGCGACGCTTCGAGGAAGTTAGAATGAACTTGTGCAAGAATCCTAGAGCTACGAAATGAGCGTAATGAAGTTAGAAACATAAGATATACTCAAGGCTTAACATTCTATATATCGAAGCTAAAAGACAATAAATAAAACCTTAATAAACGGTCTTCGAGAGCTTCGATTGATTCTTCATAACTTCCAAAACGGCGCAAGAGCTTCAACGAAGCTTTAGGCATGAATACGAGCTTTGGGAAGTGTTGAGATGTCGCTTTGAATGTTCTCGTGAAATTGGCGACGATCTCCAATACTGCGCTCACAAATTGTTAGTTCATGGATTATTTATGTTTGCTCATCATCAAAACCAAATCCGGGGAGTCCAATATTCAACAATATACACTATATGCTTCACTGTCAACCATACACATCCGCATCACATACATATCACAGATACATCCTACTATCTATCTAGTAGCACATCCACATCATTATATGCATCATTACATATACATACACATATGTTTTTCACATGAACATCTAGGCACATATACTCACACACTAACATACACATATATATACACTAGTTATTACCCGTGCCCGCGGGCACGGTTCGTTTAAGATTTTCCCCGGCAAAATCTTTGTTTCCCAAAAAATTATTTTTACAGCCAAAATTGTGTGGAACAACAAATTAGCATAAAAATATTTAGCGGCACGAGCGCCTTCGGCATGGAACAACAAAGTCTGCGTAGGCGCTTTCGGCGCGGAACAATAAATTCAGCGCGGAACAACAAATTCACGTAAAAAAATTTGGCGGGCGCCTTTGGCGCAGGAAATTATTCTCATCTTGTTGCCCCATGCATCGAAGAGACGGTGGGCCCCGCGTTGAGGGAGAGATCATTCGATCTGCAGCATTAAGTGCAAATTAAAGTTTTTTCCCAAATGCATTAATTGCATGCACTATCCTATTCCGCAGAAACTTTTATTCCCCATAAAGTTTCTTTTCCCCAGAAACTTTCTTTTTCCAAGAAATGTTTTCCATCCAAAACTTTCCACAAAATCTCATCTCAACCATTCAATCCTCAAGATTAAATCCAAGCCGTCTTTCTATCAATCTGTTTGTCCTAGTCAGCTTGTCCTAGTCAGCCCTAGAATTAAAAAATAGTTGTGTTTTTAATATATATATATATCTATTCTATAAAGCATGCATAATTTGAATTTTGTCCCAGTCAGCAGTCCAGTCATATTGCTTTGTCCCAGTCAGCAGTCCAAGCTTGCATGTAATTTGAACTCTTTTGAATTTGAATTGAATTTGAAGGAAATTTGAAATTGAACTCAGTTGAATTTGAAATGAATTTGACATCATTTGAAGAACCCTCCACACGTTGGCATTTGGTGTGAAATTTGGAGGGAAACTTAGGAGGGAATGTATATGGAGGGAAAATTGGGGGGGGAAATTGGTGATGTGATCAAATAATTTGATCACATCAGAGCCATCAGAGAAATGAATTAGAACCGGAGCTTGGAGGGAATTTGGAGAGAACAACGTTGCCATCTACCTCATCTTCAACCTCCATTCCTCACGTTGCCATCTTGATCCATCCCGATAATCCTCTTCCACCATGCAAAGCAAACACACCTACAACCGTAATCATCTTCCTCACGTTGCAAGGTGGTTGGGTGTGTTTAACTGGGATCTTCAAAAGTTCACGTTGGTGATTTGAACCCTTCATGCAACATCAGGTGAATATGTGAATGAAGTATATCAAATTTTCAAATTTGATTTTTGATTTTTGATTTTTGAATGCGTTGATAATTTTTTCATGTTTTTGCAACATTTTCTTTTCGAATTTTTCTCACGTTAGCCATTTTCTTTTGGTCGTTTCAGATTTTTGCAAGGTGGCTGGGTGTGTTTAAATGGGATCTTCAAAAGTTCACGATGGTGATTTGAACCCTTCATGCAACATCAGGTGAATATGTGAATGAAGTATATCAAATTTTCAAATTTGATTTTTGATTTTTGATTTTTGAATGCGTTGATAATTTTAGTTGATTTCAAATTTTGTGAATATACACTCACACTGAAAATTTGAAACTTTTGATTTTATCAATTTGAGTTGATAATTTTTGAATCTGTGAATATTCACAAAATTTTTGAATGAAGTATATTCCTGATTTTGATTTTAGAAATCTATGAAGTACATTCAAAATATTTTGCTTTTGTGAAAATTTTGTAAACGAATTTGAAAATTTGAGATCATCAGGAATATACATCAATCAATTTGTAAATTTGAAAATTTTGTCAATGGATTTTGAAATTTCATTCACAGGATTTTATCAGATTTACCCCACTTCATTCACGAAAATACTTCGTTCACTTCATTCACAGTATTTCATTCACAGGATTTGAAATGTGAATGTAGGGTAAATTTCACCTGATATCAGGAATATACTTCAATCAAATTTTGATTTTATTAGTTTGAGTTGTATATCAGAATTTTGTGAATAGACTTCAAAAATCTTGATATCCTGTGAATTGCAACTCATTCTCAGATTTTGAAATCTGTGCAGTACATTCAAATTTTTTTGATTTTGTTAAAATTTTGTAAACGAATTTGAAAATTTGAAATCATCATGAATATACTTCAATCAATTTGTAAATTTGAAAATTTTGGGAATAAATTTTGAAATTTCTTTCACAGGATTTTATCAGATTTACCCTACTTCATTCACTAAAATACTTCATTCACAGGATTTTCAGGATTTTATCAGGATCTCATTAACATGATTTGAAATGTTTGATTTTCAGTAAATTTTCAGTAAATATGTTTGATTTTTGATTTCATTAACAGGATTTTCAATCAATATGTTTCAAACATAACTTGAAGTAGGGTAAATTGATTGAAGTACTTCACAGATTGAGTTGTATATCAGAATTTCATTCACAGATTGAGTTATATATGAAAATTTTGATTTTATCAGTTTGAGTTGTATATCAGAATTTTGTGAATATACTTCAAATATCTTGATATCCTGTGAATTTTTGAAAATCAGTTTGAGAATCTTGATATGTTGTATATCTTGAATGTATATCAAATCAAAGTTATATATCAAATCTGTGAATGTATATCTTGATAAAATCCTGTGAATACATTTGATATATCAAATTTTCAAATCAAAGTTGTATATCTTGATATCCTGTGAATACATTTGATATCAGAATCTTATCATTCATCCATTGAATGGATATCAAATCAAAGTTGTATATCAAATCTATGAATGGATATCTTGATAAAATCCTGTGAATACATTTGATATATCAAATTTTCAAATCAAAGTTGTATATCTTGATATCCTGTGAATACATTTGATATCAGAATCTTATCATTCATCCATTCACAGATTTTCAAATCATTCACATAGTTATATCTTTACGTGGGGATAACATTTGATATAACTCTGTGAATAACATTTGATATCCTGTGAATGGATGAATGATAACATTTGATATACCTCTGTGAATGAGTGAATGATAACATTTGATATAACTCTGTGAATGATTATCTGTGAATGAGTGAAAATTTTTGAATTCACAGAGTTATATTAAATGTTATTCAAATGTAAAAGTTTTGAATTCAGAGATTTTCAACTCATTCAAGTGAATTCAAAAGTTTGATTGTCAAAATTTGATATAATTCAAAAATCTGTGAATGATCTGGGATATTCAAAATTTGATTTTTGATTTGCAAATAAGGTGAATGATATGCAAAATCATGATTTCAGTTTTGAATGAGTTGATAATTTGCAACATCAAGTTTCCATTCATTTCAACATCAGGATTAGAAGGTTGATTTTCAGCTGGATCTTTTCAAATTTTCAGTTTGAAAGGTGAATGATATCAAAAACTGAAATAACTCTTGAATTCATCAGTTGAATTATATCAAAATTTGAAATTTGAAAGGTGAATGTATCATAAATTTCACCTGATATACTTCATTCACAGGATTTTCACCTAAAATACTTCTTTCACTGAAAATTTGAAATGTGAATGTAGGGTGAATTTTGAAATGTCATTCACAGGATTTTGAAATTTTCATAGGATATCTCAATTGATACTTGAATGTCCCTCTACATCAAATTTTAACTCTACATCAAAATTTCAGTTAAACATTCAAGTATTTTGTTGTAGAGTGACATTCAAGTATCTCAGTTGATATCTCCGTTGATACTTGAATCTCAGTTGGAATTTGATGTCACTCTTTGATACTTGAATCTCAGGGTACTTGAATTTTTGATACTCAGGATATCTCACTCTACATTTGATGTCACTCTACATCAAAGATTCAAGTATCAACTCAGATATCAATTGATATTCAAGTATCAAAATGTTACTCTACATCAAATGTAGAGTTGATACTTGAATGTCACTCTAAATCAAATTTTCAACTAAGATATTTTCACTCTACATCAAATTTTCACATGAAATTTTCATAGGATTTTCAGTTGATACTTCATTCATTGAAAATTTTCACTCTACATTCACCTTTCAAATTTTCACTCTACATTCACCTTTCAAAATCCTGTGAATGATATACTGTGAATGAAATTTTGAAATTCACCCTTCATGCACCTTATATACTTCATTCACTGAAAATCCTGTGAAATCAAAAATCAAATTTCAAACATATTTCAAGTTATGTTTGAAACATATTTCAAGTGAATGTATCAGACCTTTCAAACATATTTCAAGTTAATGTATCAGGATTTTCACCTTACAAACACCTTTCAAAATTTCAAAATTCAAGTTAATGTATCAGAAATTTCAAAATTCAAAGGTGATGATTTCATATTCAACAATAATCATTCACAGTTTGAAAGGTGAATGATAATCATTCAAGTTAATGTATCATGATTTCAAATTTTGTAAATATGTTGATCAAAAACTAAGCTATCCTGATGATTTCAAATTTTCAGTTTAAAAATAAAAAATTTTCAGTTGATTTTCAGTTTAAACTTAATCAAATCAATTTCAACATCAGCATATCTCAGTGAATGAAGTATCAATTTCTGTAATAAGTTTGAGTGTAAAAGAAGTATCAAATGAGTTCACATTGCTGAGATATTAACTGAAAATGTGAATGAATTTGTAACTGAAGTTCACATTGTTGAATAAATTTGTAATATCAACTGAACTCATTTGAAATTGTTGAATTGAACACATTGTTGAATGAATTCAACTGAGCTATCTCATTTATATCAACTGATACACATTGTTGAAATCAACTCATTGTTAATATCAACAACATTGTTGAGATGGGTAATTTTTGAGAATTTCTATGAATATGTGAATGAATTTGATACTTCATTCACAGGATATCAAATTTTTGAATGAGTTGATAATTTTTGTGAATCTGTGAATGAAGTATATCAAATTGCTGAAGTCTCAGGAAGATGAAAACCAATCATGATTTCAAATTTTGCAAATCTGTTGATAAAAAACTGAGATATCCTGATGATTTCAAATTTTCAGTTTAAAAATCAAAAAATTTCAATTGATTTACATTTTAAACTCAATCAAATCAATTTCAACATTAGGATATCTCAGTGAATGAAGTTTCAATTTCTGTAATAAGTTTGAGTGTAAAAGAAGTATCAAATGAGTTCACATTGTTGAGATGAATTTGTAATATCAACTGAACTCATTTGAATTTGTTGAATTGAACACATTGTTGAATGAATTTAACTGTGATATCTTATTTATATCAACTGATACACATTGTTGAAATCAACTCATTGTTAATATCAATAACATTGTTGATATCAAATATTTACACATTGTTGCGATATCTCATTGTTTACATTGTTGAAGTTCACAAATTCATTTACAAATTCAAATGAGTACACATTGTTTACAAATTCCTTCACATTGTTGAGATATCTCAATGAAGTATCAAATTCACTGAATGAAGTATCAATTTCACAGGATATCTGAGAACTCATTTGAAGAAATTTGATACTTCATTCATTCACATTCAGAAATTGGAGGGAAAATTTGTATCAACTTCATTGAATTTGAGTACAGAATGCTACAACATATCAAATTTTTGTTCATTGAATTTCAACTGCTACATAATATCAAACTTCATTGAATTTTGTACTCAAACTTCATTGAATATCAAATGCTACAGAATATCAAACTTCATTGAATATCAAACTTCATAGAATATCAAATGCTACAAAATATCAAACTTCATTGCATTTCTGATTGGATATTCTGTAGCAATTGATAATGTATATCAAATTTTGAATTCACAGAATTTTGAATGAGTTGATAATTTTTGAATGAATTCTCAGGATATCTCAATGAATTTTTGAATGAAGTATCAATTTCAACATCAGGATATTTCAGTTTAAACTCAATCAAAAATTTCAACATCAGGATTCCTCCATCCCCATAATTTTTGAATACAATTATCAAATGCTACAGAATATTCAGGATACCCAAATATAATGTTTGAATACTCAAACATTATAGTAAGTCAATTTGAGTGCATATCCAGTTTTCAAATTCAAATTCTGTAGCAAGTATTGACGGGGATAACTCTGGTTATAGTATAACTCATGTGTGAATGAAAAAGCAAGTTAATGTACTCAATTTTCAGATTTTGAACTCATGTGTGGATCATGACCCTTTCATTTTTAACAAAGTGGTCAAGTTAATGTACTCAGATTTTGGAACTTGAACTCAATTCAAAAGTTTCACTTTTCAGATAAAGCAAGTTTCAAATATCATGGCATTCAGATTTTCAATTTTTAACTTACATTTTTTTGGACTTACATTTTTTAGTTATCAACATTATTTGAAACAAATGCTTTGAGTTGATAAGTATGACCCATTGGAACTTACATATATTTTTGATCGTTCATGTTTGAGTTACGGATTTCCAATTTGAAGTGTACTTCAGTCCTATTATTTTTAGTTTATGCTTTGAATTAAGTACTCACATTTCCAATTTCCAATTTGCAGGGTACTTCCAATTTGCAGGGTACTTTATTTCCAATTTGAATAATTTTCTGGTGTATGCTTTGAATAGAAATCAGGTACTTCAGTCCTATTCCAAGTTACGTGAGAACTTATAATTATGACCCATTCTACTGTATTCTTTGAATATGTAAGTTCAACCAAAAATTATATGCTTTGAGTTGATAAAAACATTTTTTTGACATGAGTTCTTGAAACAAATGTTGTTGCATTTGGAGAATTTGCTGGTGCGATTTGATAAAATGGTGTGCGTATGCATTTTAGCAACAATAGTTGGAGCAGTTGGAAATTATAGTTACGGTTTTTATAAGTTCTTTTTGAAACATTTTTTGAAACATTATATTACAGGTTTTATTGATGTTGATAGCACACTGGGATTTTTGATGGTTTTAATGTTATTACAGTTTATATGCAAAAAATGTGCATCCTGAGACATATATATTCTATTCTATAAAGCATGAATACTTTGAATTTTGTCCCAGTCATCAGTCCAGTCATACTGCTTTGTCCCAGTCAGCATGTAATTCGAACTCTTATGAATTTGACTTGAATTTGAATGAAATATGAATGAAATTGAACTCAGTGAATGAAATTTGAATGAAATTGAACTCCATTTGAAGAACCCTAAACCCGTTGGCTGAATTGGAGGGAAACTTAGGAGGGAAACTTAGGGGGGAAATTGGTGATGTGATCAAATTATTTGATCACATCAGAGCCATCTCCCTCACGTTTCCATCTAACCGGAGCTTGGAGGGAATTAATTTGGAGATGGAATTAATTTGGAGAGTACAACGAGGGAAGTTGGAGAGAACAACGTTGCCATCTTAGGATACTCCAAATACTCAGTAACAATAAGTTTAGCATTTGAGCTCAATACCCCAAATTGGGATACTCCAAATACTCCATTTTGGGAGGACATGGAGTATTTTAAAATTGCAGTTTAAAAATTATTTGGAGTATTTGGAGTATTTGGAATATTGAGCCCCAAATACTCCATTTTGGGAGCTCAATCCTCTATTTTGGGATACTCCAAATACTCCAAATACTCCAGACACTGAGTATAATTTGAGTATTGACATGATCAATTAGAAAAACAATATAATTTGAGTATTGACAGGAAACTGCAAAATTAGAGTTGTTGATAAAATTCCTTATGCTTGGTTAGAAATTGTATCAAAATATGAATATGCTAATTGTATCAACACATCCCGTCATTTGCATATTTTGCTATTTGGATTAGGGTCCTGATGCCCAGAAACTGAGCAAATGAATATGTCACAGTTTGCCATATGGAATTTAAATTTGTCAAATTTATTCGTATGAGTGATAAACTTCAAATGACTATGTCAATTTCACTTCAAATTTTATAAACTGTGATAAAATTTGAATATGTCA
Source organism: Scilla litardierei (assembly GCA_030789695.1). Classification (NCBI taxonomy): domain Eukaryota; kingdom Viridiplantae; phylum Streptophyta; class Magnoliopsida; order Asparagales; family Asparagaceae; genus Scilla; species Scilla litardierei. The sequence continues at coordinate 116,490,337 of CM061134.1, forward strand.
ACCTTCAAACTCATTTGAATATGTCAAATTCACTCATTTGCTCAGAATATTCAACTGTGATAAAATTATGTTAACACTAAGTTTAAATGATTCAGTTGTACGTTGGTATTCTTTGACCAGCCTAAGGATTTTCGTATTCCCATTTGCTTCACACCAACATGCGAACGGTATGAAAATTGTTAGTATAATCTACTGTATTCATGCTTGATTTATCATCATTAATCAAGTTTATGCTATGCACTCAATTTAGGCATCTTTTGACAGTGACGTATCAGCCTCACGGAAAGGACAAGAACAACATAGCTCTCTCACTGAGCCTATGATTAGTTCTTCACTACCAAGTGTTCGTCGCATTTCTCCCTTGCGACAATGGCAACATAAAAGGAATCATAATGATACAATTTTTGAACACGACGCAGAACCATCTGCCAGGTTATTTCCATTTGAATGGGCCAATATACTCTACTGTATTTTAATTGTAATTAGTTTGGGTGTAATTTGGATAGGTCTTTAGCTCAACGCAGAAGGCGAGATCGAGAGCGTGAACAAGAACACCGAAACGTATCTCACGCTCTGACGTCTGACAGTGTCCTTGATATGCCTCATATAACACCAGCGCTGACAACTTCCCCGGTTGAACAAGAAGATGCTGTCTCAGCCTCGCGGAACGCTATAAATTCTGGACAAGTACTTGGACCCTCTGTTAGGTTATTATCACCTGACTAAACATAAAATCTATACTACTATCATGTATTTTAATTGTAATTAGTTTGGGTGTAATTTGGATAGGTCTTTAGCTCAACACAGAAGGCGAGCTCGAAAGCGTGAACAAGAACACCGAAACATATCTCACGCTATGACGTCTGACAGTGTCCTTAATATGCCTTATATAACACCAGCACTGACAACTTCCCCGGTTGAACAAGAAGATGATGTCTCAGCCTCGCGTCACGCTATGAATTCTGGACAAGTGCCTGGACCATCTGTCAGGTTATTATCACCCGACTAAACATAAAATCTTTACTACTATCATGTATTTTAATTGTAATTAGTTTGGGTGTAATTTGGATAGGTCTTTAGCTCAACGCAGAAGGCGAGATCGAGAGCGTGAACAAGAACACCGAAACATATCTCACGCTCTGACTTCTGACAGTGTCCTTGATATGCCTCATTTATCACCAGCGATGACAACTTCCCCGGTTGAACAAGAAGATGCTGTCTCAGCCTTACGTAACGATATGATTTCCGGACAAGTACCTGGACCATCTGTCAGGTTATTATCCACCTGACCGTACATAAAATCAATTCTACTCATGTATTGTATTTGTATTTAGTTTTGGGTTTATTTTTGATAGGGCTTTAGCTCAACGCAAAAGGAGAGATCGAGAACAAAAACAAGGAAACATATCTCGATATATGACTCCTAACAGTATACTTGATATACCTCAAAGCACACATGCATTACCATCTTCTACTGTTGAACATGAAGATGAGGTCTCAGCCCAAGATGCTGAACCATCTTCCAGGTTATTATCTATAGAATCTATCTACTTTCATGTAATGTAAATTTATTTAATGTTGGTTTTATATTGGATAGGTGTTTAGCTACAGGATCACTTAATATACCTCACATAATACCTCCAGTCGCAACTTCTCAAGCTGAACAAGAAGATGATGGCACAACTTCGATGTTAGTTTGTAGGTCAACTCATCATATAGCTGGTCCGCCAACAGAGGTTGATTATGGTCGACATTATCTTAGATTAATGAACATTCCATGTCCTCATTGTTCAGCCTTACACTGGTTGGATGAACGGTTGTCGAGGTCAACTTTGACAACATGTCTTTTTGGAACATGTTGTTTGCAAGGAAAAGTAAAATTATATGATGGTGACAGTGAAGCATCAAAATCATTTCGAAAGTATACTCGGGAGTATAATGCAGCTAATGCATTTACCAGCCTTGGTGCGACAATGGATCAAAGATTGATTGCTGGCAGAGGCCCGAACATATTTACTATTCATGGAGAATTACGCCATCGAACAGGATCACTTCTGCCACAACCGGATCAAACAGCCAGTTATTGTCAACTTTACATTTATGATCCGGATTCTGCTATAGAGTTACGCAGTAATAGAAATCCACATTTGAGCAAGGATGTCTTACAAATTATTCAAAATTGTCTATCAGGCATAAATCCATTCATCAAATTATATTGTCATGCTTATTCTGTTTTAACTCAAGCAGATTTAGGTGGTCATGATCTTCCTGTATATCTGCATTACAATTCAAACAAGGATCGTCGCCGTTATAACCTCCCAACGGTAGATGAGATTGCGGTTATTTTACTGGAGATGGCTATCGACCTTCTGGGACGCGAGATATAGTTTTACATCTTCGAGGAAATAATCAATTAATGCAAATCAATGAGGCTCATCCTGCATACTTACCATTACACTATGTCTTATTATTTCCTGATGGTCAGCTTGGATGGGAACCTGAGTTGAAGCAGTGGGATCCAGTTCAAAACATATCCTCAAGTAGACGCCTTACCATGTGTGAGTTTTATAGCTACCGTCTGTTTGAAAGACAGAACGAGTATTCTGCAATTTTGAGAGCTGGAAAATTATTCCAAGAGTTCATAGTTGATGCTTGGGCAGCAACTGAGCAACATCGTTTGACATTCATCAAACTTAATCAAATAAAACTCCGCTCAGAGCTATATCAGGGTCTTGCAGATATTGATGCCTATGTCAAATATGACCAAATTGGACAGCGCATGATACTTCCCTCATCTTTCACTGGCAGTGCCCATCACATGTTTGAAATCTTTCAAGACTCAATGGCTATCACACGTTATAACCAGCACCCGGATATTTTTCTTACCATGACTGCAAATCCAAAGTGGCTAGAAATTACTTCGGCTCTACTACCCAATCAAAAGGCTACCGACCGGGCAGATTTAGTTGCACGTGTATTTGAGTTAAAAAGAAAGGCTTTGATGAAGGAGATTGATGTTAATAATGTATTTGGAAAGAAAGTAGCGCATGTATTTACAATTGAATTTCAGAAACGGGGTCTTCCACATATGCATGCTCTTTTCTTTCTTCATGGTCCAGATAAGATTCGTACATGTGATCAAGTGGATAGAATTGTTTGTGCTGAATTTCCTGATCCTGCTCAAGATCCTGCATTATTCGATACTGTGTCAAAATGTATGGTACATGAACCTTGTGGTGTTCAAAATCCAAATGCTTCATGTATGAAAAATGGTAAATGTACTAAAAAATACCCTTGCAATTATGCAGATGCAACAACCATGGATCGTGATGGATATCCTATTTATCGTCGTCGTAATAATGAACATCGATATACTGTAAGGGGGCATCAAGTTGATAACCGAGATGTTGTTCCGTACAACATGTATCTCTCAAGATGCTTTAACTGCCATATTAATGCCGAAGTTTGTGCTGGGGTAAGATGTGTTAAGTACATTCATAAGTATATTTATAAAGGTCATGATCGGACCACAATAGTGTTGGGCGCAGTAGATGAGATCCAACAATATCTTGATGCAAGATATATTGGACCACCTGAGGCAGCTTAGCGAATATTTGAGCATCCCTTACATCAGGAGATTCTGTCAGTTCAAAGATTGATACTTCATTTACCAGGTCAACACCGTGTTATTTTTGATCCAGATGAAGATGTAAATGCAATAAGGTCAAGGGCTGAAAACGAGAAGACAACTTTGACTGAATTTTTTACATGTTGTGCTTTGCATGAGTCTGCACATGATCTCACTGATAGGTCCATATTTTACACCTTTTTTCTGCATATTTGCATGCCATTTCGGTTGCTCATATTGCGATTTTCACGATTATTCGATGATATTGTGTTACTTTTCACTATTTCTTGTTTTTGTCGGATTTCAGGAAATATGAGCAATTGGGAGCAAAAATGAGCTTAAAGGACTTGCACGCATAACGGAGCATCGCTCATGGACTTATTGAGGACCTATCAGCGATAGAAGACGGATGGAAGAAGAAAGAACGTCGTAGGAGCGACGGGGAAGCGAAAAGATGAAGTTTGGGCATTTTCAGCATGCTACTCGGCCGAGTGAAGGACTCACTCGGTCGAGGAAAGAAGCCCACTCGGCCGGCCAGATCGGACACGCAATTACTTGAAGATTAGCGTGCACTCAGCCGAGTGACGACATCCCACTCGGCCGAGTATGGAGACACCACTCGCCCGAGTGGCACACGGACGACGACATCCAAAAGACCAGACTTACTGTAATCCGTCAGTCGACTACGAGCTCCGACTCGGCCAAGTACCAAAAGCCCCTCGGTCGAGTGGCATTTGCCACTCGGCCGAGTGATGCCGAGGACACACAGCGCCCAGAATTTCAGACTGCCTCTTACTCTTTTGAAATCGGCTATCATTCTAGCTATCAAAGTATTTTTCTCATATTTTTTATGGATAGTATACTTCATGAAGATTCCAACGCCGTCAAGAACGCGTAAATCGGAGGTCGGATGAAATCTGTGGAATTTCTGCAAGTCGACGCTGCAGTACTGGAATTCTCACTCGGCCGAGTGAGCTTTCCCCACTCGGCCGAGTCGTAACTTGCCCAGAATCCAAGTTGTACGCAGACTGTGTTTCGGGCGCGGGTTTCAGAGGTTTTTTGGGGGAGTTTTGCTAGGGTTTTTGGGGGCTATTTAAGGGTTTTGTAGCCACCATTAGAGAGGGGTCCCATAGGTCCCCATATGTTTTTCTAGGGATTATTTTAGAGGTTAGGCCATGCCCTAGGCCCCCTCTTGGATCAAAAAGCTTGTATTTGGATTGAAGACCTTCATCAAGCTAAGTATTTTGTTCTTATTATTTGAATCTTTGTTTTTCTATCTTTTTGTATGCAAGCATTGATTTTTATTGATTCGCATATCATTATTGCTATGCTTGAGTAGATTTGTTGTTCTAGGGTTTGGGGATGAACCCTATGGATCTAATTTCAGATTTGTGATGAATTAATCTCTTTGTTGCTAGAATTGCTAAAGGGGTTAGGTTGTGATTGATTTATTACGGATAGCTAGGGATTTCCATCGATTGGGGTTTGCAAGAGATTGGATTCTAATCGATGGAAAGGCCTAGATATTCGATTTAGGTTTATAATCGAAATTCTCTAGACTTGGTTTGCAAGAGATTGGACCAAAGCTAGGATTTTTATTATAAATCTATACCCATATTCGTTTGCAAGAGATTGGACGAATACGAACTATCACAACCTAGATCGTAACTCGAGTTTGCACGAGAGTGGGCTCGAGGGGCGATTGAATGATGATGTTGATCCTAATGCTAGTGGCTTAGGCTAGGGTTTGCAAGAGATTGGGCCCTATCCAAGGTTGCTATAGACCGGCAATAGCGCGAGAGCGTGAGCTTGGTTCTCTATTCAGTTACGACTAGTTCACCTCAACACAAGTCTAGTAATATTGAGATTCACTATTTACAATGATGTATGACGATCCGTAGTGAGGATTCCCTAGCTTTAGACTCTATTATTGTATTAAATTTGTATCGATATTTGACAGAATTCTCCATCTCCGACACCGACATCCATCACCATTTCCATTATATCATTCCATAACCATCTCCACCAATAAAACATTCGTAGTCAAACCAACCTAGGATAGATTGGAACCAACACCACCTCCTCGTGTTCGATACCCGCTCGCCACTACGCCGTGCGCTTGCGGTAAAACTACAATCGTTCTCCGGGTGTGTATCCGGGGCCGATCACTCACATATCAAGAATTTCCTCAAAAGTTTGTGTGGCATTCGTCAACAAAGGTCTGGACTCCAAGACAATCTGGATATGCAATAGGCAGAATGTATTTTGTATCCCCTAATTCTGGTGAGCGATTTTATCTACGGTTGCTACTAACAGTTGTTAAAGGGCCAACATCGTGGGAAAATTTACGCACATACAATACTATCGAGTACCATACATTTAAAGCAACATGTATTGCAAGAGGTCTTCTTGAAGATGATTCCGAGTGGAGACAATGTCTTTCCGAGGCTTCCATTATGAAAACAGGATATCAATTACGAAGACTGTTTTGTATTATTCTTATCGAATGTTCGCCGATCGACCCCCTTGCATTATGGAATGAATTTTCAATGCACATTTGTGATGATCTTCCATATAAACTACACACTTTATTTGCAATTTCTAACCCAACTCAAGGCCAACTTGAAGATTATGGATTATTCCTTATTAATGAATTGCTTAAAGAGTACGGTAAGTGTCTATCCGACTTTCCACCAATGCCACTTCCTACAGGAGATTGGAATGCAATTGTTGGCAATAGATTGTTGCATGAACATCAGGAACTTATAAATAAAGCGACACAAATGGATGCACAAAAAGACATTGATTGCCTCAATGATGCACAACGCAATGCTTATTCAGCAATTACTTCATCCATAATTGAAAATAAAGGTACTACATTCTTCTTGAGCGGCGGTACTGGAACTGGAAGACTTTTTTGTACAATGCAATAGCAACAATGTTGCGTAGTCTTGGAAATATAGTTATCACCATCGCGTCTTCCGGTATTGCATCATTGCTACTTAGCGGAGGTCGGACTGCACATTCCACATTTCGTATCCCGTTAGATGTGCACAATAATTCAATTTGTAATTTTAGCAAGCAATCCATGCAAGCATAATTATTCAGAAAAGCGAAACTTATAATATGGGATGAGGTACCTATGCAACATCGGCACTGTGTTGAGGCAGTGGATCGATCGCTAAAAGATATCTGTGATAACAACAGATCGTTTGGTGGTATTACTATTGTTCTTGGTGGTGACTTCCGACAAATCTTGCCCGTCATACCAAAGGGGGTTCGAGAAGAAATTGTTGGCGCCTCATTGAGACGATCTGTATTATGGTGCTCTGTACAAGTTTTGATATTGGATCAGAATATGCGGTTAAATAACTCATCTACTGAGAATACAAATTTTGCAAAATTTATTTTGGAGGTATTTTATTTCAAGCCTAATTCAATTTTACGAACTATTTTTATCTTAACCATTCCTTAAACTGAAATTATATCTATATGTATTAGGTTGGGAAAAATCCTACAGAAGTGGTAGAACTTCCTTCTAACATATTCAAGTGCAAGGATTTAAACGAGTTAATACTTCGAATTTATCTGCAGCTTGATATTGAGGGTGCAGTGACTCCGGCATACCTTACTGAACGAATAATTCTTTCTGCACGGAATGATGATGTCACTTTTATAAATGCTGCTGCATTAAACATTTTTCCGGGACAGAAGATTACGTATCAAGCTGCAGACAGTTTGTCTGAAAATGAAGAAACCGATCCAACCATTATAAATAGATATCCAACTGAGTACATAAACTCTTTGGATCCTCCTGGGTTGCCACAATTTACACTTGAGCTTAAGGTTGTTTGTCCTATTATTTTATTACGAAATATTGCACCTAAAGACGGGCTCTGTAATGGCACTCGATTGATGGTTGTCAGATGTGCATCACGTGTCATTGAAGCTCAAATTTTAAATGGGGATAAAGCCAGTTGTTTTGTGTTTATTCCAAGAATATCTTTGTCACCATCGGCTACAGAATTACCTTTTCATATGACAAGAAGGCAGTTTCCTGTCCGTGTGACATATGCTATGATGATTAATAAAGCCCAAGGACAATCTGTAAAGTTCGTTGGAGTTGATTTGCGGATCCCAGTTTTCAGTCATGGACATCTTTATGTGGCACTTTCAAGGTGCACATCTTTTGATCGTGTATGGGTCCTTCTTCAGCCCAACATAAATAACACAGTAAACATCGTTTACCCAGAAGTTCTGCTATGATTTCCAATGTTTGATAAAAATTGTATGTAAGTTTTTTATCTTTCTTTCTTTACATTGTTTTATTAATATTATTGTTTAAATGATCTTTAAAAAAAATTATTTATCGATTGTTGTCTAACATGCAGGTATATCATTATCATACGTTACCAAGATTTAAAATGTGGACACACATTACCATATATGGCAGGGTAAGAAATTTTTTCCTTTACTTCATTTCATTGCATGACTTAATAGTTTTCGGTATGCATTGTTTGATAAAATATATTGGTTTGTATTTTTATATAGATAGATGATGATGAAGATTTGGCAAAAACTGTAAGTTTCTTAAAGCTACGGGTATCGGATTTCTGTAAGTTTCTTATCATAATTCTACATTATATATTTTATCTACTATGTTTGCATTAACATTATTGGTCTCATAGGTTCTGTTACTTCAAAACAATCACATAAATGTCAAGCTACGGGGTTATATCGGATTTTGGTTTGATAAGGTATGCATACCGTTACAAACATTCCCATTTTGCCATTAAAAATTAGTTACTGTTTATTGTTATTCTATTTTCAGCAAATTGCTAAAAGAACTTTACAAGCAACGGCGACGAGTCACATCGAAGACAAAGCAACCTTCTTTTCCGAGGTAATATAAAAATCTTAGATTTTGTTTTTAAAAATATACTGTTCATTGACCATCCAAATACCTTTTTTGTTATAAAAGTGGAAGATGGTTCTTGCCGAGCTTGCTTGGTTCCAAAAAGCACGACCTCCACCACTCCAACGAAAAAAGGTAAATACATGTATAAATTTAAATTTTTCCATATTATCAAATATATATTACTTTTATAAGAAATTTTTGTCTTAATTTATCTAGGTTATTGCTCATCCCATTAACTCTCCACTTTGGATTGAGCTTGACACGTCATCTTTTTATAATGTGATGATGAAAAGGTTTTCTGCTTAAACATGAAGAAGGTAATAAAAGTGAGTTGTACAAAGTAATTAGATATATCTTCATTTCTAATTTTTCTATTCTAATCTATGATTTTATTTTTTATTTTCAGGACACACGGCCCTAGCTTCATGTGTAAATTTTGTTGGTTTTAAATGCCTGTGTGAGAGGTGGTGGTTTTGAAATTGGACTGCATGGTTGTTCAATCCAAAATGTATTTTTGTGTATATTTGTTCATAGTTAAGGGTTTTTTCTTTTAGCATATAGTTTAGGTTGTGTGATATTATTATAAGTCGATGTAAAAAAATGTTGTCTTAAGTACTATTTTGGTTGAAAATATGATTTTGGGAAAACTCCCTTCAAAAAATCACTGAGTACGACTTTATCCTTTGTAGAAGAAGGAAAATTTTATTAATATCTTTGTCTCAATGATGTTTCTTATTTATTTCTTAAGAAGGAAAGTTTTACTAATATTTGAAGCTAAATTTGGTGTTGATCTAAATATTAGCTTAGAGGGTGTTGATCCCCTTTGGACTTTTTTTATTTTTTCCTTGTTGAGGAAAGTTGCCTTTCAAGTCAATGGCCATGACCAGCCTTAATTCATGTTCAATGGAAGATAGGATGGTGGAAATTCTAGCAAGTGGTCCATGGACCATGGGGGATGAATGAATTCGTGCCAGGTATATATATCATTTTATTCATATAGGACAGCTTTATATGGGTCAAAATTTTGCTTTTTGTGTTTTTTATTTTGATAACAGCATTTTCATTTTGATATGTTTTTTGGAGCTTTGCAAAAAAAAACATGTAGCTGGTTTTTATAACAAGCATCAGAATGTGGAACCAAAAACATAAACAATAACATTAAGGTGATTTTGTTTCCCAAGCTCCACATTCAAGTGTGAACAATCCATCAGAATTTATTGGCAAAATTGGAGCTTGGTTCTCACTATTTGTGTTTTGTATCTCAAACAACAAATTTCACACCAAAATTCATTAAAACCTCAATAGCCGACGTGTACATACATTTCCAGTATTATTTTGTTTTTGGGAAAAAATTACTCTTTTTATTCTAGATTTATGAAAGTTTAAGATTTCATAGCAATTGCTCATGTATGCAATGCTCCCGGAATTTTGTGAGAAAGGTTTCATTCAGGCTATATTCACAGTTTTGCAAGCATATTTTGTGATCATGGATCAAATGACGTTGGTTCTCACTGTTAGTATTCTGATAACAGGTTTTGGTAGACATCACTTTATGTGTTTTTCACCTAATGCACGTCTTTTTCATGGTGTTTGATTCACTTCATCTAGGCCTTGACACCAACTCTTATTGTTGTGAATCATGGTTGATATCCCTTCATCAAAATTTGTATCCCCTACAAATCTTCCTGTGACTTTCCTAATAACATCATGTTTATTTGGCTGCAAACAATTTAAGAACCATGTTGACATCTTTCATGGAGCTTGCAGATCTTGATATGGAATTAGTGGAGAATTTCTTTGAAAAGCTTAAACATCAGGTTCGAAAGCAAGGTTCTCTCTTGCATTATGAGCCTCAGGTTAAAACATTCTGATTGTGGTATGCTTGCATTTTTGGCTTGCATCTGGCAATATATGTGAGATAACATCATGTTAAAAACACAAGGCCCTTTGCATTATGGCTCCTGTTAAATACATGATGTTAAAAAAGGCCTGTATTCGTTTTCATTTCATTATGGACATAATGAGGATGTTAAAAAAATTCATTTCATTTTCATTATTACACTTCAAAACTGGCACATAAAAATTTGAAATGGATTGTGAAATGAACAACAAAAAAGGCATGTTATTGTTCTGGATTTTTTACACTCATATAGGATGTATTTGTGTTGACGTGGAAATGTTATTTGAATTGGAAATCCAGAATATGAAATCTAATTCTGTTGATATGGAAAATTGGGTACACACAAATTTTTTGGTTGTTCTTGGTAAAATCTAATTTGCTAACTAATTTGCTACATGCTATTGGTGTACAAACCCATTCAGGTTTTTATTGTTCTGGATTTTTGGTAGGATGTTTGTTCTACAAACTCACACATTCATATATAATTTGCTAACTAACATATCAGTTTTTTATTGTTGTTCTGAATGTGGGAGGTTATTGTTTTGGATTTTTTACACTCATGTAGGCTGTATTTTGTCAAAATGTAAAAATGTAAAAATGTCAAAATGTGCCCACTTGCTTGAGATTGCTTCATTGTCAAAATGTATGTTTTTAAATTTCTGATCTTATTCATATGTTGAAAGGGTCATCTTATTTTTTTTATCTTAGTTCTATTTATGATCTGTTTTGGCAAGTGTTTCTCGGCACTTCTTCAAATGATTGTTGAGGTATTGCTGAGGTTAGTCTGTCAATGGCCTCTAATTGACAGCAAGAGGTGTTTTGACAGCATTATTTTTATTTTAAGGTTGTTTTTTATGAAATTTAAAGGAAAAGCATGATTTTGTTGGTAAGAACTTGATATAGTACACAGTTTGTTTATGAAAATTCTTGTCGGAATAGTGCCTGCAAGATGTTTGTTACTTTGCTTCTATGAAGACGGTGTATTTCTTCAGTGTCTCAAACCTGAATGATCCACTGAAAATGAAGTAATGCCCATAAATGAAGTTTTATCCCAAAAATCATTGCAATTGTGTATCTTGGTGTCCTTCGTCTCTACTCCGGAGAAATGCATGCTACTTGGTTACAACTACCATTTTGAACATTTGATAGCACTTTATAGCACCGTGCAATGTTGTTATCCTGAGAAATACATTCATTTGTTACAAGGTTTTTGGCATCATTACTGTATCTCATGTGTACATGCATTTGTTACCAGGTTGTTGACATCATTAGTGTATCTCATGTGTACATGCATTTGTGACAGAAGATGCCATGTACTATATCTTGCTATATTCTCTTTAATTTGGGAAATTGAGATGCATTATTAATATTACTTTACAATTCTGTTATAGTGTTTGAGCCTTTGAGTGTTATTACAACGGCCATTGATATACAATTTGAGAGATTGACAAATATCAAGGACCTCACAATTCAGTTTTCTTACTCCTAGCACTAGCATGGTATCTCAAACAATCAGTAAGACTCACAATTCAGTTTTCTTATAGTGTTTGCAATTTCGATTATCATGCGGATTCATATTTTGAAAACTGATTGACAACTTTATTTTGAAAACTTATTTTGAAAACTGATTGACAAACTGATTGAATTGTGAGCCTTACTCCTAGCATGGTATTTTTCAAGGACCTCACAACAGATTGACAAATTTGTCTTTGATATAAGAAAACTGAATTGTTTGAGCCTTTGATGCCAAAGTTCCAGCAAATGGCACTTCTCCCAGTCTATTGTAATTGACCGTCTTTAAGTTCCAGCAAATATCAAGGACCTCACATCCTTTCTGGTGTACTTTTCTTTTGCTATCCTATAATTGAAATTGCAAAAACTGCATTGTGCGTATGCAAATAGGTTTTTTAAACCATATTAGAAACTGAATGCTTGCAACTAGGATTATTCTTAACAGAGATAAATTCTTACCTCATAATGAAGATGATCGGTTGCTTATGTATACTCTAGGAGAGGTTACATCACACTAGGCTGTTATGAGAATCGTAGGCAGTATTTTTGAAAGCATGGTATTAGTCAACATGATAGTTTTGCATTTCCTTCTTTGTTATCGTTTTGTGGTGCAAAAGGATTGCATTTCCTTTTTATTTGAATTTTCTGTTCATATAACTATGCAATGTTGCCATAAACATCTATTTCCAGATATGGCAATAATAGCACACTTCAAAAAAATAAACATACTGCCTCGAATTTAGGTTCATGTACCCCAATTACCTTTAGAAGATACCTAAATAAACACATTAGTTAATCCTCACTACAGTTGTGTTTAATAAATATGCAAAAATTTTAAAATTTTGAAAAAAAAAACCTGAATTTCAAGTATCCTTCTCATTTATTAAGAAGTTAGTGAAAGAAGCACATCCCATTATTTGAAATATGTGTTCTGGGTTCCTTTTAATCATCTTTCCAATTTTTCTAAGTTCTTCATTCAGAAATTGGCAAATCCAGTTCTTAAAGGAGTAGACTATGCTTTACATTTTCAAATTTGTATGTGTTCGTGTGTGCATGCGTTTTATTATCTGTGTGCGTGCGTGCATTGTTTGGAGGCTTAAAAGTTGGGTTCGTATCTGGTTTTGCTGTTTGGTGAGAAAATTTGGATGGGTATTTACTGTTATGAGAGTATGAAATATGAATTTGTGATTTGAATATGAATGAGCGTTCAAAATATTTCTTATATGCAATCTCATCATGGATATATGCAATCTCATATTTCATTCTGGATATATGAATTTGTGATTTGAGTATGAATGAGAGTTCAAAATATTCATAACAAATTCAGTTTTGTGATTGCATATATGTTATGAATGCATGTATCCAGATTGCATATATCCATAATATAAGAGCAAGGATATGCATATCCACTTTATAAAATGCATGGATATCATTGGCAAATCCAGTTTTTAAAAGAGCAGAATATGCTTTACATTTTCAAATTAGGATCTGTGCTTGCGTGCGTGCGTTTTATTGTCTGTGTGCGTGCGTGCATTGTTTAGAGGCTTAAAAGTTGGGTTCGTCTCTGGTTTTGTTGTTTGTTGAGAAAATTTGTATGTGTATTTGCTGTTATGAGAGTATGAAATATGAATTTGTGATTTGAATATGAATGAGAGTTCAAAATATTTCATATATGCAATCTCATCCTGGATATATGCAATCTCATATATGCAATCTCATTTTTCATTCTGGATATATGAATTTGTGATTTGAATATGAATGAGAGTTAAAATTATTCATAACTAATTCAGTTTTTTGACTGCATATATGTTATGAATGCATATATCCAGATTGCATATATCCAGAATGGTTATCCATAACATAACCATGTTTCATAACAAAATATGAACTCTAATTCAGTTTCATAACAAAATATCCAGAATGGTTATGTTGCTCAAAATATTCTGAACTCTAATTCAGTTTTTTTAGCCACCATATTTCATATTCACAAATAATCCATATCCAGTTCCAACCATATTTCAGTAACAAGATCCTGTCATCTGCAAGTTAGAGGTATCATGTGAGCTTCCCTGCGTTGGATGTTCATGCTAGGAATCCTGGGATCATTCAGGAAGTATTCACCTTTTGCTAGGAAGTATTCACCTTTTGCTAGACTGATAGAGAAGTTATGTGACAACTTGAGAATTCGCTCCTCCTTTTTAGAGGAAGGCGCCTTCGTCAAATGAAATATTCACACTATCAAACACTATATGAATTTAATGGAATTGCTGCTTGAACATGCCACCTTTTGAGCATTATCCAGATATCAACATCACCCTGGCAGCAGATACGTTTCCGGCAAAAGTAGCCGTCACAGTTTTTGTTACGGCGTTCATGCCAGACTGTGCATTAAGCCCATCATCAGTACTGAAGGTATGTCGATATAAATCATTACAAATTTTCATGTATTCATATGTCCTCAAGTAGTTTGAGTATTGAATTATTCAGATGTCCTCAAGTATTATTATTATTATTATTATTGTCTTTCTCAAAATTAAAAAGAAATGGCTAAATCTAATGCCAGTACCGCAAGTTATAAAGTAAAATTATTAGCTAAGGGTAAAGAGAACAGATGATGAAGACCATGGGCTCCAAACCTTCCTACAAATCAAACTGCTGATCAACAATGGAGGTTGAAAACTGACAGTCAGTGGGGATTGAGGCCATTTGGATTTGCCTGAAGGCAACATTTCAGACCAAACTCAGAATCAGTCTCTGCTGCTCATTAAGCCAACCACTGCAGCCCTCCAGGTTTCTAGCATTCCAGCTACAAGCTTTGCTTTTTTCACAACAACAAAATAAATAAAAATAGAAGCAAACCGATGACTACTGTTTCTTCGAATGTTTCATCACAAATTGTGCATGTATCACAAGAAGTCGAGCAATATAATAAGCAGCAAAAACATGAACACACAATATCAAACATTATTATGTGAATTTAATGGAATTGCTGCTTGAACATGCAGCCTTTGGAGCAGTATCCGGATATGTGGATGGACACACAATTCTACTTTTTGAGAGCTCAAGAAGAAAATCCACTCAATTCCATGCTCTTTGGTTCGGAGATCATGTCTTCCAAGCTTTATCAGCCTTGCTCTCCCGAGGTGCGCTCAGAATGTTTATATTAGGCGCATGAATTTGATCAAAGACTAATTACAGTCCTCTACCTTTGATGCAGGATCCATGTTAGCCAGAACATTGGTGAGGCCTTCGTCGATGTGTATCGAATATCTAGAGCGCCAATCAGCCTTCTTCAAGGACAGGATATGGCTTGGTGTCTCAATTCTACATAGTTTGCTGTAAGGATGCTGCATTTGTCAAGGACTATCAGTACTCAATGATTCAGAATTATCATGTAACAATAGCAGTAGAGATACGAGGAGTAGATCATATGGCGATGTTGTCAAGGCTGCAATAGCTTTTCCGGTCTCTCACTTGCATCGCTGATGCTATAAACGATTGATTCATTTGCCAGAAAATGCTTTGCTTAATAAAGAAATACATGATGATGGCCAGGGGAGTTGGTGTGGTGTTAGTTTCCTGAAAGTGTTTTCATTTTTCTTAGTCGTTCTGTAGTGCTCTATAAAATTCATGGAAAGCATAATGCTGGGTTAAGCAATGTCTAAAATAATTATTAAACCTATTGCTAAATTCAAATACTTTTTAAATAATGTTTCAAACAGTTTGTTGTGTTCTATGGCTGACATCATTATGAGTGATGTTACCCATGTTGTGATTAACCAATTTTTTGGCAACTTAAACTTGGTTAATTTGTAGTATGTTTTCATTTTTGGCAATGTTTAGTTTGAAATTTTGAATCTTGAATGTAGCATATTACCGTGAATACAACACATATAACTGCATTTTGTTTTGTATAACCCTGAAGATCATTGCACAAAGTTGCACATTGGAGCATATGTCAACATATATATCGACATATATAATCTCATTTAACCAAGAATCAACATACGTCACAATCTACCGTGCACATAGTTGCAACATGCAACATATATCATTCAAATCCTCACTATCCATTTGACGCCCGTGTCGAAAGTGCCCGCGTCGAAGGTGCCCGCTAGAAATGTTTAGCACTAAATTGGTGTTATTTTAAATTTTGAAAGAGAATATTCTGTCCCAAAAATTTTGTGGGGAAAAAAACTTTTTGGCGAACAAATATTTTGCAGGGGAAATCTAAATTGAAGGCTTCGGCGCCCGCTAAATTTTTTTACGCTAATTTGTTGTTCCGTGCCAAAGGCGCGGGCGCCAAATTTGTTGTTCCGCTCCGAATTTTGGTTGTGTAAATAATTTTTTGGGGATCAAAGATTTTGCCGGAAAAATCTTAAATGAACCGTGCCCGCGGGCACGGGTTATGGCTAGTATATATATATATATATATATATATGTGAGAATAATGGCTATCATATGCCATATGAGGCCTTGCCTCATATTCCCTCTCACATAAAGCACCCAAGTACTACCAAGTACAAGCCCATGTGGGCTTGTACTTGATTGCTTTAAGTGAGAGGGAATATGAGGCATAGCCTCATATGGCGTATGATACCCATTAATCCATATATATATATACACACACATACATATACATCTATATTCATGCACAGAGCCACAACGATACACTTTAATCTACCCACCATGACTTGACAAACATGGTTATTATCACTGTGTCACGCCGTATGTTCACCGGATTCATATACATTCACTACTTAGTCATATGGGTTCATTCCCATTTATAGTCACATAAATATCTATATACACACGACAATTAGTCATTTTCAACATACATCGACGTGCACGCACTAACACATGCATGATCATGTCAGTTAGGTCCGCAATCATAATTATAGATAAATATACACATAATCTCACGGTCATAGCGATGCACCTACCGCCTCACACAGATAGCACATACACCACACACATTACACACAAGAGTGCACAACATAATACATTCCCCGCCAAATGCTATATATATATATAACTACCCTTGCATATCTTACGCATATACTGTCATAATAGTCAAATAAATATAAATATCCATCTACACTTCCCACACACGTATACTTATAATGGGTAAGCAAATACACACAGTCCAATACCCATGTATCAAATAGTTTCATTCACTTACATTTATCAAGCATATATACGCCTATATTCCGTATCTATCACATGTACATCCACAGTGCACATGTATATACATACACTCATGCTTTGGTACAGACTTATATATACATGCATACAAACTAGAATACATTTATCCAAAGCACACTGAGATACACCTAGATAGACAACCCTATAGGATAGCTCAGCAAGTAAACAAACAAGGTATGTATAAGTGTGTATGTGTATATATATTCATTCATCCAATATATATATCATTACATATACTCCTACTACACACTACACATACATGAACACATTCCTACACTCAATTGCGACATGTATAAAAGAAATTCATACATCTATGATGTAGTGCCCTGCGTAGCTACTGCACAAGTACTAGGGGGGGGGTGAATAGTACTTTAAAATAATCAAGAGTGTTATTCCTAATTATTGTGTAAACACACAACCAACAATGCAGAATAAACTACAAACAATAAGAATAGACAACGCAAACAAACGATGTAACGGGTTCGGATCCACCCAAGTCTCCCCGACTTGTTCCCGGTGATCCTACGTCCCAACCACCCGGATCCCCTCCGGATACTTGAGTTAGAAACCACTAACCCAAGATTTTGCACTATGAAATTCTTGTAGAAAAACCTCTACAAGACCAAATCATACACAATGGAATTGTGACTCCCACAACCCGGGATCACAAACTCTCTCACAACCGAGAGACAAACTCAAATAACAAATGAGATGAAATAATGAAACACTTACCACAAAATCCTATGCCTTGAGTATACTTACCAATTTAGGGCAAGAATGGATTTTGAGGAAGAAGCAAGCACCAAACCCTAGCTCCACCAAGATGGACAGCAATAGATGGCTAGGGAGGAGTTGTTGACTTGGATTCAAAGCCCTTGGCTTGAATGTCTCACAATCAATGAATCTCTCTTGAGGAATAAGAGTGAGGGAGAGATTCTAGTGAGAAGAGATAGCTTTAGAATGGAGTTGATTTGCTTCTCTTTGATTTCTCTAAAACCCAATATATGCAGCCTTGAATGCTAGGAAAGAACCCCATCAAGTATATATATGATAGAGGAAAGAGAGAGGAAAAATCGTGGCAATAAATGCCCCAACGGCTCTATTCTGAAGCAGCTTAATCGGTCTAAGAAGGATCACTGCCCGATTAGTTTCTCAACTAGTTGGTCGGTGATTCTTCTTTGACCGACTAAGAGGTTGACAACCAATAAAGAGATTCCAGGCGATATGAACTAGTCGGTCTAAGAAGACTTACCAACCGACTAGTTTGCCAACTAGTCGGTCGGTGAATGTTCTTAGACCGACTAAGAGTTGAAATAGTATAGGATGAATTCAAAGACAGCTAGTCGGTTTAAGAACAAATTCCAACCGACTAGTTTCACAACTAGTCGGTCGGTCGTTGTTCTTTGACCGACTAACTGTAAACAGTAGCTCAGGCTGAAATGAGGCAATGATAACTAGTCGGTCTGAGAAGGATTCCTAACCGACTAGATCGTCATCTAGTCGATCGGTGAACCTTCTTTGACCGACTAATTGATCAACAGTGCCTAGGCTGAATTGAGCAAGGACATCTAGTCGGTTCAAGAGGAATTTCCGACCGACTAGATCATCATCTAGTCGGTTAGTTCTTCTACTTGAACCAATTAAGATGCACTAGAAGCTGAGGAAAGAAGCGATAGGCTTCGGAAAAGTTTCTAATGGCTTCTAAGATAATCCTAGCTCTAAGATATGAGCGAAAAGAAGATTATAATGTAAGTCCTACTCAAGGCTTAACATTCTATTCTATGAAGCTAGAAGACAATAAATTAAACATGACGAACTG
Source organism: Scilla litardierei (assembly GCA_030789695.1). Taxonomy (NCBI): domain Eukaryota; kingdom Viridiplantae; phylum Streptophyta; class Magnoliopsida; order Asparagales; family Asparagaceae; genus Scilla; species Scilla litardierei. Next base: position 116,509,319 of record CM061134.1, read on the forward strand.
TCTTCAAAGCTTCAATCTTCACTTTTGACTTCAATAAAGCTCCTTGAGCTTCAACGAAGCTTCAGGCACACGATCACGCGTTTTGAGAAGTCTTGAGACGTCGCTTTTGATGTACGTAGTATTTTGGCGACGATCTCCATAACTACGCTCACAAAGAGTTAGTTCACGATATTTATGTTTGCTCATCATCAAAACCAAATCCGTGGAATCAATACTCAACGTTCTCCCCCTTTTTGGTGATGACAAACCAACATAAATAATAATCAATAATAATGATACACATGAAATTTACTTACCCCCCCTGCATTGATGACACGTTAGTCTCGTATTAAATAATAATCATACGCATCAAGCAGACGAGGGAAATATAAAATATGAATCCTATTATTGCAATTTAGGATCTAAATCAATTTTTATATCTTCACTCCCCCTAAATCTAACATATCAAATTAGATTCACGGTAAATTGCTTTGAATTATCAATTAGCACATCATCATTATTAATTCTCTCCCCCTTTGGCATTAGCAAAAAGAGTGGGAGGAGATCAATGACAAAACCAATGGCTAAAAATAAAGGCACGAGAGTCGAAGAATACGACCATGGTCCAAATGACACCAATGTAAAATACCAAAGAAAATCAAAGCGTGCCAACGTGACCATAGTCGAAAATCGAAAAACGAAATCATCAAAACTCAAATCAATTTCACTTATTGAGTTATGGAACATACTCTCCAATATCAATATTATTAGTTAAATAGTGCATGGAAAACAATTCTATGTTTTCATAAAAGCAAATCTATTTAATTCATAAAATCGCCAAGCTACGTGCTCGCTCCCCCTCCAAAGAAGACCTCCGGGGCAAGCTCACAAAGCTTTGCCACCCAAACCGGAGCACCATATGCAGGGTAGGCGACGGCCCAATACCTGTCTGACTATAGAGGCTGTGGGGAGGCGAGGGCCCAATAACCGCCCTCTCAAAGACTCCGGGGCAGGACCAATCCTCGCCACCCAAACCGCAGAAGGGCACGGGCTGAGCTACGCGCTCGCCGCCCCTCCAGAGAAGACCTCCGGGGCAAGCTCACAAAGCTTCACCACCCAAACCGGAGCGCCATATGCGGGGTAAGCGATGGCCCAATACCCGTTCGACTATAGAGGCTGTGGGGAGGCGACAGCCCAATACCTGCCCTCTCAAAGACTCCGGGACATGACCAATCCTCGCCACCCAAATCAGAGAAGGGCACGGGCCGAGCTACGTGCTCTCTTCCCCCCTCCAGTAAAGACCTCTGGGGCAAGCTCACTGAGCTTCGCCACCCAAACCGGAGCGCCATATGCGAGGTAGGCGACAGCCCAATACCCGTCCGACTATAGAGGCTGCGGGGAGGCGACGGTCTAATACCCGCCCTCTCAAAGACTCCGGGGCAGGACCAATCCTCGCCACCTAAACCAGAGAAGGCACGGGTCGGGCTATACGCTCGCTCCCCCCTCCAGAGAAGACCTTCGGGGCAAGCTCACAAAGCTTCACCACCCAAACCGGAGCGCCATATGCGGGGTAGGCGACGGCCTAATACCCGTCCGACTATAGAGGCTGCAGGGAGGCGACGGCCCAATACCCGCCCTCTCAAAGATTCCGGGGCAGGGCCAACCCTCGCCACCCAAACCGGAGAAGGGCACGGGCCGAGCTACGTGCTCGCTCCCCCCTCAAGAACTCTGGGGTAGGGCCAACCCTTGCCACCCAAACCAGAGAAGGGTACGGGCCGAGCCACGCGCTCGCTACCCCCTCAAGAAATCTGGGGTAGGGCCAACCCTCGCCACCCAAACCAGAGAAGGGCACAGGCCGTGCTACGCGCTCGCTCCCCCCTCAAGAACTCTGGGGCGGGGCCAACCCTCGCCACCCAAACCAAAGAAGGGCACGTGCTGAGCTACGCGCTCGCTCCCCCCTCAGGAACTCTGGGGCCGAGGAGAAGCGCAGACTGAGATATCCACCCGATCACCATCCTCCCAAGTAGACCCATGATCCTCACGCGGGAAAAGGACAATGACACGCGGGCCGAGGCAGGCCTCACGTGGGCCAAAAACCATTGGACAACGCTGGGTCCCGATAAAGAAGGCCCCCGATGCGACTCATCAAAACGAAAGGACGCTCGGGAAACATGCCATTAATGGCGACACACACCCCGAGAGGCAAGGGCTGACGAATCACATCCAGTGCCACCAGGCAAAGGCGGTTCCCAAAGGACATGATTCTGAGGAGCCCATTGATGATGATAGCTCATCACATTAACTTCGGGAAAACCGTCAACAAAATCCCTCTATAAATACCCCCTCACCCTTCCAAAGGAGAAAAAGAAAAGAAGAGGAAATATGAGGACCGATCTCAATCCCATCCGCCAGGAATGAAAAGGTGCTAGACACCCCGACAAGTCGACCTAGCCTTTCAGACAACTCACTATCACCAGAACAGCCCCCCGCCGGCCCAACCGAGGGGAAGGCCACTGATCATGGGCGAACCACCCCCACCAGGCGGGCTATTCCTCTTGCGCGAAGGACGACCCGCATTCAACCCCCGGCACCCCCAGACAACCCGAGACATGGGAACTGGAGGGCCTGCGGCGGCCCGTCCCCCTCTTCCGACGCCTGACGCGTGTTGACGCCCCAATTTGCCAGTTAGGGGGGACGGGACAACCCTGCCAAATAGCCCCACCGGGCATTGCAGCCTTCGCGGGCCCGCCTTTGGGCGGGCCACACCGCCGATGGGCTATTCCTCTTACATACGGATCGCCGATGGGCTACTCCTCTTACACGGGGGAAGCCCAGTCTTCCACCCCTCCCTCTACCCTGAACCAGATGAAACAGGAGAAGGTCAGCATCCGCTCCCCATGGATTCCCACCGGTGGGGAAGGCAAGGGCACCGCTGGATAGAGCAGCCACCAAAGGCCCACCTCGTCCTCCGCCTCTTCTGGGATTTTCCTTCAATGTAAGGATCCCCCAAAGAGACCTTGCAACCCTTCATGGGCACAGAGACGAAAGGGGACACAACGAATAACGATATAGATGTGGACAACCACCGCACAAAGGAGTTCGCTCATCTTGACGCAATTTACAACAGGATGAAGCGACTCCCAGGCAGAGCCCTTGCAACCATTTAGCATAGGGAAGACACGGCAAAATGCGATGAGCGATGGAAGAGAAGGAGGGCCGCACTGTAGACAGGAGCTCGCCCGTCCCGGTTCAACTTACCACACGTAAAACGGCTCCTGATCCCACTGGAGCTTCGCAATAAAACAGTTGTCCAACATCTGTAGTTTTCGTTAGATTATTGTAAAAGCTAAATAAAAAAGGCTATTCCAATCAACCCCTAATCTAAGGGCGCTCTAACTTAGGAACGATCCCCTTCACAGTGCAGGGCGAGCTCACGAAGCTAGGCCACCCCTCGCAGCAAAAAGAAAAGGGCCGAGAGGCGCGCCCACCATTAAATCCCACGGATATTACTCGAGGCTTCGCCAAACAAGAGGAATCAAAACTAACAGAAAGATCATTACATATACATAGTCCGAACCTTACAATAATAGCGGGGGCCGGCCTTATAAAATGAGGCCTCCCTCGGGCCGACCCCGCCGTTCCCTCTAAACAAAAAGGGGGGGGGGGGAAGTGCGAGACAGCAGCTATTCTTGAGGTCCACTGCCGCCTGGGGCCCCGCCGCTCGGACCCCTGTCGCCCGAGGCTCTACCACTCGGGGCGACATCCCCCTTGTTAACTTTCGAGGGGTCGGCCTCATCATCGATGGCCTCCTCCTCGACGACCACAGCCTCGTCGACGAACACGTCCTCATCCTCCCCTGCCTCTTCCTCCCCCTCCGACGCCACCAGTGCGTCGAAGTCAACCTTAATCGGAGGACACAGTTTGCCCGCCCTTTCCTTCACCTGGCTTAGGCACGCATGCCATCCCGTGGCCTTACCCTCCATTAGGCCCTCATACGTCGCGTCAGCAAGGGCGGGAATGAAGGTCAACTCCTGATACGACCTAAACTCCTCGGTCGCCCGGTTCAACTCTTCTCTCGCGGACTTCGCATGGGCCTCCAGGCCGGTGGCCCGCGCCTCGAGGTCAGCCGCCCGCATTTCCCCCCGATCCAGCACACTCTCCAGCTCCTTCACCCGATCTACTGCGGAGGCAGCCTTCACCTCCTGATCCGCAAGGAGCCCCTTAAGGCACTGGACCTCCAACTCCAGCCGGCTACACCTGCCCCTCTCCTTCTCCAGCTGCTCGCCGGCACTCTTGCGAAGCGCAGCAAGCTCGGCCACCATTCTCGCAACGGCGCCCTCGGCCTTGTTTATAGCTGGCGCATGGTTCCTAGCGGCAAGCATCATAATAATGGATAGTAAGACAAGAGAAAAGACGATTGAGATACTCCACAGACACGGCAAAGACTTGACCTAGTTCGGACCGCCTACCAGCATGCCATGCCATATCACGGTGCCGCACAGCCCTTGATGCTCGACGGCTGACAAACCCTCCCTGTCGCGGGGCAGGAAAACATTCTCCGCCACCCTGGCTGCCACCCCTCCGTCTTCAAATACGGACTCGTCATTCCCGACTTAGAAGGGCATCCGATGAAGGGCCTCATCCGGATAACCCTCCTCCTCGGCCTTTCGGGCCTTGAAGCGGATGAGCGAGGCCTCATAGCTAGGGTGGGCCTGCCTCTCCAACCCAAACCACGGACAGTCGTACGGCCAGCCCTCCCAAACCGACGACCAGGGCAAGGAGCCCTGCCCGCTCGAACCCTCCGGACGATCTAGGGCTACGGTCTCCTTGGCAGAGGGGAGTACCCTCTGGCTCGTCGGACGGACTTCGGGGGGCACCACCCCGAGATCAGCCCGCTCCTCACCTCCGCCCTCAAGATCGATGACCAAGGCAGCTGACCCCTTACCAGTCCCTCCCACAGCCCGAATAACGCCTGTCTCCCTCTGAGGTTCGGCGACGGCCGACGTCGCGGGCAGCCTCGTCCTCTTCGAGGACACCTTCCCCTTTTTCGAGGCATCCCCTCCGGCCACCTCGCACAACCTCTTCGGGTCTGCCTTCTTCGCTCTCTGCACCGCCTGCTCCGCAGCTCGCTTCTTCATCTCCTCCAGTGAGATACTCATGGTCCGACCTGCAGAAGAGAGAAAGCTTAGAGTGAGCACTTCAGAGGTCGCAATCACAAAGTTCGCTTTACCTTCTGGCCAAATGAGCCGAGCTATCCGGTTAGACTCAGCCAGCATCCCATATTCCCGGCCCTTCCTCGGGATTGACATCAGGAACTGTGCTACATCTTCCTCCTCATCGCTCAGCTTGATCCCCTTTGTCGCCTCGGGATTCAGTTCCCCCCATTTTGCTTGCATCACCACATCCATGGGCAATGAGATGAACACGTATTGCTTACTCCACCCCTTGATCTTGCCCGACATCCCTTTGATGAGGGGGTGGCTTCTCTTTGAGGACAGGTAATAGTAGGACCTCAGCCTCTTCACTGCAAAGAAGTGCCTGAATAGTGGCAGGGTCAGACGGACTCGGTTGCTCGTGCACAACACCAGAAAGCCGGTGATCACGCTAAAGAAGTTCGGCATCAGGCGGTACAGGGGCAACTCCAGGAAGTTCAATACCTCCAGCACGAAGGGATGGGGGGAGGCGTAACCCCTACTGAAAGCAGGCTACGTACACCCCCACCTCACCGTCTCCCACAAAACACACCCGCTCCTCCGAGGTGGGCTCCCGGATGGAATAGGGCGGCCTGACGAACGACTCACTGATCTATGAAATGGACGTCTTCAGCACCGACCTCACACCCGTGATCTCGTCCGGTACCTCTCCGGTCCCTGCCACCGTAACATCGGCCGGGGTACTGGGTCTCGAGACGCTCCTTACGGGTCTTTTCCCCTTCTTCTGGTCCATCGGGACACCCGAGAGCGAGCCCCCTGATTGTTCATTGCTCGCACTACTACTCCGACTCTCCGATGACCCTTCACCCACGCTCTCCATTGTACCCGCAGCGGAGCTCACTCCCTCCGCCACCCTCGACCCTGACAAGTGGAAGGAAGACGCTGACGAAGACATCAAGAAAGAAGAGGTTGTATACCTGAATGATCTAGATGGCCTCAACGACGACACTACAGCGGCAACTGGATCACCGTCGACAACCTCGGCAGGTGCTACACAACCTCCGGTGACCACAAGCTCACAGAAATTTTCTTTCAAGCGAAAAACCCTCACTGCCTCCCCGAACATGGCTCTTTATAAGAGGCCTTGATGGATCGTGACCGCAGACTTTCCGCCACGCGTCGATGATCCTCTCCCCTCGACGCTTCGATCCGCGGAATGACGCCTCGATCCGTGGTATGACACATCGACTGATGGTTTCTTTCGCATCCGCCACGTGTCTCCCAGGGAGTGGCCGACCCGCTTCGATTTCTATCCGCCGCCGATTTGGAAAGATCGCATCGATTCACGCAACGGACACCGATACGCTTCGATCCGCGCCCTCCTTCCAACCGAAATGATTAGGCCGAGTCATAATAACTCCAAACCCCACCTCCTGCCCCACCCAGGTCCAGGACGGGCCCTGCCAGCTTCACGGCAGATAGGGACTTTGGACATCACCTCTCCAGCTCCGACTAGGGCGTTCGCCAGTCCGACCCGAGCTCATATATAGGCCGTCAGCATACTTTGTCTCAACATCCCTCTCCCTATGACTTAGCACTCGTTGGCAGATGGATGTTGGGGGCATTTACACCCTCACAGGCAAACAAGCGTTCCACACACCCAACAAGGAAAAGAAGGACCCAAGACAAGATCAACCCAACCCATTTATTCTAAAATGCGAGGCTATTCACGGAGCCCGCGGGGAACACAACATTACATCGGCCGGTCGCACAAAAAATAGACAACTCTCTCCTAGCCCTCAGCGTCGTTGCCTTTCCTCTGGCCGCACCCCCATGTCCCTTTCCACCTGACGAACTCCCTCCTCCCTTGCCTCCCGCAGCATCGGGACGACTTGTTCGTCGTGGTAACGACGGATAGCGGCTTCGATCACTTCGTGCTCGACCACCCGCCTCTCCTCCAGCTGTTGCCTTAAGATACCTTTCTCCCTCCTCTCTGCTTCGATGGTCTTCTTCAGGTCAGCTATCTGCCCCGCCAGTAGCTCGATCACCCTCTTCTTGCTAGCCATCTCCTCGGCATGCTTCACCAGTAGATCGGCCCACTCCCGAGACCCCTCTAGGAGTCGACGCTCGATCGTAGCCTTCGATGAGTCGAAATACGTGACCCGCACCTTCTCGACTTGGTAGGTCGCTGAAACCTTCTCCAGCTCCACCTCCTTCTCCCTCTCCCTCAGTCTCTCCCTGCCATCAGCGAGATCGGTCTTCACCCTGTCGAGAGTCGCCCTCGTGGCAGCCACCGGAGTTCGATGCTGTAGGGCCACCATAGCCGTGACCATCTACAAGAAGACCCTACTCAGTCAGACAAAAACGAAGAAAAATTGGAAGGCAAGGCAGGTAATTTGAGCTACCTGCATAGCGTGCCACACCGCAGAGCGGCACAGCCACTCCGCCCCCACTCGGATCAGGGACTCTAGATCGCACGGTAGCATGCAATACTCTGCTAGACGCGCTGCCACCCTGGCATCCTCGAATACCGACTCGTCGTAGCCTATCCGAAATTTCGGCTGATGAAGAGTCTCGCTTGGCAACGCCTCGACCTCAGCATTGGTCCTCTTGAAGCGAATAAGAGCGCTCTCGCAACTCGGATTCGTCGCCCTCCCCATGTCCCACACAAGGATCCTGTATGGCCACTTCTGGACTGGCGGCGCCTTTCGAGGCCTAACCACCTCAGACATCCACGTAGGGTCCGGGGGGATCACTCCCCAAACGGGCAGGGCCTCGGAGACGCTCTCATTGACTTGACCAGGAGGAGCGCCTGATTCAGACGTCTTTCGTCTTTGGTTCGCCCCCTCCTCGCCCGAGACTTTGGCCCCCCGCTTTCGAGGTCCATCTTCACCCATCACTTTCTTACCCTTCTCGCGAGGACCGACACTCTCCGCCATCGACGCCCCGGCTGCCCTCGACACCTCCTCCGGTGCTTACATTGCGTCCTCACCTGCGAAGAGGGGAAAGATCAGGGTAAGCTTACATAAAGGTCCGCCAGACTCAAACTACATTGGGGCCAATAATCCTAGCTGAGCCTATCGTCCTGAGTCAATCTCGCAGCTGGCGATGTGCCTTGGGTAGCTCCGCCAAAATCTGCGCCTTTGCCAGGTCGTCACCAGACAGCTTCACCCTCTCGTTCACTAGGGGGTTTTGCGCCCCCCAGTTCGACATCAACACCGTGTCGACCGGCATCATAACAAAGGCAAAATCCTCCATCCACCTACCGACATCGGCAGGCACCCCGAGGATGAGCCCCCGTCCCCGCCTTGCGCTGACGCAGTGGTACATTCCCCTCTTCCAAACTACGAAGAAGTGCTGGAACAACGCCAGGGACGGACTCAGGGAGCAGGCGAGGCATAAGACGATGAACCCCACTAGCAGACCCCAGGAGCAGGGCGTCAAGGCAAAAATCGGAAACTCTAAGAAATTCAGCAGGTGGAGGAGATATGGGTGGAGCGGGAAGCGAAGCCCCCAACTCGAAGGACCAGGCATAGACCCCAACTTCATTGTCCCCTGGCGAACAAACCCTCTCCTCAGGTCCCGGGACCCATGCCTCGTAAGGCGAACGTACGAACCGCACCCGAATCTACCTAATAGTGACCCTATCCGAACTGCACCGGACGGCTGCAATCGCCCTCGAAACGTCGGTTCACCACGTCCTCCTCTGCTGGGGCCTCCGTGCCCCCAACCGCCTTTCCTAGGCCATTGACCCCTCCATTGCCGCACTACTACACGCCCTGGAGTCAAAATGATAAGCCATCGGTCAAAGAATACGGAAATTACGAAGCAAGTGGCAGAGCTGAGAGGACGATCAGAAATGAACCCCCAGCAAAGACAACAGTGACAACGCTGGTGAACAACTGACAGGAACCAGAAGGTAGGAAGGAAAGTCGAAGCCGGAAGAAATCTTCCGCCGTCCTCCTCCCCCCATACTTAGAGAAGATAACGGGTCATCTCGACCGTCGATGCATCGCCACGCGGTGCTCATCCGAGCATCCCTGACACCTCAACTGACGTGAAGAGACGCCTTCATCCATGTGTCACGAGATCAGTCATGGAGGCGCTTTGATTTCCCCCAGGCACTTTCAAATCGCAATAATGGCTAACCGGGCGGGAATTCCCAGACCTGCGCCATCACTCCCGAGCACGGATCGAAATCCGAACCGCCATTTCAAAGCAAGGGAAGTGATGCGTCATCCGAGCTGAGTCAGGCTCCCACCTCGAACTCAAATGACGGGGCCAATTGTTATGACCTAAAGATCGTGGTAGTCTGACCTTCCGCCCTAAACCACCGAATTACCCCGTCGGTACGACCCTGTCGGTACGACCCTATCCCCCCCGAAGGGGTGGCCAACCCCGCAACGGGGTACTCCACACCTGACCTTCAGAGGCCCGCAGGGCACCTGTCGACCCTAGGGTCTGACCCGACAGGGAGGTGGGTGTGCCCTGCCTTGACCAAGATAGGGGCGCTCCCCGACATGGCCCCGGCGGGACACGCGTCTGTCCGCCCCCGGTTCGCAAGGACCAGCGTGCAAAATGAGCATCCAGGCCGCCCAGCCTCAGCCCGGGCCGGACCGTCGACGCGTTTCGGGTCCTCCCCTTAGGAGGCGCTCTGACGGATCTTTGGCACATCTGACACGACAAATAACCTAGTACAAGGACACTTCTGACACTTACGTCGCCCGACCATCTGACAAAGGACCCCCTGGCCGCTGCGCCCCTGACACTTAATGCTTTCGACCCTGACACTCTGACAAAAGAGCCCCTGTCCGTTGCGCTGTCTGACAAAAGCGTGGCTGACACTCCCGTTCCTGACATCCTCGTCCGAAGCTTCCGCTGACACCCGGGCCAGCTCAGCAGATCAAGTCAGCATGCCAGGTCAGCCCCACCTAACCGCCTCCTGTCAGGTATAAATACCCATTCGCCTCCAACGGTGAAGGGGTTAGCAAATTTACTCTCAATCCTATCACTCACACACTAGAGCAATGATCGTCCATATCTTTGTTCTTCCACTCATAGCTCGTCACGTACGGTCGACTCACTCTCAGTCCGACCTACGTGCCTAGCCACAGCTTTAAGTCCTATTACTGACTTAGGCATCGGAGAGGCTAAGGGTTGGACCCCAACCCTGCCTTTCTGACGAGTTGCTCCCTGCGCAAGTCAGCTCGCCGTCGCTGGTCGTGATCGCCATCAACCTAGGTAGTTCAGCCCCCTTCACTGTATCCTCCCGGATTCGACACCGTGGTCAACTCCCGCCACAAGTTTAGCCTCATCGCCCCACTAACTACTTGCCAAATAGCCTGTCCTAATCCTGTCATTAGCATAACCATCGTGCCCTTGATTTCCCACAATATAAATTCATTGTACGCGAGTTCTACCCCGCAACAGCATGGTTTCACAGTGTCAATGTTTCTCATTCATATCGATATGGGTCATGCACCTAAGTGTCATGTCCTTCATCACAACCACGTCACATATCAACATGGGTCATGCACCAAAGTGACATGCCCTCCATCACAATTCATTGATACATCACTCATGAAATCATGCCATACCTGTCTCACAACATCACAAATCCATAACATGGTTCATTGGAGTTCATTTCTCAAGTTTCTCAATTTCTAATTCATTGAGGCATTTTCACAAACACGAGGTGAACGTGCCGTATGTGTCCATAAGCCCATTAGTAAATCAATTAGCAAAACATATCATTAGTGTATCTTCCATGTAAAAACAATAATCATGTACCATAATGAGTAGAATAACAGCAATACACAATCTATAAAACTACTCAAATGTTTCAACTTGCAGGAAAATTGCAAACAGTCCAAACAATTGACTGATGTCACCCAATTTTAATCAGAATTTAAATAAAATTCCTAAATTAAAATTGTAGGTATGGTAGTTTTGGATTTCCAAATAAAATTTCATGCAAAACTATTAAGTAAGTGATTTATGGTGAATTATTTGGTAAAGTGTGTCAAATCTGTTTTTCAGACAGATTTCAGGGTCTGCATTGAAAGCCAATTTTGGGCATGTTGCAACCAAAAATTCGACATATAAGAACTGTGATGAACTTTTAGAAAAACTAGTTAACTTTCCAACAAGACCAAGAACATAAAATGCCATTGTGTGTGCATGTGTTTAAGTCAATTTTACTAAACTGTGTCAAAACTGAAAATCAAACAGACATGTTGTACAGATATAATTTTTGCTCCTAATATCTGAATTGAACATATATCAAAATTTATATGATTTTGGGGTAGAACTTCAAGATCTATAAGCATATATTTGTTTCGAAACCTAATTCAAGCTACATTAACCAGAATTCTAGCAAAACCGTACAACAGAAATTCAGAATTTCAAAGGGGTGATTTTTGTTTGGAATTTCAAGGGGTTATGCATGAAATTGAATTATGGCACATTAATTTGATTACCCCTAATCCATATTGAGTAAACATGGTATAAAAACATGATAGAAATAAACCCTAATGAAATTTCCAAAACCAAGTTAGTTTATCAAAATTTAATCTTTCCTTATCTCCTTCTCTTTCTCTTCATTCCATCTCTTTTCTCCTTGAAGCAAGCTTGAATTCCTTCCATTAGGGCATGGAAATTAAGGTTTTTTGGGGTGAAGAAGAAGGGAAAAAGCGGAGGGTATGGCCGGCCATAGCTAGGGGAAAAGGAAAGGAAAAAAGGAGAAGAGAGGAGAAAGTTCATGAAAAGAAAGAAAGCTTTTCCTTAAGGAAAAATCCACACACTCCTAGCTTCTTCCATAAGCCATGCACCACTTAAAATGATCATAATACCCTCCCAAAAATACCCCTCAACTTTTAGGTATTTACAAGTATGCCATTAATTTCTGCACTGACCACTTAAGTATGTACACACAGCAGTTTTGGTCCAAATGACCATTTTGCCCCTTGCCTTTCTAAAATTTTACGGGGATTGCCATTGACCCATAACCCCTTTCACACTTGCATGGCTTCTCCACACATACCCATGCATGCCTACCCGTGTATACCTGCACCACGCACACACGTCCAACACATTCCTGTTGTTTCGCACTCACGACGTCTTTCACACTTCTTCCGCACTCAATCTCGCTTTCTCGACTCTTAGCCACGTATTACGGCCCAATCCCCCTTACACTACGTTACATACATCGATATCCACGTTTATTTCATACCTACGTATGCACCGTAGGTAGAAATACCACGTGTGTTCAGTAGAATACACGTATAATGCTAAATAGGGCATGACGGTGCTGGAGGTCGGTGGGGACGATGGGAGCCGGTGAATGGGAGACAGTGAGCGACAGCTCGCTGCTTTTGTTGTTTGTGGATGGGGGCGGTGCTGTGGCGGGGTTCATCGGGGTCGGCAGACTGGGTTTGGCATCGGAGTGAGGAGCGGCGGTGCGCTGTCTGACGAAAGGAAGAAGGACGTCGGGATCTGTGGCGAAGGGCACACAGGGTTGGGTTCCTCTGTTTACAACATGGGATGATGGCTCGGTGGTCGACGGAAATGTTTGGGGGGTGTCGGGGGTCGAGGTGGAGGGGCGACTCGCCTGGGAAGGTGGTGGCACTGCGGAATGTCGGGACGGTCGGGGAAGAGGCTGGAACAGGGGATGGGGATTCGAGACATTGGATAGGATTCGGGACAGGGGAGTTGAGATGGAGGCATGCACGACGAGAGGAGGAAGAACGGTGTGGCCTTCAGGGGGTGTGTGGGCTCGGAGGTCGGATGGGTGAACGGCGAGGGCAGAAGTCCGGTAATGGAAAGTGGGAGAGGAGAGAAAAAGGAGAAGGCCCATTGGCTTGTGGCGTGGCTCAGATGCGTTGTTGAGGGTGGTGCGGGTTGCCGCGTGAACGGAGAGCGGGGGAGGCGCATGCGGAATGGAGTCGGAGATGGGTCGAGGGAAGGGACGGTGGCAGAGTAGGTTCGGTGTTTAAGAAGGAGAAGAGAATGAGAAGTAGAGGAGGGGGCTTCGTTTTGTAAAAGATGGGGAGCTGCCTGGATTTTGTTTAGAGAGGGAGATGGGGTATTTAGTGCGTGGGTTGGTTACAGAAGATAGGGAGAGTGGTGACGTGGGAGAGAGGAAAGGGGAAAACGTGGGGGTCTACTGTTAGAGAAAAGTGGGGGAGAGGTTGAGATTTAATAGGATATCTTAGGATTTGATTTTTTTTAAACGTATTTGATTTAGGAAATTTAAGGCTAAAGTAAATTGGGAAAGTTTGAAAAATTAAAACAATAATTGGAGAGGAATCAAGGGATTTAACTATGATTTAGGATGAGTAAAATCTATTTGCAATAAGGAAATGAATTTTGAAATTTGAATTTAAATTTGGAAACAATGACTTAATGAAATTACTTAACAGTTAATTAAAAATAATAATGGCTAATGCGTATAGGATCGTAGCTAATACGAATACATAGTATAAATACGCCTATCTTTAATACAAAATACGGATACACATTTAATTATAGATACGGAAAGGTGTGCGACAAGGATATGATACGAATAAAACGTATTATTAAAATACCGACCGTTACAATCCTCACCGTCGGCCGTAAGCCGAATGTGCCACCCCTCGTTCCTATACTAATCGACCAAAGTTTATTCTTTCTCTTGATTAAACACATCACCCGACCTCAACCTTCATAACCGGTCGAACTCGGGTGATGTGGGCCATTGTTAAGTACATGGGCCTAGCCCATTAAGCAAGTAGATAAATTCTGTTGGATCATGTGGATGGAAAACAACACTAGAAGGGGGTGAATAGTGCTGTATAAATAAAACTTTTTGACAATGATCAATACAAAACTAACTTCCCTTCCAATGTTGCCTAAAGAACCAAGTAGATTGATCTATGCTTCAACGCAATGATCTTAAAATAAGAATAGAATAAAATATATAAGTAATACAGATCAAAAGAGTAATTACAACAGAATAGATCTTATAGCGGAATGAATAATAAACTTGTAACAATAAACTTTATTAACAAGTAAATTAACAAATGATTACACGAGACATACACTTAAATAATGAACGAGTTAGTACAAAATAAATAACATGAAACAATCACAGAAAATATCACACAGAGAGACAAGATATTTATCCTGGTTCCCCATAACCTAGGTACGTCCAGTCCCTGACCGTCACAGATTGACATTTATCCACTATTGCCTTAGCAATACAATTACCTAACTTCACTCGTTAGGATTTCCAACGACCTAGTTTAACCACCAGGATTTCCAACCACTTAATCTTGACTAGGATTTACAACACCCTTATCACTAAGGGACTACAAGTAAAATCAGATCCAATACACCACAATAAATTTAGTGGAGAGGTTTTTACACCCAATAATTCTATAGCCAAGATGAATTTGCAATTATGTTCAATGTGGCTAAAGAATAAATTGTTCTTTTGATCACACAAAGAATATGAAATGATTCGATGTGATCAAGAACTCTAGTTGTTTTCAAAAATCCTTTAAGAATATAGAAATTAAAGTAGAGATGATTTTGAAAACAATTTACAATAGCAAAAAAAATAATGATATTAAAAAAGATTTAGAAAGGAAAATACGAAATAATAAGATCAGAAATTTGAAAACATTTGGCTATGAAAAACTTTGAGAGCGATGAGAACTTTTAGAACTTTTAAGAGAATTATAGCTTTGCTCAAGAATGAATTGGTGAGGAAAAAAATCTGAAGGGTTCTCTATTTATAGAGCTAAAGGAGGATTTGAAATAATTCAAATGAAGTTTGACTTCAGCCCAAAAATTTTGCAAGGAATAAATGGCAGAGGAAATCAAGGAAGTCTGCTCGAACACAGCTGGTAGTCGACTCACAGGGTGGTAGTCGACTCCCAGAGACTTTTCAGTGTGAGGGCAGATTTCAGGGTAGTTGACTCCTGGGTGTTTTTAGTTGACTACATATTGAACCTTAGCTCCTATGGAAAGTAAGCTCTCAAATGAGTTTAAAATAATTTTTTTTAAAATATTTTAGAAAATTATTTTGTGTATGTGTATATTCTTCTTGGCTTTAACATAATCCTAAAAAAATGAAAGACAACTCACACACTAGACACTATAAAGACTTTGAAGCCATGGTTGAACTTGATGTAGTAGCAGGAGCTTCACTTGAACTTGAGCTTCTCTTTAGCTTGAGCTTAAGCACATTCTTTGAGCTTCATCTTTGAGCTCCTCTTGTGCTTGAACTGAAGCTATAGAATGTAGATGTGGAATAACAAGCTAAATTCATCTTAATCTTCTATGAGTATGGTTGAAGTTCTTCTTCTTCTCGGAGTATGCTTTGAGCTTCACTTAGCTTATTTGCACAACATACACACTTAATCATTATAATTAGTACACAATAACATTTGTTGACGCCCAATTGGAAAACCAAAGCTGGTTAAAAACATATTATTAATTCATGTTTTTGCTTTTCATTATATATAATAGTGCACATGTTATCACGTGACAAATGATGTTCAGAGGGAACAATCCTTTTTAACATAGCGATCATCTATGAATCTGTGTCTAATATCTATATGTTTTGTTCTAGGATGAAGACCAGAATTCTTAGTTAAATTAATAGCGCTTTTATTGCCACAGTAAATTACACAAGTAGATGTATTAATACCATAATCTACTAAGATTTGTTTCATCCAAAGTACTTGTGCACAAGCAAGCTCAGCAGCTATATAGTCTGCCTCAGTAGTTGATAGTGAGACCGAGCTTTGCTTTTTGCTAAACCATGAGACAAGGAAGTGTCTAAGAAAATGACATGTTCCACTTGTGCTCTTTCTAGTGGCTTTACAACCAGCATAGTTTGAGTCACTATATGAAATTAAATCAAAGGTGCTACCTTTGGGATAAAACAATCCAAAGTCAAAAGTGGTCTTAAGATATCTAAATATGTATTTTACTGGTTTAAGTTGTTATTCCTTTGGGTCACATTGGAACCATGCACAAGCACATACACTAAATATTATATCAGGTCTGCTTGCAGTTAAATAAAGCAAAGAACTGATCATACCTCGATATATTTTCTGATCAACCTTTTTACCTGCTTCATCTTTATCTAAAGAGGTGGATGTGGCCATGGGTATATTCTTTCCCGATGCATTTTCCATCCCAAACATTTTGAGTAGATCGTTAGCATATTTTGTTTGGTGAATTAAGGTTCCCTCTTTTGACTACTTGATTTGCAATCCTAGGAAGTACGTAAGCTTGCCCATATGGCTCATCTCGAATTCTTCCTGCATTAACTTAGCAAACTCTAGACATAGATCTTCATTAGAGGATCCAAAAATAATATCATCTACATAAATTTGAATGAGAATGATGTCATCATGAATTTTCTTAACAAATAATGTAGTGTCAATTTTTCTGACATTATATCTCGAGTTGATTAAGAATTTTCTTAATCTTTCATACCAAGCTCTTGGAGCTTGTTTCAGACCATATAATGCTTTATTTATTTTATAAACATGACCTACTCTCTTATCATGTTCAAAGCCATGAGGTTGTTCAACATAAACCTCCTCCTTTATATAGCCATTTAAGAATGTGCTCTTTACATCCATTTGGTATAACTTAAAGTTCTTAAATGATGCAAATGCAGCATTCTAATGGATTCTAATCTAGCAACATGTGCAAAAGTTTCGTCGAAATCGATACCTTCTTCTTGTGAATACCCCTGTGCGACTAACCTTACCTGGCCTGGGGATTAGCATCATACATGATTTCTCTTAAATTGGAGAAGTTCTTCTTGCATGGCTTCAATCGATGCTTCATCTGCAAAAGCTTCATCTACATTTTTCGGCTCAATGTTAGAAACAAATGCAACGTGTGTCATGTGTTCTATTTAAGATCTAGTTCTAACACATGCATCAATAACACCAATAACTTATGTGTGTGATGTGTAACTTCAGGAAAAGATTTAGGCTGATGAGTGGAAGTGTTAAAATCAAGAATATGTGCAACATCATCATCAATATTAATGCGAGTATTGCTAGTAAAGGATTCATCAAATGTTACATGCATAGTTTCAACAACATCTTTGGTTCTTTTATTGTAGATTCTATATGCTTTACTACGAAAAGAATAACTGATAAATATGCCTTCATCCTCTTTGGAGTCAAATTTATCTAAGTTATCTTTTGTGTTAAAAATATAGCATTTACAACCAAAAACTCTAAGATAAGATACGTTTGGAATTTGTTGGAGTAACAACTCATAAGGTGTTTTTTCAAAAGGTTTTATAATTAAAACTCTGGTTTGCATATAGTAAGCAGTTGCTACAGCTTCTGCCCAAAAGTATTTTGGAAGGTTGCTTTCGCACAACATTGTTCATGCACACTCTTGAAGTGTCTTGTTTTTCCTTTCAACTACCCCATTTTGAGGAGCAGCTCTAGGAAAAGAAAAAGTATGAGAAACACCTCGTTTTCACAAAATGTTTGAAAAAGTTCATTTTCAAATTCACCACCGTGATCACTTCTTATAGAAATAATTTTCAAAGAGTATAATCTTTCAACTCTTTTGAAAAATATTTTAAATTCACGGAAGGCATGATTCTTATTGACTAAGAATAATACCCACGTGTATCGTGTGAAATCATCAACTATAACAAATATGTATTTGCTATTATAAAGAGATGAAGTTCTACCCGGGCCAAACAAATCTATATGAAGTAATTCAAGTGGCCTTTTGAGCTGAGAGCTCCAATACTCTTAAATGTGCTTTTATGCATTTTGCCAAGTTGACATGAGTCACATTTTGTCCAATTTACAATTTAATTTTGGAAGACCATGCACCAACTCTTTCCTAGATATCTTACTCATATTTTTGATGTTTACATGACCAAAACGTCTGTGCCATAGCAATGGGTCATTTGTTGAAACAATTAAACTTACATTTGAATCATAATCATTTAAGCTAAGCACACATATATTTTCAACTCGCTTACCTTTAACAAGAATTTTCTTCATATCATTGTCATAAACTAAGCAAGCATCTAATGTGAAAATAACTTTTAAACCTCTAAGTCACTGATATTACCGGCCAAATTTTTCCTTTCTCATCTTTAAAGCGCTGATCCTGAAAGAAAGTAGTATATTTGGTACCTACTATTTATGTGCAACCCCTTCAAAATGATATTCCTGACATGGATACTCTAAAGTGTACATGTAAAGATTACATGATTACTTAATTTGACTTAAAGGTTTTGGTAGAATCATGTATATGGAGATGTGTAACATAATTATATGTATAATATTGTGACGTATTTTTTATCAAGATTACATTGTGTTTACCATATTTCTTAAAGTAGACAGATAAAGTAGATTTCTCTCTTAGAACAGGTTCCTAGCTTCCTTAAAACAATTCACTCGTGAGTATAGTTATCACTTAAAGTAAAGCATTTTTCAGAGAATCAGATCACATGATAATTTACATATTTAATTTTAATCATTGAATCAAATTCACTTGTTCAAAATGCAAAACATATTTATTATCTAGACAGCCATCATGCATATTCATGTGCGGTGTTTGCCTACAAGATCTAGCACCTCGTTAAGCCAATATAAAGCTGAAGTAGGCTTCATCCTGTTGTGTTTGAGGAGTAATTTCATATGGTTCTTAAGAAATCGTGAGTACTCTCCATCCTTCTTTTGATGCCATCGCCTTAACGCACGATAATCTTAAAATTAGATCTCACAGAGAATTACAACAATAAACTTTAGTAAATTAACAAAATGAGAGACTTACACTAAAATAATGAACAAGTTAGTACAAAATAAATAACAAGAAACAATCACAGAAAATATCACACAGAGTGACAAGAGATTTATCCTGGTTCCCCACAACCTGGGTACGTCCACTCCCTGATCGTCACAGGTCAAGATTTAATCCACTATCGTCTTAGTAATACAATTACCTAACTTCACTCGTTAGGATTTCCAACGACATAGTTTCACCACCAGGATTTACAACCACCTAGTCTTGACTAGGATTTACAACACCCTTATCACCAATGGATTACAAGTAAAATCAGATCCAATACATCACAGTAAATTTAGTAGAGATTGGTTTACACCCAATAATTCTATAGCCAAGATGAATTTGCAATTGTGCTCAATGTGGCTATAGAATAAATTGTTCTTTTGATCACACAAAGAATATGAACTGATTTGATGTGATCAAGAACTCTTGTTGTTTTAAAAAATCCTTAAAGAATATAAAAATTAAAGTAGAGATAATTTTGAAAAAAAATTTACAATAGCCAAAAAAATATTGATTTTCAAAAAGATTTAAAAAAGAAAATACGAAATAATAAGATCAGAAATTTGAAAACATTTGGCTAAGAAGAACTTTGAGAGCGATGAGAACTTTTAGAACTTTTAAGAGAATTATAGCTTTGCTCAGGGTTGAATTGGTGAGAAAAAAATCTGAAGGGTTCTTTATTTATAGAGTTAACAGAGGATTTGAAATAATTCAAATGAAGTTTGACTTCAGCCTAAAAAGTTAGCAAGGAATAAATGGGAGAGGAAATCAAGGAAGTCTGCTTGAACACAGCTGGTAGTCGACTCACATGGTGGTAGTCGACTCCTAGAGACTTTTCAGGGTGAGGGTAGATTTCAGGGTAGTTGACTACTGGGTGTTTGTAGTTGACTACATGTTGAACCTTAGCTCCTATGGAAAGCAAGCTCTCAAATGAGTTTAAAATACTTTTTTTTAAAATATTTTAGAAACTCAATTTGTGTGTGTGTGCATATTCTTCTTGGCTTTAACATAATCATAAAAAAAATGAAAGACAACTCACACACTAGATACTATGAAGACTTTGAAGCCATGGTTGAACTTGATGTAATAGCAAGGGCTTCACTTGAATTTGAGCTTCTCTTTAGCTTGAGCATGTGCATATTCTTTGAGCTTCATCTTTGAGCTCCTCTTGTGCATGAACTGAAACTGTAGAATGTAGACTTGGAATAGCGAGTTAAATTCGTCTTCATCTTCTATGAGTGTGGTTGAAGTTCTTCTTCTTCTCGGAGTATGCTTTGAGCTTCACTTAGCTTATTTGCACAACCTATACATTAAATCAATATAATAGTACACAACAACATTTGGTGTGATCATCATCAAAACCACTTTGGGGTGGGACTAGATTTCCCAACAAATTCTACCGGCTGGACAAAGATGGCCTATGGCCCATAACGTTTGAGTTGAATGTGTTATTCCAACCTCCCTCATAACCCATTACTCTTGGGTAGAATAAGTCAAATTTCCTCATGATGAGCATAATGATAACAAACCTCATGATGGCCCAATTCCATAGCCTTAATGAGGGCAGTTAATAGCCAGAATAATGGGGGGAAATACACACTTTGATGACTAATTCAAAGACCACTAATTGAGTAATTAGTGGCCACATTTTTGTGGAGGGAGGTTACAAGGCAAAGGAGTGGGGAAAAATATCCATAAGACAAAAGGAGGGGGGAGGGGGGGGGGGGGGGGCAGATTACCACCAAGCTAAAGCTAATTATCATACAACTATATACTTTGATCTCCTTCCCTAATGTCTTCTTCTTTATTTTGCTCAATATCTTTCATCTACGAGGGACTACCTTGAGCGTCGGAGGAAAATCGGTCGGGCCCCAACCCCGACCCCCTGACGATCTACACACGTCGCAGGATAATGGAGTTATGGTGAAGCTAGGTCAAGACCCATCAGTGGAGTCCGATCCTAACTCCCTTGACCTCGAAACGCTCGTTCACGGGTCCCATTTCAACCTCTGGCGAGGCACCACCCTGAGATGGAGTCATCTTCAACCCAAATATTGTTTCGGTCATTTTTGGCCTTAACAATTTACATACATGCTCACATGATATTTAAAACATAACAATCATAAGTCATAGAGCTAGCATACTTATACATATACACATCTATAAATATACTTAGATACATCCATGTATAGATACAAGTATCCAGCTAAGTATACATCCATTTATAGGTACACATACCACCAGTAATAATTACTTAATATCAACTGTAGGCACATATACTACCATATACCTTACATCCAATATGCGTACAACCTTACTAACATACATATGCAAATATGTACATCAAATATTGATACACATAAAGTAGGTAGTCATACACCAATACTTACACACATGGATATGATGCACTACACATCTAGTGGATAGCCCTATACAAATATATCACTTAAGAACATAAGTATAAACACTTACAACTATACAGACAATCATATAGTTGTTCGCACACAAATATGTACACAACATATATCACTATATATCTATATGCAACACACAACACACTAGTACAAATGTAGTATGCCTACTCACACACAAGTGGTATACACAGATCTATATATGGACCCACATTCGATATACATATTATATACACATCAATCCATACAAATAATTCTATATACCTTATAGCTCATCTACATACTAACATACATATATATATATATATATATATATATATATATATATATATATATATATATATATATATATATATATATATATATATATATATATATATATATAAAGTACAAATAGACATAGAAGCAGCCCGAATCAATATATATCTATAAAATAGTTAACATACAGATATAGTTATAAATACATGCACAAGCATATCACATAGATATGCCTGACAATTGACATACAATACTTGTATATAGACACAGACACATAGTCACGTACATATACAAACAACTTTCCTTATCCTCATGTACAAAACATCATATACCACACCTCACAATTCTCACCAAATAAAACCCAAAAGTACAACGCACTCTCAACACATCTCACTCATCAACCTGAATCTCAAGATACATAACCCTCACATAAGCTCTACTGCTTCAGCCCCCTGACACAGCTCCTACTATCAAACCAAACCTGAAGCCACAAGGTGGGACATGTCACAGCATGACCCAGCAGGAAGTCTAACAACACTAGGTAGGGACCACTCTTAGAGTTGCTCTATACTACGAAGGTCTAACTACTGGTGACAATCATAACTACAGATTAATGCATAAAGTAAGACATAACTTCGCAAGCATGTACTGAAAGAAAGAACTACTTAAAGTAAAACAGACAATACTGCATGAATATCCACGGATTTAAAGAGATTAAAATACATTCATCTTCAGGTGTTGCATTTAAAAGTAGTATTTGAAAACCCGAGTAAATTGTAAGACCCTAAGGAGCTGGACTTCACCCAGGATGGGTTAAAAGTGGTACATTAACCAGTGACACGAGCACTGGAGGGGCCTCTTGTAACTCCCCTTTACGGGAGTGAGACAATTCTCGGTTTTTATCGGGACAAACGGAGAAAACCAACTATTACCAAATGGTGCATCACGAGTACACCACTGGCCTCTCTAACTCTAGCCCACTCCTCCTTACGTGAGTACGAGTGAGAATCAAGCTATGTCCACACTTAACCAACTCCCTCGATCAGGAGTGCAAGTGGGAGCCTTAGCTGGGTCCGCTCCTTAAGTTCTACGCTTTACACGTGTTCCCCCATACCCATATCTAGAGCTTCACCCATTTTAGAATGGACTGAAGACTCCAGACTCATTCTCTCATCTCACTCTTACTTTCATAATTTATATTGTACGTTAGTTTAGCAGCCTCAATTACCGCTTTCACAATTTCATTTCTTCCATCAATTTGGTGATGTCGTGTTTTCTAACTACGAACATTGCATCCACACATAATCACATCATTATTTAAAATGAAATATTTCAAGAATATTCCCAATGAAGCATTTGTTATGAGCATACTAATATGAGCACAAGGAGCATGAACATAATTAACTTTGCTAAAACATCTTATAATGTTACCAAATTTTGTAAGGAAACTATGCTACTACCAAAATAAATCCTACTACAAGCTTCCACTTTTCCTAAAGTTGCCAACATGCTACATTTGGATGCTACCATTAACAAAATGAAGCTACTAAATTTAGGATGTCATAACATACAATATTTAGCTCATTTTGTGAACCATGTTGTAAAGCATGTTATGAAGCAAGTTGTAAGTCATGTTGTGAAGCATGTTGTGAGTCATGTTGTGAGTCATGTTGTGAAGCATGTTGTGATGCATCTTATAAAGCATGTTGTGTAGCATGTTGTGAAGCATGCTAACATAACTAATGTATACAACATACTTAATGAACATCACATACTAAAAAGGGACTTAACTACAACTAGTGGCATAACAACATACCATTAACAAAATAGGGCATGCCAATAATATACTCATAGAGCAAGCTACCAAATTGATAATATGTCTAGCAATAGTCTTTACAAGAATATAAACTAGAGCATGCCAACACAAATATGCGTGTTAATCCTAATTTCCTTATACCCATAGATTAATTTATTCTAAAGAAATTTCCTATTCCTACCCTACTCTAAAAATGGCTCCTAACTAGAGTTGTGAGAACCTTACCTCAAGATAATCCTCCTTCACGCTTTAGCTTTCCACCTAGCTTCTTCTTCTCCAAGCTTCTCCTTCAAGCTCCATGCATCCAAAATGGGGGTTGTGAGATGGAATTGATCAAAGAAATTGAAGTGTTGGTTCAGCCTAGAGGAGTGGGCCATGAAGGTGATGTTGGTGGCTGGCCATGGTGGTGGAGGGAGGTGCAAGGGGTGATGTTGGTTCGGCCATGGAGGGGGAAGTGAGGAGATGTGACGTCACCTAGTTTTTGAGCATAAAAGTGCAATAGGATTGGGGATACCAGATTTAAATATTTATACCGTAAGCGCACGGTGTTGTAGTGTGGCTTGGGGGTCGAACACAGGGAGGCGTGTGTTGTGCTTGTGTCAAAGAGGAACCGGTTTACCCTATGGGTGAGCTAGCCCGTACAATCGATGGTTTGTCACAAAATGTAAATGCGGAGGATAAACGATATAAAAGGAAACCTAGGACTTCGGTTTCCACCCTACCATGTGTTCTCGCTATTACGACCTGCGGATAGGAATACGATTGGATTTAGGGTTTAGTGGTGAGACGTTGCCTTTAAGAGTGATACCAGCGTCCCATGGGCCCGATATTCCGGTCGATGCCCAGAATGATACGCTGGACTACCCGGGTTCGGTCGGTGGGCATTCCCATGTCCATCAACACCTACCGACTCCGGTAGCACTAAGCTCGCAATGATTACTCCCAACATCTCATCCTGTTGTTCCCATGCGCAAGGATTCAATGTCTACGCTAAGGACGCGAGCTGTGGCTAGGGAGTCAACCGCCAAGTTTATTCCCCCTTGGCCAGACAGTCAAAGGCGGTCTTTTTCCTGCCAATGACAATGAAACACCCCGCGCAACCATCTAAATTCCTAATCCCTATCGAAATCCTAGTCCTATGGACTCATTAGGGAGAACCCATGAAGGGGTTTCCACCAAAATCCCAGATTTGGGAACTACTCACAAATCATAGTTAAAAAGCAATCTAAATGAAAATCAACCGTAGAAATCATGATCAAGCGATTGACATGAGGTAGTAGCAAAGCTATAAAGATAGTATTAAAGTTTGAAAGCAATCAGAAGACTTACAAAATGCAATAAAATTCCAGCCGTCACCGTACAAGAAAAAGACAGAAAAAAATAACAACTCCCCTTTTCTGAAACCTAGGGCAACTATTTATACAAATCGACGTCACCCGATCGGTTGAAGCATCAACCGATCGGGTGAGCTGCTTGATGCTTCGGCCGTCGGCTTCGGGAGCTTCAACCGGGCGCTGAGGAGAGCGGGTGAAGTGAGCGGGTCGTCGATTGGAGAGATGCAACATCAGGTGAACCGATCGGTTGAGTATTCAACCGATTGGTTAGAATTGTCACCAAAAAGACAGAGAACACTGACGATTTGGCACAATCAGCGAACCGGTCGGTTGAGCTCTCCGGGTCATCGTTTGGAAAAATCAGCTACAGATGAACCGATGGGGTGAGATGTCACCCGATCGGTTGGAATTCAACTCCAAATGCCCGAGAGCTCTGTTGGATTGAACCGGTCGATGAACCGGTCGGTTGAGCTGCTCCTCACTCCAGCCTCCGTCCGGGTAGGACACGCGTGCATCACCCGATCGGTTGGCTGTGTCCAACTGATCGGTTGAGGACTGAAAATAGCAATCTTCGTCGTTTGACCCCCTGGATCGCGCGTGACTCCTCCCGTTGCTCCGAGGACTTATGATATCTTCGTTATATGTCCCCTACGCTGGCAATCTCCTGCAAATACACAAAAACACAAAGAATTGAAAGAAAACTAGAAATAACAAGAAAATGGATACAGGACGGCAGTAAACAACGAAAAAACACAAAGAAGACATGTATGAATATATAAAATATAAATGCATGTCAAAATCCCCCAAGCTGAACCCTTCTTCGTCCTCGAGGAAGACGAGTGAGAGTAGGAGCTCGGAGGAAAAAATAGAGAGAGAGAGAAAGAGAAATCAAAATACTAAATCGCCCGTCAGAGCCAATAAAATTAGACACGCCACACTAAACAAGCATACGACAAAACACATCACTAAACCAAGGAAATATGAGTCCAAACAAGTGTCATGGGCCCACGCGGTGAAGTGCTAGTGAGTGCGGTCGCGTGCTAGCAGACAGTGTCACTATCTACATTGTGCAATAAAGCTCCATATACACATATCCAAGGAAAGACCCAAATATCGATTCGATTTGAAATAAGCGGTGAATAAATATCTCAAGCATGCATGAGAACAGAGTAAGAATCGAAGCGTATCATGCGTCAGGGACTCCACAGCTAAGGACTAGGAAATCACCACACTATCGCCTAGATAATAGCTAGAAAGTTCATATTCCAAGTGTTTTCGAAAACGATGGAGGTTGAGAAGATGTGGAGTAGAACACTCGGTGCAAATTCTCGCCTTCCTTTTATTCTCGGTAAGTAGGAAAATATTCACATAGGAATTTTTTTTGGGTTTTGGGTATATGTATTTTTTTGGATTTTTGGCTAAACATATTTTTTTTCTTTTCTCTTTTCTTTTCTTTTTTTGGGTTTTTCTTTTCGCACTTTTTTTTGGATTTTTGGATTTGGGGATATATACAAGTGTGTACTCTCCCAAGTGGGCGAACGGTACACGACGAGGGGATTTGCACCAAGTAAAATAAAAAAGAAATTGGATTCTAAACACTTAGGCAAAGGAGATTTTTCTCGCTAATCAGAGCATAGGCTAAATGGGTTATCCTAGTCTTAATTGTGGAATCCCGACACATGCGAATTGAAGTACACGATATAAATATATTCATGCATATAGAAGGAGACAGGAGAAGCAAATACCGCATATTCAAATCGAAGCATTATAATCTAGGGGTCATCCCAGGACATGTATATAAATCAAAATCACAAAGTAGAAGCACACTGTAAGCTAGTCACGACACACGACTCACATAAAAGCTAAGTGGACCCACGATGCATGAAATGCAAGAGGACTCGGCTTCCTAGGGTTAGTGAATGTGATTATCGAAGCCATGCTAGGTGTGTGTGTGTGTGTGATTCTGTGGCAATTCATCATATGAGGTCATCTCTAAGAGAGAGAACAAAAGATGAGAAGAAAAAAGAAAAACACGATGAAAATGACTCAAAAACTATGAAAAAGACACAAATGACGCACGAAGTGCGACTCCCCCAAGCTGAAACTTGCATTGCCCTCAATGCAATAAAAGTAAATACGGGAGGGTAATGAAAATGCGGGGGGGGGGGGGGGGATACCCATCGACACAAAGAGAATGAAAAACAAGAAAAACACACATACGAAACTGAAATATAAAGAAGGAGAAAAAAGAAATATAGAAATAAAAGATAGAAAATCACACCACATGACATATATAAACAAGCACACCATGACGAAAGAACACAACAAAACACACAAAATTCAAATTCCCCTAAGCTGGACATGACAATGCTAGCATATGAGATGATAATGATGATGCAGAAATATGCTAGGGGGAAGATCAAAGAAGAAAAAGAAATCAAAATGCAGGAGAGAAACTGTCCTCGTCCTCCTTGGCAGAAGATGGAGGGGTGTGGACGGGAGAGGTGATGGGCGTGCGGAGAAGTGGGGAGAGGGGTGGAGTAGGTGTGTGGATGGGTGCGGAGGTGTGAACAATGGGTGGTGTGGTGGTGATGATGGTGAGTGGTAGGGATATGTGTAATTCCCTACAAGCTACTGCACAAGTACTAGTGGGGGGTGAATAGTACTTTAAAAATAACAAGGAGTATAATTCCTAATTATCGTGCAAACAACTACCAAATCAATTTGCGGAAGCTTAAATTGATGACAACAACAAAATAAACAATGCTAACAATTGAATATTACTGGGTTCGGATCCACCCAAGTCTCCCCGACTTGTTACCGGTGATCCTACGTCCCAACCACCCGGATCCCCTCTGGATACTTAGGTTAGAAACCCTAACCCAAGATTTCCACTATGATATCTTGTGAAAAACCTTCACAAGATCAAATCATACATGCAATGGCAATAGTGAATCCCACAACCCGGGATCACAACCTTCTCTCACAACCGAGAGAACCAATAAGCAATATAAATGAGTTTATAATGAAATAAACAATCTTCCCACAAATCCTATACCTTGAGTTTTCTTACCAAATAGGTGCAAGGAGGGATTTGAGGAAGATGAAGTCACCAAGACCTAGCACCATTGAAATGAGCAGCAAAGGGTGCCTAGGAGTGATTTGGAGACTTGAATCAAGCTAGAGCTTGAAAGGCTCACCAAGAACAAACTTCTCTCAAGATGGATTCTAGATCTAGAATGTGAGAGAATGGATTTCTTGTGAGGGAGAGAGCTTTGGAAATGAGTTTTAATCTCTAACTCTTTCAATCTCAATAAGTCTCTTAATGGCAGCTCTAACCTAGAGAGAAATGACCAAGCTTCGTATTTATAGGGTCCCATAAAAACGAGCTAGGTCAAATCCCAACGGTTGGAAATCTGAAGCATTTAGTCGGTCAAAGAACAACCACTGACCGACTAGTTCACCAACTAGTCGGTCGGTCAAACAACATGGACCGACTAAGTGATGAACAGTGAAGAGATTGAATTTCAGACCTAGAAATCTAGTCGGTCCAATAAGACTGTCTGACCGACTAGTTTCACAACTAGTCGGTCGGTCAGTGAACTTAGACCGACTAAGAGTCAAAAACAATTACTCTGAATACAAATTGATTTAGTCGGTCCAAGAACAAATGTTGACCGACTAGATTATCAACTAGTCGGTCGCAAAACGTTCTTAGACCGACTAACGATAAACAGTAGCTTAGGAGAAAATTGGCATGTACAGTAAAGCTCAACTAGTCGGTCAAAGAAGCATCACTGACCGACTAGTTCACAAACTAGTCGGTCGGTGAGTCAACGTGGACCGACTAAGTATGAACAGTAAAGAGCATGAAGTTTAGAAAGCAAACTAGTCGGTCCAAGAAGCTTTACCGACCGACTAGATCACCATCTAGTCGGTTGGTTCTTCTTCTTGAACCAACTAACATGCACAAGAAGTCCCGAATCGAAGCGCGATGCTTCGGGAAAGATTGTATGGACTTCTACTAAGATCCTAGCTCTAAGATAGGAGCGATATGAAGATAGAAATGTAAGATATACTCAAGGCTTAACATTCTATAGATCGAAACTAAAAGACTATAAATAAAACCTTAAGGAACGGTCTTCGAGAGCTTCGATCAAATCTTCATGACTTCCAAAATGGTCCAAAAGCTTCAACGAAGCTTTAGGCATTGAATACGAGCTTTGAGAAGTCTTGAGATGTCGCTTTGAGTGTTCTCGTGAATTTGGCGACGATCTCCATAACTGCGCTCACAAATTGTTAGTTCATGAATTATTTATGTTTGCTCATCATCCAAAACCAAATCCGGGGAGTCCAATACTCAACAATATGGCGACCAACGCGGTGGTAGATGGGGTAGATACGGCGATGGGAGAGGATGGTGGGGGAAGTGATCTCGAGCGCACCTGTAATTTCCTACGGTGCATGTATGGGGTGAGGGAAGTGGAGGGTGGCGGAGGTGGTGGATCAGAAATGGTGTGTGGAGAGGAAGTGGTGGGAATGGAAGTGGCGGTGGGAGGCGATGATCGCCTAGGGGGTGATGGATGTGGTGATGAATGTGATGGGGGAGGTGAAGAATGTGATGGTGGAGGTGAAGATTGTGATGGTGGAGGTGAAGATCGTGGCGAGGTGGGAGGAGTGGGAAGAGGAGGACCGTAAATGTGAGTGAGGTGGCGGAGTATGGTGGACACATTCCTCTCTAGCACGAGGAGACATGGGTGCGAGAAGATAGAAGAGGATGGGTCTGAGGGGGCAGAGGACGAAGCGACAGTGCGCAGTGAAGCTAGCTCAGGCTCGAGAGAGAGGCGAGCGGAGACGGCTCGACGAACAGAAGAAGTAGTGGCTGGACGGAAAGTGGAAGTGGTGCCGACGGCAGTGGTCATGCCGGCACAAGAGGCTAGGCCTAAGAGGGCCTTAGTGAAAGCCTCAGAAGTGATAGGGCCAGAAGCCAGGGTGGCGCTACTAGGGCCAGCCCCAGGGTCTCCTCGGGACGCAGGGATACCCTGCTCACCTAAGTGGGTGGCAGGGAAAGGTGATCTGGGTGCGCCCGAGATAAGGAACGTAAGACGTAACCCCCCTAGAAACTCAGGGTCAGGAGGGAATGTCCAATCCGCCACAAGCTGGATAGACATACGAGCAGGGTTGGGCAGAATGGTGTAAGGAGCAGGGGGTGACCGTAGTAGAAGGTGAAACGATCGTCGGGTCGAGGCCTGATCATATGAGTGTGCCGCAGGACATCAAGATCTAGATGTGTAGGTCCTGCAGCAGAAGGCAAATCTCGGGGGATGAAGATATTGTATTGGGGATAATAAGTTATGATGGTAATGAGGCCCCCGCAACAATACTTGCCATTACCGGCGCGGCTAATCTCAAGTAACTTATGAATAAGCCAAGCGCCAGCATGAATGGGAATACGAGGGGCCTCGAAGGCGATCCCGTCATCACCGCGAATAAAATCAAATGTCATGGCCAACAAAATAAAAAGGTCAGGGATAGTCACGGTCCCGGACTCGTCCCTGGAGAAGAATGTGCTAGATATGATTCGGTGGGCCAGACAAAATACAGGGTAAATGATGGAGGAGGCCTTGGCCTTACCTCGAGGATAATGGTCGTGGAGGGTGTGGCGAAACCAAAATATATCGACGTCGAAGTCACGGTGATATCTGTAGGGACGGATAGCGTCGCTCCCTAGAATGGGGAAACCGAAAATGTTATTGATAGTATTCAGGTGGGTGCAGATAGTTCGGTTTCGGACGTGGAAAACGACGATCGATCCTGACTTACATTTGAGGGAGGATAGGAATTCTAGCATGAGGGCGGGGTAAGATACCGCGTGGGTGTTCAAGAAAGCTATCCATCCTAGGTTAGTGAAAAGAGTCTCGACCTCGGAGAAAACTCCGAGATCGATAAGAGTTTGGGCATATGAAAACTTGGTGGAAAGGTGTGAACGTGCGTCGAGTCTATTATAAAAATATTTCTGTTCAAGACTCAAAAAACGGTAACCACGCGGTCCCATCATTGGGTCCTCAGGAGGGATAATTGGTTGGGGTGGGGGTTGTGTAGGCGGTGTAGGAGGAGGACGTGAACTAGGTGGACGTGTGGACTTCTGTCTCTTGCGAGACGGCTCCTCCTCGTGCATGATAGCCTTACCCTTATCTTTTTCCCTGGCCATGATAGTGTGTGATGCAAGTGAATGCAAGATATGACGAATGCACACAATCAATGTCAATTGAGCAAAATAGTAGTACTAGGGCAAATGTAAGAAATAGAGCTAAGGAACGAGTTTACCCAGTAGCGAAGACAATCCTTGCTCGCAAATTACCCAACGCTGTGCAATTGATGGGAGTGTGAAGCCGCGGCATGTCGATTCAACAAATTTTCGAAATGGGGAAGAGCGGCTAGGGTTAGGGCGAAGAGTTGGGTCGAATGAGAGAGAATGAGGGTGGGATTGATGGAGAGAAGGGAGGAGGAAGTGGGGAGATCAGTTGAGAGACAGTGGGGGTCGTTTGGGGGAAGAAGGTGGCCGGTTGAGGAGTGGAGAGACGAAACGACGGAGGAGAGATCGAAGTCGGGTGAGAGAAATGAATCGGGTGAAGGCAGGGGTATTTATAGGGTTTTAGGCAAACCGATTGGGTGAGATCTCACCCGATCGGTTGGGTAAATTTTCGAAAATTTTGTTGAAAAGTAGCTACAGGCGAACCGCGAACCGATCGGTTGGCCGCTTCACAATTTTCCCGAGAGCATCCCTGACTTCACTGGGACAGCCACCCGGCAGAGCTCCAGATCAACCGATCGGTTGAATTAATCACCAAATTTCCCGAGAGCTCTGCTCTTCTCACACGATCTGCCACCCAGTCTCAGCTTGTTCCACCCGAGCGGTTCGCTGATGAACAGATATAGGCCATTGACAGATACGTCCCACCCGATCGGTTGAGGGCTCAACCGATCGGTTGGGGGCTTGTTTCCTGCAAAACATCAAAAATAGCCTAAGTATCTTGACGAAAGCTCCCGTTGCTGAATTTATTCAACAAAATAAGAAAAATAATCCTAAAAATAATCCTAAAAACAAAGACGAGGGTTTAGAACATGGGTTTCCTCCCATGAAGTGTTGTTGTTTAACGTCGTTTGCTCGACGCCCGGTAGATGATTTTCAAGGAGGACGGGGGTGATGCCCAATGTTTGGCATTCATTCAGATGTTGGAGCGGTGGCCTTTGGTGTTGACGGCAGTGATAAGTAGACTTCCTCGACGATCCCCCCGCTGGTGGTATCCGGGGGCTTCTCCCTCACATTGGCATCGACCTCCACTTTTCGTAAGATCCGGATCTCATCAGCGGTAAGCCCCATGGGCTCTTTTCCTTTTCTCCTCGTCGGAGCAGCTTTTTGGAATCCGGGAGGGGTCGTATATGAGAAACCCGCTTCCCGAGTAACTTCTTCCTTCTTCAAACCGACATGCTCTTCAAGGTCCCCCAAGCTGTCCGGGGGGGGGGGGGTTCCTTGAGAGAATTTCTCAGGCCCCAGCTTCTACGGCTCTTTTCTCTTAAACGACCAGCATATTGCAACCAGGTTCAACCGAAGGGTGCTTCATAGATAGCCCCAAGTCAAATTCGACCTTCTGGTCGCCAACATTAAGGGATAGCTTCCCTTTCTTCACATCTATCAGCACGCCAGCGGTGGCCATGAAGGGCCTCCCAAGGATGATGGGTGTATGAGTGTCTTCGGGCATGTCCATCACCACAAAGTCTACCGGCACATGCACTCCACTGATGTTTACTGGTAGGTCGTCTACAATTCCCACCGGATATTTGATCGATCTATCAGCCAGTTGAAGGGTCATACCCGTGGGCTCCAGGTCTCCCATCCCTATCCTCATGTATAGTGACAGGGGCATCAGACTGACGCTCAATCCCAAATCGACGAGCGCCCGATGGATCTTCACTTCCCCAAATAGAACAAGGAATAGAGAAGCTTTTCGGGTCCTTGCTTGGGCGGATTCGCTCGCTGAATGAGAGCGCTGCATTCCGCCGTGAGAACGACCTTTTCCTTTCTGGAACCCCTCGTCACCAAATCCTTTAAGAATTTCGCATAGGAGGGAATTGGCTCTATGGCTTCGAGGAAAGGGATTTGCAATGTCAAATCCTTGACCATAGCAGAGAACTTGCCGTATTTTTCATCAATCTTAGCTTTGGCAAGTCATTGTGGAAAAGGCACAACAGGCTTAAATACTCTCAGGTTCCCCTCCTCGGCCTTCTTCTTCTCTTCTTCAGGGACTCACTCCGGAGTCGTAGTCTTTGGTGACGAAGCTCCGTCGTCATTAGCTTTTTCAATTGGTCGCCCACCGACCAACAGAGCTTCAGGTTCCTTAGCAGGCACTCTTATAGGAATTTGTGTCCCGCTTCTCAAGACGATAGCGGACACATTCGCATGATCATGCGTTAGTGCCAATGTCTAATTCGCCCCCCTTGGATTTAATTCCGGTTGACCCGGTAACTGGTTTTACGCCCTCTGAAGGTTCGCCACCAGCAACCCCAGCTGGGTTACTTGGTCGGTTAGAGCCCTCTGCCCCATCTCCAGCTTCAAGTTGATCTTCTCTTGGTTCGTAATATACTGGGTCAAGAGGGTCTCGACCAGGCTGATAACTCGCTGCTGGCCATATGGTTGTTGCTGCAGTTGCATGGGCTGCTGGTTCCTGGGGGATACTGCTGGTACATTTGTTGTGGCTGCTGCTGTTGCTGATACTGTTGCTGCTGTTGCCGAGGCGGCTGATATACTTGTTGCTACGACTGCTGGGGCTGCTGATACGGTGCCCTATAGCTCAAATTGGGGTGGTTCCCATTATTGGGAGAATAAACCGGATTCGAGCTAGTCCTTGGTGGATACGGCGCATTACTTGTCGGGTTGAAGAAAAGTGTGCTAGCTTGATCCACCGGTGGTGAAATATCACCACCCTCGAAGTCTCCCAGGACTTATGCTTCCACCACTGCTACTTGTTGGGTGCTGGCACCACCAGCTCCTACCATAAGCGCTGAGATCTAGGTCGATAGCAAATTGAATTTGCTAGACAACTTGTCGACGTCCTCGACTCTATGAATGCCTCCAGATCTGGGCGTGGCATGCTCATCGCACCACCGCTCATTGTTTGATGCAATGTTCTCATGAATTTTACCGGCATCTTCTTCACTTCTCGACATAAAGGACCCCCAGCCACTGCGTCCATCGAAGATTTTAGGTCATCCCTCAACCCATTATAGAATAGATTTATAATCTGCCACTTTGGAAGCTCATGATGAGGGCATCTCCGCTGCTTCTCTTTGTATCTCGTCCAAGCTTCGTGCAGGGACTCGTGGCTGGCTTGGAAGAAGGAGGAGATCTCACTCCTCAGCTTCATCGTCTTCCCTGGAGGAAAGAACTTAGTCAAGAAAGCGTTCGAGAGCTTCTCCCAAGTATTGAAGGTGTTCGGGTCCTTTCCCCTAAGCCATTGCTTGGCTTTATCCCGCAGAGAGAAGGGGAATAGCTTCAGTCGGATAGCTTCAGTCGTGACACCATTAATCCTGAATGTGTCACACTTCTCAAGGAAGGAGTCCAGATGTTCAATATGGCTCTCCATGGGTGCCCCAGAAAATTGATCCTGCTGGATCCACGTCACTAACGACGACTTAAGCTCGAAGCTCTGGGCTGCAATAGCCGGAGGTTGGATGGAGGAGGTGGACTCGATGGATGGCATCGAGTACTCCAGCAGGGACTTCTGCGGTGGGGTATTCTCTCACATGGCTGCAGACTCTTCTCTTCTTCTCTTCTCTGGGTTCAGACGCCTCACGGTGGCGTTGATTTTTGGATCTAAAGGAATCAAGTTGTCGAGACTCCTTGTATTCCTGCGCATGAAAAATCACAAACACCCCGTAAAGAAAGTATGGTATGGAAACAAATAAAAACAGAAAATAAAAATAGAAAATAGAAAATGAAAATGAAGAATGCGAAAATTATCGCGAGGTGAAGATGTGAGCAAGACTCAAGGGTTCAATGGGTCCTAAAATAAACAAGCATGTTGCCTCCCCGGCAACCGCGCCATAAAGCTTGACGTCCCCTAATTTTTGAGCATAAAAGTGCAATAGGATTGGGGATACCAGATTTAAATATTTATACCGCAAGCGCACGGTGTTGTAGTGTGGCTTGGGGGTTGAACACAGGGAGGCGTGTGTTGTGCTTCTGTCAAAGAGGAACCGGTTCACCCTATGGGTGAGCTAGCCCGTACGATCGATGGTTTGTCACAAAATGTAAATGCGGAGGATAAACGATATAAAAGGAAACCTAGGACTTCAGTTTCCACCCTATCATGTGTTCTCTCTATTACGACCTACGGATAAGAATACGATTGGATTTAGGGTTTAGTGGTGAGACGTTGCCTCTAAGAGTGATACCAGCGTCCCATGGGCCCGATATTCTGGTCGATGCCCAGGATGATACACTGGACTACCCTGGTTCGGTCGGTGGGCATTCCCATGTCCATCAACACCTACCGACTCCAGGAGCACTAAGCTCGCAACGATTACTCCCAACATCTCATCCTGCCGTTTCCACGCGCAAGGATTCAATGTCTACGCTAAGGGCGTGACCTGTGACTAGGGAGTCAACCGCCAAGTTTATTCCCCCTTGGCCCGACGGTCAAAGGCGGTCTTTTTCCCGCCAATGACAATGAATCACCCCGCGTAACCATATAAATTCCTAATCCCTATCAAAATCCTAATCCTATGGACACATTATGGAGAACCCACGAAGGGGTTTCCACCAAAATCCAAGATTTGGGAACTACTCTCAAATCATAGCTAAAAAGCAATCTAAATGAAAATCAACCGTAGAAATCATGATCAAGCGATTGAAATGAGGTAGTAGAAAATCTATAAAGATAGTATTAAAGTTTGAAAGCAATCAGAAGACTTACAAAATGCAATAAAATTTCAGCCGTCACCGTACAAGAAAAAGATAGAAAAAATAACAACTCCCCTTTTTGAAACATAGGGCAACTATTTATACAAATCTACATCACCCGATCGATTGAAGCATCAACCGATCGGGTGAGCTGCTTGATGCTTCGGCCGTCGGCTTCGGGAGCTTCAACCGGGCGCTGAGGAGAGCGGGTGAAGTGAGCGGGTCGTCGATTGGAGAGATGCAGCATCAGGTGAACCGATCGGTTGAGTATTCAACCGATCGGTTGGAATTGTCACCAAAAAGGCAGAGAACACTGACGATTTGGCACGATCAGTGAACCAGTCGGTTGAGCTCTCCGGGTCATCATTTGGAAAAATCAGCTACAGATGAACCGATGGGTGAGATGTCACCCGATCGGTTGGAATTCAGCTCCAAATGGCTGACAGCTCTGTTGCATTGAACCGGTCGACGAACCGGTCGGTTGAGCTGCTCCTCACTCCAGCCTCCGTCCGGGTCGGACACACGTGCATCACCCGATCGGTTGGCTGTTTCCAACCGATCGGTTGAGGGCTGAAAAATAGCAATCTTCGTCGTTTGACCCCTGGATTGCGTGTGACTCCTCTCGTTGCTCCGGGGACTCATGATATCTTCGTTATATGTCCCCTACGCTGGCAATCTCCTGCAAATACATAAAAACACAAAGAAGTGAAAGAAACCTAGAAATCACAAGAAAATGGATACGGGACGACGGAAAACAACGGAAAAACACAAAGAAGACGTGCATGAATATATAAAATATAAACGCACGTCAAGATGAAAACAAATTTTGCTTTTCCTATTAAAATTTCTCCATCATCCTTATCATCTCCTCTTAATTAATAGCATGCCAAGTGTGTGCTAATGTGGCACGTGTAGGCTTACTGAGCTTAAGATTGTGACACCTAGTGAGGCTTGTGTCATCTTATGAAAAATTGAATTTTGATTTTTTTTAAGAAAATAGAAATATCCCCACTAATACCTTATACGTACTATGCATCATGTATTACACCAAATACTTTATATATTACACATCTAATAATGTTTAAATATATTTAAAAATTCTTTTAGTAATATAAATTTTTTAGAAAAATTAGGAAAAATCACTAAAAATACATAAAGACATACATGTATAAATACGATCGAAAAAATATTTACATAATATCCGCTTGTATGAAAACATGGTATTACAAGTATAAAATTTCTCAGTATTTTTATGACATTTCCCTTATTTTTTGGGATGATAAAATTATTTTTAACTAATTTTTAAACATCATTGGATTTAATTAAGTGAGGTATTTGGTGGAATACTAGTATTGAGAGGGTATATAGTATTAAACCAAGTATTCCTATTTATTAGAAATGGACATATTTAAAATACCTAATAGAGACACCTCCTACTTTGAGGTGTCATTACCTCCTAAATCCCCACCTACATTGGACACATGGCATTAGGAGAGAGAGGGGAGTGAATATGATTAAGAGGGGATTAAAAAGAGAAAAATTAAGAGAAAAAGAAGAAAAAAGGGAAAAGAAATTGGAAAACATCCCTCACTCTCATCTCCTGCTCACGCACGAATCAACAGACCCCTTGCTGACTTCGTTCTTCCACCGAAACCAAGCCCAAACCCAATTGAAACAATCATTTTGGAGGAGGGGATAGCTTTTCAGAAGGTCTTCAAGTAGAAGAAGGGCCAAAGACTGATTGAAGGACTCAAGGAGGTATGAATCTTAACTAAACTAGTTAGGGTTTAGCTTAAATTGAGTAGAAATGCATTTATGATTTTGTAGAAATTGACAGTAGTATGATGCAACACGGCCGTGTCATGGTTGTTTCGCTGATGACACGGTCGAGTCTAGGTAATGTCGTGGAAGTTTCGACCAACAGTAGCATCTAACAGTCGTTCCTTGACCGTGTTGCTGTCTGCGTAAAAGTTTAGCCCCACACATCTGTGTCGACTTAGACACGATCTTGTCGCCCCCTTAGTTTACACAGTCGTATCAACGTATACATGACATATGACTTTGACTAATTCCCGAACGACATGGTCGTGTCGAATGTGAAACGACCGTGTCGAATGAAGCAGTCAACTTAACCGTAGTTCTTCCACACGACCGTGTGACCTACCAAACGGTCATGCAGGAATGCCTGGGTATGCCTTTTGAGCCTTAGACTGACGGACTCCATACTGTCGTGTAAATTACCCCAAACAATCCTGTGATTACCTTCCTTAGCTTTTAATTGCTTTGCTTCACACGATTGTGTGAGCAGGCCAAACAACCGTGTGGCCTAGTTTTCCAGAGACAGATTTAAAGTTCATCTTCATTGCTATGGTTATGTTACCAAGTTGTGCAAATCTCATGCTAAAGATGTGTTTCATGTGATGATTATCTTTCAGTTCATATGTTAAATAAATGCCCGTTCCAATTACGAGTGAGGATCACATGATGTTGTATCTTATCACTCATGCTTCATATGTAAGAAAAAGAATGTCATGTTATTTAGATATGGGGAAATTGTCCTTGATAAGAGCATGTGCATTGAAATGAACCAATGAACCTAAAGAAAGGTCCATGGAATGGAAATGAATGTAAATGCGGTAATGAGATCGTCGAAATGAGACAATTGATGTAATGAAGTAACAACTGTGAGTGAGATGAGCGTATTATGTCTGGAATTCTCAATCCATTCAAAAAATAGGTGAGATTTCAAACACGGGTTTGGGGGAAACATGTTTAAAATGTAGGCGTTAAGGAGTGGACATTGATTTGTAGTCTCACTCGCACTCCTAACAGCCAATATGGAGAGTGGACAGGGTCAGTGGGTGTACTCGTGATGCACCATAAGGTAGAGGAGTACCACCATCGCACTCCCGAAACAGGGGAGTTATGAGAGGCCCCTACAGTGCTCGTGTCACTGTTGGGGGTAACACTGTGTTCACCCACCCTGGATGAAGTCCAGCTCCTTAAGTGTCCTACAATTTACATGGGTTTCCAAATATTTAACTAAATGTAAACTTTAAACTAATGTCATCAACTTATGAATATTGTTACTTCATGTTCTCATATTACTCAACTTTACCATTCAGTACATGCATGGTGTGATATGATTCATTTATGTATTTTCTGTGGACATGAATACTTCAGTGGATCGACCCCTTTAGTTAGGTAGACCGGTTCTAAAACTAGGTCCTAGCTAGTTTAGTTAGGTTTTCATACTGGGTCAAACGTTGATGTGTCCTATTTACTTTTCCAGGGATAGGAGCAGGTCAGTTGGTACAGGAGTAGTCTTAGGAGCACGCTTCCCATACCGAGGTACAGATGGAGCCCTCTACGGTCGATCTTGTTCAGTTAGATTGCCCTGGGGTAGACTAGTGAGTGAGTTGTACTGCGTGAGGCCCTTTTGTCTTTTTGTGGGTTGGGTTTTCTTTCACTTTACCCCACTTTTTTACCCCCTGAATAGACAATGTATGTGTAATGTATCTTGTTTAATATGAGGTAAAGTTTAATATTTTCCTTTCAGTATCTATGGATTTAAATTTTGTTGGAGCACTTTACTTTTCCTTTCTATATTATTAAGTTTGTCGTAGTGGCCTGAGTATACGGTTTAACTTAATCACAATTAATGCTTAGTAGTATTTGGAATAAGGGCTCAAAGCCCTACGATTGAATACTATGGCGGCCTTTCATGCAACGTATCTGTCGTATTTGGGAGACCGGGGCATGCCATGGTTTTTGTGGTGGCCCATGCAGGTCTGCTCACATTGCGATATATGTAAGAGTAGTTCGAATGAAGATCTAACATTGTAATACGTTATCCTTGATCTGAACCATATTATTCTGTTCCTTCCTGCAGTATGGATAGCTGGAACAGATGTCTGGGAATGTGACATCCGCATCTGATATGGCTTCGCCTGAGTCGTCTCTGATGGAGAAGGTTCTGATGGGGATTCTTGAGCATCTGAGTCAGTAGGATAAGAAGCTGGCCAGTATTCTGACTCAGAAGACAGGAGGCTTCAAGCAATTCAGAGCGATACATCTTAAGTCTTTCTCGGGAATGGAGAGCCCTCTGGGGGTTGATGAGTGGTTGAGACACACAGAGGATGATTTGATCGCGGTATGTTATCCACGAGATGGTTGGGTGGATGCCACGAAGATGCAGTTGACGCATCAAATAGAGATTGGTGGGATGCATAGGAGCTTCATTTGATAGACCCATTTCTTGGGAGAAGTTTAAGGAACTTTTCGAGGCTCAGTTTCTTCTGAAGACAAAGAAGGATGAGTTACGTATACGTTTTGAGCACTTGACTCAGGGATGACGTAGTGTGGA
This sequence comes from Scilla litardierei, assembly GCA_030789695.1. Taxonomy (NCBI): domain Eukaryota; kingdom Viridiplantae; phylum Streptophyta; class Magnoliopsida; order Asparagales; family Asparagaceae; genus Scilla; species Scilla litardierei. The sequence continues at coordinate 116,549,435 of CM061134.1, forward strand.
TGCATATGACGTCGAGTTTTCATTGTTGAGCAAGTTTGCCCCGGAATTGGTGAAGATAGATGCTACCAGAGCTAGATGATTTAGGATGGGACTTGACCCGGAGTTTAGAGAGCCATGTCCACACTTGACCTGTCTACACATGAGGCCGTGCTGAAGGCGGTCAGGATGCATGAGACACATCTGAAGAGTGTAGGGAAGGCACCTATAGCAGCAGATAGATGCCCTACAAGACATCAGAGGATTTTTATTCTAAGCCAGTACAGACTACTCAGTTCCGGAGGCCTGGAGTACCATCAGCCCTATAGAGGCAAGTGTCTTGCCAATACTGTGGCAAGCATGGGCATGAGAAGAAGGATTGCAGATCTCTTTCCAGGCAGTGCTTCACTTGTGGTATGACCGTGCATATCTATATCCGCTGCAGAGCCAGTCTTCTGGATCAATTGCACCAATGGCAACTAGGCCGATGTAGTAGATGACCCTTCCGCCGCTCCACAGAGGCGTTCACTTCCAGCACCACTAGGTCCTAGTTATATAGCTCCTAGAGGAACACCTTTGCCTACTCATCAGTAGACCTTTAGGAAGGCAGCTCTGAAGCATTAGGCCTTTACCATGACAGCTGTGGAGGCGGAGGATACCGGGCGTGTTATCACTGGTATTACTCAAACATTTATTTAAGTTATGCTTGTCTTTCTATCCTTCTTTTAGCATTGAATGTTATTTGCTATTATTAGGATGTTAGACCCTTATTCTAGTCTTATATTATTTTTCTTAGGAATTGTTAGAGTTGCATCCTTTCTCGCTTTATGACTTTTTGATTCGGTGGCTTCTCATTGTTTCTTGTCCCAAACATTCGTGGCTAGACATTGTATAGTGGTAGATTCATTTGCCACCAGTTGGAATATCCACACAGGAAATGCAGTGCTCCGTAGTTCATCCAGATGCTGTTATTGTCATGTGGAGATTTGTGGGCGAGAATTGTATGCTGATTTTTTAGTAATAGAGATGACCGATTTTGAAGCAGTGTTTGGGATGGATTGGTTATGGATGTTCTATGTCACCATAGATTGTAGACTTAGGAGGATAGTATTCCAGATACCAGACCACCCAGAGTTTGAGTTTATTTGTGGCAGTAGTTCATGATCACTCCTTATTTTACACCTTTTTCTGCATGTTTTCATGTCATTTTGATCGCCTATATTGTGTTTTCCATGATTATTGGACGATATCACAGTGCTTTTCACTATTTCTTGTTTTTGTCGTATTTCAGGAGATATGTAGAGATTTAGAGCGAAAATGAGATCAAAGGATTTTTACGCACATTGGAGCGTCACCCACAGCTTATTTGAGGAGTTAGCAGCGCTAGTGGATGAGCGGAAGAGGAAGAAATTCGATAGAATCAACGAGGAGATGATGAGGAGAAGAAAAGAGCCCAGAGACAGCTCACTCGGTCGAACAGCCAGCTCACTCGGCCGAGTGAAGAACTGTACTCGGCCGAGTGAAACAGATACGTACAGCCAATTTTCAGAGTTCACTCGGCCGAACAAGAAAGTTCACTCGGCCGAGTAAGAAAGCTCACTCACCCGAGTGGAACAAGGATTTTCTCCCGAGAAGCGGCCAAGTTACTGGAAATTCTGAGAAGACCCACTCGACCGAGCAAGATTGCTCACTCGGCCGAGTAAGAAGCCCACTTGCCCGAGTCGGTCAGAGCGACAGACCCCTAAATTTCCTAGACTCTCTGTTTTTATTGGGTCTGTCACTCGGCCGAGTCACATAGGTCACTCGGCCGAGTGACGCAGTCCGACTACTACGCAAATTGGGATTTCTGGGCTGAGCAGGGACAAATCTGTCAGGATTTTTTGGAAGAATTTGGCTTGTATTTAAACCTAGTTTTATCCCTAGTTTTAGGAGAGACTTCTATTATTTTTTTGACGGCTATTCCTTTTGTAAATCTCAGCTGGAGATCATAGGCGACAATTTTGGTTTGTTCTTTCTTGCTAAAACTCTTATTTTTATGAATTGTTTCTTCTCTACTATGAATTGTGCTATGATCCTATTCTCTATTTCTAAGATTTCCATAATGATTTATGAGTAGTTTCGTCGTTTTAGGGCATGTGGATGAACCCTATGAACCCGATCTTTGAATTGTGATGAATGAATAGAATTGTTGCTAGGATTGATGAAAGGTTAGGTTGTGATTGATTTATTACGAGTAGCTAAGAATTTTCATCGATTAGGATTTGCAAGAGATTGGATCCAAATTGATGGGAAAGCCTAGATATTTGATTTAGGTTTATAATTGAGATTCTCTAGATTTGGTTTGCAAGAGATTGGACCAAAGCTAGGATTTTTATGATAAATCTATACTAATATTCGTTTGCAAGAGATTGGACGAATACGAACTATCATAACCTAGGTCATAGCTCGAGTTTGCATGAGAGTGGGCTTGAGTTGCGATTGGACGATGATGTCGATCTTCACGTTAGTGGCTTGGGTTAGGGTTTGCACGAGAGTGGGACCTAATCTAAGTTGCTATAGACCGGCAATAGCGCGAGAGCGTGAGCTTGGTTCTACATTAAGTTGTGACTAGTTCACCTACATTCAAGCATTGCAACATTGATATTCATGATCCACAAGGATAAGAGACGATCGGTAGTGGGGATTTTCTATCCCTAGACATTTTATTATATTAAATTCTATTTGCTATTTGAATGATTGTAACATTACTATCAAGACTATTCTTATTCCATCGATAGCTAGGTGATCAAAGTATGATACTGTCAATTTTACTCCTTGAGTTCGATACCCGCTCGCCACTACGGCGTACGCTTGCGGTAAAACTACAGTCGTTTTCCAGGTGTATATCCGGGCGCGATCAAGTTTTTGGCACCGTTGTCGGGGAGGCGACGGTATTTTAGTTTCTTTACTTAGTTATTTATTTTTATTTTTATTATTTTTACCTTTTTGATTTCTCTATCAAGCTAACAATTCCATCAAGACTCTCTTTTTCTATGCATATACACTAGATCGAAGGCACATCAAGAAGACATATTATTTTATCCAGAGATCGAGTGTACGACAAGGAGGCTTAGAGCCGAGAGGAGATTTGATATAGAGGAAGATCATATGACTGCTCCGGAGACACCAGAGGAGTTAGCGGCATGCATGGCTAGGCTTGTTGACGTCCCCTAGTTTTGAAGCATAAGAGTGTGCAATAGGATTGGGGATACCAGATTTAAATATTTATACCACAAGCGCACGGTGTTGTAGTGTGGCTTGGGGGTCGAACACAGGGAGGCGTGGTTGTGCTTGTATCAGAGAGGAACCGGTTCACCCGATAGGTGAGCTAGCTCGAACGATCGATGGTTGTCACGGAAAATGAATGCGAGGGATAAACAGTATAAAAGGAAACCTAGGACTTCAGTTTCCACCCTATCATGAGTTCTCGCTATTACGACCTACGGATAGGAAAACGATCGGAATTAGGGTTTAGTGGTGAGACGTTGCCTCTAAGAGTGATACCAGCATCCCATAGGCCCGATATTCCGGTCGATGCCCAGGATGATATGCCGGATTACCCGGGTTCGGCCGGTGGGCTTTCCCATGTCCGTTAACACCGACCGACTCTGGGAGCACTAAGCTCACAATGATAACTCCCAACATCTCATCCTGCCGTTCCCATGTGCTAGGATTCAATGTCTACGCTAAGGGCGTGAGCTGTGGCTAGGGAGTCAACCTCCAAGTTTATTCCCCCTTGACCCTACGGTCCAAGGAGGTCTTTTTCCCGCCGATAACAATGAAACACTCCGTGTAACCGTCTAAATTCCTAATCCCTTTCGAAATCCTAGTCCTATGGACGCATTAGGGAGAACCCACGAAGGGGTTTCCACCAAAATCCCAGATTTGGGAACTACTCACAAATCATAGCTACAAAGCAATCAAAATGAAAATCAATCATAGAAATCATGATCAGGCGATTGAAAGGAAGTAGTAGCAATGCTATAAAGATAGTATTAAAGTTTAAAAGCAATCAGAAGACTTACAAAAAGCGATAAAATTCCAGCCGTCACCGTACAAGAAAAAGACAGAAAAAATAACAACTCCAGTTTTCAGAAACCTAGGGCAACTATATATACAAATCGACGTCACCCGATCGGTTGAAGCATTAACCGATCGAGTGAGCTGCTTGATGCTTCAGCCGTCGGCTTCGAGAACTTCAACCGGGCGCTGAGGAGAACGGGTGGAGCGAGCGGGTCGTCGATTTGAAGAGATTCAGCATCAGGTCAACCGATCGGTTGACTATTCAACCGATCGGTTGGAATTGTAGACAAAAAAATACAAAGAAGTCTGTCGATTTGGCACGGTCAGCGAACCATCGGTTTAGCTCTCCGGGTCGTCGCTTGGAAAATCAGCTACAGACGAACCGATCGGGTGAGATATCACCCGATCGGTTGGAATTCAGCTCTAAATGGCCGAGAACTCTGTTGTATTCAACCGGTCGGTGAACCGGTCTGTTGGGCTGCACTTCACTTCAGCTTCCGTCCGGGTCGGACACGCATGCATCACCCGATCGGTTGGCTGTGTCCAACTGATCGGTTGAGGGCTGAAAAATAGCAATCTTCATCGTTTGACCCACTGGATCACGCGTGACTCCTCCCGTTGCTCCGGGGATTCATGATATCTTCGTTATATATCCCCTACACTGGCAATCTCCTACAAATACACAAAAACACAAAGAAGTGAAAGAAAACTAAAAATCCCAAGAAAATGGGCACGGGACGACCGAAAACAACGGAAAAACACAAAGAAGACGTGTGTGAATATATAAAATATAAACACACGTCAAAATCCCCCAAGCTGAACCCTTCCTCGTCCTCGAGGAAGACGAGTGAGAGTAGGAGCTCGGAGGGAGAAAATAGAGAGAGAGAAAGAGAAATCAAAATCCTAAATCGCCCGTCAGAGCCAACAAAATCAGACACGCCACACTAAACAAGCATACGACAAAACACATCACTAAACCAAGGAGATATGGGTCCAAACAAGTGTCGTGGGCCCACGCGGTGAAGCGCGAGTGAGTGTGGTCGCGTGCTAGGAGACGGTGACACTATATACATTGTGCAGTAAAGCTCCATATACACATATCCAAGGAAAGACCCAAATATCGATTCGATTTGAAATAAGCGGTGAATATATAGCTCAAGCATGCATGAGAACAGAGTAAGAATCGAAACGTATCATGCGTCAGAGACTCCACATCTAGGGACTGGGAAATCACCACACTGTCGCCTAGATAATAGCTAGAAAGTTCCTATTCCAAGTGTTTTCGAAAACGATGGAGGTTGAGAAGATGTGGAGTAGAACACTCGGTGCAAATTCTCGCCTTCCCTTTATTCTCGGTAGGTGGGAAAATATTCACACAAGAATTTTTTTTGGGTTTTGGATATATGTATTTTTGGATTTTTGGCTACATATATATATATATATATATATATATATATATATATATATATATATATATATATATATATGGAAAGTTATACAATCGTTTCTCTCTCCTTTCGTTTTTAGAGTGAGAAGCTCCGGGGCGACTTCGAGCGCTGCGATCTTCGCCGGCCGCTTTTGCGGCTGGCTCGGCGGCGATCTGATCTGCTGGTCGATCTCCGGGCGCCTCTGCCTTTTTTTTCGACTTTCGCACTCAGATCTACGTTCTTGACCGGCGTGATTGCTCCTCGATCTGGATCTGAACTTCGAATCTAGATCTGAGGAAGGCGACTGCGAGAGGGTGACTTTGAGAAAGGTGTTGTTGAAGGCTGTGGAGCGCTGTGTCTTCTCTTCGGTGTCTGGGATCTTCCGACGCCGTGAGATCTTCGGTGCTTTTGGTCGGATCGAGATCTCACCGTGAGATCTCGGTCCGGTGGTAAGTCCTCTGCTTGCTATATTCTCTGGTGATTCCTGGATCTCGATCTCGCTAATCTCCCTTTTGTTTCGTTTGGTGTTTGGCGCTTCTGAGATCTGTGGCGGTTGCTGAGTCCTTGCTCGGAGTTGTCACTGCATCCTCTTGGAGAATTACATCACTGTGCTTCATCGATTGTAGGATCAAGATCTATCTACAGATCTTGATCCTAGGGTGAGTCACTCAGGATCCTGTGATTTGGTATATTTTTGTCTCGTGCTTCTCCCTCTAACTATCTTCGTCTTGGCTGACGGCGAGCTCCGATCAATGGAGAATGACGATTTAGCTGGAGGCTGGAAGGAAGTGGCAAAGAGAAGCAACAGAACCTCTGCTGCAGGACCTATGCGAGATGCTGCAAGGAACCTGGAGGGGAAAGCTAACAAGAAAATGGATGCACGTAAGGTGTTCGAAAGGAGGGCGCTGAGGCCAAAGACCCCGTTAATGATCAGTGCTAATGCTGAAAAGAAATCGTGGTCTGAAATCTACTTTAACAGCAAGAGCTTGTCCAGCTCCCTTGGCATGACGTTCATTCCCCCAGAACTTGATGAAGACGGAGCTGCGGTAGCCGTACTATCTGAGGAAATGTTGGCTGAGGGGATTGAACGTTGGGAGAACACTGTTGTAGGATATGTGGTGGGCGACATCCCTTACTACGGGCAAATTAAGGCCTGGGCGATGCGGATGTGGAAGATCAAGGGTGAGGTTACCATCTTTTCTCGTGATAACGGTTTCTTTTTCTTCCGTTTTGGATCCAAGGAAGACAGGGACGTGGTTCTGCATGGCGGTCCCTGGCTGTTCGACGGACGGCTCGTCGTATTGCAGAGGTGGAGCGCGGAGGCAGGTTTCGAGCGAGACTTGCTCACAGCAGTGCCTATTTGGGTCCGGTTCCCCAACCTCCCTACCAACCTGTGGACACTGCGAATTCTCAACGCCATCGCAAGTGTCGTCGGCATTCCCATATGTTTGGATCAGGCGACGGCGAGACTGGAGAGGCTCTCGTATGCCAGATGTTTGATTGAGGTCAGAGCAGAGATCGAACTTCCAAGGTCCATCACTGTTCAGCTCGGAGATAAAGCGTCTATTGAAGTCGGAGTCAGGTACGAATGCGAACCTCCTCGCTGCGCCAATTGTATTTGCTTTGGGCACAACCTTGGGCAATGTCCTTTTGTCAAAAATGTGGAGAAGACGAAGGACATTCGTCTTGCTGAAGGGAAGATTGTTACTCAGCTTGTTACCCAGACTTCTGTTGGTCTGGAGGATGCCGAAGTTTGTAATAATGAGGAGGGGTCGGTTGCTGAAGGCAATGTAAAACAGGTGGAGGGAGTGTGTAATAGGGAGAGTAAGGCTGGTACTGAAGATGGGGTGTGTAATCAGACATCTGTTAGTCTGAAGGGATCGGATTACTGTAGTAAGGTGATAGGGGGCAGTATTGAAGGTGATGTCCTCAGGGAGAGAACGTCATGTAATAGAGAAATGGGGTCATGTACGGGAGACGGAGAGGGGGCTCTGTCGGATATATCTGCTGAAGGCGATGATAGGAATCGCTTGTACTCTTGTAAAAATGGGGAGGATTTGGGTGATGTTGTCAAAGCAGCCGATGTAGCTGCTGCTGGACTTGATGTAAAGAGGAGCCTGGCTGCGTCCAGTGCCAGCGTGGGTGGATGTAATGAGACGGAGAAAGGCACGACTATGCTCGGGAATCGGCAGATCATTCAGGTCCTGAAGAAAAGTGCAATGCAGTTTTTTGGATCAGTCGCTGAACTGGATGGGAGCAGGAGCATATCGGATGGGCGCAGCGGATGCAAGGTTGTTGGGAGCAATGAAGGCTTGGCTGTTGGGAGCAGGGGGATAAAAGCTAATGGGAATAGTGGAGGCCTGACTGAGGAATGCAGCGGAGGCTTGGGTGATGGGAGTAGCTGCAGCAAGGCTATGGGACACAATAGGGGATCTTCAGGTGCCAACTCTGTCCGTGATACGACGAGCAGTACGGGGGAAGTCTGTATGATGTATGATAAAGAAATCCTCCTAGCGGAGCCTAGTGGTGTGAGGGTGGATGAGGACCCGTGTAATAATGAGGGATATCCCTTTAATGATAATGGGGGGGAGGGGTCGGGGGTCTCAAAGGCCATAGGGCACACGGCACATGCCAAGCCCCCCTCAGCTAGCACTAACACTAAGACAATGACTCCTCACGAGGCCAAACAGTTAGACGCCAATCCGTTTAATCCCTTATTAAAGTGAAATAGGCCTCGAACAGGAGCATCATTACTTAATAATTCGGGTGATAGCATAGATCCCGACGAGGAACCTGAGGATATAACCATCATCAATGAAGCCTGGTATGAGGAACAAGCTGAATTAAAGCAAAGAAGCACGGAGAAGAAAAAATTAAAGAGCAATGGGGGGCCTTCTAAAGGTACCCGTAAAAGCGCTAGAATTATTGAGGATGTTGGACATCCTTCTTCCACCACACAATGACCTTGCTCGTTTGGAACACTCGGGGGCTCAATAACGTCGCTAGGCGCAATGAGCTCAAATTCCGGGTTCGCAAGCATACGCCCTCTATGGTTGGCCTTCTTGAGACTAAAGTTGTTAGCAACAACGCCCATAGAATTACTAAGTGTTTCCCCAAGAATTGGATGTCTTTTGACAATCGGTCCTCTCACCATAATGGGCGCATTGTCATCTTATACAATCCTGATATTTGGAAATGCATTGTTGATGAGTCGAAGGCTCAACACATTTCCTTAATATGTAGCAACGCTGCGGGCTTTACTATGGTTGCAACTATGGTCTATGCTTCCAATTCATATCAAGAGCGCAGAAGCCTTTGGAAGGACATTGTGGTTGCTGCTACTAAATATAGAAGTACCCCTTGGATTATTGCTGGGGACTTCAACTGTGTCAGATACTCTATGGAGAAAGTGGGAGGGAGGTTGATTGAGGGACATGTTGTTGATGAATTCAATGATTGCATTAACGCCAGCGCCCTAATGGATCTCAAAACCGTTGGTAACACCCTGAGTTGGTCTAATCGTAGCATTGGTCAACGTCGTATTACGGCCACTCTGGATAGATCTTTCTGCAATAGCTCCTGGATCGATGTGCTCACATCCTCTTATTGCGAGTATAGTGCTGGTGGTTCTAGTGATCATTCAATTCTCATCATCCATCCCCATAGAGCTGGGGGGTCTGATCCTAAACCATTCAAATTCTTCAATGCTTGGCAGCGCAGCTCTGAGTTTCTTAAAGTATTGAAGGAGCATTGGCATATCAAGGTTAGTGGTTGCCCGATGATAAGACTTGTGACCAAAATCAAGAACCTGAAAATTGGTCTTAAAAGTTTTGGGGCTGTTTTTAGAGAGGCCAATGATGTTTCTAGACTGCGTACTGAACTTGATGTGATTCAGAATGATCCCCTTCTGAGGTCTTGTGATGAGTTGCAAAAAAGGAGCATACTCTTATTAATCAGTTTGCTGAAGCTATTGATATTGAGGAATCTATCCTTAAACAAAAAAGTAGGCAAGATTGGCTTCATCTTGGTGATTGTAACTCCCGTTTTTTCTATACCGCTATGAGGGCTAGGCAAAGTCACAATAATCTTGGGCATCTTATTTCTGCTGATGGCTCCCAGAATATTGAGCTGCTGAAAGTTGAGGCTCCTAAATTCTACTCTAGCTTATATAATCAAGATAATTACTGGAGGGTCTTTCCTTGTCTTACCGCCAAAAGGGTTCTTACTACAACTGCTGCTGATTGGGTTGAGAGACCTGTGCGTGCTGAGGAAGTCAAAAACGCCGTTTTTCAAATTGGGGCTGATAAAGCCCCTGGTCCTGATGGTTTCAATGGGTTCTTTTATCAAAATTCTTGGGATGTCATTGGCAATGATGTTACCAAAGCGGTTCTCAACTTCTTCAAATCTGGAAAAAATCTTTCGCTAGATTAATCACACATTCCTTACCCTCATTCCTAAGAGCGCCAATGCCTCTGGGCTTGGGGACTATAGACCGATATCTTGCTGCAATGTATTATATAAGATCATAAGCAAAGTTCTCTGCAATCGCTTGAGTAGAGCCGTTATTGAGCTCATTTCTCCCAATCAAGCGGCCTTCCTACAGGATCGGTTGCTGGCTGATTGTGCGTTGCTTGCTCATGAGCATATTCGGGGGTTCAATAATCCTATGGGAGCTCGGGCCTGTCTCAAATTGGATCTTCGCAAAGCCTTTGATAGTGTTAACAGAGAATTTATCTATTATATGCTTCATCGGATGGGGTTCAAACACAGGTTTATAAGCTGGATTTGTGAGTGTATTTCTACTCCCTCATTCTCTGTCATGGTCAATGGTTCCCCCTATGGTATGTTCCAGTCGAATAGGGGGCTAAGGCAAGGAGACCCGCTTTCCCCTTATCTCTTTGTGATTGTTATGGAGGCCTTCTCCCTCCTTATGGCCAATGCCAATGCTACCCGTTCTATCATGCCTATGCATAGAGCTGGGGCGGTCACTCATCTGCTATTCGCTGATGACTTGTTAGTCTTTTGCCGTGCTAATTCTAAGTCTTTTGAGGGGCTGAGAGACCTCCTCACTACGTTCAATTCCTTCACTGGCCTTGAGGTAAACTGGAATAAAAGTGCTGGCATTTTTAGCAAAGGTGTCAAGGAACCGGATATTCTTGCTGATATTTTGGGTATTCGTCGTGTGCAATCCTTATCCACTTACTTGGGTCTTCCCCTCTCTCCCAAGTATCCTAATGCCTCCATGTATGATCGGTTGATTGATAAATGTAAGAGCAGGCTTCAGGGGTGGACTTCATCCTTGCTTTCTATTGCTGGGCGCATTGAGCTTGTCAGATCTGTAATCTATGGCATGGTCAGTTTTTGGATGCAGGCTTCCGGATGCCTAAGTCTGTCCTCCGCACTTTTACTCCCATATGCAGAAGATTTATCTGGGGGAAAAATCATCTTTGGGCTTGGAATGATTTGTGTGCTCCCAAATATGAAGGGGGCGTGGGGATCATAAGCTTTGATGAGCTTAACAATGCTTATGGTGTGAAAATGACATGGCGCATGCTTACTCATAAAGGTATTTGGGCTTCCCATATGAGAAACCAGTATCTGAGTAATAAGGGGTTCTTTCAGGCCAAGGCTCATCCTATGCAATCTGGGACCTGGAAATTTATTCTTCATTGTCGTGAGTTCACCAAAAAACTGACCAAGCGCATTGTCAGGGATGGTACTTCTACTCTTTTTTGGTATGATAACTGGCTGCCCTGTAGTCCTCTTAGTGATACTTATTCTGTCCCTGTGGGGGAGGAGGGATATATGATTAGTGACTATTGGGCTGATGGGGCTTGGGCGGACAACATTTCTCTTCTGCATGTTCGTCATATTATCAGTACGGTGAAACTGATTTCTGGCAATGACTCCTGGTCCTGGGTTAATAAGTCTCCTTCCTTACATAATGCTTGGGATGGATTGCGGGTAATAAAGCCTCTTTTCCCTTACTACAAGGTGGTCTGGTTCCAGGGGCACATCCCCAAGATGGCCATCAACTTATTGCGAGCTTTCCATGGGAAACTTCTTACCCGGGATAAGCTCGTGCAATGGGGAGTGCCTACTTCTCCTTTCTGTGCATTATGCTCTGATAATATTCATGAAGATATGGATCACATATTTTTTGAATGCAGCTATACTAACTACCTCCTTTGCAGGAGTTTCCTTAAAATGGGGGTCACTACTCTCTTGCCTACTTCTCTAGTAGGAATTGGCGATCTGATTCTTTCACAGTTTCATACCAAGGACAATATGGGTAGGTTGGTCAGGACGGTTCTTGCTACTTTGACTTGGCATATCTGGAGAGAGCGAAACAGGAGGATCTTTAAGGGTACTAGTCAGATGCAGACTCTGCTATTTGAGAACATTATGGATGATGTCAGAATTGCCTTGAGGCATGTGGATTGGTGCCAGGATGATGGTATTGCCCCTTTGAATTGGGGTCTATTAGAATAGGCTGTATATTCATGTATTCTTTTCTGTTCTGACCTATGGATAGCGGAAGGTGCTATGTATTGTTTGGGGTAAATGGCGCCTGTGCCTTTATCCCACATTACTCGCATCCTTCTTCCATCCATGAGTGTCTTGTATTTTTACACGTTACTCAATAAAGACGCAAAGAATATTCTCCAAATATATATATATATATATATATATATATATATATATATATATATATATATATATATATATAAACCGTTCTCTCTCTTCCGTTTTTAGAGTGAGAAGCTCCAGGGCTGAGCGATCTTAGGGGGGAGACCGCCGGCCGCTTTGCGACGGGCGTCGGAAGGTCTCTGGCTGCAGGAGTCGTCGGTGAGGTCTTCTCGATTATCCTGTAGCAGTGCTTGATTCCCTTGACGTCTCAGATCTGCTTAGATCCACGACGGGGGGGGGGGGGGATCGAGCTTGGATCCACGGCGGAGAAGTCCAGATCTGCATCCACAGTTCAGATCTGCTTGATTCACGGCAGGGAATCGATCCTTGGCGTAGATCTAAGGCGGGGAAGACCGGATCTGTTTTTCTCCATTGCTGCTGAATCAAGATCTCCTCCTGAGATCTTGATTCGGGTGAGTCTTCCTGATCAATTTGATCCTACGATTCTTTCTATGTTCTTCTTGATCCTTGCTGCTTTGCTGTGGTGTTGACGAGGTGACGAAGTCTAATCGGCACCACTTGAGCTCCGATCTGGGTTCAGATCTATTTGGTGTTGGATTCCGATAGTCGATTCTTGAAGCTCCGGATCTGTGGGGTGGTTCGTAGTTCCTTCTGATCTTCGGAGGGGAGCTACATCTTCATCCTTCGACTCTGAAGCAGCGATCGACTAGTTTTGAGCATTTGCTCCCGCCTGCCTATTGTTGACGAACCTCGATCTCCTCCTGAGATCTAGGTTCGGCGCCCCATGGAGACTGACACAAGGTGGAGGGAGGTCGGTAGGAAGGCAAGCAACAACCGGGGGAACCTTACTCGAAAGCCTTATAACAAATCTGATGCTGGCAAGATGATTGAGCGCAGAGCTCAGAGGCCAAAGATCCAGCTGAAGGTGGATGTAAATGCAGAGAAACGATCATGGTCGGACATCTGTATGAATTCTCGCAAGCTCATGAATTCCCTGGAGATGATGTACATACCACCAACCATGGGGCAGGATGGGGTGGCTGCGGCTGTGCTATCAGAGGAGATGATGGCGGAAGGCACGGAGGGATGGGAGAACACCCTGGTGGGCTATGTGCTTGGCGACATACCATTCTACGGGCAGATCAAAGCGTGGACGGCCAGAGTTTGGAAGACTAAGGGTGAGGTTAGTATATTTTCAAGGGAGAACGGTTTTTTCTTCTTCAGATTTGGTTCGAATGAAGATAGGGATGCTGCTCTCTTCGGGGGGCCGTGGTTGTTCGATGGAAGATTGCTCGTGTTGCAGCGATGGAGTGTGGATGCGGGGTTCTCCCGTGATTTGCTCACTGCAGTTCCGGTGTGGATCCGACTGCCGAACCTCCCCCTCAACTTATGGATGAAGCGCATCCTCAGCGCGATCACCAGCGTGATAGGCTCTCCTCTCTGCTTGGATAGGGCGACCGCGAATCTGGAGCGACTGGCGTATGCTCGATGCTTGGTGGAGGTGAGCGCGGAGAAGCCGCTACCAAAATCGGTGACTGTCCTGTTGGGCGACGTCTCCTCTATTGAGGTAAATGTGAATTACGAATGTGAACCCCCTAGATGTGCTATCTGTATCTGATTTGGTCATGAGACAAAGCAATGCCCTCTGGGTGTAGAGGAGGCCGTGAGTACATGTCAGGAGGAAGTTGTGCTATGTAATGTTGGGGATGATCCTGAAGGGGAATGTATTGAGGGGGGTCTGGGGATGCCCAGTGTTGACTCCGATATAGGGCGGAATGTGCCCAGGGAGGGGGATTTGAATGTTATGGGGGGGCTTGGAGGAAGGGATGGATGTATCCCCTTGGGGGCAGATGGGGTCATCGCCGGGAGTGAAACGAATGCCTTAGCTACAAACAAGGTGGGTATAGGGGGAAGCAGATATGTAGATAACACACCTGAGAAAGGGTTGCTCAAAGACTGTGCTGCTGATGTAAAAGGTGATGCATGTATCAAAGCGGGGGGGGGGGGGGGGGGGGGTCCGGTGATGTAATCGGGGAGACACCGGGGCTGCTGCCGGGTGTGCTCGTGGATGTTTTGAAGGAGGTAGATGTAAATACCAATTATTGTAAAGGGGGGGAGGGTCTGGTAGTAGCACGGTGGGGAGATTGACATCTGAGTCTCCTCGCCAAAAGAAATCTCTGCTCACTCACGATATAGTGGATGATGATAGATCGAAGACCCCTTCAATCTCTCGGCTCATGTCTAGTACGGGAAAGGGTAGGCAAAGATCTGCTATGAAATTGGGAAACTCGTTTACCCCATTAATTTCGGCTAGCACTGATACTAGAGGTTCCCTCCTCAATCAAATTGACGAGGACCCTGATTTAGATGATGATGGTCCCAGAACCCTCACTATTGATAATAGGGAGTGGGATATGGAGCAAGAGATCTTGCGTAGGAAGAATAAGAACAAGAAGAAAAGTAATCTCTTACCAAAAGAAGTGGCTAAGGGGGTCCGCAAGAGTGAATGGTTTAAAGGGGGAGTGTTGGCTCCCACCCCGCTCAATAGTTAGTCATGTCTTTTTTCATATGGAACGCGCGGGTGCTTAATAATGCTACTAGGCGTAGCGACCTCAAGTCCCGCGTTCATAAGGTCAATCCCTCCCTTGTTGGTTTGCTGGAAACTAAAGTCAGTGAGGATAATGCCCACCGTATCCTCAAGTGTTTTCCGAATAATTGGGTGTCCATCAATAATAGATGCAAGCATCCTAAAGGTCGCATTGTGGTGATGTTTAACCCTGATGTCTGGGATTGTGTGGTTGATGATATCTCAGCTCAGCATATCACTCTTCTCTGTGCCAATACCACGGGGTTTCAAATGGTTGGAACTATTGTCTACGCGGCCAATAGCTCTCTTTATAGGCGGGATCTTTGGGATTCTATCCTGGCTAGCTCCACCAAGTATAAGCAATTGCCTTGGCTGATTGGGGGAGACTTTAATTGTGTCAGGTACTCCAGGGATAAAGTAGGGGGTAGGCCGATTGTCGGGCATATGGTGGAAGAGTTCAATGCTTGTATTGATGCTAGTAGGTTAATGGAGCTCAAATCTATTGGTAATCCTTTAAGCTGGACTAATAGGAGTATTGGAGACAATCGCATTAATGCAAAACTGGATAGATCGTTCTGCAATTGCAAATGGATGGATATTCTGCCTACTTCCTTCTGTGAATACATGACATGAGGTACTAGTGATCATGCTTCACTCATTGTCCACCTCCATCCGAAGGTTGGATCGGATCCTAAACCTTTTAAGTTCTTCAACTCTTGGGTCCAATGCCCTGAGTACATGAATACGGTTGCTAGTCATTGGAAAACGGAGGTTGTTGGGTGCCCGATGATTCGTCTTGTTGCTAAGCTCAAGAGTCTTAAGCAGGGGTTGAAGTGTTTTAGGGATAGTATGAGTGATGCTTATAATGTCTCCAATTGCCGTAATGAACTTGATGCTATTCAGAGAGATCCTGATTTGAATTTCTGTGTTGAGAAGCAGGAGAAAGAATTCTTTCTTATCAATCAACTGGCCGATGCCATTGATATGGAAGAAGCTAACATAAGGCAGAAGAGTAGGCAAAGTTGGCTCCTCCTCGGAGATCGGAACACTCGTTTCTTTTACACGGCTATGAAGGCTCGGCAAAGTCTTAATAGTATAAGGCATCGTATCACTGCTGAGGGATCTTATAATGATAATAGCAATATTAAAACTGATGGCCCTGAGTTCTATAACAAGCTATATAACCAGGATGATTACTGGAGTGTTTTCCCCAGTCTTACTACTAAAAAAGTCCTCACTGAGGAAGCTGCTTATTGGGTGGAAAGGCCGGTCTGTGAGGAGGAAGTTAGAACTACTGTTTTCCAAATTAATGGGGATAAGTCCCCGGGCCCGGATGGGTTTAATAGTTACTTTTACCAGAAATCGTGGAATGTGGTTGGTAGGGATGTTACCATTGCGGTACTCTCTTTCTTTCGCTCTGGCAGAATCCTGAAACAAATTAACCATACTTTTCTGACTCTGATCCCTAAGAGTTCCAATGCTACTGGGTTGGGGGATTATAGACCCATTTCTTGCTGCAATGTGCTTTATAAAGTCATTAGCAAAGTATTATGCAACAGATTGAAGAGAGCTGTTATTGAGCTCATATCTCCGAATCAAGCCGCTTTCTTAAAGGGGCGTCTCCTTGCTGATTGTGCTTTGTTAACCCATGAGCAAATTAGGGATTTTAATAATCCCATGGGAGGCCGTGCGTGCCTCAAACTTGACCTTCGCAAAGCTTTTGATAGTGTGAACAGGGAATTCATATACTTCATGTTACATAGGATGGGATTCAAGCACAAATTTATTGACTGGATTAGGGAATGTATATCTACTCCCTCATTATCTGTTATGGTTAATGGATCCCCATATGGCATGTTCCAATCTAATAGAGGGTTACGGCAGGGTGACCCACTTTCTCCCTACCTTTTTGTGATCGTTATGGAGGCTTTCTCTCTCCTTATGGCCCGCTCTGTAGTCTCTGGCAGCATTTCTCCCATGAAGAGAATGGGGGTGGTCACCCATCTTCTATTTGCCGACGATTTGCTTGTCTTCTGTCGTGCCAATACTAAATCTTTCGAGGGCTTAAAAGAGCTCCTCTTTACTTTTAAAAACTTTACTGGTTTGGAGGTTAATTGGAGCAAATGCGCGGGTATTTTCAGCAAGGGGGCTAAAGATGCGGGATACCTTGCGGATATTTTGGGCATAAGGAGGGTGCAGTCTCTCAATACATATTTAGGGCTGCCGTTGTCTGCTAAATACCCCAAATCTTCCATGTATACCAGATTACTTCACAGATGCAGAAATAAGTTACAAGGATGGTCTTCGTCCTTGCTTTCCATTGCGGGGCGCATTGAGCTTGTCTGAACGGTTATCCATGGCATGATTGCTTTTTGGTTGCAAGCATTTCACATTCCCAAAACGGTCCTAAATATTCTCAATTCTATCTGCAGAAAGTTCATATGGGGGAAAACTCATGCTTGGGCTTGGGATGATCTGTGCACCCCTAAGCATGAAGGAGGGGTGGGGCTCAGGAGATTTTCTGAAGTTAATACTGCCTATGGGGTTAAAATGACATGGCACATGCTTACTCACAAAGGTATATGGGCTTCCTATATGAGGAAGCAGTATATGAGTAGAGGGGATTTTTACTTAGCCAAGGCCAATCCTTTGCAATCTGGGACCTGGAAATTTATGCTACAATGTCGTAAGTTCAGCAAAAAAGTTATTAAAAGGGAGGTCAGAAGTGGTACCACTACTCTTTTTTGGTATGACAATTGGCTTCCTTGTGGTGCTCTGTGTGACATATATGATGTTCCTAGGGGGAGGAAAACAAAATGGTTTGTGATTATTGGTCTATGGATGGTTGTGTTGATGATCCTGGGCTCCTTCATGTTAAAACGTTATCTCTCCGATTACTTTGTCCCCCGGTGAGGACTCTTGGAACTGGTGCCTAAAAGCTACTTCTCTGCATGACATCTGGGCTGGTTCTCGTACTATTGGACAATTGTTCCCTTTCTGCAAAGTGGTTTGGTATCAGGGGCATATTCCAAAGTGGGCTATCACACTGTTGCGCGCGTTTCACGGGAAACTTCTTACCCGTGACAAGCTCGTCCACTGGGGAGTGCCCTCTTCTCCATATTGTGCTTTATGTTCTGACCTTATACATGAAAGTGTTGACCATCTCTTTTTTGAATGCAATTATACTAAGTATCTCCTGTGCAGGAGTTTATTAAAGTTGGGGATTAGTTCGGCTTCACCTGGCACTCTCTCAGGGATTGGTGATCTTATCTTAGCACGTTACCACAGAAAGGATGTTGAGGGGATTCTTGCCAAGACAGTACTTGCTGCAATGGTCTGGCACATCTGGAGGGAGAGGAACAGACGGATCTTCGAGGGAGGGAGCAGGATTCAGACGCTTCTATTTGAGGATATTGCTGCTGATGTCAGAATTGCGTTAAGGCATTTGGAGTGTGAGCGGGATGATGCTGCATATGGGATCCGATCCAATTGGGAATTACTGGGCTGATTTCGCATATCTTAGTCTCTGTTTGTACTTTTGGTTTTCTATTTAGGCTTCAAGGGTCAAGGATGGAGTTAAGTATGGTGGGTTGAGGCGCATGTGCCTTTTCCCTCTTACTGTAACTTCCACCACCACCCCCTTGCGTCTTGTACTTTTTCCTGAGTGATCAATAAAGAACGCATATTCTCCAAATATATATATATATATATATATATATATATATATATATATATATATATATATATATATATATGTCACGATCCGCTTCCCTAAAATGGAGGCGAGACGTGAAAAGGTCCGCACGAGAGTGGAGCTGTGAAGCCCCAAACCCGATAAGCGTCAATAAAACGTAAGCAGGTCCCTGTAACCACAAACGGAACAACAATAATAACACAAGGAGAGACAGAAATAAAATCTCAAATCTCAGAATTTGTCCAACATGAAAATTTAGTTCAACATCCAGAAAAGCCACCATGCTAAAAGAAAGAGTCTAAAGGCCCAGAACAAGGACAACAAAAAAAAAAAACACCAACATAGTATGGGTGCTACGCACCGATAACTAAAAGCAGTCTAAAACAAAAGGGAAAGCTCTACGAGGACACTAAGACTGATCTCCAGTGTCCACAAAGTCCTCGATCAACGCGGGTTCTGACTCAGCGTCAGCAACCACCACGTCCTCAGCGACAAACTCAGGCTCAGGATCTAACATGTGTCACCCAAAAGAGAAAAGGGGCACATGTCAGCAAGTCGAAAGACTTGTGCAAGGAAACTTAAAGAGAGGTAAACTAACAACCTAGCAGTTAAAACATGGTGCATGGCATGGCAAGTATCGTATGGAAGTAACAAGTGAAGTACAAGTAGCAAGTGACAAGTATGTCATGGATAACAAGTTTTACAAGTAAAACACGGACAAGTACAAGTCAAGTGGTTCACGTCAAGTGATCACGTCAAGTAAACAAGTCAAGTAACAAGTTGTGCACAGAGATTCCGCCTGTTGGCTAGAGTGGCTGATCGGGCCAACTCCTAAGCTCAAGTGACCGTCTATCTCTACCCCTCCACGTGTATCGAGCCAGGGCATTACCCCGCACACAGAATGCTCGCTTCTGGAACACGAGCCGGGAAGTGTATTTAACACGTATGGCGTAGGGTTATGCCTGCAACGCAGGTGCCTAGCCGGAAACAAGTAGATTGGACATTGGCTATCAACCAACTCACGTAGCCCGCTTCTGGAACACGAGCCAGGAAACACAAGTATTGTAGCGTGTGCTACGAATGCGACACTTAACATGGATAGCATGGATGACAATTAATTCGCGTGCCGTTAATTAAAATTAAACATGACATGGTAGTTATGCAACATGATAAATGACGGATCTAGCGTCGTTGTCAAGCTAGTTCACGAAATTACGCCTAGGCGAGTATCATTTCGTCGCCTAGTCTCTTTTATGCCTACAACAAGCAAATGGCCTAAGACATGGCCCAAAACCCTAAGTGGCAAGTTTCACTTGCCTAGCACCGAGGATGACGATCATGAAGGTTCGTCTCACGGACGTTAATCTACGGGGAAGTCGCTGTTATGGAGAAACAATCATCAAAACAACATTCATTTCATTAGGGTTTCACAAAAACACAAATGGGTTACGAGAATATTATAGAATCGAGTTATTACCGAATCGTTAGCGGAAGAACGATGCCGAGCAAGCACGGCGACGGAAGAACGATCCGGGGAACTTACGGTTCAGATCTGGAAATTGGGAGAAAATCTGGAGAAATGGGGTTTTGGGGATTTTTGGGGGTTTTCCGGCGACCTAGAGGTGGTGGCCGGCCAAAATGGAGAGGGAGAGGAGCTCTTGATGAAGGAGGAGGGATAGGGTTAGATGGATGATGATTTTGGGAAGAAAGAGGCTCAGGAGAAATGAAAGAAGAAAAGAAAAACATTTGGGGGGTTTAAATAGGAAGTGCTGGTGGCTACCCAGAAATTAGGGTTTTGACATTGATTAGTCGGTCAAAGAGCAACCACTGACCGACTAGTTTGGGAACTAGTCGGTCGGTTGACCAACGCAGACCGACTAAGTCCAAACAGTAACTCCTGTACAAAAATAGGATTTAGATTTAGTCGGTCAAAGAAAAACTACTGACCGACTAGTTTATCATCTAGTCGGTCGACGAACGTTCTTAGAGCGACTAAGAATGAATAGTACTTGGTATCAAAAATGATCATAGAGCTAGTCGATTAAAGAACAATTGCTGACCGACTAGTTTGCAACCTAGTCGGTCGACAAATGTTCTTAGACCGACTAACGATAAACAGTAACTCCTGAATAATTAACAAAGCCCACTAGTCGGTCCATTAAGGTTTGCCGACCGACTAAATCGTCATCTAGTCGGTCGGTTCCCTTTCTTGTACCGGCTAATGTGCACAGAAAGTTCCGAAATGGAGCGCGAAGCTCCGGGATCGATTCCTAAGACTCCTAGGCTTGATCTAACAATAAGATATGACCGATATGAATCCCGTCACGAATGACTTACTCCGAAATCGACGATTCAACGGAAGAAGCTAGGAAAACACGACGAAACGAACGAAAATGAAAACTACGGAGACGAAAACCACGCATAAGGAGAAAATCCACTAAAACATATATATAATACAAATAATCCAGATACATGAAAACCAGTCGTTACATCCTCCCCAACTTAAGAAAAATTCCGTCCTCGGAATTTCCCAACACTCACGTGTCCGAAAACAAAAGTGGGAAACGCTCTCGCATCTCATCCTCATTCTCCCAAGTAGACTCTCCAGGCGAGCCGTGTCGCCACATCACCCTCACAAGATTGACAACCTTGTTCCGAAGTGACTTCTGACGCCTGTCCAGAATCTGCACTGGCTATTGGTCATACGTCATATCAGGGCGAACGGTAATCTCTGAGAAATCCACATCATGAGATGGATCGCTAATGTATCGACGAAGCTGCGACACATGGAAAACATTGTGAACTCCTTCCAAAGATGGCGGCAAGGCTAAGCGGTAGGCTACCTCGCCAATTTTTTCTAGAATGTCAAACAGTCCAATGTATCGCGGGCTCAACTTCCTTTGCTTCCCAAAGCGAATCACTCCACGATTCGGGGAAATCTTCAAGAACACATGGTCGCCCGGCTGAAACTCCAAAGGACAACGTTTAGCATCCGCCCAATGCTTAAAACGGTCCTGAGTAATCCTCAACCTCTCCCGAATGTTCCTGACAACATCCACGGCCTCCACAATCATCTCAGGTCCCAACAGCTCCCGATCACCACGTCATCCCAACTCAATGGCGATCGACATTTCCTCCCATACAATGCGGCGAAAGGCGCCATGCCAATGGACGCCTGGAAGCTGTTGTTGTAAGAGAACTCCACCAAATGCAAATGGTCCTCCCACGAACCCTTGAAATCCAACATGCACGCCATCAGCATGTCCTCCAAGATCTGAATCATCCTCTCGGACTGGCCATCCGTCTGCAGATGGTACGCCGTGCTGAAACTCAGACGCGTACCCAAACTCTTCTGCAAACTCTGCCAGAACTGAGATGTGAACCTCGTGTCTCTGTCCGACACGATACTCACGGGGACTCCGTGAAGTCGTACGATCTCCTGCACGATTCACGTTACATCACTATTTAAACTAGGAAAAGGAAATAAAACGGAGAGCAAAAGAATTTACCTCCATATATCTCCTCGCTAGCGCCTCAGTGGACTTTCCTACTCGGAATGGAATAAAGTGCGCGGATTTGGTCAATCGATCTACGATCACCCAAATCGCGTCATTCTTATTCGGACTCCGAGGTAGTCCAGTCACGAAATCCATAGTGATGTGTTGCCACTTCCACTCCGGAATCGTAAGCGGTTGCAGCAACCCTGCCGTACGCTGATGCTCCGCCTTCACTTGCTGGCAAACAAAACACTTGGCTACTCTCCGAGCCACACTCCTCTTCATGCCATGCCACCAAAAGTTCAGACGAAGATCCTTGTACATCTTGGTCCCACCAGGATGCACAGAATACGGCGAACTGTGTGCCTCCACCATCAACTCCTCTCTAATATCCCCAGCTGGCACACACAACCTGGCTCCAAACCTCAGCGACCCATCATCATGAATCAAAAAGTCAGTCCGCAGACCGGCTTCTACCTGCTCCCGAATCTTCACCAGCTTCAAATCCTCAGCCTCGCCAGCCTTGATCCGATCCACAATCGTCGACTGAATCTGCATACTCATCAACGAAGAAGCCTCCCCAGGAAGGACGATCTCCACACCAGACTCGCAAAAATCCTGCTGCAATCTCCACTGCGAGGTCAAAATCATCACCGCTGGAAGCCTACTCAGCGCATCAGGAACCACATTCACCTTGCCAGGGTGATACTGCAAATCAATTTCATAATCCGCCATGAGCTCCAACCATCGACGCTGTCGCATGTTGAGCTCCTTCTGAGTGAAAATATACTTCAAGCTTTTGTGATCGGTGAAGATCTTCACTTTCTCACTCAGCAGGAAGTGCCTCCAAATCTTGAGCGCAAACACGACAGCATCCAACTCCAAATCGTGCGTCGGGTAATTCTTCTCATGAGTCTTGAGCTGACGCGAAGCATACGCCATAACATGCCCGTGCTGATGCAACACACAACCTAGAACCTTGCCAGAAGCATCACAAAAGACCTCAAATCCACCGCTGCGATCAGGCACAACAAGAATATGGGCAGTCGTCAGTCTCTCCCTCAGAACACCAAAGGCATCCTCACAATCACCCGACCAAACAAAAGGTACATCCTTCCGCGTCAATCTGGTCATCGGCTCTGCAATACGGGAAAAGTCCTTAATGAAGCGCTGATAATATCCTGCCAAACCAAGGAATCTCCGAATCTCAGATGCTGACAGTGGAACAGGCCACTCCCTGATGGCCCTGATCTTCTCGGGATCCACTGAAATACCATCTCCAGTCACCACATGCCCGAGAAAAGCAACTCTGTCCAGCCAAAACTCGCACTTCAAAAACTTAGCATACAACCGATGCTTCCTTAAAATCTCCAACACCGTCCTCAAGTGCGAGGCATGCTCCTCCTCCGACTTCGAATAGATCAGAATGTCGTCAATAAAGATAACGACAAACTTGTCTAAAAAGTCGTAGAAAATAAGGTTCATCAGATTCATGAAAACTGTGGGTGCGTTAGTTACGCCGAAGGGCATAACCACAAACTCATAGTGTCCATACTTCATCCTGAAAGCTGTCTTCGTAACATCATCCTTCTTCACCTTCAACTGATGGTAACCACTCCTCAGATCCAACTTCGAAAACACCCTCGAACCTCCAAGCTGATCAAAAATATCATCGATGCGAGGCAACGGGTATTTATTCTTGATGGTCACCGCATTCAGCTCCCGATAGTCCACGCACATACGACGCGAACCATCCTTCTTCTTCACCAGCAGCACCGGTGCTCCCCACGGAGACACACTAGGATTGCTGTAACCCTTCTGCATAAGCTCATCCAGCTGCTTCCGCAATTCCTCCAACTCAGCGGGTGCCATACGATATGGCGCCTTCGAAATCGGCTGCGCTCCCGGGATAAGATCAATAGAAAATTCTAAAGCTCGATCAGGTGGTAAACCAGACATCTCCTCGGGGAAGACGTCATCAAAATCTCACACCACAGCTGGCCTCTCCAGCTCCATCTGCATAGCCACAATCTCCACCGGCCTGGCCCGAAATCTAACAGGACCAAGCGAGCTGCTACCTCGGCTGAACTCAAATACTGGATGTCTGGGAATCTCGAACACCACCTTCTTCCTCCGACAGTCGATCGTAGCATAGAATCTCGCAAGCCAATCCATCCCAAGGACCGCATCATAGTTGATGATGTCGTGGACAATGAAATCAGCGTAAAGCTCATGTCCACAAACCACCAATGGGCAAGAATTGCAACCACGATGCACCGTGACCACGCCATTCCCAGTAACGATATTCCAACTCTTGGAAAGTGGGGACATCGACAAGGAATGCTTCTCCACGAAGCTCTGAGAAATAATGCACATTGATGCACCTGAGTCAAAGAGGACTCGTGCAAGAAATGTGCACACCAAAACCACACCTAACAAGAAATTTAACAATCAAACCCTAGTCTAGCAAGCAAACATGTTTAAGCAAACAACATAATCTAACAATCAAAACTAGCTAGGAAAGTAACAACAAGATTGAGGATTACCTGCGATAACCTCATCCACAGCCTCGCTCTCCACAGCGGTCATCAGAAAAGCCTGCCTCCTCGGCGGAAAAGCCTGCTGAAAAGCCTGCCTCTGTGGAACAAGAGCTGCTCCACGTCCATCAGGAACAGACGCTCTCTGCTGCAACGGCTGTGCTGCAACAGGTGCCTTCCAAGGCTGCTTCGACCACAGACAATCCTTCATGGTATGGGTAGATCTCCACAGACAACACACTAGCCCAGGAATCTCCTACACTAATCCTTGACATGCCCGATCTTGCCGCAGAAATGGCAAGTCTTCAGAATAGGCCCTCCTGGCCTCTTGAACTGAGCTGGCTGATTAGGCTTGAAACCAGGCCTAACCACCGCTCTGGCCTGCTCCATAGGCCTCTTCCCAGCACCAGAAACATGTCCCCTCCTCTGGCTCGAGTTCAGCTCCTGCCTCCTCGCAGCGACTAGAACCTTCTGATAAGAGTCCAGATCAAAGGAAGACACAAAACTCTGAAGCTCCAAAGCAAGTCCCTGCAGGAACCTCTGAGCCCTCTCATCAGCATCCTGCACCATCTTCGGTACGAACCGACTCAGCCTAGTGAACTCTTGGTGGTACTGGTCCACCGACGAGCTCCCTTGCTTCAGCTCGATAAAACGCTGCAGCATCTCCTTCCAAGCAGCCTTCGGAAAGAACTCCTCATCAAACCTGGACTTAAAGGTAGCCCAAGCTATCGGCTCCACCAGCATATTCTCTTGTGCATCCCACCAGTTCCGAGCATTATCCTTGAGTTGCCTCTTCGCCAAATCAACCCATCCAGCCGGGGTGATCTTGGCCATCTTCAAATTATCCTCAATGTTCCGAATCCACTCATCGGCAGCCAGAGGACCCTCAGACCCATCAAAATATGCGGGACACAGCTCCCAAAATTGCTTCGCTCCCGGCTCGGAGCGAGGGGCATCCTGGATTGCCCGACCAGCTCGAACAACTGGAGCATTCTGGACTTGCAGGAGCACGCCCTACTGCACTTGGATCATCTGAAGCATCATCCACATCATCTCCCCACTAGTGGGCTCCCGCTCAGGCTCCTCATCATGAGGGGGCGCACCACTACCACCACCACGGGTGAATCGCCTTCCTGCCATCTAATGACACAGAAAACGAAGCAGATTAGACTCATAGCTTATGACTCGGATATCGAACTTAGTTTATTGGACATTCTAATATTATTATCGTTATTTCGATAATCGCAGTTACAGAAGAGGACCTGCATGGGCCACCAACAAAACCTGTCACGACCCGCATCCCTAAAATGGAGGCGAGACGTGAAAAGGTCCGCACGAGAGTGGAGCTGTGAAGCCCCAAACCCGATAAGCGTCAATAAAACGTAAGCAGGTCCTTGTAACCACAAACGGAACAACAATAATAACACAAGGAGAGACAGAAATAAAATCTCAAATCTCAGAATTTGTCCAACATGAAAATTTAGTTCAACATCCAGAAAAGCTACCAGGCTAAAAGAAAGAGTCTAAAGGCCTAGAACAAGGCCAACAAAACAAACACCAATATAGTATGGGTGTTACGCACCGATAACTAAAAGCAGTCTAAAACAAAAGGGAAAGCTCTACGAGGACAGTAAGACTGATCTCCAGTGTCCAGAAAGTCCTCGATCAATGTGGGTTCTGACTCAGTGTCAGCAACCACCACGTCCTCAGCGACAAACTCAGGCTCAGGATCTAACATGTGTCACCCAAAAGAGAAAAGGGGCACATGTCAGCAAGTCGAAAGACTTGTGCAAGGAAACTGAAAGAGAGGTAAACTAACAACCTAGCAGTTAAAACATGGTGCATGGCATGGCAAGTATTGTATGGAAGTAACAAGTGAAGTACAAGTAGCAAGTGACAAGTATGTCATGGATAACAAGTTTTACAAGTAAAACACGGACAAGTACAAGTCAAGTTGTTCACGTCAAGTGATCACGTCAAGTAAACAAGTCAAGTAACAAGTTGTGCATAAAGATTCTGCATGTTGGCTAGAGTGGCTGATCGGGCCAACTCCTAAGCTCAAGTGACCGTCTATCTCTACCCCTCCACGTGTATCGAGCCAGGGCATTACCCCGCACACGGAATGCTCGCTTCTGGAATATGAGCCGGGAAGTGTATTTAACACGTATGGCGTAGGGTTATGCCTGTAACGCAGGTGCCTAGCCAGAAACAAGTAGATCGGGCATTGGCTATCAACCAACTCACGTAGCCCTCTTCTGGAACACGAGCCAGGAAACACAATTATTGTAGCGTGTGCTACAAATGCGACACTTAGCATGGATAGCATGGATGACAATTAATTCGCGTGCCGTTAATTAAAATTAAACATGACATGGTAGTTATGCAACATGATAAATGACGGATCTAGCGTCGTTGTCAAGCTAGTTCCCGAAATTGCGCCTAGGCGAGTATCATTTCGTCGCCTAGTCTCTTTTACGCCTACAACAAGCAAATGGCCTAAGACATGGCCCAAAACCCTAAGTGGCAAGTTTCACTTGCCTAGCACCGAGGATGACGATCACGAAGGTTCGTCTCACGGACGCTAATCTACGGGGAAGTCGCTGTTATGGAGAAACAATCATCAAAACAACATTCATTTCATTAGGGTTTCACAAAAACACAAATGAGTTATGAGAATATTATAGAATCGAGTTATTACTGAATCGTTAGCGGAAGAATGATGCCGAGCAAGCACGGCGACGGAAGAACGATCCGGGGAACCTACGGTTCAGATCTGGAAATGGGGAGAAAATCTGGAGAAATGGGGTTTTGGGGATTTTTGGGGGTTTTCCGGCGACCTAGAGGTGGTGGCCGGCCAAAATGGAGAGGGAGAGGAGCTCTTGATGAAGGAGGAGGGCTAGGGTTAGATGGATGATGATTTGGGTAAGAAAGAGGCTCAGGAGAAATGAAAGAAGAAAAGAAAAACGTTTGGGGGGTTTAAATAGGAAGTGCTGGCGGCTGCCCAGAAATTAGGGGTTCGACATTGATTAGTCGGTCAAAGAGCAACCACTGACCGACTAGTTTGGGAACTAGTCGGTCGGTTGACCAACGCAGACCGACTAAGTCCAAACAGTAACTCCTGTACAAAAATAGGATTTAGATTTAGTCGGTCAAAGAACAACTACTGACCGACTAGTTTATCATCTAGTCGGTCGACGAACGTTTTTAGACCGACTAAGAATGAATAGTACTTGGTATCAAAAATGATCATAGAGCTAGTCGGTTAAAGAACGATTGCTGACCGACTAGTTTGCAACCTAGTCGGTCGACAAATGTTCTTAGACCGACTAACGATAAACAGTAACTCCTGAATAATTAACAAAGCCCACTAGTCGGTCCATTAAGGTTTGCCGACCGACTAAATCGTCATCTAGTCGGTCGGTTCCCCTTCTTGTACCGGCTAATGTGCACAGAAAGTTCCGAAATGGAGCGCGAAGCTCCGGGATCGATTCCTAAGACTCCTAGGCTTGATCTAACAATAAGATATGACCGATATGAAGCCCGTCACGAATGACTTACTCCGAAATTGACGATTCAACGGAAGAAGCGAGGAAAACACGACGAAACGAACGAAAATGAAAACTACGGAGACGAAAACCACGCATAAGGAGAAAATCCACCAAAACATATATATATAATATAAATAATCCAGATACATGAAAACCAGTCGTTACAATATATATATATATCTATTATATATTTGACAGCGTTTTTTGAATCCTAGGGCTGACTAGGACAAGCTGACTAGGACAAAGAGGTTGATAGAAAGAGGGTCAGGATTTAATCTTGGGAAATGAACGGTTTAGATGAAGTTTTTGAGATAGTTTTGTTTGATTAGTGGGTCCCACTTCTTTCTTTGGGAGATCAATAGACTTTTGTGTGGGATTTGAGATGGGATAGGCTTTTCACGTGAGATGCTAGCTGCATAGCAACAGCCTGTTTTTTGGGGATAGCAAAAGGCTTTTTTTGGGAAGATCAACCGGCATTTAGCTTCCCAAGAGTTGGTTTACAGAGTTGGGAAGCTCAAATTTCTCTCCTTTATCAATTGTTCGCAGTGTTTTTCTCCTTGCGTCAGGCATCAAAATCCCTAGCATGTTCCCGGTTTTCTTGATGGGGGTTCTTCTCAATTTTTTGTTTTCTTGACAGTATGTATTGCCTTGAGGGAGCCTTGGTTCGGTCCCTAGCATGATTTTTTGACCACTTTTTTGATTTTTTTTGGGGCCTTGATTTCTTTCGTTTTTTGGAGCAAGGAGCACGATTTATAGTGTAGAAAAACACTACAAATGTTTGGAAAATGTTGAGAACACTGCGAATGTTTGGAAAATGTTGAGAACACTGCGAATGTTTGGAAAATGTTGAGAAAGTCTAATGAGAACCGAAGGCGCCGAAGGCCTTGATTTGTTTAAGCCTTGGATTTTTTGCACGGTTCACAGTGTTTTTTTTGCCAGATTTTTTGTTTGTTTAAGCCTTGCAAGTGTTTTCGTTTCGTTTTCACTGTTTTTTTGCAAGAGTTTTGCAAGAGTTTTCTTGAAGTTTGATTTTTTTTGTTTTTGTTTTCGTTTGACCTCACGCCTAATTGACCTCTTTTGTTTTTGTTTTGTTTAAACCTGAAGCACAGATCCGAAGGTTTATTTGAAGGTCTTGGCCTCGCCTCGCCTCGCCTCGCTTCTGATGAGCCCTGCAGCACAGATCCGAAGGTCTTGGCCTTTGGGAGCGAGGTTTATTTGAAGGGGGGAAAGGCGAGTAGATCACGGAGGGAAAAGACTGGCAACAATCTCTTGATAAAAATCTCATTTTTGATAAAAATCCCATTTCTTCTTCTTCTTCTTCCTCTGGATACAAGGCTAACTTCTTGAGGTTACATGTGATTGATCATAATTAGTGATCAATTTTATTTTTAATTTTTTGTTTATTTTTCGTGGGTTTTTTTTTGTGATCAGTTGTGGGATGCAGGAAGCTGAAGGACACGGAGTGGATATCAATCAAGATCCCTATGTCTGCCTGTCGCCAATACCAGAAGTGAATGTAAGCCCAATTCTGAAATGAGAAGTCGTCATAAGTATGCCTCTCCTACGTATAGAGCATGATGCTGAAGCTATCTGATAGGAGAAGCACATCTAATAGGAGAAGTATCAAGTTCTGTGGGATGAGATGTCGATGGTTTCTGAGAGAGAATGCTAACTTCTGTTCAGTTTTATGGGTTCAATTTCTGTTCAGAACTTCCAACATCATTTTCAAGTTTCCAGTAACCATGTAATTAATTTACTGATATTTCCTATTTTCAACTTGAAAATATTTCCAGAGAAAATGTATCAAATATTAAACAGGTAAACATTTTCAAGTTTCTTAGAAAATAGGATACATAAAATTTTTTAGTTGAAAATGTTTCCAGTAATTTAGTTGGACATGTTTCCTGTTGTAGAATTACTGAGAAACTTATGAACACTAATCCAATTTATGTATCCTATCTGTTCATTGTTGCATTTGGATTCTACAATAGGGAACTTATGAGTAATGCAGTTGTGGAATTACTGGAGAAATTATACATGTAGAAATTGAATAGATGGGGCATGAGGCAAACATCATTAGGTCTCTACAACTATTTGCCTATGTTAGTATCATAAAAACAGAAATGGTTTTCTATGTATGTATACACTACTACTCATAAGTTTGTGTTTTACGCAGCATATACTTTCTATGATAAAACATCGAGCCAGTGTCTATATCTTTAAACAGAATCAAATCCTTCGTTACATGTTTAACTTACAGGGAAATCTTAATTAGATTGGACTATAATAATGGTCGGTTTCAAACTTAATCAAATCATTTGTAACTTTCTCTTTAGTGGTCTGTAAATAACATTTGATCTCAATATAAATATTTTATGCTTCATAATGGTTAGTTTCAAAGTATTTTATGCTTCATGCTTGTAAATATCAAAAAAGGATTAAGATGAATTGAAGGGTCTGATGGAATTTAATCGAATGGAGTAACCCAATGTGGTTGTATAGTATATGTGGAAGAGTACATGGCTGAAGGATGTAAACTGTTGAGTCATATATGAAACTTCGAAAATTGTTGATATATGTTTGGTTGTACGAGTAAAATGCTGAATAGAACCTGACCAACATTCCAAGCTGGTTGGTGCTGCAGGGGAGGCACGGCGAGGAGTTGGTTGGTATGCACTAGATCATCCGCTCTCTATCTCTTCACTGCTTGCACGTAGAGTTGTTTTCAAATATGAAATGAGAAATTTACCCGCATGGGATCGTTACAAAAGTTCTGTTTGCTACCTAATGAAATTTCATAATAAGATTTTCATAATGACTTTTTATAAGACGACTTATTTCATAATATGACTGTTTAATTGATGATTTTCATAATGAGAGATTTTCCTGAAATTGGATGACTTTCATAATGAGGAATTTGCACAGATGTGAAAGTTATTTTATAAGATTTTACTGTGAAAATTATTTTATACGAAATTTCTCATTATTAAAACTCTTTCTCATTTTATAAGAAATTTGCACATGAAATTGGATGACTTTCTTAAAGAGAAATTTGCACATGAAAATTTAACAGAGGTCTGTTATTCATGAATTTTGCCTTCTATGAAAATTTTTACATATGCTGAAACATTTCATGCTGAAACATAAATGAAGTTTTATAACATACCTCTGAAATTTTACGTATGCTGAAAAATGAAAAATGAAACATTCTGTGTATTATGAAGGTATGTGAATCATTTCACTGCATTTGTCTCCTGAGAACTTGATCTGTATATCTTACTTCACTATGTTCTTTTACAGATAGGAAATGTCCAGCTAGAGCATGTGCAGCTTGGATTGCAGAGCAATATATTATTGCTAGCTGAAGTAACATGATATAAAATTTGTATCAAAATGGAAAATTATAACAATTTCAAGCCATGGAATAATGCGACAACATGAAATCTCATGTCGGATGTGTTTTATCGTAACAAACAATTACGGGCTTATAATAAAAGAGCTTGTACTACACTGGTGAAAAACTGTCTCTAACAAAACTATTTTTAATGGGGCATTTGCTCTCATTCTGCCTCCTTTCTGAAGCCTTAACAGCACCCTGGATTCTTATGTAAGAAAATAGGATCCTTTGAAAGAACTATATGTACACTCTGTTTACAGAAGTCTTTGGCTATAGTTTTCGGTTGAAAAATCATTAAAATTTTCATGTTAGTGTGTAGCATATGAAGCAATCATTATTTGATTTGGCGTTGCAGTCTAACGTATTTGAAATACCACCCATATTATATTGATAGTACTCAGTCAGGAACAATCACCTTCAATGTTTTTCTAATATAATTTACTGAAAATCCCATCTTTTTTTCATGCATAAACGGTTCATGTTAGTGTGTAGCATATGTTTTACATACATGTTTTGAAATTTTACGTATGATATGCACATCCTATGCTATGATAATGTAAACATGAATTTTAACATACATGCTATGCTATGTTTACATACCTGCTATGAAAAATGCTGAATTTTTTTACATATGCTGAAAACATGCTATGAAATTTTATAACAGACCTTCATTTTCCTGTTTACATACATGCTATGTTTGCCTTTTATGAAAATTACATAGAGGTCTGTTATTCATGTAAAAATATTCAGATTAAAATTCAATTTCATTTATTGCCTTCTATGTGAAATTTACCTGCATGGGATAAGTCTGCGTCCTATTTAAGCCTAAGCCAGGTGGTCTACTACTATCTGCGTCAACATAATAATATCTTTTTGTGTTGATGTTTATCTTTTTATGTATTTTCTGTTAGCTTAAATTGTTAGCCTGTTAGTTATTTAGGGTCTAGAATGAGAACAGTTGGGTTCAAGATTAAATGATGAAGTTTCTATTTGCAAGTTTTTTTGACTAAATCAAGTTATGTCCCAGAGTATCAAGAATATCAAGTTCACATGCACTTCCTTGGTGTTTCTGGCATAAATTAGTGTTAGTAGCACTTCATTTTTCAAATAATCTTTTTTGGTCAATTTTCAGTAGGATCTCTCGATTATGTAAGGATCATGCCTTCCAGTAAATCTAAGTGCTCCTGTTTGATCATCTTAGATTATTGTCCCGATGCAGCTCTACTTAGCTATGGGATGTTCAAGTCACCCACTATGAGTACAGACTGACAAACTATTCCAAAAAAAAAAGAAAGCCAAAATATTAAAGTCAGGCAGTATGCTTGGTATGTAATACAATCGTGCTGGTCTTACAAAGGTTTATTCACAATTGGCCTGCAACTTCCAACCTGTTTGACTCCCTTGCAACCTTTTACATGTCATCTGATGGTATAGAACACAACTGAAGTTAAAGATCACTTCTCTATTTAAGAGAAAAAGGCAGCAATCTTGGCAACTCGCAATCTTGGCAGCAATTGCTGAGCAAGCTTCTTACATCTTGGTATGACTGAATGTGTGTAAAGAAGTTGGGTGGATCAGCTAATGATTCTGCTACAAATTTTTTTTACATGCGTATGTTTTGTTCTGTTCTGAAATTTTTGTGTGTATCATACTAAATTTTCTGGCATACCCTTTCAAGGATAATATTATCTTGAACTTTTCGTTCAATTAATCATCAATTTTGTTGTCATTTAATATGTTTGCAATCTTGGGCAATTTTATTGGGAGCTTAGAGTAGGAATCGGTGGGCTTTTCATGAATTCAACTTCACTTAAGTCACATCAGGTCTGCTCTCTGCAACACAGTCTTAGCGTCTGCGTCCTATTTAAGCCTAAGCCAGGTGGCCTACTACTATCTGTGTTTGAAGCTTTTACATATCCCTGTAAATTTTTTATATTCATGAATCAATCAATATATTTATACCAGATATCATGTCATATGCATACTTCATTTTTATCCAATATATTTGGCAAATATATAGTGCGTATATCCAACATGGTGGGTGTCATTTTATGTGAAAAATTTGTCCATATAATTATACCATAAAGAATTTATATGATATCCTAATCACAAACTGAAATTGAGGATTTTTTATATTCGTGAATCAATCAATATATTTATACCAGATATCATGTCATATGCATACTTCATTTTTATCCAATATATTGGCAAATATATAGTGCATATATCCAACATGGTGGGTGTCATTTCATTGTGAAAAATTTGTCCATATAATTATACTATAAAGAATTTATATGAAATCCTAATCACAAACTGAAATTGAGGTGCCTTACAAACTGAAATTTTGCTTCTTGAATTCA
The DNA here is from genome assembly GCA_030789695.1 of Scilla litardierei. Lineage (NCBI taxonomy): Eukaryota > Viridiplantae > Streptophyta > Magnoliopsida > Asparagales > Asparagaceae > Scilla > Scilla litardierei. Next base: position 116,583,171 of record CM061134.1, read on the forward strand.
GATTATACTTGAATTAACTGAGAATAGTTATCTTTGAATTAACAGATGTAATTGCAACGATTGCAGCCAATGGAACATTTTGGATTCATGGAAGCATATTTATAAGTATATGGGGATGGGGCAAGGGAATGTCTGAGCCAATGTGAGACATAGAATTGACCATATCGGTTAGTTCAAACTTTTGTTTTCTAGCATACAAAGTTCCTTTGCACTATTTGTAAATGTGAAACATGACATGATGCTGATTCTGCAGATTTTGATGGTTTCAAAGAAAGATAGTTATGCGATGTTTTGTTAAAATCATAAAATTTTCAAGTCATTTGTTTAGTAACTGTGGCCAGATGGTAGCATGTGGGTGGTGATGTGTTCAATTTCATTCCTTAACGTGATGCCACTTTATCTGAATTTACTTATCTGTTATCAGGATATATTTGATAACTGAAGTTTGTTAACAAAGTTTGACGACAGATAAGTTATATTTGATAGCTGAAGTTTGTTAACAAAGTTTTTTATCTGTTATCTGGATATATACATTCAAGAGATGCAAGAAGATCACAATTCTGTTGTTTATGATTAGACTTCTCCATATTCAGACTCTAAATGAAATGGTAATTGCACATTTTGATATATTGTTGGATTTCCAAAGAAGTGTCATTCCTGGAAGCAACGAAGAGTCATTCCTGCAACTTATTATAAAGAAAATAAATTAGCAGATACCCTAGGGCTTGATTAGAAGAAGATTGATGTTTGCCCTACTAATTGCATCCTCCACTATAAAAGAAATGATGTTATTAATGAATGTTCAGATTGCCATGTATCATGTTAAATGATGTTATTAATGAATGTTCAGATTGCCATGTATCATGTTGGAACCGAGAAGAACATATGAATTTTTTTGATGGAGGTAGTAAAGCATCTAAGGAGAGCAAATTATCTATGATGGTTCTTTATTATTTTCCTATTATTCATATGCTACAAAGGTTCTTCATATCTGCCAAATTGGTGGGAAAATGAGATGGCATGCAACTATACAAATAGATGATGGAAAATTAAGGCATCTTGTTAGTAGTGTGTCATGGAAGTGCATCAATCTTATCTATTCAGAGTATAAAAGGAGTCCAGAAACATGGGGTTTGGTCTTGCAAGCAATGGTTTTAATCCGTTTGGCGTAATTAACTTTGGTTGGTTGACCTAGATAATGTTGTTAGTCACATATAATATGTCTCATATTCAAAGTTTAAAAGGAGTCTACGAATATCAGATTTGGTCTCGCAAGCAATAATTTCAATCTGTATGGAGTAATGAACTTTGGTGGGTTGACATGGATAATGTTGTTAACCCTATATAACCTGCCAGCATTGAAGTTTATGAAACAACCACACATTATACTATCTTTGTTGATTACAAAGACATACTATGTTGATAATGACACCATATTTTCTAATGATGTTAATTGGGTATCTAAAACTACTTTGGAAACAATGTGTTAGTACATATGATGCTTTTGCCATACACATACGATTTTGCAATGTTTTCCCTCAATAAGGTTTTGCAACTTTTATACTTTTTTTGGTGATTGGGCAGATAAGAAATGGGGAAAGTGGAGGATTAAGATCGATGATGAGGATATCACTCTCCAATGGATGGTTGCAAAGGTTAGCTAATCAGTACTTCTATATGTTTTGATCTGCTTGCATTATTGTCGAATTTTCAACATGTTAATTGCTAAAAATCAATTGATATTGGATCATTATACTGCATTTTCTTCATTATCTTTGATTTTGGATAGTAAGTGATAGAATTTAATGCAATAAGATCTGCTTATATGTAATGCATTTTCTTCATTACCATGTCAGCACGGCCCCATTTGAGAACAATGAAGCTTTCATCGGAGACTCCTCCAGCGTGGGCGTGTACATAGTCACCGGAGATCGGTTTGGAGTTTGGGACTTTAGAACAAAAAATGTATTATACATGAAGCTTCCGTATTCCAAGGTGCCAGGTTTGTAACAAAGCACATATTGAACCCCATTGCCGGTTGTTGATGGCATGCAAAAATTAAACAATAAGTTGTTATATATCCGATCACAAATTAAGAAGTTTCAATTAATATTTAGATTAGTTTAGAATGTAGGGTGGCTTAATTAATTCAAGTCAGCTATGGTTCCAATTGTGGAATGGTTCTTTTTGTGTATTATTGTTTCAGATCTTCATTGCTTCATATCTTCATTGTTTCAGATCTTCATTGCTTCATATCTTCATTGTTTCATATCTTCATTGCTTCATATCTTCATTGTTTCAGATCTTCATTGCTTCAGAACATATTGCTTAAATGGATCATATCACAGATGGCTCAAGCGAGAAATCAAATAGATCAACAAAATGGTGCCCCGATTTCTGGGGATCAAGCTCAGGCTCGAGAGATGCAGCGGATAATTTTTGTAAGCTTGTGGATACGTCGGAGATGGTTCAAGGTCCATGTGATAGCCCGAGACATTGGTTGGTGAACAGTGGTAAGCTCGGTGTAGAGAAAGGCAAGATTGTTTGAAGAGTGAAGTATTCCTTATTGAACTACTAAAGGGGGGTTTTTGCTTCAAGTAGAGAATGTTTGTGCAATTGATCAGTGAAATTGACAGGGTGTTTGTGGTGGGTGCGTGTAATTTGTGAATGGATGGCATTTGTTTTACTCCCCCTTGGTTTTGAGAATACATTATTTCCTTACTTTTAGTTTAGAAAGTGAGTGTATTGTACTATGATGTAAAAATTCCAGAGTGAAATTTTCTGATAATTACTTTTTACTCTAACACGATGCTGCTTTAGTAGGGATGCAATTTTTAGAAAACCTTGCAAGAAAACTTGGGTCCTAATATGCATGGTAATATATCCATTTTTCTCATGTAATCTTTCAGAAAACTTGCAAGAACCATTTGAGGACTTTTTTGAATCGTCGTCCTACGTGGACACAAAAGTATGGCTCTGTAAAACATAAGCGATCAATGAGGACTTTCAAATTTGAAGCTGTTTCTTACATTGACACAAAAGTATGCCTAGGAAAAACGTTGGTGACTAGGTTATTAACTAAGATACTGGCTAGGACAATGCCCCATATTTAGCTTGATTCTTAGTAATATTTATATTCACTCGGTATAAACCATCTCATCAGCACATGCCCCATATATTAGTCCCAAACAATAGAGGAAGAAATGACTTAAAAAGAAGCACATGCTCCATATATTAGTCCCAAACAATAGAGGAAGAAATGACTTAAAAAGAAGTTGCATGCTCATAAGTTTTTAGTTATGCATGAGGTATCTTTCAAGGTTTTCATAGTTCAGGGTAATCCTTAACACACATTATATAGTCTTTCGAACTGGCTAAAAGATATGCAGTGATTCAAAAGAAAGTTTTAAATCAATTCATCAAAATACACAATTGTTAGGATTCAGGTGAACTTAATTCAATTCGATTTTGCTATTTCATGTTTGTTTGAATTTTGCGGTACCAATCACATCTTCATCATATATATACATTTTAATGTTAATGTCCACGGAAATTTTAATTTTAAGATGAGAATAATTTCTCGCGTCGAAGGTTCCCGCGCAAATTTTTTACGCTAATTTGTTGTTCCACGCCGAAGGTGCCTGCGCTGAATTTGTTGTTCCGCACCAAAGATGCCCGCCGAATTTGTTGTTCCACGCCTAAGACGCACGCGCTGAATTTGTTGTTCTATGTTGAAGTTATTGTTCCACACCGAAGTTGTTGTTCCGCGCCGAAGGCACCCGCTAAATTTTTTTACGCTAATTTGTTGTTTCGCACCGAATCTGTTGTTCTACGCCGAATTTGTTGTTCCACGCCGAAGGGGCCCGTGTCGAATTTGTTGTTTCGTGTCGAAGGCGCCAGTGCCGCTAAATATTTTTACGTTAATTTGTTGTTTCGTGCAATTTTGGTTGTGGAAATAATTTTTTGGGGAATAAAGACTTCGCGGGGAAAAATCTTAAATGAACCGTGCCCGCGGGCACGGGTTATGACTAGTATATATATATGTATATATATTTCTTTTCTTTTCTTTTTTCTTTTCTTTTTGGGTTTTTCTTTTCTCTCTTTTTTGGGATTTTAGGGTACATACATGTACTCTCCCAAGTGGGAGAACGGTACACGACGAGGGGATTTGCACAAAGTAAAATAAAAAAGAAATCAGATTCTAAACACTTGGGCAAGGGAGATTTTCTTCGCTAATCAGAGCATAGGCTAAATGGGTTATCCTAGTCCTAATTGTGGATCCTGACACATGCGAATTGAAGTATACGATATAAATATATTCATGCAAATAGAAGCAGACAGGAGAAGCAAATACCGCATATTCAAATCGAAGCATGATAATCTAGGGGTCATCCCAGTACAGGTATATAAATCAAAATCACAACGTAGAAGCACACTATTAGCTAGTCACGACACACGACTCACATAAAAGCAAAGTGGACCCACGATGCATGAAATGCAAGAGGACTCAGCTTCCTAGGGTTAGTGAATGTGATTATCGAAGCCATGCTAGGTGTGTGTGTGATTCTGTGGAAATTCATCATATGGGGTCATCTCTAGGAGAGAGGACAAAAGATGAGAAGAAAAAGGAAAACATGATAAAAACGACTCAAAAACAAGGAAAAAGACACAAAAGACGCATGAAGTGCGACTCCCCCAAGATGAAACTTGCATTGCCCTCAATGCAATAAAAGTAAATACGGGAGGCAATGAAAATGGGGGGAAATACGCACCGACACAAAGATAAAGAAAAACGAGAAAAACACACATACGAAATTGAAAAATAAAGGAGGAGGAAAAAGAAATATAGAAACTAAAAGATAGAAAATCACAACACAGGACATATATAAACATGCACACCACAACGAAAGAACACGAAAAAACACACAAAATTCGAATTCCCCCAAGCTGGACATGACAATGCGAGCAATATGATATGATAATGATGATGCAGAAATATGCTAGGGGAAAATCAAAGAAGAAAAGGAAATCAAAATGCAGGAGAGGGACTGTCCTCGTCCTCCTTGGCAGAAGATATAGGGGTGTGGAGGGGAGAGGTGGGGGGTGTGCGGAGAAATGGGGAGAGGGGTGGAGGATGTGTGTGGATGGGTGAGACGGTGTGAACAATGGGTGGTGTGGTGGTGTTGATGGTGAGTGGTAGGGATATGGCGACCAATGCGGTGGTAGATGGGGTAGATACGACGATGGGAGAGGATGGTGGGGGAAGTGATCTCGAACGCACCTGCAATTTCTTGCGGCGCACGTATGGGGTGACAGAAGTGGAGGGTGGTGGATCTGTGGGATCGACGGCAGTGGTCGTGAGTTGACGTGAAGTGGCAGGAATGGAAACAGTGGTGGCGGGAGGGGATGGTCGCCTAGGGGGTGATGGGTGTGGTGATGAATGTGATGGTGGAGGTGAAGATCATGGAGAGGTGGGAGGAGTAGGTGGAGGGGGTCCGAAAATGTGAGTGAGGTGGCGGAGTATGGTAGACACGTTCCTCTCTAGTGCGAGGAAACGTGGGTGCAATAAGATAGAAGAGGATGGGTCCGAGGGGACAGAGGACGAAGCACCAGCACGCAGTGAAGCTAGCTCAGCCTCGAGAGCGAGGTGAGTGGAGACGGCTCAGCAAACGGAAGAAGTAGTGGCTGGACGGGAAGTGGAAGTGGTGCCAGCGGCAGTGGTCATGCCGGCACTAGAGGATAGGCCTAAGAAGGCCACACTCAGAGCCTCAGAAGTGATAGGGCCAGAAGCTGGGGTGGCACGACTAGAACCAGCCCTGGGGTCTCCTCGGGACGCATGGATATCCTGCTCGCTTAATTGGGTGGCAGGGGAAAGTGGTCTAGGTGCTCCCGGGATAAGAAACGGAAGACGTAACCCCCCTAGAAACTCTGGGTCGGGAGGGAATGTCCAATCTGCCACAAGAACGATATTCATACGAGCAGGGTTGGGCAGAATGGTGTAAGGAGCAGGGGGTGTCCGTAGTAAAAGGTGAAACGATCGTCAGGGCAGGGCTTGATCATGTGCATGTGCAGCAGGACGTCAGGATCTATATGTGTAGCTCCTGCGGCAGAAGGAAAATCTCGGGGGATGACAATATTGTATCGGGGATATGAAGCTATGATGGTAATGAGGCCCCTGCAATAGTACTGATGTGCGTTTATATTTTATATATTCACGCACGTCTTCTTTGTGTTTTTCCGTTGTTTTCCGTCGTCACGTACCCGTTTTCTTGTGATTTCTAGTTTTCTTTCACTTCTTTGTCTTTTTGTGTGAATGCAGGAGATTTCCAGCATTGGGGACATATAATTAAGATATCATGAGCCCCCGGAGCGACGGAAGGAGTCACGTGCGATCCAGAGAGTCAAACGATGAAGATTGCTATTTCTCAGCCCTCAACCGATCGTGTGGACCAGCCACCCGATCGGTTGATGCACGCGTGTCTCATCCGAACAAGAGCTGAAGAGAAGAGTAGCTCACCCGATCGGTTCAGTGATCGGGTGAGATCGACAGAGCTCTCGGCCATTTGAAGCTGAATTCCAACCGATCGGGTGACATCTCACCCGATCGGTTCATCTGAAGCTGAAAATCAACAAACGACGATCCGGTCATGCCATCCGCTCTCCTCAGCACCCGGTTGAAGCTTCTGAAGCCCGATGGCCAATGCGACAAGCAGCTCACCCGATCGGTTGATGTTTCAACCGATCGGGTGGCCTTTTCTTCCCCTTTCGCGCACTGCTGCTCATTCATTGAAGATCTGCTATCATTCCAGAGGGATTTTGGGTGATCTCTTATTTTTCTAGCGTCGGCATCGTCGTTAGCTTTCCAATGATAGGTCGCATGCCCAAATCCGATTTTTCTACATTTTTCTGGAATTTTCTGAGCGCAGCTGTGTGCTGAAATTGGCAGCAGTCTGGATTTTCATTTCACCCGATCGGGTGAGCTATCCACCCGACCGGGTGAGATTGTTTTCTGCGGTTTTGAGCTCTCTGTTTATTCCACCCGATCGGGTGAACTTCCACCCGATTGGGTGGGCCTGTTTTAGCAGTTTTGAGTGGGTTTCGGACCCGAACTGTTAAGGGTTTTGAGGGGGGTTTTAAATACAAGTTTGGGCATGACTTGGGGAGGATCTTCCCCCATTTTTTTCAGTAGTTTTCCTCCCCTTTCTTGGGAGTTTTAGGTTAGGTTAGATTAGGTTTTCTATTGCAATAAATCTTGTAAAGGATTGAAGAATCAATGGCAAGATAAGTATTTCTTTTCCCATTTCATTGTTTTGTGTTATTTTTATTTTGCTCAATGATGAATGTTTGTTTGGATTTATTGATTGCTATCATGTTCTTCATCATTGAGTAGTGTTTGATGAACCCTAATACGGGTTAGGGTAGGATTGATGCTTGGAAAACTACATTTGACTTGATTGCATGGTATGTGTTCGATGAAATGTGTCAATAGGGATTTCTAGCAATCTGAGTCCAATTCGTACGGCAACACACTAGATGTGTTGGGGATTGGGGTCTAGTGTCTTGTCCAGTCAAGATCCGCTTTGATGTATTGCTAGAAATCACATTCGACCTATTTGGCCATTAGGGTTACGCGGGGGCGTTTTATTGTCATTGGCGGGAGAAAGACCGCCTCTGACCATCGGGCCAAGGGGGAATAAACTTGGCGGTTGACTTCCTAGCCACAGCTCACACCCCTAGTGTAGACATTGAGTCTTCGCGCGTGGGAACTGTTGGATCTGGATCGTAGCCTAGAGGGGGGGTGAATAGACTAATAAAAATATTCGTGCAACCCACGAACAATCCCACACAGTTATTGGCACAGACAGGGCAATAAAGTAGCAATCACAGAATGCGCACAGATATACCCTGGTTCGGTCGTCCCCACGACCTACTCCAGCCCCCGAAAGCAACTACTAGATAGATATGTAATCAAGTACAGCTACAATGAGTCAAGATCCCAAATCTACTCTCACCTAGCTCGTACGCACACCACGTGCTCTACACTATCAATCTAGTCAGATGCTCTCCATCCGTGACGACTCCCACAGTCGTCAGGTCCCCAAAAATAACACAAAAGGTAAAGTTTCCCCTACAAGGATTTAACACAACAACTACACAAAATAATGATAAATAGAGTTTATGAATCTCAGTTTGTGTAGCGGCGATGTCCTCGTCAATTAGCACGGGTCAGATCTGTATCTGACGAGATGTAGTCGTCTCCGTAAGTCGGGCAACTCAAGTTGCGGCAATTGAACTCCTCTTGAGTTCCCAGGTCGGCTGACGTGTTGTGGCACCAAGTACTAGTTCAGAAATCTGATGTTTGCTTTGTTCCCAAAGTCAAATGATGCGGCCGAAGCTCTCTACAAAAACAGAACAAAGCCCCTTAATATAATATATATGTGACCGGCTCAAATAATGTAAAGGCAGCAAAGCAAAATGAGTGAATTAAAAAGCTTTGGCCTTGGGAACATCAACTTGTTCTCTATGGATTTTCGTTCCAGTCAAAGAGAAGCACGAGTCCTGCAAACAAAATTGTTAAAAAATAACTTCCCACAATATTCGGCACATGCTCTTTGGAGATTGGTCTTTAAAATGGCCTGTGATTTCTCAATGTTGCGGCTCCTTCAATTGGATAGGCTTCTTTGATTTGCAGTGAAGGAATTCTCAAAGGAGGAGGTTGCGGCTCTTGATTTTGTGTGGCCCCTGTCAAATAATTTCGTGCGGCTCCTTCATGAACTTTTGTTGCCTGGGTGCTCTTTCTTGATTTCGGCCAACCCCTCCTTCTCAAAACAATTTCGGCTGCTAATCAGAAATAAAAACGCCATGCTCTTGGAAGTAGGAACGGCACTTGGAGATTAAAAAAAATTAAAGCTTGCTACTCTCCTTTTCAAAATTCTGTGAGAAACAAAGAAAAACACTTCGGCTCTTTTTGATTAGCAGCTTGAGGAGAAAGAAACATGCTCTTGGGTAATGAAAAAGAACTTGTGATTTTTTTGATGAAGGGGCTCTGCAAAAATAAATGAAGAGTGCTTAAAAAATCGGCAGACCCTTGGGGTAAAAGTTTTGTGCGGCTGTTCTTAAAAAATTAGGGTTCATTCTGTTTTACTTTTGATGATTGCCCCTGCTTTTATTGATAAGACCAAGGGCATCCTTTTTTTGAAAAAATTTGGCAGCCTGTTATAATTTTTGTTGCGTGACTTGGGCTTTTGGAAGAATTGATTTTTTTTTTAAAAAAAAATCTCTTAGCCCAAAACAAACAAGGCCGGCCTTGGTTAATATATTTTCCAGGAGTAGTGATTTATTTTTCGGCATGTGCCCCTGTTTTCAATTGTTGGCCCAACCTATTCTCTAACCACTGTGCAGTTAATGATATAATAAAACACAAGTTCAAAGTAACACAAACTCTTGGACTATTGAATTCCACTTGATCAATATATACCTGAAATCACTTAACAAAGATGTCAGAACGTTCACACACGTTTGTTATCATCAAACACGAAGTTCATAGATCGTTGTTACCAACAATCTCCCCCTTTTGATGATAACAAACTAGGTATAAGATTTGCACAGTAAAGTTCCAAATAGTGTGTGTGAAAGTGTGGCGATGAAGTAGTGACATGCAAACAATGATGTGGAAAGTTTATCAATAAGCATGCTCCCCCTATTTTTGTGCTTCCCCAATATTCATTAATGCTCCCCCTTAATCAAACAATCATAACTTCACGTGCATTAATATCAAATCTTTCCCAATTTTTCTCCCCCTTTGTTATCATCAAAAGTCGAAGCACGAAGTCAAAAATATTTACCATGCAAAAATAGAGTATTATTAACCATTACCAAAATTGCATGAATACAATCATAGACTAATCAAGTCAAAATCCAATGAAATTAAACAACTAGGACTTCAAACACCAACGTGTACGTGTGATAATTAAAATTGAAGCACATGGGGAGAATCATTTAGAAAGTCAACCGGAACCAATCCCATTTTCCAAATAACGTTCTATCACCTAGGATTGATTTTTCCCACCTCATTAAGACATGAGTTCAAGGTACCACACCCCAAAACATAGCCTATAAGGACTCTTAGATGTGGGTGTGGCATTGCTTGACGAGTAAATACACCAACGCTAAAGTTTACCCATAAAGCTTATGTTGGATACTCGTGGGTAATACCGTTGCCAAGGATTGTATCCATTTTCCATACGGAGCAATTATCTTTTGTTTTCACAATTTTTTTAAATACTTATACCAACAATTTTTTTGCTCAATTTTTATCCATGGCAATGTATATCATATCCCTTAGATTTTCAGTTAAGTTTTCCTCCTACATTCACTTTCCATACTTCATACACGATATCTCCAAATGTGCAACAATAATAATACATGTGGAAGTGAAGAAGGTGGTGTAGAAATCAAGTAATTTTCATTCATTGAATATGCCATGAATATTTAGAAAGATGAACATGCGCATGTGGCAAAAGAAATAATACACCAATTTCTTCATAGATATGAAAATCTTTCATGAATACTTCTTTTAATGAATCAAAGAGAAAGATACACATTTAAGCACCAATTTTTTTTTTTCAGTTTTTTTCAGGTTTTTTTTAATATGCATGAAGTACTAAAGCAAACATGAGATGCAATCACACAAACAAAAAGAATCATGCAAACATAGCAATGCAACTACTAACACACAAACAAAGAAAAGTCACGCACACAAAAAAAACTATGAAGATATTCATTAATTTCAAAGAATGAGATATACCTTCGCGTCGCCATTTGACTAAGGAGCTAAACAGTAATGAGACATTCAATTTATCGCTCCTCGTCAAACTTCCATCCACCTACAAAAGATGTGTCGTGTGTGACCTTGGAATCCAACAAGGTCCACTCACGTTAGTCATCAATGATTTAGGAACCCATATTTGTTTGAACTTAATATTTTTGTTCCTATATTTGCAATGATATGAAGTGTGACCAACGCATCCACATGTAAAGCACTTAGCATGAAAATTTCCAACCTTTGTTGATTCAATGTGAACTTTTCTATATTTTGATTTTTCAACATTTTTAAGACCATATCCTAGTCCTCGCCTATTATTGCCATAAATTTGATTTCCAAGAATAATGTCCAAATTTTGTTTTCCAATGGAAAATCTCTTTATTGACAATTCAAGGGAGGTGACTTTGGATTTCAAGATATCGTTTTCATTCACAAGCAAAGTGCATTTACTAATGAAAGCTTGCTTATTTTCCTCTTCTTTCTTTTTAAAATCCCTCATTTTTTCTTTAAGTTCAAGATTTAGCATGTTAATCTTTTCAGAAAGCAATTCATTTTCAACTTCAAGCTTTGTCTTATCTAGTTTATACATGCTAATATCCTTTAATAAAGAGGGACATGAAAGACAATCAGTTTTCTCAGACAAGCTAGCTTTCTCCTTATTTAACATGTCAATCGTAGTGTTATATGCAACAATTTCAGTTTTCAGTTTTTCAATTTCTTTAGACATGTCATACTCAGATTGTTGCATATCAAAGTTATCATTCCTATAACTATCCACATCAGCTTCTAGCTCATTAATAGTATTTTGCATTCCTTTCAAGATTTCTAACAATTCAGCTTTAGTGGGAGATCCTACCTCATTGTGTTTGGCCATTAATGCCATGCAGGAGTGGGCTTCATGTTCATCATCCTCCTCTTCAGCTTCGCTATCCATGTCCCACGTCAGCACTTTCGTTTTTCCTTTTGCAACTTGAGCTGTGTGTTGTTGTGGGCAATATTTTATGTGGTGCCCTTTCTTCCTGCATTTAAAACATTCACTTATATTAATAGCTTTCTGATCATAGGGATTTCTACCAAAATTAGAGTTATTAGAACGAATGAACCTTTTTCCCATCTCAGTTCTTCCTTGATCAGTCTGAATGTATCTCCTGAAGTTTCTGACCATTAGGGCTTGCTCTTCATCAAGATCGTCGTCGTTAGCTTGAAGAGCTAATGGTGTGGAAGCTTTGGTCTTCTCTTCAGGTTTCTCTCTGGCTTCTATACTCTACAACTCAAGCTCGTGTGACATTAGGTTGCCTATCAAGTCCTCCACTTTCATTGTTGATAAATCCTTAGCTTCTTGAATAGCGGTGACTTTAGGCCTGAACGAGCTTGGTAGCGCCCTTAAGATCTTTCGTACCTGTTCATGACTAGAGTATGGCTTACCGAGGGAACTGGATTTGTAGACAATGTCCGTGAACCTTGCAAACATCTCTTTCACAGATTCTGTTGGTAGCATGCGGAAGCTCTCATATTCTGTGCAAAGCAATGCAAGTCTGGATTCCTTCACTTGCGATGTTCCCTCATGTGTCACCTCCAGAGTATGCCAGATTTCCTGCGCGGTTAGACAATGTGAGATACGATTAAAATCAGATTTATCAAGAGAGCATATAAGCGCATTCATAGCTTTACCATTAAGAGTATAAAGTTTCTTATCAGCTAAATCCCACTTGTCTTTAGGCTTAATCATAATAATGTCTTCAATTTTAATAGTGGGTAGACTATAACCATTTTCAACAATATCCCACACATCATAATCTACAGACACTAAATAGATTTTCATCCTAGCCTTCCAATAAGCAAAGTCTACACCGTTAAACTTAGGGGGGCGGGCTATAGACTGACCTTCAGCAAAAGCACAATCAGATATATTCATGGTCATCTAAAAATCTAGACTAGATCCTCTAAACTGGCTCTGATACCACTTGTTGGATCTGGATCGTAGCCTAGAGGGGGGTGAATAGGCTAATAAAAATATTCGTGCAACCCACGAACAATCCCACACAGTTATATGCACAGACAGGGCAATAAAGTAGCAATCACAGAATGCGCACAGATATACCCTGGTTCGGTCGTCCCCACGACCTACTCCAGCCCCCGAAAGCAACTACTAGATAGATATGTAATCAAGTACAGCTACAATGAGTCAAGATCCCAAATCTACTCTCACCTAGCTCGTACGCACACCACGTGCTCTACACTATCAATCTAGTCAGATGCTCTCCCTCCGTGACGACTCCCACAGTCGTCAGGTCCCAAAAAATAACACAAAAGGTAAAGTTTCCCCTACGAGGATTTAACACAACAACTACACAAAATAATGATAAATAGAGTTTAGGAATCTCAGTTTATGTAGCGGCGATGTCCTCGTCAATTAGCACGGGTCAGATCTGTATCTGACGAGATGTAGTCGTCTCCGTAAGTCGGGCAACTCAAGTTGCGGCAATTGAACTCCTCTTGAGTTCCCAGGTCGGCTGACGTGTTGTGGCACCAAGTACTAGTTCAGCAATCTGATGTTTGCTTTGTTCCCAAAGTCAAATGATGCGGCCGAAGCTCTCTACAAAAACAGAACAAAGCCCCTTAATATAATATATATGTGGCCGGCTCAAATAATGTAAAGGCAGCAAAGCAAAATGAGTGAATTAAAAAGCTTTGGCCTTGGGAACATCAACTTGTTCTCTATGGATTTTCGTTCCAGTCAAAGAGAAGCACGAGTCCTGCAAACAAAATTGTTAAAAAATAACTTCCCACAATATTCGGCACATGCTCTTTGGAGATTGGTCTTTAAAATGGCCTGTGATTTCTCAATGTTGCGGCTCCTTCAATTGGATAGGCTTCTTTGATTTGCAGTGAAGGAATTCTCAAAGGAGGAGGTTGCGGCTCTTGATTTTGTGTGGCCCCTGTCAAATAATTTCGTGCGGCTCCTTCATGAACTTTTGTTGCCTGGGTGCTCTTTCTTGATTTCGGCCAACCCCTCCTTCTCAAAACAATTTCGGCTGCTAATCAGAAATAAAAACGCCATGCTCTTGGAAGTAGGAACGGCACTTGGAGATTAAAAAAAAAAATTAAAGCTTGCTGCTCTCCTTTTCAAAATTCTGTGAGAAACAAAGAAAAACACTTCGGCTCTTTTTGATTAGCAGCTTGAGGAGAAAGAAACATGCTCTTGGGTAATGAAAAAGAACTTGTGATTTTTTTGATGAAGGGGCTCTGCAAAAATAAATGAAGAGTGCTTAAAAAATCGGCAGACCCTTGGGGTAAAAGTTTTGTGCGGCTGTTCTTAAAAAATTAGGGTTCATTCTGTTTTACTTTTGATGATTGCCCCTGCTTTTATTGATAAGACCAAGGGCATCCTTTTTTTGAAAAAATTTGGCAGCCTGTTATAATTTTTGTTGCGTGACCTGGGCTTTTGGAAGAATTGATTTTTTTTTTAAAAAAAATCTCTTAGCCCAAAACAAACAAGGCCGGCCATGGTTAATATATTTTCCCGGAGTAGTGATTTATTTTTCGGCATGTGCCCCTGTTTTCAATTGTTGGCCCAACCTATTCTCTAACCACTGTGCAGTTAATGAGATAATAAAGCACAAGTTCACGCCCCTAGCATTGACATTGAGTCTTCGCGCGTGGGAACGGCTTGGACGAAATGTTGGGAGTTATCATTGTGGCCTTAATGCTCCCGGTTGCGGAAGGTGTTAATGGACATGGGAATGCCCACCGTCCGGAACCGGGTAGACCTAGCGCACTAGGCACCGACCGGAATATCGGGCCATGGACGCTAGGTACCACCTTTTGGGGCAATGTCTCACCCTGGGTCAAGTCAAATGCCAAGTGTCATGAATGCTCTAGCCCGTGTTAGCGGGGATTCATTTCGTGTCTTTTTATTTCTTTCTTTTATTTCTACACTTCCACCCACATTGTCCGCGTAGCTAGCACACAACCTAGGCGAGGCTAGTAGCCATTCAAGCCATCCACCTCCCTGAGTTCGATAAACCCGCACCCTACACTAACCGTACACTTGCGGTAAAACGACACTGCGCCCAAACCGTAAACGGGGCGTCGGTCAAGTTTTTGGCGCCGTTGCCGGGGAGGCGTTCGGTTTGATATTAGCTTAGCTTGGGTTCATTAGACTACGCATAAAAACAAAATTTTTTTTAAAAAAAAATATTCAAAAACCAATAAATTTTTCCCCCACCATTATATTGTCTTTTTGTTATTTTCTTTTACTATTGACGCTCCTCTCTAGTTTTCTTATTTTTGTTGTCCAGGTATCTTTGGTGTAACCATGTGGAGATCAAATTTCGATGCTCAGATGGGAGGATACGATCCTTATTCAGTTGTGGTTTGTGAGACTTGTGGGATGGCTGGGCACATGTATTATGATTGCCCATTTACACTTGAGAGCCTCCCCCTACACCATGGCCAAATATTTTCCCACAACATTAGCCCAAACACCTTCCATCCATTTCCTCAACCTTATATCTCTCCACCAACACAAGAATAATCAAGCCTCGAGTCTCTCCTTGAAAGTGCCATGTTTAACCAAGGCCAAATATTGCAAAACTTTATGGTACCAACCACCGAGCATACATCGAGGAGAGAGGATGGAGGAGAGGATATACCCACTTTCATGGTTGAGACCACCGTCCCATCAGCCACCATAGACACATCTCATGCCGATGTCCCATTTTTCCAACACTACCACTTGGATGACAATGCATTTTTTGATGATGATTGGGAGGATGGGGTGATTTCTCTATGATCTGTGGGACAGACTTCTCATCTTGATTTGGATACCCCACATGAGTCCTACGAGAGCACCGATGAGACTACAGAGCTTATGCATACCATCGAGGAGGATGTGCATGAGGGCTTGGATACGATCGTCCACTTCATGGAGCCCGAGCCACATCTACCTCTACCGCCACGCTCTACTTCTTCTGCGGCTGAGCATCTACTTGAGCATATTGACCCTATTCAGGGAGATTTTCATACTCACTCTCACTCCACATTAAAGTCTCGCTTTTTACGTCCTATTCCTTTAGACTTATATATTTTTGACACACCATATCTCTCGCAGGACACAGGATCGACTTCCCTTGAGGTATGCTGCGGTGTGTCACCACCTGGAGAGCAACTTAACATGGAGAGCTGGGATTTGATCGTCGCTAGCACAGAGGATAGCATACCATTTCCAAGGAGTGTTCGCCACATTTCATATATTTTACCATCATTTACCGGCGACTATCTCTGCAATACATTTATTTTGGGAAATAATTTCTTGCCATGGACTAATGCACCTCGTCCTCTGCAGGTCACAGGTGGACACCTACTAAGGATGCTTGGAGGTGTATTGCTTGGGTCCATTGGCACACGTGGCACAACGCTTCTGGCGGAGCCACAGAAGGAGCAGTTAGAGCAGCTACCTGCCCCACTCCAGATATTGGATCCGCCTATGCTCAGGTGTATCCTAATCCAGTAGTGTAAAAATTTACAGCTTTCTAGTTTAGATTTGAATAATCTCGTCTCCTTTCATTAGCGAGGGGAGCGTATCTAGGATTTGCTTTTGCATCATAATAACCCTTCATGTCGTGCCCTTCTATCATTTCACCCCCATCCTCTACCGAGGAGGACGAGGACTCGTCCACTCCTGCATTTTGATTTCTTTCTTTTTCTTTTCCGATCTTTCCCCTAGCATTTTTCTGCATCACATTGATCATATCATTTCTCTAGCATTGCCATGTTCATCTTGGGGGAAATCGACTTTTGTGCATACTGTCGTGTGATGTCTTTGTCGTGTGTTTGTTTTTATGTGATGGTTATTTGTGTGTTTCTTTTTTGTTATTTTTCAGTTTTGTTTGTGTGTTTGTTTTTTCATGTTTTCAACTTTTTGTGTCGGTGCGTACTTCCCCCCATTTTCGTTGCCCTCCCGTATTTACTACTATTGCATTGAGGGCAATGCAAGTTTCAGCTTGGGGGAGTCACACGGCGTGCGTCATTTGGGTCTTTTTCTTCGTTTTGAGTCGTTTTTCTTAGTGTTTTTCTTTTTCCTTCTCACCTTTTATTCTCTCTCTCTCCTAGAGATGACCCCAAATGATGAATTGCCACAGAATCACACACACACACACCTACCATGGCTCCGATAATCACATTCACTAACACTAGGAAGCCGAGTCCTACTGCATTTCATGCTTCGTGGGTCCACTTTGCTTTTATGTGAGTCGTGTATCGTGACTAGCTATTGGTGTACTTCTACTTTGTGATTTTGATTTATATACCTACCCTTGGTTGACCCCTAGATTATCATGTTTCGATTTGAATATGCGGCTTTTGCTTCTACTGTCTGCTTCTATATGCATGATATATATGTATCGTATGCTTCAATTTGCATGTGTCGGGATTCCACAATTAAGGACTAGGATAACCCATTTAGCCTATGCTCTGATTTGCGAGAAATATTTCCTTCGCCCAAGTGTTTAGAATCCGATTTCTTTTTTATTTTACTTGGTGCAAATTCCCTCGTCGTGTACCGTTCTCCCACTTGGGAGAGTACACATGTATATATCCCAAAATCCAAAAATCCAAAAAAAAGAGAGAAAAGAAAAACCCAAAAAGAAAAGAAAAGAGAAAAGAAAGAAAAAAAATACATATATATGTATAGCCAAAAATAAAAAAAAAATACATATATCCAAAACCCAAAAAAATTCCAGTGTGAATATTTTCCTACCTATCGAGAATAAAGGGAAGGCGAGAATTTGCACCGAGTGTTCTACTCCACATCTTCTCAACCTCCATCGTTTTCGAAAACACGTGGCATATGGACCTTCTAGCGATTATCTAGGCTATAGTGTGGTGATTTCCTTGTCCCTAGCTGTGGAGTCCCCGATGCATGATACGCTTCTATTCTTATACTATTCTCATGCATGCTTGAGCTAATATTCACCGCATTTTCAAATTGAATCGATATTTGGGTCTTTCTTTGGGTATGTGTATATGGAGCTTTGTTGCATGATGTAGATAGTGACACCGTCTACTAGCACACGACCACACTCACTTGCGCTTCACCGCGGGGGCCCACGACACTTGTTGGACTCATATTCCTTGGTTAGCATTGTGTTTTGTCGCATGCTTACTTAAGTGTGGCGTGTTTGGTTTTATTGGCGCAAATAGGCGATCTAGGATTTTCCTATCTCTCTCTCTCTCTCTCTCTATTTTACCCTCCGAACTCCGACTCTCACTTGTCTTCCTCGAGGACGAGGAAGGGTTCAGCTTGGGGGATTTTGACGTGCGTATATATTATATATATTCACGCACGTCTTCTTTGTGTTTTTCCGTTGTTTTCCGTCGTCACGTACCCGGTTTCTTGTGATTTCTAGTTTTCTTTCATTCCTTTGCCTTTTTGTGTGAATGCAGGAGATTTCCAGCATTGGGGACATATAATGAAGATATCATGAGCCCTCGGAGCGACGGAAGGAGTCACGTGAGATCCAGAGAGTCAAACGATGAAGATTGCTATTTCTCAGCCCTCAACCGATCGTGTGGACCAGCCACCCGATCGGTTGATGCACGCATGTCTCATCCGAACAAGAGCTGAAGAGAAGAGTAGCTCACCCGATCGGTTTAGTGATCGGGTGAGATCGACAGAGCTCTCAGCCATTTGAAGCTGAATTCCAACCGATCGGGTGACATCTCACCCGAACAGTTCATCTAAAGCTGAAAATAAACAAACGACGATCCGGTCATGCCACCCGCTCTCTTCAGCGCCCGGTTGAAGGTTCTGAAGCCCGATGGCCAATGCGACAAGCAGCTCACCCGATCGGTTGATGTTTCAACCGATCGGGTGGCCTTTTCTTCCCCTTTCGCGTGCTGCTGCTCATTCATTGAATATATTCTATCATTCCAGAGGGATTTTGGGCGATCTCTTATTTTTCTAGCGTCGGCATCGTCGTTATCTTTCCAACGATAGGTCGCATGCCCAAATCCGATTTTTCTACATTTTCCTGGAATTTTCTGAGCGCAGCTGTGTGCTGAAATTGGCAGTAGTCTGGATTTTCATTTCACCCGATCGGGTGAGCTATCCACCCGACCGGGTGAGATCACTTTCTGCAGTTTTGAGCTCTCTGTTTATTCCACCCGATCGGGTGAACTTCCACCCGATCAGGTGGGCCTGTTTTAGCAGTTTTGAGTGGGTTTCGGACCCGAACTGTTAAGGGTTTTGCGGGGGTTTTTAAATACAAGTTTGGGCATGACTTGGGGAGGATCTTCCCCCATTTTTTTTTCAGTAGTTTTCCTCCCCTTTCTTGGGAGTTTTAGGTTAGGTTAGATTAGGTTTTCTATTGCAAAAAATCTTGTAAAGGATTGAAGAATCAATGGCAAGATAAGTATTTCTTTTCCCATTTCATTGTTTTGTGTTATTTTTATTTTGCTCAATGATGAATGTTTGTTTGGATTTATTGATTGCTATCATGTTCTTCATCATTGAGTAGTGTTTGATGAACCCTAATACGGGTTAGGGTAGGATTGATGCTTGGAAAACTACATTTGACTTGATTGCATGGTATGTGTTCGATGAAATGTGTCAATGGGGATTTCTAGCAATCTGAGTCCAATTCGTACGGCAACACACTAGATGTGTTGGGGATTGGGCTCCGGTGTCTTATCCAGTCAAGATCTGCTTTGATATATTGGTAGAAATCACATTCGACCTATTTGGCCATTAGGGTTACGCGAGAGCGTTTTATTGTCATTGGCGGGAGAAAGACCGCCTCTGACCGTCGGGCCAAGGGGGAATAAACTTGGCGGTTGACTCCCTAGCTACAGCTCACACCCCTAGCGTAGACATTGAGTCCTCGTGTGTGGGAACGGCTTGGACGAAATGTTGGGAGTTATCATTGTGGCCTTAATGCTCCCCGTTGCGGAAGGTGTTAATGGACATGGGAATGCCCACCGTCCGGAACCGGGTAGACCTAGCGCACTAGGCACCGACCAGAATATCGGGCCATGGACGCTAGGTACCACCTTTTGGGACAATGTCTCACCTTGGGTCAAGTCAAATGCCAAGTGTCATGAATGCTCTAGCCCGTGTTAGCGGGGATTCATTTCGTGTCTTTTTATTTCTTTCTTTTATTTCTACACTTCCACCCACTTTGTCCGTGTAGCTAGAACACAACCTAGGCGAGGCTAGTAGCCATTCAAGCCATCCACCTCCCTAAGTTCGATAAACCCGCACCCTACACTAACCGTGCACTTGCGATAAAACGACACCGCGCCCAAACTGTAAACGGGGTGCCGGTCAAGTACTTGCCCTTACCGGCGCGGCTAATCTCAAGTAACTTGTGAATAGGCCAAGCACCAGCATGAATAGGAATGCGAGGGGCCTCGAAGGCGATCCCGTCGTCACTGCGAATAAAATCAAATGTCATGGCCCATAAAATAAATAGGTCAGGGATAGTCACGGTCCCGGACTCATCCCTGGGGAAGAATGTGCAAGATATGATTCGGTGGGCCAGAAGAAATACGGGGTGAATGATGGAGGAGGCCTTGGCCTTACCTCGAGGATAGTGACATGGAGGGTAATGCGAAACCAAAATTGATTGACGTCGAAGTCGGGGTGATATCCATAGGGACGGATAGTGTCGCCCCCAAGAATGGGGAATCCGAAAATGTTATTGATATTATTCAGGTGGGTGCGGATTGTTTTGTTTCGGAAGCGGAAAACGACGATCGATCCCGACTCACAACGGAGAGAAGATAGGAATTCTAGCGTGAGTGCGGGGTAGGACGCCGCGTGTGCGTTCAAGAAAGCTAACCAACCTAAGTTAGCGAAGAGAGTCTCGACCTCATAGGAAACTCAGAGATCGATAAGAGTTTGGGTGTGTGCAAACTTGGTGGAAAGGTGTGAACATGCGTCGAGTCTGTTATAAAAATCTCTCTGTTCAAGACTCAGAAAACGGTAACCACGCGGTCCCAACATTGGGTCCTCAAGAGGGATAATATGTTGGGGTGGGGGTAGTGTGGGCAGTGTAGGAGGAGGACGTGAAATAGGTGGACATGTGGACTTCCGTCTATTGCGAGACGGCTCCTCCTCATGCATGATAGCTTTACCCTTATCTTTTTCCCTAGACATGATAGTGTGTGATGCAAGTGAATGCAAGATATGACGAATGCACACAATCAATGGCAATTGAGCAAAACAGTACTACTATGGCAAATGTAAGCAATCGAGCTAGGGAACGAGTTTACCCAGTAGCGAAGACAATCCTTGCTCGCAAATCACCCAACACTGTGCTATTGATGGGAGTGTGAAGCCGTGGCACTCCGATTCAACAAATTTTCGAAATGGGGGAGAGGGAGCTAGGGTTAGGGCAAAGATTATGGTCGAATGAAAGAGGGAGAGAGCGAAACTGATGGAGAGAGAGAAAGAGGAGGTGATGAGGTCGGTTGAGAGGGAGTGGAGATCGGTTTGGGGGAGGAGGATGGCCGTTTGAGGAGAGGAGAAGTCGAAACGGCGGCAGAAATTCGAAGTCGGGTGAGAAAATGAATCGGGCGAAACAGATGGGTATTTATAGGGTTTTAGGCGAACCGATCGGGTGAGTTCTCACCGGATCGGTTGGGTAGATTTTCGAAAAATTTGTTGAAAAGTGGCTACAGGTGAACCGATCGGTTGAGTTTTCAACCGATCGGTTGGCCGCTTCACGATTTTCCCAAGAGTTCTGTGCACTTCACCCGGACGGTGACACGACCACTGCTTCATATCAACCGATCGGTTGATTTCATCCTAAAAAGTCCGAGACTTCTGCTGTTCTCACACGATCTGCCACCCAGTCTCGGTTTGCTACACCTGAGCGGTTCGCTGAAGAACAGATATAGGCCATCTTCAGATACGTCCCACCCGATCGGTTGAGGGGTCAACCGATCGGTCGGGGGTTTGTTTCCTGCACAATTTCAAAAATCGCTTAAGTCTTTTGACGAAAGCTCCCGTCGCTGAATTTATTCACCAAAATAATAAAAATAAACCTAAAAATAATCGTAAAAACAAAGATGAGTGTTTAGAACATGAGTTGCCTCCCATGAAACGATGTTGTTTAACTTCGTTTGCTCGACGCCCGATAGATGATTTTCAAGGAGGACGGGGGTGATGCCCAATGTTTGGCATTCCTTCAGATGTTGGAGTGGTGGCCTTTGGTGTCGTCGGCGGTGATAAGTAGACTTGCTCGACGATCGTCCCTCCGTTGAGGTCCGGGGGTTTCTCCCTCATATTGGCGTCGACCGCCACTTTTCTTAAGAGCCAGATCTCATCAGTGGTGAGCCCCATGGGCTCTTTCCCTTCTCTTCTCGTCGGAGCAACTTTTTGGAATCCAGGAGGGATCGTATGTGAGACACTTGCTTCTCGAGCAACTTCTTCCTTCTTCAAACCGACATGCTCTTCAAGGTCCCCCAAGCTGTCCGGGGGGGGTTCCTTGAGAGGATTTCCTAGGCCCCAGCTTCTACGGCTCTTTCCTCCTCAACGTCCAGCATATTGCAACCAGGTTCATCCGGGGGGTGCTTATAGATAACCCCAAGTCAAATACGACCTTCTGGTCGCCAACATTAAAGGATAACTTCCCTTTCTTCACATCTATCATCACGCCAACGGTGGCCATGAAGGGCTGTCCAAGGATGATGGGTGTATGAGTGTCTTCGGGCATGTCCATCACCACAAAGTCTACTGGCACATGCACTCTGCTGACGTTAACTGGCAGGTCGTCTACAATTCCCACCAGATATTTGACCGGTCTATCAGCTAGTTGAAGGGTCATACCCGTGGGCTCCAGGTCTCCCATCCCTATCCTCCTGTATAGTGACAGGGGCATTAGACTGACGCTCGCTCCCAAATCGACGAGCGCCGGATGGATCTTCACTTTCCCAAACGAACAAGGAATAGAGAAGCTTCCCGGGTCTTTAAGCTTAGGCAGATTCGCTTGTTGAATGAGAGCGCTACATTCTGCCGTGAGAACGACCTTTTCCTTTCTGGAACCCCTCGTCATCAAATCCTTTAAAAATTTCGCATAGGAGGGAATTGTCTCTATGGCTTCGAGGAAAGGGATTTGAAAGCTCAAATCCTTGACCATAGCGAAGAACTTGCCATATTTTTCATCAATCTTGGCTTTGGCAAGCCGTTATGGAAAAGGGACAACAGGCGTAAATACTCTCAGGTTCCCCTCCTCGTCCTTCTTCTTCTCTTCTTCAGAGACTCCCTCTGGAGTTGTAGTCTTTGGTGACGAAGCTCCATCGTCATTTGATTTTTCAATTGGTCTCCCACCGACCAGCGGAGCTTCAGGTTCCTTAGCAGGCACTCTTGTAGGAATTTGTGTCCCGCTTCTCAAGACGATGGCAGACACATTCGCATGATCATGCATTAGTGCCAATGTCTGATTTGCCCCCTTGGATTTACTTCCGGTTGACCCGGCAATTGGTTTGCGCCCTTTGAAGGTTTGCCACCTGCAACCCCAACTGGGTTACTTGGTCGGTGAGGGCCCTCTGCCCCATCTCCAGCTTCAAGTTGATCTTCTCCTGATTCGTAATATACTGGTTCAAGAGGGTCTCGACCGAGGAGATAACTCGCTGCTGGCCATATGCTGCTGCTGCTGCATGGGCTGTTGGTTCCTGGGGGGTACTGCTGATATATTTGATGTGGCTACTGCTATTGCTGATACTGCTGCTGCTGTTGCCGAGGCGGCTGATATACTTGTTGCGGCGGCTGCTGGGGCTGCTGATACGGCGCCCTATAGCTCAAATTGGGGCGGTTCCGTTTATTGGGAGAATAAACCGGATTCGAGCTAGTCCTGGGTGGATACGGCGCATTACCCATCAGGTTGAATAAAATTGTGCTAGCTTGATCCACCGG
Source organism: Scilla litardierei (assembly GCA_030789695.1). Taxonomy (NCBI): domain Eukaryota; kingdom Viridiplantae; phylum Streptophyta; class Magnoliopsida; order Asparagales; family Asparagaceae; genus Scilla; species Scilla litardierei. The sequence continues at coordinate 116,606,915 of CM061134.1, forward strand.
TGGTGAATATCACCACCCTCGAGGTCTCCCAGGACTTCCGATTCCACCACTGCTACTTGTTGGGTGCTGGCACGACCAGCTCCTACCATAAGCGCTGAGATCTGGGTCGATAGCAAATCGAATTTGCTAGACAACTTGTCGACGTCCTCGACTCTATGAATGCCTCCAGATTTGGGTGTTGCACGCTCATCGCACCATCGCTCATTGTTTGATGCCATGTTTTCTAAAATGTTGCCTGCATCTTCTTCGCATCTAGACATAAAGGACCCCCCCCAGCCGCGGCATCCATCGAAGATTTTAGGTCATCCATCAACCCATTATAGAACAGATTTATAATCTGCCTCTTTGGATGTTCATGATGAGGGCATCTCCGCTGCATCTCTTTGTATCTTGTCCAAGCTTCGTGCAGGGACTCGTGGCTGGCTTGGGAGAATGAGGAGATCTCACTCCTCAGCTTCATCGTCTTTCCCGGGGGAAAGAACTGAGTCAAGAAAGCATTCGAGAGCTTCTCCCAAGAATTGAAGGTGTTCGGGTCCTTTCCCCTAAGCCATTGCTTGGCTTTATCCCGGAGAGAGAAGAGGAATAGCTTCAGTCGGATAGCTTCAGTTGTGACACCATTAATCCTGAATGTGTCACACTTCTCAAGGAAGGAGTCCAAATGTTCAATATGGCTCTTCATGGGTGCCCCGAAAAATTGATCCTGCTGGATCCACGTCATTAACGACGGCTTAAGCTCGAAACTCTAGGCTACAATAGCCGGAGGTTGAATGGAGGAGGTGGACCCGATGGATGGCATTGAGTATCTAGCAGAGATTTCTGGGGAGGAGTGTTCTCTCCCATGGCTTTAGCTTCTTCTCTTCTTCTCTTCTCTGCATTCAAACGCCTCACGGTGGCGTTGATCTCCGGATCTAAAGGAATCAAGTCGTCGAGACTCCTTGTATTCCTGCGCATGAAAAATCACAAACACCCCGTGAAGCAAGTATGATATGTAAACAGATAAGAACAGACAAATAAAGAATATAAAAATAAAAAGTAAAAAATTAGAATGCGAAAATTTTCGCGGGTCGAGGATATGAACTAGACTCAAGGGCTCAAATGGCCCTAAAATTAACAAGCACGTTGCCTCCCCGGCAACGGCGCCATAGAGCTTGACGTCCCCTAGTTTTGAAGCATAAGAGTGTGCAATAGGATTGGGGATACCAGATTTAAATATTTATACCGCAAGCGCACGATGTTGTAGTGTGGCTTGGGGGTCGAACACAGGGAGGCGTGGTTGTGCTTGTGTCAGAGAGGAACCGGTTCACCCTATGGGTGAGCTAGCCCGAATGATCGAGGGTTGTCACGGAAAATAGATGCGAGGGATAAACAATATAAAAGGAAACCTAGGACTTCGGTTTCCACCCTATCATGTGTTCTCGCTATTACGACCTACAGATAGGAAAACGATCGGAATTAGGGTTTAGTGGTGATACGTTGCCTCTAAGAGTGATACCAGCGTCTCATGGGCGCGATATTCCGATCGATGCCCAGGATGATACGTCGGACTACCCGGGTTTGGTCGGTGGGCATTCCCATGTCCGTTAACACCGACCGACTCCGGGACACTAAGCTCGCAACGATAACTCCCAACATCTCATCCCACCATTCCCACGCGCTAGGATTCAATGTCTACGCTAAGGGCGTGAGCAGTGGCTATGGAGTCAACGTCCAAGTTTATTCCCCCTTGGCCCTACAGTCAAAGGCGGTATTTTTCCCACCGATGACAATGAAACACCCTGTGTAACCGTCTAAATTCCTAATCCCTATCAAAATCCTAGTCCTATGGACGCATTCGGGAGAACCCACGAAGGGGTTTCCACCAAAATCCTAGATTTGGGAACTACTAACAAATCATAGCTAAAAAGCATTCTAAATGAAAATCAACCGTAGAAATCATGATCAGGTGATTGAAAGAAAGTAGTAGCAATGCTATAAAGAAAGTATTAAAGTTTGAAAGCAATCAGAAGACTTACAAAAAGCGATAAAATTCCAGCCGTCACCGTACAAGAAAAAGACAGAAAAAATAACAACTCCCGTTTTCAGAAACCTAGGGCAACTATATATACAAATCGACGTCACCTGATCGGTTAAAGCATCAACTGATCGGGTGAGCTGCTTGATGCTTCGGCCGTCGGCTTCGAGAACTTCAACCGGGCGCTGAGGAGAACGGGTGAAGCGAGCGGGTCGTCGATTTAAAGAGATTCAGCATCAGGTCAACCGATCGGTTGACTATTCAACCGATCGGTTGACTATTCAACCGATCGGTTGGAATTGTCGACAAAAAATACAGAGAATTCTGTCGATTTGGCACGGTCAGCGAACCTTCGGTTGAGCTCTCCAGGTCGTCGCTTGGAAAATCAGCTACAGACGAACCGATAGGGTGAGATATCACCTGATCGGTTGGAATTCAGCTCCAAATGGCCGAGAACTCTGCTGGTCGGCGAACAGGTCGGTTGGGCTGCACTTCGCTTCAGCTTCCGTCTGGGTCGGACAGCGTGCATCACCCGATCGGTTGGCTGTGTCCAACCGATCGGTTGAGGGCTGAAAAATAGCAATCTTCATCGTTTGACCCCCTGGATCACGTGTGACTCCTCCCGTTGCTCTGGGGACTCTTGATATCTTCGTTATATGTCCCCTACACTTGCAATCACCTGCAAATACACAAAAAACACAAAGAAGTGAAAGAAAACAAAAAATCCCAAGAAAATGGGCACGGGACGACGGAAAACAACGGAAAAACACAAAGAAGACTTGCGTGAATATATGACGTGCGTTTATTTTTCATATATTTGCCCACGTTTTCTCCCTTGTTTTTCCATTATTTACCGCCGTTTTCTCGTTTTCTCGTGTTTTCTCGTTTTCTTTCACTTTTTTGTGTTTTTGGTATTTTGCAGGAATTTCTAGCATTTGGGACATAAAACGATGATATAATGAGTCCCCAGAGCAACGGGAGGAGTCACGCGCGATCCAGAGGGTCAAAGCGATGAAGATTGATATTCCTCAGCCCTCAACCGATCGGGTGGACCAGTCACCCGATCGGTTGGTGCACGCGTATCCTACCCAGGCGACAGTTGAAGAAGAATAGCAGCTCACCGATCGGTTCAGCGATCGGGTGAACCGACGGAGCTCTCTGTCATTCGGGCTGAATTCCAATCGATCGGGTGACTTATCACCCGATCGGTTCACCTGTAACGGAATTTTCTAAGAGACGACCCGGATAGCTCAACCGACCGGTTCATGGACCGTTTGAATCCGACAGAGCTCTCGGCCAAATGGAGCGTAATTCCAACCGATCGGGTGACTTATCACCCGATCGGTTCACCTGTAGCTGCAATTCCTCATTTGGCGAACCGACTGAGCCACCCGCTCGCCTCAGCGCCCGGTTGAAGATTTTCGAAGCTCTCACCCGATCGATTGACTCATCAACCGACCGAGTGGCGATTTTTCTGCGGGTTTGGACCCGAACCATTAGGGTTTCGAAGTGGGGCTATAAATACTCGAGGCTGGCCGACTTTGAGAGCATTCTCCTTCAGTTTTTAGGGCTTTTGCCCCTTCTCTTGTGAAGCTTAGGGTAGATTAGATTAGGTCTTTGCTCAATAAATCTTGTACCGGATTGTTGGATTCGAATCAAGATAAGTATTTTTCTTCTCTCATTTTCTATTTTATTGTGTTGTTTTCATTTTGCTCAATGGTGAATGTTTGTATGTTATTTTCTTTGCTTGTTTTTATGTTTCTCACCATGGAGTAGTGTTGATGAACCCTAATACGGGTTAGGGTAGGATTGATGCTTGGGTTGTTTCATTTGACTTGGTTGCATGGCATGTGTTCGATGAAATGTGTCAATGGGGATTTCTAGCAATCTGAGTCCAATTCGTACGGCAACACACTAGTTGTGTTGGGGGTTGGGGTCCGGTGCTTGTCCAGTCAAGATCCGCTTCGATGTATTGCTAGAAATCACATTTGACCTATTTGGCCATTAGGGTTACGCAGGGGTGTTTCATTGTCATTGGCGGGAAAAAGACCGCCTCTGACCGTCGGGCCAAGGGGGAATAAACTTGGCGGTTGACTCCCTAGCCATAGCTCACGCCCCTAGTGTAGACATGGAGTCCTCGCGCGTGGGAACGGCTTGGACGAAGTGTTGGGAGTTATCATTGTGGCCTTAATGCTCCCGGTTGTGGAAGGTGTTAATGGACATGGGAATGCCCACCTTCCGGAACCGGGTAGGCCTAGCGTGCTTGGCACCGACCGGAATATCGGGCCATGGACGCTAGGTACCACCTTTTGGGGGCAATGTCTCACCCTGGACAAGTCAAATGCCAAGTGTCATGAATGCTCTAGCCCGTGTTAGCGGGGATTCATATCGTGTCTTTTTCATTTCTTCTCTTTATTTCTACACTTCACCCATATCATCCGCATAGCTAGCACACGACCTAGGCGAGGCTAGTAGCCACTCAAGCCATCCACCTCCCTGAGTTCGATAAACTAGCACCCTACACTAACCGTGCACTTGCGGTAAAACGACACCGCGCCCATACTGTAAACGGGGCACCGGTCAAGTTTTTGGCTTCGTTGCCGGGGAGGCGTTCGGTTTGATATTAGCTTAGCTTGGGTTCGTTAGACTACGCATAAAAACACAAAACAATTTCTTTTTCTTTTTTTTATTTTAAAAAAAAATATATTCAATAACAAAGAAAATTTTCCCCCACCATTATATTATCTTTTTGTTATTCTCTTGTACTATTGACGCTCCTCTCTAGTTTTCTTATTTTTGTTGTCCAGGTATCTTTGATATTACCATGTGGAGATCAAATTTCGATGCTCAGATGGGAGGATACGATCCTTATCCAGTTGTGGTTTGTGAGACTTGTGGGATGGCGGGGCACGTGTATTATGATTGCCCATTTACGCTTGAGAGCCTCCCCCCGCTCCAAGGCCAAACATTTTCCCACAACCTTAGCCCAAACACCTCCCATCCATTTCCTCAACCTTATACCCCTCCACAAACACAAGAAGAATCAAGCCTCGTGTCTCTCCTTGAAAGTGCCATGTTTAACCAAGGCCAAATATTACAAAACTTGATGGTACCAATCACCTAGCCGACACCTAGGAGAGTGGATGAAGGAGAGGATATACCCACTTCCATGGTTGAGACCACCATGCCATCGGCCACCATAGACACATATCATGCCGATACCCCATTTTTCCATCACTACCACTTGGATGACGAAGCATTTTTTGATGATGATAGTGAGGATGGGGAGATGTATCTAGGATCTGTGGGAGATATTTCTTGTCTTGATTTGGATACCCCACATGAGTCCTATGAGAGCACTGAGGAGTTTACAGAGATTATGCATACAGGCGAGGAGGATGTGCGTGAGGACGAGGACACCACGACCACATACGAGGGGTCCGCTCCACATCCACCTCCACAGCCATCTCTGTCACAGCTTCCTCCTTGGTCGGTGGTCAACCATGAGGATGTCATTCAGGACATCGGGCAGATGGTGGAGCATGAGCATATCGTCGAGGAGGATGTGCATGAGGGCTTGGATACGATGGTCCACTCCATGGAGCCCGAGTCACATCTACCTTTACCGTCGCTCTCCACTTCTTCTGCGGCTGAGCATCTACTTGAGCATATTGCCCCTATTCAGGGAGATTTTCATACTCACTTCCACTCCACTTTTAAGTCTCGTTTTTCACGTCCTATTCCTTTAGACTTATATATTTTTGACACACCATATCTCTCGCAGGACACATGATCGACTTCCCTTGAGGTATGCTGCAGTGTGTCACCACCTGGAGAGCAACTTCACATGGAGAGCGGGGATTTGATCGTCGCTAGCACAGAGGATAGCATAACATCTATAGGGAGTGTTCGCCACATTTCATATATTTTACCATCATTTTCCGACGACTATCTCTGGGATACATTTATTTTGGGAAATAATTTCTTGCCATGGACAAATGCACCTCGTACTTTGCAGGTCACAGGTGGACACCTATGAGGGATGCTTGGAGGTGCATTGCTTGGGTCCATTGGCACACGTGGCACAACGCTTCTGGCGGAGCCTCAGAAGGAGCAGTTAGAGCAGCTACCTGCCCCACTTCAGATCTTGGATCCGCCTATGCTCAGGTGTATCCTAATCCAGTAGTGTAAAAATTTACCGCTTTCTAGTTTAGATTTGAATAATCTCGTCTCCTCTCATTAGCGAGGGGAGCGTATCTAGGATTTGCTTTTGCATCATAATAACCCATCATGTCGTGCCCTTCTATCATTTCACCCACATCCTCTTCTGAGGAGAACGAGCACTGTCTCTCCTGCATTCTAATTTCTTTCTTTTCCGATTTTCCCCCTAGCATATCTCTACATCCCCATTGGTCATATCATTTTACTAGCATTGTCATGTTCAGCTTGGGGGAAATCGACTTTTGTGTGCATGTTTTCGTGTGTCGTTGTCGTGTGTTTGTGTCTTTGAGTCCTTCGTTGCGTTTTATATCTTTTATTTTGTATGTTTCTTTCTCTTTATTTTCCAGTTTCGTTCGTGTGTTTTTCGTGTTTTTCATTTTTTGTGTCCGTGCACCCCCCCATTTTCATTGCCCTCTTGTATTCACTACTATTGCATTGAGGACAATGCAAGTTTCAGCTTGGGTAAGTCACACTTCGTGCGTCATTTGTCTCTTTTTCTTCGTTATTTGAGTCGTTTTTCTCCGTGTTTTTCTTTTTCTTTTCTTCTTCTTTTTATCTCTTTCTCTTAGAGATGAACCCTATGATGAATTGCCACAAAAATCACACGCACACCTTGCACGGCTTCAATAATCACATTCACTAACCCTAGGATTTCGATTTCTCTTGCATTCCACGCATCGTGGGTCCACTTAGCTTTTTGTGAGTCGTGTGTCGTGCCTAGCCGTGTGGTGTACTTCTACTTTGTGATTCACTTTATATACCAGTCCAGGAATGAATCCTAGATTATCATGTTTCGATATGAATATGCGGTACTTATTTCTACTGTCTGCTTCTTCTGCATGCTATATATATCGTACGCTTCATTTCGCATGTGTCGGGATTCCACAATTAAGGACTAGGTAACCCATTTAGCCCATGCTCTATTTAGCGAGAATAGTTTCCTTTGCCCAAGTGTTTAGATTCCGACTTCTTTTTTGTTTTACTTGGTGCAAATCCCCTCGTCGTGTACTGTTCTCCCACTTGGGAGAGTACACATGTGTATAGCCAAAAACCCAAAAATCCAAAAAAAAAAGAGAAAAGAAAAGAAAAATTTTGTATAGCCCAAAAAAAATACAAATACCCAAAACCCAAAAATTTCAAGTGTGAATATTTTTCCTATCTACCGAGAATAAAGGGAAGGCGAGAATTTGCACCGAGTGTTCTACTCCACATCATCTCAACCCCCATCGTTTTCGAAAACACTTGGCTTAGGAACTTTTTAGTTATCATCTAGGCTACAGTGTGGTGATTTCCTTAACCCTAGTTGTGGAGTCCCGGCCGCATGATATGTTTCGATTCTCGCTCTATTCTCATGCATGCTTGAGCTAGATATTCACCGCTTTATCCGAATCGAATCGATATTTGGGTCGTATCTTGGATTTGTGTATATCGAGCTTTATTGCACAATGTAGATAGTGACACCGTCTGCTAGCACACGACCACACTCACTCGCGCTTCACCGCGTGGGCCCACGGCATTTGTCTGGACTCGTATTCCTTGGTTTAGTGATGTGATTTGGTGTTTGCCTGCTTGGTGTGTCGTTTTGATTTTGTTGGCCCTCACGGGCGATCTAGGATATAGAGTTTTCTTTTTCTCTCTTTCTCTCTATTTTCTCTCTCCGAGCTCCTACTCTCACTCGTCTTCCTCGAGGACGAGGAAGAGTTCAGCTTGGGGGATTTTGACGTGCGTTTATTTTTCATATATTTGCGCACGTTTTCTCCCGTGTTTTTCCATTATTTACCGCCGTCTTGTATTCGTTTTCTCGTGTTTTCTCGTTTTCTTTCACTTTTCTGTGTTTTTGGTATTTTGCAGGAATTTCTAGCATTTGGGACATAAAACGATGATATAATGAGTCCCCAGAGCAACGGGAGGAGTCACGCGCGATCCAGAGGGTCAAAGCGATGAAGATTGATATTCCTCAGCCCTCAACCGATCGGGTGGACCAGTCACCCGATCGGTTGGTGCACGCGTATCCTACCCGGGCGGCAGCTGAAGAAGAATAGCAGCTCACCCGATCGGTTCAGCGATCGGGTGAACCGATGGAGCTCTCTATCATTTGGGCTGAATTCCAATCGATCGGGTGACTTATCACCCGATCGGTTCACCTGTAACGGAATTTTCTAAGAGACGACCCGGACAGCTCAGCCGACCGGTTCATGGACCGTTTGAATCCGACAGAGCTCTCGGCCAAATGGCGCGTAATTCCAACCGATCGGGTGACTTATCACCTGATCGGTTCACCTGTATCTGCAATTCCTCATTTGGCGAACCGACTGAGCCACCCGCTCGCCTCAGCGCCCGGTTGAAGATTTTCGAAGCTCTCACCCGATCGGTTGACTCATCAACCGATCGGGTGGCGATTTTTCTGCGGGTTTGGACCCGAACCATTAGGGTTTCGAAGTGGGGCTATAAATACTCGAGGCTGGCCGACTTAGAGAGCATTCTCCTTCAGTTTTTAGGGCTTTTTGCCCCTTCTCTTGTGAAGCTTAGGGTAGATTAGATTAGGTCTTTGCTCAATAAATCTTGTACCGGATTGTTGGATTCGAATCAAGATAAGTATTTTTCTTCTCTCATTTTCTATTTTATTGTGTTGTTTTCATTTTGCTCAATGGTGAATGTTTGTATGTTATTTGCTTTGCTTGTTTTTATGTTTCTCACCATGGAGTAGTGTTGATGAACCCTAATACGGGTTAGGGTAGGATTGATGCTTGGGTTGTTTCATTTGACTTGGTTGCATGGCATGTGTTCGATGAACTGTGTCAATGGGGATTTCTAGCAATCTGAGTCCAATTCGTACGGCAACACACTAGTTGTGTTGGGGGTTGGGGTCCGGTGCTTGTCCAGTCAAGATCCGCTTCGATGTATTGCTAGAAATCACATTTGACCTATTTGGCCATTAGGGTTACGCGGGGGTGTTTCATTGTCATTGGCGGGAAAAAGACCGCCTCTGACCGTCGGGCCAAGGGGGAATAAACTTGGCGGTTGACTCCATAGCCATAGCTCACGCCCCTAGTGTAGACATGGAGTCCTCGCGCGTGGGAACGGCTTGGACGAAGTGTTGGGAGTTATCATTGTGGCCTTAATGCTCCCGGTTGCGGAAGTTGTTAATGGACATGGGAATGCCCACCTTCCGAAACCGGGTAGGCCTAGCGTGCTTGGCACCGACCGGAATATCGGGCCATGGACGCTAGGTACCACCTTTTGGGGCAATGTCTCACCCTGGGTCAAGTCAAATGCCAAGTGTCATGAATGCTCTAGCCCGTGTTAGCGGGGATTCATATCGTGTCTTTTTCATTTCTTCTCTTTATTTCTACACTTCACCCATATCATCCGCGTAGCTAGCACACAACCTAGGCGAGGCTAGTAGCCACTCAAGCCATCCACCTCACTGAGTTCGATAAACCCGTACCCTACACTAACCGTGCACTTGCGGTAAAACGACACCGCGCCCAAACCGTAAACGGGGCGCCGGTCAATATATAAAATATAAACACACGTCACTTGTCTCCATCCAAGATAGGCTACGGCCTAAGACTACTTCTACTACCTCGTCTATTGTGATGCCGGAGTTGACGACGGACAAGAACTTCGAGGTTAAAACGGGACTTGTGGTGTTGATGCAACAAGACCCATTTCATGGGAACTCTCAAGAGAACCCACACTACCATCTACAGTTGTTCTTGTCCAAATGTGCTATTTTTCAGATGCCCGACGTGCTGTCCGACGCTATTCGACTGCGCCTCTTCCCATTTACTTTCCGAGACAAAGCATTGTATTGGTTGAGGACGCAAACGGAGGGGATCTTTACCACTTGGGATGAGTTGGCGAGCGCATTTGTTAACAAAATCTACCCACCATCCAAGACCCTTAAGATAAGAAGCGCACTCATGTCCTTCAAGCAAGGACATCAAGAAACTCTATTTGAGGCATGGGAGCGTTTTAAAGATCTCCAACACCAATTCCCCCATCACAGTATTGAAGCATGGGAACTTGTGCATAGCTTTTATAACGGATTGCAACCAGGTACCAAGCAAATTATCGATGCAACCGCCAATGGAGCTATTTTTTTAAGATGCCGGATGATGCTACGGCCCTACTCGAGGAGATGGCCTCGAATAACCAACAATGGGGCGATGAGAGGGGACATTCTTCGTCATCCTTGAAGCCGACAAGTATTTATGAGTCAAAGGCCGTAGCGGAGCTATCTACAAAGTTTGATTCTCTCCACAAGGTAGTGGAGAGATTGGAGAAGTTGATTAGTGAACCACATGGAGACCCTACCGTTTCTACACCGGGAGGAAGCATGAGCGATTGGCAAGACCAAGCCCATGTTATATATGTTGGAGGAGAGCAAGGAGAAGGAGCTACAGAGCAAATTCAATATGTTGCGGGAAACACCAGTTATTGGGCAAACCCGGCTACGAGAAATCACCCGGGATTTTCATATGCTAATAACAATGGAGCCTTGAATCCACCACTACAACAACCTCAAGCTCGGCCTCCACAAAACCTGCAATATCAACCAAGAGGGCCCCAGCAACAAAATTTCTGACCAAGGCAACAAGCGGGGCCATATAGACCTCCGGGGTACAATCAAGGGTGGAGAACACCTAATCCACCACAAGCACCTCCGAGGTCGGACCATGAAGCAAGGGTTGATGAATTCATGGCCGAACAAAAGAAGGTAAATGCTAGATTGACGGCCCAACAAGACTCTCTCAACACCGTTGTGGCACAATTATCGGAGCAACTAGCATTGCTCAACAAGAATACTCAACAATTGCCGGCTCAACCGGAACCAAACCCACGGAGCAATACCGGCCACATCAATGCGGTGGTGGCGGTAACTACTAGGGGCGGGAAGGACACTACTCCTGCCATGGTTCAAACTAAGAAGCCGGGGAAGAAATTTTGGATGACAAGGAGCCGGTTAATGAGGAGGGATGCCTAAAAGAGCCAAAAGACGGTGAAAATTTTGAAATCGTAAAGCCACGTGAGGAGCACAACTATATGCCACAGGTACCCTTTCCACAACGGTTGGCAAGGGAAAAGATTGAGAAGCGGCTCGCCAAATTTATAGAGTACTTGCAAGGAGTGAGCCTAAATATCCCTTTCTTGGACGCTATTGTAGAAATCCCGTCTTACGCTAAGTTCCTAAAAGACTTGATTGCTGGAAAGAAGCGAAAGGAGAAGATAATGCTCGTCGAGCAAGGTATAGGTTTACCCAGAAGGAGGAGGAGCCTACTAAATTTTAAGATTCCGGAAGCTTCCGCATTCCTTGCACGCTTGGAGGAGTCCCGCTACAAAAAGCTTTGGTAGATTTGGGAGCAGGCGTGAGCCTAATGCCCCTAACAATGTTTACGAAATTGAATACGGGGACCGACCTAAAGCCGACGGACATGAGAATACAACTCGCTGATGGTCGTGTCACTAGGCCGATGGGAATTGTGGAGAACATACTGCTCCAAGTACCGGGAGGAATTTGCTTGCCGCGCGACTTCGTGGTAATGGATATCAAGGAGGAGGGCGATACGTCGCTAATTCTTGGACGCCCCTTCTTGGCCACCACCGGCGTTATAGTTGACGTGAGAAAGGGGTACCTTGTCTTTGAACGTCGAAAACATTGAGGTTGAACTTCACATTCCTAAGGCAATGAAGCACATTCCTTGGACGGAGGACGTTGATTACGTGGACCTCCTCGGCGAGGTCATTGACGATGCTATGCCATATGCTATCGGTGCCTTGCACAATGACGGCTTCGACGAAGGCCAATCTTCTAAGGGTGGAGAAATGTTGAGAGACCTGTCGGATCATTCTATGGTTGATGACAAAGACGACGCTAATGTCGCAAGAATTAGAGAGCTATGCAAGCTCTCCACGGCGAAAAATGAAAAGAAAGCTCCATCGGACAAGAAATTGTCGTCACCGGCAAAAAAAAAAGAACAGGAAAAGCTCAATCTTGGGGGACTCGTCCCCCATCACCACCCTTGATGAAGGGGAGCCGAGGAACACCAATGAACAACAACAATTAAATCCAAGTGGGCTTCCCGACAAGTTTGACACGTGCATCTCACATGCGTCGAATATCGAGCATTAAACGCGTATCTTAAGGGGTCGAGCTCAAGACCTTAAACGAGCACTTGTCGGGAGGAAACCCGACGGTTCTATCTTATTTTTGGTTGAATTTTTCATTTTATTTTTTGTTTTAGATCTTTGTTAGTGTTTAGAGTCAAGAGTCGATGAAAATCCTGACAACGTGCTCTATTTTTCATGACATGAGATGGAGAACGAGGAACCATTTGAATGGAGGATGACCATGGCAAAGTAGATGCTCCAGGAACGTGCTCAGGCTTCAGGAGAAGGAAGAAACTGACGGGAGAAGAAAAACAAAAAGTGGAGCAAAAACAGAGAGTTGGAGCTGAAAACAGCAGCCCACTCGGCCGAGTGAAATTTTCACTCGGCCGAGTGAAGACCCTACTCGGCCAAATAGGGTACTGATCAGGGAAGATTCTGAAAACCCCTCTCTGTTTTTATATGCCACTCGACCGAGTGACTTTGTCACTCGACCGAGGGAATCTGACACTTTCTGCACTTAAAAACTACTGAGTGGCCTTACCACTCGGCCAAGTGGCCATTGTCTACTCGGCCGAGTGAGATAGCTGCTCGGTCGAGTCACGACTTCAGTGGAAAATTTTCAAAAATTAATTTAACTGTGCCACTCGACCGAGTGAACGCGTCACTCGGCCGAGTGACTTATCCTTTATAAACCAAACGTCGCGGGCTCAAAATCAGAAACTCAAAAATTCCCAAATTCTTCCCCCGAGCTCTTCGACTTCCCCAAGCTTCACCCGAGCTACTCCCTCCCTCGCCCGAGCCGTGTCGGCCCGTGACCGAGTCGCCGCCCATCGCCGATGAGCACCGCCGACTCCACGTCGCCGGCGCCGCTCCCCCTCTGCCGCGCATCCCCAATTTTGCCCCAAATTCTAATTAATCTTGATATATCTATTATACCTGATCTTACCCCATACGTATTACTATTCATTGCTTATTTGTGAATTTTTGATTCAGGCTAGCTTGTGGGAGATACATGGGCTGATTTGGAGCTTCTCGGAGGAGGCGACTCTTCGCACGCATCCACTGCTTGCACTTGCATCGAGTTCGTGTACATTCGTTCCTTATTTACAGCACTTGGCATTTGGGTTGGCACGTTTTGCGGCTCACATGCCGACCGGCACTAGGTCGAGCACACGGGCGCCCGCTTCCAAGCGGAATAGGTCCAGCGATCCTGGATCTTCTTCTGCTAGGGCGGACTCCCCTCCACCTAGCCCACCACAACCCACACTTCCGCCTCCTACCGCACCTATTCCACCACCGGCACAGCCTGCCCCTGCTTTCGACACGATGGGGATTACGTTCAGAGATGATGCACACCGCGCCAGATTTGAGCGTATCTACCATCGTTTGATCGTACCCTCTAGGTTTACGCGCATAGAAGACCTTGAGCGCCTAGGGGTATTTGAGGGGCAGCTCCAGTTGTATGACAATGTGGGATGGCCTGACTTTTTGTCGGTGTCAGCGGACACCTATATCCGTCCGACACTAGAGGTCCTGAGTTCTATTGCTAGGACTCCCGGGGGTTGCTCTTTCTGACTGATGGATCGTGAGTGCGAGGTCACTCTCAGCATGCTTCGAGCCTACTTTCAGTGTCCCCCAGTTCCGGACCCAGACCGAGCCTACTGTCCCACGCACATCCCACCACCGTCATTCGACACACATGCCTTCTGGACAGGTATCACGGGATCACCTCTCGCCTTTGACCCTAGCCGGTCCAAGGCCTTCGCTATCCTCCACCCATGCATCCGCATTACACAGCGCCTTATGGCGACCACTTTCCTAGCGAGGTATGAGCCAGGGACGATGTCGACGCCAGAGCTCTACGTGCTCTATGCGATGAATTGATCGAGGGCCTTCGAGAGGGGTAGAGACGTTTTACTCCCTGTCATTGAGATTGATATAGCTAGTTGGTACTTAGACCGGATCGTTATTTCTGTCGATTCTAGGATGCCTATCTGTTACGGCGGTCTGATTACCCTTCTGGCTCCCATGTGCGAAGTAGACCTTCCAACTGGCTTGCTTAGACCACTGGGCCCATCTTCACTTTCCATAGCCATTATGGCCCGGATGAGGATGCAGCGTCCTCACGGTCAGCAACACTGGGTGTGGCTGCATGGTCCTTTTAGCGCTGATGTACGTGCTAGAGCCTAAGGGTGCTCAGCAGGAGCCCCTCCTTCCACCTCTGGTCCCAGAGATACCTCAGCCTGCACCTGATTGGTCTGCACCTCCCGACACCTCTGTCCACACTTCTGTTAGTGTCGGAATTACACTTGCTGAGTCCACCACCACCACCACCACCTCTGTGTCGATGACCATATATCCCATTTCTGATGTGAGCCCTGAGCGTCCCACCACCATTATTGAGAGCGGCGAGCCCTCTTTTGCCTCCGCAGTGGAGACCCTTTCCTCTTTCTTATTCTCGACCCCTGGGGAGTCATTTTCTACACACTTAACGTCCTCCCCAGCCGTCGACACTTCCGTCTCCACTGCAGCTGTCTTCACCGAGAGTGTCGTGACGTCTGTCCCTATTTCTGTGTCAACGACATCTCTGTCCCACTCGCCCACTGTCACCATTTCAGCCTCTGCTGCTGCTCCTTCTTCTTCGACCATTCCTGCGTCTCAGCCTCCTACAGAGGCTGAGAATCTTTTTGCAAGCACAGCACCACAGCCCCACCAGGTAGTTGCACCAGTCATTTACGGTAGCCGTGCGAGGCAGCCCCGTTCCTCACCTGTTCGGCCCTCTGCTCCACCTCCTCCCAACACCCTAGTTCAGTACATGTGTGCTCTAGAGGGGGTAGTTAGTGGGCTCAGAGGAGACTTTCAGGCTCTCTCCGCTACCGTCAGTGCTGTACAGTCTCGCGTCGCTTTACTTACTGGTATTCAGGTCTGCATGAACCAGATTCTTGCGCGACTGTCACAGCCGCCACCTGCCACTACACCTACCCCTACCCAGCAACCACCGTCGCCACCACCACCTCCACCACAGGATGGTTCTGGTGCTCCACCACCTACTTAGACACACACTGGATGCCTCTTATACTTCTACTGCTGCTATGCTAGTTATCTTCTGCCTGCTGATTTTGCACCCCTCCTCCACACACGTTTTGTTCACTTTTTGCTCATATCTGTCTACATCATTTTGGGAGAGAGGAGGTATTTTTGGGGACACTTATGTTGCACCATCTTGATCTCTGCATGCATCACTTGCATATCCATCTCATTTTCTTTTATTTCCACCATGCATGCATCCTCACCCGCCCCACGCATATCATTTTTCTTCTCGATGTGCCACACTTAGCACATTGAGGACACTGTGCTGTTTAGCTTGGGGGAGTGAGCGTCTCACACACTTTTCATTTTTTTCACCTTTACTTTTATTTTCCCACCTTTCTTTGTTTTTACACTTATTTTCACTCACTTTTTCATTTTTTTTCTCATGCATCACGTTTTCTTACCTTTTGTGTGTACTGCATATGTATAGTAGTTCTTATTTTTATTTTATCCTTGTTTCCTTTATCCTTTTGCTAGAGATGAATTTTATGTGATGATGATGACGTGGATTAGCTTATCTCTATATACACATTATCTTGTCATGCCATCGTTTTTATTTCAGATATCATATGCCATGCTTGCTATGCATTCGAGATAGTAACCCGCACCTTTATTATATGAATGTGAATGAAATTCTTCTATTAGCTGAGTCTGATGATTTATATCGTATACTCTTCATAGAAAACACACCAAGCTTCATGCATTGATTGCCTATATTTGGAGTACTGCTTTGTTGTCTGATATCACTTCTTATTGCATGAAAATTGTACGCTTCAATTTCAGGTTGACTGAATGTATTCTATGTTGATATAACTGGATTAGTTTACTTTCTGAGATCAAACTGAGTAGATTACGTTACTCTGCTGAAAGTTGTCGTGCACATTCTATAGAGTGAACTGAGCGTTGCATACTTTTCTTTCTCCACTTATCTTGAGCATTATTTCTATATTTGAAACCATTGGTGAATCTCCCTTTAGCGAATCTTACATTGGCATATCCCCCTTGCTATAAAAGTCCATGCTCCAACACCCCAAAATCAAAAAGAAAAAAGAATACATGTATATCTCTCTATCTTTTGATTTGGGATCCTTATTGTATATATTGATTGAAAAAAAGAATTAAAAGAAAAAAGAGAAAAGAAGTACATATATGATCCCATTTCAATTTTTCTTTCTTACCTCTTTTTCTTTTATTATTGGAGCTTCAAAATTGGGGAAAGTCTTATTGTTAAATTTGGTGCCACCACGCTTATAGATAAGCTTGGGGGAGAGGATCCAATGATGTGTGTGTGAGTAGATACTTGTCTGTGCATGACAACCTAAGCTAGGTAATTTTCTATACTCAAGCAGATTACTAAAAGTATTACGAAGTCCAGGAATTGAAATTTAGCATGCATTTCATGAAAACCACTCCTTTCTATTCTTATTGCTTCATATTCTGTGATACCTCTTATACTCCAAATAGAAAGGATCATTGAGAAGTGTGTGGTCTATGATAATGTATATTGCTTTAGATGCTTCAGACGATGCTAATTCTAGAATGATTTCATATTTCATATCGTTTTGATATTCTTGGGTTTCTATATTGAATGCATCCCTATATGATCATGATATCGAGATAAAAATCCTTGGCATGTTTTTATTCACCGTATGCTACTTGAGTAAGCAAGTCCACGTCCTGAGAAAATGATCTAGCACCTCCCTCTTTGTTTTCTTTTCTATCTTCTTTTTCCTTTTTCCTTATTTTTACCCGCCGGGCTCGCTTTGTACTCATCTTCCTCGAGGACGAGTAAGAGGTAAGCTTGGGAGATTTTGATCACTCCTTATTTTACACCTTTTTTCTGCATGTTTTCATGTCATTTCGATCGCCTATATTGTGCTTTCCACGATTATTCGACGATATCACGTTGCTTTTCATTATTTCTTGTTTTTGTCGTATTTCAGGAGATATGGAGCGATTTGGAGCGAAAATGAGATCACATGATTTTTACGCACATCAGAGCATCACCCACAGCTTATTTGAGGAGTTAGCAGTGCTAGAGGATGAGCAAAAGAGGAAGAAATTCTATAGAATCAACGAGGAGGTGAGGAAGAGATGAAAAGAGCCCAGAGACAGCTCACTCGGCCGAACAGCCAGCTCACTCGGCCAAGTGAAGAACTGTACTCGGCCGAGTGAAACGGA
Organism: Scilla litardierei; assembly: GCA_030789695.1. Classification (NCBI taxonomy): domain Eukaryota; kingdom Viridiplantae; phylum Streptophyta; class Magnoliopsida; order Asparagales; family Asparagaceae; genus Scilla; species Scilla litardierei. The sequence goes on from CM061134.1 coordinate 116,624,532, forward strand.
AACGCACATCGAATTTTCAGAGTTCACTCGGCTGAACAAGAAAGTTCACTCGGCCAAGTAAGAAAGCTCACTCGCCCGAGTGGAACATGGATTTTCTCCCGAGAAGCGGCCAAGTTACTGGAAATTCTGAGAAGACCCACTCGGCCGAGCAAGATTGCTCACTCGGCCGAGTAAAGAAGCCAACTTGCCCGAGTCAGTCAGAGCGACAAACCCCTAAATTTCCCAGACTCTCTGTTTTTTATTGGGTCTGTCACTCGACCGAGTAACATAGGTCACTCGGTCGAGTGACGCAGTCCGACTGCTACGCCAATTGGGATTTCTGGGCTGAGCAGGGGCAAATCTGTCAGGATTTTTCGGACGAATTTGGCTTGTATTTAAACCTAGTTTTATCCCTAGTTTTAGGAGATACTTATATTATTTTTTGACGGCTATTCCTTTTGTAAATCTCAGCTGGAGATCATAGGCGACAATTTTGGTTTGTTCTTTCTTGCTAAAACTCTTATTTTAATGAATTGTTTCTTCTCTACTATGAATTGTGCTATGATCCTATTCTTTATTTTTGAGATTTTCATAATGATTTGTGAGTAGTTTCGTCGTTCTAGGGCATGTGGATGAACCCTATGGACCCGATCTTTGAATTATGATGAATGAATAGAATTGTTGCTAGGATTGATGAAAGGTTAGGTTGTGATTGATTTAATACGAGTAGCTAGGAATTTCCATCGATTAGGATTTGCAAGAGATTGGATCCAAATTGATGGGAAGGCATAGATATTTGATTTAGGTTTATAATTGAGATTCTCTATATTTGGTTTGCAAGAGATTGGACCAAAGCTAGGCTTTTTATTATAAATCTATACTAATATTCGTTTGTAAGAGATTGGAGGAATACGAACCAGCATAACCTAGGTCGTAGCTCGAGTTTGCACGAGAGTGGGCTCGAGTTACGATTGGACGATGATGTCGATCTTCACGCTAGTGGCTTGGGTTAGGGTTTGCACGAGAGTGTGACCTAATCTAAGTTGCTATAGACCGGTAATAGCGCGAGAGCGTGAGCTTGGTTCTACATTAAGATGCGACTAGTTCACCTACATTCAAGCTTTGCAACATTGATATTTATGATCCACAAGGATACGAGACGGTCCGTAGTGGGGATTTCCTATCCCTAGACGTTTTATTATATTAAATTCTATTTGCTATTTGAACGATTGTGAAATTACTATCAAGACTATTCTTATTTTATCGATTGCTAGGTGATCAAAGTAGGATACTGTCAATTGTCCTCCCTGAGTTCGATACCTGCTTGTCACTACGCCATGCGCTTGCGGTAAAATTACAGTCGTTTTTTGGGTGTTTATCCGGGCGCGATCAGTTCACTGGGACCAGTGAAGTTCAAGGCCAATCTAGTGGAAGATGTGGTGATGGGGATGGAAGCTGAACCCGTCTTACCAAGGGTCATCTGAGATTTTACTGAAGTCTTCCTGGATGAAATCTATGGGCTTCCTTCGGATAGATCCTTGGAGTTCACCATTGACCTTATACATGTACTTATCCAATTGCAAAGGCTCCATATCGTATAGCCCCACCAGAACTAGTTAAGCTCCGTAATCAGTTGAAGGATTTGTTAGAGTGTGGACTGATTTGACCAAGGGTGTCCTCGTAGGGAGCACCAGTGCTTTTAGTGAACAAGAAGGACAGATCTCAAAGAATGTGCATTGACTATATGGAGTTGAACAAGGTTACAATGAAGAACAAGTATCCTCTCACTGATATTGATATCATCTTTGACCAGCTTGGTGGATCTCGAGTATATTCGAAGTTGGACTTGAGACGTGGGTATCATCAAGTGAAATTCAGAGGGTCTGATGTTCCAAAGACTGCGTTCCAAACTCGTTACAGCCATTACGAATTCCTAGTGATGCACATCGACGTGACTAATGCACTAGCTACTTTCATGATATTGATGACCCAAGTCTTCTATGAGTGCCTGGATAAGTTTGTAGATTGATGATATTTTGGTGTTTTCGAAGACTGAAGAAGATCATGCTAAACATTTGAAGATCGTCTAGTTATATGCCAAGTATAGCAAGTGCCAGTTTTGGTTACATAAGGTTGCTTTCGTTGGGCATATAATATCAGGAGAAGGGATGGCTGTGGATCTAGAGAAGGTTGTTGCGGTAGATAAGTGGCCAGTTCCTCGGTTAGTTACAGAGATCAGGAGTTTTCTAGGATGGGCTGGGTATTACAGGAAGTTCATCAAGGATTTTCCAAGAATGTCGCACCTTGACTCACCTTACCAAGAAGAGTGTCGACTATGATTGGTTTGAAGAATGTCAACGAGCATTTGATACGCTGAAGCAGAGGTTGATCACTGCACCCGTCTTGACGATTCCAAATCACTCAGGTAGATTCGAGATATTCTGTGATGCATTTGGTTGAGGACTTGGATGTGTTCTCCACCAGCATGGCAGAGTGGTAGCTCATGCCTCCAGGTTATTGAAGGTGCATGAGCAGAACTATCATACGCACGACCTAGAATTGGCGACAGTGATATTTGCACTGAAGTTGTGGAGACATTTTCTTTTGGGTAAGCGTGTAAAGATATACACTGATCACAAGAGTTTGAATTATGTTTTCACTCAGAAGGAACTCAATATGAGGCAGCGTCGATGGCTTAAATTGATGTTTGACTATGATATTAACCTGCAGTATCACCCTGGAAAGGTTAATGTCATACCTGATGCTCTCAGTCGTATGCCAGCGGTGATGATGATGACTGCTTAGAGAGAACTTCATGGAGATATACGTCATATGGATATTGAAGTTGTTCTTCCTGGCACATTGGTGACTATGATGAGTTTGCAAATCCAATCTGACTTGGTTGAGATGATTAAGGCTGCTTAGTTTGGGGATGAGAAGTTGAAAAAGATTTGAGAGCAGATAGAGACTGGACTTCACGCTGATTTTCATTTTGATGAGGATGGATCCCTATGTTTTGGAAGTAGGATTTGTGTGACAACTGGTGACATTCAGGATGAGCTTTTGAAGGAGGCTCATAGCTCTCCTTATTCTATTCATCCCGGGGCACCAAGATATATCGAGATCTGCGACAATATTTTTAGTGGCAAGGGATGAAGCGTATTGTCAGGAGTATGGCTTTGTGCTTAGTATGCCAACTGGTGAAGGCAGAGCACCAAAGAACGGTGGGACTACTACAACCTATTCCTATTCCAGAATGGAAGTGGTAGCACATAACTATGGATTTCGTGACTGGTTTACCTCATACTCCCCAAGGACATGACACTTTTTGGTTAATTGTCGACCGATTAACCAAATCAGCTCATTTTATTCCTTTTCGAGTTGGCCAGTCTACGGACCATCTTGCTAGGAGATACATAGAGGTAAGATCCTTCTTTTATATCTCCATTGGATTAATCCGTTAATGTGAATTCTGAATTAAGTCATGTATACAGGAAATTGTGAGACTCCACGGAGTTCCTGTATGCATAGTCTCCAACCGTGATACCAGATTTATGTCTCACTTCTGGAGAAGTTTGTAGGCTAGCTTAGGAACTCAACTGAGTTTCAGCACTGCATATCACCCTCAGATGGACAGTCAGTCAGAGTGGATTGTTCAGATCATGGAGGATATGTTGAGGGCTTGTATGCTAGACTTCAAGGGTACATGGGATGAACACATACATTTAGTGGAGTTTGCATACAACAATAGTTACCAGGCAAGTATAGGCATGACACCATTTGCATAATTGTACGGGAGGAAGTGTCGCTCTTCCCTCAGTTGGGATGACATTAGTGACCATGAACTTTTGGGACCAGAGATGATTGCCGAGACAGTATATGTGGTAAGAACTGTCAGGGATAACCTTCATATAGCCCAAGACTGTTATAAACATTGGTCAGGTACGAAGAGACGACACTTGGATTTTCAGCCAGGTAATTAGGTGTTCTTGAATATCTCACCTAACCGAGGAGTGATTCATTTTGATAGGCGTGGGAAGTTGAGTCCGAGGTATATTGGATCAGTTGAAGTTGTGGCTCGTGTGGGTGAAGTTGCTTATAGACTAGCTCTACCATCATCTCTCGATGGTGTGCACAATGTATTTCAGATATCTCAGCTCAAGAGATATGTGGGAGATCCCAATCACGTTGTCAATTTCTCAGAGATTAAAGCGCCACCAGACTTGACATACGATCAGCAGCTGGTAGCCATTTTGGATCGAAGACATAAGATGCTGAGGAAGAAGGCCATAAATCTTATGAGGGTTATGTGGCAGCGAGAGTCTCCAGGAGAGTCTACCTGGGCACTTAAGGATGAGATGAGAGAGAAATACCCTCACTTGATTGTACATTGACTTATCCTTATGTTGTATATATGGGTAAGAGATGATGCATAGAATAGTTCGTTCTCCTTATTTTGAAATTCTAAGGGCGAGATTTATTTTAAGGATGGTAGGATGTAAGAGCCCTAATATTAATATACGAGTATAAGTACATATTTTTGGACGTATGTGTACGTATAAAATTTCTGAGTTTTTAATGAATTTTCCCTAATTTTTGGGATGATAAAATAATTTTTAAACATCATTGGATTTAATTAAGTGAGGTATTTAGATGGAATACTAGTATTAGGAGGGTATGTAGTATTTAACCAAGTATTCATATTTATTAGAAATGGAAATCCTAAAAATACATAATAGAGACACCTCCTACTTTGAGGTGTCATTACCTCCTAAATCCCCACCTACTTTGGACACATAGCATTAGGAGAGAAAGGTAGGGCAGTGAATAGGATTAAGAGGGGATTAAAAAGAGAAAACTTAAGAGAAAAAATAAAAAAAAGAAAAGAAAGTGAAAAAGCCTCACTCCCTCTCATCCCCATCTCATGCATGAATCAACAGACCCTTTGCTGCCTTCGTTCTTCCACCGAAATCAAGCCCAAACCCAATTGAAACCATCACTTTGGAGGAGGGGATAGCTTTTAAGAAGGTCTTCAAGGAGAAGAAGGGCCAAAGACTGATTGAAGGAATCAAGAGGTAGGAATCTTAACTAAACTAGTTAGGATTTAGCTTAAATTACGTAGAAATGAATTTAAGATTTCGTAGAAATTGACAATAGTATGAGACATCATGGTCGTGTCGTGGTTGTGTTGTTGATGACACGGTCCTGTCTAGGTCATGCCATGGTCGTTTCGACCAACAGTAGCGTCAAACAGTTGTTCCTTGACCAGGTTGCTGTTTGCGTAAAATTTTAGCCCCACACGGCCGTGTCGACTTAGACACGGTCATGTCGCCCCCTCAGTTTACGTAGTCGTGTCGATGTATATGTGATGAGTGAATTTGAATAATTTTTGAACGACATGGTTGTGTTGAATGTGAAACGACCGTGTCGAAGGAAGCAGTTAACTTAACTGTAGTTCTTCCACATGACTGTGTGGCCTACCAAACGGTCGTGTGGGTATGCCTGGGTATGCCTTCTAAGCCTTAGACTGAGGGACTCTGCCCGGTCATGTGGATTACCCCAAATGACAGTGTGGTTGTGTTCCTGAGCTTTTACTTGCTTTGCTTCACACGACTGTGTGAGCAGGCAAAACAACCGTGTGGCCTAGTTTTCCAGAGACAAATTTGAACTTCATTTTAATTGCTATGGTTATGTTATCATGTTGTACAAATCTCATGCTAAAGATGTGTTTCATTTGATGATTGTCTTTAAAAAATGCATGTTCAAGTTATGAATGAGGATCACATGATGTTGTATCTTATCATTCATGCTTCATATGTAAGAAAAAGAATGTCACGTTATTTAGATATGTGGAAATTGTCCTTGATAAGAGCATGTACATTGAAATGAACCAATGAACCTAAAGAAAGGTCCATGGAATGGAAACTAATGTGAATGCAGTAATGAGACCGTTGAAATGAGACAATTGATGTAATGAAGTAACAACTGAGAGTGAGATGAGCGTATTATGTCTAGAATTCTCACTCCATGCAAAAAAATGTGTGAGATTTCAGACACGAGTTTGGGGAAACTGCGTGTAAAATGTAGGCGTTAATGAGTGGACATTGATTTGTAGTCTCACTCGCACTCTCGATAGCCGGTATGGGGAGTGGGCAGGCTTAGAGAGGCCCATGGGTGTACTTGTGATGCACCATGAGGCAAAGGAGTACCACCATCTCACTCCCAAAATGGGGGAGTTACGTGAGGCCTATACAGTGCTCGTGTCGCTGTTAGGGGTAACACCATGTTCACACACCATGGGTGAAGTCCAGCTCTTTAAGTATCCTATAATTTACACAGGTTTTCGAATATTTAAATAAATGTAAACTTTAAACTAAAGTCATCAACTTATGAATATTTTTACTTCATGTTCTCATGTTCCTTAGCTTTACCTTTCATTACATGCATTGTGTGATATGTTTCATTTAAGCATTTTCTGTGGACATGTATAGTTCAGTGGACCGACCCCTTTAGTTAAGTAGACAGGTTCTAAAACTAGGTCCTACCTAATTTAGTTAGGTTTTTATAATGGGTCATGCGTTGACGTGTCCCATTTACTTTTCTAGGGATATGACCAGGTCAGTTGGTGCAGGAGCAGTCTCAGGAGCACACTTCCCATACCGATGTACAGATGGAGCCCTCAATGAGCGATCTTGTTCAGTTAGACTTCCCACAGGTAGACTAGGGAGTGGGTTGTACTGCGTGTGGACACCTTTTGTCTTTTTATGGGTCTGGTTTTCTTTTCCTTTACCCCACTTTTGTACACCCATGTATAGACGATGTATGTGTAATGTATATTGTTTAATATGAAGTAAAGTTTCATATTTTTCTTTTGGTATCTGTGGATTTAAATTTTGTTGGAGCACTTTACTTTTCCTTTCTGTACTATTCCAGTATGTCGTAGTGGCCTGCGTATATGGTTCAACTTAATCACAATTAATGCATAGTAGTGTTTGGAATAAGGGCTCAAAGCCCTCTAACTGAATACTACGCCGGCCTTGTCATGCAACGTACATTCTGTATTTGGGAGACCGGGCGTGACAGTTATAGTTTAGCCAGTATACGCTCCTTAATGATGTCTTCTATAAAAAGGGGTCACTCGTCTGCTTTGTTGAGGTGCCTTAGCGAGCTGGAGATCCAACTAGTGTTGGAGAACATACATGAAGGAGTGTACATGGACCATTATGGAAGTAGATCCCTCACACACAAGAACCCGTGGGCTGGATACTACAGGCCCACACTATAACATGTTGTCAAGTCCTACATCCAATGGTGCAACACCTATCAGTGTTTCTCCAACATCCCAAGGCTGCACCCAAAGGAGCTAACCTCCATCATCCATGTCTGCCTATTCACAAAGTTGAGGGGGGGGGGGCAACCTCGCCAGACCCTTACCCTAGAGAAGAGCCGAAGCAACTCATGCGATAGTAGCTATTGACTATTATACTAAATGGGTAAAGGTAGGTCCGTTGTCGTATTTGATCGTTGCCAAAACCACCACCTTCATCTAGAAGGATGTGATATGCTGATTTTGGGTCCCGCACTCCATCGTTACTAATAATGGGACATAGTTCGATAATGCCAACTTCAGATAGAAGTGCATGCAAGCAGTACGTCATCCATCGCCACTTCTCCAACCCTACTTTCCCACAAGAAAATATCCAGGTCAAGTCTATCAACAAAGATATCAAAAGATGCTAAAGAAAAGATGGGTGGCAGGAAGGGCTCTTGGGTGGAGCACCCCCTACATGGTTGTGCCACAACCAGGCAAACTGGCATAAGTAAGAATCCCATCGCCTTGGCATTTCGGTTCGATGCCATGGCACTAATTGAAGTGGCCCTCCATACTTTCCAGGTTAGGCTTCAACGAGGCCTCCAACAGTAAGGACTTAGCTCTGGATAAAGATATAGCCAAAGAGAGAAGAAATGCTGCATAGATCAGAGCCAACGCTTACAAACGGGCCTCATCTCAGTACTACAATAAGAAAGCCAAGGTCAGACGCTTCCAAAAATGAGACCTAGTCCTTAGAAGGATCATCTACATGGGTGATGGGACCGAGAAGAGAAAGTAACCATTGAGGCCGAAATGGAATGGGCCTTATCGTGTCTTAGAGGCCCTCCAATCAGGGGCTTACTAGCAGGAGAACCTGGAGCAAGATATAGTCAAGAACCAGTGGAATGTAGAAAATTTTCGAAAGTGTAATCCATGATCTAGTGCCAGCACTGACCTCAATAAGGTGCTCTATCAAGTGTACACATCCTCAATTCAATAAAGAAGTTCTCACTTCAAGCTTCAGAAATTCTGCATTCTTATATCTGCCAAAACCCTTGGCCTAGGCTGGGACCCCATACTGGTGAGACCAGTGTGTTGGATCGTTATCTAAGCATAGATGGCAGTGAATAGGCTTATAAGAAATTTTAATGAATTAAAACTTTGGCCTACTTAATCAGACAATCACAGAGCAAATACATATCAATAAAAATAACATAGAAGTAAATTGCAGAGTTCACATGATATTTACCCTGGTTCGGTCGCCCTAATTACCTACATACAGCCCTAAAATAATCACTAGAATAATAATGTCAATGTTGCAAACAGCCGGAACTTCACGCCCTAATGCTCAGCTCACTAAGTCTATACCTTGCTCCCCAAAATGTCGAACAATATAATCCTACTAAAAACTTTCCATTTGACTTGCCCCCCAAAATAACCCAAAAAGAAAAAAGTGTTTTGTACAGAGATCTAAATCAACACAAGCACAAAAGTAATAAAATAATAGAGTTTAGAAACGCTTAGTTTGATGGTTGATTTGTCTCTGTTGATAAGCTCGTCGTCAGCTTTGTGATGGCAAAAACAGTGTCCCAATCTAACATATGGATCTCCTGATATTCACCTTTGAAGTTCAGCGTTCAAATCTGTCTGTAATCTGTCTGTGTGTAAAGTAGGTGCAACTAACTTAGGGAATTCACATGCATGCTCGTGTGAATCTATGCTTCCACTCGGGTCATAAGCTCCCTCGGCTACTCTTGCGTAACTTGGGTCTGTTCACAAAGAAGAATGCTATAGAGCAGGTTTGCAAGGGTTGTGACACAAGGAATTCCTAGAGCACGGCCTACATTGGAATCTGTTGTGCCCGAAGATGGCAAAGGGTTAGCAGCCTCCTGATGTGTCCATACTTTCTATGTTTTATCGCATCATTTCATATCATTCTCGCCGTCTAAAGTTCACATTTATATATATTATCACGTGTTTAATAATATATTCGAGTTTTATATAGAATTGTGGATTTTCAGGAAATTTGGAGCGAATTGGAGAAATTATAGGACATGGACACATCTGTGCCACCTGGAGCATCATTGGCGAGGTTCCATAGGTGTTCGGTGAGGTGAAGAAGAAGATTGGAGGAGAGGAGGAGAAGCGAACGAGAGAAGAAGCCCAAAAGAGCAACATGGTTTGTTTCCCATGATGCTTGGTCGAGTGCATCAGCACTCGACCGAGCCAACATCCATATCAATTAGAGGCTTCAGAACTGATATGCCCTAATCGATCGAGTGGAGCAGGTACTTGGTCGAACTAACTCGCCTGCCCAAATATTTCCAACACTTAGCTAAGAATTGAGAGCCCGATGCCACTCGATCAAGTAGATCCGCTACTCGACCGAGTGGAGTCCAAACAGTACGAAGATTTCCAGGGTTTCTCAAGCCACTGTAGCTCGACCGAGTAAGCAAGGCGACTCGACCGAGCAGAGCATCTACTATACCGAGCACGTTCTAAACAGTACAATGATTTCGAAGATTTTTCAAGCCTACTTTAGCTCGACCGAGCGGAGCGCTACTCCATCGAGCAGTGCATATCAGCCCTAATATGAAGAAGCACCAAGCAGAGCCGCGTATCAGTACTTGACCGAGCGGCGCTGCTACTCGACCGAGTAGGGCACATCGGCCTATCAAATTTGAGGCCTAAGAAGCCAATTTTCCAGATTTTTGTGGGGTCCACCCCTTTGTATATAAGCACAATTTTTACACTAGATTAAAAAGAGAAGCTTATTTTTCTTAGCTTTAGTTTTAGTTTTAGTTTTCTTAGAGAGTTTTGAGAGCCATCGTTATTGTTGAAGACAAAGTTTGGATTTTTATTAATTGCTTTTGCTTTGAATCTTGTGATCTTAATTCTCTGTGCTTGATTTTTGACCTTTGACGTTTTGGTAATGATCTCTCATCTTTCTATGCTTGTTTTGATGATTTCTATTGTGATTATGAATTCTATTGCTAGTATCGAATCTTCCATTGAATTTTCTATGAAGTGTGAGTAGTCTTATCTAGTGCTAATGGAATAGCCCTATGATCTTAGGATTTAGAAGTAAAGTTAGGATTTTTATGTTGTTTTGGTATAAAAGGGATGTGTTTTTGTTGATCCAGCCAAGTTTGTAGGAGATTCCAAATATGATTTGTGACCGTGACAGTGGCGCACGTCTTGCACAGATATCCTATGAACTTAATTAGGCATGTTAGTGAATTCAATTGGAGTTCGTGACCACTACAGTGGCATGCACTTTGATGGTTTCCACCTGCGTCCTATATTACTAATTGACGACTACGACAGTCGCGTCGATGAGAGCCACCAAATCACAAATCAAAGTTCTATCCATGATAGTGGCATGAGTAGAGATTAAGAATTTTTGTCGATCGTAATGCAAAGATCGCGTGTGAGGCTATCCACGATGGTGGGGCTAAACACGGGATACGTTAGACGAGTGGCACAACTACAATTGGTCATGAGTTTTACATCTTAGATGCGATAATCTCTCCCTGATAAAGCCAATTCAACAAAGGAATTCTAACTTAGTATTAACATCCGACGATCCTAGTGGTGACTTCTATTGCCATAGTATTTTATATTGCCGATAATCCTATTTGAGAAGATAAACGTGACAACCTTTCTGAGTATACAAACTAACACTTTTCTGAGATTCAGAACAAAACCCATGACTATATAAACATCTGCCTCCCTGTGGGTTCGACATTTTACTATATTGCAAAGCTTTGACATTGTGCACTTGTGGTAGTTTTCGGGATAAAATTCGAACTGAACACGCTTTTGGCGTCGTTGCTAGGGAGTCAACGGATTATACTTGGTTTATTCTCTTTATTGAAGAAATTGTTAGTTACTATTATCATCTTCTCATCTTTCCATATTTTTATTCTTTTTTCCTTTGCCACCGACATTTCCTCTGAGTTGTTGCTTATGCATGAACACTCGCCTTGGGGGACGGACGATCTAATATTTGACCCTGAGATCGAAAGAAGAGCAAGGCGACTCAGAGCATAAAAGAGGAACCATATTGTTTTAGGAATCAATGGTAGAAGGTTCTAATACTCATCTGCATACCGGCGTCATTCGGGATCACATGAAGCCTAATTTACACAGTATCTCTTCTATCTTGAGACCGTAACTGGCGGATGGAAATTTTGAATTAAAGACTGCATTGATAAATCTGATGCAGCAGGATCCTTTCCACGGGCATACACATAAGAATCCCAACCATCATATAGATCTCTTCGTGGCAATGTGTGACACTTTCCAAGTTAAGGATGTGAGCGGAGACACAATTAAGCTATGTCTATTTTCATTTACTCTGAGGGACAAAGCGGCTTATTGGTTGATGGCACACCCCATGAATACTTTCAAAACTTGGGAACAATTGGCCTTAGCCTTCATCAACAAGTTCTATCCACCATCAAAAATGGTGAGGATAAAGGGGCGATCACGAACTTTAAGCAGCTTCCACAGGAGTCACTATACGAAGCATGTGAATGATTTAAAGACTTGCAACATCAGTGCCCACACCATGGTGTTCCTGATTGGGATCTCATCCAAAGCTTTTATAATGGTCTTAAGACCGCCGCCAAAATTATTATTGACGCCTCTGCACAAGGCGCACTATTGTCTAAGCTACCAGAGGAGGCCACATCACTGCTAGAACAAATGGCCTCCAACAACCAACAATGGAGCGATGATCGCTCAACATTTAGAGGCACATGTTCTGAGGTAAAGGTAGCTGATGTGTCCATATTTTACACCTTTTTCATAGCATCATGACATCGCATTCCATGCCATTTTCGCATTCAAATCCCGTATTTTCTTACGATTTCACGTTTATAAATTATATTCGAGTTTCGTAGTGTTTTATGAATTTTCAGGGATTTTGGAGCGATTTGGGACCTGATCTGGGTATTGATACATCTGACATGCCCGTGAGCTCGTTGGCGAAGCTCTACAAGAGTTCGTCGAGTTTTGGGAGCCATGGGAGGAGTGAAGGAGATAACCGAATTAGAAGAGGAGCTTCAGAAGCTCCAGGAAGGAGTTTCCCAGGCGACTCGATCAAGCAGAGCAGCTGCTCGGTCAAGCAGATGCAAAATCAAGAAAAGAGCTGATACGCAGCCTGCTCGGACCGAGCACTCATGGTGCTCGGTCGAGCAGCCTTTAATTCCTACACCAGACTAATCTCATGCATGGCCCAAGCAACCTCTTCAGCGATCGAGTCAACTATCTGATCGACCAAGTAGAGCTGACTCGGCCCGTGCAGACGGAGTGATGATTTTGGAGGAGTGTGATTTACTGGCATGCTCGGTCGAGCAGTACATCTGCTCGGACCGAGCGGGCCGACCGAGCAACACACTACTCGATCGAGTCGCTGACTCGGTTGACGATGCTAAAGGCCATTTTTGGAAAGAATTTAGAGCGATTGTTGCGCATTTGGGGAAGTGAAGTGAGGGACTCTGCGACGGCGTTTTGGAGCGATTCATTCTTAGAGTTTTTTTAATAGAATTTTTGGAGAAGAGATTAGAGATAAAGCTTGTTAGATCTAGATTAATTTGTTGAAGATTATTGGATCGAATTCATTAGAAGTTTATTTTGTTATTCTCGTGTTCTTGGAATCTTGTTTTTCTCTGAGATCTATTACTCGCTGTAAGTTTCTCGATCTTCATTCCATCGATTTGCTATGATGTTTTCTTCCCTAAAAATTGTGTTTTTCTTCGTTAATATTGTCATGAGTGAGTAGTCTTTTCTAGGGTTGATGGGTTAGCCCTAAGACCCTAGGGGGGAGATGTAGATCCGGATCCCTAGGTTGAATTGGTGATAAAATGGGAGTATTTCGGTCGATCCTACCGAATCCCTAGGATAACCGGCACTGAGATCATGCCCACGGTCTGTGGAATTGATGTGCTTAAGGGGTATCATTAAGATTCGAATAGGAAAATCGGTGGAGCAAACCAAGGCTTGTGACCATGCCCGGCTCGTGCCTTGAGGGGATCCATCGACGAACTACATCGCTACGTTGACGACTACCGCTATTGCGTCAACGAGAGCCACCAAAATAACTCGCAATTCTAACCCACGAGAGTGGTACAAATTGGGAGATTAATCCCCTAACCCTAATGCAATGTAAGGAATCTACTCCAACGTCGATCCCCGACGGTCTTAGCGGTGATCCCCAATGCCCTAGTCCTTTTTATTATTAAATCAACAACGATACCAAAAAACCAATTCTCTCAACCCGATGGCTATCTCACTTCAAGATGTAAAAGTAAGCTGAGAACTCAATTACACAGTCACCGTCCCTATGGGATTCGATATCTTTTATATTATAATTTGACATCGTCTGCTTGTGGATAAAGCCCGGAATTGACACCTAGGGGCCATACCACGCCTGGCGATCGTGACACCGCTGGGTGGAATCTAGGTGTAGGTTTTGGGTGCGTCAAGTTTTTGGCGCCGCTGCCAGGGACGGCAATAGTGTTTATCTCAGTTTATTTTTACTTTGAGAAGTTTGCTAGCAACTCTAATCATTCCTTATCGCACCACCATTTTTATTCTTTTATTTATTACCATGATACTAATGGTATTTGTCTAGTTGTTTTGGTGCATGAACACTCGCTTCGAGGCATTTAATCAAGAATTATTGTTCGATCTCGAGATCGAGAAAACGGTAAGGGCTTTGAGGGCCTCAAGCAGAAATCCATCTCCCTCTGCCCAGATGGCAGACAACAAAACTCCTCCTCCTCCTCGCACCGGGTCCATCATGGACCATATGAAGCCGACATTTGGAAACAACTCATCTATCCTTAGACTGCAACTGGCGGCGGCGAGCTTCGAGCTGAAAACGGGGCTAATAAATTTGATGCAGCAGGATCCCTTTCACGGGCATCCTCACGAGAACCCAACCACCACATCGATACTTTCCTTGCAAAGTTTGACACTTTCAAGGCTAAGGATGTGAGTGATGATGCTGTCAAGCTGCGGCTTTTCCCATTCACTCTGAGGGATAAAGCCTCGTACTGGCTACGGGCCCATACTCCCAACCATTTCACCACATGAGAGAAGTTGGCACTTGCCTTCGTGGGTAAATTCTATCCACCTTCGAAGACAGTACAGATCCGGGGAGCAATCTCAAATTTCAAACAGCTCCCACAAGAGTCGCTTTATGAGGCATGGGAAAGGTTCAAGGACCTTCAACATCAATGCCCTCATCACGGGATCCAGCCTTGGGATTTGGTGCAGATTTTTTACAACAGGCTGCAGTCCAGCACCAAGATGATAATAGATACTGCGGCGCAAGGTGCCTTACTTGACAAGTCTCCTGAAGAAGCTATAGACTTGCTGGATCATATGGCAGCCAATAATTAATGGAGTGAAGAAAGAACCATTGTGACCCGGACCCCCGAGGTCAAAGATGCCAGCCATCTAGACTCTCACATCGAGACCTTATGCAAACTGGTGGCCAGAATTGAACAGCGCCTGGATTCCATCCCTGCATCCACCAGCACATCTACTTATCATCCTGTATAGGATTATGTAGATCAGGGCTATATTTCTAGTGAGGCACAATATGACGGTGCTGAATTATCAGAGTCAGTGCAGTACGTCCAAGGGGAGGGACGAAATCAATAGAAACACCCGGCTGCTCGGAATCATCCGGGATTCTCTTATGGGAATCCAAGTGGAGGGCTACAACCTCCACAATTTCAGAGACTACCACCCCCTCCTCAGCAATAACATGGGCAGCCACAGAGTCAACAACAGAGCAGGTTTAGGCCAGCTGGGCCTTATCGACCGCCAGGTTATCAATTCAACTGGCCGTCTCAGTAGGGCTATGCGCCAAATCCGCCTCGGTCCAATCTGGGGGCCACATTGGAGACTTTTATGAGTGGTCAAGCCCGGTTCAACAAGGACACTTCCACCCAGTTCAAGAACATAAATACTTCACCAGATGAACTGAGGGGCCAGGTGTCCCAGCTTTTGAAGAACCAAGGGAGGTTTCCCTCACAACCAGAGACAAACCCCAGGGCCCAAGCGAATGCTGTAGTTTCTGTCATCACACATGGAGGACGAGCAACTGACCCCATCATGATCTCGGTTTTAAACAAGGCGAGAGTTATTGCTGAAGAAGCCGTTGTTGACGACGATAGATAAGAGGCTATTGAAGAGCCTACAAATAATGAGGAGAAGGCAGATCCACCGCCCATCACACCTACTACAACGCCGCCTCCTGTTGATGCTGCAAAGAACAAAGATAGCCGACCTCCCCCGCCATACCCACAGAGGTTGGCTCTGGCTAAGATGGAGAAGAAATACTCCAAATTCACGGAGTTGCTGAAGGGAATCCAGTTAAATATCCCGTTCATGGACACTATCACAGAGATCCCCATCTATGACAAGTTTTTAAAGGATCTGATCATGGGAAAGAGGAAGCCTGAAGAGATAAAGCTCATGGAGGACTCCACCTTCGTTATAAAGAGTCATATCCCCCTGGAAGCTACCGGATCCGGGGAGCTTCACCGTTCCATGCTACATCGAAGGGATGCCCATCAGCCGAGCTTTGATTGATCTAGGGGCGAGCATCAGTTTGAAGCCCCTTTCTATATTTGAGAGATTACAGACCGGAAGTGAACTAGGCCGACGAATATGTCCATCCAGCTTGTGGACCATTCGATCACTTACCCGATGGGCATAACCAGGGATATTATTCTCCAAATACCCCCTGGGTTATGTGTTCCCGTTGAATTCGTCATTATGAACATGCCCGAGGGAGGGAGCTCCCAGCTTATACTTGGCCGCCCCTTCATGGTGACGGCCGATGTTTTAATTGATGTCCGAGAAGGGACTCTCTCACTGAATGTGGGGAACATCGAAGCTGAATTCAGGCTGCAGAAGCGAATAAGAGAGCGTGTTCAAGAAGAAGGAGCTAGCTACTTGAAACTCCTGGAAGATGACGCTGTAGAAGATTTCACTTCTGAGGGGGTCATGAAGGACCCAATGAGAGCAGGTGTTAACGATGACGGTGACCCAACCTACCACAAAGCGGTCGCCGCTTACATCCGAGTGGTGAATGAGGATCTTTTGAATCATTCCCCAAATCATGAAGAACCAGAGGCCATGGGCTACTCGAGGGTGAAGCTTGATGTAGGCAGATACCAAATATCGCCGGATTACATCATCAGAAAGAACGACGCGCAAATTCCATGCGCACCAAACGACAGCTGATAAATCAAACGGAGTCGAGCTAATGACTAAAAACGAGCGCTTATTGGAAGGCAACCCAATCTCTTGTATCCTTAGACTATTTTTTTCCATCTTTGTGTTTTTATTCTACCTATTTTAGAAAACCAAACATAAACATTGATTATTTCTCGTAGAAATACAAAACCATAAAAATTTGATGAGTTCTTCCTCTGTACAGGTTGAACATGAGGGGGCATGCGGATCGACATCTTAAACGGAAGGAAGCTAGAGAAGAGCAACAGATTTGAAGAGAAAACGAAAGAAAAAAGAGCAAAAGGGAGACACAGGCAACTCGACCAAGCAGCTACACTGCTCGGTCGAGCAGCACAAGAACTAGGAGAAAGAGCAAAATTATCACTCTGTCTACACGGCCCGAGCAGCATTAGCTCGGTCCAAGCAGACGACGAATCGACCGAGCGGCCTACTGCTCGGTCGAGTATGACATGCTATTGAAGATGTGGAGAAAATGATGCTCTGTCTGCGTGGCCCGAGCAGCCCCTGCGCGGCCCGAGCAGCCCCTGCTCGGCCCGAGTAGCAATCCGATCAATCGAGCATACCCTGCTTAGTCCGAGCATACCCTGCTCAGTCCGAGCATATGAGGGAGTATTAATATGTTTACTTTTTTGTCGTGTCTGACTCGATCGAGCAGTTTTGCTGCTCGATCGAGTCAATCTACCCTATTTGCATGGGCCCCACTTCCAAACGAGTTGGGGTTTTAACCCAACTCGTTTCAATTTTTAACTTAAACTCTAAAAAAATTACCTAAGCCTATCCAAATTCACTGCCCGAGCTCTGCCTCACCCCTACTCGACCCCCTAATCGCCGTCGCCCTCCTCCCATGCCATCGACTACGTCGCCCGTCTGGCCGCCCCATCTCCGGTCAGTCACACACACACACACACACTCTCTCTCTCTCTCTCTCTCTCTCTCTCTCTCTCTCCGCCTCTCTCTCTCCCCCCTTCCCCCCTTTTCCTCTTTTCTAATCGACATCGGCCACCGCCGGTGCCACCGTCGCCGACGGCACCATCCATCCGCCCACCCCAAAGCCCCCCCGACGCCTCAGCCCATATCCCCCTCCGCCTATCCCCCTCTCTCATCGCATCGCACAAAACCCCCCCACCACCCGATCGCTGTTGCTCTAGGCTGCTCCTGTTGCTCGATCGAGCACCCATGGTGCTCGAGCGAGCAGCCAGCCACTTCTTGACCCAATCCGCCCAGTTGACCGAGCACACTAGTTTTCGGTCAAGATTTTCCAACCGAGTAGCATTGCTCGGACCGAGCACTAAGCACCCCAAATTCAGCATGTCCACCTATTTTTAATCTATTTTTTTGACGTTTTTATTGTTTCTATTTCAGGTACGACTTGCCTACGTCAGAGGCCACTACTGGGACTAGCTTGGGGGAGATATTTGCATTCGCATCACTCGTTCAGTCGATACAATCTATCCTCTACTTACTTTTTATACCGACGCATCTTATTCCCATCGCCACGATGGTCCACACTCGAGGAGCCACCACCCCTCCCATTCGTGGGAAGAGGCTGACTCCTGGCGCCTCCTCTTCGCGACCCACATGTCGCACTCGCCTCACCACCACTGTGACACCCCGCTTCCCAAAAATATGGAGGCGAGGCATGAGTAGGTCTGCACAGACTTGGAGCTGCGAAGCTACAAGCCTGATAAGCGTCAATAAAACTTCAAATGGCAGGTCCTTGGAAATGCGATACGAAACAAAGATAATAATAAGGAAATGAGACAAAAAGCAATCTCAGAATATCCATAAAATAAGTTCCAACATCACAGAAAAAGCCACCAGGCTAAAAGAAAAGAGTCTAAAAGGCCCCAGCATGGCCAACAAAAGTACAACGTACAAAGTAAAGGTGTCACACACCGACGACTAACAGAAATCCTAAAACAAAAGGAAGCTCAGCAAGGTCACTAAGACTGGTCACCGGTTTCCACAAACTCCTCCTGGACAGACATGGGCTCAGGCTCAGCGTCAGCAATTACCACGTACTCAGCAACGGTCTCTGGCTCAGGGTCTAACATGTGACACCCAAAAGAGCAAGGGGCACATGTCAGCAAGTCTACAAGATACTTGTGCAAGGAAACTGTCACGCCCCGCTTCCCAAAAGATTTGGGAAGCGAGACATGGCCAGCCCGCATGGACTCGAGCCATTGAGGCTCGGGGTCCAATAAGCGTCTAGGCAAGTTATGATGCGGAGGAGAAGGTCCGATCGAACAATTTAGCATGAAACAACGGATATAGCAGCAAAAGATACTATTCAAACGCAGAAGGTAACCAACAAAGAGTTTAACATAAAAGCTAAAACTGTACGTACCGGAGGCAACTAAAGAAGAAAAGTCTGCTGGGGTCCACAGGTTATGGCAGCTCGGTCAAGTCTGAGACATGTGCAAAACACATGTCAGCAACGAACTAATGAGACCATAAGTTAATGCAGTTATACAATTCTAGCAGTTCTAAATGGAATTTAAAAGACAACTACACAGGCAGTTCTAGAAAGCAGGAACAAGTAATGGTTATTCTAATCGATCTGCTAGGGGTGTCCATCTAGTCAGATCGTCTAGGGGTTGTTCATGTAGTTCTATCAATCTGCCAGGGGTGTCCATCTGGTCAGATTGTCCAAGTCTAGAAAAGGTCAAACGACCGGAATGCATCCCTGTGAAGCAAACAGGAGTGCACCAACTGCGATACAAAGATAAAGCCTAAGGACTCAAGCTGCGTAGGCGGAGGGGAGCTACCCCCCAGGCCCAGCTAGACTCTTTTGTCCTACCCCACCCGCGAGTCGTTTGTGTTATGGACACGAGCCAACAAACGCTCCATCTAGACACGAGACAAGACGAGGATCACGAATGATACGGCGTATCATACCGGAGCGCACCAGTCACGGGTGAGCCAAAGCTGGGGAGCACCAGTTCTCAATGGTCACCCCCGTCGTCGATCCGAAACAAATCATTAATCATGAATGATACTACGTATCATACCGGAGCGCACCAGTCACGGGTGAGCCAAAGCTGGGGAGCACCAGTTCTCAATGGTCACCCCCCGTCATCGATTAACTATCTGAAAGCGAGACATTCCTGGACGAGCCAGCAAACGCTCCACAAGAGTAGTGCCAACCTCCGTATAGGAGAGGCCCACGCCTGTGATCTTCCACAAAGATCCCACACAATTATAATGTCCGGCTTATTAATTAGCATGTGAGGTTTAAGTTGCATCTTAAAAGTGGGTTCGAGCAGAAAGTAGCATGCGATCATTTTCAAGTATTTTGCAGAAATAAATCTAGCAGTTCTAACATCAATTCTAGAAAAGCATAAAAGCAGTAACTAAAGTCTCATTCCTTGCCTGAAAGATTTCGACAAGGATGTAGTCCAGCAGGGTCTGGGTCAACCAACGGATCTACGGAACCTGTACGATAATCCTATCATCACAATCATGCACTCTAACATCCACATGCAACGACATAAGATAAGCCAGATTAACTGGGCCCGCTTTGGGTCACCAGACCTATGGTCCCACATTATTAATCTTGATTAGTGAAACACAACCATCAGAAATTACCAATTTTAGTTGATTAACAGGCAAGTGGTGAATCCTACGGGACAGATCTTACCTCAACACGACGCGAGAGCTACTCTGACGTCGGGTAGCGACGTCAGGGGTTGGGTTCCGGTATCGTGTAGGTAATGGCGTCGGCTCTAGAAAAATGTATTATATCTGCTACATAAGGTTACGACAATTATTAGGACAGTGCTATAAGCTCTCAAAAATAGTAAAATATCTATCATTTACACATATATAACTAATGCTCACATGCTATTACTTACATATAACCTTCTGTTATACATTACTAGTATAAAACAATGATATATTATTTTAAAAGGCTTGCTGCACCCATACCACATTGGTACCAACCATTCTTATCCCCACTAGCTTATTAAACAATCGGTCTATTAACCTATAACAATGTACTAACTAGACTATACATCAAAACTGACATACTAACCTCTGCTTACATCTAAAAGTAACATTTAAAATGGTTAAGGTAGCCAATAAACAATAAATAATGTCACTGTTTATAATCCTAAACTTGCACTTGATGTTACAACACTTATGAAGTAATATATTATATTATTATGAATATATATCAACTAACGCAAGGCAACTTGAACTCACAGTTGCTTGCTAGGCTGCCTCACGGATGTTTGCAGGTGACGGCGGTTGGAAGTCGATGGCAACAGTGGTGGTCGGAGGGACGGGCTCCGGCGGTTTTTGAGCTGGGTATCCACGAGAGGGCGGCGGCCTAGGCGGTGCGTGGGTGGCGCGGCCTGCTGCTAGCGGCCGGCGTCGTCGTTTAGTCTCCGGCGTTCCCATGGAGGCGCCGTGGGTTTTCTTGGCCGGAGCTCCGGGAAAAGGTGATGCGGCGGTCTAGAGGTGGTTTTTCGGCGGAGGAGGCCGGAGAAGAAGAGTGGCCGCAAGTTGAGGGTGATCGGGTCTTTGTGGCGGCTGCTTCTTGAATCTGGGAGCTAAAGACCTAGGTCTTAAATAAAAGAGGCCCTAGGGTATTGTTTAATAGGGGGAGCTTGGCTGGTCACGTGAGTAAGGGCCCAAGTCTAGGCTCTCTCTCTCTCTCTCTCTTCTTATGAAATTTGTTTCAAACTATTGAACAGATTTTGAAAAGCCCAACCACTCATATCTTTCCCCCCAGGTGCGTGCGGCCTAGCCAGCATGGTGTTGGGCATGTGAGGAAAAGATAGTGGGCTCTCTACATTAAGAAGTGGTAAACATCATTAAATTATTAAGATGTTATAAACATCATTAAATTATTAAGAAGTGGGTTCGTTGTTCCTCTTTTGAAAACGAAGGTGTTAAAAAACATCTCAGTTATAAACATTAAAATTTGAGAAAAGGTTTAGAACAGAGTTAATAAAAATAATCATTTTATTGTATTTCCACCTCTGGACATCCGAAAATTATAATCAAGGTATCGGAGCGATCGCGCCTCTGAGAGGGTCATGAATACGGGGTTCGGTCGCGCATCGGAACTACGGAAACATAATAATAAAACCAAATACGAAGAAATACGCACACGAAACAACATACTCACAAATACGTACGACCGGAAGTGGCCGTTACATCCTACCCACCTTAGAATAAAGTCCGTCCTCGGACTTTCTAACTTATCTGGTCGCCCTAGTAACTACCCCAATCATATCACATTATAATTCAAACCAGGTATAGTCCTTACAAGTGCTTATATATATGCGCCAGGTATTCAATCATCAACACTACTAACATGTATTTATTCACGCACATTATACTCTTATACCTATCATAGCCAGTCAAATTCATACACATATTTCAATCATTCATATAGTCACATACATCCTTATATAACTATTAAACACTTATTACATACCGTGGTGCACGTACCCACAGCCAATTTAATAGTTCACACCAGTAAATACAATCGTAGTTCTTCACGTATGGATAACTACATATGCACAAACAAACATGGGTATACTACCCCTAATAGTTCCCGGTATACATTCAATACCAAACACGTCAACACATGTAATCACATCATATCATTATTTAATCAAGTTTGCTATATCTAATATACATTCACCATTACTAGAATTTCACAAATTTATAGTCGTTCAAATGCACGCAGATACTTCACCATATATTTACATCGCATACCGTCCTATAACTATATCACGACACGCCACACATACCATAGTCACCAATACTTATAACTAAGCACATGCTTACCCGTGCATGGTTCACACCCACACACGCTAACATTTCATTCATATATACCAATCATACCACTATGCAATCAGCACATCTACACACCCAGTTTAGCTATCACACGTACGTTCACACGGACAAGTCCTTAGTAAATAACTATACCACAAGACCAACACCTATAACTATATACTGGTATAGCGACCCACCATCAGGTGCGTAACGCAACCAGGCGCAAACAATCCTATCTCTATACATACATCATTCATTGCTATATGCAACTACAAACATACATAACAATATACTTAGAGTATACCCACTCAAGCTTGAGTGAGACTCAAACACATATCAGAATACTCAATATACGTAACACGGCAGATATACCTATACCAATACCACCTAATGTATACACATCCACCAATACAACCATATACATACCATATGTCAATCAAACCTAATATTTAGTCAGGTAATACCCGCATAGTTCAATCACTTTGTATACCATAATAATTATACAGACATCAGCACACGTATAGTTATAATACTTTCCCTAATACATGCATTCACCGTATAGTCGCGCTCATGTAACTCATATATTCACACCATATCCTACTACTTATAATTGGTATACCATACATCTACTTATCCATTCATAGTTAAGACATACAATAATCGTGTATACCTCGAGGTACACACACAACATCCCGTAAAGGCAAACAATACCAAACAAAATTTATAACCCTATTACCCGTACGTATATCGCACATATTCATATAGTAAGCACATATCTACGTACGAGCACACGCCCACACGTACTAACAGATAGATCAAATAATAAGGATGCACATTTAACCATAAGTACCCTAGTTTCATTATACCTAATATACACACAATTTTACAAACATATTATTTCAACCATTATTAAGCATCTCCAACTACATACACCCCGAGTAGATATTCCAACACTAACTCTTATATACACAGACATCCCTAGAGTGGTTTTAGCTTTCCACACACATATTATCTTACATAAGTATCTATACTTATTCATGTACTATATACACATAATCATTACATTCATCGCAATACACATATTCCATTATTCATCCATAAGCTCACATACCTAAGTAAGAATACTAAGCATGTCCGATAATGATATATATATTCACACGAGCCGGGTAATCCTCCTCATGGATCTACGGAGAAGGCAGAACAACCACAAGGCTCTAATGTGCAGGCACTTCCAATATTTGGCATCTAGGGTGGTTAACAACCTCCAACTAACCAGCCCTAATTGGCTGGTCCCAATCTTTTTAAACACCAATAAAATTTCCAACTCAAAAGCCCGTTCATGAGAACCTGTTATAATGATCCTGTTGTTCTCCGCTTCAATTGGTTCTTGGCTTAGCTGCCTCTAGGAATCTCTAAAGTGAAACTACCAACCAATCCTAGATTTTCGGGCATCAGACTTACTTACGATTTCCTTTTTAATCCAAACAACCAAGTCAATCTACTAACTCTTTCCCATATTTCCCGATCATTGAGCACTCGCAAAACCAAACATGCTCACTTGACTTGATTCAGAATTTTCATTGACACTTAAACTACTAGTCACTGTTGACTATAATCCATCCATATGATCTGGAGAAGTCATCGCCTTTCACCATTTCGTAAACTATAACTGGGATCCATGGGTCAGTACGCACTCGATGCGTATTCGAACGGTCGACTTTGAAACTCCCATGACATTCCCAAGATACTTAATTCCTTTAAATCACCGTGTCCAAAACATATCATGTTGTCAATCTTATACAATCCATCATAAGATCAATCTCGTCATCACATTATCACTCTGAATTTCTTCTGTTCATCTCTAATGATCATATTATTTACTTCATCCACGTTGCCATCCTCGAACTTTGCAAAACTCAGGTTATACTGTTGCTACTCGGCTTATATATAAATATGCTCATAATATCTGCTGCCTAACAGTTCGCTTGATCGATGAAGGTCTACGCATTTAGTCGTTAAGACAAGACTCCAAATCACCACACTTTTATCACGGGCAGCATACTAAGAGTCGATCTCATTCCATCGATTCAATGTTCTCACTCCCATGGTTCCTTGTCAAGTCGAGAATCCAACCTTATAACCATCCAATGTGTTAGAAATACATCACTTTAAACTTCATCTTATTCATGTATTCTCACTCAAATCCAAACTAGAGGGGCCAAGGAACTAGTCTAAACCTAACTAACTAATGTTAGACTCGATTATTGTTGGTCGTTTGAATAGTTACTGTAGCACTATTGTTTCGATAAATCATTCAATCATGACCTGCATGGGCCACCACAAAAACTGTCACGCCCCGCTTCCCAAAAGATTTGGGAAGCGAGACATGGCCAGCCCGCATGGACTCGAGCCATTGAGGCTCGGGGTCCAATAAGCGTCTAGGCAAGTTATGATGCGGAGGAGAAGGTGCCGATCGAACAATTTAGCATGAAACAACGGATATAGCAGCAAAAGATACTATTCAAACGCAGAAGGTAACCAACAAAGAGTTTAACATAAAAGCTAAAACTGTACGTACCGGAGGCAACTAAAGAAGAAAAGTCTGCTGGGGTCCACAGGTTGTGGCAGCTCGGTCAAGTCTGAGACATGTGCAAAACACATGTCAGCAACGAACTAATGAGACCATAAGTTAATGCAGTTATACAATTCTAGCAGTTCTAAATGGAATTTAAAAGACAACTACACAGGCAGTTCTAGAAAGCAGGAAACAAGTAATGGTTATTCTAATCGATCTGCTAGGGGTGTCCATCTAGTCAGATCGTCTAGGGGTTGTTCATGTAGTTCTATCAATCTGCCAGGGGTGTCCATCTGGTCAGATTGTCCAAGTCTAGAAAAGGTCAAACGACCGGAATGCATCCCTGCGAAGCAAACAGGAGTGCACCAACTGCGATACAAAGATAAAGCCTAAGGACTCAAGCTGCGTAGGCGGAGGGGAGCTACCCCCAGGCCCAGCTAGACTCTTTTGTCCTACCCCACCCGCGAGTCGTTTGTGTTATGGACACGAGCCAACAAACGCTCCATCTAGACACGAGACAAGACGAGGATCACGAATGATACGGCGTATCATACCGGAGCGCACCAGTCACGGGTGAGCCAAAGCTGGGGAGCACCAGTTCTCAATGGTCACCCCCGTCGTCGATCCGAAACAAATCATTAATCATGAATGATACTACGTATCATACCGGAGCGCACCAGTCACGGGTGAGCCAAAGCTGGGGAGCACCAGTTCTCAATGGTCACCCCCGTCATCGATTAACTATCTGAAAGCGAGACATTCCTGGACGAGCCAGCAAACGCTCCACAAGAGTAGTGCCAACCTCCGTATAGGAGAGGCCCACGCCTGTGATCTTCCACAAAGATCCACACAATTATAATGTCCGGCTTATTAATTAGCATGTGAGAGTTTAAGTTGCATCTTAAAAGTGGGTTCGAGCAGGAAAGTAGCATGCGATCATTTTCAAGTATTTTGCAGAAATAAATCTAGCAGTTCAAACATCAATTCTAGAAAAGCATAAAAGCAGTAACTAAAGTCTCATTCCTTGCCTGAAAGATTTCGACAAGGATGTAGTCCAGCAGGGTCTGGGTCAACCAACGGATCTACGGAACCTGTACAATAATCCTATCATCACAATCATGCACTCTAACATCCACATGCAACGACATAAGATAAGCCAGATTAACTGGGCCCGCTTTGGGTCACCAGACCTATGGTCCCACATTATTAATCTTGATTAGTGAAACACAACCATCAGAAATTACCAATTTTAGTTGATTAACAGGCAAGTGGTGAATCCTACGGGACAGATCTTACCTCAACACGACGCGAGAGCTACTCTGACGTCGGGTAGCGACGTCAGGGGTTGGGTTCCGGTATCGTGTAGGTAATGGCGTCGGCTCTAGAAAAATGTATTATATCTGCTACATAAGGTTACGACAATTATTAGGACAGTGCTATAAGCTCTCAAAAATAGTAAAATATCTATCATTTACACATATATAACTAATGCTCACATGCTATTACTTACATATAACCTTCTGTTATACATTACTAGTATAAAACAATGATATATTATTTTAAAAGGCTTGCTGCATCCATACCACATTGGTACCAACCATTCTTATCCCACTAGCTTATTAAACAATCGGTCTATTAACCTATAACAATGTACTAACTAGACTATACATCAAAACTGACATACTAACCTCTGCTTACATCTAAAAGTAACATTTAAAATGGTTAAGGTAGCCAATAAACAATAAATAATGTCACTGTTTATAATCCTAAACTTGCACTTGATGTTACAACACTTATGAAGTAATATATTATATTATTATGAATATATATCAACTAACGCAAGGCAACTTGAACTCACAGGTTGCTTGCTAGGCTGCCTCACGGATGTTTGCAGGTGACGGCGGTTGGAAGTCGATGGCAACAGTGGTGGTCGGAGGGACGGGCTCCGGCGGTTTTGAGCTGGGTATCCACGAGAGGGCGGCGGCCTAGGCGGTGCGTGGGTGGCGCGGCCTGCTGCTAGTGGCCGGCGTCGTCGTTTAGTCTCCGGCGTTCCATGGAGGCGCCGTGGGTTTTCTTGGCCGGAGCTCCGGGAAAAGGTGATGCGGCGGTTCTAGAGGTGGTTTTTCGGCGGAGGAGGCCGGAGAAGAAGAGTGGCCGCAAGTTGAGGGTGATCGGGTCTTTGTGGCGGCTGCCTTCTTGAATCTGGGAGCTAAAGACCTAGGTCTTAAATAAAAGAGGCCCTAGGGTATTGTTTAATAGGGGAGCTTGGCTGGTCACGTGAGTAAGGGCCCAAGTCTAGGCTCTCTCTCTCTCTCTCTCTCTTCTTATGAAATTTGTTTCAAACTATTGAACAGCAACGGTCTCTGGCTCAGGGTCTAACATGTGACACCCAAAAGAGCAAGGGGCACATGTCAGCAAGTCTACAAGATACTTGTGCAATGAAACTGAAAGTGAAAGTAAAGCAACCTAGCAGTTCTAGCATGATACAATGACATGACAGATATAGCATGAGTGCAACAAGTAAAGTAAAGTATGAGCATGGCATGGAAACTGGTATTTAAAACATGGCATGGATATCAAGTTTTACAAGAACAATCACAAGGACAAGGACAAGTGTAGTAAGCACGTCGTGCACAGAGATTACACCTTTTGGCTAGAGTGGCTGATCGGGCCAACTCCTAAGCTCAAGTGATCGCTTATCCCTACCCCTCCACGTGTATCGGGCATTGGCTTTTGACCAACACATGAGGCCCACTTCTGGATCACGAGCCAGGAAGTGTTTTTCAATATGGCATAGGGGTGCACCTAGCCTGAACCAAGAAGTACAAGTATTGTAGCGTGTGCTACGAATGCAACATTCAACTTGGATGACATGTAAGATGCAATACATGGCAGATAATAGTTTAAGTGCGTACAGATAAGGAATTTAAACGTGGCAGGCAACAATGCATGAATGACATGGCAGGGTGACAGATCTAGCTTCGTTGTCAAGCTAGATCTTAAAGTTACGTTTAGACAGCTATCATTTCACTGTCTAGTCTCTTTTACGCTAAAAATAAGGAAGTGGCCTAAAACATGGCCCTAAGCAAAGGTTGGCAAGTTTCACTTGCCTGCAAGTCTGACGTCTGAAAAATACCGTCCAAAGAGTCCAAAGTCACAAATAACCTACGTGCACAAGTCCACCAGCCTACAGTCCCATATTATTAATCTTAATTAGTGAATTTAAAGTACTTTAAAAATGTCAATTTTAGTCTTGATTAACAGGCAATAGGTTGGGGGTCCTAGGTGTGCAAAACGTTACCTCAACACGACGCGAAAACTACACTGGCGTCGGGTAGCGACGCCAGGGGTTGGGATAAAAGAACGCGCTCCAAATCCAGATTCCAGTTAAGATTCCACGCTCGCCAATCCTCGGGCAGCATCAAGATCGGTGTTCAAGATTCCAATCATCGGGTAGGGTGCCGGTAGGCGTTTCTATGGCTTCCGGGAAGCCGTATCAACTAACCGGAACAAACGGTTTGTCGTACGCAAGGCCTACGACGTTGAGCATCGTAGGAGACGTTCGTGACATCGAAAAACACCCCTAGGAGATGTAGGGGGCAGACGAAAGACCCCAACAGCGAGTAGAAGGTGAAGCAACGATACGACGCGACGATACGTCGGTAAAACACCAAAACAGCGAGCAATATCGCTGTTTCAAGTCTTGTAGCGGCCTGGGGCTGATGCAACGGCGTAGGGGGTGTCCAGGGGGGTCGACGGCGGAGACAGGGGGCTGTGACGGTGGCGGCGGCCGTCGTTGCTGCTGCTGCGAAATCTGTGAAGCTGTGACGGTTTCCGGTGAAAAACGACGGACTACGGCGAGGTTCACGGCGTGCAGAGGGTCAGGGCACGTCAGAGAAGGGAGGGGGAGGGTGTAGGATGATCGGGCGTCGGTAACTTGGCCGGAGAACGTTGGAAAAGGAGTTACGGCTGCTGTTTCCTGTTGCAGCGGTTGCGGGGGTTTTTTCGGCGACCAACGGCGACGTGGGAGGGAGGTGAGTGATCGGTGGTGATAAAGGGGTCATTGGCGGCGATCTTGGTCGGAGAACGGAGGGTGGTCGGGGTGTTTGCGTGGAGAATGAAGGTGACGGCGGGTTTCCTCTTTGGTGCTGTGAAATAAAAGACCTAGGTTTAAAGCTTTATAGGGTAAGGCAGCTTGAAAACGTGGGCTAAGGCCTGAAACGTGGGTAGGCTGTTAGTTGGGGGGTTTTTTTTGTTAAGAAAGTTTATTTTAAACAAAGTATTAGAAAGCCCAAACACTCATCGCACTCTCCCCCAGGTGCATGCGGCCAAGCAAGCATGGGGGTTGGGCCAAGCCCAAATCTGGTGTAATTTATTATTAGTCAAACATTAGGGATATAATACAATGAAACTTAGGGCTAAAAATACAATGGGTTGGGCCAGAAAGTGAAGGTAGGTCAAACGAAGTCCGAAAATTGTGAAATAAATACTGGGGTGACCGGGTCGACGAGAGAAAGAAGACGGAGAAGACAGATCACAATTTCGATGACGAGAAACAAAATTAAAAATAAAAAGGTCTAGCGACAAAAGTGAAAATCGTGACGTCTCTTCAAATAAGATCAAATCGTGGGAGAACGACCCGTGAAATGACGTTCCCAATTAACACCACAATTTTAATACTCTCAGACAGGGTCACAACGACATATCACACCATAGGGTTCAGATACAGACAACGTCTAAAATAAATACTTGCACGAACAAGACTACGTGCACGACAAGCGTACAAAGGATACGGGGCTCTAAAGGCTATAGTAATTTCCAAGTTGGGTACACATCAGGGGTTGGCTTGCTAAGGACGCAACCAAGTGCTATGGCCCTATTGACTCAACAACACGACTCATATACAAAGCAACAAAACCAATCAGGTACCCGAAATTGCTATACGCACAGCCGTATTACGAATAGTGAATACCGGCCGTTACATCCTCCCCACCTTAGAATAAAGTCCGTCCTCGGACTTTTTAACTATAATTATAACTCTAGCCAGACTAGTAGCTATCCTGATCACATCCTACTATAATTCAACCAGGTATAGTCATTACCAATGCTTATACATACACTAGGTAGTCAAACAATAACTCTGCTACCATGTATATGTTCACGCACATATTTCAATCATATGCATACATCCCTTATATAACTACTACTTACCTAGCACAAAACAATAGTTCAGATACTCACATAAGATTAGTCTCACACTAGCAATTACAATCATTGCTCTACGTATAGATAGCTACCTATGCACAAAAACAAACATGGGTATACTACTCCCTAATATTTCCTAGTATACATCCAATACCAAACACATCAACACATGTAGTCACACCATACCATTACTTAAATCAAGTTTTACTATACCTGATATACATTCACCACTACTATAATTTCACAATACATAGTCATTCAAATGCATGCAAATATTTCACTATATATTCTCATCACATACGGTCCTCTAACTATATTCACGTCACGCCACACATATCACAGTCCCCAAAACTTATAACTAGGCACATACTTACCCGTGCATGGTGTACACCCACACACGCTAACATTTCATTCATATATACCAATCATACCACTATATACTTAGCACATCTACACACCCAGTTTAGTTAGCACACATACGTTCACACAGGCAAGTCCTTAGTAAATAACTATACCACAAGACCAACACCTATAACTATATACTGGTATAGCGACCCACAATCATGTGCGTAACACAACCAGGCACAAACACTTCTATCACTATACATACACCAAACATTGCTATATGCATGGTACTACACGCAAACTACAGACATACATAACAATATACTTAGAGTATACCCACTCAAGCTTTAGTGAGACTCGAAACACATATCAGAATACTCTATATACGTAATACGGTATTTATATCTATACCTATACCACTCCAATGTATACACATCTACCAATATAACCATACACATACCATATGTCTATCACACTTAATATTTAGTCAGGTAACACACACATAGTTCAATCACTTTATATACCATAATAATAATACAGACATCAGCACACGTATAATTATAATACCCTCCCTAATACATGCATTCATTGTATCATCACACACATGTAGAACATATATTCACACCATATCCTACTACCTATAATTAGTCTACCAACACACCTACTTCATACATAGTTAAGACATGCAATAGTCGTGTATACCTCATGGTATACACGCATACAACATCCCGTAAAAGCAAGCAATACTAATCAAAATTATAACCCTAGTATCACTTGTATATCACCTATATACTCATGCAGCAAATACATAAATACTTACGTCTAAGCACAATACGTATCTACGTACGAGCACCTACTCACACGTACCAACATATAGGTCATATAATAGGCCTACTCGCTTAACTATACGTACACATATTATTATCACACCTAACATACACATAACTTTACCAACATTTTATTTCAACCATTATAATTATCTCCAACTACATGCATCCCATTAGACATACCAACACTGATTCTTATATACACAGACGTCCCTAGAGTGGTATAGCTATCCTCTCACACATCTACAAATACTAACACACATACAACATCATAACATCATGAATAACTCAGAGTATGTATATATCACACAATAGGCAAACATTAATATACTACAGGGAGTACATTCATTCAAGCCCACACACTCAACTTAGGTACATGCACCACGACAACATCACAAGGGTCCAAGGGCCTACTAACAAATTAGAGTTGACACAGTCATTGATGAGCACTAAAGCCTAAGCAATAGGGGGAGACCGAGGTCGAAAGCGTAACGAGGGAAGGATCGATAATCAGGAGTTCAGATAGGACGACTAGAAGGAGACAGCTTGGTTAGGTGAAACAATGACTCAATTGTGAATGTTTAGGTAGAGTAAAGGGAGATGTAGTGATACCCTTATAGGATACAGAAAGAAAATATTGTAAATAACATAAGCTAAAATATTCACACGATCATTAAGGACGTAGTTTAGAAAATATTATACGGCAGTAATTTAATATAATTTCGGCAAAAATCTTGAAACTCAAAGAATGAAATTAAATTAACTGAAGAATTTAAGCTCATGTTAAATACTTTCAAAGTTTTTAAGCCAGGGGAAAATTTAAAAATAATCAATATTGAAACTACTTTTAGAGGAACCAGGATTTGCCAAAAAGAAACTGATTTACACAAAGTTCTTAACATACGAGCACAACGAGCCTGGTATGGACATATAAAAATAATTGAAATTCTATTTAGTTTAGAAATTATTCTAAAAGTATGTATGGTGAACGGAAAGATAATAATAACTTAGTAGTAGAATTATCAAAATTGGTAATAAAGCTTTAAAACCAAATTATAGAGGGTCTAGATCAAGAAGTGGTTACGAAATAGTAATTTTACAAAAATCTGAAATAGGGTAAAAGATGAGCACAAAATCGACTTGCTGAAAGCTGAAGTCCCATGTGACTTCGAAAAGTATATTAAAAGTAAGCGCGATGTGTCATTCGGATGGCATAAATAAGAAAAGAAAATTATAAATCGAATTGGGCAAAATAAAGGTACGGTTCAGAATAAAATTAGTATATGAAGGGACAAGGTATTTACATGGGTACGAAAAGCATAGACTGGAAAAATATCATAAGCTAGTATTCGAAAATATTGACAAAGTTTTTTTTAAAAAAAATTTAAGTCAACGAAAGAGTATGAAGCCTAAGTGTATATATATTAAAATTTTTGAACAAATTAAACTTAGGGAAAGAGGAAATCGAAAAAAATACTTTCAGAAGATTCAAGATTTGTAACGAAGAGATTCGAAAATTGACGACGATCGTCATGAGGCGATCTCGTGAATCGAGGCAAGGAAAATGGTCGGATGATCAAAACATACATACGCCTAGGATATGACCCAGGAAAATCTACGGGGAACTCCTACGGTCGACCAACTAAAGATTAAGAAACTTGGAGCTACGACTTCCTAAGGAACAAGACTGTAATGAAATGCGTTCAGCTTGGCCCGAAATCGATGAACCCAATCGAACGACTAAAAAAATTCTAGAAGTCTAATATGGTCAGAGTTAGACAAGAACCACTAAGGTAACTCCTAAGACGATTAAATCAATTCCTAACATGGAGTCTAACTAACAATTAGGGACCTCTAACTACCAAGCACAGTCGTCTAACTAAGTCTCTTTACCACCTAGTGACATAGAGAAAACGATTAGAACTAGGCTCAAGGCTAATGACTCGGATGTTGCAATTTATTTAATGGACATTCCATAGTTTATTATCGTTGTTCCGATAATTCGCAGTTGCAAGACGGACCTGCATGGGCCACCAACAAAACCTGTCACGCCCCGCTTCCCAAAAATATGGAGGCGAGGCGTGAGTAGGTCCGCACAGACTTGAAGCTGCGAAGCTACAAGCCTGATAAGCGTCAATAAAACTTCAAATGGCATGTCCTTGCAAATGCGATACGAAACAAATATAATAATAAGGAAATGAGACAAAAAGCAATCTCAGAATATCCATAAAATAAGTTCCAACATCACAGAAAAAGCCACCAGGCTAAAAGAAAAGAGTCTAAAAGGCCCCAGCATGGCCAACAAAAGTACAATGTACAAAGTAAAGGTGTCACGCACCGACGACTAACAGAAATCCTAAAAAAAAGGAAGCTCAGCAAGGTCACTAAGACTAGTCACCGGTGTCCACAAACTCCTCCTGGACAGACATGGGCTCAGGCTCAGCGTCAACAATTACCACGTACTCAGCAACGGTCTCTGGCTCAGGGTCTAACATGTGACACCCAAAAGAGCAAGGGGCACATGTCAACAAGTCTACAAGATACTTGTGCAAGGAAACTGAAAGTGAAAGTAAAGCAACCTAGCAGTTCTAGCATGATGCAATGACATGACAGATATATCATGAGTGCAACAAGTAAAGTAAAGTACGAGCATGGCATGGAAACTGGTATTTAAAACATGGCATGTATATCAAGTTTTACAAGAACAATCACAAGGACAAGGACAAGTCTAGTAAGCACGTCGTGCACAGAGATTACGCCTTTTGGCTAGAGTGGCTGATCGGGCCAACTCCTAAGCTCAAGTGATCGCTTATCCCTACCCCTCCACGTGTATCGGGCATTGGCTTTTGACCAACACATTAGGCCCGCTTCTGGATCACGAGCCAGGAAGTGTTTTTCAATATGGCATAGGGGTGCACCTAGCCTGAACCAAGAAGTACAAGTATTGTAGCATGTGCTACGAATGCAACATTTAACTTGGATGACATGTAAGATGCAATGCATGGCAGATAATAGTTTAAGTGCGTACAGATAAGGAATTTAAACGTGGCATGCAACAATGCATGAATGACATGGCAGGCTGACAGATCTAGCTTCGTTGTCAAGCTAGATCTTAAAGTTGCGTCTAGACAGCTATCATTTCACTGTCTAGTCTCTTTTACGCTAAAAACAAGGAAGTGGCCTAAAACATGGCCCTAAGCAAAAGTTGGCAAGTTTCACTTGCCTGCAAGTCTGACGTCTGAAAAATACCGTCCAAAGAGTCCAAAGTCACAAATAACCTACGTGCACAAGTCGACCAGCCTACAGTCCCATATTATTAATCTTAATTAGTGAATTTAAAATACTTTAAAAATATCAATTTTAGTCTTGATTAACAGGCAATAGGTTGGGGGTCCTAAGTGTGCAAAACGTTACCTCAACACGACGCGAAAACTACACTGGCGTCGGGTAGCGACGCCAGGGGTTGGAATAAAAGAACGCGCTCCAAATCCAGATTCCAGTTAAGATTCCACGCTCGCCAATCCTCGGGCAGCATCCAGATCAGCGTTCAAGATTCCAATCATCGGGTAGGGTGCCGGTAGGCATTTCTATGGCTTCCGGGACGCCGTATCAACTAACCGGAACGAACGATTTGTCGTACGCAAGGCATACAACGTTGAGCATCGTAGGAGACGTTCGTGACGTCGAAAAACACCCCTAGGAGATGTAGGGGGCAGACGAAAGACCCCAACAACGAGTAGAAGGTGAAGCGATGATACGACGTGACGATACGTCGGTAAAACACCAAAACAGCGAGCAATATCGCTGTTTCAAGTCTTGTAGCGGCCTGGGGCTGATGCAACGGCGTAGGGGGGTGTCCAGGGGGGTCGACGGCGGCGACAGGGGGCTGCGGCGGTGGCGGCGGTCGTCGTTGCTGCTGCTGCGAAATCTGTGAAGCTGCAGCGGTTTCCGACGAAAAACGACGGACTACGGCGAGGTACACAGCGTGCAGAGGGTCAGGGCACGTCGGAGAATGGAGGGGGAGGGTGTAGGATGATCGGGCGTCGGCAACTTGGTCAGAGAACGTCGAAAAATGAGTTTCGGCTGTTGTTGCCTGTTGCAGCGGTTGCAGGGGTTTTTCTGGCGACCAACGGCGACGTGGGAGGGAGGTGAGTGATCGGGGGTGATAAAGGGGTCGTTGGCGGCGATCTTGGTCGGAGAACGGAGGGTGGTCGGGGTGTTTGTGTGGAGAAAGAAGGTGACGGCGGGTTTCCTCTTTGGTGCTGTGAAATAAAAGACCTAGGTTTAAAGCTTTATAGGGTAGGGCAGCTTGAAAACGTGGGCTAAGGCCTGAAACGTGGGTAGGCTGTTAGTTGGGGGGTTTTTTTGTTAAGAAAGTTTATTTAAAACAAAGTATTAGAAAGCCCAAACACTCATCTCACTCTCCCCCAGGTGCATGCAGCCAAGCAAGCATGGGGGTTGGGCCAAGCCCAAATCTGGTGTAATTTATTATTAGTCAAACATTAGTGATATAATACAATGAAACTTAGGGCTAAAAATACAATGGGTTGGGCCAAAAAGTGAAGGTAGGTCAAACGAAGTCCGAAAATTGTGAAATAAATACTGGGGTGACCGGGTCAACGAGAGAAAGAAGACAGAGAAGACGGATCACAATTTCGATGATAAGAAATGAAATTAAAAATAAAAAGGTCTAGCGACAAAAGTGAAAATCGTGACGTCTCTTCAAATAAGATCAAATCGTGGGAGAACGACCCGTGAAATGACGTTCCCAATTAACACCACAATTTTAATACTCTCAAAGAGGGTCACAACGGCATATCACACCATAGGGTTCGGATACAGACAACGTCTAAACTAAATACGTGCACGAACAAGACTACGTATACGACAAGCGTACAAAGGATACGGGGCTCTAAAGGCGATAGTAATTTCCAAGTTGGGTACACGTCGGGGGTTGGCTTGCTAAGGACGTAACCAAGTGCTACGGCCCTATCGAATCAACAACACGACTCACATACAAAGCAACAAAACCAATCAGGTACTCGAAATTGCTATACGCACAGCCGTATTACGAATAGTGAATACCGGCCGTTACAACCACCACTATCACCACTACCACTACCATACCAATCACTACCACTACCATCCCCACCACTACCTCACACAGCACCACCAGCACCATCTCCATCCCCGCCATTACCATCCCCACCACTACTACACCCACCACAACTACACCCATCACCTCTCACCCCGTCGCCACCACCGAGACTATGTCGCCACGTGTGCAGACTTACGGGATCACCTTCCGGGACGACGATCACCGCGAGCGCTTCGTCAGGCTCTCGCAGTGTCGTCTCGTCCCTACCCTCTTCATAGACGTCCCCACACTCGGCTCCTTTGGACTCCTTCAGGGAGTCCATCACCTGTACCGCGCAATCGGCTTCGATCGTCTCCTCGGTGTCCACGCCCCCACGTTGACCGACGCACCGTTTACAGTTTGGGCGTGGTGTCGTTTTACCGCAAGTGCACGATTAGTGTAGGGTGCTGGTATATCGAACTCAGGGAGGTGGATGGCTTGAATGGCTACTAGCCTCGCCTAGGTTGTGTAAGAACTACGCGGATTATATGAGTGGAAGTGTAGAAATAAAAGAAAGAAATGAAAAAGACAAGAAATGAATCCCCGCTAACACGGGCTAGAGCATTCAAGACACTTGGCATTCGACTTGACCCAGGGTGAGACATTGCCCCAAAAGGTGGTACCTAGTGCCCCATGGGCCCAATATTCCTGTCGATGCCCATGATGATACGCCAGGTCTACCCGGTTTCGGACGATGTGCATTCCCATGTCCATTAACACCGACCACAACTGGGAGAATTAAGGCCACAATGATAACTCCCAACATTTCATCCAAGCCGTTCCCACGCGCAAGGACTCGATGTCAACGCTAGGGGTGTGAGCTATGGCTAGAGGATCAAACGCCAGTTTTATTTCACCTTGGCCCGACGGTCAGAGGCGGTCTTTCTCCCGCCAATGACAATAAAACACCCCCGCGTAACCCTAATGGCCTAATAGGTCAAATGTGATTTCTAGCAATACATCAAACCGGATCTGGACAGTACAAGCATCCAGACCCCAACCCCCAACACATCTACTGTGCTGCCATACGAATTGGACTCAGGTTGCTAGAAATCCCCATTGACACATTCCATCAAACACTTGCCATGCAGTCAAGTCAAATGAAATAACCCAAGCATCAATCCTACTCTAACCCATATTAGGGTTCATCAAACACTACTCAATGGTAAAGAACATAAAAGCAAGCAACAAAAAAGACAAACGAACATTCACCATCAAGCAAAATGAAAATAACACAAAACAATAGAAATAAGAAAAGAAATACTTATCTTGCATTCGAATCCATCAATCCATTACAAGATTTATTGAAATAGAAAACCTAATCTAACCTAACCTAAAGCTCCCATGAAAGGGGAAATCAGCTACTGAAAAATAGAGGAGAATCCCCCCACAAGTCGTGTCCAATCTCATGTTTTTAGGCTTCCCCAAAACCCTAACGGTTCGGGTCCAAAAACCCAACTAAAATGCTGAAAATGGGCCACCCGATCGGTTAGAAGTTCAACCGATCGGGTGGAAGCAAACAGAGACCCAAAGCTTCTGAAAATGTACAGAACCGATCAGGTGAAGGTTTACCCGATCATTTGAAGCTAAAATTCCAGACAGCCCAGCATTTCAGCACCCAGCTGCGCTCAGAAAATTCCAGAAAAACGTAGAAAAATTGGATTTGGGCATGCGGCCTATCGTTGGAAAGCTAACGATGACGCCGACGCTAGAAAAATAAGAGATCACCCAAAATCCCAATGTGAATGATAGCAGATCTTCAATTAATGAGCAGCAGTACACGAAAGTGGAAGAAAAGACCACCCGATCGGTTGAAATGTCAATCGGTCGGGTGAGTTCTTCCCCAAGATGACCCGAGGGGATGAATCGATCGGTTGGGAGGCTCTCTCTAAGACAGAGAGCCCTACGACATTCATCCGATCACTGAACCGATCGGGTGGGATCTGCTCCTTTGCTGCTCCTCGTCGGGTTAGATATGTGTGCACGAACCGATCGGATGGGTCTGTCCACCCGATCGGTTGAAGCTCCAAATC
Organism: Scilla litardierei; assembly: GCA_030789695.1. Classification (NCBI taxonomy): domain Eukaryota; kingdom Viridiplantae; phylum Streptophyta; class Magnoliopsida; order Asparagales; family Asparagaceae; genus Scilla; species Scilla litardierei. The sequence goes on from CM061134.1 coordinate 116,663,017, forward strand.
ATCAAATCCTTGTCTTTGGCCATCGAATCTTCACCGTATAAGCGCGCCTTGGTCCCGACATGCAAGGTTGATCCCAGAAGACACCGAAATGCTGACATTTGCCTGAAATACCAACAATACACCCAATAGTCAATATGAACCAAAAAAGTGATATATACAACATGGAATGAGATGAAATGCATATGAAAACACGATAAAGAGCGTGTGCAAAAGGTGAAATATGAACACGCGTCAAGCCCCCAAGCTAAACTCTTCCTCGTCCCGAGAAAGATGAGTTGGAATTAAGTTCGGGTGCGAGAGCAAGAAGGGAAAGCGAAGAATACTTGATCGCCCTCTCCAAACCACAAATGCAATCACCAACACAATCAAGCACAAGGGAAAAACATATCACAATCTAAATCAAGAATTCAATCTCATAATATAGCATCATGGGTTCATATCAATAGAGCACAAAAGAGATAGAAGTGTGACATTGGCAAAGGCATAGCCATCATAGCATGTTAAAGTAGATAATATGCCCAATATGTAAGGAAGCTCTAAATTCGTATCAAATCTTCCAAACGGTGAATACAAGATACCCATACATGCATGAAGAAGTAAGCAAGAATAGATATGAATCATGTGAATAGCTATCAATCTATAGGATGAAAGGAATCACCACACATGCTTGTCGTTTTTGACTTTTGAAATACTTTCTTGCCTTGCTTGTATTTTCAAAAGGAGACGGAGAAGATGTGGAAAGATCACTATATACAAACTCTCGACTTCCCTATACACATTGGTTTGTTTTTTTTTCTGTTTTTGTTTTTAGTGTTTATTGTTTTGATTTTAATATTTTTGTCTTATAAACTTGCGGGATCGCAATGGCATGCAAGGGCGGCCTACACATCCCAAGCCAGATGACTTTAGGGCGTCGGGTTACGAAGAACCCCAAAGGACCATTATACAGAAATATGTATAAAAGTGTGCACTCCCCCAAATGGGAGAACGATGCACGACGAGGGGGAATGTACAAAGTAAAACAAAAGAGAATTTTTGAGAAATCCAAGCATGGCAAGAAAATCCTCTACGAATTAAGGCACGGAACAAAGATGTGGTTATCCTAATCCCGTCGAAAGGTAGCTAAAACATGCGATAAGAGTACCTATATAGTATTTCATGCAAAAGTTAGAAGCACGAGGGTAGGATGGTAAAATAACCGTTTCTTGGAAATGAAGCATGAAAATCTAGGAACTTCAAATAGAGGGGCATATTAAAATATGATATATAGCCAGAAGCATGCCTTAAACACAATCACAACAAACAATCTCGAAATATATCAAGTAAACCCAAAAGATGGCAAAACACACATATGAGCATTGAATAATCAAAGAAATAGCGTGATGGAATAAGGTGCTCAAATGTGAAAAGTGAAGCATGAGTGGCAAAATATCATTGAGGGTTCATCTCTAGAAAGAGGCAAGAACGAAATGGAGAAAGAAAAATGCATGATGGGAATGATGCATAAAAATGAAAAGAAAATTTTTGATGCATGAAAAAGGTGAAAAATGGAAGAAAATAAAGGAAACATGCATAAAATGCAACTCCCCCAAGCTAAATCTTGCATTGCCCTCAATGCAATAAAATTACTCATGAGAGGACAAAGATAAAATGGGAGGAAAAATGCATCAAAAATAACAAAAATGACTATGGTGATATTCTCCCCCAAGCTAATATAAGCTATCCCCAAAAGATATGAAAATCCGATACTGGACATAAAAGATAAAGGGGAGAGTGAACAATAGGCAAAACAGGCATCACCACCCTTTGGAGGTGGTAGTGGTCTCATGGAGAAAAATGACAACGGGGCCAAGAAAAGTGCCAAAAGAACAAGGATAGGGTGATGGGGGTGAAATGATAGAAGGGCACGACATGATGGGTTATTATGATGCAAAAGCAAACCCTAGATACGCTCCCCTCGCTAATGAGAGGAGACGAGATTATTTTAATCTAAACTAGAAAGCTGTAAATTTCTACACTACTAGATTAGGATACACCTGAGCATAGGTGGATCCAGAATCTCGAGTGGGGCAGGTAGCTGCTCTAACTGCTCCTGCTGTGGCTCCGCCAGAAGCACTGTGTCACGTGTGCCAATGGACCTAAGAAATGCACCTCCAAGCATCCTTAGTCGGTGTCCACCTGTGACCTGCAAAGGACGAGGTGCATTAGTCCATGACAAGAAATTATTTCCCAAAATAAATGTATCCCAGAGATAATCGTCAACATAAGATGGAAAAATAATAAAGGAGTGACGAATACTCCCTGAGAATGGGTCGCAATCCTCTGTACTAGTGACGACCAAATCCTCGCTATCCAAGAGAAGTGGCTCTCCAGGTGGTGACACACCGTAGCATACCTCAGGGGAAGTTGATCATGTGTCCTGCGAGAGATATGGTGTGTCAAAAACATATAAGTCTAAAGAAATACGACGTGAAAAGCGAGACTTAAATGTGGAGTGAGAGTGAGTATGAAAATCTCCTTGAATAGGGGCAATATGCTCAAGTAGATGCTCAGCTGCAGAAGAAGTGGAGAGTGACGGTAGAGGTAGATGTGACTTGGGCTCCATAAAGTGGACCATCGTATCCAAGACCTCATGCACATTCTCCTCGACAATATGCTCATGCTCCACCATCTGCCCGATGTCCTGAATGACATCATCGTGGTTGACCACAGGCCAAGGAAGAAGCATCGATAGAGATGGCTGTGGAGGTGGATGTGGAGCGGACCACTCGTATGTGGTCGTGGTGTCCTCGTCCTCATGCACATCCTCCTCGTCGGTATGCATAAGCTCTGTAGTCTACTCGGTGCTCTCGTAGGACTCATGTGGGGTATCCAAATCAAGATGAGAAGTATGTCCCACAGATCCTAGAGAAATCACCCCATCCTCCCAATCATCATCAAAAAATGCATTGTCATCCAAGTGGTAGTGTTGGAAAAATGGGACATCGGCATGAGATGTGTCTATGGTGGCCGATGGGGTGGTCTCAACCATGAAAGTGGGTATATCCTCTCCTCCATCCTCTCTCCTCGATGTATGCTCGGTGGTTGGTACCATAAAGTTTTGCAATATTTGGCCTTGGTTAAACATGGCACTTTCAAGGAGAGACTCGAGGCTTGATTATTCTTGTGTTGGTGGATAGATATAAGGTTGAGGAAATGGATGGGAGGTGTTTGGGCTAATGTTGTGGGAAAATGTTTGGCCTTGGTTTGGAATAAGGCTCTCAAGCGTGGGCAATCATTATGCACGTGCCCTGCCATCCCACAAATCTCACAAGCCACAAATGAATAAGGATCATAGCCTCCCATCTAAGCATCGAAATTTGGTCTCCACATGGTAATAGCAAAGAAAACTGGACAACAAAAATAAGAAAACTAGAGAGGAGTGTCAATAGTACAAGAGAATAACAAAAAGATAATATAATGGTGTGGGAAAAATTTCTTGGTTATTATATTTTTTTTTGATTTTTTTATGCGTAGTCTAACGAACCCAAGCTAAGCTAATATCAAACCGAATGCCTCCCCGGCAATGGCGCCAAAAACTAGATCGGCTCCCCGTTTACAGTTTGGGTGCGCTATCGTTTTACCGCAAGTGCACGGTTAGTGTAGGGTGCGGGCATATCGAACTCAGGGAGGTGGATGGCTTGAATGGCTACTAGCCTCGCCTAGGTTGTGTAAGAGCTACGCAGATTATATGAGTGGAAGTGTAGAAATAAAAGAAAGAATGAAAAGGAAAAGAAATGAATCCCCGCTAACATGGGCTAGAGCATTCAAGACACTTGGCATTCGACTTGACCCAGGGTGAGACATTGCCCCAAAAGGTGGTAACTAGTGCCCCATGGGCCCGATATTCTGGTCGATGCCCAAGATGATACGCCAGGTTTACCCGGTTTTGGACGGTGGGCATTCCCATGTCTATTAACACCGACCGCAACTGGGAGCATTAAGGCCACAATGATAACTCCCATCATTTCGTCCAAGACGTTCCCACGTGCGAGGACTCGATGTCAATGCTAGGGGTGTGAGCTGTGGCTAGGGGATCAAACGCCAGTTTTATTTCCCCTTAGCCCGACGGTCAGAGGCGGTCTTTTTCCTGCCAATGACAATAAAACACCCCCGCGTAACCCTAATGGCCTAATAGGTCGAATGTGATTTCTAGCAATATATCAAAGCGGATCTTGACAGGACAAGCATCCAGACCCCAACCCCCAACACTTCTAGTGTGTTGCCATACGAATTGGACTCAGATTGCTAGAAATCCCGATTGACACATTCCATCAAACACTTGTCATACAGTCAAGTCAAATGAAATAACGCAAGCATCAATCCTACTCTAACCCATATTAGGGTTCATCAAACACTAATCAATGGTGAAGAACATAAAAGCAAGCAACAAAAAGACAAACAAACATTCACCATCAAGCAAAATGAAAATAACACAAAACAATGGAAATAAGAGAAGAAATACTTATCTTGCATTCAAATCCATCAATCCATTACAAGATTTATTGAAATAGAAAACCTAATCTAACTTAACCTAAAAGATCCCATGAAAGGGGCAATCAGCTACTGAAAAATAGAGGAGAATCCCCATACAAGTCTTGCCCAATCTCATGTTTTTAGGCTCCCCCAAAACCCTAACAGTTCGGGTCCAAAAACCAACTAAAACTGCTGAAAATGGGCCACCCAATTGGTTGGAAGTTCAACCGATCAGGTGGAAGCAAACAGAGACTCAAAGCTTCTGAAAATGACCAGAACTGATCGGGTGAAGGTTCACCCGATCGGTTGAAGTTAAAATTCCAGACATCCCAGAATTTCAGCACCAGCTGCGCTTAGAAAATTCCAGAAAAATGTAGAAAAATCGGATTTGGGCATGCGACCTATCGGTGGAAATATAACGACGATGCCGACGCTAGAAAAAAAGAGATCATCCAAACTCCCAATGGAATGATAAAAGATCTTCAATGAATGAGCAGCAATACACGAAAGAGGAAGAAAAGACCACCCGATTGGTTGAAATGTCAACCGATCGGGTGAGTTCTTTCCGGAAATGACCCAAGGGGATGAACCGATCAGTTGGGAGGCTCTCTCAAAGACAGAGAGCACTACAACATCCACCCGATCACTGAACCGATCGGGTGGGATCTACTCCTTTGCTGCTCCTCGTCGGGTCAAATACATGTGCACGAACCGATCAGGTGGGTCTGTCCACCCGATCGGTTGAAGCTCTAAATCATCAAATCCTCGTCTTTGGCCATCGGATCTTCGCCGTATAAGCGCGCCTTGGTCCCGACATGCAAGGTTGATCCCAGAAGACTCCGAAATCCTGACATTTGCATAAATACAAACAATACACCCAATAGTCAATATGAACCAAAAAAGTGATATATACAACATGGAATGAAATGAAATGCATATGAAAACACGATAAAGAACGTGTGCAAAAGGTGAAATATGAACACGCGTCACACATATACACAACTAACCCTGGAGGCCCTGAGCTCCATCGCACGCACCCCAGCGGGCGATGGCATCACTTTCTGACTTCTCGACCACGACTGCACGATCACTTACGAGATGATCTATGCGCACTTCCATTTCCCCTTCATCCCAGACCCTCACATCACCTTCTCTCTGGACTACAACTTTAGCCCTTTCGATGCTCCAGCTTTCTGGCAGCGTATTTCAGGTCTGGACCACTACCACCCGAGCCGGGCGAAGGCATCGTGCATCGTGCATCCCTGCCTTTGCTACGCACAGATGCACCTCGCCACGACCATCTTCTGTAGGCCAGAGGTCGGGACCATGTCCCTTCCCGAGCTATTCCACCTTATGGTGATGACCCGACTACTGTGCTTCCACCCAGACGGCTCCCTCCGCACCTTCGTACTTTCTGATGCAGCCCACTGGCTGTGTCACCGCCTCATTCAAACTACACGTGCATACCACTTGACCGATATCTACTACGATGGATTTTTCACGATCTTTGCACGCATCCTAGATTTACTCTTCATGACGATCTAATGACCCCTCCAGGCCCCATATGCTTGACCCTTGGTGTGCTAGAGCATATGCACATCATCAGGCCCTACAGAGCTCGTCACTGGACATATCTTGTCGGCACCCACCATACGCCGTACATGGTACTTCCTACCCCTCACCTCACCCACATAGCTCCCGTCCAGCTGAGCTGGATGATCGACAGGGTCGACCCACTCCCTGTGCTCCATGTACTTGAGCCCCCTGGTGCTCCTGTCGAGGATGACGCCGATGACCGGGTGCCCCGTTCCCCCAAGTACAAGTTGCATGACATAGCAGCCCTCGTCGCTGGCCTTCTAGCACCACTCGTACACCCACCACCCGCGAGAGCCATTTCTTCTACCACCTCTGTATCTACCGATTCCACCGCTATCGAGTCTTCGGGGACTGCCTCCACTTCTTGCCCCACGACTCATACCTCTGTCCCCACCGTACCCGTGCCGGAGGGCACTGATCTCCAGTCTGCTCCCGATCTTACAGATCTTGACTTTTCAGAGCACGACCCAGCCCCCACTCTTTCGCCACTTCGGGACCTGATAGCTTCATGATCGCTCCGGGACGTAACCCCAAAGAACGGTTGTAGTTTTACCGCAAGTGCACGGTGTAGCAGCGAGCGGGTTATCGAACACAGGGAGGACGAATGACCGTGCTTGTTCCAATCAACCTGGCTATTTAAGAAGAGAGAAATTTGCCTTTGGCGATCCTGTCACAATCGTCAGACAAAGTACGGAAATATCAAATCAAATAAAGAACGTCTAGGGAATGGGGAATTCCCGCTACTCACCATATTTCGTAAAAGTGGTTCATCGGCATCAAAATCGCTAGAATAAGATTTTGGATGAACTAGTTGCAACTGAATGTAGAACCAAGCTCACGCTCTCGCGCTGTTGCCGGTCTATAGCTATCCTAGGCTTGGGTCCAATCTCTAGCAAACCCTAGCCTAGGGAAGCTAGCATTAGGATCAACATCATCGTTCAATCGTGCACCGAGCCCAATCTCTTGCAAACTCGGCCCACGACCTAGATTGGGATAGTTCCTACCCGTCCAATCTCTTGCAAACGGGTATCGGCACGGAATTGGAACCGGAAACCCTAGTATCGGTCCAATCTCTTGCAAACCGATACTACGGAAATTCGATTCCAACCCAATTCGGATTTCTAGGGTTTCCTATCGAATTGGGATCCAATCTCTTGCAAATCCCAATCGGTATGAACTCCTAGCCATCCGTAGTAAATTGATCCCAATCTAATCCCTAATAGCAATTCTAGCAAAATTCCTACCAATTCATCACAATCGTGAAATAGGGCTTGCAGGGTTCATCCCCACGCCCCAAGACGTGGCGACTACTCACAATTCATAGCAAGATCACAAAAATAATCAATGAAATAAGCAATAGAATTCATCACAATATTGAGATATGCAATAAAAATAGAATTTTTAGAGAAGAGAAAACACAAACCAATAGAGTTCTTCAAATAATTCTACAAAAATCAACTTTTTTCTCCTCTCCAATCTCAAGAATAAAGCTAAAAAGTTAATCTAAAAGGCTTCAAAAAATCTAAGAGAAAATGCTCTCCAAACTAGGGTAAAAACAGGGGTTAAATACCCCCCAAAATCGTCCAAAAACTGTGACCAAAATACCCCTGCGCAGCCTGTTTTCCGCAATTTTCGCTACAGGCAGCGCGTCGCACTCGGCTGAGTGACAAAAGTCGCTCGGCCGAGTGAAAAACCCTGTAAATTTCCAGTAAGTCTCGATCTTCAGGGGTCTTCACTTCGGGGGCTGCTCGGCCGAGTGAGTTGTCGTCACTCGGCCGATGGGTTCTTGGTACTCGGGCGGTCGGGATTATCCACTCGGCCGAGTGGGTCTTCTGAAGCTCAGGCAGCCGAAAAATAGTAACTTGGCGATTTTTGAGTGGCTTCATCTGGGCGCCACTCGGGCGGACGGGGTCTCGTCACTCGGCCGATGTGGTATCCGTCGCTCGGCCGAGTGCACATATGAATCGTGTCTGATCTGGTCGGCCGAGCGGTGTCTCGCTGGTCGGCCGAGTGACTCCTTCACTCGGCCGAGTGGGACACTAAAAATGCCCAGATTGCTTGTTTTGGCCTCCTCGTCGCTCCTGCGACGTCCGTTCTTCTTCCGCTCCTCTCCAACAGCAAAATACCCCTCGGGGAGGTCGTCGGTGACCCTCTGGAGTAAGCGTGTCTCGAGATAACTCCAAATCGCGCCAAATCACCTGAAATGCGACAAAAACAACAAATCGTGAAAAGCATCGCAATATCGTCGATATATCGTGAAAAACATGATTTGGGCGATCTAAATGGCATGCAAACATGCGGGAAAAAGGTGTAAAATAAGGAGTGATCAAAATCCCCCAAGCTTGCCTCTTACTCGTCCTCGAGGAAGATAAGTAAAAGGAGAACCCGGTGGATTCGGAAAACGAAAACGGCGAAAAATGAAGAATGAAAAACGGAGAAGAATGAAAAACGAAATAAAAATAAAGAAGAAAGAAAGAAGCGAAGAGGTAAGCTGCTAGATCATTTCCTCAGGACGTGGGTTCCGCTTACTCATATAGCATGCACTGAACGAAAAACACATGTCAAAGAATTTTATTTTGATATCATAGTATAATAGTGCAAATAGAAATAGAAAACCCACAAACAACAATATAAACATGAAAAATGGAATAATTTTAGAATTAACATCGTCTGAATCATTTAAAGCGGTATACAAATCACAGATCACACACTTTTCAATTGAATGCTTTCTATGAGGAGTATAAGAGTATCACACAATAGGATAGAGAGAGTAGAAAAGTATGGATTTCATGATATGAATGCTAGGCTTAGATTTCTGGATGTCGTAAAGCTAAAAATAATCTCACCGAGTATAGAATATTACTTAGCCTAGGTTGTCGTGCAACGTCAAGTAGTCACTCTCTCACACATCAATGGATCTTCTCCCCCAAGCTTATCTATAAGCGTGGTGGCATAAAAAAAATATTTACATCCCCATTTTTAGAAAGCTCCAAAAGCAATGAAAAGAGAAGAGAAAGAAAGAAAGTGAGATTGGATCTTTTATTGAGGATTTTTCCTCTTTTCTTTTTCTTTTTCTCTTTTTCTCTCATTTTTTTTTGATGCAATAGCATATATACACAACGATCCCAACTCAAAGAGAGATAATGATATACAAGAATATTTTCTCTTTTCTCCCTTTTTTTCCTTTTTTTTGAATAAGAAATTTGGAGCTAGGAATTAATAGCGGGGGAAATGCCATATAATAGAATCGCTAAGGGGAGATTCACCAATGATTTTAAAAGTAGAGAAATGATGTTCAAGGTTTGTGGAGAAAGAAATGAATATATCTCTCGGTTCACTCTATAAGACATGCACGACAACTTCAGCAGGGTAATCTAATCTACTCAGTTTCGATCACAAAAAAGCTAACTAATCCAGATTTATCATAGCTAACATCATTCAATCATCCTGAAGTGAAATATACAATTCATGCATATAGAAGTGATATAGGAAAAGAAATCAGTACTCCAGATATAGGCATTCAATGCGTGAATCTTGGTGTGTTTTCTGTGATAGCATACATATGAATATTCAGACTCAGCTAATAATAAAATTTCATCCATTTTCATGTGGAAAAAGTGTGGGTTACTATCTCTAGATGCAAGGCAAGTCATAGCATATGATATCAGAAATAAAGTCTAAGACATGACAAATATAGCATGCAAATAGAGTAAGCTAACTCCACGTCATCATCATCACAGAAAAGTCATCTCTAGCATGAGATGAAAAAGAAAGAAATAAAGATAAAGGGAAAATAGAACTATTTACAATGCGGCACGCAGAAAAATAAGAAAAATGTGATGCATGGTAAAATGAGAAAAAATGATGAAAATAAGTGCAAAAGTGGAAAATGGCGTGAAAAACTAAAAATAAAGGTGGCAAATCGAAAAAGATCGTGAGAACTCACTTCCCCAAGCTAAATGGCACAGTGTCATCAATGTGCAAAGTGGGGCACACCGAGAGACAAGTAAAGTGAGGGGAAAGTGAGGATGCATGCATGATGGGGAAAAAAAAGGAAAATAAACGAAAAATAAAGAAACGAAAAATATGATGCGGACATGATGCATGCAGGTATGGAGTGATACAGATATAAAGGTGGGGCACCAAAAACTCTCCCTCTCTCCCAAAAAGGATATATAAGGATACGATCTGAATGAGAAACCCAAAATAAGTGAGGGGAGGGGGTGGACAAAAATGCAACAGGACCCAGCAGAAACGGCAGCACAACGGCAGGAATAATCGATGGCATCAAGGGTGCCTAAGAAGGTGGTGCTGTGCCGTCTCCGTCCTGAGGCGGAGGAGGAGGTGGTGGTGGTGCAGGCTGCTGAGCGGGTATGGGTGTGGAAGTGGAAGCAGGCCGAGTGTGGGTGGAAGCGGGGGTGGGAACCTGCTGTGTGGGTACGGGGACGCGGGGGAGACGCTCCAGGACCTGGGTAAGATAGTAGTGAATCTGTGGGAGCAGGTCAAAGCGGCCAGCCATCGCAGAGACGGTGGAGGACAGGGTCCTAAGGTCGCCTCTGAGGCCACTCACCGCCCCCTCTAGAGCACGAATGCTCTGAAGTACAGTGTCGGGGGGAGGTGGTGCAGAGGGGCGCACCGGTCGGGGCTGTGCAGGTCGAGGCTGGCGTACTCGGGTCGCGTATGTGACGGGCTCAGCGGGGAAGGGAACGAAAGGCGCTTCGCTCGCAAATGTGGGCCTGGCCTCAGTGTGAGGCCGGGGCACCGGCTGGTGAGAAGTGGAGGTAGCAGCAGCGAAAGAAGAGTGCAAAAGTGGCAGCGAGGCGGCCAGAGAGGTCAGTGGCACAGAAGTGTGGGCAGACGCCACGACACTCTCGGAAAATACAGCAGCAGTGGGGACAGAGGGCTGTCCGCACTCAACTACGGTCGGTGGGCGCTCGGGTGGGGCAAAAGAAACGAGCTCAGCAGACAGAGGGCCAGTGGTGGTGGTGACAGGCGTGGAAGTGGCGGGGGTGGGCTCAGCTAAGGTACTCCCGACACCGACAGAGGTGTGGACAGAGGTGTCAGGAGCAGCGGAAACATCAGGTATAGGCTGAGGGGCCACGGGGTCAACAGGGGCGGTAGGCTCAGCAGGGGCGACAGGGTCAGCGGGGGCAGCGTGGGCAGCGTGGGCCTGCTCGGCCTCCTCGGCCTCGAGCATGTAAGCAGCGGGGATGAGAACATCCATCGCAGGGAGCCAGTCCACGTGGGCTGGTGCAATCTGAGTCTGAGCTGGGCTCGGAAGAATCATGTAATCAGCACCGTAAGGGCCATGCAACCAGACCCAGTGATGCTCACCGTGCGGACGAAGCATCTTCATCCGGGCCATAACATCAATTGACAGAGAAGTGGGGCCCGGTGCTCGTCGCAGGTCGTCAGGGAAGTCCTCGCCGGTCATAAGGGCAAGCAAGGTGATTAGGCCGCCGCAGCATATCGGTGAGCGAGCGCCCACCGATACAATGATGTGGTCCAAAAACCAAGCCGCGACATCAATCACGACGGCGGGGACAAGCTCATCGCCATCCCTAGATAGAGCTCTGGGACGTGTCATCGCGTAGAGCATGTAGAGCTCCGGCGTAGACATCGTGCCCGGCTTATATCTGGCCAAAAAGGTCGTCGCCATAAGGCACTGAGCTATACGGAGGCAGGGATGGACAATGGCCGAGGCCTTGGCCCTACTAGGGTCAAAGGCAGCGCGGAGACCCGTAATCTGGGCCCAGAAGGCACCGGCGTCGAAGGAAGGTGGGGGGATATGGGTGGGGGCGTAACCTCGATCGGCCCCGGGGACATCGGGCCACGAGAAAAATGCTCTCATCATACCGAGAGTGACCTGGCACTCCCGGTCCATGAACCGAAACGAGCATCCCTCGTCGGTCCAGGCGATCGAACTAAGCACCTCAAGTGTCGGACGGACAAACGTGTCCGTCGACACCTGCAAGAAATCTCGCCTGCCCACGTTGTCGTACAATGTGAGCATCCCCTCTAGTACCTACAGGCGTCCTAGGTCGGCAAGGTGTGCAAACCTGGAGGGTACGATCGAGCGCTGGGAGATACGCTCGAAAGTGACGCGGTGTGCGTCGTTCCGGAGCGTGATCCCCAGCAACCCGATCAGTGGAGCCGGAGGTGGTGGCTGTGGAGCGGCAGGGAGCGGCTGTGTGGGGTGTGCGGGCTGTGCGGGCTCTGTAGGCTGTGCGGGGTGTGTGGGGCCTGCAGGCTGTGCTGGGTGGACGGTGTGTGTGGGAGAAGGCAGAGGAGAGTCCTCCAACTCGTGGGAGGGGCCGGCATCATCCGACCGCTTCCGCTTGGCGGAAGCTCTCTTCGATCGCGGCCGTGTCCGGGGCGACATATGGGCCCCGAGCGCGCACCGAAAAGTGTAAAAAGTGCGGCGTGTGCAAAATAAAGGAAAGAGTATACCCTGACACGCCGCGAGTGCTAAGCAATGGAAGCATGCGAAGACAGCGCCTCCGCGAAGCCCAAATCAGTCCGTAGAAGCTCCCCTGGGCTCCCCTAAGCTCCCAGAAACAACCTGCGCATGAAATGGAGATATCAGCGAGTAATATTCAAAACGTATAGGGCATTAAGGGTATAATAGATAGATATAGAAATCAATTTGGGTTTGGGGTTCGTTTAACACGTGGATCCTCGAAAAATATACAAAAAGAGGAGAAAAAGGCGAAATAGGCGATACCGGAGGTGGTCGGTGTGGTGGCCGCCGACGGCGACTCGGGCGAGGCGCGGCGGAGCTCAGCCGGCGGTGGCTGGCCGAGCGGCGGCGTGTGGTGGCCGGTCGGGCGAGTGGGAGGTGCGAGCGAGGGGAATCGGGCGAGGGAGCTGAACGGTCGGGGCGATTTGGGTTTTTTGCGTTTCGAAAAACGTGCCCCCCCTCGGCCCCTTATATAATAAAAGTTACGACTCGGCCGAGTGACTAGGTCACTCGGCCGAGTGGGATCAATGGAAAATCCTCCCCAGTTACGCTTTGGCCGAGTGGCTTTGCCAGCCTCGGCCGAGTGGAGTAAGTCCATTCGGCCGAGTGGCTCAAGCTACTCGGCAAGACTCGCCCTAGGAGCGTATCCGTTTTACTCGGCCGAGTGAAAATATATACTCGGCCGAGTAGTAGTTATACTGAAATCAAGAAAATAAACAGAGAGTTGGGTACATCAGACTTCCCTCGTTCGTGAGCGGCTCGGCCGGACGAACTTGTGTACTCGGCCGAGTGACTAGTATACTCGGCCGAGTGAGCCTTGTTTTCTGCTGTTTGTCTTCGTTTGGGCTCTAAACTCCGTCTTTCTTCCTCCAGTCGATTTCATCTTACTCCTAAGCATCGAGCGTCTTCCTGGGGCGCTCCTCATCGTCTCGTTCATCCTCCTCATGATGGATTTACCTATCTCCTCTCCTGTCAAGAAAAATAGGACCCGTTATCACAAAATTTTTGGGCGAACGACTCAAAACACTAAAAATTTCTAAAAAAAATAAATAAAAAGTAAAAATAAAGCAATAACCGTCGGGTTGCCTCCCGACAAGCTGTAACGGTCGGTTTCCGATCGTAAGTTCTTCGTACACGTGTGCTTGACCGTGCACGTATTTATTTTAGAATTTGTTTGTTTCCAAACCCTATCGTGTGATATGTCGTTGTGACCCTCTCTGAGAGTACTACATTTGTCGTGTTGACTTGCAACGTCAATTCACGGGCCGTTCGCCCACGATTGGACCTTTTCCGAGGAGACGTCGCGTCTCGCACTTTTGACTTGAGGCGTTTTTATTTTTAATTTTGTTTCCCGACATCGAAATTGTAATCCGTCTCTTCCGACTTCTTGCTCTCGTCGCCCCGGTCGCCCCGGTATTTTTCTTATAATTTTTGGGCACCGTTTGATTCTTGTGCACTAGTAGAACCCGTTAATTACGAGAATACCCCTATCTAATTGATCTTATTTAACCCTATTAAAACCCTAGATCTAATTGGAAGGCAGCTCTCACGTGTAAAACCCCCCTAGGTCACGTGGGCCCCACCCCTATAAGAATAACCTAGGTTTTCTCTAAAAAAAACTTCACAGCCGCACGAAATCCTCTAGCGCCGGCCCTAGAAACGCCCTAACCCACGCAAACCCCCCTTTCTCTCCCACCTGAGCCTCGCCGGAGGCTGCCGTCGCCGCCGACCAGCCTCGCCGACCTCCCCTCTCTCGTTTGCGCCGCCTCTCGCCGTCGGAGACCGCCGGTAGCCGCCGGAAACCGCCGCAGAACCCCTGCAGCAGCAGCTGCAGCCCGCGACGGCCGCCGCCGCCGCTGCCGCCGCCGCCGGTGCCTCCTCTCCACCGCCGTGAACCCCCCTCTGCCCCCTCTCGCCGTTGACAGCGACCCCAGGCCGCGATACTCTCTGAAACAGCGAGTAAACTCGCTGTTTTGCGTGTTTGGCGTCGTACCGTCGCGCCGCCGAGATCTCGTCGCCTCTCCTCGCTGTTGGAGCTCTCCGACAGTCTCCTTCACCTTCTGGGAGTACTCATCAACATCCCGGACTCTTCCTACGACTCCCGACGTCGTAGGCGTTGGGTACGACGAACCGTTCATCTCGGTTGCCGTTGCAAGTTCTCCGGAAGCCGTAGTACGCCTACCCGACGCGCTGCTCGCTGTTCACGCGTCCCGTCCGCTGCCCGGAACGTGTCTGGCTACGCTGCCCGTAGCCGAGACACCGCTAGGAGACGATCCGTAGCCGTGCCAGTCAGATCGGTCGCCGTTCAGACACTACGTCCGCTCTACCCCAGACTCCGGACAGGTTGGTTCCCCTATCTCGTAGCAAAACCCCCACAGTAGCAAAACTGAGAACCTAAGTAAAACTGGCAACTTAACTCACTAAATTTAATTTCTGCTCTCTTAAATCGATGTATAACCGTAGACCGACGTTGGACTTTTTGACTGTGCACATAGGATAGAATCGTCGGATAGGCTGATCGGACAACTTGACTCGTGACGGTTAGGGTAGCCACGTCCAACTTAGAAATGAACCTAAATAGGATTTGACGAAAATCGCGACTTGACACCGTCGCCGTGATCTCTTTTCAGACGGACTACCGCGGACGCGACGACCGGACGAGACGCCCCGGACAGACGACGCACCCGCTGTTTCAGGCAAGTGTACCCACTTGCGATTTGACTGTGCTTTAGTTCTAGTTTGTAGAACTGTTAGTTGTGTGTGATGAGAACCGGACGTGAAATGATAGCGTCCGGGACGACCCGTGACGGCTCAGACTTGACGACGAAGTCTGAGCCTGACAACAATGAATTGCTGACAACATAGGACTATCTTGTGTGTGCGTGCGTGTGGACACCCTAGAATAACTTTCCCTACACTTGTCGTGTCGTGTCCTGTCACACAAAAAGCCTTCGGGCGTTTCGGATGCTTCCCTCCGCGGAAGTGATCCCCGTGATACAAAAAGCCTTCGGGCGTTTCGGATGCTTCCCTTGCGGAAGTGATCCCCGTGATACAAAAAGCCTGCGGGCGTTTCGGATGCTCTCCATGCGAGAGTGATCCCCGTGACTGTTATACAAAAAGCCTGCGGGCGTTTCGGATGCTTCCCTCCGCGGAAGTGATCCCTGTGACCAAAAAGCCTTCGGGCGTTTCGGATGTTTCCCTAGCGGAAATGATCCCCGTGAATCTTGTCCTGAGTTCCTGGGTTGGGGTTGGGTTGAGCGTGCGCACGGCAAGAGGGTCTGATCCCCCTCGAACCGTAAGGCGTGAACCCTTCGTGTCTTGTCATGTCCCGTTTTGTCTTGTCCCGTCGTGTCGTGTCCTGTCCGTCATGTCCCGTCTTGTCCTGACACCTGTAGGTTAGTCCCGTAGTCGGTAGCACACGCTACGTCTACTGTTTGCTTCGTTTACTTCTCTTGCTACGCTACTTTTCGCTACTCAGTGATAACCCCAGCATGTTAAAACAACCAGTAAATCATTGTTAAAAGTTGATACACTTGCAGTAGAGTCTGACAGTTTGTGTAGACTTTGCCTGACGTACAGTTCCCTTCTGTTGGTGCTGTACGTCAGGTGTGGAGCCAGAGTACGAGGAGTACGAGGCGGACTTGCCAGCTGACCCAGAGCCGGAGGACGTTGATCCGGAGTACGACCCGGAGGAGGACCAGAGTTAGAGGCCTCGTGTTGCTGATCCAGATTTCTGTTCCAGTTTAGATTGGGTGGGTAGCACCTGTTGCTTTCTTGTTTAGGTTGGGTGCTTGCACCGTTAGTTTCCCTTTCAGCAGTTGTAGCCGTTTACGGCAATTTTAGACTCTCGGTACTTGATGATGAATTTTGGAATAAAATGAAATGTTTTCTTTCTGTACTTTTGTTATTTCGTACTAACTTGCAGGGACCTGTACCTTCGCTATGGAAAACTACAGACGCTTATTGGGTCTGGGCTCTTGCCCCGGCCTAAGCGGGCCTTAGTCACGCTTCGCCTCCGTGTTTTTGGGAAGCGGGGCGTGACACAAGCGCTCGTTTAAGGTCGTGAGCTCGACCCCCTATGATTTTCAATTAATGCGGGATGTTTGGTGCATATGAGATGCACCCATCAAACTTTCCGGGGAGAATGCTTGGATTCGGAAGTTGCGGCGGCGTGTTCTCCCTCGGTGGTCTCCCGTCTCGAATAGTGTTGGGGGGAGGCTCCCCCAAGCTAGCGTTTGCTCCGGTCAACGGCTTCACCGGTGACGCCGATTCCCATATCGGCGGAGCTTTCTTCGGAGACTTTTGTTTCGAGAGCTTGCAGAGCTCTCGAATCCTTGCGACATCAGCGTCGCCTTCATCATTTTCAGCGGAGAGGTCGGGGGAATCGTCTTTCTCCTCATCTTGGCCTAAATCCGGGCATTCCTCGAAATCTTCATCGAATAGAGCGCCAATCGAGTGGGGGGTCGCCTCCTCAATTACCTCATCAAGGAGGTCCATGTAGTCAAGTTCCTCGTGGTAAGGCATGTGTTTCATAGCCTTAGGAATGTGAAGCTCCACCTCGATGTTGCCGAAGTTTAAAGTTAGGGTACCTTCGCGCACGTCAACAATGACTCCGGCGGTGGCGAGGAACGGGTGTCCAAGTATCAATGAAGTATCTCCCTCCTCCTTAACGTCCATGATCACGAAGTCACATGGCAAGCATATTCCCCCCGGGACTTGTAGCGGGATGTCTTCGGCGATTCCTACCGGCCTTGTTATTCGCCCATCGGCCAATTGTATCCGCATGTCGGTAGGTTTCAACTTCGTCCCGGTGTTTAGCCTTAAGAACATGGAGAGAGGCATGAGGCTCACACTAGCCCCTAGATCTACCAACGCCTTTTGAAAAGGGACGCCGCCCAAGGTGCAAGGAATCCGAAAACTCCCCGGGTCTTTAAATTTGGCCGGCTCCTTCTCTCTCTTGGTGAACCAAGAGCCCTCCTCGGCTATAATAATCTTCTCCTTCCTCTTTCTCCCCGAAATCAAGTCCTTTAAGAATTTAGCATATGTGGGGATCTCCACGATGGCGTCGAGGAAGGGAATGTTGAGGCTAACTCCTCTCAGATACTCGAGAAACTTTGCTAGCCTTTTCTCCATTTTTGCTCTAGCAAGCCTTTGGGGAAATGGGACCGGTGGCATGAAGCTCCTTTCCTCAATCAATTGCTCCGTTCTAGATTTCTCCTTTTCTTGTGGCTCTTTCTCCTTATCAACTTCAACTACCGGCTCAATCGGCTCCAAACTTTCCTCCACGGGCTCCTCGGTAGGAATCATGGCGGGGGTGGTATCCTTCCCGCCTCTAGTAGTAACGGCAACTACGGCATTGATGTGGCCGGTGTTGCCCTATGGGTTTTGCTCAGGTTGCGCCGGCAATCGTTGAGTGTTCCAATTGAGCAACGCCAATTGCTCCGATATTTGAGCCACAACGGTATTAAGGGAGTCTTGCCCCGCCTTCAAGGTAGCATTGACCTTATTTTGCTCGACCATAAACGCCTCCACTCTAGCTTCGAAGTCGGATCGTTGTTGAGCTTGTGGAGGGTTTTGATTTTGATTCCTCCACCCTTGATTGTATCCGGGCGGCCTATATGGTGGAACTTGTTGCTTCGGTTGGAAATTTTGTTGTGGAGGCCCCCTCGGCGGATAGTGTTGTTGTTGGGGTGGTGGTGGTCGAGCTTGTTGAGGTGGTTGTTGTGGCGGGTTCAAAGCTCCTTCATTGTTGGCGTAAGAGAATCCGAGATGATTTCTTGTGGCCGGATTGGCCCAATATCCTTGGTTCCCCGCGACATATTGTACTTGCTCCAAGGATCCTTCTCCTTGCTCTCCTCCCACATACATGGCTTGAGATTGGTCTTGCCAATCACTCATTTGGTTCGTTGGAGCGGAGGTGGAAGGGGTTCCTTGGGGCTCCATGATAAACTTCTACAGTCTCTCCACTACCTTATGGAGAGAATCAAACTTGCTTGTAAGCTCCGCTACGGCCTTCGCCTCATAAATACTAGTTGGCTTTAAGGAGGACGTAGAGTGTCCTCGCTCATCGCCCCATTGTTGATTGTTTAAGGCCATCTCCTCAATTATGGCCGTAGCTTCCTCGGGAGTCTTTGACAAGATAGCACCATTCACCGCGGCATCAATAATTTGTTTGGTCCCCGGTTGGAGACCATTGTAGAAGCTATGAACTAGCTCCCAATCTTCAATGCTATGGTGCGGGCATTGATGCTGCAGATCCTTAAAACGCTCCCAAGCCTCATAGAGCGTCTCTTGGGGTCCTTGCTTGAAGGACATGAGAGCGCTCCGGATCTTCACCGTCTTGGAGGGCGGATAGAACTTGTCAATGAATGCACTCGCCAACTCGTCCCAAGAGGTGAAGACTCCCTCAGCCTGCGTCCTCAACCAATAGAGTGCCTTGTCCTTTAGCGTGAAGGGGAAGAGACGTAGTCTGATGGCATCGATGGAGACCCCCGGCATTTGGAATGTGGCGCACTTCGACAAGAATAATTGGATGTGGTAGTGAGGATTTTCATGGGCATTCCCATGAAATGGATCCTGCTGCATCAGAACCACTAGTCCAGTCTTTAGCTCGAAGTTCTTGTCAGCCGCCAACTCCGGCATGGCAATGGATGAGGTCGTAGAAGAGGTCTTAGGTCGAAGCCTATCTCGAATAGAAATTATCCTCGCCATCCTTGCCGCTAATTGGTCCGCAGTTTCCGGGTTGGTCATAAACCTCCCTTCCGGATTTTGTCTCCTTTCCGCTCTAAGTCTCCGCGCGGTACGTTCGATCTCGGGATCAAATAATATAGCTTCAGGGTCCGCCGTAGATCTCGTGTACATGCACAGGAAAACAGAGTTTCAAAGAAATGATTAGTACCGTGGAAGGGTTAGGTAAAAATAAAGAAATGGAAATAATAATAATAATAATAATAATAAAGAAATAGCTAGGGTGGTAAGATCAAACGCAATCACCTCCCCGGCAGCGGCGCCAAAAACTTGGTCGCTCCGGGACGTAACCCCAAAGAACGGTTGTAGTTTTACCGCAAGTGCACGGTGTAGCAGCGAGCAAGTTATCGAACACAGGGAGGACGAATGACCGTGCTTGTTCCAATCAACCTGGCTATTTAAGAAGAGAGAAATTTGCCTTTGGCGATCCTGTCACAATCGTCAGACAAAGTACGGAAATATCAAATCAAATAAAGAACGTCTAGGGAATGGGGAATTCCCGCTACTCACCATATTTCGTAAAAGTGGTTCATCGGCATCAAAATCGCTAGAATAAGATTTTGGATGAACTAGTTGCAACTGAATGTAGAACCAAGCTCACGCTCTCGCGCTGTTGCCAGTCTATAGCTATCCTAGGCTCGGGTCCAATCTCTTGCAAACCCTAGCCTAGGGAAGCTAGCATTAGGATCAACATCATCGTTCAATCGCGCACCGAGCCCAATCTCTTGCAAACTCGGGCCACGACCTAGATTGGGATAGTTCCTAACCGTCCAATCTCTTGCAAACGGGTATCGGCACAGAATTGGAACCGGAAACCCTAGTATCGGTCCAGTCTCTTGCAAACCGATACTACGGAAATTCGATTCCAACCCAATTCGGATTTCTAAGGTTTCCTATCGAATTGGGATCCAATCTCTTGCAAATCCCAATCGGTATGAACTCCTAGCCATCCGTAGTAAATTGATCCCAATCTAATCCCTAATAGCAATTCTAGCAAAATTCCTACCAATTCATCACAATCGTGAAATAGGGCTTGCAGGGTTCATCCCCACGCCCCAAGACGTGGCGACTACTCACAATTCATAGCAAGATCACAAAAATAATCAATGAAATAAGCAATAGAATTCATCACAATATTGAGATATGCAATAAAAATAGAATTTTTAGAGAAGAGAAAACACAAACCAATAGAGTTCTTCAAATAATTCTACAAAAATCAACTTTTTTCTCCTCTCCAATCTCAAGAATAAAGATAAAAAGTTAATCTAAAAGGCTTCAAAAAATCTAAGAGAAAAGGCTCTCCAAACTAGGGTAAAAACAGGGGTTAAATACCCCCCCAAAATCGTCCAAAAACTGTGACCAAAATACCCCTACGCAGCCTGTTTTCCGCAATTTTCGCTACAGGCAGCGCGTCGCACTCGACCGAGTGACAAAAGTCGCTCGGCCGAGTGAAAAACCCTGTAAATTTCCAGTAAGTCTCGATCTTCAGGGGTCTTCACTTCGGGGGCTGCTCGGCCGAGTGAGTTGTCGTCACTCGGCCGATGGCTTCTTGGTACTCGGGCGGTCGGGATTATCGACTCAGCCGAGTGGGTCTTCTGAAGCTCAGGCAGCCGAAAAACATTAACTTGGCGATTTTTGAGTGGCTTCGTCTGGGCGCCACTCGGGCGGACGGTGTCTCGTCACTCGGCCGATGTGGTATCCGTCGCTCAGCCGAGTGCACATATGAATCGTGTCTGATCTGGTCGGTCGAGCGGTGTCTCGCTGGTCGGCCAAGTGACTCCTTCACTCGGCCGAGTGGGACACTAAAAATGCCCAGATTGCTTGTTTTGGCCTCCTCGTCGCTCCTGCGACGTCCGTTCTTCTTCCGCTCCTCTCCAACAGCAAAATACCCCTCGGGGAGGTCGTCGGTGACCCTCTGGAGTAAGCGCGTCTCGAGATCACTCCAAATCGCGCCAAATCACCTGAAATGCGACAAAAAAAACAAATCGTGAAAAGCATCACAATATCGTCAATATATCGTGAAAAACATGATTTGGGCGATCTAAATGGCATGCAAACATGCGGGAAAAAGGTGTAAAATAAGGAGTGATCACTTCACTGCCTATTTCTTTAGGATCCCACATTCCACTCATCGGCACATCTTCGTCGCCTGCTTCAGCCATCCTTACAGAGAGCGTCTCAATGTCTGTCCGCACTTTTGTGTCGAAGACTGCTCCCTCCTTCGTTAAGATCCCGTCGAGCTCACCCTCTACCACTTTCCAGCCCAGGCACCGTGTATCCTCTTCACGGGACCGCTTTACGAGAGTGGTGTCTCATGGCCATGTTCCTCGCCCTCCCCTCGACTCCCGTACCACAGACAGTTGCCTAAAGGCGTTGGAGGAGTCGACTTCTTGCCTTCGGCATGATTTCGACCTCTTTGTACGCTCGACGACGACACATCACGATAGAGTTGAGGCGGACCTGGCCTTCATTATAGACCTTCTCCGGACACACGGACCACCACCAGTGATCCTAGCACACGCCCCACTACCCCGGCCATCCACTATGACTACCCTCGCACCACTCAGTGCTCCACATTCCCAGGCTTCTGCAGAGCCTACTTCTTCCACACCTGAGTCGGTTGTCACAATAGATACGACTTTTGCCACAGTGCTATTTTCAGCTGCGTCTTACACTACCACCATTGATCTCCCCATTGACCCACCATTTGAGCCCCAGCCAGATCCTCCCACATTACATGGTCCACAGCAGAGGGACCCATCACCACCCCCCAGAGGGTGGTGCCTCTGCTTGATGTTTTCACTACCCATTTTTGCATCCCTCATATTTTACTTTGCCCATCTGTCTGTCCAGGCCCTGATATTAGATAGCTTGGGGGGACCCATGCATGCATCAATTTTCTTCATCATTGCATCATGGCATGTTCTTACTTCTTTTTGCACAGTTTTTATTTTTATATTCCCCCACCCACCTACCCTATTTATCTTCATCTCCTGCTTACCAGTGTTTTCTCAGCAGTGCGGACACTGCTGGATTTAGCTTGGGGGATGAGCGCTACCGCTTTATTTTTATCTTACATTTTCCTCCCCTTTTCAGCTTTTTATTTTACTTTTCCACCACTTTTTCACTTTTTCACTTCTTTATCTTTTTTCTCATTTTGCATCATGTTTTCAGTTTTTTGCCATGCATGCATGCATCCCTCTTTTCATTTTGCCATTTTCTCCACCCTTTTTCTTTTTATGCTAAGGATGTTCTACATGATGATACTTCTCGTAGCCCTAGTAGTTACTCACGAAGCTTACTATTTGATGACATGCTATTAGGGTAGTTTCTGTTTTACTATCTATATGCGTGCATATTCTTTTGCCGATCTATCTGATTTAAAGCCTGAAATGAATTGAAAATCAAATGCATAAATTAGTATCTAGTATGCGCTATGTTGGGTAATGCACTTAGGTTCACGCATCACTAGAACACTTGGAGCATCTGCTTTATATCTTATTCACTTCTGTTTGCATGCTTGATGTTATTGTGCCTACTACTGCATGTTTTTTCAGTGTTCATCTAGATGAATGAAAATATCCATGCAAGTTATGAGTTTAGTTAGAGTATTATCTTGTTAAACCGTTGTGCACCTCTTATGAGTGAATCGAGAGCCCATTATTTTCCTTCTCCACATACCTCTATAGTTCTCTACATATCAGTTGGTTCCACCCCTACAGCTACCCTTACCGCATCTCACTTCCCAAAAATCTCAAATGGAAAAAGTATAGCTTCTAAATTCAAAAAGAAAAAGAAAAAAATGTGTGTATATATATGCGAAAAAGAAAAAAGAAGAAAGAAAATAAAGGAATAAAATCGGTTTTATACTTTCATTAGAAGCTATCACATATACTGGGAAAAAGAAGAAAAAATCCATATCCTATTCCTAGATGCGACGCCTCAAGCTAAGCTTGGGGGGGGGGGTGAACCAACTAATCACATGAGTGAGTGTGACATTAGAGTAGAGATGGTGCATAACAGAGAGATTTTGATGTGTCCAGGCGTACTTAGTATTCGTCTTTCTCGAGGACGAGTAAGAGGTAAGCTTGGGGGATTTTGATGTGTCCATATTTTACACCTTTTTCATAGCATCATGACATCGCATTCCACTCCATTTTTGCATTCAAATCCTGTATTTTCCTACGATATCATATTTCTAACGTTAAATTCGAGTTTCATAGTGTTTTATGAATTTTCAGGGATTTTGGAGCGATTTGGGACCCGATCTGGGTATGGACACATCTGATACGCCCGTGAGCTCGTTGGCGAAGCTCTACAGGAGTTTGCTGAGTTTTGGGAGCCATGGGAGTAGTGGCGGAGAGAACTGGAGGAGAAGATGAGCTTCAGAAGCTCCAGGAAGGAGTTTCCCAGGCGACTCGACTGAGCAGAGCAGTTGCTCGGTCGAGCAGATGAAAAATCAAGAAAAGAGAAGATACACAGCCTGCTCAGACCGAGCACTCATGGTGCTCGGTCGAGCAGCCTTTAATTCCTACGCTCGACTAATCTCGTGCACGACCCGAGCAACTTCTTCAGCGACCGAGTCAGCTATCTGCTCGACCAAATAGAGCTGATTCGGCCCGTGCAGACAGAGTGATGATTTTGGAAGAGCGTGATTTACTGGCATGCTCGGTCGAGCAGTACATCTGCTCAGACCGAGCAGCCGACCGAGCAACACACTGCTCGATCGAGTCGCTGACTCGATCGACAGACCGAGTAGCCGACCGAGCAACACACTGCTCGATCGAGTCGCTGACTCGGTCGACGATGCTGAAGGCCATTTTTGGAAAGAATTTAGAGCGGCTGTTGCGCGTTTGGGGAAATGAAGTGAGGGAAGCTGTGACGGCGTTTGGGAGCGATTCATTCTTAGGGTTTTTTGAATAGAATTTTTGGAGAGCAGATTAGAGAGAAAACTTGTTAGATCTAGATTAATTTGTTGAAGATTATTGGATCGAATTCATTGGAAGTTTATTTTGCTATTCTCGCATTCTTGGAATCATGTTTTTCTTTGAGATCTATTACTCGCTGTAAGTTTCTCGATCGTCATTCTATCGATTTGCTGTGATGTTTTCTTCCTTAAAAATTGTGTTTTTATTCGTTAATATTGTCATGAGTGAGTAGTCTTTTCTAGGGTTGATGGGTTAGCCCTAAGACCCTAGGGGGAGATGTAGATCCGGATCCCTAGGTTGAATTGGGGATAAAATGGGAGTATTTCGGTCGATCCTACCGAATCCCTGGGATAACCTGCACTGAGATCATGCCCACGGTCTGTGGAATTGATGTGCTTAAGGGGTATCCTTAGGATTCGAATAGGGAAATTGGTGGATCCAACCGAGGCTTGTGACCATGCCTGGCTCATGCCTTGAGGGGATCCATCGATGAACTATATCGCTATGTTGACGGCTACCGATATTGCGTCAACGAGAGCCACCGAAATACCTCGCAATTCTAACCCATGAGAGTGGTACGAATTGGGAGATTAATCCCCTAATCCTAATGCAATGTAAGGATTCTATTCCAACGTCGATCCCCGACGGTCTTAGCGGTGATCCCCAACGCCCTAGTCCTTTTTATTATTAAATCAACAACGATACCAAAACCAATTCTTTCAATCCGATAGCTATCTCACTTCGAGATATAAAAGTAAGCTGAGAACTCAATTACACTGTCACCGTCCCTGTAGGATTCGATATCTTTTATACTATAATTTGATACCGTCCACTTACGGATAGAGCCCGCAATTGACACCTAGGGGCCATACCATGCCTGGCGATCGTGACACTGCCGAATGGAATCTAGGTGTAGGTTTCGTGTGCGTCAGTAGCCACACAACTTGAGGTGCAACTTGAGAATCTTTGCAAGCATGTTACGCGAATTGAGCAGAGTATGGATGCTATTCCTACTCTTCCAAAGCTCCAGTATATGCTACTTATGAAGAATACGCGGAGCAAGGGTATGCTCCAATAGAAGGGTCCTGTGAAGGAACGGGTGTACCGGCGGAGCAAGACAATTATATAGCATGTGAGGAGAGCAATCCTAAACCTTAATGGTCAAATCAAGTGTGGAAATCACATCCTGGGTTCTTCTACAGCAACCCCAACGGAGCATTGCAACCACCATCCCAACTGAGGCCACCACCACCTCCACAACAAAAATGCTAACCTCCACAGCAGTAGTAGTATGGATTCAGGCCATCTGGGCCTTATAGGCTGTTGGGGTATTATAATCGTCAGCCTTACCAGCAAACCACAGTAGCAGTACCAACTGGCGGCGCAGAAATATGAAGTGGAAGAGACTTTTGAGGCCTTTATTAGCTCGCAAACAAAGATCAATTCAGAATTTTTAGCCCATCAAAAGCAACTGCAAGCCTCCACCGATGGCTTGGCGGCCCAAATGACTCAACTTATGAAGGTTCAAGGGAGATTGCCATCTTAACCGGAGCCAAATCCAAGGGTCCAAGTCAACATAGTGTTAGCAGTCATGACTAGATGAGGAAAGAGTACCTACACTATGATGGTACCGGTCTCTAAGAATGCGGATCAATGATCATTGACGCCTAATCAAGAGGAAGATATCACCATCTTTGAGCCTATTGTTGCAAAATATGAGAAGAGAGTCATAGATGAGCCATCCACCATTGAAAATAAGGAGGCTTTACCCATCACATCGCCTATTCATATCGCCACGGCATCGGCGGTTATTCCAATTTCTGAAAACACTATGTCGAAAGATGCCAACAAGGACAAGGGAAGCTGTCCTCCACCTCCTTACCTGCAGAGATTAGCCATGGCGAAGCTTGAAAAGAGATACACCAAGTTTATAGAGCTTCTAAGAGGTGTTCACTTGAACATCCCTTTCATGGATGCGCTTATAGAGATCCTAACATATGCTAAATTTCTGAAGGACGTGATAGTGTGAAAGAAAAAACAAGAAGCGGTAAAGTTGGCGGATAGTGGCACTTCGGTCCTCAAGAATACTTTACCGAAGAAACTACCCGATACCGAAAGCTTCACGGTGTCGTGCTCCATTGGCGGCATCCCCATTGATAGAGCGCTCATTAACTTAGGGGCGAGCATTAGTTTGATGCCGATCTGCATCTTCAAGAGATTGAATATGGGAATAGAGCTAGAGCCCACCGCTATGAGCATATAGTTGCAGACCAATCAATCACCTAGCCGGTTGGCATCATACGATACGGCATCCTACAAGTGCCGAAAGGTTTTTGCGTGCCGATGGACTTTTTCATTATAGACATGTCCGAGAAGGGGGGTTCTCAAATTATCTTGGGACGTCCATTCATGGCCACAGCTGGAGTCTTGATCGACGTCTACGAAGGGACGTTGTCTATGAATGTTGGAAATATTGAGATCGAGTTCCACCTTCAAAAGCCAATAAAGGAGTGCTTCCTGCACGAAGATGCTAGCTACCTTAATCTCCTAGAGGACGAAGCTACCGATGAATATGCCATGGAGGAAATTTCTAGAGATCCCATGAGGAAAGGCTTAGATGTTGAAGGTGACGTCATACTTGACAAGGCGTTGGTCGCTTACTTGAGAGTTTAGACGATGAGCAGCTCGATATACCATTTCATGATCAACAATCGGAGGCTACGATCTTCACGACTGCTGAGGGCCAACAAAGCGAGGCGTGACAACTCCCACCACATGGACTCATTGGAAAACACGACGAGCACATCTCATATGTGTAATGCCCTCCCAGCTACTGCACAAGTACTAGAGGGGGGGTGAATAGTACTTTAAAATAATAAGGCGAATTATTCCAAATTAAATTGCACACAACTACCAAGTCAATTTGCGGAAGCTTAAATTGAATGACAACAATGAAATTAACAATGCTAACAAATGAAGTTAATGGGTTCGGATCCACCCAAGTCTCCCCGACTTGTTCCCGGTGATCCTACGTCCCAACCACCCGGATCCCTTCCGGATACTTGAGTTAGAAACCCTAACTCAAGATTTCCACTATGAATATCTTGTGAAAAACCTTCACAAGATCAAATCATACATGCAATGGCAAAGTGAATCCCACAACCCGGGATCACAAACTTCTCTCACAACCGAGAGAGCCAATAAGCAATATAAAAGAGTTTAATATGAAATAAATACTCTTACCACAAAATCCTATACCTTGAGTTTTTCTTACCCAAAAGGTGGAATGAAGGATTTGAGGAAGATGAAGTTACCAAACCCTAGCACCAAGGAAATGAGCAGCAATGGGTGCCTAGGAAAGATTTGGAAACTTGAATCAAGCAATAGCTTGAAGAGCTCACCAAGAACAAGCTTCTCTCTAGATCTAGAAATGAGAGAGAATGGGTTTCTTGTGAGGAAGAGAGCTTTAGATTTGAGGGAGAATAGCTATCTCTTTTGAACTCAATGAATCTCTTAATGACAGCTCTATTGAAGATAGAAATGACCTAGGTTCGTATTTATAGGGTCCCATAAAAACAAGTTAGGTCAATCTCCAACGGAAAGAAATCTGTGAGATCTAGTCGGTCAAAGAACACTCACTGACCGACTAGTTCATCAACTAGTCGGTCAGTCACAAAGCATGGACCGACTAAGAGCAGATCTGAGAAGAGATAGAATTTCAGACCTAGAAAACTAGTCGGTCCAAGAACACTGTCTGACCGACTAGTTTCACAACTAGTCGATCATCCAATGAACGTAGACCGACTAAGAGGCAAAACAACATAGTCTGAAGGCAAGTTGACTTAGTCGGTCCAAGAACAAAAGTTGACCGACTAGATTGTCAACTAGTCGGTCATCAAACGTTCTTAGACCGACTAACGGTAAACAGTAGCTTAGGAGAATTTTAGAGTGAACAGTCAGTCTCAACTAGTCGGTCAAAGAAGCTTCACTGACCGACTAGTTCACAAACTAGTCGGTCGGTGAGTCAACATAGACCGACTAACTGTAAACAGTAAAGAGCTAAGAATTAACTGACAGAAACTAGTCGGTCCAAGAACAGTGGCCGACCGACTAGATCACCATCTAGTCGGTCAGTACTTGTTCTTGTACCAACTAACATGCACAACAAAGTCCGAATCGAAGCGCGACGCTTCGAGGAAGTTAGAGTGAACTTGTGCAAGAATCCTAGAGCTACGAAATGAGCGTAATGAAGATAGAAACGTAAGATATACTCAAGGCTTAACATTCTATCAATCGAAACTAAAAGACTATAAATAAAACCTTAATAAACGGTCTTTGAGAGCTTCGATTGAAACTTCATTACTTCCAAAGCGTCGCAAGAGCTTCAACGAAGCTTTAGGCATGAAAATGAGCTTTGGAAAGTGTTGAGATGTCGCTTTGAATGTTCACGTGAAATTGGCGACGATCTCCAATACTGCGCTCACAAATTGTTAGATCATGAATTATTTATGTTTGCTCATCATCCAAAACCAAATCCGGGGAGTCCAATATTCAACATTCTCCCCCTTTTTGGTGATGACAAACCAACATAAATAATAATCAAAGATAATAATTCAAATGTAAAATACTTACTCCCCCTGCATTGATGACACGTTAATTCCAAAATGAATATAAATGAATTGCATCAAGCAGACGAGTAAGATAAATAAAGTGAATTGATTTTTGAAATATCGGATTTTGAAAATCCTTATATGTATCTTAACTCCCCCTGAATCTAGCATATCAAACTAGATTCTTGGAAATTGAGTTAAATTTTCATTTGCGCTATTTATTATCATTATCTCTCCCCCTTTGGCATTATCCCAAAAATGGGGGGCATACAACGACAACAATTAGGAAATGTAAAATCCAACATTGGGAGTCGTAGACAAAGGCAATGGACCAACTTGACACCAAGGGAAAAATTGTGGAAATCAAAACAAGGTGTGCCAAATTTTCCATTATCAAAAAAAATTCAAAATCATCAAAAACACCAAATCATTATTCATTTCTTGAATAAAGAAACATACTCTTCAATATTCAATATTCTTGGTTAATTGTGTGCATAGAAAACAATTCTATAAAATTACAGAATTTAAATCCATTTAACCAACTTTTTATGCGTCGATTCGATATCACATTTCAAATATATTCAACGAATATTAAAATTTGCACGATGAATAAAAGATAAAGTGAACGATGATGAACATATATATATATATAGACAACATGAGTACATCCAAAAAATATCACATCGAATATATGAGATACATCATATCAAGCGCTACATATCATCAAAAAGAAATACATCATCATCATCATAAAATCCAACACCGACAACCAGAAAGCACAAAAAAAATACATCAAAGCATCTCTCAACCCCATCCTAACCCAAGACACTCTCACTAGAATATATCATCCAAAACGTATATGGAGAGTCCTCGGAACAACGATCACGAGGAGGAGGCAGGATCTGCAGCGTCCGTGGGTCCAGTCGACGGAGAGGACTCAGGCTCTGCAGGGAGAAGAGGTGTCTCAACAGATGGAATCGTCGGGGCAGGAGTCGAGATCTCAGCAACAGGCTCAACAGCAGCATGAGTCTCGACAGAAGCAGTAGCAGCAGATACATGAGCAGGCTCGGAAACTGGGTCAGCAGCAGGCTCAGAAGGCTGAAGAGCTGCAGCAGAAGGCTCTGGAACACCGGAAGAGGTGGCAACTCCAGGAGCAGAAGAGGAAGTACCAGCAGCAGCAGTACCAGCAGAAGTGCCCTCGGGGGCACGAGTCGAAGCACGACAGAGCTCCTCAATGTCCTCCTCAGCCATCTCATCAAACTCCTCATCCTCAGACACGGAAGGAGGAAGCTCAACACCCATCTGACGAGCCATACGGCAGACTACCTCCTCGGTACGAGCCAAGCGGGACTCGTGACGACGAAGTATCCGTAGGACATCATCAAGGGTGGCAACGGGAGTAGCAGAGGCACTGGCAGAGGCAGGGACAGACGTAGAAGGTGTCGTCCTCTGAACGTGACGAAGCGCCGCAAGAGATTTCTTGACGGCCGTCGCATTCAGGGGAGGACCAAGGGGACGCTCATCGTCACGAGGCAATGTGACACGAAAATGACGAAACACGAGGGTCAACATGCAAGGAAATGGGATATGAGCCGATTTATTGGACTTTCGAATACACTCGAAAGAGTCAATCTTATCGAGTATAATTCGAGCCCAATTAATCGAGCTCCCCATGAAGATCGCATAGATAAGCTTCAAAAAAGTCTGGGATGGGAAAGAAGAGGCGCCGTACTTGG
This sequence comes from Scilla litardierei, assembly GCA_030789695.1. Taxonomy (NCBI): domain Eukaryota; kingdom Viridiplantae; phylum Streptophyta; class Magnoliopsida; order Asparagales; family Asparagaceae; genus Scilla; species Scilla litardierei. The sequence continues at coordinate 116,693,609 of CM061134.1, forward strand.
GAAGCAAGCACGACTTCAGAAGCAGATTTAGGACCCACGCATTTGGCTTGAAAGATTTAGAAGGCACGCCAATCATGGCAGAAGGAATCTGATGGAAAATCTCTGAAAGGATGGTCTGATCAAGAGAAGAAATATCATCTACCGAGATATCAGAAGGAAGAAGGCCAGACGAAGAGATACCCAAAATCTCTCCTAAGATTTCCGCAGTGAGGACTATAGGAGTCCCCAAAACGGTCGTCTCAACAGAGTGGGTCTGATCGTACTGACCCCGGATCCTATTAGCATAGAAAAGTTTTACTAATCTAGGGTAGGGGTGAGGATTCGCCTTCGGGTCATATCGAAGGTAATCGAGAAGACCCGACGACGACAGAAGATCAGCTAACCCTATGACGTCACTAAACTGGACGAAATGCTCCAGAAGCAGCGGGCAATGTTCGATACGGTTATATGCCGCGAGACACAAAGGGTCATCGCGACATAAGGAAATATCGACACCACCCACCGGCATCGGACCCTTTCCCTTAGGCGTACGGGTAGACGTACGAGGGTGGGTGCTAGACTCGGGATGAATAGGAAGAGTGGGTTCCCTATGAGTCTCGGTCTCGGGGTTATACTCCGTATCGGAATCGGTAGGAGTATGGAACGAAGATTGAGAAGCAAGAATTTTGGCCTTGGGCTTAGGCTTGGGTTTGGGTTTCGGTTGACCTCTAGGTTGAGCGGTCGTCGCCCTCTTCTTCTTGAGAGGAGGCGAAGACGACGAAGGATGGGTGGTCTTGGCTCTACGCTTCGGAAGGGTTGGATGCTCGGGATCCGAAGAGATTGGATCAACGGTCATCGGAGAGGGGCTAGAGGGAGTGATCGGAATGCGTGTTCTTGCCATAGTCTCGGCACAACACGACACACGAGATTGGAAAGAAGAGATCCTAGCCGAAATTAGAAAACCCTAATCGAAACCCTAGGAGATGAAATCAACTGGAAAACCTAACCCTAGAGCTGAAACCGAACCCTAGATAGGAGAGGGAGGAAGAGAGGATACCCTAGGTCGGAGATCGGCGGACGGCGATGGCTGGAATGGTCGGAAAGTGGCCGGAAGACGAAGGGTCTCGAGGGAGGTCGGGGTTTTGAGCGGAGAGAGAAGAGATTTCGATCGATTAGAATGAAAATCGATCGACTAAACTGAGTTTAAGTCAGTCGATTTCGCAAAAGACCAAACAGCCCCTGGCACAACTAGTCGGTCACAGTTCAAGCACTGACCGACTAGATCACGATCTAGTCGGTCGGTCAATGAGCTTGAACCGACTAGTTGCAAACAGTGGCTGAATCCAAGAATTACTGACAAGATTTAGTCGGTCTGCGTTCAAGTACTGACCGACTAGATCTCAATCTAGTCGGTCGGTCACTGAACATGAACCGACTAAAGAGTCAAAAACTTGAAAATCAAGTTCTCTCCATAATACGCTTGGACGATAAATCTCAAAACTCTCAATAAACATCGAAACTACCCCATTAATCATCGAAAAACAAAAATTTGACGATTACGCACAAATCGAACGAAAAATCAAGATATCACATAAAATTCCCGAAAAATCCAATAATTCTAGCATGAATGAGATATTGCCAAAAATAATAGCATGCAAAATTATTGAATGAAACATGAATCCTATATCTCGGATTCACCCATAATCCCCAATTCTCGACGCAACCGCACAAAGGAGTCCTCCTTTAGGGGTTTCGTGAAAATATCGGCGATTTGCTTTTGGGTTTCAACGTACACTAGAATGATGTCCTTTTTAGCAACATGATCATCTAAAAAGTGGTGTCGGACATCTATGTGTTTCGAACGGGAATGATGTACCGGGTTCTTGGAAAGACATATTGCACTTTGGTTGTCAACCATGATAGGGCAAGTATCACAATTTATACCAAAGTCTTTAAGTGTGTGTCTCATCCAAAGAACTTGAGCACACGCGGCACCGGCGGCAATATATTCCGCCTCGGTGGTTGAAAGTGAAACCGAATTTTGCTTCTTGGAAAACCAAGAGACAAGAGAATTTCCTAGAAAATGGCAAGTGCCACTAGTACTTTTCCTGTCGGATTTGCATCCCGCATAATCAGCGTCACTATATGAGACTAACTCATATGTGCTAGATCTCGGATAAAGTAATCCAAAATCTAATGTGTAACTTAGATAGCGAAAAATACGCTTTACCGCTACTAAGTGAGACTCCTTAGGTTGAGACTGATAACGAGCACATATACATACGGCAAACATAATATCGGGCCTACTTGCGGTAAGATAAAGCAAACTACCTATCATACCTCGATATAGACGAATGTCTACATCCTTACCGCCCGTATCCTTGTCAAGATGCGTAGTCGTGCTCATTGGAGTCTTTTTCCCGGAGGTATTCTCCATTCCAAATCGCTTTAGCAACTCCACCGTGTACTTCGTTTGGTGGATGAAGATTGCATCGTTCATTTGGCGAATTTGGAGACCTAAGAAATATTTGAGTTCGCCCATGTGGCTCATCTCAAATTGTTCCTTCATCACATTAGAAAACTCTTCGCAAAGAGCGAAGTTAGTAGCACCGAAAATGATATCATCAACATAAATTTGAACTAATAAAATATCATTATTCGCATGCTTAATAAAAAGTGTTGAATTGGCTTCGCCCATTTTAAAATTCAAATCCAAAAGAAAATTCTTTAGGCGATCATACCAAGCTCGAGGAGCTTGTCTCAAACCATAAAGAGCTTTCTTTAGTTTAAAAACGTGATTTGGAAATTTTTCATTTACGAAGCCCGGAGGTTGAGAAACGTAAACTTCCTCAACGACATCTCCGTTTAAAAAAGCACTTTTAACATCCATTTGAAATAATTTAAAATTCTTATGGCATGCAAAAGACAAAAGTAATCTAATTGATTCTAATCTAGCTACCGGAGCGAAAGATTCTTCGAAATCGATACCTTCCTCTTGACGATAGCCTTGAGCTACTAACCGAGCTTTGTTCCGGACGACGACTTGGTTTTCGTCGGTTTTGTTCTTGAAGATCCACTTTGTCCCTATGACGGTGTGGTTCTTCGATGGCAATGGAACAAGCTCCCAAACTTCATTCCTCTCGAATTGAATGAGCTCCTCCTCCATGGCTAAGATCCAAGCGCTATCTTCGCATGCTTCATTAATATTCTTTGGCTCTAACGATGAGGCAAAGGCACAATTTGCGAAGCGGTGAACTTGGGATCTCGTCTTGACACTATCATAGATATTGCCAATGACTTGCTCATGGGGATGGTCACGAACCGAATGAAGCCGTTTGGGAATACCTTGATCACTTGGAACATTCTCAACAACTTCATTAGTTGGGTTAGTCTCAATAGAATCAATAGAATCATTAGACTTAGAATTTTCAAACGAATCACATAAAACATCCATAGAATCATTATCATTTGAAATTCTAGTTGGAACAAATCCTTCATTAAATGAGACATGAAGCGATTCCTCGATCGTTGAGGTTCGTTTGTTGAATATCCGGTAGGCTTTGCTACGCGTAGAATATCCAACAAAAATCCCCTCATCGGATCTCGGATCGAATTTGTCCAAACTACCATATGTGTTCTTAATAAAACATTTCGAACCAAAAACACGAAAATGTTTAACTTGAGGCAACCTACCAAACAACAATTCATAACAAGTTTGTTTAGTGCCGGGCCTCAAAAGTATTCTATTAAACACATAGCAAGCGGTGTGTACCGCTTCCGCCCAAAATTGATGGCCAAGTTGGCTATCATCAAGCATAGTGCGAGCACACTCCACTAGCGTCCTATTCTTTCTCTCAACTACACCATTTTGAGGAGGTGCACGAGGGAAAGAGAAGGTGTGAGTAATACCAACTTCATCACAAAATGTCTCAAAAGACTCATTCTCAAATTCACCTCCATGATCACTACGAATAGTGACAATGGTGGTTCCTAAGAGATTTTGTACTTTCTTAACAAAAATTGTGAAGTTTTCAAAAGCTTCATTTTTATTACACAATGAAAATACCCAAGTAAATCTTGAATAGTCATCTACGATGACAAGTCCGTACCTTGCATTTCCTAAGGAAGCTACTCTAGTTGGCCCAAATAAATCTAGATGTAATAGCTCTAGTGGTCGTTTAGTAGAGATGCTTTTCTTAGGTTTAAATGAAGATTTAGGAAGCTTGCCGCGTTGACAACAATCACAAAAACTTTTCTTTTCAAAAACAAGCTTCGGAAAACCTTTAATAGAATTCAATTTTGAAAGCTTATATAGTGTTCCAAAGTTCACATGTCCAAAGCGTCGATGCCATAAGTGTTGTTCACTTGTGTTGGCAACGAGACATTGTTCATATGACTTCGGAAGATCCAAAATATAGATGTCTTTACGACGAGTTCCGGAAAATAATAATTTTTCATTATCCTTTCTTAAAATGTGACACAATCCTTTCGCAAAGCTAACTTTGTAACCTTTGTCACAAAGTTGACTTATTGAAATAAGATTATGATTTAAACCACTAACAAGATAAACGTCACTAATTAATGGTTTAGAAGGGTTACCGACTTTACCAACACCTATGATGGTTCCGCTCTCGTTGCCTCCAAATACGACGCGGTTTCCATTCGCAATGGGAACCACTCCGGAGAGCAAACGAGCGTCACCCGTCATGTGTTTGGAGCACCCGCTATCGAGTATCCAATTCCCTTTGGAGCTAAATTTAAATTTGATGCTCCTTTTCTTTTTCTTTTCCTTGAGTACCTAAAGATAGACACTTTCATATCATGGTACCCAAGGTCATTGGGTCCAAGGGATTAGACCTTTGGAAGCCAAGTCCAAGTGGACTTAGACTTCCCCACATAATTCTTACTATGCACAACATCCGAAAAATAAGCATTCATGTACATTTGTTTTTCGTCCATGCTTGTGTCCTTTGGGCTCCAAATAGTGAAAATTTTGGGAGCCATCATCCTATTGGGTGCATGCATGCTACGTTGATTTCTACGTGATGCATGTTGTGGATAGGCATACGGGACATGATGGAATGGTGCACGAAAAGAATTATTCATATGATGAGGTGGGTGTACATATGCATGTGTGGAAACACGTGCGTGAGGGTGTCTCACTTGGTGTGCACGTGCCCGGGAATGTGTTGCATAAAAATCATCATAAGTGTGAGACGGTGGAGTAGGACGTGTGTTCCTACGTGGCATGTTATTAGTGTACATGTAGGCATGCCCCTTCTTTGGAGGTCCACCCAAAGTGGGTTTCTTTCCGAAAGAGGGTGTGGACGAGGTGGAAGCACCATTGGTAGATGAACTACCAATAGAGTGTTTGCTCCCACTCGTTGAGGCTTCGGAAGTTGGCCTAACAAAAGTAGTGACCGACTTGGATGAATTTCCCATCATATACCCCAAGCCAATGTGGTGTTTGGCCGGAAGTAAATCTTTTAGGATATTATCCAAATGGCCCTTACCCTTGTTGAATTTGTTGATTCGGCCCAATGTGTCCTCATATTTCTCTTTGAGAGAACGCAAAGAAGTATCCAAAGCGGATATTTGCGATGTGAGCACATAAACACGAGATTTAAGATTCTCGTTCTCAATACTCAAAGTCGAGTTTTGAGAAGTTAAATCCGCTATCTCATGTTCTTCCGCATCCTCAATGCTAACATGTTCAAGTTTAGATTTGAGATTCACAATCTCATTTCTTAACTCTTCAACAACGGTGTCGTTGTTGGTGATGATATTCTTAGGCGATGTTTGAATGCTAGCTAGGTCATCTTTTACCTTAGTATATCTATTTACTAACTTAGTGTATTTTGACCAAAGTTGAGAGTTAGCATTTCTAAGATCATCCATCGTTACCTCATCGCTTTCGTCATTACTATCATCGGAAGAGGAGGATCCTTGATCGTTCTCCTCTCTTGCCATGAAGCACATATGTGCTTGCTCCACTTTCTCATCATCCGACTCTCCGCTTGAGGAATCCTCGGAGTCGGTGAATGTTGCTCCGACAAGTCCTTTCTTGTACCCCTTCTTGTATTTCTTGGACTTATCGAATTTTGGCGCCTTCCACTTCTCCTTTTGTTTATTGAGAGGACACTCCGCTTTCATGTGTCCTGGCTTATTACACTTGAAACACAAAGGAGAGGAAGAGGCATTAGAAGAGCCAAATTTGCCTTTGGTCTTGAAGTTACCTTTTCGGAAGAAACGATTGAACTTCTTGGCCATGAGTGCCATGGACTCCAAGTCCAACTCGTTTTTCGAGTCTTCATCATCGGAAGATGTGGATGAAGCCGCCTTGAATGCAATCGCCTTTTTCTTAGGCGCATCTAGGTTCAAATATGACTTCATCTTTTCTTGTAGCTTCACCTTGCTATCTTTGCGTACCTCGTATGACATCAAAGTACCCATTAGTTGAACTACGGTATATTTGTTCATGTCATTACCTTCCTCGATGGCGAAGGTACGTTTTTCCCAAGAAGAGGGAAGTCCTTCAATAAGCTTTAAGCACTTCTCCTTTTGAGTGTAGATCTTGCCGAGGGCCTCTAACTCGTTTATTATGTCAACGAAGCGAGCGTAATATTCTTTCATCTTCTCGCCCTGTTGCATGTGAAACATTTCGTAATCTTTGGTTACGACAACGAGTTTAGAGTCTCTTACCCGACTCGTCCCTTCATGTAGTATGAGGAGAGAGTTCCAAATTTGATATGCACTCTTACATGTGCATATCTTATTAAAATCCTCGGGCTCCAATGCGCATTGCAAGGCGTTCATTGCCTTGGCATTGCTTACCTCCGCGGCGACCTCCGCGGTAGTCCATTTCTCAAAATCTTCTTCTTCGGGCTCGTTGTACTCCTTCATTGTAGTCCTCCATAAAGATGCACTTCGGAGGAAGGTTTCCATCCGACATTTCCAGTACCCGTAGTTGGTACCGTTGAAGAATGGAGGCCTTGTAGAGGAATGTCCTTCCATCACCGATGACGCTCCTTCACGGTTCCTGAAGGTGTCGTAGTTGGAAGGTGGAGGCACGGTCTTGTTGTCGTTGGCAGACATAGCTGAGTATCTGGCTCTGATACCAAATGTAATGCCCTACCAGCTACTGCACAAGTACTAGAGGGGGGGTGAATAGTACTTTAAAATAATAAGGCGAATTATTCCAAATTAAATTGCACACAACTACCAAGTCAATTTGCGGAAGCTTAAATTGAATGACAACAATGAAATTAACAATGCTAACAAATGAAGTTAATGGGTTCGGATCCACCCAAGTCTCCCCGACTTGTTCCCGGTGATCCTACGTCCCAACCACCCGGATCCCTTCCGGATACTTGAGTTAGAAACCCTAACTCAAGATTTCCACTATGAATATCTTGTGAAAAACCTTCACAAGATCAAATCATACATGCAATGGAAAAGTGAATCCCACAACCCGGGATCACAAACTTCTCTCACAACCGAGAGAGCTAATAAGCAATATAAAAGAGTTTAATATGAAATAAATACTCTTACCACAAAATCCTATACCTTGAGTTTTTCTTACCCAAAAGGTGGAATGAAGGATTTGAGGAAGATGAAGTTACCAAACCCTAGCACCAAGGAAATGAGCAGCAATGGGTGCCTAGGGAAGATTTGGAAACTTGAATCAAGCAATAGCTTGAAGAGCTCACCAAGAACAAGCTTCTCTCTAGATCTAGAAATGAGAGAGAATGGGTTTCTTGTGAGGAAGAGAGCTTTAGATTTGAGGGAGAATAGCTATCTCTTTTGAACTCAATGAATCTCTTAATGACAGCTCTATTGGAGATAGAAATGACCTAGGTTCGTATTTATAGGGTCCCATAAAAACAAGTTAGGTCAATCTCCAACGGAAAGAAATCTGTGAGATCTAGTCGGTCAAAGAACACTCACTGACCGACTAGTTCATCAACTAGTCGGTCAGTCACAAAGCATGGACCGACTAAGAGCAGATCTGAGAAGAGATAGAATTTCAGACCTAGAAAACTAGTCGGTCCAAGAACACTGTCTGACCGACTAGTTTCACAACTAGTCGGTCATCCAATGAACGTAGACCGACTAAGAGGCAAAACAACATAGTCTGAAGGCAAGTTGACTTAGTCGGTCCAAGAACAAAAGTTGACCGACTAGATTGTCAACTAGTCGGTCATCAAACGTTCTTAGACCGACTAACGGTAAACAGTAGCTTAGGAGAATTTTAGAGTGAACAGTCAGTCTCAACTAGTCGGTCAAAGAAGCTTCACTGACCGACTAGTTCACAAACTAGTCGGTCGGTGAGTCAACATAGACCGACTAACTGTAAACAGTAAAGAGCTAAGAATTAACTGACAGAAACTAGTCGGTCCAAGAACAGTGGCCGACCGACTAGATCACCATCTAGTCGGTCAGTACTTGTTCTTGTACCAACTAACATGCACAACAAAGTCCGAATCGAAGCGCGACGCTTCGAGGAAGTTAGAGTGAACTTGTGCAAGAATCCTAGAGCTACGAAATGAGCGTAATGAAGATAGAAACGTAAGATATACTCAAGGCTTAACATTCTATCAATCGAAACTAAAAGACTATAAATAAAACCTTAATAAACGGTCTTTGAGAGCTTCGATTGAAACTTCATTACTTCCAAAGCGTTGCAAGAGCTTCAACGAAGCTTTAGGCATGAAAATGAGCTTTGGAAAGTGTTGAGATGTCGCTTTGAATGTTCACGTGAAATTGGCGACGATCTCCAATACTGCGCTCACAAATTGTTAGATCATGAATTATTTATGTTTGCTCATCATCCAAAACCTAATCCGGGGAGTCCAATATTCAACAATATGTGCCCAACATCAAGAAGCTCCATTGAAAATCCTAGGGAGTCGAGCTTACGACTTTAAACAAGTGCTTATCGGGAGGCAACTCGAATTTTTGTTTATCTTTAGTTTTATTCATTTAGTTCATTCTTCATTTAACCCAAAAACAAAATAAAAATGTTTTTAATTCATTAGAAAAATATAAAATATAAAAATTATAAAAATTTCTGACGTGTTCTACCTTTTACAAGCGAACAATGGACAGAGCGTGTAAAACGATGAAAATTTGGAGAAGGAACCAAGAGGAGATAACGAGGAGAGCCATACTTAGCTTGGAGAGAAATAGAAGTCCACTCAACCGAGCAGCTACCCTGCTCAGTTGAGCTACAATCAGATTAGGAGGAGGCTAGAAAAGGGTACTCTGTAATCAATGTGACTCGACCGAGTAGCCACCCTACTCGGTCGAGCTATAGTCAAAGTCAGAATGAGCTAAAAACGTCGCTCTGTAATTAATTCAACTCGACCGAGTAGCCACACTACTTGGTCGAGCTTACTACAGCAACGTTTCAGCTCGACCGAGCTGAGTAAGTAGCTCGGTCGAGTAGCTGGGCACAGTTTGGGTGATTAAAATCTTAAAATTTTTATATTATTCTCGATCGAGCAGCTTGCCTGCTCGACGGAGCCGTGACTAAGAGGGAGGGGCCCACATTTCTTAAGCCAAACAGCCTATTATTTAAACCCAAGCCCCCAAAAGTCTCCCCCCAAATCAAACTCGAACAGACTGAGCTCAATCGATGCAAGCCCTAATCCATACTCGACCCAACCCTCTCATCGGACCTCCGTCGTGCACCGCCCGAGCTTTGCCATGCATGCCGTGCTCGGTTTGACCCAAATCCATCCCTCTACACCCTCTCTTCTCCCCTCTCTCTCCCCACATGTCCCTCCATCCTCTATTCCTCAATTCAACCCTAAAAACCAATTTTTCCTAATTTTGATTCCTGAACCAAAATTTATTTCTTAATCTGCTACTAATACTATCATAATTATCTAATGTAGGTACATTTGGAGCGTCGCGAGGAGACGCTGGGTTTGGGAGCAGCTTAGGGGAAGTTTTGCTTAGAGGCATTACGCGTACGCTTGCTTTTGCTATCGCCGTGATTCAAGGATATCAGTACACTCATTCCTTGCCTTATTTATATTGCCATATCCAGTGTTTACATCACTTAGCACTCCACACATCACGATGCCTCCTAGGCCTAGGGCTAGGAAGCTTCCGGCCAAGAAGAGGAAGGCCGATGACCCCGGTCCCTCCTCTTATCGCCGTATCTGCCGCCGTTGTCCATCATCCTCACCCGCTGAGCATATGGACGTCACCACACCCTCACCCTCATGCTCTCCATTACCCACGCCTCTAGCACTAGAGGCCCCATACACCACCGCCACTTCCATTCACACATCGCCACCATCATCTTTTCTAGGCCTGAGGTCAGGACCCTCTCATTCCCAGAGCTTGTACACCTCAGTGGGATGACCCAACCAATCAGACAGGAAGCTGATGGCACACTCCACCCATTTCCACTATTTGACACAGCCCATTGGCTGTGCTACCTCTTGCTACTCACTACCTCTGCCGCCATGGTAATCTGTTGCGGTGGATTCTTTACAATTTTTGCTATCATGCTCGGCCTTGATTTTCATGCCAATATAGTGGTTTCACCGGGCCTACCAGACTGACCACAGATGTGCTTGCTTGCATGCACATCATCAGGCCCCACGGTGTGTGCCACTGGATCTACCTTTTAGGCACCCATCGAGAGCATCACATGTACCTCCCTTGCCATGATCTCACACAGATTGAACTAGTCATGCTGGACTGGTTCATTCCTGGCATTCAACATATCCCACCCATCCATGTCTTAGAGCCCATAGGAGACCATCCTACCGCTGAGGAGGGCGACGAGAATTGGGAGCTTAGTTCTAAGGACGAGCATGTGAGCGCTACCATTCCTACCACCATACATGAACCACGAGTGAGCACCTCTATCCACACTTCTGCCAGCACCACTACCACCACTACCACCACTACCACCACACCACCAGAGACCTCCGGGGCTGTCACCACTTCTGCCCCCGCAGTTTCTGTACCATCATCTCTGCCTGCTTTTGAGGGCACTTCTTTTTCCGTCGCTTCTGCTGATGGGTTTTCTGGGTCCTTAGGGCCATAAATACGACGTCCGGCCTAAGTCGGTCGGACGAAGTTATCAAATAAGCAGCGGAAAAATTAACTTAAAACAATTTCAATTTAAGCCCTAAGGGAACAAACCCTTAGCCAAGATCTCTACTATCCTGGGGTTTGGTCCGACCAACCCCTAAGGATAGATCTATCAACCCATTTGCAATTATAAACACATGCTAATAATTTAAACTACATACCTTTCACTTCGTTTCCGCAGAATACGAAGCGTCATTTTCAGCAACACTCCTTTGGCCCCGCGTCGCTTCTCCCAAGCCGAACCGCATCCCGAGCCGCACCTCGTCCCAAGCCGAACCGTTTCTCGAATTGCACCGCATCCAGAGGCAAGCAACACCCTTGTCGCCGAGCTAACCAAACACCGAAGAAGATTTCACCTTGAGTGGATCTTTTGTCAAGACTTCGGATCCGATCCGAGCTCCTTCGTAGCTTTGCTAGAGCTCAAACATGAGCAAGAAAGAAATTTAGGGAGAAATAGAATATTTAATTTAAGCTCAGATCCGGGCTTGCTCAAGTTTAATGGAGCTACCCAGATCTGGAGCTTGGGACGAGTTTTGAGGAGGGGGTAGGCCCCTATTTATATAGGCGGCTGACCCCTCCCCTTTACTCCATATCCGATATGGGACTAAAGAATTTAGGAGAAAAATTAATTAAAGTTTGCCTTTCACAAAGGCCAAACTTTGGTGAATTTTTCCTCCCTTACCGTTGGGCTTCCTAAGTGATACAACCTATCAAATTGAAGAGCGTTAAACAGTAAATGTGTAGGTTCGAACGGAACTCAATTCCGACTTTGTTTGACCCCTCAAATGTTATCTCAAAGATGCCGATAACTCAATTTTTTCGCAAAAAAACTTAGCCGGCACAAAACAGCCAAGCCCAAGGGTTTACAACCCTAGGCGTGGGGCCCACCGCTTGGGCCCTATGCATCAGTGCATGCCATCAACAGCTGGCATGTGCATAGCATGCGGGCGCATGCCCGCGTGCAGCGAGCGGGCCCCCCCCCCCCCCGCCCGCCTTAAGCGGGCGGGCCCCGCCTGCTGTAGGCAGGCGCGGGATGCACACGCCTTAGCGGGTAAACGCCCGCCTGCTACAGACGGGATGGGCGTGTGCCCACCTTAGCGGGCATGTGTCCGTCTCATGGGCTTGGGTCGGGCGCCCGTAGAATCGGGCCCGACCCGCATGTCCTATATGGGCATCCATGCACTGTTTTGGCTCTAAAACTTGTGGTTGGTGTCCGTTTTGGATGCCTTTCAAACCCGGGCTTAGACCGGGACGTTCTCTTCATCCGAATAACCTTTTCTACGTGTTTATTATATTAAATATGCATGTAAACAATTTACGACACATTTAATACCCTTTGCATCATATGCAAAATCTCCTCATCTAATATATCGCAAACTCTTTGCGACTTACAAAATCCATTTGCATCCAATACAAATGAACTGAGGGCATACATCCCCCAACATCTCCCACTTGCACTTAGGATCTTTTATCCCGAATGCAATAGCTAACTACAAACTCTTTGCAGCTTTCTATCTCTTGCATCAAATGTATATTCTCCCTAATTTCTACCTATTACTTGACAAAGTCCTTCTCTGTGTGAGACCCTACAACCTGAACGTACTACAAGTGGGGTTCAAAACACTAGACGGCAGAGACCACGAGCAGCAGGTGTCGTCCATGTTTTGGTATCATATTTATGTGGTTAACTCATTAACATGAGTATTGTTGGGACCACCCTGACAGTGTTCGTGATGAATACCGCAGTTATAGTCTTTTTGTCAAAACTATGCCGCTTAGTCAAGCCTAGTGTATGGTCAACTGTCAATCCTACCAGCTCGAACTTTGTTAGTCTCCATCGATCTGTAGTCAAATAATGTTGGACTTTTTCCAACATACTCTTGCCAGAGTTTTCACTAAAAGATCGAGCTAACACCGCGATACTAACTCCCATTAACCGAGAGAGAAGAATCCTATCTTGGTCATTACTCTCATCGCATGCTTCAAATGTCATCCATCCAAAGATCTTTCAATAGGGCTTTCCCGAGGCTAGATCAGTGATCTAAATGACACTGTTCACGCACTGGTTTGTACAATGACTTCAAGTCAAAAGACCAACTTACCTATCATCACTAAGAGTTTATCATTGACAGATTGGTAAATCATAACCATATGATAACTCTCGTTGGGTCGTTCAGTGAACTTATTCTCCAATGAGCACATATGTCGCGTCTTCGACTTCGCCAAGTTAGACGATCATGATAGCATCGTCACCACTTCATGGTGAAGACTAAGACACAATGGTCTATCCGATGTTTCGATATCCTTTTCTCGAAACATCTGTAGTGCCCTAGGAAGCCACTGCACATGTACTAGAGGGGGGTGAATAGTACTTTTAAATAACAGGAGTGTTATTCCTAATTATCGTGCAATTAACAAACAACGATGCGGAATAACTACAATCAAGAAATAATGCAAACGTAAACAAAATGGTTTAATGGGTTCGGATCGACCCAAGTCTCCCCGACTTGTTCCCGGTGATCCTACGTCCCAACCACCCGGATCCCTTCTGGATACTTGAGTTAGAAAACCTCTAACCCAAGATTTCCAATATGACCACTTGCGAAAACCTCACAAGTTCAATCGACCTACAATCGATGACCGTGAATCCCACAACCCGGGATCACGGAAAACCTCTCACAACCGAGAGTATATAATTCAAATATAACAGAAATGAAATGCTTACCAACAAAATACCTATGCCTTGAGATTTCTTACCAAATTAGGGCAAAGAGGATTTTGATGGAGGAAGAGTCACCAAACCCTAGCTTCAAGAAGATGACCAGTAATGGAAGCCTAGGGATGAGATGATGACCTAGAATCAAGCCATTGGCTTGGAAGGCTCACAACCAATGAATCTCTCTTGAGGAATAAGAGCGAGGGAGAGATTCTTGAGAATGTGAGAGCTTGAAGATGAGAGTTGAAAGCTTCTCTTTGAATCAATAGAACTCTGGAAATAGCAGCCTTAGATCCTATGAAATAACCCCTCCATGTATTTAAAGGATCAAGGGAAAAGAGAGAAAGAGACGTCGCTTTCAAATCTCCAACAGAACTAAATCTGAAGCAGACTAGTCGGTCAAAGAACAACCACTGACCGACTAGTTCATCAACTAGTCGGTCGGTGAAACAACATGAACCGACTAAGAGGTGAACAGTGAAGAGATGAAGATTTCAGACCTAGATAACTAGTCGGTCCAAGAAGACTTTCTGACCGACTAGTTTCACAACTAGTCGGTCGGTCAGTAAACTTAGACCGACTAAGAGTCAAAAACTAATAGTCTGAATACAAATGATTTAGTCGGTCCAAGAACAAATGTTGACCGACTAGATCAACAACTAGTCGGTCACAAAACGTTCTTAGACCGACTAACGATAAACAGTAAGTTGGCATGAATTTGGAAAGCTCAACTAGTCGGTCCAAGAAGGATCACTGACCGACTAGTTCACTAACTAGTCGGTCGGTGAGTCAACGTAGACCGACTAACTGTAAACAGTAAAGAGCTTAGAATAGAGAAGGCAAACTAGTCGGTCCAAGAAGCTTTGCCGACCGACTAGATCACCATCTAGTCGGTTGGTTCTTCTTCTTGAACCAACTAACATGCACTAGAAGTCCCGAATCGAAGCACGATGCTTCGTGAAAGATCGAACAGACTTCTACTAAGATCCTAGCTCTAAGATATGAGCGATATGAAGAATATAATGTAAGTCCTAATCAAGGCTTGACATTCTACAAAACGAAGCAAGAAGACTATAAAATAAACCTTAACGATCCGTCTTCAAAGCTTCAATCTTCATTCTCGACTTTAAAGAAGGTACAAAAGCTTCAACGAAGCTTTAGGCATGCGATCACGCGCTTTGAGAAGTCTTGAGATGTCGCTTTGGATGTTCACATGAATTTGGCGACGATCTCCATAACTGCGCTCACAAATTGTTAGTTCATGATATATTTATGTTTGCTCATAATCCAAAACCAAATCCGGGGAGTCCAATACTGAACATTCTCCCTCTTTTTGGTGATGACAAACCAACATAAATAATAATCAAAAATAATGAACCTAAATGGAATATACTTACTCCCCCTGCATTGATGACACATTAGTTCCATATGAAATAATAAGCACATACATCAAGCAGATTTGAAATCCATTTTTATATCTTAACTCCCCCTGAATCTAACATATCAAATTAGATTCATGGTAAATTATCATTTAGCACATGCCATTATTATATCTCTCCCCCTTTGGCATAATCAAAAAAGAGCGGGAGGAAGCCAATGACAATAAATCATGGCCTAATAATTCATTAAGTATGGGAGTCTAAGAATACGACCACGTTTCATATGACACCAAAATAAAATTCGAATAAAATCAAAGCATGTCAATGAGACCATAGTCGAAAATCGAAAACTTAAATCATCAAAATATCAAATGTAAATTCACTTATTGATGAAATGTATTTACTCTCCAATATCAACATTTATAGCTATTTTAGTGCATGGAAAACAATTCTATGTTTTCATACAACTAAAGCTATTGAATCAAAATAAATCGTCGAGCGACGAAATCAATATCAGAGACATACATAAAATGTGCACAAAGGAATGAACCATCAGAAGAGTGGTGCACATCATAGAATATCAAATGTCACAATATCGATCAAAAATGAACATAAAGTAAAAGCACATCAAAACTAAGTGAAGTGTGCGATGAGAAGTGACAAGGTGATAAAAGTAATACGAAAATCATCATAATAACTTTTAAAACATGTCATGCCAAAAATAGATATGAATTTCAAAGCATTTTTGGCATTCACAATTCTATCATGCTAGGAGAAACAAAATGATACCAATGTAAAGAAATAGATTCTAACCAAGCATGCATTCAACCCTCATGGATACCAAATGTAATATCATACTTACAACATTAAGCTCCCCCTACATTGGTGCATTACCTAAGCACCATCAACTCCGTTTGAATGAAAGTCTTCGCAAATCGAGGAGTTGGTAGGGTTGGTATCCCACGGTGGATTGAACCTAGAAAACTTCATTTTGGTATCCAAAAACCCTTTTGGATCCAATGGGTTAGACAACAAATTTGAAATACGAAATTAAAATAATTGTAACCCATGAGTTAATGTAATCAAAATCAATTTTATAATCAAATGCCTTGGTACCCATAACATGATCATAAACTCATGGTACCAAGCATTGAAGAGTTAAAGGAACTAACCATTCGGAAACCAAGTCCAAGAGGAACTTGACTTTCCAACATAATCATCATTCAAAATAACATCATTAATATAGGATTGCACATAAACATTCATATCATGATTGCTAGTGTTCTTGGGACCCCAAATAGTGTAAATTTTGGGAATCCTCTTCCAAGTGGTTGCATGCACAAAAGGTTGATTTCTATGTGGTGCATGTGGCCTATGAGCATGAGATCTAGCAATAGCATTATGATGGGCATGAGATCCATGATGTGGTGTAGCATACATACGTGGATAAGCATGAGTATGATTATGAGAGAAGGCATTCACATGTGGATTAGATGTGGGAACATATGCATTAGGATGTGCATGAGCATGATTACGTGCATGTGGGTGTCTCATATGAGTGTTTGCACGTGCTCGTGGGTGCGGAGCATAAAAATCATTATTTGCATGCACCGGTGGAGTAGGATGTGTGTTCCTACGTGGCATAGCATGTGAGTACAAAAATGCATGACCCCTCTTTGGAGGTCTACCCAAAGTGGGTTTCTTTCCAATCGGGGGTGTGTACGAAGTGGAAGCACTATTGGTAGGAGAACTACCAATGGGGTGTTTGCTCCCACTCGTCGAGGCATCGGATGTCGGCCTAACAAAGGTGGTAGGCAATTTGGATGAGTCTCCCATCTTATACCCCAAGCCAATGTGGTGTTTGGCCGGAAGTAAGTCATTTAGGATATTATCCAAATGGCCCTTACCTTTATTGAAATCATTGATACGGCCTAACGTGCACTCATACTTCTCTTTGAGAGAATGCAAAGAAGCATCCAAAGTGGATACTTGCGATGTGAGCGCATAAACACGTGATTTGAGATTCTTATTCTCAATACTCAAAGTTGAGTTTTGAGACGTCAAATCCGCTATCACATGTTCATCCGAATCCTCAACAAGAACATGCTCAAGTTGAGATTTGAGGGACTTCACCTCATTTCTCAACAAGCCATTATGAGTAAGCAAACTTGCTTTCTCATTGGCGAGTGTCTCAACAATGGTGTCATTGTTGGTGATGATAGACTTAGGAGAGGTTTGGAGTCTAACAAGTTCATCTTTGGTCTTATTATATCTATCTACTAATTTAGTAAATTTAGAACAATTTTCTTGGTTTGCTAACCTCATTTCATCAATAGTAGGTTCTCCACTTTCATCCTCGCTACCATCCTCGCTTTCATCCTCGCTATCATCGAAGGAGGACTTTTGACCTTTTGCCTCATCATTAGCCATGAAGCAAACTTTTGCTTTCTCCACTCTTCCATCACCTGACTCTCCACTTGAGGAATCCTCTTCGGAGTCGGTGAATGTGCCAATAAGCCCTTTCTTGTGCTTTCTCGACTTGTCGTACTTAGATGCCTTCCCCTTCTCCTTGTGTTTGTAGAGAGGACAATCCGGTTTGATGTGTCCTGGCTTGTTGCATTTATAACACACGGGAGTAGAATCATTAGTCGAAATAACTTTAGATTTACTCAAAAATTTACCTTTTCGGAAGAATCGATCGAACTTCCGTGCCATACGGGAAATGGATTCCATGTCCAATTCGTCTTCTGATTCTTCATCATCGGTAGATGGAGCGGCCTTGAAGGCAATCGCCTTTTTCTTTGGCTCATCTTGCTTCAA
Organism: Scilla litardierei; assembly: GCA_030789695.1. NCBI lineage: Eukaryota > Viridiplantae > Streptophyta > Magnoliopsida > Asparagales > Asparagaceae > Scilla > Scilla litardierei. Next base: position 116,711,618 of record CM061134.1, read on the forward strand.
GTACGCTTTCATCTTTTCCTTCATTCGGATCTTACTATCCTTGTGTACCTCGTAAGACAACAAGGTACCCATTAGTTGTATGACGGTATATTTATTCATGTCGTTACCTTCCTCGATGGCGAAGGTACGCTTTTCCCAATATGATGGAAGACCGTCGATAATCTTCGCGACTTTCTCCTTTTGGGTATAGACCTTCCCAAGAGCTTCCAAGTCGTTTGATATATCCACGAAGCGAGCGTAATATTCCTTCATGGTTTCGCCCTGCTCCATATGAAACAACTCAACTTCTTTATTAGCAACGACGAGTTTAGAATCTTTTACCGTACTCGATCCTTCGTGCAATATGAGGAGTTGGTTCCATATTTGATATGCACTCTTACATGTGCATATCTTGTTGAAGTCCTCGGGCTCTCACGCACAATTCAAGGCATTCATTGCCTTGGCATTGGCTACTTCCGCGGCGACCTCTGCGGGAGTCCACTTCGTGAAATCTTCTTCGGAAGGCTCGACATACTCCGTCATGGTGGCTCTCCATAGTGAAGCGCTCCAGAGGAAAATTTGCATCCGGCATTTCCAGTACCCATAGTTGGTACCGTTGAAGTGTGGAGGCCTGACTGAGGATAGTCCTTCCATAACTGAAGAAGCTCCATCGCGATTCTTGAAGACGTTGTAGTCGTTGTTCGTCATAGCTTTGAACTTTGGCTATGTGTAGCTTTGAACCTTGGCTCTGATACCAATTGTAGTGTCCTAGGAAGCCACTGCACATGTACTAGAGGGGGGGTGAATAGTACTTTTAAATAATAGGAGTGTTATTCCTAATTATCGTGCAATTAACAAACAACGATGCGGAATAACTACAATCAAGAAATAATGCAAACGCAAACAAAATGGTTTAATGGGTTCGGATCCACCCAAGTCTCCCCGACTTGTTCCCGGTGATCCTACGTCCCAACCACCCGGATCCATTTTGGATACTTGAGTTAGAAAACCTCTAACCCAAGATTTCCAATATGACCACTTGCGAAAACCTCACAAGTGCAATCGACCTACAATCGATGACCGTGAATCCCACAACCCGGGATCACGCAAAACCTCTCACAACCGAGAGTATACAATTCAAATATAACTGAAATGAAATGCTTACCAACAAAATACCTATGCCTTGAGATTTCTTACCAAATTAGGGCAAAGAGGATTTTGATGGAGGAAGAGTCACCAAACCCTAGCTTCAAGAAGATGACCAGCAATGGAAGCCTAGGGATGAGATGATGACCTAGAATCAAGCCATTGGCTTGGAAGGCTCACAACCAATGAATCGCTCTTGAGGAATAAGAGTGAGGGAGAGATTCTTGAGAATGGGAGAGCTTGAAGATGAGAGTTGAAAGCTTCTCTTTGAATCAATAGAACTCTGGAAATAGCAGCCTTAGATCCTATGAATTAACCCCTCCAGGTATTTAAAGGATCAAGGGAAAAGAGAGAAAGAGACGTCGCTTTCAAATCTCCAACGGAACTAAATCTGAAGCAGACTAGTCGGTCAAAGAACAACCACTGACCGACTAGTTCATCACCTAGTCGGTCGGTGAAACAACATGAACTGACTAAGAGGTGAACAGTGAAGAGATGAAGATTTCAGACCTAGATAACTAGTCGGTCCAAGAAGACTTTCTGACCGACTAGTTTCACAACTAGTCGATCGGTCAGTAAACTTAGACCGACTAAGAGTCAAAAACTAATAGTCTGAATACAAATGATTTAGTCGGTCCAAGAACAAATGTTGACCGACTAGATCAACAACTAGTCGGTCACAAAATGTTCTTAGACCGACTAACGATAAACAGTAAGTTGGCATGAATTTGGAAAGCTCAACTAGTCGGTCCAAGAAGGATCACTGACCGACTAGTTCACCAACTAGTCGGTCGGTGAGTCAACGTAGACCGATTAACTGTAAACAGTAAAGAGCTTAGAGTAGAGAAGGCAAACTAGTCGGTCAAAGAAGCTTTGCCGACCGACTAGATCACCATCTAGTCGGTTGGTTCTTCTTCTTGAACCAACTAACATGCACAAGAAGTCCCGAATCGAAGCGCGATGCTTCGGGAAAGATCGAACAGACTTCTACTAAGATCCTAGCTCTAAGTTATGAGCGATATGAAGAATATAATGTAAGTCCTACTCAAGGCTTGACATTCTACAAAACGAAGCAAGAAGACTATAAAATAAACCTTAACGATCCGTCTTCAAAGCTTCAATCTTCATTCTCGACTTCAAAGAAGGTACAAAAGCTTCAACGAAGCTTTAGGCATGCGATCACGCGCTTTGAGAAGTCTTGAGACGTCGCTTTAGATGTTCACATGAATTTGGCGACGATCTCCATAACTGCGCTCACAAATTGTTAGTTCATGATATATTTATGTTTGCTCATCATCCAAAACCAAATCCGGGGAGTCCAATACTCAACAACATCTACTACCACGAACATTTCAGACTTATGCTACTAACGGTCAAACCATTCTCTATGATCGAGATCCTCATTTCGATACTTGTTTAACCTCGCATTAAATCTTAGGACTATACCTAAGTTCTAATGAAGACTATGTTATTATTAAACTTATGTAAATTCTTATCAAACGGCTTACTGTTATTTTGAACAAGATGTCTGTATAGATACACATGGATGAATTTTCCTCTAGGGCATACACATCTCTCAACATCTCCCACTTGCATTGAGGCCCATTTATCCCTGTATCTCATACCACATTTACACATAAGACTTTCCAGAATTCATGTGGTAGAGCCTTCGTGAGTGGATATGCTAAAACGTCTACAGTATAGACTTAAGGGGTTTCTATGTTTATTTTAGACCACACATTTGTATCTCATCCAAATAATTCCCTTGGTCTCTTGGAATTCATAATTAATGTCTTATCTGGATCTCATCCAGCTCATCATACCTTACGAGAATAATCCAAATAAGTTTACTGGTTATTTAGTTGGTTCATAATCATTTCTGATAAAGTGTCACACTCTTTGACCACTTTGTCAAACCATATGTTCTGGTCCTTGATGCCTTGCATGTTTTATATTCACTCTCACTGACCTTGAAAACTCTCTGCCCGATTCATATAAGTTCGTTATTCTAAATCACAGTTAGAAAACAGAGTATACATGAATGCTCCAGTTTTTATGGTCATCATGAGCATTTACATCGAGTTCGGTCCGAGTAGATCTGTACACATTTGCTGGCGAGAAAGTTTCATCATAACCCATTTATATGAGTTAGGATGATAACCGTTCTCAACCAACATAAGTTGTACTTCACTATTTTTTCTGCACCAATCTTCTGTCTTGAAGATTTACTTGCAGCCAATAAGAAACTCTTTCTTTGGGCATGTAAACTAAAGTCCATACTTTATTTACGTGCACGGACCCTTTTCGGATTGGGTCAAGCCATTTCTTAGAGTCATTACTACGAATGGCATCTTGGAAGTTGACTAAGTCATCATCAACTATGATGCTTTACTCGACTTATCGTCTCACGAGACTCCAGTGATCCTTTAACTTCTTAACGATTGATTTAATGAATATCTTATTGATAAGGTCCTCATAGCACCTTATCTAGAACCTAGGCATTACTATCTAGGACTTAACCCAGAGGGAGGATTGTAACTCAGAGCCACTTGTCATGCATCACACTATGTCTAACAAAGTGCGATTCATGCTCTCCAACACACCAATGTGTTAATAGACTTGACCTGAGATAAAATCACATTTTCATTTAATTACGCAAGAATTATATAGCTAAGTATTTCACTCTTCGATTTGATCGAAGTAGTTTACATACTTCTTTCATTTTGTTATCTATTTTATCAGACTTGTGTTTCATCAAGAACACGTGTCGTAATAAAATAATAACAACTAATCATGGCTAACTTAGACTTGGGTCTGGGTACATCCGTATGTACTAAACTACGAGTTCACCAACTCATTCTCCCACTGTCTTACAGATGGAATTTTGGCCATCATACATTTGAGACAAGATTCATAAGTGTCTATTGACTTCATAATACGAGAGGTCAGACCCCTCTTTATGTGACTTGTGAAGCTTAGTCTCTTTGGTACAGCCTAGTCTATTTAGCCATATAAGTTTTGATATTTTCTTACGTATTCATGTATTAACATTTAATACATTATCGTTATACAAATTACTTATTGCTTCAGAAGCAAGGTGACGACATTCTCTAAAAAATGTTAGACGTCCCTTATGGTCCAAGAAACAATAGTTGCTCCTTTTTCCAACACATATGACAATCTATTTTGTTTTACGATTATCCTGAAGTCATGACATCAAACATGTCACATTTTCTGTCTCTCCTACTAATGCCTTCACTAATGATAGATAAGACTTTCTTTCTCAATTGACTTACTTTAATGCCTTCATCCTTTTCTAAATCTCATTTAGATATTACGCGTCTCAACAAAAAATAATAGCCATACAAACATCTCATGTATCCAAACGCTTGAGCTTTGAACCTTGAGTGTGCTCAACAAGTTGCTTGTCTCAAGATCCAGTTGGAATACATATTCTTGCACTGCTCATGCACCCATCTTCTATTCAAACAATTTGATTGAAACTTCGAACTTTGCGGATCGAAACCGTTTTTCATACAACCTTGAGTTGACTCAATAAATCGTATGGAGAAGCTTACTATGAACATCAGTATGTTCAAGCTGCCCCTCATAGAGGCGAGTAACAAGTATCGTGCATTTATTTTGTTGGACCCAGAGCTTAAGGAAATCATTGTCCTTAAGCCTGTGCTAAGAAGGTCAAATTAATGTCGATGAGAACATAATTTAGTCTATCAATTAGAATTTGATTTGATATTCTTTTAACCAACCATTTGGACTAGTTAACTTATTCTCTTATGATATTATGCTTTGATTCTATTGTAAACATAAAACTAGCCTAGTTTAGCATATATTCAATTTTAAATTTAGATAGAATGGCTTTTATCTAATTATATCCTTGCACTATTTTAGTGATCATTATAGCCATAATAATGAACAATTAAATTAAATTAAATTAAATGGGAATGAGATCCAACCACCTTGAGCCGCACAACCTTGAGTGTGCTCAATAATTGCTTGACTCTGTGATTGGTAGATGACTCTTCATCAATCATATCATATATGATTCTATTGTTGGGTTTTTCCCCTAGTTACCTATGATCATGAGTATACTCATCCAAATCACAATGACTAGTCTAGTCAGACCCTTGTTTTCGTGTCTAGCCTAACTTACGCCGGCGCTCGGTGTATGGGCACGACGCGATGGTTGGGTTAATTCTAGACTACATTTCATGTATTGAGAAGTTGGTTTCCATAAAGTATCTATGACATAGCTTGAGTGTGCTCAACAACTATAACATAGAACCTATAGTTACTAACCTCTAAAACGAAAAGGGTTATGGCTAACTTTGAAGAAGATTTTTAACGTAATTGACTAGATATAATCGACGATGTCACATATCATAATTTGCTTCCTTGCAGTGCAGCGAAACATGGCCAGGGATTTGACTAGGCCATAATTATTATCACAAGTCAAGCTAGGGTGATCTTCAATACTAGTCAAAACACACTAGACCTGATCATGGTCCATTGAGGAAACTTATTATTCATATGTGTCCCGTTCGATTAAAAATGGCTTCATTAAAACTAGTTAATCCTATCAACTAGTTGAATCCTAAAATTTGAAATTATTAGGATTTGTTAATAACTTTTATTAATGTCCTTATCAACTATAAGGATTTTTAAGGTGCTATCCAAATCATGTATTATGCATTTTAAAATTCAAGTTGCAACAATTTTAAATCATAGCCTTTTGTTCGAAATTATTATTAAAACAATTAAAATAATAATTTAGAGAGGCCTACCCTAAACAGGAATTTAATTTGTTGCAACAATTTTTAAAACATAGCATGTCCTTCAAAATTATCATATAAATTTCTTAAGGCTTTTAATGGCTATCCTAAAAGTCTTTCTTGAATTATCACATCAAAAAACTAATATAATTATTAAAATATCAACTAAACAATTTGGCTAAGCATGCAACTTAAAATTATCACATAAATCTAAGTTACATCAAAAATTAAAAAATAACTATAAAGATCTAATTTTTAAAATTATCACATGATTTTAAAATTAAATCTATTTTTCAAAAACAATTTTCGAAAATAAAAAATTGCTATCAAAAAATGACCTTTTAAATAGTTTAAATTAAAACACCCATCTGATGGAGAAGCATGATGTATCATATACAATTTATAAATTGCAAAACTATAGATCAATGTAGACAATGCTCTAATACCACTAATGGGTTATCTGGGTCCTTAGTGCCATAAATACGACGTCCAGCCTAAGTCGGTCGGATGAAGTTATCAAATAAGCAGCAGAAAAATTAACTTAAAACAATTTCAAGTTAAGCCCTAAGGGTACAAACCCTTAGCCAAGATCTCTACTATCCCGGGGTTGGGTCCGACCATCCTCTAAGGAAAGATCTATCAACCTATTTGCAATTATAAATACATGCTAATAATTTAAACTACATACCTTTCACTTCGTTTCCACAGAATACAAAGCGTCGTTTTCAGCAACACTTCTTTGGCCACGCACCGCTTCTCCTAAGCCGAACCGCGTCCTGAGCTGCACCTTGTCCCGAGCCGAACCGCTTCCCGAATCGTACCGTGTCCTGAGGTGAGCAACACCCTTGTCGCCGAGCCAACCAAACACCGAAGAAGATTTCACCTTGAGTGGATCCTTCGTCAAGACTTCAGATCCGATTCGAGCTCCTTCGTAGCTTTGCTAGAGCCCGAACAGAAGCAAGGAAGAAATTTAGGGAGAAAGAGAATATTTAATTTAAGCTCAGATCCAGGCTTGCTCATGTTTAATGGAGCTAATCAGATCTGGAGCTTGGGACGAGTTTTAAGGAGTGGGTAGGCCCCTATTTATATAGGCGGCTGACCACTCCCCTTTACTCCATATCTGATGTGGGACTAAAGAATTTGGAAGAAAAATTAATTAAAGTTTGCCTTTCACAAAGGCCAAACTTTGGTGAATTTTTTCTCCCTTACCATTGGGATTCGCAAGTGATACAACCTATCAAATCATAGAGGGTTGAATAGTGAACGCGTAGGTTTAAACGACACTCAATTCTGACTTCGTTTGACCCCTCAAACGTTGTCTCAAAGATGCCCAAAACTCAATTTTTCGCAAAAAACAGAGCCGTCACAAAACAGCCAAGCCCGAGGGTTTGCAACCCTGGGCATGGGGCCCACCGCATGGGCCCCATGCGTCATTGCATGCCAGCAACAGCTGGCACGTGCACAGCACGCGGGCTCTCGCCTGCATGCAGCGGACGGGGCCCTGCCCGCCTCAAGCGGGCAGGCCCCGCCTGCTATAGGCAGGCGCGGGGCAGGCCCGCCTACTACAGATGGGCATGGGCATGCACCTGGCTCATGGGCATAGGTCGGGCGCTCGCAGAAGCGGGCCCGACCCACAATGCCCTATATGGGCCTCCATGCACTGTTTTGGCTCTAAAACATGCGTTTGGCATCCGTTTTGGATGCCGTTCGAACTTGGGTTTAGACCGGGACATTTACTCATCCAGATAACCTTTTCTATGCATTTATTATATTAAATACGTACATAAACTATTTACGACACATTTAATACACTTTGCATTATATGCAAAATCTCCACATCTAATATATTGCAAACTCTTTGCGACTTATAAAATCCATTTGCATCCAAAACAAATGAACTGAGGGCATATATCCCCCAACATCTCCCACTTGACTCAGGATCTTTTGTCCCGAATGCAGGAGCTAACTGCAAACTCTTTTCAGTTTTCTATCCCTTGCATCAAATGCATATTCTCTCTAATTTTTACTTATTACTTGATGAAGGTCTCACTCTATATGAGACCCTACAGCATAACCCTACTACAGGTGGGGTTCGGACCCCAGACGAAAGAGACCATGAGCAGCAGGTGATGTCCCTGTTTCGGTATCATAATTATGTTGTTAACTCATTAACATAAGTATTGTCGGGACCACTCTGACTATGTCCTAGATGAATACCGCAGTTATAGTCTTTTTGTCAAAACTATGACGCTTAGTCAAGCCTAGTGTATGGTCAACTGTCAACCCTACCAGCTTGAACTTAGTTAGTCTACATCGATCTGTAGTCAAATAATGTTGGAATTCTTCCATCAAACTCTGGCTAGAGTTTTCACTAAAAGATCGAACTAACACCGCGACACTAACTCCCATTGACCAAGAGAGACGAATCCTATCTTGGTCATTACTCTCCTCGCATGCTTTAAATGTCACCCATCCAAATATCTTTCAATAGGGCTTTCCCGAGGCTAGATCATGATCTAAGTGACACCGTTCACACACAGGTTTGTACAATGATCTCAAGTCAAAAGACCAACTTACCTATCATCACTAAGAGTTTATCATTGATAGATTGGTCAATCATAACCATATGATAACTCTTGTTGGGTCGTTCAATGAACTCATTCCCCAATGAGCATCTATGTCTCGTCTTCGACTTCGCCAAGTCAGACGATCATGCGATCATCGTCACCACTTCATGGTGAAGACTAAGATGCAATGGTATATCCGATGTTTCGATATCCTTTTCTCGAAACATTTACGACCACGAACATTTCAGCCTTATGATACTATTGGTCAAACAATTCTCTATGATCGAGATCCTCATTTCGATACTTGTTTAACCTCGTATTAAGTCTTAGGACTATACCTAAGTTCTAATGAAGACTATATTATTATTAAACTTAGGTAAATTCTTACCAAACAGCTTACTGTTATTTTGAACAAGATGTATGTATAGATACACATGGATGAATTTGCCTCGAGGGCATACCAATCTCTCAACACCTGCACCTACTGATTCTACCATTTCGGAGCATGCACCCACTACTTCTGTCCCTACCAATACACATCCTGCACCGGTGGACCACCTTCCTATCGATCCTATCATTCCAGAGTCCACAGCTTCACTATCTGGCACAACCACTGTCCCCATATCTACTGTCTTCACGGAGAGTGTCGTGGTCTCTGTCACCACTTCTGTCGCCGCGACGACTCTCCCTACTGATTCGACTGTCCAGACCTCTGCACCTGATCTTGGATTCATTCCTTTTACATCTTTAACCGAGATCCCCTGTCAACCACCTTCTCCTGATTTCTCATGTATAACTCGTGCAACACGTGCACGAGCCCATGGAGAGTGAGTTGTCTCTAGTAGTGCACGCCCACCACTTGATTCCTGCCTCACTGACACACGATTGACATCGATTGAGGATGAGGTTGCTGGGTTGATGCGTGACTTCTTGCTCGGTTGCCACACATCACCAGGCAGTGCAGTGTGACATTAGGGCGATTCTTGATATTCTTAGGACACAGCGTGCACAACTTGTCATTCTTGCACATGCGCCTCCTGTTTGACCTGCATCGCTCACCGTTTCAATTGTTCAGGTTATTACAGAGCATGCCCCACTTCTAGTTGAGCTGGTTGCACCAGTTGTTGAGTCACCTGTTGACCAACCCATTGTTCCATCATCTGGTCCTCAGCAGCGGGGCCCATCATCAGCCTCAGAGGGTGATGCCCCTGCTTGATTTATATTTTTTCTCCGACTCTCCCCGCCCACCATTTAGTGCCCATCTATCCATTCGGGGCCTTACAACTCGTTAGCTTGGGGGAGAACCCATCATCATCCATTTGCATATACCCATCATTGCATCATCTGCATGCTTGTACATATTGTAGGCATTAGGACATGCATTTGCATCTTTTGATTTTCTTCCATTGTATATGTTTTTATTTCTTTTCCCATTTTTATTAGCCACCCACCCACCCTAGCATCATTTTCTGCCTTGCGCGTATTCTCAGCAGTGAGGACACTGATGTGTTTAGCTTGGGAGATGAGCGCTATTGCTTTTTATTTCCAATTTTTTATCTTTATTCCTTCTATCTTATTTTCCACCCATTTTCCCACCATTTTATTTTTTCTTTTTAGCATCACGTTTTCCATCTTTAGTATGCATGCATGCATGTTTTATTTTGCTATTCCACTTTTCTTTTTCTTTTTTATGCTATATACATTCTCTATGATGATATCTCTTATTGCTTTAGCAGCCATCACGATGCTTATTATTCCTTGCCATGCTACCTAGAGTATTTCATAGTCTTGCTATTCATATGTGCTTGCAAATTATATTTCTTTTGACGGCTCCTCTAAGTAAATGCATAATACTTGTTGAAACTGAAGTATGTAGTCGTGTCTAGTATGCCTCTATTAGAAATGCACCAAGATTCACGCATCATTGGTATATCTGAAGCATTGCTTTTGTATCTTGTTTACCTTCTTGTTCCATGCCTGATTTGATTGTAAACTTTACTGCTTGGCTTTACTATTTGTTGCGATGATTACGAATATACATGCTTACTTATGAGTTTATTTAATATATTATCTTATTGAACCATTTGTGCACATCTTAAAGTGAACTGAGTGTTATTTTATTTCCTTCTCCACATATATCTTTTATTCTTTACTTGTCACTTGAGTTCACCCCTTACAGCTACTTATACAGCATCCATTCCCAAAAATCCCATACAAAAGAAAAACCTAGCTCCAAAAAGTACAAAAAGCCAAAAAGGAGCCAAAAACCAAAAAAAATTGCATATTCTATTGCTCCTACAAAAATTCAAAAAAAAGAGGAAAAAATATCTTTATTTCACTGCTTGGAGAAACATATATACTTGGGAAAACCAAGGCAAGAATCCCATTTTCCATATCATTTTCCTGGGATGCGACGCCTCAAGCTAAGCATGCGGGGGTTGAACTCTTTTGATCAAAATGAGGGAGTATGACGTTAGAGTGAAGAGGTGCACAATTGGGAAAGTTTGATAATGCTAATATTTAGCGAAATAATTTAGCTATGGATATTTCTTATGATTCGATATGAATATGTGAATGCCATGACTCTTTTTTTATTCCCAATTGCTTGCTTGGTATGTATCTTCTACGCTTCAGTTACAGTTTTTGATTGAAAAGTGCATCGCCAATATTTTGCATATTAAGCACTATGAAATGCATGGAGTAGATATGAGTTGATTGTATGAACCTTAGAGAGTCCCTTTTGTTGATCTTAAAAGTTTGCAAGAATTATATTTATGAAAGATATGAAATCTCTTATTAGTATGTGTCCCATTTTATGATTTATCGTGATGTGTGGCTTATAGATTAAGATCTGAGCGAATAATCTAGCGACCCTCTCCTCTTTGCATTCTTTTTCTATTTATTATTTTCACCTCATGCAGGTTCATATTCGTCTTCCTCGAGGATGAGTAAGAGGTAAACTTGGGGGATTTTGATGTGTGCATATTTTCTATGTTTTTATCATCATTTCATATCATTCTCATCGTCCAAAGTTCACATTTATTAATGTTATCGTGTGTTTAACTATATATTTGAGTTTCGTATAGAATTATGGATTTTCAGGAACTTTGGAGCGAATTGAAGAAATTATAGGTCATGGACACTTCCGTGCCACCTGGAACATCATTGGAGAGGTTCGATAGGTGTTCGGTGAGGTGAAGAAGAAGATTGGAGGAGAGGAGGAGAAGCGAACGAGAGAAGAAGCCCAAAAGAGCAACATGGTCTATTTCTCAGGCTGCTCAGTCGAGTGCATCAGCACTCGACTGACAGAACAAATACGCCCATATCAATATGCTCGATCGAGTGCATCAGCACTCGACCGAGACGACATCCATATCAATTAGAGGCTTCAGAATAGATACGACACACTCGATTGAGTGGATCAGCTACTCGGTCGGATTAACTCGACCAGCACAAATATTTCCAACACTTAGCCAAGATTTGAGAGCCCAAGGCCACTCGATCGAGTAAATCAGCTTCTCGACCGAGTGGAGCCCAAACAGTACGAAGATTTCCAGGGTTTCTCAAGCCACTATAGCTAGACCGAGTAAGCAAGGCGACTCGACCGAGCAGAGCATCTACTCGATCGAGCACGGTCTAAACAATACGATGATTTTGAAGACTTTTCAAGCCTACTGTAGCTCAACCGAGCGGAGCACTACTCAACCGAGCAGCGCATATCAGCCCTAATCTGAAGAAGCACCAAGCGGAGCCGCGTATCAGTACTCGACCGAGCGACGCCACTACTCGACTGAGTAGAGCATCGCGGCCCATCAAATTTGAGGCCCAAGAAGCCAATTTTCTAGATTTTTGTGGGATCCACCCTACCCTAGATTAAAAATGAGAAGCTTATTTTCCTTGGTTTAAGTTTTAGTTTGAGTTTTCTTAGAGAGTTTTGAGAGCCGTCGTTATTGTTGAAGACAAAGTTTGGATTTTTATTAATTGCTTTTGCTTGAAATCTTGTGATCTTAATTCTCTGTGCTTGATTATTGATCTTCGACATTTTGGTAACGATCTCTCATCTTTCTACGCTTGTTTTGATGTTTTCTATTGCGATCCTGAATTCTATTGCTATTATTGAATCTTCCATTAAATTTTCTATGAATTGTGAGCAGTCTTATTTAGGGCTAATGGATTACTCCTAGGAGCTTAGGATTTAGATGTAAAGTTAGGATTTTTATGTTGTTTGGTATAGAAGGGATGTGTTTTGGTTGATCCAGCAAAGTTTGTAGGAGATTCCAAATAGGATTTGTGACAATGACTGCGGCACACGTCTTGCACGGATATCCTATGAACTTAATTAGGCACGTTAGTGAATTCAATTGGAGTTCGTGACAACGACAGTGGCATGCACTTTGATGGTTTCCACCAGTTTCTTATATTACTAATTGACGACTACGACAATAGCATCAATGAGAGCCACCAAATCACCGATCAAAGCTCTATCCACGACAGTGGCATGAGTAGAGATTGAATATTTGTCGATCGTAATGCATGGATCCCATGTGAGGCTATCCATGACGGTGGGGCTAAACACGGGATTGTTAAACGCGTGGCATAACGACAGTTGGTCATTAGTTTTACATCATAGATGCGACAATCTCTCCCTGATAAAGCCAATTCAACATAGGAATTTTAACTTTGCATTGACATCCGACGATCTTATTGGTGACTCCTATTGCCCTAGTCTTTTATATTGCTGACAATCCTATTTGAGAAGATAAACGTGAAAACCATTTCGAGTATACAAACTGACACTTTTCTGAGATTCAAAACAAAACCCAAGACTATATAAGCATCTGCATCCCTGTGGGTTCAACATTTTACTATATTGCAAAGCATCAACACCGTGCACTTGTGGTAGTTTCGGGTTAAAATCTGGATGGAATACCTCCCTCGATTAACTTGTGTGACTTGTGGTCCGAAGGGAAGACTGGGTGCGGCTAGGTATTCTTGTGGTTGCACCCGAGCAATTGACCCCCTAAGCTTGATGCGTGAGTTAGGGGCTTGGTCCTTTGGCCTGCTTGCTCCCCATGTGTAACTTGGAGCTTGGAGCTTTGCAGAGGGCAGCTAGGGGGAAACTTGGTTACGTGCGAGCCTGAATCAAAGGATTTGCATGGCCGTCCTTGCTATGTGATTCTAGTTATATATCACATATATAGCCCTTTCATTCATGGGCATTTTGTGCATAATTTATATTTTTTGATCCATCGAAAGTAATGGCTAACCGCACGCGTGTCCCATGCCCACCAGGGATCGAACACTGGTCGTCCTTGGTGGGGAAACATGGATATACTGTTGAGCTAATGCTCGCTTGTATAATTTATATTCATTTCAACTACGGTACATGCATATTTGGAATATCATGAAATATTGAAGTATATCACTTATTTATGCATATAAAATTATTTTTATAGCTTACCTTCTCATATTTTTATAGTGAAGATTGTCCTCTCATGATTCCAACGACTATTTTTGCAAATTTTTCGGAGTTCAGTGGCATCTTCTATAACTTTTGGAAGAAAACTGATCAATAGGAAATCAAACGTATGATGGACTCAGACCAGATATCTGATGCTAGAGCTTCATCCATATGATACTTCACATCAGATGGCTAGCTATAGTCACCCAAATGGTGCACAAAACAGAGAGCTTGGAGATATTTACATGCTGTGCCACCAGACGGCCGAAGAAGTGGAGCCAGACGTATGGATGTCTATACAGCTGACATCCAGACACGCCAGACATCTGAGTGCTCCACATCAGACGGGTGATAACCCGTCTGCCCAGCTGAAGCACTAAGAAACTAGATGTCTGGATGGCCTTCACAAGACGTCTGATTTGCTCAACTTAAAGCTCGCTAAGTCAGAGCATCAGCCGTCTGGAGATCCTTCTCTAGACGTTTCTTCCATGCGATTTTTAGAGCGATTTCAGCCAAACCCAAAACTATTTTGAGCCGTTGATTCATGCGATCAACAACATATATTAGATGGGATTTAGGACAGTATAAATAGAGCTATTATGGCTTTAATTTCTTCATCTTTGGATGAACTAATAGATGGGGAACCCTTTGGAGCTAGGGGTTGGAGGAGCTCAAGAGGGGATTTGGGGATTGCTTCTACTTCCAAAATATCACAGATTTGATCTCGTTTTCCCTCGCTTGTGTATTTTCGTTTTATTGCATTTTGACATTGTATTGGATGATGAGTAAAAACATTTCCTTTCTTGTTATAATGACTTAGAACTTGCTTTGTATATGTTGTGGCTAATCTACGACATTGCGATTTGTGATTTCCATTGTCTATGGAAACGCTTAATGTTTAAGTCATTGAATCTATGGATCTTTGTATTGTATTGCATATGCATTACCCGTGAGGGGTACGATGAGGATGGTATGCCGCGAGGCACTACTTACATATAGTTACATTACCCGTGAGGGGTTTAAAAAGGATGATGCGTCACGAGGGGTTATTTACATGTGTACACAACCTGTCGAGAGATCCATGAATCACATGCCATGAGTCATTG
Organism: Scilla litardierei; assembly: GCA_030789695.1. NCBI lineage: Eukaryota > Viridiplantae > Streptophyta > Magnoliopsida > Asparagales > Asparagaceae > Scilla > Scilla litardierei. The sequence continues at coordinate 116,726,667 of CM061134.1, forward strand.
TCTACGTGCATAGTACCTGTCGAGGGGCCCTAATAGGGTGATGTGCCGTGAGGGATTATTTAGCGCAATAGAATATAAACCCATGAATCCAATGATTACTTAAGATGCCAAATCTCATTATGCTTGAATGTTAGACTTTCCAATCCTCATACCTTGGCCTAGATGTGAGATTGAGTTATAGAACACTCGTGCACACTCTGATAGGATGCACACGTGTCTTTGGAATCACAATAGCAATAACCCTAGGTGAACCTGCAACACATGGAAATCCTCCTATCTCCTTCACTCCATTTGACTAATCAACTTTAGTGACTCTTAGATCACAACCCACATTTACATATCCTACCATCCAATTTTGTAGCTTGAGATGCCACTTCTCTTACTATTATCCTTCCATAATTAATCGAACTTGTGAGATAGTAGAACGAATTGTCCCTGTGGAATATGAATTCAGACCAACCAGATCTTTTTTACTTCTTGATTTCCTGGGCTTGGGAGTAACACTATTTTGAGGTAAGCACGTTTTGGTGCCATTGCCAGACACAAGTTGTCTACAATTTTCATGTTTAATTGATTTTGAAAATTTTGGTTAGATTAGCCATCTCTTTAGTGTGGAATCTTTCAATTTATTTATTTTATACTTATTGAGTCATTTTATTTTCTTTAAAAATTAAAAATTAAAATTTTTTTTAAAATATGGATAAAGATGCATTTGGTTCAGACTTCATTTTGGGGTTGATCTAAGTCCTTCCGATCTTCCACTGTGCGAAGGAGGAGAACCCATGTTTACATTTACAAAAGTTTAAAAATAAATGCCGCACTTTTTTTATTGAGAGCACATGCATTGATAGACTATTTCTTAGGTATTTTCCATATTCTTTAAGAGATAACACTATATATTGGTTTAATTCTTTGCATCATAACTCATTATCTATTTGGTTATTTTTTGAGGCTAAGTTCTATAATACATTTCTCCCTCCTTTCTTAAGACATGCACATAGGCTGCAGGCTTTAAAGCAACATATATTGAGATTTGCTCAAACGGACGAAGAATTTTTCTTTTAGTCTTGTGGGGGGTTCAATGAATATTTGCTTGACTACACAAATCATGGATTCGGGGTGCACCATCTTCTTGAATTATTCTATGAGGGACTACAACTGCAGGTGCATGAATACTTAGAGATGATGAGTGATGGTGTATTCTTGGAAATGGAGCTAGAGGATGCCTGAAAATTCTTGGAGGACCTTGCAGAGCAGGAGCAGACTGTGCCATCTGGAGATCATTCACTTAGACATGAATTCGGTGGACAAGTCATTTTGAGGATGCCACCCAGTAGGTCTAGATCTAGCCTGATGAGAAATCTATGCGCTCTTTCAATGCCACCCTATGGAATATCAAGAGGAACCAAATGAGAGGGTGCAGTGGAGCAAAGTAAAGGAGAATGAGCATCAATATTTGGATGAGCAGGAGGAGATGGATGATAAGGTGAGTATTGACCATGCGAGTGACATGAAGCATTTCGATGTCAGCAGTGATGATGAGGTAGAGATGAGTGACGACGAGAGCGAGATCGATGATATTAATGAGCCCGAACCCTATCTTCCTTTAGATTCATCTCCCCAGTCTAAGGTGTATGAGTACATCGGGAGAACTGTTGCGGGCTTTTACTTTGGTGACGAGGAGGATGTGTGTGAGGGAGAGATCAGACATAACATGATGAAGCCCAAGCCATACATCCCTACCGACTCATTTAGCAGCTTCTATTTCTTCCACCTAAGGATGCGAACTGAGCCATCATTCATGAAATTTTTTAAGGGAGAGCTACAGAGCATGGGGAGGAATGTAGAGCATGTATACCCTGACGGTGAGGACAAGACGAAAGAAGGTGATTGCGAGATGATCTACATTAAGTCGGAGATATATTCTCCTCCAGATTTCTCTTTGCAGCCACTTTCCACTCCTCCATAGGCAGAACACCAAACTGAGTGTGACAACATATTTTAGTAAAGTTCCCATCAACCCATGCCCTTTAATTTTGAATCTCAATTTTCAATTCATTATACTTTAGATTCAAATTATTGTCATGTAGATTCAAATTCTTTTATTTACTATGACGACCTATTTTAGAATACTTTCATTGCATGGCTTGTAAACATCACATGGATTTACATAGATCGTTTCCCACAGGATAATGGAGTACTTTCTACGGAGATGCTGGGAGCTGTGTTGCTGGAATCCAAGGAATTCAGTGGAGGCTTAGCTCCAAAGCAACTGTCAGAGGAGCAAAAGGAGCTGATAGAGCAGGTACCTCCACCATTGGACATCCGGGATCCACCGTTTGATCACGGTGTGTTCTATCCAGTAGTGTACATAAATAAATAAAAATCTTTAAATTTTATTGCTTTAGTAGTATGTTTTACTTTTTCCATGTTTTGCATTGAATAATCCTATACTCTTTCAACATTGAGGACAACTTTTGTCTTTAATTTGGGGGAGAGTATTAGGTAATGTTAAATGTTTTTAGTTGTTTTTGCTTAGATTTTTTTAAAAAAAGATATATCACCAATCATGTTGCATGTATATTCTATTTTCCTCCAACATAGGATATATCACCAATCATGTTGCATGTGTATTCTATTTTCCTCCAACATAGCTTGTTGCCTAGTCTCTTGTGCACATTGTTATGGTTTTTTTGGAATATCTATGTTCAAAATTTTTACTGTGATTATGACATAATTTAGATGAGCTTTCCTTGAAATTTGGTATGATAATATGTCATTTATGATATAAGTGCAAAATCTTCATGATTTGAGTTTCGAAACAACTTAAGATAGTATGTATAAATTCATCAGCTGCAAGATTCATTAATAGGCAAATTGACTTGAATAGTTAGTTATCTTCATGGATTTGGCTATTAACTTTTGTTCAATCTAGTTCTGATGAATGAGTTTGATTGGCTAAATCATGGTTTAAAACTAATGAATAAAATGCATCATTCTTCCACATTTCGATGAGTAGCCGAGTCTTCATGCCTCAAGAAGCATTAGAGATTTGCATCGAACAAGTGGTATGGAAGAGAGCATAATAGAATAAATGAAACTTAGGTTGTTTGAGTTAGTAAGTCTGAGGGCCCTTCTTGATCCAATTCTATAAAATCGTCTGATTTGGGAGTCATTGACCCACACTCACTACATGGAACATTTTAAGCTTTCATACAAAAAGGAGAAAGAAAAAGAAAATAATGATAATTTATCTTGTCAAAACCCGTGAGTTAAGGAAAGATGACACATTTGTGAATGCCAACATGATTAGTGTGGGATCATGTGGATGGCAGACAACACTAGAAGTGTGGTTGAATAGAGTTGTCAAATAATATAAAATTTTTAAAGAAATAAAAACCTTCTACGAGTTGCCTAAGTCTCAAATCAGGTTGCCTCAATTTGTACTTAATCAACAATATAATATTCTTGAATATAAGATGCAACGAAAATAAAAGATTCAGGCGATAAGAGAGAGAGAGAGAGAGAGAGAGAGAGAGAGAGAGAGAAATATATATACATATATATATATATATCACATCGTAGGTACATGGAATTTTATCCTGGTTCGGCCCAACCTTGGCCTACGTCCAGTCCCCGACTCCATTCGAGATTTAATCCACTATATTGCAACATGCAATACAAGCAACTAGCTTCCATCGCTAAGAATTTCCAACACCTAGTTACAACCAACTAGGGTTTCCACGCAAACAACCTAGTTACAACCAACTAGGATTTCCAACACAACTTCCTTTATAACTCAGGAATTACAAAATCAAGTATTCTCTAAAGACTTGCAATAGATCTGAAAATGAAATACAAGAATTCCTATAAGCCAATAGTTTATAAGTTTAAAATGTGGCTTAAGAAAATTTAAAACTATTGATCAAATAAATGATATATATGAAACACGATTTGATCAAAAAGTTATCTTGAAAATTGTTTCTCTAAAATTAGCTCTTGGGCTTTAGAGATCAATAGTCAAGTATTTTAATCTTTAAAAAATATGAACTTTAAAAACTTGCACAAAGATTAAAAATAAAAGACTTGTATTTTGAATCTCAAAAGAAAGCGTTTAAGCTTGGTGATCAAAATGAACAAGTATTCAAAATAAAAGGCTAAATAAAATACTGAGAATTATCATCAAAAGAATTTAGCACACGAATTAAAAACAGTAGCCTTTTGAATTGAAGAATAGAAAATCAAGATTTGAGCACTTTGAGCAATAGAGAGATTTCTTAGATATTGAAAAATATTATTTTTAAAATTCTGAAATCCCATCTATTTATAGAGAAATAGTAGCACAAATTATGCTAAAAACAGCTTGAAATCGGCTCCAAAAGTCAACTACAACGGCTAGCTAACAGCTAGCAAAAAGCAAGGCAGATTTCCAAATCTGTCTTTAGTTGACCCAGATAGTCGGCTATCTCTTCTAGATAGGTGGCTATCTCTCCTAGATATGCGGCTATTTTATCAAATAGTCAGCTATTATTTTGACAGAGAGTTATGAGAAAATCCCTGACAAAAGTAGTCGGCTATCAGATTATAATAGTCGGCTATTATAGGATACTGGAGTTTTTATAATTAAAAATACTACAAAAATAATATATAAAAATTATATTAGTGAAATATATTAAGTAATATATTTTAAAATAATTTTTCAAAGAATTTTGCAAGTGTGTGTAAAATATACTTTTGCTTTTCACATTCTAAGTGTTTACTCACACTGACATACATCTAGTGTTAGGTATTGACTTTTCCTCACTTGGTTTTGATATGGGAAAACATAAATACTTGTGACAGATCCCCTCCATGTAGTTAATTCATTGCTTAATAAATTCATGAAGATCAAAGTGCAATGAATGACAATCAAATATCAATCAAAGCTCGTAGAGTCAATTAGGTGATCAGAGTTAAAGAAAGAATCTTCAAGAAGACTTCAAGTTCATTAAAGATAAATAAGAGAAGCAAAAAAATCAATGTAATCTTTTTATTCTATTGTTCCTTTCTCATTAGCATGTAGTCTTGAAGTAGAATATTCTTGGAGCACTCACCATTCACTCGATCTAGCATAGGAATCCATTAGAACTCATTTCCTAGGACTCTAACTTAAAATTCCCTAACATGTGCATTTTGGTCTTTTGACAGGAGACTGAAGATCAAATTACAGGTGCCTGTCTCTAGACAGTCGCCAGAGAATATTTCTACAGTCGTCTGTAATGCACATATTTTGACATGATATTATCGGCCTTTCATTCTTAACTTTCAACAGGTGACTGCTGTACAAAGTACATGAGCATGTCTAGTTCCTGGCACCTGACTTGTTAGTCAGTAGCCTGTATCAGCTTGACCTAATTTCCCAACTTTTGTCAAATTTTGCACTTGTGCACACAGACAACTGACTGTGGTTTTACAGTCGCCCGCCCATGGCACATGCGCCTGTTTATACTGATACAGTCGCCTATCCATCCCTTGCCCAGATCTTTCATTTTGGCAAGATTCAAACTTCTGCACACACATGCCTGACGAAGGTTTCTCAGGCGCATGTCCAACCTTTATCAGTCGCCTGCCCTTACTTCCCAGAATTCTTGAGTTTTGGTAACTTTCGCACTTTGCCACTCAGACGTCTGTCGAGGGTTTCTCAGGTGCTTGCTTGTTTTCAGGTACCTGTCTAACCTTCATCAGTCACCTATCCTACGTGGTAAGTTACCGTTTGAATTCTCACATACCCTCTAACACATTGCAGCAGGCGACTGTAGTTTCTTCATCTGTCGCATGTCCTGTGTGTAAAATCAATCCATTGGCTTTTCTTCGACGGATTTTGAGAGGGATTTTGGGTATTTTCTTTAGGGCTTTAAGAGAACTTATAAAAGGTTTTGCTACTGTTCCTTTGAGCAACTCTTAGACAATCTTGCATTCATCTCTCAAGCTCAAGTATTCAAGCTTTCATTTTATCATCCAAAGCCCTAAAATTCCAACTGTAATCTTGTCTTCCAACTAGAACCAAATCTGATCCTCTAGCTTTGGTGAAGAGAAGTGCAATGTCTATTCTCTCTTCTAGGAAGAGATCAACACACCCCTCACTTTGCTCCTTCAAGTTATACTTCAAGACATTGGTGATTTGTAAGTGTATATTTCAGATTTCATATAACTTTCTTTATTGGTTTTACTCTCGATTTGTGAGAGTGGTTTGCTTGATCCCAAGTTGTGGGATTCAAGGACGTCAATATTTTATTGATTACACTGGTAGGGTTGCTATAAGTGGGTTGAAAGGAAAACTCAAGCTAGGGTTTTAGCTTGAGTATCTGGGTGGTATCCCAGGTGGTAGGGACGTAGGATTACCAGGAACAAGTCTGGTTTGACTTGGGTAATCCGAACCCTTGAAACTTTTTGTATTTGCTTATTCTTATTGTTATTACATTATAATTTGGCATCTTTGTTGGTTAGGATTTTAATTAGGCGTTAACTCCTATTTAATTTTATAAACACTATTCAAACCACCTTCTAGTGTTTTTCTCATAACACGAGGTCCTTACAATTGGTATCAGAGCGTAAGGTTATAGCTATGGCATCTAATAACAACAAAAACGTTCCGCCACATACTTTCTACAACAATTATGATCGATACGGTGCTTCTTTCGTTTTTAAGGCCAATCTATGGTTCGTCCTCCGCGTTTCAATGACCCGAATTTCAGCTATTGGAAGTGCCGGATGGAGATGTTCCTTAGGAGTTCTTCTCTATGGAGAATCCTCTACAAGAAATATTTAGAGCCTATAGAAGAAGATTACGACAAATGGACACCCGTCGAGAAGTCTGCAGAGGTGAACAATGCAAGGCAATGAACGCTCTTCATTGTGCTTTGGAGCCCGATGAGTTCAATAAGATATGCACATGTAAGAGTGCACATCAAATTTGGAATCATCTCATCATCACCCACGAAGGGACCAACAAGGTAAAATTGTCGAAGTTATATGTTGCAGTGCAAAACTTTGATATGTGTCAATTGCAGGAAGCCGAGAACATTGCCTCAGTGTATGCTCACTTCACCGACATCACCAACGAGCTTGAAGCTCTTGGAAAGACATATACACAACAATAGAAGGTAAGGAAGATCATCATGTCTATGACCTCAAAATGGGAAAGAAGAACAATAGCAATTGAAGAGGTCAATGACATGAAAAGCTACACCGTGGTGAACCTCATCGGTAATCTCATGTCATATGAAGTGAGAAGGGAGAACCGATTGAAGATAAGGGGAATGATAAAGCTAACGTAGGCAAAGAAGAAAGCTATAGAGTTTAAAGATATTTCTTCATCCTTCAATAGTGATGAGTCCAGAGACGAGATGGATTTGGAATCAATGGCACACATGGCGAAGAAGTTCCAACGCTTCTTTCGCAAAGGTAAATTTCCATCCAAATCCAAATTCGCTTCCACTAACAATTCTTCTTCTCTTTGTTTTAAGTGCAACTAGTCGAGGCACATCAAGAAGGATTGCCCAATGCTAAAGAACAAGGAGAAGTGGAAAGCACCGAAGTGCCACAAGTCCGATAAATGCAAGAAGGATAGGAAGAAAGGACTCGTTGGCACTTTCGATGATTTGAGTGAGGATTCCTCAAGTGAATCCGAGGATGAGAAGGGTGCGAGTGCACACATATGATTCATGGTACACGAGGATACACTCTCCGATGAGAGCTCTAGTGAGAGTGATGAACCCGAGATAACTATGGATGAACTTAGAATATCTAATGAAGAATTATTTTCTAAGTATCTATCACTTATGCTTAAATATATTAATTATAAGGAGTTAAATGCTAATAAGTCATCCATGCCACCCATCACCAACAATGACACCATTGTTGAAACACTCACACTTGAGAAAGCTAATTTGGACACTTAAAATAGCTTGTTGAGAAATGAGGTTGAATCCCTCAAATATCAATTGGATAAGTTTCCATTGTGGATTGCAATAATCGTGAGATTGAAAATCTTCAATCTTAAAACACAAGTTTGGGTATTGAGAATGATTCTCTCAAAACCCAAGTGCACGAGCTTACCACACTTGTGTCCACCTTGGACAATAACAGTTCTTCTCTTGAGAAGAAATCTTAACTCATGTCCTTCCAAGTTAAACTATTTAACAATGGGAAAGGACAATTGGATGGGTTGCTTTTAAACTAATTTTCGATCATATATCGTGTTGGACTTGGTTATTCGGAAGCAAATGCATCCAAAATTTGCACCAACTATAGTGGTGTCACTATAGATTTTGTGAGGCCATCCTCCGGTGCATCCACTAGTGGTGATCATAACACCTTGGCTAGTAAACCTACCAAGAACGTCATCACTTCACACACTCCCTCTTTCGCAAAGAAACCCACCAAGCGTGAAAATCAAAAGAAGGGACGTGATTTCATGTACACCAACACACACCCACATAGGCACACTCCTACTTCACGTGTGAACACATATGATGTTTTTTATGCACCACACCCACGGACACGTGTAAACCCACACATGAGAAATACTCACGCACGTGCTCCTACACATTCATATGCTCATACACATCATCCTTATATGTATGCTCATCCATTTGCACCACATCATATTCATGCTCCTCATTTTTCATATGACCATTTTATGTCACATGCATATCCTCCTCCATTCTCATAAGCTAGATCACATGCACATAAATCTCATGCACCACATAGAAAACAAACTCATGTGCTTGCAACTAGGAAGAGGACTCCCAAACATACACTATTTGGGATCTGAAGGACACTAGCATTCATGATAGAAATGCTTATGTAAAATCTTATTTTAAAGATGTTGTAAATTGTGATAACTATGTTGGGAAGCCAAAGTCCACTTGGACTTGGTTTCCAAAGGGCTAATCCCCTTGGACCTAACAAGCTTGGGTACCACGAGTTTATGGTATACTATATAGGTACCCAAGAAAAAGAAAAAGAGCAAGAAAATCAAAATCAGCTCAAAGAAGAAATGATAGATTCTCGATAGTGATTGCTCTAAGCACATGACGGGAGATCCCTCGTTGCTTTCCGAAGTGACCTGCATCAAGAACGGTGCAATGGTGACCTTTGGAGGCGATGAAAAGAGAACCATCATTGGAGTAGGAAAAGTCGGTAATCCATCTAAACCTTTAATTAAAAATGTACATTTAGTAGATGGTTTAAATCACAACCTTATTTTCATAAGTTAACTTTGTGACAAAAGTTACAAGGTTAACTTTGGAGAGGGTATATATGTTGTATTTTTGATAATGATTCTAATGTTTTATTTTCCGGGATTAGACATAAAGATATTTATATTTTAAGTATGCCTCAATCTTTAGAACATTGCTTAGTTGCACATTCAAATGAACAACTATCATGGCACCGCCATTTTGGGCATGTTCATTTTAATCATCTTTATAAATTAGCTAAGAATGATTTAGTTAAAGGTTTTCCGAAAATATCTTAAAATAAGAAAAGCTTTTGTGATTCATGTCAACGTGGTAAACTCCGTAAATCGTCATTCAAACTTAAATATGACATTACTTCTAAAAGGCCCCTAGAACTTCTACATTTAGATTTATTTGGGCCTACTATAGTTGCATCTTTAGGAAAATGATCATTATGGATTAGTCATTGTGGATGACTTTTCTAGATTTACATGGATATTATTTTTAACTAATAAAAATGAAGCCTTTGAAGAGTTTACCAAATTTGCCAAGAAAACTCAAAATCTCTTAGGAAGCACCTAATCACTATTCGTAGTGATCATAGAGGGGAATTTAAGAATGAGCTTTCCGCTATATTTGTGATGAACACAGAATAACTCACAATTTCTTCTTTCCTTGTGTACCACCACAAAATGGTGTCGTTGAGAGAAAAAATAGGACACTTATTGAGTGTGCACGCACCTTGCTCCATGATAGTCATCTTGAACTTCAATCTTGGGCGGAGGCGGTGCACACGACATGTTATGTGCTCAGTAGGATCCTAGTGAGGCCATGTACAAACAAAACTTATTTTGAACTATTTTTTTATAAAAATATTCAAGTTAAATATTTTCGAGTTTTTGGTTCAAAATGTTTTATTAAGAACACATTTGGTAACTTTGATAAGTTTGAGCCAAGATCCGATGAATGGATTTTTGTTAGATATTCCACACGTAGCAAAGCCTACCGGATATATAACAAGAACACTTCATTGGTTGAGGAATCACTTCACATTTCTTTTATTAAAGATTTTGATTTACCTCATGATGATGATGATAGTTTAAATGTTTTATGTGACTCTATTAGTAATGTTAAACTTGATGATGTTATTGAGACTAACAATACTAATGAAGATGTTGAGATTGTCCCTAGTGATCCAGGTATTCCCAAAGCTTATCCAACCATTCGTGACCACCAAAATGACCAAATTATTGGAGATGTTAGAGTGGGTGTCCGGACAAGGTCAAGCTTTGATGAATTCTCTCATTGTGCCTTTTTCTCCATAATTGAGCCAAAGAACATCCAAGAAGCATATGAAGATAGCTCTTGGATCGTGGCAATGGAAGAGGAACTCATCCAATTCGAAAGGAATGAAGTTTGGGAACTAGTCCCTCTACCAAGTAGACATCAAGTCCTTGGGACTAAATGGATTTTCAAGAACAAGATGGACGAGAATGAAGTCGTCACAAGGAACAAAGCAAGGTTAGTAGCTCAAGGCTACCAGCCAGAAGAAGGTATTGCTTTCGAAGAATCTTTTACTAGGGTAGCTAGATTAGAAGCTATTAGATTGTCATTATCTTTTGCATCTCATAAGAATTTTAAATTATTTCAAATGGATGTTAAAAGTGTATTTTAAATGGTTTTGTTAGTGAAGAAGTTTATGGCTCTCAACCATCCGATTTTATACATGAAAAATTTCCAAATCATGTTTTCAAACTTAAGAAATTTTTATATGGGTTGAGACAAGCTCCTAGAGCTTGGTATAATCGCCTTATGAACTTTCTTTTTGATTTAGGATTTAAAATGAGTGAAGTTGATTCTACTCTTTTCACTAAATATTATGAAAATGACATCATTCTTATTCAAGTCTATGTATATGATATTATTTTGGGATTTACTAACTATGATCTTTGCCAAGAATTCTCTAAGTCAATGAAGGATGAATTTGAGATGAGCCATATGGGTGAGCTCAACTACTTTCTAGGACTTCAAATTCGGCAAATGAAGGATGTCATCTTCATACACCAATCCAAGTACACCGGGGAGTTAATCAAGCGATTTAGGATGGAATCGTCTTCTAGCAAGAGAACTCCCATGAGTACGACTACACATCTTCACAAGGACGAAAACGGAAAAGATGTAGACATTCGTCTATATCGAGGTATGAAGGTAGCTTACTTTATTTAACCGCAAGTAGGCCATATATATCATGTTTTTCATTGTTTATGTGCTTGATATCAAGCACGACCTAAGGAATCACATTTGATTGCGGTTAAACGAATTTTTCGTTATCTCAATCAAACACTAGATTATGGATTACTTTATCCAAAATCAAGCACTTATGAGTTAATCTCATATAGTGATGCCGATTTTATCGGATGCAAATCCTGTAGTAAGAGTGCTAGTGGCACTTGCCATTTTCTAGGAAATTCCATTGGTTCTTGGTTTTCCAAGAAGGAAAACTCAGTATCAATGTCCATGACCGAAGCAGAATATATTGTCCTTGGTCTTGCTTGTGCACAAGTCCTTTGGATGAGACACACTCTTAAAGACTATGATATTAATTGTGATACTTTACATATCATGGTTGATAACCAAAGTGCAATTTGTCTCTCCAAAAATCCAGTACATCACTCCCGTACCGAACACATAGATGTAAGACACCATTTTATTATTGTTCATGTAGCTAAGAAGGACATCATCTTAGAGTACATTGAAACCCAAAAACAAATAACCAGCAATTTCACAAAACCTCTAAAAGAAGGTTCTTTTATGACGTTGCGTGGAGAATTAGGGATTATGGGTGAATCTGAAATCTAGGACTTCATTTTCATGTGTTATTTCTTGTTATAAGCTCATTTGATCATTTTCATATCTCATGTTTATTGTGTCTATTTTTCTCCATATGTTTTATATGAGATTTATTGGAGATTTTGATGAAGTTATGATTGGATTGATATCATTGATATGTGTATTAGTTTATATGTTTTTGATGATGTTTTGATGTTGTAAGAGTGTTTAGAGTATATGTTTAAGGGTGAGAGGACTCTATATTTAATTTGCCTCATTTCTGGAATTTGGAAGCAGGACAGGCGCTTGTGAAACCTTCACCAGGCGCATGCCCATTCGCTAATATATTTTAATCTTTAGAACCAGGACATGCACCTACCCATTCTGCTTAAGGCCCATACCCAACCCTAGATTATTCTATACTTTTTTGCATCTCCCAGTTAGGCGACTGATGTACATGATCCAGGCGCCTGGCTGTCACCCAGGCGACTGAAATTTTGGCATCACGTGCCTGCTGTAGCTCTTGAGAAATTTTCTCCCAAATTATCACTCTGTTTAATTTCGAATAGGCCCCTGTAGGTCATTTCACAAGTGCCTGTCCATCGACAGGCGGCTGTGATTTCTTCTACATGCGCTTGTCCCTATTCTAAGCCATTTTTTTATTTAGGGCTTGCCAGGCGCCTGTCCCTATTCTAAGCCATTTTTTATTTAGGGCTTGCCAGGCGACTGCACCTTGTGAATCAGTCCCCTGTTCGAACTGATTAGCGGTTTGTAATATTGATCTTAGCCATTCATTTTGATCCAACGGATGTGATCATCTCTCTCTTCCCCTATAACCGTCGATCGTGGGTTATTCTCTCACTCCTCCGATTTGAGAGCCCCTGGTCTCTTGTTCTTCCTCTCGACTTCTCCTCTGGTTCATTCTACCATCGATTGAATAACTAAGGCCTCCTCCTCCATTCAGTCTACCTCCATCGAGTCTTCATTCTCCTCCTCCATCATCTAAGTATAACTATTTCGACTCACTTCATTTAATTGCATGACATAGTTTCGATTCCTTGTCTAGATTCATGGCACCCGAATTTTCCACCTCCAAAGGCAAATTCCTTTCCCTAAAGAAGGCTAGGGAGCCTAGGATTAGGGCTCCCAAGGTAGCTCTGACTAAAGCTCGTATGAAACAGGCTCGGTCACCATCTCCTCCACCTGTTTTCACTATTCCCTCTAATTCCGAGGAATCAGAGGTATGTGAATCTGAGCCTGAACCTGAGCCGTTTCATTACAATCGCAAACAACCCCGCATGCATCTACTCAACCCCAGCTTCAGCCCTTTACTATACTCCCTGCCGAACCCCAGGCTCATACTGACATTCTCCATGCTCATGAGCAACCCACAAATCCTGAAGCCCAAGCTAACCCTGAACATCCTCCTTCAGCTTCTACATCGTTTATCCTAACTTGTCATGACGAAAAGTGCTTAGGGAAATACAATGCTTTGATCAATGTCAAGCTTTTGAAGGATCGTTTCATCTCATATCCTGCCTTTCAAGCTGAAAACCTATCACAGCACCTGACCACAACCAAATTGGTCGATATTTTTTACTATTCAGCTGCTAATTCCCTTAAGCCTTATCCCATGTTTGTCAAGCTATTTTATGCTAACCACATTCGCGGTTAGTATAACAATACATGGATTCTTGATACAGTGGTTCAGGGGACGTAGATCAAGCTTGACCCCAAGCTATTAGGATCCATTCTTAGCATTCCCTATACTAGATCTCTACCTGCTGACATTTCCATCTCCAAGGTTTTAGACCTTGATCAGGTCGTCCTCCAGGACATGTTCACTGTCATCCCTCCTATTCTCACATCTGGGGTGAAGACATCCATGTTCTCCAAACATGTGTGGACAGTCCACCATGTTGTCAAGTCCAATATCCTTCCAAAATCTGGGTCATCTGATCAGCCTTCCAATGACATCCTTAAGTGCATGTATGCTATCTTCTCTGGGATGGAGGTGAACTAGGCTGATGTCATTGTTCATAGGATGGACCATGTAGAGATCACCTCCACCATATCACACCTGTTGGGAAATCTAGTCCTACCCTAAATGGTTTTGGTGATGATCACACCGAATGTTGTGTGTACTAATTATTTTGCTTCAGTGTGTAACTTATGCAACAAGCTAATCGAAGCTCGAAGCATATTTCGAGAATAAGAACTATAACTACACACATATAAAATGAAGATGGATTGAGCTCACATTCCACTCCTACTGTCTGAAGCTTTAGTTTAAGCACAAGAGAAGCTGAAGCTCTTGCTCAAGAGCATCCTGAAGCTGAAGCCTGAAGCTCGAAGATGAAGCTCAAAGGCTGTGCTCAAGCTCAAGCTATAAAGGAGCTCAAATTCAAGTGAAGCCTATGCAACTAGCTCAAGATCAACCATGGCGTCAAGTTCTTCATAGAGTTTAGTGTGTGAGTTGTTTTTCATTTTCTTAGAATATTGTCAAAGCCAAGTTAGAATAGCTACACACACCAATTTTTTTTGAAAATGGTTTTAATTCATGGTATTATTATATAAACTTAATTTCATAGATATGAGAGACAAACTTCTTGAGAAAATCACTTATCAAGAAGGAGTCGACTACCAAAACACCCAGGGAGTCGACTACCTATCAGTGGCAATTTCTCAGAAACTGCTCTAGGAGTCGACTACCAAGCTTGGTAGTCGACTACCAGCTGTCGACGGCCAGATTCATTGAATCTGTTTTGTAGCCGTTATTTGGGCAAAAGTCAAAAGTTTTCAAAATGATTTGAATTCCTTTTTGGCCCTATAAATAGAGAGCTAATGTAGCCTTTTCTAATACCAATTATTCTTTAAGGAAAATTCAAATTCTCTCAAGCATTCAAGCTCTCCAAAATTTCATTGCACTCAAGTTTTCGTAGCCAACAGATTTTTAAAATTTGATCTTATTCTTGTGCTTATATTTCTAGCTTATTTAATATCATTTTATTTGGTTATTACAAGTTGTTTTTCAAAATCATTCTTACTTTATTTTGAATATTCTTAAAAGTATTTTAAAGTAACAAAGTTTCTTGATCACATTTAATCAACTAATATTCTTTGTGTGATCAAAGAAGATTTATTTTTCTTTAGCCGCATAGAGCATAATTGTACATTCTTCTTGGCTATAGAATTATTGGGTGTAAATACAATCTCCATAAATTCATTGTGGTGTATTGGATCTGATCTTACTTTAAGTCCCTTAGAGATAAGGGTGTTGGAAATCCTAGCTAAGGCTAGGTTGTGGTGTTGTAAATCCTAGTTGAGACTGGGTGGTTGGAAATCCTAGTGGAGGAGCTAGGTCATTGGAAATCCTGGCAAGTGAAGCTATGTAATTGTATTGCTAAGACAATAGTGGATTTAATCTCGATCTTTGATGGTCGGGGACTGGATGTACCAAAGTGGGGAACCAATATAAAATCTCTTGGCTCTCTGTGTGAATTATCTGTGATTGTCTCTTGTCATTTACTTTATGATAGCTTGTTTATTGTTTACGTATATGCCATTTGCAATCTCTTGTTAATCTATTCTTGCATATCTTCTTGCTTATTTTCTTTGTTATAACAAGTCTTTATTTCATTCAGTTGTGAGATCCATTCTATTATTGTTACTCTTTTGATCTTCATTATTGGTATACCATCTTATCTTTATTTGGAGATCATCATGTTGATTAAGGACCAAGCGTAGATCACTCTACTTGTTTATTTAGGCAACATTGGAAGTGAAGTTATTCTTTGTGTTGTTCATTTTTAAAAAAGTTATTATTCATACAACACTATTCAACCCCCCTTCTAGTGTTGTTTGCCATCCACATGATCCAACACTTGGTATCAGAGCAGGATTAAGGCGATGCCATCAACAACGTTCTTTCCTCCCAGATGTAGCATTCATACTCCACCAACTTTTGACAGCACCTATATTCCCAATGGAGAAGAAGGATGGAGATCTTTTGGAGGCACACGATCTAAAGTATGCATGATTTCTTAGATAAGCATATCAAATTCCAACCACTGCTCAAACTCAATGGAATCCAGATCAAGAGAAAGCCTACTTCAAAAACATAAAGGCAATGTATCTAATTTATTTTGGTTTAACTAATGGGATGCTAGATCTTGTAGAAGAGGCAGACACCACATATCAAATACTCAATATATTGGAAGAAAGATTCGAATCAAGTTCTAAACCAATCCGAACACCCATGGAAACAACCCAATCAAACGATGAGATCTTTAGGAAAGAAATATGCATGATGTCTCGTCAGGACAATAAGGATGAGGTTTGTGAATCTAGTTCTGAAGATGAAAATGATTTCGACATTGCTAGTGCATATGAAAATTTGTATAGAGAATACGAAAGAGTGAAAAAGAAATACAAAAGTCAAGATAATAAGTAAAATGTTTTGCATGATGAACACGACAATCTTAAGAGCAAATTTGATTCTCTTGCTAGTGAGTATGATTAAATAAAATATCATTGTAATATTAATAATGCTTGTGAAGATTTGAGAATTAAATATGATAAATTAGCTTGTGATCATGATGTTCTAAAAATGAACATGCTTTATATGTCTCTATTTTAAGTGATAAGTTCAATATGCTTACCAATGACATTGTTTTAAGTAAGCTCAAATATGAGGAAATTGTTCTAAGACTTGAAAAAAGTTTAGAACAAACCAACTGTGAAAACTACTTTATCTTGTATGCATGCATCTACTTCAAGAAATAATTTTGTTCACAATGTTGTGCATAAAGATGCAAAAAGATATGCTTTTATGTATGTCAAGAATAATAAACACAATGTACATCATGATAAGAATACTTCTCATTACAATATTGTACATCACAATTATGTTGCACATACAACATACCATATACATGATTCTAAAAGATTTGTTAGAAATAATGTTATATGGGTACCAAAACATTTGATTGTGTTTATGTTTATGTTTGCAACATGTTTAAAAGTATGCATAGGAAATCAAATTCAAATCGAATTTGGGTTCCTAATAAGTGATTCTTACATGTATACATCTTTAGGGTATCCATGTGCGTCATGAACACCATTTTCATACCCAATGGTTAGGGTTGAACATAAAATATTGAAATTATGTCTAACAACTTGGACCCAATCATTAGTGGGTACCAAATATATTTAGCTACTTTCTTTCAGGACAAATGGATAATGGACAACGGATGCTCCGTACACATGACCTGGAATGCAAAATTGCTGAGCGCTTTAAATATGATTGATGGAGGAACCGTAACTTTCAGTGAGAACAATAAAGGAAAATTATTGGCATCGGTAATATCGACGACTCTTCAAAACCTCTTATCAAAGATGTTGGTTTGGTAAGCAGGCTAAAACATAACTTAATAAGCATAAGTCAATTGTGTGATGAAGGTTTAAAAATTATTTTCACATTAGATGCTTGCTTAGTTTATGATAATGATATGAAGAACATTGTTGTTAAAGGTAAGCGAGTATAAAGTATCTATGTGCTAAGCTTAAATGATTATGATTCAAATGTATGTTTAATTGTTTCAACAAATGACCCATTGCTATGGCATAGACGTTTTGGTCATGTAAACATCAAAAACATGATTAAGATATCTAGAAAAGAGTTGGTGCATGGTCTTCCAAAATTAAATTTTAAATTGGACAAAATGTGTGACTCATGCCAACTTGGCAAAATGCACAAAAGCACATTTAAGAGTATTGGCGCTCTCAGCTCGAAAAGTGTAACGGCTGGTACTCACTATTCGTTAAATGGCTGTGCGTATAGCAATTTCAGGTACCTGATTGGTTTTGTTGCTTTGTGTGTGAGTCGTGTCGTTGAGTTGATAGGGCCGTAGCACCTTGGTTGTATCTTTAGCAAGCCACCCCCGATGTGTGCCCAGCTTGGGATTACTGTCGCTTTTGGACACCGTATCCTTTATACACTTTACGTGCACGTAGCCTTGTACGTGCACGTATTTATTTTAGACTTTGTCTGTACCCGAACCATATGGTGTGATTTGCCGTTATGACCCTCTCTAAGAGTATTAAAATTGTGGAGTTAATTGGGAACTTCATTTCACGGGTCGTTCTCCCACGATTTGATCATATTTGAAGATACGTCGCGATTTTCACTTTTGTCGTGAGGCCTTTCTATTTTTAATTTCGTTTGTCGTCGTCAAAATTGTGATCTGTCTTCTCTGTCTTCTTTCTCTCGTCGCCCCGGTCACCCCAGTATTTATTTCACAATTTTTGGGCTTCGTTTAATCTACTTTCACTCTTTGCCCAACCTAATAAATAGTTAACCCTAAGTTTATATGTATAACACACTAATCATTTTATTTATATGTATATCTTAATCCCCTTACTTAGCCTAGCTCACTCCTTGCCTTGACCGCACCCATGTGAGGAGAGAGATGGTGTGACATCTATATTTTTATATTAATAATAACAAATTCTTGTATAAAATCAACCCTAACTTTTAACCTAAACATCTAGCCTTTATACCTAGCTTAGACCCCTCACGTGTTGCTATCAGCCCCATCCTATAAAATAAGTCATAGGGTTTTATCATCACCCAACGAAACAAGCAGCCGTCGCCTCCATATCTCGCAAGCAACCAACCCCGAGCGCCGATCTCTACTTTTTCCTCCGACCTCCAAGCCTCGCCAGACTTTCCCCACCGTTCGACCTACCCCCGTTCGACTCCCATCGCCGGTAGCACGGCCCGATGCTCCGCTCGACCCCCAGGTGCAGCAGTGCCGCTCCTTGCTCGGCTGTCACGACGACAGCTCCACCGGGGCCGTAGGTAGCTATGCAGCGTCGCCCGATCACTGCCTCGCCGTCGCCCGCACAGTAGACCACCACCGTTGAACCCCTATGCGCCACCCCATAGTGCTGCAGCACCGCTCGGCGCTTTCCGTAGGCTGCCGGATCTCTCCAGCTACAGCGCAGCCGCGCCCAAGCATGACGGCAGCGCCTTCAGGCGCAGACAGCGGCTGCCGCTCCCCTCACGCGGTGGCTGTCACAGCAGGCCTTCCCCTCGCCGACCTGACGCCCCCTCAGTCCCGACTCCGACCAAACACCACCGAAAACCGCCATCATCAGTTCCCTAGCGCTGAAACCAGCATCACCAGTCCCGGTTCGCGTAGATCAGGCCTTCGACGCGCGCAACGACTTCCCATGGCCGCAGCATCGCACATCAGCCTCCCCTAGCCGCTGTCCTCTCGCATCATCTATCGGTTAGTGATCATTCGCTATTATCCTTAATTTCAGTTTGCAATTTGTGGTTGGACAGCGATAATACACAACCTTGGACCTAATAATATTGATGTTGGCACGCTAAGGATGGGTTGATGACTCGTACGCGAAATCTCCTAGCAACTGTTAGTTTTGCTTGCTAGGAATAACGTCACAAACATTTTTATAACTTGTTAGTTAACCCTAGTTAACAATTAGTAACTTAATGAAATAGTGTTTGCATGCTAGTTTTCTTAATAGACAATGTTTAGCTAACGGACGTAATATATTGATGATAACAAGATTGTTAGTAGGGCTGATAACTTGTTTACACAATTTCTGGTTAACGTGTTAGCCTAGGCTGCTAGTTTTAATTGTTGTGTATTTTTGTACTAGCTACGTGACACATTTATAATGTTAGTAATTCAGCGTTCATTAGTATTGATGTGTTACCCATCTTAGGATAGAAAACTTAATTAAATTCGGATCATTAGACATTTTAGAGTTGACTAATAATTTTAGTCCGTAGTTACGAACTTATTCGTGCACGTGTTTTATTACAGAGTATCCGTCGTTCCGTACCGTTCACACTACCGGGATTCAACCCCTGACGTCGCTACCCGACGTCAGAGTAGCTCTCGTGTCGTGATGAGATAAGTCTCTCTCCGTAAGAACCCACACTGCTTGTTAACAAGAGAAAAACTGTAATTTTATTGTGTTGGTTAATTCACTAATTGAAGATAATGAATACGGGACTGTAGGTTGGTGTGACGATTGGTGTTTGGGCATGTAGGCAGAACTGGACTCCTTGATCTTGTGACTATCAGCACGTCCCTTTCAGGCAAGTGAAACTTGCCAACTTTTGCTTAGGGCCATGTTTTTAGGCCACTTCTGTCACGCCCCGCTTCCCAAAAATATGGAGGCGAAGCGTGAGAAGGTCCGCTCAGACTTGAAGCTACGAAGCTGCAAGTCCGATAAGCGTCAATCAAATTTAAAACTGCAGGTCCTTGCAATGCGAACGAAGCAAAGATAATAATAATGAAATGAGACAAAAGAGATATCTCAGAATATCCATAAAATAAGTTTCAACATCACAGAAAAAGCCACCAGGCTAAAAAGAAAAAAGACTAAAGGCCCAAACATGGCCAACAAAAGTACAACGTACAGAGAAAAGGTGCCACGCACCGACAACTAACAACAAAACCTAAAACAAAAGAAAGCTCAGCAAAGGTCACCGGTGTCCACAAAACTCCTCCTAGGCAGACATGGACTCAGCCTCAGCGTCAGCAAAGCCCCACGTACTCAGCAACGGTCTCTGGCTCAGGGTCTAACATGTGACACCCAAAAGAGCAAGGGGCACATGTCAGCAAGTCTGGAAGACTTGTGCAAGGAAACTGAAAGTAGGTGAAAGTAAAGCAACCTAGCAGTTCTAGCATGATGCAATGACATGGCAGTTAAAGTTATGAGTGCAGCAGGAAAGGAAAAACAGCAAGTAAACTAGCATGGCATGGCAAGTGTGGCAAGATTATAAACATTTACAAGGATTTCTCTAGTTACGTTTTCATGTCATGTGCAGAGTTTATGCCTTACAGCTGAAATGACTCTCTTTCACACTGAGTGGCCGCTTAACTCCGCCCCAAACCCAGAGTTTACGCCTTACAACTGCAGTTGCTGATCAGGCAGACTCCCAGCTGATTGGCCGCTTAACTCTTACCCCTCCCACGTGTATCGAGCCAGGGCCTTACCCCCGAACGGTAATGCTCGCTTCTGGATCACGAGCCAGGAAGTGTTTTTCATGATGGCATAGGGGTGCACCTAGCCCTGGACAAGCAAGTACAAGTATGTAGCGTGTGCTACGAATGCAATATTCAATGCATGGATGACATGTAAGATGCAATGCATGGCAGTTAAAAGTGCGTACAGATAAGGAAAGTTAACGTGACAGTTTAGTATGCATGAACAACAAGTTTAAAGGGTTGGATCTAGCTTCGTTGTCAAGCTAGATCAATTAGGTGACGGATCTAGTTTCGTTGTCAAACTAGATCAAGTAGGCGTCTAGCCAGCTATCATTTCACTGACTAGTCTCTTTTACGCTAGGAACAAGGAAGTGGCCTAAAAACATGGCCCTACACAAGAGTTGGCAAGTTTCACTTGCCTGCAAGTATGACGTCTGAGCACACCGTCCAATGAGTCCAAAATCACAATTATCCTACGTGCACAAGTCCACCGGCCTACAGTCCCATATTATTAATCTTTGATTAGTGAGTTACAAAAACAATCAGAGGCTACCAAGTTTTAGTTGATTAACAGGCGAGTGGTGATTCCTACAGGGCAGATCTTACCTCAACACGACGCGAGAGCTACACTGGCGTCGAGTAGCGACGCCAGGGGTAGGATTCCAGTAGCGCGTATGGTAACGGGACGACGATTAGACGATACGACGTGTTTCTGGGTGACTCGACGATCGTGAATTTATCTGCGTCAACACAGTCGTGATATTAGGCTAGGAGTTGACCAATGAAATAACATACGACTAGCTAGTAAAGTTGTTACATATATCATATATATTTATACCAGATACAGTGTAACAAACAATTAATCAACCTTGGGTATTATGATATATATATACAGTGACACCAACCTATCTCCTATATATAATATAGCCCACAACTACAATGCCAGCACTTCAACACGTAACCAAGTGTATAGGAGAACTGATATGTATCTGACTTCAAAGTAACACTAATAACATATAACGTTTTTAAAACGTAAATGATGTAAGTTATCATCTCACCGTTTGCTTGCAGGTGGGGGCGACCTCTTGCGGCAACGACGTCACGCGGCGACGGGGGTTTGGGATCGAAGAGGCATCGGAGAAGCCGTCGGGGGTGTCGGATGCGCGGGGCGGCGCCACCGTGCGCTGCTGCGAAACGCAGCAGCTGATGGCGATTTGCAGCTGTCGCTGTAGCGGATTCCGGCGCCTAGACGGCGGGGGACGGCGCCAGTGACCGGTGGAGGCTGGTGAGAGGGTCCGGTGATCGGTGGTGGCCGCCGTGCGTTGAGCTAGGTCGGAGGGCGCAGGGGTTTGTGTTGCGTACGGGGAGATGCGGCGCAGCAGCGAGAAAACAGCGCACAGCTGCGGCGGGGCGGAGCACTGGCCGGCGGCGGAGGGCGAGATCCACGGAGAAGGCCGGAGATGAGGGCGACGATGGGTTTAGGGTTGGAGAGAAGTTCGAACGCGAGGGTTTACGTGATGCGCGGAGCTCCGTGTGAGAAGAAGTAAGGCGTTGCGAGAAGGCTGGGAGAAAAAGAACGGAGGCGGTGCTTGGTTTCTCGTGGGATGAAAGCAAAACCCTAGGGTATCATTTAATAGGGGGTGGTCATGGGTCACGTGGATGCCTAGGTCTTAGGTGGTTCGGATTGCTATTAACAATGAAATAAAACTAAGGCCCTGGGTATGTGTGGTCAAGGGGAAAAATGTGAGCTAGGATTCACAGTTTATTATGATGTGATATCCTGTTATAACAAAATAATTAGAGGTTTAGTCATATGAGAATTAGGATTAAAAGAAATAATTGGTTGGGGAAACAGTGATAACGGGTTAGACAGAGCCCTAAAATTGTGAAATAAATACTGGGGTGACCGGGACGACGAGAGAAAGAAGGCAGAGTAGACGGATCCCAATTTCGACGACGAGAAACGAAATTAAAAATAGAAACGTCTCCCGTCAACAGTGAAAATCGCCACGTCTCATCGAATAAGTTTAAATTGTGGAAAAACGACTCGAGAAACGTCGTTCCAAATTAGTGCCACTATTTAATACTCTCAGAGACGTTCACAACGGCATATCACACGAAAGTGTTCACAAACAAACAAAGTCAATAAACACGTGCACGGCCAAAAGCACGTGCACGAACAACGTACGACGAAAAGTGGTCATTACATCCTCCCCACCTTAGAATAAAGTCCTTCCTCGGACTTTCTAATATATCTAGTCGATCTAATAACTACCCCAATCAAGTCACATTATATTTCAAACCAGGTATAGTCATTACAGGTGCTCATATACGCACTAGGTAGTCAAACATTAACACTACCAACACGTATATATATACATTCACATACGTATACACTTATACCTATTATAGTCAGTCAAATTCACACATGTATTTCAATCATATATATATATATATATATATATATATATATATATATATATATATATATATAAACATACATCCCTTATATAACCACTACCTAGTATAAAACAATAGTTCAGATACTCACATAAGGATAGTCTCACACTTAGCAAATACAATCATTGCTCTACCTATATGTAGCTACATATGCACAAACAATCATGGGTATACAACTCCCTAATATTCATCCAATACCAAACATCTCAACACATGTAGTCACACCATACCATTTTAAATCAAGCTTCACTATATTTAATATACATTCACCACTACTATAGTTTCGTAATATATAGTCATTCAAATGCATGCAAATAGTTCACCATATATTTTCATCACATACGGTCCTATAACTGTATTTACGACACGCCACATATACCATAGTCATCAATACCTATAACTAAGCACATACTTACTCATGCATGGTGCACACCCATACACGCTAACATTTCATTCATATATATACCAATCACACCATTATATACTTAGCACAACTACGCGCCTAGTTTAGCTAGCACGCATATGTTCACACAAGCAAGTCCTTAGTAAATAACTATACCACAAGACCAACACCTATAACTATATACTGGTATAGCGACCCACAATCATGTGCGTAGCACAACCAGGCACAAACACTCCCATCACTATACATACATCAAACATCACTATATGCAACTACAGACATGCATAACAATATACTTAGAGTATACCCACTCAAGCTTGAGTGAGACTCAACACACATATCAGAATATTCTACATATGTAACACGACATTTATACCTATACTATACCACCCCAATATATATCTACCAATACAGCCATATGCATACCATAAGTCAATCACACTTAATATTTAGTCAGGCAATACTCACATAGTTAAATCAATTTATATACCATAATAATAATAATACAGACATCAGCACTCGTATATCTATAATACTCTCCCTAATACATGCATACGTATTCATCATATAGTCACACACGTGTAACATATATATATATATATATATATATATATATATATATATATATATATATATATATATATATATATATATATATATATATTCACACCATAGCCTGCTGCCTATAATTAGTATAATAATACACCTATACATACAAAATTAAGATGTGCAATAGTCGTGTATACCTCACGATATGCACGCTTGCAACATCCCGCAAAAGCAAGCAATACCAATCAAAATTATAATCTACTATCATATGCATATCACCTATATACTCAGGCAACAAAACATAACTACTTACGTCTAAACACTATATATTTCTACCTACGAGCACATACTCATACGTACTAACATATGGGTCACTCAATAGGCCTACTTACGTAACTATACGTACGCTTATTATCATCACACCTAGCATATACATAGTTTCACCAACCATTTTATTTCAACCATTATAAGTATTCTCTAATTGCATACACTCCATTAGACATTCCAACGCTAACTCTTATATACACAGGCATCCCTAGTATAGTATAGCTATCCACACAAAATCTATAACTACTAACACACAGCAACTTCATAATATCACGAATAACTTCGAGTATATATATATATATATATATATATATATATATATATATATATATATATATATATATATATATATATATATATATATATATTACACAATAGGCCAGCATCAGTATACTATGGGGTTATACTCATTTAACCCACGTACACAACTTAGGTATGTGCACAACGACTACCTCAAAAGGTCCAAGGTCTACTAACCACTTAGAGTTGACACAGACATTGATGGGCACTTAAGCCTAAGCAATAGAGGGAGGTCGAAAGCGTGACGAGGGAAGGATCGATATAAGACGAATACAAGGAGACGGCTTGGTTAGACGAAACATTGACTCAAAGGTGATGTTTAGGTTGAGGGAAAAGGGAGATGTAGTGATGCTTATATAGGAGGGGGAAAAGAAATAGGGTGAATAGCATAATCTAAAATACGTGGAGTTTGAAAACTGTTGTACTTCAAAAGTTGAAATCCCAGTTTGAAAAGAAATATTTGGAGATCGATAAAACGAGTTGTTCAAAATAAATTTGAGTCGAACATTCATAATAAGAGGAAATGGTCTATTGGAAAAAAAATCATTATAAAAGGAAGTAAAATCATTTACACGAATATTAAGGACGTAGTTTATAAAATTTTTATACGTCAGTAATTTAATATAAAGTTGTCAAAAGTTTTTGAAAGTCAAAGAATAGAATCAAGCAACGGAAGAATTTAAAAATCAGGTTAAATGCTTTCAAAACTTTTAGGCTATGGAAAATCAATATTGAAACTTCTTTTAGAGAAATCAGGATTTGCCAAAAATGAAAAACTGATTTACACAAGGTTCTTAATATACGAGCACAACAAGTCTGGCACGGATATAAAAATAATTGAAAGTATGTATGGTGCACGGAAAAATAATAATAACTTAGTATAAGGATTATCAAGATCGAATAGCAAGTCTTTAAAATCAAATCACGGAGGGTCTAAATCAGGAAGTGGTTATGAAAATAGTAATTTTGCAAAAATCTGAAATAGCGAGAACGACGAGCAAAACCAACTTGCTGAAAGCTGAAATTCCATGTGTCTTGAAAGTAGATTAAAGTAAACACGTCGTATCATTCGTATGACATAAATAAGAAGGAAAATCATAAATCGAATAGGGCAAAATAAAAGTACGGTCCAGAATAAAATTAATATATGAGGGGACAACACACTTACATAGGTGCGAAAAATATAAGCTGGAAAATATTATAAGCTAGAGTTCAAAATTTCGACAAACGTTTTAAAAAAAAACTTAAATCAATGAAGGAGGATGAAATATATGTATATTAAAATTTTGAACAAAGTTAAACTTAGTGGAAGAGAAGATTGAAAAATACTTTCAGAAGGTTCAAGTTTTACAGTGGAGATGTTTGAAAATTGACAACGATCGTCATGAGGCGATCTCGTGGATCGAGGCAAGGAAATTGGTCGGATGATCAAATCATACATACGCCTAGGATATGGATCAGGAAAGTCTACGGAAACTCCTACGGTCGACCAACTAAAGATTTGGAACTAGGCACTAAGACTTTCTCAGGAGCTAGACGGTAATGAAATGCGTTCAGCTTGGTCCGAAATCGATGGACCCAAACGAACGACGGAAGGAAATTCTAGGAGGTCTAATATGGTCAGGGTTAGGCAATAACCCCTAAGGTAACTCCTACGACAATTAAATCAATTGCTAGAAGGGGGGTCTAACTACAATCAGGGCCTCTAACTAGCAAGCACAGACGTCTAACTAAGTCTTCTTACCACCTAGTGTTGTAGGAAAACGACTTGACTCAGGGCTTCTGACTCGGATGTTGCAATTTATTTAATAGACATTCCGTTATTATCGTTGTTTCGTCAATTCGCAATTGCAAGACCGGACCTGCATGGGCCACCAAAAAAACCTGTCACGCCCCGCTTCCCAAAAATATGGAGGCGAAGCGTGAGAAGGTCCGCTCAGACTTGAAGCTACGAAGCTGCAAGTCCGATAAGCGACAATCAAATTTAAAACTACAGGTCCTTGCAATGCGAACGAAGCAAAGATAATAATAATGAAATGAGACAAAAGAGATATCTCAGAATATCCATAAAATAAGTTTCAACATCACAGAAAAAGCCACCAGGCTAAAAAGAAAAAAGACTAAAGGCCCAAACATGGCCAACAAAAGTACAACGTACAGAGAAAAGGTGACACGCACCGACAACTAACAACAAAACATAAAACAAAAGAAAGCTCAGCAAAGGTCACCGGTGTCCACAAAACTCCTCCTAGGCAGACATGGACTCAGCCTCAGCGTCAGCAAAGCCCCACGTACTCAGCAACGGTCTCTGGCTCAGGGTCTAACATGTGACACCCAAAAGAGCAAGGGGCACATGTCAGCAAGTCTGGAAGACTTGTGCAAGGAAACTGAAAGTAGGTGAAAGTAAAGCAACCTAGCAGTTTTAGCATGATGCAATGACATGGCAGTTAAAGTTATGAGTGCAGCAGGAAAGGAAAAACAGCAAGTAAACTAGCATGGCATGGCAAGTGTGGCAAGATTATAAACATTTACAAGGATTTCTCTAGTTACATTTTCATGTCATGTGCAGAGTTTACGCCTTACAGCTGAAATGACTTTCTTTCACACTGAGTGGCCGCTTAACTCCGCCCCAAACCCAGAGTTTACGCCTTACAGCTGCAGTTGCTGATCAGGCAGACTCCCAGCTGATTGGCCGCTTAACTCTTACCCCTCCCACGTGTATCGAGCCAGGGCCTTACCCCCGAACGGTAATGCTCGCTTCTGGATCACGAGCCAGGAAGTGTTTTTCATGATGGCATAGGGGTGCACCTAGCCCTGGACAAGCAAGTAAAAGTATGTAGCGTGTGCTACGAATGCAATATTCAATGCATGGATGACATGTAAGATGCAATGCATGGCAGTTAAAAGTGCGTACAGATAAGGAAAGTAAACGTGACAGTTTAGTATGCATGAACAACAAGTTTAAAGGGTTGGATCTAGCTTCGTTGTCAAGCTAGATCAATTAGGTGACGGATCTAGTTTCGTTGTGAAACTAGATCAAGTAGGCGTCTAGCCAGCTATCATTTCACTGACTAGTCTCTTTTACGCTAGGAACAAGGAAGTGGCCTAAAAACATGGCCCTACACAAGAGTTGGCAAGTTTCACTTGCCTGCAAGTACGCCGTCTGAGCACACCGTCCAATGAGTCCAAAATCACAATTATCCTACGTGCACAAGTCCACCGGCCTACAGTCCCATATTATTAATCTTTGATTAGTGAGTTACAAAAACAATCAGAGGCTACCAAGTTTTAGTTGATTAACAGGCGAGTGGTGATTCCTACAGGGCAGATCTTACCTCAACACGACGCGAGAGCTACACTGGCGTCGAGTAGCGACGCCAGGGGTTGGATTCCAGTAGCGCGTATGGTAACGGGACGACGATTAGACGATAAGACGTGTTTCTGGGTGACTCGACGATCGTGAATTTATCTGCGTCAACACAGTCGTGATATTAGGCTAGGAGTTGACCAATGAAATAACATACGACTAGCTAGTAAAGTTGTTACATATATCATATATATTTATACCAGATACAGTGTAACAAACAATTAATCAACCTTGGGTATTATGATATATATATACAGTGACACCAACCTATCTCCTATATATAATATAGCCCACAACTACAATGCCAGCACTTCAACACGTAACCAAGTGTATAGGAGAACTGATATGTACCTGACTTCAAAGTAACACTAATAACATATAACGTTTTTAAAACGTAAATGATGTAAGTTATCATCTCACCGTTTGCTTGCAGGTGGGGGCGACCTCTTGCGGCAACGACGTCACGCGGCGACGGGGGTTTGGGATCGAAGAGGCATCGGAGAAGCCGTCGGGGGTGTCGGATGCACGGGGTGGCGCCACCGTGCGCTGCAGCGAAACACAGCAGCTGATGGCGATTTGCAGCTGTCGCTGCTGCGGATTCCGATGCCTAGACGGCGGGGGACGGCGCCAGTGACCGGTGGAGGCTGGTGAGAGGGTCCGGTGATCGGTGGTGGCCGCCGTGCGTTGAGCTAGGTCGGAGGGCGCAGGGGTTTGTGTTGCGTACGGGGAGATGCGGCGCAGCAGCGAGAAAACAGCGCACAGCTGCGGCGGGGCGGAGCACTGGCCGGCGGCGGAGGGCGAGATCCACGGAGAAGGCCGGAGATGAGGGCGGCGATGGGTTTAGGGTTGGAGAGAAGTTCGAACGCGAGGGTTTACGTGATGCGCGGAGCTCCGTACGAGAAGAAGTAAGGCGCTGCGAGAAGGCTGGGAGAAAAATAATGGAGGCGGCGCTTGGTTTCTCGTGGGATGAAAGCAAAACCCTAGGGTATCATTTAATAGGGGGGTGGTCATGTGTCACGACCCGCTTCCCTAATCTGGAGGCGAGACATGACCAGGTCCGCACGAGAGTGGAGCTGTGAAGCCCCAAACCCGATAAGCGTCCACAATACATAAACAGGTCCCTGTAACCACAACAGAATAACAATAATAACACAAGGAGAGACTGAAATAAAATTCCACATCTCACAAAATTGTCCAACATCAAAAATAAGTTCAACATCCAGAAAAGCCACCAGGCTAAAAGAAAAGAGTCTAAAGGCCCAGAACAAGGCCAACAAAAGCAACGACACAACAAAGTATAGGTGCTACGCACCGATAACAAAACAACTGTCTAATAAAAGTAAAACACAACGAAGACACTAGGACTGGTCCCCAGTGTCCACGTACTCCCCGTCAAACACAAGCTCGGGCTCGGCGTCAGCAAACACCTCGTCCTCAACGAGGTACTCGGGCTCAGGATCTAACATGTGTCACCCAAAAGAGTAAAGGGGCACATGTCAGCAAGTCTAAAAAGACTTGGGCAAGGAAACTGAAAGTGAGGCATCTAGCAACCTAGCAGTTTAGTATGCATGACATGGCAGTTATAACATGAGTGCACAATTAAAACATGGCAAGGCAATTTGTACAAGAGAACAATCATCGGGACAAGACAAGAGTAGCCAAGCTACTATCACTTCAATACATTCACATTTTGTAGGTGTTTACGCCATTCGCTGAATGGCATAGCATTTCAGACCGATCGGCACTAAACACTACCCAATATTCACACGATATGGAGCCTGGGGTCCCCGCACATTGAGCTCAGCTAGTGAGCCTGAGGTTGCCCCGCACATTGAGCTCGCATTCTTAGTTCACAATTCAATACATCGAGCGTTGGGGTTTCCAACTCATTATGCTCGCTTCTGGTCACGAGCCAGGAACACTAGTATGGCGTAGGGAACACCTAGCCGGAACACGCAATTCGGGCATTGGCTATCAACCAACACATGGCCCGCTTCTGGAACACGAGCCAGGAACACAACATTGTAGCGAAGCTACGCAATCACAGCAATACCTAAAGAATGCGAGATCATGACAATTTATTTGCGTACAGTTAATTGAATTAAACGTGACAGGCGAAATGCAATGACATGAACATATTCGCGTACCGTTAATTGAAAGTAAACATGACATGGGAGTTGTGCAACATGCTATATGTGTTGGAACTAGCTTCGTTGTCAAGCTAGTTCCCCAATTTGCGCCTAGGCGAGTATCATTTCGTCGCCTAGCCTCTTTTACGCCTACAACATGCAAATGGCCTAAAACATGGCCTAAACCCTAAGTGGCAAGTTTCACTTGCCTAGCACCGGGGGTGGACGATCACTCGTCACACGGATGCCAATCTACGGGGAAATCGCTGTTATGGGGGAAACAAACACCAAACACATGAAATTAATTAGGGTTTTCATAAAATTATAAATAAGTTATAAAACAACGGTAGAACGATTTCTTACCGAGAGAAGACGGAAGGAACACTCCGGGGAACCCTAGGATCAAATCTGGAGAAGATTGGAGAAGTTTGGGGAAACTAGGGTTTTGGGGGATTTGGGGATTTTGATGGGTTTTGGTGAGATTTTGGGGAAGATGAGGGGTAGATGGAGTGAATGGATGGATTGGATGATGATTCTAGGGCTTGGAATGGAGAAATGGAGCTTGGAGGAAGATGGGGGCTGAAGGGGGAAGTTTTTTAGGGTTTTGGGTCGTGTTGGAGAAGAAGAAGTCGAATGGGTTGGGTTTAAATAGGCTAGGCTGGCGGCTGCCCAGAAATTAGGGTTTTAACACTGGTTAGTCGGTCAAAGAGCAACCACTGACCGACTAGTTTGGCAACTAGTCGGTCGGTCGACCAACGCTGACCGACTAAGTGCAAACAGTAACTCCTGAACGAAAATAGGATTCTAGAGTTAGTCGGTCCATGAACAAGTACTGACCGACTAGTTTGGCATCTAGTCGGTCGATGAACGTTCTTAGACCGACTAAGAGTAAACAATAACTGATACAAAAACAATATGATGAGTTAGTCGGTTCAAGAAGCATTGCTGACCGACTAGTTTGCAACCTAGTCGGTCAACCAACGTTCTTAGACCGACTAACGATAAACAGTAACTCCTGAGAAATTTAGAAAGCTAACTAGTCGGTCCAAGAAGGATTGCCGACCGACTGGATCGTCATCTAGTCGGTCGGTGGCCCTTCTTACACCGGCTAATGAGCACAGAAAAGTACCGACACGGAGCGCGGGGCCCCGGGATCGATTCCTAAGACTCCTAGGCTTGATCTAACAGTTAGATACGACCGTTATGAAGTCCGTCACGAGTGACTTACTTCGAAATCGACAATCCTAAGGAAGAAGCGAGAAAATACGACGAATCGATCGAAAATGAAATCTACGGAGACGAAAACCACACAAGAGGAGAAAATCCACCAAAACATATATTATATTATATTAAATCCAGATACATGAAAAGCAGTCGTTACATCCTCCCCAACTTAAGAAAAATTCCGTCCTCGGAATTTCCAAAAACTCACGAGTCCGGAAACAAAAGTGGGAAACGCTCTCGCATCTCATCCTCATTCTCCCAAGTAGACTCTCCAGGTGAACCGTGTCGCCACATCACCCTCACAAGATTGACAATCTTGTTCCGAAGCGATTTCTGACGCCTGTCCAGAATCTGCACTGGATGCTGGTCATACGTCATATCGGGGCGAACGGTAATCTCCGAAAAATCCACCGCATGAGACGGATCGCTAATGTATCGACGAAGCTGCGACACATGGAAAACATTGTGAACTCCTTCCAAAGATGGCGGCAAGGCCAAGCGATAAGCTACCTCGCCAACCCTCTCCAAAACGTCAAACGGTCCAATGTATCGCGGGCTCAACTTTCCACGCTTCCCAAAACGAATCACACCACGATTCGGGGAAATCTTCAAGAACACATGGTCGCCCGGCTGAAACTCCAAAGGACGACGTTTAGCATCCGCCCAATGCTTAAAACGGTCCTGAGCAATTCTCAACCTCTCCCGAATATTCCTGACGATATCCACGGCCTCCACGATCATCTCAGGTCCCAACAACTCCCGATCACCAACGTCATCCCAACTCAATGGCGATCGACATTTCCTCCCATAAAGAGCGGCGAAAGGCGCCATGCCAATACTCGCCTGGAAGCTGTTGTTGTAGGAAAACTCTACCAGATGTAGATGGTCCTCCCACGAACCCTTGAAATCCAACATGCACGCCCTCAGCATGTCTTCCAAAATCTGAATCGTCCTCTCGGACTGGCCATCCGTCTGCGGATGGTACGCCGTGCTGAAACTCAGACGCGTACCCAAGCTCTTCTGCAAACTCTGCCAGAACTGAGATGTGAACCTCGTGTCTCTGTCAGACACGATACTCACGGGGACTCCGTGAAGTCGCACAACCTCCTGCACGATTCACGTTACATCACTATCCAAACTAGGAAAAGGAAATAAAACGGAGAGTAAAAGAATTTTACCTCCATATATCTCCTTGCTAGCGCCTCAGTGGACTGTCCCACTCGGAATGGAATAAAGTGCGCAGATTTGGTCAATCGATCTACGATCACCCAAATCGCGTCATTCTGCTTCGGACTCCGAGGTAGTCCAGTCACGAAATCCATAGTGATGTGCTGCCACTTCCACTCCGGAATCGGAAGCGGTTGTAGCAACCCGGCCGAACGCTGATGCTCCGCCTTCACTTGCTGGCAAACCAAGCACTTGGCTACACTCCGAGCCACGCTCCTCTTCATACCATGCCACCAATAATTCAGACGAAGATCCTGGTACATCTTGGTGCCACCAGGATGCACAGAATACGGCGAACTGTGTGCCTCCACCATCAGCTCCTCTCTGATATCCCCAGCTGGCACACACAACCTGGCTCCAAACCTCAGCGAGCCATCCTCATGAATCAAAAAGTCAGTCCGCAGACCGGCTTCCACCATCTCCCGAATCCTCACCAGCTTCAGATCCTCAGCCTGGCCAGCCTTAATCCGATCCACGATCGTCGACTGTACCTGCATGTACATCAACGACGAAGCCTCTCCAGGAAGAACAATCTCCACACCAGACTCGCAAAAATCCTGCTGCAATCTCCACTGCGAGGTCAAAATCATCACCGCTGGCAGCCTACTCAAAGCATCCGGAACCACATTCACCTTGCCAGGGTGAAACTGCAAATCAATATCATAATCCGCCATAAGCTCCAACCACCGACGCTGTCGCATGTTGAGCTCCTTCTGAGTGAAAATATACTTCAAGCTTTTGTGATCGGTGAAAATCTTCACTTTCTCACTCAGCAAGAAGTGCCTCCAAATCTTAAGAGCAAACACAACGGCAGCCAACTCCAAATCATGCGTCGGGTAATTCTTCTCATGAACCTTAAGCTGACGAGACGCATACGCCACAACATGCCCGTGCTGATGCAACACACAACCGAGACCCTTGCCAGAAGCATCGCAAAAGATCTCAAATCCACCGCTGCGATCAGGCACAACAAGAATAGGGGCAGTCGTCAACCTCTCCTTCAGAATACCAAAAGCACTCTCACAATCACCCGACCAAACAAAAGCAACATCCTTCCGCGTCAACCTGGTCATCGGCTCAGCAATACGAGAAAAGTCCTTAATGAATCGCCGATAATAACCAGCAAGTCCAAGAAAACTCCGAATCTCAGACGCTGACGACGGAACAGGCCACTCCCTGATGGCCCGAATCTTCTCGGGATCCACTGAGATACCATCTCCAGTCACCACATGCCCGAGAAAAGCAACTCTATCCAGCCAAAACTCGCACTTCGAAAACTTAGCATACAACCGATGCTTCCTCAAAATCTCCAACACCGTCCTTAAGTGCGAGGCATGCTCTTCCTCCGACTTCGAATAGATCAGAATGTCGTCAATAAAGATAACGAAAAACTTATCCAAAAAGTCGTAGAAAATCAGGTTCATCAGATTCATGAAAACTGCGGGCGCGTTAGTTACGCCGAAAGGCATAACCACGAACTCGTAATGTCCATACTTCGTCCTGAACGCTGTCTTCGGAACATCTCCCTTCTTCACCTTCAACTGATGGTAACCACTCCTCAGATCCAATTTTGAAAACACCCTCGAACCTCCAAGCTGATCAAAAATATCATCGATGCGAGGCAACGGGTATTTATTCTTAATGGTCACCGCATTCAACTCCCGATAGTCCACGCACATGCGACGCGAACCATCCTTCTTCTTAACCAATAGCACCGGTGCTCCCCACGGAGACACGCTAGGATTAATATAACCCTTCTGCAAAAGCTCATCCAACTGCTTCCGCAACTCTTCCAACTCAGCAGGTGCCATACGATACGGCGCCTTCGAAATCGGCTGCGCACCTGGAACAAGATCGATAGAAAATTCCAAAGCTCGATCAGGCGGCAAACCAGACATCTCCTCGGGGAAGACGTCGCCAAAATCACGCACCACAGCTGGCCACTCCAGCTCCATCTGCATAGCCACAGCCTCCACCGGCCTGGCCCGAAATCTGACAGGACCAAGCGAACTGCTACCACGACTGAACTCAAACACTGGATGTCCGGGAATCTCGAACACCACCTTCTTTCTCCTGCAGTCGATCGTAGCATAGAAGCTCGCAAGCCAAACCATCCCAAGAACTGCATCATAGTTGATGATGTCGTGGACAATGAAATCAGCGAAAAGCTCATGTCCACAGACCACCAACGAGCAAGAATTGCAACCACGATGCACCGAGACCACACCATTCCCTGTAACGATATTCCAACTCTTGGGGAGAGGGGACGTCGACAAGGAATGCCTCTCCACGAAGCTCCGAGAAATAATGCACATCGATGCACCAGAGTCAAAGAGGACTCGTGCAGGAAATGTGCAAACCAAAATCACACCTAATCAAGCAATTAACAATCAAACCCTAATCTAGCAAACAACCATGTTCAAGCAAACAACATAATCTAACAATCAAAACCAGCTAGGAAAGTAACAGCTAGAGTGAGGATTACCTGCGATAACCTCATCCACAGCCGCGCTCTCCGCAGCGGTCATCAGAAAAGCCTGCCTCCTCGGCGGAACAGCCTGCCGAAAAGCCTGCCTCTGCGGAACAAGAGCTGCTCCACGTCCAGCAGGAACAGGCGCTCGCTGCTGCAACGGCTGAGCTGCAACAGGAGCCCTCCGCAGCGGATCCGCATGCCGACAATCCTTCGCGACATGAGAAGCATCACCGCAAACCAGACACTGGCCCAGAAACTTCCGACACTGATCCTTGACGTGACCAGGCTTGCCGCAGAAATGGCAAAACTTCGGAATAGGCCCTCCTGGCCTCTTAAACTGAGCAGACTGATTAGGCCTGAATCCAGGTCTAACCACAGCTCTCGCCTGTTCCACAGGCCTCTTCCCAGCACCAACAACAGACCCCTTCCTCTGGTTCACGAGCAGCTCCTGCCTCTTAGCTGCTACCAGAACCTTCTGATAAGATTCCCGGTCAGAGGAGGTCACAAAACTCTGGAGCTCCGAAGCGAGTCCCTGCAGGAACCTCTGATCCCTCTCCTCAGCGTCCTGCACCATCTTTGGTGCAAACCGACTCAGCCTCATGAACTCTTGGTGATACAAGTCCACCGACGAGTTCCCCTGCTTCAGATCGATAAAACGCTGCAGCATCTCCTCCTTGGCAGCCTTCGGGAAGAACTCACCCTCAAATCTGGTCTTGAAGGTAGCCCAAGCTATCGGCTCCACCAACAACTTCTCTTCAGCATCCCACCAATTCCTGGCGTTATCCTTCAGCTGCCTCTTCGCCAAATCAACCCATCCAGCCGGGGTGATCTTGGCCAACTTCAGATTGTCCTCGACGTTCCGAATCCACTCATCGGCCGCCAGAGGACCCTCAGAACCATCAAAATATGCGGGACCCAGCTCCCGAAATTGCTTCGCTCCTGGCTCAGAGCGAGGGGCATCCGGAAGAGCCCGGGCAGCTCGAGCAGGTGGAGCATTCTGGACTTGCAAAAGCACGCCCTGCTGCACTTGCATCATCTGGATCATCATCCGCATCATCTCACCGCTGGTGGGTTCCCGCTCAGGCTCCTCATCATGAGGGAGCGCACCACTGCCCCCACCACGGGTGAAACGCCTTCCTGCCATCTAGTGACACGGAGAACAAATCAGATTAGACTCATAGCTTATGACTCGGACGTCGAACTTAATTTATTGGACATTCTAATATTATTATCGCTATTCCAAAAATCGCAGTTACAGAAGGAGACCTGCATGGGCCACCACTAAAACCTGTCACGACCCGCTTCCCTAAAATGGAGGCGAGACGTGAAAAGGTCCGCACGAGAGTGGAGCTGTGAAGCCCCAAACCCGATAAGCGTCCACAATACATAAACAGGTCCCTGTAACCACAACAGAATAACAATAATAACACAAGGAGAGACTGAAATAAAATTCCACATCTCACAAAATTGTCCAACATCAAAAATAAGTTCAACATCCAGAAAAGCCACCAGGCTAAAAGAAAAGAGTCTAAAGGCCCAGAACAAGGCCAACAAAAGCAACGACAACAACAAAGTATAGGTGCTACGCACCGATAACAAAACAACTGTCTAATAAAAGTAAAACACAACGAAGACACTAGGACTGGTCCCCAGTGTCCACGTACTCCCCGTCAAACACAAGCTCGGGCTCGGCGTCAGCAAACACCTCGTCCTCAACGAGGTACTCGGGCTCAGGATCTAACATGTGTCACCCAAAAGAGTAAAGGGGCACATGTCAGCAAGTCTAAAAAGACTTGGGCAAGGAAACTGAAAGTGAGGCATCTAGCAACCTAGCAGTTTAGTATGCATGACATGGCAGTTATAACATGAGTGCACAATTAAAACATGGCAAGGCAATTTGTACAAGAGAACAATCATCGGGACAAGACAAGAGTAGCCAAGCTACTATCACTTCAATACATTCACATTTTGTAGGTGTTTACGCCATTCGCTGAATGGCATAGCATTTCAGACCGATCGGCACTAAACACTACCCAATATTCACACGATATGGAGCCTGGGGTCCCCGCACATTGAGCTCAGCTAGTGAGCCTGAGGTTGCCCCGCACATTGAGCTCGCATTCTTAGTTCACAATTCAATACATCGAGCGTTGGGGTTTCCAACTCATTATGCTCGCTTCTGGTCACGAGCCAGGAACACAACATTGTAGCGAAGCTACGCAATCACAGCAATACCTAAAGAATGCGAGATCATGACAATTTATTTGCGTACAGTTAATTGAATTAAACGTGACAGGCGAAATGCAATGACATGACATATTCGCGTACCGTTAATTGAAAGTAAACATGACATGGGAGTTGTGCAACATGCTATATGTGTTGGAACTAGCTTCGTTGTCAAGCTAGTTCCCCAATTTGCGCCTAGGCGAGTATCATTTCGTCGCCTAGCCTCTTTTACGCCTACAACATGCAAATGGCCTAAAACATGGCCTAAACCCTAAGTGGCAAGTTTCACTTGCCTAGCACCGGGGGTGGACGATCACTCGTCACACGGATGCCAATCTACGGGGAAATCGCTGTTATGGGGGAAATAAACACCAAACACATGAAATTAATTAGGGTTTTCATAAAATTATAAATAAGTTATAAAACAACGGTAGAACGATTTCTTACCGAGAGAAGACGGAAGGAACACTCCGGGGAACCCTAGGATCAAATCTGGAGAAGATTGGAGAAGTTTGGGGAAACTAGGGTTTTGGGGGATTTGGTGATTTTGATGGGTTTTGGTGAGATTTTGGGGAAGATGAGGGGTAGATGGAGTGAATGGATGGTTTGGATGATGATTCTAGGGCTTGGAATGGAGAAATGGAGCTTGGAGGAAGATGGGGGCTGAAGGGGGAAGTTTTTAGGGTTTTGGGTCGTGTTGGAGAAGAAGAAGTCGAATGGGTTGGGTTTAAATAGGCTAGGCTGGCGGCTGCCCAGAAATTAGGGTTTTAACACTGGTTAGTCAGTCAAAGAGCAACCACTGACCGACTAGTTTGGCAACTAGTCGGTCGGTCGACCAACGCTGACCGACTAAGTGCAAACAGTAACTCCTGAACGAAAATAGGATTCTAGAGTTAGTCGGTCCATGAACAAGTACTGACCGACTAGTTTGGCATCTAGTCGGTCGATGAATGTTCTTAGACCGACTAAGAGTAAACAGTAATTGATACAAAAATAATTTGATGAGTTAGTCGGTTCAAGAAGCATTGCTGACCGACTAGTTTGCAACCTAGTCGGTCAACCAACGTTCTTAGACCGACTAACGATAAACAGTAACTCCTGAGAAATTTAGAAAGCTAACTAGTCGGTCCAAGAAGGATTGCCGACCGACTGGATCGTCATCTAGTCGGTCGGTGGCCCTTCTTACACCGGCTAATGAGCACAGAAAAGTACCGACACGGAGCGCGGGGCCCCAGGATCGATTCCTAAGACTCCTATGCTTGATCTAACAGTTAGATACGACCGTTATGAAGTCCGTCACGAGTGACTTACTTCGAAATCGACAATCCTAAGGAAGAAGCGAGAAAATACGACGAATCGATCGAAAATGAAATCTACGGAGACGAAAACCACACAAGAGGAGAAAATCCACCAAAACATATATTATATTATATTAAATCCAGATACATGAAAAGCAGTCGTTACATTATGGGTCACGTGGATGCTAAGGTCTTAGGTGGTTCGGATTGCTATTAACAATGAAATAAAACTAAGGCCCTGGGTATGTGTGGTCAAGGGGAAAAATGTGAGCTAGGATTCACAGTTTATTATGATGTGATATCCTGTTATAACAAAATAATTAGAGGTTTAGTCATATGAGAATTAGGATTAAAAGAAATAATTGGTTGGGGAAACAGTGATAACGGGTTAGACGGAGCCCTAAAATTATGAAATAAATACTGGGGTGACCGGGACGACGAGAGAAAGAAGGCAGAAAAGACGGATCCCAATTTCGACGACGAGAAACGAAATTAAAAATAGAAACGTCTCCCGTCAACAGTGAAAATCGCCACGTCTCATCGAATAAGTTTAAATTGTGGAAAAACGACTCGAGAAACGTCGTTCCAAATTAGTGCCACTATTTAATACTCTCAGAGACGTTCACAACGGCATATCACACGAAAGTGTTCACAAACAAACAAAGTCTAAAATAAACACGTGCACGGCCAAAAGCACGTGCACGAACAACGTACGACGAAAAGTGGTCGTTACAACTTCCTTGTTGTTAGCGTAAAAGAGACTAGACAGTGAAATGATAGCTGTCTAGACGCAACTTTAAGATCTAGCTTGACAACGAAGCTAGACCTGTCACCCTGCCATGTCATTCATGCATTGTTATCTGTCATGTTTAAATTCCTTATCTGTACGCACTTTTAACTGCCATGCATTGCATCCTACATGTCATCCAAGTTGAATGTTGCATTCGTAACACACACTACAATACTTGTACTTGTACTTCCTTGTTCCGGCTAGGTGCACCCCTATGCCATCATGAAAAACACTTCCTGGCTCGTGATCCAGAAGCGAGCATTCCCGTTCGGGGGTAAGGCCCTTGCTCGATACACGTGGAGGGATAGGGTTGAGCGACCACTCAGCTTAGGAGTTGGCCCGATCAGCCACTCTAGCTGTAAGGCGTGAACTCTGTGCACGACATGAAAATGTGACTTGTGAATGATAGTAGTTTGCTACTCTTGCCATGCCATGCTAGATGCTTGTTGTACCTCACTTTACTTGTTGCACTCATACTTTACTGCCATGTCATTACATCATGCTAGAACTGCTAGGTTGCTTACTTTTACTTTCAGTTTCCTTGCACAAGTCTCTTGTAGACTTGCTGACATGTGCCCCATGCTCTTTTGGGTTTCACATGTTAGACCCTGAGCCAGAGACCGTTGCTGAGTACGTGTTGTTTTGCTGACGCTGAGCCTGAGCCCCAGTCTGTCCAGGAGGAGTTTTGCGGACACCGGTGACCACTCTTAGTGACCACGCTAAGTTCTCCTTTTGTTTTAGGATTTATGTTAGTTGTCGGCGCGTGGCACCTTTGTTTTGTACGTTGTACTTTTGTTAGCCATGTTTGGGCCTTAGACTCTTTTCTTTTAGCCTGGTGGCTTTTTCTGTGATGTTGAAACTTATTTTATGGATATTCTGAGATTGTCGTTTTGTATCATTTCTCTTATTATTATCTTTGTTTCGTATCGCATTGCAAGGACCTGCCGTTTAAAGTTTATTGACGATTATCAGACTTGTAGCTTCACAGCTTCAAGTCTGAGCGGACCTTCTCACGTCTCACCTCCATATTTTTGGGAAGCTGGGCGTGACAGGTTTTGTTGGTGGCCCATGCAGGTCTCTGTCTTGCAACTGTGAATTATCAGAACAACGATAATAACTATGGAATGTCCATTAAATAAATTGCAACATCCGAGTCATAAGCCTTGAACCTAGTCTAGTCGTTTTCCTATGTCACTAGGTGGTAAGAAGACTTAGTTAGAAGTTTGTGCTTGCTAGTTAGAGGCCCCTGATTGTTTGTTAGACTCCATGCTAGGAATTGATTTAATCGCCTTAAGAGTTACCTTAGTGGTTCTTG
Organism: Scilla litardierei; assembly: GCA_030789695.1. Classification (NCBI taxonomy): domain Eukaryota; kingdom Viridiplantae; phylum Streptophyta; class Magnoliopsida; order Asparagales; family Asparagaceae; genus Scilla; species Scilla litardierei. The sequence goes on from CM061134.1 coordinate 116,767,834, forward strand.
CCTAACTCTGACCATATTAGACTTCTAGGATTTCTTTAGTCGTTCGCTTGGGTTCATCGATTTCGGGCCAAGCCGAACGCAGTTCATTAAGGTCTACTTCCTTAGAAAGTCTTAGCGCCAACTTTCCTGATCTTTAGTTGGTCGACCGTAGGAGTTCCCCGTAGATTTTCCTGAGTCATATCCCAGGCGTGTTTATGTTCGATCATGCGACCAAAATTCCTTGCCTCGAATCACGTGATCATCACATTACGATAATCGTTGATCTTTCGAATGCCCTCTTTCGCAAAGCTTGATTCTTTCAAAGTTATTTTTTTCGATTTTCCTTATTAAAATTTTTCGCTAAGTTTAAATTTTGTTATAAACTCTCTACGTATATATTTAAAATTCCTCACTTTTGATTGAGTTAAAATCCTTTCGTAAATTTTGGAGTCTATTTGTTGTAATTTTTAGTTACCATCTCGTAGCTACTTGCTAACCCATATTTCTCGCATTTTGGTTTTAAACTTTTAGTACTATTTTGATAGTTTGATATACCCTCTTTTTCTAAACTACGAAATTCATTTTAGCCATTGACCATATATACTTTAGAATATCTTCCAAGAAAAATAGAATTTCAATTATTTTTATATATATCAGTTCTAGGTTCGTTGAACTCGTACTTTAAGATCTTTGTATAAATCAGTTTCTTTTGGCAAATCCGGGTCCCTCTAAAAAGTATTTTCAATATTATATATCTGAAATTTCTCTTCAGTTTTAAGACTTTGAAGACATTTAGCATGAGCTTAAATTCTTCAGTAAATTTAATTTCATTCTTTGAATTTCGAAACTCTTGCCAAACTTTTTAAATTACTGCCGCATAGAATTTTCTAACTGATGTCCTTAATGTTCGTGTGAATGATTTACTTTCCTCCTGATAATTTTACATAGGCTGATAAACCGTTTTCTCTTATTATGTATATTCGACTCGACTTGTTTCGGACAACTTGTTTTATCGATCTCCAAATATTTTATACAAACGAGGACTCCAACTTTTGAAGTACAACAGTTTTCAAATTTCACCTATTTTAGCTTATGTTTTTACACTATTTTTTTCTGTATCTTATAAGAGTATCACTACATCTCCCTTTCCTCTACCTAAACATTCACAAGTGAATCGTTGTTTCACCTAACCAAGCTGTCTCCTTGTATTCGTCCTATCTGAACTCGTGCTTATCGATCCTTCCCTCGTCACGCTTTCGACCTCGACCTCCCTCTACTGCTTAGGCTTTAGTGCTCGTCAATGACTGTGGAAACTCTAATTTGTTAGTAGGCCCTTGGACCTTTGTGATGTTGTCGTGGTGCGTGTACCTAAGTTGAGTATGTGGGCTTGAATGAGTGTACTCCCATGTAGTATATTAATGTTTGCCTATTGTGTGGTATATACATACTCAGAGTTATTCATGATGTTATGAAATGGTATGTGTGTTAGTATTTATAGATATGTGTGTGGATAGCTATACCACTCTAGGGACGTTTGTGCATAAAAGAATCAGTGTTGGAATATCTAATGGAGTGTATGTAGTTGGAGATACTTATAATGGTTGAAATAATATGATTGGTAAAGCTATGTGTATGTTAGATGTGATAATAATAGGTGTACGTATAGTTAAGTGAGTAGGCCTATTATATGACGTATACGTTGGTACGTGTGAGTAGGTGCCCATACGTAGATACATATTGTGCTTATACGCAAGTAGTTATGTATTTGCTGCATGAGTATATGGGTGATATACGTATGATAGTAGGATTATAATTTTGATTGGTGTTGCTTGCTTTCACGGGATGTTGTATACGTGTATTCCATAAGGTATACACGACTATTGCATATCTTAACTATGTTTGAAGTAGATGTGTTGGTATACTAATTATAGGAAGTAGGATATGGTGTGAATATATGTTCTACATGTGTGTGACTATACGGAGAATGCAAATATTAGGGAGAGTATTATAATTTTACGTGTGATGATGTCTGTAATATTATTATGGTATATGAAGTGATTGGACTATGTGGGTGTTACCTGACTAGATATTAAGTGTGATTGACATTATGGTATGTATATAGTTATCTTGGTAGGTGTGTATACATTGGAGTGGTATTGGCATAGGTATAATTACCGTGTTACGTATATAGAGTATTTTGATATGTGTTTTGGGTCTCACTCAAGCTTGAGGGGGTATACCCTAAGTATATTGCTACATATGTATGTGGTTGTTAGTAATGCCATGAAAATAGCAATGTTTGATGTATGTATAGTGATAGGAGTGTTTGTGCCTGGTTGTGTTACGCACATGATTGTGGGTCGCTATACCAGTATATAGTTATAGGTGTTAGTCTTGTGGTATAGTTATTTACTAAGGACTTGCCTGTGTGAAAGTATGTGTGCTAGCTAAACTAGGTGTGTAGATGTGATAAGCATATAGTGGTATGATTGGTATATATGAATGAAATGTTAGCGTGTGTGGGTGTGCACCATGCACGGGTAAGTATGTGCTTAGTCATAGGTATTAGTGACTATGGTATGAGTGGCGTGTCGCGAATATAGTTATAGGTCCGTAAGTGATGTGAATATATGGTGAAATATTTGCATGCATTTGAATGACTGTGAAATTATAGTAGTGGTGAATGTATATTAGACATAGTAAACTTGACTTAACAATTGTATGGTATGACTACATGTGTTGATGTGTTTGGTATTGGATGTATATTATGAAATATTAGGGAGTAGTATACACATGTTTGTTTTGTGCATATGTAGTTATCTATACATAGAGTAATGATTGTATTTGCTAAGTGTGAGACTATTCTTATGTGAGTATCTGAACTATTGTTTTGTGTTAGGTAAGTAGTAGTTATATAAGGGATGTACGTATATATATATGATTGAAATACGTGTGTGAAATTGACTGACTATAATAGGTATAAGCGTAATGTACGTGAATATAAATACATGTTGGTAGAGTTAATGTTTGACTACCTAGCGCATATATAAGCACTTGTAATGACTATACCTGGTTCAAATTATAATGTGATATGATTGGGGTAGTTACTAGAGCGACTAGATATGTTAGAAAGTCCGAGGACGGACTTTATCCTAAGGTGGGTAGGATGTAACGGCCGGTACTCACTATTCGTTATATGGCTGTGCGTATAGCAATTTCGGGTACTTGATTGGTTTTGTTGCTTTGTGTGTGAGTCGTGTCGTTGAGTTGATAGGGCCGTAGCACCTTGGTTGTATCTTTAGCAAGCGACCCCCGACGTGTGCCCAGCTTGGGATTACTGTCGCTTTTGGACACCGTATCCTTTATACGCTTTACGTGCACGTAGCCTTGTGCGTGCACGTATTTATTTTAGACTTTGTCTGTACCCGAACCCTATGGTGTGATATGCCGTTGTGACCCTCTCTGAGAGTATTAAAATTGTGGAGTTAATTGGGAACGTCATTTAACGGGTCGTTCTACCACGATTTGATCTTATTTGAAGAGACGTCGCGATTTTCACTTTTGTCGTAAGTCCTTTCTATTTTTAATTTCGTTTCTCGTCGTCGAAATTGTGATCCGTCTTCTCTGTCTTCTTTCTCTCGTCGCCCCGGTCACCCCAGTATTTTTTTCACAATTTTTGGGCTTCGTTTAATCTACTTTCACTCTTTGCCCAACCTAATAAATAGTTAACCCTAAGTTTATATGTATAACACACTAATCATTTTATTTATATGTATATCTTAATCCCCTTACTTAGCCTAGCTCACTCCTTGCCTTGACCGCACCCATGTGAGGAGAGAGAGGGTGTGACATCTATATTTTTATATTAATAATAACAAATTCTTGTATAAAATCAACCCTAACTTTTAACCTAAACTTCTTGCCTTTAGATCTAGCTTAGACCCCTCACATGTTGCTATCAGCCCAATCCTATAAAATAAGCCATTAGGTTTTATCATCACCGAATGAAACAAGCAACAGCCGCCTCCATATCTCGCAAGCAACCAACCCCGAGCGCCGATCTCTTCTTTTTCCTCCGTCCTCCAAGCCTCGCCGGACTTTCCCCGTCGTTCGACCTCCCCCCGTTCGACTCCCCTAGCCGGTAGCACGGCCCGATGCTCGCTCGACCCCCAGGCACATCAGTGCTGCTCCTTGCTCGGCTGTCACGGCGACAGCTCCACCGGGGCCGCAGGCAGCTATGCAGCGTCACCCGATCACTGCCTCGCCGTCGACCGCACAGCAGACCACCACCGTTGAACCCCTGTGTGCCACCCCATGGTGCTGCAGTGCCGCTCGACGCTGTCCGCAGGCTGCCGGATCTCTCCAGCTGTAGTGCAGCAGTGCCCAAGCACGACAGCAGAGCCTTCAGGTGCAGACAGCGGCTGTCGCTCCCCTCGCGCGGCGGCTGTCACAGCATGCCTTCCCCTCGCCGACCTGACGCCCCCTCCAGCCCCGACTCTGACCAAACACTGTCGGAAATCGCCATCAGCACTTCCCTTGCGCTGACAACAGCATCACCAGTCCCGATTCGCGCAGATCAGGCCTCCAACGCGCGCAGCGACTTCTTATGGCCGCAACATCGCACATCAGCCTCCCCTAGCCGATGTCCTCTCGCATCATCTATCGGTTAGTGATCATTCGCTATTATCCTTAATTTCAGTTTGCAATTTGTGGTTGGACAACGATAATACACAACCTTGGACCTAATAATATTGATGTTGGCACGCTAAGGATGGGTTAATGACTCGTACGCGAAATCTCCTAGCAACTGTTAGTTTTGGTTGCTAGGAATAACGTTACAAACATTTTTATAACTTGTTAGTTATCCCTAGTTAACAATTAGTAACTTAATGAAATAGTGTTTGCATGCTAGTTTTCTTAATAGACAATGTTTAGCTAACGGACGTAATATATTGATGATAACAAGATTGTTAGTAGGGGTGATAACTTGTTTACACAATTTCTGGTTAACGTGTTAGCCTAGGCTGCTAGTTTTAATTGTTGTGTATTTTTGTACTAGCTACGTGACGCATTTATAATGTTAGTAATGCAGCGTTCATTAGTATTGATGTGTTACCCATCTTAGGATAGAAAACTTAATTAAATTCAGATCATTAGACATTTTAGAGTTGACTAAAAATTCTAGTCCGTAGTTACGAACTTATTCGTGCACGTGTTTTATTACAGAGTATTTGTCGTTCCGTACCGTTCACACTGCCGGGATTCAACACCTGACGTCGCTACCCGACGTCAGAGTAGCTCTCGCGTCGTGATGAGGTAAGTCTCTCTCCGTAAGAACCCACACCGCATGTTAACAAGATAAAAACTGTAATTTTATTGTGTTGGTTAATTCACTAATTGAAGATAATGAATACGGGACTGTAGGTTGGTGTGACGATTGGTGTTTGGGCACGTAGGCAGAACTGGACTCCTTGATCTTGTGACTATCAGCACGGCCCTTTCAGGCAAGTGAAACTTGCCAACTTTTGCTTAGGGCCATGTTTTTAGGCCACTTCCTTGTTTTTAGCGTAAAAGAGACTAGACAATTAAATGATAGCAGTCTAGACGCAACTTTAAGATCTAGCTTGACAACGAAGATAGAACTGTCACCCTGCCATGTCATTCATGCATTGCTATTTGTCACGTTTAAATTCCTTATCTGTACGCACTTTTAATTGCCATGCATTGCATCCTACATGTCATCCAAGTTGAATGTTGCATTCGTAGCACACGCTACAATACTTGTACTTGTACTTCCTTGTTCCGGCTAGGTGCACCCCTATGCAATCATGAAAAACACTTCCTGGCACGTGATCCAGAAGCGAGCATTCCCGTTCGGGGGTAAGGCCCTGGCTCGATACACGTGGAGGGGTAGGGTTGAGCGACCACTCAGCTTAGGAGTTGGCCCGATCAGCCACTCTAGCTGTAAGGCGTGAATTCTGAGCACGACATGAAAACGTGACTTGTGAATGATAGTAGTTTGCTACTCTTACCATGCCATGCTAGATGCTTGTTGTACCTCACTTTACTTGTTGCACTCATACATTACTGCCATGTCATTACATCATGCTAGAAATGCTAGGTTGCTTACTTTTACTTTCAGTTTCCTTGCACAAGTCTCTTGTAGACTTGCTGACATGTGCCCCATGCTCTTTTGGGTTTCACATGTTAGACCCTGAGCCAGAGACCGTTGCTGAGTACGTGATGTTTTATTGACGCTGAGCCTGAGCCCCAGTCTGTCCAGGAGTTTTACGGACACCGGTGACCACTCTTAGTGACCACGCTGAGTTCTCCTTTTGTTTTAGGATTTCTGTTAGTTGTCGGTGTGTGGCACCTTTGTTTTGTACGTGGTACTTTTTTTGGCCATGTTTGGGCCTTAGACTCTTTTCTTTTAGCTTGGTGGCTTTTTCTGTGATGTTGAAACTTATTTTATGGATATTTTGAGAATGCCGTTTTGTCTCATTTCTCTTATTATTATCTTTGTTTCGTATCACATTGCAAGGACCTGCCGTTTAAAGTTTATTGACGCTTATCAGACTTGTAGCTTCACAGCTTCAAGTCTGAACGGACCTTCTCACGTCTCGCCTCCATATTTTTGGGAAGCGGGGCGTGACAGGTTTTGTTGGTGGCCCATGCAGGTCTCCGTCTTGCAACTGTGAATTATCGGAACAACGATAATAACTATGGAATGTCCATTAAATAAATTACAACATCCGAGTCATAAGCCTTGAGCCTAGTCTAGTCGTTTTCATATGTCACTAGGTGGTAAGAATACTTAGTTAGAAGTTTGTGCTTGCTAGTTAGAGGCCCCTGATTGTTTGTTAGACTCCATGCTAGGAATTGATTTAATCGCCTTAAGAGTTACCTTAGTGGTTCTTGCCTAACTCTGACCATATTAGACTTCTAGGATTTCTTTAGTCGTTCGCTTGGGTTCATCGATTTCGGGCCAAGCCGAACGCAGTTCATTAAGGTCTAGTTCCTTAGAAAGTCTTAGCGCCAACTTTCCTGATCTTTAGTTGGTCGACCGCAGGAGTTCCCCGTAGATTTTCCTGAGTCATATCCCAGGCGTGTTTATGTTCGATCATGCGACCAAAATTCCTTGCCTCGAATCACGTGATCATCACATTACGATAATCGTTGATCTTTTGAATGCCCTCTTTCGCAAAGCTTGATTCTTTCAAAGTTATTTTTTTCGATTTCCCTTATTAAAATTTTTCGCTAAGTTTAAATTTTGTTATAAACTCTTTACGTATATATTTAAAATTCCTCACTTTTTGATTGAGTTAAAATCCTTTCGTAAATTTTGGAGTCTATTGGTTGTAATTTTTAGTTACCATCTCGTAGCTACTTGCTAACCCATATTTCTCGCATTTTGGTTTTAAACTTTAGTACTATTTTGATAGTTCGATATACCCTCTTTTTCTAAACTACGAAATTCATTTTAGCCATTGACCATATATACTTTAGAATATCTTCCAAGATAAATAGAATTTCAATTATTTTTATATATATCAGTTCTAGGTTCGTTGAACTCGTACTTTAAGATCTTTGTATAAATCAGTTTCTTTTGGCAAATCTGGGTCCCTCTAAAAAGTATTTTCAATATTATATATCTGAAATTTCTCTTCAGTTTTAAGACTTTGAAGACATTTAGCATGAGCTTAAATTCTTCAGTAAATTTAATTTCATTCTTTGAATTTCGAAACTCCTGCCAAAATTTTTAAATTACCGCCGCATAGAATTTTCTAACCGATGTCCTTAATGTTCGTGTGAATGATTTACTTTCCTCCTGATAATTTTCTATAGGCCGATAAACCGTTTTCTCTTATTATGTATATTCGACTCGACTTGTTTCGGACAACTTGTTTTATCGATCTCCAAATATTTTATACAGACGAGGGCTCCAACTTTTGAAGTACAACAGTTTTCAAATTTCACGTATTTTAGCTTATGTTTTTACACTATTTTTTTTCTGTATCCTTTAAGAGTATCACTACATCTTCCTTTCCTCTACCTAAACATTCACAAGTGAATCGCTGTTTCACCTAACCAAGCTGTCTCCTTGTATTCGTCCTATTTGAACTCGTGCTTATCGATCCTTCCCTCGTCACGCTTTCGACCTCGACCTCCCTCTACTGCTTAGGCTTTAGTGCTCGTCAATGACTGTGGAAACTCTAATTTGTTAGTAGGCCCTTGGACCTTTGTGATGTTGTCGTGGTGCGTGTACCTAAGTTGAGTATGTGGGCTTGAATGAGTGTACTCCCATGTAGTATATTAATGTTTGCCTATTGTGTGGTATATACATACTCAGAGTTATTCATGATGTTATGAAGTGGTATGTGTGTTAGTATTTATAGATGTGTGTGTGGATAGCTATACCACTCTAGGGACTTTTGTGCATATAAGAATCAGTGTTGAAATATCTAATGGAGTGTATGTAGTTGGAGATACTTATAATGGTTGAAATAATATGATTGGTAAAGCTATGTGTATGTTAGATGTGATAATAATATGTGTACATATAGTTAAGTGAGTAGGCCTATTATATGACCTATATGTTGGTACGTGTGAGTAGGTGCCCGTCCGTAGATACGTATTGTGCTTATACGCAAGTAGTTATGTATTTGCTGCATGAGTATATGGGTGATATACGTATGATAGTAGGATTATAATTTTGATTGGTGTTGCTTGCTTTCACGGGATGTTGTATGCGTGTATTCCATAAGGTATACACGACTATTGCATATCTTAACTATGTTTGAAGTAGATGTGTTGGTATATTAATTATAGGTAGTAGGATATGGTGTGAATATATGTTCTACATGTGTGTGACTATACGGAGAATGCAAATATTAGGGAGAGTATTATAATTTTACGTGTGATGATGTCTGTAATATTATTATGGTATATGAAGTGATTGGACTATGTGGGTGTTACCTGACTAGATATTAAGTGTGATTGACATTATGGTATGCATATAGTTATCTTGGTAGGTGTGTATACATTGGAGTGGTATTGGCATAGGTATAATTACCGTGTTACGTATATAGAGTATTCTGATATGTGTTTTGGGTCTCACTCAAGCTTGAGGGGGTATACCCTAAGTATATTGCTACATATGTATGTGGTTGTTAGTAATGCCATGAAAATAGCAATGTTTGATGTATGTATAGTGATAGGAGTGTTTGTGCCTGGTTGTGTTACGCACATGATTGTGGGTCGCTATACCAGTATATAGTTATAGGTGTTGGTCTTGTGGTATAGTTATTTACTAAGGACTTGCCTGTGTGAATGTATGTGTGCTAGCTAAACTAGGTGTGTAGATGTGATAATCATATAGTGGTATGATTGGTATATATGAATGAAATTTAGCGTGTGTGGGTGTGCACCATGCACGGGTAAGTATATGCTTAGTCATAGGTATTGGTGACTATGGTATGAGTGGCGTGTCGCGAATATAGTTATAGGACCGTAAGTGATGTGAATATATGGTGAAATATTTGCATGCATTTGAATGACTGTGAAATTATAGTACTGGTGAATGTATATTAGACATAGTAAACTTGACTTAACATTGTATGGTATGACTACATGTGTTGATGTGTTTGGTATTGGATGTATATTATGAAATATTAGGGAGTAGTATACCCATGTTTGTTTTGTGCATATGTAGTTATCTATACGTAGAGTAATGATTGTATTTGCTACGTGTGAGACTATTCTTATGTGAGTATTTGAACTATTTTTTTGTGCTAGGTAAGTAGTAGTTATATAAGGGATGTACGTATATATATATATATATATATATATATATATATATATATATATATATATATATATATATATATATATATATATGATTAAAATACGTGTGTGAAATTGACTGACTATAATAGGTATAAGTGTAATGTACGTGAATATATATACATGTTGGTAGAGTTAATGTTTGACTACCTAGCGCATATATAAGCACTTGTAATGACTATACCTGGTTCAAATTATAATGTGATATGATTGGGGTAGTTACTAGAGCGACTAGATATGTTAGAAAGTCCGAGGACGGACTTTATCCTAAGGTGGGTAGGATGTAACGGCTGGTACTCACTATTCGTTATATAGCTGTGCGTATAGCAATTTCGGGTACCTGATTGGGTTTGTTGCTTTATGTGTGAGTCGTGTCGTTGAGTTGATAGGGCTGTAGCACCTTGGTTGTATCTTTAGCAAGCCACCCCCGACGTGTGCCCAGCTTGGGATTACTGTCGCTTTTGGACACCGTATCCTTTATACGCTTTACGTGCACGTAGCCTTGTGCGTGCACGTATTTATTTTAGACTTTGTCTGTATCCGAACCCTATGGTGTGATATGCCGTTGTGACCCTCTCTGAGAGTATTAAAATTGTGGAGTTAATTGGGAACGTCATTTCACGGGTCGTTCTACCACGATTTGATCTTATTTGAAGAGACGTCACGATTTTCACTTTTGTCGTGAGGCCTTTCTATTTTTAATTTCGTTTCTCATCGTCAAAATTGTGATCCGTCTTCTCTGCCTTCTTTCTCTCGTCGCCCCGGTCACCCCAGTATTTATTTCATAATTTTTGGGCTTCGTTTAATATTTTTTCACTCTTTGCCTAACCTAATAAATAGTTAACCCTAAGTTTGTATGTATAACACACTAATCATTTTATTTATATGTATACCTTAATCCCCTTACTTAGCCTAGCTCACTCCTTGCCTTGACGGCACCCATGTGAGTAGAGAGAGGGTGTGTCATCTATATTTTTATATTAATAATATCAAATTCTTGTATAAAATCGACCCTAACTTTTAACCTAAACATCTAGCCTTTAGACCTAGCTTAGACCCCTCACGTGTTGCTATCAGCCCCATCCTATAAAATAAGCCATAGGGTTTTATCATCACCCAACGAAACAAGTAGCCGCCGCCTCCATATCTCGCAAGCAACCAACCCCGAGCGCCGATCTCTTCTTTTTCCTCCGACCTCCAAGCCACGCCGGACTTTCCCTGCCATTCGACCTCCCCCCGTTCGACTCCCCTAGCCGGTAGCACGGCCCGATGCTCCGCTCGACCCCCAGGCGCAGCAGTGCCGCTCCTTGCTCAGCTGTCACGGCGACAGCTCCAACGGGGCCGCAGGCAGCTATGTAGTGTCGCCCGATCACTGCCTCGCCGTCGCCCGCATAGCAGACCACCGCCGCTGAACCCCTGTGTGCCACCCCATGGTGCTGCAGCGCCGCTCGGTGCTGTCCGCAGGCTGTCGGATCTCTCCAGCTGCAGCGCAGCAGCGCCCAAGCACGACGGCAGCGCCTTCAGGCGCAGACAGCGGCTGCCGCTCCCCTCGCGCGGCGGCTGTCACAGTAGGCCTTCCCCTCGCCGACCTGACGACCCCTCCAGCCCCGACTCCGACCAAACACCGTCGGAAACCGCCATCAGCACTTCCCTAGCACTGACAACAGCATCACCAGTCCCGGTTCGTGCAGATCAGGCCTCCAACACATGCAGTGACTTCCCATGGCCGCAGCATCGCACATCAGCCTCCCCTAGCCGCTGTCCTCTTGCATCATCTATCGGTTAGTGATCATTCGCTATTATCCTTAATTTCAGTTTGCAATTTGTGGTTGGACAGCGATAATACACAACCTTGGACCTAATAATATTGATGTTGGTACGCTAAGGATGGGTTGATGACTCGTACACGAAATCTCCTAGCAACTGTTAGTTTTGGTTGCTAGGAATAACGTCACAAACATTTTTATAACTTGTTAGTTAACCCTAGTTAACAATTAGTAACTTTATGAAACAGTGTTTGCATTCTAGTTTTCTTAATAGACAATGTTTAGCTAACGGACGTAATATATTGATGATAACAAGATTGTTAGTAGGGCTGATAACTTGTTTACACAATTTCTGGTTAACGTGTTAGCCTAGGCTGCTAGTTTTAATTGTTGTGTATTTTTGTACTAGCTACGTGACGCATTTATAATGTTAGTAATTCAGCGTTCATTAGTATTGATGTGTTACCCATCTTAGGATAGAAAAATTAATTAAAATCGGATCATTAGACATTTTAGAGTTGACTAAAAATTCTAGTCCGTAGTTGCGAACTTATTCGTGTACGTGTTTTATTACAGAGTATCCGTCGTTCCGTACCGTTCACACTGCCGGGATTCAACCCCTGACGTCGCTACCCGACGTCAGAGTAGCTCTCACGTCGTGATGAGGTAAGTATCTCTCCGTAGGAACCCACACCGCATGTTAACAAGATAAAAACTGTAATTTTATTGTGTTGGTTAATTCACTAATTGAAGATAATGAATACGGGACTGTAGGTTGGTGTGACGATTGGTGTTTGGGCACGTAGGCAGAACTGGACTCCTTGATCTTGTGACTATCAGCACGTCCCTTTTCGGCAAGTGAAACTTGCCAACTTTTGCTTAGGGCCATGTTTTTAGGCCACTTCCTTGTTTTTAACGTAAAAGAGACTAGACAGTGAAATGATAGCTGTCTAGACGCAACTTTAAGATCTAGCTTGATAACGAAGCTAGACATGTCACCCTGCCATGTCATTCATGCATTGTTATCTGTAACGTTTAAATTCCTTATCTGTACGCACTTTTAACTGCCATGCATTGCATCCTACATGTCATCCAAGTTGAATGTTGCATTCGTAGCACACACTACAATACTTGTACTTGTACTTCCTTGTTCCGGCTAGGTGCACCCCTATGCCATCATGAAAAACACTTCCTGGCTCGTGATCCAGAAGCGAGCATTCCCGTTCGGGGGTAAGGCCCTTGCTCGATACACGTGGAGGGATAGGGTTGAGCGACCACTCAGCTTAGGAGTTGGCCCGATCAGCCACTCTAGCTGTAAGGCGTGAACTCTGTGCACGACATGAAAACATGACTTGTGAATGATAGTAGTTTGCTACTCTTGCCATGCCATGCTAGATGCTTGTTGTACCTCACTTTACTTGTTGCACTCATACTTTACTGCCATGTCATTACATCATGCTAGAACTGCTAGGTTGCTTACTTTTACTTTCAGTTTCCTTGCACAAGTCTCTTGTAGACTTGCTGACATGTACCCCTTGCTCTTTTGGGTGTCACATGTTAGACCCTGAGCCAGAGGCCGTTGCTGAGTACGTGCTGTTTTGCTGACACTTAGCCTGAGCCCCAGTCTGTCCAGGAGGAGTTTTACGGACACCGGTGACCACTCTTAGTGACCACGCTGAGTTCTCCTTTTGTTTTAGGATTTCTGTTAGTTGTCGGTGTGTGGCACCTTTGTTTTATACGTTGTACTTTTGTTGGCCATGTTAGGGCCTTAGACTCTTTTCTTTTAGCCTGGTGGCTTTTTCTATGATGTTAAAACTTATTTTATGGATATTCTGAGATTGCCATTTTGTCTCATTTCTCTTATTATTATCTTTGTTTCATATCGCATTGCAAGGACCTGTCGTTTAAAGTTTATTGCCGCTAATTAGACTTGTAGCTTCACAGCTTCAAGTCTGAGCGGACCTTCTCACGTCTCGCCTCCATATTTTTGGGAAGCGGGGCGTGACAAAAAGGCCACTTGAACTACTTCATATAGATTTCTCTGGCCCGCCTAGAACTTCATCTCTTTATGATAGCAATTATGTATTTGTTATAGTTAATGATTTCACATGATACACATGTGTATTATTCTTAGTCAATAAGAATCATGACTTCCGTGAATTTAAAATATTTTTCAAAAGAATTGAAAGATTATACTCTTTAAAAGTTATCTCTATAAGAAGTGATCACAGTGGTGAATTTGAAAATGAATCTTTTCAAAGATTTTGTGAAGAACGAGGTGTTTCTCATGCTTTTGCTTTTCCTAGAGCTGCTCCTCAAAATGGGTTAGTTGAAAGAAAAAACAGGACACTCCAAGAGTGTGCAATGTGGTGCGAATGCAATCTTCCAAAATATTTTTTTGGGCAGATTCTGTAGCAACTACGTGATATATTCAAAACAGAGTTTTAATTAGAAAACCTTTTGAAAAAACACCTTATGAGTTGTTGATCCAACAAATTCCAAAAGTATCTTATTTTAGGGTTTTTGGTTGTAAATGCTATATTCTTAGCACAAAAGATAACTTAGATAAATTTGACTCCAATGCGGATGCATGCATATTTTTCAGTTATTCTTTTCATAGTAAAGCATATAGAATCTACAATAAAAGAACTAGAGATGTTATTGAAACTATGCATGTAACATTTGATGAATCCTTCACTATCAATAAACACATTAATATTGATGATGATGTTGCGCCTATTTCTGATGTTAACACTTCAACTTCTTTACCTAAATCTTTTCTTGAAGTTACACATCACCCAGACACACAAGTTCTTGGTGCTATTGATACAGGTGTTAGAACTAGATCTCAAATAGAACACATGACACATATTGCATTTGTATCTAACATTGAGCTGAAAAAGGTAGATGAAGCTTTTGAAGATGAGGCATGGATTGAAACCATGCAAGAAGAACTTCTCCAATTTGAGAGAAACCAGGTATGTGAGCTAGTCCCCAGACCAGAAGATTGTCCAGTCATCGGTACAAAATGTAATGCCCTGGAAGCTACTGCACAAGTACTAGGAGGTGAATAGTACTTTAAAATAATCAAGAGTATAATTCCTAATTATTTTGCAATCACAAACAACTATGCAGAATAATGATAGACAACACGAATAATGCAACGCAAACAAAAGATATAATGGGTTCGGATCTACCCAAGTCTCCCCGACTTGTTTCCGGTGAACCTACGTCCCAGACACCCGGATCCCTTCCGGCTACTTGAGTTAGAGTCCACTAACTCAAGCTTTCACTAAAAACTTCTTGTAGAAACTACTACAAGATAAATCAATACAACGATCGAATCGTGACTCCCACAAACCGGGAACACGTACCTCTCACAAACCGAGAGATAAACTCAAATAGCAAATTTAATGAAATATGAAACACTTACCACAAAATCCTATGCCTTGAGAAATACTTATGACATTAGGACAAGGATGTAAGATGGAGATAAACGATCACGAAACCCTAGCAACAGCGAAATGAGAAGTTGGAGGCGGCTAGGATGAAGATCATGATCGTGATTCAATCCTACAGGAGAATGATCGCACACAAGCTGAAAATCTCTTGGAGGAATTAGGTCAGAGAGAGAGAGAGAGAGAGAGAGAGAGAGAGAGAGAGATTTTCGAGAGAGAGAGCCCTTAGAAAAATGATAAACGATAGATCAGAAAATAGATCTGAATCCTCTCTCATATTAGAGGAATTTCCATGTTTGAAACGTATCAAACATATATGGAAAGAATCAAAATAGATCAAGGAAAATCGTGGAAATAAAATCTCCAACAGCTGGAAAATTAAAGCAGCTTAATCGGTCTAAGAAGCATCACTGACCGATTAGTTAGTGAACTAGTCAGTCGATGAACCTTCTTGGACCGACTAGTTTCAAACAGAGAATTGAGTAAAATAAGAGGGGAAATCTAGTTGGACTAAGAAGAAACATTAACCGACCAGTTTGAGAAATAGTCGGTCGGTGAACCTTCTTGGACCGACTAGTTGGTCAACAATGAATATGCTAAGAATCTTAAAGACAACTAGTCGGTTCAAGAAGAATTTCCAACCGATTAGATTGTCATTTAATCGGTTGGTTCTTCTACTTGAACCAGCTAATATGCACAGAAAGACAAGAAAAGAAGAGATAAGTTACAGAACCCTTTCTAATGGCTTCTAAGCCATTCCTAGAGATAAGATAGGATTTGTCACGGTCTGTTTTCGATCGTACGCTTTTTGTGCACGTACTCGTGTTCGTACACGTATTTATTTTAGACCTTCCTTATATCCGAACCATATGGTGTGATATGCCATTGTGACCTTCTCGAAGAGTATTAATTTGTGGAAATATTTTGGAACGTCATTTCTCGGGTCGTTCTCCCACAATTTGACTTTGTTTGATGAGGCGTCATGATTTTCACTTTTGTCGGGAAACCTTTTTATTTTTATTTTCGTTTCTCGTCGCCCTAGTCGTGATCAACCCCCTTAGTTTCGTTTCTCTCGTCGACACGGACGCTCCGGTATTTTCTCGTAATTATCAGCTTCTGTTTGACCTACTTGTGCACTAATTTCCTCATTAATTAATGATTAAGCCTAAGTTTAACATGATATAATTCCCTAAGCTAGACTCGCCCTCTTTTCCCCTTAACTGAACCCTACCCACTCTCTCTCTCTCCTCACTTATCCTCAAACTACCCGAAACCCAAAGTTGTTTAGCTTTGGGAATCAAATCCCTCATACGTAACAACAAATCTCTCCCCTCTCTATTCACCACCTAAATTATAACCCTTCCTTAACTCCACTCTCTTCTAGCCCCTTAGGTGTACCCCAAAACTAGCCCCGAATAGCAAAACCCAGACCAATAGAACCCGCAATCCCTAGGGCTATTCTTCATTGCGTGATACTTTCTTTTGCGCCGTCAACTCTCTTTTTCGAACCCACGCTTTTCCGTCGACCAAAACCTTCGCATCACCGACCTGACTCCCTCCTCATCGGACCTTCCTCCGACCAAGACCCGTGCCTGCCACCTCGTGCTCCACCGACGAACAAGCAGCAACGCCCGCTGCTGTCCTCAAACACCGCCAGCATGACAGCAGTGCCGCCGAGCACTGTCACGGCGACAGTGCCGCCCAGGCACGCCATCACGGCCTCCCCGCCATCTAGCGCCACCCCGCGGCCTTCCTCCGGCCAACTTTCGTCGGAGAGCACCTCCCCAAGCGTAGCAGTAGCAGCGAGCCACTGTTCTTGTGGCAACAGTGCCTCCAAGCACGCGACAGCGACCCTTCGACGCCGACAGCCCCTCGGCCTCTCTGCGTCGCGTTCATCGTACCCGGGATGCTGCCCTCGCGTGCAACGACCACCCGGTAGCCGTGGGGGATCTCTCCTTCCAACGGTTAGTATACACGTTTCTAATGTTTTAGACCAGGTTGCTATTAGATCTTGAACGGTTTGTAACGCTACAGCATTTCATTTCAGTTTGCAAATGAATTTTGACTGCGTTAATGAAAATTTTTTGGACATAATAAAAAGAGATAGAATGCTAATTGATGAGTTGATGACCTATACACTTGATCTCCTAGCAACCGTTAGTTTTGGTTGCTAGGGTAATAACATCACAGATGTTTTATAGACCAGTAAGCTAACATGTATTGGTTGGTTGGCAGAAGTTGAACCTTGTTTTCATAACGTTAATAATAACATATCACTAAGTTAGGGATTAATGATGTTAGACTATAAATGTCATAACAGACTTAATGAAATTGGTGTTTGCATGCTAGCTACGTTTTATAATGTTGTTAATATGATTAACCGTAGGAGACGTCTTGTGTCCACAACTTTTAATTAATGTGTTAGCCTAGGTTGCTTTGTATAATTTTTGTATGCTTATTCGTGTTAGCAACTTGATGTATTTGATGTGTTAGTAATTTAACGCTCATGGATTTTGAGGTGAACCCATCGTAGGACAGAAAACTTATTAAAATTGGATCATTAGACGTGTTAGGATTAGTCTAATAACTCTAGCCCATCGTCACAAATTTATTCATGCACTTGTTTTATCTCAGAGTAACCGTCGTCCCGTACCGTTCACACTGTCAGAATCCAACCCCTGACTTCGCTACCCCACGTCAGAGTAGCTCTCGCATCGTGTGAGGGTATATTTCTAACCGTAGGAACCCCAACCATCGCATGTTAATTCAAGATTAAAAACGATTATTTTTACTGCTTTGTAACTCACTAATCCAACTTAATAATAAGGGACTGTAGGTTGATTGTTGAACTGAGCATGGGAGCTCTGGACGTTGTGAATCTGTGATTGGACTTTGAGAATTGTGATACCAGCTCATATTTCAGGCAAGTAAAACTTGCCAACTTGTGTTTAAGCCATGTTTTAGGCCATCCCTGGTTTTTAGCGTACAAGAGACTAGGCGATGCAATGATAGTCGCCTAGACGCAACTTCAAGATCTAGCTTGACAACGAAGCTAGATCTGACACCCTGCCATGACATTCATACATTTTACCTGTCACGTTTATTTTCTATAACTGTATGCACATTATTTGTACTCCTGCCTTGCCATGCATCCTAACATGTCATTTCATGCTTGAATGTTTGCATTCGTAGCACACGCTACTTGTACTTCCTTGTTGAGGCTAGGCACCTGCGTTGCAGGCACAATCCTATGCCAAGTACACTTCCTCGCTCGTGAACCAGAAGCAGGCTACGTGTGTTGGTCGAAAGCCAATGCCCGATTACACGTGGTGGGGTAGGGTTAAGCGATCACTTGAGCGTAGTAGTTGGCCCATACAGCCGCTCCAGCCAAAGGGCGTAAACTTTGTGCACGACGTGCTTACTTGTCTTGTAAATCCATGTGAATGTTTTAGTAGCTTTGCTACCCTTGCTTTTTCATACTTGTTGTACTATCTTACTTGTTGCATCCATGCCTTACACTGCCATGTCATCGTATATTTTAGAACTGCTAGGCTGTTTTCCCTTTCTTTTAGTTTCCTTGCACAAAGTCTCCTTGGAGACTTTGCTGACATGTGCCCCTTTTCTCTTTTGGGCGTCACATGTTAGGATGTTAGCCAGAGTTCGACGCCGAGGACGAACAGGTTGCAGGTGTTGAGTTCAAGGACACTGGAGACCTGTCCTAGAGCTCTTCCTTGTTGTTGTTGCTTTCTGCTTAGTCGTTGTTAGGTTGTCGGTGCATAGCATCTCTCTTTTCTGTTGATGTTATGTATTATGTCGGCCATGCTTAAGGCCTCTTTTCAGACTCTTGTACTTTTCTTTACGACTTGTCTCTGAAAGTTTGGAAAAATCTGGATGTTATTGGTGGAGTTTTATTTCTGCTTTAAATTATTATTATCTTTGTTCCGATTCGTGGTTGCAAGGACTTGCCACTTGAATTTTTTACAGATGCTTTACAGACTGTAGCCTCACAGCTCCACGTCTGAGCGGACCTCCTCACGCCTCGCCTCCCGTTTACGGGAAGCGGGGCGTGACAGGTTTTGTTGGTGGCCCATGCAGGTCCTTTTGCAACTGTGAATTATCGGGACAACGATAATAATAAAAACATTTGTTAATTATTCGAAACATTCGAGTCGTAAAATCTGAGTCTAATAAGAGCGTTTTTCGTGTCCTATGTGGCTGGAAGATGTGTTGCCCGAGCATCTATCTCAGCTTAGTAGGGAAATCCATAGATCAGGACTATAGTAAGACTTAGTTAGACGTTTATGCTGGCTAGTTAGAAGTCCCTGATTGTTAGCTAGAGTCCATGCTAGAAATTGATATAATCATCTAAGGAGTTACCTTAGTGGTTCTTGCCTAGCTCTGACCATATTAGACTTCTAGAATTTCCTTAGTCGTTTGCTTGGGTCCATCGATTTTGGGCCAAGCCGAACGCAGTTCATTACAGTCTAGTTCCTTAGAAAGTCTTAAGGCTAAGTATCCTAATCTTTAGTTGGTCGACCGTAGGAGTTTTCCGTAGATTTTCCTGAGTCATATCCTAGGCGTGTTTATGCTTCGATCATACGACCATATTCCTTGCCCTCGATTCACGAGATCGCCTCATGACGATCGTCGTTAATTTTCGTTTCTCTTCGTTACACATCTTGAATCTTCTGAAAGTATTTTCGATATTCCTCATTTGCTAAGTTTAAACTCATTCGAAAACTTTTAATATATATATATACACACACTTAGACTTCATGCTCTTCCGTTGACTTAAATTCATTTTTTTTGAATTTCGACAGTTTTGTCGAGATTTTTGATTACTATTTTATAATGTTTTTCCAGCCTATACTTTTCATACCTTTATAAATATCTTGTCTCTTTACATATACTAATTTTATTCTGAGCCGTTCTTTGATTTTCCCTAATTCGATTTATAATTTTCTTTTTCTTACCTGTGCCATTAAAACTTATTCGAATAACTCATCGCGCTTGACTTTAATATACTTTTCTAAGTTACGTGGGACTTCATCATTCAGAGTGTCGATTTTATACTCATCATTTTTCTACTTCAAATTTTTGTAAAATACTATCTCCATTTAAATTTATCTCCAATTGTAAAATAATTAATTCACATCCATACTCATTATTCTGCGTCTAATTCTTATGTCGTGATTTAACTTTCATGTTACCCTTCTACATTTTATAAGGATATTGTTATATTTTTATTTCATAACTCTCGTATTTTATATCTTTTTTTCCTACTTGATTATTCTGAATTATATTTTGTTCCACCCAACCAAGCTATTCCCTTGTATGTCGCCTCATCTGAACCCGTTCATTCCGATCTTGTTTCATTCAATTTCGATTTTGATTCCTCACTATTGTTTAGTTATCACATTAGTGCTTACTGTTGCCTGCGTTAACCTTAGTATAGTATGGTGGGCCCATTAGTATAGATTGTGATGTCGTTGTAGTGCATATAATTACTTGGTATATATGAAGTTGTATGTGTGTTAGTATTTATAAATAGGTGTGTGGATAGCTATACCACTCTGGGGATGTCTGTGTATATAAGAATTAGTGCTGGAATGTCTACT
This sequence comes from Scilla litardierei, assembly GCA_030789695.1. Classification (NCBI taxonomy): domain Eukaryota; kingdom Viridiplantae; phylum Streptophyta; class Magnoliopsida; order Asparagales; family Asparagaceae; genus Scilla; species Scilla litardierei. The sequence goes on from CM061134.1 coordinate 116,788,498, forward strand.
GGGGGTGTATGTAGTTGGAGATACTTATTAATGGTTGAAATAATATGTTGGTAAAGTTATGTGTATATTAGGTATAATGATAATAGGGTACTTATAGTTAAATGTGCATGCCTATTATTTGATCTATATGTTAGTACGTGTGGGCATGTGCTCGTACGTAGGTATGTGCTTAATATATGAATATGTGTGATATACGTATGGTAATGGGGTTATAAATTTTGTTTGGTATTGCTTGCCTTTACGGTATGTTGTGTGTGTGTGTGTGTGCGTGTATACCTCGAGGTATACACGATTATTGAATGTCATAATTATGTATGGATAGGTGTATGCAGCGGTATACTAATTGTATGTATATTGATATGGTGTTAAATATTACATATATAGGTGACTATACGATGAATGCATGTGTATATGGGTGTATCATGATTGTGTACGTGTACTGATAATGTAATATTATTATAGTTTGTAAGTGATTGCATTATATGGTGTTATTTGATTAAATATAAAGTTGTGATTGATATTTATATATGTGTGTGTAGTACATTGGTAGGTATATATATATATATATATATAATATATATATATATATATATATATATATATATATTAGAGTGTTGTGTTTGTGTAGGTATAAGTATCGTGTTATGTATATAGAGTATTCTGATATGGGTTCTGAGTCTCACTCAAGTTTGAGTGTGTATACTCTAAGTACGTTGTTACATATGTCTGTAGTTTGCGTATAGTACTATGAATATAGTGATGGATGACGTATGTATAGTGATAGGATTGGTTGTGTCTGGTAGTGTTACGCACATGATTGTGGGTGACTATACCAGTATATAGTTATATGTGTTGGTCTTGGGGTATAGTTATTTACTAAGGACTTACATGTTTGAATGTCTATGTGCTAGCTAAACTAGGTGTGTAGATGTGCTAAGTATATAGTGGTATGAGTGATATGTATGAATGGTATATTAGCGTGTGTGGGTGTGCACCATACACAGGTATGTATGTGCTCAGTTATAGGCATTGGTGACTATGGTATGTGTGGCATGTCTTGAATATAGTTATAGGACCGTATGTGATGTGAATATATGGTGAAATATTTGCGTGTGTTTGAATGACTATATCTTTGTGAAATTATAGTAGTGGTGAATGTATACTAGAAATAGTAAGCCTGATTTAAATATTATGTGGTGTAATTACATGTGTTGATATGTTGGTGTTGGATGTGTACTAGGAGATATGGGGAGTAGAATATCCATGCTTGTGGTACGTAGGTAGTTATCTATACGGAAGTACTAGGATCGTATTTGCTAATGTGAAACTATGTTGTGTATATATATGTACCTTGTTTGTGATAAATGAGTAATAGTTATATAAGGATGTACGTGACTATATGAATTATTGAAGTACGTGTATGAATTTGACTGTCTATGATAGGTATTAGTGTAGAGTGTGCATATGTGTACAAGTTTGTAATATTAATGTTTGACTACCTAGTGCATATATATGCACTTGTAGTGACTATATCTCGTTTGAATTATAATGTGGTATGATTGGGGTAGTTACTAGAGTGGCTAGATATATTTATGTTAGAAAGTCTGAGGACAGACTTTATTCTAAGGTGGGTAAGGTGTCACGGTCTGTTTTCGATCGTACGCTTTTTGTGCACGTACTCTTGTTCGTACACGTATTTATTTTAGACCTTCCTTATATCCGAACCCTATGGTGTGATATGCCGTTGTGACCCTCTCGAAGAGTATTAAGTTGTGGAAATATTTTGGAACGTCATTTCACGGGAGACCTTTTTATTTTTAGTTTGTTTGATGAGGCGTCATGATTTTCAATTTTGTTGGGAGACCTTTTTATTTTTAGTTTCGTTTCTCATCGCCCTAGCCGTGATCAACCCCCTTAGTTTTGTTTCTCTCGTCGACACGAACGCTCTGGTATTTTTCTTGTAATTATCAGGTTCCGTTTGACCTACTTGTGCACTAATTTCCCCATTAATTAATGATTAAGCCTAAGTTTAACATGATATAATTCCCTAAGCTAGACTCACCCTCTTTTCCCCTTAACTGAACCCTACCCACTCACTCTCTCTCCTCCCTTACCCTCAAACTACCCGAAACCCAAAGTTGTTTAGCTTTGGGAATCAAATCCCTCATACGTAACAACAAATCTCTCTCCGCTCTATTCACCACCTAAATTATAACCCTTCCTTAACTCCACTCTCTTCTAGCCCCTTAGGTATACCCCAAAACTAGCCCCGAATAGCAAAACCCAGCCCAATAGAACCCGCAAGCCCTAGGGCTATTCTTCATTGCGTGATACTTTCTTTTGCGCCGTCATCTCTCTTTTTCGAACCCACGCTTTTCCGTCGACTAAACCCTTCGCATCCCCGACCTGACTCCCTCCTCGTCGGACCTTCCTCCGACCAAGACCTGTGCCCGCCGCCTCGTGCTCCGTCGGCGAATGAGCAGCATCGCCCGCTGCTGTCCTCAAACGCCTCCAGCACGACATCAGCGCCGCCGAGTGCTGTCACGACGACAGCACCGCCCAGGCACGCTGTCACGGCCTCCCCACTATCTAGCGCCTCCCCGCGGTCTTCCTCCGGCCAACTTTCACCGGAGAGCACCTCCATAAGCGCAGCAGCAGCAGCGAGCCACTGTTCTTGAGGCAAAAACGCCTCCAAGCGTGCGACAGCGACCCTTCGATGTCGGCAGCCCCTCGGCCTCTCTGCGTCACGTTTAACGGCTTGCCCTCACGCGTTCATCGCACCCTAGCCAATGCCCTCGCGCGCAATGACCACCCGGTAGCCGTGGGGGATCTCTCCTTCCAACGGTTAGTATACACATTTTTAATGTTTTAGACCAGGTTGCTATTAGATCTTGAACGGTTTATAACGCTACAACATTTCATTTCAGTTTGCAAATGGATTTTGACTGCGTTAATGAACAAATTTTGGACCTAATAAAAAGAGATGGCATGCTAATTGATGAGTTGATGACCTATACGCCTGATCTCCTAGCAACCGTTAGTTTTGGTTTCTAGGGTAATAACGTCACAGATGTTTTAAAGACCAGTAAGCTAACATGTATTGGTTGGTTGGCAGAAGTTGAACCTTGTTTTCATAACGTTAATAATAGCATATCACTAAGTTAGGGATTAATGATGTTAGACTATAAATGTCATAACGGACTTAATGAAATTGGTGTTTGCATGCTAACAACGTTTTATTATGTTGTTAACATGATTAACCGTAGGGTAGACATCTTGTGTCCACAACTTTTAATTAACGTGTTAGCCTAGGTTGCTTTGTATAATTGTTGTATGCTTATTCGTGTTAGCAACTTGATGTAGTTGATGTGTTATTAATTTAACGCTCATGGATTTTGAGGTGAAACCATCGTATGATAGAAAACTTATTAAAATTGGATCATTAGACGTGTTAGGATTATTCTAATAATTCTAGCCCATCATCACAAACTTATTCATGCACGTGTTTTATCTCAAAGTAACCATCGTCCCGTACCGTTCACACTGCCGGAATCCAACCCCTGACGTCGCTACCCGACGTCAGAGTAGCTCTCGCGTCGTGTGAGGGTATATTTCTAACCGTAGGAACCCCAACCATCGCATGTTAATTCAAGATTAAAAACGATTATTTTTACTGCTTTATAACTCACTAATCCAACTTAATAATACGGGACTGTAGGTTGATTGTTGGACTGAGCGTGGGAGCTCTGGACGTTGTGACTCTGTGATTGGACTTTGAGAATTGTGATACCAGCACGTATTTCAGGCAAGTCAAACTTGCCAACTTGTGTTTAGGCCATGTTTTAGGCCATCCCTCGTTTTTAGCGTAAAAGAGACTAGGTGAAGAAATGATAGTCGCCTAGACGCAACTTCAAGATCTAGCTTGACAACGAAGCTAGATCTGACACCCTGCCATGCCATTCATACATTTTGCCTGTCACGTTTATTTTCTATAACTGTACGCACTTTATTTGTATTCTTGCCATGACATGCATCCTAACATGTCATTTCATGCTTGAATGTTTGCATTCGTAACAGACGCTACTTGTACTTCCTTGTTGAGGCTAGGCACCTGTGTTGCAGGCACAATCTTATGCAAGTACACTTCCTGGCTCATGAACCAGAATCGGGCTACGTGTGTTGGTCGAAAGCCAATGCCCGATTACACGTGGAGGGATAGGGTTAAGCGATCACTTGAGCGTAGTAGTTGGCCCGTACAGCCGCTCCAGCCAAAGGGCGTAAACTTTGTGCACGACGTGCTTACTTGTCTTGTAAATCCATGTGAATGTTTTAGTAGCTTTGCTACCCTTGCTTTTTCATACTTGTTGTACTATCTTACTTGTTGCATTTATGCCTTAAACTGCCATGCCATCACATATTTTAGAACTGCTAGGCTGTTTTCCCTTTCTTTTAGTTTCCTTGCACAAAGTCTCCTTGGAGACTTTGCTGACATGTGCCCCTTTTCTCTTTTGGGCGTCACATGTTCGGATGTTAGCCAGAGTTCGACGCCGAGGACGAACAGGTTGCAGGTGTGGAGTTTGAGGTCACTGGAGACCTATCCTAGAGCTCTTCCTTGTTGTTGTTGCTTTCTGCTTAGTCGCGGTTAGGTTGTTGGTGCGTAGCATCTCTCTTTTATGTTGATGTTATGTATTACATCGGCCATGCTTTAGGCCTCTTTGCAGACTCTTGTACTTTCCTTTACGACTTGTCTCCAAATGTTTGGAAAAATCTGGATGTTGTTGGTGGAGTTTTATTTCTTCTTTAAATTATTATTATCTTTGTTCCGATTCGCGGTTGCAAGGACCTGCCATTTGAATTTTTTTACAGACGCTTTACAGACTGTAGCCTCACAGCTCCACGTCTGAGCGGACCTCCTTATGCCTCGCCTCCTGTTTATGGGAAGCGGGGCGTGACAGGATTGATATGAAGGTAAATAAGTAATAAAGATTCAAGGCTTAACATTCTATAAAACGAAGCTAGAAGACAATATAAATATACACGACAAACCGTCTTCAAAGCTTCAACATGATGAGTCTGAATCCCTTGACTTCATCAACAACTCCTTGAGCTTCAACGAAGCTTCAAGCACAACGATCATGCGCTCTAAATAAATCTTGAGACGTCGCTTGAGATCTACAAAGTAAATTGGCGACGATCTCCATAACCGTGCTCAAAGAGAAATAGTACACAATATTTACGTTTGTTCATCATCAAAACCAAATCAGGGGAATACATACTCAACGTTCTCCCCCTTTCCGGTGATGACAAACCAACATAAATATAAATTAATAATAATGAGATAAATGAAATTTACTTACTCCCCTGCATTGATGGCACGTTAGTTCCATATTTAAATAATAAACAGAAGCATCAATCAGCAGAGAAAAGAGTAAAGCATGATCCAAATATCGAAATATAGGATCGAAATCCATAGATTTTTATATCTTCACTCCCCCTGAATCTAACATATGAAATTAGACTCACGGTAATTGTTTAAATTATCATTTAGCACCAAGTCATTATTAATTCTCTCCCCCTTTGGCATTAACCAAAAAGAGCATGAGGAAGGCAACGACAACAACCATGGCTAAAAAAATTCAAACAAGAGAGTCGAAGAATATGACGACGGTCCAAATGACACCAAGGACAACATTGAAGAAGAACAAAGTGTGTCAACTAGACCATAGTCGAAAACCGAAATAAAATCATCAAAACACCATCAAATCATAAGATTGATTAAAGGAACAATCTCTCCAATATCAACATTTTAGCGAATTGAGTGCATGGAAAACAATTCAAGTTTTCATACAAACAAAGCTAAAGAACTAACATAGTCGTCGAGCGACGAATAGCACAACAGAGACACAGCACAACAGGCACAAAGAGACGAAATACAACAGGATGTATATATATATAGAAACAGCAAAAACGATACATCCAGACAACAACAAAAAATATGATTTGATTGGACCGACTAAATGGCATTCTAGTCGGTCGGCAAATGAACTTGGACCGACTAAATGGCAGATAGCAAGTGAGGCAAAAAATAGGGCACGAGCTAGTCGGTCCAAGTTCAATGTCTAATCGACTAGAAGTAGAACTAGTCGGTCTGTAGACGAACTAGGACCGACTAATTAAGTCCAAAAATTTGAGAATGAGAAATTTTGAGTTCTCTCCAAAGAGCACTTAGTCTAAACATCTAAACACTCGCATACGCACTTATTCTACCTCCATAAAGCCAGAAAACCATAAATCCGACGCACAAATCGAAAAACCAATCATAAATCCATCACAACAAATCCAGCATGAGCTTATGAATATCATTATCATGCATAATTATAAAAAATATGAACCATAAATCTCAGATTCACCCATAATCCCCAATTCTCGATGTAACCTCACAAAGGTATCTTCCTTGAGTGGTTTCGTGAAAATATCGGTGATTTGCTTCTGGGTTTCAACGTACACTAAATGATGTCCTTTTTAGCTACATGATCATCTAGAAAATGGTGACGGACATCTATATGTTTGGTACGGGAGTGGTGTACCGAATTCTTAGAGAGACATATTGCACTTAGGTTGTCCACCAGGATAGGGCAAGTATCACAGTTTATACCGAAGTCTTAAAGTGTGTTTCTTATCCAAAGAACCTGTGCACATGCAGCACCGGACGACGATATATTCCGCCTCGGTGGTTGAAAGTGATACTGAATTCTGCATCTGGGAGAACCAAGAGACAAGGGAATTCCCTATAAAATGACAAGTGCCACTAGTACTCTTCCTATTAGATTTGCATCCAACATAATCTGCGTCACTATATGAGATTAACTCATATGTTCTTGACTTTGGATAGCATAATCTGTAGTCTAGTGTGTGACTTAAATAACAGAAAATACGTTTAACCGCTATTAAGTGTGATTCCTTAGGTTGTGACTGATACCTAGCACAAACCCATACGGCAAACATTATATCTGGCTTACTAGCAGTGAGATATAATAAACTACCTATCATACCTCGATATAGACGAATGTCTACATCTTTGCCGCCCGTGTCCCTATCAAGATGTGTTGTGGTGCTCATCGGAGTCTTCTTGCTAGAAGCATTCTCCATTCCAAATTGCTTTAGCAGCTCCACCGTGTATTAGGTTTGGTGGATGAATATTTCATCATTCATTTGGCGAATTTGGAGTCCTAAGAAATATTTGAGCTCAACCATATGGCTCATCTCAAACTGATCCTTTATAACATTTGAAAACTCTTTGCAAAGAGTGAAGTTAGTAGGACCAAAAATGATATCATCTACGTAAATTTGAACTATAATAATGTCATGATTAGCATACTTAACAAAAAGCGGTGAATCAACCTCATCCATTTTGAAACCCAAATCCAAAAGAAAGATCCTTAGGCGGTCATACCAAGCTCTAGGAGCTTGTCTCAACCCATAAAGTGATTTCTTAAGTTTGAAAACGGGATTCGGAAATTTTTCGTTTATAAAACCCGGAGGTTGAGAAACATAAACTTCCTCAACGACATCTCCATTTAAAAACGCACTCTTTACATCCATTTGAAAAAGTTTGAAATCTTTATGGCATGCAAATGACAATAATATCCTAATAGATTCTAATTTAGCTACATGTGCAAAAGATTCCTCGAAATCAATACCTTCCTCTTGCCTGTAGCTTTGAGCAACTAACCGAGCTTTGTTCCGGATGACATTTTGGTTCTTGTCTGTCTTGTTCTTGAAAATCCACTTCGTTCCTATAACGTGGTGGTTCTTCGAAGGCAACGGAACTAGCTCCCAGACCTCATTCCTCTCAAACTGAATGTGCTCCTCCTCCATGGCTAGGATCCAAGAACTATCTTCGCAAGCCTCGTTGATATTCTTTGGCTCCACGGAAGAGACAAAGGCACACTGAGCAAAGAAGTTGACTTGAGACCTTGTTTTGACACCATCTTCCATGTTGCCAATAACTTGCTCATGGGGATGGCCACGAACTGTTGGAAGCTTTCTGGGAACACCCTGGTCACTAGGAACATTCTCAAGAGATTCATTAGTAGGGTTAGTTTCAACAGAATCAATAACATTAGATTTATCAACAGAATCACTAACTACTTCCATAGAATCATCATCATCGATAATTCTAGGAGGGATAAAATCTTCATTAAATGATACATGAAGTGATTCCTCGATCGTTGAGGTTCTTTTGTTGTATATCCGGTAGGATTTGCTACGGGAGGAATATCCAAAAAATATCCCCTCATCGGATCTTGGATCAAATTTGTCCAAACTACCATACATGTTCTTGATTAAACATTTTGCACCAAAAACTCTAAAATGTTTAACTTGAGGTAGCCTATCAAACAACAATTCATAACAAGTTTGTTTAGTGCCGGGCCTCAAGAGTATCCTATTAAACACATAACAAGCGGTATGTACCGCTTCTGCCTAAAATTGATGGCCAAGGTGGCTATCATCAAGCTTAGTGCGAGCACATTCCACTAGCGTCCTATTCTTTCTCTCAACAACACCATTTTGATGGGATGCGCGAGGAAAAGAAAAGGTGTGAGTAATACCAACCTCATCACAGAAGTTTGAGAAAGACTCGTTCTCAAATTTCCCTCCATGATCACTACGAATAGTGACAATGGTGGTTCCAATGAGATTTTGTACTTAACAAAAACTGTGAAGTTTTCAAAAGCATCATTTTTATTGACTAAAGTAAATACCCAAGTAAATCTAGAAAAGTCATCAACGATGACAAGTCCATATCGGGCATTCCCTAATGAAGCAACTCTAGTTGGCCCAAAAAGATCTAGATGTAAAAGCTCTAGGGGCCGTTTAGAGGATATGCTTTTCTTAGGTTTGAATGAAGAATTTGGAAGTTTGTCTCGTTGACACGAGTCGCACAAGCTTTTCTTATTGAAAGAAAGCTTAGGAAATCCTTTTATAGAATCTACCTTGGATAGTTTGAAAAGTGTTCCGAAATTCGCATGACCAAAACATCTATGCCATAAGTGTTGCTCACTTGTGTTGGCAATAAGACATCGTTCATGGGAATTTGGAATATCTAAGATATATAAGTCCTTATGGTGTGTGCCAGAGAACAACACATTATTATTATCAGTTCTTAAAATATGGCACATTCCTTTCTCAAAGCTAACTTTGTAACCATTGTCACAAAGTTGAGTTATTGAGATTAGATTGTGATTAATAAGATAAACATCACTTATAAGAGGTTTAGAGGGGTTACCAACTTTCCCAACACCTATGATGGTTCCACTCTTGTTGCCTCCAAAGACCACTCGGTTTCCAATTTCAATGGGTACCACTTTGGAAAGCAACAGAGCTTTACCCGTCATGTGTTTTGAACACCCGCTATAAAGTATCCAACCATTCTTGGAGCTAGATTTAGATTTGTTGCTCAATTTCTTTTTCTTGAGTACCTGAAGATAAAAACATTGTATCATGGTACCCAAGGTCATTGGGTCCTAAAGGATTAGACCTTTGGAAGCCAAGTCCAATTGGACTTAGACTTCCCAATAGAGTCATCATTATGCACAACATTCATAAAATAAGAATTAATATAAGCTTGTTTCTCATGCATGCTAGTGTCCTTCGGGCCCCAAATGGAGAATGTCTTGGGAGCCCTATTCCTATTGAGAACATGCACATTTTGTTGATTTCTACGTGGTGCATGTGTTCTACGAGGAAGTGGCCTAGTGTATGCATGACGTGGATAAGCATGCGGCACATGATGAAATGGTGGTGGCAACATATGATACGGTGCATGATGGTAATTATTCATGTAATAGGGATGAGGGTGAGCATATGCATGTGGGGGAATACATGCGTGAGTGTGTCTCATTGGTGTGCACGTGCTCGTGGACGTGGAGCATAAAAATCATCATAAGTGTGAACATGTGGAGTAGGGGCTGTGTTCCTACGTGGCATAGTATTTGTGTACATAAAAGCATGACCCTTCTTTGGAGGTCCACCCAAAGTGAGTTTCTTTCCAAACAGGGATGTGAACTTAGTGGAAGTACCATTGGTAGATGAACTACCTATGGGGTGTTTACTCCCACTAGTTGAGGCATCGGAGGATGGCCTTACAAAGGTGGTGAAAGATTTGGATGAATTTTCCTTTTTATACCCCAAGCCAATGCGATGATTGGCCGGAAGTAAGTCATTCAGAATATTATCCAAATGATCCTTGCCTTTGTTGAATTTCTCAATCCGGCCTAATGTGGACTCATATTTCTCGTTAAGAGAAAGTATTTTAGCATCCAAAGTGGACACATGTGTTGTGAGTTCACAAACACGTGACTTGAGATTCTCATTCTCAATACACAAATTTGAGTTTCGAGAAATCAAATCCGCTATCTCATGTTCATCCGAATACTTAATGTTAACATGCTCAAGTTGAGATTTGAGATTTACAATCTCAGTTCTCACGGCTTCAACAACAGTGTCGTTGTTGGTGATGACAGGCTTAGGTGTGGTTTGAAGACTAGTTAGCTCATCTTTGATTTTAGTATATCTGTTTACTAACTTAGAATACTTGGACCAAATTTGTTCATTAGCTAATCTAAGGTCATCCATAGTTACCTCTTCACCTTCATCCTCGCTTTCATCTGAAGCGGTCTCTTGATCATGTTGCTCTCTTGCCATGAAGCACATGTGTGCTTTCTTCACTTGTTCTTCATCTGACTCACCACTTGAATAATCCTCTTCCGAGTCAGTGAATGTACCGACAAGCCCTCTCTTGTACTCCTTCTTGTACTTTCTTGACTTGTCGAACTTGGGTGCCTTCCACGTCTCCTTTTGTTTGTTGAGAGGACAATAGACCTTGATGTGTCCTGGATTATTGCATTTGAAACACGAAGGAGCAGAGGCATTAGTAGAACCAACTTTGGATTTGTTCTTGAAATTGCCTTTTCGAAAAAACCGGTTGAACTTCTTTTCCATGAGGGCCAAAGATTCCATGTCCAACACATTTTCCGATTCTTCACTATCGGTAGGTGTGGTAGGGGCGGCCTTGAAAGCAATCGCCTTTTTCTTTGGCTCTTCTTGCTTCAAAAACGCCTTCATCTTGTCCTGCATCGTGTTCTTGTTGTCCTTTTGTACCTCATAAGACATTAAGGTACACATTAGTTGAACAACAGTGTATTTTGACATATCATTACCTTCCTCGATAGTGTAGGTTCGCTTTTCCCAATTCGAAGGAAGTCCGTCAATGATCTTTGCGACTTTCTCTTCTTGGGTATAGGTCTTCCTAAGAGCTTCCAATTCGTTGGTTAGATCCACGAAAAGAGCATAGTACTCCTTAATTCTTTCACCTTGTTCCATGTGAAATAACTCGAACTCTTTGTTAGAAACAGTGAGTTTAGAGTGTTTTACCCTGCTCATTCCCTCATGCAAGATGAGGAGTTGATTCCAAATCCGATATGCACTCTTACATGTGCATATTTTTTTGAAATCTTCAGGCTCCAGTGCACATTGTAAGGCATTCATTGCCTTGGCATTGCTCACCTCCGCGGCGACCTCCGCGGGAATCCACTGTGTGAAGTCTTCTTTAGTGGGATCAACGTCCTCCGTTAACGTGGTTCTCCAAAGTGATGCGCTCCGGAGGAAAGTTTCCATCCGGCATTTTCAGTACCCATAGTTGGTACCATTGAAGTGAGGAGGCCTGGTTGAGGAGTATCCTTCGACCACTGAAGAGGCTCCTTCACGATTTGTCACGCCCCGCTTCCCAAAAATATGGAGGCGAAGCGTGAGAAGGTCCGCTCAGACTTGAAGCTACAAAGCTGCAAGTCCGATAAGCGTCAATCAAATTTAAAACTGCAGGTCCTTGCAACGCGAGCGAAACAAGATAATAATAATGAAATGAGACAAAAGAATAATCTCAGAATATCCATAAATATAATTCCAACATCGCAGAAAAGCCACCAGGCTAAAAGAAAAAGAGACTAAAGGCCCAAACATGGCCAACAAAAGTACAAAGTACAAAACAACGGTGCTACGCACCAACAACTAACAAAAGGCCTAAAGCAAAATAAAGCTCAACAAAGACTCAAAGAATGGTCACCGGTGTCCACCAAAATCCTCCTGTGCAATCATGGACTCAGACTCAGCGTCAGCAAAACATCACGTACTCAGAAACGGTCTCTGGCTCAGGGTCTAACATGTGACACCCAAAAGAGCAAGGGGCACATGTCAGCAAGTCTGGAAGACTTGTGCAAGTGAAACTAAAAGTACAAGTAAGAGCAACCTAGCAGTTCTAGCATGATGCAATGACATGGCAGTTAAAGTATGAGTGCAGCAGGTAAAGTAAAGTAAAGTAAAGTACGAGCATTGCATGGCATTCACAAGACAAGTACAAGACAAGAAAAGTAAGCACCTCGTGCACAGAGGTTCCGTCTTTTGGCTAGAGGGCTGATCAGGCCACTCCTAAGCTCAAGTGAACGTTTATCCCTACCCCTCCACGTGTGTCGAGCCAGGGCCTTACCCCCGAACTTGGAATGCTTGCTTCTGGATCACGAGCCAGGAAGTGTTTTTAACAAGTATGGCCTAGGGGTGCACCTAGCCAGGGACACGGAAACACGGATTTGTACAAGTATTTTGTAGCGTGTGCTACGATGCAACAATCAAGTTGGATGACATGTAAGATGCAATGCATGGCAGTTAAAAGTACGTACAGTTTAAGGAAAGTAAACGTGACAGTTTAGTATGCATGAACAACAGGTTTAAAGAGTTGGATCTAGCTTCGTTGTCAAGCTAGATCAATTAGGTGACGGATCTAGTTTCGTTGTCAAACTAGATCAAGTAGGCGTCTAGCCAGCTATCATTTCACTGACTAGTCTCTTTTACGCTAGGAACAAGGAAGTGGCCTAAAAACATGGCCCTACACAAGAGTTGGCAAGTTTCACTTGCCTGCAATTATCACGTCAAGAAAACACCGTCCAACGAGTCCAAAGTCACGATTCCTACGTGCACAAGTCCATCGGCCTACATCCGTTTTATTAATCTTGATTAGTGATTGCTAAAACATTTAAAATACTTTAAAATACTGATTTTTAGTCTTGGTTAGCATGCAATTTGGTTGGGGGTCCTAGGGGTGCAAAGCGTTACCTCAACACGACGCGAAAGCTACACCGGCGTCGGGTAGCGACGCCGGAGGTTGGAATAAAAGATCGCGCTCCAAGTCCAGATTCCAATTAGATTCCTCACTGGAAATTTCAGAGCAATCAACCCGGGCGACGATTCTAGATTCCAAAGTTAGCACGTGCGACGACGGGCTACGACGTGCGACGACGTCGTACGCGACGAATCCTTGAAGAGCAAGCACCTAGGTGGGGCCCACAGTAGTCCTAGGGACCTTTGGGGGACCCACAATAACTCTGGAGAACTTGGGGGGCCCACGGTGGCAAGCGGTGCGACGGATGCGGGGTTGCGACGAGTGGCTCCCGGTCGTACACAGCCGATGCGGGGAGATCCGTCGGTCGTGCGCTGAGAATGCGGGGCTGCGACGTTTTGGGGCGTGCAGCGGCTGCGGGGTGGCTGGGTGCGAGGGTTCTTCTCGGTCTGATCGATGGGGAGAGTCGGTCGTGCGGGGTGTGGAGCGGGGCGACAAGCGGAGCGCTGTGGAGCGCCGTGCGAAGCGGGGCGACAAGGCGGGTGCGGGCCAGTCTGTCGGTCAGGTCGATGGAACGGAGCGGGGGCTGCTGCAGCGGTGCGGAGCGGCTAGGATGCGGGCGGGGGCTTCGGTCGGAGCGGGGGAACGGGGCCGTTTCCTTCGGTCGTGCGGCTGCTGAACGTCGCAACGTTGCGACGAATCGTCGCAACGTCCAATTTCAAGTTTGGAAGAGGCTAGGGCTAATTTCTTGCGAAAATAGGTCTTCCTAGGGGTTGCTTATATAGTATAGATAGGTTGACTTGGTCTAGGGCTAAATCTAATAGGATTAGAATATTAAAATAATTTAAAATTTGAATTAAAACTACTCCAACTCACCCAAGGGTTTGACTTGGTCCAAATGAGCTGGAAATTTCCTCAAAAATTCTTTAAAACGTTTAAAACTCAAATAAATTTTATTTGGCCGAAAATAATTTATAAATTAATTATTAAAAATTATATAAAACTTGTTAAAAATATAAAAGTGGTCAAATAAACTCCAAAAATTATAAAATAAATATCGTGGTGATCGTGGCGACGAATGTGAGCTAACTAAGAAGACGGATCTCAGTTTTGACGTCGGACGACGAAACTAAAAATAGAAACGTCTCCCGTCAAGAGTGAGAATCGTCACGTCTCATCGAGTAAGTTTAAATTGTGGAAAAACGACTCGAGAAGTGTCGTTCCAAGATAGTGCCACTATTTAATACTCTCAGAGACGTTCACAACGGCATATCACACAAAAGTGTTCACAATCAAATAAAGTCTAAAACAGACACGTGCACGGGCAAAAGCACGTGCACGAACAACGTACCACGAAAAGTGGTCGTTACACGATTCTTGTAGGAGCTATAGTCGGGAGGTGGCCGAACGGCCTTGTTGTCGTTGTTTGACATAGCTATGAACCAAGCTTTGATACCAAATGTAATGCCCTGTAAGCTACTGCATAAGTACTAGTGGGGGGGGGGGTGAATAGTACTTTAAAATAATCAAGAGTATACTTCCTAATTATTTTGTAATCACAAACAACTATGCGGAATAATGATAGACAACACGAATAATGCAACGAAAACAAAAGATATAATGGGTTCGGATCCACCCAAGTCTCCCCGACTTGTTCACGGTGATCCTACGTCCCAGACACCCGGATCCCTTCTGACTACTTGAGTTAGAGTCCATTAACTCAAGCTTTCACTAAAAACTTCTTGTAGAAACTACTACAAGATAAATCAATACAACGATCGAATCGTGACTCCCACAAACCGGGATCACATACCTCTCACAAACCGAAAGATAAACTCAAATAGCAAATTTAATGAAATATGAAACACTTACCACAAAATCCTATGCCTTGAGAAATACTTACGATATTAGGACAAGGAAGTAAGATGGAGATAAACGATCACGAAACCCTAGCAACAGCGAGATGAGCAGTTGGAGACGGCTAGGATGAAGATCTTGATCGTGATTCAATCCTACAGGAGAATGATCGCACACAAGCTGAAAATCTCTTGGAGGAATTAGGTCAGAGAGAGAGAGAGAGAGCCCTTAGAAAAATGATAATCGATAGATCGGAAAATAGATCTGAATCCTAGCTCATATTAGAGGAATTTCCATGTTTGAAATATATCAAACATATATGGAAAGAATCAAAACAGATCAAGAAAAATCGTGGAAATAAAATCTCCAACGGCTGGAAAATTAAAGCAGCTTAATTGGTCTAAGAAGGATCACTGACCGATTAGTTAGTGAACTAGTCGGTCGGTGAACCTTCTTGGACCAACTAGTTTCAAACAAAGAATTGAGTAAAATAAGAGAGGAATCTAGTCGGTCGAAGAAGAAACATTAACCGACTAGTTTGAGAACTAGTCGGTTGTTGAACCTTCTTGGACCGACTAGTTGGTCAACAGTGAATAGGCTAAGAATCTTAAAGACAACTAGTCGGTTAAAGAAGAATTTCCAACTGATTAGATTGTCATTTAATCGGTTGGTTCTTCTACTTGAACCAGCTAATATGCACAGAAAGCCAAGAAAAGAAGCGATAAGTTACGGAACCCTTTCTAATGGCTTCTAAGGCATTCCTAGAGATAAGATAGGATTAATATGAAGGTAACTAAGTAAGTATGACTCAAGGCTTAACATTCTATAAAACGAAGCTAGAAGACAATATAAATATACACGACAAACCGTCTTCAAAGCTTCAACATGATGAGTCTGAATCTCTTGACTTCATCAACAACTCCTTGAGCTTCAACGAAGCTTCAGGCACAACGATCATGTGCTCTAAAGAAATCTTGAGACGTCGCTTGGGATCTACAAAGTAAATTGGCGACGATCTCCATAACTGCGCTCAAAGAGAATTAGTACACAATATTTATATTTGTTCATTATCAAAACCAAATCAGGGGAATCAATACTCAACATTCTCCCCCTTTTGGTGATGACAAACCAACATAAATATAAATCAATAATAATGGGATAAATGAAATTTACTTACTCCCCCTGCATTGATGGCACGTTAGTTCCATATTTAAATAATAAACAGAAGCACCAATCAGCAGAGAAAAGAGTAAAGCATGATCCAACTATCGAAATATAGGATTGAAATCCATATATTTTTATATCTTCACTCCCTCTGAATCTAACAAATGAAATTAGATTCACGGTAATTGTTTAAATTATCATTTAGCACCAAGTCATTATTAATTCTCTCCCCCCTTTGGCATTAACCAAAAAGAGCGGGAGGAAGGCAATGACAACAACCATGGCTAAAAAAATTCAAACAAGAGAGTCAAAGAATATGACAGCGGTCCAAATGACACCAAGGACAACATCGAAGAAGAACAAAGTGTGTCAACTAGACCATAGTCTAAAACCGAAAAAAGAAATCATCAAAACACCATCAAATCATATGATTGATTAAAGGAACAATCTCTCCAATGTCAACATTTTAGCGAATTGAGTGCATGGAAAAAAGCCATGTTTTCATACAAACAAAGCTGAAGAACTAACATAGTCTTTGAGCGACGAATAACACAACAGAGACACAGCACAACAGGCACAAAGAGACGAACTGCAACAGGATGTGTGTGTGTGTGTGTGTGTGTGTCTATATATATATATATAGACAGCAAAAACGATACATCCAAACAACAACAAAAAATATGATTTGATTGGACCGACTAAATGGCATTCTAGTCGGTCGGCAAATGAACTTGGACCGACTAAATGGTAGACAACAAGTGAGGCAAAAAAATAGGGCACGAACTAGTCGGTCTAAGTTCAATGTCTAACCGACTAGAAGTAAAAATAGTCGGTCTGTAGATGAACTGGGACCGACTAATTGAGTCCAAAAATTTGAGAATGAGAAATTTTGAGTTCTCGCCAAAGAGCACTTGGTATAAACATCTAAACACTCTCATACGCACTTATTCTACCCCATAAAGCCAGAAAACCATAAATCCGACGCGCAAATCAAAAAACCAATCATAAATCCATCACAACAAATCCAGCATGAGCTTATAAATATCATTATCATGTATAATTATAAAAAATATGAATCCTAAATCTCGGATTCACCCATACTCCCCATTTCTCGACGTAACCGCACAAAGGTATCTTCCTTGAATGGTTTCGTGAAAATATCGGTGATTTGCTTCTGGGTTTCAACGTACACTAAAATGATGTCCATTTTAGCTACATGATCATCTAGAAAATGGTGACGGACATCTATGTGTTTGGTACGGGAGTGGTGTATCGGATTCTTAGAAAGACAACTTAGGTTGTCCACCATGATAGGGCAAGTATCAAAGTTTATACCGAAGTCTTTAAGTGTGTGTCTCATCCAGAGAACATGTGTACATGCAGCACCGGCGGCGATATATTCCGCCTCGCTGGTTGAAAGTGATACTGAATTCTGCTTCTTAGAGAACCAAGAGACAAGGGAATTTCCTATAAAATGGCAAGTGCCACTAGTACTCTTCCTATCAGATTTGCATCCAGCATAATCTGCGTCACTATCTGAGATTAACTCATATGTGATTGACTTTGGATAGAATAATCTGTAGTCTAATGTGTAACTTAAATAACGGAAAATACGTTTAACCGCTATTAAGTGTGATTCCTTAGGTTGTGACTGATACCTAGCATAAACACATACGGCAAACATTATATCTGTCTTACTAGCAGTGAGATATAATAAACTACCTTCATATCTCGATATAGACGAATGTCTACATCTTTGCTGCCCGTGTCTCTATCAAGATGTGTTGTGGTGCTCATCGGAGTCTTCTTGCTAGAAGCATTCTCCATTCCAAATCGCTTTAGCAGCTCCACCGTGTACTTGGTTTGGTGGATGAAGATTCCATCGTTCATTTGACGAATTTGGAGTCCTAAGAAATATTTGAGCTTACCCATGTGGCTCATCTCAAACTGATCCTTCATAACATTAGAAAACTCTTGGCAAAGAGTGAAGTTAGTAGCACCGAAAATGATATCATCAACGTAAATTTGAACTAGAATAATGTCATGATTAGCATACTTAACAAAAAGCTGTGAATCAACCTCACCCATTTTGAAACCCAAATCCAAAAGAAAGTTCCTTCGGCGGTAATATCAAGCTCTAGGAGCTTGTCTCAACCCATAAGTGCTTTCTTAAGTTTGAAAACGTGATTCGGAAATTTTTCGTTTATAAAACCCGGAGGTTGAGAAACATAAACTTTCTCAACGACATCTCTGTTTAAAAACGCACTCTTTACATCCATTTGAAAAAGTTTGAAATCTTTATGGCATGCAAATGACAATAAAAGCCTAATAGATTTTAATCTAGTTACATGTGCAAAAGATTCCTCGAAATCAATACCTTCCACTTGCCTGTAGCCTTGAGCAACTAACCGAGCTTTGTTCCGGATGACATTTTGGTTCTCGTCTTTCTTGTTCTTGAAAATCCACTTCGTTCCTATAAAGTTGTGGTTCTTCGAAGGTAACTGAACTAGCTCCCAGACCTCATTCCTCTCAAACTGAATGTGCTCCTCTTCCATGGCTAGGATCCAAGAACTATCTTCGCAAGCCTCGTTGATATTCTTTGGCTCCACGGAAGAGACAAAGGCACACTGAGCAAAGAAGTTGACTTGAAACCTTGTTTTGACACCATCTTCCATGTTGCCAATAACTTGCTCATGGGGATGGTCATGAACTGTTGGAAGCTTTCTGGGAACACCCTGGTCACTAGGAACATTCTCAAGAGAGTCATTAATAGGGTTAGTTTCAACAGAATCAATAGCATTAGATTTATCAACAGAATCACTAACTACTTCCATAGAATCATCGTCATCGATAATTCTAGGAGGGACAAAATCTTCATTAAATGATACATGAAGTGATTCCTCGATCGTTGAGGTTCTTTTGTTGTATATCCGGTAGGCTTTGCTACGGGAGGAATATCCAACAAATATCCCCTCATCGGATCTTGGATAAAATTTGTCCAAACTACCATACATATTCTTGATTAAACATTTTGCACCAAAAACTCTAAAATGTTTAACTTGAGGTAGCCTACCAAACAACAATTCATAACAAGTTTATTTAGTGCCGGGCCTCAAGAGTATCCTATTAAACACATAGCAAGCGGTATGTACCGCTTCTACCCAAAATTGATGGCAAATGTGACTATCATCAAGCATAGTGCGAGCACATTCCACTAGCGTCATATTCTTTCTCTTAAAAACATCATTTTGAGGGGATGCGCAAGGAAAAGAAAAGGTGTGAGTAATACCAACCTCATCATAGAAGTTTGAGAAAGACTCGTTCTCAAATTCCCCTCCATGATCACTACGAATAGTGACAATGGTGGTTCCAATGAGATTTTGTACTTAACAAAAACTGTGAAGTTTTCAAAAGCATCATTTTTATTGACTAAAGTAAATACTCAAGTAAATCTAGAAAAGTCATCAATGATGACAAGTCCATATCGGGCATTCCCTAATGAAGCAACTCTAGTTGGCCCAAAAAGATCTTGATGTAAAAGCTCAGGGGCCGTTTAGAGGATATGCTTTTCTTAGGTTTGAATGACGATTTTGGAAGTTTGCCTCGTTGACACGAGTCGTAAAAGCTTTTCTTATTGAAAGAAAGCTTAGGGAATCCTTTTATAGAATCTAGCTTGGATAGTTTGAAAAGTGTTCCGAAATTCGCATGACCAAAACGTCTAGGCCAGAAGTGTTGCTCACTTGTGTTGGAAATAAGACATTGTTCATGGGAATTTGGAATATCTAAGATATATAAGTCCTTATGGCGTGTGCCAGAGAACAACACATTATGATTATCATTTCTTAAAATATGGCACATTCCTTTCCCAAAGCTAACTTTGTAACCCTTGTCACAAAGTTGACTTATTGAGATTAGATTGTGATTTAAGCCTTTACCAAGGTAAACATAACTTATAAGAGGTTTAGAGGGGTTACCAACTTTTTCAACACATATGATGGTTCCACTCTCGTTACCTCCAAAGACCACTCGGTTTCCATTTTCAATGGGTACCACATCGGAAAGCAACAGAGCTTTACCAATCATGTGTTTTGAACACCCGCTATCAAGTATCCAACCATTCTTGGAGCTAGATTTAGATTTGTTGCTCCATTTCTTTTTATTGAGTATCTGAAGATAAAAACATTGTATCATGGTACCCAAGGTCATTGGGTCCTAAAGGATTAGACCTTTGGAAGCCAAGTCCAATTGGACTTAGACTTCCCAATAGAGTCATCATTATGAACAACATTCATAAAATAAGAATTAATATAAGCTTGTTTCTCATGCATGCTAGTGTCCTTCGGGCCCCAAATGGAGAATGTCTTGGGAGCCCTATTCCTATTGGGAACATGCACATTTTGTTGATTTCTACGTGGTGCATGTGTTCTACGAGGAAGTGGCCTAGTGTATGCATGACGTGGATAAGCTTGCGGCACATGATGAAATGGTGGTGGCAACATATGATACGGTGCATGATGGTAATTATTCATGTAATAGTGATGAGGGTGAGTATATACATGTGGGGGAACACGTGCGTGAGTGTGTCTCACTTGGTGTGCACGTGCTCGTGGACGTGGAGCATAAAAATCATCATAAGTGTGAACATGTGGAGTAGGGGGTGTGTTCCTACATGGCATAGTATTTGTGTACATAAAAGCATGGCCCTTCTTTGGAGGTCCACCCAAAGTGGGTTTCTTTCCAAACGGGGATGTGAACTTAGTGGAAGTTGACGTCCCTGCGATGTGCGTGTCAGAAGTGTGCAATATATAATTGGGGGCGTGAGATTTAAATATTTATAACCGCAAGCGCACGGTGTTGTAGTGTGGCTTGGGGGTCGAACTCAGGGAGGCGTGGTTGTGCTTGTGTCAAGAAGGACCGGATTCACCCCATGGGCGAGCTAGCCCGAATCGGTAGATGGGTTGTCACGGAAAATAGAATGCGAGGGATAAACGATATAAAGGGAAACCCGGGACTTCGGTTTCCACCCTATCGTGCGATTCTCGCCAACACGGCCTATGGATAGGAAAACGATCGGAATTAGGGTCTAATGGTGAGACGTTGCATCTAATAGTGATACCAGCGTCCCATGTGCCCGATATTCCGGTCGGTGCCCAGGATGATACGCCGGACTACCCGGGTTCGGTCAGTGGGCATTCCCATGTCCATTAACACTGACCGACTTCAGGAGCACAAAGCTCGCAACAATAACTCCCAACGCCTCATCCTGCCGCTCCCGCACGCTAGGATTTGACGTCTATGCTAAGGGCGTGAGCTACGGATAGGGAGTCAACCGCCAAGTTTATTCCCCCTTGGCCCAACGGTCAAAGGCGGTCTTTTTCCCGCCGATGACAATAAAACACCCCGCGTAACCAATAGATTCATAATCCCTATCGATTTCCTAGTCCTATGGACGCATCGGGGAGAACCCACGAAGGGGTTTCCACCAAAATCCCAGATTTGGGAACTACTCACACATATTTACTAAAAAGCAATCTAAATCAAAATCGACCATTAGAAACATGATCAGGCGATTGAAAAGTAGTAAGAGCAATGCAAATAACAATATATTAAAGTTTGATAAAGATCAGACAACTTACTAATATCTGAAAAATTACAGCCGTCAAGAGAGAGAAAAAACAGCAAAAATAACAACTCTCTCGAATCTGGAAACCTAGGTTCTGTACATATTGAAAACGACATCACCCGATCGGGTGAAGAATCACCCAATCGGGTGACCTACTGCGAACTTCGGCAGCCATCTTCGAGACTTCACCCGGTCAGACGACACGGTCGGTTGGTGGAAGCTACTCGTCGTTTGGATCTTGATCGTCGTCGGGTGAACCGATCGGTTGATAAATCAACCGATCGGTTGGAATTGTTGCCCAAAAAGACAGTAACTTCGGACGTTTTGGCACGGTCTATTGACGGTCGGGTGAGCTCTCCGGGTCATCTTCTTCGGGGAAACGGTTACAGGTGAACCGATCGGGTGAAGATCACCCGATCGGTTGAGTTTCAGCTCTAGTTTCCAGAGAGATCAGTCAGTTGAACCGGTCGGTGACCCAGTCAGTTGATACTTTCGTTGCTTCAACGGCTGACCGGGTCATGCACGCGTGCATCACCCGATCGGTTGGCTGTGTCCAACCGATCGGCTGGGCGGCTGAAAGATGCGATCTTCATCGTTTGACCCCTGGATCATGCGTGACTCCTCTCGTTGCTCCGGGGACTCATGATATCGTCGTTTTATGTCCCCTACGCAGGCAAACTCCTGCAAACATACAAAAACACGGAAAAGTGAAAGAAAACAAGAAAACACGAGAAAACGAATACAAGACGGCGGAAAATAGCGGAAAAACACAGTAGAAAACGTGCGTGAATATATTAAATATAAACGCACGTCAAAATCTCCCAAGCTGAACACTTCCTCGTCCTCGAGGAAGACGAGTGAGAGTAGGAGCTCGGAGGGAGAAAATAGAGAGAAAGAGAGAAAGAAGAGAACTCTAAATCCTAAATCGCCCGTCAGGGCCAACAAAACCAAAAACGACACACCAAGCAGACAAACGCCAAATCACATCACTAAACCAAGGAATACGAGTCCAGACAAGTGCCGTGGGCCCACGCGGTGAAGCGCGAGTGAGTGTGGTCGTGTGCTAGCAGTCGGTGTCACTATCTACTTCGTGCAGTAAGCTCCATATACACAAATCCAAGAAATGACCCAAATATCGATTCGATTTGAATTAAGCGGTGAATATATAGCTCAAGCATGCATAAGAATAGAGCAAGAATCGAAACATATCATGCGTCAGGGACTCCACAACTAGGGTTAAGGAAATCACCACACTATAGCCTAAATAATAGCTAAAAAGTACCTAAGCCAAGTGTTTTCGAAAACGATGGAGGTTGAGAAGATGTGGAGTAGATCACTCGGTGCAAATTCTCGCCTTCCCTTTATTCATGGTAGACAGGAAAAATATTCACACGGGAATTTTTTTTTGGGTTTTGGGTATTTGTATTTTTTTGGATTTTTGGCTATACATATTTTTTTTCTCTTTTCTCTTTTCTTTTCTTTTTTGGATTTTTGGATTTTGGGATATATATACATGTGTACTCTCCCAAGTGGGAGAATGGTACACGACGAGGGGATTTGCACTAAGTAAAACAAAAAAAGAAATCGGATTCTAAACACTTAGGCAAAGGAAATATTTCTCGCAAATCAGAGCATAGGCTAAATGGGTTATCCTAGTCCTTAATTGTGGAATCTCGACACATGCGAATTGAAGCATACGATACATATATATCATGCATATAGAAGCAGACAGTAGAAGCAAATACAGCATATTCAAATCGAAGCATGATAATCTAGGGGTCATTCCTGGACAGGTATATAAAACACAACCACAAACTAGAAGCACACCCAACTCTAGTCACGACACACGACTCACATAAAAGCTAAGTGGACCCGCGATGCATGAAATGCAAGCGGACTCGACTTCCTAAGGCTAGTGAATGTGATTATCAAAGCCATGCTAGGTGTGTGTGTGTGATTTTTGTGGCAATTCATCATAGGGTTCATCTCTAGGAGAAAGAGATAAAAAAGAAGAAAAGAAAAAAAAGAGAAAGACGGAGAAAAACGACTCAAAAAACGAAGAAAAAGACGCAAATGACGCACGAAGTGCGACTCCCCCAAGCTAAAACTTGCATTGCCCTCAATGCAATAAAAGTAAATACGGGAGGGCAATGAAAATGGGGGGAAATGCGCACCGACACAAAAAGACATGAAGAACAAGGAAAACACACAAACGAAACTGAAAATGAGAATAAAAATAAAGATCTCACCACAAGACACATAAACAGAAAATAATAATAAAAAATAAAATCACACAACGGAACATAGAAAATAAACACAACAAGAAAAACATCACACGTCAGCGCACATAAAAATTGACTTCCCCAAGCTAGACGTGACAGTGCTAGCGATATGATGTGATCGTGAATATGCAGAGATATGCAAGGGGAAGGTCAATAAAAGAAAAGAATGGAAATAAAAAAATAAAAAAAAAAAGGGACCTGATGCGTGAATGGGTCCTCCCCCTAGTTGTGGTAAAGCATGGCCACGTAAAGACAGATGGGCACTAAAAATAGGGGGAGGCAAAAACTGGATGGGAATATATCAAGCAGAGGCACCACCCTCTGGGGGTGGTGATGGGGCCCTGTGCTGAGGACCAGGAGTGGTGGGGGGTGGGATGTCAAGCTCGGAAACATTGGGTGAGTCAGTGCGAATGTGACGAATGAGACTTTGAAGGACGGGTAGGTCACGCTCGACTGACTGCTGAGTTGCCTGGCCACCAACTCCTGCTAGGAGGAGCATGGACATGAACCGGTCAGCTTGGTCGTCGTCATGGAATGACACCTGGTATTCGGTATCGTCAATGTAAACGGGGTCAGAGGGGCGTGGGGTGGTGAATGAATTGGTGGCAGTGGTGGGTTGGGTGGGGGATTGTGTGCGACGAGCGCACCGGGTGGGTCTAGGGTTGGACGTGCTGGCGTTGGTGGGTTTAGCACGGTGAGGAGGCATTGTGCAGGAGTCGTGTGTGTGTGTGTGTGTGTGTGTGTGTGTGTGTGTGTGTGTGTGTGTGTGTGTGTGTGCAAGATACGATGAATGCACACTAACACGGCAATTGAGCAAAATGAAATTCTAGGGCAAAATATAAAATTGAGCTAAGGAGCGAAGTTACCCAATCGAGATGAAGATCTTTGCTCGTAGATGTCCCAACGCAACGCAATACGAACAAGTGTGAAGCCGCGGTGAATCCTTTCAGCAGACTTTCGAAAATGAGGGTGTTAGGGCGGAAATTAGGGGTTGTGTGGGGGTGAAATCGAAGAGAAAGGGGGGAAGATCGATGGAAAGATGGAAGGAGAGAGGGGAGAGATCGAATGGGGGGGGTTCGTGACCGGTTGAAGGAGAAATGAGGTCGGGCGAGGGAGTGAGAGTTGAAACGGCGAGAGAGAAATCGGGGTCGGGCGAGGGAGATGAATGGGTGGGGGGTTTATTTATAGGGTTTAAGTCGAACCGATCGGGTGAAATGTCACCCAATCAGTTGACTTTTAGGTCGAAAAATTTGTCGAAAAGAGGCTACGGGCGACCCGATCGGTTGAGTTCTCAACCGATCGGGTGGCCGCTTCACACTTTTTCCCGAAAGTTTAGTACAGCTCACCCGGTCATTCACACGACCATGCTTTGCGTCAACCGATCGATTGATCAACTCCCCAAAATTCCCGAGGCTTCTGCATAAATCACACGGTCAGCCACCCGGTCTCGGCTTTGCTTCACCCGACTGGTTCGTTGGAGCTCAGATACGGCCATTGTCTGATATGTCTCACCCGATCGTTTGAGTAATCACCCGATCGGGTGAGGGCTTGTTTCCTCCAAAAATTCACAAATGGCCTAAGTCTCTCGACGGATTGTCCCGCGGCTGAATTTAATTATTAAAATAGAAAAAAATAAAGATAATAAAAATCCTAAAAACAAAGATAAAGGTTTTAGAGCATGGGTTGCCTCCCATAAAGCGCTTTTGTTTAACATCATTTGCTCGACGCCCGTGGATGATATTCAAGGCAGACGGGGGTGATGCCCTAAGATCTGCATCGCTTCAGCTTCAGAGTTGGCGGCCTTTGGCGTCGTCGGTGGTGAGAAGAAAACTTTCTCGATGACCCTCCCTTTGTTGACGGGATCCGAGGGCTTTTCCCTCATGTTGGCGTCCACCGCCACGCGTTTCAGGATTCGGATCTCGTCACCAGTGAGCCCCATGGGCTCTTTCCCTTTCCTCCTCATTGGAGGAGCCTTCTGAAATCTGGGAGGGATCGTGTGTGCCGCATCCGCTTTCCCAGCAGCGTCATCATTCTTCGGGCCGTCATGTTCTTCTAAGTCCCCCAAGCTATCGGGGGGATTTCTTGAAAGAATTTCCTAGGAGCTTGCCTCCACAACTCTCTCTTCTTCTAACTCCAGCATGTTGCATCTTGGATCATCCGGGGGATCGGGGTGCTTCATTGACAACCCTAAGTCAAATTCGACTTTCTCGTTGCCGACGTTAAGGGAAAGCTTTTCATTCTTCACATCTATTAAAACACCGGCAGTGGCCATGAATAGCCATCCAAGGATGATGGGGGTGTGTGCATCTTCAGGCATGTCCATGACGACGAAGTCCACCGGCACATGCACCCCTCTCACATTGACAGGGAGGTCATCAACAACACCCACCGGATACTTGACCGAACGGTCTGCAAGTTGTAATGTCATGCCGGTGGGCTCCAAGTTGCCCATCCATATCCTCTTATACAGCGACAGGGGTATCAAACTGACGCTCGCTCCAAGATCGACGAGCACACGATGGATCTTTACCTCCCCGATCGTGTAAGGGATAGAGAATATCCCCGGGTCTTTAAGCTTAGGCGGATTTGCTCTCTGAATGAGAGCGCTGCATTCCACCGTCAATACAACCTTCTCCTTTCTGGACCCTCTTGTCACTAAATCATTTAGAAATTTGGCGTAGGAGGGAATCGTCTCGATAGCTTCGAGGAAGGGGATTTGCAAGCTTAGATCCTTGACCATGGCAAATAATTTGCCATACTTCTCGTCTATCTTGGCTTGGGCTAGCTGTTGTGGGAAAGGCACAACGGGCTTGAACACTTTGAGGCTCCCTTCCTCGGTTTTCCTCTTCTCCTCTTCAGGGACTCCCTCTGGAGTCGTTTGCTTTGGCGACGAAGCACCGTCGTCATTCAATTTTTCAATTGGTCGTTCTACGACCAACGGTGCTTCCTGTTGAATATTGACTCCCCGGATTTGGTTTTGGATGATGAACAAACATAAATATATCGTGAACTAACTCTTTGTGAGCACAGTTATGGAGATCATCGCCAAACGTCTATGAACATCCAAAGCGACGTCTCGAGACTTCTCAAAGCGCGTGATCGTATGCCTAAAGCTTCGTTGAAGCTTTTGGACCATTATTGAAGTCATGAAGATTCGATTGAAGATTTTGAAGACGGTTCGTCAAAGTTTATTTAATGTCTTCTAGCTTCATTTTCGTAGAATGTTAAGCCTTGAGTAGGTCTTACGGTTTAATCTTCATAACGCTCATATCTTAGATCTAGGATCTTAGTAGAAGTCCATACAAACTTTCCCGAAGCTTCGCGCTTCGATTCGCGACTTCTTGTGCATGTTAGTTGGTTCAAGAAGAAGAATCAACCGACTAGATGGTGATCTAGTCAGTCGGTAAAGCTTCTTGGACCGACTAGTTTGCCTCCTTCATTTCTAGCTCAGTTACTGTTTACAGTTAGTCGGTCAAAGAAGGTTCACCGACCGACTAGTTGTGAAAATAGTCGGTTAGGAATCCTTCTTAGACTGACTAGTTGAACTTCTATTTTTGAGCCTGAGTTACTGTTTATCGTTAGTCGGTCAAAGAACGTTTGTCGACCGACTAGTTGATGAACTAGTCGGTCAACATTAGTTCTTGGACCGACTAAATCAATTTGTACTCAGACTATTTGTTTTATCTCTTAGTCAGTCTAAGTTCACTCACCGACCGACTAGTTGTGAAACTAGTCGGTTGGCAAGTCTTCTTAGACCAACTAGTTCTTTAAGTCTGAACTTCGAACTTTTGGCTGTTCAACCATTAGTCGGTCTACGTTGTATCACCGACCGACTAGTTGATGAACTAGTCGGTCAGTGATCCTTCTTTGACCGACTAGTCTGGTTCAGAATAGAGCCGTTGGAGCTTTAATTGAAACGTTTTTCTCTCTCTCTTTCCTCTAACCTATAAATACTTAGTGTGCTGCATTCATTGCACTCAAGGCTGATATTAAGAGAAGTTTAGAGATCAAAAGAGAAGCATTAAATCTCATTCCAAGCTCATTCATTTCCATTCAAGAATCTCTCCCTCACTCTTATTTCAAAAGAGAGATTCATTGATTGTGAGCCTTCCAAGCCAAGTGCTTGATTCTAGGTCACCAACATCCACCTAGGACTCCATTGCTGGTCATCTACTTGGAGCTAGGGTTTGGTGCCTCTTCATCTTCCCCAAAATCCGTTTTGCCCTAATTTGTAAGTATACTCAAGGCATAGGGTTTTGTCAGTAAGATTTCGTATTTCATTTACTTTCAAATTGTAAGTGTTTTACTCTCGGTTGTGAGAGTTTGTTTGTGATCCCGGGTTGTGGGAGTCACAATTCCTTTTGTGTATGATTTGACTATGTGAAGGTTTTTCATAAGTATTTCATAGTGCAAATTTGAGTTAGAGGATTCTAACTCAAGTATCCGGAGGGGATCCGGGTGTTTGGGACGTAGGATCATCGGGAACAAGTTGGGGAGACTTGGGTGGATCCGAACCCGTTAAATTGCTTGTTTGCGATTGTCTTTTCTTGTTGTCATACATTTACATTTCCGCATTTCCGCATTGATGGGTAGAGTTTGCAAGATAGTTAGGAATTATCTTCTTAATTATTTTAAAGTACTATTCACCCCCCTCTAGTACTTGTGCAGTAGCTTAGCAAGGCATTACATTTGGTATCAGAGCCAAGTCTATAGCTATGTCTGCCAACGACAACAAGACCGTTCGCCCACCTTCAGATTACAGCACCTTCAGGAACCGTGAAGGAGCGTCTTCGGTGATGGAAGGACACTCCTCGACGAGGCCTCCTTTCTTCAACGGTACCAACTACGGGTACTGGAAATGCCGGATGGAAACTTTCCTCTGGAGTGCTTCACTATGGAGGGCCACAATGAAGGAGTATGTCGAGCCCACCGAAGAAGATTTCGAGAAGTGGACTACCGCGGAGGTTGCCGTGGAGGTAAGCAATGCCAAGGCAATGAACGCCTTGCAATGCGCTTTGGAGCCCGAGGACTTCAACAAGATATGCACATGTAAGAGTGCATATCAAATATGGAACTCCCTCCTCATCTTGCATGAAGGGATGAGTAGGGTAAGAGACTCCAAACTTGTAGTAGTCAATAAAGATTACGAGTTATTTCATATGCTACAGGGTGAGAAGATGAAGGAGTACTATGCTCGCTTTGTCGACATCACCAACGAGTTGGAGGCTCTCGGTAAGACCTACACCCAAAAGGAGAAAGTCTCGAAGATCATCGATGGACTTCCTTCTTGTTGGGAGAAACATACCTTTGCCATCGAGGAAGGTAATGACATGAAAACATATACCGTTGTTCAACTAATGGGTACCTTAATGTCGTACGAGGCACGCAAGGATAGTAAGCTTAAGTTGTGTCACGCCCCGCTTCCCAAAATGGACGGAGTCGAAGCATGACAAGGCCCGCTTAGGCCAGAGCTGAGAAGCTCGGACCCAATAAGCGTCTGTAGAGGTACCATTTTAAACGATTTTCAGGTTCTTGTATTATTATAGTTCGAAACAACAGAAGGTACGGAATGGAAGTTGCATTCATTAAATTAGAGATATGATATCCAACAAGTACAAAGTCTAAAAAGAAGCCTAAGCGTGGCAACAAACTATCTAAAAGAAAACTGAAAGTAGTAACCTCTGAAAGTGGCGACTAAAAGACCTCAAGGTCTGGTCCTTGTCAGGTACGTACTCTGGTGACGACGTCCTCGGCTCCACGTACTCCAGTAAGTCTGCCTCGTCCACGAACTCTGGCGGAACACCTGACGTACAACACCAAAAGAAGGAACTGTACGTCAGGTAAGGTCTACAAAAAGGGTTAGACCAAACTGCAAGTGTACCGAACTTTTAAACAACGGTTTACTGGTTGATTAACATGCTGAAGTTCTATTTCACAACAGTTTACTGGTTGGTTAGCATGCTGTGGTTATAACAGAGTAACACAATAGGAAAGTAGCGCAACAAGAATGTAAAACGGGACAGGTAGTAGTCGTAGCGTGTGCTACCGACTACGGGACTAACCTACAGGTGTCAAGACAAGACGGGACGTGACGGAAACAAGGCAGGACAAGACAAGTGAGACACGAAAGGGTTCACGCCTTACGGTTCGAGGGGGATCAGACCCTCTTGCCGTGCGCACGCTCAACCCAACCCCAAACCCCAAGACAAGACAAGACATGACACCAGTACAAGGGATCACTCGCTCTAGCTTGGCGAGTGCCCTATTGCCCGCAGGCTGAGAATCAGTACAAGGGATCACTCTCTCTAGCTTGGAGAGTGCCCTATTGCCCTCGGGCTGTGTATCAGTACAAGGGATCACTCTCTCTAACTTGGAGAGTGCCCTATTGCCCGCAGGCTGTGAATCAGTACAAGGGATCACTCGGAGAGTGCCCTATTGCCCAGCGGGCTGTGCAAGACGGGACGTGACGTGACAAGACAGGAAGGGTTATTCTAGGGTGCCCACACACACTCACACACATGATAGCCCTACAGCATCAAAGTTGTTGTTGTCAGGCTCAGACTTCGTCGTCAAGTCTGAGCCGTCAGGAGTCGTCCCGGACGCTATCATTTCACGTCTGGTTCTATTTGTTCACAGTTAACAATTCTAACCAACTAGGGCCTAAGCACGGCCAAAAGTGCAAGTGGATACACTTGCCTGCGATGGCGAGTGTGTCGTCCTCTCGAAGCGTCTCGTCCAAGCGTCTCGTCCGCGGAAGTCCTTCTGAAATATCGCCACGGCGATGATGTCAGGTCTCAAATTCATCAAATCCTATTAGGTTTCGTTTCTAGGTTTTCGGGACTATCCTATTCGTCAATAGTCACTTTTTGATGTTTCAGCCTGATCGACGATCTATCCTATGTGCACAGTCAACAAAGTCCATTCGTCGATTTTCTAAGTTCGTACAACGTTTTACAGGTGCTGGAAAATAAATTTAGTTCAAGTTGACGGTTTTTAGTTTAGGGTTCAGTCAGCTATTGTGGGGGTTTCTACGAGTTTCGGGGAACCAACCTGAACCGGAGTTTGTCGTAGAATGGATGTCGTGTCTGATCGGAGGACTCCTCAGCTTCAGATCTGGTCCTCGTACGATTCCCCAATAGTTTGAACTTGCGACGAAGGCCTACGACGTGTCGCAACGTCGTAGACGGCAAATCCACGAAGTAGCACGTCCAAGTGGGGCCCACAGCAGTGTTAGGGGTCCAAAGGGGACCCACAACACCTCTGGAGAACTTGGGGGGCCCACCACAGGAGTTGGTGTGGGAGAAGCCAACTTGCAACGAATGGCCGTCGGTCGGGCACGGTCGGTGCAGGGGTTCCTCTCGGTCAGACCGAGAGGGGCTCTCGGTCGGACGCTGTGCAGCGCAGCGGAAGAGGGGCTCGTGCGGTGCGAGGGGATCCTTCGGTCAGACCGATGGATCCCGTCGGTCGGGCGCTGCGGGTGCGGGCGAAGCAGCGCTTGGGGGAAAGCGGGGCGGCCTCTCGGTCAGACCGACGAGGCGGGTCGGTCGGGCGCTAGGGCGATGCGGGCGACATGCAGCGTGCGGGCGAAGCGGCTGTGCGGGGAAAGTCTCTCGGTCAGACCGAGAGACGGCCTCGGTCGGAGCGGGCGAAGCGAAGGGGGCGTTGCAGCGGTGCGCTGCAAGCGGCGATGCGGGGAGCGGCTCCGGTCGTGCACTAGGATTTGCGGGGGTGAGCTCCGGTCGTGCACTGGGCGATCGTCGCAACGTTGCGACGAACGTTGGGAAGGTGTTTTTGACGGCTAGGGTTTTTGTAATGCGAAAATAACCTATCCTAGGGCTAGTATAAATAGGTTAGAGCTAGGGTTAGGGTTAGGGTTTAATAAAAATGTAATTAAATAATTAAATTAATTAATTTAAAATAAATTTACTCTTCTCTCCCTCACACGAGATGGGTGCGGCCAAAAATTCTGAACTTTGGTCTAAAAATTCTTTAATACGTTATTATAATATAGGAATTTTATTGTAATTAAAACACTTATAAAAATAGGTTTTAAAATTATTTAAAACTTTCAAAAAAATGGAAAATAGGTCAATTTAAGTCCAAAAATTGTAAAGTAATTATGGGGTGTTCGGGATGACTAAAGAAAGAGAGTGGAGAAGACGGATCTAAATTTCGATGTCGAGAGACGAAACCAAAATTCGAAACGTCTCGCGTCAAAACAGAAAGTCGCGAAGTCACGTCAAATAAGATAGTATTGCTGAAGAACGACTCGAGATATGTTGTTTCAAAGTTATTCCACAAACTAATACTTTCAGAGACGATCACGACGACATACCACACAAAAACATTCAAAAACAAATAAAGTCTAAAATAATCACGTGCACGATCAAAAGCAGGTGCACGAAGAAGGTACGATAGAAACAGGCCGTTACAAGTTGCAGGACAAGATGAAGTCCTACTTGAAGCAAGACGAGCCAATGAAAAAGGCTATTGCTTTCAAGGCCGCTCCATCAACATCTACATTGACCGATGATGAAGACTCGGAAGACGAGTTGGACTTGGAGTCCATGGCACTCATGGCAAAGAAGTTCAACCGGTTCTTCCGGAAAGGTAATTTCAAGAACAAATCCAAGTTTAGTTCTTCTAACGCCTCCTCTCCTTTGTGTTTCAAATGCAACAAGCCAGGACACATGAAAGCAGAGTGTCCTCAAAATAAGCAAAAGGAGAAGTGGAAGGTGCCCAAGTTCGACAAGTCGAAGAAGTACAAGAAATGGTACAAAAAGGGACTATTCGGCACTTTCACCGACTCCGAGGATTCCTCAAGTGGAGAGTCGGACGATGAGCAAGTGGAGCAAGCAAACATGTCCTTCATGGCGAGAGAGGAGCATGATCAAGGATCTTCCTCTTCTGATGATAGCGACAATGAAGGTGATGAGGTAACCATGGATGACCTTAGACATGCTAATGAGCAAATATGGTCTAAATACACTAAATTAGTAAATAGGTATACTAATGTAAAAGATGATTTAGCTAGCATCCAAACCTCGCCTAAAACTATCATCACCAACAACGACACTGTTGTTGAAGAGTTGAAAATGAGATTGTAAATCTCAAGTCTCAACTTGAACATGTTTGCATTGAGGATCCGGAAGAACACAAGATAGCGGATTTGACTTCTCAAAACTCGACTTTGAGTATTGAGAATGAGAGTCTCAAATCTCGTGTTTATGTGCTCACATCGCAAGTATCCACTTTGGAGCTTCTATGCGTTCTCTCACCGAGAAATATGAGTGCACATTAGGCCGAATTAACAAATTCAATAAGGGTAATGACCATTTGAACAAAATCCTAAATGACTTACTTCCGGCTAATCACCACGTTGGCTTGGGGTACACAATGGGAAATTCATCCAAATCGGCCACTATCTTTATTAGGCCAACGTCCGATGCCTCAACAAGTGGGAGCAAACACTCTATTGGTAGTTCATCTACCAATGGTGCTTCCACCTCGTACACACCTTCATTTGGAAAGAAACCCACTTTGGGTGGACCTCCAAAGAAGGGTCATGCTTACATGTACACAAATACCATGCCACGTAGGAACACACATCCTACTCCACATGCTCACACATATGATGATTTTTATGCACCACATCCACGGGCACGTGCACACCATGTGAGACACCCTCACGCACGTGTTCCTCCACATGCATATGTTCACCCACATCATCATATGAATAATTCTCATAATGCACCATTTCATCTTGTTCCTTATGCCTATCCACGACATGCATCACGTAGAAATCAAAAACGTATGCATGCGCCCAATAGGACTAGGGCTCCCAAAATCTTCACTATTTGGAGCCCGAAGGACACAAGCATGAATGAAAAACAAGTTTATATGAATTCGTATTTTATGAATGTCGTGCATAGTGATAATTATGTGGGGAAGTCTAAGTCCAATTGGACTTAGCTTCCAAAGGTCTAATCTTTTGGACCCAATGACCTTGGGTACCATGATACGATATTTTCTATCTTTAGGTACTCAAGAAAAAGAAACGGAGCAACAAATCCAAATTTAGCTCCAAGAATAATTGGATACTCGATAGCGGGTGTTCAAAACACATGACGGGTGACGCTCAATTGCTCTCCGGAGTGGTGCCCATTGCAAATGGGAACCGGGTAGTCTTTGGAGGCAACGAGAGCGGAACCATCATAGGTGTTGGAAAAGTGGGTAATCCTTCTAAACCACTTATAAGTGATGTTTACCTTGTTAAAGGATTAAACCACAATCTCATTTCAATAAGCCAACTTTGTGACAAAGGTTACAAAGTTAGCTTTGCGAAAGGAATGTGTCATATTTTAAGAAAAGATAATAATGAATTATTGTTTTTCGGTACACGCCATAGGGATATATATATCCTAGATCTTTCAAGATCACATGAACAATGTCTCATTGCCAACATAAGTGAACAACACTTATGGCATCGACGTTTTGGTCATGTGAACTTTGGAACACTATTTAAGCTTTCCAAGTTAAATTCTATTAGAGGCTTTCCTAAGCTTGTCTTTCAAAAGAAAAGCTTTTGTGACTCGTGTCAACGAGGCAAGCTTCCAAAATCTTCATTTAAACCTAAGAAAAGCATTTCTTCTAAGCGGCCACTAGAGCTATTACATCTAGATTTATTTGGGCCAACTAGAGTTGCTTCATTAGGAAATGCACGATATGGACTTGTCATCGTTGATGACTTTTCTAGATTTACTAGGGTATTTTCATTAAGTAATAAAAATGATGCTTTCGAAAACTTCACAATATTTGTCAAGAAAGTACAAAATCTCATTGGAACCACCATTGTCACTATTCGTAGTGATCATGGAGAGGAATTTGAGAATGAGTCTTTTGAGAACTTTTGTGATGAAGTTGGTATTACTCACACCTTTTCATTCCCTCGCGTACCTCCACAAAATGGTGTTGTTGAGAGAAAGAATAGGACGCTAGTGGAGTGTGCTCGCACAATGCTTGATGATAGCCAACTTGGCCATCAATTTTGGGCGGAAGCGGTACATACCGCTTGCTATGTGTTTAATAGAATACTTTTGAGGCCCGACACTAAACAAACTTGTTATGAATTGATGTTTGGTAGATTGCCTCAAGTTAAACATTTTCGAGTTTTTGGTTCAAAATGTTTTATTAAAAACACGTATGGTAGTTTGGACAAATTCGATCCAAGATCCGATGAGGGGATATTTGTTGGATACTCCTCACGTAGCAAAGCCTACCGGATATACAACAAACGAACCTCAACGATCGAGGAATCGCTTCATGTTTCATTTAATGAAGGTTTTGTTCCAACTAGAATCACTAATGATGATGACTCCATGGATGTTTTATGTGATTCTATTGGTAATTCTAATTCTATTGATTCTATTGAGACTAACCCAACTAATGAAGTTTTTGAGAATGTTCCTAGTGATCAGGGAATTCCCAAACGGCTTCATACCGTTCGTGACCATCCTCATGAGCAAGTCATTGGCAATATTCATGATAGTGTCAAGACGAGATCACAAGTCAACTACTTCGCTCATTGTGCCTTTGCCTCCTCGATAGAGCCAAAGAATGTTAATGAAGCATGCGAAGATAGTGCTTGGATCTTAGCCATGGAGGAGGAACACATTCAATTCGAGAGGAATGAGGTTTGGGAGCTTGTTCCATTGCCATCGAAGAACCACACCGTCATAGGGACAAAGTGGATCTTCAAGAACAAGACCGACGAAAACCAAACCGTCGTCCGGAACAAAGCTCGGTTAGTAGCTCAAGGCTACCGGTAAGAGGAAGGTATCGATTTCGAAGAATCCTTTGCTCCTGTAGCTAGATTAGAATCTATTAGATTATTGTTATCTTTTGCATGCCATAAAGATTTTAAACTCTTTCAAATGGATGTTAAAAAGTGTGTTTTTAAACGGAGATGTTGTTGAGGAAGTTTATGTTTCTCAACCTCCGGGTTTTATAAATGAAAAATTTCCAAATTACGTTTTCAAACTTAAGAAAGCACTTTACGGTTTGAGACAAGCTCCTCGAGCTTGGTATGATTGTTTAAAGAATTTTCTTTTAGATTTGGGTTTTAAAATGGGAGAAGTTGATTCCACATTATTTGTTAAGTATTCGAATAATGATATAATTTTAGTTCAAATATATGTTGATGATATCATTTTCGGTGCTACTAACTTTACTCTTTGCGAAGAGTTTTCTAATGTGATGAAGGATCAATTTGAGATGAGCCACATGGGTGAGCTCAAATATTTCTTAGGTCTCCAAATTCACCAAATGAACGATGCAATCTTCATCCACCAAACCAAGTACACGGTGGAGTTGCTAAAGCGATTTGGAATGGAGAATGCTTCCGGGAAAAAGACTCCAATGAGCACAACTACACATCTTGATAAAGATGCGGGCAGAAAAGATGTAGACATTCGTCTATATCGAGGTATGATAGGTAGTTTACTATATCTTACTGCAAGTAGGCCCGATATTATGTTTGACGTATGTGTTTGTGCTCGTTATCAATCTCAACCTAAGGAATCACACTTAGTAGCGATAAAACGTATTTTCCGTTATTTAAGTTACACACTTGATTTTGGATTACTTTATCCAAAATCTAGCACGTATGAGTTAATCTCATATAGTGACGCAGATTATGCGGGATGCAAATCCGACAGGAAAAGTACTAGTGGCACTTGCCATTTTATAGGAAATTCTCTTGTCTCTTGGTTTTCCAAGAAGCAGAATTCCGTATCACTTTCAACCACCGAGGCGGAATATATTGCCACCGGTGCCGCGTGTGCTCAGGTTCTTTGGATGAGACACACTCTTAAAGACTTTGGTATAAACTGTGATACTTGCCCTATCATGGTGGACAACCAAAGTGCTATTTGTCTCTCTAAGAATCCGGTACACCATTCCCGTTCTAAACACATAGATGTCCGACACCATTTCTTAGATGATCATGTTGCTAAAAAGGACATCATATTAGTGTGCGTTGAAACCCAGAAGCAAATCGCCGATATTTTCATCAAACCCCTAAAGGAAGACTCCTTTGTGCGGTTACGTCGAGAATTGGGGATTATGGGTGAATCCGAGATATAGGATTCATATGTTCAATAATCTTGCAAGCTATTAAATTTCATTATATTTGCACATGCTTGATGTATTGGAATTTTCTGGATTTTTCGTTGAATTTTCGGAATTTATGCTTGATTTGTTCATATACGTCAAATTTCAGATTTTCGATGTTTAATGGGCTAGTATAATGACTAATGAGAGTTTTACGATGTTTCGTCTAAGTGCGATTAGGAGAGAACTCAAAATTTCAAAATTTCAAATTTCTGAACTCTGTTAGTCGGTTCATGTTCATTGACCGACCGACTAGATGGTCATCTAGTCGATCAGTGAATGAACTCAGACCGACTAACTCAAGCCCTAAATTTTGGCTTCAGTTACTGTTTGCACTTAGTCGGTTCAAGCTCATTGGCCGACCGACTAGATGGTCATCTAGTCGGTCAGCGTTTGAACTCTGACCGACTAAGTGCTCAGGGACAGTTGCGTCTTTTCGCATTCCGATTGTTTTTAACTCCCTCACACCGACTAATCTCACTTCTAGTCGGTGCGATTTATCTTCTCCAGCTCAAAAACCTCCTAAACCTCGTGCCTCTTCGTCTCCCTCCGTCGAGTTCGCCAATCTCCGGCCATCTTTCTGACCATCTCCGGTCGAGGATCACTCCCTCTCCTCCTAGGTATCCTCCCTCTCAGCTTTTAGACCTAGGGTTACTTGTTTTCAGCTCTTAGGGTTAGAGTTTTCATCTATTTCCTATCGATTTCGTTTCTAGGGTTTCAGCCTAGGGTTCTCACTTTCGATTTCATGAGTATCTTGTCTTGTCACGCTTATGGCGAAGACAAGAATCCCGATCCGACCCTCGAATCCATCGCCTATGACCATCGATTCACCACCTTCGGACCCCCCGCAACCCAAACGCCGATCGAAGACCACCCATCCCTCTTCGTCATCACCTCCTCTTAAGCGAAAGAGGATGACGATAGCGAAGCCCCGAGCCCGATCTCAGCCTAGGAAACAGACCGTTTCCCCAGCTTCATTCAGTGCTCCCACTCCTCCCGGTGCTTCGGATTCCGACACCGAGTACATTCCGGAGACCGAGCATGCCGCTCGGGATCCTACTCCTCCTCCCCATTCTTCCACACGTCAGCCTAAGGGAAAGGCTCCGATGCCAGCTGGCGGTGTCGATATTTCATTATGTCGAGATGACCCGATGTGTCTCACGGCATATAACCGTATCGAACACTGTCCGCTGCTGTTGGAGCATTTCGTACAGTTTTCCGACTTCCCAGGCCTTGCTGATCTTCTTTCGTCTAGCGGTCTTATCGATTATCTTCGGTATGACCCTAAGGTAAATCCACATCCATACCCTCGCCTTGTCAAGCTATTCTATGCCAATAGGGTTCACGGTCAGTACGACGAGACCCATTCAATAGAGACTACTGTCTTAGGGACACCGATAGTCCTCACGGCAGAAGTCTTAGGAGATTTGATTGGTGTCTCCTCGTCTGGCCTTCTTCCTTCTGATATTTCTGTCGATGACATTTCTGAGCTTGATCAGGTGATGCTCGCCGAGATCTTTCATGAGATTCCTCCTGCCATGATTGGCGTGCCATCGAAGTCTTTCAAGCCAAATGCTTGGGTGATTAATCTGATCTTGAAGTCGTGCCTCCTTTCGAAGTACGGCTCCTCTTCCTTGCCATCCCAGCCATTCCTGAAGCTCATTTACGCCATCTTCATGGGGAGCGAGATTAACTGGGCTAGGATCATTCTCGATAAGATGGATTCTTTCGAGTGTATCCAAAAGTCCACGAAATCTGCTCATATCCCATATATCGGCCTTCTGACTCTTGTCTTTCGTCACTTCCATGTCCCTCTGCCCCCTGATGATGAGCATCCCCTCGGTCCCCCTCTGAATGCGACGGCCGTCAAGAAGTCTCTTGCGGCGCTTCGTCATGTTCAGAGGACGACCCCGTCTATTTCAGCCTCTGCTTCAGCCTCAGCTACTCTCTCTCCTACTCTTGCTGACCTCGCACGTTCGTTGAAACGTGTGGAGTCTCGTTATGCTCGTACTGAGAAGATTCTCGCTCGTATCGCTTCTCATTTGGGTATTGACATCCCACCGTCAGTTTCTGACGAGGATGAGTTGGATGAGGATGAGATCGATGAGCTTGCTCGTGCTACTGCTGCTCGTGCCCCTGAGGGTACTTCTGGTGCTGTTGTTTCTTCTGCTGGTGACCCCGAGAGCACACCTGGTGCCACCATACCTGCGGTGGATACTTCTTCTGGTGTTCCCAAGGCCACTACCGTTGCTGCTCCAGAGATTTCCACTCCTGCTGACCCTATGACCACCTCACCTCCTGCAGAGCTTGCTGCTGCTGCAGATCCTCCCGCTGCCTCCTGAGCTTCTTTGAGGACTCTCCTAGTGCACTTTGGATGACATATCCTGTTGTGAGAGAGTTGGGTAGGATAGATGGTGGTTGTGGATTTTTGATACTTTTGTGATGTGTTTTGATGTATCTCTGATGATGTTTTGATATTTCTGTATGTATGTGACACTCTGATATATCTGCTGGGATATGATGTTGTATGATGTGCTCCGATCATTCGATCGTGATTTTTTGTATGTCGGCGATGTATGATTTTGATGTACTCATGTTTCATATATATATATATATACCTTGATGTTGACATTTATTCTCTTGAGCACATTATATTTTTTTTGTCTCTGATGTGTGATATCGTAGCTTGACGATAATAACTTGGTTAAATAGAAATTATTTCTATGGAAACATAGAATTGTTTTCCATGCACTAAATTAACCAAGAATGTTGATATTGGAGAGTATATTCCATAACTCAATTCGTAAAATTAATTTGAGTTTTGATGATTTTATTTATCGATTTTCGACTTTGGTCTCATTGACACGCTTTGATTTACTTCGTATCTTCCTTTGGTGTCATTTGGACCGTGGTCGTATTCTACGACTCCCGTGCTTTTATTTGATGCCATTGTTGTTGTCGTTGATCTCCTCCCACTCATTTTGCTAATGCCAAAGGGGGAGAGATATAATAATGACGATGAGCTAAATGATAATTTAAAGCATTTTTCCAAGAATCTAATTTGATATGTTAGATTCAGGGGGAGTTAAGATATAAAAATGGATTTCAAATCCGATATTTCAATAATCGATTCACACTTTATACTTTACTCGTCTGCTTGATGCGTATGATTATTATTTAATCTGGAACTAACGTGTCATCAATGCAGGGGGAGTAAGTAAATTACATTTGAATCATTATTTTTATTATTATATATGTTGGTTTTTCATCACCAAAAAGGGGGAGAATGTTGAGTATTGACTCCCCGGATTTGGTTTTGGATGATGAACAAACATAAATATATCGTGAACTAACTCTTTGTGAGCGCAGTTATGGAGATCGTCGCCAAACGTCTATGAACATCCAAAGCGACGTCTCAAGACTTCTCAAAGCGCGTGATCGTATGCCTAAAGCTTCGTTGAAGCTTATGGACCATTATTGAAGTCATGAAGATTCGATTGAAGCTTTTGAAGACGGTTCGTCATAGTTTATTTAATGTCTTCTAGCTTCATTTTCGTAGAATGTTAAGCCTTGAGTAGGTCTTACGTTTTAATCTTCATAACGCTCATATCTTAGATCTAGGATCTTAGTAGAAGTCCATACAAACTTTCCCGAAGCTTCACGCTTCGATTCACGACTTCTTGTGCATGTTAGTCGGTTCAAGAAGAAGAACCAACCGACTAGATGGTGATCTAGTCGGTCGGTAAAGCTTCTTGGACCGACTAGTTTGCCTCCTTCATTTCTAGCTCAGTTACTGTTTACAGTTAGTCGGTCAAAGAAGGTTCACCGACCGACTAGTTGTGAAACTAGTCGGTTAGGAATCCTTCTTAGACCGACTAGTTGAACTTCTATTTTTGAGCCTGAGTTACTGTTTATCGTTAGTCGGTCAAAGAACGTTTGTCGACTGACTAGTTGATGAACTAGTCGGTCAACATTTGTTCTTGGACCGACTAAATCAATTTGTACTCAGACTATTTGTTTTATCTCTTAGTCGGTCTAAGTTCACTCACCGACCGACTAGTTGTGAAACTATTCGGTTGGCAAGTCTTCTTAGACCGACTAGTTCTTTAAGTCTGAACTTCGACCTTTTGGCTGTTCAACCATTAGTCGGTCTACGTTGTATCACCGACCGACTAGTTGATGAACTAGTCGGTCAGTGATCCTTCTTTGACTGACTAGTCTGGTTCAGAATAGAGCCGTTGGAGCTTTAATTGAAACGTTTTTCTCTCTCTCTTTCCTCTAACCTATAAATACTTGGTGTGCTGCATTCATTGCACTCAAGGCTGATATTAAGAGAAGTTTAGAGATCAAAAGAGAAGCATTAAATCTCATTCAAAGCTCATTCATTTCCATTCAAGAATCTGTCCCTCACTCTTATTTCAAAAGAGAGATTCATTGATTGTGAGCCTTCCAAGCCAAGTGCTTGATTCTAGGTCACCAACATCCACCTAGGACTCCATTGCTGGTCATCTACTTGGAGCTAGGGTTTGGTGCCTCTTCATCTTCCCCAAAATCCGTTTTGCCCTAATTCGTAAGTATACTCAAGGCATAGGGTTTTGTCGGTAAGATTTCGTATTTCATTTACTTTCATATTGTAAGTGTTTTACTCTCGGTTGTGAGAGTTTGTTTGTGATCCCGGGTTGTGGGAGTCACAATTTCTTTTGTGTATGATTTGACTTTATGAAGGTTTTTCACAAGTATTTCATAGTGCAAATTTGAGTTAGAGGATTCTAACTCAAGTATCCGGAGGGGATCCGGGTGTTTGGGACGTAGGATCACCGGGAATAAGTCGGGGTGACTTGGGTGGATCCGAACCCGTTAAATTGCTTATTTGCGATTGTCTTTGCTTGTTGTCATACATTTACATTTCCACATTTTCGCATTGAATGGTAGAGTTTGCAAGATAGTTAGGAATTATCTTCTTAATTATTTTAAAGTACTATTCACCCCCCCTCTAGTACTTGTGAAGTAGCTTAGCAGGGCATTACACTTCCGGTTCCTTTGGGGGGCACTCTTGTGGGGATTTGTGTCCCACTTCTCAACACGATAGTGGACACATTCGCATTCTCGTGCGTGAGTGCCAAAGTCTGATTTGCTCCCCTCGGGTTCACTTCATGTC
Organism: Scilla litardierei; assembly: GCA_030789695.1. Lineage (NCBI taxonomy): Eukaryota > Viridiplantae > Streptophyta > Magnoliopsida > Asparagales > Asparagaceae > Scilla > Scilla litardierei. Next base: position 116,830,923 of record CM061134.1, read on the forward strand.
GTGGCGGTAATAGATTCTGCGGCCTCTGAAGGTTCACCACTTGTAACCCCAGCTGGGTTACCTGATCAGTGAGAACTCTCTGCCCCATCTCTAGCTTCAAATTTATCTTCTCCTGGTTAGCGATGAATTGAGTCAAGAGGGACTCAACCGGAGAGATGGCCCTCTGCTGGCCATATTGTTGCTACTGCTGAATAGGTTGTTGATTCCTGGGAGCATATTACTGGTACTGTTGTGGAGCCTGCTGCTGCTGAAACTGCTGCAGCCGAGGCCTAGCTGGCTGATATATTAGCTGTTGTTATTGCTGAGGAGGCGGCTGTTGATACGGCGCCCGGTAACTAAGGTTGGGGTGGTTCCGGTTATTTGGAGAGTAGGCCGGATTGGAGCTAGTCCGTGGTGGATACGACGCATTTCCAGTAGGATTGTAGAATAGTGCGCTCGCTTGGCCCAACGGTGGTGAGATGTCACCACCCTCGAAGTCTCCCAAGACTTCGGCCTCCACAGCTGTAATATGTTGTGTACCTGCGCCACCGGCTCCTACCATCAGTGCGGAGATCTGGGTCAACAGCAAGTCGAACTTGCTGGATAATTTGTCGACGTCCTCGACCCTGTGGATACCCCCAGATCTAGGTGTGGCTCTCTTGTCACACCACCGCTCATTGTTAGATGCCATATTTTCTAGAATGTTTCCGGCATCTTCCTCACTTCTGGACATGAAAGACCCCCCGGCCGCAGCGTCCATCGATGATTTCAAATCATCTCTCAATCTGTTGTAGAATAGATTAATTATCTGCCACTTGGGAAGCTCGTGATGAGGGCATCTTCACTGCATCTCTTTAAACCTCGTCCAAGCCTCATGCAGGGACTCGTGGCTGGCTTAGGAGAAGGACGAGATCTCACTCCTCAGCTTCATGGTCTTCCCTGGAGGAAAGAAATTTGTCAGAAAAGCGTTTAAAAGCTTCTCCCAAGTGTTGAACGTATTTGGGTCCTTCCCCCTAAGCCACAGCTTGGCCTTATCTTGCAGAGAGAAGGGGAATAGCTTCAGACAGATTGCCTCAGTTGTGATACCGTTTATCCGGAAGGTATCACATTTCTCCAAGAAGGAGTCCAAATGTTCGATGGGGCTCTCCATGGGTGCCCCCGAGAATTGATCCTGCTGGATGCACGTCACCAAAGACGGCTTAAGCTCGAATCTTTGCGCTGTAATAGCAGGAGGACGGATGGCAGAGGTGGACTCGATGGATGGCATCGAGTACTCCAGCAGGGACTTGTGAGGTGTGGTGTTCTCCCCCATGGTTTCAGGCTTTTCTCTTCTTTGCTTCTCTGTGGCTAAACGCCTTAGGGTGGCGTTTATCTCGGGATCAACAGGAATCAAGTCGTCAAGACTCCTTGTGTTCCTGCGCATTAAAAACAACAAACACCCGTGAAGGGAAAAGTGGGAAAGAAACAGATAAAATAGAAAAAAATAAAAATAAGAAAATAAAAGTGAAAAAGAAGAATGCGAAAATTATCGCGAGATAGAGATGAAAGCTAGACTCAAGGGTTCATGAGATCCTAAAATAACAAGCACGTTGCCTCCCCGGCAACGGCGCCATAAAGCTTGACGTCCCCGCGATGTGCGTGTCAGATGTGTGCAATATATAATTGGGGGCATGAGATTTAAATATTTATAACCGCAAGCGCACGGTGTTGTAGTGTGGCTTGGGGGTCGAACTCAGGGAGGCGTGGTTGTGCTTGTGTCAAGAAGGACCGGATTCTCCCCATGGGCGAGCTAGCTCGAATCGGTAGATGGGTTCTCACGGAAAATAGAATGCGAGGGATAAACGATATAAAGGGAAACCCGGGGGCTTCGGTTTCCACCCTATCGTGTGATTCTCGCCAACACGGCCTACGGATAGGAAAACGATCGGAATTAGGGTCTAATGGTGAGACGTTGCCTCTAAGAGAGATACCAGCGTCCCATGGGCCCGATATTCCGGTCGGTGCCCAGGATGATACGCCAGACTACCCGGGTTCAGTCAGTGGGCATTCCCATGTCCATTAACACTAACTGACTCCAGGAGCACTAAGCTCGCAACAATAACTCCCAACGCCGCATCCTGCCGCTCCCGCGTGCTAGGATTCGACGTCTACGCTAAGGGCGTGAGCTACGGCTAGGGAGTCAACCGCCAAGTTTATTCCCCCTTGGCCCAATGGTCAAAGGCGGTCTTTTTCTCATCGATGACAATAAAACACCCCGCGTAACCGATAGATTCCTAATCCCTATCGATTTCCTAGTCCTATGGACGCATCGGGGAGAACCCACGAAGGGGTTTCCACCAAAATCCCAGATTTGGAAACTACTCACACATATTTACTAAAAAGCAATCTAAATCAAAATCGACCGTTGGAAACATGATCAGGCGATTGAAAAAGTAGTAAGAGCAATGCAAATAACACTATATTAAAGTTTGATAAAGATCAGACAACTTACTAATATCTGAAAAATTACAGCCGTTAAGAGAGAGAAAAAACATCAAAAATAACAACTCTCTCGAATCTGGAAACCTAGGTTCTGTATATATAGAAAACGACATTGTAACGACCAGTTTTCTTCGTTACGTTATCCGTATTTCCTTTCTCTCGTGTACTTTTCCGTAACCGTAGTTAGGCGTATCAGTCCACGTACACATATCAGCTTCTACTATTTTTCATATTAATTATTAATAACATTATTTATAAGAGTCACTTAGTTAAATCTTTTATTAATAATGTTATTATTTTTAGCATATCTTTTACGAGTAATTTAATTCAAGTTTCAAATTTTATTTTTAAACTTTTAAATTTCAAATGAAACTTACCATTGTTGGACCCATTTAAACATATTGATTTGCTATTATTCCTCTAATTATTTCTATCATTCAAACTTTCCTAATTAACCTTTATTATTAATTTTCCCCTAATCAATTTCTTTTAACTAATAAATTCTTTTAGAACAAATCTTTCCTAATAAGGCACTTTCCTTTCTTTCTCTTCTTCAAATCATTTCCTAATTTTCCTACAACCCCAACTCACCATAGGGTCACGCAACACACACTCACGTATAAATCACGCACACAACTTTCTCTCTCCTTCTCTTTTAATAAAATATATACTAGATATCTTATAAACCCCAAAAAGCTAAAACCCAAAATATATTTTCCTAAGTCTGAGAAACCCTTTCCCCTTCGTACGAAACCCTACAACATTATTTTACTAACCCTAAGAATCCTATATAAACTCTAAGGCTGTCTCGTACAAACCCTAGCAATATATCTCTACAGCAAACCCTACCCCTCTCTAAACAAGCACAGGCCTACCCTACCCCTCTAAGACTAAACCCTAGCCTTACCGCCGCCGCACATTTTCCACACCTCCCTCCGCTCTTCTCCGAGCTCCCCACGCCGGAAGCTCTACCCGCATCCTCCCCAACACCAGCGACCAGCGACCAGCCTCCACGTCCAACGCCCCTTCCCTCACCTCTCCGAGCCCTCCATCTCCCTAGAAGCCACAACACCCGCTCTGACAACCGGACACAACCCTCGACCCCTCTCCACTCCCGACTCCAACGTCGACCACCCCACACCGGTGCAAGCACCCCCACACCGCCTCTCTCACCGCCCAGGAAACCCTCGCCGTGCCTCTCCGAGCCCTCCTCCCTCGAATGTAGACGCCGCCTCGCCGCCTGCAACAACTCCGGCGCTGCCGTCCGCCTCCAGTCACGAAGCCCGTGCCTCTAGCGCCACCTCAGCCTCGCCAAGGACTGACGCCGTCGACCCACACATCCTCTCACCTCGCAGACCTCCCCTTCCTCTCGTCGACCCGCCATCTCCCCGCACCACATTCAACCCGTCGTCCATCGGGCTTCTCTCCGATCAACGAGTCGCCGCCCACGCCCCTTCGAGTAGCATCCTGCCATCTCCGCCGCTCTCGACCTCACCCGGCGCCTCCTCCCCTCCACGCACAACGCCAACCCGACGTCCACTCTCTCTCCGGCCACCAACGCAGGCACAGGCGAACCCCGGCACTTTTCCCCTGCTGACAGCCGTTCCCCCTCTCGTTCGCCCCCACCCTAGGCTCATTGTGCATCAAGATCGCCGCCTCTTTCCCTTTCCGACCGCCACGCCGAGCCCGCCAACGGCCGCTGCCTTGCCACCGACTCCATCTCCCTGCTTCCACCTTGCTCTGGCATTCCGACGACGAGCCCACTCCCCTTGCCGTAACGGATATAGTCGCATCACCCCCTCGTTCACGACGAATACTCCAACCTCCGTCTCCGCACAGACCACCTACAGTCTTAAGAGGGGAACGATGTCTTTCAGCAAGTTGATTTGGTATGTGAACAGTATTCACATGCATGAACAGTGACTATTAAGAGTATAGAGAGCCTAGTATGACAGTTTGATATAATATGACAGTTTGATATAATAATAACCTTATTATAATAAGGTTCTGAGATCATGGAATCATGAGTTATGATGTCACAAGGGTAACAGTTATTGGAACAATTAGCAATGAGTAATAACCTAAGTTATTGTTTAATGGTAGTTAGCAAGTTATTTTATAGCATAAGCTAATATGAATCTGTTAGCATTATACTTGTTATGATATAACATAGTGTCATCTTATGAACATCACCTAGCATGGGGAAACTAATAGAATCAGATTATCTTTTCAATATGTTGCTTTTGTTGGAACGAAACTAATTCGATGCATGCATGTTAAATCAACCAGAGAATCATCTTCTCTGTAGCGTAGTACTCGTCGGGACATTTCCAACGACACCAAGAACGTCAAAATCGGGCAAGTATATGATTTTATATGATTTTCCGAAGTTTTGACACTTTTGCGCCATCTTTATGTATTGCTGTATAACTCAAAAACTAGGCGTTAAATGACATGCGAAATCGACACCATAATGATCAGGACGAAATTTGTGATCCAACGGTATATCATATGATATACCTTAATTTAAAACAATTAAGAGAAAAAAATGTTTTCTGTAGCAAGTCCAAAGAAAATATGTGTTCGTCATTATTTTGAGAATGCCATAAAATTGTTCAACCCACTTTTGTTGTGTAGAACAGTCAAAAGTGGGTACTAATGATGATAACAGTAAAATTCAGTGAGTCTTGACATGCCTAACAAAAATGGACATCGTGAAAATCGTTCGCCTCGAAGGCGGTATCGTGATATCGTGATGTCGTGTGAGTCGACTAGGCCGGCTCGTGTTCCGGTAAACTTTTGGATGGGGTTAGGCTTGAGCGGCCACTGGGCGTATGAAGGGTACTCTCCTCAAGAGCACCACCCGCACGCGGTGGGTTAGCGTCAATCACGGTAAGCCCCCGTGAGAGGAACGACCTTCTCATCACGACCTAAAGGCGAGAACCCTAGATTAGATGTACTCTTGACATGGAAATTGCAACGCTAACTTGGGTCTCTTGGAAAATTGTCATGCTGATGAACTTAGAGAAAATCTTAACTTTAATCTTGCAACTGTCTAGAACTGCATGTTAGGGATGCTCGTTTCTGTTTCTATAAAATTGTTAAATGTTAAATTACTGCAGTCGTTCCTTTAAAATATTAAATGCTTCTCAATTTCATATCTGCCATATATCTTGTCTTGGGATGCTAACTTTTCTTACAGACCCCTAGTTGACATACATTCATGTTTTGGGATGTATGTCAGATTCTGAGCTCGAGTACTCGGAGGACCCGTACGAGATGCCAGATTCGGAGAGTCAGGAGTTTGCACCTGACACGGTGTCTCTTCCAGCGGAGGACTAGTGGACCACTACACTTTACAGTTTTTCTTAGTTTCCTTTCAGATGTTGTAGTTGTTGTGTACGTTTCATTTCCTGTTGCTACTTTAGCCCAGCTGTGGCTTGCTGTTTAATTTCGTGTACGAACATTATCTCTGGATGTGGCTTCTATTTTCTTGTTATGTTCTGATTGTTCTGATACGCAAATGCAAGAACCTCATCTGTGTTTTTATCACAGACGCTTATTGAACTCGAGCTTCACCGCTCCAGTTCAAGCGGACCGCGTAACGCTCTCGCTTCCGGTGTCTTTTGGGAAGCAGGGCGTTACAGACATCACCCGATCGGGTGAAGAATCACCCGATCGGGTGACCTGCTGCGAACTTCGGCAGCCATCTTCGAGACTTCACCCGGTCAGACGACACGGTCGGTTGGTGGAAGCTGCTCGTCGTTTGGATCTTGATCGTCGTCGGGTGAACCGATCGGTTGATAAATCAACCGATCGGTTGGAATTGTTGCCCAAAAAGACAGTAACTTCAGACGTTTTGGCACGGACTGCTGACGGTCGGATGAGCTCTCCGGGTCATCTTCTTCGGGGCAACGGCTACAGGTGAACCGATCGGGTGAAGATCACCCGATCGGTTGAGTTTCAGCTCCAGTTTCCAGAGAGATCAGTCGGTTGAACTGGTCGGCGACCTAGTCGGTTGATACTTTCGTTGCTTCAGCGGCTGACCGGGTTGTGCACGCGTGCATCACCCGATCGGTTGGCTGTGTCCAACCGATCGGGTGGGGGCTGAAAGATGCGATCTTCGTCGTTTGACCACCTGGATCACGTGTGACTCCTCCCGTTGATCCGGGGACTCATGATATCGTCGTTTTATGTCCCCTACGCCGGCAAACTCTTGCAAACATACAAAAACACCGAAAAGTCAAAGAAAACAAGAAAACACGAGAAAACGAATACAAGACGGCGGAAAATAGCGGAAAAACACAGAAGAAAACGTGCGTGAATATATGAAATATAAACGCATGTCAAAAGCACCATTCGTAGATGAACTACCCTTGGGGTGTTTACTCCCACTAGTTGAGGCATCGGAGGATGGCCTTACAAAGGTGGTGAAAGATTTGGATGAATTTTCCTTTTTATACCCCAAGCCAATGCGATGATTGGCCGGAAGTAAGTCATTCAGAATATTATCCAAATGATCCTTGCCTTTGTTGAATTTCTCAATCCGACCTAATGTAGACTCATATTTCTCGTTGAGAGAAAGTATTTTAACATCCAAAGTGGACACTTGTGTTGTGAGTTCGCAAACACGTGACTTGAGATTCTCATTCTCAATACTCAAAGTTGAGTTTCGAGAAATCAAATCTGCTATCTCATGTTCATCCGAATCCTCAATGTTAACATGCTCAAGTTAATATTTGAGATTTACAATCTCAGTTCTCAAGGCTTCAACAACGGTGTCGTTGTTGGTGATGACAGGCTTAGGTGTGGTTTGAAGACTAGTTAGCTCATCTTTGATTTTAGTATATCTTTTTACTAACTTAGAATACTTAGACCAAATTTGTTCATTAGCTAATCTAAGGTCATCCATAGTTACCTCTTCACCTTCATCCTCGCTTTCATCTGAAGCGATCTCTTGATCATGTTGCTCTCTTGCCATGAAGCACATGTGTGCTTTCTCCACGTGTTCTTCATCTGACTCACCACTTGAAGAATCCTCTTCCGAGTCAGTGAATGTACCGACAAGCCCTTTCTTGTACTCTTTCTTGTACTTTCTGTACTTGTCGAACTTGGGTGCCTTCCACTTCTCCTTTTGTTTATTGAGAGGACAATCGACCTTAATGTGTCCTGCCTTATTGCATTTGAAACACAAAGGAGCAGAGGCATTAGTAGAACCAACTTTGGATTTGTTCTTGAAATTACCTGTTCGAAAAAACCGGTTGAACTTCTTTGCCATGAGGGCCAAAGATTCCATGTCTAACTCAGTTTCCGATTCTTCACTATCGGTAGGTGTGGTAGGGGTGGCCTTGAAAGCAATCGCCTTGTCCTTTGGCTCTTCTTGCTTCAAGAACGCCTTCATCTTGTCCTGCATCTTGATCTTGTTGTCCTTTCGTACCTCATAAGACATTAAGATACCCATTAGTTGAACAACAGTGTATTTTGACATATCATTACCGTCCTCGATAGCGTAGGTTCGCTTTTCCCAATTCGAAAGAAGTCTGTCAATGATCTTTGCGACTTTCTCTTCTTGGGTATAGGTCTTCCCAAGAGCTTCCAATTCGTTGGTTAGATCCATGAAACGGGCATAGTACTCCTTAATTCTTTCACCCTGTTCCATGTGAAATAACTCGAACTCTTTGTTAGCAACAGTAAGTTTAGAGTGTTTTACCCTGCTCGTTCCCTTGTGCAAGATGAGGAGTTGATTCCAAATCTGATATGCACTCTTACAGGTGCATATTTTATTGAAATCTTCAGGCTCCAGTGCACATTGTAATGCATTCATTGCCTTGGCATTGCGCACGTCTGTGGCGACCTCCGCGGGAGTCCACTGTGTGAAGTCTTCTTCAGTGGGCTCAACGTCCTCCGTTAACGTGGCTCTCCAAAGTGATGCGCACCGGAGAAAATTTTCCATCCAGCATTTCCAGTACCCATAGTTGGTACCGTTGAAGTGATGAGGCTTGGTTGAGGAGTATCCTTCGACCACTGAAGAGTCTCCTTCACGACTCTTGTAGGAGCTGTAGTCGGGAGGTGGGCGAACGGCCTTGTTGTTGTTGTTTGTCATAGCTGTGAACCAAGCTTTGATATCAAATGTAATGCCCTAGAAGCTACTGCACAAGTACTAGAGGGGGGGTGAATAGTACTTTAAAATAATCAAGAATATAATTCCTAATTATTTTGCAATCACAAACAACTTTGCAGAATAATGATAGACAACACGAATAATGCAATGCAAATAAAAGATATAATGGGTTTGGATCCACCCAAGTCTCCCCGACTTGTTCCCGATGATCCTACATCCCAGACACCCGGATCCCTTTCGGCTACTTGAGTTAGAGTCTACTAACTCAAGCTTTCACTAAACACTTCTTGTAGAAACTACTACAAGATAAATCAATACAACGATCGAATCGTGACTCCCACAAACCGGGATCACGTACCTCTAACAAACCGAGAGATAAACTCAAATAGCAAATTTAAAGAAATATGAAACACTTACCACAAAATCCTATGCCTTGAGAAATACTTACGATATTAGGGCAAGGAAGTAAGATGGAGATAAACGATCACGAAACCCTAGCAACAGCAAGATGTGCAGTTGGAGACGGCTAGGATGAAGATCTTGATCGTGATTCAATCCTACAGGAGAATGATCGCACACAAGCTGAAAATCTCTTGGAGGAATTAGGTCAGAGAGAGAGAGAGAGAGAGAGAGAGAGAGAGAGATTTTCGAGAGAGAGCCCTTAGAAAAATGATAATCGATAGATCTGAAAATAGATCTGAATCCTCTCTCATATTAGAGGAATTTCCATGTTTGAAACGTATCAAAAATAAATGGAAAGAATCAAAACAGATCAAGAAAAATCGTGGAAACAAAATCTCCAACAGCTGGAAAATTAAAGCAGCTTAATCGGTCTAAGAAGGATCACTAACCGATTAGTTGGTGAACTAGTCGGTCTGTGAACCTTCTTGGACCGACTAGTTTCAAACAGGGAATTGAGTAAAATAAGAGGGGAAATCTAGTCGGTCTAAGAAGAAACATTAACTGACTAGTTTGAGAACTAGTCGGTCGGTGAACCTTCTTGGACCGACTAGTTGGTCAACAGTGAATATGCTAAGAATCTTAAAGACAACTAGTTGGTTCAAGAAGAATTTCCAACTGATTAGATTGACATTTAATCGGTTGGTTCTTCTAATTGAACTAGCTAATATGCATAGAAAGCCAAGAAAAGAAGCGATAAGTTACGGAACCCTTTCTAATGGCTTCTAAGGCATTCCTAGAGATAAGATAGGATTGATATGAATGTAACTAAGTAAGTAAGACTCAAGGCTTAATATTCTATAAAATGAAACTAGAAGACAATATAAATATACACAACAAACCGTCTTCAAAGCTTCAACATGATGAGTCTGAATCCCTTGACTTCATCGACAACTCCTTGAGCTTCAACGAAGCTTCAGGCATAACGATCATGCACTCTAAAGAAATCTTGAGACGTCGCTTGAGATCTACAAAGTAAATTGGCGACGATCTCCATAACTACGCTCAAAGAGAATTAGTACACAATATTTATGTTTGTTCATCATCAAAACCGAATCAGGGGAATCAATACTCAACACAAAATGGATGTACCGGAACAAACTAGATGAGGATGGAGATGTGGTAAGAAATAAAGCAAGATTAGTGGCACAGGGGTGTTCATAAGAACAAGGTATTGATTTCGACGAAACTTTTGCACCTGTTGCTAGATTAGAATCCATTAGAATGCTGCTTGCATTTGCAGCATTTAAAAATTTTAGGTTATACCAAATGGATGTAAAGTGTGCATTCTTAAATGGCTATATAAAGGATGAGGTCTATGTTGAACAGCCTCCTGGATTTGAACATGATAAGAAAATAGGTCATGTTTATAAACTAAGTAAAGCCTTATATGGTCTGAAACAAGCTCCAAGAGGTTGGTACAAAAGATTAAGAAAATTCTTAATCAACTCGGGATATGATGTTTGAAAAATTGACACCACATTATTTGTTAAGAAAATTCATTACGACATCATTCTCATTCAAATTTATGTAGATGATATTATTTTTGGATCCACGAACGAAGATCTATGTCAAGAGTTTGCTAAGTTAATGCAGGAAGAATTCGAGATGAGCCATATGGGCGAGCTTACGTACTTCCTAGGATTGCAAATCAAGCAGTCAAAAGAGGGAACCTTCATTCACCAAACGAAATATTTCAAAGATCTATTCAAAAGGTTTGGGATGGAGAATGCATCTAGAAAGAATATACCTATGACCACATCCACCTATTTAGATAAAGATGAAGTAGGTATAAAGGTTGATCAAAAAACATATCGAGGTATGATCGTTTTCTTGCTTTATTTAACTGCAAGCAGACCTGATATAATGCCTAGTGTATGAGCTTGTGCACGATTCCAATGTAATCCAAAGGAATCACAACTTAAAACATTAAAATACATATTTAGATATCTTAAGACCACTACTGACTTTGGATTTTTTTATCCCAAAGATATCACCTTTGATTTAATTTCCTATAGTGACTCAGACTATGCTGGTTGTAAAGTAACTAGAAAGAGCACAAGTGGAACATGTCATTTCCTTGGACACTCTTTTGTCTCGTAGTTTAGCAAAAAGCAAAGCTTAGTCTCACTATCAACTACTGAGGCAGAGTATATAGCTGCCAGACTTGCTTGTGCACAAGAACTTTGGATGAAATAAATCTTAGTAGATTATGGTATTAATTCATCTACTTGTGCAATTTATTGTGACAATAAAAGCGCTATTACTTTAATTAAGAATTATGATCTTCATCCAAGGACAAAACACTTAGATATTAGACACATATTCATAGGTGATCACTATGTTAAAAAGGATGTAGAACTTAAGTATGTACACTCTGAACATCAAGTTGCAGATATTCTCACGAAACCTTTGAAAAAAGATATATTTTCCAAACTTCATGGAGATTTAAGAATCATGTGGTAAAAGGAATTGAAACAAGATTGAATATTTTCACTCATGTTAATTTTTTAACTCCATTGGTATGTATACTATTTTTTATGATGACAAGGGGAGAAAAAGTGAAAAGCAAAAACATGAATGAATAATATGTGATAATATGTTGCTATTTTTATTAACCAGCTTTGATGCAGGGGGAATATGCTATGATTTCATATAACATTTAAGCAGAGGAGTAAGTACACTTACTGATGAGTGTTTATTGTATATAGTGTTCCCTCTTTTTCATGCATGTTTCACATTGTTTTCTTCGCCATTCCTCCCTGTTTTCCCTGTTTTTTCTTTCTCTTTCACTTTTATGGTCTCTCCTATGCCTCGCAAGAAATATGTGCTGATTAGGGACCATACAACGAGAATTTAGCGCAAAGAGGCGAAATAAGCGAATCCAGGGGATCAAAGTGTTTAATGGAGAGAAGTTTGTGAAGAACTGAGACCCACACAACAGCGTGATTCTGATACAAATGGTCGCGCCAAAGAGGCCCAGAACACAGTTCCACATGGCTGCATCAAGTTTACCCAAACAGCCGCGTCGTTGAGGAGATATATTGAAGACATCCATATGATGCGTCTCACGCAGCATAAGATGACTCGACCGTGTCACTGAAGAACGAACGACTGCTTGACGTGGTCGTTTTGAACCTGATACGACCGCTAAAGGCCCATTCGATGCGACCATGTCCCTAGCGATGTGACCGTGTTGCTGAAGCTTTCGAGCCCCAACTTTACACAAGGAAATGACGCGACCACATCGTTTTCGACGCGGCCGCGTCGAATTGATTTTTACTGCCAGCTGGTCGTGATCTAGGAGCAGTTGGGGGGCTGTTTTGGTCATTTTGGCGGATGTATAAAAGCCCTTCTTCCTCCTCCTGCGAACCCATCTCGTTTTATCTGCTGTTTTTTGCTACTTTTAGGTTTTTGGAAGGTTTTGTAAGAGATTCTAAACTCCTTTATTCTGCATTCTTAGTAGTTTTTAATTAGTTTCTCTTGTAATAGATCGGTTTTATCTAATAGAAATCTTCTCCTTTGATATTATTGTTGTGTTTTACCATCTATTGCTTATTGAATCATCATCCATGGATTTCATTACTTACCCAATGCTTGAAATCTCTTCTAGCTTAATGTGTAGTGAGTAGTTTTCATCTAGGGCAATGGGTTGAACCCCTTTGGATTAGGGCTATGGGTTGGATGACTTGATTAACTTAATTGCTGGGTTAATTGAGATTAGGGATACATTAGGATGATTATTATCGTCATAGATTTGACTCCCTCCCTTCGGGGCAATCGGATTGGTCACCGACGAGAGTCGGGACCAATTCGGGGATCTGATCTCTACGATGATCCAAGCTATCGGTGTAGCTGACGAGAGTCGGGTGCCGATTAAAGCCCTCCTAATGTAGGTCCAATCCCCGAACGCCACTGTGGTCGGGAGGAAGATTGGGGATGTTCGTCGAGTGTAATGCACCTGACGTACACCGATGCATCGATGAGAGTTGACATCGGTGTAGGTTGGATAGGCCTATCATTGCATCGCAACAGCAGGGGGGTAGGAGATGACGTAAGGGAATGCCCTATCATGCACCGCGAGAGTGGGAGGTAGGGGAATGCCCTTAGGTCACATGACCTCTCCCGAGTCTCGATGTGTCCAACAACTGGTTAATTACTAATCTAACCCCAACCTTAGTCCAATGGTGGGGATTCCCCATGCCCTAGAGTATTTACCTCTTCATTCACCCTCTTTTCTATTTCATCAACCAATCACCGGTACGATTGCGTAGCTTTCAAATAAATAATTATAAACTGATACTCATTGACTGCCTCACTGTGTTCGACCCGTAGCTACACACGACCCGTGTGCTGCGGTAAATTTATATTAGCTTCTCGTGAGCGAACAAGCTTTTTGGTGCTGTTGCTGGGTAGGCGCAATTTGATATCGAGAGACTACGTGTTTTTGTTTATTTTTGTTCATACCTCTCTTTCTGTCGTTGATTCTTGGTGATTTTGACGCTTTTCCCTGGTGTGACTCTTTTGCATGCGCAGAAGATATCAAGGCATCGTGGATTTGCGTCTCCTAGAGCTGGAGATTGAAGCCACCGCAAGAAAACTTAACGCTGCCAGGAGAAGGAGACTAGCCCTTGAATCAATGGCAGAGATACACAACCATGAGAATGGTCTTAAACCACCGCCTCCACCGCCCACTAGATTGCTCTTGGACTACTCAATGCTCATCAATGAGTCAACATCTAGCATCCAAAGGCCACTGGTGGAGCCCAACTACTTTGAGCTCAAGCCATCCTTGGTGGATTTCATACAGAGGGACCAATTCTCGGGATTCCCCACGAAGAACTCGAACGACCATCTTAACAATTTTCTAGAGAAGATGGACACACTGAAGATGAATGGTGTCACCAACGTCGCCATTAGGCTAAGATTATTCCCTTTTTCTCTTAGGTATAAGGCAAAAGATTGGCTCAGAAGCCATAGTCCCAACACATTCACCACATGGGATAGTCTATCTCTCGTATTTCTAACCAAATATTTGTTGGTATCAACGATCTATAAACTTCGTGTTTGATGTTAACAAACGTGTGTGAACGTTTTAACGTGTGCATTAAGTGTTTCAGGAATGGCAAACGTGTGATTAATTCACGGATAGACTTGGTCAATGTGCAAAGGAGAAATAGTCAACTAAGGAGAGATGAGATCAAAGGAGATTCACATTAGGATTCCTATGGAAGGGTGTCTTCAAATCTAATAACAAATCTCCTTTTCCAAAATCCCAGAGATCGTACCATGCCATCCTCTCTATTCCGCAACCCCTTAGGGTTCCCTCCCATTTGCTACATCCCCTCATACCCTATAATACATAGGGCATTCAATTAATAACCTAGAGTGGTCGAACCGTAAGAGGAAAATTCCACAAATTCCCCTACAGGCCGAAATTAACAAGTATAAGAGAGAGCCGTATCTTTTGAAACCCGTGGTGCTGCAATATGTTTTTTATGCCCAGGAGAGAGATGTCACCGTCACAACTGAGCGATTCTAAAATTATACCTTATTTTATTTGTGATTTGGTGTTGTGATCTCTGTGAAACTATTTTATTATTTTTTGGGGACTTGGCGAGTTGGGACTAGCCAAGAGAGAGCTTTACTAGTATTGTTATTGTTTGGGGCACTTTGGTGAGTGCAGGTACTGAGGGCCAGGTTAGTGTAGGGTTGGTGCTCTAGCTACAGGTTGTACCAGTAAACTTTAATAATCTAGTATTGCTTTTGGGGCTGGAGTAGGTCGTCTGATGGGAGAACTAGATCAGGTAAAATCTTTAACTAAAGCTCAACTTGTGACTACCTTTAAAGAAATGCAAGATGAAATTGAAAGGTTGGAATCAACTGTTGAATTACTTGAATCCCATGTAGAGAAGTTTAAAAATGCTAATTTTGAATTGCAACAAGACAATTATAATATGTCTTTGGAAGTTGATAAAATTAAAGAGAAGCTTGTTGCATGTGATTCTACTATTAACTCTTTGAAAAAGGGAAAATCTTGCATGTCTACTGAAACTGAGTGTTTGAACTGTTCTACTTTACTTAAAGATATTAGCATGTTTAAACTAAATATGATCAAGCTAGAAGTAGAAAATGAATCGCTAAATGAGAAGATTTGCATGCTAATAAATGAAAATAAAGAGTTAGAAAAGAAGATGGCTAATCTGAAAAAGAGTGAAGAAGAGAACAAGAATGCCTTCATTAGTAAATGTACCATGCTTGTTAATGAGAACATGTTTTTAAAGTCTAAAATATCTGATCTTGAATTGTCTATTAAAAAATTTGGTGTTGGAAAGCATTCACTAGACATTATTCTAGGTAATCAGGTACACGGAAATAACAGGCGTGGCTTGGGATATGGAAATAAAATTGATGAGAGGCCTAAAATTTTTAGAAATAATCAAAAAGAAACTGGCGTAGGAAGAAGCATGTTTGCTAAATGTTATACATGTGGTGGTGTTGGTCATGCTTATTATAATTGCAAGTATAGGAATACCAACATCAAATTTAAGCAAATTTGGGTTTCAAAAAATAAAGTGACTAACACTAGTGGACCTATTTGGATTCCTAGGTCACACATATCATGCTCTTCTTATGTGTAGGTACATGGCACGGCTAAGGAACAAAAGTGTGAGTGGTACTTAGACTCTGGCTGCTCAAGACACATGACAGGTGAAAGAGAAAAGTTCCTTAGCCTTACAAAGCATGAAGGAGGAAGTGTTACTTTAGGGGACAATGGAAAATGCAAGGTAATTGGTAAAGGTGTTGTAGGTAACGACACCTTTCGGCTTACAGATGTCCTGTTGGTTGAAAAGTTGAAACATAACCTCATTTCTATCAGTCAGCTGTGTGACAAAGGTATGAAAGTTGAATTTGATGAAAAACTTTGTAGAATCATTGATAGATCCACAGGTGACATTATTATTACTGTAAATAGAAAGAATAATGTGTATACTCTTATGATTGAAGAACTAACTGTTTCTAAATGCTTGCTTGTAGGTGAAGAAGAGGCCACACTATGGCATAGACGATTAGCACATGCAAGCATGGGATTGATAAAGAAGCTCGAAAGCAAAAATTTGATAAGAGGACTACCGCATCAGACATATGAGAATGGTAAGTTGTGTGTGGCATGCACCAAAGGTAAGCAAACTAGATCTACTTTCTCTAGCATCAATGAAATTGCCACCACACGTATATTGGAATTAGTGCACATGGATTTATTTGGTCCAACAGACATTGCTAGCCTAGGAGGTAAAAAGTATTGTTTAGTATTGGTGGATGATTTCTCTAGATATACATGGGTATACTTCCTAGCCAAAAAATCAGACTCATTTGACTATTTTCAAAACTTTTGCATACAAGTTTCTAATGAGAAAAATTCTTCCATTGTAAAAATTAGAAGCGATCATGGAGGTGAGTTTGAAAATGCTATTTTTGAAAAATTTTGTTTCGAAAAAGGAATTGTACATGAATTATCTTCTCCTAGAACACCTCAACAGAATGGGGTGGTCGAGAGAAAGAATCGCACATTAAAAGAAATGGCTAGGAGTATGTTAAATGAATATAGCTTGCCTAAGTCTTTTTGGGCTGAGGCCATTAATACAGCATGACATGTATGCAACAGAGTTATGCTTAAACCGTTACTAAATAAAACTTCTTATGAACTATGGCATGGCAACACTCCGAAAGTTTCTTACTTTAGAGTTTTTGGATGCAGGTGCTTTATATTAAATACTGCAGATCAGCTTGGCACCTTTGAATCAAAATCAGATGAGGGAGTGTTCGTAGGATATTCAGCAAGGAGCAGAGCATACAGGATTTATAATAAACGCACACTTGCAATTGTTGAATCTATAAATGTAAAGTTTGATGAATCTGATATAAATTCTTTGGATTGCAGGCAGAACATTGAAGAGGAAAATGTAGAACAACAAGGCATTCCAAAAGTTAATGAGGAGCAACCTGAAATACAGAAAGAAGCTGAAACTGACACGACAGAAATACAAGATGAAGAAGTCACCAGAGGAGAGCTGAGATTCACTCCAAACCACCCACCAGACTTAATTCTAGGTGAGCCTACGGCAGGTATTCGCACACGTTCTTCTTTTAGAGATCTTTGCGCTCTATGTATTTATGGTGACTTTATTTCTGTAATAGAGCCTAAGACTATAGATATTGCTTTAGAAGAGGAAAGTTGGGTTTTAGCCATGCAAGAGGAATTAAATCAATTTGTCAGGAATAATGTCTGGAAACTAGTTCCTAGACCCACTGATTATCCTGTAGTTGGTACTAAATGGGTGTTTAAGAATAAGCATGATGAATCTGGTAATGTTATTAGAAACAAGGCTAGGTTGGTAGCTAAAGGGTATAATCAAATTGAAGGGATTGATGTGGATGAGACTTTTGCACCAGTTGCTAGGCTTGAGTCCATTAGAACCTTGCTAGCTTTTACAAGTTATAAAGGGCTCAAACTGAAACAAATGGATGTAAAAAGCGCTTTTCTTAATGGCTACCTAAAAGAAGAGGTATTTGTTGAGCAACCCCCGGGTTTTGAAAGCCATAATTTTCCAAACCATGTTTATAAATTGGAGAAAGCTTTGTATGGTCTTAAGCAAGCTCCACGAGCTTGGTATGACCGTCTAAGCACATATTTGTTGGAAAATAATTTTAAAAAGGGGAGTGCTGACAATACACTATTCTTGATGCATGAATCTGAAGACTTTCTCAGTACACCTACTTTGAGACGCATACGCCACAGTATCTCCAATACCGTCCTCAAGTGCGAGGCATGCTCTTCCTCCGACTTCGAATAGATCAGAATGTCGTCAATGAAGATAACGACAAACTTATCCAAAAAGTCGTAGAAAATCAGGTTCATCAGATTCATGAAAACTGCGGGCGCGTTAGTTACGCCAAATGGCCTCCTCAAATCCAATTTAGAAAACACCCTCGAACCTCCAAGCTGATCAAAAATATCATCGATGCGAGGCAACGGGTATTTATTCTTAATGGTCACCGCATTCAACTCCCGATAATCCACGCACATGCGACGCGAACCATCCTTCTTCTTAACCAACAACACCGGTGCTCCCCACGGAGACACGCTAGGATTAATATAACCCTTCTGCAAAAGCTCATCCAACTGCTACCGCAACTCTTCCAACTCTGCAGGTGCCATACGATACGACGCCTTCGAAATCGGCTGCGCACCTGGAACAAGATCGATAGAAAATTCCAGAGCTCGATCAGGCGGCAAACC
The DNA here is from genome assembly GCA_030789695.1 of Scilla litardierei. Classification (NCBI taxonomy): domain Eukaryota; kingdom Viridiplantae; phylum Streptophyta; class Magnoliopsida; order Asparagales; family Asparagaceae; genus Scilla; species Scilla litardierei. The sequence continues at coordinate 116,849,264 of CM061134.1, forward strand.
AGTTCCTTATCCATTTGTACAGGTAGTTTAACTGACAGAATATATTGCCCTCATCTGATTACGGACTTGATTTGTGTGAATGCATCTGCTTGGTGGCATTAATATGTCGCCCACTACTGTTGGGGAGATTATTGGTACTAAGTGTTTCCGGAACAGAACCTAGCTGATGTATAGTGGCCAAACGAAATAGTGAGCCTTTCTTTTCTAAGGAAAAAATCCCACAGGCGCCGTTCAAAAATAGCACCAGCCGCTGTTAGAGTCCTAGGGCAAGGCGAGAGGAGCAGCGTTTAGAGGGATTCTTCTGTAGGCAGCCTCCCGTTTGGTGTCCACTTCTGTTTTTGTGTTTTTGTTTCTTGGCGTTCTCTGTGTGTCACAAGCATTTGTTTTTTATACAAATCCAAAGTGCCATCTGTGTATATATGGTTGAGATCCAACAAGATGCGCATCATTTTTTTGAGGAAACAAATTAAAACCCCCCCACAAGGAAACAGCCAGCCGTATCTTTTTAGGGTCCTCAACAAAGTGTCTAAAGGAGAATCCGCACTCTTTGAAATAAATAGGCCAAGAGCTCAGGGAATTTTTGTGTGTGCAAAATCTCAAAGATCTGAGAAGAGCCGCATTAATTTCTTGATCCCTTCAGCAATCTCCAAGAGCCACACAAATATCTGTGATGAGCTGCACTTAATCTCCTTTGCTTTTTGATCTCCAAGAGGACAGGCTATATTTCCCCCGTGGAAAAATCGCATTGGCAGTCACACATCCCCTCAAACTTTACAGGCCGAATTGAGTTTTGTTGAAAAATTTCAATGCAACAGGCAGCCGAAAAAATTTCTTTTTGCAATTGCAATTCCCAAGAGCCTTAGCATTTTCTCTCCATTGTTTAATCCAGGAGCAGAGGCCGAATCTTTTTTTTGTTCTTCCCCTTGGAAAAATCTCAAAGCAAAGGCCAAATTAATTCCCTCCTCCTTTTGAGCAAACCCCAAGAGCAGCCGCAAAATTCCAAGAGCATCAAGTTAAAAACAGGCTGCAAATCTTTAGCTGAGGAGTTTACCACAAGTTTGATAGAGGAGGAGGCCGCAAGCTTTGTTAAGGGACATCCTACTTTGCCGCAACCTAGGAAGCTGACTGAGGAGACTTCAGAGGGGACTACTACATGTCAGATTGTTTCTGACCATGCGCTGAACGACAGAGACATCAACGCCGTCACAATTGAGCAATTCTAAACTCTAAACTTTATTTTATTTGTGATTGTGGCGTTGTGATCTTTGTAGAACTATTTTATTATCTTTTGGGGGACTTGGCTAGTTGGGACTAGTCAAGAGAGAGCTTTACTAGGATTGTTATTGTTTGGGCACTTTGGTGAGTGCAGGTACTTAAAGCCAGGTGAGTGTAGAATTGGTGCTCTAGCTACAGGTTGTACCAGTTAACTTTAATAATCTAATATTTCTTTTGGGGCTAGACATAGGTCGTTGGGACGACCGAACCAGGGTATGTCGCATGTGCATGCTGTGATTGCTTTACTATACTCCGCGTCTGATTGATTGTGCTATAGCTGCCTGAGATTTCGTGTGGGTTGCATGAACATTTTTATAAGCATATTCACCCTCCTCTAGGCTTAGATACTGATCCAACAAGTGGTATCAGAGAAGGTTTAGAGGATCTAGCCTTGTTGACCATGTCTATTAATATGTCTGATTCTGCTTTTACTGAGGGTCAGTTTATTTCTCGTCCCCCTAAGTTCAATGGTGTTGATTTTACATATTGGAAAACTAGAATGCGGATTTATTTAGCTGATGTTGATTATGATGTATGGAGAATTGTAGAAAAAGGCTATAAACCTCCCACCATTATTGTTGCTAATAATGAAATGTTAAACCAGAAGATAAGTGGGATAACTTTGATAAAAGCACTTTTCATTGAATAATAAAGCTATGAATGCATTGATTTGCTCTTTAGATAAAGCTGAGTTTAACCATATATCTCAATGTCAAACTGCGTAGGAAATTTGGCATACTCTGGAGGTGACTCACGAGGGAACATCGCAGGTTAAGGAGTCCAGACTTGCATTACTCAGCACTGAATATGAAAGCTTCTGTATGCTTCCATCAGAGTCAATTAAAGAGATATTTGCGAGGTTCACAGACATCGTCTACAAATCTACCTCTCTTGGAAAGCCGTACTCAAGTCTGGAGCAAATCAGAAAGATCTTAAGAGTGCTGCCTAGCACCTTCCGTCCCAAAATCACAGCTAATCAGGAAGCAAGGGATTTATCGCAAATGAAAGTGGGAACCTGATGTCCCACGAGCTCAAGCTGCAGAGCGTTGAAATCAGAGAGAAAGATGAAATCAAGTCTTCAAAGGCACTAGCCCTTCAGGCTAAGGAGGATGAAGATGGAATGAAGAGGAGGCTTTTTTGGTGAGAAGCTACAAGAGATATATCATAACAGGCAATGGGAGATCAGAGATGCTGAAAAGGTTTAATCGCTCTAAATATAATTCTAATAATAAATCTTTTTAGCAGACTACTTCTGATCCAGTTATATATTTTAAATGGAAAAAGCAGGGACATTTTATGAAGCAATGCCCTCAAGGAAAGAACAACGCTGCGAAGCAAAAGGGGAAATCTTTGGTGCTCACGTGGGATATAGAAAGTGAGGATGAATCTCACGAGGAAGTTGCGCACTCCTTTGTTGCCTGATGGGAGAACTCGATGAGGTACAAACTTGCATCAAAGCTGAACTTATGACTATTTGTAAAGAAATGGAAAAGGAAATTCAAAGCTTGGAATCAAATGTAGAGTTACTTGAATCCCATGTAGAAAAGTTTAAATGTGCTAATTTTGAATTGCAACAAGACAATTATAATATGTCATTTGAAGTTAATGAAATTAAAGAGAAGCTTGTTATATGTAACTCTATTATTAGCTCTTTGAAAAAGGGAAAATCTTGCATGCCTATTGAAACTGAATGTCTGAATTGCTCTAATTTGCTTAAAGATATTAGCATGTTTAAACAAAATATGGTTAAGCTAGAAATTGAAAATGAATTGCTAAATGAGAAGATTTGCATGCTAATAAGTGAAAACAAAGAGCTAGAAAAGAAGATGGCTAATATGAAAAAGAGTGAGGAAGAGAACAAAAAGGCCTTCATTAGTAAATGTACCATGCTTGTTAAGGAGAACATGTTTTTAAAGTCTAAAATATCTGATCTTGAATTGTCTATTAAAAAATTTGGTGTTGGAAAGCATTTATTAGACATTATTCTAGGTAATCAGATACATGGAAATAACAGGCGTGGTTTGGGCTATGGAAATAAAATTGATGAGAGGCCTAGAATTAATAGAAAGCATCAAAAAAGAACGGGTGTAGGAAGAGGTATGCTTGCTAAAAGTTATACATGTGGTGGTGTTGGTCATGCTTATTATAATTGCAAGTATAGGAACACCAACATTAAATTTAAGCAAATTTGGGTTCCAAAAAGTAAAGTGACTAACACCCGTGGATCTATTTGGATTCCTAGGTCACACATATCATGTTCTTCCTACGTGTAGGTACATGGCACTGCTAAGGGACAACAGTATGAGTAGTACTTAGACTCTGGCTGCTCAAGACACATGACAGGTGATAGCGAAAGGTTCATTAGCCTTGTAAAGCGTAAAGGAGGAAGTGTTACTTTAGGGGACAATGGAAAATGCAAGGTAGTTGGTAAATGTGTTGTAGGTAATGACACCTTTCAGCTTACAGATGTCTTTGGGTTGAAAAGCTTAAACACAACCTCATTTCTATTAGTCAGCTGTGCGACAAAGGTATGAAAGTAGAATTTGATGCAAATTTTTGTAGAAGTATTGATGGCTCCACAGGTGACACTATTATTACTGCTAATAGAAGAGATAATGTTTATACTCTTATGCTTGAAGAACTGACTGTTTCTAAATGCTTTCTTATAGGTGAAGAAGAGGCCACACTATGGCATAGACGACTAGCACATGCAAGCATGGGATTACTAAAGAAACTGGAGAGCAAAAATCTGGTAAGAGGACTACCGCATCAAATATATGTGAATGGTAAGTTGTGTGTGGCATGCACAAAAGGTAAGCAAACTAGATCTACTTTTTCTAGCATTAATGAAGTTGCACCACACGCATTTTGGAATTAGTGTACATGGATTTATTTGGTACCACAGCCATTGCTAGCCTAGGAGGTAAAAAGTATTGTTTAGTATTGGTTTATGATTACTCTAGATACACATCGGTGTACTTCCTAGCCAACAAATCAGACTCATTTAACAATTTTCAAAACTTTTACATACAATTTTCTAATGAGAAAAATTCTTCCATTATAAAAATTAGAAGCGATCATGGAGGTGAGTTTGAAAATGTAATGTTTGAAAATTTTTGTCTTGAAAAAGGAATTTTACATGAATTCTCTTCTCCTAGAACACCTCAACAAAATGGGGTGGTCGAAAAAAAGCATCGTACATTAAAAGAGTTGGATAGGAGTATGCTAAATGAATATAGTTTGCCTATGTCTCTTTGGGCTGAGGCCATTAATAATGCATGTCATGTGTCTTCGACCTTTATTAAAAAAAATTCTTATGAACTATGGCATGGCAACACTCCGAATATTTCTTACTTTAGAGTTTGCAGGTGCTATATATTAAATACAGGAGATCAACTTGGCACATTTGGATCCAAATTAGATGAAGGTGTGTTCGTGGGCTATTCAGCGAGGAGCAGAGCATACAGGATATATAATAAACGCACTCTTACTATTATTGAATATATACATGTTAAATTTGATGAATCTGATATACTTCCTTTGGTTTGTAGGAATAACGAAGAAGAGAAAAATGAAGAACAACAAAGCATTCCAAGGAATAATGAGGAGCAACCAGAAAGACAAGAGGAAACTGAAACTGGCACGGGAGAATACAAGAAGTAGCCGTTACCAGAGGAGAGCTGAGGTTCAATCCACACCACCCATCAGACTTGATTATAGGTAAGCCTACGGCAGGTATACGCACTCGTTCCTCTTTTATTGATAAAACTTAGAACGAGATTTCATGCTTACATGTGTGCTTGAACTTCTTTTTTGTTTGTGTGCTAGTAGTTGCATTGTTTTGGGTGCATGATTTTTCTTTATTTGTGTGCATGTTTGCTTTAGTTCTTTATTAAAAAACAAAATAAACAAAATAAAAAAAAATTGGTGCTTAAATGTCTATCTTTCTCTTTGATTCATTAAAATACATCTTCATGAATGATTTTCATATCTATGTAGATGTTGGTGTATTATTGCTTTTGCTATATGCGCATGTTCATCTTTCTAAATATTCATGGCATATTCAATGACTGAAAATAACTTAATTTCTACACCTACTACTTCACTTCCACATGTATTATTAGTGTTGCACATTTTGGAGATATCATTTATGAAGTATGGAAAGTGAATGTAGGAGGAACACTTAACTAAAAAACCAAGGGATATGATGATATACCTTGCCATGGATAAAAATTGAGCATTTTAAAAAAATGATACTACAAGTATAAAATTGAAAAAGAAGATTAATTGCTCTGTATGAAAAATGGATACAATCCTTGGCAACGGTATTACCCACGAGTATCCAACATAAGCTTTATAGGTAAACTTTAGCGTTGGTGTATTTACTCGTCAATCACTACCACCCCCACATCTAAGAGTCCTTATATGCTATGTTTTGGGGGTACGGTATCTTGATCTCATTTTTAATGAGATGGGAAAAATCAATCAGAGGTGATAAAACGTTATATGGAAAGTGTGGATTGGTTTTTGGTTGACTTTCGCAAATGTTTCTCCTTATGTGCTTCAATTTTTAATCATCACACGTACACGTTGGTGTTGAATTATTCGCTGTTTAATTTCATTAGATTTTGACATGATTATTCTATGATTGTATGCATGCAACTGTTGGTAATGGTTAGTAATACTCTATTTTTGCATGGTATATGTTTCTGACTTCGTGTTTTGCCTTTTGATGATAAAAAAGGGGGAGAATAATTTGAGCTATATGTGCGTGAAATATGTTTGTAATGCTCGTGAAAATATGTTTGTTTGATTAAGGGGAGCATTAATGGTTTTTGGGGAAGAACTAAAATAGAGGGAGCATGCTTATTGTTAAACTTTGCACGTCGTTGATTGCACATCTTTATATATCATTCATGTCGGGGGAGCATTAATGGTTTTTGGGGAAGCACTAAAATAGGGGGAGCATGCTTATTTATATATCATTCATGTCGGGGGAGCATTAATGGTTTTTGGGGAAGCACTAAAATAGGGGGAGCATGCTTATTGTTAAACTTTGCACGTCGTTGTTTGCACATCTTTATATATCATTCATGTCACCCTCTATCGTCACACATTCACACAACACTATTTGGAAATTTATTGCTCAAATCTTGTACTTAGTTTGTCATCATCAAAAGGGGGAGATTATTGGTAGCAACGACATATGAACTTCGTGTTTGATGATAACAAATGCATGTGAACGTTTTAACGTGTGGGTTAATTGTTTCAGGAATGGCGAACTTGTGATTAATTCACAGAGAGACTTGGTCAATGTGCAAAGGAGAAATAGTCAACTAAGGAGAGATGAGATCAAAGGAGATTCACATTACTCCTTTTCCAAAATCCTAGGGGTCCTCACATGCCATCCTCTCTATGTTGCAACCCCTTAGGGTTCCCTCTCATTTGCTGCATTTCCTCATAACATATGATACATAGGGGATTCAATTAATAACCAAGAGTAAAAGAACCCTAAGAGGCAAATTACACAAATTCCCCTACATGCCGAAATTAACAAGTATAAGAGAGAGCCGTATCTATTGAAACCCGTGGTGCTGCAATATGTTTTTTTTGCCCAGGAGAGAGGTGCACATCATTTTTTCTGAGGAAACAAATTAAAAACCCACAACAAGGAAACAACCAGCCGTATCTTTTTAGGGTCCTCAACAAAGTGTCTAAAGGAGAAGCCGCACTCTTTGAAATAAATCGGCCAAGAGCTCAGGGAATTTTTGTGTGTGTAAAATCTCAAAGATCTGAGAAGAGCCGCACTAATTTCTTGATCCCATCAGCAATCTCCAACAGCCACACAAAGATCTGTGAGGAGCCGCACTTAATCTCCTTTGCTTTTTGATCTCCAAGAGGACATGCTATTTTTTCCCCTTGGCAAAATCGCATTGGCCGCCGCATATCCCCTCAAACTCCCCAGGCCGAATTAAGTTTTTTTTGAAAAATTTCAATGCAACAGGCAGCCGAAAAAATTTCTTTTTGCAATTGCAATTCCCAAGAGCCTTAGCATTTTCTCTTCATTGATTAATCCAGGAGTAGAGGCCGAATATTTTTTATGTTCTTCACCTTGGAAAAATCTCAAAGCAAAGGCCAAATTAATTCCCTCCCCCTTTTGAGCAAACCCCAAGAGCAGCCGCAAAATTCCAAGAGCATCAAGTTAAAAACAGACCGCAAGTCTTTAGCTGAGGAGTTTACCGCAAGTTTGATAGAGGAGGAGGCCGCAAGCTTTGTTAAGGGACATCCTACTTTGTCGCAACCTAGGAAGCTGACTGAGGAGACTTCAGAGGGGACTACTACATGTCAGATTGTTTCTGACCATGCACTGAACGACAAAGACATCAATGCCGTCACAATTGAGCAATTCTAAAATCTAAACTTTATTTTATTTGTGATTGTGGCGTTGTGATCTTTGTAGAACTATTTTATTATCTTTTTGGGGAGTTGGCTAGTTGGGACTAGCCAAGAGAGGGCTTTACTAGGATTGTTATGTTTGGGAACTTTGGTGAGTGCAAGTACTGAGAGCCAGGTGAGTGTAGAGTTGGTGCTCTAACTATAGGTTGTACTAGTTAACTTTAATAATTTAGTATTGCTTTTGGGGTTGGACGTAGGTCGTTGGGACGACCGAACCAGGGTATATCGCATGTGCATGCTGTGATTGCTTTACTATACTCTACGTCTGATTGATTGTGCTATAACTGCCTGAGATTTCATGTGGGTTGCACAAATATTTTTATAAGCCTATTCACCCCCCTCTAGGCACAGATCCAGATCCAACAATATTTTCCTCCAGGAAAAACATTAAAGATGTGCAATGAGATAAGAACTTCCAGCAACATGACCTGGAGTCCTTGTATAAGGCTTGGGAAAGGTTTAAGGACCTTCAACAAATTTTCCCGCACCACGACGTACTCGATTGATTACTTATCCAGGCCTTCTACAATGGGTTGACACCGCCAATGATGATGTCAATTGATGCGGCCGCTAATGGCGCCATCATGAGCAAGACCCCGGCCGAGGCAAAGAATTATTGGAAGATATGGCGGCCAACAATGATTCCTAGAGTAATGAGAGGAGCACCTCTGCGAGGGGAGGTAAGTATGATGTTGGCGAGGTATCACTACTCTCTGCTAAATTCGATGCCTTAGCTAAACAACTCTCTCTTATTGGGCTTGATGCTACTATTCTGCCTACGGCATCAATTTGTGAAGCTTGTGGTGTGCAGGGGAACCAGGGGATTGAATGTCCTACATCCATGGAAGCGCCTCCAGGCATGAGTATCGAGCAAGCTAATGCCCTATATGGAAGCAAACCGAGGGCCTCAGACAACTTGTACTCCAGTACATACAATCAAGGGTGGAAGAATCACCCGAATTTTTCATATCGGACTTCGGGTTTGCAAGCCCCTCCACCATACCCTCAGCTGCCACAAGAATTTCAGTCACCACCTCCTCAAGGTCAGTTTCAAGGTTTCAACCCGAGGCCTCTAATGAATGCACCCCACGTTCAAAAGTCTATCTTGGAGATGTTGATCGAGAGTCACATTCGGACTCAAGGGCAGAGAACCACTTATTTTCAAAATTCGGTTCAACAACTGATGACGACGACGCAGCAACTTGCGTCTACTATGTAGCAGCTGGCGTTGGGGCAGAAGTTCATAGAGACCACTATGGCGCAGATGGAGCAGCAGCTCTCCCAGCTATCCAAGGCATAAGGAAAGTTACCAGGGCAAACAGAGGAGAACCCCTACGGGCACATGAATGCGATCATGTTAAGGAGCGGGAAGATATTTGAAGGCCCTGTCATGCCCATCATGGAGAAGGAAGCTGGAGTAGAAGAAGAAGCTCGTGTTGAGCTTGAATCTGGGAATGAGAGGGAAGCTGAGCGTGAGGTGGAGCCTCCGCAATCTGGACCCTCCAAGGAGAAGCAAGTAGAGAAGGAGCAAGGAAAGCCAACTGAAGAGCCTCCCAAAACCTATGTGCCAAGAATTCCTTCCCATCGAGATTGGCGAAGGCCAAGTTGGACGAGAAGTATGGAAAGATCTTTGAGCTCCTAAAGCAGCTGAACATTTCCATCCCCTTCCTCGACCCGATTTCAGAAATACCCACCTACACCAAGTTCTCGAAGGAAATAATCACCAAGGGTGGAAGGCGGGAGAAAGTGGTTCTCTCCGCGGAATGCTGCTCCATTATTCAAAAGAAGGCGGTAGAAAAGCTCGATGATCCAGGGAGCTTCTCCATTCCATGCGCTATTAGAAACTTAGAGATTAAGAGCGCACTATGTGACTTGGGGGTGAGCGTCAGCTTGATGCCCATCGGGATATGCAAGAAGATAAATCTGGGAGAGCTCCAACCGACAAACATGTCGCTCCAATTAGCGGACCGTTCAGTGAAGTACCCTGGGAGTGGTAAAGGACATGCCGATGAAGATAGGAAAATTTTGGTCCCATGTAACTTCGTCATAATGGACATATCAAAAGACACGTGCATCCCGATCATCCTCAGTCGACCTTTCCTAGCCACGGTGGGTGTACTAATAGACGTGAAGGGAGGGAAGCTTTCTCTAAATGTTGGATGGGAGAAGGTCGAGTTTGACCTTAAGAAGTCAATGAAAAATTTCACGGGGAATGATCGTATGTACCAACTAGATCTCCTTGAGGAAGTAGAGGGAACCGACTTGAAAGAGCTATTTCAAAGCGATAATGTGGAGTCCCCTCTCGGGAGAGAGGCCAAATTGAAGGAAGTGACGATGAGGGAGGAGTACGAGGAAGCCTGCAAGGGAAGGCTTCAAGGGAAGCCACCATGATCAAACCTGCTAGACCCAAGGGAGGTGAGGAATCAAGGAGAGAGCCATCCGGAGCTGAATGTGCAGAACAACCATGGAGATGAGCACATCTGTGACTCCTCCACCCTCAAACCGCCATAACGACATCAACTTAGGAAGTCGAGCTCAAGATTTAAAACGAGCGCTTCTTGTGAGGCAACCCAAGCGTTTTTAATTTAGTTTTCACATTTAGATTTTGATCTTTGTTTTAGTCTAAGTTAACCTCTATTTTCATTTTGGAATAAGCCCCAAAACCGAAAGAAATTAACTAAGTGTTTGAATGTACGATGAAGAAGAATAGCTTGGGGGAGGAGCTCTCAAACGGCCGCGTGGTCCCAACCCATGCGGCCGTATGGAGGATAAAAGAAAAGGAAAGGAAGATGGCTGGGGATAAAATGATGCTCCCGCATGGAATACGCACGAACGGCCGCATCAAGAGAGGGCCAATCCTTAGTTCAATCTTTCAATTACACACGGTTATGTCGCCTAGTTGACGTAGTCGTGTATCTTTCTGTAAATTCAAGCCTAAAATTCACTTCCAGCAGAGCTTCCACGACCGCGTCATTTCAGTCAACGCGGCTGCGTCAATCCCCATCTTTAACCCAATTTTCACGGCCGTGTCATTTCACACGACACGACCGCGTTGATTTCGATTTTTGGACCAATCGACATGGCCATTTTAACCAAATTGACGCAGCCCGCGAATATCGCTGTTTCCCAAGGCCAAAAATCTCGATTTCGCAGAGCTTTCACGATCGCGTCGTTATAGTCGACACGACCGTCGATCCTTTTTTCTGACGTCATTAACAATGCCATTTTGTTTCATTTTACACGGCCCGCGTCGCCTTCTTATTTATACCCCCAACCCCCAAACGGACCGACTCGAGCTCATTTTTCTCGAAACGGTTCGTATTCTCTTCTCCTCTCCGACTCGATCTCTCTCCAACCCACTTCAAATCCTTCCCAACCCACCCAAATGCTCCACCAACTCCCCGCCTCCACTGAAATCCCATCCACCTCCTCTCCCACTAAACCCGACGGATCGAAGGAAACCCTAGCGGCTCGTTTTAGGGTTTCGCGGCCAAAAATCCATGCAGGCGACACGACTGCAGTTCCTAGCACTAGCACGGCATGGGGGAGTCTTTAATTGGTAGTGGTGAGATCTACTTCAGCTGGGAGCTTAGACTTAACTTACTTAACTTCGCTACACTACTCGTTAATTTTCCTACTTTTTCGCTGAATCACTGAAAATTTACGAGAATCTCCACAAACATCACTTCGTTCATTCGCATAACTCACTCTTCACACAATGACTCTATGATAGCACAAGAAGAAGGCTACCAACACTGGCCCTACCCAAGGCAAGGGCAAACATCGTAAGACGAAGGCTTTTCAAGCCGAAATTGCCGGAGCCCAAGCCATTTCTGAAAGGGGAGGTGCACCTCTTCCTATCCCTCAAGTTGACACTCTAGGAATTAACTTCATGAGTGAGGACGAGCGCACCAAATTCCTATCACTTAGCTCTAGACCTATTCTGCCTACCAAATTCCCGAGCATCACCGCTCTCTCTGCACTAGGTCTCCTAGATGTGGTCAACACCCTCATCCGAAATATCGAGTGGGAGGAATTCCTAGAGTGTGAGGCTATGACCTATAGAAGGCTCACTTTGGAGTTCCTTTCCACGTTCAGATCGCATCCTTCAGGCTTTTCTTTTTGCATCATGAACAAGGAGTACAGTTTGTCCAAGGACTCACTGAACCTACTTTTTAAGTGGCCTAGAGATATAGAACCAAAGGCACGCCACTACAACTACCACTATCCCCCTGAGTATGATGCAAATGATTTCTGTTTTAGAATCACCAAGCTTCGACCCTTTCCCAAGACATGGGCGAAGGCGTCCAGCATCATAAACCTTGGCCTCTGCATTTTCCATCACATTATCACGCATTCATTATTTTGTCATTATGAGATAGGCCGGGTCTCTCAGGATGAGTTATTTTTCTTGTGGTGTGCCACACTGGGTCGTGTCCTCCGTGAGGGCAATGCTCATGTCCCTCATTGGCTCCTCCACATCAGATCATGGCTTCAGCACAGATTCCTTCTGACGTCCCCGCGTTTGTGCGTGTTTGATGTATGCAATAATATGATTGGGGGCGTGAGATTTAAATATTTGTAACCGTAAGCGCACAGTGTTGTAGTGTGGCTTGGGGGTCGAACTCAGGGAGGCGTGGATGTGCTTGTGTCAAGAAGGATCAAATTCACCCCATGGGTGAGCTAGCCCGAATCGGATGATGGGTTGTCACAGTGAATGGAATGCAATGGATAAACAATATAAAGGAAAAACCCGGGACTTTGGTTTCCACCCTATCGTGTGATTCTCACCGATACGGCCTACAGGTAGGATAACGATCGGAATTAGGGTCTAATGGTGAGACGTTGCCTCTAACAGTGGTACCAGCGTCCCATGGGCCCGATATTCCGGTCGGTGCCCAGGATGATACACCGGACTTCCCGGGTTCGGTCAGTGGGCACTCCCGTGTCCATTAACACTGACCGACTTCGGGAGCACTAAGTTCGCAACGATAGCTCCCAACGTCTCATCCTGCCGCTCCCGCGCGCTAGGATTTGACGTCTACGCTAAGGGCGCGAGCTATGGCTAGGGAGTCAACCGCCAAGTTTATTCCCCCTTGGCCCAACGGTCAAAGGCGGTCTTTTTTCCCGCCGATGACAATAAAACACCCCGTGTAACCGTTAGATTCCTAATCCCTATCGATTTCCTAGCCCTATGGACGCATCGGGAAGAACCCTCGAAGGGGTTTCCACCAAAATCCCAGATTTGGGAACTACTCACACATATTTAGTAAAAAGCGATCTAAAGTAAAATCGACCGTTAGAAACATGATCGGGCGATTGAAAAGCAGTTGAGCAATGCTAATAACACTATATTAAAGTTTGACAAAGATCGGAAAACTTACAAATATCTGAAAAATTACAGCCGTCAAGAAAGAGAAAAACAGCAAAAAATAACAACTCTCCTTTCTGGAAAACCTAGGGGTCATATATATAGAATATGAAATCACCTGATCGGGTGACCTGCTTCGTTTCTTCGGCAGCGCAGGATAGGATTCCACCCGGTCACCTCGGCACGGTTGGTTGAAGGTTGAAGTTGATCGGTTGGATCTTCATGCCGTCGGGTGAACCGGTCGGTTGATCTCTCTGTGTCGTGGCTTCGGAGAATCGGCTACAGGTGAACCGATCGGGTGAAAGTCACCCGATCGGTTGGCATTCAGCGTCAGAATTCCAGAGAGTTTGGGCGTTTGAACCGGTCACTGAACCGACCGGGTGACTTCTTGGCCGCTCCAACTTGTGTCCGGGTGGTGCACGCGTGCATCACCCGATCGGTTGGAAATGACCAACAGGTCGGGTGAGGGGCTGAAATATGCGATCTTCGTCGTTTGACCCCCTGGATCACGCGTGACTCCTCCCATTGCTCCGGGGACTCATGATATCGTCGTTTTATGTCCCCTACACCTGTAAATTCCTGCAAAACACAAAAAACACTGAAAAGTGAAAGAAAACAAGAAAACACGAGAAAACGATTACAAGACGGTGGAAAATACGGAAAAACACGGAAGAAAACGTGCGCAAATATACGAAATATAAACGCACGTCAAAATCCCCCAAGCTGAACTCTTCCTCGTCCTCGAGGAAGACGAGTGAGAGTAGGAACTCTTCTGTAAACTCTGCCAGAACTGAGATGTGAACCTCGTGTCTCTGTCCGACACGATACTCACGGGGACTCCGTAAAGTCGTACGATCTCCTGTACGATTCACGTTACATCACTATCTATCTAGGAAAAGGAAATAGAAACGGAGAATAAAAGAATTTACCTCCATGTATCTCCTTGCTAGCGCCTCGGTGGACTGTCCTACTCGGAATGGAATAAAGTGCGCGGATTTGGTCAATCGATCTACGATCACCCAAATCGCGTCATTTTGCTTCGGACTCCGAGGCAGTCCAGTCACAAAGTCCATAGTGATGTGTTGCCACTTCCACTCCGGAATCGGAAGCGGTTGTAGCAACCCAACCGTACGCTGATGCTCCGCCTTCACCTGCTGGCAAACCAGACACTTGGCTACACTCCAAGCCACACTCCTCTTCATGCCATGCCACCAAAAGTTCAGACGAAGATCCTTGTACATCTTGGTACCACCAGGATGTACAGAATACGGCGAACTGTGTGCCTCAACCAGCAACTCCTCTCTAATATCCCCAGCTAGCACACACAACCTAGCTACATACCTCAGCAAGCCATCCTCATGAATCAAAAAGTCAGTCCGCAGACCGGCTTCCGCCTGCTCCCGAATCTTCACCAGCTTCGGATCTCCAGCCTGGCCAGCCTTGATCCGATCCACGATCGTCGACTGTATCTGCATACACATCAACGGAGAAGCCTCCCCAGGAAGAACAATCTCAATTCCAGACTCGCAAAAATCCTGCTACAATCTCCACTGCGAAGTCAACGTCAGCACCGCTGGAAGCCTACTCAGCGCATCCGGAACCACATTCACCTTGCCAGGGTGATACTGTAAATCGATCTCATAATCCGCCATGAGCTCCAACCATCGACGCTGTCGCATGTTGAGCTCCTTCTGAGTAAAAATATACTTCAAGCTTTTGTGATCGGTGAAGATCTTCACTTTCTCACTCAGCAGGAAGTGCCTCCAAATCTTGAGCGCAAACACGACAGCAGCCAACTCCAAGTCATACGTCGGGTAATTCTTCTCATGAGTCTTGAGCTGACGCGAGGCATATGCCACAACATGCCCGTGCTGATGCAACACACAACCGAGACCCTTGCCAGAAGCATCGCAAAAGATCTCAAATCCTCCACTGCGATCAGGCACAACAAGAACAGGGGCAGTCGTCAATCTCTCCCTCAGAACACCAAAGGCATTATCACAATCACCCAACCAAACAAAAGGTACATCCTTCCGCGTCAATCTGGTCATCGGCTCAGTAATACGGGAAAAGTCCTTAATGAAGCGCTGATAGTAACCCGCAAGCCCAAGGAAACTCCGGATCTCAGATGCTGACTGCGGAACAGGCCACTCTCTGATGGCCCTGATCTTCTCGGGATCCACTGAAATACCATCTCCAGACACCACATGCCCGAGAAAAGCAACTCTGTCCAGCCAAAACTCGGACTTCGAAAACTTAGCATACAAACGATGCTTCCTCAAAAACTCCAACACTGTCCTCAAGTGCGAGGCATGCTCTTCCTCCGACTTTGAATAGATCAGAATGTCGTTAATAAAGATAACGACAAACTTGTCCAAAAAGTCGTAGAAAATCAGGTTCATCAGATTCATGAAAACTGTGGGAGCGTTGGTTACACCGAAGGGCATAACCACAAACTCGTAGTGTCCATACTTCGTCCTGAACACTGTCTTCGGAACATCTTCCTTCTTCACCTTCAGCTGATGATAACCACTCCTCAGATCCAACTTCGAAAACACCCTCGATCCTCCAAGCTGATCAAAAATATCATCGATGCGAGGCAACGGGTATTTATTCTTGATGGTCACCGCATTCAGCTCCCTGTAGCCCACGCACATGCGACGCGAACCATCCTTCTTCTTCACCAGCATCACCGGTGCTCCCCACGGAGACACACTAGGATTGATGTAACCCTTCTGCAAAAGCTCATCCAGCTGCTTCCGCAATTCCTCCAACTCCACGGGTGCCATACGATAAGGCGCTTTCGAAATCGGCTGCTCTCCCGGAATAAGATCGATCGAAAACTCGAGAGCTCGATCGGGTGGCAATCCAGACATCTCCTCAGGGAAGACGTCATCGAAGTCTCGCACTACCGCTGGCCTCTCCAGCTCCATCTGCAAAGCCACAAACTCAACCGGTCTGGCCCGAAATCTGACAGGGCCAAGCGAACTGCTACCCCGGCTGAACTCAAATACCGGATGTCCGGGAATCTCGAACACCACCTTCTTCCTCTGACAGTCGATCGTAGCATAGAAGCTCGCAAGCCAATCCATCCCAAGGACCGCATCATAGTTGATGATGTCGTAGACAATGAAATCAGCGTAAAGCTCATGTCCACAGACCACCAAAGAGTAAGAATTGCAACCACGATGCACCGAGACCACGCCATTCCATGTAATGATATTCCAACTCTTGGAAAGAGGGGACGTCGTTAAGGAATGCTTATCCATGAAGCGCCGCGCCAAAATGTACATCGATGCACCTGAGTCAAAGAGGACTCGTGCAGGAAATGTGCACACCAGAATCACACCTACAAACAGTCTAAATAAGAAAGGAATAGCTACATTGAGGATTACCAGCGATAACCTCATCCACAGCCATGCTCTCCACCTCAGACATCAGAAAAGCCTGCCGCCTCGGCTGAAAAGCCTACTGAAAGGCCTGCCTCTGTGGAACAAGAGCTGCTCCACGTCCAGCAGGAACATGCGCTCTCTGCTGCAACGACTGTGCGGCAACAGGTGCACCCCAAGGCTGCTTCGACTTCGAGCAGTCCTTTATGGTATGGGTAGGATCTCCACAGACAATACACTGGCCCAGGAACCTCCTACACTGCTCCTTGATATGCCCGGTCTTGCCGCAGAAATGGCAAGTCTTCTGAATAGGCCCTCCTGGCCTCTTGAACTGCACCGGCTGATTAGGCTTGAAACCAGGCCTAACCACCGCTCTGGACTACTCCATATGCATCTTCCCAGCCCCAGCAACATGTCCTCTCCTCTGGTTCACAATCATCTCCTGCCTCCGCGCCGCTATCAGAACCTTCTGATAGGACTCCAGGTCAGAGGATGACACAAAACTCTGAAGCTCCAAAGCAAGTCCTTGCAGGAACCTCTGAGCCCTCTCATCAGCATCCTGCACCATCTTCGGTGCGAACCGACTCAGCCTGGTGAACTCCTGGTGGTACTGATCCACCGACAAGCTCCCCTGCTTCAAATCAATGAAGCGCTGCAACATCTCTCTCCGGGCAGCCTTCGGAAAATATTCCTCATCGAATCTGGATTTGAAGGTAGCCCAAGATATCGACTCCTCCAGCAGCTCCTCCTCAGCATCCCACCAATTCCGGGCATTATCCTTAAGCTGCCTCTTCGCCAAGTCAACCCAGCCAACCTCGTTGACCTTGGACATCTTCAAATTGTCCTCAATATTCCGGACCCACTCGTCAGCAGCTAGAGGACCTTCAGTACCATCAAAATATGCAGGACCCAGCTCTCGAAACTGCTTCGCTCCCGGCTCGAAGCGAGGGTCATCCTGAACTGCCCGAGCAGCTCGAACAACTGGAGCATTCTGGACTTGCAGGAGCACGCCCTGCTGCACCTGCATCATCTGAAGTATCATCCGTATCATCTCCCCATTGGTGGGCTCCCGATCAGGCTTCTCGTCATGAGTGGGCGCACCACCACCAGCTCGGGTATTTCGCCTTCCTGCCATCTAATGACACAGAAAACGAAACAATTAGACTCATAGCTTATGACTCGGATGTCGAATTTTTATTTGTGGACAATCAAATATTATTATCGTTATTCCGTTAGTTTGCAGTTACACATGGACCTGCATGGGCCACCAACAAAACCTGTCACACACCGCTTCCCTAAAATGGAGGCGAGACGTGAGAATGTCCGCACAGACGTGGAGCTGTGAAGCTACACGCCTGATAAGCGTCAAATCTGAATATATGCAGGTCCCTGTAAGTGCACGCGGAACAAAAATAATAATAATAACAAGGCAAAGGAGACTGATATAAGTTAACCAATCTCAGAATTTGTCCACAATAATATCCAACATCACAGAAAATCCACCAGGCTAAAAGAAAGAGTCTAGGCCCAAACATGGCCAACAAAAGCCAACACGAACAAAGTATGGGTGCTACGCACCAACAACTAAAGCAGTCTAAGCAACAACACAAACAGTCTCTACGACTGATCGCACGTGTCCTCAAACTCCTCGACGAACGCGGGCTCTGACTCAGCGTCAGCGAACACCACGTCCTCAGCAGCAACCTCAGGCTCAGGATCTAACATGTGTCACCCAAAAGAGTAAAGGGCACATGTCAGCAAGTCTAAAATACTTGGGCAAGGATACTGAAGGGAAGGTAAACTAACAACCTAGCAGTTATAGTATGATGCATAGCATGGCAAGTATAGGATGGAAGTAACGAGTAAGGTAAAGTGCAAGTAACAAGTAGCAAGTAGCAAGTATGGCATGGATGACAAGTTTCACAAGTATAAACACGGACAAGTACAAGTCAAGTAAATCACGTCAAGTAAACACGTCGTGCACAGAGATTCCGTCTGTTGGCTAGAGTGGCTGATCGGGCCAACTCCTAAGCACAAGTGACCGTTTATCCCTACCCCTCCACGTGTATCGAGCCAGGGCCTTACCCCCGAACACGTAATGCTCGCTTCTGGATCACGAGCCAGGAAGTCTATTTGACATAGGGTTGTGCCCGCTAAAAGTAGGTGCCTAGCCGGATCAAGTAGTACAAGTAATGTAGCATGTGCTACGAATGCAACATTAAACATGGATAGCAAGGTATGTACAGATAATCCACGTATCGTTAATTGAAATTAAACATGGCAGGTAAGATGCATGGATGACAACAAGTGCAAATAATTAAAGTAGTCGGATCCAGCTTCGTTGTCAAGCTAGATCCTGAAATTTGCGCCTAGGCGAGTATCATTTCGTCGCCTAGTCTCTTTTACGCCTACAACAAGCAAATGGCCTAAGGCATGGCCTAAAACCCTCAGTGGCAAGTTTCACTTGCATGGCACCAAGGACGACGATCAACGAGGCACGTCACAAAATGTTAAACTACGGAGATGAGATCGCTGCAATGGCAAAACAATATCAGAACAATAACCAATCCAGTTTCATAATCGAATCTACGACGTCTAATATCCATTTTTATTAGGGTTTAGCAAAAATCACCATGTGGGTTTATGAGAATATTAAAGGATCGATTACTAACCGTAGCATAGCAGAAGAACGATGTCGAGCAAGCACGGCAACGGAAGAACGATCCGGAGAACTATGGCTCAGATCTGGAAATGGCGAGAAAATCTAGATAAAATGGGATTTGGGGGGTTTTGGGGTTGGCCGGCGGCCTAAGGGAGGTGGCCGGCGCAAGAATGGCGAGAGGGGGCTCCGGGGATGAAGAAATGGCTTGGGGGAATGTTGGAGGATGATTTGGGGGAGAAATGGGCTCAGAAGAATGAAGAAAGAGTATAAGGATCGAAGGGTTTAAATAGAAAATGAAACGGCGGCGGAAATGAAACCTAGGGTTACGGGGTCATTTAGTCGGTCAAAGAAGAGCTGCTGACCTACTAGTTTAAGAACTAGTCGGTCGGTCGACCAACTGTGACCACTAAGAGCAAACAGTAACTCGGTCGTCAAAATGGTCAATGAACTAGTCGGTTAAAGAACAATGGCTGACCGACTAGTTTGCAACCTAGTCGGTCGAAAAATGTTCTTAGACCGACTAACGATAACAGTAACTTAGGTGAAATTAATCAAAGGAACTAGTCGGTCCGAGAGCAAGTTCAGACCAACTAGTTTCACATCTAGTCGGTCGGTGGTTGTTCTTAGACCGACTAAGAGTAAACAGTAACTCCTGAATAATTGATTAAATGAACTAGTCGGTTCCAGAAGAGTTCCTGACCGACTAGATTGGAATCTAGTCGGTTGGTCCCCCTTCTTGAACCAACTAAGGTGCACGAAAAGTCTCGAATCGAAGCGCGAAGCTCCAGGAAGATTCCTACGGCTTCTAAGATCAACCTATCTCTAAGATATGAGCGATATGAAGCTCGTCACGAATGACTTACTCTAAATTCAACGATCTAAGGAAGATGCTAAAGAATCACAATGAAACGAACGAAAACGAAAGCTACGGAGACGGAAAATCACACATAAGGAGAAAATCCACCAAAACATATATATAATATAGATAATCCAAATACATGAAAAACCAGTCGTTACATCTTGACTTCTATAATGTTGCGGCAAGGATAATTTGAAGCTCCTCTTGATGTGTTGTGCAATGTAGAGATGATCCTTTGCTTGAGGATGTTGAAGAGATCTTCTTGCTTTGTTGTGACCTTCAGTAGAGACCCTTGATGAGTTGCGCAATGAAGATTGGAGAGAGGACTTGGTATGTTGTGCAATATAGGAGGAGGAGCTCTTTGAATACTAGTGCACTTGGAGGAGCTGGAGCTCTTGGCTTGCGCAATGTAGAGAGGATCCTTGAAGCTTGTTGTACAATGGAGGAGGGGAGAAGCAAACTTGCGGCCTATGGTTGAATCCCTTGGTATCTTGTGCAAGGAGAGGATGAGCTTGAAGTTTTGAAGAACTTGCATAAGGAGGGGCTCTTGACAATGAGGATTTGCGGCAAGGGAGGAGAATGCCTTGGAGTTTTTGCTTGGGTTTTGGCCACACGATTCTTTTGGTTGCATCCTTGGTTTCTCTCCTTTTGGATGTGGGTTTATATAGATGAAGAGGGGATCAATTAGAATCAAATAGAATCTCATAATTGAAGGAGATTTGATGGAATCCTAACTTGAATAGGATATGAACAAATCATATGGATGATCTCTTCTAATCACAATAGAATATGGAGTTTGAATTTGGATTGCAATAGGATTTGAATTTGAATGGCAATGGGATTTGAATTGGATCTCATTTAATCACAAATTGATTTGCATGAGATTCTCTATATCTCTCCATCTTTGACCAAGTCTTCATTTGTGTAGGAAGGATTTGGTTCAACCACTTTTAATATGAATGAGATCTCTCCATATTTCTCTATATTGGACCAAGTCCAAATTGCAAATGAATTGCAATTTCTCCATCACTTTGACTAAGTCCGTCTTTGAGTATTTACGAGCTTGCCACTCCTGAAAACACTTAGCATGCACATCAAATCATTCACACACGTTTGTTATCATCAAACACGAAGTCATCGATCATTGTATCCAACTACACGTATCCAACAATCTCCCCCTTTTGATGATGACAAACCAATATAAGATTTGAGCAATAACGATCCAAATAATATTATCGTGACATGTATATGTGAAGTGTGATGAAGAAGAAAGTATGCAACAATTTAATAATGATGTTCAAGCATTCAAACATGTTTGCATGCTCCCCCTATATTCATGCTATGCTCCCCCTATATTCATGCTCCCCCTTGAACCTATATTCATTAAGCACAATATTCACATCAATATTCACATAGTCACTTTAGGCACATCATTCAACCAAATCTTCTCAATATTCTCCCCCTTTTGTTACCATCAAAAGTGTACAACGAAGTCAATTTCATACCATGTGCAAAAAGAGAGTATTATAAATAATAGCAAACACTTGCATGTAGTCATTCTTAGAATACACAAGTCAAATCCAATGAGAATTATAACAAAGACTTCTATACCATCGTGTAAGTGTGATGATTAAACATTGAAGCACATAAGGAGAACTTTCAAGAAATTCAACCAAAACCAATCCACTTTTCCATGTAACATGATATCATTTAGGATTGATTTTCCCCATCTCATTGAAAATGAGTTCAAGTTACCACACCCAAAACATAGCCTATGAGGAATCTTAGATGTGGGATGGCATTGCTTGATGAGTATAACACCAACGCTAAAGTTTACTCTTAAGGTTTATGTTGGATACTCGTGGGTAGTGTCATTGCCATGGATCGTATCCATTTTTCATACGGAGCTCTTTTCTTTCTTTTTCATTTATGAACATATATTTTATGTGTGTGTGTGTGTACTGATCCGACGAGCTATACTGATCCGACGAGCTCCTGAGAGAACGGTCCGGTGGAGGATCGGGTGTGTTCAAAAAAGCCTGATACAAGTAGTCGGATCAAGATCTCGTGCTGAGATCTTGATCCGTTGGTGAGTCGATTCCTCTTCTTGATTTCCACTGACTGAAATACTGCTTTTGCTTTGGAACCTGAGCTCCTACTTTCTGTTGAGGTTGAGTTGATCTGTCAAGCTCGAAGTTGCGTGGTTGTTGAAAGAAGTGAGAATCATTGCTGGATCGGAGCGATCCAAAGTCGAACACGACTGGAAGGATCAAGATCTCGTACTGAGATCTTGATCCGGTGGTGAGTCGTTACTGATTCTTGATCTTGGTTGAAGATTGTTTGTGGCATGAAATTGAATTCTCCTTGAGTTTGTACTGAGATTGAGTTGATCTGTCGAGCTCAGAGTTGCATGGTTGTTGAAGAAGAAGCGAGAATCGTTGCTGGATCAGAGCGATCCAAAGTCGATTAGGACTGGAAGGATCAAGATCTCGTACTGAGATCTTGATCTGGCGGTGAGTCGTTTCTGATTCTTGATCTTGGTTGAAGATTGTATGTAGCGTGAAATTGAATTCTCCTTGCGTTTGTACTAAGGTTGAGCTACAGAATTCTGTGGAAGCATCTGCTCCTGGAAGAATGATCGAGTACGCTGATTGAGTGAGTCAAGCCTGATACTATTGGGCGGATCAAGATCTCAACATGACATCTTGATCCCAGATGAGTCAATTCAATATCTCGTCAATCCTGATTCCAATCTCATTCACTTCTGAGCTATCTGCTGCTTTCTAAAGCAATGGTACCTGATCCCCAAGGATCGAAGACGGTGTGTCTAGATGTTGTAGGCTTTGATCAAGATGATTTGTTGGATGAAAGATAAATGACGCATAAAACTGACTCTGATGTCGGAGGGTCGAAGGCAACGATCGAGGGCTGGCAGGTAGTGAACCACAGGAAGACTGGAGCTAATGCTAATGCTATGGATTAGGGGGAGTCGGTGAAAATTGATAATAGAAGAAGGTTCCTGGGTAATCAGGGAGGCCATGAGAATAGATTCAACAGAAATTCTAATGCTAGGATGGAGAAGAACCCCTCTTATGGTGCTAAGGTATTCAAAAGAAGAGCTCTGAGACCTATGGTGAATGTCATGATCAATCCTCGAGCAACCAAACAATCGTGGCTAGAGTTATGCTCTGACCGTATGAGGATTGCTTAATCCTTGGAGATGGCTTTTGTCCCCCAGGGAGTGATAAGGAGGGATTGGCAATTGCATTGCTGTCGAAGGATCACCTCGCTGAAGCTGAAAGGGGTTGGGAGCATACTTTGATTGGGTATATGCTCGGGGACGTGCCGTACTATGGACAGATCAGAGCTTGGGCTGAGAGGAGTTGGAAGAAACAAGGTATGTCAATATATTCAAGAGCAAATGGTTTATTCTTCTTCAGATTCTGGAGCAAAGAAGATAGCGAGGCGGTGCTATGCGGGGGGCTGTAGATGTTCGACGGAAGGCTTGTCGTGCTGCAGCGGTGGTCTCCGAGCTTTGGCTATGACTGGGATATGCTATCATCTGTGCCAGTATGGGTCTAGTTCCTACAGCTTCCCCTTAATCTGTGGTCGTTGCCGATCCTTAACAGGATCGCCAGTGTTCTTGGAAACTCGATCAGCGTGGACAGAGTCATGGCAACATTAGAAAGACTAGCGTATGCGAGATGCCTCGTTGAGATCTCAGCTGCTGGGGAAGTCCCTCAATTTGTTATGGTGCAAGTGGAAGGAGGAGATGCCTTCAAGTTTAATGTCAAGGTTGAAGGGAAGCCGCCTCACTGCGATCTATGTAAGTGTTTTGGACATTTAGATTCGCAATGCTACTCTGATTCTTCAGCACAAATGGAAGGTGAGAAGCAGGACCTTAAGGCGATAACTGGGGAAAATTTGCAGAGCAAAGCAGGAGGGGAAGGTGAGGTTGGGAAGGGTGCTCGGGAATCGACGGCGATTTTGGTTGACGAGAAGGGGATAGAAGCTAATGGCGACCTGCTGAATATGATGAAGGAAGTGCCCGCTGAGATGAGGGAGGGGCTTTCCATTATAAAAGTTATGAATCGATGTATGGGGGACTGAGGATTTAAATGTTGTGAGGGATTCAAAAGTTGTTGGGGACCCAGGTGAGAGGGACCCAGTGATTGGGAATGTAAAAAGGCTAGATGTAGCTAGTAAGAGTAATGATGTAACATGGCTAGCTATGCCTAGCAAGGAAGGGGATTGTACAAAACAAACTATGAATCAGGTTGAGGAGGGGGCGACTGAGATCGGAAGTGGGGAGCTAGCTGTGGCTAGCTTAGAAAAAAGAAATGTTGAGCTAGCTGCATCTAGTAATAAGAGGGGCATGTTGAGCTAGCTGTGTCTAGCAAGAAGGAGAGAAGTGTGGGGCTAGCTGTGACTAGCTTGATAAAGAAAGGGGTTGGGCTAGTTGTTCTAGCAAAGAGGAGAGTAGGAAGAGGCTAGCAGTGTCTAGCGTGGATGAGGGTTGTAAAACAGGTAATAATGAGAAAGGCAGCAACATCGGGATGGTGGCAAGGCTCCAAGAACCCTCTCATGCCCCATCATCAGGGGGGTGCATCCTAATGCCCCCCCCCCCCCAACCACACAATCAGGGGACCCCTTTCCGTATAAAAACTAAGAAGCCCGCTTAGGCTCTTAGTAACTCGGGCATGCTACCCAATATCCTCTCAAGCGCCCATAATAAGTCTGGATTGAGGGAGTTAACGCCTCCTTTCTCCAATCCCATTAATAGCTTGACAAATGATAATAACGAAGACTCTTCTGAGTCAGACACTGATAAGCCTGAAATTATCACTGTGCTTAATGAAGAATGGGTTATAGAGGAGGGGGAGATTGAACAGGCCGATATGGGCAGGGGTAACAGAGGGGGGAAGATCAGTAATAGAAATTCTAATAATACATCGATGGGGTCCCGACATAGCTCCAGAATAAATGGAGCCCCTATTATTGGTTGATATGTCGGTGGTTGTCTGGAACACCCGTGGTCTTAATAATGTTATGAGAAGGTGTGAGCTCAAAGATAGAGCTAGGAAGTATAACCCCTCTTTAGTTGGTCTCCTGGAGACGAAAGTTGTTGTGGAAAATGCTCATCGTATTTTGAAATGCTTCCCCAAAACTTGGGCCTCTATTGATAATTGCACCCATCATAGGAATGGTCGTATTGTGGTTATTTTTAACCCAGCTATATGGACTTGTATTGTTGAGGATATGGCTGCTCAATTTATCACATTCCGATGTGAAAATGTTGCGGGGTTCTCTTGGTGATCACTATTGTCTATGCTATCAATACAGCCCAGAAACGTATTCAATTATGGGATGTTATTGTTGCTAGTTCGATAAAGTATGATGGGGTTCCCTGTCTGATAAGCGGTGATTTTAATGGTGTTTGGTATGTGAAGGATAAGATTGGTGGGAGGCCGATTGATTATAAATCTGTCGGGGACTTTAATAATTGCATAAATGATAATGCTTTATTTGAGATCAAGACCACGGGTAATCCAATCAGTTGGGCCAACAAGAGTATTGGGTCTTTTCGTATTGCTACTATGCTTGATAGATCTCTATGCAATAGTGCTTGGTTGCATAACCTTCCATCCTCCTTTTGTGAGTATATTGATGAGGGGACGAGCGACCATTCTATGATGATTATTTATTTACACACTAAGCTTGGCTCCGATCCTAAGCCTTTCAAATTCTTTAATTCATGGGTTTCCTTGCCCAACTATATGAGTAGTCTGGAAGCGGGTCGGAGAGTTGAGATTGATGGCACCCCTCTGTTTAAACTTATGTCTAAGCTTAAGAACCTGAAACTGATTTTTAGAAGACTGGGGGCTGAGACTAGAAAATTGAATGATGTTAAGATGATTAAAGTCAAGCTCTCTATTGTTCAAGCGGATCCTAATACTATGTTGGATACTATGCTTCAAATTCGTAAACGTGATCTCATTTGTAAGCTTACGAATGCTATTGACATAGAGGAGAGTATTATGAGACAGAAGAGCAGACAAGATTGGTTGCAGTTGGGGATCGGAATACTAGATTCGTTTACACTACCATGAAGGCCAGGCAGAGTCACAATAATCTCAGTCATCTTATTAGAACCGATGGTACTAGGGATGATTCTATGGACATGCTTAAGGAAGAGGACCCCAAGTTTTTTGAAGATCTTGTAATCAGGATCATTATTGGTCTACATTTCCTAAGCTCACACCGGTTAGGAAGCTATCTCTTGAGGCTTCAGAATGGGTTGAGCGTCCTATATCTGCTGATGAAGTTAAGAAAGTAGTTTTCCTCATTGGTGAGGACAAGGCCCTTGGGCCTGATGGCTTTAATGGTTGTTCATATCAAAAATCTTGGGGTGTTATTGGGGAGGAGGAGACGGATGCTGCCCTCTCTTTATTTAGTTCATCTAAAATGCTCCGTCAGATCAATCACACTTTCTTAACTCTAATACCTAAGGGTTCTAATGCCGCTGGTCTGGGGGATTATAGGTCAATTGCTTGTTGCAACATGCTCTACAAAATTATCAGCAATGTGCGTTGTAGTAGATTGAAAGTAGTAGTGTTAGAGCTCATATTGCCTAATCAGGCGACGTTTATCAATGGCAGGTTGCTTGCTGATTGCGCTCTCTTAGCACATAAGCATATCTGTGATTTCAGTAATCTGATGGGCAGTAGAGCATGTCTCAAACTTGACCTTCGCAAGGCCTTTGACAGTGTCAATAGAGAGTTCGTTTATTATATGATGCATCGGATGGGATTAAAAATGAGATTCATAGGTTGGATATGTGAATGTATATCTACTCCCTCCTTCTCGGTGATGATTAATGGTTCCCCGCACGGCATATTACAGTCGAATAGGGGCATAATGCAAGGGGACTCCTTATCTCTTTGTTATTGTTATGGAGGCTTTCGCCCTCTTGATGGCTAGAAGTGTTTCGAGAGGGGTGCTGCAACCTATGAAGAGGAGGGAGGGTGTTAGTACATACCTTCTATTTGTAGATGATCTTCTGGTTTTCTATCGAGCTAATACTAGGTCTTTTGAAGGGTTGAAAGAACTCTTTGGTACTCTTCAGCTTTTCACAGGTGTGGAGGTTAATTGGGGGAAGACTGCAGTGATGTTCGGCAAAGGGGCCAAGAATACTGGGGAGTTGGCTGATATTCTGGGGATTAGGAGGATGAATGGTCCCTCATCCTATTTGGGTCTTCCACTCTCTTCTCACTATCCTAAAGCCTCCATGTTTGAGAGGTTGGTTGATAAGTGCAGGAAGCGGTTACCGGGTAGGGCTTCTTCATTGCTCTCCATTTCTGGGCGCATTGAGCTTGTGAGATCTGTTGTCTACGGCATGGTATGTTTCTGGTTGCAGGCATTTCGTATCCCAAAAATAGTGTTATGCTCGATTAATGCATTATGCATGAGGTTCGTCTGGGGGAAAGCATCATTCTGGGGCTGAAGGGATGTCTGTAGGCCCAAAATTGAGGGGGTAGGTCTTCGCCACCTTGCTGATCTGAATATGGCGTATGGGATTCGCTTGACCTGGTGCTTCCCCACACATGATGGGTTATGGGCCACTTACATAAGGAAGCACTATCTCACAAGCGTGGGTTTTTTCAAGGAGAAAAGCCTTCCTACCCATTCCGGGACTTGGAAGTTCCTTCTTTACTGTTGTAGGTTCTCCCAGAATCTTATTGGTCGCAGTGTTAGAGATGGACGTTCTACTCTCTTTTGGTATGATAGCTGGCTTCGATGTGGGCCCCTATGTGATTCTTATGAGGTGGCTGAGGAGGAGGAAAGGAGAAGAGTCTGTGATTACTGGGAGAGGGGAAATTGGATGGATGATGCGAGGATTCAGACTATCATGCCCCTTCTTTCTCAGATCAGCCTATCTTCTGATGAGGATCTCTGAGTTTGGAAAACTGGCCATTCATGTACCTTGCATAGTGCTTGGGATGGGGTGCGATCTAGACTTCCCAGGTTTCCTTATTATAGCCTTTTTTGGTTTAGGGGTCATATCCCCAAGATGGCGATTACCCTTCTCCGTGGTATTCACCGCAAACTGCTTACTCTTGATGTACTGGCTCGTTGGGGAATTGATACTCCCATAGATTGTGAGCTGTGCCAGGATGGTATGGGAGAGAGTGTTGATCACATCTTCTTTGAGTGCAGCTACTCGAGGTACATTCTATGCAGGAGTCTGATTAGATTGGGCATATTGGACCAGGTGCCCAACACCCTTCCTGAGGTCTACGAGTTACTTACTCCCAGGTATAGAAGCTCTGGTAATTTGGGTACGCTAGTTAAGAAAGTATTAGCGGCGATTGTCTGGCACATCTGGAGAGAGCATAACAGGAGGATATTTGAGGGGTCTTCCTCTTCTGCAGCCCAGGTATTAGAGGACAACACTGCTGACAGCAAGGTTACGTTCAGATCCATAGACGGGGATCAAGCGTCAGACACTAATCCCCTCAATAATTGGGGACTCATTAGAGACAGGGATGCGATATCTTGAGCATTCCTCTCTTGACTTTTTGGAGAGTTTGTATATAGGGGGATTCTAAATAAGGGCAGGGAGACAGTAACAGAGGATGACGGCGCTTGTGCCCTATCTCCTCTTTACGTGTTCTCCTGAGGCCTGTTTAGATCCCTTGTACAGTATACTGATTCAATATAGATACTCATTTACTCTTCATATATATATATATTTGAAAACCCAGAAAAATCCCCAACCCCCTCCCCCTGCCTTCGGCTTTTTTTTAGGAGGGTAAGGCGAGAGCCCAGTCGAGACTATGTCGAGCAACATCAAGGCAATGATGTTGATATAAACTGGCCATTCATATATATATAGAAGAAAAGTAAGTGTGTATGTATATTGATATAAACAGGGCAACATCAAGGCAATGACCAACAAGCAGAGCTGATGAGGGAGAGGCTGGGAAGCAATCACCCTACGAAAGAACTACCAAGCAGAGCCAAGAAAAAACAAAATAAGGAGAAAACTATATTGGGGCGGCATACAAAAAACGGCCTATGAAAGACTCCAGTTCCCAAAAATAGAAAGATCCGTGGTATCTACATCCCTAAGATCGACACCAGCCAAGGCATCGGAGACGTCAGAAGTGATCCGGGCAAGGAGAGCTGTCATGGGACTCTGCTGGGAGTGTAAGGTACAGTTGTTTCTCTCCTTCCAGATGTGCCAAACGGTCGCTGAGAAGACGAGCAAGGAGAGCTTACTGATGCGTCCGGAATGTAACCTCGAACGATGTCGTTTACCGCAAGCGCACGGTATAGTGGCAAGCGGGTATCGAACACGGGGAAGCGGTGCTATACTACCTATCTAATCCTAGGTTGAGTTAGACTTGCGGGTTTATTGGTGGATGTGGAATATGGATGGTCGTAATGGTGATGGATGCGAAGGTTGTGTCACTCAACGTCGCAAGCAAGTGGTTCCACACAAAGAAAGAAAGAAATAAAATACAAAAGATTAGGGCTTAGGGCTCGCCACTAGGACCGTCGGATGTCGACGCTAGGTTAAGACTATTATGTTGCGTTGGTTTTATTGGGGATTGTAGCATCTAGGAAGTGAATTCATGGTTCTAAGCACCATGAATCTAACGTATCACATTAGCCCGTAGGCACATACAATACGTGCATTAAGGATCTACGATAATCTCACCACTATCGTGGTTCGAATGCTCTCAGCTCGTACCACTCTCGTGGGTTAGAGCTTCGAGGTATTTTAGTGGCTCTTATTGATGCAATTGCGGTAGCCGTCAATTAGTTATATAGTTCATCGGTGGATCCCCTCAAGGCACGAGCCGGGCATGGTCACGTGCCTCGGTTGAATCCACTAACTCCCTAATTAAATCCATAAGATATTCCTTAAGCTAATCGATTCCACCGACCGTGGGCACGATCTTAGTACGAATTCTCCTAGGGATTTTAATAGATCAACCAAAATACAACCCCATTTATAACCAACGCACCATAAAAATCCCAACTTTACGTCTAAATCCTAAGTTTCATGGGCTAATCCCTTAGCCCTAGAAAATATTACCCAAGCATAGCAATATCAATAGATAAAATAACGCACAAAGAATTCATTGCATGCATCAAGAATAGATAAACAATACTAAATCACAAAGAAATAATAATAGAATTAAAAAGGGCAAAAATACTTATCTTGATACCAAGGAGGGGCCTAGGGCATAGCCAAACTCCCCAAAAGATCGTCTCCACAAAAGTCTAAGAAAGATCTAAAAATTCTCTTTAGAAAAGTATACAAAAATCTCCTAAAAATCTCCCTAAAGAACTCCCCCAAAAACTGTACAGAACTCAGCATCCGACCTCCGATTGGCGCGTTCTTGGTGGCGTTGGAACCGTCTTGAAGTCTACTACCTGGGAAAAATATCAGAAAAATAGTGAAAAATCCCAGGTGATAGCAGATTTAGAAATAGTGCACGGTTGTCCTGTTTTCAGCCCTTCGGGTCGCTCGATTCCTTCGCCGCATCATAGTTTGATCGAGCGACCTTCTCTCTTGCCTCTTCCTTGCTCCAGTATTCTTCTTTGACACCTCAAACATGTCATCATGAGTCTCATTGGTGCTCTCACGTCGCCGACCGTCTTATTGGCTCCAAATTGCTCTAATATCGCCCAAATCCCTGAAATGGACATAAACGCTACGAAAGTCATATTATTCCAAATAATAGCGCAAAAGCGTATAAAATATGTATTGAGCAATCATTTTGACGTGTAATCTTATCGATAAAATGTGGAATATAATGACACATCAAAATCCCCCAAGATTACCTCTTACTCGTCCTCAAGGAAGACTAGTAAGAAGCTAACACGGGAGTGGGATACAATGGAGATGTGAGGCGGTGATGTGTAAATGGAGGCAATGGGTTCAATCTTAAATTCAGAAAATATAGGAACCTAAGATGCAAGATCTCGTGAACACACATCAATATGAAATTAGAACACATATACACCTCAAATAATTAAATCTCGCTCAAATTAAAATAACGTGGATTTCAATAAATGTAATGAACTTGATAAGCAATGAAAAAGAGATTAGAGTTATATCATATCATAGTTTATCATGCAATATACTAAGTTCACAGAGATGAATCCAAAGTTCACAACTCATTCTCTAAGTAGTATAATATGTCATGATCAAACATTTTCAAGCATGCACGGTATTTTGATATACTTCATGGAATGAATTTAGCAAATCCAATCAAGGTAATGCATCACAACACTACGACCATTTCAAGACTACTAGAACCCATCAACTTTGCCATGTCTTAGTTTTATATAGAAATGGGGATAAGGATATGAGATTTTTGTAGTTTTATATTGTTTTTGGCTATATGAATATTTCATTTGCATTTTTCTTTCCTTGTATACACGAGATAACTCAATATATACAAGAAGCGGCCTATGCATCCCAGACCAGATGGTCTTATGGCATTAGGTTATGGAGAACCCCTAGGGCCTTTTATTCAAGATATTTGTTTAATTTTTGTATTTTTGGGATTTTTGCAAACTCACGTAAACGCGATGGAATGCAAAGCATGATCAAAGATCATTTATTGGCTATTTTCAAAAGAAAAAGAAAAAGCATAGAATCTAGACATGGCTCGGTTTCAGGAATCCTAATCATCACTACTTTGGTTGTCGTGGGGTTATCATATCTCTTTTGAATCACTAAACATCCATGAAGCAATAAAATTATCAAGCAAATCACGTAAGTGTCAAATAATTTTCAGAATTGATTCATTCATTTTTAACTTAACTGTTTCGAGAATATGGTTGTGAAACTATGGATTCAACTATGAAAAAGTATATTAACAAAGATACACTAATCAAGGAATTAAACTCTAATCTAACAGATATCAGAGTTCATAAAAAAATAAATCCATGATATTTCATAGAAAATAAAGCATATGAGACATAACCATAAGAGTGAACATGGTTCATATGGAAAATACGAGGTGTGTTTCACGATAAAGCAAAGTGTGTGCACTATGTACTCCCCCAAGCTTAAACATCACATTGTCCTCAATGTGTGTATGATATAAATAGAGGACAACGATAAGATAGGGAGTGCCACTCAATAAAATGGTCTCTCTCCCCCAAGCTTAAACATCACATAAAAATTTGGGAGGGAGGCGAAATAAACGCCGAATATAATGGTGGGCAAGCATGATAAATAGAGGGTTGGGTGCAAAAGAAAAATGAGCCGTCATATGGGGTGAATTTATTTAACTAAGAAAGCATATAAAATCATATACGATCCTCTCGCTGTCGAGAGGATTCGAGTTTCTTAAAAGCATAAAATTCTACACTACTGGATTGGTACCACCTGTAGCAAAAGGCGGATCCAGAATATTTGCCGGTGCAGGTAGCTGCTCTATCTGCACTTTTCGTGGCTCCGCCAGATGCGAATCTCCACGGGCTCCATCAGATTCTAGCAATGCAGCTCCCAGCATCTCCCCAAGGACTCCACATGTACCCTGCAAGAGATGAGCCGCATCAATCAGATGTGGATAATTTTTCCCCAAAATAAAAGTATTCCAAAGAAGGTCATCAAAATAAATATTCAAGATAAAGATCGGTTGACGACACTTCCCTGAAAATGTATCTCCGCTTTCATGCACCACGACAGGTAACTCTCCGTCATTCGTCTCAGGCTTTTCAGGTAACTCTGGCATATGAGTGTGGATCTCATCTGGCCACTCCTCATCATCGTCAGACTCATCCCATCGCACCTCCTGATCATATTCAATAGCATCCATGGGTGCTAACTCCTCGCTCTCCTCCTCGTATACGTCCCATCGTACCTCTTGATTATATGTATATGTATCCTGCAAAAGGCACGATGAGTCATCAAAATCTGTATCATAAAAAACATCATATACATGAGGGGAATCAAAAGCAAAGGGCGAGGGAGTAAAATATTATCCCTGAATGGGAGCAATAAGCTCTGTGGGATAGTCCTCGGCGTCCGTGGAAGGATGAGGTGGCTGCAGAGTCTCTAGGACCATTGTCTCCTCACAGGTTGAAGCATCAAGGTCCTTAGCCTGCCATGCAAGAATCCTATCAAGGTGCGCATAAAAATATGTGCTCCATATAAGCTCAGCCATATCAGCCATAGCACCTGATAAACAAAGGCAAATACCTGGAGAAAAATCTGTGGCAAAAGAAGATAGAAATAATGATAAAGCAGGTGGCGGGGAAAAATTTCTCTCTCTTTGTTTTATTTATTTATGAAAAAAAATTTGTTTGTTTTTTTGTTTGTTTTTTTGGATTTTTTTTACGGAAGTTAATCAACATAATTGTGGTAAATAGATAATATGGCGGAACGCCTCCCCGGCAACGGCACCATAAACTTGATGCGTCCGGAATGTAACCCCGAACGATGTCGTTTACTGCAAGCGCACGGTATAGTGGCAAGCGGGTATCGAACACGGGGAAGCGGTGCTATACTACCTATCTACTCCTAGGTTGAGTTAGACTTGCGGGTTTATTGGTGGATGTGGAATATGGATGGTCGTAATGGTGATGGATGCGAAGGTTGTGTCACTCAACGTCGCAAGCAAGTGGTTCCACACAAAGAAAGAAATAAATAAAATACAAAAGATTAGGGCTTAGGGCTCGCCACTATGACCGTCGGATGTCAACGCTAGGTTAAGACTCTTACATTGTGTTGGTTTTATTGGTGATTGTAGCATCTAGGAAGTAAATTCATGGTTCTAAACACCATGAATCTAACGTATCACATTAGCCCGTAGGCGCATACAATACGTGCATTAAGGATCTATGATAATCTCACCACTCTCGTGGTTCAAATGCTCTCAGCTCGTACCACTCTCGTGGGTTAGAGCTTCGAGGTATTTAGTGGCTCTTATTGACGCAATGGCGGTAGCCGTCAATTAGTTATATAGTTCATCGGTGGATCCCCTCAAGTCACGAGCCGGGCATGGTCACATGCATCGGTTGAATCCACTAACTCCCTAATTAAATCCGTAAGATATTCCTTAAGCTAATCGATTCCACCGACCGTGGGCACGATCTCAGTACGAATTCTCCTAGGGATTTTAATAGATCAACCAAAATACAACCCCATTTATAACCAACACACCATAAAAATCCCAACTTTGCGTCTAAATCCTAAGTTCTATGGGCTAATCCCTTAGCCCTAGAAAAGATTACCCAAGCATAGCAATATCAATAGATAAAATAACGCACAAAGAATTCATTGCATGCATCAAGAATAGATAAACAATACTAAATCACAAAGAAATAATAATAGAATTAAAAGGACAAAAATACTTATCTTGATACCAAGGAGGGGCCTAGGGCATAGCCAAACTCCCCAAAAGATCGTCTCGACAAAAGTCTAAGAGAGATCTAAAAATTCTCTTTAAAAAGTATACAAAAATCTCCTAAAAATATCCCTAAAGAACTCCCCCAAAAACTGTACAGAACTCAGCATCCGACCTCCGATTGGCACGTTCTTGGTGGCGTTGGAACCGTCTTGAAGTCTACTACCTAGGAAAAATATCAGAAAAATAGTGAAAATCCCAGGTGATAGCAGATTTAGAAATAGTGCACGGTTGTCCTGTTTTCAGCACTTCGGGTCGCTCGATTCCTTTGCCGCATCATAGTTCGATCGAGTGACCTTCTCTCTTGCCTCTTCCTTGCTCCAGTATTCTTCTTTGGCACCTCAAACATGTCATCATGAGTCTCGTTGGTGCTCTCACGTCGCCGACCGTCTTATTGGCTCCAAATTGCTCTAATATCGCCCAAATCCCTGAAATGGACATAAACGCTCCGAAGGTCATATTATTCCAAATAATAGCGCAAAAGCGTATAAAATATGTAATTGAGCAATCATTTTTGACATGTAATCTTATCGATAAAATGTGGAATATAATGACACATCACGTACCCCTGGGGTTGTCTTCCCTTTAGATCCAAATCGTCGTCTCAGCACATGCGCATCGACAGTAATGGATTTGGATCTAGAGGGGAGGCCCAGGCGAAGCTTACACACCGCCCAAACAAAGGCACTGTAGTTGCTTCGGAAGAAGATGTGCCGGGTAGACTCAGGATGCGAACCACAAAGCACACAGGCTGATTGATCGCGGATCCCCCTCCTGGCCAGCTGGTGGGTAGTGGGGAGATGGTCGGAGAGGGCCCGTAGCAAGGTGTGGGAAAATTTGGGCTCAACTTCAGGTGGGATTCCTGTGCTCGACCCCACCCTAACGTCCGATTCGATCCGAAATCATGATAATATCTTACCTTTTGGTGCAATTACCATCGCGCCCTTTAAGCCCTTTTCAAAGCGCCTTTGTGCTAAATTACATTTAAGCTCTTTTGTACTAAAATACAATCACTACCACTTCTTTTGCTCACTCCCCGGTAAAATGCAGAAGCTGGAGTAGATCCCCAGTTTTGCGCTAGGTCTTCAATTTCAACAGCCCACGCCTGAGATCGTCTCCAAATCCCTGCCATCACACGCTCGTTGATTCCCATCCTACTCTCCTCTATCGAGGTAAGGATGGTCATCCCTAATTTACTCGACATACTTATGTCAAGCATGAACGAATTTAACATAGATCATACGTTGATTCCCCTCCTACTCTCCTCCATCAAGGTAAGGATGGTCATCCCTAATTTGATGGACATCTCATATTGCTTAACACGCACAACTGGATAAATTTTTGAAGGGGTTTGCACTGTGAGTAATTTCCAACCTTTGGACGATTAGCGCTGGCAATTACTCTCCGCACACAACGGTCTAAATTTTTTAATCGGTTTGCGCAGTGAGTAATTTCCAACCTAGCGAAGTGTTGCAATGGAAATTACTCTCTGTGCAAAACGATTCAAAATTTTAGCCCATTGTGCGCCTTGAGAAATATGAGATGTCCATCAAAACTTACTGAATCTGCTCATATAGCACAACAACATAGAGAGAATGACGAACATAATATTGCTCACCGCATAAAACGGGTGATATGTTTGATTTTCTGATGTATTTTATCTTTTCATCAAATATGATGGTAACAATTGGATCAGATTGAAAAAGACTAGTTATTATACGCAAGGTTTTAACCTGATTAGTAATAGTAGTGTGGTTTCAACTAACAATATGTAATCTACTGATACTTGGACAGACATATATAGTAGTCATGCTGCATCAAGATTACTGATATTTTTATTTGTTTCTAATGTAGAAAATGTAAATCGATGAGATTGAACCCTTTGTGCATGATCAGGAGATGCCAAATGAGATTGAAGCTGAAAATGACAGTGCAAACAGCGTATATGAAGAGGATGGGCATAGTGATAATGAAAAAGGTAGCACACATATTGGAATGAAATTTCAAACAGAAGAAGATGCATATCAATTTTATAATACATATCAGCAATAAAAGGTTTTACAACCCGAAAGGGATCTACGGGAAAGGAAAAAGATGGTAATACCATGAGGAGGAAGTATACGTGCAACAAAAAAGGGTATAAAAACTTAAAAGATATGAGGGTGATATGGAGGGAAGTTAATCGAATGAAAAATGAGAGAGAATGTTGTATGGCTCGAATGACATTTCATAAAATCGTCGATGGAGTATGCGTATAAACACCTTTGATGATGATCATAATCATGAGTTGATAAAAAGCCCATCGAAGATCCAGATGTTACGGTCACATAAAAGATCGCATATGGACGGAACATGTAGAAATTTAGTTGATCAGATGCATGGCTGTGGAGTAGGACCTACAAAGATTGCAAAGATTATAAATGCCACGAGTAGTAGTAATGTCAATATTACTATGCAACAATGCATTGATCATGGGAGAGTATCAAGAAAGAAAAATATTGGGAAGGGATACATTAGAGTAATAGAACAATTTATTAAAAGACAAGATACAGACCTCGGTTCTATTATGCTATTAAGCATGATGAAGATAATGTATGTAGAAGTATATGTTGGGCTGATGGAAAGGCGAGGACATCATATAGCCAGTTTGGAGATGTTGTTGTATTTGATGTCACTTATAAGACAAATAGATTCATGTTGCCTTTTGCACCTTTTACAGGTATCGATCATCATAAACAGTTTATTTTATTTGAATGCGCTCTTCTTGCTGATGAGAAGGAAGAAACCTTTGTGTGGTTATTTGGACAATGGTTAACATATTGTGGGATAAAGCACTAGGAGCTATCATCACTGATCAAGACCCGACAATATGCAATGCAATCAAAAGAGTTTATCCAAATACAAAGAACAGGTATTACATATGGCATATCAGTCTGCATGAAGATGAGCATCTACGTTCATTGCGGTCTTCTTATAACGCTGAATTTGATGAAGACTATGCAAATTGGTGTAAGAACAGTCAAAATGTTGAAGAAGCTGAGAATTGTTGGGGCATCTTAAAGGAGAAGTACTAAAAGGAATTTCTGGAGCTATTGACAGAAAAACAAAAAAATGAAATGAAAGCTTAGAAGTGGTTACATACGATGCATGAGAAAGCACGGCATTGGATTAAGGCATACCTACTGGATACTTTCTTTGCAGGTATGAAAATGTTAATACGATAGAGATTGTTGTAAAAATATATGATCAAAATAAACTAAGCATATGGTATTCATGTCTTGTTTTGTGTGTAGGCATGGCATTAAGCCAGAGGAGTGAAAACAAGAACTCGTATTTTTATAGATACGTAAACTATATGACTCCATTATACGGGTTCATTGATCAATATGATAAAGCAGTAAAATTTCAGCGAGACAAAGAGGAGAGAGAAGATACTTTTTATATGTGGAACAAACCAGAATTTAGCGGCATGCATGAGTTAGAGGTTCATGCCGCAAAGGTATAACTAGAAACATATTTTCTATTTTTCAAATTTGTTTCAAAAATGCTTTATACTGTCGGCATGACAGGGTGAGCATGGATGGGGATACGACCACATATAAAGTAACTATGCAGATTGATGGAAAGAGCTACTTGCATAATGTTTAATGCAATATATCTACAGGAATGTTCAGGTGTATGTGTGCAAGGGCTGTGACTGAAGGTTTGCTATGAATGCAAATTTTATATATCATGAAGCAAAAGTTTGATATACAAGCCATCCCTGAGAGAGATATTTTACCAAAGGT
Source organism: Scilla litardierei (assembly GCA_030789695.1). Lineage (NCBI taxonomy): Eukaryota > Viridiplantae > Streptophyta > Magnoliopsida > Asparagales > Asparagaceae > Scilla > Scilla litardierei. The sequence goes on from CM061134.1 coordinate 116,887,502, forward strand.
GGACTCTAAATGCAAGACATAGCATCATGAGTCTTGGGGCCTCTTCGACTAGCACAGTACACGGAGTTCATCCAAATCAAATTACTCCACTTCAAACCTGGAGACTTCGTTCATCATTCAATAAACTCGTGGAGGTGGTTACAAGAGATCTCCTTCTATTTGATGACGTGTTTGGGTGATAAAACAGTTTTTTGGACCAACATAATATGAATGATAAAGTGCAAACTGCTTCTGAAGATCCAAGCACTTAGGTAGGGTCCAATGCACCTATTAAACAAGTAGTGGGAGTAAATGATGTCATTATGCATGATCCTGCAAAAGCAAGAACTAAAGGCCGATCATGAGTGGCGTCAAGAATTCCGTCTGGAATACAAGTCTCACAAGAAAAATGTTAAAGAAGAATAAGGACTTGCAGTGTTTGTGCAAAAAAGGGTCATGGCATGAGAACTTGTCGTATGAGTACATCTGGTAGAAAGAAGGTATATTTGCTCAAACGTTTACTATATTATATACTAGTATAAATTATTTTAACATCATTGCTCTATATTTTCTGTAGGAAAAATCTTCGCCCGATGACTTAACAAGGCTTTGATATGAAGGCCGACATTTTTATATACTATAGGTAACAATTTTGTATTAGCTTGGAAGAAATATACTACATGCATCTGTCATGGAGATATTAGTATAAATGTGATGAAAATAAACTGGTTCTCTTTTAAAATGGTTATCTGAAAACGTCAGCCTCCTATATTTTAGTCCAAAATGCAGTCATTATGGCATTGAATTCATAGGGCTGGGGGTCCAAATTGAATCTTAAAATACAAAGTCTTGATTATAAGCGTATGAGGATGATGCCTATCATTCGAGACCTATATCTGCTGCAGCCGATCTCATATCTTATAATTTCTCTGTTGCAGCAGATCCTGACAATTGTCAAGAAAATTAATGTGCTTAAGGAGTAAAAAGAAGAAGCATAAGAGCTGAAGAGAATGAAGAGAATAAGGCATGTAGCTGTGCGCGATGAGTAATTGTGGGTAATTGTATACAGTTTTGCTCCGCGCGCACAACGGTTACAACTTTTTCCTGTTGTGCGCGCTAAGCAAAACTTGGTAATGCTACAGTTCAATAATTTTTCAATAATGCTACAGTTCAATAATGCTACAGTTCAAACTTGGTAAGGCTAAGCGCACACAACGTTCAATAATTTTTCCTGATGTGTGCACTGAGTAATTTGGGTAATTGTAAACAGTTATGCTCCACACTCACAATGGGTACTACCTTTGACGGTTATGCTCGTTGAGTAAATGTTGGTAATTGTAGACAGTTATGCTCAGCTCGTACAACGTTCAATTCTGTTGTCGTTTGTGCGAGCTGATAATTGTGTGTACTTTAAGTTAGCATCACGCAATTTTGTAATGTGCTGCAATTGTATCAAATTTAATGACATTGTATTAAGTTCTGTATTCCAACATACTACAACATTTATGCATTCAAATGTACATAACACAACAAAGTAGAAACTACATCTAAAAATTTTCCAACATCACAATTTGGAACTGAAAAGCAATTCAAGCACTGGACTATACTATGGATACATGGATTCCCACCATGAAAAAAATTTCAACTTTGTTGCCATTTATGAGCTACTTCATCAGCTCCATCAGCGCCACTTGCTGCAAGTATCTTGGCCATCTGTCCCCTGTATGCGTTGAAGAAAAATCAGTGATGAACACAAAACAAAGAATAATTAAGTAAAAATATTGTACATATAGACTTAGAATAAGATAGAACATTTATTATCATCAAGCAGTGATGTCTGCAACTAAGGATCAAACAATACATTGACATCACAGAGAGATCGTCCATCACAGTATAAGTAACAACTCCTTTAACGAATCCGGTGATTTCTCTAGTCGATGCATTCGCTGAATATTTTTCACGTAGCATTGTTTTTGCTCGACGCACACAATGGATAAAATCTGGATATTGTCCATCTTTGAGTGTTGAAGACAGAGCAGTGATGAAGGAAAAAAATAGAATGTTGTAGAAAAAATATCATATAATTAGAATCAGATAGAATAAGATAGAATAATATCATCAAAAAGTGTAGTGGTTAATGAGGGCTTCTGGGTAGGGAAACCATTTATAGACGAATTAGACTCGTCATGGATGAAGATGAGACTACAGTAGAGTTACTGGAAGGCAACACAAGTGACCCCGTGATTATACAGAAGAATGCTCGTGAATCTACAGCAGATTGATAGCAGCCAGATGTTGTTCCCAATAATATATGACTGTTATGGTGCGCGCTGAGCAAAATTGATAGCCTCTAACAAAATTGCTCAATGTGCACAACCGGCAAAAAGATGGACGGTGTGTGCGGTAAGCAAATTATGTACTGTTTATCAAAACTGCTCAAAGCACAAAACAGGCATATAGTTGGACCGTTGTGCACATTAAGCAATAGGTATTTTTGATAACACAATTGTTCAATCGACATAAGTAAGAGCAATATTTCACCAACAATTATGTAAACTTGTTTCAACAGCGTAATGCTCGATATAGCGGAATACATTGACATCACAGAGAGATCGTCCATCACGGTAAAATTAACAACTCCTTTAACGAATCCGGTGCTTTCTTTAGTCGATGCATTAGATGGAATTTTTTCTCGTAGCATGGTTTTTACTCGACGCGCACAATGGTTAAAATCTGGATAAATTTTACATGACGTTGTGCGCTTAGACTAATTTTATTCGAAAGTAACCCGTTTTTCCTCGACGCGCACAATGGGTTATAATTTACCCTTTGTGCGCGATGGTTAATATTACTTCAAAAATAAAATCTGTTACCCCACGCGCACAATCCGTAGGGCACGCTGAGTAATATTACTTTCCTCTAAACTGTTTTAATACCGTGCACAATGCGTTAAAATTTAGAAATTATGCGCGCTGACTAAAATCTTATGTATATTCACTCTATCGTACCCGTGTATCAACATTGGCCCGCATCATTTGTTCTCAAGATATAGCGCTGACCGAGGCCGAATGATGAGTACTTTCATTAAATGGAGCACGACATTCAGAGTAGCTGATGTCGTTGTGGATTAAAATGATGAGTACTTTCACGTGGATTAAAATTTTACATGCCGTTGTACGCGTGGTATAATTTAACTACTGCAACTATTACACGACGCGCACAACGGGGTATAATTTTACCCGTTGTGCGCCCTGATTAATATTGCTTCTAACTAATATCCTTTAAACCACTCGCACAACTTGTTGTGCGGTCTGAGTAATAATACTCCCCTCTCACCTTTTTTAATACTGCGCACAATGCGCTATTATTTAGCATGTTGTGCGCGGTGAGTAAATTGGGTCCACTGTAACCGTTTTTTCATGTCGCGCACAACGTCATATAATCTTACCCGTTGTGTGTGCTGTTTAATATTACTTCAAACTAAACTCTTTTAACCCATGAGCCAATGGGTTGTGCACGGTGAACAATAATACGCCCCTCTAAACTTTTTTACCGCGCACGACTGGCTATTATGTAGCAAGTAGTGCACGACGAGTAAATTTTACTCGTAGCAAAGTTTTTTTCTGACACACACAACGGTCCAAATGGGGATAAATTTTACATCCCGTTGTGCGCGTAGAGTAATTGGGTCCACTGTAAACGTTTTAACCCGACGCGCACAACAGTGTATAATTTTACCCGTTGTACGCGCGGATTAATATTACTTCAAACTAATGAATTAACCATGCGCACAACGGATTGTGCTCTCTCTACGTAATAATACTCCCCTCTAACCTTTCTTATTAGCGATGTGATTGTATTTTTGTTATTGTATCAGATAGTTTAATGTACAGTACAATTGTGTAGCAAAATGTATCAGATATGTTATTGTCTAAAAAATTGCTTAATAATCCTCAGCATTCAAATATTAATTCGTTAAGAAATATAAACATCTAAAAGTAAGAATAAAATCCACTTAAGAGTAGGAACCACCGAGTAACATATCCGACGTTTTTAAGTTCAAGCAAAATGAGGCTTCCATTTATAATTCACATATTTACAAACATTACAGCAAGCCTAATACAAATTACAAAATCGAACAAGACATGACATGACTGGACAAAATGAGTCCTTTCTCTATGTCCAAAAGAAGAGAAGGAAGGTTTTTACTTGGCAGCTTTCTCTTCAGGGGAGCAAGCCACGGTTATTTGAGAACTAAAAAATATTTGCTTGTTCCTGTAGAAGGATGCAAGCCGCGGTTCTTTGAGAACTAAATACTTGCTTGTACAAACATGATGCCATTTCTGAGCAGCTTCAAAAGGGAACCTAGTGGATGTTCCCTGAAAATGGTCAAATTGCTGAGAAGAAGCGAGATATGGATACCTGATGATCCCTGATAATGGGACACATAATGTGGCAAAAAAATTGGTTTAGCAGTTGGCATAAGAAGAGTAAATTGAGTTGTGAGTTGAGATGGGCCCGTGGTCGGCCATTTATAGCCAAATTGGACAGAAGAGTGCATGTGAGTTTACAGATGTGAGCCCGTGTGTGTATAGTAGAATTCTCGTGATTCTACAGAATAGAGCCAGTAAAACATATCAGAATTTACTCAGCACGCACGATGGAAAAGATTGTGAAATTACTCACCGTTCAAACCCATTCATCTGATTTGTCGCTTTATGCGCATTAAGAAATATGAGATTACCCTCAAAAATTACTCACCGCACAAATCCAGGGACTGACCTGCAATATTTCTGCGTAAAATAGTACTACCCGCACATGAGAATGCGTTATAAATATGGTTAGAGATGCGTATTATTAATCAGCAAATTTCACCATTACACAACTATCAAATATTACCCGTTGTGCTCGTGGAGTACTTTAATCCACTGTAAACGTTTTTACCCGACGCGTACAACGGGTTATAATTTTACCCGTTGTGCATGCGGATGAATATTATTTCAAACTAAGTTTTTTAACCCCCATGCACAACGGGTTGTGCGCTGTGAGGAATAATACACCCCTCCAAATCGGGAGTAATTTTCATAACGTTGTGCGCGTGGAATAATTTAATCTACTGGAACCGTTTTTTATCGACGCACACAACTGGGCATAATTTTATCCGTTGTATGCGCGGATGAATATTACTTCAAACTAAGTATTTTAACCACCACACACAACAGGTTGTGCACTATGAGAAATAATACTTCCATGTAACCTTTTTTATTACCACGCACGATGCGTTAGAATGTAGCACATTGTGCACGACGATTATATTTTACCCGTAGCAAAGTCTTTACCCGATGCGCACAATGTTCCAAATCGGGAGAAATTTTACATGTCGTTGTGCGCGGGGAGTAATTAATCCACCAGAACCGTTTTTGCCCGATGTGCACTACAGGGCATAATTTTACCCATTGTGCGCGCGTATGAATATTACTTCAAACTAAGTATTTAACCTCTGTGCACAACGCGCAAAACAGGACATAATTTTACCCGTTGTGCGCGCGGATGAATATTACTTCAAAGTAAGTCTTTCAACCTTTGCGTAGAACGGGCTGTGCGCTGTGGGAAATAATACACCACTCTAACCTATTTTATTACCGCGCACGACGCGTTAGAATGTAGCACGTTGTGCGCTACGATTACATTTTACCCGTAGCAAAGTTTTTACCCGACGCGCACAACGTTCCAAATCGGGAGAAATTTTACATGTCGTTGTGAACGAAGAGTAATTTAATCCACTAGAACCATTTTTACCCGACGCGCACAACAGGGCATAATTTTACCCGTTGTGCGTGCGTATGAATATTACTTCAAACTAAGTCTTTTAACCCCGACACACAACGCGCACAACGAGGCATAATTTTACCTATTGTGCGCCCGGATGAATATTACTTCAAACTAAGTCATTTAACCTTTGCGCACATCGGGTTGTGCACTGTGATGAATAATACACCCCTCTAACCTTTTTTATTACCGCACACGACACGTTAGAATGTAGCCGTTGTACGCGACGATTACATTTTACACGTAGCAAAGTTTTTACCCTACGTGCACCATGTTCCAAATCGGGAGAAACTTTACATGCCGGTGTGCGTGGTGAGTAATTAATCCAGTGGAAACGTATTTACCTGACGCACACAATGGGGCATAATTTTACCTGTTGTGCACGCATATGAATATTACTTCAAACTAAGTCTTTAATCCCCACGCACAACGCACCCAACGGGGCATAATTTTACACGTTGTGCGCGCGGATGAACATTACTACAAAATAAGTCTGTTAACCATCGTGCAAAATGGGTTATGCACTGTGAGGAATAATACACCACTCTAAGCTTTTTTATTACCGCGCACAACGCGTTAGAATGTAGCACGGTGTGCACGGCGATTACATTTTACCCGTAGCAAATTTTTTACCCGACGCGTGCAACCTTCAAAATCGGGAGAAATTTTACATGTCGTTGTGTGCGGGGAGTAATTTAATCCACTGGAACCGTTTTTACCCGACACACACAACGGGGCATAATTTTACCCGTTATGCGCACGTATGAATATTACGTCAAACTACGTCTTTAACCCCCACGCACAACGCGTACAACGGGGCATAATTTTACCCGTTGTGCACGTGGATAAATATTACTTCAAACTAAGTCTTTTAACCTTCGCACACAACGGGTTGTGCACTGTGATGAATAATGCATCCCTCTAACCTTTTTTATTACCGTACACGACGTGTTAGAATGTAGCACATTGTGCACGACGATTACATTTTACACATAGCAAAGTTTTTACCCTACGCGCACAACGTTCCAAATCGGGAGAAATTTTGCATGTCGTTGTGCATGGTGAGTAATTAATCCACTGGAACCGTATTTATCCGACGCACACAACAGGGCATAATTTTATCCATTGTGCGAACGTATGAATATTACTTCAAACTAAGCCTTTAACCCCTGCGCACAACGTGCCCAATGGGGCATAATTATACACGTTGTGCGCGCGGATGAATATTACTTCAAACTAAGTCTTTTAACCACCGCACACAACGGGTTGTGTGCTGTAAGGAATAATACACCCCTCTAACCTTTTTTATTACCGTGCACGACGCGTTAGAATGTAGCAAATTGTGCACGACGATTACATTTTACCCGTAGCAATTTTTTTACCCGACGCGCACAACGTTCCAAATCGGGAGAAATTTTACATGCCATTGTGCACGGGGAGTTATTTAATCGACTGGAACCATTTTTACCCGACGTGCACAACGGGGCATAATTTTACCCGTTGTGCGCGCATATTAATATTACTTCAAACTAAGTCTTTAACCTCCATTCACAACACGTATAACGGGGCATAATTTTACTCGTTGTGTGCGTAGATAAATATTACTTCAAACTAAGTCTTTTAACCTTCGCGCACAACGGGTTGTGCACTGTGAGGAATAATACACACCTCTAACCTTTTTTATTACCGTGCACGATGCGTTAGAATGTAGCACGTGCGTGGCGATTACATTTTACCCATATCAAATTTTTTACCCGACGTGCACAACGTTACAAATCGGGAGAAATTTTATATGTCGTTGTGTGCGGAGAGTAATTTAATCCACTGAAACTGTTTTTACCCGACGCACACTACGAGACATAATTTTACCCGTTGTGCGTGGTATGAATATTACATCAAACTAAGTCTTTAACCCCCGTACACAACGCGTACAACGGGGCATAATTTTACCCGTTGTGTGTGCGGATGAATATTACTTCAAACTAAATCTCTTAACCTTCGTGCACAACTGGCTGTGCACGGTGAGGAATAATACACGCCTCTGACCTTTTTTATTACTGCGTACGACGTGTTAGAATGAAACACGTTGTGCGCAGTGATTGCATTTTACCCGTAGCAAATTTTTTACCTGACGCGCAAAACATTCCAAATTGGGAGAAATTTTACATGTCGTTATGCACGGGGGTAATTTAATCCACTGGAACCGTTTTTATCCGACGCGCACAATGGGGCATAAGTTTAGCCGCTGTGCGCACGTTGAATATTACTTCAAACTAAGTCTTTAACCCCCGTGCACAATGCGCACAACGGGGCATAATTTTACCCGTTGTGGGCGCAGATGAATATTACTTCAAACTAAATCTTTTAATCTTTGCGCACAACGGGTTGTGCGTTATGAGGAATAATACACTCCTCTAACCTTTTTTATTTCTATGGACGATGCGTTAGAATGTAGCACGTTGTATGCGACGATTACATTTTACACGTAGCAAAGTTTTTACCCTACGCGCACAACAGTCCCGTATAATTTTAACAACACCCGATGGATCGAATAGTACAGTAGACCTATTGCTCAATGCGCACAATGATTAGTAATTATATACAACGTTGCTTTGAAAAGGGCTTAAAGGGCGCGATGGTAATTGCACCAAAAGTTCTACAAAGTTGCTTTGAAAAGGGCTTAAAGGGCGCGATGGTAATTACCCCAAAAGTTCCTCTTTTCTTAAAGGGTGTGATGGTAATTGCACCAAAAGTTCTGTAGTTCCGCTTTTAACAACAGCTGGTGGATCGAATCGGACGGTAGGGAGGGGTCGAGCGCAAAAATCGTGCCTGAGGTTGAGCGTAGGCGCATTTTACCATACACACCACACACACACACACACACACACACACACACACACACACAGTTCAATTCTTTTGAGCTCTATTTATTATCCAAGGTAAGACACATCATATCCCTTAGATTTTCAGTTATTTTTCATCCTTTCACTTTCCAATATTTCATGAAAGATATCTCCAAATGTACAACAACATTTAATACTTGTGGAATCGAAAGTGTAGGTGTAGAAATCGAATTATTCTAATCATTGAACATGACATGTTTATTTAGAAAATCAAACATGCACATGTAGCCATAACAATAATACATCAATTTCTACATGGATATGAATCTCATCATTAATACCAATTTAATGATTCAAAAGAAAGATACACAGTGAGTACCATTTTTATAGCTTTTTGTATTTTTAAATTTTTTTGTTTTGTGTTTATCAAGAACTAAAGCATCCTAGCAAACAACCAAATGAACTAGCACACAAACAAAAACAAATCAAGCACACAAAAAGCTATGAAGGTATTCATCATGCTCAGAGAAGAAACCATACCTTTGTGTCATCATTTGGCTAAGGAACTTTTTAATAAAATGCGACATCCAGTTCATAGTTCCTCGCCCCTCCTTCTTACCTACACGGAGGATGTTATGTGTGACCTTGGAACCCAACAAGGTTACTCACATTAGTCATCAAACTCTTAGGAACCCAAATTTGTTTAAACTTTACGTTTTTGTTCCTATTTTTGCAATAACGAGAAGTATGACCAACACAACCAAATGTAAAGCACTTTGCATGAATATTTCCAGCTTTTGTTGTCTCAATGTGAACTTTCCTATATTTTGACTTTTCAGCACGTTTCAAATCATATCCAAGTCCGCGCCTATTATTGCCATATATTTGGTTTCCAAGAATTATATCCAAAGATTGTTTCCCCCACACCAAATTTCTTAATAGTCAATTCTAGGTTCGTGACTTTAGATTTCAAATAAGTATTTTCGTTCACAAGCAAAGTGCATTTACTAATGAAAGCTTTCTTATTGTCCTCTTCATTCTTTTTCATGTTTTCAGCTCTCTTTTCAAAATCAATTATTTTTTCTTTAACTCATTATTTAGCATGCACATCTTTTCAATAAGCTCTTTATTTTCAATTTCTAGCTTAGTAACTCTTTCTTTATGCATGTTAATATCTTTTAACAAAGTAGGATAAGAAAGACAATCAACTTTTTCAACATAGCTAGATTTTTTTTCAACAAATTAATGGTAGAATCACATGCAACAATTTTTTCTTTTAGTTTATCAATTTCTAATGACATGTTGTAATTGTCTTGTTGTAGTTCATCATTAGCATTTCTATACTTTTCTAATGTGGATTCACGTTTCTCTATAGTTGATTCCAGGCTTTCAATTTCACCTTGCATTTCATTAACAGTATTCAAAAGTTGAACTTTGGTAACCTCATCAAGCTTTCCCATCAATCAGAGGGAGGAGTGGGCAGTCTCCTCCTCTGCTTCATCTTCGCTATCCATATCCCATGTTATTGCTAAAGATTTTTCTTTCTTCTCCGCAGTGTTGTTCTTTGCTTGTGAGCAATTCTTCAAAAAGTGTCCATGCTTTCTGCATTTAAAACATTGAACTTCATCAGTAGTAGTCTACTTAGAAGAATGTTTAGCAGAATTAAATTTGTTAGAGCGATTAAACCTTTTTTCCATTTCAACTCTTCCTTGGTTGGTCTTGATGTATCTTCTGAAACCTCTGACCATCAGCGCTTGCTCCTCATCAAGATCATCGTCGTCATCTTTCTTAGCTTGAAGAGCTAGTGGTTTGAGAGCCTTGGTCTCTGGTTTCTCTCTTGCTTCGATACTCTGCAGTTCAAGCTCATGGGACATTAAGTTTCCAATCAAGTCTTCCACTCTCATCTTTGATAGATCCTTGGCTTCCCGAATGGTTGTGACTTTGGGACGGAAGGAGCTTAGCAACGCCATCAATATCTTCCTAATTTCCTCCAGGCTTGAGTATGTCTTTCGAAGAGAGCTAGACTTGTAGACGATGACCACAAACATCTCCTTGATGAACTCTGATGGAAGCATGTGAAAGCTTTCATATTCAGTGCTGAGCAAAGCAAGTCTAGACTCCTTCACCTGTGACGTTCGCTCATGCGTCACCTCCAGCGTATGCCATATTTCCTGTGCAGTTAAACATTATGAGATACAATTAAATTCAGCTTTATCCAAAGAGCAAATAAGTGCATTCATAGCTTTACCATTCAATGAATAAAGTCTCCAATCAGCATCATCCCATTTATCTTCACGTTTAAGAATTTCAGTGTCTTGGATTTTAATTATATGTAGTTTACATCCTTTTTCAACAATTTTCCACATATTATGATCAACAGACACTAAATATATTTTCATTCTAGATTTCCAATAAGCATAGTCTACACCATTAAACATAGGGGGTCGGGCAATAGATTGTCCTTCAGTAAATGCTGAATCAGAGATATTCATGGTTAATCTAGCCTTGATCCTTTAACCTGCTCTGATACCACTTGTTGGATCTAGATATAAGCCTTGAGGGGGGTGAATAGGCTAATAAAAATTCTCGTGAACACACAAGCAATCGCAGGCAATTATAATCAGTTATAAAGCAATCACATAGTGCACAACAGATTTACCCTGGTTCGGTCGCCCCAACGACCTACTCCTGCACCAAAAGAAAATACTATATTAATAATGTCACTGGTACAATCGAAGCTAGAGCACCTACTCTACACTCACCAGGTTCCCGTACCACACTCCCAAAGTGCTAAATACTAATAATCCTAGTAAAAGCTCTCTCTTGACAAGCACCAACTTGTCAAGACTCTCTTGTCTAGCCCCAACTAGACAAGACCCCAAAAGAATGAATAAAGTAACCTACAAAGATCAACACACCAATACACGAATATAAATAAGTATGGAGTTCAAAAAATCTCAGTTCATGTAAATGTTATTGTCTCTGTCATTCAGCACAGGTCAGAGCTAGTCTGACAAGATTTAGTCTCCAATCTGAAGTCGTGGCACCCCCAAGATGTTGTCTCTATCGTTCAAGGGAGGGAGACTCTCCCTCAATGTCAGAAGGAACAAGGTCAAGTTCATCCTTAAGAAGTCAATGAGGAACTTCACGGAAGTCAACCGTACAGACCAAGTAGATCTCCTTGAAGAAGCAATCAAGGAAACCAGCTTAGAGGAGCTATTTCTTAGCGGTAATATGGAGCCCCCTATTAGGAGAGAAGCCAGGCTGAAAGAAGTAATGACGAAAGAGGAGTAAGAGCATGCCTCCAAGGGAAAGCTCAAAAAGAAGTCGTCACGATCACACCTACTAGATCCAAAGGAATCAAGGAATCAAGGAGAGAGCCATCCGGAGCTGAATGTGCAGAGCAAGCATGGAGACGAGCACACCCGGGACTAATCCGCCCTTAACCCACCATTACGACATCAATTCAAGGAGTCGAGCTCAAGACTTAAAACGAACGCTTCTTGGAAGGCAACCCAAATGTTCTTAATTAATCTTTTACATTTAGATTTTGATCTTGGTTTTAACCTTGATTAGCTAAGAATTCTATTTTGAATAAGCCCTAAAAACCCAGAAAATTGACTAAGTATTGTGATTGTAGGAGGAAGAAGAAGAACTTGGGGATGATGCAACCACACGGCCGCGTCGTCCCAACCCACACGGCCATGCGAGGGATAGGAGAAGAAAAATTCGACGTGCACGCATGGGGATTGCACTAACGACCATGTTGAGGGAGGATAACCCTTAGTTTAAGCTTTTAATTTCCACACGGTTGTGTTGTCAAGTCGATGTGGCCGTGTATCTTTCTGTAAATTCAAGCCCAAAATTCACTTCCTGCAGAGCTTTCGCAACTGCATCGTTTCAATCCATGCAGCCACGTTAATCCTCCTCCTTAACCTAATTTTCGCAACCGTGTCGTTTCATACGACGCGACTACATCGATCCCCATTTTTGGACCAATCGACGTAGCCGTTTTAATCCAAATGACACAGCCCACGAATATCGTTGTTTCCCAAGGCCAAAAACCTCAATGGCTGTAGAGCTTTCGTGGATGCGTCATTTCAGACGATGCAACTACGTCGACCCATTCCTCTGATCTTGTTGACGCGGCCATTTTGTTTCATTCGACGCGGCCCGTGTCACCGGCTACATATACTCCCAGCCACCAAACAACCCGACTCGAGCTCTTTTTCCTCGAAATGTTTCGTATCCTCTTCTTCCTCTCTGACTCAATCTCCCTCCAAAACACTCCCAAACCCTCTCCAACTCTCCCAATCACCCACCAACCCCTTTCTCCTCCATCAATCCCCTTATCCACTCACATCTCCAACTGATTGAAGCTGGCCCTAGTGGCTCGTTTAGGGTTTTGCGGCCAAAAATTCATGCGGGTGGCACGACTGTAGTTCCTAGCACTAGCACGGCTTAGGGGAGTCCACAATTGGCAGTTGTGAGACCTGTTTCAGCTAGGAGCTTCGACTTGTGTAACTTCGCTCCACAACTCGTTAATTTTCCAACTTTTTCACTGAAATCGCTAAAAATTTGTGTGAGTCTACACGCATATATCCCTTCATTCATTTTCATAACTCACTCTTCACACAATGCCTCTAAGAGAGAGCAAGAAGAATGCTACCACCACTGGCCCCAACCAAGGCAAGGGCAAACGTCGTAAGACGAAGGCTTTTCATGCCGAAATTGCCCGAGCCCGAGCCATTTCTGAAAGGGGAGGTGCACCTCTTCCTGCCCCTCAAATTGACACTCTAGGAATTAACTTCATGAGTGAGGACGAGCACACCAAATTCCTATCACCTAGCTCTAGACCTATCATGCCTACCAAATTCCCGAGCGTCATTGCTCTCTCTGCACTAGGTCTCCTAGATGTGGTCAGCACCCTCCTCTGAAACATCGGGTGGAAGGAATTCCTAGAGTGTGAGGCTAGGACCTATAGGAGGCTCACTTTGGAGTTCCTTTCCATCATCAGATCGCATCCTTCGGGCTTTTCTTTCTACATCATGAGCAAGGAGTACAGTTTGTCCAAAGACTCACTGAACCTACTCTTTAAGTGGCCTAGAGCTATAGAACCAGAGGCATGCCACTACAACTACCCATATCCCCCTAAGTATGATGCAAATGATTTCTGGTTTTGAATCACCAAGCTTCGACCCTTCCCCAAGACACGGGCGAAGGTGTCCAGCATCATACACCATGGCCTCTGCATTGTCCATCGCATTATTGTGAACTCACTATTTTGTCGATATGAGACGAGCCAGGTCTCTCAGGATGAGTTATTTTATTGTGGTGTGCAACACATGGTCGTGTCCTCCATGAGAGCAATGCTCATGTTCCTTATTGGATCCTCCACATCGGATCATGGCTTCAGCTTAGATTCCTCCATACCTTGGCTAGCCCCAGATCGAGTATTTGTTGTGGGGGCTTCATCACGATCATTGCCATGCTCCCCCTGTCTCCTATAAGATCCCGACTCTTTGACTCCAGTTACTGGCCCCACATCCCTTGATCTATCGGTGCTCACCAACATGCACATGATTAGAGCATTTGACCGAGAGAGATATTTTTGGCTCTATGGCCCTGTTTCCACTCCCTACACTAGGCTCCCCAATCCTGGACTCTTTTGGCCTCGCACCACTATGAGGTGGCTCTTCTCACCAGACTCTGACCTAGCTTAGGAGTTCAGGCACCCCTTCCACATCCTGACCCTCCCCAGGAAAAGCCCCACAATATCCAGGACCCTGCTAATCCCTCTACTTCCACATCTGCTGGCCTGGTAGTCAGGCCCATCCTCCGCCAGTTTCAGAGGAGATCCCGACACCAGGTCGAGGGTACTAGCAGTACTCCTCCTCCCCCACTTTCACTTCTTGAGCAGTTGGCTCGCTTGGAGGAGGGGATTAGGCAATTTAGATCGTCCATTGTCACCACCCTCACCGAGCTCAAAGACACTATCTTTGAATTCGGGAAGTCATTAGACCAGCTCACCACTGTTTGTTGTGACCATGCAGTTACAGTTTGATCATGTTTATCAGTACCACCAAGGTCAGGGACACTATCCTGCTGCTATACCACATCTCCTGCATATTCCTATCCTACCTCATCTGTCACGCCCCGTTCTCCAAGATACCCGATAAGTACGAATCCGTATTAGGTATTCCTGAAACTACAAGTGTGAAAAAAAGACGAGGAGAAAGAAGAGAAGTACTGCATGGAACAGAAAAATTCTGCAGGCCACTGCGCACGTGCTGGAAAGTACTAACGATGCTCCAAACTCAACACAACAACACTGAGAAACACACTGTAGAAGGAACAAACTCATTCATTTTATTACATCATTACAAGGAGTACATCATACATAATCTTCACACGACACACCACAACACACACACATACACACACACATACACACCAATATTGCATAACGTGGCATACCTACTTATGTATATCTATACACACCATTTAGTAAGCCAATATATTTCACACACTACTTATGATCCATATCCAAATGTGTGTGTGTGTGTGTGTGTATATATATATATATATATATATATATATATATATATATATATATATATATATCTCTCTCTCTCTCTCTCTCTCTCTCTCTCTCTCTCTCTCTCTCTCTCTCTCTCTCTCTCTCTCTCTTACTATATCAATTCACACAACCACATTTGTAGTATGTATAGACTTATAATTATTGTATATACCATCATACATTCTTATACATCCAAGTATACCTCCACCTAGACATACGAGCAAACATACATATACCAACACATATATCATGAAATTATACACCAATATTTATACACAGAGATACTTCATATATATAAACATTCATTAGATATCCATATACAAATATTTCTCCTTACATCCCTTAAATATATAATTCAGTATCTATACATACAACTCTACATAAAATCATATAGCCATACATATACACTCAAATATGATAAAACATATATTAGCACATATTTATATATAACACACAATACTTCATTACAAAGATAGTATGCCTTACACTTAGATTTACACATCATATATTATTTACTCCTTACTTCATATAAACAACATTTCTATACATACACCTCATAGTTTGCCATATACGAACACTTACACTATGAATTATAAGGATACACACAAGTAGTCATACAAGTATCTATAATATAGCTTACACACAAATATAGCTATAGATACATGCCTATAGGAATACAAGCCAATATACCTTCAATACTTATATATCTATGCAAACACATAACCACCCACGTAAATATGTATGTATACCAATGACTACCCATGCTTACCCTCAGGAATCTATGTACCTTGGGTTTCCTAATACCAGGGCCTTATCCTAAGGCTGATCACATATCCACCTTGGGACATAACTACCCCTATGGAGCATTACCCGTACTATCCTAACGCACGTGCAGTGCAGAGACCTGCATGGGCCACCAAATGTACAGAGCTTCCGAGGGTAGACCTGCATGGCCCTGGTATTAGGAGACCCAAGGTACAGAGATTCCTGAGGGTAAGTATGGGTAGTCGTTTGTATACATACATATTTGTGTGGGTGGTTATGTGTTTGCATCGATATATAAGTATTGAAGGTATATTGGCTTGTATTCCTATAGGCATGTATCTATAACTATATCTGTATGTAAGCTACATTATAGATACTTGTATGACTACTTGTTTGTATCCTTATAATTCATAATGTAAGTGTTTGTATATGGATGAACTATGAGGTGTATGTATAGAAATGTTGTTTATATGAATTAAGGAGTAGATAATATATGATGTGTAAATCTAAGTGTAAGGCATACTATTTGTGTAATGAAGTACTATGTGTCGTATATAAATATGTGCTAATATATGTTTTATCTACATTTGAGTGTATATGGATGACTATATGATTTTATGTAGAGTTGTAGGCATAGATACTGAATTATATATTTAAGGGATGTAAGGAGATATATTTGTATATGTATATCTAATGGATGTTTATATATATGAAGTATTTGTGTGTATAAATATTGGTGTATAAATTTATGATATATGTGTTAGTATAAGTATGTTTGCTCGTACGTCTAGGTGGAGGTATACTTGGATGTATAAGAAGGTATGATGGTATACATAGAGTAATTATATGTCTATACATACTATAAATGTGGTTGTGTGAATTGATATAGTAATATATATATATATATATATATATATATATATATATATATATATATATATGTATGTATGTATGTATGTATGTATGTATGTGTGTGTGTATATATATATATATATGTATATATATGAAAATTGAGTGTTTTTCGGAAAGGTTCCTGGGGCGATTCCGGCGATAGGGTATCAGGTGATAACAACCAAGGATCTCAGGCTGCTGCTGGAGGTGATAAAAACAAAGGATCTACTGGAACCCCAGACGACGCTGGAGGTTGGCATCTAGTACGTCGTAGGCATGACGGCAGGAGGGAGGGCCAGCCTAGAGGGCAACCCAATTTCAGGCATTGGGATCGTCAGGTGACACGCAACGGGCTCAACAGAATTAGGATCGTCTCTGATCCTAGGAGATCGGCTGCTAATCTCTCTCAAGTAATAGCGGGGCCCCTAATGGCGAGTGCTCCGGGTGGCGCGGCTAAGGTGTTTGACAAAATGCCTCATAGACCTACTGCATCAATTTTGATTAATCCAGACGCTGCAAAGATCACTTGGTCTGACATATGTGCCAATAGGCGAACATATGGAGAATCGGTAGGCATGACCTTGGTGCCTCCGAAAATCTGTGATAATGGTAGACGCGTTGTGAGGGTCACAAATTCTCTACTTCAGAAGGGCGGAGAAAAATGGCAACATACTCTAGTAGGTTACGTGTTGGAAGATGTTCCATATTTTGGGCAGATTCAAGCTTGGGTGGAGCGGCTGTGGAAGCCAAAGAAAAGGGTCCAAATATATAGCAAGGAGAATGGATTTTTTTATTTCAGATTTGAAGATAAGGAGGATTGCGAGAAAATACTACATGGGGGTCACTGGCTCTTTGATGGACGCCTGGTTGTTCTCAAGCTATGGAGCCCAATGATACGGCATGATCGAGACATTCTCACATCCGTCCCAGTGTGGGTGCAATTGCATGGAGTGCCGCTTAATATGTGGAACATCCCAGTTCTGAACATCCTAGCTTCTGTCATTGGAACACCATTGTGCTTGGATCGAGCAACTGCCAAACTGGAGCGTATTACCTATGCAAGATGCTTAGTAGAGGTGGCTTCCAAGACACCGTTATCTAAAGTAGTGGATGTGGAACTTGATGATGGATCTACAATTACCATTGATGTCAAATTCGAAGGAGAGCCTCCACGATGTAACCATTGTGTATGTTTTGGACATTCTGATGAGCAATGCCCGATGCAAAACATCCAAAAAGTAGCGACTCAACTAAAGGGTAAAGAGATCCTGATTGACCCAGGGAATATTGGGGGTAATGTTGAACCTGGGCAGTGCTCTAATGCATTCCAGGATGAACTGGGACTTTCAATTTCTGGTGATGAAGGGCAGACTCAGCATACCGAAGGAAACATGGTGACTGCAATTTCAACTCCAGCAGTATCAGCTACCACAAGGATGCGCAAGTTGGGTCACTTCCTGAGAATCCTTTATATCTTAAAGCCAAGAACTATGGTCAGCTTTGTTGGAGAAATAATAGCTGGGGCAACGGCCACTGCTGCATTGCCCATGGAGGTACTAGTATCTGAAGGACCCAACGGACCATGTGACACCATAAATTCCCAGAAAATTGCTTGCCAATCTCCTTCAGCACTATCTAATGGGGTTGTTATACCTATTATTCGACCTGTAGAAGAGCCAATTACCCTAGAAGCTCAACATTCAGAATCAGCTTGTCGTAATGAGGATGATAACAGGCTAGAAGATATGCAGGAAGAGGAATTGATGACATCCAATGCTGATGTTGGAAATGGCCAGGAATTACAAGACACACAAGCAGGAAATTAAGAATGGCTGGAGGAACCAACTTATGAGAACCCTGAATGGATTATTGAGCGTAGCAATCTACTTGCAGAAAGGGCATCAGCTAAGACGAAGCGTAGTGGTCCAATCTTAGCACCAATTCAGGCAACTAGGAAGAGCAGCAGACTGAAGGAAGGGAGCCAACTGTGACAGTCTACCCCAATTAATCAATGACTATTTTAATATAGAATGTAAGAGGACTAAACAATATTGTGAGACGGCGGGATCTCAGGGATAGAATTAAGAAGCTGAAGCCTTCGGCAATTGTCCTCTTGGAGACTAAACTAAAACCAGAGATGATCGGTAGTAGGTCTTGTTTTCATAAGAACTGGACAACGTTTGATAATTTCAGCTTGCACAAAGGGGGGTGTATTCTCATGGGTTTTGATCCACTAATTTGGCATGTAAGCCCTCTGTCAGCTTCTAAACAACATGTTACAGTTCGGGCACGAAATGCTGGGGGATTTGAATTCGCATTAACTGGCATCTATGGGTGTAATACAATCTTAGAAAGGAAGGATTTATGGGATCAGCTAGAGGGAGATGCCCTGAAAATAAACAATGATGCATGGTTGGTAGGTGGGGATTTTAATTGTGTATTATATGCGAAAGAAAAGATAGGTGGGCGCAAATTGGATACTCGCATGTTAAATGACTTCAACCGGTGTATCACTATTTGCCGCCTGCAAGAGATCAAGAGCTGCGGACAACATTTAAGTTGGAGTAATAATAGGTTGGGCAAGGACCGCATTGCAGCAAAACTGGATCGTGTGCTGTGCAACGAAGCGTGGGCTGACAAGCTCTCAGATTCTTTCGTCACTTACTTAGTGCCGCATACGAGTGATCATTCTTTGATGATTGTTAATCTCCATCCCCATGTACTATCTGACCATAAGCCTTTCAAATTCTTCAACCATTGGGTTCGCTTGTCAGGTTATCAAGAAGTACTCCAAGCATCCTGGAAACATTATAGCTATGGGACCCCAATGTTCCGGCTAGCAAATAAATTGCGTGAGCTCAAATCTGGGCTTCGGGCATGGGCTAGTGCACACCTCCCTGGAAATTCGATTGCGATCTGCCGAAGTCAGCTTGAGGATGTTAGAAAGCAGAAAGTTATTCATTGTGACTTGGATTTGCAAAAGAAGGAGAATAAATTAACAAATGAGCTTACTGAACTACTGGGATTAGAAGAGGAGATGTACAAGCAGAAAAGTAGACAAGATTGGCGTAATCTGGGAGATAAGAATACTAAATTCTTCTATAGTTCTATGAGAGCAAGACAGTGTCATAATAATTTGTCGCATTTAGTGGATGAAAATGGTATTCAAAGTAAATCTTACGAGGAACTAAAATCAGATGCGGCCAAGTACTATGAAGATCTCTACAATCAATCTGATTATTGGTGTGTGTTTCCTAATCTAGTGCCAAAACGAAAAGTGAAACATGAAGCAGCCAGGTGGCTGGAAAGACATGTATCGGCTGAGGAGGTCAAAGAGGCCGTGTTCCAACTCAACCCTACAAAAGCACCGGGTCCAGATGACTTCAATGGGTACTTCTATCAATACAATTGGAATTTTATTGCTACTGATGTTGTAGGTGCAGTCCAATCTTTTTTTAGGTCAGGATGCCTACTCCGTCAATTCAATCATACATTCTTAACTTTGGTCCCTAAAAGCGCAAATGCAAGCAACCTTGGTGATTACAGGCTTATTGCCTGTTGCAACTTTATCTACAAAATTATTAGTAAAATCATATGCAACAGGCTAAAAAGAATTATTCAAGACCTAATTTCCCCCAATCAGGTGGCATTTCTTCAAGGAAGGTTACTATCTGATAGCATCTTGCTGGCACATGAACAGATAAGAGATTTCAGCAATCTAATGGGCTCCAGGGCTTGCCTGAAACTTGACCTCAGAAAGGCTTTTGACAGTGTGAACAGAGAGTTCGTCTATTTTATATTGCACCAAATGGGCTTTTGGTATACTTTCATTAGCTGGATCAAGGAGTGTATTTCAACGACATCGTACTCGGTGATGGTAAATGGTTCCCCAGTGGGGTTTTTTTGAAGGCAACAGAGGGCTAAGACATGGAGATCCTTTATCGCCATATTTGTTTGTCATAGTCATGGAGGCATTCTCTCTCCTTCTGGAGAAGGCACTTACCAAAGGAAGCATCCAACCTACGCGGCGGACGGGAGCTATATCACACCTACTATTTGCAGATGATTTACTGGTGTTCTGTAGAGCTAATTACAAAACATTCCAGGGACTTGTAAACATGCTAGAGGAATTTAAATGCCACACAGGGCTTGATATGAATTGGGGCAAGAGCACAGCTATGTTCAGCAAAGGGACTAATAGGCCAGGAGGCCTTGCTGAATATTTAGGTGCAAAGCATGCGAACACCATCACCACTTATCTGGGTCTTCCTTTGTCCTCTAAATATCCAAAAAGTTGCATGTATAGTCGCCTCATTGACAAGTGCAGGGAGCGTATGAGTGGATGGACTTCTAATAAGTTATCCATTTCTGGTCAGATTGAGTTGGTAAGATCTGTTATTTACTGAATGGTTGCTTTTTGGTCCCGAGTCTACAGAATTCCTGCAACAGTTTTGCGTACTTTGACATCATTGTGCAGAAAGTTCATTTGGGGTAATACAAATACTTGGGCTTGGTCCGACGCTTGCAAACCAAAGAATGAGGGAGGAATTGGATTGAGGCAGTTAAAGGACCTGAACATCACATCTGGCATAAAGCTAACATTGAGATTGCTGAGATCCAGAAGTCCGTGGGCTGAATACATGCACAAAAAGTATAAAGATATAAATGCATTCTACGAAGTGAAGGGTTCGGCACTCCATTCTGGAACATGGAAGTTTTTGCTAAAATGCAGGGAACAATCGAGGAAGCTAATTGTGAGGAAAGTTGGAGATGGAAATGACACGCTATTTTGGCACGACAATTGGCTTCCCTGTGGCCCTCTCAACAATCTATTTCATGTATCTGACTGTGATAGTAAGAAGAGAGTTAGTGAATATTGGTGGGATGCATGGACTAATGATGCGGCCATACAAGATATAACACCTATGCTACAGCAGGTAAAACTAACTACAGGGGCGGATACCTGGGAATGGAAAATTGGCCCAATATTTAAGTACAAGGATGTGTGGGAAAATGTTCGTACAAAATCGGCTCCTTTTCGGTTCTTCAAGTTAATCTGGTTTAGCAAGCATGTACCAAAAATGGATATGACACTTCTCCGAGCATTCAAAGGCAAGCTACTTACAAAAGACAGGCTTGTAGAATGGGGAATGCAATCAACGGCTCACTGTGAGCTTTGTGAGGGCCGTAACCTGGAGACAACAGAGCACATCTATTTTAGATGCCCTTACTCTAATTATATATTAACTCGGTCTTTGCTGAAGCTGGGTATCATTGGACCGGCAGTAAATACCTTGCATGAAGTGGGTGAGCTTGCTACGGAAAAGTTTATGAACAAGGGAACTCTAAGCCGTATCGTCAAGATGGTCCTAGCGGCAATGGTGTGGCATTTGTGGAAAGAGCGCAACAGGCGAGTGTTCGAAGGTACGGGGAAGCCAAAAACAACTCTTTTTGACGAGATTGCAGCGGACGTCCGAATTGCTCTTCGAGATGAAGAAGGAGACGAGGTGGAGGCGGCTGAGGCCTTAGCAAACTGGGACATACTCGAACATGGTTAAATGGTGTATAGGTTCAGGATTGATATCATTCGGGAATCTGAGGGATTTTTTTGTGTAATCATTTGTGGTTGGTGCATAAAAGTTGGAATTGATAGTAGAGAGTGACGACGCCTGTGTCCTATCCTCTCTCTATTAATACCAGCTTATATGACCTCCACACTGTAACTTATGTACATTCGTTAATCTACTCTTAACTTATCTTCCAATATATATATATAGCTACATTTGGATATGGATCATAAGTAGTGTGTGAAATATATTGGCTTACTAAATGGTGTGTATAGATATACATAAGTAGGTATGCCATGTTATGCAATATTGGTGTGTATTTATGTGTCTGTGTGTATCAGGTGAAGATTATGTGTGATGTACTCCTTGTAATGATGTAATAAAATGAATGAGTTTGTTCCTTCTACAGTGTGTTTCTCTGTGTTGTTGTGTTGAGTTTAGAGCATCGTCAGTTCTTTCCAGCACGTGCACAGTGCAATGTAAAATGTTTCTGTTCCGTGCAGTATTTCTCTTCTCTCTTCTCGTCTTTCTTCTCACACAGGTAGTTTCAGGAATACCTGATACGGATTCGTACTTATCGGGTATCCTGGAGAACAGGGCATGACATCATCCATCTAAGCCCCCTCAGACTTCTAAGACTCCATTGGTTACATCCATTCCCACCCCTCATGTAGATGTCGCCACCTCCTCATTGCACATTTTCATCCCATCCCAACCATCTCAGGTGCCCGAGGACACCACTGTTATCACACATTGCATCATCAATACCCCAACACCATCTCCACAACCTAACCCTGAGGCCGTGCACATTCTTACCCCACCACAATCACCATGTCCTGACCCATGGATCCACACACTTCTCCACCACATTCCACGACGGCCGTTTACATTCCTCTCTCAGGAGAACAGTCTTCTCCCACCCAATCCACACACATTCCATCCCCTACATGCACTTCCAAACCTCCTCGCACATCTGCACCACCTGAGGACACCATCATCATCGTCTCCTCGTCCCCAGAGGACGAGTGGTCATGGCCATCTCCATCTTCACCTCCACTGCTAAAGTCTGAGTCGATTCATTACACCCCATCCTCGCCCCCAATCCGACACGACAGCTGATCCTCCAGCAGATCCAGCTGATCCATGCACTCCACCCACCCAGCCACCACCTGACGGTGGCTCAGCATGACTGCACATCTCCTTCCACTCCCTCACCATTTAGCCCAGGTATCGCACACTTGCATTACTTGGGCATGATTCTGTATAGCTTTGGGGAGATGCACCTGAATCTCCTTCCCTTCATTTTATTTATCATCACTTTGATTTTATGTGGTTTCTTTACGTTGACGACAACACTTGGTTTAGCTTAGGGGAGGAGCTCTTTCGTGCTAACTTTCTATTTTCCTTCTCAATTTTCCATTTTCATCATTATTTTCGTTTTCATTTCCTTTTTTCTTTCCTATTTCTTTCATTTTTCTTTCATTTTCATATGCATCACGTTTATATGCAATCAAAAACCAAAAAAATCAAAAAAAATCAAAAAAATCCAAAAATATCTGCATTCGTATCATGCATCTTGCATCCTCATGCATACATGTGTATTTATTTGCATTCGCCTCGAGAATTTTTCAAAAACGATTTTTTTCGTATGCGTAAAATCTCGAATTGAAATCCATTTTTCCGAACTTTTATACTTGACTTCTGTGATGTCGATTCGGATATGTGAATAGTACATAACCCAAGCTTAAATCCCATATAATACCCTAGCTTTGGCCGTCCTCACAGTACCTAAGATAGGAGTACTTGAAACCGACCTAGATTGATACCTAGGAACCCACTCTATGCATGGACCGTAGAGCCAAAAGTTGTGTATAATGGTAAATAATCCCTCGAGACTTGGATATCGATACATCACCTAGTACTGAGGATTGAATCTGCCTAGTATACCCCATTCTTTTCAAAAAAGAGAGAGAGAAATTTGTTAATAGAAAAAAATTATATGCACTGTTCCCCTAGCGAAGCTGAGTAACCGGATCTCCACGATAGTGACCATCGGGGTCTCGCATCAAAAAGGTCTAGCTTGGGGGCATGCATATGAATAAGGATTTCACATGAGTTGAGTTAGTATGTCCGAGTGGTCCTTCTTGGCCCGGTGCCCCAAGGTCGTCTGATCTGTGAGTCACAGACCCAGCAATCCTTACACAACCCAATTGTGAATCCCAAAAAAGAGAAAAAAAATGGAAAAGAAAAATTTTGTACATAGAAAAATTTGTATATACGTGTGTATATATATATACGAAAGCATGAATAGAACTTGGCGATTTCTTGAATCAAGGAATAGTGTTGTGTCGTGAGCGCCACTTTCTCGATCAATCAATATCACATTATCCTATACTTATCCCCTCTTCGACCACTGTATAGCTTAGGTTTCTATTCCTTCAATCTAAGGACATGTTAAAGGAAATGTCTTAGGATGTGACTATGGCCATTATCTAGTGTATTACTTGGCGACTTGAGTAGGGATGACGTCCTAGGAACATATTCTCGTCGACGGAAAGATTTCGAAGCATTCGAGTTTCTCGAATTCGAATTTTCAGTTTGCCCACGTATATAATCTCGACTTTTGAAACTTCTCAAAGTTTCATTGCATCATTCACGTGTTGATTGCATTCCTCCAATCTACGCTCTCTCTTTTCTTCCTTGGGGACAAGGAAGAGTTTAGCTTGGAGGATTTTGATGAGTGTTTATTGTATATAGTGGTTTCCTCTTTTTCATGCAAGTTTCATATTGTTTTCTTCGCCATTCCTCCCAGTTTTCTCCGTTTTTTCTTCTCTTTGCTTTTATGGTCCATCCAGTGCTTTGCTGGAGATATGTGCTGATTAGGGACCATACTGGACGAATTTAATGCAAAGAGGCAAAAGATACGAAGCCGGGGGATCAAAATATACAATAGGAGAGAAGTTTGTGAAGGATTTCGACCCACGCGACCACGTCATTTATATCCACACGGCCGTGCCAACATGCTTTGGAACTAAGATCCACGTGGCCATGTGATTCTGATACAAACAGCTGCGTCTCAAAGCCTCACATCCCATTTCCACGTGGTCGCATCACTATGTCCAAACGGTCGTGCCGCTAAGGAGAAAGATTGTAGACTAGCAAACAACTTTGGCCCACGCAACATAATATGACGCGGCCGTGATATTCTGTAGACTGAAGCCAAACGACGCGGCCATTCTGATATCAACGCGGTCGCAAAGCTGGACTCAATGCGGCCGCGTCCTTAGTGATGCGATCGCATCGCTGAAGCCCCTGCGCCCCAACTTTACACAAGGGAGCGACGCAACCACGTCATTTTCGACGCGATCGCGTCGAATTGAGTTTCTGATGCCAGCTGGGCATGATATGGGAGCAGTTGGGGGTTGTTTTGGTCTTTTTGAGCAATGTATAAAAGCCATCTTCTTCCTCCTGGGAACGGATCTTCCATTCTCTGCTATTTTAGCTAATTTTAGGGTTTAGAAAAGTTTTTATGGATTCTAAACTCTATTATCTTGCATTCTTAGTTGTTTTTACTAGCTTCTCTTGTAATAGACTAGTTTTATTGAATAGAAATCTTATCTTTTGCTACTGCTTTTGTTTTTTTATCATATATTGCTTACCCATTCTGAATCGATGACTTCTATTGCTTACCAAATGCTTAAAATCTTTTCTATCATAATGGGTAGCGAGTAGTTTTCATCTAAGGCAATGGGTTGAACCCCATTGGATTAGGGCTATGGGTTGGTTGACTTGATTAACTTAATTGTTGGTCTAACTGAGATTAGGGATACATTAGAATGATTATTATCGTCGTAGATTCGACCCCCTCTTCAGGACAATTGGATTGGCTACCGACGAGAGTCGGGACCAATCCGGGGATCCGATCTCCATGATGATCCATGCTATCAGTGTGGCCGACGAGAGTCGAGCGCCGATCAGAGACCTCATAGTGTAGGTCTAATCTCCAAATGCCACTATGGTTGGGAGGAAGATTGGGGATGTTCGTCGAGCATAATGCACCCGACGTACACCGATGCATCGATGAGAGTTGACATCGGTATAGGTTGGATAGGCCTATCATTGCATCGCAAGAGCGGGGGGAGGAGACGACGTAAGAGAATGGCCTATCATGCACCACGAGAGTGGGGGATATGGGAATGCTCTTAGGTCACACGACCTCTCTCGAGTCCTAATGAGTCCAACAACTAGTTAATTACTAGTCCAACCATAACCTTAGTCAAATGGCAATGATTCCCCACGCCTTAGAGCTTTTATCACATGATTCACCCTCTGTCCTATTTCACCAACCAATCACTGTTACAATTGCATAGCTTTCAAACAAAGACCCATAAACCGATATTCATTGACTGCATCCCTGTGTTCGACCTGTTAGCGCTACACAAGACCCGTGTGCTTGCGGTAATTTATTATTAGCTTCACGTGAGCGAACATGTATCTTATTGCATCTCATTATCACAGCACTTCATTATGCATCCATATAAAAGAAAAGCAACCAACCCCCCCCCCACCACGTTCTAGGGCTACACGTCCCCGTAGGATGGATACACAACCATCTTCTACTGTCACGCCCCGCTTCCCATTATACTTGGGAGCGAGGACGCGAGCGGGCCCGCTTGGGTTGGAGCGGTGAAGCCCCAACCCAATAAGCGTCTGTAGTGATACACCATTTAATAATACAGGTTCTTGCTTACGATCTCAGAACAATACAGAACATCATCATTATACTTGACATCCAGATTATATGTACACAAGGAATTAAGAGGCCTATCATGGCCATTACAACAGTTACAAGAAATTAAAATACACCTGAAAGAAAATACAACAACAATTAAAAATTTCAGCAAGCTGCGCAGTGTCCGCCGTCTTCAGTAGTGGATCTCGTGCTCTTGGTTCTCTTGGTCCTCCTGCTCAATCTCCAAATGAACTCTTCGGTGAACTCTGCTCAAAACCTAACGTATATTTCACAAACAAGGAAATATACGTCAGCGAGGGTCGCTCGGCAAGATTTAAAAAAACATTAGTAGGAAAAGACCCTCGGCAAGATTATAATATGGTTTACAAAACAAATGGTACATAGCAGCATATGGAAACATGTGAGCATAACATCTGTAGTGTGTAGAGCAGGGGGCATGGGTGGCATAGGGTGCAAAGTAGCAACGCAACAAGGTGTAGTGTGTAAAGTAAACTGGCATGGCAAATGTCACTACTACAAAAAAACGCTTGCATAGCGCTTTTTTTTTACACTTGGATAGCGCTTTTAAGCGCTATCCAAGCTACCGCTATGGTAGCTTCGATAGCGCTTTTATAAGCGCTATCGTAGTGGTTTACTAAGATAGCGCTTATAAAAGCGCTATCCAAGCTACCGCTATGGTAGCTTGGATAGCGCTTTTTAAGCGCTATCTAAGTGGTTTACTAAGATAGCGCTTATAAAAGCGCTATCTAAGTGGTTTACTAAGATTGCGCTTTACTACCTTAGCGCTTTTGGAAGCGCTATTCAAGATTACTCACAGAAATTTTGATTTATAACCTATTAGCCACGGACTGGCCGTAGCTAATATGCATTAGCCACAGCCAGTCCGTGGCTAATACCCATTAGCAACGGGCAGTCCGTGGCTAATGTTCGATTTTTTTTAAAAAAATAAAAAATAAAACAAATTTCGTCGTGTAGACCCTGTTGTTCCCTTGAAAACGAAAACAAAGAGATTGGAGTGCCATGCACATTGAAAAATAAACAAAGATCTCATACATTGCAGCCAACAGACGAGCAACTCAAACAAGTACTGAAAGTACATTTCCCTGTAATTCTGAAGGTCATAGCAATACAATAGCTTATATGGCATCAATAGACATGGTGCACTCTTACACTCGAACACAACAAACTTGGATATTCTGGATCAACGTTTTTCATGTTTGTCAAGAAATCATTAATCCATAATTGATTACCTCTCTGGTCGGATTAAGCTTGAAGTTCTGCACTCTGAGCCGTAGCTTCAAGTGCAGATACTTTGACCGTCTTGAGTCTTTAAGCCTTCAGGGAGTCAATTTTACTGATGCAATGCTAACGAAATTGCTAGCTAACTGCAGGCTACTCCAGTCTTTGGAGTTCAGAGAGTGTACTGCCTTGAGGCGGATCCGAGTCACCTGTCCTTATTCTGTGCTCAAGAAGCTGACTGTTGTGCATTGCCATAGCGTCAGAGAAATTCGAATTGGCGCTCCATTGCTCGAAACGTTCCATTTCTTCGGGAAGTTACTGGGCAATTTCTCAATTGGACCCGTTCCTTCTCTCTTGGATGTTATTGTTATGTCGACTGAAAGGGACTTTGGGGAATGCCCCAACAACTGGGGATACCTGTTGGTAGGACTTGATCAAGTACAGGTGCTGACACTCTACAATTCGAGTCTTCACGTAAGAACATGCCTATTAGCCATCTGCATCAATAGAGAGCATGATCAAAACTTTTTACTAACTCGTGATTTGTAAATTTTTAAGCATATATTTCAATCAGGCAATGTTGTGGGCACCAACTTGAACAATCTTCAGGAGTTGCAGCTGCGTATCCAGAAGATGGACAATGCTGATCTCCTCAATATATAAAATTTCTTTACGCACATAAATCTGCCATAACTTGAGACGCTGTTCATAGAGGTATCACAATCATCTCTTTCAATTTCTTATTGCATCACCTTTACCTGCTGATACTTACTACTTTCTTTAAAATTTTCTGATGTCCTCTTAGACATTGCATTATCTGATTAACATGCAACGATGACAATTGTTCAAATTCACAACTTTAAAAGACTAGCCCTGAAAGTATTGATGATGACTTTTGGACTTATGGCCAAATATTTATTGATGTAATAAGTGTATGTTATTGCTAAATACTGAAGTTCTTATTGTTGGTACTCTAAATTATTGTTAGCTTTCATGGTTCTCTTTTTCATGCTACCTTTCAGTGTTCGCTAGAACATATAAATATAGCAATCTTTCAATGTTTCCTTCTTATGTGAGCAATTCTTTTGTACTTCAAAATTTGTAAATCACTATACATAAACAAATTATTCCAACTAGTGAATTAATATTTCTTTTAGTAATAGTGAATTTATGACTATGTATCCTGAATTTCTTCAATCCTAGTGCTCAGAATAAGAATCATTTGCTAATCATAGTTATCTTGCTAAAAGATAGAATACTTGGTAGTTGGTATACATCAACATGAGAAAAATGTTGGAGCAAAGCTAAGAGGATCTAAGAGACGAAATGAGTGCACCTATTTCTCAAAAAAATGTTATGTGCCTACTGACTTTCTATGCTTACTTAATTCTTGTGTGTGGCCTTGCAGCTTCCAACTTCATGGTCTGACCCTGAGTTGAATCTATCTATTGGGCTCGTAGCAAAAGAACCTCCCCAGCTAAACTTGACCAATCTGAAGGTTGTAAAACTAAACAACTTCAAAGGCCATGTGAATGAGATTCTGCTAGTGGGATTTTTATTGCAAAATGCCGTCAGCCTTAAGCTCATTATCTTGGCATTCCTTTACAAGCACGATGCGGCCATCACTGATGCCACCAGACTGTTTGATCATCTCAAGGGAAAGCCAAAGGCATCACATGATGTGGATATGGTGATGTTGTATACATCATCAGATGATCGTGACTTGCTCCTGCCGGTTCATTCAAAGATTATACCGAGATTTTATACCCGTGAACTAACAAACTGGGTTTGACGTACGGAAAACTGCTTGGTTTTTAAGTCTTTCGAATTTGCATCAGGATTAGTTTTTACTGTTAAACAAATTTATATTGTCTAGTTTTTATGATTCCTGAAACATTTTATGAATCCTGGTAATCATGAAAAAAAATTGGATGAAAAAATACTTCCTAATATGATTTTTCACCATACACATTTCATTTCACATTTCCAATTCCAAGTTCACAATGCAATGATCAAAGTTAGAAAGAGAGATTTTTCATCTAGATGAGAATCTTGGAATTAACTTTACTTTGAAAACTAACCTTGCATTGTAAAAGACCTGGTTTTTTGGCATTGGGGATTCAGCAACAAATTATCTTGCTCATCAACCGAATAAATAAACTTCATGTGAATTAACTTTACATATAAACTTTACACATGTATATGTACAAATTTTTTCCCTCCAAAAATTTCTACAACATTCAATCCTAACAGTTGATTAACCAAAATGAAATTAGAACCACCATTCTACCAGCCACCAACCATAATGTTCTAATCAGTAAATCAATTCAAAAAACATTTATAATAGACAACAAAGGTGGAGTGAATACGTAATACAATCAACTTAATCGGTAACATTCAGAAAACACAAATGCAAATGACGGAGGAGATAAACTGGAGAATAAGCAGTAAAATAGTCAAAAAGGTTAAGGAAAAATAACTTATTTTATGTTATGTATCGACCAAAATATTTTAAATTTGGACATGCTAAATGATTGAAATCGTCAGTTGTTGGATATTTAAGGAGTATTAACCTAAAGATTAAAATTTTACAAGACGCCATTTAAATCGTAGCATTGGGATTCTAACATATCACACCACATTCTATCTTGGCATGACACCTCTCCCTTCTATTTCCCTAAATTGTAGTCATTAAAAGCCATAGAAGCTATTCGCCCTGAAATAATCAGTTATGATGTAGTTCATTCTCCCTTGATCAGGTGTCTCTGTTGTTGAATATTGGACTCCCCGGATTTGGTTTTGATGATGAGCAAACATAAATAATCCATGAACTAACAATTTGTGAGTGCAGTATTGGAGATCGTCGCCAATTTCACGAGAACATTCAAAGCGACATCTCAACACTTCCCAAAGCTCATATTCATGCCTAAAGCTTCGTTGAAGCTCTTGCGCCATTTTGGAAGTTATGAAGATTCAATCGAAGCTCTCGAAGACCGTTTATTAAGGTTTTATTTATAGTCTTTTAGCTTCGATATATAGAATGTTAAGCCTTGAGTATATCTTACGTTTCTATCTTCATTACGCTCATTTCGTAGCTCTAGGATCCTTGCACAAGTTCATTCTAACTTCCTCGAAGCGCCGCGCTTCGATTCGGATTTGTATGTGCATGTTGGTTGGTACAAGAACAAGTACTGACCGACTAGATGGTGATCTAGTCGGTCGGCAACTGTTCTTGGACCGACTAGTTTGATTCCTTAATTTCTTGGACTTTACTGTTTACAGTTAGTCGGTCTACGTTGACTCACCGACCGACTAGTTTGTGAACTAGTCGGTCTGTGATGCTTCTTTGACCGACTAGTTGTGACTTACTGTTCATGCTAAAATTCTCCTAAGCTACTGTTTATCGTTAGTCGGTCTAAGAACGTTTGGTGACCGACTAGTTGACAATTTAGTCGGTCAACTTTTGTTCTTGGACCGACTAAGTCACTTTGTACTCAGACTAATTCTTTTTGCTCTTAGTCGGTCTACGTTCATTGGCTGACCGACTAGTTGTGAAACTAGTCGGTCAGACAGTCTTCTTGGACCGACTAGATTTCTAGGTCTGAAATTCTATCTCTTCTCAGATCTACACTTAGTCGGTCCTCGTTGTTTGACTGACCGACTAGTTGATGAACTAGTCGGTCAGTGATTGTTCTTTGACCGACTAACTCTCACAGATTTCTATCCGTTGGTGAATGACCTAACTTGTTTTTATGGGACCCTATAAATACGAACCTAGGTCATTTCTATCCAGGGGAGAGCTGCCATTAAGAGATTCATTGAGTTCTAAAGAGATAGCCATTCTCCCTCAAATCTAAAGCTCTCTTCCTCACAAGAAACCCATTCTCTCTCATTTCTAGATCTAAAGAGAAGCTTGTTCTTGGTGAGCTCTTCAAGCTATTGCTTGATCCAAGTCTCCAAATCATTCCTAGGCACCGATTGCTGGTCATTTCCTTGGTGCTAGGTCTTGGTGACTTCATCTTCCTCAAATCCTTCATTTCACCATTTGGGTAAGAAAAACTCAAGGAATAGGATTTTGTGGTAAGATTGTTTATTTCATTTAAACTCTTTAATATTGCTAATTGGTTCTCTCGGTTGTGAGAGAAGATTGTGATCCCGGGTTGTGGGATTCACTTTGCCATTGCATGTATGATTTGATCTTGTGAATGTTTTTCACAAGATATTCATAGTGGAAATCTTGAGTTAGGGTTTCTAACTCAAGTATCCGGAGGGGATCCGGGTGGTTGGGACGTAGGATCACCGGGAACAAGTCGGGGAGACTTGGGTGGATCCGAACCCATTAACATCGTTTGTTAGCTTTGTTAATTTTGTGTTGTCATTCAATTTAAGCTTCCGCAAATTGATTTGGTAGTTGTTTGCAATTTAATTTGGAATTATACTCCTTATTATTTTAAAGTACTATTCACCCCCCCTCTAGTACTTGTGCAGTAGCTGGTAGGGCATTACATTTGGTATCAGAGCCAGATACTCAGCTATGTCTGCCAACGACAACAAGACCGTGCCTCCACCTTCCAACTATGACACCTTCAGGAACCGTGAAGGAGCATCTTCGGTGATGGAAGGACATTCCTCTACGAGGCCTCCATTCTTCAACGGTACCAACTATGGGTATTGGAAATGCCGGATGGAAACCTTCCTCCGGAGTGCATCCTTATGGATGACTACAATGAAGGAATACATCGAACCCAAAGAAGAAGATTTTGAGAAATGGACTACCGCGGAGGTCGCCGCGGAGGTAAGCAATGCCAAGGCAATGAACGCCTTGCAATGCGCATTGGAGCCCGAGGATTTCAATAAGATATGCACATGTAAGAGTGCATATCAAATTTGGAACTCCATCCTCATTCTTCATGAAGGGACGAGTAGGGTAAGAGACTCTAAACTCGTAGTCGTAAACAAAGATTACGAAATGTTTCATATGCAACAGGGCGAGAAGATGAAAGAATATTACGCTCGTTTTGTTGACATAATAAACGAGTTAGAGGCCCTCGGCAAGTCCTACACTCAAAAGGAGAAGTGCTCAAAGCTTATTGAAGGACTTCCCTCTTCTTGGGAAAAACGTACCTTCGCCATCGAGGAAGGTAATGACATGAACAAATATACCGTAGTTCAACTAATGGGTACTTTGATGTCATACGAGGTACGCAAAGATAGCAAGGTGAAGTTACAAGAAAAGATGAAGTCCTATTTGAACCTAGATGCGCCTAAGAAAAAGGCGATTGCATTCAAGGCGGCTTCATCCACCTCTACCGATGATGAGGACTCGGAAGAAGAAATGGACATGGAATCCATTGCACTCATGGCAAAGAAGTTCAATCGCTACTTCCAAAAGGGTAACTTCAAACAAAAATCTAAGTTTACTTCTACTAACGCCTCTCCACCTTTGTGCTTTAAATGCAATAAGCCAGGACACATCAAAGCGGATTGTCCTCAAAACAAGCAAAAGGAGAAGTGGAAGGCGCCGAAGTTCGACAAGTCAAAGAAGTACAAAAAGGGGTACAAAAAGGGACTTGTCGGAACAACATTCACCGACTCCGAGGATTCCTCAAGCGGAGAGTCGGACGATGAGAACGTGGAGTAAGCGCACATGTGTTTCATGGCAAGAGAGGAGCACGATCAAGAATCCTCCTCTTCCGATGATAGTGATGTCGAAAGCGATGAGGTAACCATGGACGATCTTAGGAATGCTAACTCTCAACTTTGGTCAAAATACACTAAATTAGTAAATAGATATACTAAAGTAAAAGATGACCTAGCTAGCATTCAAACATCGCCTAAGACTATCATCACCAACAACGACACCGTTGTTGAAGAGTTAAGAAATGAGATTGTTAATCTCAAATCTAAACTTGAACATGTTAGCATTGAGGATGCGGAAGAACATAAGATAGCGGATTTAACCTCTCAAAACTCGACTTTGAGTGTTGAGAACGAGAATCTTAAATCTCGTGTTTATGTGCTCACATCGCAAATATCCACTTTGGATATTTCTTTGCATTCTCTCAAAGAGAAATATGAGGACACATTGGGCCGAATCAACAAATTCAACAAGGGTAAGGGCCACTTGGATAATATCCTAAAAGACTTACTTCCGGCCAAACACCACATTGGCTTGGGGTATATGATGGGAAATTCATCCAAGTCGGTCACTACTTTTGTAAGGCCAACTTCCGAAGCCTCAACGAGTGGGAGCAAACACTCTATTGGTAGTTCAACTACCAATGGTGCTTCCACCTCGTCCACACCCTCTTTTGGAAAGAAACCCACTTTGGGTGGACCTCCAAAGAAGGGGCATGCTTATATGTACACAAATACCATGCCACGTAGGAACACACGTCCTACTCCACCATCTCACACATATGATGATTTCTATGCTACACGTTCACGGGCACGTGCACACCATGTGAGACACCCTCACGCACGTGTTCCCACACATGCATATGCACACCCACCTCATCGTATGAATAATTCTCGTCATGCACCATTCCATCATGTTCCGTATGCCTATCCACGTCATGCATCACGTAGAAATCAACAACGCATGCATGCACCCAATAGGATGATGGCTCCCAAAATTTTCACTATTTGGAGCCCAAAGGACACAAGCATGGACGAAAAACAAATGTATATGAATGCTTATTTTTCGAATGTTGTGCATAGTAGGAATTATGTGGGGAAGTCAAAGTCCAATTGGACTTGGCTTCCAAAGGTCTAACCTTTGAGGACCCAATGACCTTGGGTACCATGATATGAAAGTTTCTATCTTTAGGTACTCAAGGAAAAGAAAAAGAAAAGGAGCAACAAATTTAAATTTAGCTCCAAAGGGAATTGGATACTCGATAGCGGGTGTTCAAAACACATGACGGGTGACGCTCGATTGCTCTCCGGAGTGGTTCCCATTGCGAATGGAAACCGCGTCGTATTTGGAGGCAACGAGAGCGGAACCATCATAGGTGTTGGTAAAGTGGGTAACCCTTCTAAACCGTTAATTAATGATGTTTATCTAGTTGATGGTTTAAATCATAATCTTATTTCAATAAGCCAACTTTGTGACAAAGGTTACAAAGTTAGCTTTGCGAAAGGATTGTGTCATATTTCAAATGATAATAATAAATTATTATTTTCCGGCACACGCCATAAAGATATTTATATTTTGGATCTTCCTAAGTCATATGAACAATGTCTCGTTGCCAACACAAGTGAACAACACTTATGGCATCGACGCTTTGGACATGTGAACTTTGGAACACTTTATAAACTTTCGAAATTAAATTCCATTAAAGGTTTTCCGAAGCTCATTTTTGAAAAGAAAAGTTTTTGTGATTCTTGTCAACGTGGCAAGCTTCCTAAATCTTCATTTAAACCTAAGAAAAGCATTTCTACGAAACGGCCACTAGAGCTATTACATCTAGATTTATTTGGGCCAACTAGAGTTGCTTCCTTAGGAAATGCAAGATATGGACTAGTCATCGTTGATGATTATTCAAGATTTACTTGGGTATTTTTCTTATGTAATAAAAATGAAGCTTTTGAAAACTTCACAATATTTGTGAAGAAAGTACAAAATCTCATCGGAACCACCATTGTCACTATTCGTAGAGATCATGGGGGTGAATTTGAGAATGAGTCTTTCTCAAATTTTTGTGATGATCTTGGAATTACTCACACGTTTTCTTTCCCTCGCGCACCTCCTCAAAATGGTGTTGTTGAGAGGAAGAATAGAACGCTTGTGGAGTGTGCTCGTACTATGCTCGAAGATAGTCAACTTGGTTATCAATTTTGGGCGGAAGCGGTACACACCGCTTGCTATGTGTTTAATAGAATACTTTTGAGGCCCGGCACCAAACAAACTTGCTATGAATTGTTGTTTGGTAGATTGCCTCAAGTTAAACATTTTCGTGTTTTCGGCGCAAAATGTTTTATTAAAAACACATATGATAATTTGGACAAGTTTGATCCGAGATCGGATGAGGGGATATTTGTTGGGTATTCCTCACGTAGCAAAGCCTACCGGATATACAACAAAAGATCCTCTACGATCGAGGAATCACTTCATGTCTCTTTTAATGAGAATTTTACTACTTCTAGAATTTCAAATGATAATGATTCTATGGATGTTTTATGTGATTCATTTGAAAATTCTAAGTCTATTGATTCAATTGATTCTATTGAGACTAACCCGACTAATGAAGTTGTTGAGAATGTGCCTAGTGACCAAGGTATTCCCAAGCGGCTTCATACCGTTCGCGACCATCCCCATGAGCAAGTTATTGGCAATATTAATGATAGTGTCAAGACGAGATCTCAAGTCCACCACTTCGCCAACTGTGCCTTTGCCTCATCGATAGAGCCAAAGAATATCGTTGAAGCGTGCGAAGATAGTGCTTGGATCCTTGCCATGGAGGAGGAACTCATTCAATTCGAGAGGAATGAGGTATGGGAGCTTGTTCCTTTGCCATCGAGGAACCACACCGTCATATGGACAAAGTGGATCTTCAAGAACAAAACCGACGAAAATCAAGTCGTCGTCCGGAACAAAGCTCGGTTAGTAGCTCAAGGCTATCGCCAAGAGGAAGGTATCGATTTCGAAGAATCCTTCGCTCCGGTAGCTAGATTAGAATCAATTAGACTTTTATTGTCTTATGCATGCCATAAAAATTTTAAGTTATTTCAAATGGATATTAAAAGTGCATTTTTAAACGGAGATGTCGTTGAGGAAGTTTACGTTTCTCAACCTCCGGGCTTCATAAATGAAAAATTTCCAAATCATGTTTTTAAACTAAAGAAAGCTCTTTATGGGTTGAGACAAGCTCCTCGAGCTTGGTATGATCGCCTAAAGAATTTTCTTTTGGATTTGAATTTTAAAATGGGTGAAGCCGATTCAACACTTTTTATTAAGCATGCGAATAATGATATTTTATTAGTTCAAATTTATGTTGATGATATCATTTTCGGTGCTACTAACTTTGCTCTTTGCGAAGAGTTTTCTAATGTTATGAAGGAACAATTTGAGATGAGCCACATGGGCGAACTCAAATATTTCTTAGGTCTCCAAATTCGCCAATTGAACGATGCAATCTTCATCCACCAAACAAAGTACATTGTGGAGTTGCTAAAGCGATTTGGAATGGAGAATGTCTCCGGGAAAAAGACTCCTATGAGCACTACAACGCATCTTGATAAAGATACGGGCGGAAAAGATGTAGACATTCGTCTATATCGAGGTATGATAGGTAGTTTACTTTATCTTACCGCGAGTAGGCCCGATATTATGTTTGCCGTATGTATATGTGCTCGTTATCAGTCTCAACCTAAGGATTCTCACTTAGTAGCGGTTAAACGTATTTTTCGCTATCTAAGTTACACTTTAGATTTTGGATTACTTTATCCGAAATCTAGCACATATGAGTTAGTCTCATATAGTGACGCTGATTATGCGGGATGCAAATCCGACGGAAAAGTACTAGTGGCACTTGCCATTTTCTAGGAAATTCTCTTGTCTCTTGGTTTTCCAAGAAGCAAAATTCGGTATCACTTTCAACCACCGAGGCGGAATACATTGCCGCCGGTGCCGCTTGTGCCCAGGTTCTTTGGATGAGACACACTTTGAAGGATTTTGGTATTCATTGTGATACTAGCCCTATCATGGTGGATAACCAAAGTGCTATTTGTCTTTCAAAGAATCCGGTGCATCATTCCCGATCAAAACACATAGATGTCCGACACCATTTCTTAGATGATCATGTAGCTAAAAAGGACATCATATTAGTGTACGTTGGAACCCAAAAGCAAATCGCCGATATTTTCACGAAACCCCTAAAGGAGGACTCCTTTGTGCGGTTGCGTCGAGAATTGGGGATTATGGGTGAATCCGAGATATAGGATTCATATTTCATTCAATTATCTTGCATGCTATTCGATTTCGCGATATTTTGTTCATGCTAGATTAATTGAATTTTTGGGAATTTTATGTGATATATTTGAATTTATGATCGAATTCGTATTTGAAACTCGTATTTAAGATTTCGACGTTTTATGGGGTAATTTAGATGACTAATGAGAGAGTTATGATGTTTCATCCAAGTGGTTTGTGAAGAGAAATCAATTATCAATTTTTGGACTCTTCTAGTCGGTCTAAGTTCACTTGGCAACCGACTAGATGCTCATCTAGTCGGTCAGCAAATGAACTCAGACCGACTAGATCAAGCCTATATCTAACTCCTATCATTTTCTTTCGTTAGTCGGTCACAGTACACTTACCGACCGACTAGATTGAAAACTAGTCGGTCAGTTAATATACTGCGACCGACTAATTCTTGCCCTAGAAATTCATCTGTGCCTCTGTTTCGACTTAGTCGGTTCAAGCTCATTGACCGACCGACTAGATCGTAATCTAGTCGGTCAGGGCTTGAACTGTGACCGACTAAGTGTGTTAGGGCATTTGTGTCTTTTCGTTTCCCGACCGACTTATATCTCATTTCGATTCGACTAAAACACTTTTTAGTCGATCTTCTCCTCTTCTCCAGCCGAAAAACCCCCAACCCCGATCGAGCCCCTTCAAATTCCGTCGACTCCGGCCTGATCTCCGGCGATCCCCGCCGTCCGCCGCCGTCGACTCCACCTCCTAGGTTTCTCCCTCCCTCTCCTAGGTCGATTCCTACTCTAGGGTTTGTTATTTATCTCATCTAGCTCCTAGGGTTTCGGAATTTTTCCTCTTAGGGTTTGTGCTTTTCGATTTCGTTTGATCTCTCTAGGATTTGTCTAGCTTGTAGTTTGTGTTGCTTGTACTCGTCGTGCCACGATCATGGCTAAGACGAGGATTCCCATCGCCTCTTCCGGGGCTTCTCCTATGACCGTAGAACAACCTTCCGACCCTAGGAATCCCCCGAAGCCTAAGCGTCGTGCCAAGTCAACCCAAGCCTCTCCATCTTCGCCTCCTCCTAAGAAGCCTAGGACTGCGACCGTCAAGCCCCGCAAATCCAAGACCAAAAATCCCATACTCTACACACCGGCTACTCCTCCCGATTCCGACTCTGAATTTGTGCCTGAGGATGAGCCTACTAGGGAACCTACTCCTCCTCCGAAGACCCGTAAGGCTAAGGGTAAAGCTCCTATGCCAGTCGGCGGTGTAGACATATCGTTGTGCCGCGATGAC
Organism: Scilla litardierei; assembly: GCA_030789695.1. NCBI lineage: Eukaryota > Viridiplantae > Streptophyta > Magnoliopsida > Asparagales > Asparagaceae > Scilla > Scilla litardierei. Next base: position 116,927,163 of record CM061134.1, read on the forward strand.
CCTCAGTGTCTCGCAGCGTACAACCGTATAGAGCACTGTCCACTGTTGTTAGAGCATTACGTTCAGTTTTCTGATTTTCTCGGCCTTGCTGATCTTCTGTCCTATAGTGGTCTTCTTGATTATCTCCGATACGACCCCAAGGCCAATCCCAAACCGTATCCTCACCTCGTGAAATTGTTCTATGCCAATCGTATTCGAGGCCAGTACGATGCCAGCCACTCCATTGAGACGACTGTCTTGGGAACTCCTATAGTTCTCACGGCAGAAATCTTGGGGGAGATTCTTGGTTGTTCGTCGTGTGGTCTCCTCCCTTCGGACATTTCCGTAGACGATATTTCCTCCTTGGATCAGTCTATTCTTGCAGATATCTTCCAGGTTATCCCTTCCGCATTCATTGGTGTTCCATCGAAATCTTTCAAGCCGAATGCGTGGGTTCTTAACCTGATCTTGAAGTCATGTCTCCTCCCTAAGTATGGATCCTCTTCACTCCCATCCCAGCCGTTCTTGAAATTGATCTACGCTCTTTTCTTGGGGTGCGAGATTAATTGGGCTCGCGTGATACTCGATAAGATGGATTCTTTCGAGTGTATACGCAAGACCAATAAGTCTGCGCACATTCCATACCCTTGCCTGTTGACTCTTGTATTTCGACATTTCCGAGTCCCTCTCCCTCCTGACGATGATCGTCCTTTGGGTACTCCTCTGAACGCGACGGCCGTGAAGAAATCTCTAGCGGTACTTCGTCACGTGCAGAGGTCTACCGCATCTGCTTCCCAGTCTACTCCGTCAGCTGATGCAGCCTCCTCTTCCCCTGCTACATTGGACGATGTCGTATGCCTACTTCGTCAGCACGACTCCCGTTTGGCTCGTACTGAGGAGGTAGTCTGCCGTATGGCTCGTATGATGGGGATTGATCTTCCTCCTTCAGTGTCTGAGGTCGAGGAGATGGACGATGAGGAGCTTGACGAGCTTGTCACTTCTTTTGCCCGTGGCGATGAGGCCACTGCTGCTGCTGCTGGTACTTCCACTTCTGCTCCTGGAGTTGGCACCACTTCCGGTGTTCCAGAGCCTTCTGCTTCAGCTCTTCAGACTTCCGAGCCTGCTCATGTATCTCCTGCTGCTGTTGACACTGCTGCTGTTGCTGCTTCTGTCGAGACCCATGCTGCTGTTGAGATTCCCGTTGTTGAGCATGTTGCTGAGATCTCCACTCCTGCCCCGACGATTCCATCTGTTGAGACACCTCTACTCCCTGCAGAGCCTGAGTCCACTCCGTCGACTGGACCCACGGAGACTGCAGATCCAGCCACCTCCTCGTGATCGCTTGTTTCGAGGACTCTTCACTACGCTTTGGATGATATATCTTAGTGAGAGTATTTTGGGTTAGGATGGGGTTTGAGAGATGTTTTGATGTATTTTTGCGATTTCTGGATGTCGGAGTTGGATATTATGATATGATGTTGTTTTGATGTATTTTGATACACTTTGATGATGTTGATGATGATGACGTATTTTTTTGATGTTTATATAGATGATGTGTCTCGCTTCATATGATGTACCACATGTATTCGATGTGATACCTTTTTGATATACTCATGATGTCTATATATATATATATGTTCATCGTCATTCACTTTGTCTTTCATTCGTCGTGCATTTTTTTTTTTCATATTCGTTGAATACATTTGAAATGTGAACTCGTCGCTCGACGCATGAAAACTTGGTTAAATAGATTTAAATTCTATAATTGTATAGAATTGTTTTCCATGCACAAAATTAACCAAGAATATTGAATATTGGAGAGTATGTTTCTTTATTCAAGAAATGAATAAACATTTGATATTTTTGATGATTTAGATTATCTATGATTTTTATTGATAATGGAAAATTTGGCACACCTTGTTTTGATTTCCACACTTTTCCCTTGGTGTCAAGTTGGTCCATTGTCTTTGTCTACGACTCCCGATGTTGGATTTTACATTTCCTAATTGTTGTCGTTGTATGCCCCCCATTTTTGGGATAATGCCAAAGGGGGAGAGATAATGATAATAAATAGCGCAAATGAAAATTTAACTCAATTTTCAAGAATCTAGTTTGATATGTTAGATTCAGGGGGAGTTAAGATATATATAAGGATTTTCAAAATCCGATATTTCGTAAATTGATTCTCTTTATTTATCTTACTCATCTGATTGATGCAATTCTTATATATTCATTTTGGAATTAACGTGTCATCAATGCAGGGGGAGTAAGTATTTTACATTTGAATTATTATTTTTGATTATTATTTATGTTGGTTTGTCATCACCAAAAAGGGGGAGAATGTTGTATATTGGACTCCTCGGATTTGGTTTTGATGATGAGCAAACATAAATAATCCATGAACTAACAATTTGTGAGCGCAGTATTGGAGATCGTCGCCAATTTCACGAGAACATTCAAAGCGACATCTCAACACTTCCCAAAGCTCATATTCATGCCTAAAGCTTCGTTGAAGCTCTTGCGCCATTTTGGAAGTTATGAAGATTCAATCGAAGCTCTCGAAGACCGTTTATTAAGGTTTTATTTATAGTCTTTTAGCTTCGATATATAGAATGTTAAGCCTTGAGTATATCTTACGTTTCTATCTTCATTACGCTCATTTCGTAGCTCTAGGATCCTTGCACAAGTTCATTCTAACTTCCTCGAAGCGTCGCGCTTCGATTCGGATTTGTATGTGCATGTTAGTTGGTACAAGAACAAGTACTGACCGACTAGATGGTGATCTAGTCGGTCGGCAACTGTTCTTGGACCGACTAGTTTGATTCCTTAATTTCTTGGACTTTACTGTTTACAGTTAGTCGGTCTACGTTGACTCACCGACCGACTAGTTTGTGAACTAGTCGGTCTGTGATGCTTCTTTGACCGACTAGTTGTGACTTACTGTTCATGCTAAAATTCTCCTAAGCTACTGTTTATCGTTAGTCGGTCTAAGAACGTTTGGTGACCGACTAGTTGACAATTTAGTCGGTCAACTTTTGTTCTTGGACCGACTAAGTCACTTTGTACTCAGACTAATTCTTTTTGCTCTTAGTCGGTCTACGTTCATTGGCTGACCGACTAGTTGTGAAACTAGTCGGTCAGACAGTCTTCTTGGACCGACTAGATTTCTAGGTCTGAAATTCTATCTCTTCTCAGATCTACACTTAGTCGGTCCTCGTTGTTTGACTGACCGACTAGTTGATGAACTAGTCGGTCAGTGATTGTTCTTTGACCGACTAACTCTCACAAATTTCTATCCGTTGGTGAATGACCTAACTTGTTTTTATGGGACCCTATAAATACGAACCTAGGTCATTTCTATCCAGGGGAGAGCTGCCATTAAGAGATTCATTGAGTTCTAAAGAGATAGCCATTCTCCCTCAAATCTAAAGCTCTCTTCCTCACAAGAAACCCATTCTCTCTCATTTCTAGATCTAGAGAGAAGCTTGTTCTTAGTGAGCTCTTCAAGCTATTGCTTGATCCAAGTCTCCAAATCATTCCTAGGCACCGATTGCTGGTCATTTCCTTGGTGCTAGGTCTTGGTGACTTCATATTCCTCAAATCCTTCATTTCACCATTTGGGTAAGAAAAACTCAAGGTATAGGATTTTGTGGTAAGATTGTTTATTTCATTTAAACTCTTTAATATTGCTAATTGGTTCTCTCGGTTGTGAGAGAAGATTGTGATCCCGGGTTGTGGGATTCACTTTGCCATTGCATGTATGATTTGATCTTGTGAAGGTTTTTCACAAGATATTCATAGTGGAAATCTTGAGTTAGGGTTTCTAACTCAAGTATCCGGAGGGGATCCGGGTGGTTGGGACGTATGATCACCGGGAACAAGTCGGGGAGACTTGGGTGGATCCGAACCCATTAACATCGTTTGTTAGCTTTGTTAATTTTGTGTTGTCATTCAATTTAAGCTTCCGCAAATTGATTTGGTAGTTGTTTGCAATTTAATTTGGAATTATACTCTTTATTATTTTAAAGTACTATTCACCCCCCCTCTAGTACTTGTGCAGTAGCTGGTAGGGCATTACATCTGTGGCTTGCTTTCAACTGGGAGTTATTATTGGATTTTTATTTTTTTTAAAAGGGAAAATGTGCTTATTTGGGGCAAACGCATGCTGCTTCTGCTTTTGATTTACAGTACATGGAGAGTGATGAGAATTTTTATGGCCAAACTTGGATGAAATTCAAGGACCCTGAATTCGGAATTATGACTGTAAAGAAAAATATAGTGTGTCAATTAATACACGAACTAGTCGCTAGTCGTAACCTGTGTCTGCAGGCTTTAGTTGTGTGTTTTGGTCATCAATCTTATTGTTGGGTTATGTTGTCAAAGTTTAAAGAAGCACATGGTTCATAGATTCTTCAATCATAACGAAATACCGCATGTGATAATCTCTATGCCGTATGTATACAAAGTCGCCAAAAATGCGGCGGATATAATTTTCAACTAAAAACATTGTAAATAAGAGAACAAGTGAAAATTAATTTACCATGATTTGAGACCAGGAATTGAACAGACATATGACACAACATAAGTCTCTAAAATTCACCAGAAAATGTCTGACGAATATAATAACACAACTATGTAATATATATCTAGTGAATCCTACTGAAAGCAGTAAATAATAACAGAATTATGCAATGTTTGATAGAGAAGAAAGGAGACCACTAGTATTGCATTGGGTGGTCAAATGAAAAACTGCAAATGATAAAGCATTTGAATAAATCTGCAGAAGATGCAATATTCCAGTCTCTGTATTTAGTTTGATGACGAATCTTTACATATACCTCATTTGTTGGTCGACCATAATCCACATGATCCCTCCCAGTAATGGCCTCCAAGAGGACAACACCAAAGCTATAAATATCACTCCTCGTTAAGAAGTCCAGTATTCGCATACTCTGGCGCCTCATATCTTGAAAACAACGAATGTCGAATTTAGTAAAAACACAACAAAAGAGGATTACATTAACATTTGAAATATCAGAGGATGACTACTGTTATTACATTAACATAATCAATCACTTAATCTTTTTAAGTTCTTTTGATCAACCAGGGAAGAAGTTTCCATGGAGCAAACAAACTAAAAGAGGCATATCCCTTCCATCTAAACTTTATTTTCCATGTCATATGAAACGAATCACATAATAAGAATTTGGAAAGCTGATGAAAAAGGGGGAAGTGTTACCTTGGTCCTTAATCAGAGCACTGTCATTTAGAGGCTTAAGATCAGTACCATCTTCTGTCTCAAGGATGCCTACATCATCATCATCCTTAATAATAAGATGATTTGACACATTGAATTCCATTTATTCCCATCTACATCCATGGAAAAGTTGGATTTAATCGATGCACCATACTCAAACTGAAACGCTAATAGAACATCTAAACCAAGAAATCCTGAAACCTATAAAAACACTTCAGAACTTTCAAACAAGGAAGACAAGGGGGCTAAAGAAGTCATATTTATTGAATACCAGTCACCCTTTGCAGATCCCTGCCTGTCATTCTTAGGATTAGACCTCAAATCATAAACCGGTCTGAGAGATCTTAACCGATCCTGACGGAGCCCGCCGCGGCGACGGCGGGGAAGAGAGGGAGGTGCGGCGAGATCCTGGGGCGAAGACGGCAGAGTGCGTGGCGATCTGCTGCTGCTGCCCGCTCGCGGTCATCGACATCGTGATCCTGGCGGTGGTGAAGCTGCCGGCGGGAATGTGGAAGAAGGCGATGAGGAAGCACCGGAAGCGGCGGGAGAGGAAGAGGCTCAAGAAGATCATGGCCGCCGCATCCGCGGCAGATCAGAACAAGAAGAAGGCGGAGGGGGACTGCTGCGGCGGCGGCGTGGTCGGAGAGGGGAAGGAGTGCTGTGGGGCCTAGAGCGAGATGGTGAAGTCGCCGTCGGCGGAGGTGAAGGAGAAGGAGGAGGAGATGTGGGACAAGTTCCACAGCACGGCGTTCTGACGGAGCCCCTCCAAAAGAGAGAGAAGATTAGGGCTTGGAATAAAGGGGGGAACGAAAAGATCGGCGGAACAAAATTTCAAGCGCTATCTAGTAATAATATATATGTATATTTTTTAATAAAAATGCTTAGGTAACCTTTAATACCATAGCGTTAACAAAAAGCGCTATGTAAGGTATTACTTGGATAGCGCTTTAACAAAAAGCGCTATCTAAGTGATTTTTACCTAAATTTTAATTTATTTTTATTTTCTATAAGTGCAGAAGCGCTATACAAGAGCTCACTTAGATAGCGCTTTTAAAAAGCGCTAGCTAAGTGGCGTTACCCAAGCCCAAATCTGTAGTAGTGTGTAGTGTATACAGCAATAGTCGTGACGGTGTAGTGTGTACAGCAATATGTATAGCAAGTGTGGTGTGCACAGCAATAGTCGTGACGGTGTAGTGTGTACAGCAATATGTATAACAAGTGTGGTGTGCACAGCAATATTCGTGACGGTGTAGTGTGTACAGCAATAATTAATCGTGACAATAATTTTAGCAGGTTACTCTATAGCATCAGCAGAGGTAAAAAGGGGTGCATCAATCATTCAATCAATCTCCTATCTAGTGACAAGCCCAGTGTCTGAGGGGGAGGTGACCAGCATCACACCCAAGTCAACGGGAGCTACCCGTGACTCTATACTCACCGACCCGGCCAGGTGTCGGTCAAGTTCACCACTAGAGTGTAATCCAGCTTTCCAGCCTCTACTACACTAGACTACCCCACCCAAAGTGTCCAAAAGCCAATCCGTAGTTCCATGTTTGCCGTATGGCAAACATTCCGTAAATGCCACGCGGGCCCATATCTGTATTGCCCGAAGGCCCAATAGTCCGTAATTGCCCGAAGGCCCAATATCTGTAATTTGCCTTAAGGCACAGAGTTCCATAATTGTCCGAAGACCCAAAGTTCCATAAAATGACTGAAGGCCCATTACCACGTTTCATTAGAGTGCACATCAAAAGTAAATGGAATGACGAGGGAAGATAGCATTTCGTGTACAATGGTCAAACCAGCACAACAATGATATTCATTAAAACCATTTCGATTATAAAAGTTGTTATTTGACGTTACTGCGATGTACGTTATTTTAGAAAGTTTGAATACGATAAAAATACCTGCGTCCCTGAAAAGTTTGTAGAAAGTAATTTACTTGCAATAGTAAATACTTGCCTGAAGCGGTGCGAGGTTTGGGCGTCCACGCGATCGTTAGGGGAGCGCGAAACTATCTGCGTTGACGAATTCATGATATTAAGTCAAAATGATCCTATCATCTAACACCGTTCATCTGTTTAGTGTTTGTAAAATATGTTTTACCATTAACAAATTACTAAACTATAAAATATCCATATATATCTAACCTTACGTACTGCCATCACTTCAACACACATGTTTTAATAGTTTAACATAGGGTACTGTAACTACATTTATTAGACTGACCAATGGGTACAAACAAGCATATAATATAACAATTTCTATTGCACTGAGTTCACATAAAACTAACATCATATATATCGACTTACAGCTTGGGGTTCTTCGTCTTCTGTGCTGCAGTTGCTTGCAGGGTGCGGCTCGGACGGCAGCTTAGGGAGGTGTGGCGACGTCGGATGCGGCGGTGTTGGCGACTTCGGGGTGTTGGCATGCGTTCGCTGGTCGGAGTGCACGGCGGGTTGAGGTGCGGTGACGTCGGGTGACGGAGGGAAGAAGGCGGCGGCTTGTGGCGGAGATCGGGGCGGCGTTGCGGTTGCCGGACGCACGGAGGAGGGCTGAAGTAGATGTCAGGTTCCCTCGAAGTCGGAGGCGGAGGCTCACGGGAGGTGATCGGAGAAGGAGGGGGAGGTGAGCGTCGTCGAGGTGGCCGCGAGGGCGAAGGCTGAGGAACGGCGCTGGCCCACGGCGAACGGAGGAAGGGTGGCGGCATTGCGGTCGAAGTGGCGGAGCGATGCCGGCGCTGTTGAACGGAGGGGTCCGAGCGATGAAGGAAAAACACCAGTGAGAGGGAGCGTGTGTCCAAGGCGGTGAGAGGATCGTGCGATGGTTGTGCGGTCTTGGCGAGGAACGGTGGTCGAAGGAGATGATCGGTTCGCTCGAAGTCGGAGGCGAGGGCTCGTGGATATATCTGCGAAGTCAGATCGCCACATCAAACTTAAAAGATAAACTAATACAAGGTATACACTTATAATATATACTGTTTTAATAAATATCAACATACCATTACTATTTATAAGCACCCATAACCAATGCATATACCGCGTGGCATATAAATATTATGGGCTTTTCTCATATTAGTCCCTTAAATTATGTGTATTTTGATATTAGTCCCTTAAATCTTTGTAATTTGAATTTAGTCCTTTAAAGGGACTATTTAGGTTAAACTTTAAACATTTAAGGGACTATTTAGGTTAACAAAAGGGACTATTTAGGTTAATATTAAACATTTAAGGGACTAAATTCAAATTACAAAGATTTAAGGGACTAATATCAAAATACACATAATTTAAGGGACTAATATGAGAAAAACCCAAATATTATATAACGTTATCTATATTAATAGTAACATATAATATATACCTCATAGGATATAAACACCAACTACTCTAAGATGCGATAATAATCCACTTACTATACATCCATGCAAGGCCCGAACGTGGCCCTTCTTCAGCGTTTACAGGTGGTCGGGCGGAGCTGAAGACGGCAGCGACAACTGGGGCGACGGCGAGTGGCAGTGCGGAAGGGGCTGTCGGGGTTGCTGGGCATGCGGCGTCGAAAGCATGGCGGGCTTCAAGGCGTTCCTGGGTGAGGCGCAGTGGGCTTTTGGAGGTAGGGAGTTGATACGGGGCGCTGTGCGGGCTTGGGGCGCTCGGAGGGGTATGACGGGCTGAATGACAGGCGGGTTCGTGGAGTTCGTCGAGTCGCCGTGGAGGTTGAAGCAGGCCAGTGTCGTCAGCGAGAGGTTGAGGGAGGATGGGACGACGAGGGAAGGACAACCAGTGGTGAAGGCTTCGGCAAAGGTGTTGGGGCTGCGGGCTCGTTCGAGGTTGGAGGCGCGGTCTGCGCTTCGGAGGAGGAAGGAGGCGTACGGGTTTACAAAGGGGTTTTAAAATTGAAAGCATATGAAAAATGGTGGGCCTGGGGCTTTGATGCGTGGAAGCCTGTGGAAAGGATTTGCTTGGGTTTTTATAATGAGAGGAGAAGAGATGTCCTCTAGGCTTGTGTAGGTCAGGTTAGAGAGAGAGAGAGAGAGTAACGTGGGGGTTGAACCAGTCTAGAGAGAAGTGGGGGTTAGTTACGCAGCAAGAGATTTGCCCCCCCCCCCCCCCCCCCCAATCGTTTTGTTAACAGAATAGATTTCGGTTTGTTCTTAAAGAAAGGAATTAGTTAGGACTTAATAATAGCTAAGAGCTTAACAGTATTTGATTTAAAATCAAATTGGATTTGAAAATATTAACAGGATAAAAAAATTTAGTTAATAAAAACGTTGGATACAAGTAGTAGTATCAAAGAGAAGGATTTTCCAAAAATAAACTTTAGCCTTTAGAAATTCAAATTGCAGCTAAAGGAGGTGTGCATGCCATTAGCTCATAACGTATCACTAAAGGTATTAATAAAGAAGTGATTATGGTTTTAGGTTTAAAAGTTAAATAGTTAAAAACTTAAGTATTTATGATTCCGCCCTATGACACAATGCCGTCCAAAAATCATAAGAAAAGTACCGGGACGATCGCGCTTCCGAGAGGATCGCAAATATGGGGTCAGGTCACGAGTCCGGACTACGGATAAAATATTAAAAATCAAAGTGCAAAATACACGCAATCCAATGCCATGCAAAGAGACGTACGAAAATACGTATGACAGAAATGTGGCTGTTACATCTACACAACCACCCACACCAACCATCCCACTACCCCAGGTAGACACCATATGAATTGTGTTCAAGGACGACCTCCAACGATCCAAATTCCACTCTCGATATCATCACTCCATAATTGCGACCAAATTAACATCCTCGCTTTGCAATCCCTTGGGGCAAACGAAGGCGTCCAAACACTTTTCTCGAACTTAAGGTGGAGTGACTTCCTAACTTGTGAAGCCAATACCTACACGAGACTCACACTTGAGTTACTTATTTCTGTTCACAATATCCCCTCCGGCTTAGAATTCCGACTCATGAACATTGATCGCACCATCACTTTTGATGTCCTTAAACATCGCTTTGGTTGGCCCACCGCGACCGCACGTAACTCCATTAACCTTGTCAGATCTTTCCCTGATGCATTCGACACATCCACATTTTGGAATCAGATCACTATGATAGAGCATGTCTCCCTTACCAAGGTGAAGGATTTCTATCATTCACCCATGCTTACACCTCACCCATCGCGTATTTGCAAACACTCTCTTTAGTAAGGAGGAGACAAGCACTATTTCACGGCCTGAGCTTCTTTTCCTATGGGCCATAACTCAGCCAGACATTACATGTTCCGACGTCACCATGGCACCATGCATACTCTTTCATGCTGGCCATTAGCTAGCCCACAGGCTTTTAGCTATTAGCACCTTCACTACTTGCAAGATCTGTTACGGTGGCATCATCATATTGATAGCTAGCCAGCCTCCCTTCTCCATCCAGATTCTGGCCGACATGGCCAAAGCTGTCGGTTGTACATCTCTTGACCTTCATGTTCTCAATCATATGCATATGATCAAATCCTATGTGCTCAATCAGTATCTCTGGTTGCATGGGCCATCACAAACTCTATATACCATCCTGCCCAATCCTGAGTGTACTCACATCGCCAAGGCTATGCAGTGGCCATTTGATCCTGACCCAGCTTGCCTATCAACTACCCAGCCTCAGCCCATTCCCGCTCCACATCCTATCGAGCCTAATATAAAGCCTACTATTATACCTGAGCATATCGATGAGCCTCCACCACCTACACGACCTCCACCGTTTGACGAGGAGCCCATCCTGTGTTCTGACGGCTCTGGCACTTCCTATACTCATACCCCTCCTGATCTCCCGACTCGCATAATGTATTTGGAGAAGAATGTGTGATTTATTTGGAACACATTGCATGGCATTAAAAGCACACTTACCACTATGCATCTCACTCTTGCTTCCATGTATCAACAGCACATTTCTCAGGACCACATTCCTGACATCTTCGCTCCATCACCTCCGCTACCTTCTGAGGATGGTGACCGTTGATTTTTTTTCCTTTTTTCATCCCCCAACATATCATGAGCCCTTTTTTTCACTTCCTCTTCACATTCAGGGCGTCGTCCAGTTCTAGCTTGGGAAGACGCATCCCATGCATTCTCGCATTTCATGCATCATCCTTCGCATATTCATCACATCATCACCACTTCATTCATTTTTCTCCTCTTCCCCCTCTCTTCTTTCCTTATATTTTCATTTCTTCCTTCGCATTAAGGACAATGCCAGATTCTAGCTTGGAGGAGGAAGCATTTCATGCATCACTTTTGTTTCCTTTTTCATGCATCCAAAAGAAAAAAATCACAAAACAAAAATACATGCATTCATATCATCACATTCATGCATATATATATATATATATATATATATATATAGGGTAAAGGGATCCTAAGGTGCCTCCTTAGATTCAATCTAAGGAGGCGCCCCCATTTCCCCTCATCTCCCACATTTTTTTGAAATTTTTTTCCATGGGTTTGTTGTTCACCTCATGGATGATCAACATACCAAATTTCAAGGGATTCCAATACTATTTGGGCCACCATCTACCCCTTGCAACTTCGTGGGTTTTTAAGCACGTTTTCAAACCGTTGAAGTTGTAAGGGGTAGATGGTGGCTCAAAAAGTATTGGAATCTCTTGAAATTTGGTATGTTGATCATCCATGATGTGAACAATAACCCCATGAAAAAACATTTCAAAAAAAATTGTGGGAGATGGGAGGAAATGGGGGCGCCTCCTTAGATTTTCATCTAAGGAGGCACCTTAGATCCCCTTTTTCCTATATATATATATATATATATATATATATATATATATATATATATATATATATATATATATATATATATATAATAAGATCGGATTGTCCTCTCTCTTCGTTTTCTAGAGAGAGAAGCTCTGGGGGGGCGCTAGGGCTAGGGGCTCGTCGTCGGCCGCTTTCGCGGCTGGCCTCGGCTGCTCGTCGGGGTCCCGCTACGCTTTGATCTAGATCTGTTGTTTGCTGGAACTATTGAGGCTGATTCGGTGACGATTGATCCTCGAAGCGGACTTGATTCGATTCAAAATCCCTTCGACTCGGTCAGGTGTTGTAGATCTGGGGAGGATTCTGGCTCATCTTCCTTCTCTGCGAATCGATTCTTGCCGCCGACTGCTATTGGGTGGATGGATTGGGATCTCTTCTGAGATTCCGATCCGGTGGTGAGTTTGTTTTTTCGGCTGTTCTTTGTTATCATTGTTCTTGCTGCTGGTTAGATCTAATTGATCTTTATTATCTTTTGATTGATCTTGCTTGGATCCGCTACCCTTGGTGAATTTCTTGTTTCTTGATCTGTTGGATCGGGATCTGTCTGCGATCTGGACCTTGTGGGGGATCTGATCCGCTATCTCTGTGAGCGGATCCTCGCTTGTTCTGGATCCAGGATTCGTCTGACGGTGAAGACCCCTATTGGACGGATCGAGAACTCAGGCGGAGTTCTCGATCCGGCGGTGAGTGTTCTAGTTATTTTGCTCTCTCATTCCTGTCTGGATCTAGAGCTGATCTCCTGTTTGTGGCATGGCTGATCCTGTTCCTGATGGGGAGGCTGCCTCCGACATTGCGGGAGCCTGGCGAACTGTCCACAGCAAGAAGAAGGCTGTCAATACTGGATACAAGGGGAAGGGTATCAGGACTGAGTACAGGCCCCGTGTGCAAGGTGCTACGGTGAAAGAAGATGATCCTCTGAAAGATGGAGCTAGTGTTGCTGGTGGAAGGAAAATGCTCGAGAGGAGGATGATGAGGCCATCCATTGAGATCAAGATTAACCCGCTGGCGACAAGGCATTCTTGGCTGGAGGTCTGTACCAACAAGCGCAAAATTGCTGAGACCTTAGAGATGAGTTTCATTCAGCCTGCAATTGATGAGATGGGGGCCTCCATTGCTGTCCTGCCACAAGATGTTATTGATGAAGCTGCTCGCAATTGGGAGAACACTTTGGTTGCCTATGTCCTCGGCGATGTCCCATTCTACAGTCAGATGAAAGCTTGGGCTATGAGAACTTGGAAGAAGCAAGGGATGACAGTCTTCTCCAGAGACAATGGATTCTTCTTCTTTCGATTCAAAGACAAGGCTGATAGCGATGGTGTTCTGCATGGGGGGCCATGGATGTTTGACGGAAGGCTCGTCGTGATTCAACGCTGGGCTCCAGACATGATTCTTGATAGAGACATGCTATCGACAGCGCCTATATGGGTTCAGCTGCCAAATCTCCCCTTAAAATTTTGGTCGCTCAAGATTCTGAACATCATTGCTAGTGTGATTGGGTTTCCTATCTGTCTGGACAGAGCTACGGCTGCTATGGAGAGAATGGATAGAGCTCGGTGCTTGGTTGAGATCTCTGCGGAGCAGGAGTTGCCAAATACTGTGGTTGTCCAAGTTGAAGGAGGAGAATGTTTTGATATTGCCGTTAGGTATGAAGGAGCTCCCCCTCGGTGTGTTTCCTGCCGATGTTTTGGTCACCTTGCCCAGCAATGCATAGGGGTTGGGCAAACTGTTAGCAGAAATGTTAGGGAAGCCAAAGGAGATGATGTTCCTGATGGTAGGCCGAAGGCTGCGGATACTACGGGCGGTGACGGTGTAAGTACATTGCCCTTGACTCAGTCACTGTTGGGGCAATATGTTAATGGGGGTGGACCTATTTTCCTTACTAATGTCGAGAATTGTAATGGGTTGGGAGATGTTACGGCATGTAAAGATACTTCTACTGAAGCTAGGGGGGCCTAGAGAGGCTTGTAGGGCTACTTTTATTGCCCAGGAGCCTAGTGAGGCTTGTATTGGGCTAGGGGGCCTAGATGTTGCGTCCCCTGTTGTCTGTAAAAAGGGGAATGTAGGTGTGCTGTGTAGCCCTGCCAAAGCTGAGGCTGGAGATGTTTGTAGGGCCTTTGGGGATGCCATGGTGCCTGGAGAGGCTTGTAATATAGGGGATAGCCCTGCTGTGGGGCCGCGAGATGTGTCTCGCTGTAGCGCATACTGTAACAGGGTAGGGCGTATTAGGGAAGCGGAAGGGGCCAAGTCCTTGGAAGACCCAAGCATACACCAAGAAGGCGGCAGTTGTATAGGTAATAGCAAGGAAGCTAGCTGTAAAGAAAATTGTATAGGATCGACTGTGATGCTAGCTGCGACTAGCGAGCGGGTGCCTGTAATTAAAAAGTCTATCCAGGATAAGGTGATGGGGTGTAAGGCGGAGCTAGCTGCGTCTAGCGCCTGTGGGGATGAAAGGATCCCGTGTACTAAGGGAGACACTGTACATAACCTCAATAATGAAAGGGGGGACGGGGGTCTGCTTGGGGATGGGGGACGGAAGTACATCCGCACAATCGGCCTCGCCTAGCTTAAGCACTAGGAAAATTCTCCCCACTGCCAATACCGTCGCTGTAGTGAGCAATCCGTTTGGCGTTTTAAATATCATCTCTCGTGTTGGGGGCTCGCTCCTTGACAGCTCGGAGGAGGCTCTTGACTCCGATAATGAACCCAATAGTTTGACTATTATTAATGAAGCTTGGATGGCTGAGCAAGAAGAGATAAAGCTGAACAATAAGGGACGGAAAAAGTCTAATCAGTTCAGAGGGGGATTGATTTCTGCTAGAGGCACTCGTAAGAGTTCTAGGATTAATAGGGATGTTGAGCATCCCTCACCGACTAAATCTAACCAATGACTCTTCTCATATGGAACACTCGAGGGCTTAACAATGTTGTGAGACGTAGGGAGCTTAAAGATCGTCTCCGAAAATTTTCGCCTTCGGTTGTTGGGCTGCTTGAAACCAAAGTTGTTGCGAATAATGGCCACAGAATCACCAAGTGCTTTCCGAAGAATTGGTCTTCGATTGATAATCGCAGTTTCCATCCTAATGGCCGCATTATTGTTATGTACAACCCTGATGTTTGGTGCTGTGGGGTTGAAGATATGTCGTCCCAGCATATCTCCATTAGTTGCATTAATGCTGCGGGGTTTGCTATGATTGCTACTATCGTTTATGCGTCCAACTCCTATCAAGAGCGAAGAGCTCTTTGGGATGCTATTGTTGCTAGTGCCAGAATGTATAAAAAGTCGCCCTGGATTATTGGGGGAGATTTCAATTGTGTCAGATACACCATGGACAAAGTTGGGGGGAGGTTAATCAATGGGGTTATGGTTGATGAGTTTAACACATGCATTAACCTCAGTGCTCTACTTGAGCTCAAGTATGTGGGTAATCCGCTGAGTTGGAACAATCGCAATGTTGGGCAGCGTCGTATTGCTGCCACTCTTGATAGGTCTTTTTGTAACAATGCTTGGTTGGATACCCTTACTGACTCCTATTGTGAATACATTGCTGGGGGGTCTAGTGATCATTCCATGCTTATTATCCATACTCACCGGTTGGGGGGCACTGATCCTAAACCTTTCAAGTTCTTTAATTCCTGGCTCAGTAGCCCTGAGTATTTTAAAGTTTTGAAGGAGAATTGGCAGTTCAGTGTCAATGGTTGTCCTATGATTCGACTGGTCGCTAAGCTCAGGAGCTTGAAAATTGGGCTGAAATGCCTTGGGGCGGGTTTTAGGAGTGATAATGATATGGCGAGAATCCGTCTTGAGCTCGCGGCTATCCAGAATAACCCTAGACTTAGTCATTGTGTTGAGCTCCAGAGAAAGGAGCACATTTTGATTAATA
This sequence comes from Scilla litardierei, assembly GCA_030789695.1. Classification (NCBI taxonomy): domain Eukaryota; kingdom Viridiplantae; phylum Streptophyta; class Magnoliopsida; order Asparagales; family Asparagaceae; genus Scilla; species Scilla litardierei. The sequence continues at coordinate 116,943,090 of CM061134.1, forward strand.
AGCTTGCGGACGCCATTGACATTGATGAAGCCAATCTTAGGCAAAAAAGTAGACAAGATTGGTTGAGCCTTGGTGACCGCAATTCCCGGTTCTTCTACACTGCTATGAAAGCAAGGCAAAACCATAACAATCTTGGTCATCTAATTTCTGCTGATGGATCTCGTAATAACTCCATCAATGCTCTTAAAACTGAAGCCCCAGAGTTCTATTTTGGCTTATATAATCAGAATGACTACTGGCGGGTGTTTCCCCGTCTTACCACTAAAAGAGTCCTTACTAGGGAGGCTGCGGATTGGGTTGAAAGACCCGTTCTTGCTGAGGAAGTTAGGAATGCTGTTTTCCAAATTGGGGCTGATAAGGCCCCGGGCCCGGATGGTTTTAATGGTTTCTTTTATCAGAATTCGTGGGATGTTATTGGCAAGGATGTCACGATTGCTGTTCTCAACTTCTTTAAATCTGGGAAGATATATCGACAGATAAATCACACCTTCCTCACTCTTGTGCCTAAGAATAGTAATGCGTCTGGTCTTGGAGATTACAGACCCATCTCTTGCTGTAATGTTTTATACAAAATAATCAGTAAAATTCTCTGCAATCGGTTAAAAAGAGCAGTTATTGAGCTTATATCGCCCAACCAAGCGGCCTTCCTCCAAGATCGGTTACTTGCTGATTGTGCCTTACTTGCTCATGAGCATATCAGAGATTTTAAAAATCCAATGGGTGCACGTGCCTGCCTTAAGTTGGACCTGCGAAAAGCTTTTGATAGTGTAAACAGAGAGTTTGTCTATTTCATGCTCCACCAGATGGGTTTTAAGCACAAATTTATCAGCTGGATTTGTGAATGCATTTCTACCCCTTCCTTCTCTGTCATGATTAATGGCTCCCCCTTTGGTTATTTTCAGTCAAATAGGGGGTTGAGGCAGGGCGACCCTCTATCCCCGTATCTCTTTGTGATTGTTATGGAAGCCTTTTCCTTGCTTATGGCCAATGCCAATGCCACTCAGAGTATCATGCCTATGAAAAGAGTTGGGGCAGTCTCTCACCTTCTCTTTGCCGATGACTTACTGGTCTTTTGTCGGGCCAATGCTTCATCTTTCTTGGGTTTGAAGGACCTGCTGTGTACTTTCAAATCTTACACTGGGCTTGAGGTCAACTGGAATAAAAGTGCGGGCATATTTAGCAAAGGTGTCAGAAGTCCTGGTAATCTTGCTGATATTCTGGGCATAAAAAGAGTGCAGTCTCTCTCCACTTACCTGGGTCTTCCTCTCTCTACAAAGTATCCTAATGCGTCTATGTATAGCCGGTTGATTGATAGATGCAAAAGCAGGCTGCAGGGGTGGTCTTCATCCCTATTATCCATAGCTGGGCGTATTGAACTTGTCAGAACTGTTATCTACGGTATGATTGGGTTCTGGATGCAGGCCTTTCGCATCCCCAAGTCGGTTTTATGCTCGCTTACCTCCATGTGCAGGAATTTCATTTGGGGGAAAACCCATCTTTGGGCTTGGGACGATGTTTGTGCTCCTAAGAAAGAGGGAGGAGTGGGTCTTAGAAATCTTGCTGATGTTAATACTGCTTATGGTATAAAGCTGACATGGCGCATGCTCACTCATGGGGGGGCCGGGGCCTCCTATATGAGGAAGAAATATATGAGCAACACAGGGTTGTTGCTTGCTAAGGCTCATCCTTTGCAATCTGGGACTTGGAAATTTATCTTGCACTGTCGTGAATTCACTAAAAAGCTCACCAAGCGCAATGTCAGAGATGGGGCTTCTACTCTTTTCTGGTATGATAACTGGCTTCCTTGTGGGCCTCTCTGTGATTCCTTTGATATCCCTGCTGGGGAGGAGGGGAAGATGGTTAGTGACTACTGGGCTGATGGGGGTTGGATAGACTATGGCCCTCTTCGGGCTGTGCGGCACATTATTAATATGGTTTCTCTGACTGTGGGTGGTGACTCTTGGTCTTGGGTATCTAATTCGCCTTCCCTTCGGGATGCTTGGGCGGGATCTAGGGCTATTAAGCCACTTTTCCTGTATCATAAGGTGGTTTGGTTCCAGGGGCACATCCCCAAGATGGCTATCACATTATTGCGGGCTTTTCATGGGAAGTTGCTGACCCGTGATAAGCTCGTGCAATGGGGAGTGTCTACTTCCCCTCTTTGTGTTCTATGTCCTGATAATATTCATGAAAATACAGATCATTTATTCTTTGAATGCAGCTATTCTAATTACCTCCTTTACAGGAGCTTCCTTAAAATGGGGTTTACTTCTACCTTGCCATCCTCCCTAGCTGGCTTGGGCGACCTGATCCTCTCTCACTTTCATAGGAAGGGCAATATTGGAAGATTGGTCAAGACCGTTCTTGCTGTGATGATTTGGCATATTTGGAGAGAAAGGAATAGGAGGATTTTCGAGGGGGTCAATCAAATCCAGACTCAGCTGTTCGAGGACATTGCTGATGATGTCAGGATCGCTTTGAGACATATGGAGTGGGATCGAGATGATGAGCGTGAACCCCTGCATAATTGGGGGTTGCTTGCCTAGTGCATTTGTGTGCTTTTGTATATATATATGTGTGGCATATTGGGAGCTCGGGTAGGGGGTAGATGTCATGTAGGGGCAAGTGAAGGCGCCTGTGCCTTTGCCTTGCACTACTAACATTCTGCCGCCCCCCCCAGTTCCTTGTACTTTTTCTCGTTATCAATAAAGATAAAGCATATTCTTCAAAATATATATATATATATATATATATATATATATATATATATATATATATATATACTAGTCATAACCCGTGCCCGCGGGCACGGTTCATTTAAGATTTCCCACGCGAAATATTTGTTCCCCAAAAAATTATTTCCACTACCAAATTTGCGCGGAACAACAAATTAGCGCAAAAATATTTAACGGCACGTGCGCCTTCGATGCGGAACAACAAATTCGACGCAAAATTCCATGGGCAAAAATTGTGGGTGTGCGTGTGGGAGGGTCCATGGGCAAAAATGCAAAACCCGAGATTGTATGTGAAAAATTCCACACATCTTCTCTTATCCCTCAAAATCTCATCTCTTATCTAATTTCTCTTGTCCAACTTCTCTTATCTAATTTCTCTTGATAACATCCCTCTTTTGTAATATAGATAGTCATAACCCGTGCCCGTAGGGCACGGTTCATTTAAGATATCCCCCCTGAAAATTTTAGTTCCCCTGTAAATTTTTCTCATACCAGAAAATTTAGTTCCTACCAAATAACTTAGTTCCTTCCAAATAACATAGTTTCTCCCAAAATTTAGTATCACCAAATTTAGTTATTCTTCTCTTAAAATCTTGGATCCCCCAATTTTAGACAAACACCATTACTTAAAGCACAATATATGGACATACCCACTAATTCTACTCAACATCTGTAAGAAGTGACCGCTACCAAAGGCCTCGATTGCATGGGCGGCACCAGTGTTTCTGGGGCACTGATTAAAGTCATACCACACTGCAATCGAAAGAAGCGTGTTGGAGTAGGACACAGAATAACCCATCCGTCTCGATGCAAGTACATATAGTAGATCACATACCCAAATGGCCCTTGTGTCTTGAATGTGTCCCTTGAGCGACGCTCGAAGGTGTGTGACGATGGGTCATCTAGCATAGGCACGTACACCTATAGTCCATTATTAATAATCAATCATCCAATTAGTTCAGATATAGATCCTACCTTCAAAAATTTTAATTCCAGACATGACACCGAAATTGAATTAGTTCATCCATTTTGTTATCACACGTATCAATCTATCTAGACAAATGAATCGTTGAAATTACCCATATCAATCTATCAGTCCCCCCATTTTCCCCCATTTTGTTGAATTTATTCACGCATGTATAAATCAACAATCAATCCGATCTCTTTTTAACATCCTATCATGCTTGCACGTTGCTACTATTCATTAATTCACATTCATCCTTTCATATTGTAACTCTCTTGATGTGGTTGTCTCGAGTGGTAATGTTCTTATGTCTCAGGACAATGTCATGGCTGCTTGGTTACCCTCATTGCTGTATAAAATTATTCTAATTTCTCCCCTAAAACATCGACATGCTTATGAGGACCTAATTATATAAAAATTTGCATACCGCAGTAGTCTTTCGTTTGTGAAATCAAATTCGAGTTATTAGAAGAATAGTAAGTGATATACTTCATAATAGATTAAAAAAATTGAAATATGGGAAAAAATTTGTTCGATTGAATAAAAACTCCATAAAAGAATGGTTCCGAATATTCAGTAATTCTCATTAAAAGCGTTTTCCACGCAATCATCCAATGTATTACATCAAAAACCCCATACAATTAAATGCTAGCTACTACCCTTCACATTAAAGAAAATCAAAACAAAATGATTTCAAAATAATCCAGTGTAGCACCAAACATGCAAGCACATAAACCTGCAAGCACAAAAAGGCCATTATTAGTAAAATAAACACATGAAAACTCAAAAAGGAGATGCACAACAAAAGGAAAAACATACTCAGCATGAGCTTTCACATTTCCAGTTATGTGTATGTTTTTCCTTTTTGAAAGCTCATACTGTTTATTTCACATTTCACATTTCTAGTTAGCTTAAATATGAATGAACATGATGAGTATGAATTAACGATGTTGCATACAGAATGGAATTTTTCTCTATTTGACAAATGGTATTTGACAACATGGTATTTGACAGAATACTCTCCTTCAGCATACTGTCAACATGGCGTTCTCTATTTGACAAACACCATGTTTTCATTTGATAAATATTTTTGACAAACACCATGTTATCATTTTTGAGATATTTAACAACATAGTATTTGACAGAATACACTCCTTCAACATGGTATTTGGCAACATGATATCATTTTCCAGATATTTGCAAATGGTATTTGACAACATGGTGTTTGTCAGAAAAATTCATTTTGTACACAAACATATCTATTTGATAGGATTACACAGAAAATATTACACAAACATATCTCATTTTGACAGCATACTCTCCTTTAGCATACTTGATTATTAAGACCACAACACAATTGATTACAAAAATCACTACACAATTAATAACTACACAATTAATACTTGATTATCAAGTGGGAAAACGAAGAGAACTACATCGGAAAGTTTGTGTGTCGAATCAGCGACATCATGGGGTCTAATGACATTGGAATCACCTATAGACACTCAGCTAGGTTCCACAAGTAAGATGGTATTTATGTTAATTAAATCAATTAGGCATGGCATTAGATTGATATACACACATAAAGGTGCAGGTCAAGCCTAAGATTTAACATCTGCTTTTTATTAAAAGAGATTAGGACGTCACATGTTTAAGCATAATGTGACATTGCATTTAGAACTGAATGTTACTATTAGTCTAGAAAAACGAAAGTATTTCGCTATCTATGCAAATTCTAACATAGGTATCATGTATTACGACAAATCTATTCACACCTGATACCGTTTGTTCAGTTTCAATCATCAAAAATTTCAGAAATCTTCCATTTTCTACTGCAAAATTTACTTGCACATCACATATATACATTGCTTACAACCAAGATGGCTCTCATTGATCGTTTGCACAAACACAGTTGAATTCGTCACAGAACATATAAGTTCACTACATTGCTTAAAAATATTTGAACATATTTATTTTGCACATATTTATTTGCACATATTTATCTGGAATAATATATGTTTTCCTTATTTTTGTTTGCAACAGCTGTTCATTCAATTGTTGTCTGTTCATTTGCAGACTGAATGAAAGCACTCAAGCTCAGGGCTATGGTCATGAGAACGGCTAGGAGTGTCGCAGTTTGAGCAAACTTCAAGCACAATGGAGAAACTCTTGGTCTATTAATACTAATATATAAAATCACATATCCAATAGGAATTTGATGTAGGAAATTTCCTTAAAGCACATATATAGTTTTCTTATATAAAATTGTGTAGGCAATTAACGATCTAGTACTGCAAGGTAGGCCAAATAGCTTCATTCTTTCTTCATTGCTAGGATATTCATCAGAAGCAATTTGATCAAATAAGGCCTAATCATGTGTTAGGGAAGAATACACCATCGGTAGCATGAGCTATAGCAATTCAAAATTAATGAAATCCATATGCCTCTAGTAATCACACACACCGTTACTAACAGGAGCTTCTGCAAATTGTAGAATCATAAAATTGATTATACCAGGTTAACAAATTGCAACTAACAAAGAAAATAAGTTTAGCATTTCAGATTGGTTTTCACCAAGATTGCTATAAATGTTAAAGATTCCATTCCTTATGCATTCCTGTCCTTCTCAAGTATTAGTTTTGGTTTTGAACCAAGTTTTTCAATATTGAAGTTTCCCAGTCCACGGATAGCTTCATATTATAAAACATACTGGATATGCAAAGAAAGGGTTACTTTCCCTTTCATAAATAACATCAATCACCTCCAACTCTTCCAGTTTGATCACCTTCCAAATTATATTTTAACTGCAAATTTGATCACCATTGTATTTGAGAATTCATACATTTTTGTGAGAACTCGTATATCAAAAAAATATACATGAACTCTTCCAGTTTGACATGTAAAACTCTAAAATATATGAGAACTCATATATCAAACAAATGAAAAGGTGATTTTCTACAAAAGTGTGCATGTTAACTAAAATATCAAAATGAAAGAGTGTATGTATTTAACAACATGATCTGAAATTGGATGTTTTACTTGAGAGAAAGTTGAGAACATTGGAAGATGAGATAATTACCTAAGAGAAATACCTCTAAGACATCAAACTGAACCAATTTTAAAGCTGAGATCAATTTTACTTCAAATTTGATATCAAACTGATATACTCTCCAATTTGCATAGGACATTGTAATTTGTAGTATGACTTTTCTTGTACAAAGAAAAATATTTGTCCTGGAAGTTAAAATATGCTATAGATAATTTTTTAGCATTATTTGCTGGAGATGTCTACAAAGAAATATATTGTAAAGCATGTAGATTAAACAAATTTCTGGAGATGTCCTGGACAAAGAAAAATAACCTCACACCAAAGAGTTAGCTAACTAATCTGAAAGGGAAAGCACACACTGGAACAACTTAGGTATCATGATATATACAAATGCAATGTATATGATACTTTCAAATTCTCTGATACTAATCTGAAAGAGTTAGCTAACTAAATTCAAGGACACCAAGTGTATTCTTGCATGTTCTTTAATGTATGCTGAAACAACTCTTGTATATTCTGTGATATCTGCAAGCTTGTTGAATGAGACTCATGTGTACACCGTGGAGAATGCAAGATATATACATGGCCACAGGAGGGCTTGCTGTGATTGAGCTAGCTGGAGTTCAGAGGGGTTAGAGGGTTCAAAATCAACTTCATTTAGGAGGAAAACAGAGAGACCAATTCACATGACTATCATACGGAAGTTTTGTGCCAAAATGCTTCACTTTTTTGTGCTAAAATGTCAAAAAATGTGTTGGCTGTTACTATTTTCCTAGTCCAATAAATAAAAAATAAAAAGTAAAGTTGACCCTCTAATTAATACGTGGTTATATTGTGTTTTTCTTTTTGTTTATTTCCTTTTTGGTGATGAATTGGGCAAACTGGAATTTATTTTTGCAGGATGTAGCTTTGCAAAGCTCAAGAAAGTTTGGTGGATTACTTCCAGTTTCATATACTTTGATCAATTATCAGCACAACACCAAAAAGGTTGTTAAGAAATCCAGAATAATCCAACACTTGAATAACATACGTCTTATTTTGAATAGAATAATGGGTATCTTATGGCATATGAACTAAGACCTAATCCTTTCTATCCCAATTCTTTGTATTCAAAGAATAACACATTGCCTATAACAATTATCAAAGCGAACATTAATAAATAACTATATTGAACTACATCAAGCATTATGCTTCTTTCTATCCCAATTCTTTGTTTTCAAATAATGACAGATTACACACAACAATTTTCAAAGCAAGCATAAAAACAATAATGAACACAGTTAGAAAGAACTAACCTTAGCTTCCTCTTTAGTTTCCTCTTCAGCTGCTCCTTGTTATCCTTGTCCCTCTCCGCATGTTTGACATCTTCTTGCTCATTCTCTTATCGGCATTCACATTTTCCTCATTTTCTCTGTTCAGTTTGAAAAATCATGTATAAACAATCAAACTTGTAACAGAAAATTCAAGAAACAAATGCCAATGTTTATGAAACTGGAATTGACAGAATGATGTACTGCCTGGAAATTGACAGAATATGAGTGCATATAAAAGATGTGCAAGGGAAGAATTTGAGTGGGCTTCATGGAAATTGACCAAATTATGAGTGGACTTCTTAAAATTATTAGTACAAATTGGATACATGATACATATCAAGACATTAATAAGTAAAATGGTATTCAACTCCATCCAAATACATGATACGTTTCTACACTTCCCTGACTTTCTTTCCCTTCCCTGCCAAAGAACAACCAATTAATTTGAACATCTACATATACATCAAAATATGCATAAATCATGCCGATGATTGATCTATTACTATTATATAAATGCGAGACTTCATTTTACCAAAACATCATTTGAGGGATTTATTTTCACTCATAAAAAACTTATGTAACTGCAATGGCATGCTGAATTCAATTGCATGTCAAAGAACAAAATCAGTTAATAATTACATGTGACTTGCTAAACAACATACATAACAAATGATATGACTATCCCTAAGTTGGAAATACCAAAGTAAAATAAATGAACATATAACTCAGTGACTTTTCTCTTCTTAAAAGCAACCATCACAATTTCATATCATTTTTTAAATCTGAATTTGTTAACCATCCCAATATTTCCTACCATTTTCAAATAATTGTAACTAAATAAATGATAACACTTTCCTACCATAATAATATTGTAACAGATAATTTTTTTTTTATTTTTTTTATTTTTTGGAGAATAAAGAGAAAGTAATGCTACCATAGAGAAGCAATATTCTCTTTTGTAAGATTAATAGACCGATATAGATTTCTTATGGTAGTATAAGCTAGATGATAGAATGTTACCACTGTAAGCAACAAAAGGGCTTTGCTAGTGAGAACATCACTATTGATGATACGGTGAAATTACGGTGAAATTCTTCATTCTCTGGGAAAGGGCTTTGCTAGTGAGAACATCACTATTGATGATACTAAGTCCAGGCTCTATGAGGACAACATCAGAAGCACTTCTAGCTACATATGTGGCATCAGCAATAATAATGCCAATATCGGTGGCATTATCAATAGCTATTGATGGGGAATCATTAACACCATCTCCAGTCATTCCAAAATGTGGTTCTGTTCTTGCAACTTCTTAATTACATATTATGCTCTATTAGAAAGAGATTAAACAGATTACACTCATCAATAAAAGGATAGCTTACACGGGAAAACTCCAGCAAACCCAATATTTGTGTTCTATAATAATTTTGTGTGGCTCATCCCAAAGACAGTAGGATATTATACCCCAACAGCCTTTCCCGATAGAATCTTTTGGCGGCTGTCCTTGGTGCTTTTCAAGTTATTGCACCTGGAAAAATAGTTCCAAGGTCGTGAAGTGCTTATCAATTAGGGCCATCTCTAGTTGCAAGTGAGGGGGAAGATCCACAGTAACAGTCCAATTAGCTTAACACATATTAAAAATCTTGAGCCTATCCCTAAACCTAAATCAGAAAAATCCAATTGCAGCAAATTCCAAAATGACATTGCAGAATGTTTCATTAAAAATAGAAAGAAGGTAATTATGAAGTAACTTTTCACTCCAATTAGAACATTGGGTTTTCATATAGTTTTTAAAATAAAATGAGCAAATTAGAACATTGGGTAATTCCAAAACATGAATGATCACCATCCTTTAATGTGTAAAATGAGCAAATGAGAAACATGAATGAAATGAGCATTAAAACTCCAAAATAATAATAACTCGTGATTTGCTAATTTGATTATGAACCATACCAGCTTAAAATGGATTTGCTAATGAGCTAATTAAAATGGATGCCAAAATGGAATCTACTGAGCTATTTTATGATATGCAAAATCCATTCATCTTGTCCTGTAATTACTCAATTGAAAATAATGCAAGGTATAATATAATATGAGCAATTCAGTTGTCCTGTAAAATACTGAAATTTCATATTTAAAATAATGAACCAAATTTCACATTATTAAAATGCTTGATATATTTTCTTGAAAGTGGAGAAAAAAATACAATAATGCATGGTATAATGTAATTTGCTCAAAGCCTAACATACTCTACCTTAATGATTCACATATTAGCATTGAGCATATATATTAGATGAGAATGCATTACATAGTCTCAAAACAATGTTTGTATCACTGAGCATACTTACATCAAAGGTAGTTACAATGTATTTACAATGTAAGTTGCTCAACCTAGAGTGGACTCATTTTTAGTTGAATCCAATTTTAGTTGAATCTATTCTGAAAATATTTTCAGTTTGATATATCTTTGGCCTGAAAAGGAAATTATTCATTATTTATCCATTGAACATAAGATCAAAAATGGGCATGATTTTGACATAAAAATCCATTGAATTGGTGTGCACATAGGATAAATTATTCATTATTAATCCATTGAACATAAGATCAAAAATGGATAAATTATTTCAGATATGATGATGCACATAGGATAAATTATTCAATGTTATACATAAATTATTTATCTATCACTTGGTAATTCAATCACTTGGTAAATTAATCTTATACATATAATCTTATGGGATATTCATATTAAAATATTTCAATATCCTGAGAATCAAAAATTTTGAACTCAATAAGTTGTCAATATCCTGTCAATTTCCAAGAAATATGAATGCAATATCCTGTCAAAGTTGTAATAACACTCAAAATTGATTCAAAAATTCATTCACATTACACTCAATCAATTTTAAAGCTGTAATAACACTCAAAGTGAGAGAATTATACTTCAAAGTGTTATTATCTTGGAATACTTCAAAGTATGTATTCAGTATAAGCTTGGAATAAAAGCTCACCAATTTGCATATGAAGAGCTATCAGTGAAGTGAGTTATCAGTGAAGAGTAGCATTATGAAGATTAGCCACCAATTTGCATATGCAGAGCTACCAATTTGCATATGAAGAGCTCACCAATTTTCCTATTATTAGAAATGCATATGAAGATTAGCATTATGAAGCTAATAGGACATCAAGAATATCAAGAATATCATTTAGAATAGCTAACAGGACAATGCATATGAAAATTAGTAAGTAACATTTAGAATAAGTAGAATATCAAGAATATCATCAGATGAAATAGCAATTAATATTGACTGAAATATTCTTTCAATTGCAAACTCAATTGCAAACTCAATTTCAAACTCAATTTCAAACTCAAGCTTTCATCAATTTCAAACTCAAGCTTTGTCCTGGTAATAGTCTTTCATCAATTTCAAGATTATCACTCAAACTGATATGCGTATTATTTCAAGATTAACATTCAAAAATTAATATATGTCCTGTTAATATTTTGCTAAACCCAACAATTTCTTTCAAGATTAACATTCATATTTCAAGATTCAAAAATTGCTAAACCCAACATTCAAAAATTATTTTTTGTTATTACCAATGCATATGAAAATTAACCAACATTGAGTAGAAATTACACATGTATAGGAAGAGCTCATATCCGGCCAGTAACCAACATTGAGTAGCAATCCAGACAATTTGCATATGAAGAGCTCACCAATTGTCCTGTTATTAGCAATGCATATGAAAATTAACCAACATTGAGTAGCAAGTACATGTGTGTGTAATTGCTAAACCCAACATTCAAAAAACTGATATGCATATTATTTCAAGATTAACATTCAAAAAACTGAGCTTGATAGTGCAAATTGATATCCTGATCTTGAATTGATATGGGCTATCAATTTGCAAATTTATATCTCATCCTGAGTTCATATGCATTGTCCTGTTGTTATATCTTGGTATGAGTTCATACAGCAGGATATAACATCAAATTAATATTATTTGCAATGGTATGAGTTCAAAAACCCAATTTGCAATGTTATATCAACAACCCATATCAACTCAGGAATGAGGAATGTTAATTTGATGTAACAGCAGGATATAACATTCAAAAACCCAATTTGCATATTATTTACAATGAACATTATATCCTGATCTTCATATGAGCTATCAATTTGCAATTGGGTCAAATAGGTGCAAAACTGCAAATTGATAGCTCATATGAAGATCAGGATATAATGTTCATTGTAGTTTTGCACCTATTTTAATTTGACCCAAGCATCCTGAGTTCATGTAATGGGCAATATTGAGCAGGATATAAAGTGCAAATTGATAGCCCATATTAAAAATGAACCTAGTTGATATCCTGATTGTGTTAATATTGAGTGATAGTGCAAATTGGGTTAATATTGAGAAAAAAATGATTTAACATTTTAATTTGGCCTCAAACTCAGGATGCATATACTCCCTAGCATTATCAGGATATAAAGTACTCACCCAAGCATTATTTTAAATTGACCTCAAACTCAGAAAAATAAAAAACTCATTTGACCTAAAATCCTCAATCCTCAATCCTCAACACACACAAACATTGAATGCTAAAATCCTCAACATTTGATGAACACTGGAGTAACATAATTTCAGTATGATGAACACTGGAGCAAGCACTATAGAGCAACTGAAAACTGAACCAAATTGCACATATAGAATGAAAGTTTGAATAAGCACACCCATTTGGTGCATAAGCACACCCAACTGAACCAAATTTCACATATTGCACCAATTGAATGAAATTTTGAATCTTGATAGTAATTTTCAAACTGAAATTTTCAAACTAATTTCAAACTATTTTGCAACACTGGAGTAGTAGGATTTTCAAACAATTTTCCAACACTGGAATAAGAGTTTGCAATTTCAAAGTTTGCAAAAGGAAAAATGGATTGAAAATCAAAAATTAATAAGAGTTTGCAAAATGAAAAAACATGATTTTCAATGGACTGAAAAAAGGCCAAGTGCAATTTCAGTCCATGAATTGCAATTTCCCCCTTCAAGCACCCATATTCATGTATGGACTGAAAATACATGCTTTTCATATGAATTAGATAGCAAAATGAAATTTTTGTCCATGTTTTTTTTGCAAAATGAAATTAGATGTCCCAAAGATTTCAGTTGCTCATTTCAGTTGGTATACACAGAAACATATCCCAAAGAAACATATCCCAAAGATTTACCAATTCTCTCAAACTCACCAGGGTTAAGTTGCTGAGGCCGTGATGAAGATCAAAGCACTGCAATGTGAGGATAAAGTAAAAGAAAAAAAAGTGAGGGTGAAATAAATTAAAAGAAAAAGAATTGAGGAGAAGAGGAAGAGCTTAAGGAGAAGAGGAAGAGCTCACCAATCCTCTTGATGTGCTTGCTCTTCGTAGAAGAAGGTGCTCTTCTTGCTGTTCTTCATAGAAGCTGGAGAGGTAGAAGAGGGTGCTCTTCTTGCTGTTCTTCGTAGAAGCTGGAGGAGGTAGAAGCTGTAGGAGGTAGAAGATGGCGATGATGGTGATGATGGAGGGGGTAGAAGCTGGAGGAGGTGGTTGATGTTGGCGATGATGGCGATGAGGGTGCTCTCCCTTGCTCTGCGTTCTCATGGCGTGAAAAATTTCCATTTCCCTCTCATATGTGATGTGATCTAATCACTTTCCCTCCCAAATGCGATCAGCTGCAAAAGAAAATTTTGAAATTTTGATTTCAAAATTTAAAATACAAAATGATTTGATTTTTATCTTATCCAATATCTCATATCTCAATTTCTCATACCCCATATACAAAAGCTATCTATATAAACAACACACCCAATTACACATAACCAAATTCTCTTATCCATTATCTCTTATCCATTATCTCTTAACCAAATTCTCTTAACCAAATTCTCTTATATAACAATACACATTTCCACATACAACAATACACATAACCAATTTCTCTTATCCAATTTCTCTTATCCAAAAACCCATGATAACATCCCTGTTTTATAATATAGATATATATATAGAGAATAATGGCTATCATACGCCATATGAGATAGGCTCTCATACGCCCTCTCACATAAAGCAACCAAGTACAATCAAGTACAAGCCCATGTGGGCTTGTACTTGGTTGCTTTATGTGAGAGGGAGTATGAGAGCATATCTCATATGGCGTATGATACCCATTAATCCCATATATATATATATATATATATATGAGATTAATGGAGAAGTGCTGACAGCGCTGGAAATTTTTCCAGCGCTGTCAGCGATCAGGGGTTGCTACCGATTTTTTTTAGAAAAATTTGTTTTTCAGTAGGTAGATATACTTGTTAGGTAGCTCTCCACAAATTTTCAGGTCGATCCAACACCGTTTGAGCCTCCGTTCATCGATTTCAAAAACGTTGTGCAAAACTGTCCGGAGGCTCAAACGGTGTTGGATCAACCTGAAAATTTGTGGGAAGCTACCTAACAAGTATATCTACCAACTGCAAAAAATTTTAAAATAATACTCTACGGACCCCAGATCGTTGACAGCGCTGGAAAAATTTCCAGTGCTGTCAGCACTTCTCCATTAATCTCATATGTATATGTATGTATGTATGTATGTATGTATGTACATACATATAATCAAGAATTCCACTAGTGTCAAGTTCTATATACATGGCCTTTATGTGACAAATTTTTAGATTTATATCTTTTTGTTCAATTTCTCGACATTGACCATGATGTATGCCTATAGTCGGTTTTTTGTGTAAGACTTCATTATAATATGACTTTCATGATTGTGTTCATAGTCTCTAAGATATAAGTACTTAAAACGACATAGGTTATATTTTTTCTTAAGAACCCACTTTATGCATGAATTATAGAAGTTTTAATTGAGTAGAATAACAAGTAAACTGGTAGGATTTGGATAACAACATGTTATACCAATAGTTAGGAGTGGAAATGGCTTAGCTCACTCCTAAAAATGAAATAGAAAAATAAATATACTCGAAAAGAAAAAAATTCATGTGAATAAGTATGCATCGGTCTTCCAGCTACGTTGAGTAGCCGGGTCCGTATGCCTCAGGAAGCATTGGGGATTCGCACCGAAAAGTCTAACTTAGGAGTGCATAAAATAAAATTTCCAATTACTTTGAGCTAGTAAGTCCGAGGGGTCCTTCTTGGCCCAATGCCCTAAAGTCGTCTGATCTGGGAGTCATTCACCCAATGCTCCTTACACAAACCAATTAGGATTTCAAAAATAAAAGAAAAAAATAAAATAAAAACATGAGTGAAGCTAGCGACCCCACGAATCAAGGAAGGTAGCGTTTTGTGAGAGCCACGTCCTTGATAGATTCATATGCCATTACATGATAGTAACTCTTCTTTTGATTATTGCATAACTTCGGTTCCCATTTCAATAACCAAATGCGGGATAGAGGAAATGTCGTAGGATTTGAACACGATCATATATGTGTATATTGGGTATTGTGTTTTACGAGAAATATTGCTCTAGGTTATGTCTTGGTCGATGGAGAGAAGTTGACATGTTTATGATTTTCAAATCTGAAATTTTAACTTACACGTGTATATAATGCTTGATCTCTCGGAATTCTTAAAAGCATCCATTTACATGCATGTCCCCATTCTTTATTCTCTCTTTGTCTTCCTTGAAGACAAAGGAGAGTTTAGCTTGAGGGATTTTTGATAAGTGTTTATTTTACTCATTTTTAGTATATATACATGCATTTCATTTCATAAAATCATATCTTCCACGTCTTTTCATCCATTTTTTTCTTTTTACGTTTGAGCTTCTTCTATGCTTTGTAGCTGAAAACGATGCAATTTGGGACTCTGGAGTTATAATGGGAGTACAAAAGGCTATCGAAGAGGCAAAGGATTCAATCAATAAAAAGACTGCAAAAGAACAAAGCACGCGGTCGTGTGTGACACTTCACATGACCGGGACAACCCAACTGTTGAAATCCAGAAAATAGCACATGGTCGTGTAGAGTATCTGATATGCTCATATTTTACCCTTTATTTTTTGCATATTTCCATGTCATATCGATTGCCCATATTGCATATTAGAAGCTTAAACGATGATTTCTCGATGAATTTCACTTTTTCTATGTTTTATTGGATTTTCGGGAAATATGGAGCAATCGGTAGTAAACTGGAGCTATGAGCATATGCACGCATGTCGGAGTGTCAACAGCCATGATATCGATGAGTTTATGGTGCTAGAAGAGGAGGAGTGAAATGAAGAGAAGATGAAGAGGAAGGAAAGAAGATGGAAAAGAAAAAAAGAGAAGAATCAGCTCACTCGGCTGAGTGGATTGCTCCACTCAACCAAGTGAGGATGGCAATAACCCAACCCAAGGAACCAAGTGTTGGATACAACGCGTAGTTGGATGCAACGATCGTTGATTTCTTGTTTGATGATAACAGACATTCGTGAATATTTTTGATGTGTTTGTTAAGTGTTTTCATGTGGAAATAAACATGGAGCAATTAATGGCAATGAGGTGATTATTAATCAATGACAATCTGGCAAATTGGGAGTAATGGCAATGACATAAATTTTATCAAAAGATGGTGAGATGGAAATCACGTAAATTGCGAGAATTGGACTTGGTCAACATGATGTGGAGTTATAAGAAATTAAATTAAAAAGGGATTAAAATCAAGTCCAAATCAATTTGGATTAAGGGGATTTGACTTGGGCAAATTTAATTGAATTTGGATTCAAATTAGATCTTATTTGGATACATAGGGAGTTCTATTTTGAATAGGATATTGACCAAGTTCATTGGACCAAAGAGATGAGATGAGAGAAAATTAATTTGGAGATATCAAATCAATTTCAAGGAGTTTTGATTCAATCCAATTACTTGGGTCCAAACACTATAAATACAATCCTTATTTATGCAAGGAAAACCCCCCAAGGAGAGAGAACAAGAAAACAAGGCCGGCCCTAGACTTATTTTCATTCATCTTGGCCGAATTCTTCTCCTCGATCTTCAAAGAGATCATCATATTCGCAGGACGAAGAAGGTGCTCGACGGACGACGCTGAAAAGTGCATAACTCTCTCCACATAGCTCGGATCGACGAACCGTTTGCGCCGGGACGATCATAACTCAACGCTTTACATTATGGTGATATTTTTTAATCTTAATCTCTGTTTTAAATCCTTTATTTTTATTTTGGCGTGAGTTGTATTTTGAATAGGTTCATAGCTCTCATCATCTTCAAAGAAGAAAAGCTCCAAGTGCTTCTCCTTGCGGCACGACTACTCCATCAAGCATCAAAAGCCAAGGGTACAAGAACACGTCATCTTCAATCAACTAAGCAAGGGGATCTACAAAGCACAAGGGAAAAGTTCTACATCAAATTCAAAGCTCTACGACGCACTTCAAAGATCTTAGAATTACTCTCTACAAAAGTAATCAAATATGTCCTTTATTATTTTTCTGTCAAAGAGGACGAGCCCACGATTCCAACGAGTATTAATTCGGATGTTGTTGAGCTCGTGGCGATTTACTGTATTTTCTGGAAGACGTGTTATTTGATTACTTTATGCACAGACTGATGCCGATTCTGCAGAACAGAGAATTGATTTACGCACAGACCAGATTCGGGCAGATTTGCGCAGCGAACTTTGGAGGGCTGTATCTTGATATCCAGACATCGGATTGAGACTCCGTTTGCACCATCGCTAAGCTGACGACGAGCTTATCAACAAGGACTATTCAATCATCACAAACTGAGCGCTCTAAACTCTTCATCTTATTATTATTTGTGATTGAGTTGATAGATCTTTGTATTATTTTACACATTTCGTTGTGGGGTTTTGGGCTCTTGATTAGTTGGGGCTATTCAAAAGAAAGCTTTTACTAGATTTACAGTGTTCAACACTTCGGTGAATGGGGTACAGTACTTGGTGAGCATAGAGTTAGGGCTCGTAGCTCTTTATAGTTTGTATCTTGATACTATTAAATCTAGTATTTGCTTTGGGGGTTGGAGTAGATCGTTGGGATGACCGAACCAGTGTAAATCTCTCGGGCACTCTGTGATTGCTCTGTGATTTCTTTACTTGCACATAATTTGCTCTGAGATTAATTGTTTAAGTATGCCAATATTTTTGTATTCACGAAAATATTTTATAAGCCTATTCACCCCCCCTAGGCTTAAATCCCGATCCAATAAGTGGCATCAGAGCAGGTTAGAGGATCTATTCCAGAAAACATGAATACCCCCATAGATAAGGCAGTGATGTCCAAATGATTTGATCGTTTCAAAAATCTTAATTCTGCTAATATCTCTTCCGATCAGAATATTACTAATTCAGTGTGTTGTTATCATTGCAGGAAATGTGGACACTTTATGAAAAACTGCCCAGTAATGAAAACGAATTCTTTAGAGAAGAATGAGAAGCCACGTGCAGTCACAAGGGACGATGATGACAAGCTTGATGAGGAGCAGGCACTGATGGTTAAAGGATTCAAGAAATACATCAAGACTCCTCAGGAAAAAGCAGACATGCTAAAAAGGTTCAATCGCTCTATTAAGTTTAATCCTGCAAATATTTTATCTGAACAAAATACTACTAAGACTATGCAATGTTTTCAATGCAGAAAGCAGGGACAATTCATGAAGAACTGCCTACAAGGAAAGAAAAATTCTGCAGAGAAGAAAGAAAAACCTTTGGTAGTTATGTGGGATGACGATAATGAGGATGATGCTCCGGAGGAGACTGCACACTCCTCTCTCTGCTTAATAGGAGATCTCGATAAGGTAAAATCCTGCTCTAAGAATGAAATTATGAATATGTGGGAAAACATGCGTAATGAAATTGCTGATTTAGAACTATTGTGGAATCCTTTAGAGATGCTAATTATTAATTGCAGCAAGATAATTATAATATGTCACTAGATGTTGAAAAATTAAAAGTTGAAAATGGTGCGTTTAGAGCTACCATTGCAAAAGTCAAAAAGGAAACATATAGTGTGCATAAGAAGATTGAATGTAAAACATGTTCCACACTTGTGACTGAAAATGAAACTTATAAAGAATCATTGATGAAGCTAGAAGATGAAAAGAAAGAGCTAAAAGAAAAGATGGCTATATAAGAAAATGAGAATAAAGAGCTTAAAGAAAAATTGATCAAGAGTGAGATTGAAAATAAAAATCTTAAAGGAAAATCCATTGAAATAGAGAAGAAAGCTAAAAACTTGAAAAAGAACGAAGAAGAAAATAAAAGGGCTTCCATTTGTAAATGCACCTTGCTTGTGAACGAAAATCTTTTTTTGAAATCTAAAGTCACGAACCTAGAATTGACCATAAAGAAATTTGGTGTGGGAAAACAATCTTTGGATAAAATTCTTGGAAACCAAATATATGGCAACAATAGGGGAGGACTTGGATACTGACTGAATCACGCTTAAAAACATAAGAATAAGAAGGTTCACATTGTGGCTACAAAAGTCAGAAACATTCATGCAAAGTGATTTACATGTGAATGTGTTGGTCATACTTCTCATCATTGCATTTATAGGAACCAAAACATGAAGTTCAAACAAATATGGGTTCCTAAAAGTTTGTTGACTAACATGAGTGGATCTTATTAGATTTCAAGGTTGCACATAACACCTTTCGTGTAGGTAAGATGGAGTGACAAGGAGAATGGATTGGATGTCGCATTTCATTGAAGTTCTTGAGCCAAACAACAACACGAATGTATGATTTCTTGTTTGAGTGTAATGATACCTTCATAGGGTTTTTTTGGTGTGTTTTCACTTTTTTCATTTTTGTGTGTGATTTTTTTCGGTGTGTTTATTTATTAGTGTGTTTTTTGTGTGATAGAAAACTTCGAAAAACATTTTACAAAATTGAAAAATTGAAAGTAAAAATATATATGAGAAAGTGCAAAATGTATAAAGATTGAGCATATTGTATATCTCTCTTTCAATTATCAAAATTGCACTTTTGAATGATATTCATATCCATGTACAAATCTTGTATTATTGGCATGACTATAACTACGTATTAGACTTTCTAAATGACTATGACATGTTCAATAAAATTGAATAACTTGATTTCTACATCTTCACCCTATACTTTCACGAGATTAATTGTCATTGCATATATGGAATTGTTTTTATGGATTTTGGGAAAGTGTTTGTCGGTGGATGAATTAAAAAATAATGAAAAACATATTATTCTACGGGATATGAAGTATCTTGCCTTGGTTAAACATTAGAACTCATGAAAAGAAAAGAAAACAATGTGTTATTCTAAAAAAATGCATATTAAGGAAATAGAAGAGAAAAGAAAGAGCTCCGTAAGAAAAATGGATACGGTTCATGGCAATGAGACAGCACATGTGCATCCAACTTATACTTTAAGATTAATTTTTAGCGTTGGTGTTATATGATTTGGGGTAAATATTGCATATTTAACACCTCATTTAGACCCATTTTGTGCATATATGTTATGTATTTGGTCTCTAATACAATCGTATTTTGAATATCGTTATTTATTAGAGCAAACTCTCATTTTAGATGTAAGCAGAAATAACTGAGTATTTCTGAACTTTTTATATTTTTCATAGCTAGATCTCGATTTCTCGATTCCAACGACTATTTATTTGCATTTTCTAAGATCTGTGCTAATTACTGTAAATTTTTTAGTGTTACTCCCAAGTGTAGGAGATCGAACAAGTAGTAATCCTTGGAAGTCCAGGTATCGTATCCACGGGACAACTGACCTGCAAAACCACGAACTTCAGTTTATAAAGAGTACTAAAACGATAATAACCAACCACCTATCAAGTATAAAGAGATGGTATCAAGAGTTTAGAATAACAAAAGAAAATCATACTATAATTATGGTGAATTCGATTTTAGGGTACTAATATGGAGAGTATGTTTTGGTAGTGATTTCGTTAGGGTGTGTGCAATCAATGGTTATTAATACCTTTTCTGTAACTCAACATTTCGTCTAGCTAGGGCATGAGAACGTCGGAAAGTATGGCAAACATAAAATAGTGCCAACAAGTAATCACGTATATCAACGATTTCATGAAGAAAATACGCACAAGTGCCCTCTCGGGTCACAATACATCCTCTCGGATCTCATCACGAATTAGTCCGCAAAGATCATATTCGATTCAAGCATGCCCACGTCTCCGTATAACATACCCAAACAAGATATATGTAGAAATCGACAAAATACGCGATTAACATGCAAATAGGGCGAAAAGATATTGAAATCAATGATTACAACACCCTAACTACATCAACACCAACACATATGAAGATTAACCACACATGAAAAGAATATATTCAGTATTCATAGACAAATACATCATCAAAACCTCAAAATACGTGAATAATACTCCAAATACAAGTCACGTGAAATACAAGGCTAAAGATAGGAAAATGTCACCAATTCTCTCCAAATAGCCCCAAATCTCCTTCAGATGATAGCTCCGGCCTCTGTCTCCATGGCCTCCAAATTTGATGCGAAAATATGGCTCCTAGAGCCCACAATACGCTAGAATACGGCCAAAACCCCTAGAATACGCTTATATAATAGCATTGCAGGTTTTAGTTGCTTATTGGGTTCGAAACCCACATCTGAAATAGCCTAAAACCCGAACCTACGAGCGGAACACTCCACAGCTGTCCATCAAAGCAGGATCGCTCCTGGGCTCGCCGCGTGGGCTTTAAAAGTCGTATACACGCATCCATCTAATTTCGAGTTCGAATTCACATCGGGTTGAATCTCGACCGTCGGATCGAGCATCGGACGGCCCATGTTATGCCATGTCGCTCTTTTCTTTCGCCTGCTTCTCGTTCTCTTTAGGCTGAAGCACGACCGTCGGATCTCAATCGAATGGACGTCCTTACGCCACGTTGCTGCTTCGTTTCTCTGCTCCGCTAGGATATTAGACCGTCGGATCACGCGGCACTCGTTGTGATGACGCCACATGGCGTCGGGCGCTCTCCGTTCAGTTGATTCGAATCCGATGGGGATTTGATGCGGGACGTTGGATGTTCATCCGATGGTTATGAATTCGCCACGTCTCAGGCTCTTCCACCCGTCAGATTAGGTGGGAACGGCTCCGATGGCTGTCGCGTGGCAGTAGCTTTACGCGGGGCATACGTACGAGCGTATTTTAGCAGTATTTTCGTATTTTCTTCATTTAAATGGTATTCTGCATTCAAAAATTCACAGTAATTAGCACATATCTCAGAAAAATACAAATAGATAGTCGTTGGAATCGTGAGATCGAGATCTAGCCATGAAAAATATAAAAAGTGCAGAAATACTTAGTATATTGCTGCTTTACACATAAAATTTGAGTTTGCTCTAATAAATAACAATATTCAAAATATGATTGTATTAGAGACCAAATACATAACATATAAGCACAAAATGGGTCTAAATGAGGTGTTAAATATGCAATATTTACCCCAAATCACACCCCCCAACTAGCGATTTGCTAGTCCCTAGCAAAAAGAGCGATTAAGTCGGATGATTAGTAAAACAATAAATTCTATTAATCGCTTATGGCATGGCTCAATAATACGCTTTCTAACATGATTTTGACCATCAATATACACAATCCATGAATAGGATCAATCACATGATATTTTCTCTAATTAAATTTGAATAAATAACATGCAAGCATCGTTTTGCGCAAGCAAAAGTATAGCACGTCGTTATATACTAGTTTTCTTATTTCCAAGGAATTGGCATCTCAAAAAGATCGCTCATATCATGGGTATTGAAGTTGCTTAGTTTATTCATCATTTCTTTTCTTTTTCTTTTTTTTCTTTTCTTTTGACGACTTAGAATGATCCATGTAACGAGCTTTCTGTTAATAACTCTTAGGCCAGACGGCATTCGGACATTAGTGTAACGGTCGGTTTTCGATCGTACTTTCTTCGTGCACGAGCATTTGATCGTGCACGTTGTTATCTTAGACTTGTTTGATTTTTGAACACTTTTGTGTGATATGTCGTTGTGATCGTCTCTGGGAGTATTAAATTGTGGCACTATTTTGGAACGACATTTCTCGGGTCGTTCTTTCACGATTTGATCATATTTGAAGTGACGTCACGATTTTCAGCTTTGACGTGTGACGTTTCTGTTTTTAGTTTCGCCCCTCGACATCGAAATTTAGATCCGTCTTCTTAGTCCTCTTTCTTTCGTCGTCCCGAGCACCCCATATTTATTTTACAATTTTGAGAATTCGTTTGACCTATCTTCTATTTTTGACTAAGTTTATAATATTTTTAAATCTTACTTTTATAAGTATTTTAGTTCTAATAAAATTCCTATTTCATAATAACTCTACAAAATAATTTTTGACCCAAGCCCAAGCCCTAGACCGCATCTCCATGCGTGAGAGAGGGTGAGGGAGAGTTATTTTAAGCTTTTTAATTATTTTAATTATTTTAAATAATTTCCTAAACCCTAGACCTAGCCCTAAGCCCCTTTCCTATTTAAATAAAGCATAGGTTAAGTTATTTTCGCATAACTCAAAACCCTAGCCGTCAAAAACACCCCCCAAAGCTTCGCACCCCCCTACAGCCGCAGCCGCCCGCACGACCGACGGATTGCCCCGCATTCCCTCGGTCTGACCGAGGCTCTCGCCCGCATCCGCCCCGCTCCACAACGTTGCAAGCTGCAACGTTGCAGCCCGCACCCACCCAAGCGCCCGACCGAAGAGATCCCCCGCACCGGCCCGCTGCGACCGAGAGTCCCGCCCGCTGTAGCCTCCGCTTCGCAAGCGCCCGCACCTGCAGCGCCTGACCGAGAGCTGCTCTCGGTCTGACCGAGAGAAACCCCCGTAGCGGCTAGCTGCGACCGACGATCTTCGTCGCAACCCCGCATCCGTCGCATCGCCTGCCACCGTGGGCCCCTCAAGTTCTCCAGAAGTGTTGTGGGTCCCCAATTGACCCCTAGCACTGCTGTGGGCCCCACTTTAGTGATCTTCTTCGTGGATTTACCGACTACGACGTTACGTCACGTCGTAGCCCTTCGTCGCAATATCTAGCTTTTGGAATCACGTTCGTGATTCAGATTTGGCAACAAGGAGTTTTTTGCCACTACTTTCATTCTATTACAGACTCCGGAAAAGGTCGGTTCCCCAAACTCGTAGCAACCCTCACCGTAGCTATAATCAGACCCTAAACTAAAAGTCGACAACTTTAATTAAATTTTCATTTTCGCTCTTTTAAAACGTTGTGCAAACATAGGAAAATCGACGAATGGACTTGATGACTGTGCACATAGGATAGATCGTCGAATAGGGTTGAACATAAAAAATGTGATTTCTGATGAATAGGATAGTCCCGATAACCTAGACATGAACCCTAATAGGAATTACTGAAAACGAGACCTGACACCGTCGACGTGACACTATTTCAGACGGACTTCCGCTGACGAGACGCTTGGACGAGACGCTCCGGGAGGACGACACACTCGCCACCGTAGGCAAGTGTGTCCACTTGCTCTTTTAGCCGTGCTTAGGCCTTAGTTTGTTAGAACTGTTAACTGTGAACAAAGAGAATCGGACGTGAAATGATAGCGTCCGGGACGTCCCTTGACGGCTCAGACTGGACGACGAAGTCTGAGCCCAACAACAACAACTTTTGACATCGTAGGACTATCTTGTGTGTGCGTGCATGTGGACACCCTAGAATAACCTTTCCTGTCTTGTCACATCACGTCCCGTCTTGCACAGCCCAGAGGGCAATAGGGCACTCTCTGAGTGATCCCTTGTCTTGATACACAGCCCAGAGGGCAATAGGGCACTCTCCAAGTGATCCCTTGTCGTGATACACAGCCCAGAGGGCAATAGGGCACTCGCCAAGCTAGAGCGAGTGATCCCTTGTCTTGTCATGTCTTGAATACTTGGGTTTGGGGTAGGGTTGAGCGTACGCACGGTAAGAGGGTCTGATCCCCCTCGAACCGTAAGGCGTGAACCCTTTCGTGTCACACTTGTCTTGTCTTGTCCCGCCATGTCCCGATTTGTCTTGACACCTGTTAGGTTAGTCCCGTAGTTGGTAGCACACGCTACGACTATTACTTGTCACGTTTTACTTTCCTGCTGCGGTTACTTTCTTTGTTACTCTGTTATAACCTCAGCATGCTAATCAACCAGTAAACCATTGTTAAATAGTCGGTGCACTTGCAGTTTGGTCTGACCCTTTTTGTAGACCTTACCTGACGTACAGTTCCTTCTTTTGGTGCTGTACGTCAGGTGTTGAGCCAGAGTACGTCGATGAGGCGGACTTGTCAGCAAACGTGGAGCTGGAGGATACTGATCCAGAGTATAGTCCAGAGGAGGACCAGAGTTAGAGGCCTCTCGTTGCTGTTCCAGAGTTTCTGTTCCAGTTTTTGATTAGGTGCGTAGCACCTTTTGTTTTCCTGTCTAGGTTGGGTGCTTGCACCAGTAGTTTTCTTTTCTGCAGTTGTAGCCCTTCGGGCGTTTTAGACTCTCAGTACTTTGGATGATTATGTTTGGAATAAAATGATATGTTCTTTCTTTTCAGTACTTTTATTGTTCCTTACTAACTTGTAGGGACCTGTTCCTTCGTTTTGGAATACCACATACGCTTATTGGGTCTGAGCTCTCAGCTCCGGCCTAAGCGGGCCTTAGTCACGCTTCGCCTCCGTATTTTTGGGAAGCGGGGCGTGACAGGTTTTAGTGGTGGCCCATGCAGGTCCCACCCTTTCTGCAAATTCGGAACAATCAAAGTATTGAACTTCATTTTATTATCATCCAGTAATTGTACGAGTCTAATCTATGTCTTCTGTCATTAGGATGGCAGGACGACGTACTACCCGATCGGGGAGCTCAGGAGATGGAGTTCCGAAAGACCAGGGCGGAGACTTCCGTCAGTTTCTGGGCGTGATGAGAGAGATGCTGGATGTGCAGCATCAGTCGGTTCAGCAGTCCCAGCGTGCTACCCAGGCTCCCCCAATTGCACCACCTCCACCTGCCCCTCGAGCTGCTCCAGGAGTGAAGCAGTTCAATGAGCTTCAGCCGAGGACTTTTTCTGGGAAGGAAGGAACTCTAGCTGCCGATGAGTGGATCCAGAGCACTGAGGAGAAGTTGGTAGCAGCGAAGATCCCTGATGATACTCGCGTCGAGATAGCGAAGATGCAGCTGATGGAGAATGCTAGGAACTGGTGGCGCATTAAGGAGAGGCGTCTCGAGAAGCCAGTGGATTGGAAGACCTTCAGATCGATGTTCAAGGATAAGTATTTCACCAAGTCTACTAGGAGGGAGATGTTGAGCAGGTTTATAGATCTGAAGCAGGGGGATATGACTGTCGAGGAGTATGAAGCAGAGTTCGAGATGCTGAGTCGTTTTGCCCCGCATATGGTAAGGAAGGAGGAGAAGCGAGCTGATCGCTTTCGTCAGAGACTGCACCCGAAGATTCAGGCTTCGATGTCTTCAGCGGATTTCATGACTATAAGAGCTGTGCTAGATGCTGCGAAGAATCATGAGATTATATCGCGTCTACCTGACCCTTCAGCTGATAGAGGGAAGCATCCTATGGAGCAGTATCGGCCACCTGCTAGGCCGGCGATGAGGCCAGTTCAGACGGTGCCATTCAAGAGGCCTGGAGCACCAGTGTTGAATCAGAACAAGGGTCCGTGCCACTTCTGCGGCAAGCCAGGACATGTTCAGGTCAACTGTAGGAGGAAGTTGGGACAGTGCTTAGTTTGTGGAGGTGCCTCGCATGCTGCGAAGGATTGTCCGAGAGCCCGTAATGCTATTGTTGGAGCGCCAGCCCCGCTACAGATGAGAGCGCCTGCCCCAGTCCAGAGAGGACTTGATGTTCGTGGACCACCCCTGGTGCCACAGAGGCAGATGTTTCAACGAGCAGCGCAACCCCAGAGGCCGGCTTATACCATGACAGCTGTTGAGACTGAGGAGCTGGATGGAGTTATTGCAGGTAACTCTTTAATCCTAGTCTTTCATTTCATAGTTTAGATCTTATTGTTAGTGTTGCTTGCCTGATTTGTTTGTTAGAGTAGCTTGGTTTGTTGGACGCAACGATCTAGGACCTCTTGGTTTGATGATGACAAACGTGTCGTTATATCTGACGTGTCTGCTTAGTGTGTTTCAGGCTTGGCGAAACGAACGTAAAACAATGCGTTGGACAAATTACGAGCTAGTGGAAATTGCTACACACATACAATTTGGACTAGGCCAAGAATGGGAGAGAAATGGTCATATCAAATCTTTTAGAGAGATCATATTTGATTCTCCTAGCCGAATTTGTATTTCAAATAAAGAAGAGATCAAGTCAAAACCAATCTCTCTAATCCTAGTCAAATACAAACTTCTACCAATACCCAATCTCCTAGATTGTAGAGATTCTCTCTCATCCCTAGAAAATCCCTAAGCCGCACACAACCCTTGCCCTATATAACCATCTCTCTCAACCCTAATGAAATTTGCAGCAATCAAAAAAAGGAGAGACGACAACAATAAAGAAAAAGGGTATAGGCTTACGCAAACATCTCCCAAAGTTTTAGAGATATACAAAGCTTTTTGTTTCAAAAATCCTATACTCTAACAGCCGCAGCCAAACACCCAAGTCTCCTCTCCAAAGATACAAAGAAACCCTACTATCAAAAGCTTGCATCAAATCGCCACCTGCCAAAGATCATATCGCTCAACCATTCTTCGTCATCCCCGGAGGGTGACAAGCTCGTCATCGTGAGATCCACACCGCTGTCTGCAACTCATCGATTACCGCTGCACGAAAGCCACCGAACGTCGACAACTTGCAGCCAAACTTTCGCCGTATCATCTACGCCGCCGTTCGTGAGTGTTGCTGCTGCTGCTGCAAGTCGGGGAAGAAGACTTGTTGTCTCTGTCGCCAACGAGCAAGCGAAGAGATCATTACCGGAGGAGAACACCAAGAGCTTGCCGTCAAAGCGCCGCTGAGACGTTGCTGCATCTTCCCGAGAAGTCGCCGTCGGCGTCCCCAAAAGTCTCGTCGTTGCCGTTCTCGCACGACAGAGGACATCTCCGTCGACATCCCCGAAGCCGCCGTCGTTGAGATATCGGAGATAGCCGTTGCCGAAGCTACTGTCGCCGTGAGATCGAAGCTACAACCGCCACGAGATTCCCTCGCCGTGAAGAGCTGCTGTTCGGATTGAGTCACCGCCGTCGCCATCGGAGAAGACGAGCTGTGCTGACAAAGTCCTCGCTGCCGAAGAAGAAGTCGCCACTGCTCGTTGTTGAAGAAGCTGTCACCGGAGATCGCTGCTGTAAGTCGAGGAAGTAGCCGGAGAAGCAACCGAAGCTGACGCTGCCTCCGCCATCGAAGACGAGAACGCCGCTACTGCAGACGAAGATATCGTCGCATGCTGCTGCGGAGATCACCGTGAGGAGCCTACCGTCGACGAAAAGACGAAGAGACCGTCGAAGACAAGCTCCGACCATCATCGCCTGAGGAGTCTCACCATCGGAGAGTAATCGGAGTAGAAGCCCAGAGTCGACGCCATTGCCGCTGCAAAATCGTGCTGCACACCGAAGAACGCCGCCGAGGAATCCGCTGTGAGTTGACGCCGGCGTCATCTAGTCGAAGGCGGAGACGTGCTGCATGCCCTAGTCGAAGGCAGAGACGAAGCGAGGTCGCAATATCCTCGTGCTGACGTGGAAAGATCTGGGCGAAAGCAAAACAAGATCAACGGTGAGGATAAACGTTACCGCATGCAAACGAAACGAGAGAGCGGGCTGACTTGGCGAGAAATGTTAAGTGATTTGCTGAGCGCACAGACCGAAGAATAAAAGGATTTGAACTGGAATTGCTTTACGCACGGACCATTGCACAACTTGACATCCAGGAGTCAGATTGAGACACCGTTTGCGTCAGATTGGAGCTGACAATGTGCTGATTGACAGAGACGCCCACACGGACACAAACTGAGCATTTCTAAACCCTTAAACTCTTTTATTTGTGTCTTAGTGTAACGTTCTCTGTAGGGGAAACTTTTACCTGTTTTTGGTGACTATTTTGGGACTTGTCTAGTTGGGACTAGACAAGTGGGACCCAGCTAGTTTGTGACTAGCTGGTAGAAAGCTTTGCTAGGATTGATAGTGAGAGGAAACACTGTGTGTGGGGTACTGAGAGTCCGGCGAGTGTAGAGACGTAGAGGGTGCTCTGAGCGTGCTCTAACTTGTGACTTTGTACCTATTGCACTATTCAATCTAGTATTTGCTTTGGGGGCTGGAGTAGGTCGTTGGGACGATCGAACCAGGGTAAATCTGCTGTGTACTCTGTGTCTGCTCTTCATTACTCTGGTTGTGCTTTTAACTGCTTGTGATTTCTCGTGGGTTGCACGAGAATTTTTTTATTAGCCTATTCACCCCCCCCCTCTAGGCTAGGATCCAGATCCAACAAGTGGTATCAGAGCAGGTTTTGGGATCTAGCCTAGTTTGACCATGGACCACATTGATAGTGCTTTTGCTGAGGGTCAGTCTATTTCCCGACCACCTAGATTTAATGGAGGAGATTATGCTTACTGGAAAAATCGTATGAAAATCTATCTTATTTCTATTGATTATAAAGCTTGGCAAATTGTTGAAAAAGGCTATAAATCACCTGTTATTAAAATTGAAAATACTGAAATGCCTAAACCTGATGATAAGTGGGATGATAATGATTGGAAGCTTTATTCTCTTAATGCTAAAGCCATGAATGCTCTTATTTGTGCATTAGATAAATCTGAATTCAATCGTATCTCACATTGTCTAACTGCGCAGGAAATATGGCATACTTTGGAGGTGACGCATGAGGGAACGTCACAGGTGAAGGAGTCTAGACTTGCACTTCTGAGCACGGAATACGAGGGATTTCGCATGCTATCATCAGAGACGATATTAGAAATGTTTGCGAGGTTCACCAACATTGTCTACAAGTCTAGTTCGCTCGGTAAGCCATATTCTAGCCTTGAGCAGGTGAGGAAGATATTAAGAGCTCTGCCAAGCTCTTTCAGGCCTAAAGTCACTGCCATCCAAGAAGCGAAAGATTTGTCGCAGATGAGGGTGGAGGACTTAATAGGTAATTTAATGTCCCACGAGCTTGAATTGCAAAATATTGATGAAAGGGAGAAACCTGAGGAAAAGGAGAAAGCTACCAAGCCACTTGCTCTGAAAGCTGACGAAAGTGAAGATGATGATGATGACATAGCACTAATGGTCAGAAATTTCAGAAAGTTTGTCCAGACCAAGCAAGGAAGAGCAGAAATGGCACCCAGGTTTAATCGCTCTAACTTTTTTCAGTCTTCTAAGCAAAATTATGATCAGAATACTACTAATAGAATGACTTGTTTTAAATGCAAGAAAAGAGGACATCGAATGAGGGATTGCCCACATGAGACAGCTCAGGTAGCTAAAGAAAAGGGAAAATCCAAGGTGCTTACTTGGGACATGGATAGCGAAGGTGAGAGCGAGGAGGAGGAACACGAAGCCCATTCATGCATGGCATTGATGGGAATACACGATGAGGTAATTTCTGGTAGTAAAACTGAACTCCTTACTCTTTGTAAAGAAATGCAAGATAAGATAGTAGAGCTTGAATCCACTATAGATGATTATCAAAATGAGAACTTTGAAATGCAACAATCTGAATATGAAATGTCTAAAGAGATTGAAAAACTCAAAATTGATATTGTTGCACGTGACTCTACTATTGATATTTTGAAAAAGGAAAAATCCAGTTTTAATGATGAAGCACCTTGTCTCTCTTGCCCTTCCTTGATGAATAATATTAGCATGCTTAAACTTGATTTGATTAAGCTCGAAACTGAAAAAGACTATGTTATTAGAGAGCTTAATGATAAATTCTGCATGTTGGATAATGATTTTAAAAGAAAAATGGTTGAATTTGAAAAGAAGGAAGATGAAAACAAGAGAGCTTTTATAAGTAAATGCACATTGCTTGTGGAAGAAAATAGATTGTTAAAATCCAAAGTCTCTAATCTTGAATTAGCCATTAAGAAATTCTCTATGGGAAAACAATCGTTGGATACTATTTTAGAGAATCAATTATATGGCAATAATAGAAGAGGACTTGGATTTGGTTCGAAAAACGTTGAAAAGTCAAAATTCAAAAAATTCCACAATGCACCATCTATTGCGAAGAACTTATATGCAAAGTGCTTTACTTGTGATAGTGTAGGCCACACTTCATATTATTGTAAATTTAGGAACACAAATATCAAGTTTAAACAAGTGTGGGTTCCTAAAACTATATTGGCTAACACTAATGGACCTTGTTGGATTCCAAGGTCACACTTAACACCTTTCATGTAGGTGTGATGGAGTTTTGGCGAGGAGCGTTAGATTCAATGTTTCATTCTTTTAGCTCCTTCGTCAAAAAGCGACGAGAAGGTATAATTTCTATCCCTCTTTGCATTGCATTGAATACCTTCATAGATTTTTTGTGTGCTTGATTTATTTTGTTTTGTGTGCTTGCATGGATGATTTTTTAATGTTTTTATTTCTGAAAAAAAAAATTGAAAAATCAAAAATCAAAAAAAAAATTGTGCTTATTGATCATCCTCTTTTGAATCTCTTGAGTGATATTGTATGAATGATCAATTCTATCCATTGTAGAAGTCAATTCATTATTGTTGTAGCTACATGAACATGATGTTATTCTTTTTAGTAGCCATGACATGTCTCATAAGTTTCAAATTTGACTTCTACACCTACATTTGCACTTTCACGATATTTGACTTTTTAGTGCTTTTGGAGATTCGTTTGAAGAATAATGGAAAGTGAATGTAGGAATGATTAATTTCTGAAATTTCTAAGGGATATGATGTGTTTAGCCATGAATTAAAATTGAGCACAAAAGAATTGAAAAAAAAACGATATTTGCTCCGTATGAGAAATGGATACACTTCATGGCTAAAACACAACCCACGAGTATCCAACTTATGCTACATGGGTAATCATTAGCGTTGGTGTATAGAACTCGTCAAGCAATGCCATCCCACATTTAAAAGTCCTTTTAGGCCATGTTTTGGGGTTCGGTAACTTGAACTCATCTTCGATGAGGTGGGAAAAATCAATCCTAGCGATATTCATGAAAATTGGAAAATGTGGATTGATTTTGTTGATTTTCTGAAATTGAATCTCCTCTTGCACTTTATTGTCTATATCATTTCACTTACACAAAGGTGGAGAAGTCTTGTTACGAAATTCTATGAACTTGAACTGTCTATTATTTGGAATACTCATGCAAAGTGCACGCTAAATCTAATAATGGTTTACTTTTGCATGGGATATTTTTGTGACTTCATTATTCCGCTTTTGGTGATTACAAAGGGGGAGAAAGGAAAGATTTGATGTTTGGTATTGATTGACAGCTTTGGTATTATTTGTTGAAGGGGGAGCTTGAAAAATACTTGAATATATGGTGAAGGGGGAGCTTGAGAGAAGGGGGAGCATGCTATTGTATTTGTTATTAGTTTGTGCATGCCATGTTGTAGTGCTTGAATATTCATTCCATGACTCATATTGCATTACACCCTTCAACACACTTCACACACTCATTTCTATTGCTCAAATCTTTTATGGGTTTGTCATCACCAAAAGGGGGAGATTGTTGGACGCAACGATCTAGGACCTCTTGGTTTGATGATGACAAACATGTCGTTATATCTGACGTGTGTGCTTAGTGTGTTTCAGGCTTGGCGAAACGAACGTAAAACAATGCGTTGGACAAATTGCGAGCTAGTGGAAATTGCTACACACATACAATTTGGACTAGGCCAAGAATGGGAGAGAAATGGTCATATCAAATCTTTTAGAGAGATCATATTTGATTCTCCTAGCCGAATTTGTATTTCAAATAAAGAAGAGATCAAGTCAAAACCAATCTCTCTAATCCTAGTCAAATACAAACTTCTACCAATACCCAATCTCCTAGATTGTAGAGATTCTCTCTCATCCCTAGAAAATCCCTAAGCCGCACACAACCCTTGCCCTATATAATCATCTCTCTCAACCCTAATGAAATTTGTAGCAATCAAAAAAAGGAGAGACGACAACAATAAAGAAAAAGGGTATAGGCTTACGCAAACATCTCCCAAAGTTTTAGAGATATACAAAGCTTTTTGTTTCAAAAATCCTATACTCTAACAGCCGCAGCCAAACACCCAAGTCTCCTCTCCAAAGATACAAAGAAACCCTACTATCAAAAGCTTGCATCAAATCGCCACCTGCCAAAGATCATATCGCTCAACCATTCTTCGTCATCCCCGGAGGGTGACAAGCTCGTCATCGTGAGATCCACGCCGTTGTCTGCAACTCATCGATTAGCGCTGCACGAAAGCCATCGAACGTCGACAACTTGCAGCCAAACTTTCGCCGTATCATCTACGCCGCCGTTCGTGAGTGTTGCTGCTGCTGCTGCAAGTCGGGGAAGAAGACTTGTCGTCTCTGTCGCCAACGAGCAAGCGAAGAGATCATTGCCGGAGGAGAACACCAAGAGCTTGCTGTCAAAGCGCCGCTGAGACGTTGTTGCATCTTCCCGAGAAGTCGTCGTCGGCGTCCCCAAAAGTCTCGTCGTTGCTGTTCTCGCACGACAGAGGACATCTCCGTCGACATTCCCGAAGCCGCCGTCGTTGAGATATCGGAGATAGCCGTTGCCGAAGCTGCTGTCGCCGTGAGATCGAAGCTACAATCGCCACGAGATTCCCTCGCCGTGAAGAGCTGCTGTTCGGATTGAGTCACCGCCGTCGCCATCGGAGAAGACGAGCTGTGCTGACAAAGTCCTCGCTGCCGAAGACGAAGTCACCGCTGCTCGTTGTTGAAGAAGCTGTCACCGGAGATCGTTGCTGTAAGTCGAGGAAGTAGCCGGAGAAGCAACCGAAGCTGACACTGCCTCCGCCATCGAAGACGAGAACGCCGCTACTGCAGACGAAGATATCGTCGCATGCTGCTGCGGAGATCACCGTGAGGAGCCTACCGCCGACGAAAAGACGAAGAGACCGTCGAAGACAAGCTCCGACCATCATCGCCTGAGGAGTCTCACCATCGGAGACTAATCGGAGTAGAAGCCCAGAGTCGACGCCATTGCCGCTGCAAAATCGTGCTGCACACCGAAGAACGCCGTCGAGGAATCCGCCGTGAGTTGACGCCGGCGTCATCTAGTCGAAGGCGGAGACGTGCTGCATGCCCTAGTCGAAGGCGGAGACGAAGCGAGGTCGCAATATCCTCGTGCTGACGTGGAAAGATCTGGGCAAAAGCAAAACAAGATCAACAGTGAGGATTAACGTTACCGCATGCAAACGAAACGAGAGAGCGGGCTGACTTGGCGAGAAATGTTAAGTGATTTGCTGAGCGCACAGACCGAAGAATAAAAGGATTTGAACTGGAATTGCTTTACGCACAGACCATTGCACAACTTGACATCCAGGAGTCAGATTGAGACACCGTTTGCGTCAGATTGGAGCTGACAACGTGCTGATTGACAGAGATGCCTACACGGACACAAACTGAGCATTTCTAAACCCTTAAACTCTTTTATTTGTGTCTTAGTGTAACGTTCTCTGTAGGGGAAACTTTTACCTATTTTTGGTGACTATTTTGGGACTTGTCTAGTTGGGACTAGACAAGTGGGACCCAGCTAGTTTGGGACTAGCTGGTAGAAAGCTTTGCTAGGATTGATAGTGAGAGGAAACACTGTGTGTGGGGTACTGAGAGTCCGGCGAGTGTAGAGACGTAGAGGGTGCTCTGAGCGTGCTTTAACTTGTGACTTTGTACCTATTGCACTATTCAATCTAGTATTTGCTTTGGGGGCTGGAGTAGGTCGTTGGGACGACCGAACCAGGGTAAATCTGCTGTGTACTCTGTGTCTGCTCTTCATTACTCTGGTTGTGCTTTTAACTGCTTGTGATTTCTCGTGGGTTGCACGAGAATTTTTTTATTAGCCTATTCACCCCCCCCCCTCTAGGCTAGGATCCAGATCCAACATGGTTGACCGTAGTTCTTTTATATCTTAGGCACCATTCTAGTGTCCTCTCACCCGGCCTTGGCCTTGTTCGACTCCGGTGCATCCATGTGCATCATATCTCGGAGATTTGTAACAAGGCACTCCATTCCCACCCATACACTCCCTAAGTGTTGGGACATCACCACAGGGAACGGAGTGGTGACAGTGAACTTGGGTTGTCGATCGATTCCATTGGTGGTCAGTGGATACGAGCTTTTCGCGAATTTCATTGTCCATGACCTGCCACAATTTGATGTCGTTCTTGGCATCGATTGGTTGGGAGATTTCCATGCCTCGATCGATTGTCACAGCAAGAGGGTGGTATTCAGGATTTCAGGCCATCCGGAGTTCGAGTTCCGTAGCAGAGATGAGTCGCTTGGGCCCATCAGATATCGGGCCAAGCCGGTGGTGCCGATTGTTGCAGCTATACAGATGGAGATGGAGATCGAGCGACCAGCAGTCGTCAGAGACTTCGATGACGTCTTCCCAGAGGATATCTCAGGTTTTCCACCAGACAGAGCTTTAGAGTTTGGTATTGATCTTATGCCGGGAGCGCAACCGATATCGAAGGCACCGTATCGTATGGCTCCCGCTGAGCTCGAGGAGCTGCAGAAGCAGTTAGATGAATTGCAACAGAAGGGTTTCATCCACCCTAGTGTGTCACCATGGGGTGCACCAGTTTTTCTTGTGAAGAAGAAAGATGGGTCCCGTAGGATGTGCGTGGACTATAGAGGGCTGAATGTTGTCACGGTGAAGAATAAGTATCTACTTCCGCGCATCGACGATATCTTCGACCAGCTTGGGGGTTCGAGAGTTTTCTCGAAGTTAGACTTGAGGAGCGGATACCATCAGTTGAAGGTGAAGAAGGATGATGTTCCGAAGACAGCTTTCCGGACGAAGTACGGACATTATGTGTTCGTGGTTATGCCCTTCGGCGTGACCAACGCTCCAGCTGTGTTCATGAATTTGATGAATTTGATATTCTACGACTTCTTGGATAAGTTTGTCATTATCTTCATAGACGACATTCTTATTTATTCGAAGTCTGAGGAGGAGCACCGCTGTCATCTGAGGACAGTGCTGGAGACGCTGAGGCGACACAAGCTATATGCCAAGTATAGTAAGTGTGAGTTCTAGCTGGACAGAGTCGCATTCCTGGGACACGTGGTGTCCAGTGATGGCATATCTGTAGATCCGGAGAAGGTCATAGCAGTTCGAGATTGGCCGACTCCGCAGTCAGCGTCATACATCAGGAGCTTCCTTGGTTTAGCAGGTTATTATCGGCGGTTCATCAATGATTTCTCGAAGATTGCAGAGCCGATGACGAAGCTGACGAGGAAGGATGTGGAGTTCCTTTGGTCAGAAGCTTGTGAGGAGGCCTTCAGTATCTTGAAGACGAGATTGACCACAGCACTGGTGTTGGCAGTGCCGGATCGAAGTGGAGGCTTCGAAGTATATTGTGATGCATCAGGGAAGGGCCTAGAATGCGTCTTGCATCAGCATGGCCACGTGGTCACGTATGCTTCTTGTTAGTTGAGGACACATGAGAAGAATTACCCGACGCACTATCTGGAGTTGGCAGCGGTGATATTTGCACTGAAGATCTGGAGGCACTTCTGGCTGAGTGAGAGCGTGAAGATTTTCACCGATCACAAGAGCTTGAAGTACATCTTTACGCAGAAGGAGCTCAACATGCGTCAGAGACGATGGTTGGAGCTCATGGCTGACTAGAGATAGACTTGCAGTATCATCCGGGGAAGGTGAATGTAGTGTCGGATGCTTTGAGTAGACTTCCCACTGCTATGATGCATACGGTTGACTGGAGGATTCAGCAGGAGCTGAGAGAAATGGATTTGGAGGTCGTCCTACCTGGTGTGGCTCTTTCATTCATGAATTTGCAGATTCAGTCCATGATCATGGATCAGATCAAGGCAGCACAGGCAGGAGATCCGAAGCTGCAGAGGATCAGGAGGCAGGTTGAAGATGGACTACGGACGGAGTTCGTGATTCATGAGGATGGTTCGCTGCGGTACGGTAGCAGACTATGCGTACCTGCAGGTGATGTTCGTGAGGAGCTGTTGAGCGAGGCTCATAGCTCGCCATATTCTATACATCCGGGAGGCACCAAGATGTATAAGGACCTCCGTCTGAACTATTGGTGGATTGGCATGAAGAGGAGTGTGGCACGGAGCATTGCCAAGTGTTTGATATGCCAACAGGTGAAGGCTGAGCACCATCGTACTGCTGGCTTGCTGCAACCGCTTCCTATCCCAGAGTGGAAGTGGCAACATATTATGATGGATTTTGTGACTGGTTTACCTCGGACCCCGAGGCAGAACGATGCAGTCTGGGTGATCGTAGATCGATTGACTAAGTCTGCGCACTTTATCCCATTCCGAGTGGGCCAGTCTACGGAAGCTTTGGCGAGGAAATATCTAGATGTAAAAATTTCATTTTTACTTCTCTTTTAATTTCCTCTTTGAGTTAGTTGTGATGTAAACCGTGTACGTGCAGGAGATTGTACGCTTACATGGAGTCCCCGTGAGCATTGTGTTTGACAGAGACACGAGGTTCACATCTCAGTTCTGGAGAAGTCTGCAGGAGAATTTGGGTACGAGTCTGAGTTTCAGCACGGCGTACCACCCGCAGACCGATGGCCAGTCGGAGAGGACTATTCAGATTCTGGAGGATATGTTGCGAGCTTGTACGCTCGATTTGAAGGGATCGTGGGAGGACCATCTTCACTTGGTGGAGTTTTCATATAACAACAGCTACCAGGCGAGCATTGGCATGGCGTCGTTTGCTGCCTTATATGGGAGAAAATGTCGATCGCCACTGAGCTGGGATGACATTGGAGATCGGGAGCTGTTGGGTCCTGAGATGTTAGTGGACGATGTGGATGTCGTGAGGGACATTAGGGAGAAGCTTAGAGTTGCACAGGATCGCTTCAAGCATTGGGCAGATGCCAAGAGGAGACCCTTGGAGTTTCAGCCTGGAGATCACGTCTTCCTGAATATTTCTCCGAACCGCGGAGTCATTCGTTTCGGGAAGAAGGGAAAGCTGAGTCCAAGATATATTGGGCCATTCGATGTGCTAGAGCGTATGGGAGCAGTGGCCTACCGCCTTGCTCTGCCACCATCTTTGGAGGGAGTTCACGACGTATTCCACGTATCTCAGCTACGTCAGTACGTCAGTGATCCGTCGCACACGGTTGATTTCTCAGAGATTACAGTTCGCCCGACCTGATGTATGACCAGCAGACTGTGCAGATTTTGGACCGTCGACGGAAGCAATTGAGGAATAAAGTAGTCGACCTGGTGAGAGTGATGTGGCGTCATGGATCACCTGGAGAGTCCACCTGGGAGCGTGAGGATGATATGAGAGAGCGCTTTCTGCATCTTTTTCCGAGCAGTGCTTGATGTTGATTCCGAGGACGGAATCATATCTAAGTTGGGGAGGATGTAACGGTCGGTTTTCGATCGTACTTTCTTCGTGCACGTGCTTTTGATCGTGCACATTGTTATCTTAGACTTGTTTGATTTTTGAACACTTTTGTGTGATATGTCGTTGTGATCGTCTCTGAGAGTATTAAATTGTGGCACTATTTTGGAACGACATTTCCCGGGTCGTTCTTTCACAATTTGATCATATTTGAAGTGACGTCACGATTTTCAGCTTTGACGTGTGACATTTCTATTTTTAGTTTCGCCCCTCGACGTCGAAATTTAGATCTGTCTTCTTAGTCCTCTTTCTTTCGTCGTCCCGAGCACCCCATATTTATTTTACAATTTTTAGAATTCGTTTGACCTAACTTCTATTTTTGACTAAGTTTATAATATTTTTAAATCTTACTTTTATAAGTATTTTAGTTCTAATAAAATTCCTATTTCATAATAACTCTACAAAATAATTTTTGACCCAAGCCCAAGCCCTAGCCGCATTTCCATGCGTGAGAGAGGCTGAGGGAGAGTTATTTTAAGCTTTTTAATTATTTTAACTATTTTAAATAATTTCCTAAACCCTAGACCTAGCCCTAACCCCCTTTCCTATTTAAATAAAGCATAGGTTAAGTTATTTTCGCATAACTCAAAACCCTAGCCGTCAAAAACACCCCCGCAAAGCTTCGCACCCCCCTACAGCCGCAGCCGTCCGCACGACCGACGGATCGCCCCGCATTCCCTCGGTCTGACCGAGGCTCTCGCCCGCATCCGCCCCGCTCCGCAACGTTGCAAGCTGCAACGTTGCAGCCCGCACCCACCCAAGCGCCCGACCGAAGAGATCCCCCGCACCGGCTCACTGCGATCGAGAGCCCCGCCCGCTGCAGCATCCACTTCGCAAGCGCCCGCACCCGCAGCGCCTGACCGAGAGCTCCTCTCAGTCTGACCGAGAGAAACCCCCGCAGCGGCTAGCTGCGACCGACGATCTTCATCGCAACCCCGCATCCGTCGCATCGCTTGCCACCGTGGGCCCCCAAGTTCTCCAGAAGTGTTGTGGGTCCCCCATTGACCCCTAGCACTGCTGTGGGCCCAACTTTGGTGATCTTCTTTGTGGATTTGCCGACTACGACGTTACGTCACGTCGTAGCCCTTCGTCTCAAGATCTAGCTTTTGGAATCTCGTTCGTGATTCAGATTTGGCAACGAGGAGTTTTTCGCCACTACTTTCATTCTATTCCAGACTCCGGAAAAGGTTGGTTCCCCGAACTTGTAGCAACCCTCACCGTAGCTATAATCAGACCCTAAACTAAAAGTCGACAACTTTAATTAAATTTTCCTTTTCGCTCTTTTAAAACGTTGTGCAAACATAGGAAAATCGACGAATGGACTTGATGACTGTGCACATAGGATAGATCGTCGAATAGGGCTGAACATCAAAAATGTGATTTCTGACGAATAGGATAGTCCCGATAACCTAGAGACGAACCCTAATAGGAATTACTGAAAACGAGACCTGACACCGTCGACGTGACATTATTTCAGACGGACTTCCGCTGACGAGACGCTTGGATGAGACGCTCCGGGAGGACGACACACTCGCCACCACAGGCAAGTGTATCCACTTGCTCTTTTGGCCGTGCTTAGGCCTTAGTTTGTTAGAACTGTTAACTGTGAACAAAGAGAATCGGACGTGAAATGATAGCGTCCGGGACGTCCCTTGACGGCTCAGACTTGACGACGAAGTCTGAGCCCAACAACAACAACTTTTGACATCGTAGGACTATCTTGTGTGTGCGTGCGTGTGGACACCCTAGAATAACCTTTCCTGTCTTGTCACGTCTCGTCCCGTCTTGCACAGCCCAGAGGGCAATAGGACACTCTCTGAGTGATCCCTTGTCTTGATACACAGCCCAGAGGGCAATAGGGCACTCTCCGAGTGATCCCTTGTCGTGATACACAGCCCAGAGGGCAATAGGGCAGTCGCCAAGCTAGAGCGAGTGATCCCTTGTCTTGTCTTGTCTTGAATACTTGGGTTTGGGGTAGGGTTGAGCATGCGCACGGTAAGAGGGTCTGATCCCCCTCGAACCGTAAGGCGTGAACCCTTTCGTGTCACACTTGTCTTGTCTTGTCCCGCCATGTCCCGATTTGTCTTGACACCTGTTAGGTTAGGCCCATAGTTGGTAGCACACGCTACGACTACTACTTGTCACGTTTTACTTTCCTGATGCGGTTACTTTCTTTGTTACTCTGTTATAACCTCAGCATGCTAATCAACCAGTAAACCATTGTTAAATAGTCGGTGCACTTGCAGTTTGGTCTGACCCTTTTTGTAGACCTTACCTGACGTACAGTTCCTTCTTTTGGTGTTGTACGTCAGGTGTTGAGCCAGAGTACTTCGACGAGGCAGACTTGTCAGCAGACATGGAGCCGGAGGATACTAATCCAGAGTACAGTCCAGAGGAGGACCAGAGTTAGAGGCCTCTCGTTGCTGTTCCAAAGTTTATGTTCCAGTTTTAGATTGGGTGCGTAGCACCTTTTGTTTTCATGTCTAGGTTGGGTGCTTACACCAGTATTTTTCTTTTCTACAGTTGTAGCCCTTCGGGTGTTTTAGACTCTCAGTACTTTCGATGATTATGTTTGGAATAAAATGATATGCTCTTTCCTTTCAGTACTTTTATTGTTCCGTACTAACTTGAAGGGACCTGTTCCTTCGTTTTGGAATACCACAGACGCTTATTGGGTCTGAGCTCTCAGCTCCGGCCTAAGCGGGCCTTAGTCACGCTTCGCCTCCGTATTTTTGGGAAGCGGGGCGTGACAATTAGGCTTAGAAGAGCCCCTCGAACTTAATAACTCGAATCATCTAAGTTTTATTTTCTTATTCTTCTTTTGAATGCACTCCCCATTCATCCATCTTTCGACGCGAATCTCCAATGCTTCCGGAGGCACGAAGACCCGGCTAATCAATGAACTCAAGGGAACGATGCACTTTTTCTTTTTCACTTTTTTTCGTAAGCAACTCAACACCCATAAATATGAACATAGACATTAATAACAAAGGCCAAATTCATCTTCAACTTGAAGACTATTCTAACAAATCGTGTATACTTACGCTTTTGCATCACAGTAGCATGCACGAAATAAATTCAAACTATTTCGAGATATTACGATAATTACGGTGAATTCGATATGGGGTACTAATATGGAGAGTATGCGCTAGTTGGGATTTCGTTACGGTATATGCAATCAATGATTATTAAATCTTTTCTATAACGCAATGTTTCGTCCGGCTAGGGCATGAGAACGTCGGAAAGTATGGCGATAAAGAGCATAAAATAGTGCCAACAAGTAATCACGTATATCAACGATTTTATGAATAAAATATGCACAAGTGCCCTCTCGGGTCACGATACATCCTCTCGGATCGCATCACGAATAAGTCCGAAAAGATCATATTCGATTCAAGCATGACCACGTCTCCGTATAACATACCCAAACAAGATATATGTAGAAATCGACAAAATTCACGATTATAACATGCAAATAGGGCTAAAAGATATTGAAATCAATGATTACAACACCCTAACTACATCAACACCAACACATATGAAGATTAACCACACATGAAAAGAATATATTCAGTATTCATAGACAAATACATCATCAAAACCTCTACTCCAAATACAAGCCAAATACGTGAAATGCAAGGCTAAAGATAGGAAAAATTTCACTAATTCACTCCAAATAGCCCAAATATCCTTCAGATGATAGCTCTGGCATCTGTCTCCAGGGCGACGTGAAAATACGGCTCCTAGAGCCCGTGATACGCCAGAATACGGCCAAACCCCTAGAATATGCTTATATAATAGCATTATAGTTTTAGTTGATTATTGGGTTCGAAACCCGCATCCAAAATAGCCTAAAACCTGAACCCGCGAGCAGAACGCTCCACATCCGTCCATCAAAGCGGGATCGCTCCTGGGCTTGTCGCATTGGCTTTAAAATTCGTGCGCCTGCATCCATCTGATTTCGAGTTCGAATTCTCATCGTGTTGAATCTCGATCGTCGGATCGAGCATCGGACGGTGCATGTTATGCCATGTCGCTCTTTTCTTTCGCCTGCTTCTCATTCGCTTCGGGCTGAAGCACGACCGTCGGATCTCGATCGAACGGACATCCTTATGCCACGTCGCTGCTTCGTTTCTCCGCTTCGCTGGGATCTTATATCATCTGATCACACGGGCACTTGCTGCGATGATGCCACGTGGAGTCGGGCACTCTTCATTCAGTTGATTCGAATCTGATGGGGATTTGATGCGAGCAGTTGGATGTTCATTCGATGGTTATGAATTTGCCACGTCTCCCGCTCTTCCACCGGTCAGATTAGG
This sequence comes from Scilla litardierei, assembly GCA_030789695.1. Taxonomy (NCBI): domain Eukaryota; kingdom Viridiplantae; phylum Streptophyta; class Magnoliopsida; order Asparagales; family Asparagaceae; genus Scilla; species Scilla litardierei. The sequence continues at coordinate 116,986,031 of CM061134.1, forward strand.
CAGGAACGGCTCTGATGGCTGTCGCATGGCAGCAGCTTTACGCGGGTTATACGTACGAGTATATTTTCGGACGCATTTTCGTATTTTCTTCATTTAAATGGTATTTTGTATTCAAAAATTCACAGTAATTAGCACAGCTCTCAGAAAAATACAAATAAATAGTCGTTGGAATCGTGAGATCGAGATCTAGCCATGAAAAATATAAAAAGTGTAGAAATACTTAGTGTATTGCTGCTTTCCACATAAAATTTGAGTTTACTCTAATAAATAACGATATTCAAAATACGATTGTATTAGAGACCAAATACATAACATATAAGCACAAAATGGGTCTAAATGAGGTGTTAAATATGCAATATTTACCCCAAATCACACCCTCCAACTAGGGACTTGCTAGTCCCTAGCAAAAAAGAGCAATTAAGTCGGATGATTAGTAAAACAATAAATTCTATCAATCGCTTATGGCATGGCTCAATAATACGCTTTCCAAAATGATTTTAACCATCAATATACACAATCCATGAATAAGATCAATCACATGATATTTTCTCTAATTTAATTTGAATAAATAACATGCAAGCATCGTTTTGCGCAAGCGAAAGTATAGCACGTCGTTATATACTAGTTTTATTATTTCCAGGGAATTGGCATGTCAAAAAGATCGCTCATATCATGAGTATTGAAGTTGCTTAGTTTATTCATCATTACTTTTTTTTCTTTTTTTTCTTTTGACGACTTAGAATGATCCATGTAACGAGCTTTCAGTTAATGACTCATAGGCCAGACGGCCTTCGGACATTAGGCTTAGAAGAGCCCCTCGAACTTAATAACTTGAATCATCTAAGTTTTATTTTCTTCATCTTTTTTTGAATGCACTCCCCATTCATCCATCTTTCGACGCGAATCTCCAATGCTTCCTAAGGCACGAAGACCCGGCTAATCAATAAACTCAAGGGAACGATGCACTTTTTCTTTTTCACTTCTATTTTCGTAAGCAACTGAACACCCATAAATATGAACATAAACATTAGTAACAAAGGCCAAATTCCTCTTCAACATGAAGACTATTCTAATAAATCGTGTCTACTTAAGCTTTTGCATCACAGTAGCATGCATGAAATAAATTCAAACTATTTCAAGATATTAATCATGGCAATTGAAAATTTTCATAAGTAGCATATTAACGAGTAATTCCATGAAGGAAAATAATTAATTCAAGCCATAAACGAGTTTTAGAACTCAATCAATGCATAATCATCCGCATTTGTGGTATATGAAGGAGTTTTAAATGATGAGAATTGGTGATTTATTCTTTTCTTTTGCCTTTTTAAAAAAAATCCTAAGGTCGCATACACTCCCCCCAACTAAAGATGGACATTGTCCTTAATGTCGAAATGGGTACGAGTTTATTCAAAAGCAAGCATCCTAAAAAGCATATAAAAATCTACGCTAATGGAAAGAACACACCGTGGTCAAATGGCAAATCACAGATCTTTAATGGTGGAGGAAGTTGTTCTAGTTGCTCCTTGCGCTCCTCGACGAGTAATCTTCCTCCAATGGCTAAACTGGATCTCAGCAACGTAACTCCCAGCATCTCTATAAACTGTTCACATGTATCCTCCAAGAGATGAGTTACGTCAATCCAACTTAGTTTCAGAATCCTCTCAATAAACATATTCCAAATATAGTCATCAAGATACGTAAAATAAAGTGAAACATGTAGATGACTACTCCCTGAAAAATGTGCACTGCTCTCGGTATGATGCTCAATCATTGGGGAGAGGGATGAATGATTTTGGGAAAAAAAACTGGGGGAAAGAGTGGATCGGCTCCATAGCGATAATCTCTAAACACATGTCCCTAGTCGTCTCCTCCTCCTGTTCATCCAAAATTGCTAGCTCGTCCTCTCCTTTACACCCACTTCCTGCCATGTTGATATTTTTATTCGTAACCTCATCGTGACATGGCTCGCTCGATATACCTGCAATAGAAGATGAACTCATATTAGATTCTTGAAATTGAATTTCAAAAGAATTATTTTCTTCTAAGCAAGTGGTAATTAGAGTAAGATTTTCAATGGATTGCTGAATTTGCTGACTCCGAGCAAGGAAGTTTTCTTGGAATTGATGGGAAGTAGCCTCCTGTGTCTGAATGAGAAATTGAACTTCCTCTTTCAAGGGTTGCAATGGTACGTCTACGCTTTGCTCTCCTTGATCAAGGCATGAAGGCTCCGTTGAATCACGCTCTGAAGTCTCTTTCATGATTTGTTCATCATCTTGTAAAGACTCTATGTACTTCCATGCCTCTGTCGGTGTCATGACTCCTAAAAATTCCTGCAGCTGTGGTCGTAGTCCAAATAGGAATGACTCCATAAGCTCTTTCTTTGTGTACCCATGCTACGGATAGCTCGATACTATGTCTGTGAACCTCCTCCAGGCCTTTATCCCCAGCAACGGCGCCAAAAAATTGACTCATCTCAAAATGTTTGAGCGCTACTCCCAAGTGTAGGAGATCGAACAAGTAATAATCATGGTGAGTCCAGGTATCGTATCCACGGGACAATTGACCTGCAAAACTACGAACTTCAGTTTATAAAGAGTATAAAAACGATAATAACCAACCACCTATCAAGTATAAAAAGATGGTATCAAGAGTTTAGAATAACAAAAGAAAATCCTACGATAATTACGGTGAATTCGATTTTAGGGTACTAATATGGAGAGTATGTGTTAGTAGTGATTTCGTTAGGGTGAGTGCAATCAATGATTATTAATAACTTTTATATAACTCAATGTTTCGTCCGGCTAGGGCACGAGAACGTCGGAAAGTATGGCGATAAAGAACATAAAATAGTGCCAACAAGTAATCACGTATATCAACGATTTCATGAAGAAAATACGCACAAGTGCCCTCTCGGGTCACAATACATCCTCTCGGATCGCATCACGAATTAGTCCGCAAAGATCATATTCGATTCAAGCATGCCCACGTCTCCGTATAACATACCCAAACAAGATATATGTAGAAATCGACAAAATACGCGATTATAACATGCAAATAGGGCGAAAAGATATTGAAATCAATGATTACAACACCCTAAATACATCAACACCAAACATATAAAGATTAACCATGCATGAAAAGAATATATTCAGTATTCATAGACAAATACATCATCAAAACCTCAAAATACGTGAATACTACTCCAAATACAAGCCAAATACATGAAATACAAGGCTAAGGATAGGAAAAATGACACCAATTCTCTCCAAATAGTCCCAAATCTCCTTCAGATGATAGCTCTAACCTCTGTCTCCAGGGCCTCCAAATTTGATGCAAAAATACGGCTCCTAGAACCCCCAATACGCCAGAATACGGCCAACCCCCCTAGAATACACTTATATAATAGCATTGCGGATTTTAGTTGCTTATTGGGTTCGAAACCCGCATCTAAAATAGCCAAAAACCTGAACCCGCGAGCGGAACACTCCACAGCCGTCCATCAAAGCGGGATCGCTCCTGGGCTCACCGCGTGGGCTTTAAAAGTCGTGCGCCCGCATCCATCTTATTTCGAGTTCAAATTCGCATCGGGTTGAATCTCGACCATCGAATCGAGCATCGGACGGCCCATGTTACGCCACGTCGATCTTTTCTTTCGCTTGCTGCTCATTCGCTTCGGGCTGAAGCATGACCGTCGGATCTCGATCGAACGGACGTCCTTACGCCACGTCACTGCTTCGTTTCTCCACTCCGCTGGGATCTTAGACTGTTGGAACACACTGGCACTCGCCGCGATGATGCCACATGGCATCGGGTGCTCTCCATTCAGTTGATTCGAATCCGATGGGGATTTGATGTGGGCCGTTGGATGTTCATCCGATGGTTATGAATTCGCCACGTCTCCCACGCTTCCACCCGTCAGATTAGGCGGGAACGGCTCCGATGGCTGCCGCATGGTAGCAGCTGTATGCGGGGCATACGTACGAGCGTATTTTCGGCCGTATTTCGTATTTTCTTCATTTAAATGGTATTCTGCATTCAAAAATTCACAGTAATTAGCACAGATCTCAGAAAAATACAAATAAATAGTCGTTGAAATTGTGAGATCGAGATCTAGCCATAAAAAAATATAAAAAGTGTAGAAATACTCAGTATATTGCTGCTTTACACATAAAATGAGAGTTTGCTCTAATAAATAATGATATTCAAAATACGATTGAATTAGAGACCAAATACATAACATATAAGCACAAAATAGGTCTACATGAGGTGTTAAATATGCAATATTTACCCCCCAAATCATTATACCCGTCAAGCAATGCTCTAAGAGTCCTTAAAAGCTATGTTTTGGGTGTTGGTAACTTGAACTCATTATTAATGAGGTGGAAAAAATCAATCCTAATAGAATTGATGTTACTTGGAAAAGTTGATTTGTATTGGTTGATTTTCATGAAACATCTCCCTATATGTTTTAACTCTTAATCATCACACGAGCACAAAGGTGTATTAATCATTGTTATGAGATTAATTGAATATCAAGTTGTTGTTTTTCAATTGTCTTAATGTGATCATATATCATGACTAATAATACTTTGTTTTTATATTGCTTATGACATGAAACTCTATAGTGCTCTTTTGATTATAACAAAAGGGGGAGAATAATGTATAGATTTGATCATGGTATAAGCATATTGATAGGAGGAGCAGTTTAGTAGGGGAGCATGTCAATAGGGGAGCATCTTGCATATGATTTATTTCATGTTGACATGCATCACCACACTTTACAAACATATATCACGATGACATCTTATAGAGCTTATTGATCAAATCTTATTTGCGGTTTATCATCATCAAAAGGGGGAGATTGTTGGATACAACGATCGTTGATTTCTTGTTTGATGATAACAAACCTTCGTGAATATTTTTGATGTGTTTGTTAAGTGTTTTCAGGTGGAAATAAACATGGAGTAATCAATGGGTGATGTGATTATTAATCAATGGCAATCTGGCAAATTAGGAGTAATGGCAATGACGTAAATTCAAGCAAAAGATGGAGAGATGGCTATCTCGTAAATTGCGAGAATTGGACTTGGTCAACATGATGTGGAGTGATAAGAAATTAAATTCAAAAAGAGATCAAAATCAAGTCCAAATTAATTTGGATTAAGGGGATTTGACTTGGGCAAATTTTATTGAATTTGGATTCAAATTAGATCTCATTTACATACAAAAGGAGTTCTATTTGAATAGGATGTTGACCAAGTTATTGGACCAAAGAGATGAGGTGAGAGCAACTCAATTTGGAGATATCAAATCAATTTCAAGGAGTTTTGATTCAATCCAATTACTTGGGTCCAAGCACTATAAATACAATCCATATTTCTACACGGAAAACCCCCCAAGGAGAGAGAACAAGCAAAAAAGGCCGGCCCTATCATCTTGGCCCAATTCTTCTCCTCAAGCTTTAAAGAAATCATCAAATTCGTAGGAAGAAGAAGGTGCTCTACGGACGACACTGAAAAGTGCATAACTCTCTCCACAGAGCTCGGATCGACGAACCGTTTGCGCCCGGACGATCACAACTCAATGCTATACATTATGGCAATATTTTTCTGATCTAATCTCTGTATTAAATCCATTATTATTTTTTTGTGAGTTGTATTCTAAATAGATTCATAGCTCTCATCATCTTCAAAGGAGAAAAAGTTCCAAGTGCTTCTCATTGCCACACGACTACTCCATCAACCATCACGAGACCACATCATCTTCAATCAACCAAGCAATGGGATCTACACAGCACAAGGGAAAAGTTCTACATCAAATTCAAAGCTCTACGACGCACTTCAAAGATCTTAGAATTACTCTCTACAAAAGTAATCAAATATGTCCTTTATTATTTTTCTGTCAAATAGGACGAGCCCACGATTCTAACGAGTATTAATTCGGATTTTTCTGAGCTCAGGGTGATTTACTAGCATTTTCTAGAAGATGTGCTATTTGATTACTTTATGCACAGACTGATGCCGATTCTGCAGAACAGAGAATTGATTTACGCACAGACCAGATTCGGACAGATTTGTGCAACAAACTTCGGAGGGCTTTATCTTGAGATCCAGACATCGGATTGAGACACCGTTTGTGCCAGCGCTAAGCTGACGACGAGCTTATCGACAGTGACTATTTAATCATCGTAAACTGAGCGCTCTAAACTCTTCATCTTATTATTATTTGTGATTGAGTTGATAGATCTTTGTATTATTTTACACGTTTCGTTTTGGGGTTTTGGGCTCCTGATTAGTTGGGGCTAGTCAAAAGAAAGCTTTTACTAGATTTGTAGTATTTGACACTTTGGTGAGTGGGGTACAGTACTTGGTGAGCGTAGAGTTGGGGCTCGTAGCTCTTTATAGTTTGTATCTTGATACTATTAAATCTAGTATTTGCTTTGTGGCTGGAGTAGGTCACTGGGACGACCGAACCAGGGTAAGCCTCTCGTGCACTCTGTGATTGCTCTGTGATTTCTTTACTTGCACATTATTTGCTATGAGATTGATTGTTTGAGTATGCCATTATTTTTGTATTCGTGAAAATATTTTATATTCACCCCCCCCTCCTCTAGGCTTAGATCCTGGTCCAACACCAAGCGTATCAAAGTCACTCGACAGAGTGAGAATCTCACTTGATCGAGTGAGATAGATGGCCATACCCAGATACTATCGGCCAAATCCACCTCCGGCCAGAGCAACTGACTCGGCCGAGTGAGACATTCACTCGACCGAGTGAATCAACCACTCGACCGACTGGCCAGAAGAAACAGAACGAAGATTTTGAAGATCTCTGCTGGAATTCCCACTCGACCGAGTGAGGAACCTCACTCGACCGAGTGAGCCGGCGGCCAGATTCTGGATGTTAGGTTTAATTTCGGGTTTTGGGTATTTTAGTTAAATTTTTCTTAGTTTTTTAGGATTGGTATAAATAGAGAATATAGTAGTCGTCGCTAGAGAGAGGCGTGACGGTTATAGACAAAGGAAAAACTGGGATTTTTATTTACTATTGCTATTGCTTGGAAAAGCTAGCTCTTAATTTTCTTGTGATTTTGAAGCTTTGGAGAATGTTGGTTTGTCTAAACTCTTGATCTATTTACTTTTATGAATATTTCTAATTTGATTCTCATTTCTATGATGATTTCTATTGTTTCTACGAATTTTATTTCTATAATCATGTTTATTAGTGAGTAGTCTCTTTGCTCTAGGGCAAAGGGATGAACCCTATGGAACTAGGGTTTGATATGTGAAATTGATTGAAACATGTGTTGCTAAACTTGTTTTACGGTTAGATTATGGTGGATTGACTACAAATACCTAGGGATTTCTACTTAGATCTTGAGAGCTCGAGAGAGGATCTTGATCTATAGAAAGCCCTAGATATTTGATTTAGATCTATAATTTGGATATCCTAGATTTGGTGTGCGAGAGCGACCAAATCTAGCATCTTTATTATATTTCTATGATTATATTCGTATGTACGATGGTAACATGAATACGAACCACCATAATCTAGATTCGAATTCACGTCGAACGACAGTTGACTTGAGCGAGAATTGAACTATATTGTCAATCTTAATGCTAATAATTCAACTAGGCTTGCGCGAGAGCGAGGTTCTACCTTGAGTTATTTTAGAATTGTGTAGTGCGAGAGCGTGCACTAGTTCATAACATAGTTGCAACAATTTCACCCTAAACTAAGAGTTAGTAATTAAGAGTTCATATTCACATTGATACTCGAAAATCTATAGTGGGGATTCCCTAGTCCTAGACATTCTTATTAATTGAATTATAACCGATATTTTTACACGTTCATGACACATACATTCCATCACCATTATTCAAATCTATGCCACATCTGAACAACCAAGATAATACCAACCGCCTCCCCGTGATTCTATATGTGCTTACAACTTAACCGTACGCATGCGGTAAAACTACATTGTTTTCTGAGTACATCCAGACATGATCAGTATCACACTCGACCGTGTGAGGAAGAGCAAACTAAAGACCCCACATGACCAGCCTATACGACCGTGTGGGCTACGTTAGGGAGAATTGAAGAAGACTTGACACGACCATGTGACCATCCACACACGTGTCACTGAAGATCAAAAGAGGCTACTCTGTAACCCTCAACACACGGTCATGTATGGTTGCTACACGACCCTGTCAAGCCAATTTTCTAACTTATTGAGCCAAACCTATTAGCTTAGTAGGAGGCCTGTTTGGACTCGTTCTTGGAGAGACTTTTGATAGTTTTTATGGGATTTCTTTTGAGGAGTTCTGGAGGGCTGGGGAGTTTTTGGGTAGAGAGAGTTTTCTAGGTTTATATTCCTTGTAGCAGTGATCTACTTTTTAATGAAAGACTAAATTTTTTGATACATCTCTTTGACACAAGTATGAATTTTTACCATTGCTTCCTACATGAACTTTGTTCGCTAAGTATTCATGTCTCTTTATTTTCACTTTTCATGCTTCATATATGAATTTCATAATGTTTACCTCACTGTCTCATGAGTAATTCCTTATCTAGGATAAAGGTCGAACCCTACTATGTTTGAATCATGAATTGATCTGTTTTGTATATTTATTGGATTTGTCAAATTTGGGTTTTGTCTTGGATGAATTATTATCGACAAATATTGATCTCCTCCTATATGGATAATTAAATCTAACGAGCCACGACAGTTGGGGTTTGATCTAAGGTCATCAATCTATGTCATAGCGATAATTGGGCCTAAATTACGCCTCCAAGCATTGATCAAACTTCTATCCACGACAGTGGCGTGAAGAATGATTGGGAATATATTGTTGTTCATATTGCATCTATTGTGTGACAATTCACAACGACAATTGGTTTAGTCACACGATAGGTAGTCCTATCATTCGCTATGATGGTAGGAGATAGGTATTAACATCAGATGCAACAACCTCATCATATGACATAATTCAATGACTATATAAACGAGTTCAATTCTACATTTGATTCATAGTAGTGGGGATACCTAGCCCTAGATCTTTTTCCCATTGATATTTCTCATTCACAATCATCTTCTCACACTGAGATGATCTGTGTAGATAATCATAATCTTGAATCGACCGGTACTCATAACTTGCCTCCCTGAGTTTGACCAGTAAGTACAACAGTACCCGTACACTTGTAGAATATAAATATAAAACACACATCAAGTTTTTCAGGAAGCATTTCAAGCATTACTTTTGTTTCCTTTTTCATGCATCCAAAAGAAAAGATTCACAAATCAAATATACATGCATCCTTATGCATATCATCACATTCATGCATTCAAAAAATATCATTATATCAAGAATTCCACGAGTATCAAGTTCTATATGAATGGACTTTATGTGACAAATTTTCAGCTTTATACCTTTTTGTTCAATTTCTCGATGTTTACCTTGATGTATGCCTTGTAGGAATTTTTCATGGTCTATAGGGCTAAAATTGTCGTCTGCCCTAATGTGGGCGAACGAGGATTAGGGCGAGCGAGAAAACAGAATCAACAGAAAAATCGTAAAATAATTTTAAGAAAGCACTAAGGAATTAAAATCCTAACCAAAATCTCTGCTATCCCGGGGTGGGTCTCACCAACCCCTAAGGATAGATCTATATAACTACTGAAAAATTAAATACGAAGAAAATAAAGGACATGCATTTGTTCTACACATTTGCATTCGATCTCACGAACCATGCCCCACGTTGGGGCTGAACCGCCTCCCTTAAGCTGCACCGCGTCCCAAGGCGAGCAATCCCCTTGTCACCAAGACAACCACACACTCAGAAAGTTTCCTCTTAAGTGGATCCTCCATCAAGACTTCGGATCGGATCCGAACTCCTTCATAGCCTTGTTAGGACCCGAACAGGAGTAGAGAGAAATAAGGAGAATAAGTGAATAATATTTTGTCTTATTCGATCTTGGTTTGCCATTAAATTTTGAGAGCTCCCTTGATCCAAGGCTTGGCACTTGTTTCAAGGAGGGGAGCTAGTCCCCATTTATAAAGGGAGCTGACCCCTCCTATTCTCAAAATAACCGACGTGTGGCTATTTAATTAGGATGAAAAATTAATAACAAGTTTGCCCTCTATGAAGGCCAAACTTTAACAAATTGTTTCTCTCTCACCGTAGAACTTCGGAAGTGATATCTTATAGCAAATCGAAGAGCATTAAACAGTGAACACATAGAAACAAACGGTGCTCAATTTTGAGTTCGTTTGATGCCTCAAACGACGTTCTAAAAGTCACCAAAAATCTACATGAAACTATGCAGATCTGAATCTGTAGCAGCACTATTCAGCGGGCCCCACCTTTGGGGCCCACACACGGTTCAGGCCCGCCCACCTGCCCGCAGCTGGTAGGCGGGCCCAGCCCTGATTTAGGGATGGGCCAGCCATGTGCCCAAGCCCTGGCGACCAGCATCGATGCTTGGGTCAACGCCAAGGCTTGGGCCAGTGCATAGCCCAAGCCCAGGCAGCCAGCGCCTAGGCTGGTTGCCCTATTTTGTGTGATTGTTTTTCTTTTTTCTTTTGGTCTTTCTCCAGTCCTACTAGGCTTGGACCAAAACAAATGGGTCTGGGAAATTACTAGACCCTTGAATTAAGCTTGTTCTATACTTTTATTATAAAATATACTCGTAAATATTTTACGACATATTTTATTCTTTTGCATCATATGATATTAATCCCACGTTATTAATACTCTAAGGCCAATATCGCAAACCTTTTGCGACATAATTAATTCACATGCATCATATCCATAATCTCCCTAATTGACGAAGGTCTCACTCTGTGTGAGATCTTACAGTTTGACCCTACTAAATGTGGGGCTCGAAACTCCAGACGACAGTGACCACAAGCAGCAGGTGACGTCCCTGTTTTGGTATCATCATTATGTGGTTAGCCCATTGACATGAGTATTGTAAGGACCACCCTGACTGCGTCCATGATGAATGTCGCAGTTTTAGTTCCTTCGTCATAACTATGTCGCTCGAAGCCTATGACATGGTTAACTGTCAACCCCTAATAACTTCGCGTGTGGTCGGCATTGTTCGGTCTTAGCTAATCTTTTTGGATCCAATCCAACATACCATGGCAATGATTTTTCCGCTAAAGACCGTATCGACTCCTGCGACACTAACTCGCCATACCGGAAGAGACGAATTCTTTCTTGGACAGTACTCTCCTCGTAAGCTTCAAGTGTCACCCAACCAAGGAACTTTCAACAGGGCTTGCTCCGAGGCTAGATCAAAAATCAAAGTGACACCGTTCACGCACAGATTTGTATAATGACATCAAGTCTAAGGCTTAACTTTTCTATCATCTCTAAGAGATCACCATTGACAAATTGGTGTATGCTAAACATGTAGTGGCTCTCGTTGGGTCATTTAGTGAAATCATTCTCTAATGAGCACATGTGTCTCGTCTCCGACTTCACCAAGTCGAATGACCATGAGATCATCGTCACCGATCTATGGTGAAGACAAAGACACAATGGTCTATCCGATGTGTCGATATCCTTTTCTCGTAACATCTACGACCACGAACGATTTTAGACTTATGCTACAAACGGTCAAGCACTTCTCCATGATCAATATATCCATCTCGATACATGTTTGACCTCGCATTAAGTCTCAAGACTTTACCTAAGTTCTATTGAAGACTACATTATTGTTTACGTATGTAAATTTTTACCAAACAGCTTATTGTTATTTCGAACAATATGTTTACACACACACACACACACACACACACACATTGTCTTGAGGGCATACACATCTCCCAACATCTCCCACTTGCACTCAGGCCCATTTATCCCGGTATCTCATACTGCATTTACACATAAGTCTCTCCAGAATTCATGTGGCAGATCCTTTATAAGTGAATATGCCAAACTGTCTTCTGTGTAGACTTAAGGGGTTCTATGTTCCTGCTAGATCAAGCATTTGAATCTCATCCAAATGGTTTCCTAGTTCTCTTGGAATTCATAACATTTGTCTTGCCTGGATCTCATCCAGCTCATCGTCCTCACTTAAGACTAAAACAATATCCTTGATAGCTATTCTCTGATAGATTTAAACATTTGTATGTTTGATACCTGATCACTTCATATTTTACACCTTTTTCTGCATGTTTTCATGACGTTTTGATCGCCCATATTGCGTTTTCCACAATTATTCGACGATTTCGCGTTGCTTTTCACTATTTCTTGTTTTTGTCGTATTTCAGGAAATATGGAGAAATTTGGAGCGAAAATGAGATCAGAGAATTTTTCACGCACTTCGGAGTGTCACCCACGGCTTATTGGAGGACTTATCAGCGATAGAGGATGAGCGGAAGAAGAATGAATTTCATAGGATCGACGAGGAGGCGAAAAGGAGGAGAAAGGAGCTTAGGAGCACCTCACTCGGCCGAGCAAGACTGCTCATTCGGCCGACTGAAGGATCACCCTCGCCCGAGTGAAACGGATACGCACTGAAGATTTTCCATGTTTCTTCGGCCGAGTAAGGAAGTCCACTTTGCCGAGTAAGAAAGCTCACTCGTCGAGCGGTACATAGAATTCGTCCAGAGAAGCTGCCAAGTTACTGGAATTTTTGAGGAAGCCCACTCGACCGAGAATGATTGCTCACTCGGCCGAACGAAGAAGTCTACTCGGCCGAGTCACCCCGAGAGACAGACCCCTGAAAACCCAAAAGTTACTGTTATTTTACAGGGTTTGTCACTCGGGCGAGTGACAAGGGTCACTTGGCCGAGTGACCCTCTCCGACTCCTGCTAGGGCTGCGGATTCTGGGCTGCGGAGGGGCAGTTTTGTCACGATTTTTGGACGATTTTGGCTTGTATTTAAACCTAGTTTTTACCCGAGGTTTAGGAGAGACTTGAATTATTTTTAGAGACTTCTATTAGGTTTTTGACGGCTATTCTTTTGTGAAATCTCAGCTGGAGATCATTGGCGACATTATTGGTTTGTTCTTTCTTGTTAAAAAAACTCATTTTTATGAATTGTTTCTTCTTTGCAATGAATTGTGCTATGATTCCATCAATTATTTTTGAGATTTTCATGATGATTAGTGAGTAGTTCCGTCGTTCTAGGGCATAGGGATGAACCCTATGGACCTGATCTTTGAATTGTGATGAATTTATAGATTTGTTGCTAGAATTGATATTGGTTAGGTTGTGATCGATTTATTACGAGTAGCTAGGAATTCATATCGATTGGGATTTGTAAGAGATTGGATCCTAATTGATAGGAAGGCCTAGATATTCGATTTAGATTGATAATTGAAATCCTCTAGATTTGGTTTGCAAGAGATTGGACTAAAGCTAGGATTTTTATTATTAATCTATACTAATATTCGTTTGCAAGAGATTGGACGAATACGAACTATCATAACCTAGATCGTAGCTCAAGTTTGCACGAGAGTGGGCTCAAGATGCGATTGGACGATGATGTCGATCTTCACACTAGCGGCTTAGGGTAGAGTTTGCACGAGAGTGGGCTTTATTCTAGCTTAGCTATAGACCGGCAATAGCGCAAGAGCGTGAGCTTGGTTCTACATTAAGTTGCGACTAGTTCACCTATACACAAACTTAGCAACAATGAAATTTATGATTCACAAGGATAAGAGACGGTCCGTAGTGGGGATTTCCTATCCCTAGACGCTTTATTATATTGATATTTCTTGCTATTTAAACGATTGTGACTATTACATCAAAACTATTCTTATTCTCTTGATATCTACGTAATCAAAGTAAGATACTTTCATTTCTCCTCCATGTGTTCGATACCCGCTCGCCACTACACCGTGTGCTTGCGGTAAGACTACAAGTGGTTTTTCGGGTGTATATCCGGATGCGATCAATACCTATCAGAAGAATGTCATCCATGTACCTTACGAGAATGAACCAAAAATAGTCACTGATCATCTGAACAGTTCATATGCATTTCTGACAAAGTGTCAAACTGTTTGATTACTTTGTTAAAACATATGTTCCGGCTCCTTGATGACTCACTTGCCTTCGCTCACACTGACCTTGAAAATTTTTTTGGTTGATTCATGCTAATTCGTTCTTCTAAATCATATTTAGAAAGCAGACTTTACGTGCATATTCCAGATTTCATGATCATCATGAGCAGTGGCAGCGAGTCTGATCGAAATAGATCTTGTACACGACTGTTGGCAAGAAAGTTTCATCATAATCCTTTTATAGGGGTTCTGATGATAATCTTTCTCAACCAGCATAACCTGCACTTCTCTATTTTCCATCTACACTAATCTTCTATCTTGAAGATTCAGTTACAGCAAATGGGAACATTTCCTTGGGTGCGTTTTTAAAGGTCATACCTTATGTACGCACAAGGACCTTTTTTCGGATTGCATCAAGCCATTTCTCAAAGTCTTTACTCTGAATGGCATCCTGAAAGTTGACTAGGCCATCATCAATTATGATGTTTTACTCGACTCCTTTATCTTAGGGCTCAAGTAATTATGTGACTTTTTAACGATTGATTTGAGGAACATCATATTTACTGGTTCCGCCAGATGTGTCCTCCAGTTAGTCTAGATTAAGCCAGATGTGTCCTCCAGTTAGTTTGGATTAAGCCAGTTGACATAAGCAGGAAAACCACACACCTTAATGTATGTTAAGGTTGGGTTTTTTACTGTTCCATATAATATATGGAGTCATTAGCACAAATCTTGTCAGGACCTCATCAAGAACTTAGGCACTATTATCTAGGGCTTAACCCCAGAGGGAGGATTATAACTCAAAGTTACTTACCATGTATCGCACCATGTCTAACAGAGTGCGATTCATAATCTCCAATACACATGTGTTATAGAAGACATGACTTGAGAGAAAATCTCATTCTCTTTTAATTATGCAAGAATAACATGGCTAAGTATTCGCTTCTTTAATCTGATCAAAGTAGTTCAAATACTTAGCCATTGTGTTCTCTATTTCATTACTATACTTCATGAATTGCTCAAAGGAATTAGACTTGTGTTTCATTAAGAACACGTGTCCATACCTTGAGTGATTCTAAGTAATAAAGTAAGAAGACCTTATCTTGGCTAATGTAGACTTGGGACAGTATACATTCGTATATACAAGACCACAAGTTCTCCAACTCATTCTTCCACTATCTTACAGAAGAAGTTTTGGCCATCATACCTTTGAGACAAGACTCACAAGTGTTTTTTGACTCATAATATGATAGGTCAAGAAACCCCTCTTTATGTCACTTGTCTAGTTTGTCCTCTCTGGTCTGACCTTAGTCTATTGTGCCGTAGATAAGTTTTACTACTAACTTATGCATTCATGTATTAATACTTAATACAATATTATTATACAAAATACTCACACCGAAACATTTTTCCAAAAGCAAGGTGACGACATTCGCCAAGGTGTGATATACATCCCCTATGGCACAAAACCAACACTTGCTCCTTAGCCAATATGTAGGACAATCTTTTCCTTTGTATAATAATTATTCCGAAACTGAGGTATCAAATATGTCACATTTTCAGTTCCTCCAACTATGCCTTTTCTCAAGATAGACAAAGCATTCTTTCTCAACCGACTTTCCTTAGTGTCTTCTCTTTTCTAAATCACATTTAGACAATGCATGTCCCAATACGAATATTAGTTATGTAAGCATCTCATACATCCAAACATTTGAGCTTTACAACCTCGAGGAGACTCGCCAATTTTTTTCATCCCAAGATTTGATTTGGATACATGGTCTTGCATTGCTTTCACACTCATCTTCGAGCAAAACAGTTTGATCAAAGTTCTGAACCTTGCGGATTAAAACTGTTTTCTATACAAACTTGAGGAGACTCAACAAGTTGTATAAAGAAACATGCTTTGAACATCAGTATGTTCAAGTTGCCCCTGTAGCATATAGCTCATAGAGGCGAGTGTCAAGTAGCGTACTTTTATTGTGCTAGACCCTAGAGCTCAAGGAAATCATTGTCCTTAAGCCAGTGCTAAGGACATTTTAAGGGAGGGGTCAGTGAGAACATAGTTTAGTTTATCAAATTGGATTTTGAATTGATATTCCTTAACCAATCAGTTAGCCTATTCTTTTAGGATATTATGATGTGGATTTCATGCGGTAAAACATAGAACTACCGTAGTTTAGCATATGTTCAATTTAACATAGGTAGAATGGTTTTTATCTAAATATATATTTTAGCAATCATCTTTACCCATCTAGATGAACGAATTTACACATTTAGTGGGAGAGTGACCCAACCACCCTGAGCTTCACAACCTTGAGGAGACTCAACAAGATGATCCGTTCTGCAGTTGATAGATGAACTCTTCATCGATCACATCGCATGTAACTCCCTGTTGATTTTTACCCATAGTCACTTATTATCTTGCGGATACTTAACAAACCATAATGACTAGTTTAGTCGAACCCTTATTTTCATGTCTAATCTTAACTTACACCGACACTCCGGGAGACCCGACGCGTCGATTTGGGTTAAGACTAGACTACATCACATGTATGATGGAGTTGGTTTCCAAAAGAGACCATGCCATATCTTGAGAAGACTCAACAACCATAACAGGCGTCTCTTAGTCACCTAATCCAAAAACAAGAAGGGCTACAGCTAATCCTTAAAAGGATTTTTAACGTAATTAACCAGATATTATCGACAACGTCACATTATGATAATAGGCATTCTAGATTGGTCTAGTCGATACGGTAATGCAGATTTGGCAGGTTAGAGCACTATCCCCAGTCAGGGTTGTGGTGATCCAAAGCTCAAGCGCAAACGATTCTAGACACCGTTTTGTGGACGACTTAAGAATGTCGATTATTAAAATGTGTTGTATCGATTTAATTTGGGTTCGCCTTTCCTATTTAATATTAATTAACTAGGTGTATCTTAAACATTGTTGTGAACGAGAAACAGGTTTGGAGAAGGTTGAGGCTAGGAAACCCCTAGCCTCCTTTATATAGTATTCATAATGGTTTACTCATGTGGGTGGATACCCAATAGGCCCAATGGGTCCTATTCATAACACTTCCCCTTATCCAACCAACGTGGTATACTCGACTTATGAATACTGAATGATTCATTAGTACTAATGAGTATCTAAAGGGTGGATACTTCTAGATCCAAGTTAGGGGTAACTGCCTCGTTAAAAACCCTTAGCTATGGAAAACCATGTGGGAAAAAACCGATAGCGAAGGGAAAAGAGTACAGCACTCCATAACTTCCCCTGATTTGGGGATGTGTCGAGGGGTGGATACTTCTGGATCCAGAGTCAATGTGGTTGCCTCATTAAAACATTGACTATGGAAAACCCTGTGGGAAAAACCACTAGCCAAGGAAAAAGAGTACAACTCTACAGTTGACTCCCCCTTATCTGATCAAGCTTCAGGCTTGCAGATATCCTATATATCTATACATTTATCTCCTATGTGTCTATACATCCATCTCATCTACAACATTCCGAAAGAAAAAGTTAAGTACAAGCATCACTCATCTATACAAGTTTCACTCATATAAGACAGTAGCTAAAACTGAAGGAGCGCTAGTGAACTTGGTAGACAACTCCACGTCTCAATCGTCATTGTCTGCGAGGTACTTCAGGACCTGGCTTTGTATGTTCTTGAACTGCTCCTTGGGTGATGAGCTTCTCGGGATGGTGGAAGGATGTAGACTTGGGAGGATTCTATGTAGATCTTTAGGAGGTGGACGTCCCTTTTATGCTATTCATCGCGATGATCTGTAACCTGCATATGCAAATATATTTAACATGGAGGATTTTTCCTCGACCCTTGGAGATAGCGCATAAGCTACATATCTCTGGTCCAGTGGTGCTCTGCAGGCGTTGCATTGTACCTGGCTAATAGCTATACTGCTAACGCTCAAAAGAGACGCATGCAGTTGACCAGGTAAAAGAGTGTTCCAAAGACACTTAAGGTACTTCTGGACCTTGTATATTCTTCCCCTCTTCCAGCTAATGGAAAAGGGTCTTTTAATGTGTATCCATACAACCAAATAGGTGTATTTAGTTGAGAATGATTTTAATGTTTCTTCATCAATCATCATTGAATGAAGTTTTCATCTTCGGGATGATTAATTAATGTCATCTTCAGGATGATAGTTCATTTCCAGGATAATAGTTCATCTTCAGGATGATAGTTCATCTTCAGGATGATTAATGTCATCTTCAGGATGATAGTTCATCTTCGGGATGATTGTTCATCTTCAGGATGATTGTTCATCTTCAGGATGATTGTATTCTGTAAGCCAAGAATTTATGCCTAGCTAGGACTTCCATATTATATCATATCTGATAGATAGGCTTTAACAGATATTTCGGTATTTTCTCTTCAGGAGATCCGATAATATTTTGAGTTATTAAAATAATCTCAATTCTTGCTTTCTTAAAAATAATACTATTTTTAAGAGGTGCAAACAACAACCTTTTAGTATGAGTCCTTTAAGGATCTTTGTCTAGGTTGTCTTTCCTTTAATCATATTATTAATATGTGACCCAAAAAGAAAGGAAAGTAAAGAAAAAATTTATATATGCAATTGAAGAAATTTTATATCGGTAATGTTGTCACATCCAATAGCAACATCAACCAAAAATTCCCTCTTTTTGCCATTCGTTGGGTTACGCCTTGACATAAACCAGTCGATGCATCAGATTCATTTTGTAAGTGAGTTCAGCTCATCTTACTTGATTACTTCCTGGTTTGAGCGATTTATACATCTAAAGCTATAGCAAATTAGAGTGCTTATATCTAACGATTTTATTATAATTCTCCTACAATACTCATCCCGTAGGATTTGATATCATTTTTGATATCAGGACTTCAGGTCCATACACCTCATATTTCATAAGTGAGTCCAGCTCACCTTATTATTGCCTCATTCCACATTATTATAATTTGGCCAAATCTCTATCTATGCTTCAGGCAAAGCAGAGTTGTGGAATCGATATTAACTGGCAAAGTGAAATATGAGAGAATTTGTCGACAAAATGTGTTCTTTCTTGCCCAAAACTCACCCCGTACGTACTATAATCATTTGATTTCTCCCAGAAGTGTCTCCTTCACGACGCGTTGAAGAAGTGAAGGTTCTGGGACGGGTAAAGAATATGGACAGATCCAGAATGGGTCTTTAGCAACCAAGTTGCAATAAGGTTCTGGATTTGAGCTCACTTTCATGTGGTGGTATTGCTTTTTCGGTCTGCAGGAGTAGATTTCTCTCTTTGGAGCTTAGTGGTATGTCCTCTCATCTCTTAAGGACATCCACTTCTGCTACTGGTGGATTGCATCCATTATATTTGGCATGTCAATACTAGCTGGATTTTTAGTAGCAGGGATGTGAAAGTTTTGACAATATTTAAATTGTCAGTCTGATTATAATCAGATCATATGTATTTACTTTTTAAATGGTCAATTTGAGCTTCAGGCTCATAGATGATTTGAACCAAATAGGGAATTGAAGGATCTTCAGGATCATTATTACCATCAACACACAATCTATAAGATGTGTACTAATGCCTTACTCATACGAGATTTATTCATCAAAGTTGGTTAGTCCTGATGAATGTGTTCTCTTTATGGCATCATGACGGTTTATGTAGTGTTGCTTCAGGAATAATACACAACGTTGCGGATGTACCATCTTTAAGATATGCTCTAAACCCATTCTTAGAAAATGTTTATATGGAGTTGATCAGACTCATATAAAAAGGTTCTAATGTTGTGTTTAGCTGAGTGTACGCAACCACTGTTGCTAATTATTTATGATTTCCCATTTTTATCCAAAGTTACCACTATTTTTTAAAAAAAATGTGGTTGGATAATGACCATTTAGAGGATATATATTGATGAGTACACAAAAAGGTACATCATCAGTCATATTAAGGGAGTGGACAAAGCCTATTTATATCCCTTAAATACTCTCAAGAGACCTAAAGGTCTTCATTATCTACAATGATGATGGTATATCATCTTAAATTCCTTTGAGGAAGTGGGGAGAGTCAATGTCCATGTGAATGGAGATGATCTCATAATCATTTTTCCCTTTTGAATGGGACAATGAAAGTTTCACCCTTTTTGAAGAATCTTCGGGTTCGTCTGGTTGATGATGTCTTGCATCATCACTCCAGGGTGATATCGATCCAAAGTTGGTCGATTCTGGACACTTCTGGTGCTCCAAATTAATTCCTCCTTTTGAATTTATGTGGGACTTTTGAAAATTCCATTAAAATGCTCGAGTTAATTATGTACGTTAATAGTTGAACTGTGTTCAAACTGTGAAGGATTACATCTTCACATTGACTATTGTCCGGATCATTATGGGACAAAGCTTCAGGCTTCATTTATTTCTTGAGTCATTAGGTATTTCGTTTTGACGAATATACTTTGAAACTGTATAAGTTTCAGAGAGTATATGGCATCCTCATTTTATTTTTAGGGGTATTCAAGATAGCAAAACATTCGCAGTAAAATAAAATGTATTAAAACTACAAGAGAATAATACTGATGATTTTGTTAAGTCAACAAGTGACATAGTGTGATGTGTGCTCTTGAAAACATACAACTATAATCATGCTCATTAAGATTTATGTTATGACAACAGATTAAATTTGATTTCAAAGTTTATTTGTCCTCGGGGAGTAGCTAAATATACATAAGGTCAATTTGACTTTCGTCGTTTAGACTAGATATGTATGTATTTTTATATGGCATAAGTTAATGCACATTCATGTTTGCAAAAACATTATGGCTCTTATCAGAACTGCTGGTCTGATATTGGGTTTGCCATTGCTTACTCCATGTCGAGGTATATCATATCTTCCCTTTCTCATTTAATTCAAGACTTCCCCTGTTTTAAGTTTTCCTTATTTTTATTTCAGGTCATGTTTGATCCTGAACTTCCCCTGATTTCAATATTCCTTATTTATAAAGGACAATGAAAATTAGTCTTACTAAGGAGACATAAGCAGGGGTTTGAGCAAATTATTTTATACTTCCACTTTTCTAATTAATTAGAGACTTTTAAAAGTCTATTTGAATGCTCGTGTATAGCTTCAGGCCATTTACTTGAGTCGTTCAAATTTTATGTGGATAGTTTATCATGCTCAGAGGGGGAAAACAAATACGTGGCTACGAAATTTATAATTTCTCACTTATCTATTAAGTCACGACTTCGGGCGTACACTTAAAAGTAAGGGGTAGATTCAAAAATCATACATTGTAAAGTGAGATGACTCTAAAAGAGTTTAGCGGTGTTCTGACAACTGCTGGTGTCAATATTCGATTATATAGACAATAAGTGTGAGAGGTCTATATACCGCAAAATGCGTACCTTTAAAAAATCGCATAAATAGTTTTCGCATAATCCATCGTATTTGTTAATATTTATTTTATTAGGGTGAAAGGGTGTTGACTTTTGATTTGATTTTGAACTTCAGGTTCATTTTGTCACAGAGGATATGATGTTAAACTTTTTGAAATCATAATTGGCTTGTTGTCATAAATATCGTCTTATCATGAGCCCATCATACATATAATATAATGCTTGTAAACTAAAAAGTTATGCTCAATTCACTTGAATTGAAACAAGTATGATATTTACACATGCTATTTATATGCTGCAGGCATTTAAATAATCTCATCGCAGACATATGGTTTTTGCTACAGGCATTAAAACTATATCATAGTGATTTTAGCATGCTAAATAAAACTTACATCACAGAAGTCATTAAATATGTGGTAGGCATATAATTTTCTACACATGCATTTAATTATCACAAACATGTAATAATTTTAAATTTTAAATCATGCAACGGGCAATGAAATGTATGCAACATCACTAGCATTAGAAAATGGAGAGAAAACTTTTCGTTTGATACTAATCAAATAATCCAAACGAAATGCGGTGATGGTTTACGCAGATAATTAATCAGAAAAAGACAAGATTAATAAAATCATTGCTTAATAGCACATCCACGCAGATAATATATTAAGGATATACAACCACGCAGATAATCATATCACATGCATGTAAAGATTAATAAATAATCTAAATAGTGTGTGACGTGTTAAAAATTATTTTGAAAATTTTTTTACCTTTGATCCATATTTTTAATGTTTTATTTTCCGCTTTAACCCTTTTTATAAGGTTTAAAATTTCTTTAATTATTTTGGGCTTTTGGGGCCAAAAATAAAAAAGGAAAAATTAAGGGTAAATGGGTTAATTTTCAGGCTTTTGGGCCATGAAAACAACCCATTAGGGTTAATTGGGCATCCCCTAAAAAAATTGGCCCGTTAAGGGCTAGGCTTTCCGAAAAACCCTAGGGGGGCCCGCGCGGCGCGCCGCCGCGACAGCTGGCCGTGGCGACGGGCCGCGGTCGCGGTGGCGGCGGGCCGCAGCTGCAGACCGCGGCAGTTGGCCGCGGCGCATACCGCCGACGGCGCTTGTGGAGCACCGCCGTTTTGCCCTTCGGGCGTGCGTGGCATGGATCAAGGTTGGGGGTAAAAAACTGATTTTTCAAGCATTTAGATCTCTAAAAACTGATTTTTATTGTTTTTAGACATGCGGATCTAAATAAAAATGTAATTTTTACCGTGTTTTCAAACTTTTTGATCTTAAAACATGCATATCTATGGGAAACGCAAGTTTAGATCTAAAAAGTTTTGAGATTTACCTATAGATTCGACAAAGGAATCTAGACGACGGTTGGTGAAGGTGCCCTTTTCGCTCCCCGTTGAGAAGATTACGATGTTCTTAAAACTGAGCGGTTGATGGATCTCCTTCCTCGAGCGTCGCCGCCTTTTCCAACGAGCGTGATCGTTCTGATAACGTGTTGTGAACGAGAAACGTTCTGATAACGTGTTGTGAACGAGAAACAGGTTTGGAGAAGGTTGAGGCTAGGAAACCCCTAGCCTCCTTTATATAGTATTAATAATGGTTACTCATGTGGGTGGATACCCAATAGGCCCAATGGGTCCTATTCATAACAAACATAACATTTTAGGATTTTAATACCTTTTATTTACAATGCTAATCAACCATTAGGAAATTAAAATTATTATCACACAATAATTATGTTTCATAATAATTTATTTTTAATGACTATCCTAATCAGATATTAGGAAATTAAAATTATTATCACATAACAATTATGTTTCATAATAATTTTATTTATTAATGGCTATTCTAATCAGGTATTAGGAATCTAAATAATTATCACATAATTAACTTAGATCATAACAACATTAATCAAACATAATTATCCAGATCTACTCTAAATTATCATATAATTAAAGAAGATCTAAGTTTCAAAAACTATTTTCGAAAACTTTAAAACCACACATAATTCTTGCAATAGCCACTGAACATCGTCTTCGCTCATGGGTTAGATAACTATGACAGGGCATCAGTAGGACTAGTGCAATAAATTATGTGTCATATAAAATCATAAAACAATCGCATGGGAAAAATTTTAAAATTTTATTTTATTTATGCATTTATAAACCTCGAAGAAAATAACATGCAACAATTAACGCATTTAAACATGTAGTAAAATATAGATTATGTAGACCTGGCTCTGGTACCACTGTAGGAATTTTTTGGGGTCCATAAGGCTAAAATCGACGTTCGCCCTAATGCGAGCAGACGAGGAAACATAAAGCAGCGGAAAAATCTTAAAACAATTTTAAGAAAGCCATAAGAAATTAAAATACTAAACAGAATCTCTACTATCTCAGGTGTGGATTTGACCAACCCCTAAGTATGGATCTATATAACTACTGCAAAATTAAATGCGAAAAAAAAATAAAGGACATACCTTTATTCTACACGTTAACACCTTTATTCTACACATTAATAGAACGTCGATCCTCACGAACCAATGCTCTGCGTTGGGGCTGAACCACTTCCCTTGAGCCGCACCGCGTTCCGGTGCGAACAATCCCCTTGTCGCCAAGCCAACCACATGCCAAACCAAACCTCTTAAGGCCCCAAACCCTGATGCGATTCAATCACTTCTCATCTCCGATTCTTCTTCCTTCATGATTGCAGCATGCTTTAGATTCATCAAAGATATTAATCGGGTCTCGATGCTTATTCATTTAGTTCTCCATATTTGGATATGGTCAATAAGTAACCGAAACACCGTTCAAACCCGTTTGGATTGGTCTAGTACTTGAATTGCATATGGTTGTTCTTGGACCGTAATGGGTTTGGATACGGATAAAATAGGTACCCGATCGAAACCCGACTACATGAATCACTAATGGCCTTATGTCGGTGAGAGTAATGTCATTTTAGTACGTTTAGTTAGACCCAATCAATATATTATGGAATTTCAGAGGGTAGATTACACACTCCCAAGTTGAAGATTAGATCACAATTTACATGAGAAGAGGGCACCCACAGTAACCGGCATTAGCACTCATATACGCTTACTACTTACTAGCTTTCAGCACTCGCAAATTTTGGAACAAACAATAGCAACAGACAATAATCATACAGCTCATTAAGCTTAAGTGAGCGTCACATCTTTTGAGCTCTGTACTTATCACTAAAAAAGTAATCAAAACCCTCCCAGGTTTCTCATGCATCATGGGAAAGATTTAAGCAACCCTCTTCCCTCTGATGCAAACAGTCTAACGTCCAAATTCAACGAAACAAGCCAAGCAAAGTCTAGATATTAAATTCAAGGCTAAAATATCTGTTATTACAACCATTTATCGTTTAAGACTAACACCAAATGTACCTTGAACATACAGCCACGCTCAACACGCATCAGCACTAGCACCAGGTCAAGCAACCACTTGCACCTCGATCATCCTTCTTCATCTGTAACAAGTAAATTCAATCATGAGCAAGCACTGAAAGAAGTCCACATTCATGCATCATCACGGCCTTATATATGCCCTTTATTTTTTGTTCACATTTAAGGTGAAGCCGAACAACTTCCCATTGACAAGGATAAACAAGGATTAATATCTTATTCTTCACTGAATGGCAGAATATAACATAAAATTTTAGAATTATTTTCATTCTCCACAATCAGTCTTAACAAAGCTCTTATGTTAGGCATGTGACGATTTTATCCCCACACAACCAAAATTCACTCGTTTGAAAAAGGTTCGAAAGGTAAAATTTTGCCTTTGAAACTAAATATTGAAACCGATAAATGCTATAAAACAAAACGCAATCAACAAATGATTGTGGTTGTTGGCTCAAAAGTGGGCATGCTGCTGGAAATTTCCAGCGGCCCCCCGACTTTGAAATGTCCAAATGAAGACCCAAAAGGGGGGTTGGTTGTGGGTTGGTGCACCAACCCACCAACCCCCTCCCCTTTGAGTCCTATAAAAGGATACTGAATGTTTGATTGTTAGCATCGAGAATTTGGAAATCCAATTGAGCTTCTATTGAAGCATTGGAGATACATGTAAGAGGTCCTACTGGAAGTTCCATAGGATCATTGTGAGCCATCTTTGAGAGAGCCAATTGTGAGGATTTCTTAGGAGTAGTTGAGTGCCTTTTGTATCTCCTAATTGAAATCAAGAGAAGTGTTCACTTGGTCGTTAAGGCGACCTAAATTTTTTGTTTGCTCTCTATTTGTTCCTCTGCTAGATACTTCGGCAATCTGATTGCTTCCGCTCGGCGCACACCAATTGGTATCAAAGCTTTAGCGACGAATATCTAGACAAAGAAGATGGGCAAATGTGGTGACGACGCTTCTACTTCAATGGCGCAATCTTCAACAACGCGAACTATCGTATCCAGTACGAAGGTCGAAATTGAGAAGTTCGATGGGCGTATCAACTTCGGCATGTGGAGATGCGAAGTACTTGACATCTTGAACCAACTTGGTCAAGATCTAGTACTAGATGAGAGGCCGAGTACGACATCGGATGCGGAGTGAAAGATGATGAATCGGACCGCTTGCGGCACGATCCGGCTCTACTTGACAAAAGAGAAGTACCCTTTCATGGAAGAGACGAACGCGATAGCGTTATGGGATGCTGATCACTCCATATTTTACACCTTTTTTCTGCATGTTTTCATGTTGTTTTGATCGCCCATATTGCGTTTTTCACGATTATTCGACGATATCGCGTTGCTTTTCACTATTTCTTGTTTTTGTCGTATTTCAGGAAATATGGAGCGATTTGGAGCGAAAATAAGATCAGATGATTTTCACGCACTTCGGAGTGTCACCCACGGCTTATTTGAGGACTTATCAGCGATAGAGGATGAGCGAAAGAAGAAGGAAATCGATAGGAGCGACGAGGAGGCGAAAAGGAGAAGAAAGGAGCTCAGGAGCACCTCACTCGGCCGAGCAAGACTGCTCATTCGGCCGAGTGAAGGATCACACTTGCCCGAGTAAAACGGGTACGCATTGAAGATTTTCCACGTTTCCTCGGCCGAGTAAGGATGTCCACTCGGCGAGTAAGAAAGCTCACTCGCCAGAGTGGTACAGAGAATTCGTCCAGAGAAGCTGCCAACTTACTGGAATTTCTGAGGAAGCCCACTCGGCCGAGCATGATTGCTCACTCGGCCGAATGAAGAAGACTACTCGGCCGAGCCACCCCGAGAGACAGACCCTTGAGAACCCAAAATTTACTGTTATTTTACAGGGTTTGTCACTCGGGCGAGTGACAATGGTCACTCGGGCGAGTGACCCTCTTCGGACTGCTGCTAGGAATGCGAATTCTGGGCTGCGCAGGGGCAGTTTGTCACGATTTTTTGGACGATTTTGGCTTGTATTTAAGCCTAGTTTTTACCCTAGTTTAAGGACAGACTTGAATTATTTTTTAGAGACTTCTATTAGGTTTTTGACGGCTATTCTTTGGTGAAATCTCAGCTGGAGATCATTGGCGACATTATTGGTTTGTTTTTTCTTGTTAATAAACTCATTTTTATGAATTGTTTCTTATTTGCAATGAATTGTGCCATGATTATAGTTGTTATTTCTGAGATTTTTATGATGATTAGTGAGTAGTTCCGTCGTTCTATGGCATGTGGATGAACCCTATGGACCCGATCTTTGAATTGTGATGAATTTATAGATTTGTTGCTAGAATTGATAATGGTTAGGTTGTGATCGATTTGTTACGAGTAACTAGGAATTCATATCGATTGGGATTTGCAAGAGATTGGATCCCAACTGATAGAAAGGGCCTAGATATTCGATTTAGATTGATAATTAAAATTCTCTAGATTTGGTTTGCAAGAGATTGGACCAAAGCTAGGATTTTTAATTATAAATCTATGCTAATATTCGTTTGCAAGAGATTGGACGAATACAGACTATCATAACCTAGATCGTAGCTCGAGTTTGCATGAGAGTGGGCTCGAGATGCGATTGGACGATGATGTCGATCTTCACGCTAGCGGCTTAAGGTAGGGTTTGCACGAGAGTGGGCTCTATTCTAAGTTTGCTATAGACCGACAATAGCGCGAGAGCGTGAGCTTGGTTCTACATTAAGTTGCGACTAGTTCACCTACATTCAAGCTTAGCAACAATGAAATTTTTGATTCAAAAGGATAAGAGACGGTCTGTAGTGGGGATTTCCTATCCCTAGACGCCTCTTATTATATTGATATTTCTTGCTATTTGAACGATTGTGACTATTACATCAAAACTGTTCTTATTCTCTTGATAGCTAGGTAATCGAAGTAAGATATTGTCATTTGTCCTCCCTGTGTTCGATACCTGCTCGCCACTACACCGTGCGCTTGCGGTAAGACTACAAGTCGTTTTTCGGGTGTATATCTGGACACGATCAAATTTTTGGCGCCGTTGCCGGGAAGGCGACGGTATTTTATTTTCTTACTTAGTTATTTCTTTTTGTTTTATTATTTTTATCTTTTTATTCCTCTTTCATGCTAACAATTCCATCGAAGCTCTATTTTTCTGTGCATGTACACGAGATCGATGGAGCATCAAGAAGATCTATTATTTGACCCGGAGATTGAGCGTACCGAAAGAAGGCTTAGAGCGCAGAGAAGACTTGCTATAGAGGACGATTGTATGAACCGACGGGAGACACAGGAGGAAATAGTGGCACGTATGGCTAGGCTAATATCTATCAGAGATAGGCTTCAGCCAAATACTACTTCTACTACCTCATCCATTGCGATACCGGAGTTGGCGGCGGACAAGAATTTCGAGCTAAAAACGGGACTTGTGGTCTTAATGCAACAAGACCCATTCCATGGGAACTCCCATGAAATCCACATTACCACCTTCAGTTGTTCTAGTCCAAGTGTGCCACCTTTCAGATGCCCGGTGTACCGGTCAATGCTATCCGACCGCGCCTCTTCCCATTCACTCTCAGAGATAAAGCTTTGTATTGGTTGAGGACGCAAGCGGAGGGGATCTTTACTACATGGGATGAGTTGGCGAGTGATTTTGTGAACAAATTCTACCCACCATCCAAGACCGTCAAGATAAGGAGCGTGCTCATGTTCTTCAAGCAAGGACCACATGAGACTCTACTTGAGGCATGAGAGCGCTTTAAAGATCTCCAACACCAATGCCCACATCATAGCATTGAAGCATGGGAGCTAGTACATAGCTTTTACAATGGACTCCAACCGGGCACCAAGCAAATCATCGATGCAACCGCTAATGAAGCCATATTATCTAAGACACCGGATGAATCTACGGCCTTACTAAAGGAGATGGCCTCTAACAACCAACAATGGGGCGACGAGAGATGACATTCTTCTTCCTCCTTGAAGCCGACGAGCATTTATGAGGCCAAGGCCGTAGCAAAGTTTTCTACGAAGTTTGACTCCTCCACAAGGTCGTGGAGAGATTGGAGAAGTTGATCACCGAGCCGCATGGAACTCCCGCCGCATCTACACCGGGAGGCAATATGAGCGATTGGCAAGACCAAGCTCAAGTTATGTTCGTGGGAGGAGAGCAAGGAGGTGCTATAGAGCAAGTCCAATATGTTGCGGGGAACACCGGATATTAGGCCAACCCGGCCAGGAGGAATCATCCGGGCTTCTCATTTGCTAATAATGATGGAGCTTTAAACCCACCACCGCAACAACCTCAAGCTCGGCCTCCACCTCCACAACCTTAAAATCAACCAAGAGGGCCACCACAACAAAGCTACCCGCCTAGGCAACAAGCTGGACCATATAGGCCACCGGGTTACAATCAAGGGTGGAGAGACTCCAAACCCACCACAAGCGTCACCGAGATCGGATCATGAAGCTAGGGTGGAAGAATTCATGGTGGAGCAAAAGAAAATAAATGCTAGATTGACGGCTCAACAAGACTCTCTCAATACCGTCGTGGCTCAACTAGCGGAGCAACTCGCGTTGCTTGACAAAAACACTAAACAATTGTCGGCCCAACCGGAGCCAAATCCACGGAGCAATACCGGCCACATCAATGCGGTGATGGCGGTTACTACTATAGGCGGGAAGGACACTACTCCCGCCTTGGTTCAAACCAAGGAGCATGTGGAGGAAATTTTGGATGAAAAGGAGCCTGCAATTGATGAGGAGTGCCCAAAAGGGCCGCAAGAAAGCGAAAATTCTGAAATTGTAAAGCCACGCGATGAGCGAAACTACATGCCACCGGTACCCTTTCCACAATGATTGGCAAGAGCTAAGATTGAGAAGCGGCTAGCCAAATTCCTTGAGTACTTGCGGGGAGTAAGCCTCAATATACCTTTCTTGGACGCTATTGTAGAGATCCCGTCCTATGCCAAGTTCTTGAAAGACTTGATTTTGGGAAAGAAAAGAAAGGAGAAGATAATGCTTGCCGAGTAAGGTACATGGTTCACCCGGAAGGAGAAGGAGCCCACAAAATTTAAAGAACCCGGAAGCTTCCGCATTCCATGCACACTTGGAGGAGTCCCGCTATAAAAGGCTTTGGTAGATTTGGGAGCAAGTGTGAGCCTAATGCCCCTAAGTATGTTTAGGAAATTGAATACGGGGACCCACTTGAAGCCGACGGATATGAGAATACAACTCGCGGATGGTCAGGTTATTAGGCCGGTGGGAATTGCGGAGAACATACCGCTCCAAGTGCCAAGAGGAATTTGCTTGCCGTGCGACTTCGTAATTATGGACATCAATGAGGAGGGCGATACATCGCTAATTCATGGACGACGCTTCTTAGCCACCGTCGGCGTGATAGTTGACATGAGAGAGGGCACATTGTCTTTAAATATTGGAAACATTGAGGTGGAGCTCCATATCCCTAAAGCAATGAAGCATATGCCCTACCAAGAGGAAGTGGACTACGTGGACCTCCTCGATGAGGTAATCGATGAAGCTATACCACATTCTATTGGTGCCTTGCACGATGATGGCTTTGAAGAAGGCCAATCTTCTAGTGATGGAGAAAAGTTGGAAGACCCGCCGGACGACTCCATGGTTGATGACAAAAACGACGCTGATGTCGCAAGAATTAAGGAGCTATGCAAGCTATCCACGGCCAACAATTTGAAGAGAGCTCCGCCGGATAAGAGATCGTCATCCCGGTGAAGAAAAAGAATGGTACAAGCTCAAGCTTGGGGGACTTATCCCCAACACTACCCAAAATGAGGGGAAGCCGAGGAACGCCCACGAGCATCAACAATTAAATCCAAGTGTGCTTCCCGGCAAGTTTGACGGGCGCATCTCACATGCGCCGAATATTGCGCACTAAACGAATATCTTAAGGGGTCGAGCTCAAGACATTAAACGAGCGGTTGTCGGGAGGCAACCCGACGGTTTTTATATTATTCTTAGTTGAATTCTATTTTTGTTTTAGATTTTTCTTAGTATTTAGAGTCTAGCGTCAATAAAAATCGTGACAACGGGCTCTATTTTTCATGACAGTAGATGGAGAACGAGAAATCATTTACATAGAGGATGACCATGGCAAAGGACAGCGCTCCAGGTACGCGCTCAGGCCTCAGGAGGAAGAAACTGACGGGGACGAGAAAAACAGAAAGTGGCGCAAAAACAGAGAGTGTTGTGACGTCTGTCCCCACGTCTGTGTCACTGACCTCCCTGGACGCCTCGTTGTCTGACACCACTTCTGCTTCTGCTTCTGCTCCATCCTCTTCGACCTTACCTGCGTCTCGGCCTTCCACAGAGGCTGAGCGTCACATAGCGAGCACAGCACCACCGCACCACCCCACAGTCGCACCTATCGTTTACGGTAGCCGTGCGATACAGCCCCGCTCTTCACCTGTTCGACCTGTTCGACCCTCTGCACCTCCTCCCCCCGACACCTTAGTTCAGCACCTCAGCGCTCTAGAGGGGGCGGTGAGTGGACTTAGAGCATATTTTCGGGCTCTCTCCGCTACTGTTAGTGCTGTCCAGATCCGCGTCGCGTTACTTCCTGGTATTCAGGCTTGCCTGAACCAGATTCTTGAGCGCCTGCCTCAGCCACCCACACCCACTCAGCAGCCTCCGCGACCACCATCTCCACCACAGGACGGTGCTGGTGCTCCACCACCCACCTAGGCACACTCTGGATGCCATTCATATTTTTGCTGCTGTTATTCTGGATGTTTTGCGCTTACTGATTATTGCACCCCCTCCTCCACACACGTTTTGGTTACTTTTTGGTCGTATCTGTCTATATCTTTTTGGGAGAGAGGGAGTACTTTTGGGGACACTTATATTGCACCATTTTGATCTCTGCATGTATCACTTGCATACCCATCTCATTTTTATTTTATTTTCATCATGCATACATCCTCACCCACCCCACCCATATTTTGTCTCTCAGTGTGCCACACTTTGCACATTGAGGACACTGTGCACTTTAGCTTGGGGGAGTGTTCTCACGCACTTTTTACTTTTTATTTTTGTCGCCTTTTATTTTTATTTTCTCACACCTTTCTTTGCTTTTATACTTGTTTTCGCGCACTTTTTTTCATTTTTTCATGCATCGTGTTTTTCTTACTTTTTGAGTGTGCTGCATTATACAGTAGTTTTTTATTTTCCTTATATCTTTATTTCTTTTATCTTTTTTGCTAGAGATGAATTTTCTGTGATGATGATGACGTAGTATTAGCTTATCTATATATGCATATTATCTTGTCATGCCATGATTTTTATTTCAGATATCATATGCTATGTCTTGCCATGCATTTGAGATAGTAACCCTCCTTTTGTTATATGAATATGGATGAAATTCTTTTATTAGCTGAGTCTGATGATTTTTACCGTATACTCTTCATAGAAAACACACCAAGCTTCACGCATTGATTGCTTATATCTGGAGTACTGCTTTCCTTTCTTATATCACTTCTTATTGCATGAAAATTGTATGCTTCACTTTCAGGTTGATTGAATGAATGCTTGGTTGATATAACTGGATTAGTTTACTTTCTGTGATTAAACTGAGTAGATTACATTACTCTGCTGAAAGTTGTCATGCACATTCTATAGAGTGAACCGAGTGTTACATATATTTCTTTCTCCACATATCTTAAGCATTATTTCTATACTTAAAATCATTGGTGAATCTCCCTTTAGCGATTCCTATATTGGCATTTCCCCCCCAATACAAAAGATCCATGCTCCTATACCCCAAAATCTAAAAGAAAAAAATTTTCTTGAATATCTTTCTATCTTTTGATTTGGGATCACAGCTATATATATGTAAAAAAGAGAAAAGAAAAAAAAGAAAAGAGAAAAGAAAAGAAGTTTATACATGATCCCACTTCATATCATATCTTTCCTTCTTCCCTCTCTTATTTTTTATTTTTGTTCCTTGGAGCTTCAAAAAATGGGGAATGTTCTTATTGCTAGATTTGATGCCACAACGCTTATAGATAAGCTTGGGGGAGAGGATCCAATGATGTGAGAGAGAGTGACTACTTGACTCTGCATGACAACATAAACTAGGTAATTTTCTATACTCGGTGAGATTACTAAAAGTTTTACGAAATCCAGGAACTGAAACTTAGTGTGCATTTCATGAAAGCCACTCCTTTCCATTCTTATTGCTTCATATTGTGTGATATCTCTTATACTCCAAATAGAAAGCGATCAATTGAAAAGTGTGTGGTCTATGATCATGTATACCGCTTAGATGCTTCAGACGATGTTAATTCTAAAATGACTCCATATTTCATTCTATTTTGATATTCTTGAGTTTCTATATTGAATGCATCCTTATATCATGATATCGAGATAAAAATCTTTGGCATGTGTTTTATATTTAACGTGTGCTATATGAGTAAGCAAAACCCACGTCCTGAGAAAATGATCTAGCACATCCCTCTTCGTTTTCTTATCTATTATCTATTTCTTTTTCCCTTTTCCTTATTTTTATCCACCGGGTTCGCCTTTTACTCATCTTCCTCGAGGACGAGTAAGAGGTAAGCTTGGGTGATTTTGATCACTCCATATTTTACACCTTTTTCTGCATGTTTTCATGTCGTTTTGATCGCCCATATTGTGTTTTTCACGATTATTCGACGATATCGCGTTGATTTTCACTATTTCTTGTTGTCGTATTTCAGGAAATATGGAGCGATTTGGAGCGAAAATGAGATCAGAGGATTTTCACGCACTTTGGAGTTTCACACACGGCTTATTTGAGGACTTATCCGCGATAGAGGATGAGCGAAAGAAGAAGGAAATCGATAGGAGCGACGAGGATGCGAAAAAGAGAAGAAAGGAGCTCAGGAGCACCTCACTCGGCCGAGCAAGACCGCTCATTCGGCCGAGTGAAGGATCACACTCGCCCGAGTAAAACGAATACGCATTGAAGATTTTCCACATTTCCTCGGCCGAGTAAGGATATCCACTCGGCCGAGTAAGAAAGCTCACTCGCCCGAGTGGTACAGAGAATTCGTCCAAAGAAGCTGCCAACTTACTGAAATTTCTGAGGAGCCCACTCAGCCGATCATGATTGCTCACTCGACCGAATGAAGAAGACTACTCGGCCGAGCCACCCCGAGAGACAGACCCCTGAGAACCCCGAAGTTACTGTTATTTTACAGGGTTTGTCACTCAGGCGAGTGACAAGGGTCACTCGGCCGAGTGACTCTCTCCGACTGCTGCTAGGAATGCGAATTCTGGGCTGTGCAGGGGCAGTTTTGTCACGATTTTTTGGACGATTTTGGCTTGTATTTAAGCCTAGTTTTTACCATAATTTAAGGAGAGACTTGAATTATTTTTTAAAGACTTCTATTAGGTTTTTGACGGCTATTCTTTGGTGAAATCTCGGCTGGAGATCATTGACGACATTATTGGTTTGTTCTTTCTTGTTAAAAAACTCATTTTTATGAATTGTTTCTTATTTGCAATGAATTGTGCCATGATTATAGTTGTTATTTCTGAGATTTTTATGATGATTAGTGAGTAGTTCAGTCGTTCTATGGCATGTGGATGAACCCTATAGACCCGATCTTTGAATTGTGATAAATTTATAGATTTGTTGCTAGAATTGATAATGGTTAGGTTGTGATCGATTTATTACGAGTAGCTAGGAATTCATATCGATTGGGATTTGCAAGAGATTGGATCCCAATTGATAGAAAGGGCCTAGATATTCGATTTAGATTGATAATTGAAATTCTCTAGATTTGGTTTGCAAGAGATTGGACCAACGCTAGGATTTTTAATTATAACTCTATGCTAATATTCGTTTGCAAGAGATTGGACGAATACGAACTATCATAACCTATATCGTAGCTCGAGTTTGCACGAGAGTGGGATTGAGATGCGATTGGACGATGATGTCGATCTTCACGCTAGTGGCTTAGGGTAGGGTTTGCACGAGAGTGGGCTCTATTCTAAGTTTGCTATAGACCGACAATAGCGCGAGAGCGTGAGCTTGGTTCTACATTAAGTTGCGACTAGTTCACCTACATTCAAGCTTAGCAACAATAAAATTTATGATTTACAAGGATAAAAGACGGTCTGTAGTGGAGATTTCCTATCCCTAGACGCCACTTATTATATTGATATTTCTTGCTATTTGAACGATTGTGACTATTACATCAAAATTGTTCTTATTCTCTTGATAGCTAGGTAATTGAAGTAAGATACTGTCATTTGTCCTCCCTGTGTTCGATACCCACTCGCCACTACACCGTGCGCTTGCGGTAAGACTATAAGTCGTTTTTCGGGTGTATATCCGGACGCGATCAGATGCGCTTGGTGAGAAGTACATGAAGAAGAACATTCAGAATCGCCTACATATAAAGAAAAAGCTTTTTGACATCAAGATGGAGGAATGAGTTTCAGTTGAAGAATACCTCGACTACTACAACAAATTCTTCACAGATTTGAGAAACATCGACGTCAAGGTGGAAGATAAGGACAAGATGATGATTCTCCTCAACTCTCTACATAAAGACTATGAGCATATCATTTCGATCTTAACCTATGGTAAAGAATCTATCACCTTCAATGAAGTTTCTAACGCTCTTACTAGCAATGATTTTAGAAAAAAGAATGATGAGAAGATGAGGGGCCAAAGGTTCGAAGTGCTTACCGTGGTTAGAGGTCGGAGCAATGAAAGAGGTGTAGGCCAGAAAGGGAACCATAGATCCAAGACGATGGACAATAGTAGAGCTCCACGCACAGACATCGAGAGGGATCAATGTGCCTTTTGCAAGGAAATAGGACATTGGGCGAGGGAGTACCCAAAGGCCAATAAGAAGGATGATACCGCCAACATCGTCAAAAGCGAAAAGGTGGATGAGTGGGTCCTAGTTGGTGCAACGGAGGGCGTGATGAAGGGGGGATGGGTGCTCGACTCGGGTTGCTCGTTCCATATGACACCCCACAGAAAGTACTTTACTATTTTCCATGAAGGTAATAAGCGTAAAGTCCTTGGAGACGATGGAGCATGCACGACGACGGACATTGGCACGGTCCGCATAAAGATGAGTGATGGTGTCACACGTGACATATGCGATGGTCATAATGTGCCCGACGTGAAGTACAACTTGATATCGCTTGGTTCATTAGAAGCACAATGGTGCAAAGTGACTATGAAGGACGGCGTTTTGAAGGTGACAGGAGGAACAATGATCCTGATGAAGGGGAAGCGTAAAGACAACCTCTATTACTTGGATGGTACGGTGATGATGAAGACGACGAGAGTTCCAGATGAGCGAGCTACTGACTCAAGCACGCACGCACCAAAGACGACGTCATTGGATGATCTCCAGAGAGGTGGTGCTAATAGATGTGATGGTTTCAAGTCCGTATGGTGGAGATACCTTATCCCAACAACTTGCACAGCAGAAGGATTTTATCAAAGTTTTGAGACCAATGTATGAGAGATGCCAACCTGCAAGAAGGGTCTTGTTTGCTTTCTTTGTCAGGTGTGATGAGTCTCTGACCTTATTCGGTGAGGTGGAGCACAATGGTGACCTATGTGGACGAAGGAAAGATTGGTGTGATGAGATGGAATCAACGACGACTGATGAAGCCAAGGATCATGTGGAGCTACTTGGCACTAGTGATTGTTCGACGGACGAGCTTATGAAGGTCGATATTGAAGTCAAGTTCGAGTATGGCTCGGATTTGTATGTTGACGATATGAGATGACTTTGGCGGCCCCTTTTGGGGGCAATGAGGCTCTGCGAAGCCATATGAGCCTTTCGAGGCAAAATGATGGGAACACGAGATGATTCTCACCGAGGAGGAGCGTTGACGGTCAATTGTGTGACAGAGCCAATATTTTGCCAAGGTGTAAATTTGTGGTTGTTGGCTCAAAAGTGGGCAGGCTGCTGGAAATTTCCAGCAGCCCCCCTACTTTGAAATGTCCAAATGAAGACCCAAAGGGGGGTTGGTTGTGGGTTGGTGCACCAACCCGGGGGGTTGGTTGTGGGTTGGTGCACCAACCCAAGGGGGTTGGTATACCAACCCCCTCCCCTTTGAGTCATATAAAAGGATACCGAATGTTTGATTGTTAGCATCGAGAATTTGGAAATCCAATTGAGGTTCTATTGAAACATTGGAGAAAATGTATGAAGTCCTATTAGAAGTTCCATAGGATCATTGTGAGCCATCTTTGAGAGAGCCAATTATGAGGATTTCTTAGGAGTAGTTGCGTGCCTTTTGTATCTCCTAATTGAAATCAAGAGAAGTGTTCCCTTGGTCGTTAAGGCGACCTAAATTTTTTGTTTGCTCTCTATTTGTTCCTCGTGCTAGATACTTCGGCGATCTGATTGCTTCCGCTCGGCGCACAACAATGATCACCTACAAGAGAACTGTGCCAGAGTAGTGGAGCATTTGCTTGAAATCCAAGTGTGGGGATTTCTCCCTTAAATGACAAGGATGGAGTTATTATTTAGTTATGGTTCTCCCAAATAACCAACAGACTGAAAGTTTCGAAATTGTTA